>JAZHAC010000001.1:562500-5562500 GCA_039707435.1 Actias luna | reverse complement strand
ACCGAAAAAAAAGGACCCTAATATATATATGTATGTATGTAAAGTTTACTTGTAAAGTAAGAGTCGGCAATATTATCTGTAAGGCGAATTCGTAACAGAAAATAAAGTTTAATGTCGAATTTAAAATGTGGGTAGATTTAACAGTCATTCATGTTAATTTAATATTCTTTTGAACACATATTTACACACTACTATACCTTCATAACGATCCCCGGTTCTGCGTACACTTATTCGAACAATCAGCAGCAGCAATATCCACATTCCTGACAATTGACGCTGAACTTGATCATCGGTGTTAAGGTCGCCTAAATGTTTGTACCCCCAAGTATGACCGCGTAACAGCCAAGAGAAGATATGATTTTACAGCATATTTGTTTTCCTGATCCTGAATGTAAGTCCAACAGTAATTAATGTAATTTCATAACATAATAAGATATTACTGAACTTCAATAAATCTTACCGCTCTAAGGCTTCTACGATGAGGTTTAATATTTTCTGTTTCCTCGGAAACACTAATTCCTTATAGACCCTAAAAAAAGAAATTATAATTTAGTTTATTATTCTTTTTTATATTCTTGGCAACTTAATCTGACTATTAATGCCATTTTCAATAAGATTTGTGCATTTTGGGCAGATGAAAGAAAATGGCGACTCTCTTGTTGAAGTTCTCTTGGGAGTAGTTGTGGGAACTAATATATCATATTCCGAATGATTATTCATAATTCACTTCACTTATGCTCTTCAGCTACACTACATCACGTAAAATGTCTAAATTACACAATACAGGGCTAAATAACCAAGTACTTGAATAAAAACAAAAATCACAACATGACCAATCAAGATCCCGCCAAAAACTCCGCTACTGACTATGTACGTCTGATCTACTGTCTACAATTTATGGAATTAGTGTATTATCTATGGTTTAAATTACAAACATAACGGATAGACAGTTTGTCTGATTTTTTACAAATGAATCCATATCTTTTAAAATAATAGACATAAAAGTGTAAATAATGTGCCAAATGAACATTTAAAATTTTGTATAAACTGTATATAACATACAAAGCTGATATTATATATATAAACAGTATATTTTCTAAAATAAATATTTTTATGCCTTTGAATACATACTATATTGAAAAAAAAAGAAGAGACAATGAATGAAAAACGAAATAAACGATAATTATTATGGTATAAATGCATAATATCTCTGGAATTATCTAGAATCGCACAATATTACTTCAATGCCCGGTTCGAAAAGTAACACAGTCATCGAGAAGAACCGGCATGAAACTCGATCGGTATCTTTTTTTTAGGTCTTATGTTCTTTTACATAATTTGTATGTGGATGTATCAGCGGACTGATTAAAGCTTTATGATACAATATCAGAAACAGTAATCAATTTTGTGTAAGCATCTATGTTTGTAACCGATGTATCGGATAATATCGATATATATACTTAATATATTGCACCGAAAAAAAACATCGAAGTATTTTCTAAGTGGACATACCCATCTAGTATGAATAAACTTTGGCATTATTTTTAGCAGAGGGCAGTAATAAATTTTCAGTATTCACTAGCTGATGTTGACGTCAGAACCTGTAGTTCAGTGTGACCAGATAACAATATTTTTTTTTTTCTAAAATCACTTTTTTACAAAATTACTATAACTGGGCTAAATGGTAAGTTTTACTTAGCGTTCACAATGCTCACGTTCAAGACCGCGGTTTTCCTAATCCAAATACTTTGAAACGTCACAATCATTATCTTAAGAGAAATGGAGTTATGAATGTAATTACGTTACACAAAGATTTCGTTAAACTAATCAAATAAATAAATTAATGTAATTAATACTGAAATTATTTAAAACTGTTATTTTAAATAAGGTAAAAATGATGATTTATTAACAGACCAATAATTATTAAACATATCTTTCGTTTGATGTTAAATTATAATTTAAACGGGCAATTTATTTATTTATTTTACAATGTTTGGAAAGCATACAGCTACTATAAAATATAAAAAGAACACCAAAAATATAACATGTTTTCACAAACATAATTTAATAAATGTAGATATAGGAAAGAGAGTCAGCAACGATGCACGCGAATAACATCTTGAAAAAATCTCTTCATAAACTCTGTTTGAGACAGGAGACACTTATATATAGACAAGTCAATACTACCATGTAGGAAATTGAAATGCTTCTAATCCGAATGCCAAACGCTTCGCGCGACGGCCACGTAACTGCTTCACCGACCCTGTCGACAAAATACCGACATTGAACGCGCTCCGCCTTGCCAACTCCACCAACCACACATGTCCGCACACACGTCTGTGTAACCGCCGGTCTCATTGCCGAGCTCGAGCGGTTAATTTCGCTCCCGCACACCCGCCGCGACGTCACTTCGCAGACACTTGAGCCTAGGATCGATCCTCCGGATGGGAGTCCTTAAGTGCTCTGCTCGCACGATACAGTGACACTACATCACTCAGAATACATCATCACACCGTAAACCATTCTCGCAAATCCATACTATAAGTATACAGTTCTGTAAGGGACTAACCCCGTAAGTTAGGACCTATTGCTTAGTTAGGCTTGCGAATCTTTGTTCGTTTTCCGACAGCAGCCCTAGCCGAGGTTCGGCCATTCTGGCACCCTTGCGCCCGCTGCCTCGAGGCTGAGTGCAGCATTCGCCCAAAAAGTTCGGTGAAGTTGTCAAAGCCCCTACGGCTAACAGCGTATGTCAGGTTGAAGAAAAAAAGTGTTGCCTTTTTGACTACTTCTCTCCAATTAGAAGATGTTTTTTCTGAAAATTATTTCAAACAATTTTAGTAAATGAGGCACGTTGTAGATACTATGTAACTGGTTATTACCAACATACGAATAAACATTCCCATTATCCCAGCTGTTTCAACTATATATTTATTTGAGTCAGATAATAATGATTTATCAGCAATACCGTTTGCAGAACCTTGATCACTAACTGTGGCTACAATTATAAGCTCAACTTTAAAAACAGCAGAAGTTACTTCTTTTATAATGGTTTTAATATAAAAGTTTTTACACCATCTTGCATAAAATAAAATGCAAAATCTTTTATAAGTACCTAACGCAACTAACAGAGTTGATAAATATCCGCTATCAGATTATTTAATACTATCGCTAGTTTCTGACTGTTTTGATGAAATACCAATGGAAAATGTAACTGCAATTAGATTGCACCCTGCCTTTTTGGCCAAAAATGCTAGTCCATTAGCTATCAAAAGTAATATACACAAATAATTAATCAACTATAGTGTTATATTTAACGAGTAAGAGAAGATTGGAAAATTATTAATTTGTAATTATAAAAAAAAAAAAAACATAAAAAAGCATTTACGCAGGGCGGCATGACAGTAGCCATTGGCCATGGATTATCGTTTTCTCGATGGTCGCTGCTGTTTTTGGACTGTTCTTAAAATCAGGTACAGTGCAGTCACTTTTCCGAGCTAACACAAAACAACTAAATTATGTTAAAAATAAATATTATATCAAGAAAATTGTACAAACAATGAAAAACCGCCAAGACATTGTATCATTGCATGACTTAGCATTATGATCTTTGACAGATTTAGATTTATTAACTTCTATGCTTTATAGGAGCATAGTGTTCCAGTAAGATTGTGTTCTTTTTTTAGTTCTATGGAAATACTGTCCCATACTTTTTAGGGAGATAGTACCACCGTGGAGGATCTCTTCCGTGGGTATTCCGTATATATCTCCAATAATAACAATACACAATATGCAATCCGCCTGTACAAGAGACTAAAGTCCTTAATATTAGTAAATGATAATCCTCGCAGACTAAACGTAAAAAGCAGGAAAAAGTACCTTCCACTTTCCTGAGTTTCAGAGTCAAGATCACCTGGGTCCTCAGGCGTGAAGAAGTGTTTAGAAGGCCGTCATAGCAGCTGTGACTGACGGAGGACATTTTCTCTTTCGACAGTCTCTACTGTCCCTGGACCGTACTGAGTTTACCATCAGGTGAAGTACGGTCATTCTGCCGGGCCAGGATAAAAAATAAATAAAATAAAATATATAAATTTTCGTCATTATCATCATTGTAATCAACTTTCTCATAATCTGCATTAGTAGAAATTAAGTGCAGCGAAATAAAAAAGTGTCACGAGTCATGCCTACAAAAAAAAAACAAATATTAATAAAAAAATATAATAACAAGCGTTATTTAATTATTATAAAACTGGGTTATATCATTGATTATAAAAAAAGTGTATAAATGACTGTTAAAAATGAACTAAAAAAATGTTTTCAATAAATAATGTTTTAAGATGGAAATTAAATATAATTTTATTTATACAGCTCTGGTACAATAATAATTTTTCACGAGTCTGCCAACACCGCCTTAGTGATAAAACTACATTATTATATCACGTTTTCGCCGCGTTCACAACGACCGTGGTCGTCTTATGAAACGACCGAAGGCATGATTTGGTTGTTACGGACATTAAGTGGAATACACTGTAAATCTGTAAGGTAAATTTTTTTAAAACATTATAATTGAAGCTGACTTTGTTATCGACAAACACGACATAAATAATATTTTTATTGTTTTACGCGCATCACTATAAAACTACTAAATATTATAATTATATAGAACGTATAGGGTGTTTTGAATGCTACAAAGTTAAGATTTTTCGGGATTAAAATAAACATGGCAATTTCATTAATGATGGATTTTGAGACTATTTTCTCAGTTCGATAGTTGACAACTTAACTAAAAATATAAGCTACGTTTCTTCACTCTATATTATAACAGTTCTAAAAAAAGGGATTTAAGAAAAAAAATGTGAAGCGTTGCAAATTCTGTAGCATCACATAGAAAAAAGGTGGTTCAAATCTAATTCCCGGTGGTTGTTGCTTTTAAGTACTTGTCACTTTGGCTTTATATATTAATAACTAATTTGTTATACTTAGCCAATAGAGTTTTTATTCGTAATACGTACGTACGTACGTAATACTAACATGTAAATTATTCACTAAAAGAAAACCCTGTAAATATGACAATGTCATGGAATTTCAATCTGTGTATATAAGAATTGCAGTAGTTTCAGGGGGCGCCAAAATCATTATTCGCAGACAAAAAACAAAAAAAAAAACAATACTGTACCAAACCGAACTTAAAAGAAAGTCAAACCAGATTGTTTGTTAAAAACGAAACTGTTACTACTCTATTAAATAAATTACCTAAGATTGTCAAAGTTCTGAAAGTAATTGCAGAGTTCTCTCTAGCCCTAGAATTTTAGCATGAAGTTACTCATTTTCGACATGCGGTGATGAATTTAAAATTTATCCTTACCTCAACAATTTGGTATAATATTATTTGGCAGATTCTATTGATTAATCAAAGTGAGGGTATTGTCATTTCACGTACTGTAGCGATAGTTGTTGTTGAAGATCTTGAAAGCGACGAGAGAAAACAAATATAACGTAGAATCAAATAAGCACGAATTGAAGAAATGTCTTTATTGTTTGTTGTTTGTCCTGGTTACATGTTTCCTATATTCCCCGCCGACTGTTTGTTTCTTACTTTCACGCTTAAGCCGCTGAATCGATTTTGATGACATTTGGTATAGAGATAGGAACCTGGAAACGGCGATAGGCTACTTTTTCTCATGAAAACCTTATTGTAAGTGGGATAAAGAGAGGGTTAAATTTGTATGAAACTTTTTATTGCATCATCTGATTTGTTTGACAAAATGAATATTAAGGCGAGCGAAGCCGCACGTAAAATCTAGTTAAATATCTTCTTAACTGTAAACTTTTTCTAGAATATGAATGAATGAGTAAATAATACATACTTTTAAATTAGTGAAAATATAATAAATTTTGTTATATTTGCATTATTTAATATTATAATTATTTGCAACTCAACCGATAACCGTTAATTTTACATACTCTTTATCAGAGGGACAAAAAAGAACATATGGCATAGTGGTACGACTTTCTAATGTCCACCTGCCTAGCTGCCACCCTTAAGTTGATAATCTGCCGCCAAATACTTATAGGTGTGCTTCGGCAGTTGCACTTGAAAGCCAGTCCCTCAACAGGTTTAACGTGTTCAACCAACTTGGGCCACATTGCTACTTAACATCAGGTGAGATTGTAGCCATATCTACAATGACTAGATTTAGGCTTTTACGTGTCGTAAAGTTCAGTGACGGGCTTTCATACATGTCAGTGCTGACATTCATGCGTGCAGTGATTTATAGTACCCTTTTGCAGCAGTTCCACGTGCTTGTAAAAAGCCTCGATATTCAAGATTACACTTAGCAGCGTTTGCTTTAATATTGGATGAAGACGAAGAAATTTATGTGAAAGCTAAGAAAGCTAAGAAAGCAAGGGTTTCATAACGCGAGGAGGAAAGAGAAGAAGCAGAAGAGTTCGCCCCACCCTATATTAACACCTGATAGATAATGAATAATTATTTTTTTGAGTATTTCAGAATGACAAAATCGATCAACTTTTAATCTTCCATCTTGGAATACTGCGACCTTGTCCGGCAAAATATTGTTCGCTAAAAATTCACGTCCAATTACGGCGAATGGTCAGCGCAGCACTGACATCAATAAACGTCACTGTCACTAATGAGTACGAAATGTATACTACAGTATCATTTTTCAGTTACACTTAAGGATAAGTTATTGATCGGCACTTTGCCGGCACTGTTGTGTGCGGATAGGCCTTAAATGTTACACAAGCAAGCTTTTTTATCGTTATCGTGATGAAATTTTTACCTAAATTCTTATTAAATATGCCAGGCAGGCTATGAGACGTTCGTCTGGAACTTTTTAGGGCACCGTCAAATATTTACTAATCAGTTCAACATTAACTAATTCAATATCAGGAAGACCAGCAATGTCCCTTATTACCACAGGCCAGGGGCTGCTTTCGCATTAATTTTTATAACGGAACAACGCAAGCAGGTCTATTAGTAAAGGAGAAAAGAAACGGAGGTTACGTGTTACTCAATTTACCTGACAATGAGCAATGGGGGAAATATAATTAATGACACATATTGATCTTACGATGATGAAACATCACATAATTAATTACCTCTCCTTATTAAGCAAGTTTCCCATTGGTTTTTTTGTAATGTCGTGAGATCCAGCGCCGAAGATGGGAGGACAATATTAAAAGTATAGCAGGAACGACTTAGAGATGACAGGTAAATAACCGTACAGTGTGGCAAACTCTAGAGGAGGCTTATGCTGGCAAGCAAGACAATTTTTGCGTACGAATCTCAAACAAATAATTCAAGATATATTTATTACATATAAAAAAGTACAAATACTAGAGTATATATTTAAGTCGTATCTGCCTAAGACCAATATTTAAGTGTAACAATCAAATACTTTTTATGACTAAAGTTATGATATTTAAATAAGCTTGAGTTATTATTCTTCCTGCTCTCGACCCACTTATGTAAGAAGCTTTAATGCAACATACTTAATGCAACGCAGCATGCAATAATAACAAGAGCCACTTTTTAACAATCCTTTGTACTTTTTTATATATAATAAATATATCTTTAATTATTTGTTTGACATTCGTACGCAAGAATTGTCTTGCTTTCCAGCATAGGCCTCCTCTAGAGTTTGCCACACTTTGCGGTTATTTACCTGTCATCTCTAAGTCTATGGTATACTTTTAATATTGTCCTCCCATCTTCGGCGCTGTCTCTCACGACATTACAAAAGAAAAAATGGGAAACTTGCTCTATATCTTAGGTACACATTGTTAGAGCACCTAATCGCATTTTTGTCGTGAACACTTTTTTAGTGTTGATGTGGAGAATAAAAACGGTGTGTACTTAAGATCACACGCCAGAAGTAAAATATCATTATGACTCTCGCTCCCTTACTTGCCTCGAGTCGACTTTACCTACACGAGCATCACAGGTTGCGGATCAGAGTTTCAAAGCCCTCCACTAAGAAGTTTCGTTAAAAAAAGGAGTCTACGGATTTTCTCTTATAAAGAGTAATCGCTCTAACTGATGACTCCTCGACTGACAAGTGCCGTCAGATATCCGCAAAGAAGATATCACGAGGACCCTCAAACCCCCGTTTTGTCAGAGATCAGAGACAGATTTCACACTTCGTCTAGTCTGATGTGTACGCCTGCAGCCCACTCGTTGCATTACGGTTTCTCCGTAGTACGTAGGAGTTGAGAATCGAGAGTGAAACGTTAAGGTCGTATCAAGCTTATGCACTTTTCGTCGCGTAGAATAAATAAAATATACAATGTATTCTTGTGAGATGTTCTCTCTCTCTCACTGTCTTTCTCACTAAATCCCTCTGAATCTTTAATCTTAAGAAGTTTCACTTCTATCACGTGTGAACACCGACAAGCGCAATTTTTGTTTTAATCGAACTATAATTTCCATGCTTATTAGACGCTGCAGCTTATACGAACCGTGCGTGTGTATACGAATAGTACCATTTTAACTAACATTGAAACATGTTAATATACATCCACATCTTTAAGGAATGCTTTAAAGTCTATTTTTTATAGCCTATTCTATAAACTTTGGGCGTACTTGCAGAACCTTTCTTCTTCTCCTTCTTTTTTATTCTAGGCAAACTCAGTCCTCTTTATAGACTATTACTGCCATTTTCAAGTGATAAGATTTGGGCATTTTGAGCAGATGAAACTGTCTTCAACGAAATGGTCTTGTTGAAGCTCTCTTGGGAGTATTTGTGGCAACTAATATATCATGTTCCGAATGATTAGTCATAATTCATTTAACTTATTCTATTTAGCTACACTACATCACGTAAAATGTCACCTAACTCACAATAAATGGCTAAGTAACTAAATATTTGAATAAAATTAAAAATCATAATATGATAAATCAAGATCCTGCCAAAAACTCCATAAAACCTTTAATGGCAAATAAACATTCATGAGTCCAGAAAGCTATTAAATATTTTCTAAATTTAAATTAAAATAAAACTATGAGGAACATGAATTTTAAATATTTGATACCAGCTGTGCCCGTGACTTCGACTTTTTTAATCATCGAGAACATTACTTTTTTCTCTATGAAAAGTAGCCTATGACTTTTTCTCAACTACTGGCAACATTTAGCGTTCTCATGCAATCCTGGGGCACACAAACTTTCTGCCTTACGCAGCTTCTTTTATAAACTTATGCCACTTTCACTTATAGAAGCCAATCATAAAAAAGGACTTTATGCATTATATTAAACACACATATACACATATATTTTATACATATCTTTACATACATATATACATACGTAAGAACATAGTTACTAATTTTGTTCACTTATAATTTAGTCTTCAGTGTTAATATGTTTTTTTTTTATGTTATCTTGTCCCAGGTGATATGTTCCACCAAACATTATATGTATAATTCTGACAGTATTTTTAGGCTTCCATGTCGCTGGCATTGCCTAGGTAGGAGCCTTAAGCAAGTTATAAATTCTGTAAATGTTTTTGGAAATAAAATATGTGTTCTTGTCGTTTGCTGTAAACAGAAATTGTTAATGGATATTATCAAGAAACTGATGAAATATGAAAAAAAAGGAAAAATTGTTAAACCATTTTAGATATCCGACAAAGTGAAGAATGAAAATAATATACAGAGAGTATAAACCACGCGAGAATATTTTCTGATAGCTAGCCAGAAAAAGAAGGAAAAATGAAATTCTTGCAGCTTTTTATTATTATAATTTACAGAAATTATATAATGTAAAAAATAAAACCGGATGGGTTTTATTAAATTAAATCGAGCCATATATTACCGAACGTACCACTGCTTACTTATACCAATAGGATTAATCATCAACGTTTTGAAATAAACCTCAAGTTAAGTCACATTTTGCCAAACACGTAAGAGATTCGCGTTACAAATACACATATGAAGTTCTATATGTTTCACAAAAGGATTTTCACATTAAACGTACTGGAACACTTAGAAATACATATAGTACAACTAAAGGCGTATTAGTTAATCAACTAGTATAACAAAGCATTTATCACTGTTAGTAGACAGTACTGGCAATATATATTATTACTTTTAATATCCAGCGTTTAAGGCAAGATTCAATTCTGCTTATAGTGAACGGAAGATTACCATAGTTTTATCATATTGATTTATAAAGATATTTTTTAAAATAATGATACTAGATAAATTATTGAATTCGTAATAAGATATGTTAAATTAATTATAACATACATATATTGTAATCAATAGCATTGGTGTATTGTCATAACACTGATCTATATTATATTTAAAGACTGTGTAGAGCACCAGACAGAAAAACTTATGAATTGAAGCAACACATATTGAGATTGCTGGTTTAGTGCAATGATATTATATTATATATAGATAATTACACGATATTACTTTAAAAGCTATAAAACATGAACTCGCTAGTAAATACGAAATAAATTTTATTGTTGTATACTCTACATAACCTAACATTAACTGGTAATCTTAAGTTTTTTAGAAAGTCTAATATTTTATTATAGTTGATATAAAGAAAAAATTCAATTGATCCAATAATATTTAGTTACGCGTATGTATATGTAATTATACCTAGCTGTTATTCATTTATCTTTATAAAACTACATTGTAATTAACCTTTTATTTAAAGCAGCAACATTGTTATATTTTTTGTAGAGCGCCAACTGGTGGTCATTATCCATAACTTGTTATTGATATCTTTCGCTCTATGTTCATGTTGTAATTTATTCCTGGTAATTTGTGCTACCTGCTGATAAATTCGAGTTTATTGTAATGTGCCCGCGTTTTATTCTTTCTCGGATATAATGTATTGAATATCTTATCTCCATGTATATGTTATGCGGCAAGTTCCTTTCAAAACCAATGACATTAGATGAACTCTTATGTGCGTTTTGGCCATTTTACTTGGCTTGCGTTGGTGATTCGTATGTAGAGTCACGTGACTAAAGTGGTTTTGGATCAATGGCGCCAAATGTCTGTTATAGAAAATGTATGTAACTTACGAGGTATCTTAATTCATCACAATATTACAAGCGCATATAAAATTGTCTTGTATTACACATAATATAATACGTTCATATAGAAATAGGAGAGAAAACGATGTATAGAGTTATGGTAGTCATGTCAGTCTGGCAACAAAACAGTGCTGCTATCTATGTTGTCAAATTTGTTATGTAGTCTATAATGGAGAATGTCCGCAAGATAAATATTTACGGTTAAGCGCTAAGGAATGAGAGTGTTGAAAACTTTAGTTGTGTTGTGTGAGTATAATGGACATTAGTGTTAATTGCCCGGAAATAATGGACACCCAAAGACTAGTATACCTACTGCTAATATTTACAGATCCCTTCTGACTACACTGGCCCGCCATACATTTTTCTCGTGCAATAAAGTGAAACGTCAAAATATATTATTGTTATAATTTTCTATTTCGCTACAAACGCATCGAGTATCACGTTGATTATGCTTTATTTTCTATTATGTAGAGTTAGCATTCTGCTTTATGTCAATTCTCACTTGTAAATAGAGCATCAATCACTAGATAATCATTCTATTCTTTATGTCTTCAGTATTTTGATCTCTATTTAACGAAATTATATCTATTCACATTTGTAATATAACATATAATATAATATCAAGAAATAAATACAATCTAAATTGTTGCTGAAATTAGCAGTTATATTGAATAGATATATTTTATATATAACATAAGAACTTTGGTATTTGCACTCAAGTGGTGTTCTTCTGCTTTAAAGAACACATTTGTTGAGTTTTAACATGTTTTTTAATACAAGGTATTTCTTAATTTCAGGTATTGGGAGTGCAAATTGATATGTTATCATGTAGTAAACAATATGACATTCTACACCATGCTACTGCCTCGTTCTAAGTGTAAAGTTGTTGACGGTTCGTGAACATGTAGGTTGTGAGATAATAACAAAGATGTCGTTGCGAGGCACAAAGCGAGCGTGTGGAGCGCGAGGCGAAGAGCCTGGCACATCCAAGCGCCGCAGGATAGAGCAGGAGGATGCTTTATGGCAACTCCGTCCTGTCAGTGACCTCAAGATGTCATCAATATATAATAGGAGTGCATCTGAGGCACCAGCTGAACTATTCAGGTTTGTGTGCAAATTATAGATCATTTTGTTTGTAGTAGAGATATAGGAAATAATGTATATTTGTATATTATTTGATAGTGGGAGTATACTAATATAAAACCTTTAATGCATTATATTCTAAATGTAGAGTAATGTGAGGGTGCTTGCGTTTCTTTACATCATAAATATTTGGATCTGAAGTAGCTTGTATTCTTCTTTTAATATCATAACTGTTTGTAGAAAATGAAAGAAAATACAGTAGATTTCAAATTGACAAGACCTTGTTACTGTAAATTTGTACTTAAATGAAGTATGAACACACACTTTTAATATTTTTTTTAAACATAAAGGTATAGGTTATAGCTGTGTTGCTTTAGCGAAATAATGTTAGCAACAATTGTTTGTATATAAAATGCTGTGCGCCATTGGGCAAAATTGATAGGTATCTATTTTCGCCCTTGCTTGCTGTGATTGGGGAGGAACAACCATTAATAGTTAATAAACATAAATGTTAAATTGTAAAGAAGAAAATCAAATGTTTTTAACAAATAGTTTATTGAAGTGGAGAAATTTACAAGATAATTATAGTTGAAAAATATTTTGCAAGAACCTTTTGCCTTGGCTGTATAACTGCACCTCGAGCGAATATTCAATATTGTAAATCATTCACTCACATTAATTACTCTATATTTAAACCCTTTTGACACTAATGTTGTCTAACAATTTTTTTAGTTATAAAAAACTTATTTTCATGTGAATTTATATCAATATACTTACTAATATGTCAATTAGAATTCTTTATGAAGTTGTATATATTGCCACTGACATTGTAGCACAATTGTATTAAAAATTAGACTAATTTTGGTGCATTATTGTGAGTGCACTTTTGTCATTGTGAAAATAAGTTAATTTTAGCAAGTAAAAATAGATTGGGTGCTGAAAATATCCCCATGAAGGCTAGAAATAATTTAAATTCTATATTGTTTTTTGTTGGTTTTTTTATTTTTATATAGATTTCATCATCTTTACAGCCAGTGCAGTACCACTGTGTAGTATGGTGGTTGACACTTTATGTATTGAGCACATTAGTAACATTGTTAATTATAAAATAATGAGTGAAAAGAAATCTTGTATAATCATCCGTTTAAGATGTGTAATTGTGGATTCTTAATTATTATCAATAGTAGAAATACAATCTCCAAGGTTTGAAACATGGCTATAATACCCCTGGTGTCGCAGTCATCGGTTGGCAATGATAATCATTTACCATCAGACGGACTGCCTTCCTGTTTATTGTCATTTAACATAAAATAAAATAAAATTGTTTAATATTACATAGTTATATTTTAACATAGTTAGATCAGTTATATTTGTTCTCTGTAAATTGTACATATTCAAGATTGAAAAGAGATAATGCTATATCATTTACTTAGAATTAACCCTTTTGTAACAGTTCTGTAAAACAGAAATTATCTGTAATTCTGAATTCTAATTTTTGTATGTTTAAAAATGTTATAAAATGTACATGATACTAATAATAATTAGATTACATATAGTCAATTATAAATGTTCTTTTGAGCAAATGAACTAATGATGGATCAGTGGTAGTGTATATGAATTCCGCTTCATGGACATGAGTTCAAACCCCTGCATTAAGGTTGAACTTTTACTAAAAAAAACATTGTGTTGAAACCATAGTATAGTGGTAGGTTTTTTTCTAATGCCCACCTTGATAGTAACCACCTGTTTTACTAACATGGTGTTCAAAATCTGTGTACTGACTGTCTCATCTCATTACATAATTACCTAGGCTCAGGTCAAGGCGAGAGGTGCGGTTAGTGACTTATCAGATAACAATTAAAATAACACCACAGTGACATTTTAACCTCTCATTTTGCCAAAGATCAGGGACAGCTTTCACACTTCTTCTAACAGGTAGCAACTATTCACAAGAATAAATCTGCCTCCAATCACAAAAACGTGTTTTCTGGTGGTTGCACTTTAGAGCCAGTTCCGGGCTTACAATGTGATTATAAGACTAAACAAAAATTATAAAAATGTTGTTAATAACTTAAATAAATTTACATACTATGTTGCTTGCAAATACATATATACCTTTATTATATTTATTTTACTTTAGACCAAAAACATTCTGACATAGTTTGTATTGCTCAAAAATAATTTATACCTGCTATTAAGTATATTTCCAATGAATTCATCTAAAATCCTGCACATTCAATAAGTTGACATACTGGAATTGTTATTGCCATATCTATACAAATAAATAGACTTGAAGTATCTCTTTGTAATGTCAAGATAACTGATTATTGCTAATTTCATATAAAAGTATGTATGGTACTTAAATAAATAAAAAAGATAATTGTCTGTCTGTTTGTTCCGCGTTGATGAGTGATGTTATAAACAGTCATTTAGGTTACTTTTATTTAAAAAAACAATAGGGTTCTGTGACTAAAAAATAATAAATTACTTTTTAGTCCCATGCAAATAAAGTCATGGGCACAGTTAGTTTCAGTATAAAAACTTTACTATTACAATATATTTATTTTATTATAAAAAGCATTATGCATAGTTTTTGTATTTTCAAATTGATAGTTAACTACCTGATATTGCGTCATAATCTGATTACTATACCATCAACTGCATATATAAAAAAAATATTAATCTATAATGATATTTTCAGCACTCAATTTTTTATGCGCTAACAAAAATTGTTAACAAAATTAGATTTTTAGCTTAATTAGTATGTTTTACCATAGCATGAATCCTGTTCTGTTGGATTTAATTTAATGTTATTTAGTTAACTAATGATAGACAGTAGCTCAAGTCCATTTCTATAATTAAATTTAATTATAGTCACTACCACAAGCCATGAAATATGGTTATTATGTAATAATTAGTAACTATATGATTGTGTAATAATTATAAAAATGCAGACTACAAACACTGCATTTTACTATATACTTAATAGTTAGTCTAGTTTGATCAATTGTTCAGTAATTAAAGCTTGTGAAGAAAACTTTCGGCCTGATTATAAATGATTACTGCTTAGAAGACTAGTCAATACTGGGTGCTTCCAAAGTAGTGCACCATGAAAAACTATTGCATTTGTGAGTTCATCTGTTTCTGGTAAATGTATAAACTAGAATAGGTCTATTCACAGCTTATTATTACTAGAATGGTTATTTATTACATGCTGTATATTTAAAATATAGTAAATTTTGATTATCATACATGATTTTTTAAGCTTATTTATTACTATTTACAAATAATTAATCATTCATTGTATATTAACAAATGATTCAGTATTTTCACGCAACTGTGACAAAAAATAAGTGATATAAGTTGAATATTTTGTTATATTGACTAAATGTAAATGAAGAAATAAAATTACTATTGTAAATATTAAATAAACTTAGCTAGAGTAGTTTAGACTGGTTGAAGATTCACTTATTTCACCTAACACAAGTAACTGCCTTAGTTCTGTAAAAAGCACATAGGTTTTTAGTAAGAAACAATCCACGAAATGAAAAAAAAAATGATAAATAACAATAAATACAGTTACTATGTATCTTATATATTGTAATTAACTTTCTTTCTTCACATTCAACAAATCTCTTGACTGTAAACTAAAAAAAAACCTATTATGGGCAATAACTGTAAAATTAAAAGCTAATATGTTATGTATCATAAGCAATGCTATTTAAGATTATTATTAAGTCACATTTGACAAAGAGCTTGTTTGTAAACTAAAAAATATACCATTTAATGTAGCCAATAAACTGCAACATTAACAGCTAGGTTTCTTGTTGGGCTTGTTATTTCATGTTGAGTGCTATATAGTAAAAACTTGTTAGAATAAATTCCCTTGTAGTTCGACAGATGGCGTTGTTACGATATATTTATTATTTTATATCTGGCGTATTATCAGGTTTTATGTGTATAGAAATAAAATACCTATCATAACAAGCTATGTAAAAATACTAAATGTAAACAACTTCATCAATAATTTTAACCTATCTTACCTGTTGGAACTTGTAAATAATATTTTTAAAGTACAAAACTATGTTCATAATTTTTTGATTGCTATGAAGATGTTTCCATGATATATCCTATATTGTCTGTCTTGCGTCCTTGTGTTAAAAATATTATTCAAATGTTAGGAAAGTAATATATTTTCCATTTATAATATAATCTGCAAAAACATTTTTCACAAGAAAGATAGTACCTCAAACATTTTTTTTCTACTTTCTTGATTTGTTATTAGCATGATGTGACATTGACCACACGTAATTGAGGTACCATTTTTAAACTATGCAGGATAGGATAGGATTTAAATTTAGTGTTTTTAAAGCTTTATGTTTACTTTGCTATTAAATTACATAAATGTTCATGGGTATAATGGTTAACATTAGAAATATATTAAAAATACTAAATTTTACTTACACTTATATATTTATTGTTAATAACTATTATAACTAAATACTAACAACAACATATTTAATCTTAAAAAATACTATTTTGTATATGTTATATTTCTTTTTAGATCTAAAAATATATTTTATTTTATTTTTTTGAATTTTTTATATCTACTGAATGGTTTTTAGTTTTATCTTTGACTATGAATACTTAAGGCTTGTTTAGTTTATCCCTTAAAAATAGAATAAACTTAAAATTATCTTGATAGAATTGTGCTAATTCATTAACAAAAATTACCAGTTATAGCAGGTTACGGGGGATATAATATAAAATTTCGACGCATTATTACTAATAAACTGACAGAATCAAGTAGCGCGTAGGGTATTCCTTAACGATATACTTGTAACCATTGCAGGAAGGACCTGATCAGTGCAATGAAATTGCCTGACAACGAGCCTCTGACGTCGAGTGAATACTGGGTCATTACTGATACTTGGAAACAAGACTGGGAGCGTGGTGTTCAGGTGCCCGTCAACCCTGACTCTCTGCCAGCACCCAAAGTGAAGATTATAGATAATCCACTGCCACCCAATTTTCAGGAGTTTAAATTGTAAGTGTTATTTTGATTTCGATTTTATTCATTTTAGGTTTACCGTTTGATAATAACTTCACTTAATGTTAAGTGAATATGTGGGCCATGATATATGACTATTACGCTAAGTCTAGTAGGAAAACACTTATTTAAACTCAAATGATGCACCAATAAGTGTTTAAGTGTGTTAGCTGGCTAGAGGGACAATAGAAAATGCTCTAACTCTAAGCTGTTTTTATCACAATGGTATCCTTCGCTAAAAGTTTCAGCTCAGTGCAGGGCTTCGAACTCACATCCGTGGACGCGTTGTCCGTACAGCTACCACTCAAGAATCATTACATTGATTGAGTCGATGAACTGTTGTCTGTTGAGCATATGTATTAAGCATTAAATCAATATTGAGTACTACTAGACAGTAGAAATATTGTTGAATAAAATTGTGGGATTTAACGAATGGAAACAAGGCTACTAAAGTTAATCGTTATTTATGTGCAATACTGAAAAATTAAAATACTTTTAAAATGTATCTATCTACGTATGAACATTGTGTACCTACTACGGCACGCCATATCGGGTAACCATAAATCGTCATATATTTCTACTAGTAATTCATCCATTTTATACATAATACTTAAACATAATATGATATATATAAACATAATTATAATTTAAGCATTTATAAATATCTGCGGATTTGTCTGTTTCTATTAGACACATTTGAAGTGAGAATTACTGAATCAACTTTAATATGGTTCTAATTAGCAGCCATGACTTGAGATTTATTTATCCCATAGATGTATTTGATTCAATTTTTATATGAACACTATAATAAATGCGATAATTCGTTGTATTAGGTAATCAAATTAATTTTGCTACAACTTGGTCTAGGTTATTTTTAGTTGAAATAGAAAAGTATTTTCGTCTTAATAACATGTTGTGCCTAAAATCCTTTCAAACGTGATTGAAGTAGCAAGTAATCATTTTGTCCTGTTATAAATCTATACTGAAAATGTATAGTCATTTTAGACCTGGTTTTTGAAAGCCTTACATTGTTATAAGGAATAACCTTTTTTTGTTGCTCAACAAAGTGACTGCACTGTACCTGATTTTAAGGACAGTAGAATATAAATCAGCACCGCCTGAGATTGAACAAAATCCGCTGCCATACTGGCCTGATTAGGAACTATACTATATATGTATCGTATAAAAATAAAATCGATTCTTTACCTAATGTATTTGTGAAATCATTGCGAGATAAATAACAAGCATTTAGATTATTTAAACATTCAAAATTACTAGTTTAAATATTTTTTAATTTTAACATTATATTAATGATCTATACTATATGTATTTGATTATGCTTGGATGTGAGATATGTGTTACGAAATATAAATAAATCTATAGGAATTATTAGCGGAAACCTGAAATAAAAAAATAATTACTTGAAGACGAAAAGTTTAATATAATGTCACTAATGTACTACTAATAATATAAATTTTGTCATAATACGTATTTAGAAGTTAAACGGTTATAAAACGAATATACAAATTACAGTAGTTAGAAATTAAAATAGACGTTATTTTGAAGTTATGGAAGTAATTTAGACATATATAATACACACCATTACTTCATACTTATCTAACTAGCCTTAGCAAGAAATACATACATATTTTGAAATAAATAGAGATCAATTAGAAGCTGCCTAATAATATTTAGAAAGCTAATAATAAAAGTTGAACAAAAAAGATAAATGTACAATATAAGAATCAGTGCCAGTGTAATTCTTCCGTTAAATATTATGTGGACGTCCGAAACATAATATCCGGAATTTGAGTACAGATATATGCTCTTAATATTTTTTATCGTACTGCAGTAAAGTAGTTGTGCTATGGGTTCTTAGTGGTAAACATAGTTAAATTCAAAATGACGACCAGAGATAAATAATTAATCGATTACAGTTTGCTACTGTCATGCCCATCTATAATTTCAGCACTAAAGTAGTCACTGTGACAAGAGTGCCACCAAATGCATTGTTCAGAATCATCTATGATGTCAAGAAATACCAAGTGAATCAGTTCGCTTTAATCAAGATCTTTGGAATCGATGTCGAGTATGTATGTCTGTCTTCTGGCGTATGTTTTGAGAATGTTTCGCTAGATTCATTTCCTGGAAGAGCTAGTGTAGTTCACTATTTCCTACAAGCTCCAAGAAGAAAGACTAATTTATTAGGTATAAAGTAGTGACGATGATGACACTTTTCAAACCATAATTTCGAGCTGCTTTCAAGCCTCGCTTTCACCAATTTACAGCCCAATGTCGCTCTTTCCTGGACATACGTGGATGGACATTAAGATCAGAATAGATAACAAAATAAAACGAAAGTTTACCTAAAGGAACCAGGTACAAAGGACAATAAAATAAAACCAATATTTTAAAATAGTTTCATCTGTAAGTTTCATTTGCAGTATGGGATGATATTAAAAGAAGAAAGTGCAATGTTGCATTCCAAGTTTTGGAATTCGAAGACATGCGGCAAAAAAAACTCTCGTGAAAGGATTACCTACTCACAGAAAGAAATTTACTTAAGCGTCGCAAATATGGTAATCGTATTACTTCCAAAAATCCAGTTGGTTTTGATATATTGAATATATGTATATGCAGTCCTTATTACCACATTATCATAATTAGTGATGGTTGTAACTACCAAAATATAAATTAAGGTTTTGACGAGTGCATTGAGTTGATTTTGTTTATTTTTTTAAAGTAGATGTTGAGCAAATTATACTTGAAAGGGGACATCATATTTTTTTAGTTAATCGTATGGCCAAATCTCTATTTAGCTCAATATCTATTTAATTATAATTTATCATAAGACACTCTTATCTCTTGTGTTACTCTTATCTTATGATTAAATATAATTAAATATTTAAGTTTATTAACCATTTTAGGGCGTCGTCAGTAAGAGTGATCAGATTATCAGAGGAACCGTTATATCTCCTTAATAAGAATTCTTCTTCTTCTATAATCTGCTGAATTGATTGCGTTTCTGCCCCGCAGTCATAACACGGCGAATCGACGCATTCGCATCGGTATTTAATTTCACAACACCACCTGTGGCCTGTGCGCCATCTGTTGAAGTTGCACCAATAGCTTCTTGGCAGTTCGAAACCCTTTTGCTAATACAAAGTGACGATGTTGCGTTTTGCCTCACACGGCTTTGACGCTTGCCAGGTTTTTTGCCACTCCCTTCTTAGGCTGAATTCTACATTGGCTAATTCCGCAGCAATTCTGTATGGCGGGGGTCTGGATTTAAGTCTATTGTGTGGTGGGTTACAATACTTTTTATGCGTTGTGAGACTGGTGTCCTTGCCTACTTTAATAACTTCTTTTAGCAAGGCGTTTTTCCTTCTGAAAGCAGACGATGCTATATTACATAAAACCAGAACGCCATTCCGTGGGAGTAGTTCTTAATGTCCCGGATATGGTGCGCATAGATTTATTTAACTCGCAGTCAACTCTATGGACATGAGTAGTGCCCACCCATATAGGCGGACAATATTCGGCATCGGAGTACACCAATGAAGAGGCCTTTATTCTTAGTACATCGGTATTTGCACTCCATCTGGTACCAGTTAATTTTAGGAGCATGTTATTTCTACATTGTAGCTTGCGCAATTTACCCACAAGATGCTCTTTGAATGTGACTGAGCGGTCAAGTATAACTCCCAAGTGCTTTGGGTAGTGATTGTGACAAAAGTGTATGCCATTAAAAGATTCCTTTAGTTCGCGTTTGGCCAGTTGTTTGTGTAAATGAAATGATAGAAGTAGACTGACAGAATGTAGACAGATCCAAACCACCGTATAATATCGGAATATATAATTTATCAACCATCAATTTTGAGCCTGTCAGACCTGGTGATAAAGGATTATCCCATTGTCATCAAAGATATCAAAAGATTTCTATATAGGGATAGTAGTAAAACGTGCTTCAAACATCACCATGCTCACAATTATACGATACTACTAATACTTAATACCTAATTAACAGTAGTAAGGCACTAATGTAAACGAAAATGTTTTTTCTACTTACTAGTTACTACTTATTTCTACTTTCTGCTGTGTATCAATAATTGCACAAATTTCTCTAATTATGCAATAATAAATAATTTATTGCATTTGAAAACGTAAATATGAAATAAAATAACGTATAACACATATAAATGTGAATTAGATTAGTTTCAATAAATTTGCTTCATATAAAAATGTTCGTCAGAACGTTTTATTCAATATGTCAAATACCCTCTCCCTTTTGAACTATTTTCTATTTTTGAACTACTTAATTCACAGAGGTGCAAGCATGGTTAGTTTGCTTTGTAAAATATATGTGAGTACACTTAAAAATAGGACGAGACAGATTTTTTAATATTCACTTAGAATTCCAGCCGCAGACATATTTCTGTATAGCAATATACATTATTTAACAATGATAGCTAAAACAAGATTTCACAATCGCATCACAGCGGTATATAAAAAGCATTGTTTGTTGACACTTATATATATATATAATATATATATATATATATATATATATATATATATATATATATATATATATATATATATAAAAGTGTGTGTGATAGGCGTGCGTATATGTATGTAAGTGGATATGGCATTCTTTTGTATAAACAAGTGAGTGTTTTTGAGAACGTGGTGTATATTATATATAGCATACATATCATTAATTTATATATTTTCAAGATGTAATTTTATTTCTTAATTCATTTCAATTTATTTCTTAGCGCCCTTAGCCCTTAGAAAAGTAGTAAAAATGTATGGGATGATGACACGTTTTTTCTTACGTAAACGTACGTAGAACAAGAAAATTTGACTGGATCTCTGACTGAATTTTTTTTTATATTGAATTATGGTTATCCATTAACTACGTGAGACGTTTCAGGGAGTGGGGGTTAAGTCAAACCAAAGATCACGTGGAAGAGAGGTCTGGTTAAATATCACGTTGGTATGACACTGTTTTCCGCAAGAAATTGTGTAACATTGCAGGAATACTGGGTTAAATTAAGTAAAACATGTTTCTATTTTATTTTAAACTATATGGACATTTTGGTTTCATTAGACGCTCTTGAGACCATACACGAGACTCCGTGGACTGAATTAGAGAAAATATTCTTTAATGAATTTTAGTAGTTTCTATTTAAGTTTTTAATTGTTCGATTTTCTCACGGTGATTCTATGCTACGTTATTAGAAAGATGTCTTAAAAGCTAGTCGTGCTTGGTCTTAAATAAAAAGAAAATTATAAGCAAATTGTTGTTTTAAATAAATTTAATGTAATTAAGCACAGGTTAACTTATTTATATTAAAAACATTTAGAAAAATCTCCCGAGAAATCATCGGGGGAGGAGGCCGAGCAAAATCTCACGACATCTCACTAAATCGAGAGGAAGGGTTTTGTGGGGGTGTCCATGGGCGGCGGTGATTACTTACCATCAGCTGACCCACTTGCTCGTTTATCCATAAAAAAATCTTAATACAATACAATGGATATTTTTTATGACTTATATATACATACGTTTCATGAAATTTAATTGTTTATGTGTCTGGCTCACTATTATGCCTACATGTCTAGGCTTACCAATTTTTAAAAAAGGCTCATTATTTATATAGTATGGGAAGCTAATAATTTTATATATACGTGAAAAAGTAATATGTACAAACTTATTAACATTAATTGTTCTTTTTTTAATTCGTTTGAAGCGCGTTTATATTATGTTAAATGTATATGCAGTTAACATTTAGATATATTTCTTTGTCGTCAGTCGTCAGTAAAAAAACTTGGAGTAGTTGAAATAGCCTATGTTAAAACGACAATCGTTATAAAGTAGTGGACTCTGTGTTGATCCTTGTGGGACTCTACAAGGTATCTCTATAAAATTACTACGAAAACTTCCTACTGCAACAATTCAATTTTTTTATAATATACGTATGAAGCCATATCTGTACAGGTTATCGCGTATACCAAGAGGTTTTTCGAACAAGATCACAAGACCAATACAATCAAACGCCTTTTAAGAATCAATGTAGATAACATCAACCTGCCGTTTATTGTCCATAGTTAATATGAAATCTGTAATAATAGAAAGCTTCGTAGTCGTGTAACGCTTTTTTATAACACTCTTTATCATATTATTCATTTATTAATCGTGTTAATGAAGATTGTTATATTTTCTTCCATTTCCTGTGTGCTCGTAATTAATCTTTCATTATGAGTTTCAGAAGTTTAGGATACCATACAAGAAAACTATTTGATTATTTTTTAAATAATAAACGCAAAAGAGCCTGGCTTTATCAATCTTGTTCTTTTTGCTGGTTATTTATTTTACAATAATTTGCTTGTTTAAAGTTATTTATAGTAAAAGGTGAAGATGTAAAGTAAGTGGTAAGTAAATTTATCAGTTTACTATATAAACAGGGATATAAAGTGAAAGGGGAAAATTATCCTCATTAACAGAAATTATTGTATTATTGAAAAGCAGATTTAAAATATTGTCGCTAATATTGTTCTAGTCCTATTAGCATTTTTTTGGAATCGGGGTCGTACTAGCAAGCTAGTCACCTGTTGGTAAGTGATCACCGCCGCCCATGGACACCCAGAACACCGGAGGAACCGCAGGTGCGTTGCCGGACTTTATAAGAGGGACTGGCTCTCAAGTGCCACTGTTGGAATACAGCTAAGGATATTTTGCGACAGATTTTCTATTTGAGGGTGGTAACTAGCCAGGCGGGCATTAGAAAAAGCCGAACCACCGTTCTATGGCTTCCTCACGATATTTTTCTTCACCGAAAGCTCATTGTAGGTGGTTGTATTCGAACTCACGTCTCATGACCCGGCGTTCCTACATGCCACCACTGATATATAATCGTTTCAAATTCAAAAAATTATATATCCCGAAAAGATTTGAGGTAGGACTTAGCAAATTTGCGGAATGTTATTTAACTAATGTAGTTCCATCTGATGTCCAATCTATGTTAGCTAGATAAAAATCACCAGCGAATGTGTAATCGTCTTATAGACAAGCAGCAAAAGTCTTGTTAATTATATAACTACGCTGTCTAACCAAATAGTTTGAAGAGAGTCGGGTGGAATATATTAAACTCCGATGTATAGATCCTTTTTATCAGGTATATATTAGATTGTCCTCGTAGCATGATTCAAACGCACTCTACACCAGGAATAGCCATCCAGGGCTTTCATAAGCATGGAGAGGGTTAACTGCACATAATGATTCTTGGTCAAATATAGAATTATGTATGTTTAGTGCGATCACGATAAATTGTATACCTATCACAAAACTCCCTTTCATAGAAACTGTCAGCTAATGAAGTGTCTATTACCAGAAAAAATATTGCAATCATTTCGTACAATGGTAAAAATGAATTATTTAGTTACAGTGCATAGTTTGTGTACATCCTCTTTATATATAAAAAAATGGTGTCACGTTATATATCCGCAATGAACTCCTAAACTACTAAACCGATTTTATATACAGTTCTATCCAACTTGAGACATAGGATATTTCTTATCTCGATATATGATCATAACGTGATAGTCGATTTGATTAACTACTCGAAAAGGTGGAACGAGGTGTGCCAGTTCAGCTAGCTAGACGAAAAGGCTTAACTACCATAATGAATAATGTTAAGTTTTAAATCCAATCATTAGTGTTTGTCTTATTGAGATTAATTTGTATAAGGATTCGAACTATTAGTTTTATTTAGATCATGTTAATAACTTAACTGTGAAACAGAATAAAAGTTTTAATTAATTAACGTCGCGTATTCGGAAATGTGTATATTAACGTCACGGATTACAAAAATAAAATTGAATATATAAATGAGAGAATTAACGTGTATGTAATGTAAGAAATTATGTTTGTGTATTTGTATTTAAATTTATTAGGATGTGCGTTTTTATTATTATCTAAGTTTTTATATTTTAATAAAATAATAATAATATCCATTAATAACGTGAGACGTTGAGGGTGGAGAGGAATCCAGCCAAACCCCACTTTAATTCACATGCGGGAAAGACTGGTCTCGTCAAATATCACGTAATTCTTGTTCCGCATGAAATAGTGTAAAATTACGAAAAAAACTGGGGTAAATTTAGTAAAAAATGTCTCGTTTTTATTTCAAATTACATGGACATGTTGGTTCTAGTAGTCACATTTGAGACCCTGTGGACTGAATTAGTGATAAAAAAAATTGCCAGGTTTTGTCTTTCTTTAAATTTTTCATCAACCTATGTGGCAATTTTGCCATTTTCTAGTAAAAAAACAACCAAACTCAGAACAAGTTCATAAGTTTAAAAAATGTGTAAACTGATAAAAACATATGAGTGATAGGAATCTAAATATTTATAGTATTTGTGTATCATCAAAGAAGAAACAAATTTTTTACATTAACAGAATAACTTATATAATTTTACTAAGGATATTGGGGAGTTTATTGCAAAATTGCAGTTATTTATTTTATTTTAATGCAACAATTTACTTGATGACTGGATTATACTCAATGTTTTTATTGTTTTGAATAAGGAGTCCGTTAATAAATAAATAATTTTTCGAGGTTGTCTACAGTTGTTATTAAAAAAAAATTGTGGATCCCGGAGAAAATCAGGTCTTTCATACTCATATGTTGAAACTTCACTAAAATGGTTTTTGAAGTATCTGCTTATTTTAGGGGAGGCTGCGTAGGATGAGTGAATTCGTTTTAATTCGGCTTTAAATCAATCCCAACATAAGTGTGGCACGCTATAATGGTCGTTTTGATATTTGTCCGCTCATGAAATTTTGCATTAATTATTTAGTACATTTAAAAGAGTAAATTACTGTATTTCATTGTCAGTACTAAACACCACAGTGCATATAAACTGCAACGTCACAGTCACAAAATTTATCTAGTATGGTAATTACTAAGCTATATTATATTTGACGGTATATATTATATATAGACATTTATCTATATCATATGGTATCACAAACGACTCTTTTCACTTTTTATTAACAAAAAAATAAAACAGCGCCACTTGACAGAGTCCTTACAGACAGAATTATAATTATTTGTGTACTTATTTACGACACAATTTGGCATTTAAGTTTTTAAAATCGAAATTATATATTTTTTCTACTTGTCGCTGGCCAGCGATTCGACTGTCAATTTGTTAACAAATGTCAATGGAAAACAAAGCGGTTTCGGCATGACGTTCGTTTCGAAAAGAAAAGATTTGTGCACTGCGATTGTGATCTCTTGGACCTTATTTACGCCCTTGCTTGTGGATTTCAACTATATAGCCAAAACGTACGCATAGAACTATTTTAAACAGTACACGATACGTGAGTTCGTCACACGACTTCGTAACTATTTTGAACGTTCGTTTCATTCAAGAAATATGAAATAACGTTGTTTCTTGTGTGCACATATAAGGATATAGTTTCATTTTCATTACAATACTTAATTTATTCAAACATATTAAGTAAATATTCGTGATTCCTGTTATTAATACTTTTTAATCAGATACTTCTCGAAATGCTTGTTATAAATAAAAAAACACTCGTAGCTCTCAAAAAACTCTTCTTCTTTTTTATTTAATGGGCACATGTGTGCACATACAATTTTGCCAATGTCACGTAGGTAGAAGCATAAACGATGGAGATTAAAGAAAATGATATTTTATGTCACCATTGCAGTATGTCAAAACGGTCATAACAGCGTGCAGCTACTATATAACATCTTCATGACGACCTCGTTTAGTGAATCCGCTGGTGCTTGAGACAATCCCTCTATTTTGATATTAGACAGCCGTGCTCATTGCTGCGCCTTGCCATCAAAGTTCGTGGCTCTCATCTGATTCTGCTTCTATGAATGATTTTATGATTGTTTCTAACTCTTTTTGGAGGCGTTTGTTTTCATGAAGTAGCTAGATGTTTATGTGAACTGTGAAGTACTTTCATTTCCTCCAATACGCCTGCAATTTCCGTTTTCAGTTCTCTGAATAGAATGGATCGGAGCTTTTCAACAATTTTATTTTAGTTATCTTTTAGCTTACTATCTAACATATTCTTTTACTAACAAATACTTATGACAGGGAATAGGAAAATTTAAATCTGTAAGTGGTATATTTACTTTCTCGTAATGGTATAGTGGTTAGCGGTGGTCCTTAATACTTTCAGCCCTTCTGTGCTTGACAGAGTTGTAGAAATAGAACTATGGTAAATTGTTCTATATTTATTTAGTATATTCTCGTTAATTGTACGCTGTAATGTTAGTAGTTCATATTGTCGATTTGTTGTTCAAATATATATATCTTAGTAATGTGAAAGATTGTAACTGTGAATAGAAAATGGGTGATAAAGAGAGTAATTGACTGCTTTACGCTGACGATATGGTTGTTATGGCAGAATTGGAGAATGGTTACATATTTTTAGGATAACGGAGAATAATTGTAAATAATGCTGACGACAAGGTGGGATATGAATGAAGAATAGTAGTAACTGGTAGGTAACAAAGTAAATGTAGCATCGAGTTTCGCTTTAAAAAATAAAATAAATATTTCACAGGTTCAGTTTTATTTTTATATGTTGTAAGTTCTGGTCGTAATCTCAATAGATAATTATGAAATGTTACTCTGGCGAAACGCAATCTTCATAACATTAATAGATTTATAACTTAAGGGTGGTAAGTGGTAGGTAATCAGACAGGTATTACATAATACTGTAATATCATGCATACATACATACTATAACATGTCGGGAACGTCCAGAACTTTTTTCATCAACGAGAACGTTACACCAGAAAATAAACATACACTGAGTATGACTAAAGCACGGGCTAAACAATACGCGTATAAATTTGGGAGGAGTAGAAATTGTTGCAATTTTTAAAGTACAAACGAGATGTCTCCTGTAATTGCAATAAACTCTCTACAGGACTTAACATAAATAGTATATAATATTCTATTATGACAGAAATATGTTTTGTGCGTTGTATACAAACACGAGTAATTTTTAGTTTCCTATTTTCTATGTGTCGTTATTACTCTATATGTTATTAATTTATATATATTTTTAAACTATATAATCATTATTAGACGCATTAACTGGCGCATTCTTATAAATTTGGTAACACATCTTCATACAGAATGTAGTACAAAGTCACAATAATCATTTATCACATCACACGCATATTCACTCACTCACATACAACTCATACATGGTGGAATCTTGTTTTTGCAATTTACCTACTCCACCGAAAGCGCTTTAGGATAGGTTTAGCATTAGTAATATAGAGCCATATTGCTGCAAAATAATTATATTTATCTGATAATAGAAACTTAGTTAACTGAAGGTTTCTATGAAAGCGAAGTATATGATAGTAGATACACAGTTTATCATTGTGACCGTACTAAAGATACATCGCCTAAGAAAACAGACCTGAATGGGCTGTCTGGTGTACAGAGTGTTTGGATTACAATTAGTGGGATATATCTTAATATATGTGCCAAAAAAGATATACATATAGGATTAATATATATCCCACCCGATTTTCGTCTAGTTTCGACTAGTGGTTAGATGTCGGTAATAATAAATTAGCAAAACTCTTTTCTGATTCCACAAAAGATCATTACATAATTGCTGGTGGTTTTAATGTACCTAATATAAGTTGGACATAAAAGGTCCTATATTACTCAAACAGGGTTCCACGGATTTGGAAAGTGCAACCTCAAATCTTAGTGAAAGATGTAATCTGGTAGGACTTGAGCAATACATCAATATTAAAAATGGTAGGGTAGGGAGAAGTGATTATCCCTTGATCAAACAAGATGTGTATCATCCTTGTTTATCTAATACATTATTAGATTAACTCTTACCAACTCTGCATCCTAGCTAAGTAAAAATTTTTTTTTTTTTTTATTGCCTTGATAGGTAGACGAGCAAGCGGCCCGCCTGATGGTAAGCGGTGACTGCCGCTAATGGACTTCGGCAATGCCAGGGGCAAAGCCAAGCCGCTGCCTGCCGTTGAAGGGATACTTTTTTTAAGCCTCGTTTGAAGAAGGACATGTCATAGCGCTCGGGAAACACCGAGGCAGGGAGTTCATTCCAGAGCTTACACGTGCGTGGAATAAATGAACGCTGGAAACGTACGGTACTAGACCGTATTGTTTCCAGGTGGTATGGATGAACTCTACTGCGGTGTCGGGTGGTGCGATGGTAGAATGGTGACGTTGGCACCATCTTAAACAGTTCCTGAGAGCACTCCCCATGGAACAGCCGATAAAACACGCAGAGAGAACCAAAGTCTCTCCGCAGTCCTAACGGTTCCAGAGTATCCGTGAGATCAGGATCATCGACGATTCGGACAGCTCGTCTTTGCAAGGAGTCAAGTGGGTTAAGCAGGTATTTTGGGGCTCCTGCCCAGAGGTGTGAGCAGTACTCCACGTGGGGCCGTACTTGAGCTTTATAGAGCATCAATCTGTGGCTCGGCGTGAAGTACCGCCCCGCTCTGTTCAGGATACCCAGCATTTTACTAGCCAATTTGGCTTTGTCCTCCAAATGACTCCTGAACTGGACTGTGCTCGAGATTTCGACGCCGAGAATCCCTATACTCCCGGAAACCTGAAGAGGTACTCCTTGGAACTGAGGCGCTATGACAAATGGGTCCTTCTTCGCAGTGAACGTGCAAACTTGTGTCTTCGTGAGGTTGAATTGAACTAAGTTCATTTCACCCCATTTGGAGGCCCGCCCCAGAGAGCTCTCGATTTCAGACACAAGTTGAGCCCGTCTTTCCTCTACGGTGCACCGAGGAACATTCTGGTGGCCGATGTATCGCGCATCATTCGTGCTGTCATCTGCATAGCAATGCATGCTGTCAATAGACAGCATGTCATTGATATGCAAGATGAAGAGTGTCGGCGACAACACCGAGCCCTGTGGAACGCCAGCATTGACTAATAGAGTCTCGGAGCAACAGCCGTCAACGACGACTTTAATGCTCCAGCCCTCCAGGTAACTGGCGATCCACTTGCAAATTTCCTCGGGGATTCCGTAGGATGGTAGCTTCGATAGAAGGGCTCTTTGCCATACCCGATCGAACGCCTTCGCGATGTCAAGGCCGACGGCCATAGCCTCACCCTTGCCCTCCAAAGCTTCTGCCCAGCGATGTGTGAGGTAAAAAAGATCACCAGCTGATCGACCATGACGGAAACCGTACTGACGATCACTGATCAACTGGTGCTCCTCAAGGTATCGCATCAGCTGGGCATTTATGATACGTTCCATAACTTTAGAGAGCAAAGATGTGACCGCTATCGGCCTATAACTCGAAGGGTCCGACCGGTCACCTTTTTTAGGGATCGGATGGACATGAGACACCTTTAATCAAATCGCAGACTATTACAAAATAAATTGCCTACTAGCAGTACAAGACAGGAATAAAGTAATTTATTCAAATTCAATGTTGTTTTAGATAATCTAACTTCATAATGTTTCCTGACGACAAAAATATATACTTAAAGGTTTGCTCAGATATTAACTGCATATACATTCAAAGTGATATTAATACGCTTGAAAAATATTACAACAAAAACAAAATAAATGTTAATACCAGTGTGTACATATTACTTTTTCAGGTAAATCAAAAATTATTAACTTCCAATATCTTATAAATAATACACTAATTACCAAAGTTACTAAGGTCAGAGACTTGGGAGTTATACTAGACCATAAATTAATTATGAATGGTCATATAAATATCAAAGTCAGCAAGGCATACAAACAATTGGGGTTTTTAAAACGTATATGTGAACCATTGAAAAGCATAGATAGAGTGTATTAAGATGCTATACTACGCTTATGTAAGAAGTATTTCAGAATATTCGTCGGTTATATGGTCGCATTAGAATAATGTGTTTATTGATAAAATTAAAGATATAAAAAAAAACTTAACTCTTATGCTATAAAGATTTTAAACTATTCAGAAACTACAGCGATTTATGCAGCTATTTCAGATTAGATTTTTTAGTAATTCGGCGTCGCCAACATAGTATGATGTTTCTGCATGCTATATTATCAGGTTACGTAGACTGTGCTGACCTAAGTTCAATTTCACTGCAAGTACCGACATATCGTACACGCAAGAAACCATTACTAGTCGTCGCATACGCTAAAACCAACTATACTCAGAATTCGGTACTTTATATAATATAGAATACGATAAGATAGATATATTTCGATATACAAAACAATTATTCAAAAACGAAATTATAAAATTAAATCGCGCAAATATATAAATTAATTATTGATATATGTCTTATAACAAACGACAAGTCTTCACACTTAATCACTCGCTTACACATCAAACACACGCACAGTCGCATACACACACACAAATATACAACAAACATACACAACAATATGTGTATACATAATCGTTAGTTAATAGTGCCTTATTTTTTCTCTAACTTGTATTAATATTATAATTATAGACCACTATAAAGTAATTGTGAAACCATATCTTGGTTTTAATCACTAAATGATGTGTGTTATTCTATATAATTATGTATGTTGTTGGGTTTCCTAAAAATAAATAAGTAAATACTTACCAGCTTATAAGTTTGTACGGCAGAGATTTCTTGATATGTCAGAAAATTTAAAAAAATTAAATAAATTTCTTTAATTTTTGAGCTAGAACAGCTGACGGTATTGTTTCATACTTTACACCTACTTCAAGAAGAACATGGCGTGACGATAGATAATGTCAGAGTTTTATTTGGCCATAAATCACATTTTTTTTCTTTGTTGGATTATATATTAAAACATGGGTAATAATGTTAATAATTTTAATGTACATACCATTTAACTATAACTTTCAAAAATGCACAGTCCCTTAGTGTCTATATATAGAGTTTATACAGTGCATATAACTTGTAATTGTTGTCTATGCTGTTAAAGTAATATAGATGAAAAAAAAAATATAGTCGTGTTTGTTTGCGTATATTATTCTGTGTAAAATTATATCGTGGAAAAACCAAAGAAATAACTAATAAAAATTCTGTTAGCGAAAAAAAAGTAAAAGTTGAAGTAATAATGAGCACCTAGTTTTCGGGAATTACGAATCAATTTTCCTATAGGTGAAATCGTGAAGATCAACGGGCAAATAATGAAGATTATTGGAACGAATAGGTACAGTATTGTGCAAATTAGTGGAATCATGGACTTTTTGTAGAACAACCGTGTATTGGTTCTAGAAAACATTTTTTAATGAAATTAAATAATAACGGTTATGTTGGTTAATAAAAATTGTGTCCGTCTTTATCTACAGTTACTGCTTTTATTAGTTTTGATATGGATTTTACTAACTTTTGACAGTTTTCAGAAAACGCGAATGACCGTTTCGATCATCTTTATTTTTGTAGTGCAGTCGATTTTGCTCTTTCTAGTTTTGCAAACGACTCATAAATTATATATGAATAGGGTTCAGATCAGATCATTCTCGGGTACATCTAGAACAGTGATCCCCTCACTCTTGAAATATTTTATAATTTCCCGCGAGTTGTTGCAAGGAGCAGTCTTGTTGAAAAATGGCTCTGCTTTGGGGTTGGCATTTTTGAATTTCCTCATCCATAAGCTGTTCCAAAATGTATTTGTATTATGCACTGTTCATCATACCAACGATTGGTACCAATTTTCTAACCTTCCGTGTATGAGAAACACTCAATTTCTTTTTTTACAGGATCTTTTACAGTCTGGTCAATATTAGCTGCAGTAATTTTACTTTTAACCTCCTGACGATTCTAGACCACTGTTCCTGAACTATGAAATGAGTATCATCAGTAAACAACATTTTTACAGTCGTGAATTTACACATTTTCCACTCTGTTTCTTCATGCGAAATCTTCATTCTTTAGAAATTGTTTTTTTGAGGCTCGTATGGGCCTGATATAACTACTATGCCTATGGCCTGATATGATGCCTGACATGATATATATATATATATATATATATATATTGTATATATATATATATATGTATATGGCCTCCTACCAGATTTTAAAAGTCTTCTACGGACAGTTGTGTCATGGACTGCTAGACCTGATGCTGCTAAGTCATGGTGCAGGTCGTGACTTGATTGTCTTGGGTTCATCTTGCTCCACCAAAGCAAGAAATTAACATCTCTTGGCGTTGCATTTCTTTTTCTTCCGCTGTTACTCCATATCTTCAGCAGATCCCGTGTCCTTTTGCGCTTTAAAATCTTACTTACTATTTCTTGACTTACGCCATACTCTCTTGCAATATTTTTCTAAGACGTGTGCTCGCTCAACCTACCGTTTATTTGCCTTAGCTAAATATTCACGAATGACTGAGTAGGGATTACACAAACCTTCTAATATTTACAAATATATTTTTAAAACTTAAAATATCAAGCAAATTTTAAATAACAATTCCTCAAAATAAACCGACAATTATAGGGTTCATTTTCAATGTTTTGTCAGCCCTGAGGTTGGAGAAAAACTTCAGGTTGATTCTTATTAATTTGCACAATACTGTATTTAAGTGGCTTTACATTATAGCGTTACTTGACAAGAACATTCTATTTCTATAAATATCGTTTAAAAACTCGTAATTTTTACTTCGAATTCTAATTATATTTTTGTTGTGAAACATCCACAGGCGAGGGTAAACCTAATTGTTGGCTTGGCAATACAGGCCGTGGTGAGGCATCGTCATGCTATATGATGGAATATATGTACTATACGTAGTAGTTATAATTGAAGTTAGGTATTTAAATTTTGAATTTATGCATTTTTTAATTTTAAAAAATTAATATTTATGTATAATGTTTCTTATGTTTACGCGAATATTATTCATGGAAATAAAACTAATTTAAATGGATTTTATCGCGGTTATTTATTAAATTTGATCCCGACGTTTCGAAAGCTTTTCAGCCTTCGTGTATACACGTTTCGTGTATACACATACATACAAATCCTTTCGAAACGTCGGGATCAAAATTAATAAATAACCGCGATAAAATCCGTTTAAATTAGTTTTATATTGATAATATTTATGTAATAAACGGTCATTATTTTATGGAACAAATTTGTAATGCTTTATTTTTTAATTAAGCCATATGTGATTCCTGTCATAATCTCTTCTTTTATACATATAACTTAAACAAAATAATTTCGATGTTACACATCTGCCACGCGTCCCGTGACGGTTCACATTTTTTGTAATAGTTTATGAATAAAACGCTAGATGCATAGGTTTAACTAGCGCCTTTGAAAAAGTAGTTCCTTATCACTGGTAGTAAGGGGTCAGTGCGTGGTCTTCGTAGTGAGTATTTCTGCCGATTCGCACCATGTGAGTCCCATATTCTAGTAGCTTTTCCAAGACACTGCGAGAGGCAATACGTAATCTTGTTGAAAAAATGATCGAGAGAGCCTTATAGTCGCATATGATGTGTAAACATCTAACGTTTATCTCTCAACGTGAAAATAATGGTTCAGGTAATCATTAGAATTAAATTGGAATTATAAATATTTAAGAATATATTAATGTCAAAGAAATTATCCGTGTAATTAATTGATTTGCTTTTTTTCAAACATAATTAATAATATCTACTAGGCAGCAACAGAAATGAACCTGAAAAATAAAAAACTAAACAGTGTCATATTTTTGAAATTATGATTCATTATTATTCTATTTACTATTATAGTACTACTATTTGTAATTTATTAACTAGCTGTTGCATTGTTTATTAATGACCTATACTTTTTAACTTTAGACTTTATTAACAGTAAATATAATTATTAAGATAGCTTACATAAATGAATTAGTTTATATAACGTCACATTTTATTGACAACACTGTAGGTTGAGCGTACAGCTGATGGCTGACAGGACCTACCAACCTCTAGCAAAATGGGTTTGTACTATCTGACGCCTACTCTAGCACCTCACGCGTTCATTGGCCAAATCAAAGTTCGTTTCACGAATTCACTCCCACAGATTACAGGAAAGTGAGAGGAAAAAACATTTAATACACACAAAAAATGTGTGGGTTTCCTTGTTGATAGAAGTAAGGAAATTCCCTTGTTATACTGGTTTGGATTAGACCAGGCATAACTTTTCGAACTTTTTTTTTTTTTAATTGACCCAAGATATTTTAAGATTACTGATTTTGATAACATTACTATACCTATTCGTTAAGTCCCATGTACAAGTATATTTAAAAAGTTTGGAAAATTCAAAAGTGCACGCCTCATACCATTTACACACAATCTAAATAAAAAAACTAGCCGTACTATTGACGTATTTTATTCAATATTTATTTATTTTTCAATTCCTTTAATAATTATTCTATATTTTTAAGCAACCATGATCTATTTCTTGCCAAAAAAAAAATCTGTAGATAGTATTACCTAAAGAGTCTTTATCATGCTGAAGGGCTAACATCATTATTATGAAATAAGCTGCATCTTGGCTGTATGATGTCGGTATGTTTGCCTTTTTCTTAAAAAGTAAAAAAAATACAATACCAAGAACTTATAAATGTAAAATTTAATAAATTAAAAAATGGGGCTTGAAAAAACCATATTATTATTAAACTGCGGGTACTAGGCCAAGCTATTCATATGAAATAGGTAACTGGTTGATGTTATTCTAAAGATAATAAACGAAATCTAGTCTAGATGCGTCAATTTCTTCAGGAGTTATCGTGACCACGTTGTATAAAAATGTCTGGACGTCCACGTAAAATTTTTATAAACAGTTTTTTTTAGGTAGCACAATACAATTGTTTTTTTTTTACAAAATATGAGATAAAGTACTTGAAGTGTTTTCTTGAAATACATACACTCATTCTATCGTATAAATTTAAATTGTTTGTGGAAGGCACAGTTTCGGAGCAAAAACATTGCTTGATCTTGACGTGTCGAGACTAGAGTACACTATTCCCCACCCACTTCGCGGTACAAGGCGTGCAATATTTTAGTTATATATTTTATTGGTTGAAGTAATAATAATATTAAAATTTTGTTTTATTTTTTAATAGGCCAAGGGACAAGTATATTCATCTGTCACGCGACATCCACTATCAGTCTGACAAGCATTTGCTAAGTACAACGCCGGCACGCGCCGAAGCAGCATGTAGTTACGACTTGGACGCCACAGACACGTCTTGGCTGAAGCTTTTGAATGCGGAGAGAGCGAGGGCCGGAGCTCTGCCTATCACCGAAGATCACCTTGAGAGGGTCATTGAAGAATTAGAGGTAAATATATATATTTTGTTTCATGATTCCTATGTAACTAATCTGTAATTATTATAATCTACGTATTTTAAGTGCTTGCCCATAATAGGTAATGAAATTGCGATATTTTTTTAACTTTATTCTTATTAGAGACGATTTGATATAGTTCTGACTGTTGTTTGTTTCTGGTATTATTAGAAACAATAAGGTCAGTAAGGTCATGAATATATATCTATTAATTAAATAAATTACAGTGATATAGCAAGATTCATCTAGTACTCTGTATGTTATTAGAAATATATACAGATCGAAAGTAATAGTTAAGGTATATTTGTCATAGAGATATCATAATCCGAATATATTTTTAATACGATAATTAGCTGTGCCCTTGGCTTCGATCATGTAGATTTGAATTAGGTTTTGTTTAACTTTAGGATCTATTTCTCAACTAAGGCGTGATACCATTACACGAGGTATGACTATTACTATTAAATTAATATTTTATATACCATTTAAGCTCAATCAAGTTGTCATAATTAAAATATATCTAATGCATATCTATTTTTTACAATTATAATTTACAAAAAATATTTAATGTACAAATTAAGAGCGATCCAAGCTTTATTATATTTTTCTTTCTATTTATTTCTTGTATACGCAGTGTTTTAAATGAGTTATTTGAATCTACTAATTAACTAGGCAAAGCTAAGTACACAAATCAGAAAATATTTTATGTCGAATAACCGACGGTCACCGTTACTTTTGTCATAAATATTTGTATAAGTGTAGTATTATAAAAAAATAACACTTATCTTAACGACTAACTTATACTAACTAAAATATGTCTACGTAATATGAAATCTGAATATCCACCAATAAACCTTGATCACGAATTATAACGATGGTATGTACCAAGGCGAATCCAACAAGTGTAAATAGAACATCTCCTTCTTTGAGCTATTACGACTTAGAATTACAGGAGTTACTAGCCGTCACCCGCCAGTTTAGCGTAAATTTTAGTTTATAAATCAGTGATCTATCATTCATTAAAAACATGAAGTATGTATTTAAATTAAAATAAAGACAAATGAATACAAAAATATGCTAGTTTTTTTTAGTAGCGGCAAAAATTCTATGAAAATCTAAAAATGACAAAGAGTATATTGAATCTAACAAAAACTTTGAACCACGAACGAATGTTTCCACATCGAATGGTTATAGTTTCAAATCGATACGTTCTGTAGGTTTTCAGTGATTTCCCTTCAAAGGCAATTCGTTTTAATTATGTGTTTGTATATACGTATGTCTTACATATATTGAGACGAATTTAACAGGTATACACACAATGAGGATAATTATCCTGTTTTGTCAAGGCGTTGCTAGGGCCAGCATCCGGATTTAACGTCTGATTAGCTCAATCATATTATTGAATTGTTATCGAAACTAAATAAGTATTCTATATTTCTTCTAAAATATTTATTAGAGATAGTATAAAGAAATAGTTCACATATATGACAACAAAGAAATTTATACTGAGGATAAAATCTTGCTGCAGTTCAGATAATAAATATTATTTTAATAGTCATGTGTACGTACGGATGTTATCAACAATAAACTGATTGAACGGGGTGAGACAAGCATAATGTAAAGTGCGTTCATTTCCTTACGTATCGGTATGCTTAACGAGATGGAGGTTATTTTGCACGCAATATTTAAGCTATTGGTGTGAAAAGTAATCAACAAGGACAATAATAAGTGATAATGTTTGGACGTTTTTTAGTAAAATTTAATAAGGCCCAATTAAATTAAAAGATATAAGCGATAATAGCTGAGTTGGTAGTGTGTACGGACGCCACGTCAAGGGACGTGAGTTGGAACCACCTGCAATGAGCTGGAGTTTTCGGTGAAGGAAAACATCGTGATGTAACCATAGAATGGTGGTAGTGATTTTACTAATGCCCGCCTGGCTAGCTAACACCCTCAAAATGAAAAAATGCCACCAAAAATCTATAGATGTGTTCTGGCAGTTGCATTTGAGAGCCAGTCCCTCCACTAGGCTTAGCGTGCCTATCATCTTGGGCCACATCGTCACTTAACATCAGATGAGATTGTGGCCATAATGCTAAACTTTAACTATAAAAAAATGTAAATCAGACGCGGTAAATTCGCGACGTAAGCTTGAAAACGGTGGATAGAATAGAAAAAAGTGAGTAAATTCAAGCGTTGGTTATTAATTTCTATACCACTAGCTGTGCCCGCGACTTCGTTTGCGTGGAACAAAAATTTATTTTTATGTTCTTCGAAGTTGTGATATTGTTAAAGATAAGTGCCTTATTTTCTTTTCTGTACCCTAACAATATTTATGTTAAATTTCATGATGATCGGTACAATAGTTAAGGCGTGAAGGAGAAACAAAATAAATTATCTGGTGCCTATGACTCTGTCTGCGTAGTATTATTACTTCGAGTAGCCAATTTTTCCTCAGTTTTCATCAATTTACTTGACGGGCAATATTACATAATAAATGAACTTAGGTATCTCATGTTTGCAAATATTTTTGTAACTTTACGGTATAGTGTCACAATTCTGAATTATTTAATTATGTTTTAAAATAGAATCAAATATACAAGTGAACAGTGTTTGGTATCAATTAATTCACTATAATCAATATAAAGATAGACAGGTGTGTTACTTCAAGTACAAATACTTCGGTGCTTAGACGTCAAGTTGGTTTGTGTAAAACACTACCATCGTATCATGGGTTAGTTATTGTTATTATTAATATTATTCCTAAACTATGTCTGCGATTAACGTGTCGTGAAGGGCAAAATTTATATGTATAAAATTGTCCTGTGGATGAAGTAGCTTTAGTTTGTATTTATTTTTGTAGAACATTGTATTTCGTACCACTAACCAATTATACCAGCGTACGAGAATAAAGTATATATTTGAAAAATTATTGGTCTGACATACAAATTATCATCCGCTATTTCACCGTTTCAACTTTTATTTTCGCGATTAATAGTATCCTATATTCTTTTACAAGGGTTCTTCTATCTGTGTACCAAAATTATTAACAATCGGATCAGCGGTTTGGGCCTGAAAAGGTAAGAAACAGATGGAGTTATATTCGCATTTATGATTAAAACAAGGCAAAGGGAGCCCGTAATATAAACCGTGCTGCTCACTCGCTTTTTTGCAGTGAGATTTTGTTTCTAATATTTAATAAAAATTCGAAATGGTAATTATAAAATACATTTTTATTATTATTGTACTTTAATAAAATGAAAAAAGTTATATTTTATTAAACTTTACTTTTTAGGTAGGCTTACGATTTTATTACGACTGTTGCGAGTTTCTCTTAGGGATCGATTTATTTACATTTTACTGCACATTAGCATCGTGACTTACTACAATGTATGCACGGGACTCTAAGAAACTGTACATTAAATAAATAATATAATTCTATAATTAATAGAAATATAATTGCATTCCCGACCAAATAAAGCTAATATAGCTGAAGTGCGATAAGGCACTTCGTTCCAAAATATTAGATTAAATAAATATTAAAAGCCAATTACTGAAAAATAATCCTCTAAAAAATATGAAATAAGGAAATATTCTCATTTGAAATTATACATAAACAATTCAATATTAATTGACTATTAAATAAACAACATACACGTAATACATTTTGATGTACGAGGGCTGACTTTTATATTTCGGGATTAGAGAACAAAAACAAAATATTAATCATCGAAAATCACATTGTTTTTCAAAATATTCCCCATAAAGATCTATACACTTTTGCATGCGTTTGACACAATTGTCGAAGAACTTTTGCCACTTTGATTGAGGTATCTCCAAAACATGCATTCTCAATGCAGCAACCGCTTCTTTAGGTGTCGAAAAACGTTGACCTCTCAGTTTTTTTTTTACGTACGGGAATAAAAAGAAGTCATTCGTTGCCAAGTCAGGACTATACGTCGGATGACTCATTAAATCAATGTTTTGGGTGCTCAAAAATGCAGTTGCTTGAGCCGATGTGTGAAAGCTCGCATTTTCGTGGTGAAGAGTGATCCGTCTTCGACGATTGCTTTTCCTGATTTTCTGGAAGACAACTGGCAAACAAATGTTTGTGTATCACTCAGAATTGACTGTTCTGCGCTGTTCGAGTGGTACGGTTGCGACATGTCCAGTTTTTCGAAAAAACACGCGACCATTTGCTTGGAAGTGCTTCGTGCGCGACCAACTTTTGTTAGCTTTGGCTCATCTTGAAACACCCATACGGTCTGCTGTTTGCGACTGCTGTTTACTTTCGGGCTCATACGCATAAATCCACGATTCATTACCTGTCACGATGTCATAGACGTGTTTCGAAGCACCGCGAACGTATTTTTTGAGCATTTCTTTCGACCAATCGACACAAGCCTTTTTTTGAGCGATTGACAAATTGTGTGGGATCCAACGCGAAGAAATTTTTTTGACAGTAAAATGTTGTTGCAATATTGAATGTATGGTGGTCCCACTAATGCTTAAGGTTGTCTCAATCTCACGATAGGTCACATGACGATCTTGCAATATCAGTTCGCGCGCAGCATCAATGGTTTCCGGAACAACAACTGATTTCGGATGACCTTCACGAAATTCGTCTTGGAATGAACTACGACCACGATTGAATTCACCATACCATCGATAAACACTGGTCCTTGATGGAGCTTCAACGCCAAAAATTGAATTAAGTTCATCCATGCACTGTTGCTGAGTTAATCCACGTCGAAAATTGTAAAAATTAATCGCACGAAAATGTTCACGATTTAATTCCATTTTTGGGCTGAGATGAATCCTTTAAGTTACTGTAAACAACACAAATAGCGCTCGTATGTCAAAACGTTCTGAGAACGTATAAGCTCAAAAATGTCCAACTTTACGATAGAGCTGTCAGTTGCCAGATTGCAACACTAGGGTTGCCAAATCCCGATATATAAAAGGCAGCCCTCGTATTTAATATATATTTATAGTGATGTACCTAGAATTCTTTATATCTTTAATGAATTGAATGTGGCATCACATAGCCTATAACCAGCTGACTACTCATAAAGACTATAAGACTATAAGACTAAGCAGTCTTATAAAGTAACAATGTCGTCTTTTTTATTTGAAACTGATTTCGCCAAAATCTAGTGCACTCTTATTTGTGGAAGGAAATGAGTAAGATTGTCTACTATAAGTCGGAAAAATAGCAATGGACCAACATTTGCACTACATAATGGACAACACCATACGACGGAAAAACAGTGTTGGGCCAATATTTGTGCTAATGTAAACTTTGACCAACAGATATTATATGTGAGAAATTGTAGATACATTATCTTTAAAAAATTTAGCCAAAACAAGTGCCACGTTAATTTGCAAATAACAATATTGCAGTAACTACGGTAGTAGAATAGTATATTCTATATACCAGGAGCGAAAAAGAGACACGTAAATTACTAAAGTATAATCGTTTCCTTAAAAATAGTGCCTAAAATAGTTTACTTATTAATTTATTTATTAAGTCATATAAAAATCATAAAGAAGTAAAAATGTTAATTAAAAAAGTATAATTAGTGTTATACAAGAATTTATGAATACATATTTTCGAAATTAATAATATTTTTATCTGCACTTCATAAAGGAATACACATTTTAAATATCTACATTATTAATATATTTCTGGTCTTATACTGTCAGATAGAAATTATTTCAGAGTGCTGATACGGGGTAGTAGAACGTATGTACCGTTTTTTTTTTTTTGTTATTCGAACAAAGCCTATAGGGGTGCAATAAGCATAGTGAATCGGCCCCAGAAAAATATCCGAGTCATCATTTGAGGATATATTAGTCGTAATAAGTGTTATTGATCCTGCAAGTTTAATATCTATATCTACTTTGGTTTTTACATAAATCGAGAAAAACTGGAAATTATTTTTTTTTTGTAAATCGGTGCATACAATTTTTGTTGAATTCGCTCACGTCATAGAACTATATAACGTCGATAATCAAAAAAAATCCGCTCGTAATCTTCATTATAACCTTTTTAATAGAACATTTTACTCGATTTTTCTTTTTTTTTCTATGATAACGTTGCCGTAAAATCTTTTTTTTTTTTTAATACCTTAATCAATGTAGAATAACTTCACAAAAGTACAATTTGATCGAAAAGGTACGCCACATTGAAAATCTTTAAAAACCCATTATTATAACGTATAGTAGTATAATAACGTATGTATTTCAATGTTTTTATCTTTAAAACAACATAAAATTCAAATACTTATTTAAATTAATTAATAAATTAAAATACTTGAACGTTCAAAAATTAATTATAAACTACTCTGAATAATCAATAATTTTATTTAAAGTATTCTTTTCATTTTAAAATATCAATATAAATATCATCTATTCCTTTAATGAATAAATCAGAATCAATCTTTGTTATTTATATAATAAAAGCACTTTTATATATTCTTGGCTAATTTTCGTCAATAACGGTGGTAATATTATCATTGTCAATTAAAGTGTTGAGAATTACAGCTGGACTCGGTATTTTAGACAAATATCGTCCGTATGCTAAATAGAATACTATTGCAGCAAAGTGTGAACAACCACGATGGTCCTAAGTCCATTTACACATTCGCAGCAATATCTTGATATTCCACCACATCCAATAGCATTTGATTTATATTCGATAAAACATCTGTAAAGCTTTCTACTGATATGACGCGACTTTATCTGAGCCTTAAATATATTGGTTTTGTCCTTGACAAACTGAATAGTTATATTATCAGATTTATACATCAACTCTGCTAAATATGATATTGCTTGTTTGTATTAATAAGAACCAATAAATAAAACTTTTAAATCTCTTTCTGTCATTTCTCGAAAATCTGATAAATCACGAAATGTGATTGTCTCAAATGGAAGTTTTTTTTCGTAGCTACCCATGTTTATCTACTTCATCGGCTAGTGTATTATCCGTATTTTCTCGAGATTCCATCATTTCAATTATTAAATCTAAATATTCTTCATGAGAAGTAAGACGTCAGTTGTACTTATGGTGAAGGTATGATGCAATTCTATAAAAACTACCGATCCTGGGAAGCATTTTATTAACGAATTTTAGATCAAGTACACGATATTTTTGTTTCAAAATTCCATGTGTGGCTTCTACTGCCCAACGAATTTTAGTGATACGCCCTGAAGATTTAGATTCAGCAGTTGTTTAACGATTTCGTTTTCCTTTAAACGCTGGTACATATTAGTACTTGATAACTAATTTTTTCCAAGTGTTTTTGAACGTCACTAAAACCTCACCGGGTTCCAATAATTTGCAAATGCCGTCAGAAGTATCAATAATTTCTTTCATTATAGTAGCACCATTTAGGTTGGCGTGAAATGGCTCTAACATATCGACTATATATCCAGTTGTTGTACAAATGGTAAAAGGCTTACACTGCGGTACTTTCTTTTGTCCATAGAGAGACTTTCTTTGATATGCGTTAGTAGATCTCCTCTCATGGCGAGCATATGTTGAATTGCAAATTAAAAACAGCTTATAATTTAGATCAGCGTACAGTGACGAATTATTCTGAAAGAGTTCATTTCTAGACATACCGATTCAAAAACCGAAGTAACGAGGTAAATCTTTTTCAAATGATTGTATATTTTGAAATGACAATATTTTAAAACCAACTGTTCATCTTTTAATTGTAAAATCGCTGATATCAATTAGTTAGCTATCAGTTCGTAGTTTAAATAAAAATACAATGAGAGCTTGAGTGAGAGTACGTTGATGATCTTAAAAGGCTCAAATTACAATAAACTTTCAATAGGTTCTGATCTTCTATATAAAAGCGCTTATCTATTAGATGAGTACTGCAGTATTGGTTTCCATCCGGAATGAAAATCCGTCGATTCATCGAGCATTGCGTATGAGCATTTTAGAACAACTACTACTACCATATATGAGATATAACAGTTCTATTGATTTGAACTTCAAAACATTTATCGGTGTCATTGCGGCAACACAGTGTCGTCGTTGATAAGTTTGATTCAGATCTTTTTAACATCTCACATGTATATGAAGGTGATTCATCTTCCAAAAATGTTATCTGCTTTTCATCATGAAGTTTTATTTTCTTATATTTTGATACATGGCAATATGGACACACAACATTACTAACTGCAATTGCAAGGTCAAAGATAGTTGAAAACTCTATTGCATCTTCATCAGATATTTGGGAGTACCTATCGTTTTTTTATAAGTTTTGCACAAATGCAACACTTCGAATTATTACTTTGAGACGTACACATTATTTCCATTGCCATGAAAAAACTCGTCGAATAATGTTAATTATTAAATCCAGACAAATGTATGAGCTAATTTTATTTTTAATGTAACAGTAATTATTTTGATTATCTAACTGCTTAATATTAACTACTGAACAATTAGAAGTTACAGAAGGCCACATAGGTGTGATGGTATATGGTCGCAGATAAAATAGAGGTGTTACCAATATTAAATAACAGTGCTATCGTACGTTGCCGAACGAACTGATAATTAAGAAGAAACGCTGATGTCAAATAAAGTGCAGCCTTATTATAAGTATGCGAAAGCATAATTTAAATAAATTATTGCTTATTCTGTGTAGTTTATAATGAATTTTGAACATTTCAGTATTCTAATTTTGATTTATTAATTAATTTCAACAAGTATTTGAATTACCTGTTGTTTGAAGGATAAAAACATTGAAATAAATCAATTTTTACGTTAATAATCGGTTTTTAACGATTTTCAATATGGCATACCTTTCCGATCAATTTTTATTTTTGTGAGGTTATTCTACATCGAAAGAGGTATTTTTTTAAAAAGTGGTTCAAAATTGTACGGAAACTTTATCATAGAAAAAAAAGAAAATCCGAGTAAAATGTTCTGTTTAGAACAGTTATAATAAAGATAACGAGCTGATTTTGTTAAATATCGACGTTATATAGTTCTGTGACGTGCCCGAATTACAAAAAAAATGATAGAAATATATTTGAAAAAAGGAAAAAAATTTTTTTTTTTTTTCGATCTATTCAAAAAACAAAGTATATATAGATCTGAAACTTGCAGGATCAATGACTCTTATAAGCACCAATATACCCTCAAATGATGAACTGGATTTCATTCTGGGGCCGATTCACTATGATTGTCGCTCCACGGCCTTTAAACAAAACTAATGACCTTTAACAAATCTTATTTCTGTATACTTTGTATTATATTAAATATCAATAATATTTTATTTGTCTATTTAATTAAACGTTTTCGATATTATAACACTTGGTTCAAATAGGGGAAAAAGGCATTTCATTAGATAAACTAATATTTAAGGGATTAAAAACCTTCATTTTTTCAAAAGTATTTGTAATATTTGTATATGTTACAAACATGTTAGAAATTTTATATTCCGATCTGTCTATTTCTATATCTCCTCTACACAAACTACCTAGTGTCAATAAAGAAATCAATATCGATATCGATAAATAATTAATTAATAGGTAACATTGTTGTAACATATTGAAATACAAGTAAATTAAACTGTGAATAAGTAACTTTGAAACCAAAATGCAATATTTTCATATTGCTATTGCGCTATTTTGTCGATGGATCTATAAGAATGTAAATAAAGTCAATAAAAAATAATACATGTTCTATAAATATTTTTATGACGCTAAAATATGTAGTATTAAATGTTTTTTTTTTCGTAGTGCTAAATTTACTATAAGCCATTAAATTTTTACATCATTTTGTCCTATGTATAAATATATATGCCGAGAGTTGAAAGATTATTTTATGCGATATGTTATACATTTTATAAGTAATCCAAATAAGTGAATATTTAAAAAAACCGAGATTTATATCTCCTTGATTTGATATACTGTTGTATAATAAATATTTTCTGTAAAATGTTGGTATCAAATAAAATTTGATTGAGACCAGTTTTTCTTCTTGTCATATTAGTTCATTTTTGTTTTAAATTCGGATTTTTAAGAAAATAAGTTTTATCAATATCTTAGTTAATGTTCTTTAAAGGAATCTGAAATAAATAATATATAGTAAAAATTAAAATCAAAGAGGTCGATAATGTTTTACTCGTCCCTAGCTTTACGTACCGCTTATTGCGCACGTGAAGTATAGAGAAAAGCAAGAATTAGTTACTAGTACGACAGAGATAGATCATAAAACAATTAAAAAATATATGGTTTACTTGTCTAGCTGCGAAATATTTAAGAGTAATCATCGATTTTTTAAATTAAAAGCTTACTGCTGATGTGTAAAATTATCAATTATTATAATTATGTTTTCTATTATCATTCCCGCACCAATTTATTGAACAATTAAGCATATTAAGCAGTTATTATGTAATATTTTAAATAATGGAACACACTTCTCGAAGACGGTACGAAATGAACATTATTTGTTACGCCCCGCGCTCCTATATAAGATTAATTACGCTGCTCCTTTGCTAACAGACGTTGTTCTATATTTCTCATCTATAGGATATACGATCGATTTTTGTTTAATTATGACAAGAAGTTATGAGGAAACATATACATACATACATACTGGTCAAAATCATAAACGTCATTTTGTTTTGCTGTAGTTGGGTAATAAATTAAATTAACACACTCATTTTTTTATACTTTATGCTGTCATAGTCATAATTTATCATAACGTTAAGCTACGATGTGGCCCAAGACAATGGATGGACGCATCAGCGGCAGATTTTCAACTTGAAGGCGGTAGCTAGCCATGGGGGTATTAGAAAAAGCCATACCATCATGCTATGATTTCACCATGATGTTTCCCTTCACCGAAAGCTCGGACTCATATCAGGGATTAAAACTTACGTCCATCGGCGCGGCGTTGTTAAACACTAAGTAATCATCGTTTAAATTAATTACTCGAATAAAAGAGAAATTGATAATATTTGGATACAGGTTTCTAATACTGTTCGAGGTGTAAACATTTTCTATTCAATGAACTGGCAAGATGATACCTACATAAATGTGTATTGAAGTCTAATTAATAATTCTGCATGGAAGATTTATCGTCTTATTGGCGGCTTTACTGGTGAATATTGTAATGAGTGAGTTACATCATAGAACCCTAGGTTACGTACTCTTTTATGATGACTTCTTTTGTTCAAACACTAATTCAAATTTGAATAAAGAATCAAGCAATCGGAAATAAATATTCTGCTTTTTTAATACATCACTGAATAGGGCTTATAAAAAAATTGTAATTTTAATCAGACTGAAACTTGTTTTTACTTGTGTTATAATATACGTAATCATAATAATTATAATATTTTTAGTACAGTTGCAACTGATTATATTTTTGTGCTACTACTTTTCTAATGTTAGATGATGACTGCAACTTCATTAAAAAGATACTTTTGCTGTTTCGCGGGAACTGTTTTGTTAGGTTTAATAGCGATTTAATTTTATACAGATAAAATATTAATATACTTTATTTAAATTGAAAATGGTTTTTGGGGCTATTTATAACGATTAAAAAATTTGTTTAATGTAAAAGATTGAATAAAAGAACTGTGGATATCACAGTACAAGTAATTTTAGCAAGGTTAAGCTTATACTTTTATACTCTCCGTCTTGTCTGCGAAGGATGTGATCTGTCTATCTAGTGAGGTAGGGTTGTTAACATTTAACTCATTTTTAAATACCAGATCAAACACTGAAGAAAATTAAATATCCTGATAAACTAAATCCCTGCTACAACCAATGATTAAAAAAAAGTGAAAAAGTGTATTAACAATTATTTGCATATAAATATAATGTATCTAAAACTATCTAAATTTTGTAGTATGGACGGCAACCGTACGATTGGTAGACAAAGCGTTTACCTGCCCAGTTCTCAAAAGAATTATATTAAAACATACTCTACCGACGTTGTAAGTAGTTTTATACCGTTTTTGGAGTTAACTACAAAGTATATATTATTAAATAAAAAAAAAACATGGCTGCATTGTTATTTTATTTATAGTGTAAAATTTATACACGAGTTTTCTACAAAATAACATATGTAGATAAAAAAAAAAATGAGTGACATGTAAATTTAAAATGCTTACTTTATTCGTGATATTATTTTGTTATTGCTTTGGTCGTTGTATTTGTTGGTGATGATTGTATTTATAATGCACTCGGTTCCCGTTTGTAAATGAATATGAAATACAATTTCTCGTTCATTTAGCCGAGGCAAAATTTTAATGACAGTTAATCTGGCTACGGGCACGTAATGACGGTATTTATTTGCACAGATTCTGTTATGTAATGTGTAAACAAATTGTATACGGTGGACAGAACACAATATATCGTGTATTAAATTATGCGTAATGAATACATTAAGGATATTTTGTACTATACAGTTCTTAAAATATCTCATAATAAAAAAAATACAAATGTCAAAAATATCTCTTTTCGTCCTTGATCCATTGTATGGTTTCTGCTTTTTTAAATATATATTAGTAGCAAATTAAAAACTAGTAAATTTATAGTATAAGCCAATATTTAGATGCGATGATAATTCAAATTGGTAGTGTGTACGGACGCCGCGCCAAGAGGCGTGAGTTCGAAACCTCATATAATGAGCTTGAGCTAGCGGTGAAAGAAAACATCGTGATGAAACTATAGCATAGTGGTGTAGGGCTTTTTCTAATGCCCACCTAGCTAGCTACTGCCCTTAATTTGAAAATCTTGATGTTCCACAAGAGAGCTAGTTCCTCCACTAGACTTAGCGTGCCCTCTATCTTGGGCTAAATTGTCACTTAATATCAGGTGAATTGTGGTCATAGCACTAACTATAAAAATATATATTCTAGCATATTTTATGTCTCTACTTCAATATCTAGTATTATTCAATAGGTATAAAACTATAGACATCTTGGTTTACCATATCAAATAATAAATCGTGACTATATAACTGTAAAACTATGGTTTTATATTATTAAAAAAAAACCGTAGGTAACTTAAAAATAGAGATTAAACTAAAATAAGACAAAGAAATATTTAAAAATTATAATGAATTATTCTTTTGTTATGATAATAAATACGCGAACAGTAAATTATTTATATTTTATATAGTATAGATCATTATATATTAGTAGTAATATTTATATTTTGGTAGTTGTTAGCCTGAACTTAGTAAATGCGTTCATATGCAAAATCGATACACGCTGTTGTCAAATCACATTAATCTAAGAGGATGCGTCGCAAATTATACGCTAAAGCAAACTAAAAGCCGTTTGGAATTAAGTAATGATGGTATTAATTTTGATTATGATAATTTGGCTTCTACTGATAAAATATATATTAACAAGATAAAATAAATTTTACTTTAACTCAAAATTTTATTCAAATTAATATATTTAAAATAATTACATTTGCCGATATCCTTTCACCAAAAAAGCACTACAATAAAATGATAATTAATATAAATAATTTAAATTACAATAAGTTACTTATTTAAGATTAGCACAGGATAGTATTTAATAACAATTATGCTGAAAATTAAATTATAATTCCAATTTTATTATAACTTTGATAGAGAAATTTAATTCTGTAACATAAACGTGAAATATGTGTTTATTTTACATTTATTTTTGAATATAAGTTATTTCTTAGTTTTTTCATCGACATTAGTATTTACTATCAATATTTCTTATATTCTGTTAAAATATATTAATTTATTCTGAATCTAATTCATCCGATCAAACTTGAATTTTTATCCGCGTACATGACCCTATCTCGAGAACGCGATAAGCCCTACTCCCGTCCAGTTATGAACCATTGGATATAAATATAAATTTTGTATGTAATGTAAGAGGTAATGTATGTGTAGTACATCTACTGTTAAGTGACCAAACATGACATATACGGTTGAATTCGAGTCAGAACGATTTGCGTTGACGTTCTTGCTCTTCAATCTCATATTGCTGATATTGACATTGCATGGAGTGCTGCTCTGTGGCAGAAATAGTTGTGGAACTGGTGCTTTCGAAGTCAAATCATTTACGGTTTCTACGATTTATTATTTTATATTTAGCAGAACTTATAATTGGCTGAAATCAGTTCACTAAACCTTGTTGTGCAGTGCGGCTTGTACTTAATGTTATAAAGCTATATTTTAAATAACCATGTTCATTCAATATTTGAATTGGGCTCATATTATGCTGGATTGTACAAACGGAATTTGAAACATAAATGTTGAAAGATATTTATTTTCTGTTGGTTTGTAATGAGGCGCCTTTAAACGGACGAAATAAGCCTGTCTATAACTGACTATAATCTGATGATTTACTGAGGTAAACCCTTATGAAAATAACAATATAAATACTGTTTCTGTACGCTAATTTAATATCCAGTTTTCACTGTACTGTTTTACTGGAATTATTTCTAAACCAGAGAAAACAAAACAAAAACAATTGCCATGGGCTTTCAACACCTGTTGCTGTGGTGTGATTGCCGTGTGCGAGTCATGCGCGAAATTTTGTTAAAATTAATATTTACATTTAAAATAATTATGATAATATTTTAAAGACGAAAATTACAATAGCGTATTGGTATTTAGTCGGATCACGTTAATTGGACATATTATGTTGCATAAGATTAAAAAATTATATTTTTTATTGTAAGGTGATCACTATCAACAATGATACATAAGCCAACGAAAAGTAAGCAAATAATAATAAAATTAAACATACTTTAAACATTTGAGTTAGTTGAATTCACGATCTCTGGAACACCACCCAATCACTAGCTAATAACTTATTTTAAACATAATAACATAGATGCGAAATTTTCACTTGTTATCAATACTTTGTAAAAATCTCTATTTTACTACGCGTCTCTATTAACCGGGGCAAAACGGCGACGTGCGCTGCCTCTCGCGACGCTAGAACCAGACTAAGGGAACAAGAGCTTTCCCTTTGGCTGAATTTAAGTCTGGCTTGACTATATATGTATACAAAAAAATACAATAACTGTAATAATGTTAGTACAGGAACAATAATAATTTTATATCCAATCTATATATAATCTATGTAAACAATTATATATAAATAATAAAATCATATCTATGTAAATAATAAAAACAAAATCAATATTAACGTGCGCAAAGTCGCGGGTAAAAGCTAATATAGTATATATGTGAAGATCTGTAGATTACTTGATACGTACTTTATTATCAACTAGCTGTGCTCGCGACTACGTTTCTGTTGAATTAAAAATTATTAAATATATTTTGCCAATTTTTGTAACTTTATTCAAAAGAGCTTTGCTCCTGTTGGTGCTAGCGTGATGTTATAAATTGCCTTCCTCAATGCTTTCTCGATCAAAATATATTTTTAAATCCAACAGGTAGTTCCTAAGATTAGCGTGTTCAGAGGAACTTTTCCTCTTTTTAATATTAATATAGATAAAGACAGTATAATTTTTAATTTTTTACCTGTGTTTCTATACTCTATACGCGCATACTATGAAAGTACGAGATAGATTTTGACGACACTTGACATATTGATATCTAATATTATGAATCCAGATATAGAATACTATTTATTGCTTAAAACTAAATTATTCCTTCGGTATAGAAATTAAAATGCTAAATTCTATCATCACTTGTTAGATCATCATGAAAGTTGGCGTATATGTGTGTGGCGTATAACGTATTTTAATATGTTTATGTATTATAACAATAATAATTGACGGCGAAGGTTTTTATGCTCTGTTCGAACGCACCTTGTGGAGTTGTTTTCGAGCCATTGACTATTGGACAGAACATGAAAACGTCTGTTCATCTAGCTAACATATATTATACAATTGTTTTAATCAAATATTATGTTTGCGCGATCATATCATACGACTTCAGTGACAATATGCTTTAAAACTTCAACTTTAAAAGTTGCATTAACTGATCGATTATGAAAACCTATGGACTACTTCCTGAAAATAATTAATTTATATTTTGTATATTTTTCTTCTAAAACGACTGGAGATATTAAATTGAAATAAATTTACTGAGATTTGACTTCATACTACTGTAAATAAATTTGTTTTCTAGGTTGAATGCAATAAAGTACTACGATTTATACTCTAAAAGTCTCACTGACCGATTATTAGTGTATAGTTGTATTTCTTTTGTAGTTTTATTTGAATTTCACTGATATGAATATTTTTTTTTGTTCACATTAACATTCAATTGCTTATTATGATTTCAATATTAAAGTTAGATATATTAGGCACAGCGAACTTTTAAGTTATTTTTTATCCCTCAGCACGTCTTATAGTACACAAAAATAATTGTCCGGTGCGGAAATCGTACCGTCATGTTCGCGCGGCGGTTGCTACGAGGCAACTGCTTTAACTTTTTTGTATTTTGTATATTGGGAAATGCATTTACGTATCTCATCCCGCTTGGGCAAGGCATAGGGAGGGGTATGTGGGACTCACCCGGCGCGAATCGCCGGGAATATCAACTAAACCCCACGGTGTTTGTCTTTCACCTATTTGGCTGGGGAGCTGCTTTAAGAGCTATGCCAACCGCGTAGTCATTTTTAACTATTTATTTTTATTCATGACATATTAATTTACGCAAGCAAAACGACTACCTACCGGGTATATTATGCAAAAGAATATATATAATATATTATGCAAAAGAATTGTTATATCACTTGCGCGTATACTTTATTAATTATCTTATATTTAAAAGGTTTGGCAGTATTTTGTTGCGTGTGAGCTCTTTATTGTTATCCTGATTTTTCCTATTATACTTTTCGAAATACTTTATAAAATAAAAAGGTAAAATATTTAAGTGATTCTTTAGTTACAAACGCCGTAACAGACAAATACAATAAGAAATTAAGAAGAACATAAGAAAAAGAAAGAAAGAAAATTTATTGTTGAACAATACATATCATACGATACAAAATAATCACACCTAAGTGCTATTAACTATACAACAACATAAGGATAATAATATAAATATATGTATATATTTATTTGAAATACAGTACAACGTAAAGTTACGGTGTGTAACGTAAACAGCCCGGAAGCTTCAGGTAGAAAATCTAGCCACTTCCCAATTTTTTAAGCATCGTAAGCCTAAATATTTTCTAAAGACTTTGATTTCAAAATTACCGGAACTCTAAGGTTGAAGTAGTTCGTGCCCAACCAGCCTACTAGAGGCGTGGTAATAATCTCATGCCTGCTTTAATTTGACCTACGATAAAGAGTTTTGTCATCCAGTCACTGTAGAGCAATGCAACAGGTCCTCGTCGTGTACGCATGCATCCCATACGTGCAGTCACGTTTCGTCCGTAGTGCGTAAGAGTCTGCCGTCAGACCAAGTCAGGTAACACCTAATGTGGCTTAGGAGTGGGTGAAGCCTGATGTCTACTTCCGATAGGGAGTAGAAGTAATATGAAATTGGTTCCTGGTCTCAAGTAAAAAAAAAAAGGGTGCCCGTGGAGATTTTCAGTACATATTTCTGGTGGTCCTCACCAGGTGACTTTCACGTACCGTTCTCAGCCAAACGCGTAAGGGAAGTCCGTGAATGGATTTTACCGGCGTTAAATTAAACGTCGAAGTAGCTGCAGAACCTCAAGAGGGAAGAGGGATTATAGAGATCGATGTTGCGACGACACCATTGTAAACGTGATTTATATCTCTAAATCTCAAATTGTGAGTTTTAAACTGTCTTCTTATTGGATTTAAATCATTAAATATAGACATACATGTATACCTAAAGGTGAATATTAAGTGAACATCGCGACATAATTTACAGATAAGAGACTGTTCGTCGATATTAATTTTTGTAGTGGTAAACAGTATAATCTGTCATTACTTAATTACTGAGGACAAGCATTTAATGCGTTCTTGATTGCAAACTTAACTTAGTTTTGAGGGTATTACAACATTCACAGGAGAAATTGTATAGTATCTTAATAATTTACGTTGTATATCGCGTTCTCATTATTTTTTCCATATTCCAATATCGTTTTGTGAATTTATCTACTTTACAAGCTAATTGTATACTTCAACGCTATAGAGGAGTATTTGTACTCATCAGTATCAATATAAGCAACTTGATAGCTATAAAAACGGTTTCTCGTGAATTCACTGATCGTCTACTTATTGTTAATTCATTATATAATTTAGCGTTTGACAGTAATATAATCTGATGTTTATGACTTTTGCCAAAATGGTAACACGTTAAGCCTAATGATGCAATTAGCTTTTGAGTGAAGTAGCCGGAACACATATAGATTTTGCAATACGGTCACAATCTCACCTAATACTAAGTGACGCTGTGGCCTAAAATGGTGGACATGCTAAACCTAGTGGAGGGATTGACTCTTAAGTGCAACGGCACTACATAGGTTTTTGGCAGTAGATTTTCAACTTAAGGGTGGTAGCTAGCCAGGCGGGCATTAGAAATTCTCTACTATCATGCTATGGTTTCATCACGATGTTTTCCTTCATCGAAAGCTGAGGCTTACCGCAAGGATTCGAATTCACGTCCAATGATGCGGCGTCCGTACACATTATCAACTGAATCATCATGACTATAAGGGTCCTTACTTGAGCTGTAGCTGGTAGCTGGTTAGACGGATTTTAAAATATTTCACCACCTTACAACCTTTTAATTATGCTATGATATGTTATAAACATCAAACTCCTATCGATCGTTACCTTGTCCAAATCCGATAAAACTTTGCTGTCGCTGCTTAAAAAAAAATGATAAAATTTCTAAGTAATAGTTAAAATGATTTTTCTGATTTCATCACATAGTGTAAAGTTTTTTATGTGCCAGAAATGTATTACTTAATTAAACTTGTCAGCGTAACATTTTCCAAATACCAATAACATTTGTTAATATTACACTCTTTTATCGGAGCTTTTACCTTCACCAGTAACTCTAATTTGTTCTGAGATGCAAAGCCACATAGGTAGTCATGACGTCCAACAATGTATGACAGAGCTAATAATATAGCTTAAAATTCTTGTCAAGTATTATTTTCTGGCATTAAAATGTCGACAAAGATAATATTTAAATAACAATGAATATGCAATAATTTAATTAAAATCTTAAAAATAATAACGGTATTTTCGATATATTATTAGGACAATTATATGACTTTAATTCTACAACTTTCAAAAATAAAAAAGACAATTTATATTTCTATTGTACCCGTGTATACATAAATAATAATAATAACTAATGTTTCTTACAATTCATTTTTTTATGGATTAGATAAGGTACACTATTGTACACTTTTTTTAATATAAATAAAACTGAAAGTTTATTAAGAAAAGACAATGATAAAAAATTAGTGTTCTTTAATAAATGTTAATTTATTATTAGAAACTTGAAATATAGATTATGTAATCCCACTTTATTCGACACAAGCATAAAATAATATTTTATGTCAAGTGCTATGATTATACAGCAAGTTTATAAGCCTTTATAAAATACTCGAAATAAAATCTGGCCCATTTCGACTAGCTCCAACTTTTTGTTAACAAATTAAATTTAATTATGAAAGTTATGTACAGCTACATTGAATAGAGATATTTTGTTCTTATCGATGTTTTGATTGTGAATTTTACGTTTTTCTCAAGCGAATAGAGAATAATGAAGAAATTATAAATTAACCTACACATAAATTATAATCACGTGTCCCATTGTAAATGTTGCTTTTGAGAGCATTCATTTTATTCTGGTATTTTGGTCGATAATTATGACTGCCTATCGCCGTTGTAAAGACATAGAAATTGAAACAGGAATAGTAGTTTTGCTTTAGGATGGGAAATCTCAGAAGATCGTTAGCAAAAAGTGTTGTTGTATCGCAACAAGCTATTAAAAATCTGTAGAATTATGTAGATCAGGTAGAAATTGAGCCACTAGCTTCAATGAAGATTAATCTAATTAACTGATTGTGTACTAGTGTTGCCCAATATCAGTCTTGTTCTTGAGTTTTTTCAAAACCAATATCAAGACTAAGCCAGCCTAACAGAACCAAGAGTTAGACCGCCTAACTGAAGCAAGACCTAGACTCTGCAAGACTCTAGCAAGACAAGACTAAGCTTGTGAAACTCTTGCGGTCTCGCAGTTAATTCAAACACACTCGTGCGCGCTGTTCATATCCAGTAGCTACTGCAGTAATAGTATTATTGAATGAAATGTCGTGTTGTAGACACATTCCTTTACTTCCTCCACAGAAGTCCACTGCCGCTATATAAAGAAATTATTCGCACCAGTGCAATTTACTATTGGATATAGCCTTTTACTAGATATTAAAGCGACCAAATAATATTAAATTTATAACTAATTTCTAGGACACTTTCTAAGACCTAATAGGATCCGCCACCAGATACAAATATTAAAACCATACTTGTTCTGGCGATATAAGAGAACTTTCTTATTGCAATAACAATTATGATTATTACAATTACTATACAAAGAACACATAATCCAATGCCAAAATTAAATCACATGCTTATACTAACAAAGATAAGTATAATACATGACATAAAATGTTTTTTTAGTATTCTCAATCTTTCGTCTCTACCATTATGGTATATTTTAATTCAGCATTCAATTGTAATAAGTACTTGATATTGTCGAATACTTCTTCACTAGAGAACATATTTCTCAAACAAACGTCACATTTAAGTCATTTCCTAATGAATCAGATGGATCTTAAGATAAATTTCAAAATACATTCTATAAAATCTTTTTAAAGAAGACAGTACTTATCTTAAAAAACAACAACAGCAACATCGGAACAAACTATATTAAATGCCAATACCAACTGCATGAACATCAAAGGACCTACTCGGCACATTATGTTTGTATAAATCTTATGTGCAGATTTAATATATGTGCTAAAAATTTTACCCAATAATATCATAAAAACATACATACATATAAAGGTACTTATGTTTCAAAGAATATAGTATATTAAGCAAAGTTTAAAATTAACATACTAGTATAGTTACACTTTTTGCACCGAAAATATTGTGGTCTTTCTGTGTATGTTATCCGATATTTTAATTCATCATCGGTTGGTCGTGTCGGTGATTATAGTTTGCTAACATTGACACTGCTTTATTACAACAAGTGTATTATAATTTACTCATTGCTGTTTTAATCCGCCGCTTTCATGTTAAGAGACACAGATATTTTTAAAAATAAATTTCCAGTGTTCATAACCATTGTCGTCAGATTGTATTGACCTCGTAAGGAATATTGTAGTAGTTAGGATGAGTTGACAGTAGAATAATATATTGTAAGGGTCTTCTTTAGTTTACAGGTTTAGCGTTATGGATATGATCTCACCTGATATTAAGTGACGTTGCGGCCTAAGGTGGTAGACACGCTAAGCCTATTGGAGGGACTGGCTCTCAAGTGAAACTGCCGGAACAAACCTATTGGTATTTGGCGGCAGATTTTTAACTTGCTAGCCAGGCGGGCATTAGAAAAAGCCCTACCACCAAGCAAAACTCTTTATAGCTTCATATTGAATTGTACTACACATTTACTATACATTAGTTTATATCGTAGGTACTCTATATAGCTATCAGGTACATGGATACAGCACGAAATGTACCTAAATAAGTTTTATCAAATATATAGCAATAGACTAGTAGTTAATTGCAAGACTTGCGAGGCTTTGCTTCAAGACCTAGAGTACGACAAATACTGAGAGCGCAATACCAAGACTGGCTCAAACCTTGTCTCGGTCTTGCAATCGGGCAACACTATTGCGCACCGAGGTCACATTGTTACAGCTCACTCGGTCTCTTTTTATCCATCAAACTCTCAAAATCAACTCCATGAAGATAGCCTACGATAAAGATAATTTATAGTTTGGTTTAAACTAATAATAGCGCACTGTAAGTGCACGTTTCATTTTCACGCATGAACATATTGAATATGCCATGGACAACTACAGGACTTTATTGTTAACGAATGAAAGTACGATTAAGTTTTTAAGAATCATGCACTCCTCGAAACTTATTTGGCGGCACTAGTGTTATGGTTTGGGATGGAAATAAGCTTATGTATAAGCAGGGGTCGTTATTCCGAATGAAAGCACGGTAACTGCTGGTACATGTCGAACATGTAGTCCGACCACACATTTCAATTTCACAAAGACATGATTAGAACTTTGTTTTTATGCTAGACAAAGTCCTAACACATACGGGACAATATGATAGTATCGGAATGGCCGGTAATGACTACCGACATCAACTCGATGGAACATCTCTGGCTTGAGTCTACCACTAAATACCTATAGGTGTGTTCCGGCAGTTGCACTTCAGATCCAGTCCTTCCACTAGGCTTAGCGTGCCTATCATCTTGGGCCACATCGTCACTTAACATCATTTGAGATTGTGGCAATAGTGCTAAACCTTAACTAGAAAAAAATACATCTTAGTTAACAAGAAGCTCATAAACGCCTTAAAAGTCTATTCGGATATTTACGTAACGAAAATATTACTAACCTTATTGAAAGCGTTCCACCCCGGTTCATAATGTGCGTAGAGTAGACGAAGTTATTAGATATTAATCAATACAGTTTACATCGAATTACTAAAGGAAAATAATGAAAATCACATATATGTTTATACTTCTTTCTGAATATCTCTGAAACAAAATAATTTTTAATATTTTATCTATCTAAATAATGTTCTCCGATCCACAATGTTATATACATATCATAATTCTAAAATTTAAATTTAAAATACAAGTGGGCTGTATATTCTTTCGAGTAGTATATAATTATAAACTTCGGTGTTTGCATGTTTGTAATTATTTTTAAATACTCAATCAAATTTTATATAACTTTTGGGTTACTTAAATAAAAATCATATAATCCTTAATGTTCAGCTTCTTAGAACACATCAATGTTTTTTTTTGCTAACAAAGTTTGCGACAGGACAATGTCTGCCTATCGGGTCTGTAAGTAATGTACATATACATAGGACCCTATAGTATGTCATGTTGTCAGAATATTTTATATTATAATTATTTGTTTACTATAAAGATTATCGTTGACCATTTCTCGACGATTATGTTCGGATGTATTCGTATAAACTAGTACAGTATAAACTAGAAAAGCTTTAGAATTCTTATGTATCACTGTATGGAAATGTATGGAATATAAATGAGAAAGAGCCAGTCCCTACGCTAGGCTTAGCATGTCCACCATCTTGGGCCGTATCGGCACTTAACATCAGGTGAGATTTTGATCTAAACCTTAACTATAAACAATACTTATTGCCATCTGCCCCTCCGCAAGTTGTCATTTTCTTCAATAGTTAGCGTAAAAAGAATACAAAAAATGTATGGGTTAACATTCTATACAATAAGTCGTTGACATATCTTAACACTATATCTCCTAATAAATGCAAGTTAAAATTTTTAAACTTCAGATGCATTTGAAAATATTGATTTTTATTTCCCAGCTGATAGTTTTTTAACACGTTCTAACTACGTGATTTATTTCGTATTCAGAATGTTAGCCGGTTCTGTTTTTTGTTTATTCTTTAGGCAAGCGAATTTTTTAATAGTTATTTTATAGGTACCGTTTTGGACACAATCTCACCTTATGTTTAGTGACGATTTGGCCTAAGATGTGAGACACGCTAAGCCTAATCGAAGGACTGGCTCTCAAGTGCGACTACCGGAACACACCTATAGGTATTTAGCGGCAGATTTTCAACTTGGTGGTAGCTACCCGACTAGAAGAATTACGAAAGCTGTCACTGGTCTTTGGCAACACGGGAGTTTCCGAGACGTTTTCCTTACCGAAAGCTCAATCTCATTGCAGGTAGATACAAACTCACGTCTATTGACAGAGCGTCCGTACACACTACCAAATGAGCTATCATTATTTTCAATATGAAGACAAATGCAACTTGGCTAGGTTCTTTAGCAAAAAATTCTACGTGGTCATAAAATTAAGCAGTATTCCTGATAGGGAATAGTGTAAAAAAGAAAATACCTTAGATAGATTCTCTTTAACTGTCATTTGATCCAACAACATCTATATGACGTTTATACTTATTTATTTGAACTGTCAGCGTTGAGGTACTTGGAAATAAGCAAACAATTTTGTTGATATAAAGCTTTACAACTTCTCTTATGGTGTTATTTTTATTAGAAGTATTATATACCTATTTTCAGACGGTTCAACAAAAGAGAAAAAGCAACGTTTTTATATTATTCTAGATTATTATAAATAAAAAGAACGTTCATAGTTATTCGAACGAAATACTAATAATGGGGGATTATTTTCTAAAGGACCTTCAGATTCAGTTCATGAAGCAGGTTACCTGGAATTATACAAAACTGATACGTCCAACAGAGAGGGAGGTCCTGTGGAGGCGGGACGCCTCCAAACTTTTCAGAATTATACATGCACGCAGTGTTAGACAGACCGTTCGAATTCTCGGACGTGTCAGGCTATCGTAGTGTCAGGTATTTTAGAACTCTGTGCTAATACTGAAATCTTTCGCTTAGTGGTGTTCTGTAAAATAATTGTTCTAATATTTACGACGCCGTTCCAGAAGTGAGTATTCGTTTCATCTTAAATGCATTTACCAGTGTTTTTGGTTCATTAGACTTGTTTTCGATTTAGCACTATTATTTTTTTGGACATTTCATAATGGTTTTTAAAGTGCGGAAAAACAATAAGGTTATTTTTGGCCGGCGAGTCTTAAATTTTCTTCAACAACTTGTTGCTTCACTCGGAGTGAAAATGTTAATGTTGTAAGGTATCGTACTTTGGTTTGGTTGTTTCTGTAATGCATATGAAAGTTTTAAGAATTTCATTACTTTTGTTTTAATTAATACAAAAAATAATTTATAAAACCAATAATTAATTACCTAATATCTCAATTGCCGACGTAAACCGAAACCTTAAAATGACTTTAGAGATGGAGCGACTCATTTTACTAAAAAATGTGGCTTTGATAGGATCAGTGTTTCAAATTTAATATTAAAAACGGAAACAGTATTAAAAAGTTATGTCTTTTTAATAAATTTTAGTTCTAATAAATGAAGCGTATTTTTGCTATTCTTATACAAATTTAAAAGTTTTATTAAAATCTGTATATATCAATGTATATGTATATGTCAATCTTGGTTCTAACATCTTCCATACGATAGGTCTATTTTACTATACTTTTTCATGAAATTTGCAATGGAACAATTTTATATACAAAACGTGATATTTTAATCAATCAGATGTGAGATTACCGAATCTGATGAATGATTTTATTTGGAAAACGCTTTGTGCATGGATTAATTTTCATATTTTGTTAATTATGTTTCGATATCAAACAGGACTCTGCTGGTATTACGCCTATTTATTGACAGTGGTGCAAAATAAATTATATAGTATTACATTGCCCTTTCAGTCATGAATAATTTCACTTAAGTGCATCGAGAGAGGTGGACTTCTGCGCTACCTATAATCCAATTTTATGTGCTTTAACCTCAACATTTTTTATATTCAGAGTTGTAAAAACGCATTAAGACATTTTGATAATTTCAATTAGATCAGCCTGTACCTTGTACGCAATAGTTAAATATTATTTAAAGACAGCTAAACGACCGATTTTTCACATATTAAAATTTAAAACCATCCTATCTATTACGCTTTCCGCTAAATGTATTTTATGCTTTGTAAATGTTACGTTATATTTCTTTGAGTACAATATAAATCAACTTCTACCAACTATTGTACCGATCTATACAATAAACCACATTTTCTAAAATATATTTCTGTCTTACTATGTCTTGTAAATTTGATAAATATAATTCTATATTAAATACCAAAGCCACTTTGTTGTTTTCACTGAAGTAATTGTGGATAGACAATGCTTGTTATCTAAAGATATTCAGACTATATTTTAAATATAAAACTTTCTTCTCCTTAATAACAATCTAAACGTTATCTGAAAACCGAAATAAGCTATCCTTACCTACACTCCTTATCATATACCCAAAATAATAAAAAATATGATGTAAAATCCTGAATGTCATATTTTATGCCAGTTTACATAAATACAATCACATACTTGATTGATACACACATTAATAAATGAAAAACTACTTTAAGTAAAAAGAAATTTCATGGATATGCAAGGTGCATTACAGTATAGTGCTGCTTACATATATTTACCAGAAATGGTGTTGAAGTAAAAATAATATGAGGCACGTGTCGGAATCCACAAGACTAACGAAGTACAGTTCTCTTGAATAATGAATAAATCTGAGCCCTGCTCTTGTCAACATTAACGGACAATATTTTTAATATCTAGTTGAAGATCGGAAAAGAACAAGTATATTAAAGCAAGAAAATCATTTTAACTGGAATTAGCAAACTTCCTAAATCAGATCGAAGGAGACACAAGGACGCTTTTCAAAATGAAAGCCGATTAAATCATATTGTAAATATAAAGCTTACCATCTGTGTGTTTCTCAGACATGTAGAGAGACATAAAGAGATTATTCCAACTTGTGGCGTTTGTGTGTTCAGTTATAACTGCGTTGGTAAACGAAATGGTTTATAAAAAGACTACTTTAAGCCATTGCCACCATTGGTGGTCGATTGTCGAAATTAAAAGAAAGGTGTTTGATTGATTGCTATCGCTAAAAATACGTCATTCGTATTCTTAAAATTTTGATAATTGGTGTATTATGTATTTGTCTGTGTATCGAAATATATTCGGCGTCTTGGTGTATACTTTTATGGTTTGGTTAAGAGAAAATAGAAAAGCGATATACACAAAGTAATCTTCCTAAAGAGATATAATGGATATACGGTTAACACGCGTTGCGTTAAAGTGTTTTGTGCTTACGGTAAAATTTTGACTTTGAAAGTCATGAAGTTATTATAGTACTGATTTTAAAAATCTTGATGACTATTTTCGAGTAACGTGTTTGTAATTTTTTAAATGTCATTTACTTATCAACTCATGCCCGCGACTTCGTTTGATGTTGATATGCGTTTTGATACATCCCGGGAACATCTTGATGCACCTACCTAGATGAATACGGGTGTTTGTATCGTATAATATATCTCGTGTGCTAAATTTAATTTCAATAATTCTAACCGTTTTCAGAGTTCTTTTATCAAATTACTACCTGCACCCGTTACTTCGATCGTTTGCAATAATTAATATTAGAATAATTTGAGGATTCATTTTTGACTTTGGGTGGATGCTAAGTAAAACTATCATTTTTAAAATACCTATCGTAACTCAATAACACTGTTATAATTACAATATTTTTCACAGTGGATGTATAACGTTTGCGAAGGCCGCTGTGCCTTATGGATAGCTGATTTTTCTCAAATAATATAACGGTTCCGGTTATTAATAACAAAAACGTAATGAAGAACAAATATATATTAAGATATCCGTAAATTAAATATTTTTTGAAAATTGTAGTTAGATGTAGGTTTTTTATGGTTATAAAAGTAAAAGTATATATTTTTTTTATTTTTGTTCCTTCGTACAATTTCTAGCAAGTGCGTCACTCTGAAACTACAGGATAGTTTTTAATGAAATTTGACACAGTGATAAATATTATGGATAAAAAGAGGAATTTACATAACAATCCTTGAAATGTTTATTTAACAGAAAACTTCAACTTTTATAACTTATTCTAGAAGGATCGATTTTGTTTTAGGCGTTTATATTATCCTGTATATTAATAAGTAATGGTAGTTATCTCCTTGCCAAAGTTCATTTAACATATGCGATGTAGAGTATTGGCTCAGTTATAATTTTATTTTATATATAGTAATATAAATACTATACGTATGAACGTGAACGGGAATTTATAACATTATTTTAAATTATTTGTCAATCCACAGCTAGTCACAGACCTTTTTAGGGAAATATGCCTTTAAGCACTGGAAGCTTCTATTTAAAAACTGTAATTGAAGTTATGTTTATGTGTACTGACGTATGAAAATGTAACTCATTTTCAATTAACATAGAGTGAAGTTAAACTTTCTCACTTTTATTTACCGAAGCTGAGTAATATAAATAATGTCATATTATACTTAGTGCTTTAATACAGTATTATATAGGTAGATTATATTATTTTTGTTACCTATAGTTTTTAACTTCTTGTCTATTTGGGATTGACATTAAAGAATAATTAATTCTTAATAATTCTACGTAATCTACATCAAGCAATTAATTACAGATGTAATTTTAACTTTTATTTATTAATAATATTTGAATTTCCCACGAAGGAGACAAAAATGTTTAATATTACTCTTGAACTATTAGATAGAAGTAAATTTTGTGAATATGTCTCTCAGGGCTGATCTTTCGAACTACTATGTAGATACAAATATTTTTTTAATTATTGAAAACCACCTATAGATAGTTACAGATTATGCTTATTGTAATTATGTTATACATAGGCATACGAAGTCGCGGGCAGCTTCTAATCGTTTATAAATATGTTTTAATCTTATTTGATAATGTATGGGCAAGCACTCAAAATCTGTTTTAATTTTGTGGTCTTTAACCACCGAGGACGTCTTAAACAGTCAGAAAATTCTGGTTAACCTATTTTAGATCCGAACATGGGACAAAATTCAAACTATTATGAAATCTGAGGAAGGACTTGGTATCGAATACGACGAAAACGTAATTTGCGACGTCTGTAGGTCGCCGGACTCAGAAGATGGCAATGAAATGGTTTTCTGTGATTCATGTAATATCTGCGTACATCAAGCTTGTTACGGCATCACTATTATTCCAGATGGTATGTATACTGCCAGTCTAGGTGATAAACATTGGCTATGAGGAATCCTCCCAAAATTGATTTTCGTGTTGGTCGTGATTTCAGGGCAGTGGTTATGCAGACCTTGTGGAGATGGCGTAAGACCTACTTGTGTATTGTGTCCTAATCAAGGTGGTGCTATGAAATGTACACCTACTGGCCACAAATGGGCACATGTCAGCTGTGTATTGTGGATACCTGAAGTATCCATCGGCTGTGCTGAAAAAATGGAGCCTATTACAAAAATATCTTCTATTCCTGCGTCGCGATGGTCGCTGTTATGTGTTTTATGTCGTGAGCGTAAAGGAGCTTGTATTCAGTGTTCAGTAAAAACTTGTAAGACTGCTTACCATGTTACATGTGCATTTAAATATGGACTTGAAATGCGGGCAATCATTGAAGATGAAAATGCAGATGATGGTGTTAAATTACGATCATATTGCCAAAAACATAGTGTCAATTCTAAAAAGGAAAAATGTCCCGGTTCTGGCTCTGAAGAGGAGGAGGTTAAAAGAAAGCGGCGAAAAGACATGACATCTGAAGAAAAAACGCAAGCAAGAGCTGCTCGCTTACAAGAAATAGAAAAAGAATTTGACAAACACGTTAGTGTCAAAGACATAAGTACGAATCTCCTTGATATCGATCAAGATGCAATTCAATATATTTATAATTATTGGAAATTGAAGAGACGTGCGGGACGTAACCGTCCATTGCTTCCCCCGAAATCGGATGACACTGAGCTTTTAACTCACAGGCAAGAGCAAGCGGATCTTGATAAGATGAAAATGTTCGTTCAGCTTAGGCAGGATCTAGAAAGAGTTAGAAACCTATGTTACATGGTCAGTAGAAGAGAGAAGCTTTCCCGTTCTTTTTTTCGCATGCGGGAACAAACATTTCACAAGCAAGTAGGTGTACTTAGTTCAGGCATTTCTCTTCCGGAACCTGAATTAGCTGCAATTATCGAAGCTAATCATGGTCCTTCTATATATGACAGGCTGTATTCTCACCCAAATGCTACAGATCACAAGAATGACTTTGAAGTGCTTTTATCTCGAATAGCGCCAACAGAATCCGGAGACGAACGCAAAAGAGATCGTAATGGTTTAGTGAGGAGATCAAAGTCAGCCAATCCTTATAAAAAACATTATGTTAATGGTTCACGTCGTAGCGGTAGTATGTACAGTGGATTGTCGAGTGAGGAGAGCGAGCCTGAAATGGGTCGTTCTAGTAGATATCGTGGTAGGGCAATTGGTTCAAGCACTGATGATGATGCTAAAAAATCTGCTTCTTCGCCAAAGAAAAAGGTGTCTCCTAAAGGTAAAGGTAAAAGATCTCCCAAAAAGACTGAAAGGAAGAAGAAAAAGGTACCTCAATCGAAAGCACTTGTTGAAAGTAGTAGTGAGGATGAATTAATAAAAACTCCAACAAAAAAGGATAGATCTCGTAGTAAAACACTGCAACAAATGGAAAAAGAAATGACTGCAGGAAAGGCTGACCAATCAGGCACGGATAGCGAAGAACTCATGCCAATCAGATCAACAAGAAATAATAAATTTCCTATTGACATATATTCTGATAGTAGCGAAGATGTATCAAATAAAACTGATCTTAAAATAGATAAAGTAAAAACTGAAAAAGGACGGGTTGAAAGGATAAAAACTGAGAAATCACCTAACGGAAATGATTCGCATCAATCATTACTTAGAACTAAGGCCGCTAAGAAAGAATTTATACCTACCCAGCCTGAGAAAAAGGTTTCAACGAAAGATGAAGATAAACCGGCTCCTAAAAAGAGAGGAAGGAAACCTTCTAATAAAGATAAGAAACCACCAATTAAAATCGAATCCGATTATGAAGCAAAAAATAAAGAGAACATAAAACTTTCTAAACCAAAAGAAAATGCCACTGATCTTATTGTACCTCAAAGGCAAGCTGCTAAGAAAGCTTCTGAAAACATGCGTTCAAATACAGTGGTTAAAAAAGAAGAGAATCCTGCACTCGAAAAACAACCCTCTGCAGAGGAGATTAAACCTAAATTAAAAGTAAAAGTAAAAGAAAAAGAGATCAATGAACACTCTAGTAAGATCAATAGAAAGAAATCTAAAGAACATGAGAAAGAACAAATATCATATGTACCTCAACGACAAGCTGCTAAGAAGGCAGCTGCACATATTAAGAGTGGTCTTGGATCCAAATCACAAACAACCGAAGCAGACAGTGATAAAAAGAAAGATAATGAAAAACCAGAGACCTCAAAAGTTTCTCCAAAGAAAGAGGATGCGAAAATCACGGAGACCCCACAGAAAGATACTTCAAGTTCTTCTTCAAATTCTAGCAGTAGTAGTTATTCATCATCATCTAGTTCAGAAGATGAGCAAGAGAAGCCGGAAATCAAACCAACAGCCAAGGCTCGTGAGATTAAACCTATAATACGACAACAATCAGTATTTTCTCCGCCAGGCTCTAGACCGACAGTGGACTTGCCCTTTCTCGACAAGGTGTCCAGACCACTCTCTTCAACTAGTGCCTCGAGTGATTCTGACAGCTCTAAAGACTCCGATAGATCCGGTTCCGACAGCCCATCTCCTAAACGACCACGACGACGGCGAAAAGGGAAAAGCATCTCTACTGATGTCGCCCCTCGCAAGGCCCTTGACAAGAAGCTTAAAACTTCCGAACGAGGGTCCGAGTGTGGGGTACCATCACCGCTTATTGAAGGAGAGGAATCAAGCCGACCCAATGATACGTGTGCTGCCGCACGTGCTCGGACCAGAAGCATTACTACAAGCGGAAATATGTCTGATAAGTCTGATGCCAGAACTAGAAAATCATCTAAAGAGGACATCACCTTTGCCTCTGGAGCAAATAAAACTTCGAAAGAGGATAGCCAGCCCGGTGAACTTTCAACTCAGGAACGGCAAACGAACGAGGAGATAAAAATTGAAATTAAAGAAGAAATCTCATCTGCTGAGTCGGTGGGTAATGAAGTCAGTGTGAAACCTATTTTGAATACTCGACGTAGTGTTTCTGTCGAAGAAAAAGAAAAACTTACTATGACTAATACTTCTTCAGTAAGTAAAACTAGCCCGAAAAAAATCATAGATACGAAAAAATCTTTGATTAATAGGCGCATGAGTGTAAAGGAAATAATTCAAAGAGATATACAATCTCCACAGGATGAGATGCTTCCACCTATTTTCAAACCAAGAAGACTCAGCATACAAGATACAGTTGATGTATCTAATGTTGAACGTAATAGCATTTCCCCTATTAAAAAAGCTTTCTCAATAGAAAAACCAGGTCTAGAACTGATTGAAAAGAAAAGCCCTATTTGTGGAAATGACAATTTTAATGACAGTGGCAAAGATTGGTTGCCAAAAGCTCCCAGCCCTACAGAACAACTTGCACCTGTTGAGAAACCTGGTGGAGATGAAAAATATATGACTGAAGACAAATCATTAGATTTTGATTCCACCGAGAAAAGTAGTGTAAGGATGATTGCCAAAATTCAGGCTAATTTAAACGAGAATACTATGATCAAATCACCGAAAACCCCTATGGACGCTAGGACAATGGATCCAATAGACATTGAAAATCCAATGTTAAGAAATATAAGAAAGCGTTCTATTCTTGACCCTGAAAGAAAGTATATACATCAAGATGCCAGTCATGTTCAAGGCGTTGAAATTTCTAAGAGTGCCAAAATTCCTTCTACTGTGAATCCGTATCCCAATCGGTCTATGTTTTCTCCTCAGCCCAAAGAAAATGAACTATTTGAATATGAAATGGTAGCTATTGATGATGGTTTCAATCACGATGAAATCATGAAACCATTCGCTGCGTATCCAGAAATCTTTTTTAAAGAAGACACAAAGGAGCAAGGCGTGCGAGAAACACTTGACTTAGTTGACAGGCTTAGAATGCAACTGAGTTCTAAAAAAGTACCTACTGATAATTTACCTCATGTTGAACCGAATCCAGTCAATATCAATAAAGCAGAGATAGATGATGGCAATGATTACACTCATAATTCAGAGAAAATTGAACACATTCAGCATGTTCAACCACAAGATGACAATGTTGTGATTGATGCACATGAAAAAGAATCTCCACAAAATGATCACCCAACGATTAACCATAATGATCCTAGGCCTGCTGAAGAAATATTGACTAGGGAAAAAGAAAACAGTAACAAAGAATATGAACCTATTCCGATGACTAGCCACGAGAAATGGATGGCAGCACCAGCTCCTGTACACGTGCCTCACAATGATATACATGTACCGAGCGAACGAAATTTTGAACACGTAAATTCGTATAATGAAGAGATAAAGGAACCCCCTACCGTCCAATCTGATGCGCAATCTATATCAGAAATCGCTGATACCATATCACTATCGAAACAGAGTGATGATTCGCAACCGATATCTGTGGTTGATCATGAACTAACATTAGATCATCAAAATTATGATAATAACAATTCCTTGATACACTCAGATTGTGCAACCATATCTTCACCATACATTACTCAGGATCCACCTAAATGGGGTGAGAGCACAATAGCTTCACGAAGATCATCTACGTCAAGCACGGAATCTGAAGATTCATCTAATTCAAGTGTTGAATTTAATCAACACATGAGCGCTTGCAGTGCACGACAAATAGCACTAATGCCAAATATTGATTCCTATCCACCTGTCCCTGCTTATTCGTGTCCTGTAGAGCCTTCGATGCCTCTTAATCAGTATTCTACATATCCTGACTCTTCACCTTTTGTAGGATCTATGTTGTATGCAGGTTCTACAGCCCAACTATCAATGCCATCGCCCGGTCCTGCACTCTATGCACCTGGACTCGCTTATACAAATGCTCCACTATTACCACCTAAACCTTCATTCTCTTTGTGTGCTGCATTTACATCTTCCTCTCAAAATATGGCAATTACAACCGCGATGATCGCTTCACCTTTACCTAAAGGTATAGAATCACCGCGTGATGAAATCGATGTAACAGGAAGTGATAAGTTCTCAATACATGTTGCGTCTAGTCCAAGTATAAGCACTGATTCTTTCGATGCTACTAATAGAAATAACAATAAAATATCTAACGATAGTAATGAAACACTTATAAACTTTCACAACCAGGATTCAAAGTCTCCTTCAAAATCTACTAAGCTTGTTACTAAATTTCCAGTTAAATCACCCTGTAAGAGTCCTGGTATATCACCTAAGCAAAGCGACGTTTCGAAAGGTAGCAAGCGCTCGATCAATAAAAGCAGCCGGAGTCAACGCGGACGTGGGCGGTCAAAAACAAGGGGCCAAAGTGTTCATGCCTTTCATCCGCTGGACTATGTTGGTAATTCTATACAGAGCAAATTAGTTGGCACTGTTTATGATTTTGATGAAGAAATCGCCAATGATGGCGTAGATCTCAAGTCAATGCGAGAAAGACGGAAATCAATAGATTTATGCAAATCTGTTGATGACAGAAAATCTGAACATTCATACAAAGATATATCACAATCCCCTCGTAACATCAGCCCTCTTCAAAGCATAAAAAGACCTCCTATAGGAGAAAATTATGACACTAAAGTTCCCTCACTTGAACCACCCGAGAGAACGGCCTCTCCATCTGATCAAAGTTCTTCAGAACAAGGGCCTGAATTTGCACAAATGCACACTATGTTACCCGGTCCTGTAGATATGCGAACGTACCAACCTTTAGATAATCCTACCCCTGTTGTTGAAGACAATCACAATAATTTGATTGTGTTTGAAACCGGTGGGACAGAGCAGCCACCGACTTATTTAGACGAAGAAATGGAAAAACAACTTCATAGCGACTTGAAATTAGGTACTAAGGCGTTGGCAACACCAGTACCTGAACACAATGAACCGCCAAAAGAAACGTTTACACCTCAATTACCAAAAGTCTCACTCTCTGATTCTCGTAATCAACTTAAAGTAAAGATTAAAGGTCCATTCCTAGACGCTAACTATTCAGCAAATAATACACAAACAGTCGCACCGCCGCCTCTTGCCCCCGTACGTGAGACGAATACTGGTTCCATGAATACATCTAATGTGTCAAATACAACAATGATACCGGGATCTACTAGTTTAAGACGTATGAGAAAGAAAGAGTTGTTACGTCAGTATTGGACTCAAAGTATGAGCATGGATGACGGTGCCAATAATTCGGCGATGGCTGCGCCGCCACCTGTCGCTCCATCACCTATTACACGTACAGTTATCACTATTCCTAAAGCTGTAACGTCCATGACTAGCATACCTACTAGAGAAGATTATAAGATTACTGAGACGCCAGTTGAAAAGAAAAAACGCAAGGTAACCAGCGGACTGTCTCGTGAGCTGCGCCATTTGGAGGTGAGCATGAATGACGATGTTGATCCGTCAGATGATGTAAAGTTGTCCAGTATTGCTACAAGCTCAAACAAAGTGCATAAAAAACGCGGCCGAGCATTAACAAAGCCCAACAAAACGATTACGTCTCCAATGGCGCCTAAACTCAAAATTAAGATCGGTACCAATGTAGTGCAACAGGTAAATGAGGAACCGCCTAGTCTCCAATATCGACCACCAAAGAAACGGCTCATACACACACCGAGCCTTGAAGATATACGCCGTGAGAATATGAAGTTCAGACGAAAGGTGATGGCTGACTTCGAAGAAACCGAAAAGGCGAGAAAATACAAACCAAGCAAAAGTGAAAAACGAAAGAAGAAGAAGAGTAAAAAAGCGGATAAACTCCAAGTGGTGAACAGTGAAAGTGATAGCGCTACAAAATTGATAATAAAAATCAAACGCAAGAAGAAAAATAGTGGAGCGTCAAACGCGGGGCCAAGTGGGGCCGCGGTCGCGGCGCCCGAACCTTCAGTCGATCCATTTGAATATGATCCGATGGCGCCTGATCCTCTCGCCATAGATACTCCATCGTACTCCGAGGCGACATCGACGATGCGCAAAATTCGTACTACGAAGGTGTCACCTATTCGGTTAAAATTGGCACGCAGCTCACAAGGTTCCGGGTACGTGATGAAGGAGCCCGCCGAGAGCAACGTGAGCGACGACCGTCCGCCCACTCCAGAGCCGCCGGTCAGCTCTTCCTCTCTTACAATGAACATTAATAAACACTGTGAAGTGAGGTGATATAAACCGCGCTCTAGGAGATAAACAAACTGACTATAGTGCCGACCCACAGCGACCGTGAAATCTATTTTGTACATTACTAAAAGTGTCTGTATATTTCAAAATAATTTTATTCTCTACGGTATTGTAATGTGTAGTTTTTTAAATTATTTATTTGTATAAATCGGAAGCTCAATGTTTAATTAACTTAAAGTTATTTCTAAGATTTATAAACATTGTGTATCATGTGGTGCACAAACAAATTTTATTATAGTATAGCATATATTTTTGTTAATGTTACTGTTTTCTTTGTGCCTCATATGGAATCTCATTAATTTTTCATTTATGATTTATGTATTGATTGAGGATTATTAAATAAGAAAGTGTTTCTGTAATATGATCACAAGAGACATTACAATGCTGCGCTATATTCTGTAAATATTGCATGTGTAATATCGAATATTATTGCAACCATTTAACTAAATCTGCTATAGTGAGATTGACTTTTGACACTTTTTATAAATCATATTTATGGGGACATTTCATGCGAAATAGTCAGGCTGCTCTGTATTTGCCGCTTTCAATCAATAAAAGACTATTGAAAATTCTCATTTTTATACTTTTCACACCAGCTGATATATTTTTTATCAATTAGCATATTTGCTTTTATTTATTTTCGATCTATAAAAAATGTCCGTAACTTTTACACTTTATTTAGCTTATTAAGATAATATAATAAAATCTTATACTTAATGGTTATTAAGTCTAAAATTGATTCAATTAGATTCATTTTTTCACTTTGAAGAGTGTTACTGAAAGTTTTAGTAAAATTTATAATAGTACAGAGGCAATTTTTGACTATCTCATGTGGAATGGAACCTTAAAAACCTTTTAAAGTAATTATATTTATTATAATTCAGATTTTTTTACAAGAATTATAATAGTATTTTATTTTTATACAATTATTTAATTGCACTATTGTCAAATGGTATTATAATATTATCATTGCTTTTATAATTATTTTACGTTGCTTTTATATATATTTTCAATCGGCTCTATACATAAAATTAATGCAAAAATTATCCCTAGTTAGTTCCTAGTTCAATTATTCCTTACATACATCGTTTTAGTAGTCGGAATCTGTCAATCTCACTCAGTTATATATTCATTTATCAAATGTTCACGTAAATACATTCTGGGCAATATATATATATATTTTTTAATTTACCCTACTGATTTCCATATTTATAACGCGGCTTACTTCTGCCACTGTCTGAAGTTTATTAAATTATTCATAGCTATGTCTTTATTGCTAATAGTAAGGTAAACACACCATAAATTTTGGTTGTGCTACTTCCCCCATGAACACATCGAAAACTATTACATCTTTTTGCAGTAAACGTTCGCTGTTATTAGTTATTTGAGGCATATCGGAAAATGTTCAACAATTAATAGATAAATTGAAAAAAAATTTACAACTGAAACGACACAGGAAACAAGATGAAGTCTCATGCAAAATAAAAGTGAGAATATGTTGTAGATATGTGTAATAGTTAGGCCATCAAGATTTCAGCCTGCAAGTGATTTTTCATTACTTTTGATTTTTTACGCTTTTTTACATTTATTCCGTATAATTGATATAACGCTCGAGGCAACCGGTTAGACTTCACTTCATTTCTGATATCAGTTTTACCGTCTTTTCTATTAATACTTAAGAAGTAGCTGTAGTGTGAGCAATAAAAAATGATGTTTGTTGCAGAAAGGTGTTATAGTACGAACTATCAAAAAAATTGGATGTATTATTACTACGTATTTCAACTTAGTAATCCATTTGTAACTTGATTAAAATCGGGTGGTTATGATCCTAATTTTCAGTATAAGTTCTCTTGACATCTAATTTAAACAAAGACAAATACCCCAGCCAAGAGTTCTTTTAACAGTTGCTTCCGTAACGAAAAAAATTGAAAATGTATGGGATGACACACGTCAAAGTGATTTTGACTTGTGCCATTCGATACATTTTTTGTCTTTAGAGTTTTTACTTTTTGTTAGCGATGCTTTAGGCTAGGTACCGCTTAGCGTTCACAACGCTCCAAACCTACTTTTCACCGTACCATATGATGACCATGGTCTCATCGCGATAATTCACAACGACCCATTACTATTCCACTTGAGTAACGATTGTCGTGAGCGTGAAGTTTGTTAACGCCAAGAGAAACATAGCCTTAGTAATGTTGACATTTGTCATCACATACAATTTTATTTCATTACATTACCGATTTTTAAAAGCCAACCCTGTTATGGCCAAAGATCTAGCGATTGATTCTGCGCGGTATAAATCAAGTTGATCTGTAGGGCTGGTTAGATGACTACTGAACGAGTGTTAAGTGATTTTAATAAATATTAAGGGCTATGTATGAACTCTTTCGTTTTTCTACACTCGAAATGGATTCCCTATATTTGCCTGTAAAATCATTCTGATATTTATTACAATTTATAATTAGTAAAAGGTTTACAATATCGAATTAGAATAATTACAACAGAATGCTAACATATAAACCATCGGGTAGCCAGAGTTAACTTTGATAAATCATTTATTTATCTGAAAACAGGTTTAGAAATATTTTATGTTAAATTTATAATTTATAAGCAAATGTATCATCTTCATAAAGGCTATATGTTTATGTATATATTTATGTATAATAAATATATATTTAAATAGTGATTATTTTCAGTGTAATTTAATTTTATGATATATAGAAAATTATAAAGGGACTGATTGCAGCGTTTATTTGGTTTTTGAATATGTAACGCGTTACACATTATTTGTGCAATATCTTGCAATACTCAACGCATAGTCAACGTCGTGCGGCCGTTGACGCGATGTGTTAGATGTATAAATATTTGTAGAATTTAGATATATTTCTCACTCACTTTTTATGTTCTCATTGTAAATAGTAACAAATTCTTGCATTATATTAAGAGATTACGCGAAGTGGACCTTACTGCCTAGTTCATATATTTCCATAAATTCTAAGTATGTTTCACTGTAAAATACCGTATTAACAATATTAATGATTTAATAATTATCTAGTTAAAAATATATTTGAAAGTTTAACGTCCGGATAATTATGTACATATTATAATCCGGAAGTCCGTTACATGGACCTTATAAACGACTGGGAAGAGTAATGCCGTCTGTAGTCTCTGTTGGGTGCACCTATTTTAGAGGTAATTTTGAGCGAACTAGTTGTCTCTTTTACAACGTCTTTGATGTACATTTTCTGTCTGGCTACAGATTAAATGAGCTTAGTAATAAAATTCTATTCTTAAAAGGATTTAAAACAGTTTATTGTAAAAAAATTAAAAAAATAGGTCGTGTAAATGTTTTCTCGATTAATTATTGGAAGTAATTTATTTATATTTTTTAAATTTTATTTTTAATCGATAATTATATTAGAGATATAAACTTTGATAGTATTGTTATAAATAAAATCAAGCCGGTCGTATCGAGTTAATGCGATCATATAGTGAAACACTAGTTGCTACGAAATTATAAAGTGTAAGAGGACTTTTAACTGGACGGTTTTATGTTATTGGATGTTAAAATTAGTATATATTGTAAAGATAACTCAATGCGTATTTAATTGTTTACCTTCATAATAGACTATAGATAACTTTGACTCCTCACAGATAGGGAAATTAAATGCTTTATAAAAGATCTCTAAAAATACACTATTTTAGTGAATAGCTTTGAAATAGGTAAGTAATTTCCAAGCAAAGGTTTTGATGAGACGAAATATGTATGTACTATTTTTCATTATTTCATTATTCGTTGGAAATGTAAAACTCTTCTACATTTTATATGCCCAGTCTGATATTCCATGGTCATAATGTACACACAGAAACCTATATACGTATAGTTACAGGTAACGTTTTAATAAGGGTGATGTTAGGTTGCAGTGTTCCATTTTTATCCTGATTGTATACTTTTATATTTTTATATAGTCAGGATAAACCGATGTAACTTTTACTGTATCGAGTAACATTCAATTCAAATCAATGTAATTTAATGGTCGTTGTTATTTTAAATTTATATATTTGTTTAATTAATTTGTGAATGGCGTCTGAAACAGCGGAGCTGTTTTTAGTAGTCAGTATTATAAAATATGCAATGCAATGTAATGCAATTATATATTTCATTTTAAAAAAAGTGGCGTAAATTATAAAATCTACACTACTATTGTTATTATCTATTTTCATTAAAATAAAACGGACATCAATCATACCTTAATTTATATAAAGAGGTGTTTGTTATTTTCATTTATTAGGAATTTACTTTGACTATGTTTTACATAAAACTATTACTATTTTTTGTTACGAAAATAAATCTTATGTTTTTTTAATTGTGTCACTTTAATTATTAATGAGACGCTATTAGCTTAGTCACTTCATACAATTTAATGAGAAAAAATAACGTTATTAAATTTGAATAACTTTACAGTAAAAGTACGTTCCAGGAAAGATGCGACTGATACAGAGAATGGTGAGTTATCTGATTAAAAGTCACTATGTCTCGTTTTCGTCTGGTTTTCTTTTGAGTAAATCTAAAAAATATTTGATGGTATAATTAAATGAAAAAAAAACACTTAAAGAGCTGGTCTCGTAATCATGCTTTTCATAAAGCGATAATAGAAACCAAATATGTTATTCAAAGCTACAAACCCCTATTGTTTAGTATTTTATGTCTGGTATAGAATACAAACTTACTTCTCTCTTCGAAGCAGATATTTAGCGAAATTCTGCTATCGCTTGAAAAATGTTTAATTAGGGAGTCGGTTACATGTTTCTTTTCATTTAAATATTTCAACAGATTCCTTTTCCATTTACGCGAGGAATCATGTAGGACATATTTCAGCATTGTTCTCTGACACACACTTATCCGAAATACAGAGCTTTCGACTCCCGGTTCTATGAACAAGTATTAATGCGGACGGAAGCGACAGTAATTACATTGCACTGAATAATGCATTCTCGTTTATCGAACCACTATAGGAGGCTAATTGCTATAACATCGGTATCAACTTTTAATTGTATTTCAATGTAGTTGTGCGTCAAATATACATAACAATTGTTCCTCAAATATTTTTTGTACTTCAAATAATTTCAGTATCGTGATGTTCACGTTTAGAATTATTAAAAATGAAAGAAATCCTTACGAAAACGAAATGTGTTAATAGCGTACCATAATTTTAACTTAGAACTTTAAATAATTATTTACATAGCTTACACTAATACAAGAACAATAGTAATCTTTTTAGAAATAACATTTACGCGTATTCATCATAGATCACTTCAGAAGTAGTATTTAATCAATGTCTATCGATATCAGTGCAGCCGTACGTAAAATAAAAATAATTAATTAGTGCAGGGATCGAGTGTCATATTCTCTTGTGATGATTAATAATTATAATTAGTGTCTAGCGGCAATACAAATACATTGTCGCTATAAACAAAGTCATTTTTTTTTATTTATTCAATTTTTTGTCATAGTTGATATGGGTTTCAGTAACAGGTCGACGGCGTTCGCGTATTGACCGCTTAGATTCGCAAGTTTCGTTCAATAAGCGTGATAAAGGTGCCACTGTCGCAAATTTAATTTAAATCCTCAATATCGTATAACGAGCTTGATTAATTGAGGTGTAAAGTGTTAAATCTGTGAGAGTGAAGCGACTCCGCACGTTTGCCCAAAGTTTTTGGTTCTTCAGAGAATAAATTCATTCGCACAAATGCTAAGCTATAAAGTCCTAATGACACATCACTACTCAGTTATGTTACTATGTCGATCATTACCTTGTTACTGTGATTTGATTTAATTTATATTATTGAATGATTAGTATTTAAGCATAAATATGTAATTGTGATTCCTATTGAAAGGAAATAAAAATCATTGTAATATTGTATATAAAATAATTCATTAATTTTTTTTCTCTTGATAATATAACTTTATGCAATGAATATACTAATTATTAAGATGTATGTCATTTTTTTTAATAATATTTCGGGATGTGTATTGATCTTAGTACCTACTTTATATAGTCGTGTTGTTTAGATTTCGTGCTGTAAGCGCATGATTTTATATTAAAATATATTAATTCAATGAGTGTTACTAGATAAAATGATGAACGGAATTGTAACGTAGATGGTAAGTGAATTCGGTGGATATGTGAGTTGTTAATGTTTTTACGTGGTACTTGTATGGGTGTTTATGAGAATACTTAGGTTTATACATATATGTATAGTGCGAGGACGCTGGGCGCGGCTCTCGACCGGCCCTCTACGAAATTTCGAATTTGTTTGAGCTTACTTGACTAGTTGTAAAACATACATAATTCCTAGAGTTAGTATAGTTGCAAGCTTGCTTTGAACGTTCCGGTAGCTCTCGATGTATCCGTTGTACTTGTAGTCGAGATCGATGTATCCTCGACGTGTAGTTATCAGTGTTTAGATGTAAAAGCCATGGCTGAGCGTCCCGTACCAGTCATTAGGTATAATATGATAATTATTACATATATTATTTATATTATTAGCAGATGTAATCAATTAAGTATTAGCGTTAAGAGATTAATATCTTATATCATTACCCGTATAAGTATTACGATCAATATTTCCATTGTTTTTATTTTAGATTTGTTAGATGACAATGTTAAGTGTAATTTGTACAAATTATCTATGTACAGTCTGTGTAATGATTAAGAGAATGTTGTAAGCGGTATGTGAAGGCCCGATGCCCTCAGTGAGATGATTATCGCGGATTTGTAAATAGTGTACAAGTGCTCCTGTATTATAAGTGTTTTCAATGTGCACATAGTCAGGTCATTCATTAATAAATTTTTTAGTTCAATTAATATTCATTTTTGTTTTCTTTTATTTCATACTGTGTATGTACCTTGCTTTTATATATTGTCCCATTCACTGTAAATGTTGTTTTATATTATATATTTATAATGTCGATTTATTTGTGACAAATAACATATATTTTTCTGATATTACGTTTTCAAGAGAAGTATAAATGTGACTATTTAGAGATGTACTTCTCAATAGACATTGTGGTGTTTTTGAGTGTAATAATTAAATCAATAAAAGGAATTAAAGACATTCTTTCCTTTTAATTATCCTTATCAATTTAGTATATATATATATATATATATCCATTTTGAGAAAGAGGTACATAACATATTCACTGAAGCATAAGTTTTAATTCTGTCGACTTACTAGTCTTATAATTCAATTATTTGAAAGAATGAACGGTAAAATTATATAAAGTTGCCAACCTCTGCGCCTGATAATCACATGTTATATAATTATAGCATTATCACGTATCGGAATACGTCTAGGAGTCCAGATTCATACGATCACTAACTTTAGCCAATTAACAATCTTAAGCTTTAGGGCTGAATGTGTTATCTTTCAGAGAATGAAATAAATACATCCTGATGTGTAATCATATCGATTAGGGTAGTTCACAGAAGTCGTACCACTAAAGATAATGCATTTTTTTATGTAATTCATATGCTACCATCTTATTTTCACAAATGAAATCTTTATTTATTGACCTTTCAATCAGCATTAATAAAAATTAAAAAATCTTTGTCAATAAATGTATATGTTTTTCTTAAAAGTATACACTGTACGATTAAGGCGACTGGTTGCCTATAGCCTAAGTCGTACTTTGAGAAAGTTTCGAGTAAATTTACATAAAGCAGTTTAAAAAAGGAGATTAAGTTAATAAACTACAAATAGCAATTTACAACAACATTTTTGTCTTTATCAAAGTCTCAAAGTAAAGAAAATTTCTTTATACCTACATCGTACCGTCATGGTTAAGGATTTAAAAGTTACGATTTAAACAACAGGTTCATAAAAAATGGAAACTGAATTCACTGACATAACAAAAAAATACAATGGCTATAAAAATAGTTATACCTAAACGATTTTATGAATACGATAAATATAGTACAATAGTAAGCAAGAAAACTGAAAGATTATATGTTTCTTTGAAAAGCTTATAAATAGGACTAGAATTTTAATGAAAACTGTGAATAAAACTTACTTTATGACATTTTTTTTAGCCTACACAAGTATGTAAAATAGTATAAATATTTCTTATAAATAATCAGTACATTTTGAAATAATATATCTATCACAAGCTAACTGCTTGATATTTTATTTATCGGTATTATTATGTAAGTAGCTTAACTAATTGTTCAGGTACACAAAGTACTAACAAATACTCTATAATTTATACAGTATCTATATTTCATATATGTTAAATTCGAAATAATGATGTTTTCACGGGTTCTTTGTGCAAGGGAATAATGTACTATTGATAACTGACTATTATATATTAAAGTACTTTGTTAAGAGCTCAAACTTGCTGAGGAAATGTTATTCATATTTTATGCATAAAAAGTATTTAAATTCGGTGTTAGATTATAAACAAACTGTCACGATGTATTTTCATAGTTAATTAAGGAGATGTTTCTAATAATAATAAATAAATTTTACTCAAAAAGGTTTTTATTGTGCTATCCTATTTAGTTAATAAAGTTGTACCTAAACAACATACATTATAAAAGGCAATTAAACCTTATCTAATTTTTTTTTGCCGACCTGACTTCCGCTGTTAGCCCCAAGGGCTTTGACAGCTTCACCGGACTTTATCTAATAGGATATAGGTAATGTATGAGATATGAATGGATTATTAAAAAAAAACTGAACAAAGTGTGTTCCAACAATCGACTACAATTCACTCTTTAAGTACTAGTAAGTCTTTCTTCTTTTTTATTTAATGGCCACATGTGTGCCCATACAATTTTGCCAATGTCACGTAGGTAGAACCATAAAGGATGGAGATTTCATTAAAACATCTTTGTTTTTCTCTCTAAATTATATACAAAACAGGCTATTCACTAAGAAATAGATAACACAATACATGCAAACGACATATAAAATATATTCTTAGATTACAAATATACACCACAGAATGACACTAAAATCTTTAAGTTTTATTTTATTAGTTCGTATAAAACTTGACAAGCATTCGATTATCCGTAACAAGAGTTAGGAGGCACATAGTACGACTAGTCTGGAACGCACGATTTCACGATTGTTAAAGTGAAATGTCCGCAAGGTAAGTTGCGCAGAAAAACGTAATGCTTTTTGATTAATGCATTAATTTTATTCGTGATAAAATTTCCATACGGGGTTCTTTATATTAAAATTTTAATGTTAAGGAGGGAATTCAAATAATCAATAGCTATATAACATGAATCGACCACTTAAAATCTTTTCTTTAAGAAAACTCTAATATGATAATGTTTCCATGGTGGTGGCATTTTCTACCTGGCTAGCTTCCACCTTCAAGTTGACAATCTGTTGCCAAATACCTATAGGCGTGTTCCGGCAGTCGCATTTTGGAGCCAGTTCTGCTATTAGGCTTAGAGTATTCACCATCGTAGGCCACAACATCACTTAACAATAGGTAAGACTGTAACCATAAAGCACAATCTATAACGTATAACAAAAATTTAAAGAAACGTTTTGCTAAGTTCTATAATGATGTCTAAATTGCAAGAATGGTAAGTTACTACTGACATCACAAACTACATACAGCTACAGATATATCTAGATAGAGCTAAATCACATACACAATTACAGTAAACAGCTCAGGCCGGACTATAATTTAATTACCTACTTACTGAACTTTTTGATTTCAGTAAAAACGTCACAAATATATTTAAGCGGATTCATGTTGCTAAATATAGTACTTCACTGCAAATTTTGTTAATGGAAAACTTTGAAAATAGTCGTCCTGATATCTTAACTTGCTAATTTCATTTGAAATTGTACAGTAAAATGAAAATCTTCTTTTACTTTTCAATTAGTGACTTTTTACAGATAATAATTTCCAATATTTATCAAGTATTTCCTAACACAATTTTTGAAGATTTTTACCTTCCCTGCCCCCCAAGAAACGCGCCGTAACATTTCTCTATACCTCGCCAGCCTACCCTCAAGAGATATGTAACAAACAAGTGACTATTTTTTATCTAAAAGTCATATTTATGTTTTTATCTTATTTACTTATAAACTCTTAAAAATAAAATAACTTTTTTATTAAGAACCTTTGTCAATGCGATTAGAAATAGTGGAGGGATTCTCCGTAAACATAAATGCAAAGTGTTGCGAAATAGGGAATATTTAATTGCTTAGATTTATTGTAAGAAAAAAAAAACAATGTTACGTAACGCTTTATTCGAACCCCCTCTCATCCTCGTAACGCATCGTAAAGTTTTATAAGACCCCCAAATTACGTTACGTAATATTTGAATGACGTCATTATCTTCACTTACGCCAAGCTCAAAACGACGCATCTGCAAGGGTGGACCCATACCTCATTGCATTTGAGTTAATTATTAGTAGCAAGTGTTAGCAAGCAAGTGGAACGGGAAGGATCGCGGCCGTGAGTGTGAAATTTGTGAACGCGAAGTGGAATGTAACCTTATTGTTATTGTCATGTGTCATCCCATAATTTTTTTTACGCTAGCGTGCCTCGAAAGATAACTTCGCTAAGGGTAAATGGCCTTGAAGTTTTGATTTATTAAAATTCGTTAAAAACGTTTATTCATTCCAGTTTCAGTTATAATAATTATTTCGATAATATTGTTAACTCATAACTAGAGACCCAAACAAAACATAAATACGTAAGTGTATAAAATATGTACAGATAATTTTATTGCCGCGGCCTTTAGACTGATTCGATCAAAGGTTTTCGTTTGTACGCGTTCTTAGTCAATTTGTATGCAGTTGGCTTGTTATAGTTATCTATTATATTTCGTGTGCTAACACCTTCCGACGGCAATGGTGATCACTATAACAACTTCAAAACGAATCATTTCACTAAAGTTATAGTAATCGGTAAACCCTTTATCCACATATACTTTAAGTACATGTGATGATGGCTTAGTGCTTAGTTGGTAGTGTGTACGGACGCCGCATCAACGGACGTAAGATCGAATAGCTGCAATGAGCCCTGAGCTTTTGGTGACTTTGTTTAACGTTTTAGCGAAAGTTTAGCGTCTCCACCGTCTTAGGCTGAGTAATTTTACAATTGTTAAGGTAACTGGGATGACAATATTTAAATTTTTGCCCCTACTTTAAATATGGTTTATAAATCAAATAGGCAAGTATATGATAGGTTTTATATAAATGTTCTGAAACAAATATAGTTTATTCAAGAATAGTCAATAGTAGGTGAAATAATCCTGTTCACATTTGGTATTAAGTATATACTTCGATGACATTCACAAACTTTGCCTGCTATTAAATATCTACTTTTTAGCTTAGAAAACTATGAATAGCTACATCAACACTGCACAAAGTCAGTTTCGTGTTTATTATTCTTAGGGTTAGTGTATCTTACCTGATGTTATGCCAAGATCTTATTCAAAATGATATCACGCTAAGGCTTTTAAAGGAATTAACTCTCGAGCAAACGCAATACATCTATGCGTATTCGATGATTTTCATCAGCATCCAGAATCAATTTTCGTTTATTTAATGAGAGTGATGTCTAACCAAGCGGATATTCGAAAATATACTAACATGATACTATAGTTTTATCACGATGTTTTTTTTTAATAAAAAGCTTAGGTTAATTTAGGGAATCGAACTTAATTCGCTTGACGCTTTGTTCATACTCGCCAGTGTGCCACCAACAGTGAGTCAGTATTACTTTTTTTTTAAATAAGGTTGTTGTTTTGAAGTGACAATAGCTCAGTGGTAGTGTGTTGAAGCGATGATAGCTCAGTAGTAATGTGTGTAAAGAGATGGTAGCTCATTGGTAGTGTGTACGGACTCCGCGCCAAGGGATATGAGTTCAAATCCACCTACAATGAGCTTGAGCTTGCGGAGAAGGAAAACATTGTGAGGAAACCATAGCATGGTGGTAGGGCTTTTCTAATGCACGCTTGGCTAGCTACCACCCTCAAGTTGAAAATCTGCCGCCAAATACCAACAGGTGTGTTCCGGCAGCTGCACTTGAGAGCCAGTTCCTCCATAGGTATAGTGTATCTACCAACTTAGGCCGTATCGTCACTTAAAATCAGGTCAGATTATGGCCATAACGCTAAACCTTAACCATAAAAAATACTATTAATAAACAGTAGGTATAGAGAAAATAAAGACAGCCGTCTTTGAAAGGGCTAAAAGTAACTATAATGTTAAAGTTTAATAGTGAAATTTGGTATGGTATCTTGGCTGCTCACAACCTAGCGTCACAAAAAGCTCTATTCTAGACAGTACAAAGAGTGACTACGCAGACTCCGTGTTCCACCAGTAAATCTGCCTCTTGGATGATGCTGCTGCGTCGTCTTTCGGTTGTTCCGTAAAACACGCAGGCCAGCACAAAACGCACCATAAACTTCTAGCACACAAAAGTTCTTACAAAACGTTGAAGTTGTTTTTGAGTTAAATCCAAATATACCGTAAGATAGGCAGGAAATATTTAATTTCATACATATATAGTATTACGTTCATTATTCATAGAATACCCCTCTATCAAGAAACTTTTATCTATATTACTATTATAAAACGGAAAAGTTTGCTTATTTGTTTGAACGCGGTAGTCTTAGGAATTACCAGTTGGATTTCAAAGAGCCCATTATTTAATAGAGCAATCATTGTGGAAGGCTTTAGGCTATTTCACATTTTAATAAATAATATAAAAGCGAAATTGTTTTGTCAAAAGAGAAAAACGAGAAAAATTATGAAATAAAATTTTAGTTCCACACTAATGAAGTCGCGGGCACAACTAATTTAGAATATAATTACAGGTTTAATAGTATAACACTTATTCAATTAATTGAACATTAATTTTATTTTATAGGCGCTATGCGACCAATTTGTCTTATCGGTATACAGCTTCAGCCAGCTTATCTGTTATTATCGTTCTATTGATAATTATTAATCTAAACAACGATAAATAAATAAACAATTACGCAATGACTTGTGACTGTGGCAGTAGTGTAAAGAAAAAAATGTAGTTAAGTTTTTTTCTAATTGGATTAAAATGTAATACCTAACTATGGACAATTTCCTTAAAGATATAATTGATATAATTTAATATGAAATGATTGTGTTTGACCGTAACATTTGGAATGGAGAAAAGAACTAGTTATTATGAAAAACAATACGGCAGTAAAAGAAATTCACAGAGAGTTTTGGTGAGTACTTGAATTCGTTTTTTCTGTATTTTTTTCCTATATCTTAAGAGTTAGTATAGTGGATGTTAACATCTGTGCTCAAAGGACACCACGTATGATATTACAATAACCACCAAAAAAAGTTACAGTTTTCTGTTTCATGATAAATTTATTTTTGCTGTAGTTTGAAACTAATGTCGACAGATCTTAAGTGGGGCTATGGCTGAAATAATGAAACAGCATTCAATCCAGCTGATGTGTTAAGTAGTCAATCCGATCTACGATTATTGAACAAACCACTAGTACTGTTTTTTCCTGAGTGCCGAGTTAGACTTTACAAATGTGCGTTAGCAAGCAAATACTTCAAAACCGTGTTACCGTACTTATTTGCACTAGGCTAGTAATTTAGTCGAGTACCAAGTAGTTTAGTAGCTAAAATCTCGCTATTGCCCAAAAATCGTTCGCACTACGATCAAGTATAGTACACGAGTGGGGTTTTGCAAGATGAACGTTCAACGCAATAAAGTAAATAAGCTACTGAAAATCGCTATTTTAGGAGACGCGGAAGAAGAAATATGAGTAATAAGTAGAAATTGTGAAGAAATTGCGACAGCTAATGAACTTGACCAAAGCAACAGATTCGGACTTGTTAGTAAATAAACGAGTTAGCAGTAGTGCGTGATAGGAGGCGCTACTCGCCGAAGAAAAAGGAACGAAATGGATCGACTCGACTAAATGGTTTGTAATCTATGTAACTAAATTTTTATTGTTCAGACACGTTTCATTGCTAAATTACTCGCTAATCGACTAAATTACTAGCCTAGTGTGTACGAGGCTTTACGGAAAAGCTAATGTGAAACTGATTCTCCAAAAAGATGTTTGATCAGACTCTAACAATTGCCGTCCAATTACTGTAACCTCAGTGCTGTGTAAACTCATGGAGCGAATTAGCAACAACCATTCCACCTGAAAATCACACTACTTTAAATGACTGTCAACATGACTTTAGTCAGAACCGGTCGACTTTACTACCAAAGTGCGCCAATACTCATTTCACAAAAAATACGTAAGACACTGAAATAATAATCTATGCAACAATGTCAGTTTTATTTATTTATAAAGAATTCTTGTGTATGTAATAATATTGGTAAAGTATACGTACGCCGCGTCAATGAACGTCAGTTTGAATCCCTGCAATGAGTTTGCCGTTTCTGTGAAGGAAAACATCGAGATAAAACCATTGCAAGTTGGTAGAGCTTTTTCTAATGCCCACCTGGCTAGCTACCACCCTCAAGTTTAAATCTGCCACCAAATAGCTATCGGTGTTCCGGCAGTTGCACTTGGGAGCCAGTCCCTCCTCCACTAAGCTTAGCATGTCCACCATCTTGGCTCACATCGTCACTTAACATCAGATGAGATTATGACCGTAACGCTTAATCTAAAAACAAATTAAAAAGGTTGATTATTAGTAAACGACAGGCTGTATTTCCACACATTGCTGTTGCCCTTTCCTAGATGATTATAACAAATTTATTCAAGTTTTTCTGGTATTCTTATTTCTTATTTTATGGAGTTATAACTAATAATATTTTTTAATATAAAACGCTGTATAAATGTGTACCGTACAGTTCGTATTTGTAAGCCTTGTCTATGTTAACTATCATATTATTAGTTTTTTTTTTTTTTTCGACCTGGCGTACGCTTTTAGCTCCAAGGGCTTTGACAGCTTCACCGAACTTTTGGGGGTGAGTGCTGAGGGCACTCAGCCCCGAGGCAGCAGGCACAAGGGTGCCAGGACGGCCGAACCTCGGCTAGGGCTGCTGCCGGTAAATGAAAAAAGATTAATGATCTGACTAACCAATTGGTTCTTTATTACTAAATTAGTGATACTAACTACGACCTTATCAGGTAAGCAGCTCAAGGGCCGCGAGGGTAGTTCCTTACAGAACCGTGTACTTAACGTGCGAGTGTGCACGAATGGTATGCGGTGTGATGGTGTAATCTCAGTGATGTAGAGTGTCACTGTATCGCGCGAGCAGAGTCACTCGAGGGCAATTAAATTTAATTATTTACACAGACAGTTTCAACATATATTTATGTTACAACTTAGGCAAATTTTTTGAAGCACAATGACAAACCTTTTTATTTATACTTATTCGATGTCTTTATTTAAATTCATAAACAATAAACTAAGACCAATTTTGGTGGTTGGTGCTGCTCATGTCCGTAGGCTTTACCCTCGATACCCTACACGTCTCCGCACCCTCACAGTCTCCGCTTGAGTAACCTATCAGAGCTGTAGTTTCGGAGTGCTGTTAGGTTCCGAATAGCTCGTCCCGATATTCTCCGATCAATTCACTCACAATCATGAAAAAAGTTACATGAAAGAGTATGGTTAAACAGCGGTTGCACTTCCTTCCAATTAAAGTGCAATTCACTAACATCCGTGAATTACACTCTAAACTCAACGCGATCCACTACCACCTAGAGACTGAAAAGGCGCACCTCCTCTTTCTAACGGAGACACAGATCCGATGTCCTTTAAATGCAGCACACCTCAACTACCCAGAGTACACCCTGGAATACAATTTTATTCAATGCACAGGCGTTTTCATGTATACTCACGATGGCATTTGTCTTAGACGTCACCGTGATCTTGAAGACTCTTCCTTTTCAACCTTATGGATATTGGTGTAATACAGAGCAGAAAAGACTCTTTACATAGGAGCCTCGCTCGCTCAAAGCGATGATAGCTCAGTGGTAGGGTGTACGACTTCGCGTCAAGGGACGTGAGTTTGAATCCAAGCACCTACAATGAGCCTGAGCTTTCGGTGAAAGAAAACATTGTGAGGAAACCATAGCATGGTGGTAGGGCTTTTTCTAATGACTACCTGGGTAGCTACCACCCTCAAGTTGTAAACCTGTCGCCAAATACCAGTAAGTGTGTTCCGGCAGCTGCACTTGAGAGCCAGTTCTTCCACAGGTTTAGCGCGTCTACCAACTTGGGCCGTATCGTCACTTAAGATTAGGTGAGATTATGGCTATAACGCTAAAAACCTTAAGTATAAAAAAAAGACCAGAAGACTATCAATCAGTATGAGCACCTGAGCGAGGCAGCTGATGTGACCTAACAAGGATACCCTTCCGCGCTACTGGTATTTATGGGAAACTTTAATGCCCATCATCAAGAATGGCACTACCCATACCGGAAAACTGATCATGTTGGGAGAGAAACATTTAAATTTTCTCTCACTTTAGACCTTACATAGCTGGTCAACCAGGCGACGCGGGTACCCGACGTGGATGACTATACCGCTAACTGTTTAGACCTTCTGCTGGCTACGGATCCAGACCGTTATTCCATAATGCGGGATCGTTAGAATAAATTGGTGTCCCGCGGGGCTCCATCTTAGTGCCGTTTTTGTTCTTGGTATATATAAATGATCTACCGCTAATGGTCACAACTGCGCTTACATGGTTCTTTTTGTCGATGATACTTCACTTATATTTAAAGTGAAAAGGACAATTCCATAGGTTAGGTATGTAAATAATACTTTAAAGAAAATTTCTGATTGGTTTGCTATAAATAATTTACTGTTAAATGCAGACAAAACAAAATGTATTAGATTTACCTTGCCTAACGTTTCAAAACTAGAGTCAAAATCGAAGGGGATTTAGTAAGCTTAGTTGATAGTACTGTGTTCTTGGGTATCACGCTTGATTCTAAACTACAATGGGGTCCACAAATAAAAAAATGGTGTGAAGGTTAAATTCTGCTACATTCGCTGTTCGTAAGATTCGACAGCTAACAGATATTGCCATTGCTAGGTTAGTCTACTTCGCTTACTTCCATAGCTTAATGTCTTATAGTATTTTGCTGTGCGGGACAGCAGCTGAGGGAGACACCGTATTTCTTTTACAAAAACGAGCAGTTCGAGCCATTTACAATATGAGACCTTGCGAGTCATAAGGATAAGTTTTCGGAATTTGGTATTTTAAGCTTACCCTCCCAATATATTCTTGATAATTTAATGTATGTCCACATAAACTTACAAAAGCTAGATTTCATTAAAGACCGCCATTATCGAAATACTAGAAATCGCGACAAACTGTTTTTAGGTAATAGTGTCAAGTTTGATAATAAAGTCCCAAAGCACATTACTGAATTGCCGAACAGTAGGTTCAATAACCATGTCAAACGGGTTTTGATGTCAAAAAGCTATTACATTTTGCAAAGTAATGGAGCGAATAATTAATAAACAATATTTAGCATACCTCGAACAGAACGATATCCTCAATGATAGACAGTATGGCTTCCTTCAACAAAGATCAACAGGGGATCTCTTGGTATAAGCCACCCATTTCTGGGGTGAGGCTATCGAGAAACACAGTGAAACTTTAGCTGTTTCTCTCAATGTATCTAAAGCGTTTGATAGGGTCTGGCACGTCAGCCTGTTAAACAAGCTCCAATCTTACGGAACCTGCGAAAATCTGCGGATCTGGATCAAAGACTGCCTGAGTGAGCGGGTTATACGAGTAGATGTTGATGGCTGCTTGTCTGATGTCAAGGCTATTAATGCCGGAGTTCCTCAGGGATTTATACTCTCAGCGACACTATTCTTGCTGCACATCAACGATTTGCTACAGCCGGGCATTATTAGTTACGCAGATAACAGCACTGTCACTGAGAGATACTTATTTGGCCTGCGCGCTTGTTCTCAAGAGATACCTAATAAGAGAGAGGCCAAGGTCGAGCGTCTGAACTCGAAATTGAGGTTAGTAGCCGACTGGGGTGGCGAGAACCTGCTAAAGTTCGACGTCGAAAAAATACAGGTGTGTCTATTCTACGCGAAACGGAGTCCGCTCAACTTGGCTCCTATTTTCCAAGGTGTTTTCCTTCAAGTCTTTGAGAGTTTCGGGCTGTTGGGAATGCAACTAACCGCAAACCTCAACTTCGGGAGTTCGATTGAGACCAAAGCAAAAACAGCTGTTAAAAAACTTGGGATTCTTTCTATGGTCAGACGGTATTTCACACTTGATCAGCTTCTCAGCCTATATCGGGCGCAAGTTTTGTCATGCGTGGAATACTGTAGCCATCTCTGGCATGGATTAGCTAAATACCAGCTGGTTACATTGGATTCAATCGAGCATCGCGCCCGTCGGTTAATTGGCGAACAAGCATTGAAGAAGGCCAATATGCTCTTTCTTGAGCTTCGCCGTAAGGTGGCTTGCCTCTCATTGTTTTAGGGAATACACTTTGGACAGTGCACTCAGTAACTGCACGATTTGATTCCACCAACTCCATTCCATCTGAGGACAACCAGACGCCGCGAGTGTTTTCACTCGTATATAGTTGATATTATTGATTACTTGATGAATGTAAAAAAAAAGTCGATTAATATAGATTATGTTTTTTCTGTTTCTTTTGCAAGTTTTATAAATGTTGAGTGATAATATAAAACAGGAGCAACGTTCTTTCATTGTTAGAAGGCGAAATACGTTATACATTTAGAATCATTATACGTAGGTATATTATCGGGGGCGATTTGCTGCTACGACGTATCTCAGCGCCTACACAATAGAATTTATGTACGTCTACAAAGTTGAGGCTCAAGTCTAATTTCAGGTCTACATTTACCTGACATTTGGAAAATTATTATCGGAATGTTGGTACTTTGTTAGTATTCATACTTCTTTTATTTTAAGTTTCTATCTATCTGTCCTCTTTTACGCGTATCACTATAAAAGTATGAAGCAGAATTCGGTGAAATTTGAAACGGTAACAACTAATATTATAACTGTTTATAATATTAGTATAGATAAATATCAGAACGGATTTTGATACGATTCTACGAAATAATTAACAACATAACTAAAAAAGTCTAAGCAGTATCTAATCGCGCTATAACAATAAAATGCTAAATAATAGGGTGTCTAAGGCAAGATTTCAATTTAGTAACCAGGGTTGCAAACTATGTACGAGTACCTACATAGTACCCAAGTACAGTATTTGTTGATTTTGCCATTAAATACATTTGTTATTTACTTTCAATTTTCAATATATATTTCGTCATAAACAATTTGTACCTACTATTATATTGTCGTGAAAAATCTGCTATCCTTTAGGCGATAACATAAACACGTACTTTGCAAGTTATTAGTAACCCTTTACGACAAAACATTGTAATTAAGAACACGTAATATCCAAAAGGGACATAAAGTGTCTGTAATACTTATTGTAATACTTGGTATAGTAATACTAGTACATCAAGTTCAAAAGTGGGTTCTAAAATTATATGAAATATAAATTTAAGCCTACGCGTATTCTGTCATCATGTTAGCTACCTGTCTTCTTTTATATTAAATGTAGTTTACATTTGGCTGGAGTTAGTTAAGAATAGATAGTTAATATTATAAAGTAAATTTTGACGATATGGTTTTTGTAATTTTTAGTAAATATGCTGTTGGAGCTATAATACACAATAAAGATTTTATAAATCGCAAAATTGCCTTGAAATCGAAACTACTAATTTCTATTCTTGAAATATTTTAACAAACACGTAAATTGAGAACATGAAAATAATTAAGATTTATTCTAAGAGTTAAATTTATTCTTGTATAAGTTGATACTGAGATATTATTTAAAAATATATATAGCTCCACAAATGTACCTACTATTGCTATGTAGTAAAATATGATATAATGAAAATATTCTTGTTATGTCCCTATATATATTTAGTAACTTAACGCATCTATGTCTTAAATATAATACTTTCATATTTATATACCAACCTCCGTTTGTAGCACAACAGGGAAGACAATAATACCCTTATTCTAGAAATCAAATTTCCTCAAACAGAATCGCCACGAAAATAAACTTGTATGGTAATGTGTATATAGTGAATTTAATTAATCTTATCTCTTATTTCATTCACTTAGCTTTATTTGGAATAGAATCGTAGATTTCCTAATTATCATTTCTATGACTGAATTCATTTAAATGTGTAAGACAAGAATTGGTTAATTAATATTTTAAATTAATGTAGCTTGGTGACGATGGTTGTATGTAGCTATATTGAATCCACTACACACCAAAGGCACAGTATACATTCTGTATATTTATACTGTGCCAATGGAGGTACCCGGTTCAATGACACGCTATAGGCGAATATATTTAGTAAACAAACGCAGTGTTAGGAATCTGTTCCCAGCTGAGTAGCGACCATGGGGCACATGTACAAGTACACGGTACGAAGCTCGTCACAGTAGCTCCCTTTTATTTGTCGAGTTTCAAGATTTACCAGTGTGTATCCCGCTGTCGAGAGATTTACAGATTGGTATAAGAATCACGAGCGGTGACGCTTATCATCTAGTATTGTACCTACTATCATTTTGCCGTCATAAAAAAAGTACTTAAATGATCCTGAACTTGTAATATCTGTTCAACAATTCTTTGAGATTTAGCAAAACAAGTACGGTGTTTAAGAAAATATTAAAAGAAAATTTCACAAAGAAAACAAGCATGATTCCTAACTTAATCTTCTTAAAGTATTAGCACGTGTCTACGACTGATCGAAACTGTTAGACAGCTCGGTGCATAAGCTTCTAAGAAAACGAGATATCTTAAACCTACACACCGGCCTTTGATGTTTAAAAAATATGTTGTAGTTATTTCGATACATTCGTACACAGATATAATGGTATCAGTCTATTTTTCTAATCCGTCTACTTCAAGAGAATTTAACATTTATGTATCTTTTGTAAAACAGTTTAATAGATTTCGATATAAAAATAAATACGAATATCGATTCAGCGGCATAGTCAAAACTATATTGCATAAAAAATTATATACCTATTTGTTTAATCTTTACTCAAAATGAACACGCTTCCCTATATCTTTCTAGTTAGTCATTACAAAACTTAAAATCAGAATTAAAAAACTATAGGTGCCAATTATTTCATGGTTAGATAGAACTTAGCGATTTCATTTTACCAGAATCATTTATATTCACATGTGAGAGATAAAATTATATTGATAAAAAAAATATACAAAATATTATAACATGAGTAACAGTCGACAAAATCAAGTTCACTTGCAAAATATATATTCCGATAAAATGAGATTAATGTGAAAGAATTTCTATGTATATTTATGACTACTTGTGTTCGCAATTCGCGTCCATATCAATAAATAAAATGGCACCGTATTATATAGCTACGAGGGACGACTTTTCAAAATCACTCAGCCTTCCTAGTTTTTAGAAAAAGCATAAATACCGGCATTTGGCCGGCATGACAGTAGCGAGTTAGGATGGATTGTCGTTCTCTCGATGGTCGCTGCTGTTTTTGGACTGTGCTGTACTTAACATCAGGTACAGTGCAGTGACTTTGCCGAGCCACAATAAAAAAATACCCTATTTCACTCCTATAAGTTTTATTTTCCTAATAATAATTTATATATTTCAAAGACAAGATACAAGATCTAGTTGAAATAATTTAGTCAATATTGGTATAGACGTAAAATGAAAAACAGCTACTTTTGCATATAGATTGGATGTTCATAATCAAACTGGAAATAACTTTCCAATCATATATGAACGAAATTAATATTTTCAATACAATATAAAGTACTAAGTCACCACGGATATCTATTTAAATATTGTCCTTGTCCCTAGGGGCTTATAAACAGAGTCACGGACGACACAGATAAATACATGTTCGTTGCTCGTGTGCTACGAATGCGTTTATAGGATTCTAAAGTTACATTGTTGCTTTAAAAAATTCTGTTAAAATTTATTTAAACCCAGCACACAACTTTTAAAACTTCAGGGATTTCATTTTATAGTGTAGCAGGACGATGAAATAGTTATGGTCGTTCGTCGGACGCTGACGGATAAAATAAGAGCAGTTCATGTTTTTATTTTTAAGTATACTTTAGAACCTTTCTATATGAAGTTGCGGTGTTTCTGTGTTCGTAATTCTTCTTATAAATTTATTTTATTGAATTTTTTTCTATGTACTCACGGTATCATCTGCGTGGTTCTTAGTTATGGTTGGACCCGGTAGATGGCATTGTTTTTGACATTCAATTTTTTTATATTTAGATGTATGGCAGACTTCAAATTAAGTACAACCTACTAAATAGACTCTAATAAGGTTTTATTTCAATTATTCTACTTCAACATTCTGGTAAATAAAACGTAACGTTTTTATTACATTTTATACTAGCCAGTACAGCACACGTTCGTTTATGCTTTCGCCAACGTCAAGCGAGAATAGCTGTACAAGTAACGAACATAAAGTATCACCCAGGCTTAGAACATTTTTTTTGGGGATCACACAAATTATTGTCCCATGTGGGATACGAACTCATAGTACGCATCGGCGAGGCAACCGCCTTAACCGATAAATCAACTGTGGAGTATTTTTTTGATTTTTTTGGCTTGACCAGGGCTCTACCAAACGCATGCAAAGAAAAATGATAAATGAAAAATGGTTTGGAAAACCTTAAAGGGCATGCCTCATAACGTTATTATAATTGAATGACATAGATTTAAGCATTCATATTAAAAATGGAAGAAGACTAAACTATTTTTTTTTTCGTATATATGTAGTACAAAAAAGTACTATCCACTGTTAATGAATTTATAAATGTTTCTATTAAATTACATTGAATTAGACGGTAATTGTCAACTCATTTAATACTCAAAGTGCATAAAGAACGGATAAAACAATTTAAGCCGAGATAATTGCTTGACTTTGGGAGAGAGTAAAGCACTACTCAAACGCTTCGTGTTATGAGACGTGCAATATATATACGTATCAATTTTCATTGTTGTCGAGTAAACGATATCAGAGTTAAGCGACTTCATATAAACTTACATTTATTATTATTTAAACAAATTGAGGTACAATCACATTGTCATAAAAGCACAGTTGTCTCATAATGAGTTATAAAATAATTAATAGTAGGTACAAATTATACATGAGAAAATAGATATTGGGGAATAAAAAGACACTAAATAATTTTTAAAGACATAAACCATAACTACAGATATAGGAATCGAAATAATTTCGTTTCGATATTTAGTCCACATCAACAAGACAGACCCATGATTGATTTCAAGAGAGAGCTATCCATGGCGTAACGTTCAGGTCATGTAGGAGCTTACAGTATATTTTTTATAAGGTGATCTTTGATATTTTTGTTTCCCATGGTACACTGCGCTCAGTACTATGTGTGTCGATGTTCTAAAAAAATCCGACCTGGAAGTCAAAGCTCTAACTTATTATTATTTTTTAATTAGAACTTTTTTTTAGTTTATAGATTAGCGTTATGGCCCTAATCTTACCTGACGTAAAATGATTATGTGGCCCAAGATGGTGGACACGTTGTGCCTAGTGGAGGGACCGTCTTTCAAGTACTACTGCTGGAACACACCTATACGTATTTGGCGATACATTTTCCGTTTGAGGGTGGTAGCTAGTTAGGTGGGCATTAGAAAGAGCCCCAACATCATGCTATGGTTTCATCACGATGTTTTCCTTCACCGAAAACTCAAGCTCATTGCAGGTGGACTTAAACTCATGTCCATTGAAGCGTCCGTACACACTATGAACTGAGCTATCATCGCTTCAAAAGCTTAGTTCTTTCTAAAAATATTAAGATAAAAGTATCGGTTATAATGTTCATGCAAAAATACGTGCACCTCGTCTATATATGTATATATAGACGGATGGAAGCCAAATCCTATAGGACTTTATTCACAATACAAATGTAGTTAATATATATTTAAAAATAAATATTTGCTTAACCTTTCCTCCCTGTTTACGCAACACTTTCTAAAAAAATTCGTCATGAACCGCCAACAGGTTTCCTCAACATTGCTTTAATTACAGATTTCTATTTTCGTAACAGTTCATTATATGGAGTTTTTCATTTTGCAATATTTCGCGAAGGTGAGTGTATACTGAACTTTATAACTTTCAAATCTTTGTATATTGTTCTTGTTGTCGTAATTTTTTAAATATATACATCAGTTTTCGAACTCTACAAGTATGAAGCTCAATATGAGGCAGGTAAGAAAGGGAATTGTCAATTATTGTACCTAAATATTTTATGGTGTTTTCTCGGTGTGGTGGAATACAAGAGCAACCATGAGAATCTTTAAAGAAACAGGAGTGTGCAAATAAGAAAGATGATTGTATGGAGGGTTTTTATAGTTCAATGGGGGTAAAAACTGTGTATTTACTTTTATTAATATTTAATGTTAATAAATTTAAATTTAACCTTTGCATCACAGTGTTTAATCCATTTTGTGAATGTGCAAAAACTTTGGTCTATGAATTGCTGGAGAAAACTAAAGCCGTATCATCAGCAAATGTTAATATTATCCCATATCGTAGGTAGAAGTTACATAGATCGTTTATGTAATTGAGGAAGAAAGTAGGCCCGAGAATACTGCCTAGTGGCACGCCATAAGTAATAGGCAGATCGCTGCTTATATAGTTATCTATTTTAACACATTGTATTCTATTCGAAAGATAATCAGTAAATAGTCTCAGCTGCATACCTTGAACCCCTATCCGTCCTAATTTGTTTATGAGAATCGGAACTAAGAAAGTGTCAAAAGCCTTCGCTAGATCTAAAAATGTGGCTAGAATCTTAGAGTGCTTATTTATTGGAGTAACAATATAATTGGTGAATTCAAATAAAGCGTCTTCGTATGTACACTTTTTCTAAAAACCAAATTGATTATTGAAATAATTAGATATTTTTCAAATACTTGACTAATCTCTCTAATATCTTAGATATAGTTGGGAGGATAGAAATGGGCCTATAATTATTGACACAATCTTTGTAACCAAGTTTGTGGATCGGTATTATAACAGAAAACTTTAGAGCATCTGGAAAGATGCCTATTGAAAATGAAAGGTTACAGATATATGTAAAACATTTACAACATTAAAACAATTAAAACATTTTAGCATCTTTTTAGGACTAAACCAGAGATATTATCACGAGTCGAACATGAATTATCTTTTAGATTTGCTATTAAATCCTCAACTTCAGTTTCGTCAGTCGGAACAATAACCAATGATTTGGATGATGAGGAACAAGTGTCGGTGTTAGGTTTTATAGGATTGTTTGTTTTTATTTCTTCAGCCAATGATTTACTTACATTAGCGAAGTATGAGTTGACATTATTTACTTCAGATTGGTGGTTAGATGAAGATGTCAGTTCTATTGTATCGTTTATGAGTTTGGGTCTAAAAACAAATTGTTTTTTAATTTATAAGTTTTTTTAAGTTAGATTTGGAGTGATTAATTTCGTATTTTTCGTCAGAATTTAAGCTTTTTTAAGAGCAATTTACAATAAGTTCTGTATCTTTTATACGTTACTTGTACAATATTGTTATTTGGATTGGATTTTAGCTTTTAAAGCAAATTGTCTCAATTTCACATGCATTATAATAACCCTGGTTCTCTTACGTTTAGAGATCTTAGGCAATTTAGTGTTTAAGGTGACGACATTTTTTACTGAATCGATCAGATATGTTACTGCTTTATTGACATCATTAAACCTGTAAACTTCCTCAAATTCAGTCCTCTTTATAGAAGAATCTAGACCTTCATAATCTATTTTACTAGTCGATTTTAATGATTTACGTAGAGTTATATTTAAAAATAAATTTAGCATGAAGCTGTAGCGGTCTGTTATAGTAGTGAGCTATATATAGCAGAGTATTTTGTTTTAATTATACAATGGTCAAGACATGTCCAATTATGGATAGGGATAGTATGTGCTGGTAATATGCTGGTATATGGATATGGTATATTGCCATGCCAACATATTCAGGTATATAGATGATCTAAAATCAATGTTGTCTACGGCTATATTGACTTTGATATCACCAACAATATATTATTAATTGCCGAATATTAACGATGTAAATCATCTAAAGAAATAATAAAATCATCAACATTTCGTTCGCCGGGTGTTCTATAAACTGCTAAAATGTAAATGCCATTTCTTGGACTAATTAATAAACGATTACCATTAGATAACTCCGGTTCCGTTACTGTCATATTATAATCTTTATGACAATAAACTACTACCCCTTCGATTTGTGTTATGTTCCATATAGTCGCGAAAACAATAAATCCATCCAGTGAAGGAATAAAATCCGATTTGATAACCAACATTACTTAAGTACAATCATATTTCATTCAATTTTAGATCGTTCTAAAAGTATCTGAATGTTAGACATATTGCGGTATATACTCTTTATATTCTTTCATATTATTTATAGTGAATTTAAACGGGGTGTATTCAAAAGAAATAATTCGTACAACCCATGTGCTTATAAAATACACTGTTAATAATGTTATGTAATATTCTATATGCCAGAGGGAATATAACAACATTCTAATAAAACTATAAATAATTTATAACAGATAAAATGTACGGTATAAGCCGAGATATTTTCGAAACTGATTGAGTAAGTAACATGATTAATTAAACATTACAATACAAAGCCGTAAAAGTAAAACTGGGTATATGAATGAACACAAAAAACATACAAGTATATACCTTATCATCATAAAAACAAGAGGTATTATACATTTAAAGTTATACAATAGTTTAAGGGTACACCTAAACAACATGAAGTGTGAAGTTATGTATAATTTACACAAACTGTAAATGGAAAGGAAAACCATAGAATGACCTTGTAAATGAAACAAAAATATTTTTAATAGCTACATACGCAAATGTCAGAAGGTTCAATGATTGCTATTTAAAAAACAAGCTACGTATGTACTAATCACAACGAACTTTTGATATAAAAGTAAAATCTAACAATGCACATACATCGCACGCAATAATCTTCAATCAAACTAAACATGTTCAAGTCCTTTTATATTTGTAGGTAGATATAGAATCAAACAATATAAAATAGTGTACTATTTTAGCGCGTGACTATATACAGTGTAAATTTTAGTCAATGCCAATAGATTTGCATTATAGTGTTGTCCATAAAATATTTTCTTCTTTCTGGTTAGAAGCAATGTTCGACAACGCTGTGATGTGCTTTAAGTATATACAATATATAATCTGACAATATAATTTATCTATACTTAGTGCTTCTCTTTTTTTTAATTGTAATGATTAGCAAACAGGCAGACGACCAATGATGGTAAATAATTACCATCGCCTATAGACAACCGTAACACCAAGGACATTACAGTCATGTTACTGACCATGCCGAAAAGAGCTGGTTCTCGTTCACTATGTCAGAACACAAAGGCTCATACTGAACTTTCATTTTGTGGCAGTCTAAACCCAAGGGTGGCTGCTAACTATTCGAGCAATAACCCTACCAAGCTGTGATGGAGCAAGGGTTACATGGCGTGCAGGTGAGGTTGGTTTCAGGCGGTAAGATTAGCGAGGGAACTGACTCTCAAGTAGAATTGTGAAGATCTTTTACATATTTTAAACTTGACGTTGTGATTAGCTAAGCGGACATTAGAAAATGTGCCGCCACTATTGTAAACAATTGAACTAGACTTAGTAAACCAGAGACAATCAATTATGTATAACATTCTGACTTTCTAACTTCGTTTGAATATCTTATCACTAGTTAAAAAAAACTCTTTCATCGCTAAGCTCCATTTCAAGCAACTTTGATCGGGAGACCGTAGGTGGTGGGTGAATCGCCCACGTCTTCTGATATTCACGATTCTCATAAACTGTATGTATCGTAAAAGGATATTTTCAAGTCTCAGAAACTAAGGCAAAGATCACACTAAAGAAGCATTAATTTTAATAAACTATTAAAAAAGAAGTAGGTACTCTTCACTTTTGTCACTTAGGTAGGTAGGTAGGTTACTTTTGAAGACTTATGTCTATTCTAAGTATATGACCTGTATTACTTTTTACGTTTCATACGTGTTTTTTACCCATCTTTTTAAATATTTTGATGTCCTTTAAATAACAATTTAATCGGATGCATACTCGGTTATGAGCTAGTTAGAAATGTTGGTTTTAGTCTGATTATTTATAACACACTGTGTTTTGGTATGTTTAATCTTTTAAATGTACGTACTATGTTGGACTGTAATTATAAATATTTTAATACCTTACTCGGTTTGTGTAATTACGCAAATAATTACGCTTTTGTTTAATTATTAATAAATCCATAAAAGCTAATAATTGTGGCTGTAACTTTTAAATAATTAATAAGCACCTACGGTCCTTTATTTCCTTCATTTGCTGCATAATAACTTGTTAAAATCGATATACTGTATAGTTTGGTATACGTATTAAGCCTTTCACTTACATATGTGAAAATACATTGTGCTCTAATTCCGGGCGGAATAATTTAACAAATATATATACATTTTACGAAGTTTTCTTTATCAATTCTTAACATATTGACATAATGGTGTTTTAAGAATATAATTTACAGCATTTAGCAGTCGCGTATATTCGAACTGTACTTATCATTTCACCGAATAACAATATAGTAAACGAAAACTGACATGAAATTGCTCAAATACATTTTAGGTGAAAGGTGACATGTCAAAGTAAGCTACTCTCTGATTCTACTTGATAAAATAAAAAGAAGTAGTCTATGGCAAATGAGGAATATTATAGTACGCATGCGTCGCATTTGCTAGCTGGGTGTGCGAACACGGTATAATACGGCAGAAAGCAGCACGCGTTCGTTCAGATCCATCGATCCGCCTACGCGAGAGCACACGTAACTAACAACTAAATACTTGACCGCCCGCGTCGCTGCGGTTCCGCGTCGCGATCACCATGCAACCACCGCCAAGGAAGGTGAGTATTCCTTCCCTTAACATCCACTCATATCCGTGTTCAACTCCTGATGTATAGTCTTCACCCCAAACATCAACACCGCCGACTGTGTCACCCAATGAATGAATTCACCTATATTGTTTCCTCGCGTGCTACTATCAAATTATATAACGTTTATGTTTATTATTAATCCGACAAGATTTTATGACAAAACTCTGGATTTACTTCCAACTAACCAAAAGTTACGTATTAGTTTTCGATGATTATTAATAAGATACAAAATTAATTCATACATAAAAAGTAAAAAAATCGAGGATAGGAATTCTAATTAACTGATTTAAGCTTTGGTATACTCAAAAAACATTTATAAATTATTTAGTTTTCTGTAAAATTCTTAAGAATCATTGAAAATATAGGCAATTTAGCAGATTTTTTATAATATAAACTTAAAAAATAACTTGGACTAAATTGACACAGGTTAAGACTCTGACCAAAGATCTCTGAAATATCTCTGAAAGATATTTTAGCGTATCGTCAATAATCTTCTAGCGACAAAATATCATAAACGCCATTAATTTTGAATGTTATCTCATTATTAAGTTTACATTTTAGTAAACTTCATTGTGAATTATTAATAAATATTAATGTCTTCTGATTTCTTTGCTTAAAATATTTTTTTAGTAAAGTTATTTATAAGCATTGATATCTTCTCATTTGTTTGCTTAACATTTTAACTTATATTTTATCATATTTTAACAAGCAATTTTAACTCGATTATTTGTGTAATCATTTATAAAAATTGATATTATCTCGTTACTTCGCTTAATATATTATATCTTTTAGCACAGATAATTGTGTAAAAATGTATAAGTATTGATATCCTTTCGTTTTTACGCATAATAGGAGTCTCCTTGTAAAAAATCGCGATATTGCTTATAAAAAAAAACAGAAAGCGAAAATTAAAAAGAAAATGTTATAATGAATTGAAAACAAATACTTCGGTAAGGTTTTTATATCTCTAACTAATGGTAACGTTTAATTAAATGATAATAAAATACTACTTGTTCTATTTCTGATGTATATTAAGCAATTTCCTTATAGTTTAGTAGTTGACATAGAGTTATATAAATTGACAATAAACTTAATTCATATTTAACTATAATATTTAATAATAAAAATAATTTAATATTTAAATGAACGTTAGTTATTCATAACATTGATGATATTTTCACTGGGGTTTACTTTCTTGCTATTCGTTACAGTTTTAACCAACAATTTTATTATCATTATACATTTATTATCACGGAATTTAAATTATATTGTATATCTATATCAATAATTTTTTATTTACGACACCAATGGAATAAACGCCTAAGATTATAAATACAAGCCTGCAGGTTTAAATAAGTGGGCGAGCCAACTTCGCTCGGCGCTTAAATGAAGAAAAAACCACCTGTGTTGGAAAACTTGTAGTGTAAAATCAAACAATCGTCTAAAATCTGAATATAAGACGTAACCTAAGAAGCTAGATATATATATATATTGTCTTATTATTAGTGACATTGACTACTTTTTCTTTTAATTAAATTATAATTAGATACATAGGAAAAAAAGAGTAACAGGTTATTTGAAAGAAACTATTATTATGGAAGCGGTATAAATACAATTCATATAGTCACGGTCGAATGTATTACATAGCTGAAGAAAGGACTGATTAAAAATTAATTTTCCGTAGGTTTGAACATAACCATTAAAAAAAATGGGTTCAAGTATTAAGTTTTCTAAATAGACTTGGTAGTACAATTGACTGACAATAAAGGAGATCATGACTAGAACATCTACACCCTTTGGATTTACTCTTTAAATACCATAGAATATAGAATTTTTGATACTCTTCAACGTTTAGAATGGAAATGAGTTTTTCTCTGGCAATTTATAATTTCAGATTAATATTATTGTCATACACGTATAACTTGAGGAAATAGGGTCTAATTTTTACAATCTTTTTAAATTGGAAATTGGTATAGCTCATTTTTTAATAACAGTAAAATGAAATAAAAAAAATATGTACTACTCAAAAAAATATGTTAGGAAATTCCGTTCATTTATTAATAAGACGCCAAATGGTTTCGATAACCAAATACATTTTTGAATATAAACAAACCCAACTTAACCTTTGCAGTCAAAATCAGTGCAAAACCTCTTCGACTATACGTATGTACACCAAACGAACCTTGATTGTCATAAACCTATCAATATTTTATTACTAAACATTTTCAATTATATTTTGAAGAGTTCCCTGGTGTACTTTTGATATCCAAAGCGCAATACTAATGAAATTAAAATGAGACCTATTTCAAAATATTCCCATTCAAACAATAAAAAATAATTTTACAAATAGGTTTATACATGACGAAGTTTTGGGGCAACAAATTTAAATAAAAACACAACCTTGTTGGAACTCCATCTTTTTTAATTGTAGTCGGTTAATAACAAAGCACTTTCATATTAAAAATATTCTATATAGAAGAAATTCATATACTATTCACCAAATTATTTTCGAATCTAATATTTCTGCGAACGAAAAGTTTGTAAACAATATTTATTAAGCTGAAATGTGCTTTTATTATTTTAACTTTATCCTTATTGTGCGGTGTCATCGAACCCTGTCTGTATTCTTGACTTTACCTATTTTTCTATTCATTTTTACTATTTTTAAATAACAATTATTTTATTGTAAGAGCTATATCTTGTTGAGTTGTAAGACATGTTACTTGTATGCAATTGGATCGCTACAGAAATAGAGTGCCGTAATTTCGGCATCTTTAATAATATTTTTAAGAAAAATTTGTTTCTTTAAACGCACTAATATTAGCAACTACCAGATGGATTTCAAAAGTTATTTTTGTATTTGATAGAGCCATAATTGAGGAAGGCTTTACACTTTTTAACATCAAGCAACCAGCAATAGGAGCAAAATTATTTTTAAAAAAGTTACAAAATCCGGCAAAAACTATTTAAAAAATTTCAGTTCCACGCGAATGAAATTGCAGCCGTAGCTAGTGCTATAATATAAAGAAAATCTCTATAACTGGAATAATATATGCATTGGGAACCACTAATACGAGTTTGTTTATTTGTTATACGTATACGTTATTTGTTATAGTTGTTATACAAAAGTAAGTTTGTTTGTTTGTTACACTTTCACGCTTAAACCGCTGAATTTATTATGATGAGTTTTGGTATAGAGATAGATGGGAACCTGGTGATGGTGATAGGACTAATTAGAGGTGGGGTGAAGAGAGGGACAAACCTTGTATGAATTTTTTATTGCGTCATCTGATTTGTTTGACGCAATCAATATTAACACGAGCGAAGCTGCAGGTAAAAGCTAATACCAAATAAGTTATAGGGATAGGTAAATTAAGATCCCGTCGGAGACTGAAAGAAGTGGGTTTATTGTTTGTCACAATACGGGGATTTGAGATCCGCCGTGGTATATATTTAAGGCCTCATTTTCACTGGTCTTTAACTAAGTTGTTATACCGTATTAAGGGAGCCCCGAGTATGGGCTATTGACTAATGAAAGTAATGTTTCTATAAATGGCGTGCGGTCATTCCCCTCACACGGTCTAACACCCAATGAAATTCATCGGTTGGTGTAAAGCAAGCGTGGTGCGGGTACTCAGTTTACTCTCTATTACTCATCTATAACATCTACTCAGTCCCACTGCTTCTATAGAAATGCGCGGTGAAGACTGCCTATCAAACCGCAAGCGGGCCCTCTCTACTAATGAAAACCGTTATCGCATGCGGTTCCTATGGAATGCGTGAACAGAAATCTCCCGCACCCCGAATGCGGGCTGGAAAGACCAATGACAATAAACCCTTAGTGGGTATTGGACGGTGCTCGTCATTTTGGCCTAGTATTTGGTTTTGGGTAATGCGTTTACACATTGCGAAGCGAAGTCCGTAAAGTCGATTTTTGTAATCACACCATCGAAAAAAAGGGAAATTAAGTAAAAAAATAAAAAAAACTTGGTAACAACAGACATTACAAATAATAAACGCTGTCTAGTTGGGCGCCAACGCGTAATATTCCCAGGGCATATTTTTATGGCAATAATTATTATCATATAATAATTTGGCACCGGCATTTCGCTAGTTGCTTTTCAAACATTACCTATTTAATCTCTATTTCATAGAAAACGTTAGAATCTCTTCCGAGAAACCAATTGTGTACCAGAAAATAGAATACAATAATATTTACACATACATAATATAATTCTTGTCAAATTTTAAGTCTTCAAGCGATGACGATAGCTTAGTTATTACGTTTGGACCCTGCGTCAATTGATGTGAGTTCGAATCCCTGCAACGAGCCTGAGTTTTCGATGAAGGAAATCATTGTGATTAAACCATAGCATGATGGAAGGGCTTTTTTCTAATGGCCGTCTGGCGAGCTATCACCTTCAATTTGATCTTCAATCTGCCGCCAAATACCTATAGGTGTGTTCTGGCAGTTGTACTTGAGAACCAGTCCCTCTACTAGGTTTAGCGTGTCCACCATCTTGTGAGATTGTGGCCATAACCCTAAACCTATAAGGTATGAAAAAATGGAATTATTTGATATTATACGTAAATAACATATTAAATTAAACAAGGGTTTCCTTTTTTGATGAATTTTGATGTAGCATGTAACGTAGTCTCCATACGTGTTACTAGATTTTTCGCATTTTACTTAAATCTGCTACTGATGTAAAATACATTCTCAAAAATCGTTACAAACTCTTGTACTAATTGTCCATACTTATATCTCATTATTGGTAAAGTCCTTTGTCACATGATAAAGATAATAAATAAAGAAAACATCTACTCATATTATCGTATAAATGCAACTTGGTTGTGGTAGAGGCAGCTTAAGAGCAAAAAGTCGATTGATCTTGATATGTCGAGAGTAGACAACCTCATCCGCTTCGCGGTATGAGGCCTGCAATATGTATCATATAATTAAAATAATCACCTAATTCCACTACTTCTTTTGTTATGTCGATATTCAAAGAAGAAGATTTTTTAGTATCTTCTTTATATATATATATATTTTTTTAATTTTATATATATATATATATATATATATATATATATATATATATATATATATATATACTGAAGTAACAGCTCAGAACCGCGCGAGGTTTTGACTTGGCTTTGATAACTTTATTTCATGTTTTCCGTTTGATATAAAACGAATTTACCTTACCTTCCATCGAGACTCTGTGAAAACGTTTCAACATAATTTTATAGTATGAAAGTGCATATTTTCTCGGTATATTCTTGACTTTAGACGTTCAATCTTCGTGAGGTAGTCTGTTTAATGTTACGAGATGATTTTATTATGTGAAAAGATTGCTTATGTAGTGGCAGAGTGTCGTCAGACTACTTTCAATCTTTTCAATTTGCATCTTGTACTAATATTGAATTTCTTTTTTAATTTTATACATGTTGACTTTATTCACGTGTAAATATTTTTCATGCTCCATGTGAAATGCAGTTCGTGACTATGTTTATAGGGGCTGCCTTTCTTAATGCAGTTATACCATTACTGCTTAGTTCTATAGAAAAAATGTTATCTAGCCTAAATACTTTCTCGGGCCAAATTCCATGTTAATTAGAAAACTACAGTAAAGGTGATACTTGTATATGGATTTTCTTATTAAACTAAATAATTCCTTTCGAACCTTAACAGTGAAAATTGGTACAGCAGAAATCCGTGGGCATGTCGCCATTGTCATGCTGGCCTGTAACGTCATACTAAATATACGGAACGCGATAGATTAAAAGTATCATTACTCAGTCCCTACTATTATACAGAAGTCATAAGTCGAGCCTTATATACACTGTCGTAGTATGCCTAGGTAAACGCTAGAGATCCGTAAACGTATAACAAAAAAAGCAATGTGCTTTATTTTCCCAAAAATCTGCTTAGAATCTACGGCGTTGATAATAGTGAGCACGCTACAACTTAACATGGTTATTATAAGTCTCTTAAAAACATTCAAAGCTTCATTATAATAAATAAATTGACTTACCTTTATGGTAGAAAAAATTAAAAGTCTGTTTATTATTTCATACAAAATGTTCGCACAATCATTTCTCGAAAATTATTAAATCAAATATAGAAGGCGTAGTTAACTATTCTCATACTGAATATAAAGTAAAATATTAATACCCTCTTGAGACAAGTACTTGAAGCGTAACAGAAAATCGCCACTTGAACAAAAAATCAATATCATAGCTAAATAATTAAAGAAAAATGTAAGTAAGACTCCTCAATATTAATTTTAATTATATTTTATAAGAAATTCGATCATTGATCAACTTGAAGTGTAAACGCGAAGATGCCTGGTTAGGGGATTAGTAAAATTTCTTTCGTCTGCGAAATATTTTTAGCAATAAGAATTATATAACATTATATAATTATATAAGCAATAACATTTTTTTTTTTTTCGATCTGATGTGTGCTGTTAGTCCAAGTGCTTTGACAGCTTCACCGAACTTTTGTGGGCGAGTGCAGAGGGCACTCAGCCCTGAGGCAGCAGGCACAAGGGTGCCAGGACGGCCGAACCTTGGCTAGGGCTGTTGCCGGTAAATGATAAAAGATTCATGATCCTGACTAACCAACAGGTTCTGTATTACTAAATTAGTGATACTAACTACGACCTTATCAGGTAAGCAGCTCAAGGGCCGCGAGGGTAGTCCCTTACAGAACCGTGTACTTAACGTGTGAGTGTGCACGAATGGTATGCGGTGTGATGGTGTAATCTCAGTGATGTAGAGTGTCACTGTATCGCGCGAGCAGAGTCACTCGAGGGCTCCTGTCCGGAGGATCGAACCTAGGCTCAGGCGTCTGCGGAAGGAGGCCGCGGCGTGTGTGCGGGAGCGAAATTATCCGCTCGGCCTCGGCGACGAGGATGGCGGTTACACGGACGTGTGCGCGGACACGTGCGATTGGTGGAGACGGCAGGGAGAAGCGCGTTTATTCTCGTTATTTTATCGATGGGGTCGGAGAAGTAATTACGTGGCGTGCGAATTGGAAGTGTAGCTAACTGCGTGTACTATTTTGGAATTGGGATGAAGTTCGGCACTTTCAATAAATTTCCTTTTAATGTCTTTAATATATGCAAACATGGACGGAAGGTCCATATCTTTATGGAGATCTACATTACGGACGTAAAACGGGGCTTGGACGGCTATGCGCATGAATCTGTTTTGCAATACTTGTAGTTTGCGAAGGGTGGTGCGTGAAGCGTGAGCGAATACCGGGCAACTGTAAGTAAGTATGGGACGGATGCATACTTTGTATATCGTGAGCTTATGTCTGAGTGCCATTTTGCTCTTAGAGGAGGTCTTAGAGGTAATCTATATGTTTGTTGAAGGTTAGGCGCCTATCTAAAACTACACCAAGATATTTTGTTTTATTAGGCCAGGGGATATGGACATCGAAAAGGTGTAATGTCTTTTTTGAGTTTCTCCTCGCGTGAGGATCGAACATGATAGCCGCACTTTTTTCTGGGTTTATTCCTATGCGCCATTTGAGGCACCAGGACCCAAACCTAGAGACGGCTCTTTGGACGCGGTGGTATACGTGAATCCTATTCCTGCCCGAGCTGAAGATGACTGTGTTGTCTGCGTAGGAGCCTACTGCGACGTCGGGGAATTCGGGGATATCGCTAACGAACAAGTTGAACAGGCAAGGCGCTAGGATGGAGCTTTGCGGGACTCCTGAGCATATTGGGTGAGGCGAGGATAGGGCTCCGTCCGCTTTGTAGCAGAAGGAGCGGTCCGATAAGTAAGCAAGGATTATGCGGACTAGTCTGTCCGGGACTTGAAAGAGGTTGAGTTTATATATGAGACCTTCGTGACAGACCTTATCGAAGGCTTTGGATATGTCGAAAAATACAGCACGCGTGCGCCTGGGACGGCGTAGCTCCGTGAAATTGGAGAGAATATGCTCCATGAGGTGGAGCACTTGGTGGGTGCATGAGTGCTTCGGTCGAAAGCCGAATTGCTCGTATGGTAAGAGACTTTTTTCTGAGACAAAGGACTGTAGTCGGTTCAACAGAAGCCGCTCGTATATTTTATCTATCGTATTGAGGAGGCTTATTGGGCGGTAGCTTTCTGGATGGGCTGCCCTTTTCCCGGGTTTACGGATACCTATTACCGTTGCTTTTTTCCAAGCGGCTGGAAAATGGCAGTGAGTTATGGCCGCATTAAAGACGCAGACCAGAAGGGCTATGAGTTTATCAGGGAGAAGTTTGAGGGCTTCGTTCCTGATTCCGTCGGGACCGGGGGCTTTCCTTGGCTTAAGGGCTTTTATGATAGCGAGGACTTCATCAGTTGTAACCGGCTCTAAGTTTTCGATTAGGAGGGACTCTCTTATTGATTGAATTGTTCGATCGACCCTCCCGACGTGTTCGGGATCAATGATATGGTATTCATAGGGATTGGGAGAACACTGTTGTTCGAGAGTAGCAGCAAGATACTCTGCCTTGTCTATACTTTCGAAGGCGGGCGGATTGCCGGGGCCTCTATCTAACGGGGGCATCGCAGACGAATAGCTGCTCTTCTTTTTACGAACAAGATCCCAGAAGGCGAAATGAGACGGTTTGATTTCTTCTAAGAGACGATCCTATCTTTGCCACGTGTGTTGGGGATGCTGGGCTGGCACGCGTCGGCGCGTTTACCGCGGCAGCGGGCATGCGGACGTGTTGTGTTTGTGGGAGTTGTGTGACTAGGAATTCTTTCAGCAGGTCCGGGTGCTCTTTGCCGATGAAAGCGTGGAGCCTACTATTGATTAAATCGAAACGGCTGCTGGCCATTTTGGTGGCGAGTATAGAGCAGGGAAAGTTGAAAATGGGAGCCTATAGAAAACCTCCCTGCCTAGGGGGCAGGGGGGCGCGATTAGCAAAACTTATATGAGCTATCCCGAGTTCGGCGAACTGACATTGAAGTACAAATCTAATGCGCGTGCAGTAACAGAAAGAAAAATATAATTGAAAATAAATTTTTTAGCAGGAGCCTGGCCTATAATAAAAGACAAGGGTAATTAAGCTTTACCTTTGTTGACGGCCAGTGTCCGGCGTACTTACAGAGGCAGCAATTTAATCACAACACTGTTTCACAGTAACCAAAACAATATACGGAATTCACATAATAAACTAAGAGATTTTCACAATGTAGTATTTACACGGCAAACAAACAATAGATTGAATAACCAGGAGTAATTATACTCATCACGATCTGGATTATCGGCAATAATTGAGGAATTATTGCCAATAACACTTCACACTGGTACAAAGAACAATAGCCGGCGTGGTAACGCGCAGAGATGGGTTTCGAGAATAATCAAGGAGCGCTCACAGACACGTCCGTTCACGACCACGGCTGAAATCGAACTACCCCTCATAACTAATACGTACATTACAATACGTACATACGTACACAACATACATACATTAGTTACATAAGCTACCTTGTTCTTTGTTGTTAGCTCGTGTTAGATAGTAAAATATCTCATTAATGTCGACTTGTTTTTTACATTACTTCTTTTCTGTATCTCGAAACTCCTTTAAAATATCAAATATTAAGTTAGCGAAATATTTCTTTCCAAGTAAAACCAAAGTAATACATGATTCAAGGTAGCCCATATTATAAACGCAAATCGTTAACACGATACCGTACAGTGATGATATTTCCTAAACGGTACCAATTTCAAAGAGTATTGCTTGTAAAGTTCACATCCAATTTTTTTTCCCTTGAGCAGTGAAATGTTGTTGAATTTTTTATTTTTTCGCATTATTTCGAGGAAAACAGTATACGTGGAAAGCATTTCTATGAAATGTGAAATTTCAAATTAAGAATGACAGATGAAAGACAGAATTTCTAAGAAATACTTAAATAATTGAAACTTTGTTATGAAATTGAATACAAATTCAATCATACAATTGTTAACGAGTTTATTTCTTTTGAAAACGAATGTTGAATAACATATTATTTAAGAAATATAAAAAGAAAATGACTTTGAATAGTAAATTCAAGTTTTATATCTACATTACGCTACTTATGGTTGCCGATAGTCCGGATTAGTTGATTAGTGTTTATTAAAGATTAAATTATATTATATATATTATATATAAATAAAAAATAAAATTTAGGATTACTATTAAATTTTTAGTAAAAACAGGTTTTAAACAACACCCAATAACTAATCGAGTTTATTCGACAGCCGAGAATATTCAAGTTACCTCTACTGCATACACCTGTTATAAACAATGTCGTACATAAGTTTCTGTCTGTACAAAAGAAGTCATAGGGTTTTTCTTATAGCGTACCTAGGTATGAACATTAAAAATGTACTTCGCATCTAACATATGTATATACATGCTATGTACAGATTTGTCACTAATATTTTTTTTTTACTGTCCAAAAATGATATCCTTCGGTTGATAATAATATACTATTACTGTAAACATTTTCGACGTTTATGTTATGAAGTCCATTACAATTATATATTCCATATTCAATTCTATCGGTAACAATAGATATGCTAAAGAGTAACCGATAATAAAGGTAAGAAATATAAAGGCTTACAAATGAATACTTCGGCTATTTATTCGTGTAGAATTGTTATTATATCTCAGCCTGCGTCTTCAATTTCTTCCACGGAGTCTTATCTTTTAACTGAGTTTCAATAGCTACGTTGGATGCAACAATGCAATAAGCTCTTCGCGGGTGCGCATGTTGTGACGCATGAGACGTAGTGGTCCAGCATGATATTAACTTTGGTGACACCCGAGGGTATTCACGGCTGAGTGTTGTTCCGATGTTTCGTTCTCACTAGTCGAGCCTCCTACCCTTCTCGTAGTCTACCCAGGTTTAATTCAAGGATATCCTTAAATGGATATACCCAGGAAAAAATAAATAAAAGGGCTAACGTGATAAATCAATTTAGTGTCATTTCTTTCCTTACCGTGCAGACATTTTATTATAGGTTTTTTGTAGGTTTAATGTTAGCTAAAATTTCATCTGATAGTAAGTAACTATGTACTTAGGAAATTGATACGCTTAGCTTAGTGAAAAGACTGACTCTTAAGTGTAATTTCCGGAACAAACTTATACGTAGGTATTTGAGGATAGATTTTCATTTTGAGGTTGCACCTGACAGATAGGCATAAAAAATGCCCTACTACCATATAACCACAAAAGCTCAGGCAGAATATAGGGACTCGAACTCACGTGCATAGACACGGTGTTCGTACACTTTACCACTACCCTATACTAGCTTCATTAAAGTCTCAAAGGTTATTTTGTAAATATATTAAATATTAACTTACATTTTTCAACGTTTAATAGATATTAACTATCTAGAAAGATATTCTCTAACAGAGAAGTCCGATGAATTTACATTAGAAAGTATTTTATTAACTTTAAAATTTAATAGGACATTTGAACAGTCTATTTGTTAGATCCCTTACTGCGGTTACTGCGGCAGTAAGTCCTACTAATGAGCCGAAAGCTTGCGGTTTCTATTACGGTACATAACTCACTTTTATGATGAGAAATATTGCCAATTGTGTGTATGTTAAATATCAGTAAACGTATTGTAAATTAGCAGCTTCGTCGACATATTAGATGCTTTATTAGTATAGAATAAAATGGCTGCTCACATAAAGTTTATATATATAAAAACATTGTGTATATTTGTTAATGGTCATGAAACGAGTAGACCAATTGAAATTACATTCAGGAGGTAAGGCTTTTTCTAATATTGCAACCACCCTCAAATTGAAATACCTATAGGTGTGCTCCAGTAGTTAGATTTGAGAGTAAGTTCTTTGACTAGTTTTAGCGTGTCCAAAATCTAAGGCCACATCGTTACTTAACATCAGGTGAGATTGTGGCAACAACATTAAATTCTAGTAACTAAAACTGTACCACTATCTTTGGTTGGATTTACGAGGAAGCAAAGAAAGAAATAACAAAACTTTCATGGAAAAACAGGATAATCGTTCTATTGTAGCTACTTATAACAATAAAGATACTATACCAATGGAAGAGTCGAGAGACGAACATATAGTCTCAGTAACCACAATCAAAATAATATTTATAATTATACTATATTTGCTCATACTTGTGATAACCTCAACTTCTGCGATAATTACCTTATCCTTCAACAGATTCAATTAAATGTCTCGGTGTAATATTAGATAAAAATCTCTCATTTCATTCTCATATGACGCAGTAATTACTCGTGTTCGTAAACTTATTTTTATTTTCAAAAATCTTAGACACGTGGCAGACTATAAACTTTTAAATGCCATTTAGTACGCACTTTGCCAATCCATAATCACATATTGCCTAACAGCTTGGGGAGGGGGAGAAAATAAATTACTAAGGCTTGAAAGAGCCCAGAGAGTTGTACTAAAAGTAATGTACTTCCGTCCTTATCAGTATTCAATTTTCCTATTATATAATAACGCTTAAGTTTTGTTTAACCGCCAATTATTTATGCAGCAAGTAATATTAAAGAAACACTCATCATTGTTATATAACTCCAGTATAACCACAATTCGACGTCGTAAGGACATTGTAAAACTAATCTGTTTTTTACAGCATTTTCACATAGGTTTTTTTGTTTTCTTGGAGACTATTTATGTAATAAGATTAATCGCGAAATCTTTATGTATAGAAAAACAAAGTATAAAAGTAAAAAAATAATAATAAGATGGCTTATGAATAAGTCGTAGAAAGAAACAGAGGAGCTACTCAAAACTGTACTATAAACATATTCCATCTACTGGACACTTTTGTTTCACATTGCATACACTCACATTCACACACACTCACTCACTCACGTACATACACTCACTCACCCACATACATACATTTTTTTTTTGACTTGACATACGCTGTTAGCGTTAGGGGCTTTGAAGGCTTCACCGAACTGTTTGGGGCGAGTGCTCAGGCACACAGCTCTGAGGCAGCGAGCGCAAGGGTGCCATGATGGTCGAACCTCGGCTTGAGCTGCTGCCGGAAAACAAACAAAGATTCGCGATCCTAACTAGCCAACAGGTCCTAACTTACTAATTTAGTTAATTTACTAAGTTTCAGTGATGTAGAATGTCACTGTATCGCGCGAGCATAGTCACTTGAGGGCGCCTATCTGGAGGATCACACCTAGGCGCAAGCGTCTGCGGAGGGAGGTCGCGGCGGGTGTGCAGGAGCGAAATTAACCGCTCGGCCTCGGCGGCGAGGGCGGCGGTTACGCGGGCGTGTACGCGGACACGTACGATTGGTGGAGACGGTAGGGAGAAGCGCGTTCAATCTCGTTATTTTATCGACAGGATCGGTGAAGCAATTACGTGGCCGGCGCGCGAAGCCTTTGGCGCTCGGATTAGCAGAGTAGTTAACTGCGTGTACTATTTTGGGATTGGGATGAACTTCGGCCTTTTCGAAGAATTTCCTTCTAAGCTCTTTAATATATGCATATATGGACTGAAGGTCCATATCTTTGTGGAGATCTACATTACGGTCATAGGGCGGGGCTTGGACAGCTATGCGCATGAATATGTTTTGCAACACTTGTAGTTTGCGAAGAGTGGTGCATGAGGCGTGAGCGAATACGGGGCAACTGTAAGTAAGTATGGGACGGATGTATACTTTGTGTATTGTGTGCTTATGCCTGAGTGACATTCTGCTCTTAGAGGAGGCTAGATTTCGTAGTAGAGCCATAGCTGTGGTGGCTTTTTTCTGTACATAATCTATACGCTGTTAAAGGTAAGATTCTCATCTAAAACTACACCAAGGTATTTAGTTTGGTTAGCCCAGGGGATATTGACACCAAAAAGGTGTAACGTTCTTTTTGTATTATTCCTCGCGTGAGGATCGAACATAATATCCGCGCTTTTGTCTGGGTTTATTCCTATACGCCATTTGAGGCACCAGGATCCGAACGTAGAGACAGCGATAGTATATCGCGATAGCGATAGGGATAGTTGGACGCGATAGTATAAATGAATCCTATTCCTGCCTTAACTGAAAATGACCGTGCCGTCTGCATAAGAGCCTACTGCGATGTCGGGGAATTCGGGGATGTCACAAACAAATAGGTTAAACAGGCAAGGGGCTAAGATAGAACCTTGTGGGACCCCTGATCTTATTGAGTGTGGTGAGGATAGAGCTCCGTCCACTTTATAGTAGAAGGAACGGTCCGTTAGGTAAGCGAGGATTATGCGGACTAGTCTGCCCGAGCTTTAAAGAGATTGAGTTTAAATATGAGGCCCTCATGCCAGACCTTATCAAAAGTTTTGGCTATGTCGAAAAATATGACAAGCGTGCGCCTAGTACGGCATGGCTCCGTGAAATTAGAGAGAATATGCTCCGTGAGGCGGAGCACTTGGTGGGTACACGAGTGCTGCGGCCGAAATCCGAATTGCTCGTGTGGTAAGAGACATTTGTCTGAGACAACTAATTGAAGTCGGTTCAGAAGGCTGAAGGTGTTTTATGATTCCGACAACTTCGTCAATTGTGACCGTATCTAAATTTTTCACTGGGGGGTCTCTCTTATTGATTGAATTGTTCGATCGACCCTTCCGATATGTCCGGGATCTATGGTATGATATTCATAGGAATTGGGAGAACACTGTTGTTCGGGAGTGGTAGCGAGATACTCTGCCTTGTCTATACTTTCGAAGGCGGGCAGATTACCGGGGATCTAGCGGTGGCATTGTGGACGAGTAGCTGCTCTTCTGTTTACGGACAAGATCCCAGAAGGCAAGATGAGCTGGTTTGATTTCCTCTAAAAGGCTGTCCCATCTTTGACCGCGGAGTTCGGAGATACGAAATTTAACTAATCCTTGTAAGTTACGTAGCGTAGTTACGTAGCGTAGTACGCGACTGTCCTCCGATGGATAAGAATCGTGAGTGCATATTGCGGCGTTTTTCTTCGTGATCAGTCTTCGAATGTCATCAGGGAGTATGAAGCGGTGATCGTTAGCCGCCTTAACCTCTTTCGAGGTTTCCTTGATGGCATTCTGGAGATGACCGACCAGAGAGTCAATCGCCAGATCGACATCGGTCACAGATTTTATCTCGTCGGGGGTTCTCTCTAGGTAAGGATAGGCTTTGGATAGTCAGCCACTTTGACTGAAGCGGGAGTGAGGTTACTCGGATGACCAAGTTGGAGAACTACTGGCCGGTGATCGGAATCTAGTTCATGTACGACTTCGATTTGCCGTACCTGAAGTGCGACTCCTTTTAAAATGGCTATGTCTAAAACTGAGGGGCGACAGTTAGCTTGGTAATGAGTTGACTCTGAAGGAGCAATTACGTCAAAGGTAAGCGCATTTTCTAACCAATAAAGTGTACTACCGTTAGTGGTGGTACGCGGGTTGTTATACTGAATGTGCCCGCTATTTAGATTGCTGGCCACTATAACCGCGTCACCGAGCGCGAAAAGCGCCTCTAGGACCGACTGTAGAAAAGTCTTATTAGGGGAGAGGTACACGGAAACGATATGGGTAGTGGGGTGACCGGTCATACCCACTCTACACACCGAGACTTCTAAATTTGTAAGTTCGGGAGGATCTATTAGCATGCAATATAGTGACTTTCTATAGTATATGAGCGTGCCGCCGCCTCTTATACCGGTACCGCCTGTTGCTGTGTGGTGTAACCTTAAACTTCCATTCATCAAGAAAACTTGAAAGTCTTATTCCCGCCAGGATTCTCAATAGGACTAAATTATTTCATCGCACAAGCTTCTAATAGTCTTTAAAAGTCTCTAAAGACTTAAACCAACGACCAACGACGAAGACCAAAGACTGTAGGACCTTAATCAAGCTAAAATCAACGAATGTGTTATAACTCGTATATTAAATGTTTATTAGAGTTTTAACTGCTGTGAATAAAAATGAAATATACGACTTGTACAACGTACAACAATGATGATATGGAAATCGAGTTTAACACTGGCTGAACAACCCAGTCGGCAGTAATTCAGTTATTAAAGCGAGTACACGTAACTTCGGTCGTATGATGGTCCGACAGTATGACATGAAACCACAGAACGTCCACAGAGTAAATTGGTTGCGACCACTTAAACGACTGTAAAAGTTATATCGTAACATTGTTAGCGATTGGAGTCTAGGTAAAATTGACTAAAAAGCTCGACGTTACTTCACAGTTATTTAAGAGCCTTGGTTCAGAGCGGACGTGTATCGAACAATTTATAGTTATAATTTGTATCTTTTCAATCTTATCAATCAAAGATATAATTTGTAACGTTTTATTTCATTGGTTTAATTTGTGATTATAGGGCGCCTCTCGTTTCTTCTTGTGGATTTGTTTATGACAATCTCCTCCCAGTAGGATGATCAAGCGAAATACAAATACTTTTACCCGGGTGTTATTTATGAAGTGATAATTAATTAATATTATACCATTTAAGAAAAGTTCGAGAACTACGCCAGCTTTCGGAACTGTCGTCGTGCGCGCGAAGATCAGCTGTTTAAACTAATAGTCTACGCAAATTACGTTTGGGTTAAATAGTATTGTCAGCTGCATCGCTGACATCACTGTGTCCGTCAAAGCGGCAATATCGTTTTGAAATAGTTTTTGAGTTTGTAGTTGCATATTGTGTCCAATACACTTGCAGTATTTTGGTATACTAAGGTTATATTATTTAGTAAGCTAAAATGTCACTTGAATTATCAGTACCAAAATACTTTGCGCTGGATGTGTCGGTAAAATTGAAACACGAGAATTTTTAAAATGTTGTATTTATTGAAGCATTATGACTTAAACTGCGCGAATGTATCGGATAAACGATTTTATAATACAATGAGTAAGGATCACAAATCAAATTGGAAATGCGATGAATGTAAAAGTAAACAACCTGAAGCTGACGACAATACAAACACACCAATAAGAACTATAATTACAGATGTTTGATTAACTTCTCCATTTGTTCATGATGAAGAAAAGTGGGGCACAGCAAATGTTACAACAAGAATGATTATCCGTGTACACCAATTCTGTAAAATAGATGGGTCAGATTCCACTCTTGAAATACGTCTCTTTCGTGATGATATGCAAACAGCCCGAAAAGAAATGCAGGATTAAGGCACACCGTATCAACTATAACATCAACATTAAACACATGCAATACGTGTATTAAAGAACTCACGTAAAGAGTTAATATTTTGGAAATATACGGAATGACCAACTCAGATTCTTGCATATCTGTATTACAACAGCGAATCTCTGACCTCAAGATTGAATTAAACGACCGTGATCAGGAAATGCTCTGTGATGATGTCGAAATCTCGGTAATACCTGAAGAAGCATCCGAGAGTATTTTACATATATTACGCACCGTAGCAAACAAATTGGGAATGACACTGGAAGATCAAGGCATAGCGAATGAGGAACGTATGGGTGCAGTGCGTTTTCCAGCAGAGAATACTACAGCAACCCGACCTAGGTCAATAGCTGTACGGTTCACGCGGCGAATGCATCGTGAACAAATTCTTTGTGCTGCTAGGGTACGACGTGCCCTAACTACTGTAGATATGGGATTTATTAGTGCTCCACGATAATTGGAAATCAATGAGCGGCTCACACGTACCAATTGACACAATTTTTATCGTACGAGAACTAGCTTCCCGTTCGAAATAGAGATACGTGTGGACAGGACACGCGCTAGTAAAATATTCTTTCGTAAATAACATGGTGCACCGCGTCATCGAGTGCGTTCGGAGGCCGAAATGAAAAACATATTTTTTTAAACTCGCTTTGTTAGTGTATATGAAAAGTAGTTTATACCTTAAAATGCTGATTTGTTGGCAAAATTATTTTTATCTATTGAAATTGTCTATGACTAATTTTAAACAATTGTTAAAATTATAATCAATGTATGATTGCAATATCATCTTTACTTCATTCAACTTACTTTAGTCCATTATTTTCTGTCATATTAAATGTAAATTGCTATTTTTATATTCATTTTGTTCATTTACTTATGTTGAATTGCCATATTAATTTTGATACAGTCAATGTTTTACGTACCTACGAAAATAGACTGTATTATGCTGATTTCCATTTATATGTGTTCTTATTTTTTACCGTCATTAAGTACCTGTATAACTTTATATTTACCGCTGAATTCTGATTATGAGTATTCATCTAAGGTCCTATTCAATACATGTCATTTTTTATAATGTATTTTATAACTGTCTCATTCTAAGTGTTTGAAAGTAGGTTTGTACAATCCTGGATCTATTGGAACTCATCATGATGATATCATAGCTGCGGTACTCAATAGTCATATTGACATCATAGCAATAAATGAGACATGGCTTAGGCCCAACGAAGAGGCAAAAGAGGCCAATCATGGTAATGGGTATAATTTGCGTAGTCCATCGCGCCCTCCTTGTTTTCGGGGAAGACGAGGTGGTAGTGTTGCATTTTATAATAGAAAGGGCTTAAATGCGCGCGTAGGCCAACATCCTATATGCCAGGAAGTAGAACAAATGTGGCTTAAGCTAAGCGTAAATAAATTACGGATAATCATAGACACATCAGTATCATCCTCCTTGGTTAAACGTTGACATATTTTTTGAAGCATTACTGGATTCGATAAATTTGTTTACATCTAGTGATAATGTAATCCTGATGGGCGATTTTAACATAAATCTATTGGATAATACAAGTGCCGATTTTAGGAGGTTCCATGATTTTTTAAATATTTTAAAACTGGAACAATATATATTTTCTCCAACACACTTTACTGAACATAGCGAAACACTGATTGATGTTGTTTGTACTGATGCTCGAGTTCGTAATCTGACTGCAGAAATGATATTTACAAAAAAAATTAATCATACTTTTATCACTAGCGAGTTGCAATTCAAATTACCAAAACTCCCTTCCATGACAATTAGATATAGGTCTATAAAAGATATCATTAATTATCAATTCATTAGTGATGCATCTGTCATTCTGTGGCATTCTATCGCATCTCTCTCAAGTCTCATCTCTCTCTTTATAATAAAATTGTTTGATAGTTACTTATGTAATCGCTATCAGTATAAATCAAGAAGGAGCTCCTCATTGTTCATCTTTTTCAGAAATTACACAGGGGGTTCCACAACGATCTATACTGGGCCCAATCCTTTTTATTCTGTATAGTACCGAACTAATCACATCAGTACGATACTGTAAGTATGATTTGTATGGTAACGATTTACAGTTGTATTTTTCATTTCGGCCGGAAGATACAATCGATGCGGTAAACAAAATAGATGAGGATTTGCAAAAGATTGTGGAGTGGTCATCATATAACTGACTTATTTTCAATCCTGTGAAATGTAAGTTTATGATTAAGAGGTCAAAACAGCAGATAGCTAAAATAACAAACAATAAACCAAATATCCAAATTAGAAGAAAGACGTTAGAATCACGAAAATTAAATTTATTAATGCACTCTGAATTGCGTTTTGAATCTCACATTAAAAAGTTTTTATATAGGATTTGTTTCTATCGGTTTAAAATTATTTATAAAACACGTCAACACTTACGTCAATGACTTGGTATAGCTCTGGTAGATTTGCTTATCCATTTAAAATTAAGTTTTATGGTCGTTGTTTATGGACCACAGCTTTTGGCAAGAACAAGTAACTTAGTCCAGCGCGTACACAACACCTGCGCTAGGGTCTGCTTTAATATTCCTCCGAGAAGCGACGTATCGTTATTTTTAAACCGAAAATATAATAATTCGAAAATAATGCGAATGTCAAATAGACGCTATGTTCATCTTGCTGTGCTTCTTTTTGGAATTATTAGAACAGGAAAACCTGAGTATCTTCATGACAAATGAAGTTGGTCCAGCCGTACCAGATTGTCTTGCCTTATTAGTCCAAAGCATAGAACAACAGCAGCAATAGGTAGTTTTAAGTATACAGTGGCTAAAATCTGGAACAATATTCCACCATCTTTGCAAATGCAACGATCAGTACGCACATTCAAAAATAAAATGAGGGAGTGCGTGCTGAATTTACAATTAAGCCACAGCATAGATCATATTTTCAAATAATATTTTTATTTTATTTTTACTGACTTAATCTACCTGCTGAACTGTTTTAATTACTATATTTTATTCGTATAAAGTGTGCATTTCGAAAACTTAACTCTTATTTACCTAATCACCTACATATTTATCACCACTTTCATTAAATAACAACTTTAGTTATAAAACAATTTTGCAGTAGTACGCTAGCTTATCCACTCCTTTTAATCCAAGGTCACGAGTATTAATGTAATTAAACTAGCTTCAGGTCCAGCTGAAAACTAGCGCTATAACAGTTTGCCACAGTATATGCTGAGCTTGAGTCCTTTTTTGATGTTGTGTGATGATTTTAGTTTGTAGGGCTGTATTTGTGTTATTATGGTGTGTGCATTGTATAACATCTAAATTAATTTTCTTTCTTTCACATAAAACGTTATGACGTCATTTATTTACACATTTTAACATGCATTTATAAAGTAATGATGGAGTAATAAGACTATAAATGTCATGAATTACTTGAGCTGTAATTGAGAACATATAACTTAAGCTAGAAAACATTATAATTACCTCTTGTGTCATATTTCATGGGCAAAAATGTTCACTGGATATTTATACGTCAAGTAATAGTTTTTATTTCAATTCAAAATAAATAAAGAACGATTTTATATGTATTCATTAAATTAACGAAACAAAATACTCTGCAATAAGTATTTTGAGGACAACTCTAGTTAGTGTGCTGTACTCATTAGCTGTATTCTTTGTTACAAGACTCAGAAGTTACTCAGAATACACTCAACTAAGTGCTAGTACAAACTCTAAGAACAAACAAGTCTTTGATTCATGTCAAAGCATTGATTCGAATCCAGAATCTGCAATCCTGTGTTTCTTGTGCTTGTGTTTATGGTTTTAGTGTTACTATATATATACGTTTTTAAAAAGAATTATATCAAGAGTAAAATTTTTGTTATATTGGAATATGTATATTAAAAATACGGAATGACATTTTATCTATCCATTCAACTACAAATTCAGATTACAAAAAATATTGTATAAGATTTTTAGCCTTTTTTATGTGTTTTCATTACAACGATATAAATATTTGGTTTTTGAATATATCATCAAAGACGAATAATAATTATTTTACCTTTACCTTTGGATTGATATTTACAACTATTTTAACAGTTTAGTTTAGTGTGCCTGCAGTGACTACTGACCATGTAATCTACAATACTAAATCCGCACTTTTATCTGTAATATTAAAAAACAAAATTAGCTGTTCTCCTCCTATTATCAAGGAAACTGTTCGGGAATATGAGATTAAAAAATGACTGTTTATATTTCTGTATTTAACTCAAAACTAGTTCAGTTATCTTTTGGTTCGTTTTAAAAATCATATAATTCTTAATAAATAAAATACCAGACAAGAATAATTACTTTGTGATAATTTAGTACAGGTACATAAGCAGTTATGTAAAATGCAAACGAGATACTAAGTCTGATTTGTATATGTCCATCAATGGTGTTAATAAATGATAAGTTAAAATGTAATGCCCAACTTAATCTAATGTCACTCATCTGACAGTAATGGGCTTACCTTTTCGTCGACCTTTTATAAAGGTAATATGAAATACTCTTTCCTTAAGCTGCTCATGTAGAATTAGACCAACTGAGTTACCTAAAAACAGCGAACTTTATACACACGGACCAAAGACCTCTCTCTAATAACAACTTTTACTCTTTACAAATATTTTAATAACTTGTAAGGTTTTCGAATAGATAGTAATTTAAGCCGGGAAATGGTTTCTCGTCGTATTCATTGGAGCAAAGTCATTTCTCTCTGCAATCGCGGCGCGGCGCTTTGATTTCCGCACGCCGGATACAATTTTATTATGCTTACTGCACTTTCATAATCACTACGTTTTCGACGTCAAGAAAATCATATTATTGAAGACTACTTTAACTTAATATTATCTGTGACGAGTTAATAAAATAGAATGACAATGAATAAAAAACATTTATTTACATAACGTTAAATAACAAGAAAACCCTTTTCAGTCTCATAACAGTAGAATCCACTCTTGTAATTATCTGCTTGTTAGCTTTTATCTTTTATATAATTTTGGTTTCAAGATTTTATACATCTCAATTGATCTGCACAAAAAATACGTTAATAATATTCTTCAGGAAAATAATAATATTTAGTATTACCTACATATGTTTTCCTTTGTCATTTTTGAAAGATTATATACGGACTCTTTGTGTTTTGAGATCTTAGAAATTGTAAAACTTTACTCGCAATATTCCCGTCCGTGTCTAATTTATACCTATTCGTATATACGGGAAAGATAATTTAATTAAATTAATATGTAGATTCTATTAACTGGAAAGACTAAGCTTAAGTATCGACTTAGTATTCAATATTCTAACCACACTACACCGAATATAGATTTAATTCTGTTATGTTCGTAGCGTAAATTTATAAATCTCTGGATCTAGCTGTAAATTTCATTTTTTCTATGTTTCGTGATATATAAAAAAATCTATCAGTTTATCTGTTTTTGTGTGTACGATTTAGTTTATAATCAAAATATGTTGAGTGGTTTTTTCAGATATTTTCACAAGATAACTTTATTATAGTTGTGAATAGTACTTTTAGAAATCACGAATCTTGTTATAATGTCTCAACTAAATTTTGATTTTCCTTTACAGGAAGTAGTTATCGTACGTTATACTGATATTAATAAATATTACCATGAACACATGAATGAACAGAATTAAAAGTGACTGCTCTGGTCAGGCCAATAGTTCGATAATCCGACCAGACAGCGGAGGTGACAGATAAACTCTATATGAGAGACGTGGAAAATCGTGAGAGCTAACATGAACTAAATTAAGCTTTTACTCGGCTCGCTTTTGGGTACTACATGAATTTCCCAACAGAATCATGGATTTATTAATATAGATAGAAATATTTTGCAATTTTTTAACAGTCCTGGAATATATTTACTTTACATAGTTTTATAATATATAGTCCTATTCAGCTTTAGTAACTTGAATGAAAATAATGAAATAAGCGTTGATGAATCAGTGGTTTCGTTTTATTTTAATTCACCGTCTTATCTGAAATGATCTCTATGATCTCTATAGTATTTAATTATCTATACCCAATTTTACGAATATAGCATCCGAGTTGTTGTAATTTGCTAATTTCGAGGAATTATTGCAGTATTTTATATACAAGCGTGTTTCTAACCACAATTTTGGTACTGAAGAACTGCTTGTTGCTTAATAAATATTAGTTTATATTACAATGAAATTAATAAGCTAACTATAACAGCTTTAGTTTTAAAGTAATATATCCTTACTAGTACATTACTTCTAATTCATTATCGTATTCTTCTATAACGGCTTTTATTAAAGTTTGTATATTATTATATATATAACAATATATCTATCTATGTATCTTTCATGTCTACCTTTTATATGTTAATTATAAAAGATAGAAGTAATACCGTAAAATATTATTTTTATATAAGTCCTTTTTTTTATGTGGCGTACGCCAGTATAGCTTACTGTCCCCTTGATATTTTCCGACTTCTTTAACAATTATTGTCATATTTTAGATCATTTACACAAATATTTAATCAATAATACACGTAAACTTTCTCTATGAGTCACTTCATCTACTAATAAAAATTGTATGATAATCAGTTTGGTAGTTTTTGAATTTCTTGTGTTCAGACAAGCTGAGGACTTAATTTCATAACACGTAGTGATAAAAAATATATTTTACTAGCTGTGCTCGCGATGTCGTTCGCGTGAAATTAAAAATTATTTGATAATTTATGACCGATTTTGTAATTTTTTTCCATACAGCTTTGCTCCTTTTGGTGGTAGCGTGATATTAAATAGCTTAAAGCCTTTCTCAATGATTGCTCTATGAAATACCAAAAGAATGTTTGAAATCTAACTGATAAGATTAGTGTGTTGTAACAAACAAACTTTTTCCTTTTATAATATGAATATTAGCACTAGATTCTAAAGTAATCATTGAGATTTAAACTAGAAATCTTTGGACAAACTAAAAATTTTAATACCACATATTTTCGAACTTCATCCTCGCTATATTAAAAAGTAAATTCAGACTTTAATCCCCGATACGATTCCAATGCGTCATATTGGGAAAAGCACCTCTTTGAACAAATATTGTGGGTATGGTCCGATTCTTCCTTTTTTATCTTGTTGTCATGTTTTGTTAGAAGATTACCGACTGCAATAGCCTGCTATTGATCTTATGATACATTCAAATGTTGTCATGTTGCGTTTATGATGCGCATATTTTTGAATATCTACATCTACTCTCTAGTTATTTTTATAATGTTATTAGGGTTATGGCCACTATCTCTCCTGATATTAAGTGATGATGTAGCCTAAGATTGTAGACACGCTAAGCCTAGTTTAGGGACTGGCTTTCAAATGCCCCCTATAGGCGACGCATCTATAGGTATGTGGCAGCGGATTTTCAACTTGAGGTTTGTAGCTAGCTAGGCGGGTATTGGAAAAAGCCCTACCACCATGCTATGGTTTCTTCATGATGTTTTCCTTAGTTGAGAGCTCCAGCTCATCCAAGGACGATTCTAGCTCTCATCCCTACACGTCCGTACACTACCAACTAAGCTATCATCGCTTCAAACAAATAAGAGTTCCGGGCCTCGTAAGAATAAAAAAAGGAACCCGCATAGGAGCATTTTATTGTCCATCTGTCTGTCCACGTAACACTTTTTCATGAAAATAACTTGTTATATAGAGTTTAAATTATAGCATAAAGCTTAGCTATATTCCATATTACTCTACATATAAATAAAACAATTTGTAGGTTGATGCAATTAATAATATACACAGCACTTTATAGTGAATGTTTCCCTTTCTTACGGATTTTTTTTAATCAAAACCTATATAGTGCTTTTCGGAGCTATAAGTCAAGGAATTAATTTAAAGAATATCAATTCTTAATTGCGTATCACATATATCTGAAAAAGTCGTTCTTATTTTTCTAAATAGTTAAAAATAATATAAAATACAAAGATTTATAATTTCATTTTGCTGTAAAAAAGAGTTTCTAGGTATTAACAGTAAAGCAGTTACCTCTCTGCATATTTACAGTCTGTGTCATGTATAGAGTGCATACTTTCAGGTATATACTTAATGATCTGTATTGTCATTTCGAGTCCATAATTCCTAAACAACGTAATTTCAAGTAATCATAATTATATAGACATTTTTGATTTCTTTGTCACTTCACATTGCTAATTCTGATTTTCTGAGTTTATTTACTATTTTATTTGAAATCTTTAGTCGTTGTACGGCAATGCAAATGTTTTATTGTCCAGAGAAATATTCTCATTATTACAGCCTGCATGATTTTTTAATTCTTTATTCCATAAAACACAAAAAAAAAATTATTAAAAAAAATCGTGGATCTCCTGATGTCTGTGTGTATGTAACGTTTACGTCCCAAAAACTTATTGTATTGGGACTAATTTTTATTTTTTAATAGTTCTAAAATTACATCGGATTGTTTCCTATTTAATATGAATGCTTAAATCTATGTCATTCAATTATATTTACGTTATGAGGCCTGCACTTTTGAATTTAAACAATTTTTAGATCCACGCGAACGAAGTCACGGACACAGCTATTATATATAAGGGTGTCAAATTATCTTAGGTCTAGGGCGACATCGAACCTAAATTTATCACTATTCACAGACGAGCTTACTTTGAAAACTTTGAAGAATACAATGATAATATACAAAGTTTATTTATGTAAAATATGAACTGTGATGGACAGTACGATAAAGGATTTGTTGTTAATTTAATTTTTTATTAGTTACTGCCCACGGCTCCACTCGCGTTAGTATTAATTTTGTCAACCAATACTGTTGTCGATCGACACAGAAATTATTTGTCTATCAAATGCTATTAGTTATTTCAGGATGTGAGTTATTACAGGTAGATATGAATAAAAAAAAACGATTTTTAGCTAATGTAGTGGACATCAACTGCCTATCAACTTAATCAAATCTATCAACTGCCTATCGATCAAATTATAAATTTAGTTATTTTAGGATGTTAGTTAATACAGGTAGATATTAATTTTCATAACCCCTTTTTAGTTAATGCCCACTAGCTATCAACTGCCTGCCGTCCAAATTATTATCTCATAAATACGACTTTTCTATATTACCTTCCTTTTTATATTCCACCCTTTTTAAGAATAGTTTAAAAATCAAGTATGTATACTTTTATTATCAATTATAAACAATTATTCTTCAAAGTTTGAATCAGATCAGATGACGCAATAAAATGTTTTTTACGATGTTCATCCCGCTTTTTACCTCAATACCTATAGCCTATATATCTACCAATAAGTTTTTCGAAAGCAAAAGTGGCCTATAAGCGTTTTCAGAGTACTGTCTATCTATATAACAAAAATAATCACAATCGATTCAATGATTTAGGGATGAAAACGTAACAAACTCACTTTCACATTTTTATCGAGGTAAAAAATACATCCTCTCGTTTATGCCGAGAAGCGTTTATGGGGTTCACATAACCATTAAAAAATGACATTACGACAACCTTCAATCCTCTTTACTACCAGAGACCAGGGACAGCGTTTCAACTTTTTCTAGTCTCCAGCGGGAACAACGTCTGATCCCCAGTGCGGGAGTTTTCATATTTATTTATGACTATGGAACACATAACGGTCGACAGTCAGATAAATAATAAATTAACCATTATATAAAGAAGAATACTAAACTGTAGCCCAAATACGTGTTAACACATTGAAAAAGCTAACACTACTAACAATATTAAAATGTTAATTAATTTATGTAACAAAAAACAAAAAAAAAATCTATACAGTCCGGAATCCTCAAAGCACGAGTTCTACTTGTTATTTGTCTACTTTTCTGCATTATAACCAAAACACTAAACACATTTTCTCAATTAATAATACTAATAAGCTTAGTGTTAGCTCTGGTATCAGCTAGTCAGTTAGAGTTTGTCCCCGAATATGAAGTCTGTCTCACAAATACCAATGGTTGCGTTGCGTTATCAACTTTGCACCGCAATATTCAATCATACGGACCCGTGGACATGAATGCTTTGCCCTAAACGGGTTACGGTCTACGTGGGTCTACCGCTCATCCAGCGATTATACAATTTCCTCGTAAATTTTGTTATTCCTATGAGGGGTGTTATAACTAACCGAAACCATCGAATAGTCGGAATAAGAACACGTCGAGCATTTCCAGAAAAAATATCGTAAGCACCAAAAATTGTAATAATGTTTTTTAATGTAACCTCCTAAAAATTATCTTTATAAATAAGAATCAGTGTATTAATGGGAACTATTTTAATTGATCAGTGGTTTATTATAAACAACAAGTCATAGTATTTATAAAGTTATCATAAACACTACTTAATTAGGAAAGAAAAACTCTCCTGTAAAAAGTGCACATTGTCGTTACGATGTTTTTCCTAAAAAGGCTCGACATTGTAATAAACAAATAATAATAAAGAAAGACACTTAACCTAATAAGTCAAGTTTTTTACATTTTCCACTTTCAACGCCAAATCTATATATATTATTTATTTATTATCTATATATATTAATATATATATATATATATATATATATATATATATATATATATATATATATATATATATATATATATATATATATATATATATATATATATATATATATATGGCCAGCAAATTATGTCAGAGAATGCCAAAATAAACACCTCGCCAAAGTACGCGTTCTTAATTTGAAGATTTATAGGTTGCTGATAATTTTATATTTCATATTTAAATACAATAACGAAAAAAGGTTTTAACTTTACAATTGGATTGAATGAACTTATGGCAATGATCATCTCGGAGTCTTGTATAAAATTTAACGCTTCACAAAAAACGTCTCTCATCATTTTTCCATACATTGTTTCCTTGCCGAGATGTTCTAAGTCAAAACTTAATTTTTATCAAATTTTAAGAAATATAAATATAAATGCGAATTAAATTCATAACAATTCGTGATAAAACACCTGTTGAAAGGGGTAAAAAATAAAGGAGGAAAAAACAGAGAGTAAGAGTAAATTTTGTTATGGTTTTTAGCTTTAGTATAGTAAGGTTTAGTTATATCACCTACATTAGAATTTTTTTTTCACATTAGGCTCTATATTAAGATGATATATTAATGAATGAATATGGTTTCTGTTTCAAAATAACCTGAAAAAAGAATATTATTTGATGAAAGCGTTCGATGTAAGCAATGTATTTAGTAGTAGTTTAATTTTTTCTACATATCTTTAGGTCATTAATAAATAGCAAAGTTCTAGTATATAATTACCGTGGTTATATCATTAATATAAAATAGAAACAACAGAGGTCCTAATTATTACAATTCTTCTCTTTTTATATATATATATATTTATAGTTTAGTGTTATGGCCACAATTTCACCTAATGTTATGTGATAATGTGGCCCAAGATGGTGAACATGCTAATCGAGGGACAGACTCTCAAGTGCAAGTAAGTATAGGTATTTGGCGGTTGATTTTCAATTTGAGGGTGGTAGCTATCCAGGCGAGCATGAGAAAAAGCCCAACCACCGTGCTATGGTTTTGTCACGATGTAATCCTTCACCAAAAGCTCAAGCTCACTGTAGGTGGATTCGAACTCACGTCCTTTGACGCGGGGTCCGTAAAACCTACCAACTGAGCTATCCTCAATTCAAATGAATTTGAATTATCAATACAATTCTCTTTCAAAGTATGCTTAAAAATAAGTTATATAATTTCTAATATTTGATAACAATTATCTTTAATAAATCCATAGCGAATTAGATCTTGTTGTGGTAAAACTGCAAATTAAGATTTAAAACGACTCATAATACAACACCTAGTAACTCTGAAACCGATAAAATAAAACCGAGTAACTCTGAAACGAAATTCAAGGGAATTCCTAACAAACATTATTTTAACATATTATATTATTTAACTTTTTATTAATTTATTAGGTTTAGGTTACATTTAACATTTGGATAAGTTTATAATTAAAAGTACAAAATCTATCAAATGTTTTCGGATAGAGAGGGCGTCAAACAAGACGATAATAATGTATAATAATAAATATATAATATAAATAGAAAATATAATAAATGCGAAAAGTAATGTACAAACAAAACTGATTAAATACTATTAATATCCGTATTGAAATCAGAAATGTTTATATCCCTTATACAAACAAATAATGTATATGTACATACGTATGTATTGGAAAATAAAACTACACGGATTTATTTCATATTCCATTTGTTAGCTTCAGATACAAACATAACAATTTTATTATTTCATATGATAAATTTGTTTATTTTCATTTTTATTTTTTTATTATATAATTATTACGACGTATTTGGTACTTACATGATTCATAACAAGCTATTACCAAAAGCTATTGATTTCTTTGGGTACTTGTATAATGTATAATGTTAATGTTAATGTGTATAATGTTGCCCTCGAAATCAACTAAAAATAAAGTGTACCTGGTGTGAAAAATATGAATAAAGAAATCCAATTAAATCATTAGAACAAAACCTATAAGTGATATCAAAACATATATTATGTAAGTTATAATCTTTTTCCATATATAATTCTATTGTACAACTATTCGAAATTGTGGACAATAAAAAGAGTATAGATATTTATATACCACGTGTTCTGTGAAGATCTCTATTATTTATTTGGATATATTGTTTAAGTATGGCAACATTAAATAAAAAAATAAAAAATGTTGATTCAATTGAATCTTAAAAAAACCAGTACTAATTTCTTGGTTAGTTGTTAATTAACGTTTTGTGGATTAGTTTACGTTATATTGATGTACGTCAATGAACAAAACCTATAATCTAGTTATCTCGAAAACAAAGCTGTCAGGACCAACATGAAGCTGCCATATATGACGTTGGCGAAACGATATTGGATCCTGTCTATCTGTCAAACTCACTCTTTGTTTTGTAGTATACAGTAAAGTTCAATTAAATATGTAGTGCTCGAGTTTATTCCCAGTAGGTACTTAATATTAAATTTTGATCTCTTGTTTATTATTCTTTGCAATATCTATGGTAGTGATTTTTGATACAAGTACGATTAAATGTGTGTAACAAACTATAGGCACAACGGAACTCCTTTTAGAGCATTTATGTGGAAGTATTGTTTTTTAAGGCGGTATTATTTTTGTTAAAAAATGTAAGTTAGAGACGTGAGTCAATGAACTCGTCGCAGGCGTTTATCGTCGCCTCATTGGGTTTGAAATCTTTTACCCAGATAAAGAAAACTCTATATTCCAAATAAAAATAACTTGAGGCAAGGTTTAGTAATTCTTGTGGGTATCCGGAGAGTTGCTAGTCGTAACTGTTATAATATTCAGACAGTCTCTTGTCAGTTAGTTTTAATAAATCTGGGTTGATTGACAGCGAACATATCAAGTCTTTCTATCATTATTTCCAATCAATCAAATTACATTTCTGTATTACTCTATCAGTTACTGTTACTGTAACGAACAATACCGATACAAGTTCACTAAACTAAAATTTGCAGTAAGAACATGGTTTAGGTGCTTCGCTTTTTCTAAACAGTGGACGTTTTGTGACAATCTGATTCAGAATCCTTTCAGTTGTATACCTGAACAATAATTTAAATTTATTTTTGTTCAATGATTTCAAATGGTTTTTCGATCTTTGTTATCTTTCCAATTTGACATATTGTTATCACTTGCATTGCAACGTGCAAACTTCATCAGTACAATTTATCATTATCGATTTTCATCACCGATTGGCTAATCAGCTTACTATTTAGATCAAAATAATTCTAGAACGAAAGCAGTAAAATCAAAAAGTACAATACGTAAGACAATTGCCATATTGCAGGAAAATCAATTACCAGCTACCTTTTTAAAAGATATCGATTATCAGATACTTAGTATTAAAAATTGGCAGTTTAATATGTAAGGTAAGATATATATAAACTTCAGAGTGTAATCTAAAAAAAAAAAAACGTGCGTGACGTACGAATTCAAAATATAAAACTAAATATAGAGAGTAAGTAACGATCACTCTTGATTATATTTGTTACTAGATTGTACGTGCGGCTTCGCTCGCGTTAATATTTATTTTATATAAACTAATTGGACGTCGAAATAAAAAGTTTCATACAAAGTTTGTCCCTCTGTTAAGTCCACTTCCTGTAAGATTTTAGCAAAAAAAAAGTAGCCTATTACTGTCTCCAGAATCTCATCTATTTCCATATCAAAATTTAATACAAACGATTCAGAGCCTTAGGCGTGAAAGCGTATCAGACAAACAAACTCACTTTCCCATTTATAATATTAGTGTCGATGATCAATGGTAGAGACGATGTTTTCCCCTTAATAACTTAGCAGAATACCAGGTATTCGCTACATGGTACGTGGCACAAGGATCGGAGATTTCCTGCCGAGGTTATTACTATACAATGTCGCGCGACACTGATGTACAATTACGCCTATTATTGTTATTTATCAATTGACGCGTAGCACGGTTTATATACTTGATCCATTTGTCATATATATACATGCATCTACGACAATAGCCACTGCAGTCTGTGCCAATCGAGTCTTTTATTCAGTCGAAACAATATTTAATAGACTATGATAAAATTTAACCAGTTTGGAGCATGTTGGGGTCAACGTGAAAGGGTTCGCTTACTTATATATTATTCTAATATAGTTTATTAGTAATAAATTATTATATTGATACATTATATAATTATAATTTCTATACTCACGTAGAATTAAATGAGACAAGCTCTTTTCTAACTCTTTGGTTTAAATAAAAATTGAATATTATTGTTATCAATTTTTTTGAAATAATTAATTTCCAAATAATTAATAAGCTCATTTGTTATAATACCTATATAATACAAAAAAAGTCAAAAAGGAAAATTGCTGCCCGTTGCCAAAACGTTTTGTTGTCCATTTTAAACTCATAAGTACACTTGGAAAATTAATAGCCTTATAAATAAAGACTGTCTGTGTCATACGACGGCACAATAAAACATGCGCCAATCCAATTATACGCATTCAGTTTCTCAGATCCCGAAGGGGATCAGTTAGTTTCGATCTTACTATTTTTAATCAGGTAATAATCTCAGGCATCGCCAGTTAGGTTTTTTAATGTACAATCTTTTGCGCTTTTACAATTACTCTTCTCTTTTTATTAGTACCTAATACCGCGTTCGATTTTCTCCTACGCGATTCGGCAACAGCCCAAGCCGAGGTTCGGTCACTAGTGCCACCCTTGCGCGAGTTGCCCCGCGGGCTCGAACGCACTCCGCGCTCTAGTTCGGTGAAGCTGTAAAAGCCTCTCAGGCTAACAGTGCAGGTCCCTTTGAAAAAAAAAATACGCACACAACGCTACTTCCTGTTGCATTTGGTTCACTTAAAAGTCCGTATTAAGTTCGTTATACCAACATTCGTCTATTGGAGGATACTATCATAATTTTTTTATACTTTTCTACTTACAATTCTGAGTTTATATTTTTTATATTTTCTATTCGCAATATAATTAACGATAATAATATCAAATAACAAACATTTTTACGATAATACTTCACCTTTTGGTTATGTACGCCATTGCGTATACAATTTTGACCATGTAATTTTGTTAATTTTTTATATAAAATGTTTTTTATATAGATTTAATTTTTAAACCCGTTCATGTAACAAGCATTAAACTTATACTAAAATACAGATAAATTCTTGTAAATAGTATCTACAAATATGAAATTGGTTTCTCGGAAACTACTGAATCGATTTGAATGTGATTTTGAGTTTGGATAAGGTGTTACTTTTCGAGATTACTTAGGTAGGTGTTAGTTTTACGATACCGAAAAAGCCTCGGTATTCTAGATATATTTACTTAATTTAACTATATCAAACCTTTTTTTTTTAATTAATAAATATTATTGGTACGACACGTATTTTATTCCGGTCTCCTGTTTTTATTTTGTGGTCTCTAAGGTTTTTTTTTAATATATACATAAAAAGTATAAATTGAGAATAGTGTACACATATGTAGTTTTCAATTTAAGTAAGACGCAATGATTTTTAAATATTTTCAGAAAATATACGATTATTCAAAGTCTCAGTGCTTTACCTACAACGTCCGAGATTAAAAGCTAAAGTTTAATACTATCTGTATAAAGTAACTTAGCACCACTAGTTCTTAATAATTCAATCTAACGGATTCAACTACGAAGTACTACGAATTTATAAGATTAACATGACATTATTTTCCAAAGGAAATAAACAATACATCGAAGCGGCAATGCGATTGAATGGTTCGTTAAGCCAAGAATGAGCTTTCGAGTAAATTTAGTATCGTGTCTTAGCTTGTTATATAGTATAAAGTACCTATACAGACGTGCGTGTAACCTAATTATAATCGGTCGCTACAACCAATAATTACAGATAAATAACGACAAAGCTATCACAGGTTCTGAGGTCGTTTAATAATATTTGGGTTTTATTATGTATATAGGAATATTGCAGCTGTCAGGACATTTTGCCTATCATACTCGACGAACTAGCTAGCAATACATTTTAGACAGGCATAATAAGTAATATATATCAGAAACATATCTGTTTGCTCTTGAATTTGCATATGAAAAATAAATAATAAATTTATTTGTCACAAATAAAAGGAAAATTATGAAAATTATATGTTCTCAATTATCACACTAGGGTGACTAGAGCTTTGGTGGTTGGTTCCTTTTGAACTTAAATTAATAGTACATTTCACCTTCACTCGTACACTGTATAATTAGTTCTATGCATTTTAGTTTTGTATGTGTTTACATAAATAGTTGTGTGAAGATATTTATATGTGTGGAATGTGTAGTAGGAAATTCCAGTAGGTGTAGCATGTTATGGTGAAAAAATGTTAAATAGTAAAAATTAAATTACAATTTTTTGTAAAACATCAGTTTCTCATAGCTTAAATTTGTAGCCATTTATTTGCTACAAGTTTACAATAGTATTGTGTTAGTGGATAAATAAAGAGGAAATCGTTTATTCTATTGCAAACCATACTACTTAAAACTGTATAGTGCCGTTTATCTAATTCTGTGAGGTATGGAGGGGCATACTCGGTTTGATCTTCGAGGACTATTTTTACAACTTTGGTCGAATGGAAGGGAGTCGTATGAATCACAAATAATTTCCTGACTGTTACAATTGCACAATCATTATAATCCCTCATCTAAGTATTTTTCTCCACGTTAAGCTTAGCGTTATGACCATAATGTCACCTGATCTTAAGTGACGATACGGCCCAAGTGGTAGACACGCTAAACCTGTGGAGGAACTGGCTCTCAAGTGCAACTGTTGGAACACACCTATTGGTATTTGGCAGCAGATTTTCAACTTGAGGGTGGTTGCTAGCCAGGCGGGCATTAGAAAAAGCCCTACTACCATGCTATGGTTTTCTTATGATGTTTTCATTCATCGACAGCTTAAGCTTATTGTAGGTGGATTCGAACTCACGTCCCTAGACGTGAAGTCGTACACACTATCACTGATCTATCATCGTATATATTTTGGAATCTACCTTTGTAGGCAATTTCATCAATGTTAAGTGAAAAGGAATGTGTTAATATAATTAATGAACACATAGTAACAACCAAATTTTGAACAATTGTTTGTGGAGCACACTATTTCTAGGACTGATATAAATGTGAAACTATATTTGCTTGTACTTTTGTACTAAAATCATATTCATAGGACTCAATGGATGGATTCTAACGATATAAGCAGAGAAAATTTTCATAAATTGTTATATTCGAGTCTTTTCGGGAAAAACATCGTAAGCGACTAATACACTTTTTACAGGAGAGAGAGAGTTTTTGCATTCCTAATTAAAAAGTATTTATGATATCTTTACAATAGATATGACTTTTTGCTCATAGCTAACCATTGATCTATTAAAATAGTGATAATTTACTTCCTGTTTTTAATTTAAAAAGATAGTTTTGAGGAGATGACAATACAAACAACATTTTTAAGGTTTTTGGCACTTGCGACGAAGGCTTCATATTAAAAACATCGTGACACTTGGTTTTTCCGCGATAAACTCTGAAATTACTGAACCGGTCTTTATACAGTTTTCACTGTGTGCAATTTCCTCTTATTTCCCCTAAGTTAATGTATAACGCGATAAGCGGTGATCTGATCGAGATATTATTTATTAAAAAGGGTAGTATTAAATCGCACAGGGCAGCTAGTTTGTAAGGAGAGTAGAAGAGACTTATACCCGACTTGGTCACAACCATTATACACATAATATAAGGTCATTGCCTATCTTTTGGTGTCTCGCGAGTCTGGACTAGTCAAAGGGTGGTATCAAAGTGACTGTTGTTTTTGGATTGTATAGTGCTTAACATCAAGAAAAGACGTTTTTTTTTTTCAATCTACAAGTAAGCGCTTGACCACTATCTCACCTGATGGTAAGTGACGATGTGGTCTATGATGGAACGCGCTTACTCAGCAAGTACCTGTTTACTCTCTGTTTAAAGACTGCCAGATTGTAGGATATAGTAAAGGCAGACGTCGGTAGTGAATTAACTGCCTTGCAGTAAGCATTGTAAAAAAAAGGTGCAAAACGCTTCGTGCGGATCTGGGGAATATCAACTATATACGGGTGAAAACCCTCGCGGCGTCTGGTCGTCCTCAGATGGAATGGAGTTGGTGGAATCAAATCGTGCAGTTCCTGGGTACACTCTCCAAAGTGTATTTTCTTAAACACTGAGAGGCAAGCCAACTTACGAAGATAATCAAGAGAGAGCATATTGGCCTTCTTCAGTGCCAGTTCGCCAATTAATTGATTGAATCCAATGCAGCCAGCTGGTATGCAGCTAATCCATCCCAGAGATGGCTACAGTATCCCACACATGACAGAACTTGCATCCGATATAGGCTGAGAAGCTGGTCAGGTGTGAAATACCGTCTGACCTTAGAAAAGATGCCTAGCTTTTTAGTAGCTGTTTTTGCTTTGGTCTCAATCGAACTACCGAAGTTGAGGTTTGCGGTTAGTCGCATTCCCAACAGCCTGAGACTCTCAGAGACTTGAAGGGAAACACCTTAGTAAGTAGGAACCAAGTTGAGCGGACTCCGTTTCGTGGAGAAGAGATACATCTGTGTTTTTTGGGCGCCGAACTTTACCACGTTCTCGCCACCTCAGTCGGCTACAAACCTCAATTTCGAGTTCAGACGCTCGACCATGGCCTCTCTCTCATTAGGGATCTCTTGAGAAAAAGCGCGCGGATCAGATAAGTATCTTTCAGTGACAGTGCTGTCATCTGCGTAACCAAGAATGCCCGGCTGTAGCAGATCGTGTAGTGATAGTGACGCTGAGAGTATAGATCCCTGAGGAACTCCGGCATTAATAGCCTTGGCATCAGACGAGCAGCCATCAACAACTACTCGTATGACCCGTTCACTCAGGAAGTCGTTAATCCAGATCCGTAGATTTTCAGAGATTCCGTAATATTGGAGTTTGCTTAAAAGGCTGGCGTGTCAGACCCTATCAAACGCTTTAGATACATTGAGAGAAACAGCTAAAGCTTCACTGTGTTTCTCAATAGCCTCACCCCAGTAATGGGTGTCATATACCAACAGATCCCCAGCTGATTTTTGTTGACTAAAGCCATATTGTCTATCAATGAGGATATCGTTCTATGCGAGGTATGCCAAAAGTTGTTTCTTAATTATTCGCTCCATTACTTTGCAAAATATAAAAGTTATTACAATTGGGTGATAGTTGGACGGGTCAGCACGGTTTCCCTTTCCGGAACAGGCTGTACGTTCGCAAGCTTCCAAGATGTTGGAACTATGCCGGATTCAAGAGAGAGGCAAAACAGGCGTGACAAAAAAGGAGACAATGCCGGTGCACAGTGTTTGAGTACCCTGGATGGAATATCATCAGGGCCACTAGCTTTATTTACATCTAGATTACCTAGTATGGTGCGAACATCCGTAGTGCGTATTACAATTTTTGGCATTAATGTATCACACGAAGGGATTGAAGGTGGATTTTTATTGTCAGAATTTTGTGCAAACAGATCCATGAATACATTCGTCTTTTCTGCTGCTGTATATGCTAGTGACCCTTCAAGTTTCATAATGAGTGGAAGCGAGGACCTCAGAAAGTTGACCTTATTTTACTTGGCAAGAAACCAGGCTTTGATACCAGAAGGGTAGTTCGCAAATTTAGCCTGATGCACCACGTCTGAAATTGCATCAGCACAATTCGATGGATCAGCTCTAGAGACGGATACATCTCGCCAAGGGTAAAATATTGTCAAGTTATCGCAAAAAAAACATTGGATACAAGATACTTTTACATAGGTATAATATATATTTGTTTTTGTGAAATTGTTTTTCAAGTCTCTCTTAATCGCATAAAAGCTGTATATCCATCAGAAATATAATTTATTTCTATTATTTATTTATTTTATTATTTATTTATAAATTATTCTATGAATATCGACATTCTAAAATTTTAATTCTAATTAATAAATACGAATTCTCAGGATTCTCGCAGTAATCGGTTCTTTGTAATTCTTTTCTTCTATATTATTTTTTTTTTATTTAAGGTAAAAAGTAAATGTAGTATTACTCCTATCAATAATCTTCACTGCATTACTAAAATCAGTTCATGCCAGTTTGATGCATTAATTTAATTGCCCCGTGTAATGTGATATATATCAAGTTATTTTGTTAACATGAACATGATCGTTGTCTGAAAATTATATAGAGATAACGTTTTCAAAAACGTAATACTACCAGCCGTTGCTCTCGACTTCGTTCGCTTTATTCCCGTCAATCACCGCCTATTATACTAATACACCTTCTTAGTCGGGAACTACGTTATGAAAGGAGTTGGTAGTTTTGAAGAAATCGTGATGAGTGAACGGTATTATACCCTTATCTATATATATAAAAATTTCGTGTCACGTTGTTTGTCCGCAATGAACTCCTAAACTACTAAACCGATTTCAATCAAATTTTGCCCACTGTGTTCAGTTTGATTCATCTTGAGAAATAGGATACTTATTATCTCAATTTTTTTCTAGTTTTCAGTATTTCGATAAGCTGTCATTATAGCAACTGAAGACATTACACTATTTTAGAATTTACATATCCATATTCTATATTTAAATATATATACACGGATATACTTATATAACTGCATAATATATACCTATTGCAATAAAACTAAAGTATCCATTTTGTTGCAGAGTAACTATACGAAATTTCTTAAGAACCTTCATACGGAGCAGATCACCAAGCTCCATGCTAAAAATCAACATGAGTGCGATTTGTTAGAAGACCTTCGCACTTATATTATCAAGCGTTCGGCTATCGAGAAGTCCTACTCTGAGGTAAGATTTCATACTAAGCACATCTTAAATTTAACACAGGCAATGAAAAACAACTTCTCCTTAAATTATATAAATATTTCATATAACTTATTTTTACATATTATTAATTATATATGTGAATATCGCATTCATTTGGTGAGTGGGTGAAATTTTTTCATAAGTGAAAAAAATATCTGATATACGAGGTTTAAAATTCCTTTATACACACGGTTAGCAAATAACAAACCTGCAAAGAAAATGCTACATTTCACAGCATCCACCTTCACCTAAGCCTAATTTTATCACTTGAAGATATTTATATTATAACTATTGATATAATATTTGTTCTAATTAGGTTGGGAAGCTTCCAGCTAATGGGTATTCACAACGATTTACCCTTCAGCGTATTATTATTTCTGTAACGATATAATCAATGTTACGAGGTGAATCGTCAGTGTTGTTATCTCTTCTTTCTGAACAGTAATTTTCCTTGTTGATAATAATAATGAAATTTAGATGAGTATTTTTATTACCGTAAGTACAATAACTGTATTGTAGCTTATGATAAGCATAGTGTCTTTAAAGGCAGTTCCAGTAAGCTCATTGTGTCCACCGTGCATGGTGGTAGGGCTTTTATATTGCCCGCCTCGCTAGCAACCACCATAAAGTTGAAAATCTACCGCCAAATACCAATAGGTGTGTTTCGGCAACTGCACTTGAGAGCCAGTTCCTTCACAAGTTTAGCGTGTCTACCGACTTGGGCCGTATCGTCACTTAAGATCAGGTTATTTTATGGCCATAATGCTAAACCTTAACTATAAAAAAACCATCTTGAACCACATCGGTGACTCACATCAGGTGAGATTGTGACCATAACCTGTATAATATTACATTTCGTACATCTATTATAAGATTCTCGCTTTTTTGGTGTATAGCTGTTCTCAAATCTGGTATTCTTAATACGTTGAATATACATATTCTGTTTTAAAAAATCAGTTTACCTAAATTTTATCTCTATCGCTTTATATCCAAAGCTCAAGAAAAATCCACAACTTTCGACACAGTTGTTTCCGCCGTAGTATGCACGAGTATTTGGTAGGTAACGGCCTATAGAGTCACTGCAGTAGGTTAAACAGGCAATAAAATAAACATCCCCGTCTAAAAATGTATATTCTAGGAATTATGTATTTATGGTATTATAGTAAGTAGTCAGTACATAGCATATCAACCTAACCCTTTAAATTGAAGAGCAACATTAGGTACTGTTAGGTTAGTGGGGCTCTGAAATACCTTAAAAATAACTATTTAATAAAATATTTTTCAAACCAGTGGCAATGTTTGCCAAAAAAATTGGATGTTTAAAGAAATATCTTAGAAATACCCTAAAACAGTGAATTTAATAATAAAAATATAGTATTTCGAACTATGTTCTATAATTATATTTCTCATAGTACTTATATATTTTAAAGTTGGTTTTTTATTAATGTTATACTATATATAATACACAATAGTTCCGCCAACCTATATCTCGCGATTTTAATTTTTAATAAAAATCGCAAATATTTAGTGTATTTTTCTCTCTGCAGCGCTTGTTTACCGATTTTTATAATATTTAAGGTCTAATAAGTTAGTAAGTAAATAATAATAAACATGAACAAATTATTTGTTGAAGTTACAAAAAAGTTTGTCATTTGATATAATCATCGTTACTAACATTTCTATTGAAAAAATAACATATTCTTAATATAAATACAAAAAAAAATCCTATGAAAATATACTTCCAATGGGCGGATGTATGCATAACGAACTTAGTATGCACTTTCCCGTCAACCAAATGCAACAGGAAGTAGCGAAGTGCACGTGTAATTGGATTGGAGCATGTTTCATTGTGCCGTCGAACTACATAGAAGAAACGCCTTTATCAGTTTACTTTGTGTTTATAACAATATTAACTTTCCGTGTATGGTTTTCCTTTAAAATTAGACAATAACTATGCTTACTTACATACAACGAACATGGAAAATCTCACTTTTTGAAATTTTTGTATTTGATAGACAAAACAATTGGACATGTAACATTATTTTATAGAAAATCTGGTGATGACAAAATGATAACAGAAGCGATGATAGGCCAGTTGGTAGTGTCAACGGACGCCGCGTCAATGGACGTGAGTTTTAATCCAGCTACAATGATATTGAGGTTTTGTGAAGGAAAACATCGTGATGAAATTAGAGCATGATGATAGTGTTTTTTCTAATGCCTACCTAGCTAGCTACCACCTCTTAAGTTAAAAATTTGCCGCCAAATACCAATTCCTAGGTGTGTTCTGGTAGTTGCACTTGAGAGTAAGTCCTCCCACTAGGCTTAGCGTCTCCATCGTCTTGTGCTACATCGTCACTTAATATCAGGTGAGATTGCGGCCATAATAACTGCCGGAACACTCGTATAGAGAATTTGGCGTCAGATTTTCAAGTTGAGGGTGATATTTTGCCAAGCGGATATTAGAAATAACCGTACCAACATGGTATGGTTTCATAACGATGTTTTCCTTCACCGAAAGTTCAGGCTCATTGCAGCTGGATTCGAACACACGTCCCTTGACGCGACGTCCATACACACAACAGAGCTGTCTTTGCTTATATTGACTAATGCCAAGTATTAATTTATTATTTGAAAAGTTAGGAATGTGTGAAATGTACATATATTGTTAGTCATAACTCTAAATTAGCTAATAGCCGTGAGACTTCATTCGTGTCAAAACGCTATTCATATTCCACGGTGTGCTCCTGTTTAAAAGTGGACCGTCTTTTGTTTTTTTTTTAATTATAATTTCATCATCAATCTTATAAAAAAGCGTGACCTATTTGTTCCCTATATATGCCTTTAGTTCAATCTTACATTACCTAAAAACTACGTCCTAAATAAAGCAATAGTTTTAAGTGATAAAATCGCTTAAACAACTAGTCAGATTTAAAAAAAATATTTTTGTATATGATATAGCAATCATTGAGGAAGACTTTAGGATATTTAATATCACGCTACCGCCAATAAGAGTAAAGATGTATTGAAAAGCGTTGCGAAAATGAAAAAATAATATGAAATAATTTTTAGTTCCACGCGAACGAAGTGGGGGCACAGCTAGTGTTCTAATAAAAAACAATCCGACCGATTTCATAAAGTTTATATACAAAAATATTACGGTTCTATTTTATGTAACACAAATAAAATAGGTATAGAGGAAAAAATCGAAGAGACTTTAATTGAAAATGAAACAAGACTCGCTTGAGCTACCTGACAAGGCCGTGTCATCGATAAGAAGTTATAATGCTATTTTCTGCACCTTTAAAAATCTTAAAGCTGTTCTACTAGCTGTCCCGACAAACGTTGTGCTGACTTATAAATTATTTCTAGTGAATAATTTGGTTGTATTAACAAATTAGAGCATGAGGGCAATAGGGTGAAAATTCAGGTTGTATGGGTTATTTAATGCCACATCTCCAAAAAAAAAAATTTTTTTTTGGCAAATAAATAAAAACATTTTAAGTGAACCACCCTTACCACTTAGGGGTATGAAAAATAGATTATGACCGATTCCCAGATCTACCGAATATAGATATTAAATTTCACAAAACTTGGTCAAGCCGTTTGAGCATTATTATGTATTCAATACTAATCATTAGAATCCCCAATATCAAATATTTACTGCGTTAAAACAAAAAAAAATGCTTTGATCTGCTAAGAAGGTATACTGTGATATCAATAAAGCTCTTGGGTTCGGAAATTAATTTACTTCAATGTTTTTGAAGATAACGGTATTGATATTTTATAAGTTTATTTGACCTTATGCCATTAAATAAGTCACTTTGGATCATATTATTTAAAATTAACCATTATAACCAGTTAAAATAGTTCGAAGCGTTGATAGCTCAGTTGGCAGTGTGTACGTTTGTCAATGGACGTGAGTTCGAATCAACTTGCAATGAGCATGAACTTTCGATTAAGACAAAACATTGTAATGGAAACATAGCATTGTGGTAGGGTTGTTTCTAATGTCCTTTTAGCTAGCTACCACCCCAAGTTGTAAATCTGCCATCAAACACTTATATCTGTGTTCCGGCAGTTATAATTGAGAGCCAGTCTCTCCACTAGGCTTAGCATGTTCAGCATCTTGAGCCACATCGTCACTTAGCGTCAAGTGAGTAAGTGGAATATAAATTTAAAATCTATAAAAAAATTACGTTTTTAAGTTAAAATTTCACAAGCAGTTAAGTCAATGCACGTGCCACTTGCATATTTAAAAATACTCAGCCGCTCTCTACATGTCGCAGGCAAGTTATTACACATGAAAGCCGTTGGAAAGGTGTTTGTCTATAAATAGCTACGGAAAACTAAAACTTCGCATTCCGAGCATACTTCCGAGATGTTTGAACGAATAATGTTTGTATTTGGAAGGGCAATATGAAACACCTACGTCTTATTATATTGAACGATTGGTTGGAAACAATTTTATACTGGACCGCTAACATACCTAAATTCATCTTAATCCTTACTAATATTATAAATGCGAAAGTCAGTTTGATTGTAATAATAAAGAATCAGTAAATTCAATTTTCACTAGTGTTACCCGACTTACTAAGTTACTTATGGTATGGGTATTACAACGTAATTTGAAGAGTAATTTGTAGATATCACGAATATATCTTAATAATATCAGTACAACATAGGCATAATATTTAATTGATTAAGGCATCAATTAATATTTTTAATACAAAAACCCTCGCGATTTTGTACTACAATAAATGTCTATTAATAGTTAGGGTATCTGAAAAAATAATTCAAAATCAGTTATCTAATATTGACTGCATACTACTTTAGATTAAAATAATAGTTGTACTGATGGGTTTCCATCTTAAGGGTTAGTTGATAAACAGATACTCGTACATGAGGAATTCTAACTCAGTGTCCATGTATACGTACCTATACATGAATAGCTATAAATCTCTATTGATTATATATAAAAACGAACTCCTCATTTAATTTTAGGTGGTATATATATATATATATATATATATATATATATATATATATATATATATATATTATATTCTTATTCATAATATAAAACATAGAGCATAATAATCGAATTGCTTTCAACCTACGCTCTTTTTGTTGGCTTTATATTTATTGTGAAATGTATCAAAATTGTTATACTCAAATATAATTGTTTAATCATCCATGTGACTGTTTGTCCACAGGCTCTGCTGAAAATATCTTCGGCTTATCTCAACAAGAAGATCCCGAATATACCTGACATAAAGGTCGACGGTGCAGAAGAGAAATGGTGTGTATATTATTATTTAACTCTCATGAATTTATTTACTTATGTTTCGCTTTTTTTATTTCGAATTAATAAAGATAAGTTTTTATATATTAAATTTCGGCTCGTAATTCTTCTGCACCGAAATGTTTAGACTGATTATTATGTACTTATGGAGTCATCTAGGCGGTCTTTAGTTATAGCTGTTTTTTTAGGTTGTGTTGTTGTCGTCATGCAGATTTTTTGTGTTGATTTCCCGCCATTTTTTTATATTTGGGTTCTCGTATAAACATATAATAAATAATCTTTCATTTTTAGTTTCACAGCAGGTCTTAATTTTTTTTTCTATCGAGTTTTCTTGAACTTTTGCTTATCAATTCCGTAGATACAATAGATACAGTGTACAAATATTGAAAACTATTCAGCTTTGGTGCATAAGCTTTAAAGAAATTTATTTTAATAAAATTTGTACAATGCCAAATCTAGGAGTGACTTTCAAATTATATAACACTTCTATGGAATTTATCGTATTATTTATATATCAACAGAAATAATTAAATATTAAGATAATAATTCGGTTTATCTCACCGCTAATTTTACTGTGTCTGTATCGATTAACATGCTTAAGAAAGAAATGATACTTATTACAAGCTGTTATTCAAATGACTGTTAGTATGTAAGGATACAATCTTGAAACTAAATGTTGAACCACTTCCTTTAATCCTTTTGAACTGAAATGTGGTATACTTGAGGAACTTCGATAGTAATGCAATAATACCATATTATTGGGTTGATCTGGATTTGGATTGAGACGCACAGCGGCAATGGAAAGAGATATCTTTGTTCTATTTAAACTTATCGAATTCGTTTCAATAAGTCCTAAGTCCTAGTGTTTTAAGTCGTGATAAAATTATATCGATAGTCCGAGATGCTGACCATCACAACGCTTCAATTAAACAACAAATCTCTTCGCGTTTTGGTTTGTTCGATTTGTCTCGATAAGTACCTTGAGTTGTGATTTGTTCATAGATCGCGATGTTCAAATCAAGACATCAACGTCAATACCAAGTGTGAAAAATGTTTAATTTTATATACTTACTATGCTAATCCCTATCGTTAAATATGATTTTTGTTATTTATTTTATAGATAATTTTTCACTTTCAAAAAGGTTCTTGTGCAAATTTTGTAGTAATTATACGTATAATAGGAGAATTACCAATATTCGTGTAACAATATTGTTGTATATAAATAATCCATATTAATATTATACAGCGGAGAACTTTGTTTCTATAAACGTGCTAGGCTTAGGAACTACCAGTCGGATTTCAAAAAATATTTTTGAATTTAATAGAACGATCATTGAGGAAGACTTTAGGTTATTTAACATCACTTTTTAATAGGAGGATAATCAATTGGAGTTACTAGCCGTAAAGCTGTATTAAAAAAAGTTTACAAAAACGGCTAAAATTCATCAAATAATTTTTAGTGCCACGCGAACGAAGGCGCGGACACAGCTAGTTCAAAATAAAATAGAAATCACTTTAAACTTTTAGGATTGATTATATCTGTGAATAATGATTTCAATTTTATATCTGGATACGGATTAAAAAAAAATCAAACCAAGTAATTTAGTAACAATTTCGTTGCAATAAATGCTAATCAGTGTGAGTGTGAGTGCGTAGGTATACGTACCAATCCACAATTGGAAGATGGACAAAATTTTATACTATCAATGTTTTTGAGTAATCTGTGAAGAACCACAGCTTGACGACTTGATTACGTTTTTTTATATTCAAATTAATTCATTTCACATAAAAAATTAGATAATAGAATAATTGGCTTTTGGTGCAAACATAATATTCGAAAAATTTATAACGTTGGTTGTGAGTCGGTCTATGAATACCTTACGTAGTACAAGCTAGACATCGGGTAAACGCGCGCTTTAGAGATTCATTGCGCCGAGAATCGACATCATAGACTGAATTCCAGACAGTGCTGACGCATTCGAGCCGGCACCAAACTAGAGCATCAAAGGAAGGAATTTTTGTACTACCACTGGAGCCTTTCAAATTCTTTAATAAAGTTCAACAGTCACAAGTATTTATTCACGTTTTTCTCTACACGTTTAGAAATTAGAGTTTGGTGTCTTTAGTTACATTTATCTGAAATTATATATGTTTGAAGCGATCATAGCTTAGTTAGTAGTGCATACGGATGCCGCGTCAATGGTTGTGAGTTTGAATCCACCTGGAATGAGGTTGAGTTTGAATATTGATTATATCACGTTCAATTAAAGTAGTGTATTTAGTAGTTAAAATTTTTCTACATATCATATACAGTTTTAATATATAATTATTATGGTTATACCATTAATATAAAATAAAAACAACAGAGGTCCTTCTTATTACTAATATTTATTACTAAGCTTCTCTTCATATAATTTTCTTTATTTATAGTTTATAGGTTTAGCGTTATGGTCACAATGACTCCTGATGTTAAATGATAATACGATCGGTGGACATACTAAGCCTAGTGGAGAGACTGACTCTCTAGTCCAACTGCCGGCACACACATGGTAGCTAGCCAGGCGAGCATTAACATCAGGGCCAGCAAGTCCTACCACCATGCTACGGTTTCATCGTGACGTTTTCCTTCACCGAAAGTTCAGGCTCATTGCAGGGATTCGACCTCACGTCCATTAACGTGGCGTCCAAACATACTATCGACTGATCCATCATTGTTTCAATTCTTCTATTGATTCTGTTATTCAAGTCATAAAATAATACTAGATAATCAAAATATTATATTACTCTTCCAACAGAATTCCAATCACTTGCCAGACTGGACAGTGATACAGGCTGAGGTTACTGAAAATAGTCGTTATATAAAGTGACGTCACAATTTAAGTCTACCCTTTGAATGTAGGGCGTTATTTCTAGGCCAATATCCTTTGATTTTGGGGCGGTTATATGCAACATAGGCATTGTGCACATACAAGCTTATTCTAAAAGATAAGTTTTATATTACTTTGAAATAATATGAGAAAAAAAATAACGGAACCGATGATAGGTCAGTTTGTAGTAAGTATGAACGCCGTATCAAGGGGCGTAAGTTCGAATCCACCTACAATGAGTTTGAAGTTTCGGTGAAGAAAAACATCATGATAAAACCATAGCATGGTGTTAGGAGCTTTGTATAATGCAGTCCAGGTTAGTTACAACCCTCAAATTCAAACCCTCAAGGTCAAAATTTAAAATCTGTCGCCAAATTCCTATAGATGTGTTCCGAGGCTTACGGTGTGCACTGTTTTGGTCCACATTTTCACTTAATATCAGGTGAGTTTGTGGTATTAACGCTTAAATCGTAAATATAAAAAAAAATCTAAGCACAAGGAATAAAGCCTATTCGTGAAACTAGAGTGATTAAAATCGCCCACTCGAATGATAGCGAAATTTCAATCGCTAAACAACTTCAAGAAATCTTATTTATACTTAAATTCGCTGACCCGGTGAACTTCGTATCACCTGTAATCGATATTCTTTATTCTTGCTAATACTCAAAAACGGTTTACGGATGTTTATATATTTATTTACATTTTGATTACCTATAATCAATACTAATCAATCTTCCAAGTTCAACTCCTTAAGATCAATAGAACTGGCTATATCTAATATCGTTTCCGTTTTTAATTTCTTTTGGTTACTGAATGAAACTTGTTAATAACTCCAATTAATTATATGTTTTTAAATTATAGGAAATTTAAATATAGTTATCGAATTAGGTGCAGTCGTTCTGAAGTTATACGCGTACATACATTTCGGCGTTACATTTTTTTAATATTCCGATTTTGTTTATGTTCCGCTCAACTTCCTTAATTTTTTCTTTCATAAGAACCTTCTTCTAACAATAATGAACACAACAAAAAAATAATTAGCGAACTTGTTCCATCCGGTCACGCGTGATGCGATGACCAAGGGAAATAGAGATTCATTTTTATATATATATATATAGATAGTTAACATAGAATAGGCAGGTAGAGTTAACATGTCGTTAAGCACTGTGGTTTGTATTTTGGTTTACGGCGAACATTATTGCACTGTGCTAAAGTGACAAGGAAAATTTAAACCCACTGCAATGTTATCTTGCAGAATTCAATTAATATTTCTATGTAAAACTTATATATACCTTTTTTTTCATTACATATTTATCTCTATAACCATTATTTCATTTGACTTCGAGTGACGATCTTGTACAAGATGATGGCACAATAAGCCTAGATACGGAAAGTGACTCTTCAGCGTAGCTTCTAGAAATCAACAAAAGGTGTTTAATATTATTGTATTCACGGGTATTAAAACCATGATTCAGTTTAATCACGATGTTTACCTGTACTGAAAATTCTGACTCATTGTAGAAATTTGAACTCAAGTCCATTGATCAATAATATAATATATTTTTGTAATCTAAACATAAATTCATAATTTACACAACATACGCATCGTATATTAGTAGTATGTAATATTACTTGTAGAAATATTATCAAAGAAAAAACAAAACTATCGAATAACAAAATTATTGTCACTATATCTAGTTATATTATTGAACGAGTTGTTCATTTGAGTATTAGTAAGTAAAAAACATTCCTACCTGCCTTTTTAAAGTCGCACACGAGCTCTATTAATTTAAAAATACCTCTGCCGGAATATTTCAAAACGAAAGTTGAAATATTCGGGCAAACTATAAAAATCCTAATATCTGTGACCGTTCGCGATCAAACAGATACGACGAGAGTGACATATTTCGTAGATTCTTTTTTGCTCTTTACTCTCCCGGCATAGAAAGAATCTGACGAATATATTCAATAGAAATAAAATCAACTGGAATAAAGCATTCACTTCCACCCTAATAAAAATGCATTTTGAGCATCATAAATAGGTTTTTTTCGTATGTTTACCTTATTTTTACATTTTCACATATTTATTACGAAAAATACTTATAATATGACATATGACAATATCAACTAAAGTTAAACAGAATACTACAAACTATAGACATAAAAATTACCTGTAACAGTTTAATACCGAAGCGAACCCTGTCGATCGTGTCAGGATAGTAATATAATCATACATCGCCATACGCGTTGCAAGCTTTTATTGATAGAATATCAATATTTTCACAATTAATCCATAGTACATATCTAGAAATTGGATCATAACTCACTTGTGTTTTGTTTTAACATTATTTTATACGCTAGGAATAGAATAAGATGTTGTTTTGAATTTACCTAGTTAGGATAAAGAGTAAGAAGAATACATTCTTCAAAATGTTACAACATTTTATTTAATAACAACGTATGTAATGAATGCGGCGAATCTACATATTTCTATTCGACTAGCTACAAAATGTAAATCGATCAATAAAATCCATTACTGGAAGTCAGTATTAATTGTTCACGATGTTTCATAATTTGATTATGACATAAATGTATGCAAGTTTTGAATTAATCGTCGCCAACGGCGTATTAAATTTTCTTATTTGCATTTTGCGCTGAGGCAGAGAAAGAGATAATTCTATTCGATGTTACGACGCGTACAGATTAACAGAAGCAAATAAAAAGAACGCACTACTCGTTATTAGAATTGTAAATCAATAATGAATTTAAAACGCATTGAACATCGAGCGCAATAACTCAGGCAATAATACATAATTAACAGAAATGTAATACAGTAATGAATAATATATATACATTCGTCTTAATCAAATATAATAGATACTAATCACAAATTCAACATTCAGTATTCTTTGCATGTATATGCAGAGTTAAATTAGAAACAGCTCGACCTATTTTCATGTGTTTTAATACAGTGGAAGACGAAGAAAAAGTCTCCAGTAGTGCAGGAAACGTAGAAACTGTTTCTTAAATTAATCTTTCATTCAGCTGATTTTGATTAAATTTCTAAACGGAAAATCTTTGTCACGTGTAGATTATTTTTATAGAAAAATTATTTTGAATAAAGAAGTTTACAAAAACAACTGATAATACTTCTTGGAATTTTAAGCTTAGTTTGAAGGTAAAATAATGAAGTAAAAATATTTACTGCGTAACAATAAACGCGTGCTGAGTCCCGGGACACTGTTAGTAATTAACAAGCCCGCTCAAATACTTGGTTTTAGAAGATCTCTTTAAGTGCGATCATACTTTAGAAATGATAAATATGAATAAATTTGAAATATAAAAATTACACAATCTTATATAATTACATTTTACAAGATGATAATTGGAGCTTACGCTGCTACGATTACCGTAGCGTTTGTAGTAAATTGCTACGCCATAGCTACACATTTTTATACGAAAACAATGTAATGATTGGCCTTTAAAATTGTAATCATACTACTATTATTTCTATTTCATCATATCGATATCATAGTTATTAATATATGTATACATAAATAACTAGCTATGTCCGCGACTTCGGTCACGTAGACCTAAAATTTTATTTAATAATTTTTTGCTTTATTTTTTTTTCGCCTCATCTTTGGTTCTATTGGTTGTAGCGTAATGTTAAATACAGAAAAGCTATCCTCAATTTCTGCTCTATCAAATACAAATGGATTTTGAAATCTGAATGATAATTCCTATTATTAGCGCGTTCCAACAAACAAACAAACTTTTCCGCTTTATAATATTTGTTACGGATAGCTCAGACTCGGTGTGGACAAGGGCTTTAATGGGAAAAATAGGAATAATGCGATATTTTGTTGTATATCTTATATTGGACATATGAAGACTGACAATAGAATTTACATAGAAAAATAATTTAAATGATCAAACAAAACTACAAAACAAAGAATATACTAATACAAGAGTGTTGAATTCCCAACAATATTAATATAGATTTATGATTTGGTGATGAAGATAGCATTCGACAATTGTTGTATTAAAGAAAGATCAGTTGATATGTTGTCCTTGACATGGATAATATATCACATAAGGCTAAGGACCTAGACCTACTAGATCCTAGACAACTAGATCAAGGATGCTCTTAGGAACTATAAACAACTTTGTATCGTCCGAGAATCTCATAAAAAATCTCTCACTCAAATTACATGAAAGCCCTACATAAAACCTACGATGCACCGTAGTTTTACAGTTGACTGAAATAACACCAGAGGCTTTTGAAACTCACGCTTGTTTTACTAATTTATTTGTGAATGGGTGATTAAAAGCAAATGTGCATTACAAAAAATATGTCTTGTAAATAAATGCTCAACAGGCTTTACTGCATAGATTTAATGTAATATTTAACAAGTAAATATAAGGTAATATATTTTTCACATAACATAGGACCTATTATAAAACCCTGCTATAGTCGTTCATTGTCCTCGAGAAACAATTTGTACCCATAATGTTCTCTGAATATTCATGAACTCAACTAGAAGCGGTTTTATGAACTTGTAAATAACATTACATTAAATTACCAGTGATTTCCACTTTCATTCTGCGGTTTATCTGACCAATGTATGGTAAAGCAGTTCTAATTTTACACAATAACCTGTCAAACATATATAAATAATCAGTTATTAAATAAATAATAGGTACTTATCGAATCTCAATTACGAGTGGAAGTATTTTATTATAATAAACATATTGGAAAAATCGAAGTAATATCTCTATAATCAAAAATTAAACTATTTATAATAATTCGTCTATTTCTACAACGAGTATTATCGAAAATATAATCTTATTCTACTTTTAGGTATTACTTTTCTAGGTATACGAAATAAGTAGATTATAATATTAAATATATTATAATTATATATACCTGTTGTAATCCATTCTAAAGAATTTCCAATACAAAACACTATCATAACCATCCAACTGTTATGATTATTCTCATTGTGATGGGCAACCTAAATACCGCTAAAGCTTATTGGTCTTTAATAGAAAGAATTTACAATTTCAATAGCAGTTACTGTAAACTTATACGATACTAGCTGGACTAAAAAAAATGCATGCTCATGTAGAATTGTATAATTTCGCCAATATCAATTTGAAAACCTAACGCCAAATTTAACGTATTGTAGGTGTGCTCCGGCAATTACACCTGAGAGCCATTCTCACCACTACACTTAGTGCGTCCACCAAGGACCACATTATCACTAAATATCAGGTGAGATTGTGGTCATAACGCTAAACCTATCAAATATTAAAAAAATATATACGAGACTCAAAACCACGACATTTCGACGGGGTGCTTGCAGCGAGGTAACTGTTTTAACGGCAAAACTAACCGTTTAGACAATCTCCGAGTTCACATAAATCGAACCGTTTACATGTTTACTAGCTTTTAGTTGCAGCTTTGCTCGCGTTAATATTAATTTTTTCAAACTAATCGGATGACGCAATAAAAAGTTTCATACAAAGTCCACTTTACTCCACTTCATATATGTTTATAGCAAGAAAATGCAACCTATCTCCGTCTCCAGGGTCCCATCTATCTCTGTGCCACAATTCATCACAATCGATTCAGCGGTTTAGGCGTGGAAGCGTAACAAACAAAAAAACTCACTTTCGCATTTGTAATATTCGTATGGATTATGTGAACGGCTAAGGAGTGAAATTCACTCTCGGTGGCTATTTTCCACCCACCTACGACTGACTCGAGAGCCTTCATCCTGTCTTTGTCCATATTATATTGTATTATAATGAATTTAGATCACGATTCAGTAACTACTTATTAGAAATTTGTACAAAAGTTTGCTTAAACATAATAAATGTATGTTTGTTTGAGAATTGAAGTTTTTAAAAGAGTCTGCGTCTAATATTTTTATGTTATACACATATGTTTTTCATTTCTATTGTTATTATTTACATCTCCTATAGCATATCAATTGAGAAATTACGTAAGCTCTACAAGTTTATGATTTATAGAATCCACATCAAGATGTTTTACAGTAAAGTCTAAAAAAATATTTTATGTCATGTAATTATATTTTTATTAAATTAAGTTTTTAGCATGTCTATCAAAAAACTTGAAAAAAAAAGATGTTGTATACAGATTTTTTTTAACGTGGGGAAATGCATTAACCCATTCTCTCTCAGCCCGGGGGACCTGTCAGGGGTATGTAGGACTCACCTGACACTAGCCGCCAGTAATTCCTACTAAAACCCTGCGGCCTGTCGCCTCCCTGGGGCGACGCGGGATCGTGCTTGCAATTACCACATCACCCCAGCGACCGCCCCGGGCTGATGGCAAGCCGGGCCCCATCCGGGCAGCCTGGCGAGCTGCCCTTGTAGTCAGCCGGACTAGTGGAATGGGTAGCGGTCCAATAACCAATTTTTGATTAGTCTATTTATATATATAAAATAACTGCTTTTTATTAAATGCATATGAAGAAATATATTTGTATGTCTACCTTTCTGTCGGTCTGTCTGTTTGTTTCGGCTGAACTCTGAAACGGCTCAATCGTTTTTGATGGGACTTTCACTAGCAGACAAATTATGTTTAAGGAGTAACTTAAGCCAATTAAAAAAAAAAAAAATATTGGGTACCGCGAAAAAAGTAATTTTTAGTTCCATGCTTTCGAAGTCACAGGTTCAGTTAGTATATAAATAAACACAATATTGTACGTCCTTTGTGTTAGGACACTCATATGAATAAATATTTGTTTAGTATGATGTATATTTAACTGTGCCATGGATATTATTCAGGTTTGAGCACGTAGCTTTGTGGTGAAACGGCTACAACGAATTCAATAACTATACAAAAAACATTATAGTTAAACAAAATGTTGCATATATTGTATAAAGGAATACACGGGTATATATTTAGATATATTTTTTTTGTCCTAACTTAATCATATAGCTTATGTGTAGAGATTTATAGCTTCACTGTCTGTAGATTTTTAAGTTCCTGTTATCAGAGTATTTATATTTTTTTTTTATAATATACTACATTTTACGTACGACTTCGCTCGCGTTAAGATTGATTTTATTAAACAAGTTGGATGACGCAATAAAGTTTCATACAAAATTTATCCCTCTCTTTACGCCACTTCCTATAAGTCTATCGCGAGAAAAAGTAACCTGTCTCTATCTACAGGATCCCAATTAACTCTGTGCCAAAATTCATCACAATTGATGCAGCGGTTTAGGCGTGGAACCGTAACAAACAAACTCACATTTACATTTATAATATTAGTATGATTTGTAATCTTATCTATCTCAAGTTGAAAATCTGAAGCCAAATACCCATAGGTGTGTTCTGGCATTTGCACTTGAAAGCCAGTTCCTCTACTAGGCTTATAAAGTCCACCATCTTGGACCACATCGTCGATTACCATCAGCTGAGATTATGGCCATAACTCTAAAGCTATAAATGATTAAAAATAACTACTGAATCAAAAATGGTACAATGATTCTCAGTGTTACAACAATATCAACACCGCGATAAATAAAATATTGCAATTGTTATATTAACAACAAGTCCTATATTCACAATTTCGACTTTGATGTGATTAAATTTTTCGTATAAATAGCAGTGTATAACATATGTACAACTTATATTTACACTTCAATATATGTAGTTACGTTATTGTGGATTAGGTCATCAGAACCCAAAATTGTGAATTCGACACTGTCTACCGTGTTCAGTCATCTAACACATCATTTTAAAGTTATCACAGACGTTTTCGTTCAAAACCTAAATATAGTACTAGAGTAACCCCTATAAATCATATTCAATAATAAACGTCTATAAATCGTTAGAGAAATAATTAACCACGTTGTGTATTATTATTAGGTATATAAATAACAAAGTACTCCGATGATAATTCATAAAGACGCGTTAAATTATATATGTCAGGTTGCCTGACAGTTATAATTACCAGTTCGTACAACTACCTATTTAATTTCGTTTACAAATAAACATTTTGACAGAATTTATTATATTTGAACATATTAAACTCAACAAATTGTTTATAATACTATGTTATATTTAAATGCCTATAAATATCTCCAATTATCTCCTGTGTCTATGTAGATAATGCCGAGTATTAAAAGATAGTCGAATACTGTATTTTGGCCTAAGTGAAAAGATACATAGATTAACGAGATAATTCATATTTCATTATAGCTAGCTTATATACCAAATTCGAACGTGGGATTTGTTCAGATTCAACCTTCCCAATTCACGAGTAGGTTCGTTCTAAGAAAGGTATTCTCTTCGTAAACAAGTTTTTTTATCAATAGATAATAATTAATGAGTTCTACTAAAGAAGACTGTAAACAAACTATACAAACGATATTCTTAGACACGAATACCTACATTTTATTTTATAAGTTTAAATAAACTTGTCATTGAACTCCCCGCACTGTCCTTGTCGTATCATAGTATAAAGTTTTCAAAGAAGAAAGTATTTGAACTTTTCAAAACATATCACGTATACCAATATTCATATTGTGCTTGTGAATTCATTCGTTTGTTCTTATTCTAACAATAGCGCTCACGATCATTGCTCTAAGAATATTTATAAAGACTATTTTAAACGTGAAAAAAATATTTAAATAGAATAATCGATACGTTATACATTATACAAGAAAGTCTTTTGTATGTAGAATTTTCACTAAATTTATTTTTGTTATCATTAATCATATTCTTATAGTAGATAAAATAAGTAAAAAAATGTTTTTTGGGTCATCTTAATGTATACGTAAGCTAAAGTTTGCTTTTTGACACTAAACTGTATATAATCTGCAAACATTTTTTATAACATTTTCAAGTTAGATGGACTAAGAAAATGACGCTTATTTCAATTTATGTAAACATTGTTGTTGTGTATCTCAAGTCAAAAGTACCAAAAAGTGAGATTGTCCTTTTTGTTCTATATACCTTACATATACATGCTGGAAGCACATAATGTATACAGCACTATCAACTACTATACGAATTAAATTCATAGAGCATTGCACAAGGAAAAAGCAAAGTGATTCACGTCCGTCGCAAAATTATATTGAAAATGAATGAAGGAAGAAATGAAAAAAACTAAAAAACTTTAGCATTCCTTTCTATTCCCTCTAGCGTACGTACGAACGTAAAATCACTTTACATCAGTTCTAACGCTTGCAGTATTTAAGATACTCAAGAGCTAACTTGAGCCTTATTTGAATTAAATGCTTGTGTTATTTTATAACAGGAACATGTGGAATGTGTGGCGCACTGTACTCGAGGAGAATGAGAAGCTGGCCAGAGCCCGGCTCGCTGCTGTGGAGATATTCCAGCAGCAAATAGCAGATGAAGCTAAGATTCTTCGCCAGCATAAACTCAATGTCGCCAAGAAGGTATGCATTTACACACAACACTGTCTGATAATGTAACATCAATACTGATGAAAAAGTTTCATAACTTATAAATATCCAATATCCGAAACTTGAAAAATTCTAAATTCTAAATTCTAAATAAACAGACGAATCTACCTCTATGCTATTTACTTTTCTTTTACAAATTACTTATTTTTATTGACCTACTTTAATGTAAATTTAATATAATGCTACGTACCTAGTTTAAATATTTCCTATTCCCTTTTTTTGTAATAGTTATTTTTTTTAATCACAATTGTAATATGCCAGAGGGAATAATAGAATATAAAAAGATCCGAAACTTTATTACTAAACGAGTTTGTTCTCATCTTTTTTTAATGTAATCATTTACCAGGGATTGGTAAAATAGCCATTACATTCAAAACCTAAGTATTTTTTTATATAGATTGTTTTTAGAATAGATAACCGTTACACACATTACCTTGAATGAACTCTAAATAAAATATGTACAATTGAGCACTAAGACATTTATCAATCCTCCTGGGAACTGACGGAATTAAAAGCCTACTTAAATTTATATGCTATAGAAATTTAAGTAGATAGTTCTATTTAATACAATCCTATGGGCAATCTAAATTATCTATTAGTAACCAACAACAATTAAACTATTAAATACAATAAAACAATAGCTAAAAAATAGCTTTTGGTTATATGAAATAACTAAAGCGATGATAGCTCTGTGGTAGCGTGTAAGAATGCCGCGACATGTGACGTGAGTTTGAATCCAACCGTCAACATCTTGAGAAAACCATAGCATGGTGGTAGGGCTTTTTCTAATGTCCGCCTGGCTAACTACCACCCTCAAGTAAAAAATTATTAGGTGTGGTAACATTAGGTGTGTTCTAGCAGTGGCACGTAAAAGCCAGTCCCACCTATAAAGGCCGGCAACGCACCTGCAATGCCTCTGGTTTTGTGGTTGTTCGTGGGCGCCGGTGATCACTTACCACCAGGTGAAACGCTTGATCGTTTACCCCCTATTCCATAAAAAAACTACAAAAGAAATGTCACTACTTAGTTGTTTTAGAATACGTTAAGGCAATGTTGTAAAATAATAATATAGTCTTCAAATAAAAATAAAACGTATATCAACGTAAATACTGTTCGAATTAATAAAGATATAAGACTAACTGAATATAAATATACTTTGTAAGATAAACCCACCTTCTTATAATTAAATCCTACTGGATGTGAGTTTCAGAGCTAAAGACGTAAGCGCTTCACCTTTGCTACGGAATATTAAATTTACCGAATAGATTATTCATATTAAATTAATTTAGAACAACCTGAGGTTCTACTTTATATTATATAAATTTAAGATTGATTGAACATGTATTAGATCCCCATTCCAAAGTTTTAACGAATTCTATAAAGAATCATTTAGGAGAAAAAACGGTAATTCCACCTTTAGGTATTTTTGGCTTAAATATCTAAACTGCTTGGATATTATGGAAATGTTAAAATACAAGTTGTATTTTCTTAGTTTACTTTTTAAATCAAAAATATAAAAAATGGGGTAGTCATCTTTGTTTTTATATAACACGTATATGCTTACATATATTTGAAAAAATATAAATTCATGTATATGAAGTAATTTACGGTTCAAAATTCACATCTAATAATCAGTAAATTACAATGGTTAACACTTTCAGAAGTATGGAGCTGTTTATAATGAGAAATTTGTTACTTAACTTCCATTGTTTCGTTAAAAATAAAAATATGTATGTGCATACTATGTATATTACATATTTTTGCACAGTGCACCGACTCCCTTGCTCAAGCACACAAGGAGCTGCAGATGACCGTTGTAGAAGTCGATAAAAACAAGAAGTTATATTTCGATGAGGAACACACCGCTCATGATGTCCGAGACAAGGCCAAGGACATCGAAGAAAAGTAAGTTTTTATAAACAATTGCGTTATGTTTCTATTTAAATGAATTTAAATGAACCTAGCCTTCAAAATATTATTTCAACATAGTATACCAACCCAAAAATTAAATTAATCAGAAAGGAGCATATTGTACCGTAGTGTGCCCAATATGAACTATTGCATTGTGTTTCTATTTACATGAGTATAAATGAAACTAGCCTTCCAAATATTATTTCAATATAGTATACCAACTTATAAACTAAATTAGTCTGAAAGTACCAGTTGAAGCGACGATAGCTCAGTCAAGGGACGTGAGATCGAATCTAACCACCTACAATGAGCTTGAGCTTTCAGTGAAGGAAAACATCATGAGGAAACCATATCATGGTGCTAACTATCACCCTCAAGATGAAAATCTGTCGCCAAATACCATTAAAGGTGTTCCGGCAGCGGTACTTGAGAGCCAGTCTCTCCACTAGGCTTAGTGTGTCCACCACTTTGGGACAGACTTAACATCTGGTCTAACGCTAAACTAGACCATAACGCTAAACATATAATGTATAAAAACATGATATGTAAATTTTCCTTTGATAATATTTTAAATTGCATTTGCCAATAGTGTCAGAGTATCGAACACAAAGTTCTTAGCAAACTATATTGGCATCTTAAGTGATCAATAACATGGTTACTTGACAGGGAAATCAGTTGCACACCTGCAAGGTGTGATATTTTATTACTTTATACTATCCCTGCAGCTTATATGACATCAATTTTAGGTACCTTTATCATAACAACTTTATATTGTCACTGTGTATTTTGTTCGGTACACTGGCAATTAACAAAATTACCCTCCCTGACAGAAGCAATAATTAGAAAAAATTTATTTGCCGTCAGTTATTTACTTTATTGAGTGGTAACTGTAAGGATTGAGTAATTATAAAAGGAATTATCAAATCAACTGATGACTAAATGGACAAACTGTTTGATCAAATTGTTGTGCTGCAAAATCGCCATTTATGAAATTTAAGTCTGATTGTTGCATAATTAAAATAACATGAAACACTATTATTCCATCCATATTCATTAAGTAACGTGCACCGAACACATTTCACTCGTTATTCAATTAGCTTTTTGACTGTCGGTATATGAAATAATGTTAATATTAATAATATAACAAAAAATAGTATTTTGTATTCAATTACACAACGAGGCCGCGCTGATTTTCTTTATGTATCGACATAGTATGTATTTAATATAATAATAAAAATAATAGTTTATTGGAACATAAACATATTATACAAAAAAACAAATGCTGTCAGCCAAGGTAGCGAAAACTGTGTCGCAGCTTATAACGATTTTTCGATACAGCTTTGTTTCTATTCATAGGAGTGTGATGTTAAATAACCTAACATCTTCCTCAATGATTGTTCTATCGAATACAAAAATAAATTTTGAAATCTGACTGGGAGTTATTAAGATTAGCGCTTTCAAACAAACAAACTTTTCCACTTCATATATTAATATACCAGATTAATTATTCTCTGCTAAAATATAAACACTTTTAATAGGTTTTTAAGCCTTAATAAATTAAATTTCACTGTTTATTATATAAAACGAAATACGGTACCAGTTTATTAAAGAACAACAGTTAAACAAAAGTAAATAAATACACTTTAATAACAAATGGAACTAAAAAGTAGAAAAGATACGTATTCTGTACCGATATTAAGTTTATTATTTCATTATAATAACAAAATTTCTTATTAATTTGAAACGAAGTCTTATATTCACAGAATTTGTATAAAAGCTTCGAATCCATTCTACGATTTTTTTTTTCATACCTTCGAACAAATATAATATCGTACGAACAACATAAATACAAATATATATAGTCCAATTATTTACATTAGATAGATACAAAAAAAACTTTAATACGAATAAGGGAATTTCCATAATATCTGTTTAAATGTTTTGGCGAAATTTGGTGAATATGAAAGGTCGTGCGTTAAAATTAAACATTTTTTTATCAGAAACTTGCACTATATAAACTTTACAAATATAACGAATATTTACGTATTATATTCGTTTTTAATAGCACTAATTAACAATCACACAATTTACTTATCGCTAATTTCTTTGATCACACTATTCACTTAGTCACAGCTTTCCGCCGGTTTCCCGTTCCAGTTTTCATTTGTTATTTAGTTTGACGTATCAAGTATTACTGAACTGGCGGTAGTTTATCCCTTTTACGTTGTAATTCTCGTTTATAAAAGAGTCTCGCTTAAAAGATGTTCGGCTACAGCTAAATAGTTTTATTAAATATATTGTAGGTACCTAATAAATACAATAGAGTAAGGTCGTCTAAGTAGTAACGTTTAAGGAAATAATGGTCTACTTTTGTTGGTGTAATTCATAAGAAACATTTTTTTTCATATATGAAATTGTATTGTATTTTCTTTTTTAACCAATATTCATATAAATTGAAAAATCTTTATAAAAATGGTATATAAATTTTTTTTAAAGAGGGATTACGGTGCCTCCTCGTCTAAATAGTAGCACCTAAGTTGTGCTTAGAATAAGTCTTGAATAAAGATGTCACAAATTATATACGAAACACGATTAACAAAGAGACTACGTTGATAAACTACAAAAACTAACTTACAACGATATTTTTTGCTTTTATCACAGTCTCAAAGTAAAGAAAATTCTTCAGTACCTAAGTTGTACCATTAATTAACCATGATAATAATAATATAAATATCGAGCGTGCTACGGTAGGCCGAACTCTCTCTCTGGATCATCAGTACCTATGTAAACAGCCTGAGTGTTTCATGAGCAAAATGTATTGAAAATATCAAATATATTTTTATTTATACGTTTGTTAGACACGTCCTATTTGTATTATTCTGAAATTGTTTATTGTTGCTTTAGGTAGAATAGATTTTTATTAGATTCATCGTTATTTATGAATGTACAGATTATTCCAATAAATACACTGAATTCTAATTCCCTTTTGTAATTTTTGAATTCTTTGATTATGTATGAGCAATCGTGCCTCTGTCGGTAATTTGCATAGTGGTAGAGGTTTTTCTAATGCCCGCCTGGCAAGCTACTACCTTTAAATTGACACTTGAGAACCTGTTCCTCCACTAGGCTTAGCATATTCACTAATTTGGACCACATCGTCACTATAATCATGTGAGGTTGTGACCATAACGCTAAATCTATAACTGTAAAAAAAAGCAATATGCATTTTATAATATTATATAAAATCGAATCTATAGTTGCATTACACCTATCCGTCTATCATTTCTATCAGTTTATCATTTAAAATCATCGATCACTATTACCTATCAAAACGTCTTGCGAGACATCTGTACAGATTATTTTGATTCTGCCTTTATTTTTCGTTTTAATCTCTAGCTATCTGCTTACTACCGATATTATAAGTCTTTTTTAATAAGGCTCTTTACGCTGGGTTTTCTAGCCTTATATCTATCATTACTCGGTATAGGACTTGTAGCAACAATTTATTTTGTGTTATGAAGAATTACAATGACGCTAAATACCTAACAGCATTTTTTCTACAATTCTCACAGCGCATTTCTGTTTAATGTATAGAAAAATCTTTTGTAAAAAACGTAATCCGCTTTTTGTATAAAAATGTTCATTTTTTTCAATTTTGTGCAAAATTCTATATTGAACGAACTCATATACGAAGTAAAACAGAAAAATAAAAACATTGCCTTCAATGCTAACTTTTGCATGTTAATTATGAAATCCTTTTCCTAGTACACCTAAAACGAAATAATAATTTCAACCGGACTGAGTTTTACGTGTATTTGAAATAAGTTTTATTCGTAAAACGACAAAGTATACCTTTAACAAAACACATTACAATTATTACGCTTATAATACTGTACTTGTGGAAAAGTAGTACAGTTCGCTGCGCATTATCGGTGCATTCCCTTGAGTACATTTTTGATATGACGATAAAGTAAAGGAAGAGACAGACAAACGCTTTAGGGTTTGCGACAACTAAAATAGTTTCGTGTATGTAAAGTTAGGTGACGGAATCAAAGAATGTTTTAGGTTTGATTCATATTTGAAGCGATGATAGCTCAGCGGTAGTGTGTACGGACACCCCGTCAAGGGCCGTGAGTTCGAATACACCTACAATGAGTTAAGCTTTTGGTGAAGGAAAACATCGTGAAGAAACCATAGAATGGTGGTAGGGTTTTTTCTAATTTCCGCCTGGCTAGCTACCACCCTCAAGTTGAAAATCTGCGGCTTAATACCGATAGGTGTATTCCGTCAGTTGCACTTTAGAGCCAGTCCCCTTACAAGTATAGCGTGTCTACCCACTTAGGCTGTATCGCCATGTAAGATCAGGTGAGATTATGGCCACAACGCTAAATCGTAACTACATATACTATATATATATATATATATATTATTTATGTTATTAACTATTATTATTATTTATAAAAATATTTAGAAAAACAGTCATATTCATAGTTATAATACTAGAATAGACATCATCTTGCTCTGCCCCACCCAAGGCTAACAACTATACTGAAATCATTTAAAGGACAATGTGTCCGATTCTATAATAAAATCCCTAAAAAAATACGTGAACTACAATTAAAACAGTTTAAAATAATTGTAAAACAAAAACTTATCATACAATCGTATTTGCAGATTATTTAGCAGATAAACATGCATGAGATTAAATTATTGTTAATATTTTTATGTTCGAACAATTGTATAGGATACATGATAAAAAAAGCGATTGCTGAAGAATTTCTTTTGCTGTTACTTCTCTTCCAGAACCTTATGATGTTTCCGGAACGGTACTAGATTTTTAACATCAATAAAGTGACATTATATACTATTTTTTAGAAATAAACGATTTGAATCATTAAATTATTAATTTATTAGAAGTGTGCTTTATTCAACTGTAATCTTATATCGGCAGCATTCTTTACGTAAATTAGATATACCGTTTATATAACTTAATGTAAAACATCTATTAGCGCGCTTTGGCAGTAAAATCGATCCGCTTGCCGTGAACGAGAAACAGCATTTCGCTCGCATATGCTGTCATGCCTTCTTTGCCACCTCTCTCGACTCCTTTTTGTATTTGCGCCCATATACTATAGCATTCGTTTCTTTTTCATGTGAACATACATAAGGGTGACATAAATTCGAATGAAATCAAAATTTTCAAAATCTTATAATATACGCTATCGAATGTAGTGTGTTTACAACAATCATAAACACTTTGTAAAATACATACTCGCTAGAAATCCATTACGCGGTTCACTTCAATGTTGCACTAGATACACTGATTGCTTATACGATACAGGCTTCATACGTATACATACTATAGGATGTTTACTACTATTCAGACATAAAACACATCTCTTGAAGCTTAAGTTACAAACGCGAATACACATCTCGTAAGAAGCAACAAAGTCCGTTAACAGCCTGAGACCGTTTGGAATTCCAAATGCAACGCGAACGAATGTATAAATTATAATAAAACAAAAAAGTTTTCATGTTTTTATAACGGACTAAAAAGTATAAAATAATAGATTGGAAACGAAAGACATGGGACACATACAATATATATCTAAACATGCGCCCCATGTTTTTTGTTTACAATATTTTATTTTATACTTTATAGTTCGTTACGAATACGTGGTACATTAATTTTTTTTAATAATATTTTCTGCTTTTTAGCGTAATGCGAATGAAATTTTTATAACATCTGTTCATCTGTCTGTATTAAACTACTGTCATCTATCATATCTATATCTTCTGCTTTTCGTATTTTTTCTTCTTTTTCCCATCTGTTTACTATCTACTCATACTACTCACAGCTCATAGAAATGTCAGTTTTAAATCAATTAAGAAATTCCACCCGGACACACAGGAATGCGAGTAATAAAAACATCGTAATATATTGTACGTTGGAAGAAATAAGATAAAGCTTAATTTATCAAAACTTGGAGCTTGACAACGCTAGTGCGTTCCTTCGGGCAGAGGTTCCTGCACAACACTGGCTCAGCTGCAGTCTGGTATTACACATAGCATGCATTCATTATGGATATCAGAGAGCAAATTTTAATCATAATTTGAATAAACTAGCATTACTACAACAAGTATTGACAGTTATATAATATGTAATAACAATGAAACAATCTATTATGATAAGCTTGAATGTAAATTTCTATTGTTGAAGAAATAAAAAACACTATAGAGAGTTCTACTGATTATAATTACCTCTTGGAAAATTTTATCTCGTTATGTTATAAAATATTATCACTATAAATTAACCGAAATAATGTAGTTTCTTATTAAAATAAAATTTAAAAGGAAAAATTAGTATATAGTTGCTTTAGAACTGTCAGATATTATCTTCTACAGCTCACAAACTTAGAAAAACTTAATTTTAATATTTAGATTTGCTTGAAAACATTAAAATCAATGAACATAATATTCTGTTTAAGAAATCCTTGAGTAAACTTTAAAAGTTTCGAATTTGATGCTGCTTAATTATTTTCGTGTAACAATAGAAAATCTCTAAAGCTGAAAGGAACACTTTATAAAACTATTATAAGAACTGTCATATTATAAGAATATGAATGTTGGGCAACCAAAGTGACTGATGAAAGAAAATTACACGTAGCAGAGATACGAATGCTACGATTGATGTGTGGAGTGACTAAAATGAAGATTATGAATGAATATATTCGAAGAGGCATGAAAATAGCACCAGTGACAGAGAAATTGAGGAGAAATAGGTTAACGTGGTATCGGTTACTGTTATGACAAAAAATGAAAGCCATATAACTAGAGGAATATTAAGTATGAAAGTAGATGGATGTAGGAGAAGAGGAAGAGCGAAGAATATGTGGATGGACTGTGTAAGGGAAAATATGTGTATAAAAAGTATGAGTACTGAGATGACAACTGACAGGGTAGACTGCAAGGAGAAAACATGTTGTGTTGACTTTACCTAGGTGGGATAAGGGTTATGAAGAATAAAAATTATCCGTAGTATTAAAAAATATATATTATTTCCAAATTTGGGTATTTGAGAGTGACCTCTAAATCATTCAAAGTCGAGCTAAACTTGGATGGCTATATTTTTCAGCAGTGATAGGAAAAAATAGTCGATATTATGAATCAAAGTAATAAAATCATACAGAACGAGAATAAATCTACTTGACGGTCATAATGCTCATGAGTGTAGGCGTATATAAAAATACCAAACAACGTGATTGGAAATAAATTCTAATGTGAATGAAAAGCGTGATGGATGAGGCTGCCTTTTTAATGTGACGTGACGTGACAATGTTATACAAAAAACAATATATGAAAAGCGTAGTATAAAAAATAAATACACTAATAAAATGATACACCTTTCTTTATAGTTTGTTTCCATTATATACTTAAATGCTATCTACACTTATTTTTTACAACATTGTTTATTGAAACAATGTTGAAAGTGGGAAATAATTCTTGATATAAAATCCACGCATTAATATTTTTTATTAAGGAATATTATTTACAGGGATTTGTCTCATTAGACTAATGAAGGAAAACAAAGCAAAGAAATAATAGAATAGAATAGAAAGTGGCGATCATCCATTTTCATTATCCGTCCATAATATTAATTATTTCGTACTTATGTTTCCTGAAGGAACATTTACCGAGTATTTTTTTATTAATTAGAAAATTATCATTACATGCATTTTGTAAACAGGCTGAAGAAAAAGAAAGGTTCATTCTTCCAATCAATTACTTCACTGCAGAAGAACAGTGCGAAAGTTTCCTCTCGCCGAGACCAGCTCGAAGAGAAGTCTACTGGTGCCAGAAATGATTATCTGCTCAGTATTGCTGCGGCTAATGCTCATCAGGTAATATAATAAGTTATATAAATTACCATTTATTCCCCCTTATTAATTAGTTTAATCCTTATCCTTACTAATATTTTAAATGTGAAAGTGAGATTGTTTGTTACGCTTTCACATCAAAATTAGTGAATCGATTTTACGATTTTGGTATAAAGATAGATGGAAACCAGGACACAGCGACAGCCTGTTTTTTCTCAAAAAATACTTATTGCAAGTGGGGTAAAGAAAGGTATAAACTATGTACTAAACTTTTTTGCATCTTCCGATTTGTTTCACAAAAATAATATTAATGTGAGCGAAGTCACAGGTAAACGCTAGTCGTTAATATATTCGAATGTAAAGACATTAGAAATGTTATTCCAATTACACTATACTATATTTCTACTTGGACTATTGCTATTCCAGACAGGTTGCTGAGTAGTAGTGTCTTCATTTTTATATGCATTGCATATTAGTTAAATAATTCATTAATAGGTTAGTTGGGTATGGTTATACAACCACTTTTCTCAAGAAAAAAACATGTTCGATGCAATCCGAGCTGGTGAAGAAAATCAACGTGATGAAACCACAACGTTGTACTAACACATTTTATAATTCCCATTAGCTACTACCCATCAGAATTAATTAAAATCTGTCGCTTTGAACCTATAGGTGTGTATACTAAAGCAGCTAAACTTGGCATGATACGTTACAAATAAAACCTCTGGAGGGAGTATAATATTATTTTTCTTAATATTAACTATGTTCGTGAAGTTTAATCAAATTATGTATTGTAATTAATTTTAAAAATTAATAAACGCAGAATCGGTATTTCCTGGTTGAGCTACAAACTTGTATGCAAAGCATGGAGGCTGCTGTCTACGAGAAGGTCTCCGACTTCTTAACTTTGATGGGCCGCACGGAGCTACTAACATGCTCCGCTACGCAGCACTCCTTCGGGAAGATACGCGATCAAGCACTCCAACTAACCAGGGAGTATAACCTCCAATGCGTGTATTTGTACTATCCCGTATTGAAACAGCACATTCAGGTACGAATCTCTAAGTCGCTGTCATCGAAGAGCTATGTAGCGAACTGTAACAACTAATACTTTTGCGCAGAGTGCGGTTTTACATTTGCCAGTGTATTTTTATTTAATGTTTCCTTTTTCTGTACAATTTTACTTTTATTTCATATATTATCAGCGCAATACATTTTCAAGAGGTATAATTTTTTTCTTCTTAATTTCTTACACAAGTTATAACTTCTATTTCATATTTAAAAAAGTGGGAAATTATTTATATTTTAGTAACACACTCAACACTTACAATTAATTTTATTTTCATAATAAAGTAAAATAGCGAAACAGGTATGTACTACACATTAATATATATGTATCTCTAAATGAATGAAACATCATTTATGTGAATATTTTGTTTATGACATATTATCACAAGAAATAATGTGTACAACATGTTTTTTATTAAGAGCGGATATATAAGTGTGAAATATGGTATTTTAGAGACAACGCTGTGCGTAGTATTGCAGTTAATGCAGTTAGCATTAAGTGGAATATTTTGAGTTAGTATTTCAATAGAATATGAAGACAATTAATTAAACTCTCGGAAAATTTTGTACCTATAATTATACCTTTTTATTAATTAATTAAGTCTCGAATTTTTTAACTGACTCAGAGATACCTATAAACTCATATAATTTAATGTACAATAATATGTCTGCATATATTTCGAAGAATATTAAAAGTAAATTCACTTGACAATATTTGTTTTGCAAAAGAGTTTGTACGGATTTTTACAAATTCTTATTGGACATTTTTACTGTATATTCATTATCTTATTATTAGTTAGTGTTTTGAAATGTGTGTATTTCGATCGTTGATAAGTATTATGTGTTGTCTAATAGTACGAGTTCGAGCCATGCGACAACGATCCCGTGGAGACAGTGACCATCGAGCACGAGTCGGTGGCGCTGACCCTCGGCCAAGAGGCTCGTCGTTGGGCCACCCGCGTGGTCCGCGAAACTGCCTTAGTGCGGGATGCTATGCGCAAATTGAACCTCTACCAGGCCATGCGTGAGGCCGGGCAAAAGGTCACTAGAATATATTCGTGATTTTTATTATTTATTTACAATTTATGCATGCAATGGCGGGCTTAATACCATAGGCATTCTCTGGTAGTCAGCCTTAAGGTGATGTAGAGGTAAAAGATTGTAGGTGTATAACAAAAAATAAATAGACGACAGAAAAACTAATATAATATTAACACTAAGTAACTATGAGCAAGATCACGTCCAGTGGACCCCCCCTTTTCCACTTGATTATTAAATTCACGTATGAATATTTCTACATGAAGTATTTACTATGAACAATGAATCCCCAGAACAGTTTTTGGAAATTTTCATTTTAACAAAATTTTTTTTTAATGAAAATTTTTATGACTTTTAATTAAAAAATCAATAAATAAAAAGCTATTAAAGATATTTTAATGAAACTTTCAGGATTTATAGTTGAATAGTTGTACTTTGATAAGTTACACAAAAGTTTAAATTATTTATTGATTTTCATATTGTTAATTATCTTTTTAGTTAACAAATGAAAATTTTAATGACTTCTCCCTCAAAAAACAACATTTTTTTTCTCGATATTATGCATTAAACATTTAAGTAATAGAATCCGCAAAAAAATTTGAATGCTTGCGATTAGATTGAACAAAAAAAAAAATATTTATCACGGGCGGTGAGCGCTGTCGGTACGGCGCGCTGCCGCGCGTCATTCACTTACTTTTAATTTACTCAGTAATTGTAAGTACAAAGCAATTCTTTATTTTTTTAATAAAAAAAATGTTATTTAATGGATAATTTTACTGAAAGTCATTAAAATTTTAATTTGTTAACTAAAAAGATAATTAACAATATGAAAATCAATAAATAATTTAAACTTTTGTGTATCTTATCAAAGTACTACTATTGAACTATAAATCCTGAAAGTTTCATTAAAATATCTTTAATAGCTTTTTATTTATTGATTTTTTAATTAACAGTCATAAAAAATTTCATTAAAAAAAATGTTGTAAAAAGGAAAATTTTCAAAAACTGTTCTGGGGATTAATAGTTCATAGTAAATACTTCATGTAGAAAAATTCATACCTGAATTTAATAATCAAGTGGAAAAGGGGGGTCCACTTGACGTGATCTTGCTCTATAATAAGTATATAAAAATATATATAGGGAAATACAGTAATACACTATTTTGTTATGTACATAAATACAAATAAATAATTATGATAACACTCATAAAACATAATGAAAGAGTTTAACTGATTCTGCCAAAAAATTTTGTAAAACTGACGTACCTTGGCTTTGAAGCCAAAGCGATTAGTCGACATTCTGATATCAAGTGGGAGCGCATTCCATAGTAAAATAGATAGGATATAGAAAGAAGAGTGTACAAAACCAGAAGTATGAGCTAGACACAGCAGGAGAAAATTATTAATATGTTTATTTATCAATTTGAAATATATATTCACATTCACATGGGAAACAATGTGTGCGCTAGAAGTTAAAAACTGTTCCAATAATTATCGTTAGGATTGTGTCTACATTCGAATGTATCTAACACAGCAGTTTCAAATTTCAAATTAATGACGCATAGTAATAGCAGGGTTGTTAGGATAATTATGTATTTTGTGAGAAAATGTTTAGTTATTCACTTCATATGTATTATACTTGTTGTAAACGTTTTGTTTTGTTCGAGGTAAATGCGATAATGACCAGTTGGTATCGTGTTCGGACACCGTTTTAATCGACGTACGTTCTAAACCTAAAATGTGCTTGAATTTACAATGAATTTTAATTGCTATCCTCAAGTTGAAATAGCTTATTAATTATCTATTTATCATATATATCGTTTCTACTAGCAGTATTTTAGAACTACTTGCTCAGATATATTGCGATATTACTTTTGCTCCATAAATACATCAAGAAAAATTGTAGTAGTATGTTTAACTTTTTATTACAAAACACAAAACAAGGCTTTGTTCTGTTAACAAAAAAAAATTAAGATTTTAAAAGCAATATGCTTTTGGTGAATTATCATTTCTTTATTATTTTATATAAATAAGTACACCAATATATTGTCTAGGACCTTTGCGATAAATACTATGGATCGTGATAATGCGTTTCATTATTTAATTTATATTTTATTTATAATAATGAAGTTGGAAAACTAGAAATTACAATAAAATATATAATACTTCATTATTTTTGAAATGGTTATTATAAAACAGTAAGTTATACACTCTCGTCTTCGATGCGGTTTATTACCCTACGAAATTTGTATGTTACTACTTTCTAACACACGAGTATCGATAATTAAACTAATTTAACTGTAAAATTAGTTAATACTAATATACAAACAGGTCGACCCTAATGATCCCAATGGTCCTGAAATCGAGGTGCGAATGGATGATCTACGCTCTGTTATCCGGCGTTCCGAGATATCGAAGGCTAAATACGAAGCCAGGCTTGAGTGTCTGCGTGTCGGAGGCGCCCCTGTGGATGAATGGTTGAAAGAAATCGACCTTCTGGCCGTCCAAGAGACTCTTCCGCGTAGCAGTAGCCTACTCAGCGTCAGAACTGACATGTCTGGGGCAGCTGTAAGTGGAATTTTTAATGGTGTAAATGTAACGCTTCGTTGTAATTACTTTACCATACAATCGATTCAACGTTGATTACTATTTCAACTAAATAATAATAGTATACCATCGTATTCTATAGAATTTTGTGGTAATAATAGCTTTGACTCGTGAGGTTTCCATTAGTTTCCCTGACCCGGCTTAATAAAATTTGTAATAGTCGTTCTTGGTATAAATTGCATTTTTTTGTTCATCGTACGAAAATAATGTACGTACTTAAACAGACTCACTGTGATTTGAAATATGGGTACAGGATCAACCAAGCTCCGACTCGTTCTACGACAGTGATAATACAGAGGGTGAAGCAACTACGTCCGCTGTTGTGTCAACATCTGGCCATCAGCGCACCACCTCCGAGTCCCAGCATGAGGACGAGCATGAAGAAGATGTTGATGGTAAAAACCTCTGTAGCTTTTTACTTTTCTAAGTGAAAACTTCTATAGGAAAGTTTAGATAGGGAGTAAATTCATGTAAGTCGTCTTCGACATGGTCACGTGACGTGTTATCGTACACACTATATCTGTTCCTATTAGTATAACTTATTGCGGTGTAAACAGTTTTCATTTACAAGTTTTAAATTAAGATTAAACAATTTATTTGGATTTCCAATAATAACAACAGTTTGTTTATAGTATTCAGTTTTCACTTCTGTCGGCAGTCCGCATGACTGCTTTGATTTTTTTTAATTTAACCTATTAACGTTCGAATTTATTTCATATCAATATTTGGCTCTAGTTTTCGTTTAGAAGTTAAATTTGTGAAATGTTATATAATTCTTGTAAAAAAATTGTTCCGCGAAGATTGTCTTTGGCTATAAATTATCTTTTACCGTTTTTAATATGAAGTGATTTAGTATTCTTCACTATACGTATCTAGCTGATCTATTGGTTTAATTTTAATATTATTTATATATTGAAATTGACACGCTTACCGCGTGTAATGAACGGATGTATTTTTTTTTACTTTGCAATGTTTTAAATAGCTGCATTGGAAGAGGAACGTATGCGCATTGAGCAACTCACCGTGGGGTGGGACGACCCCACTCAAGTGAACTGGGGTGAGGGAGAAGGTGAAGGGGAGCATGAAGGTGAAACTGCTGCTACAGAGAACTTGGAGCCGCCTATAGTTCCGTTGTACAAGTGTACTGCACTGTACTCTTATAAGGTAATTAGCCGTCAGTCACCCACTACGCTGGGCATAAATACCGTTTTCTATAACATCAGCTCCTTCAACGGAAACGTAAAGCGGCATTTACACAGGCCGGCATGAAAGAAGTGACTGGAGATAAAATGTCGTTCCATCAATTAAGTGAGTAGAACTGCTACTAGAAACGACTAGAAACTGCTGCATTATTTTATTAAAACCTGCAGTAATAAAATTCCCCGTTATCAGAGTTTTGTTGCATATATTCCGACCAAGTAGTATTATCCAACACACGAAGAAATCTCCAGGTGGTATTAACTTGTTATTGTTACATATTTTATATCGTTATAAACACAATACTGCAAAAAGTAAAAATGATGTCTGCATAAGTTTGTTATTTAAATATCTTTTATTGAATTGTAAATACTCTCCTTTGATAACGATTCTTCACATCTATCCTGATGTACATGATACCGCTAATTCAGACAATTCTATCGCCAAAGTATCCAAATCCAAGTTGAAAAACAAAGCCAATATCCAAACAGAGTCTGATTTAGATATAAAGAGGCCCAAGGCCATTTCGTTATGAAGCCCTGTCATCTGGATAGGGTTGATCTTAACATTTTTAAATTTCCTTATTAGTCATATGTGTAGAATTCCTCCTTATTTTCGATCCAGTATTTTATTGTTCACTGGTTTTATTATAGTATAATTTTAATTTTGTCACAACTTGAATGTAATTCCGTCTTGATCTTGAGGCCATAGGCGGAAGCCTGGATAGTCTATAAGAAAATCGGGCTCTGTGTCCAAGTCATCCGTGTACTAAAGAATTTCTCGATGAAGTAAATACACAAAGTTACAAAGTAAACTTACTGAACGTAGCTCCAGTTTTTGTATAATCTTTACTTATTTACGTTAATAATTAAAGTTCATGTCAAAATTATTCTCAGTGTTTTAGTTTTCACATTGTCACGTCTGTTGTGGTTTTTATCTAATTGTATAATTTTATTATATAATATTAGATAAGTGTTTCATTTTTATATAATTTTACTGGATAGCTAGATAACAATTGTTTCCATCGAAGACGAAAAGAAGTGTAAAAGCTGTCTCTAGTCTTTGACGATACGGTGGTTTGAGTATCGTCGTGATGTCTCTTATAGTGGTACGGTACCTCTCGCCAGATGAGTCTCGCCACAAGTACCCCTTGCCTTGGCCTGAGCTCAGGCAGTGCGTTGCTAAAGTGGATATTTTTACCTCGTCTTTCATCATTACAGCAGATGCAACACTATGTATATACTCTTGTCTTCCATAATCAAGCAGGACAGTAACATCCTATATCCGACTACGCCTTGGTAACTTTGTACATAGCGATAAATCTTTGTTCTTCTTTCTAGTCTTTCTTTCTGCAGTCCTCTCTAGTTTATTGCATTTGAAGATCTAATACACAAACAGGATATTATAATATACCTACTAACTGTGCCTTCGTTTGTGTGGAATTAAAAATTATTTAATCATTGTTACCCGTTTTTGTAATTTTTTTTAATACAGCTTTGGTCCTATTAGTAGTTGCGTGATTTTAAATAACCTAAAATCGGTCTTAATGATTGCTCTGTTAAATACAAAAGCAATTATTGAAATCCGACAAGTAGTTCTTGTGATAAGCGCGTTCAAATAAACAAACTTTTCCGCTTTATAATATTAATCTATATTGATATGAGTACACAATGCATGAATTAGTAATTTCAGACTTATATTAATCTTAAAACGACTATTGAAATGAAATAACACATGTTTAATTTTATAAACTAAAACAATGCATAATGTAATTCAATCCCACTCGTAGTTAAACAACTGATCGTATTACGCTTCTAATTTTCTATTAGAATAGCTAGCTCCGCAGACATTGTTTTGCCGTTTCCAATAGTCAATAATGTAACTTGACCAGTGTGGCGTCTATCGTGTTCAAGAATAATATAAAAATCTTAGCAAAGATACGAAGAAATTTCATGATAACCGATCAAACAGTTTTGAACATTATCAATTTCAATAAACTTATTGCAGATATTCAACTACTATTTATATAAGCAGTATTAATGTTCAAATATTTCGTCGCTGAGTTTGCTTTCTTTTGTACAGCGGTTTAATTCGTGTTTTAATTTTTCGGTTAACGGTGACAGGTTAAAGCTCGACGATTGACACCCTGCGTCGCATCGTTCAGATTACCCGCACCATTATTTTATTGCCACTCAGCGTACTTTCTACCCTACTGTTTTTACTGTATTGTTCCGCCTTTCAAGATCGTAGCGTAATGAAATATAGAATATAACTTTATCCAGTAAATAGGCTATATCATAAAAATATTTTGTCACACTATCAAACACACTATTTTTAGATATTTATTGTATTGTTATAGCTAATAAGTTTTCTATTAAATCTCTAATATTTTTCTTAGTTATTTTATGATACTGTTGATATGGTGAAGATATAACTAGGTACATAACCCACTTATTATAACACTACAGAAACATAATTGCTAATTTATTATCCTTGTCATCTATTCAATTTTTTTCTACTTAATAGGTTTAGCATTAGAACCACAATCTCACCTGGTTTTAATTAACGATATGGCCCAAGATGGTGGGTACGCTAAGCCTAGTGGAGGGACTGGCTTACAAGTGCACCTACCAGAATATACCTATAGGTATGTGGTGATACATTTTCAATTTGAGGTTGGTAGCTAACCAGGCAGGCATTAAAAAAGGCCCTACAACCGTGCATTCGTTTCATAACGATGTATACGTTCACCGAAAGCTCAAGTTCAATGCAGGTAGATACGAACTCGCGTCTCTTGACGCGGCGTCCGTATACACTACTAAGTGAGCATTAATCGCTTCAAATTGATTTTAATCTTCTAAGCAAGGATTAAATAACAATATGCCATTACACCTCTAACTGTATTTTTTATTACCAGAGAAAACCCCAGAAAGATAGATCTGAATCTATTTACACCAGTATAACTAGTGAAGCATCACCTTCTTAAAATAACTTAGCATTGTATTTCTGTGATGATTAGAGTTTCCAGCACTTCTCATGTGAGGGTGAATCAAAGTCGGCTACGTGATAGGGTTAGTGTTATACCTCTTGGGCACATGGGTGACAGTTGACTCAATCAAGTAGGGAGTACGTTTCATGATTCACCATTTTAAAAATAAAAATGTTTTAAATAGGCTCAAAACCCTGATGAGCTATCCATCATTGAGAACGAGCAGCTAGAGGTGGTCAGTGAAGGCGATGGTGACGGTTGGCTCCGCGCTAGAAACTACCGTGGGGAGGAGGGATACGTCCCCCATAATTATCTCGACGTTGATCGAGAACAAGTGAGGATAGCTTATAATATTTGCCAATTTTCAGTCATATCATATTAATCGATATACAATTTACATTTTATTTACAACAATAAAAACAGACAAGAACAAACCATATAAACATTTTGAAATTTATTTATAATACTAACACTTCACAAAACAATATTATGTTCAATTATATTTACTTAAAAGAAAACTAATTTAGTTTTCCTTCTAGTCTACGATTCATTGAGTGGCACGCGTTTCGACGACTTCTGTATAACGAACTTTAAATAATTTTTATATACAAAAATACTGCGACTCGATGTTGTACCGCTCATCCGATTTCAATGAGCTTTTTTATTTTTGCTCCAACTTGATTGATAGGATTTTTTTTATCACAATAGATGACTCTATCCCTTAACGTGTTTAATAGCGCTATAGTGGAGTTATCAACCACAAGAAAGTAGAAATAAATAAATAAAGTAAATAAAACACAATGCCTTACGTTTTTTTTTTCTTCAAAATATGGAATATTAGTAAATTTTAATATAACAGGTTTATTTTGTAGTGAAAAGCATAAAATGCCACTTCTTTCTAAGAGATTATGTAGTTATCCAATTAAGATAGATTTCCAATATAAAGTATTGTCCCTTTCTTTATTACCTAGGCTTCAGCTACTCCTGGACTAGTCTCCCAGATTTCCTTTTCGTCCGTGGATTACACAGTGGAGGGCGAGGACGCCGATGTGGTACAATCTCCTGATCAGATCTCAGTGATTTCGGCTCCAGTAGCCAAGCCGGAGGAGCCAAAGCCCGAAGAACCGGTCGAGAAACCTAAAGAAACCGCCAACGAGATGAAAACTCTCGGCTACTGCTTCGCTATTTATGATTATGACGCTGAAGCTGATGACGAACTCAATTTTGAGGAGGGACAGGTAAAGATTTTAAATATTTTTCTGTACTCGTTAAAGAATCAATATGCAGGTGGACTATATTACTTTCTCTTTATCAGGTTGCCAATAGTTGAATAGTATTTCTTATATTTAGATATAACGCTTATTTTTTTTTACTGTCCAAACTAATTATAGGCTAACACAACATGCATTAACTATAGTTTTTAAACTAAATTGTCTATATTATATGTAAACCACATTAAAGTAAACTATATATAAACTAAATTATTAAATTAAAGTTTTAGTAATTAAGTAATTGTCTCAGTATCTTCTTAAACTGTCCACGTGAATACGTACTGAAGAACTTACACTACCGTAAAAATTTACATAATTTCGGTATGGGATGGGCCAATTGTCAGGAAATAATCTATGTTAGAAAATTCGGGGTGAGCGAGAAAGTAAATCTTGAGACAAACTTCTCAACAGTCCATGGATTCATCGTGTGGATCAGTGGCGAATTTACACATATGCCGCCTGTAGGCTAGTCAATTGTTTCCACCCCTACCTACTGCTATAATTGGATACCACACATGACTACGCTAATTGTATAAACACATAATTACAGTACTTCTTAACACTTAATTTTTGATGCGATGATAGCACAGTGGTAGTTGTGTACGACCGTGTCAAGAGACGTGAGTACGAATCCAACCGCTTACAGTGAGCTTGAGCTTTCCGTGAAGGAAAACATAGTGAGGAAACTATACCATGATGGTAGGGCTTTTTGTAATACCCTCCTGGCTAGCAACCACCCTCAAGTTGAAAATCTGCCGCCAAATACCAATAGGTGTGTTCCGGCAGTTGCACTTGAGAGCCAGTTCCTCCAGAGGTTTAGCGTGTCCACCAACTTGGGCCGTATGGTCACTTAAGATCAGGTGAGATTATGGCTATAACGCTGAACCTCATCTATATAAAACAAACTCAAATTATAAGTGGCAAAACACAATTACATTTTGACTTATCTGTATAAACCTTTTTGTTTTCTGTGGGATATAAAAAAGTGCTCAGTATTTGCTGCCCCTAAAATCTGCCGCCATAGGCTCCAGCTTGCTGGTAAATCCGCCACTGGTGTCGGTGGCAGATCTTTCATGTGACAGAGCAAGAAACTCCGAGCAATCCTGAGATTTGTGACATGGGAAATTAAGGGGTCCCTTTCCATCACGCGGCAACACCCCTCTTGTTTCTCTGACACTCAGCTGAGTAGGTAGAAGCCTGCTAGGACGGCTTTAAAGGCACTTTCTAGTGTAGTACTTGCTGCAGTCCTAGACAGACCAAGATCTTTTAGAAGATCATAAAGCTATTACGCTGTTATACCTCTCGCACCCACTTCGATCGCGTATAAATTAACTACGTAACCATTCCAATCAAATGACTTTTATTATTATTACTAACCCTAATCTGTAAACTTGTATTGTTCGAACAAATATGGAAATGAATCTGAAAGAAATGATAAAATATTATTATTATTATTCCTATTCAAGTCATCTAAATACAAACTTTCATCTAAATAGTTCCAGCAGTTGTGAGAAATTTACCTAAGTAAAAGTTGCAGAACTTTGATTAATGTCGGGGAGTAAATATGTCAAATAGGTAGCCATAATAGAAGCATATAAACTATGGCATATGTAGCAATTCATTTCTAATATAATGAATACTATTAAATAAAATATAACCATACTACTAATTCACAACATTTTAAACTCATTCACAAAATATACATATTTTTACTAATATTTTGAGACAATTGGGAATACAGCCTAATTATATGCTTTGTAAGCGCTGCTGTACTAGTAAACTGTATAATATCAAATTTAATAGATATATTTCATGGTATAGTACTCTCATTATATAATATATTCTGTTACTCATATAAAACACACCATATAATTTTCTCGTGGCCAAAATATCTACCGGTATAGAAGTAGGTGCTTATATAATAGTAAAACAAGGTTATCAATTTGGAAACTGTGAGGATCTTGTAAGGCGTGCATATTAAACTAAAATTTGCCAACGACTTCTTCCTCATTGAATCATAACTTATTTTGCGTTTCAATCCGATTGTGAAAGAATTTTACAAGATTACTCACTTGGATGAAGTAGAGATTGCCTGAAGATTTCATAAAAACCCGACCAATCGTTTTGAAATCTTTATTGAATTTACATACACACATTCCTTTTTTATGTTGACAGACATTAAAACGACGAAACTATTTACAATTTTTGTTATTGCTAAAATTACAATTTCCACGTTATCTTCGCCTTTATAAATAATTAAAGATTTAATAAACGGAAAACGGAAATACAATATTTATAACAAGTCTCACGGAATTATATTCTAAATATATCTATTCTAATTTGGTTATCGGAGGTTCGATATTATTGATATATCGACGCATGCAAGTGAAACTCTTGAGATGGTAAATGTTCATAGTTCACTCAACAGTTAATTACTTATATTTCCCATAAACGTTTATGGCTTAATTTACTAGAGTTGTGTGGTAAATGTAAGTTCCGCTGTACTTTCGATACCTATAGCTTCCTAGAAGTAACTTGTATTCGTTTTCGTACAGATAATCCGGGTATTGTCCCGTAAGGCCCATGAAGCGGATGATGGGTGGTGGTGCGGCGAAGTCAATGGCGTCATTGGAAACTTCCCATCCTTGATTGTGGAGGAATGCGATGAGGTAAGATCGTATAGCTGTGTACATTAACAACAATATAATTAATTAAGTGCGATATTCGGTAGAAAAATTTAGAATTAATAGGAAATATCAAAAAAAAAGTCAACATCTATTCATAAATATTTATGTCAGCACTGCATTTTTTTCCATGACAACAATCATATTTTATGGAGATTTTAAGCTTTAAATACATGAGTTCTTATTTCTATACCGTTTCATTTTGATGGTGTTTTATAAATGTAATATATAATACATGCTAATAAGGACACCTAGGAGTAGCTTCTGCCTACCTACAGCACAGAAATTAAATATAAATTATTAAATAATTAAGAGAAATACATTAATACATCGAAGAGATTTGATCGACTATTCTGTCCGATAGAATCATGACTACCATTCATCAATTATGATCCGCTATAGGCAAACGATTAGGTGTGTTGCGTTTAAATTAAACAAGATGGTGATGTTATATATTAGGATGAATCGCACTTGAATATACATGATGATACAGTTACAGTATTTTTTATATATCGCTTTTATAGAAGCATCAGCCAGTATATACGTAACTACTGAAAAGTTTGTAGGCAGGCGTAACAGCGTAATTTTGAATCTCTTGATAATCACGGTTATTTTAATTGTGCTATGCTCACCATTTAATTCAATAATATAACTCATAACAAACAATATTATTTACAAGTATTGTACAACTGGCTTTAAATTTCTAAATTACAAGTCTCTAAAGTCTTTTCAAATGTTATCCGCTTTTTCTTAACTCTTTTTTTAAAGAAACTAAAGCAAGGCTAACTAAAGTTTTCTCTCATTCCTGATTACTAATTATCTTTTATAAAGAACCTCAGTCTCCAATTAGTCTAATTTTTCAAATTATGCTACGAGTTTTTTGATAAAAATTATATGCATTCAAGTGTCATTTCACCATAAGACTTTGTAACTTAGATACTTCTTCAACAGCATTCCTCACCCGAGATTTACAGTAAAATTGTTGCTTAAGTATAACTTCATTTCACCATGATATGCCATAAATGTATTATTTACTGTTTTCATAATTTTTCTTTACACTACCACTAATTGAGATCAAGTTTTATAAGGTAAAATCCAATTTGAATGAATGTATTTAAATTATAATATCTATTCGTGCTGTCGCAACAAATAGTAACGTCACGGAATGATATAGCAACGTCAATAGTAACTTTATTAAAGGTTAACTTACATCAGTCTACGAAATTCGGACTTATTGAACGATATCGTATTCGTCATAAATTGATGACACATTAATGATGCCATATGGATGATGTTCCATGCCAACGTAAATCGACGATTTTTTTATCAAATATTCATAGGAACAAATTATCAACTTACATCCGGATTAAATATCTATCTATATAAGTAAAAATTAAATGTTATTCATGGACAAGCAGTCGAGAACGATTGGATCAATTTGGTTACTCTTTCAATGTTAATAATACTTTAGGTCTTTAGGGTGAAAAGTATTTAAAGAGTTACCCGTAAAATAAAATAATAAAAACGAATAAAACTGAAATTACTAATTATTATTAAATTTTTATGATAATAACTAGTTAGATAGCTTCGACAAATACATTTCTCTCAAACTTAGATTGCGCATCAATTTTCTGGCCAAAAAGTAAATTATAACATGCTTGAACTACCTTTGTCTTTTTAGTTACAGCTCTTTTTATACTTTACTGGTTTTAACGTTATGGCTACAATCTCACCTGATGTTAAGTGACGATATGGCCCAAGATTGTATTCTTGGGCTTAGTAGAGGGGTTACCTCTCAAGTGCAAATGCCGGAAAACACCTACAGGTAATTGGTGACAAATTTTCAACTTAAGGGTGGTAGATAGCCACGTGGGCATTAGAAAAAACTTTACTAGGATTCTATGGTTTTCTTGTGATGTTTTCCGTCACCGACAGCTGATTGCAGGTGGATTTGAACTCACGTCCATTGACGAGGTTTTTTTATACACTATTATACACTACCAACTGAGCCATCATCACTTCAAGATCTTTCTCAAGGCTCTTTAACAAATAAACAGAGTATAATTATTTACCAAAATTTTAGAACTAGAGTGTTAATTTTAATAGAACGGAGATCCCTTGAGCGGCAGGGAGGAATGGACTCCAACTGGTTCTGGACCGGCCGTGTTCTTGACACCACCAGCTTCTCCCTCAAGCGAGAGCTTTGAAGATGAGCGTAAGCATCTATTTCTACTACAACTTTCAAGCATTTCATACATATCTTCGCTCTTAACTTCTGAATGGGACCTTTATTAATGACGTGTATGCTAAAAACCCTTATTTGTGTTTGTAACTGATTATATAATCTCTAATTATACTTGGACAATCGTGCAATGAAAATAATTAATATCAACAACACCAAAACAATCAATTGCTAATAAGTTGATCGCATTCGGAAGTTAGAATGTTTTGCAGCTAAATAACACGGGGTACACAATATACTGTTTATTAATTAATCACTCATTTATTTATGAAGTAGATGCTTATGTTATATTTACATAAATTCACATTTAGGAATATAGTAGAATAGTCTATGTATCTATATCTTATTTACTGGGGTGGTAGAAGACTGTACCCCTGTCTCTTATTTATTGAGGTGGTAAGAGACCGTAGCTCTGTCTCTACTTAGGTGGCTTTCTTTTGTTACGTTTTGAGATCAGAGAGGAAGATCAATTAGTTGTCTCTCGGCGGTTGTAGTAGTTTTTCGATTGTACTGTATTTATCACAAGGTACAGCCTAATCACTTTATTGTTGTACATCAAATTGAAGTAGACTATTGGTACATTAAACACAATGATTTTATATCGAAAATAATAGACTAAACCGATATCTAAAAATAAACGCGATCGAGTTTCTGACCGAGTTTATCTCGATGACTGGGTTGTTTTCCGAACAGGTAGTAGTTTTGACGTTCATAATCGCCTTCTGAGGGACTAAATCGAATAAAGTACTTTGATTTCATTCTAAAGACTATACACGAACATATATGTGTTATGGATAATAAAATAAATGCTTTATCATTATTAGATTCTGAATTACCAATATTGTAGATATTTATAAACTTATTTCATAAAGAATCGCTTAGTATTACAATTTTATTTACACATAATGAATTTAGTTATGGATAAATTATATTAATCAATCTATTAAGAGGTTCTGAAATTACTGAATGTACAGTATATTCCGGTTACACCTAACATAAGCTTATCGATTTTCTTACACAAATATGTAGAAAGAAAAGCAAGTTTTACTCATATTGTATTTCCACTGCATACAATATTGTATACATAGTAATATTTTATAAAGTATTTTGTGTGCCCCGTAAATATTTTTGTATTGTAACATATAGATAGTAGGCATACGTATTGCGGTTGTCGAAGTCAAAGTCTGTTATGGCTTTTTGTCTGATTGGGTAAAATGTTGTGTTTATGATTCCCAATTGGCATGGTTTATATCGCGGCACGATTGCGCTAGTATTTCGTGATATTTGATGCTAGGAATAACAAGCATATCACACATTGATTACGCATGACATTTTGCACGCAGGTACTTACTAACTGTAAACGAATTTACAATAAAATCCCCCTTCAATATTCACAGGCAAAAGCGTTTTAAATATATAATAAAACTTAATGTAATGTGTTTTGAATTAGTTTATAGTTATTATGATATGAGGTTAGGGAACGATATAAAATAATAATAGGTATCCTTTTGTTAAATTCATCTTCGCTATCGGCTCGTGCCATACTATCAATTTAACACATAATAAGTACTTACTGAGAATTAAATTGGTGTTCTAACCGACACGCGGGCAATTTAATACTGTAAGTACAATGAGACAAGATAGGTTAATAAACTTAATCATACACAATTACAATTCGATGTTTAATTAAACTATATTAAACTTTGCTACTTTAATAACACGAATACTTGAGTTTTAGGAAAATGACGCAATGTGTTTTTAGTATCAAAAACAACATACAGACAACCTTTTGCAACCCAGCGTCCGATATGCTAATCGTTTATCCCGAACATTATCCCAGATTCACACTCTCCAGTAGTTTAGAAAAGGTGACGTAAGTGCAAGAGTGTGGAGAACGGCCTCACTTCGTCTATCTTCGCCTTATCTCTGTTCGTCTAGCTTCATACCGTAACGACTTTTTGGATCGACTCAAAGCCCTATTGTGAGTACACCAGATATGGTAACTGGCATAGGCCATAACTAACAATGGCACTACAAGAGCATTATCCATTGATACTGTCAAAATCCTGGTTGATCCGCTCACTACTTACCGCTGTAAAGTATTCTCGGAAAAAAGTGCGATTCACATATGGCGAAGAACGACGAGACAAGAAGAAGCCAGAACGACCTTAACATCTTAATGCTTTCGTCACCTTCTTTCACTTCTTGATAAATGTGAAGCTGGAATGAAGGTATAACTACCTTATGCTCTTATCGCTCTTCCTTGCATTATGGACAAATCGAGAGCCTTAACAAGATTATTTGTATCAGTGTAATAATGGCCCTTAATAGCTTAGTATTATAAACACTAATAAATAGTAGCTATATATCATCTTTATTACTCAAATAAATAACAGTGTGAAAAATATTTTATAGAAACAAAGTATCTTTCGAAAGTGTAAGTTACAGAGTAAAAAAATTACTGTTGATGAGAGATTTCAAATTTAATACAAATGTGCGTGCGTATATAAAATAAAATTGTGCGTATTTAAAAGTCAAAGTCAATTTTGTTTATTACACGAGATACAAATTTCTAGTTATATTTTAATATTCAATTATTTATTTAAAATAAGGATTAGATAAAACATTTTAGCGAACGTTAACAATTATAAAATGAAAATGATATTTGTTTGAGACGCAATCTCGTCAAGACTACCAATCGAATCGACATCGGACCATGACCATTCGATAGAGAATTATTTGTAGATGATTTAGGGTTATTCAATATTTCAATTCCAATGATCCTTCATCGTGTTATTGTTATTTTACTTCTATGAACATCGTTTCGCTTATAAAAACAAAAGACAGGCATTTTCTCTGAATATGTTATTCGCTCGACGAAATGGTCGGGTACGACTAGTTTAGGTATAAAAATATTTACGTGTTTAGTATAAGATAACTATCGATAGGTGAGTTGAAATAAGACGGTAGATTATTAACCACATAATAGTCAAGCAGAAAAATAAATATGTTAGAATTATGTTCTCGTTATGGGCACGTTACAAAGCTAAAAATATACAAATAACTGCGCAACCAAATCTGTGCAAAGTATGAATATATATTACGGTGGATCTAGTCCAAAATGTTGGGGTTGAAATATTTCACTTCTTCCATATTCAACAAACCTTGCCTCTTAAAATGACCATTTTCAAAATTGTAGAAATATCTGATACTACAGCTATTTAAAAGTGACATGATAGAAGATGCTAGGGAAAAGACATTTTTATATTCTCAGTTTAGAGAGCTACTTAAAAGCTTTGTTAAAACTTACAAACAAAGATATTCCTCGTATCCAAGTAATTACACGAAAAGTAACCATGTCAGAATAAAAGTTACCTATAAAATATTCATTACACTTTTTATTAAACGCCGGTGTTACAAAACATTTAAAAAGTTACCAGAAAAGTAACGGTGGTCGTTAAAAAGTCGGATACACCATACTTAATGCTATTAGAAAAAACTAAGTAACCGGTAATTATGACAGCTAAATAGTATGTTTCAAAACTTTCTACTTACCGATTTCATAACCTATACGTGGTTATGTATGAAGTATATATATATATATATGTTGTATGTAGTTATGTTATACGTTTATAATTCTCCGTTAAAATTAAAAGGATGTACTTATTAATTTATTAAAAATTCTTTAAGAGATAGTCAACGACACGAGAAAGTCTGTATCGATAAATGGGAAGCCTGATTGATTGAATAAGCCGCGTTCTTTCCAAGATAAAATTTACTTAATATCTCAATTTCTTTAATAATGAAACCTGATGGATATTGCCAGACAAGTTTATCTAGAGGCAAATAAATTCTTTTCACTTAAATATTAGTTACAAAAATTATTATTTCTTAAACAAAAATTAATCATAGTAAATATGTTAGATAATCTAAGCAAATTGTTACAGAAACTTTGCTATTTGGTTTTACCTTCCAAACTAAAAGAAATAAAAACATATTTAATAAATATATCAAAAAGGGATATATAATGCGATGGCTTCTCCAATTAAAAGCCTTAATTTACTACCAAGTATACACAAATGAATAAAAAGGTTAAATAAAAGTACCATGTTATTTCATAACAGAAACACAAAAGGTTTTCAAACTAGCTTGCGGTCTATAATTGAAGCCGATGTTAATTAAATTAAAACAATACAGAAATGAGATGATTGCTACTCCATTGGAAATCAATTACTAAAACCTTTAAACGCCAAAATAGGGCTCATTTATTATCATAATCAGCTTATTATACACACGAGTATATTTATTCACTTAGGCACGTTAAACAAAACGGTTTCACATTACGTGATCATTTTTTCCTTAATTATCTTAAACGCTTCGATCGTTTTACATCTACGATCAAGATAATTAAGATATCTATCCCATTGGATTCTGGAACGCAAGCAACCTTTGAATATTCTAATTGACAATATTCATAGAAACAGCGTTTTAATTGAGTCTTGACGAAACATTTTCCTATAATCTTTTTCATTCTCACTTTCTTTTACATATAAAATACCAAAACTTACAACAGACAGTTATTATACCCATCACACAAAATTTAATCATATCTGAAGTTCAAACCCACAGCTTATTAGGGTCGGGCTTGTTATCACTGCGTTACGAAACTTTTATAATAATAATCCATTACCCTAAGCCAGCCGTACTCAACCTTATTTTATATGGCTCACAACTAGGTCTTAGTCATAGTATCGCAGGCCGCAAACAAAAATATTTCACTTATAATTTCCTTAGGTTTTCCCAAAGGCAATGCAGTGGTTGCAAGTTCGAATGGGACAGGTGCCTGTAAGGTTTTAGTGGATATTCCCGGCGCTTGCATCCCACTGGGTAAGTTCCACATAACCCTGTCACTCCTCCCTGGTTGAAAGATAATGCGTTTAAGGGTTTCCCTACGTTAAAAAAATAAACGAATTGATTTCCGTATATTCGTGGAAATTACCGAATCAATAAGAGCACTGCACACCGCGACGCAATAGTCTAGTACCTATTTACTCAGCGCATTCAGTTTTTCTAATGAACTAGAAATTGAAAATCCCTGAAAATAAAGTAGCACCTAAAGAGCCAACCACAATAGCCTGGCGCGGTGGGCTACATGTGACCCGTGGGCCGCCAATTGTGTATAGCGGGTTTATGCATTTTAGTAAACAATACTAAAGGAACATTTCGTTAGTAGTGAAGTCATATCTCAAGGATAAAACTAGACAACTGCTTATGGTAAACCAGTTGGATAGATGATATCTTAATATATCCTTACCACGCGCCAGCGTGGCGGTGTCTTGTGATAACAAATGAGCTCCTGCCCACTGCAATACAGTAATCCACGCCCCACTTTCTTATTTGGCACTCTAGGTACTTGCGCGAGGCCATGCGATTGGTATTTCCTGCCAGATCACCAAACGATAACCAATATTTATGAATGAACAACATATTTAATTATCATATTAAATGCTCTATTTTTTTTTTGTTGTTAAATTTAATAATTATTTTGCCCATATCATATCTAAAAGGGTACATCATTCATCAACATGGACTTTTAGGCACTAACTTGTTAATGTGTCTGTAAAGAAATAAAAATAAATCTAGAGCCTTGTTTACTTACATTCTTGTCTATTCTATGAAAATAATGTTTTGTCTAGATACCCGTTATTGTGATGTGTCCAGTGTCTACAATAGGTTAAAGACAGCCCGGCTGCGAAATTCTGCTAAAATTCCAGTTTGCCGCAACCAACAAACAATAATATATATATATATATTTTTAAATACTTTCCATTATTTACTAATAACAAAGTTTCATGTCCTCGCTCGATATAGTATTGAAACACAATTAATCAATCAGAATAGTTTCGAACTTTAAAAAATTATAAACGAGAATAAACAAAAGATGCACGCGGTGAAAATTTGGAAAGAAATAAAACAATGAGAAAAAAGATTGATCAATCTATCACTGACGTATTTCCCTGGTATAAATATATATGGTAAGGTTGTTATTAGTAATCATATTTATATTCCCAATATCGCGGCTTCATGACATCGTATATTAGCGTTGTCAGCATAGTACTCCGTATGCAATTCACTTAGGGACACGATATTATATTACGATACCCTTTATGCGTCGTATGATGGTATATCGCAATAAGAGACCTCCGCTGTAACTTACTTGATATGCAATTTAGTGCAAGCGCAGCGAATAACACATTTAACCGAATTAATTAAGGTCCCTTCCCTACGCTTTGGCGACACCGTAGACGTTTTAATGAAGCTAATGAAATAAGGATGCAGCGTCGTCCTACCTTCATTTTGTTTAAAATAAATCAATTATATTCATAACAGACATTCCTTATTACTATGGCATAGTGTATCTTATTCAGGAAATTTGGTTTGTAACATATTTAAGATACGAATGAAAGCTGCCAAAAACGTATCATAACAAAATGGGAAGTATGTTATAATCTAACATTTATGTAATTTTTACATTAATAGATTTATTAAACTTAGAGCAATTACAAAAAAAAAAATGTTTTCATTGTCACTTACTTATTTCGATTCTCATGTTTTCTATATTGTTTTTTCGTCTTCGTAACTAACATTTGTCACACTATTTTAAATATAAGAGCATAATCTATAATTTTTTTTATCTCATATCTTGTTTTTCAAAGAAATATTTCATAGCAAGTGATGTCTGTAATTAATAAATTACCGTTAAATGATCGTTTACCTGGTATAGAATTTCCAATAATTTAGTTAATGAGCGTATAAAGCTTTAATATTTCAGTTGAATTTGCATTGAAACATTTTCTCGAAGTGGACTGTGGTTGGGGGCATTGCGTCGATTTGTAACTTAATTTGTGCAGTTCAAAGAGTAAATTCTATTTAACATTCAAGGGATTTTTCAAACGTTCGTTCAGATACTATTGATATAATTTGTAAAATATAAAAAGTAATTTATCTACTTATTACGTTTCCTTACATTACCGATTAATAATAACTTTATTTTTACTTTCTATTTAAACTTAATTTACAATTAATACACTAATGTAGTGATTTTATTTGTTATTTTATAATTTTTATATATTTTGTTCGTATAGAAGCAACCTGCTATTTGTTGAATGTATGTGAATCATGAATGAGATATAAGCATGAATTATTGATATACCTAATATGAAATCGTTGTTGCCCGTGTCTGATATTTTTCAAATCCATGACAGGTTACATTACGAATTTTTATAGATACCTTACCTTACTTTACTTACAATTACCTTAGCAATTGACAACTGGGTAATTTTTGTTAGTTGAGACCTCCACTTATAGATCTATGCATATATGTCTATTGACATTGGTAGTTTGAATCATGCTGGATAGTGACATCACACTTGATATGTAAATCAATACCCTGTTTGAAATTCAGTAAAACACCTACCTATTTTAACAAAAATATATTAGACAAACCATGCATGATTGTCGCGTATTCCATGCATGGATGATGAGTATTCTACCCCGGACGCTGCCAGTGCCTATCCTGGACAAAATCAACATGAAATATGCTGCACCACCGCTAGAGCCACCGCCACCACCACCAGCAAGCGTCGCTGAGTCGATTGACGACCAGCCTGACATCAGCTTTAATTTAGAGCTCACCAGGAACCAGCACGAGCAGTACGGTGCCCAGTTTAACGAAGAACCACGTGCCACCGTGGTCACTATTGTCGGTAAGGAAGTACTGAATACAAATATTAACTAAGTCGTTATCTTCAGGTAAATCGGGTATTACGATCTGAATTGGAATTCTACAATAAGTTTGATTCTACGACAGTGAGAAATGTATACATATTTTATTAATTTTAATTTCATTTGAATTTCATACTGATAATTTTATAACGCCTATATTATATTATACGAACCAGCAAACGACTAATTACGTTATTTTATACTAGGGTTTACGTGATACAATTTTTTTTTATATATACTCTGTTTTATATGCGCTAATCACCATGGTAAAGAACTTACAAATATCCGTCGATATATTTATTGAATCTACTATAAAAACCGCTACAAACAACATCTATAAGGTATAATTAGGTAATTTGATAGATTTGTATAAATTATGTACTGTATTTTAAATATACGGTTCATTTATTAATATAGTAAGAGATACTCTGATACATTGGAGATACTTTACCTATTTGTTACTTAGTCATTTTGTTAGTAAAAACCTTCAAAATTTGTTAACTACTTTTCATTTTTATTCGCACATAATTAATTCCATTTGTTTATTTAACTTTAAGTTTTATTAAAAAGAAGGTTTAGCGTTATTACCAACTTGGGTCTATCATCACTTATAGTCATTGTGGTCATAACGCTAAACCTTTACTATATAAAAAAAGAGAATAAATTGGTTTGAAATATTAAACAATAACATACTAGCTTAGTTAATTTTGTAATTTTTTACATGCTTCAGTTGATGAGGTTGTGGGTGACAATTTTTCGGACGAGGTTTGATTCTATATACATAAATATTTTACTATGTGGTATGTTTTGTTTCCAGCTTATTAATATATTTTTTTAACTTTATGTATATAATATGTTTCGTCTGGCATAAGTAAATATTATAATTTTAGTATAACAAAACTCTCGCTCGACATTTGTATTTATTTAAGAGTGTTTAGCTATTGCATTTATTTATCTATTGTTTATAGGTTAATGCATTTTACAATAAGTCCGAATTATTATGATAATCGTACATTATATTCAGAATGATGTGCTTACAATAATGTGAACTGAACGACGACATCAACATGCTAACGCAATTCATAAAATTTTGTGATTACAACTTATGCCAAATGTCTACAAAATGTCTTGAACCTGTGTTTATATTGTACAAACTTCGCATGCATTTCACCTTTCAGTCTTCATCTTCGTATATCATGTAGCTCATATCGTTTCAGGCATGTCGCTTGTAGAAGTGCTGTTTTTTAATATTAAGTAGACACGGCTTATGACGCCAAATATGCTTTATATATTTTAGGATTTATTATGACTAACTCTCTATTTTATTTTCCTTTTATTAGTATCACAGATACGAAGCCTTGTTACTATTAAAGATAAAAATAATAACAATTATACATTCTTTTTATTAAAAACTGTTTAATTAAATTGTACAAAGAGATATTAACTATTTTTGGCATGAAGATAAATTTATTTAGATAGAAAGATAAGGCCTTTATTTGTTATACACATTATTTCAAGTAAATCTTAATTTCAAATTAATGACTGGTATATTAAATTCACATGATATATTTATTATTAGGAGGAAGAGGAACAACCGCTACCGCTGCCTCAGCCTAATCATCCGGAGCCGGCAGTGGCTGTAGTATCGGAGGCGGGCTGCGCTCTAGGCGTAGCACAAATAGTCATCACTGCTGCCACTCCCATGATTGAAGAGCCGGACCAGCCATTCCCACCACCGGAGCCCGAGGCCGAGACAGCATGCGACCCGCAACTCGAAGAAGCTGACCGTATCATCGAGGACAACGACGATGAAGAGTCCTCTCTTTCCGAACAAACTGCTGTTTGCCTGCACGACTCCCAGGAGGGGCATGCTGATTCTGCGCCCCACCCTGCATCAAGCTCTACCGCTTCTGAGGGTGAATCAACCGGCGCATCGGTAGCATCTGGCCCACCGACTGCGCCTCAGTCGCCCCCAATGGCTCCACGCGCCGGCAGGGCTTCTATCCCTGATGAGCTTGAACCAGCCCAGCTTGCTAGACTCACCGATTTGAAAGAATCTAATGCTTAAGCCCTTACCGCATTAAACATATTCAAAATTATTACAATCCATTCATACTATTTGTATAATAACAGGATTAAATATAACCAGACTCTATCTGAACGTTTTTTTCTTAAGTATTGAGTACATACTTTCATAGATTCCTCGTTTTCGTTGATTTCTTTCCTCCCTAAGCTTATTGGAATTAACATTAAATGGCTGTAAACTATGGCTGAATAGAAACAATTAAAAATAATTGTAATTAATATTGATATTTTTTTGGATTACAGAATCAATGGCAAGGCTCATTGTTAAATAAGCTGGAAATAAAATGTTACCAACAAAATCGTTATGTACGGAAAGGTATAATACTGGTTTAGATTGTAAATGTATATAGTTGGATATTGGACCTAGTGTACTGGATCGCAGCCTAGTTCTTGGAGGTTACGAAATATTTTTAGTCCAGTAGTCACGATGTTGGTCGATGGAAATTCACATTTTTATTTACAATTATCACAAGCAGTCTTTTGTTTTAATTGTGACTTCATACACAATTTCGAAACTAAACAATCACAAATATAATTTCCAAATCTTTGGATTTTGTCCCAGATTTCCAACAGTTCGTATGTCGGCCAACATGTGTTTGATATGAAGTAACTCAGTAAATTTTTATGCTATATGAAAATTAAAATAATAGTATAAAAATAAACTGAGAGAGACTTAGGAAGATACAGAGTGTTACTACCTTCTCAATCGTGTCAGTACGACCACATAAATAAATAAAAATCCTTTATTACTCCCGTTACTACAATACTTAAGATTTACACAAGGCCAAAGGAACCCCAAAATATTAGCTACATACTTCATTAATCATCTATTAAATCTGGTTGCCATTGGAGAAAGCATTAGATTTTTTTGTTACTGCTATATTAAAATTTACCAACTGTGAAATTTAATAAGGAAATGCGTGAAAAGGATTACAATTTTTAGATATTAGTATTTAGTGTTTTATCCGATATAAGTAATGAATTAGTAGTTTCAATAATACATATAGTTTATGTCAATCATTGATGTTTAAATATAGTTAAATGTTTTTTCGTAATCTATTGTTAGCTATTAGTTAAATATATGTTGTATCATTTATCATTATAACTATAAACACTTATATGTAAGTCGTTAGATAATACTTTAGCGATTTCCCAGCTTTTTGGTTTATAGAATTCTAATAATAGTCACTCATTTTACTCAATCAAGATATTTAATATTAATGTTATCAGTATTAAGTCAAATAGAGATGTTTTTCAGCTAAGTATTCAGTGTCCATATATTCAAATGCATAAAACATTTTTAATAGTAGTGAGAATTGTAGCACTCTGTAGATAATTGATTGTACTTCACGATATCAAATGATATAGTTGATATACTATTTCACAGTATTTTTTGATAAATTAATATCTACTATTATTATAATTAATACAAAAATATTAATTTTTGTATGCTAAATTTGATTTACTGATTTGTAATCGTTCTATTATCATTTATATTTTTGAACTTAGTAAACTCTGTATAATAATTAAAAAATAAATGTTAGTTTATAGTATAGTAATAGGAATTATTCTTTGAAAGCCGTATCTTTAACAATATCTTTGGTGTCTATATGCGAGACGGTCATTGACCTCTAGCTTATATAATCATAATTCATTATTATTATGGAAATATGTTAACGGTGAATGTTGTAATCGATTTATATGTATCATCAAACAAACAACAATAATTAATGTATTTGTATTTAATCACATATAGATGTTCACAGTTTTGAATCAATAAATACAGCGTTTTAGAAAGTAGTCAATACCGATCGTTTTTGTTCTACAGTCTCATGCTCATTCTGAACGTATTCTATCTCGATAACAAGGTTAAGGGAAGCCTTAGAGACCTTTAAAAGATTACTGTAAATACTGAAAACTAATTAATAGTAAGTTACACTGAAAAAATGCAGGACTTCATATTACGTATATTTCTATTATTTCAATATATCACAATTAAATAAGAAGATCAATATATCTAAGTAAAGTTGTTTAAGAGAAGGTTGAAAAATTAATTATATGGTGTAAAATATATATTAATAAATCATAATTAAATATAGTAATAATTCCATACATGACCAAAGTACATTCAGAATGAGTCTTTTACCCATAATTCACTTCGATATTTTATCTTCGTCTTTCAACGGACAACCACGAACATACACACATTAAGTTCATATAAATTCATAAATAAATAATAACAATATAACCGCAATATATTTTTATTTGTTACATTATTATGTATAAAATGTATCTAACGTATAATTGATTTTGAAATCAGCGACATTAAACGTATGAAATTCATAGTTGCTCAAGTTTTATATGGGAAGTTATTTAAATACGTTCTTCTTCATAGAAATTGTCAATTAATTGTATACCGAAAAATGTAATGTCATTCTTCATACACATCTAATATACGATTTGATAATCAAGTCTTCATAGACATAAATATTTTAGGCCAGTGGTTGTCAAACTTTTTAAATTCACCTACCGCCCAATTTTGTATTTCTGTTTATGGCAACACTTGCCAACTGACCATCATTACCATAATAACCACTTAATAATACTTGAGATAGATCATCTCGATATTACTTCATAAATGTTAGAATTAGATTATAATGTTACGTATAGAAACGTTAATAGTTTGGTAATATATGTGAAGTTACGCGAATATACTGTTCGCAATTTTACAATTTTAATCCTAACAATAATATAATGCTATTTCTCAATATTTTATGTTATGATAATTTGGATAATTGCAAGAATTTTAATAATTTAATACTACGAATTATTACATCTATTGAAGTCATTTGCGTTAACTAAGAACCTACTTTCTTAAAGTGACACGTATAGGTAAAGCTGTTACGAAAATATCAAATTTTGGTATCTCCAATAAGAAGGTTCATATAATATTGTTACATATTTGTAAAGAGGTTATCCATTAATCACGTGGTGTTTTAGCAACCTTTTAACCCCAACCTCCCCCTTGGTGATACGTGGTGAGGTCCCCCCCAACCTGCAACGAATATTCCTTGTCATTTTTGCTATATTATTTTTATAATATAGTTCAGCATCGGCTATTAAAGGCCACGTGCAGCTTTTCAGTATAAAAATAAACACACATGATTTCTCACAGTATCTCCTCCCACTCCCCCTATTGCGACCCTCACGTAGTTAATGGACGATCGCTTAATTATTGTACATTCAACATAACTTGTGACACCAAGTTTTATTTTCTACCTCAGAATTACTCGAACAGATATTTTTGATTAAATAACTCTCACATTTTCACACATTTAATTGGGTCTGATAAATTGGTAGGTAGTTCGACCTGTTAACGCCTTTACAATTCCACTTGAAATTTTTCATTTCGTTCTGTTCATTCTCTTGCTTTTATATGAACAATTAAAAAATATGTCAAATTGCTTGAAAACTTTCATTTAGGTCGTGTTTGTTATACCTACAATCGCTTTAATGTATCTACCAGATTCCTTCGACTCGCAATAAAATTTCTAAATTATATGGTGTTTTTTTTAATACTTACCAACTTCTTACCTCCTGTTGAGTACGTGATAAAGTTATGTATTAAATGAAGGCTTTAGGACGAGTAAAACAAAATTTGCTGTTAAATCTTTATTTATGCTAAGTTAAATACAACGTTATAATTGTTAATACACATGTTTGTCCATGCCAATATTTTAATTAAAATTAAAAATTATGCATTTACAGGTTAATCATATTCTCACCAAGACCCGAAGTTAATCTCAAAACCGATCAAAAAACGGAAATATATAATAAAAATAGTATCATATAATAATAATAATAATAATCAAATACTCTATATAAACGTAGAAGATAAACAAGTTCCATCTAGTTTAATGTATAAATGTTTATTCTTATTTTTTTATTATTATTACATTATGGAAACATTTTACGGGTCTAGATTACGAACTATAATAAAATAAAAAACACGTATTTTATTATAAATTATTTTCACACATAAGTAGTACCATTAAAAGCAATATTAAAAATGGGAGGAATACACCATTATGTTTTTTATTATCCCATTATTTATATAGATTACAATGATTTCGAATATTGGTAAACTAATGGTAAACTCATCGTCTGGACAACAGTATTGAGAATTTACTTAAAATGAGCAAAGGGAAAACAATCTATATTTGGATACACTGATATAAGTTATATAATAAATCGCACCCTATGTGATTTTTGTCAAATATATCGCTTAAATAAATAAGTATATAAGAATGCATATAATATATAAAAATACAACCTTAATAAACCTATGGTACATAATATTGTAACGATAGTATTTCTGTTAAGTTATGGTGGACGATTAGACGTTAAGTATATTTCACGAATCGTTGCCACTTTTCACATGAAATATAAAACAATGCATCATATGATAATTTTATACATTTATCACTGTTATTTTTTGTACGCCATGTACTTATCATAGGATTTTTAAATTAGGAATTTGTATGTTTGCTATTTTTCATACGATATGATAAAGTCACAATCGTAGAATTTATATATCTGTGTCATTTTCGAAAGACTTCGTGGTGCAGTGGACGTTTCGTTATTGAGTAGCGGTTACGATTCCCGCAAATGTCTAACTTTCAGTTAGACTGTCAGTTTCGTGTTCGGATATCAAAAATGTATACGTGTAAGGGTAAATATATACGTGTATAATGTATATGTATGATTAATTTATCAGCTTTTTAGTTACCATAATATGAACTATACTTGGTTTGTAATTAAATAGTCGCATATTGTATATTTTACGTTGTATTGTATGTTAGACCGTGATGCTGAAACCGTTCGTCGCGAACAACATAAAAAGGGTATTCGGGAAAACTTATAGATTTTATCAAACTATAACTAATTCAACGCTCCGAACAATATTCTAAAAATACAACAAGTTTTTATCACACGTGATATAACAGCGATGAAAAATTAATAACACTACTTAAGTATATTATATTAAAATAACTATTATTTCCATTCATACGCTGGTGCGTTTGAAGAATGGAACAAAATGACGTGGCTAAAAGGATAAGCCGACAAGCCAGAGGAGCAAAAGGAAATTAGTGTTTGTTATGATACGAGACGGTTAGTGATTCATTATTGATATGTCACTTGCTTAATTATGTTATTTAATTTTCAATATTATCAAAAAGATTTATTTTTGTGATCCAAGTGGTAATTTTATGTAATTTTTTTAGTTTTTTATTTCATTGACATAAATCATAAGTCGAATAACGCTTCATTTCGTAATTGGCTAATATATGGATAATACACAAACACAGAAACAGAAAACGGAAATGTTCAAATTATAATTTATCAACAAATAACGAAATTATTATTTTATTGTGTAAAATTAAAAGACATACGTATATCATTCAACTATTATATATCATAAGAACATAATCTTATCACAATAACAACGTGTATAAAAGGTCCGTAATGTTGAATATTATATAGAACATATACATTAATTACATTGTCATTAACTAAAACGGTTACTTTTATACTGGTCGTATATTTCGTTGAACATGTCCCTGCAGTTCATTTTTATCTTCATCTTTGAGCAAAGCAAGAAGACCCCGGACAGTTTCCTATGCAAGGAGTAAATCTCCTCCGGGGGTGGACAAAGCCGGTGCGTCAATATCGTAGGAACAAGCGCTTGGATTCTACGGGTGGTCTTTTGCGCCCCGAAATCAAATTCACCAACACCCTCGCTTGTAAAAACTTCACCCATAATCATGACCGTATCCACGTGGGTTTCCTCCATTATCTATACAATTTAGACGCATTTATGTAAACATTCAAGAGCGTTTAACAACCAAAATCATTAAACATTAATAGTATGCATAAATAGTATTATTGAAGCAATGATAGCTCTTGTACGAATGCCCTGTTAATGTACGTGAGTTTGAATCTCTGCAATAACCATGAACTTGCTGTGCCAGAAAACATCATAATAAAGTCATAGTATAGTATTAGATCTTTTTCTAATGCCTACTTGGTTAGGTACTGTCCTCAAGTTGCAAGTCTACCATCAAGTACCTATACTCAGTACCTATATCTGTAATCGATAAAACTGTCACAGTGACTCTTGTCTGTCGTGTTTTAGATTCAGTCACTATATATACAACCCGTATAAAGGCTTATAGACCAACATGAATGAGAGTGGCGACTGTCGGTAGACTGCTAATGGTGTAATTGGTGGACACCATTGTTTTTGGATTTTACTGTTTTTAATAGAAATATATAATAATTATAAATGCAATAAAAATTGGTGTATTTATGTGATAGAAAAAATGAATAATTGATATTATTTAAATGATTTGGGTAAATAGAAGTTTGATTAATAGTTTATAGAATCGTACCTTAGATTCGTATCCAGTGAGAAATTTCATTTCACGTGACATTCGTAGGATCGCTTCACGGTCGCCCACAGAAGCGGCCTTAATGATTTCGATGTACTGGTCCATAAACTCTTTGGAGTATTCCCGAGTCGCACCAAAGTCTAGTAAGATAACCTATGAACAATTTTACTTTATTGCAGACTAGATGCCAAATGCCAGTCACTCTAGACGTGAAATCTCCCAAGCGACTTGACTTTGTCCGACATTTTCACAAATTATAGTAATATTTCAACCTATTCACACAATGTCTTAACAAATTATACACCTAAACCTTCCTCATGAATCACTCTCTGTCTATTAGCGAAAACGGCATGAAAATCTGGTTCAGTCGTTTTTGAGTTTATCGCAAACAGAAAAGATAGCAAGGAATTTAGTTTTATAATATGTAGTTTTATGTGTTTGAATAACAAAAAAGAAATTTGTTCATACATTAAATTATTCCGATTTTCGATAATCCTATTACGATTAGTCCGGTTGACCAAATTTTATAATGTGGAGTGACATCGCAATCAAATAACACATATTATCTAATATGAATCCTGTAAAACATTTGCTGTAAGACGTGGCAAGCTTAATCGATGTCAGGAATTTTAATTGACAAAGATATACTACGACATCCATATTAACTTAATCAGACAAATTTATTATTAAGTTTATTTATAAAAGCAAAACACTAAACTCAAAATACCTTTAAAATATTATATATCTTATTTATTATGGTAATTTATACATTAAATTCTTCTAAATTCAAGAGGGTATTAAATTTCGAGATTTACTTTTCTTACATATATTTTTTTTTAATGGAATAGGGGGCAAATGAGCAAGTGTGTCACCTGATGGCAAGTGATCACGCCGCCCATAGACACTCACAACACCAGGGGAATCCCAGGTACGTTACTGGTCTTTATAGGAGGGATTGGCTCTCAAGTGTAACTGCCGGAACACACCTAATGCTATTTGGCAGCAGACTACAATAGCAGCAAACTTGAGGGTGTTGAGCCATGCCGGAATTAAAAAAAGCCCTACAACAATGCAATGGTTTCCTTACGATGTTTTCCTTCACCAAAAGCTCAAGCTCATTGTAGGTGGTTGGATTCGAACTCACGTCCCATGACGCGGCTTTCTACACACTACTACTAAGCTATCATCGCTTCAAATTAATTATATCTATAGAGATGTAGAATAATATTGAAAACTGTGCCTTGTATTGAATTTTCAATTAACTGTTTTTCTTTAAAATGCATACTTCGAACAAAACAACACGGACATATTTAAATCTTCAAGCGAATTTTTTTACATTAAATAATAGCGAACAGCCTCAGCTTCGCACGGGTAGAATTTATCTAATAATAAAGCCTAATGTCAAAGACAAAAGAAATCTGTTGATCCAATGGCGTACAAACTTTACTGGAATATCCTGTCTCAGAAATCAGTCGAGTCGTTTAAGAAGTCCACAGAGAACATATATACTTATACACGCATACACTTTTATATATAAGATTAATATCAAACTGAATAAATAATACCAAATTAATATAAGTGTATCTAAAACATTTCATTTGTTACTTATATTTAATGAGGCATCTTAAGGAGTCCTCTTAAAGCTAGATATAAGCTAGTTATTTTTGCGATACAATCGATAAATAACGACCAGTTATACTTTAAATAACATTTCACACCCGCCTACTTATTTTAGACCAGTTAAGTATACGGAATAAATATGAAAAATAATATGAATACAAAGTGAGAAGAATTCTCTCAGAACTGTTATTATTTTATATCTTACCCACTTTTGATGTATCATCTAGTATACATATGAAAATGACTCGTGAAATATTTTATCACAAGGTATATACAGTACTGATGGTACGTGAAATGTCTTATGACAATACCGAAAATAATAAAAATTTAAAAACCATGCGGAGAAAAGATAACCATACTTGTGGCATTTCACTAGCTCTGCCACCCTTTTGTTACGTCACTGTGCATGAATCATATAATCACATGATTAAAATCATCCAAAACCTTACAGTTATAACATGAGTGGTGAAAAATAAATACCTGCTTAGTGTTTGTGTTGTAAAAGAAATTAGCCCAGTTCGGATCAGTTTGCATGCACCGGAGTACGAACATCTCTCGGAGACATAATCGCATTATTTTAGCCGCAATATCGACCCGTATTTCATACGGTGCATCGAACAGCTTGTCTAATGGTACACCATCAATCAACTCTGTGGTTATCACCTCTTGAGCACATAGTTCATCTGTAACCACAACATATAACCTTGTAGATACATAACTGCAAGTGTCAAAGGCCATAATAAAATTGGCAGTCATCGAGACCAGCTGTCTGAAGCGAAACACTTAAAATTATGAAATAACAGTGTAGTTTTTGGATTTGCAAAAACATAATTAAATAGTATGTCATTATTTGTAAATTTTAATAATTAACATAAGCCTCGTTTTTATATTTATAATTATCGACGTTTTTATATGATTTACTAATACATCTAACCACAGAATCAGATAAATTTGCCCTAAGAAGTTTTATTTAAAGAAAGTAAACTTTTGTATGTAAAAAACTGATTTCATTTCAGATTATTTTCAACAAAGCAAAGTACCGAGTATTAATGGCCAATAAAATAATAGGAAACTTATTACTAAAAATATATTTGACTATACAATTAATAAATTTAATAATTAATTTCTAATCAGAAGAATTAATTAATACAATAGCAAAAAATAATAATAATTGAGTAGCAGTAATTATTGCCAGAAAAATTCAATTGGCTAAACTAATTAACAAATAGATATCTTTTTACATTGGTCATGTACTCTTATGAACATCATATAGATATATACTCTTTAGATACAACTGATTAACAATTACATCGAAGTTAATAAAATAAAATATAATAAAAAAATCTTACCTACAACTGAAGGGACATAATACTCCGGATAAATTTCAAGAAGTTGTTTGAACTTTCTTGTGCATTCGGCTTCACGAATGTAATCAACTTCCCAGGATAACTCCTTCTTTGCAACTTCTACTATATTGTCGATGAACATTCCTTTAGGGAACACATTCCAGATCTATAACAGATATTTATATACATCTTTATATGTAAAAATCTTGTATACATTAGTTAGTGATTGTTTAACTTCTAAACGAATTGTGTCATAGCAGTAGAATGCATGTAACATTATCTCATTATCATTATCTTCAAAGAAATCTTTAACGAGATAATGGTTCAGTATTTTCCATCATATAATAGAAGGCACTGTAATCAAATTATTAACTGATTTTATACTAGAGGTTTTGATGTTCTGATCTTAAGTGACAATACGGCCCAAGATAGTAAACACGCTAAACTAGTGGTAGGACTGGCTCACAAGTGCAACACCTATAGGTATTTAGCTGCAGATTTTCAACTTGAAGATGATTGCTAACCAGACGGGCATTAGAAAATGTCCTACCACTATGTTATGGTTTCCTCATGATTTATTTATTAAATTAAATTTAATTTATTGACCTTACTAATATTACAAATGCGAAAGTGAGTGTGTTTATTTCTTACGCTTTCAGGCCTAAGCAACTGAATCGATTATGATGAATTTTGGCATAGATGGATTTATATGGGAAACTAGAGACGGTGATAAGCTACTTTTACTCGCGAAATTAGAAGTAGGATTTAAAATTTGTAAGAATCTTTTTATTGAGTCATCTGATTTGTTTGACAAAATCGATACTAACGCGAGCGAAGCCGCAGGTTAAAAGCCAGTACAATATAAGGTACAGACAAAACGGTACTCCTAGCCAAGATGACTTTTAACATTATTAATATTTGTTTCTTTTCTTTTTATACTAAAAATTGTTAGATGACAATTTGGCTAGGGGTACGGATCGGAATTTTTTCAATACTGTCAACCGTTTTTCTATTTATGTTAAGTAATTATCGAATAGCTTTACTGATGAAAAATATATTAAGAGAACGATTTTTTTTTTATAAGGATCTTTACCAATTTATCAATAATAAAAACAGTTAGGTATATGTATAAGTATGATTCATTTCAGTTTCCAAAAAACAAAACAATAATACCCCGAATTTGCCGCGTCTAGGCTCCAGCCTACTCAGCCTACTGGTAAATCAACCACTGCACTCAGCAAGTAATAGTTTATATAAGTTTTTTCAAGTTTTTTGAAGCGATGATACCTCAGTGGTAGTGTGTACGACTTCGAGTCAAGGGACGTGAATTCGAATCCAAGCACCTACAATAAGCTTGAGCTTTCGATGAAGGAAAACATCATAAGGAAACCATAGCATGGTGGTAGAGCTTTTTATAATGCCCGCCTGGGTAGCTACCACCCTCAAGTTGTAAACCTGCCGCCAAATACCAATAGGTGTGTTCCGGCAGCAGCATTGGAGAGCCAGTTCCTCCACAGGATTAGCGTGTCTACCAACTTGGGCCGTATTGTCACTTAAGATCAGGTGAGATTATGGGCATAACGCTAAACCTTAAAGTATAAAAACAAAGTTTGCAAACTAGTATATAGTTTATAATAATGTATTGTTATCAAATATTATTATATGAAGTAAAGTCAAACACGCAAAAAATATAGCAAGAAAGTGTTATTATATACACAAACCTTTAATACTCCTATGAGGTTATCAATATCACTGTTTATGCCCTTCGCTACTCCTGGATATTGGATCTTCATTGCTACTTCTTGTCCATTATGCAGTACTGCTAAGTGCACTTGACCTATGGAACGGTTAATATTTATTTACATATATATACAATTATTTGAAGTGAATCTCATAGTGATTATAATTTACATGTTTACCAAACACAGCTTAGGTAAGAATAAAATTAAAAAGTTACGAAAATGCAAAAGTGCACGCCTCATTCCATTCATTTAATTTTTAAGAAAAAAAAACAAGCCCTACCTTACTTTATTAAGACTCATTTTAATAATTATTAGCTATTCTATATTTTTGAGCAAGCATGATTTATTGCTTGCCATAAAAACTCCATACATAGTTTTACCTACAATTTTTATCATGTTGAAGTGTTAACCTCTTTATTATGAAACTAGCAGACCCAGTGAACTTCGTATCACCTATACCCTAGAATGCTAGATGGCGTTCAAGTAGCTCTAGATTTTGAGATTATTTGCCAAACAATTTTAATTTCGTATTATTTTTTTTCATTTAAATGTGTCCTTTGTTACTTCTAATAACTCCAAGATGATCAGTTAAGTAGTTTTCGCGTGAAAGCGTAACACACAAACTTATATTCACATTTATAATATTAGCATGATAACGTTCGACTGGTTTGTATGGTTTCGGAACCTTTGCCTTTTCCTTAAAAAGAAAAAAAATGACAACATAAAAAACTTGTAAAAGGTAATAAATTAAAAAATGAGACATGCAAAAATCCATTTTATTATTAAACTACGGGTACGGGTAGGCCATTTCTATGAAATAGATAATTGGTTGATGTTATTCTAAAGATAATAAAAGAAACCCGGTCTCCATACGTGAAAAAAATCCGGACGTCCAGGTAAAAAAATATAAGCAGTTTTTTTTAAAGGTAGCGAATTAAAATCGTTTTATACAAAATATGAGATAAATTATTCTAAGTATATTCTTGAAATACATATACTCATATTTTAGTATAAATGCAAAATGGTTGTGGTAGAGGCAGTTTAAATGCCAAAAATTACTTACTCTTGAAGTGTCGAGGAGAGTAGAGTACTACCTCATACCCGCTTTGCGGTACGAATCGTACAAAAGGACAAAGAATGAAACGGTGTGAATATTTGTTTTGTACCACTTAATTAAATATCATTTCACTACATATATATATTAATACAATATAGAGAAAAAGATTGTTAGATCGCGATAATCGTAGAAACTACCACTCGTATTTAAAAAAATCTTGTTGTATTTGATAGAGCAATCATTGAGGACGGCATAAGGTTTATTTAAATCACGCTATCATCAATAGCAGTAAAGCTGTATTCAAGAGAGTTACAAGAACGTATAAAAACTCATAATTTAATTTTACTTCAACAAGAACAAAATCACAGGCACAGCATTTTCACTTAATAAAACAGATGTATTCAGATGCATTAATATCATCTTGTATACAGACCAAAATTATTAATGTTTGTGCATTACGAACCTATGGAAGCCGCAGCAAATGGTTTCTCTTCGAACATTTTCACCCGGCTTCTCCACTCAGGGCCCAGTTGGGAGGCCATGACTTTCTCTACTTGCCAAGTAGGCATGAAGTCTGCCGATTGACGGACACGCTCAAATATGCGCTGCATCTCAGGCGATATCACAGTGTCATCTTGTATACTTAGCAACTGGCCAAGTTTCAATGCAGCACCTGAGGGAAAAAATATCTTATGAAAATTTAGATACCCTTACTAATATTATAAATGCGAAAGTAAGTTTTTACGCTTTCACGCTTAAACGGCTAAATCGATTACGATGATTTTTGGCATAGAGATAGATGGATGGTACCCTGGCGATGGATATAGGCTACTTTTTTCGCGAAAATGTTTAAGTGACTGGGGTAAAGAGAGAGATAAACTTTGTATGAAACTTTTTATTGCCTATTTTTTTTTTTATCTTGGCTCGGCAGGACGACCGTACCTGATCACCAGAAGGTCAGCTCAACACGGTCTAGGAACAGTAGCAATTGACAAAAGGAAAAATGTCCTCCGTCAGTCGCAGCTGCCATGCCTACATGCTAAGCACTTCTTCACGCGTTGTTTAAAGAACCCAATGTTATATGAAGGAGGGAACACCCAGAGCCGAAGATGAATCCACAGCTCTACAGTACGTATAAATTTTCGTACTTTTTGGTTCGTGTCGGGATAGAGGTTATAGTGAAGCTATGGATCCCTGTCCGGCGCGGGTATATCTGCTATGGCAAGGAGAGGAAGAGATTAGATCAAATAACTCCTCAGAACACTCGCCATGATACAGTCGATTGAATACTAGCGTACAGAATACGCTAACTCATGAAATATCCCTACGGAGTTGAAGCGGTTCCAAGTTCTTAGTAATATCTGTATCATTAACAATGCGAATTACCCGTCTTTGCAGCCTATCCACAGCATCCAGGAGGTATTTTGCGGATCCGTCCCAAAGATGCGAACAGTATTCCATACATGGCCGAACATGAGCTTTGTAAAGGGGGTACAGCTGATCGGGCGGCAAAAACCCTCGCACCTTGGTCAGGATTGTGAGTCTCCGTGATATGCAGGATATTGCAGGATAATACGTTGCGAATATCAATGCCTAAGGTATTGAGGATGTCGCGGATTGTGAGCGAAATGCTATGAAGAGATGAGAATGATGGCGAAAGGGAATTTTTTGCAATAAAAGCGTGCATCTGGGTTTTGTTCGCATTGAACTCAATCAGATTCTTTTTTTCCCACGGTGATATAAGGTTCAAAGTCTGATCCACCTAAATCGCCTCAATGCCTCATCGGAGAATAATTGTTTATAATTAACAATAAAAGTATGAATATTCGGTTTTCAAACTACTCTAAAAAGGGGTGTGTGGTGTCCGTAGGTAATATGGTATACATATGTGGGTAAACTAAAATATCAGTTGTGTCATAGACTCGGACTGTATTCATAATTGCTCATCAGGATGATTCGGTGCACACAAATCACACATTAAATCAAATGTGACTTCCCCAACCAAAGTAATTAACGTTGCAACATGTAAATTCGATTTGATTTCATTTAATGTTATAAATTGTTCGACAAGCCTGATGTATGAAAACCACTTTTTACTAGATAAGTCAAATTCTATTATTTTTCCAATCTACATTATATATTATATATATTTCTTATTCACACAGAACACTACTTTTACAAGTATAACAGTATCATCCTCGTCGCCAGTAGATATTAGGGATAAGTTGAGGAGCAATAATAAATACAGTCAGAGTCTGTGACACATCTGATTTATTAGTTTACCTGCATATACAATATACCTACCTACCTACAATATACAATATATAAAATATACCTATGGACACCACAGTTTGTAATGGGGTTGTAAATATAATATAGAGGAATTATATTCATGAAACCAATATTTGATAGATTGATACATAGATAGCAAACAATAACTTAAAAAGGGTATTTTTTCCATTCACATCTACCTATATTGAACAACATCCTCAAATGAATAAATTAATACCATATCATAACAAAATTTCCTTTTTGTATCAATTGACAACAATAATGAATTAACAATAACAACATTAACGCGAGCGGAGCCACTGGTAAAAGCTAGTTATATATGTATTTCATTACTTCACTAATTATTATTCCTAAAGTTGTGTAAAATATTGGAAAAAAAGTGATAAGAAAATTTAATCACACAAACCTCTAACTTTACAAAGAGTGTCTACAATTCTCTCTGCATTGGCAGGTGAGAGAAAGGTATTAGCTGAGTCGTCCACATGACCTGTTACCGACTGCAAGGTGTTCCGTGCATACTGGGCGACAGTACCAACACCAAGGCCCGCCGCAAGCGAACCAAACGAAATCATACGACCAATACGTGAAGATGGCACAACACGGGCCTTTGAATTCTCACTCAACTGGAAATACAAAAATTGTTTCATATATAAACTAATGAAAAATATAATATAGTTTGAAAAATTCATAACTGCACGCCCCATAAAGTAATAATAATTGAATGACATAGATTTAGGCGTTCATATTAAACAGGAAGCAATTTTTAGTATATAATGTAATAAATGAATTTAAAAATCATCCAGTGTAATAGTGAGAGTATACCTCTGGACAATAAAACATTTGCATTTCCGTAAAAACAAAATAATATATATTATAATGATGATTAAAGTCTCGAAAATTGCTGGACTTTGGAATGTTGAGAGTAATACACAACCTCAAAGGCTCCGCGGTAAGGAAGCCAGCAAAAATTCAAAAGCATTATTTATTACAAATGTACACAGTCCATCTGACTAAAATAATGTAACTTAATTTTTTTCCTAGTTCACTATATTACTAGTTATTACAGTGGGAAGTAGTAATATAAATAGTGAATTAAATACTAACAGAGACTCGAATTTTCTTTTTAGCCACAGGTTTAGCTGCCATTGTTGTAATAGGTTGGTGTTTAATGACACTTGCTTCCATTCTTATATTGTCCACTGTGTCTGGCTCTACATGTCTGCCTGTTGGTCGTATATTATCGAGTGGTGCAACAAAATCAACTGATGATTTCATCTGAACCATAGTTTCCTTTTTCTTAAAATTCTCAAATGTATTATTAAACTCTCTGTTTAGTTCTTCAATTTCTTCTTTCATATGTGGATCCATATCAGTTTTGTTTTCTGCGACAATGCTTAAGTTAGGCACATGCATTATTGCATACTGTCTAAAGCCATGGGCTACCACCAAAGCTCTTTCTAATACATCTTTAATAAGTTCAGAGTTCACTTTGGAAGCAGTAATTGGGTTAGTTGGACAGGCTTGAATCAGGGAAGGTACACTAGAATTAAGCCATAATGTCTTAATTGCTTCTTGTTGTACTTTTGCACCTGCCTCAGCTACAAGCCACAATCCTCGTATGATACCCGTAAATTCATTAATATGTGACATGACCTGAAAGTATTAGTTAATATTTGGTTATCTATAGGACAAGCATAAATAAATATTATTAATAATATCAGTATAATTTATTGTGTTTGCTTCATTGAGTAAATTATAACTTACTACATACTAAGTCAGAAGTTATACAAAAATTTATGATTTTAAATATAAAGCAGAGTTTAGAGTCATTGCTTAATATTTGATTTCAATACTATCACAAAATGTTTTTACAATTTTGACATGTCTTTCAAATCTATACCATAGACTATATAACTTGATACAAAGGAAATAAAATACTTCAATAGATTACAAATAATTATATTTTAGTTTAATTTTTTTTTTTATATATAAAAATATATACAAAAATTGTGTGTCATAATGTTCATCCACACAAATCTTAATTGAATTCAAAGATATTTTGAAAGTGTCTCCAACTTATAGTTTTTATTCCCATAAATATTCCTGAACATGATAGATTCAAATCAAATTATTGACTGTTGAAAAGGATAGAACACACGCCAAACAAGTTGTGTGTATAATATATTTTAAACCTCTATATTTGTCAATTCAGCAAATCAAACTAAGATATTTGCTACAATGAAGTAGACAATAAAATGCTAAAATATGAATAAATAGTGGCATTGTTAAAATTCACTGAATTTAGTCAGTTGTTAAACACATACACCTAAACCTAAAAATGAAACATAATAATAAAATATTACATTACAGTATAATATGATATTTATGTTTAAGTTATGTGTTATATATTGAGTAAATAATATATTTTTTGTTATGTGGAAAGCAAGAGTTTTCATTCAAATTCTATTTAAAAAGAGTTATATATTTTAAAAAAAAACATGGTGCGAAGTTATTCAAGTATTGTACATATACGTCACAACGTTATGAAATAAAAAAAATTAAGTTTATAGATGATAAAACTGACAGAATATATCCGATGAAAACCCTATCTATCACTTTTTACTATTTGAGATAAATGTAATTGAAAGTAAACTTAACTTAAAAAAATACTTAACACAAATGTAGACTTAACAGTAGAAAGCATCAACTGAATTACAGTATGTGTCTGACTTTCTCTGGGGTAAACCTAAATGACAATTAATCAATAAACAATTTATTAAACAGCTACAAATTATACTAGTTACAGATGTTACTATAGTTTTAGTATAGTAGAAAATATGAATATCTATAAAGGATTTCATTTGAAATTATTTATGATTGCTTTATTTATTAACTAACTAAGAATTAACAATTCTTTCTATAATAACATCCAGGTAATCCAGGCAAAATATTTATGCTTAAATATTATAATGAATACCACAGAAACAAAGAAAAATTCAAGAAATGAATAAGGAACGCAAATTTGTATAAAAACTAATGTGAATGTAAATTTGTGTTTATTATAATTATTTATTCGTATCTTCTTAAATTACAGTCTAATAGTTAGTATAATATATTTATTTAGCCAGCTGTAGAATATGCCAGGACAAAAAGTATATAATAATGCCAATAACTCCTTACTTATAAAATTTTGTAAGAATTTGGTAAGGTTAACCTATCATTCAAGGCCGAATAAATTGTTGCATAATATTAGAATTAAACCAACATAAAAATCGATTAAAGAATTGATATCAAATAAAATATTTAAACAATATTGTCCCGTAAAAATAGCTTATATTTTAAAATCCAAGTACTAATAGGAGTTAATTTCTGATCCTACATAAATTAAAATGTTATTAATAATATATTAAGTTAATTATAAATTATTACTTACTGATAATGGTTATTAATTTACAAAAACTTTACAAGTACATAAACATATTATTACCATATACTTTGGACATTTAAATTCATTAAAGATAAAGATGTGTATAACTAAGGAGTTATTGAAAAAAATGTACATCCGTGAAAAAGCTTTACTATATCACTAAATCACATGCATCCAAAACACATCTTGAAATCACTGTTTTAAGATTTACTTTATAATTGAACTATGCGTAAAGCTTTTAATTTTAGTACATACTTGATACTTCATATTTTATCTGTCACTGCTAATTGACACTGAAATTATTCACTTCACTACTTATTTTCATGTAAAATAATTTGTTATATATGATGTATCTGAAATACCTGCTACAATTAATACGTTAAGCTCACAAATTTACTTCACTGAATACAAAAATAGAGATTCTAATTTGAAATATTATCTCATAAACATATGAAGTTCCAATTTTTTACTTTATTTTATGAATTCATACAACTTCTTTCTATTGTGTGATGGCAAAGATGCACGCGTCACATAAACACATATGGCATTAAATGTATCCTTGGCATACCTTTAATTGTTGTACCTTTAGCAATAATAAAAATCAATTTATAAAGAGCTACGGATCGTCAAACTGTATGTATTATTAAAGGATTAATTGTAATATATTTATTGTATATAGGTTTGTATAACAGTTCACTGATCTTTAAAAAAATAAGTATAAACACTAACAGTCTACCGTTATAGTTAGTATAAGTTGTTATTTAAAACAATAAACATACATTTAATCTTATTGTATAAAATGTAGCAAGTTTTAATATGTAACCAGTGAAATAGCAGTAAACATGAAATTATTTCATTTCTATGTAATTATACTTACTAGCAATCCTTTATGCTAAGTATATGAATAAGTATCAGGTTAATTGATTGAGGGAAAAACGCGAGTTATGGCGGGAACTTGATGTGCGATATTGTGATTTGTGTTTTTATTTATATGATTACAAATTTAGCTCCATATTGTGTAATATTAGTGACATTTTACATGATGTAGTTTAACTACATGAAGTGAATTATGAACAATGATGCGGAATATGTTTACATTGTTGGCACAAAAACTTTATGAACAGTTTTAACAAGAGTCAAAATTTTGTTAAAACTTTTATTATACAATATAGTTCGACTAGATCTTGATTCCGGTACCGCTGTCTTTTCCTTAAAAAGGAAAAAAAATGTTCCCAAAAATTATTAGAAAAACGTTAGTAAAATTTAGTGGATATTAAAGCAAATTTATATAGTTGTATATATATACCTTTGTCGATATATATATATATATATATTATATATAATTTTAAGGTATCTTTTTTCTTCTTCTTTTTTATTTTTGGCAACTCAGTCCTATTTAGAAACTGTTCTCCCATTTTCAAGTGATAAGATTTGGACATTTTGGACAGATAAAACTATCTTCCACAAGATGGCGACTATCTTCGGATTTTTGTGGCAATTAATATATCATGTTCCGAATAATTATTTATAATCCCTTCAGTTATGCTATTCAGCTACACTACATCACGTAAAATGTCGCCTTAATTTACACAATTAAGTATATGAATTAAAATAAAAATCACAACATGACGGATCAAAATCCCGCCAAAAACTCTTTGCAGAGATGTTTTTTTAGCATTTCCCTATCAAATGTGAAAGGAAAAAGCAAAGGTATCTAGACTATGCAGCCAAATCAGATGTTGCTTTTTCATTAAATCTATATTTAAGTTCAAAGGCTTAAGCCATGTCTTAAATGTCATTCATATAAATATCGAAGCCACCTCTGATTTTTTTCCAAATAATCTTCTAATCCATGTCTAAAGTTTTGCAGAGACTAGTAATAAATTAGAATTTTGTTTTTATATTTATTATAGTAATCAATACACGCCAAACTTACTTTAAGCATAAAACTGGCAAGAAACTTTGAACAAAACCTTAAAATGCATTTTTAGTTAATATGTATAATCCACTTCACTAGCGTACAATTATCAAATATTATTATGCGAAATAACAATAATATTACAATAACGTAAATAATGAATTTAAAGTAAAAACAACATGTCAGATCAAGTTCTGGTCTTGTCTTATCATATTGTTTTATACTTGTAAACAGCCAAGCTGTAGGATACGACGAGATTGTACAGTTAATTATCCTAAAAAAATTGTATCTTCAGAATTTCACATAGGGTTCTATTGACTTTTCTAAATTTATATCCCATATTATGATTTCCATTCAGGTTGTTCAAAATAACATTCTAAATGTTTCTATTATTTCAGAAATTCTAACGTTAGTTTTTGTCGGATATATAAATTAACCTTATTTAATAGAAGGCAATTGTATCTTACACATCCAACAGAGTATAAGAAGCGACAATCGGAATAAAAATCTGCATAAAAATAGATTACGATTACCACGTAGAGAACCTGTAACCGTATAGTATTATGAACACAGAGCATTTATTTTTAACATCATAACACAAAACTTTTGCCGGAAACGAAATCTTTTGAATTTTATGATTTAAATCACTAAATCTTAGCTTAAACAAAAATTAGATCATAAATTGTTAATTTTAGTTCAGTGATAAAGTATATAAATAAATATATAATAAAGGTCTTATGAAATGTATTTATAATATCTATTTATTTGTATATATAAATTTATAATTGCATGGAGTTATGGCTTTTTCTAATGCCTACCTGGCTAGTTTTCAAGTTCAGAATCTGCCGCTAATTACCTATAGGTGTGTACCAACAGTTGCACTAGAAAGCCAGTCCTTCCGTAAATTTAGCGTGTTCACCATCTTGGACCAGATCGTCACTTAACATCAGGTCAGATTGTAGCTATCACCCAATAACCTGTAACACTATAAAAATATGTATAGATTTTTTTATCCTACTTCACCTGATGGTAAGTTTCAGTATGGTCCAGTAACAGTAGTGACTACCGTAGAAGCAAATGTCCTTCGTCAGTCGCAACCGTCTTGCCAGTCCACTAAATATCTCTTTACGATCGTTTAAAAGATCGCATATTAAAGGAAGGAGGGAACACCCAGACCGGAAGACGGTTCTACTGCTCCACTGTGTGACAAAGGAAGAATTTTTAGAACTTTTTGGTTCGTGTCGTGATGGAGGTTATGGTAAAGCTGTAGCTCCGTAGTCCCGAACGAGTGGATCTACTGTGGAAAGGAGAGGAAGGGATTAGGATAACTCCTATAAAATAATAATAAAGTAAAATATATACTAAACTAGCTGACCCGACAAACGTTGTTCTGTCATATAAATTATTTCTAATGAATAGTTTCGTTGTATTAAAAAATGAGAGGATTAAGGTAGGAGAGTGAAAGTCGAGGGTTGTATGTATTTTTAATACCACATCCCAAAAACTAAAATTAAAATATGTTGTCTAAAAAAATGTTTAGTAAGGACTACCCTTATTACTTAGGCTTATGAAAAACATATTATGACCTATTCTCATACCCACCGAATATACATACAAAAGTTCACAAAAATCGGTCAAGCCGTTTCAGAGGATTATGGCAACTAACATTGTGATACGAGAATTTTATATATAAGATATAAAATATTTTTAAGCACAGTAATTAGGTTTCAGTCCTTCCTTTATTTTTAATTGCACAAAAGACAATAACAAATGGATTTAGTTACGCGCATCAATCCAAAATACTACGGGGTCACACATAAAAAAAATGGTGCGAAAGTTAAGTTCTGCTGCTTCCGTATTCGTAAGATTCGACAGCTAACCAATATTGCCACTGCCTGGTTATTCTACTTCGCTTACTTCTATAGCTTAATGTCTTATGGTATTTTGCTGTGGGGGAAAGCAGCTGAGGTAAACACTATATTTATTATACAAAAACGAGCAGTTCGAGCCATTTACATTATGAGACCTCGCAAATCATTAAAGGGTAAGTTTTCGGAATTTAGTATTTTAACTTTACCCTCCCAATACTTTCTTAATAATGTAATGTATGTCCGCAAAAACTTACAAAAGTTAATAAAGTCCCAAAGCACATTACTGAATTGCCGGACAATAGGTTCAAGAACCATGTCAAACGAGTTTTGATGTCAAAAGGCTATTTATAGGGAGGATCAAAATGTGAGCGATCGTGATGTCTGGAATTGACACCCCTCTTTGTACATCCGCTAATAACTACTGTAACACATTAAGCTATTGTATAAAAGGATAAGGATAATACTTAAAAAAAATCCAGTACGAGTTTCTTGCCGGTTCGTTACTTTCCGAACCGGTAGTAGTTTTGACATTTATAAGCGTCTTCTAAGCGACTAAATTGAATAAAGATTTCTGATTTGATTTGATTCAACTCTAAACTAAATCTTATATCAGCGATTTATAGATGTGTTTTGGAAGCATGTGATTTAGAAACCTTTTCTTGGATGTACATGTTTTCCCAATAACTCCCGAGTTACACATCTTTAATTCATAACTAAATCCCGTAATACGAGCGTTTGAGAAACTTTCGCATACGTTTGAAACACTGTTGATATTTTACTGCTTCTAGTATACACCATGTTTTTGATACGTTCTGATCGCGAGATTTATTGTTAACTAATGTCGATTTAGTGTACAAAATTTCATTCAATTTTTTTACACTAACGATTTTAGAAAAAAGGTAGTTTGGGTAAGAGGGAGTAAAAGTAAATCTGTTCTACTTTTACTCATCTGTACAAAATTTTTCAATGAAAGGATATAATTGTACCTTCCTCATTTGTACAGCATTATATAGTTTCAAGCCCGATTAAAACGAGACAAGTAAATAAAACAATGTTCCATTAGTGACATTATGTCATAAATTTAATAGATAAACATTTAATATTTTAAAATACATTCAAATTAATTTTTCTAAATAATACGTACATAATATAATTGTAGGAGTAGAATAATACATAGACATTAATTCAAAGATTATTCTGACATTACATTAAATCATGACCTTATTATTAAACACCTAGTTTAATAAATAATAACAGTACGTAATTAAGATTTTAAGCAATCACCATTCACTAAAATATATGAAGAAGCACACAATCAGGAATGTTCTATAAATAACAATTAGAACGTAAAAACATTAAATGCCTTCATAAATAAAATAACAAAATTAGCATAATCTGGCCAAACTGACAAATTTGGTGGTGGTAGGGTGTAGCTACTAAGAAAAAAGTTAAATGATATTCAGTTGTTATCTCTTAAATTGCCTGTCTAATTTAATATTTCTGTAACAGTACCTAAAAATACTATAGATTAATAGAAGATTAACAAATAAAAGAAAAAAAAAACAATTTTATTCTTGTAATAAATATATATACAAATTACAGTTTGTCAAAAAACTCGTTTTTTCTATATTTGATTCCTAAATATAGGATAGTTTAATTTTAAGAGGTTAGCCATGGAACTTGAAGTTATTCCATTTAGTTAATATAGATAAATGCGTTCTTAATCTATTTTCTCTTGCAAGTTGTGAAGAATCTCGCTATAGTGAATGATATTTTTTAAGCATTAAATCTTTTACAAAAAAATGATTAAGTTAAACAACAATAAAATTTTAATCGTCGCTTAGTATTAAGATGCTTAGTATTAAATATTGGAAACATCATAAAATTACTGTACATGTATCAATAATTATTGTATGTCTGCCAATACTGTACTGTCCTTAATGTACCTATGTGGTAATAGATAATATGATCAACGAAGATATTAAGTACACAGACTAGATCCCTACGATCATCATAAATCAGGAACTCTTATCATCTTCATATGTTAATTAGAATAAATTAGGGTTAGGGTACCTTGAAATCGGCCTATGTAATAACCATCTAAAAATTTACGAGTGCAGTAGAAAACAATTAAATATATAACTTTACGATGATTACATAGGTAACCATAAAGTTAGTGTGGCCAGATTACACCAATGCAATAACCGAATGCTACATGAAATCGTTGATATATATTAAATATTAATATACCTTTTACACCAAATAAATTATTAATTAATTTCCCACCTTCCATATACACTTTATTGTACTTCAAACGCTTATTTCACCACCTAATAAAATTACCAGTGAGTATACGATTTACGTCATTAGACCGCCTGAGACTTTTCTAAGGTAAAGAAATAAGCGTTTGAGTTATTAAATATTAAATATATCATATTTAAATATTCTTATCTTGTGTTAAATTTGGTGTGAGACTTTCGATAATCATTTTGAAAATATTCTCTGGCAATGGTGTGCAGTGTGTCGAGTTGTAGTCCTTCAAATACTTTGAAATCTGGAATAAAACATTTACTTACAGAATGTTACAAGCTATTTTGTTATGTTTCAAATTGTTTTCACATGTTTTATAATATCTTAACAAGTTTTAAGTTACAACTTACAGTAAAATTAAACTATTTTCACACTGTTTCTTGACAATATTATTTACTATTTTTCCAGAAACTAGTTGAACTGAATTGAAATTTAAAAAAATACATATAATCAAACCCAGCATCGCATCCAGTTTTGAAGTTCATTAAAATCAAGTTACTAGGCATCGAAATTTTTACTTTTAATTTAAATGTTATTAAAAGCATTTTTTTTTTATTTTAATATCAAAAGTTATTGCTATTCAAGGTATGTTACAGAACAGTTTTATTTTAATATTACAAAAGATGGTAATTATGAGTTTTAACTGAGCTCAGATGTATAAGAAAAGTTTATTACCAGTGTAAGAGCAGTCCTTTGAGTTTTATCAAGGGTGGAGTTATTGATAGCGCTACGTTGGGGGTCAGACATACATACATATGTCTCCAACGTTGACATAAGTTCTGGTAATTCGTCAAATAATGCGAAATGACGCTGCTGTATCAGCTTGAGCAGCAATTTGTTACCACAGTTAGTAGACATCTGACCGGCTCTGGTAAAAGTAATATGTGATATTAGAACATTACTTACTTACTCGTTAGTGAAATAATGTCATACAAATACAATTAATCAAAACAATAATGCATAGTTCATATTTCTAATAACTGTCTATATAAAATATTATAACATGGATAACTTTGTTTGTTTGAAGGTGTTAATCTTAAGAACTAAAAGCCGTTGCCTAAACTTATTTTTGTATGTGATAGAGTAATCATTGAGGAAGGCTTTAGGCTATTCAAAATCACTCTACCACCAAGACCAGCAAAGCTGTATTGATAAAAGTTACTAAAACAGGCAAAAACGATTAAATAAAATTTTAGTTTCACAAGAAAAAAAACCGCGGCCTCAGCTAGTATTAAGATAAGTGATCAAAGTTTACACATTAATAAAATATACAATATTTTTCTTGGCGAAATAAATCTGAAATAAAGAGGATTATTTATAAGTATCAACAACTGACATGAAGTTTTTAGTGATTAGAATAATTCTATTCAAAATTATACAACAAAAAATTAAACAAATGAGGATATAACATACACTAAGCAGATGATTTCATCCTCAGTCCTCCTTATCAGCTGCACAGGCCCATCATACTGAGTAATTAGTTCAGCAATATTTAAATTTACATATGAACGCACAACCTCCTTGACGAGAGTAGACCATGATGACGGCATATGGTTCTGAGCTAAAGCCAGCAAATCATCGAATGTGGCATCAAGAACCTGTTTACAACCAATCAAATTGTTACCAATTGTAATTCATTTCTATAATTCATATAGAATTTTATAATTATAGCATACCAATGCCTTTACGGGGTAATTAACAGCTGCCCACGTCGCTGTATAACCACCAATACTCCACCCAAAAAGCACAATGTCTCCAGGGCGATAGCCTAGTTCATTTATAGCATACTGCATTACTGCGTCAATTGCATTGTGTTCTTGCTTTGGATATGGTTGGCCCTATATAAAATGTAAACATATCTATCAAATATATCTAAATATAGTAATTGAATTACATTTCATCAAAGAAATTCACATTAATTAAAAATTGATACAAGTAATATATATAACAACTTTAAATATCAATTCAACTATCAGGAAGGGTTAAAGCTGTGTTACTAAAAAATAAAAATAAAAAAAGGTATTTCAAACTTTTGATAGTAAGTAGATAATTTGCACACACAAAATCAGAAAAAAAGTTTCTTGTATATTATATTAGGATTTGGAATTATCTCGTAGTATCGTACTTGCATATTATTGCATATACCTATATTTGAGTCGAGGTAGGGCTTTTACTAATGCTCGCCTAGCTAGCTACCACCCTCTAGTTGAAAATCTGCCGCAAAATACCTATAGGTGTGTTACGACAGTTGCATTTAAAAGCCAGCCTCTCCACTAGGCCTAGCGTCTCCACCATCTTAAGCGACATTGTCATTTAATATCAGGTAAAATTGTGGCCATAACGCTAAACATTAATTATATATTAAAAAAAAACTGTACATATATGACGTAGGTAATACAGTATTCCGGTATTATAAAAAATCAAAAATATTAAACTCAAAACAGTTGCTCTTAGGTATCCTTTTTAATATATATTTTTAAAGCGTGTCTACAATACTTCCTAAGTTTTTGAACATGTCAACATTTATACGTAATAATGGTATTTTGCGGCGTATTACTTCATTATTTTAATATGAATGAATGAATGATATAATATGCTCTGATTGATTAAACGTGTCAAAAATTCTTCTCCTGCTCGAACGATGGAATAAAGTTATGTAAAGTGTTGGATAATATTTTATGAATGATACATATATTAATTTTAATAAAAAAAAAAATTTGGTTTTAATTATTTTGCTACGAGTTAATTCCAACTTCAAACATCAAAACACTGAAAATTGCTGTACTTACAGTACTTCCAGCAAAACCAGGGTGGTTCCATCCAAGGGCTGAAAATCCCGCTTTGATAGGAGTTGCCATGATTCCAAGTTCATAAAATCCAGAATTACCCTCACAACATATTACTAAAGTTTTGGCATTTGGAGTTGGAGATTTATTCTCTACATACATAGAATCAATAGCATTCCCATCTGCTGTCAATAATTTAGCTCTTTTTCCACCTAATATTTCTACCAGTTCAGTCCTTCCTTGAAATATAGTAGACCCTGCAAAAACACAGTATGTTATTTTTTATAGACTCGAGTATACATTATGACTGAAGAAATTAAATATCGAGTATTAGTATTTAGCATTAAATGACGATGGTGAGAAAATACATTATTTTCAGATTGGAAATTAATAGACGCACTAATGGTGATTATATAAATCACATTGATGGTGTATATGTGCTATGTTGCTGAGTATCATAAATACGGTTGCATGGTGGTAGAGCTTTTTCTAATGCCCGCCTGGCTAGCTACCACCTTCAAGATGTAAACCTGCCGCCAAATACCAATAGGTGTGTTCCGGCAGCTGCACTTGAGAGCCAGTTCCTCCATAGGTTTAGCGTGTCTACCAACTTGTGCCGTATCGTCACTTAAGATCAGGTAAGATTAAGGCCATAACGCTAAACCTTAAGTATATATAAAAAAAACGTAAACATCATTACTAAATAACAAAATCTTTTTTTATGCTAACTATACACAGACTTAATGTATAACATTATGAACTTTATAGGCTTAACTTAAATATATTAAGTTTACTGTCATGCTGCCAAGAAGTTAACATTGTTTATTTAATTACTTACAAAACAAATTTTGTACGAAAGTTAATGATCCAGGGTAAATAAGTCTTAATCCAAATGTATGTGTGGCTATGAAAGCCAGAATTTGAAGTGGTATTCTTAGATATATTGGCGAATCGCTGACGGCACAATTCGTAGACGGGTTGGTCCAAAGATGAGCTGACCTGAAATTGTATCTGAGCGTTACTGTATTTGACGTATTTTAAAATTAAACACAGAACAAAAAGTATGGAAACCAAAACATTAACCTAAAGATCTGTCATTTATAATTAATTTTACATATATGTAGAAGTATGAATTTTAGGTTTGTCTATAAAAAGTAATATTCTATAAGCGTAGACATATGCGACCATAACTTATACGGATTCACGGTCAGCCAGATTGTTAACCGCATTCAAATAACTTTAGTATCTATACACGTCGAAATCCATTTTTGCATGGGCCTAGCATTACCTCGCCCAAATTATTGTTTTAGTTAGTTACCAACTTTATTAACATCTTGAATTACGTGTTATCTAATGTTTCCTCTACACGTTTACAGATGCATCCTACCTATCCTATGCATCCTACCATCCTGTGCATCCTACCATCCTGTGCATGCTAACAGATGCATGAGCAGATGGATCACCACGAGCCGTCCGCACGTATGTAGGTCGATCAGTCTTAGTTCATTCTTGACAGAGGCAACTCGCATGTAACGTTTAAAAAATGGGTATATAGACTGTAGCTGTTGCATCTATTTATTTATTTAGTACTTTTACCATTATTTGAGTGTGCAACGCAGTCAAGTTATTAAAAAGAAATGAAAAATAAAAAGGTTTCAATCGCAACTCCGTTCAAACTGATGCGTCGTCAAACAAGTGGACAGACTCGTGACGTTCGCGACAAACCCCTTTGTTCCGTGCCACAAAAACCTACAATCGGATTCGAGGCGGACTCATCTCCGGGCGTTAAATACATACAATAGACGCGCAAATTACCTCGTCTATACATCGACGGATGCATCCGACCGTGACGTCTGCAGATGCATCTGTTGACGTGATTTCAAACAAGCTGTCATCTGTTTGCCACGCTAGGCATCTTTTGATTTAGCAACACTAAATTATCGTCATATTTTAACCAACTTACACAAAACCTTAAGCAATTATACACCTAAACATTCCTCATGAATGGATAAATGACTCAGTCTTTTGGTGAAAACTGCACGAAAATCCTTTTATAGTAAAATAAAATAGTTTTTGTATTTATCGCAAATAGACGCGGCAGGAAACTTTGTTTTATAATATCTATGTATAGTGTTATTTGTTTGCTTTTCTTCTTATAATAAATTATTCCGATTTTCAACTATCCAAATGCCTAACGTAACAATTAGTCGGTATAATCGAGTTTCCGCTATAGCTACGTGCGACTAAGCAATCAGAACGTTCAATATAAACCTTCATCTATTACACATGACGATCTTTATGCACACGCCAAAAACGTCACTAATGACGTCATTATTGTTGAAGACTTTAATTACTAAATATGACGACAAAAGAGTAACTTTGTGTTCCTCTAATAAATGCTCGGCGTACAGCCACAGGTAAACATGATTGTGTTAAATAAGTTCAGCACAATGCATTTTGGTTTATATTCAAGTTTTTTATACAAGCTCCTCAAATGTCAATTACATAACCTTAAAATAAATAAAAAAACAAATTGCATATTTTTTTACATAATATATACCAACCCAATCAATAATTGTATGAGTTAATTGTTAAATTTTACTACTTGCTATCATGTTATGCTATTTAGCTTCTGATTAATTTATTTTTTTAATTCGCCATTTTTAATTTTTACATTAACACTAATTATGGCCAATATTCCATTCCACGTAAATTAATGATTCTAACGCTCGCTAATAAGTGGAAAAACTGCGGATATAAGTGTGAGCGTTGTAAACGATAAGTAGAACATACTTTATGGCTACGGTTGAAGATTGTTTATATCACTTGTCTTAATATTCCGGAGCGGTTGCCTGACACCCTGTATATTAATAATACATTATTGCTAAGGCCATGAAATAGGCAATTGCAGTTCGAGTATTAGTTTGAAGACCGAGCCGTGGGCGAGGCATCACTAATACTAGACAGGCAATTGTCAATTCCGCCGAGGCTTATGTAGTGGCTTTTCTCAAAAGAATGCAAGAATGCACTTAATTTAATTTACCTTTATCGCTGAATATACATTACCAAGGAGCCTTAATAAAAAAAATGCTTTAAGTTTTCGCCAGATTTTTGGCTTTTGAATCCGGTCGATAGTGGTTTAAGAAAAGTAGTTCAATTTCCATAATTTTTCATATAATGCTGTTTTTAACATGAATTGTATATTTCAGCAAGAAATAAATTGCCCATAATGCTTTTTGGTTTTAGCAATGTCATTAAAATACGCCAAAATTACGGTTTCGGAAAAATTCAATTTTTTCTCGGGTTTCCATCTCGATAAATTTGTCATATACTTTTATGTATTTTTCTTTTGACTTTACTGGAAGCAGGTTTTCCATTGCCGATTTGGCTTCGTATCTTAAATGTGGTTTGCCGCTAATTTCTTGCCGCGAAAGGCAAGCGCATTTATGGGTAAACAGCCACGTGAACGCAATTTGTACTAAGCAAAGAAACTTACTTTAGTATGCCAAGAATGATAAAAGAGATCCAATCAAAGAGTATTTAATAACCCCAGAACGCCGTTTCATACAACATTGCCGGAACGTTGTAATGTTCAAAAAACGCTCCTGCAATGGATTTGAAGTTTTTTGTCCGTAAATTCGATACTTCGCGTGCTCTTTTTACGAAAATAATGATAATATTTCCATGCATGTTTGAGAAAAAAAATATACAATTTAATTTTTTATATACTTATTAAGGTAGGCTATGTATAAATAACTGCTAAATATAAAGTAAAATGAATTTTACTAAACTTATTTAACATAATTATGTTTACCAGTGTCCGCCCGTCGAGCATTTACTGGAGACGCACAAGGTAATATTTCTATCGCCATTTTGAGCTTTCAATAAATTGCGCCGTAAGTATCAACGCCCACCTAAATTGTACGTGGGTCGTAACCCAGAGTTGCAGATGAGTCGTTGTGAGCTTGGTGTGAGTGAAAATTATGACGTCATTAGTGAGGTTTTAGCTGCTACCATGGTCATCATGCGAAATAGCTGAAAGTGTGTGTTGAGCGTAGTGAACGCGAAATAGAATGTCACCTATATGTTTATATATAGAAATCTTGTGTCATGATGTTTATCTGGGCTAGTTTCCGAAACTGCTGGATTGATTTTAATGAAATATTACTAAATCCTCAAAGTTTACTAAACATGTATAATAAACAAAATTTACCTGTCTTTAGAAGACACTGCATAGTTTACAGGCCAAGAATTGAAATCAAAGTCATACTTTCTAATGCCTTCTAAGTAGCTTCTTTTGTTATTCATTGGTTTGTTGAGAGTATCAAGGAAATTAATGTATTTGGAATTACAAGCTCGCCCATAGGCTCTGAGTACAAAAGCACATGCAATCAGACAACCGAGGCTGGTAGATAATATTCCAAAAAACTTGATGTCATCATAGCTCAGTCCTCTTTTATAAAAGAACATACATATGAAGGGTGAAGTGTAAAGACACACATTTGACAATGCACTGATCTGAAAAAATATATATATTTTTATGTATTAAATTTTAATCAACAGTTTTAAATAATATGTAAATATAAGAGTAGATTAACTTTAGTGTTAGAAGAGATATAAAGATTGATCATGGACTTGACTCAATTAGTTATTTTAGTTAATTTACTATGGTTTGAGTGTTTGATAATAAATAATACCATTATAGGTAGATTGCTAACATGATTTAAAAAATGATTCAGATCAATATCTCAAATACATTATTTTAAAATCAAATAATATAAACTGTAGCTTTGGTAAATAACTATATACAACCATAAAAAAACATATTTGCTAGTAGTATGCTTGCCATAGGCTGACTACTTCCATAAGTATCATATTCTCATAAGATTTGGAATTTTACCTTGATAGTATATGAAAACTATAGAATAGTAGTAGCCTTCCCTTAAATCTGGGAAGGATTTAAAAACAAATCTGCTTTAGTCCAAAATTGATATTTCTTAAGTACAGCATAATATGGTGTACTTATATACAAATACCAATTTTAGACTAAAGTTGGTGAGCTTTTACACCCCTCAATAAAAGAAAAAAAATTCATTTCTGAAACACATATGTAGTTCAACCTAAATGATATTACACTTAGCCTTATTATACTAGTTATGAGTCTTACAGCTTTGTTATTGAAATAAATGTTAAAAGAATATAGTACAATGTATTGTGATCAGAAGAAAGTAATATTATAAATATCACTAATTTACTTCTTATATTTCATAGATAAATTTTACTCACCGATGTTATAATTTTATCTCCAAAATGTTCAATTCCCTGTGGAGTGTATACAGCCTAAAGAAAAGAAAACATTCTAATGATTCTTTAATACTAATTGTGTGATACTTAAAGAGTTGAGATATTTATATATAAAGCAATGCAAAACAATGATAAATATTATGTATGTAGTGTTAACCTGAGAATAATTTGTATGATCTGTAAGTACTTATACAGAACATCGGGTTTACTGCGCAATAATCAAATGTATTGATTTCTGAAAGATTGAAGGAAGCAGGTGGGGGATGACAACAGGGAACGTTTTTATACCTCTATCTTTTTGTCCTGTGGATTCAAACGAAGTTATTAATTTATAAGGATACTTACATCACTGGATCCTTCTCCGTATACCTTGTAGAGACGAGGAGAAAACAAACATTGCCAAATGAGCCTCATGATCGATCACTATAATATACTTTGCTGATGTATATTAAAAAAATTATATAATGGGGATATGATAACGTCATATAATTTTATTTTACTTTCTAAATGCAATTTATCAAAAATACCTCAATATTCACATCCCTTTACTATTTACTTACAAGACTACGGCTATTCTGAATTCGCATTTCATAATTTAGCCGTGTGTCATTAGAAATGAACCATTCAAATGAAGTACTTCAGTTATCCGCTCTTCTTCCTTGAGTAGGTACAATTCAAGTAGTTCATCATTCAATTAAGTAGTTCACATGTACGATAAGCTATATATTAGTATATTATACTAAAATAATATTCTCTTGAATTAAACTGGTTTTATGAATATAACCTGAAGACTGTAGCATTAAATGAATCTGCCATAAAAATTAAACATAAAAAGTATCATAGTTGCGATTCTTAGATCTGATTTATAAAGAGAAAAGTGTGATATAATGTAATTAACTATGAACATTACAAATAAAATTTGGTAAAATAAATTAAGAAAATATTATCATTAAAACACATTAGAATGTTTTAGCCTACTATAAATAAATAAAATCATAAAGTGTATTTAGATTTAGATTTTTAGATCTGATTTAGTATAAGGGGAAATTTTTACAGATACTAAGTACATTAGAACAATATTATTTTTTGAACGATTAGAAACTATTTAACCTATTATAACAAATAGAAGTACCATATAATGGCTAATCCCCTTATATTTTTTTCAATTTTATAGGACGCTTGGTGTCATAGTGTTGAAAGTGACTTGAAGGTAACCTGTAACTTGTAACACTCTGTTTAATAGTATCATGAATTTATGGAAGATCTTTTGAAGTGATAGTTCACTGGCGCACTTTGACTGTAAAATCAACCCGGATGCCGTCACAGCAAACTCCATGTCGTTCTCATATGTTGTCATGTCTTAGTTATGCAACCACGTTTAATTGCGAGCGCTCTTCTTTTATTGAGGAAACTCTGTCCTTCATCGTTTTAGTCCATATTTTCTTTATTGGTATTTATTAATTATAAATACTAATATTTAACGTTTCACATCTGCCAGTAGTCTTGTAAAGGCCAACTTTTTAAATTTTCATAATGACTAATGCCGCTAGCCTGAGGAGTTTGGAGATTCACTGGACTTTTGAGGCAATTGCAGAAGGCACCTAGTCGAAATATTAACAAGCGCAAGAGTGCTAAAACTACCCAAGCGACCAAAACTCGACTTAACCTATTATTGGCATTAACTTCGAACTGAATTTCAAGTTGAAGCCATACATAGAGATCTATCAAAGTTTTCTGATTAATAGTGAAACAACATTAACGGCTAAACAACATCTATTTAGTTAATAATTGAACTAGAATGATTAACTGAACTAGTAGAAATATTTATTACACAATGATGAAAATAAATGTATGCGATAATGTTAGTAACATATTCTGCAAATGGCTACTTCAAATGTAAGTAGGTTATAATGTAAGTATTATAAACTATTTCATTCTCACTAAATCGCTGTCATATTTTCTTTTTCTGAACACTAAATAATTTTAGGTTATAAAACCCTTGACTACTCGTATCGTTAGAAATTTGGTGAACTTGGTTATGAGACTCAAACATTTAGGAAGCAGAAACCAACTAAGAAAAACACATCACTATCACCCTAGTTAGCTGCCAAGATACATACCCCGCACCAATGAATCGCCTGGACTTGAGCGCGGCATTATGAGTCCTACTAAATATGCTGTTAGCGATCAGGTAGACCACCACCAGATCATGTTATAAAGCCAGCCATTCTTAATCTGTAATTGATAACAGACCAACTAGAATAGGTACAGTGTGAACGGAATCATTTATAACTCCGACTGCTTTATCACAGTTTCATATTCCACAAAAGCCTTTGACAAACATTTGTTATTTTAGTTTGGAATTTGTTTTTCTTTGTATGCCTAATGATCCAATTAATACCTCTCTTGCTACTACCTGCTTGAAATCACTGTTAATTGTCTAATGTATTTTTTTTATTAAAACTACTGAACTTTCACTTCCTCAATATTTCAATACAGTATTTCATTAAACGTCACATTTCGATGTAAAACTTTTATACAAACAATAATCTAAATAAACTGTTTATAAAACAAGAAGATCAATAACGATTACAATCTATGAAACTTGCTCAAGAAGAGCTTTGTTTAAATGCGCACAACATATACCTACAAGTTTTCTTACTTGGGTATACCACTTATTGCGAATAAATGATAGAATTGGGTGCAAATCCATTGTTTTATTCACGATATTATAATTTTTTTGAAGTTTTCTTGCTCTTGTTCTTTCGACCTTCCTTCAGGGCCAAGCGCCGATGGTTAAGGTTTGGAATGTAAATATCCTTCCGTAACAATTTGTAGGACTGACTGAAACAGGGGAGCGGGAAAGGTTTGCAGCAACAGGTGGAGCTGGCTTTACGGACTTCTTCTTTCTCCTCGGCTTTCATCAAGTTCCTTGGCCACGCTGGATTGCCTCGTTCGCAGGTGCTATCAGGTTGCGGTATTTTTAGCGGGGTGGAGTCTCCCGGACTGCACGTAGGGATTGGCAGTTACACGATGTGTGATGAAACTGTTGGCGTTGGTGAAACTGTGCTGGTTCTTTTTTGCTTCGCCATGCTTTAATTTTAATCTCGGACATCATGAGTTCCTAAATGGCTGAGCTCACCTCAGGTGTCCTGTGAGGTGGGTATCGCAATCGATGTGCATGTCAATTCCTTGCGTAAGTTGAGTAGTCGGTACAGCAGCCGGTTCAATAATCGCTGCGGAAAGCGTTCGAGATGAGGCAATGGGCCCTGACGGCGGGACAATAGGATTTTGCGGCGCCGTTGTCGCGGACGTATACATAAACTCTTTAGTTCGAGACAGCTCCTACTGGTGGTTTCCAAGCCGCAACCGATCGCATAGACGTACGTGGACTCGGATTATTCAAATTCCAATTCAGTGGCTGACGGCAATGCAGGAAGGAAGCAAGATTATGATAGAGAACAAAACGCGCGCGACGTTTCATCGTACTTCCCTTGTCACTGTTTGAAGCTTTGCACTTAGTCAGTCGAGCAAGTTATTCTTCATTATCTTATCCTGAATGTCAGAGGAAGCGAGAACACGGATTGCGGGCTGTGCCAGTGCTGCAGTGTCGTCATTGCTTGGCTTCGTTCGTCTAGTTTGGCTTCCCGGACAACCATGTATAAACGAGATCCAGCTGGCATATCCTTAGAATTAACCCTATTTTCAGCCAAGTGCGTAAGGGTGATAAGGTTTCAGGGACTCCAGACAGCATTAGCGGTAGTGACGAAACTTTCAAACAAGCAGACGAAATCATTGGTCCGAATAACTCCGTATCGCGAGACCAGGTAATTACAACAGCTGAGATTAAAAAGATGTGTTTGCTTGAAGATATCAAATTCAGCGAAATATGCGCAATGCTATAGTTTATTGCCATGAAAGTATCTATTTTCGTTATACTTTCGTAGATCCAACGAAAACAGCCCTTTTTTTGGCTACATTGTCACTTATCATCAGGATTGTGGCCATAACACTAAATATATAAAATATGTACTAAATGTCTATTTATGTGGTTAAACAGTTTATGTATAGTAATGCTACATTACAATTGCTTTAATAACACACAGTAATAACTGATTTCATCTAGTATAATTTTTGTGCCCATAGTGCAACGTACACAACCATTGCGAACGCACTCTACGTTTACGAGGGGTTAACAATAAAAACGACCGAAGTCGAGGTCACCAGCTAGTTATGAAATTATATTTTAAAACTAAATTATGTTATCTACAATTTCCTCAACCTATTTGTATATGTTACATTTAATTGTTATATTTGTTTTTAAAAATATATACCGACCATTAAACAAATCTGTGATATTGTAAATGGAGCTTATTCAAAATATTTGACAGTAGTCATAATACTAATAGTAATAATACCTAACATATTATCGTCCCAAAATTATCTATATTAAATTCCTATTGAGAAATTAGGTATATAAAATATTTGCTAACTGACCCGTGCGAATATACAGAAGTTAAATATTATAACAGATGTCGATTTATAATCATTCATAACATGTCTAGCAATAGCAATAATAAATTGTCCTGCTTGTAAATTGTTGTTTGAAGCGATGATAGTTCAGTGGTAGTGTGAACGGACACCGCGTCAAGGACGTGAGTTCGAATCTACCGACAATGAGCTTGAGTTTTCGGTGAAGAAAAACATCGTGACAAAACCATAGCATGGTGGTAGGGATTTTTCTAATGTCCCTTCTCTAAGCCTGGCTACCGCCCTCAATTTTGAAAATCTATCGCCAAATATCAATAGGTGTGTTCCGGCAGCTGCACTTGAGAGCCAGTTCCTCCACAGGTTTAGCGTGTCTACCAACTTGGGCCGTATCGTCACTTAAGATCTGGTGAGATTATGGCCATAACGCTAAAACCTTAATTATATTAAAAAAACTCAATTAAAGTATGCATTCATTATATAAAAAAAGTAATTTTAAATCATTACGTTAACAGGGCAAAACTTACCTCCGTTTTAAAACAACGATTCATAAAAATCATGAATTTTAACAAAACTTAAGGGAAATATGGCATTGCCACAAAAAAACACCTTTGACAAATTGTTTATATTATGATTTATTTGAGAATCAAATAGGACATTTTCTTACTTTTTCTTAATTACTTAATCGTTTTAACATTAAGAACATTATTTAGACAGTAAGAACTACATATGAACATTATGTTTATAAATTGCACGAAGAACGGGATAAGGACAGAGTAATGTTTGAAAATTTGATTATATTCGACTATTTGACGACTTATAACACTGCTTACTACAAGTTGAGACATTCATGGATTATTTAAATATTGATATTAAGTTACGATTATCTGATAAATACACTTATTTTAATTCCTAATAAGTAAACTGATTACAACTATTTATGACTAAAACTTATTCGAAAAGTCGACTAAACGTAACAATGACAAAGTTATCTTAAAAAAATATCTAAAACATAAAATTACATAATCACAGCGTTATTTGCAAATGAGATCTTTTGAAAAAATAAATAAATCTTTGTTTCGTTTTTTAGTAACAATCATACGAAAAGTGGAAAGAATTGTTGTAACAAGTCAGATACTTAAGAATAAAAAATACCCGTAATTTAGGAGAAAATAGTTTCAGAGAAAATATTTTCAGCTTAATAACACCAATGTATATACCTACTATAACTAAATTAGCAAGCCATTGAAATGTTAAATGTAAAGCGAATACTCAGTAACATAAATAGATATAAGAACACTCGTAACTGGAAAAACAAATATAGGTATAGTATTACACAAGGATTCCACTTTTTTTACAACGATTATACATATACGATTTTTTTATTTGTCTTCAACTACACAGATGTAGATCTGTAAAAAAAAATATATCATTATACATGTGCGTCCAAGAGACAGGCAACCGGACAAAAACAAAAATGAACAATGTAGTACTACATCAAAAGCAAACTAAAAACCCCAAAAATAATTTTCTAAAAAAATATATATAGTTTTGAGTCATTTCATAAAAAATATAAATCTTTTATATAATTTTTTTGGTGTAATATTTTATAAGATATAAACTCAAAATAACTACATAACCGAAACGAAACCTCTATGCAAAAATACCTTCACGAATCAGATGCAGTTTTTATTATACAGTAAATTTCATGTGCGGTTTCTAATATTAATTTTATTAAACAAATTGGATGACGCAATAAAAAATTTCGTACAAAGTTAATCCCACACTTTACCCCATTTCCAATAAGATCTTCGAAAGAAAAAGTAGCCTACACCGTCTCCAAGTTACCTTCTATCTCTACACAAAAATTCATCATAATCGATTCAGCGGTTTAGGTGTGAAAGTGTAACAGACAAACAAACTCACTTTCGCATTTATAATATTAGTAAGGAAAGAATTATAATAGCAGTCATATGCCTACTTCGCCGATTGAAAAAAATAAGTATATATTATTTTATTATATCTAATATCTCTATACTAAATTTTAAGAATACTTGATTTTATACTTTGATTTTTTTTTAATAATATACAATTCCTAAACTGTATACGTACACACATCAAAGTTGTCTGTGTTATCATCCACAAAATAGCTGTATAGCACAATAGTTCAGTTGGTAATGTGTACTGACGCCACGACAATGACGCGATGATAGCTTAGTTGGTAATGTGTACGGTCGTCGCGTCAATGAAGCGTTGATAGCTTAGTTGATAGTGTGTACGGACGTCGCGTCACTGAAGCGATAATAGTTCAGTTGGTAGTATGTACGGACGCCGTGTCACTGAAGCGATAATAGTTCAATTGGTAGTGTCTACGGACGCCTTGTAAATTAAAGCGATGATAGCTCAGTTGGTACTGTGTACGGACACCACGTCAAAGAACGCGAGTTCGAATCCACCCGCAATGAGCTTGAGCTTTTGGTGAAGCAAAAAATTGTGATGAAACCGTAGCATGGTGGTAGAGTATGTTCTAATATTCGCCTGGCGAAACAAGATATTTTAAGCATCTTCGCAAAATCTGCAGAAGCAAACATAACAGAAATAGTTCAAATTCCACCCAAGTCCCCGTGTTTTTCTGTCTAGTTTTTAAATATTGGTTACTTTGTTTTTATTTATCAATAAGTAACTACTACTTCAAAAAAAGCTTTAACATGTAAATGAAGTCCTAGGAAATTCGAACAATTGTAGTTTATTATGAAGAGAAACAAAAAAAGAATTGCCACTCAACTTAGTTTGACGAAGAAATTCATTCTAATTCTTTTTGAAAATTAACAAATAAATATATATCCTTTGACGACAGCAAAGCCTTAGGTGAAAAATTGATATTATTAACGACATAAAGTCAAAGTTATATAAAAATAAAAATAAATTAAGTTTAGAAATTAAATAAACGTGTGTTATTAATATAGTCATGCACAAATCTTAAAAGTAATTAGTAATTAAAATATCAAATTTAGATTTTCTATGTACAAAACTTACCTATTTCATATCAATAGAGATCCTGCAGTTGGGGCAGGTTCGGCTGTTTTTGAACCAAGGTGCAACACATTTAATGTGGAACCTATGAGTGCATGGCAGTTTATCTATATCTTCTTCTACAGCCATCTCTTCGAAGCAAATGCAGCAGGTCTCAACCGCCTGGGGCCGCCTAAAGCTGTAATATATTCAATTATTTTCGATAAATAAACAGTATAACAGCAATATGTGGAACCGTAGAAGTATTTGTGCCTAAAAACTCACCAAATACTTTCACTTGAATGAAAGTAAAATCAATGAAAGCTAACAAAATTCATTCAATAAAAAGCCGTGCTGGTTAGTTAAAATCTTTGAAATCTGTATTCGATGACCTTTGGTTCATTTAAGTTTGTTTGTAGTAAACTTTATTTCAAAATTTTCATCTTGCTCATGCACTCACTATATCAACTTTTACATGCACTATGGTAATAGGCAAAGGCAGAGGCATATAATAAATCCGAATTTAAAACTTCGAATTGTTTGTACTAAAAATTACATAAAACTATAAAACATTAACATTCATACACATGTAGCGCGCCATGCAGTTCCTTTCTAACGCGCATTTTCGTCCTCGTGGTTAGAAGCAGTCAACAATTTGTTTATCAGATCACGTAAAATATTACTTAAACAGTTATAATGTATGCCATTTAAAAATTCAATAAAATGCAATCTTACCTGTAATATTCACACATAACAAATGTGATTAAAGTTCATCTGTTCATGCCAATTAACAATGTTCTAAAATTAGTTGTTTGGTAAGCTGCTCGGAACAGCACCACAATTAAAGAGAAGTGTCTATTCCGAACATCTATTCAAATTAAAATACATATTTACCAAAGCCAACAATCCCGTATTTAAATTATTACGGGTGTCTTAAAAGAAAGTTTGTGTTTAGTGCATCGATTAAAAAACACTTATTAATTATTAAAATAAACAATTTGAGATTCTATTTCTTAACAATAGTCTCTAAATCCTCCTAAAATCTAAACTCTTTCGTTCACGACACTCATTCAATTGAACATTAGAATAGACTCTGTGATTAATTCCATTTCGTAACAAATATATTATTTTAAATGAGAAATAGAAGACGGTTTATTAGCGTAAACTTTACTAGACACAAATCGACAGGATAAAGTCCATAAGGTTTAAATCTGGACTTGTAGGAGAAAAAATTGTCACATTTTTTGGAAATCAATTTGCGAAGGTAAGTTTCAGGACCTTACGGCAGAGAGATGTTTAACTAGTATGATGTTACTTTGTTCTGCTGAAACCATGTTTTTTGATTAGCCAGGAAAGTTAAACTAACATGTTGTCTATCATCTCAAAACAAGGTTCTGAATTCATTATGTCCCTTTTCATCTTGAAAGGTGGAGCCAATAATTCTTTGCACCGACATCGTGACCCATACGGTAACCTAAGGTGAATGCTAAGGTTTTGTTTATTCACGTATGTATCCTGGCAAAAGAGAGCATCGTCCAAAAGCAAGTCGTCAATAAAGGATGGATTAACTCAATTCCCTGGTTTACTAATCCAATCCTGTTACTAGTATCTAGAACATTTAATTCTTGCACAGGTTGGATTAGATAGGTTTAAACCACTAGTGCGCGTTCAAATTGAAACAGTCGGATCAGAGCGTATAGACCAAATTACGCTTACCATATTTTGTTCCGTATCGATCTCTCTATACGTTGTATTTACGTGGTTAAAGTTAAACCTTTACTGGTTGGAGCAAAGAATAAGCGTATAATTCGTAGAAGTTTTGTAAAGGAGCAGCTTGTGAAAAGGAAGGTTGCAAGATACCTTTATTTCTCGCTGCGATGATCCTTCTCTTGTACATCGTATCTCGTAGATATCGTCCACACTTTTACACAAAGCAATTATATTTGTTTATATAATAGCGAGAAGCGCAACAGAATGTGCAGCCACGAATACACTCGCACTCACACAGCACCAACTAACGTAAAATATGAGCTAAACCGGGAGAGGGATAAGGAGTGTACCAACTAATAGTGGTATATTAAATAGGCGAAAAACTTTGTGTCTAATTTAAAAGTAAGAGAAACGTTTGGCACATCATTCAATTGACGAATACTACACAGAATTTTCTCAGCGCTAGTCAACGAATCACCTGTTTTATAAAACTCGCCCACGCATAATGCGCGGTCATATTTTTAAAACGTTCGATAGCGCCTGGATTCCGAAGAGGCGGACTATCGATTGATTTGATCCCCGCACCCCTCAGATTCGCCAAGTTTATGCAGTAAGATAATCAAATATAAACTTTCTTTTGAGACACCAGATATTATAACAGATTTAAACATGAAACTACTTAAACACATAGTTATTGCACAAAATTCTATTATGCATTATTTATATATTTTTGCATGCATGAAAAACCTGGGTTTACAATCATAACATATTACTAAGGAGACAAGTGACATGGGTATCAAGTTTGTAAATAAGGAAATAAAAATGATCTATCTAATCAATTGCGTCTTCAATTTCGATGATAGTTTTCGGGTGGTTACTTCATTAAATCTGGAGGCCCACCTCTTTACTCTAATTTAGTTAATTGTTTAAGAGTTTACGTGAGACGCATCCGAACAGAGATAATGTGTCTTTTACCATATGACTTAGTAAAAATATGAAACCTGTACATGCCATTGAAGATGAACATTTTGGTATTTTTATAACGTACGTATATTGATATACGCTAATTTCTCAAGTTTACTGTCATATGCAAACTAAAAAAAAAAGGTATGGTTATAAGTAGACATCAAAACGGTAAAACCATTCTATAATTAAGTGGAGAATATTTTTGAATAAGTATTTAGATATTTTTACGGGTGCATTTAGATACTCTGTACTCTACTCATGCACTTGGTTAAAAATATTATGAAAAGTGATGTAAATGTTTAGAAGGAAAAATCTTTATTTATATAAACAATGGTTGTAACTTGTCTAACTCACTCTTACTTAACCGAAGCTACTAAGGATAGAATTGTTATATGAAGAGGGTGTTGATTTTATAGTGCAGACATTGTCTAACAATAGATTTCTCGAAATTTAACTGCCAAGCTTAGAAAGACTGTAAAAACCTATGGAAAATACTATTTTATTTAGATTTATTTGTGGTCAATGTCAGACATAATTACACATACATAATTAGTACATAAGTTCCTGGTAATGTTAGTACCAAAAAGTATAGTCAACAATATTTAATTAGCTGTAAAGAATACTTTGACAAAGTTTTTATCACAGTTTAGCTATAGAGCTAACCAAAATTTTTTATGATAACATTTGAATGAGCCATTAGAGGAAGAAAAATTTAGAAGTGTAATTGGAAGTAAACAAATGTAATAAATATTTTTAATCAATCCTGTATAACGCATAACAATGGAATCATAACTGCTATGATTATATCTGATATCAGATAAGTTGGTATTTGTAAAAAAAAACATTCGTTTATTTGAAATTGAAATTGAAATGGATAGGATGGAAATGGATACATTCTGGGAGGATAAGATTTTTTAACAAAATTCTATATGCAGAGGACCCTGGATTAGGTTCAGGAAAGGATAAGACAAAAGTCGTTCGGAAGTAACTTTTTAACCACCCACTAAAACTTCAACACTAAACATTGATATAAGAATCATTCAAATATTATAGAAAAATTGTTCTTACAATGGTCCCATCTGAGCTTTGAATTTTTTTAAAGCCGCTTCGCTCCTGTAAAGTGTTTCAAATATACATTAAATAATTTTACTTCAATATATATTCATATTTATAACTGTAAGCCATGTTCAAGTTGAAAACAAATGGCAATAATGTCATATTTACTGTTTTACATATTTTTAACATAAAATACTAATAATGTTTTATAAAAATTAGAACCATAGAATTAGGTCATATAGTGAGTTAAATATCATAGATAAAAATATGTTTCAAACAAACTGTTTAATTATACAAATATACTGGTACGCACTGCATGGTAACGGCTAATGCCTGCTGCTCATTTGATATACTGCCATTGTTAGTTATATCACCCAAATCCATCATTAGGTTATCATTGGAATATGTATTCTCAGCATCTTCAGGGTCTTCTATTTGGAAGATTTCATAGCCGTTATTGTCAATATAATGTATAAAATACAGTATATTGGACAGTCCATGTCCAGGCAGTGTTAAGCCTGCATGATTTGGAAAGATAGGTCCGGAACTAGCTGAATCAGTTTGAGCTGCCATATTAGGGTTTGCAGAGGCCTCTCCAGAGCTCTGATTATCCTCTTGAGAGGTTGAAGCTTCTTGAGCTAGAGAATCACTTGACTCCCATCTGATCACACATAAATTATACATGTTTATACAAATCCAAGTGACATATAGACCCTTAGCAAACAACACTGCCTAAGTGGATAAAAATAAATTAGCAGTTTTCAATTTTAAATTTAATTTCAGAAACCTCAAGATGCATTATAATCGGCTTATATGTAATTTTTTTATTTTATAGAACCAACACTTTTACCCTAAAGGGCTTTCACAGCTTCACTCAACTTTCTAGATGAGCGCAGGGGGTTCTCAGCCCAAGGATGTATAAACAATGTACACTCTGTTTTATATATAGCTTCTATTATTACTACGGTGGAATCTCTATAACTCAAACCTCACTAATCCTAATTCCTCAGTAATTAAAAAAATTCCATTCACTTTCAAATTTCAAAGATTCCTTAAGTCTTAGTACAATATAATGACACTTTGATATAATACAATAATCTATAATACAACTCGAAAATTATGCTTATATATAGCACTATTCTAAGTCGATTTTTTTTTTAAATAATATCTTTTTGTCTGGAATTTTTTGTCAAGCTGAAAACTTGGTGATTCTAATTTTTTGCATTTCCCTTGACATTCAACTTACAGAGATTGCACTGTTATTAGATAAATAGTCTTCACTCCCCTGTAAATTAAGTTACATTGACTTGTGCAGTGTTATTTGCTAAGTGATGACATGTAAACCTGATCAAAAGCATAAAATTACAAAGCTTATGACTTGAAGCATAGATATTACATTAGAACGAAAAAAAAAAGATTTACGATATAAAGTTGATTCAAACCAAATCTCACATTTTAAATACATCAATAAGTTCTAATTAGTTTTATATAAAAAAATAAGCTATCAAGTTCATTTGCTTTATCTATTATCAGCTAGTTAAACAAAAACAAACAAAATCATCAATTTTTCACTCTACCAATAATTTTTTCATTGTAATTAGCTTAGTGCACTGCAATTTATGTAATTTAAATATTGTATTGTATGACAGGTGGATTTTAGACTTTACAAGGGTCAAAAGGCTTATGATGGTACTTATAAAGTTTTACACAAAAAAAATCTAAAAAAAATATATCTTCCCTTCCTTTTAAGTGCTAAATCTCCATTACTCAAAAATGTTATTCTTTTACAAATATCAAAATAAAAACAATTTAAACAGATTTTATAATTATTATTTATTAATTTGAATCCCGACATTTCTAAAGCTTTTCAGCCTTCATGGTCAGGTTCATAGTGGTTGTTTAAATTAATTTTATTTCGATGAGTAATATTCAAGTACACATAAGAAATAATTATTTCTTCAAATATGTTACCTACATCAGGTAACTGTTGAAGAAAGGTTGAGAACAAGTGAAGATATGTCCAGCACTTATGTGTCACTGAGATGAAGATGGTGCGATGGATATGTGGCATTACACAACTAGATGAGCATACTAAACAAACATATTCATGGTAGCCTGTGAGACTGTGACACTGCAGATAAGCTGCGAGGAAAGTTGACTCTGCTAGTATGGTCACGTAAGCTGCGAGCACTAGACTAAGACAGAAATAAATGTCTTAACATTATTGTATAAGGGCCAAGATGTTGTGGTAGACCCAAAACTAGATGGATGCTGTGAAAGTGAATATGCTGAAGGAGAATGACCTCACACAAAAGAATGCTGAAGAACCTGTAAAATATCTTGGTACTAAACTGGAGAAGCTCTAGACAGAAGAAGAAGACAAATAATAGTTTTATTTATGCAGTACTTTACTTAATAAATAAAGTGTTGTTATTTTTCATATATACTTGAATAATTTATCAATCAATTTTTTTTATAAATTAGACAAAGCTGAGGTTAGATATGCATAATATTAATTATATGTTAACTGTCTGCCTGACTCCCAAACCCTTAACAATGACTTTGTTAAATCTCTGCCTATTAATCTATGGTAGGCACAACAGATTTTACCAATGCTAATACTATTATAAAACATCAATACTGGTATGTTACTGTGTTATTTCGAACTAATAAGTATTTGTACCTGATTAAAATCAATATAAAGCTTTCCATCTTCTTTTTCAGGCAAAACTAATTATCAATAACTAATATACATTTCAACAGTAGGTACCTACCTACTATGTTGAAAAACAAAATGGTGGCATGTCAAACCCTAACTGATAAAAGGACTATAAGCTTTTTGTAGTAAAAATAAAGTGTAGGTTTTTAAACTAATCATTCTCCAAATGCGTTTATTGCGAAAACCTAATAATAAGTAAAAAAAACAGTGACCTTACCTAAGTGTAATGTACCAATATGTTAAAGAAAAACTGAAACTTGTAAAATACTAATATTAGAACTTACGTGATAGTAGGGGATTCAAAAATTTCCCGCGATGTGCTGGCTCTTATGGATGGATGATTTTGGCTCCTGTAGTTGGAACAGCGGACTGAAACTATTCTAACATTTTGATCAAAATTAACGTAACCGTAGTCTTGGTGTATAGCTTCCGCCACATCTTGTTCTAAATCACTCATTTTTCTGAACAAAAATTACAGAATATTCGAGATTACACTTAAATCCTCCAATATAGAAATTTTCTTACATGTCTTCGAGCGATGTAGTGCACTATCAAAATACAGCACTGAACTGTCACGCAGTAGAACGGTATCGATTCAGAACCGAGATGTCAATTGATTAGATTTCTGGCGCCTGCGCGACACTAGTTAAAGACGCCTTTTGTATTCACTGAAAAAAAAAAACTTGTTTTAAGGAATAGTACATGGTAGGTAAATAGAATTATAAACATGGGTCCGTTCAGCAAAAAGCACTAGAATCCGGCCAAAGGAACAACAATTGACTATGAGCAATAATAACGCTCAATTCACTACTTATACCATTGTGATATTTTAACTATCGACTGACTATAACAATAAAAGGATCACTGAGAGGTCAAAGATCATTCCACAATAATTATAATATATCCATACGTAAATTTTTGTTGAGATCTTAATCTACCATCTTATGGCCTTTATGTAATTAATAAGGTTATACGCCACATATAACCACATAATATAATATTGTTGGTTGTTTTTATGGGCAACTGTAGTGAAAAACCATGATGTAAGATTTTAAATTTTCAATAGAAACTTCCTGGACTGTTTTAATGAAAAAGTCACCATATTGTCCAAGCGACGGGTGAATCCTGAATATATGCTGTCATCGTACATTAAACTGCCATAATTGTATATAAATAAATAAGACGAAAATTTCGGAACCAGGTTTCTGTACGCAATTTTCAATATTTCAACTGTTTAAATATCCATGTCTACTGGAAAAAATAGACACAGGAGTAATAAGAAAAGAAAATTGTGTCCGACTGGGCCACGACCGTCATACATATCGGAACAGTGATTATAATAAATCCAGTATGGTAGTAGGAAAGCATGTAACTGTACATAATTGTGTTATAGATAACTGGGTAGCTATCACCACGTTTGTGGTGATAATCTAGTAAAGATTATTTTTGTTGTATCGCGTTTTGGAATTAACCGGTCCATATCCAGTTATTGAGATGTAGCCAGGACGATATGACCGAAAAGATCTCACATGGATACATAATGTATAAATAGTCACCTTTGCTTTTAATTTATACTAAGCTTATTATAAGTTTAATCCCAGTATCTATGCCTTAGTACTATAAAAAAAAAGTTGATAGACAGGGGATTTTTTAAAGGACCTCCACCGTTAGCCTGAAGAGCTTTTACAATTTCACCGGACTAGCAGGGCGAGCGTGGAAAGCGCTCGAGCCCGAGGGGAGACAGTCACGGGATACTACGCAGCTTCCTAATTAACAGTCCGCCCCAAATAAATCCCCCCAGGGACGGGGCGTGTATGCATTTTATCCACACAAATAAATCCCGCAGATATGAGGCATTTAATTGAACACTATAATTTAAAGTAATTAACAAAATACGGAATAAAATAGTAATAAAATCGATCAATATACGATACAGCACAAATAGTAGAAATAATGTTACCAGAATATAAATAATAATACTTCGTGGCAAACATTATGGCAAGAGTTAACATAGCCATGTTGGATAGCGCACAATACAAATTTAGGTATAATAGAGATATGAATGAAATAAATCAAGTGGAATGGAAAAACCGCCGTCGTGAGCATTACAGTTGTGAATGCTACCTGGAACGCACCCCATGTATACCGTAAGTAATCCAAAACTGCGTTACTGTTGACATGAAAATTAATGCGATTTATACTGGCAACAATTTGTATACTCTGTGGGAATCAGTGTAACCATTTGTGGCAGATATCTACCAATTGGGCAGATTTGGCACATAAATGTTAGCTCTGGCAGATTAATCTGACGATTCAACAAAGTGGTAGAATTTGGCACATTTTGTGATAAGCTTTATTAATTTTGTAATATATTATTATGTGTGTGTGTATCTCTATTTAGAATACTTATAATTTGCTACATCTTATTATTTACCTTATTTTTATTACGCATTTATTTAGTAGAAATTTTTTTACTACTGTGGCAGCCCTTGTCCCATACCAAATAGCACGGTAATTAAAGGATTATTGTATTTTTATGTTGGTAGCCCATATAATTATGCATGGTCATAAATCTGATTTTTTCCTTATTAATATTTCTAATCGAGGTTCAAATCGATGTTTGTTGTCTTGTCTATTTGACTTCGTAATCAGTTACAAACACGTTTGCCACTCAAAAATGTTTTTATAGACTTACAATTTTTAGACGCATAAATTCGATAAAAGTGTATGCGATTTGTAAGAATCTAGTGGAAGTAGCACCAGTACAATTTTAAGTGTGAATTGTAGGGAGCGATTGAAAAAAATGGTGATGCAAATGAAGCTCTAAAATATACTAGTAGTGTAAATTTTGTAAAAGATCTTATTTTGCAAATCTTAAATGTCTCATGCAATAGAATATTCTCCAGAGTAAACTTGAATATAACAAAATTAAGGAACACACTCCTAAGCAAACATGTATCTGCTATAATTACAACAAAAGATAGGATTGAGGAATACGGCATTTGCATCGCCTTTACACCGACGAAAGAAATTATTGAAAAGTTGCCGTTAAAATCAATGTATAATGAAAATAAAGAATTTGAAGCAAAAATTGATACATAATAAGTATAACAGTTTATTAAAGAAAATATATTATTCAGGTTCAATAAAGAAATATTTTAGAATAGGTAGTATATTTATTCATACTCGTCTTCATGGATGCAGTAGTATGATGGCATATTTTGGCATTTTCTGGAGTCGGATTTGGGAGATTTTTTGTTAGTGTCGGGCAGATTTTGTTTTGTACATGGTCAGTCTGACGGGGATAAAGTTTTTGTTTTTCTGTCTGTTACTGATTTTGTATGCGTTTGTTGTTCTTATGTTAATTTGTACTCAGTTCTGTTTTACCCGTAAAAACTATTTGAAACTCTTATGAACACGAGTAAAACTATACGCAGTGGAATATGGGAAGTGACCTATAACTAGCTTTTAAAATATCTAACTCAATTTCAAGTGGGCATATTGTCATTTAATTTAGAAGATGTTTATAACGGACTTAACAAGTATGTATATATTTTGATTATATATATTAATCGTTTAATCAGAATAATGCATTTAAACATTGACGGAAAACTTATATTTAATTGAAATATTGTTTTTATTAACATTTTGAGGTTATGTTTACTATAATGTGTACTACGACCATGTAATTTTGATACAGGTGACTGATTTAATGGAATGTTATCTAATGTGTGTTCTTTCCTTTTTTAGGTAAATCTGCAAGCAATACTCGATCTACTGTGTGGGATAGTGAAAAAACCATGGGAAATTTGAGCACCTGCTGAAATCTGAAACGAATGTTCAAAAACCAACTACACCATACTAACCTGTGTGCTATACATCAGAAAATCCAGTATTTTTACACTGTTAGAAAGGATGTTCCCCCTTTTTGAAATTATCGACAATTTATTGAGAAGATATTGAATATAATAGCAATCGAGAGAATTTACGAATATTACCACTATCATAAGGTTTTCGCTACAAAAAGTATAATAAATCTTTTAGGTATAGTTTTTTCTGTCATGTCTATCTTGATATTCTCAATCAGCTTATCTATAATTTGATACTTTAAAATCAAATTTGCTTACTTTTGTATATATTTTATATACCTCTGACATTTTCAATTACTTTCAAATTCTGTTACTTTCAAATTGTATTGTGTAGTAGTGGTATATGAACATATATTAGATAAATGTTTTATAGTGTTTTTTATATAATTATCATGATTGTATTTTTTTTAGGGCTATGTTTTAATGAAATCTTAATATTGCTTCGAAACGAATAGACTATTTGACAGTTATTATGAACAGCAGAAATCTGTTGGACTTGATTGGAGTGGCATAACTGTTTGAAATTAGGTTTATTTTTATTAAAAAGAGTATCGAAGCCACTTGTTATTTTTGTTAACAAGCTCAAAATACCTTTCTTTGCATTAATTAAATGATTCAAACACCGAAACATTAAATGTAGCTCGTTTTATTTTCACGGACATATCAATCAACCGTGAAATGCTGCTTTAATCTAAACAGATCCACAAATTTACTTGTGATGAACCATACATAAATTGTTGTGGTATCAAAATACTTTAATAGCATCTATGTTTTGTTCCATTTTAGTGGTGCAATTTAAATAAAAATGTATCTGAAATTTTGTGTGTGTAAATTTGAAAATAACAATAGGTAATAACACTTAAGTAAAAAGTGAAGATCGTAAGTATCGTTTACCATGTAACCATATAAATATTTTATACTAATTGCTAGTATCACATATTATGTGTCCGAAAGAGTTATTTTTTATTACACAACTATTTTTTATTCTTCATGATATAATTAAATTAGTGTAAATTTGATGAATTAGTACACGAGATATATAATGAATTATTAAATATAAAAATTAGCAAATATCAAGACTGTTTTAGTCTCGGTATAAAGGGATATCATTTAAGCGCTATAAGCGCCCTCATTTAATATCTTTTCTTTTTGGTCGCTCTATACATTAAAGTATTTGGTAACTTTGTGATTTCAATTTTACAATGCTTAAGAAACTAGGACCATAAAATAATAACATACGTATGTGAATTTTGATTAAAAATATGGCTGACATTACAAAATGTGAGGGATTAATTCAATTGATAGTTTAGTGGGTATTAGTACTATATATATTATGCAATATAATAATTCATCAATAGTTTAATGCATAAATATAATGTGTAGCTTACGATGAATATAATAGCTAGATGTGTTTTTTTTTAATAATATAATAACGTGAAATAGTGATTTAGTGCATCTTTTATACGCTACAAGACAATATATAGTATAGTATAGTAGGCATATTTGGTTTTTATGTGAAAATTTTATAACAAAACGAAGACTGAATATAATTATTGAACTTTTCACGACATAACGAAAAAAAAATTATTGTGATAAAAAAACGAGTATAAAAACAGCGTGGTACAACATACATTTTTGAATTTAAAAATCGTTTGGATCCTCAATGCATGCAGATAAAAATCTTGCGTCATTAGAGGTAGGTCTCCATAAGATAACCACAACGACCAGTCCTTTGTCGTTCGCATCCAACGGGCTTCAGCCACTTCAGACAGACAGAAACATCGCCCGATTGTCGATTGGAACACTTTATACCCTCTTCCATAGCTTAGTAGCTAATAACGAACTTTTAGCAAAATGACTAAAAATTTTACGTACGTAAACGTACGTTTACGTACGTAAAAACGTAAGATTAAAACTTATAACAAAAGAGATGGATGGAAGATAATTGTGTAACTATGAGGATAAGATAAATAATGAAATGGTTTATCCAATTTTGAGGAAAATGAAAAACATTTCTGGAGAGTTTGAACAAATGAATTTGGTAACGTTGTTGACAATGTCGCTGATATACTCTGTGACATCACTTTCTGAAATGTTTTGACTTCGTCTATGGAACGTACTGATCATAAAATAAATATCGCTTATATTCCTAATTGATAATTTTTAAAGTCATGAAACATGTTTTATTTTGTAAATCTATATTATTATTTTTTTATGTTAACTATTGTTGCAGTTAATTGCCGAATACACAAATTACATCTTACGGTAAGAATTTTAAATATTTTAGAAATACCTTTTCCATAACTATTTGAAGGACTTTACGATGTTATAATATATTTAGAGTTTATTCTATATACATATTATTAAGTTTATCAATACTTTGTGTTATTTGTTGAACAAATCAAGGATAAGGAGTATTTTCGCTTTCATAATTTTACTGGTGAGATATGAATTTTTCTGTTTTTGTTCTTTTTTTACTCCTTTGTGATCCGTGGTCATTGTGATTACTGACAAAATTTGATATCCTAAGTTATATTTTCTTCGTGAACTCATGAAAATCATATTCAGTGGTTATGCATTTTGTTAAAATGTGACCCTATAAATAACTGTTATTACTATGAGATAATCTGGCCATATTTTATTCAGTTATTAGTAGATACGTTACACCAAAAATCTATTTGAGAAAATCTGATCTGTTGGCAAAAATCGGCAGCTACATTTGATTGCTATGATGGTATAGTGGTTTAATGGCTGCAATTTTACTGAATGCAGTGAGTTCAATTCAAGCAATGGTAGCTGAGAGTAGTGTGTAGGAATGCCGTGTGGTGGGATGTGAGTTTGAATCCAACCACTTATACTGAGCTGAGCTTTCAGTGAAGGAAAACATCATGAGTGGTAGGGCATTTTCTGATGCCTACTTGGCGTTTTTAAACAGATTTGAACATATCCATTATATTGTTAGAGAAAATGGAACTGTGTTTATTTATCATAAAGGAATTGATAATACATAAACTGTAAAATAAATGAAATAAAGCTCCTAGGTTTTGACTACACATGCCCTTCTTGCTTTGGCCCAAACTGAGGCATTGTGTTTCCAAGTTGAGATGAGTATGTTCATAAACGTTATGTGAACAACACATTAATTAATAAAAAAAAGTATTAACTATTGATTTGTAGAAGGGCAAATGCAGTCTCAGGCCTGCAATAAGAGGAACTGTAGTTTTGTCATGACATCTTTTTGTGGGTACCTGATAGTGATTCTCACAGATTAGTCTCTGTCATGGCCCGCTAGGCATATTGCTAGAGAATGTATGTAAATGTATTTTTTCATAATATTAAAGATGTATCAACTGTGTGCATTTACTACCAAATTTTGAAATATGTTTAAAGGGAGTGATTGTCCAACAAGAATAGTATAATATTATATAGACTGTTATCCTTCCCTATTAAACACTCTGAACAAATATTTGGGTACACCTTAGTAAAAATTTGCTTTAAAGCTGGGAAAACTATTAGAATTCCCTCATGCGGGTTCGAGCGCCTTCCGCGCTCACCCCTCTAGTTCAGGTGAAGCTATAAAAGCCCCTCAGGTTAACAGTGTAGGTCCTTTTGAAAAAAAAAAATTAGAATTCCCTTAAACACTGTAGGCACTGTAGTAGTTGAGTGTATAAAATGTGAGAACTGATTTTCACCAATGAATTTCAATTAGCCATAAATCAGAGTTGCTTACCCACTCTACTCTTATTTGAAAAGGAAAAGCATTGATTACTTAAAATTATATTAATGATTATTTTAATAATAATTTACAGTTTTTTGTAACGGTAAAAATCATCATAGGTTTTCAACAAAAGAAAAGCAAAACTGCAAACAAAAAAAATAGTGTTGAAACAAAAGTATGTGAAAATAAAGCAAATATTTTTTTTTTAAGATAATCGTTATGGATACATTTATATAAAAAATACAAAATAATCCTGCTTTTTTGCAACAGTGCCCTTTTCCCTAGTGCCTGGTCTATACATAAGATTCGAATTCAGGCAAAATTAGAATAGTCACTTTATATACAGTTTTAATTTTGGCTAAAAATCGTGTTTTGATGGAATGTTACTTTATTTGTTAATAATTTATAATTTTCGTGTTCACAGTATGATGAGCGCCGATATGTAGACCTCACTACATTTGGTTTCTTCAAACATGGTGTACTTGACGTAAAAATTGCTAATTTCATGATACCATTAGGAACTAAAATTTCTGGAGAGGTAAATATAGTAATAATAGTACAAGTAACAATAATATTATGTATTAAACAGGAAAATAAAGTAATATTAAATGTTTCTGTTATATTGTTGAAGTGCTGATAAAATATTAGTTACTTCCAATAAGCAAATATTGTTAGGATACAATATTAACAAAAAATTTGTAGAAATACAATATTGGTATTTGTGCTATGTAAAGCACTCCCTATCCAAGACTTTCAGTCTTTGCCATATTAATACGAAATATAATCTATAACGCAATTTTTTACATTGAAGGTATATTTTTTATATTTTTGTATAATATATCATTTACTAGTATTGTCTGAAACTACTTTCGTGTTAAACTAAAAATTATTTAATAATATTTGCCTGTTTTAGTAACTTTTTGCAATCTAGCTTTGCTCTAATTCCCTAATGATTTTTGAAATCTGACTGGTAGGTCTTAAGATTAGCACTTTCAAACAAACCTTTCCACTTTATAATATTAATATAGATTTTGTTTGCAGTATGGGTTCACATTAGATCGCACCGTGAATAACGCTATCAGTCCATATTTGGCCCAGGCTAATAGTGATGTCTGCTTTCTGAAAGATAGTATTATATCACCACAACATCCGGCTATTGTTTTCTTACGAATGGATTTTAATAAACTAAGGTTAGCTAAACCTTGTATTACCTTGTATTACCTTGAGTACCTTTGTACCTTGAGTACCTTGAGTACTTTATTCACCTAATATTATATCAACACAATATATTTACTATACTGTACTGTACTGTAAAAGCAATGGACTTACAATAATATATCTAAATTGCCTAATGTTATTTATATTCATTCAATTATGTAAAATTTGTAGAAATATCATTACATAAAAGAAAACCTATCCAATGTAAAAATTATTTATTAATGCTATTTATAAAATATAATAATATAATATAGACATATAAGTATATAAACATATAAGTAAGTTTAGTTTACATGCTAACAACAATTAGTAAAGTTAGAAAATTAACATAACAATGTTTTGTTTATTGTTTCTCACTGCAGCCTAAGTCTTCAAACTTATATTCATATATATAACTGAGTATATATATATACATATTGTAATTTCTTATAACTGAGTTCTCTTTTTTCATTATTTATGTACTGTAAAATATTTACACTTAAATAAGTATGTATAATACTGTAACAGATATTTCTACAATCTGTTTAAATACTGTATTTAACAGCCTTGAAATTGTGAATTAAATGTTAGAGGTATATGTATAAGTAACTAGTGCTAGCCTCTCAGACATTGTTCAGCATTTTTCAGTATTCAATAATTCTACTAATGGAATAGCATTTATCATATTTAGGAAAACACATAATAACCTGCTACATGAAAGGTGCATATGCCAATTTTCATGGTGATTTGTCAAATTGTGTTGGAATCTAGTAATTCCATATCAAACCAAATAAAAACAATAATCTTTATTCAATTTAGGCCCTAGGAATGCGCTTATGGACGTCAAAACTACCACTGGTTCGTAAATTAACGCAGTCGTCGGTAGAACCGGCAAGAAACTCGATCTGCATGTTTATATCTTTATTAGGTCCATTTTTTTTACATCATAGTTCAATGTGTGTATTTAGAGTGGTTAATTAATAAAGAGTTTGTCAATCCCAGATATCATGATCGCTTACATATTGAGCCACTCTATAACAGCATTTTGACATCAAAACTCGTTTGACAAGCTTCTTGAACTTATTGTGTACTTACGTATGTAGAAACAAACATTTTAATATACGCAGCAGATTATGATTTCATTTCTAGATTTGTTTGCATAATAGTTGACCATGGTATTGAATATATGTATTTTATTATCATCTTTATTACCAGTAAATGAGATTTCTCTATAACAGTAGGTAGGGGCATTACACACCAAGTAACAAACATCTAGTTGTATTGTTGTAGAAATGATGATTAGCGTGTACGGACGACGCATCAATAAACTGAGTTCGAATCCCTGTAATGAGCCTGAGCTTTCTTTGAATAAATACATCGTGATCGGGGTGGTAGGGCTCTTTGTAATGTCCACGAACAACACTATAGGTGTATTTCGTCAGTTGCACTTAAGAGTCAGTCCCTCCACTAGGCTTAGAGTATCCAACATCTGGGGCCATATTGTCACATAACATAAGGTAATACTGTGACCATAACGCTACGCCCACAAAGTATAAAAAATGTGGATCAGCTCTGTGTTGGTTGTTAACATCAAGACACTAACTTTTTAGTTCATGTACACCATTTTTAACGCTTTATAAAAACCGTACAAGTTATCTATCGCGACACGTGCGTACCGTCATTTTCATTTCCCCCTCAAGAAAACAGAAGACTTTTTCCCGGCCTCTATCAATATTTATAACATCACAATCTTCTGAAAGCGTATTGTCCAGTTTAACCCCATAGTAGATAGTGAGGTACGTGCAAGATACCTTCACTGCTGTAAGCTGAATTTAAACTTACCAAAAGCACCGCAAAGCCTGTCTTTTATCTACATTGAAAAAAGGGCTAGAAGAATGTCATCAATGATATTTCAAGTTATACGACGAGGACAGTTTCATTACTAGAAATAATCATAAATGGTCAACCAATAATTCATGTTTAGCAGGACTAATAAAAGTTTATAGGCGATATCGTTAAGTCTTTATGTATGCGCTAAATAATATAAAGTTTATAGAAGTCTTCATTCTCTGGGATGTTTTTCGAATTTGTATTTGTCTTTTAACGTTCACAACTGCCTCTCTGAAGCCTAAATTTAATTAAGTATTCATTTGTTTCAGGGTAAATGTTACCTGTAATGCTGCAATATTCCATTTATATAAAAATCGATATGTAATACCAAAAAGTGAGTAAACGTATTGCATTGCATGTGTTGAATTGCATTCATTTCTTAGGTTTGTCCTACTTATAATCGTGAAGCAGGGTTGATAAACTATATTGTCCACTCTCATCCAGTTCTAGCAATTTATCTCAATATTCTTTTAGTTACTCAATAAATTATCTCACATATTAATTATTGAACCAATTAATTACAACGGTAATTTGTTCACAGATACATCGACTATTGAAGAGAAATGCACGTTCGATGATTTACCGATTACTAGAGAGACTAGAAACGGTATGGAATATTACAATACAAGTGTAAGTAATTCTATGTGTATTTATACTTAATATTTCGTACTCACGATCTTATTACTTATAACAGAAGATTTACTAGTACTTGACTACCGCATATAATATGGCTACTGTTGATTTCAAAAGAAGTTATTGTACGTATTCGTCGTTGTCAAACTAATATTTGCTATGTATATTTTTATTGCGTTTTTGACATTTTGACCATGATAATTCTTTTATTAACTAAACTTTCATATAAAAATTGCTATATGACTAAGTATTTTACGGTGAACTATATCTCATATCCCTTAAAAGAGTATTGGTTTCTTATAATTACGATAGCAGCTGTCTGATAGTGTAAGCGTATCGTTGTTTATAGCATCCGAAGTATCACTAGCGGGTTATCAACATTGAATCCTTTTTCATAAGGAGCTTTGGAAGCACTACTCTTCGTCTTAATGTACGACAAAATTTTATGGCTGTGGTCTTGTGTAGAGTAGAGATATTTCACTAGTAGGAATGCCTCAAGTAGGAACGATTTTTAATTACTTTGGTCAATAGGATTGCAATGATTAGCTCTCTAAATGCTTCGGTAAGCTTTTTTGGATTTTGAAATGGTACATAATAAACGAACTCTTACATTAATGGTAAAGTAGGTTATGATTATGTATCGTTATGTTATTTGTTAGAATCAAAATACAAAATAATGATGTTTGCTTTTCGCGAACGATTTCGTCCAATAGAATGATTATATCCCATATTTTTGTCCAAACCTTTAAATCCCTGATTTAACGTGTCGGACTGTAAACAGGAGAAAAACACGAATTAAAAAAAAAAAAACAAGAAACAAATTAAGCACTAGAATGTAATGAAATTTTTGTTCTGAAAATCAAGAAATTCTATGTTTTCCAATATGTGATCCGATCTCGAATAATCCCTGTATTGTAGTGTGTATTTGTAGTGTTAGTCTATAGTAGACTATCTAGAATTAAGGAATTAGAATTTTTTATCTTTAAGTTCAAGGATATACCAGAACTAACCCGTCCATTTTTCAACTGTGTTAGTATTGTTCGAATCATTAAAATTTACCAGATGGTGCATGCACGACGATCTAACATTTTCAAATACTCCTCTACTCTTGATTAGCACAAAAAAGTGGTTACGTACATAGAAAGTTGAATAGTTTGATTTTATTTATAGGGTAAAATGGCTTGTAAGTTATTTTATTTTATTTCCTATTTTTAGTTTGCATTGTACGTCGCCACAGAGAAAGAAGAAGGACTTTATAATTTGTACTTTAACAATTGTCCCGGAAAAGGTGTAGGGACAACACTAGCCGTTAATATGGTGGTAAGTAGAAATGTTCGTGTACATATATGGGCATCCACTTAAATAAATAAAAAAGGTCTATTCCTTACCACGACTGTAGCACTATTACTTTGAATTAATTCTTATTAGATTGTGATAACGTTTTCCTTTAAAATAAATATAGTTCTATAGAGTAAAAATCGAAAAAAGTTTCATACACTCATTTATATAAGACTAGCTGGTGCCCTCGACTTTGTTTACGTTTTTGTAGTATTCGTTCTTAGTGTCTCTATGTTGTGAAATAAATATGCATACTAACATTTTAAGCCAAAACATCTGGTAGTTAGGAAGTTACTGTGACGAAGCACGGTAAACTAAAGTGTTTCGACTGTATTTGATGGTATGACCATTACAGGATCCAATAACAACGACGAACAGCAGTTTAAGGTCATGACTGTCATGCAAGCCTGTTAATATCTGGATGTAGATTGGGTGTCTCCAAACATGACACACCTATAGGCTATCCTATATCCATCACCTATAGGACAACCCGTGAGGTTTATTATCAAGTTTATGATCGTCACCGGCAAATCCTACCATTATCGAATTATGACATTTATTTATAGAGGACATACACTTATTAAAGGTCTTAGCAAGCAGAATGTGTACTATATCGCATTTTATCAACCTCCCTATCAACATTACGTCACAAATGGTTGACTCTTCGTACATGATATATGGCAATTTATTACTTGCATACATAAACTTTAATAAATTAATAAGTATTTTCAATAACAGGTAAAGTTTCCGAAATTGTAATTTGAGACGCAAACGTCACATTTACTTAAAACCCTCTGGCGCCCCATGGCACATTTTATCACAGTAAGCGACACTCTCTCCATAAGAGCTAATGTATTTCATGAACGGAAGTAGGAGCAAAGCTGTTTTGAAAACAGTTAAAAATGCCAAAAAAATTATTAAATAATTTTAGTCCGACGCGAACGAAGTCGCGGACACAGCTAGTATGGTTTTAAAAGTATAACTAATATATTAGTATATAATCATAATTTACAGGTGGAAATATATGAGAGCAACGCTGGTAATTATTTATCGGCGGGTGAGATTCCTCTGCCGCATCTCTATACGGTCACGTCGTTCGTGTTCCTGTTCTGCGCTGTTCTTTGGACATATATATTGAAGACCAGCCGGCAGACCGTCTACAGGATCCATATAATAATGTGTGTGCTGCTGTACTTAAAGGCAATGTCGCTGGCTTTCCACGGTATCAATTACCATTTCATTCAGATCAGAGGAGAGCATGTCACCGCTTGGGCGATACTCTATTATATCACGCATTTGTAAGTATCAAAATGATATAGTTTTTTTTTTATAGTCAGCTCCGACTCAGCGAGCGCAAGGGTGCCAGGATGGTCGAACCTCGGCTTGAGCCTGCCGGAAAGTGAACAACCATTCTCGATCCTAACTAACCAACAGATCCTAACTTACTAATTTAGTGATCCTAGCACGACCTTATCGGGCAAGGGTTTGTTTGTTTGAGTGTTAATATTATGAACTATCAGTCAGTTTTCAACAATTGTTTTTTGTATCTGACAGAGCAATAGTTGAGGAATGCTTCAGGCTATTTAATAATTTGTTACTACCAACTGGAGAGAAGCTCTATTGAAAAAGGTTACAAAAAACAGGCAAAAATTATTCAATTATTTTTAGGTCCATGCGAACGAAGTCGCGGACACAGCTAATAATATTATAAAGAGTATAGATACGTTACCATCACACCACTTATATTTAATCATACACTTGTATCTAAAACAATCAAAAAGTGAATTTGACAGAAAATGTCAAATAGAAAATATTAGCACTTCGCGGTCAATATTAGCGGTAATTTTGAAAATATATTGAATGTACCGATTTGTGTTCGTTACAGTTTTATTATACGTATATATACAATATTTTGTATTTTTTAATCATTAAATGTAAAAAAATTGGTTATTAAACTATCAATAAATGCAAACTTTAATTCTATGGCTTATATTGCTTATCACTTGCTTGGCCTAGCGTTTAAAGCAGTTGCCTCGTTGCAACCGCCGCGCCTAAGTGCTGTGGGTTCGAGTCCCGCAAATGACAATTATTTATTTGTGTGATCCACGATGAATTATTCTGAGTTTAGTTGATACTTTCTGTCCTTTAATTGTGTTTATAAAGTCCTTCACACTAAAAAGTCCTTCACTTCACACACAAAAGAATAATATACGAAAATTGTTGGCAGATTAAAAGGGGCTGTTTTGTTTGTGACCATAGTCCTCGTGGGTACTGGATGGAATTTCATCAAGCATATACTTTCAGACAGGGACAAGAAATTGTTCATGATTGTCATACCTTTACAGGTTAGTGGGACGTTTATGAAATTAGCAATTTTTTTACTTTATCATATGCTATTAATAAAATTTAGCATGCATTATTCATAATTGAATTTAGACATCGAAGTTAACACTCCTTCGGATTGTAAAATGTTCGTTTTACCGATTTTTGTGTTTGTTTCTATCTCGTTTCATATATATTTAAAACTAGGATAATGACATGCTAAAAGATTCTTTTTCGTTTATACACGATACCACCTTGTACTTTGGTCTCGTGGAACTAAAAATTATTTAATATATTTTCCCTATTTTTGTAACTTTTTTTAATATAGCTTTGCTTCTATTGACGATAGCGTGAAATTAAAAAGCATTCTTCAATGATCTAACAGAAAAAAAAAGATTTTTTTAAACCTGACTAGTAGTTCATAAGATTATCGTGTCCAAATAAACGTTTCCGAATTATAATATAGATAATTAGATGTATTTAACGTATTTCCTATAAAATAATGCACACTTCGGAGTAGACGAATCGTCAGCTGTGTACAGGGTACACTGTTTAAAATTAAAAAAATTGTTTTATGAAAGAAAAAATATGGTTTAGGTCCTGGCGAATGTAGCCGAGATTATACTGGCTGAGAGTGAAGAAGGTGCCGCGGAACATAACGCATGGCGTGATGTCTTCATACTGGTAGAGCTGCTGTGTTGTGGAGCAGTGCTCATACCTGTCGTATGGTCAGCAATCTTACCTATAATGCTTGTGTATTAATGTTATAAGGTTTAAAATTAAACGTTATTTACTTTCTTATATCGCGTCTTTCGTCAGTTCCAGACTTTGATGCCTCTCACAGCAGGCAAGATAGAATATAAAGTACTGTACGTATGAAAATTAGAAGTGAAAAATGTTACCAATAAATTAAAATTATAAGAAATAACAAAGATAAGATCATCCGTTTAAGTATTCTCAATGTAAAATTTTGTAACCAATAATTGTTTCTTTGTATTCAATAATGGTTCATTATAAATGATTGAAACGCTCGTAAATGTAATTTAAATTAACTAATGCCTTGTATCAAACTGTTTCATTTTTTTATAGGTTATGACTACAATCTCAATCAATTTTAAGTGACTATGTGGCTCGAGATGGTGGACATGCTAAGCCTAGTGGAAGCACTAGCTTTTAAGAGTGACTTCTGGATCTCATGTATAAGCAGTTAGTCAGGTGGGCATCAGAATAAGTCCTACCACCATGCTATGCTTTGATCACGATATTTTCCGTCATCAAAAGCGTAAGCTCGTTACAGGAATTCGAACTCACGTCCATTGATGGAAGGTCCGTGCGCACTACCAACTTAACCATCATCCAGTTAGCGCCTAGCTAACTACCACCCTCAAGTTAAAAATGTGTTCCGAAATGCGCATAGGTGTGTTCTGGCAGTTGCACTTGAAAGCCAGTCCTTCCATTAGATTTAGCGTGTCAACCATTTTGGTCAACATGGTTACTTAACATCATTTGAGATTGTGGTCAAAATATTATTGAGGTTAGCCATTACTTTAATTACATTACTATCATTATTTTAAACCTTTTGTGTTTTTACGGCAATGGAAATGTTTTATTATCCAGAGAAATACTCTAACCATTACACTAGATGATTTTTAAATGCATTTGTTTCATTATATACAAAAAAAAAATTTTAATGGTAAAAAAAATTCAGGGCCATTCGAATAGCTGTGTGTATAGATGTGTAACGATTACCCACAAAAACCTTAATGTATCGGGATCATTTACATTTTAATATCTCTAGAATGACATCGAATTACTTCCTATTTATTATGAATGCTTAAATCTATGTCATTCAATTACAATTACGTTATAAGGCATGCACTTTTGGATTTTCCAAACTATTTTCACAATTTTAGGTCCATACGACATTTGCAAGACGCGTCGACGACTGACGGCAAAGCTGCGATCAATTTGCGGAAATTAAAATTGTTCAAACATTTCTACTTGATGGTCGCTTGTTACATCTACTTTACGAGATTCGTCGTCTCTATAGTAAAGGTAGTTTATTTTATTATATTTATTATATGTTTACTGTTAACTGCAAAACGGGTGTACCGTATTTGACAGGATTTACTAGCTGATATTGTAAAAAGTAAGTTAGGCTACTTTTATTGTATTCTTACAAAGGGTCCTAAGTTTTCGGAGTCAAACATCGGAATTAAGCTACATTCTAATACCTTATTGGCTGTCTTCCTATAGGTTGAATGTGTTACAATATTAGGGCTATATCGTCACTTAAGGTGATTAAAAGAAATAAGTTTTACACACGGGGTGTGCTTTGTAATGAATGTAGACGCCAAAAATATATAAATTTCTCGAATTTTTGTTGCCTCTCCCTTTGTACGTGCATTATTTTAAAACCATTTGACAGGTTTTAATTAAATTTCATACGGCTATAACTAATATCATGAACTAACAAATATAGGTTTCTTTTGTTCGATAAAACGAAAGAGTTCTTTGGAAGGTAGGGTATAAAACGAAAGAGTTACTTGAGGATAGGGTATGAAACGCTAAACTTCAGCACCATTTGACCTATCACATGGGAAAGTTGTACATTTGTATGTATTATTTTATATCTTTTTATGTTACGTTATGAAGTTATGATGGCTCAGTTGATAGTGTGTACGGACGCCGCGTCAATGGACGTGTGTTTAAATCTACCTACAGTGAGCTTGAGTTTTCCGTGAAGGAAAACATCGTGAGGAAACTATAGCATGGTGGTAGAGCTTTTTCGAATGCTCATCTGGCTAGCTGCCTACAACCCTCAAGTTGAAAATCTGTTCCTAAAATCCTATAGGTGTGTTCCGGAAGTTGCATTTGAGAGCCAGTCTCGCTACTAGGCTTAATATGTGTCCATCATCTTGAGCCACATCGTCACTTAACATCAGATGAGATTGTGACCATAACGCTTAATCTGTAGACTAAAAAAAAACCTAATTGGTGGCGGTTATCGAGTTATAGACTATAACAAAGGACGAGGAATAAGTTTGCCGGAAAATATAGTATTCAATTAATATATTTATTTCTAGATAACAGTGCCTTTTCAATACGCGTGGATCGATGAGTTTTTCCGTCAGCTGGCAACACTCGTGTTTTTTGTGATGACGGGCTATAAATTCAGGCCGGCGGCAGCTAACCCTTACTTCACGCCGAACCACGTTGAAGACATTAAACCTGAAGTGTAAGTACGAAATATGCAATATAACAGTTTTTAGAATAGTGTGATTTAATTTTTCTAACAACTTGAATCTAGATCCCCTTTTGATCTTGGCTTGTGGAATAGGACTATTATTTGTGACGCAATATTGATATTTATCGCAGAAATGTGACATAAAAGGAGGAGTTAAAAGGAGTTAAAAGGAGGAGGGGGTGTCTAAAAATATAACATTTTACGTGATGTATTTTATGAACGGTCCCTTTAGATATACTATGACCCTTTTATATATTATTATTAATAGCTGTTAATCTTCCCAAGAATGAGATAAATCTATATTAATATTATAAAACGGAAACGTTTGTTTAAACGAGCTACCGAACTACTAGTCGAATTTAAAAAATTCTTATTGAATTTGATTGAGCAATCATTGAGGAAGGTTTTAGGCTACTTAAAATCACGCTACTACCGACAGGAGCAAAGCTGTATTTAAAAAAGTTACAAAAATTGTCAAAAATTATCAACTAATTATTAGTTCTATGCGAATGAAGTTGCGGGCGTAGCTAGTAAATAATATATATGAATATATACTTTAACAAAGCGGTTATGGCTTAATGGTAGTGGTTGTATGGTGTGGTGTGTTGGGGCATTGAGTCGATCGACATGAGTTCGGATCCATTCAATAAGCATTCAATCATTTCAATAACCATGGTGATAATGGTATTTTTAATGCCTACTAGAAAATCTGTCGTCAAGCATGTATGGGTTATTTTTAACCACCACTAAAGTGCGTTTACTGTCTTTGGGCCACATCCTTATTTAGCATTTAGCATTATGTGGAACTATGACTTGACGTTAAGTGTTGATGTCTCAGTTGGTAGCGTGTACTGACGCTGCGTCAATGGACGTGAGTTCGGATCTCTGTAATGTGCCTGATGCTTTCGGTGAAAGAAAATATTGAAGTGAAAGTAGAAAATCTGTCGTCAAATAACTATATGTGAGTTCCGGCAGTTGCACTTGAAACCCAGTCCTTCCACTAGGATTAGCGTGTCCATCAGCTTGGGCCACATTGTCACTTAATATTAGTTGAGATTGTGGACATACCACTAAACCTATAAGGTATAAAAATCGAAAAAAAATTATTCACAGATTATCGGATATCGGAGTCTTAGAAGGAGTAACTAGAATACCGAATCGAGGCGAGAGGCGAAGTGCTGAAGACATGCAGCCCCTCATGCAAGAAACTGGTTACAATTCCGATTAAAATACGTATACCCTTTTACGGAAACAATGTATCTAGTTTCTAAAAAAATCTTTTTTATAAAAATCTAAAATTATCTTCCCTTTTGTGATGTTATTAGCAATTACGGTATTGATTTTAAATAATTCATTTAAAAATGCTTTTCTATTTTCCTCTGGAGCAAACAAGAGTTTTTTATTGGTTCTTTATTGGAGATGTTAAACTAAAACAAACGATAGGAAGGCCGAAAAAATGTTAGTAGCTAAAACGAGATGAAGTTTAACCCGTAGACCTCATAGATAATAACATCAAGTTATGCCTGATAAAAAATACGCGCTAAACACAAATTTCTTGTTATATCTCTTCACTCATCTAACATAGAAAAAAATCCAAATATATGTTATTATTAACAAGTGTTCATAGAATCCGGTAAAGCCCTTCAGGCTAACAGCATTATAATAATAACCTAAGCTTCATTTATCTCCGACATATAATAACAACAAGGGTATACAGATAATTTTAATATGAGACACCTATTTTAATTTAATGTCGTGCCCCCATCTCGGGTGTAGATATCCTTCAAATGTCTCCATTTATTACTGTTTTCTGTCGTATTAATCAAATCTCTGCCCACTATTTTTTCAATATCCTCTTTTCAGTGGTATTGGCTATAATGCTGTTAACAGCTTTGGTATAAAGTAGTAATGCGAAAACTCGTGTACACGTACTCGAGTAACGTAGTAAAATTACTCGAGTGGCTCGAGTCACAAAATTCTACACATATCGCATCTCTAGTATAAAGATCAAATCTTACTGCATTAAGCTCGCCAGTGTAAATATTTAAAGTGCAATAAAGAATTCATTCATACTGCAGATGCGGCAATAAAATATGTGAAAGGAGCGGCTTACATGGTATGTTGCCTTGTATTTATAGATTTTATGGCAACATCTTTATATTAGTAGCATACAGCATTTGTATCTATATATATAAATTGTTATTTAACGTTTGCATTGGCACTCTCTTGTTTTTTACCATATCTATTATATATTAGTAACCCGCTCCGGCTTCACACGGGTAGCTCTAATTACATACAGGCACGTAAAAAAATCTGTTAATCCGGTCGTTAGCATCATTGCAGGATCACCTGCTAGAAAAGGCCTGTTGATTAGTCAGGATCGCGAATCCTTGTTCGTTTTCGTACATCCTGGCACCCTTGCGCTCAGCACTCGCCCCAAAAAGTTCGGTGAAGCTGTCAAAGCCCTTACGGCAAACGGCGTATGTCAGTTCGAAAAAAAAAGCATCACCTGCTGTGCTACTTTTGTATGATAATTTAATCAAAATCGGATTCGCTTTTTTAAAAACATACACCGATCGATAATACACGCAACTTGCAACATATTATTAGGTATTTTTATATCGTTTATGCTTAAAGTTAAGAATGATCGAGTCTATATGGCGTTTCGATTGCTAACATTTTTTTGTCATTAGATTCAAAGGGATTCGAATGAATTATTTACGATTAATTCTTCCAAAGTATCGTCTTCGAAAATCGAGTTGAATTGTTGATTTTATGTACATTTATTTTCTTTAATCTTTTCGGAGTATTTTTGCAATGTAGATTATGTATAAATATCACATGCCACGTTAATTACTCTGTAATACTATTGTTGGTTGTGTATAAAATATTTTGTTCCATTTCGTGTTGCTAATTCGCCATATCATTCTATTGTATGGCAATATCTGGCCAATTACGTAGGATATATTTTTGGTATTCCGTCTATATTAATGAATCCGTACTTCTGCCTTAAAAAACCTGATGATAAATGCGACTTGAATAGTATTCATCTGTTTGTACGTCTAAGTTGGTTTCTATGTAAATTTCTAGACGGGGAAAGTAACTAGCTGATGTCCACGACTTCGTTCTTTTATAGGACGATCTGAAAATGTCTTGAAGTAAGAATTTACTCTCTCGGGGGCTGTTTATAAAATATGTCACACAATTTTTACTTCTTTAGACCCTTTACCCCATTCGTCACGCTATGTCACATTTTCTGAGACACTCCTATCAATGTTACATCACATATGATAGACCTTTCCTCCGCCCTGCGTACATGGTATATGGCAATTTATTAATTGCTATTGCAGTAAACAAAATTTAAATATTTTTAAATATTTATTGCTTGCTATAATAAAACTTTAATAAATATCTCTAATGAAATGTAAAAATTACAAAATTATTTTATGATTTGTGAACGTCACGTTTTATTAGACCGCCCAACCCCCATGTCACATTGTGTCATAGTGACACTCCCTTTCCCCATAAGTGCGAACGTATTTTATCAACGGCCCCTCGCGGAAAACTATTGAAATACGATTTTGAATGTAGTTTCTGGGATGGATATGATTATCCTCGCTGGTAGATAGTAATAATCATTACTCGATCTAAAATACGTTGGACAAAATAACTTTCGGCAATACTTTTTTTTAATTATGCACATACAACATTACAGGACGAAACTAATTAAAGCGCAACAGAGGCATACGAAACCGCGTGCCATTACTAGTTATTACAAAAGTGTTGTATTCTTATTAAATTATATCCTATTAAGGGATCTATATATTATAAACTGACTCGGTAGACGTTGTCTTACCGTAGTTAATAACAGGATGGGGCGCCACCTATCTCATCCGATCTTAGTAAACTCTGTTCGTAAAGCGTCCCTACGCTCTGAAAGGTTAGTAAGTTTCGATAGAACTAAAAAAAATGTCTGTATAATATGATAAAATGTCCCTATAAAATAATACTTTTGTTTTCATTAAAAGTATAGTTTTAGTTTCAATTTACGCACCGCTGTGCTCATTGTATATAATTATGTGATGTAGAAGCATTTGAACTGGATACACGGTTACTTTATTTGATCTATTTATCAATTTAAATAAAAGTATAGCTACATATATAGCCGTCATAATTTTTTGTTATCAAATTTCGATCCCTAAAAGGTCTTTTTGGCTCAAATCTACACATACAAATAAAACGACATGCAAATTTTTTAGAGACAATAATCTATCAAGTTATTTGTGAGAAAATATACCTGTACCTATAGATAGAGTTACAGATTTATTAATATAGATATTTTATTCATAGAATAAAAAATAATGACGATATGTTTTAAGTAAACGGTAGTATCGTTAAAGGGATTTTGTTACGGGAATCTTGTTCTTGAAAATTCGGAAGTCTTGACGGATAATTTCTATTTTCGAATACAAAACAAAATGGCAGATGTTATATTTCAAACTTTCGAGGTTAACTCATTTAACACGGTAAGAACGTGTGAAAGGGGTATAGTAGGGATCTCTACACAATTGGAATGGAAGACATAAAATATATGGTTGCAGCGATGATAGTTCAATGGTAGCGTGTACGGATGTCGCGTCAAGGACGTGAGTTCGAATCCCTGCAATGAGCTCAAGCTTTCGGTGAAGCTAAACATCGTTATGAAACCATAGCATGGTGGTAGGGCTTTTTCTAATGCCCGCCTGGCTAGCTAATACCCTAAAGTTGAAAATCTGCCGCAATATATCTATTAGTGTGTCCCGGCTGTTGCACTTGAGAGCCAATCCCTCCACAGGTTAGGATGTATACCAGTTTGGGTCACACCGTCACTTAACATCAGGTGAGATTGTAGCTATAAAGCTAAACTTATAACCAATAAAAAAATATTAGTATACCCATACGATTTGCAGGTTTGATATTTCTCCTTATTTTCAGCCCAGTGTTTTAGTGTTCACTGTTTTTACTGGAATGTAGGCACGTCTTGATATTAAGGCTCTAGGCTGAAGCCAAGTTAGTCTGTAGAAAAATCCTGCCTTGCCTGTATTCTGGTCTATTGGTCGTTAAAAACTAAATTTCTTGCAACGCCTCTAAATGCCGCTAAAAAGCTTCCTTTGGATGTGAAAATACTAGATATTGTTTTTCAAAACCATATGTTGTTGATCTATGTTGATTTTTTGATGAAATCATGGCTTGTTTTAGAAATATCTTATAACATGTGTGATTATCCTTTTTTTTATGGAACATTGTCATTGCTACTATTTTGATTGATAAATTTTAACTAAAACCTTTTTTTTATTGTGCCATCTCATAATTGGCCCCGTGTTTTTTGGGATTTCTATACGTTTTTGAGACACTTGTTGTTCCGAATTAAAAAATCCAAATATTTTCTAATCAAAAAAGTAAGTAAGTGGGCGTCGCAAGAAGTTTGATTTTAACGCCGATGGTAATCCATACGGTTTTAAAATCAGTAAACAAATGGCAATAATAATTGAACAATGTTCAACAATGAACATAATATGTATTAAATGTTTATAATTAACTTAGTTACTTTCAAATAATGTTTAATGACTAGAACAATATTATTTTAAAGATAAATAGATGTATTTGAAACAAATTATTATCTATGTCGCGGTTATTATTTATTACTTTCTGTGCCTGCGACCTCAATCGCGTGAAAATAAAATTATTTAATCTCGCGCCATCATTCAAATTACAATAACTTGTGATAGAGTTAACCGATTTTGATGAAACAAAGATTTAATGTTACTGGAGGATACGCTGTATGATTTCCTAGGTGACGTTTTATCATGTGTACTTTAGCAGAGATTCATGCACAAACAAACAGACATCTTTAAAATTGATGTAAATAAATTATATCACTCATTCTTTTAGTTAATGGCAATATTTTTTTCACATAAATCTATAAAGTACTGACACTTTAAATTTTCAGTTTTATTATATGTAGGTATATGTATTTCGGATCATATATAAATCAAATTTATAATCTGATTCTCCTCGTAACAGTACTGATGAGTTAGATAATCAACACTATTAATATCAAATAAATAACAACGACTATGTGGCTATTATACTATAAACACAATTATATTCTTCGATCGTTTGGAATATTAACAAATCAGAACTGTATTGAACCAATGCCCTTACGTATTATTATTTTCTAGGAAATTTCTAGAACTTGTCAAGTATTATTAAATTCATTCCCGCGACTAAAAGCCCTAGTATTTAATATGTTAAAATAAAGTTTAGCGCTGTAATTAAAAAAATATCTATAGGTATAATAAACATACATCACATATCGTAATTTTTTATTAAAATGATATAACTTCACTTTATTAATGCTTCGTATCTGAGAATATTATTTGGGAGATAGGGAGACATCTGCATAATATATATATATATATATCAAATATATATATATATATATTTGATATATATATATATATATATATATATATATATATATCAAACTTAAGGAATAGGTATACATGTAAATGTTTTACGATAAACCAAAGCGAATTTCGCATACCTAATGTAGGTACTTATTGTAAATTACGCATTTACTGTTCGTGAAATATTGCGAAGTTGTGAATGCCTAGTAAATTATTATTGCGTGTGTAAAGTCGATGTGTACACTACACGTTATTTGATGAAATTAGATTAAAGTATGTTAAGATATTAAATTAGATTTTTTTCTTTTCGCCCGTCTGACCAACATAATTATTATTTTTTTATTCCACATTAGTAGATATTTTATATAGTTAATAATAATGGATCGGTGATAGTATATATAAAACTTTTGATATATTAAATAATTAACATAAAATAATGTCTATTTTAAATAAGAATATTCGACTCTTATGATGTACAAGCTCCTTCTATATTCGTAATTTTTATTCAAATTTTTTTCACTATTTTCAAATTTAATAATAGTTATAAATTGTATTATTGATTTTTTAAATCATTATGAAAACAATTTGTGTATTGCTTGGGTTGTGTGATTTAATTATACTTAACTTTTTTCTATTACCTTTGTTATCTACTTTTTAAATTAATATGTTTTTACATGAACATTTTAGAAATAAGTTTAGTGGTAACGTTTGTTTGATCTAAAAACAGTTCAACTCAGAGTGTAGCGCCCACATAGTTCACGAGCTCTTAATATTCGCATGTTTTCTAAAATCGACCTTTGTTGACGGATTACGTCAACACGTTACAGTGTAATCTGAAACTTGAATGTGAACGTTTCCATTTGCGTGCGACTTGCGCTCGACCTTAGAGTGCAGTATGTAACATGCGTGTTATGTACTGCTAAATTATTGTGTGAACTACCTGAACGATGCGATGTGATCTCTACATTCCATGCTATATACATCATGTTCCGCCGGAGCGTTTGAAAGCGTAGATTGAATATGATTCCAGGTTTCACTGTTATACGTTATATGTTGTTATAAACCCTCAAGATAACTATAATCTTTTAGCCTTTAAATATATTTAAATTTATTAAACGTATAAAGAATATTTTGGTTCTGTAAATTAACTTTGATACGCAAAACGTCCTTCAAATCAAATTCATTGACTACAATTTTCTTTTAGAATGTAAAATTGTCTAGGCTATTTGTTGTTTCGCCATTTGAACATTTACTGGGCTAATTTAGTTGTGGTACAAGTGAAATCAAAAATGTTATAGAATAGGTATTCAATTATATTACAGACGTTTGTTAATTATACGCGAAATTATCAAATTTGCGATGATTCAAATACACTTGTGGGTTCACGGAAACCACCTTCCACATAGTATAAGACATCACACTATGAACAATTCTTATAAAAACTGCGTAAGTATTCCCCTATGTTACCATATCATCGCATCGGTCAGGTAGGACTGTGTTACCATGTTTATAAAAATAAACCATAATACTGATGTGTCAATAAAACTTTTTGAATTATTATTGTTTCTTTATGTTTGCATTCACTCAAAGCTAATGGAAGTTCGTGCTAAGTTATACGACAAGCAACCATTCATCACAAATATGTGTATAGGTTTTATATTATAACAGACATCACTGCGTGAATCTTTTAACAATTTTACTTATATTGCTGTTTTGGATGAGCTTTCTCATATTGAGACGACAAAAAAGTTGCCTATATAGGCAAATGCCATAGTAAAAACATGCCTCATCATCAATTTCTGAAACATTTAATTTCTTGATTTGCATTTTATTATTTCGAGATTATATGCATATTAAATATTGACACTTTGTAGCAAGAAGTTTGACACCTTCGAATTACAAATACCTACATCGAAAGACGGAGTTGACTTGAATACATTTCTACAATTCTCATATTGAACACATTTATTAAAATACCATATATCATACCAATAAATCAGCAATATGCTTTGTAAGCCGCTCTGGGCAGCTGAATAGACATTAGTCGATCATGAAATGTGATAAAATAAAGTCACTGTAACGGGTTTATTACCAACTCTATTCCTATTAACCCGTTTGATTATTGAATATAATAGGTTTGCCATTTGGACTTTCCTTCCTTCAAGTATTACGTAAACAGTATTTTAGTAACTTTGGGCCCTCCTTTCCCCTTTGCCAGCAAAAGTAAGCAACCCCGCGCCTCCTACGTTTGCGTAAACATTGGCACATATTTTAACATAAAACACCGCTTGAGAGCGAATAAGCAATAACAATTATTTTAGGGAATCCGTGAACGTTTCACTTTCTAGCATAGACAAAAAGAGTTGCCCTATCATAATCCATTAAATTTTGCATAAAAATTAGAAAAAAAATGAATACTGCTAAATTTATCACCATCTAGGTCTCACTGTTCTTCATATCATCAGAAGTACACTAAGTAAGCACTTACATAAAACTTGAAAGGCCCCGAAATGTTACACCTGTGTCCTTTTTTATTTAATGACGTGTGAGAAGTCCCTTCTACTCACAATGCCTAAACACTCTATCCGATCTTAGGTCAAGGCGAGAGAAACGTATGGAGATAGTTATGGTTTGATAAGCACGAACAAATACCTACCAAACAAGACTTTACGGCGAGACTCAAACCTCCGTGTTGCCAAAGACCAGGAACAGTTTTCATACTTCTAGTCATACCAGTGCCCTTAGCCAAATTTTCTTTTAACAATTGTTAACCCCTTTTTTTATTGTAATATGGATATGCGCGAAGTGCCCAATTTCGCCGGTGTCATATGATTAGTATATAAAACTAAGAAGATTGGCCGGTAGGATACTTGAGTATTTTTACTGAAATTAACCAGTGTGATTTTGTCTCTAAGTTAAATCAAAGTTCTAAGCAAACAACTAAAACTAAAGCGACATCAAAATACAAAAACCGAATCATACAAAATATTAGAAGTAACAATACAATATTACCTACACTGTTCTAAGAATAAAAGCTATATCAGAATATAAGGTCAAAGTTTAATCTTATTTCACTCAATTAATTTATATAAGATTTTTAAAAAGGGAGTTTTAACTAAGGACAGCAAAGAGTTTATGTTTTATGTAGCAGAAAGAGAAAATATGAAATGTGTGGAATAACATTTCATATATATTGTTAAAGTCACTTTGACATGTATTATTTCATACATTTGTGGTATTTCTTTGTTGGAACACCACTTGTCTATACTGAACACAATTATTTTGGTTGAATACTCTGGATGAACAGAACTGGATTACTTAGTTGTTTGTGTGTCAATATTCGTACTCGAAAACTACTTGAGGTATAAAGTTTATAATGACTGTTGCAAAAACCTCGGGTACTGAACGACAAACCTCACGGCGCTAATTCACTTTGTGACAACAAGTATTCTCTATAATTAAGGCTCTAAAAGTTATGGTAAGACGACCTTTTTAAAGTAAGTAATATTTAAAACAAAATTTATTAAGTTTACAGAAAACAATTTATCTACATTAGTAAGTTTATTGTTTTAACAGTGCTAAACACAGAAATACCAATTATATCTTGGCTTTATTCAGCAAGCATATAGCAAAGTTATTTTATAAATCAAGACAATGTAAGGTGTCAGTATGATAATTGACCATAGTATATAAACATTCTGCCTTGGTTGTTCTTAATTTCACCTTACTGTGTGTATACTTTGTAAATAATAGTGGTGGTAATGGAATTTTTGGCAAAGGATACGCATCAAACTCTGTATAGCGATTAATAGTTTGTGAGTAGTTAACAATCAGACGTTTTCCATGAAATTTTCATCCTGTAACGAGAACTTGACACGACACGGAGAAATGCTTGGTTCAATACCACCATCATGTTACAATTTTGTAATTTCTACTTTTATAAAATTCTCATTATTCTGACTGTTAATTATTGTTAGAAGAGGTTCTTATGAAACAAAAAATTAAGGAAGTTGAGTGGAACATTAAAACATTTAAGAAAATTAAAAAATTCTTAACAATAATAATATTTTACATAACTGGCAGTTGTCATAGAACATTATAATAATAAACACTATGTTTTTGAATAATTTTGTTTTTATTAATTATACAAATTCTAATTCAATATTCATAGTTCGGACAGGACAACGACTGTCGGGTCGGCTAGTTTAAATTAATTATGGTCGAATTTCCACCACTGGGTGACCACTAGTTCTATATAAATATGTATAAATATAAGTTTACCTAAGAAGTTTATAATTCTGACGTGCAGTTCTACGACTGACAACGTGCTAGATGTCTTTGTTGCAGATGATTACCAGAGCTGATTTTGTATTTGATTAACTGATTAAGTAACTCATTTTTCAATTGTATTATATTCGCATATTGACTAGACTAATCACTCAGAGATCTGATCAACAATGAGATTGACTCCCGAAGGTGACTCAGAATGATTATTTCACGAGGGACGCAATAGTGTCCACTTCAGTGACCTATTCGTTATGTTGGACAGAGGAGAGGCCACCATCAGACGGAATCGCCCTGGAGTGGTTTCCCCATTCTTCCCCAGGAGGCTATTTGCGCTGGAGATACGGTAACACAGGATGCAAGCTAGACACTCTTCGACTACACTGTAGCCAGTAGGTCTGTGTGAGCGGTCCTATCCCATCTCTAAATGCCCCGAGGTGGACCGGATATTGCTCGCCAGTTGAAAAAAAAAAAAACAATACATGGCAGTTAGTACAGTGAGAACAATTAGTTTGTTGTAGTGTTCTTGTGTTAGTTGTCGTAGTGTAGACAAACGTAAATATTGTGAGAGATCAGAAGTCGCATCTAACTTGTACGATTGTAAAGCAAATAAATAAATTGACCTTAAGAATGAAAACTAAAAAATTAAGCCAAACGAAATGGGTGAAAGATTATTTAAAAGAATATAATTTAAGAATTTATAAAAGAGTTTAATTTTAGTATTATTGAAACTATTTATAAGTATTATGTAAGAAGAATTTTAAACATTGTAAATCCTCCCCTTTCCTTTGTCTGCTAGACCTCAAAAAACGTTGTGGTCACAGTCACCCAAAAATCGACCAAGTGCTAGTCGGTGTACGAACTTGTCATGATGGATATAACACATTCATACAAAGGAGAATATAAATGATATGGGCGTGGGCATGGCTGTGGGGCAAACACTAACTGAGAAAGTGTGGTGTCACAAGTCTATTAGAGTTGTGGGCATGCCCATCGTGCCCACGACTGTGGATCCGCACTTGTCGTCAGCAAAAGTAAACTTAGCTTATATCCCACTCTTCCACTTACGTAAACCTTGATATATGTTTGTCGGAAATAGAATGACAAGATGGAAATTAATCAACTAATTAACTCTAAATATTTTTTTTTTATTTCAATCTATTTTCTGATTTTTTAAATGCTATAAGAGGTTAATTTGATTGTTCTTTCGAAAATAAAAAGCTCATTTCTATTTAGCTACTTCCGTCTTAAAAAAAGTCAGTTATAGTTCAAACCCATTTTAGTGATTAGTGGGAACATACAAACAGACAGACAGACAGACATTTAATTTTTTTTAAACATTTCTTTATATTACTACCGTATTAGTCTACTTATACTTTTATATGCAAGTACAAAGTTTTGACATTACAGACACTTCAATTTTATTTATTTGTATTAATAAAACACCACTTGAGAGACAGTACGCAATACTTAGTAATTATTTTAGAAAAACTGTGAACATGCTTTTCATTTTCTAGCACAACAAGTAGAGTTGCTATATCAATAATATTTTTCAGTATAGTCAGAAAAAGTAAATAAATAAATGCTGTTGACATACATAATCAACAATACTCTAAACAAAGACCTTTTCGTGGTGCTTACTTAATACGTGAATGCTCCCATTAGGTTATGATGGCTAGGTTCGAACCTCCGCAAAGGAGCCCTCCAGTGGCTCAGCTCGCGCGATACGGTGACACTCTAAATCACTCAGAGCACATCATCACACCGCATACCACCTGTGCACACGTTACGTACACGGTTCTGTAAGGGACCACTCCTGCGGCCCTGCAAGTTGTTTTGGCTTTTGGTAGAAATATTGGTGCGTGGACACCTCCCAGTCATTCTCCTTTCTCCCTTGTCATATCTCATAGCGTATACGCGACGTCCATGAGGCTGGACAAGTACAGCATAATCCCTATTAACAGGTCGTTTCTCGTATCCAAGCACTCAAGATAAGCACAGTACAATTACTACCGCTCGAATTCCTGCAACCTCATGCTGAGACAAGGACCTTTTCGATCCCATGCAACACTTTTTCAACTTTGTTTTATAAGATAATATTATTATGTTGAACACATTATACATACAACAGTATGTAACATACTACAGTATGCATGTATGTCGAAAAATTGTTTTTTTCTTTGCCCGATATTTCTTTCGCTCTCCCAGCAGCAGCCCAAGTCGAGATTCTACCACTCTGGCATCTTTGCGCACGCTGCCTCGGGGCTGAGTGCTCTCAGCATTCGCCTCAAAAAGCTTGGCGAAGCAATAAAAGCCTTTTAGGCCAAGAATATATATTATTTCGAAAAAAAGTCAATATGGGGCTGATACGAGCGTTGTTAAAAGCCCCTGTACAAGAGAAAACAAGCCAAAAGTTATAAAAAAGTCTCTTTCGCAAGATTATAAAATGGTAATGAATTCGGAATGACTGACTAAAAGTGATGTTGTATTATGTGTCCTGAATTCCTTATACTCTCATTACTAAAATATGGGGCAACGATTGCATTAAAACAAAGGAACATTATAATTGTACCTTACGAGATAAGCGATTGGCTTATCGCCAGACAGATGCATCGTTGAGATGTCCATAACTTCTAACGATGTGAGATAAAAGACGTTTCAAACTGCTTGCATTGATTTATATCGACCATATTTATTATTTTTATGCTAATATTATAGAAAGATTACATGTTTAAATTTGGTATATATTGAACTTTAATTTTACTGACTACATAAGCCAATAGTTGCTCATTTTAATCTATTTCGTTATGAAAGATATATTTTTTTTCACCTGTGATTGGTTGTGTGATATTACACACTTGTGATATTAAATCACTTTTATAATTACACAATATCCTTATTTAAATAGTAATTGTAATTTTTAAATATCCACACTCACGACCTTCCAAAATACGCATTGACGCAAGAAATACATATGCACACAGGAATAGTCTTGCAGATAACCACACACAAAACAAAAAAAAAACGTTAGTTATAGGATTGCTTGACAGAAGTGAAAGCTTCTTAAATAAACTTATTTTTTATTCACACACATTCACACATACACAAGTCTGTGTATGTGTGAATGTAAATAACGACTCACGTCAACACTCACCTTCACTATTCATGTTTCTCTCCCTACCCAGCTAAATTTGGTAGGATCCTGCCAGCGCATCTTTTGAGACACATTCTAACATAGAACTTACTGCAGTCCTAGACAGGTCAAGATCTATCGATCGACAGACAAATCTTATTACGGACTTACGGACTGTCCGTGACTGTCCAGGGATAAGCAAACAGACATTTATGTAATATTATTTTTGAAGTGAACACTTCTTTAGGTCGTAATAAAGCGGGACTCACAGGACTGCCAAGCTCAGATACATATATACGTCATGTTAGCTTAGCTTAGCTGAGCTTAGCAGTCCTGTGAGTCCCATTTTATTACGTCCTGAAGAATTGTTCACTTCAAAAATAAAATTACATAAATGTCTGTCTGCTTATACCTGGACAGTTACGGACAAGATTAGTTTGTCGATCGATAGATCTTGACTTGTTGACTTGTTGAGTGCAAATGTCCTAAATTTTTGGCAGAAACGCATGGACTCCGCACGCGTCATACCATCGCGCGAAATCGCTAGTAACTTTCGATCTCATATCACAAGTAAGGCGCCGGTTAACGACTGGTGTAAATAATGGAACCCTCTTTATTACAGACATCTGTAAACATGGCGTCTGCTTTACGGTCTACATGGATTTGTTTCGATGGTGTACACTGTGTTGGCTTAGACGATAGCGTTGAGTGGGAAATACATATTAATTCGATGCAATGTACGTTTTAAAGATCCGTTTGATTTACGATCTATTTTCAATGGAACGTAGTATCAGATGGGGAATTCATTGGTATAGTGAGAGAATACAAGCGCTTCCTGTTGTGCATCACGAGAAATATAATATCAAGGCTGATGAAATAACTTTACATTTCAGTTTCCACGCATTCTTCGATAAAGACCCTTCATTCTCTATACATATTATAGGTAAATCTAAACTAATTTTAGTAGACGGTGAGATTGTTATTTGAGTAAATTCCATGTAATTCGACATTTTAATATTGTTGATTCATACCAATTTACTTTAATCGCGTAAAATCCAGGCGCCCCGCTAAGTTGTTTACATTTTACTTTCTATTACTCCCATAGGGGTTTATATATTACTAGCGATGCCACGTGTCTTCTTCTCTTACGTTTATTCTAATAATTATCGAGTTATATTTTTAATTTTACTCATGTATCGTTTGGTATTACATAAATTATCATGAATTCATTATTGATACATTATTATGGATGAATGGATGAAAGAAGATCAACAAAACAAATTTACAAGGCGAGTGTGAATGGGCAAGCTGGTAAGGGTCGACATAGGCGAACATATCTCAATCAGATCGAGGCAGTTCTGGAGAAAGGCCAGGTCAAAAGTACCCATAACCGAAGAGCATGTATGAAGGTGCTTATGAAAGTAGAAGAAGCGAAAGATGTATGTCAGGATCGTAGCAAGTGGAAAGATGTGGTCTCTGCCTACCCTTATGGGAGAGAGGCGTGATGTATGTATATATAATTCGCATAACTCATATATTGATAAATTATAGATAATAAGTGCTTTTTGTCTTTTCAAAAACGAATAAAAATGTAATTTAATCACTATTTTTAAATTAACAAAATCATTATTAACATTTGTCACGACCTTTGTCCATTGAAATATAATGTAGGTTTACCTCCTATAAACAAATGTCATCGAAAATGGTTCAGATGTTTTAAGTGAAATACGAACTGACAAACATTTTTTTGTAATAACATATTCATTGTAAGTGTACTTTAAAATTTGGGAATAATTAAATATAGATACATTATATTAGTACATATCTAATAATATGGGTACGCGTTTTAAATCCAATAACTAAATATAAAATTAGCAATGTTTCTTTTCACAGATTAAAATCTTGTTTCGTTTGTTGCTAATAATATATAGTTACGAAATTCAGAAATGTAAATGTAAGAAATGTATATAGTTCAGTAGCTGTAAAACAATTCGGTAGGTAAGATGATAGGGAAAGTATAGAAATGGCGTCAATAATAGATAATTTGAGGGAAAATAGATTGGCGCGATACAGGTCTGTTGTAAAAAGGGATGAGAGTCATATAAGTAGAAGAATATTAAGTATGAAGGTCACGTAATATACTATTTATTTTATTATCGTGTGGTTTAAAATCCTTTCTTTACGAACTTTTTCATCGCAACACGTAAACGCGTTACCCGGGTTCAAGCCAAGGCGAGAAGGGCGTGTGGCAAGACTCATCGGGTGATAAGTATCGGACACTACCCACTAAAACTCATCAACGGCGACACATCAAACTCCCGGGTTGTTAGAGACCAGGGACAGCGCCCACACTTCTTCTAATTTTTGGAAGGTTTTTTTATAGTTTATAGATTTAGCGTTATGGCCACAATCTGACTTGATATTAAATGACGATGGGGGCCCAAAATGGTGAACACGCTAAAGCTGTGGAGGAACTAGCTCTCAAGTGCAACTACCGGAAATCATCTATAGGTATTTGGTGGCAGATTTTCAATTTGTGGGTGGTAGCTAGCCAGGCGGGTATTAGAAAAAGCCCTACCACCGTGCAATGGTTTCATCACGATGTTTCATTAGATTCGATTCGAACCCACGAGCTATCATCGCTTCATGGTACAAATGACCTATAGATAACCTTTATAAAGGGCGTAAATATTGAGATGACAGCTAATAGAGGTGATTGAAAGAGAAAAACCAGTTGGCTGATATAACTAAAAAATAATTTTACTATGCTACTAAGTAATGTGCTCGACTTCGTTCGCGTTTTTCACGGCTTTCATACGTGATCGTCAAATCCTTTTAAAGCGAGCGTCTACGTCGTGAAATGCCAAATTTGAAGTCTATAGGTCTGATAGTTTTAGAGATATCGTGATGAGTAAATTAGTAGTATTTCATTTATATAGGTACGTATAGATATATAGATAGGTTAAGTTTACCTACAATTTAGGGAAAATTACAACTAATATTTAGGGAAAATACAGATAAAATTGTTTGCTCACTAAGCCATGAAAAGGCTGGAAGAATTAAAATTATCGGAAAACATTGATAAAGATTCTTTGTAAATTGTTTACTATATAATTAGGTAAGTATTAGATGCTATCGTGCTATTGTATCACAACGTTTTCCTCAATAGAAAGCTCAAGTTCTTTGTAAGTTTATGAGCGAAGGGCTTTCGATGTGGCGTCCGAGCGAACTGCCATTCTGCCTACAATAACAACAGCTTAAGTTATTAAGTACAGTACACGTTCGTAAAAGCTATATTGTTAGTTACAAGCGCAGTACAATTATTTATCGTTTAAAAAATAAAGATAAAAGCCTCTTTGGCATTGTATGGTACAGTGAAACTAATCAAACAAGCGTCATGATCCCATAAATAGCGCTCAAATAGTTTTCAGGTTATATCCTGTATTCATGAGTGACGACTACCTCATGAATGTTTAGTTTGTAAGCTTGAATTATATTTTATATTCATATTTTGTCACTCATCTGAATTACAGCTTCTTAAACAGTGGTTTCATTGTCAGCTCAAATGTAATATTTTTAGAATTCCGTTATATACCTACAGGTATATATATGTATTTATTTACGTTCATACTACAAATCGTACAGTTTAGCTTTCAATGAATGAAACAAAGTGGTAGAGCATGTCTAATCGGCAGCTAGTTACTTAAACCATATTTAGTCATATCGTTGGCACACGATTAAGGAAATACTTAATTGCCTTGTCGAAGGGCCCTATAATCTCACGATGTTGGTTGTATATCAAAATGTTGCTCAATTAATTGATTATATGATTTAAGAACGTAGTGCGCCCGCAATGGCGTTGGCTTGCCGCAACTGGTAAAGCGTGGCACGTAGCGATTCACGTCGCTCGCCGTCATCGGGAAGACGGCGACGTAAACATGCCTATTTGCAAGACTGATCTTGGCCAGATCTTGACCCATTAACACCGGTACCGATGTCAGAGCTGTCGCTTGATATATTTTTAGTCGGGCGGGCGGGCGCGGGGGTTTCGTTTCATGTTTACGTCGGCCGTGGATCGGAGAGCATTCGGCCGACGCGCGTGCTGGGACAATGATCGCGGGAAAATGAGTACTAGAGGGATAAGGCGGAAGAAATCATCGCTGTCCGAAGTGAAAGTGGCGGTGATCGGTGCACCCTCAGTCGGCAAGAGCGGTACGTGATTTGTGTCCAGTGTTCAATTTTACGTCAGTATTGTGAGTGATTCATTATAAATTGAAATTCAATAACTTATTCTCTTTATTTAATCGTCGTAATTTTTAAAGTTCTACATTTAACAACAATTTAAATGTTCGCCAGCTCTAAAACGTATTTTAATTTTTATTACAACTATTCCTGACGTTACGGAAGTTATGAATTTTTTTATCAACAATAAAGCGAAAATATAAAATTTTTATTTCATGTTATGAAAATTTAAAGCTTTTTTTTTACTTTATATAAAAGTATAAATATGTGACTTACTGCACGAAGGTGTGTAGAGATAATATATAAATACATTTTAATAGTCCTACGCATTAGTGACATTACGTTAAATTTTTTTAACAACACCTTTACAGAAATAAATTCGATGAGGTACAAGTGTTGTTTCAAGGCTCCGAATATTTTCAGATCGTGAACGGTGGTTACCAATAAACCGAGCGGATTCGATATGTAATAAAATTATGAATTTAATATCAATAATTATATAAGTATTCCTCTAAAGAATATTTGTGAACTATAAGAACAGTTTTGATGAAATCTGACAATTTGCGTCTATATGTCATATCGTTTTATATTCTAATATGTGTACATGAGAATAATTATTAATATCTACTGTCACATTTTTACCAAAATTAGTATACAATTATATATACTGGAACTTCCACTTTATATGATAAAATTACAGCATGTTTAATTTACACATTTAATGTTAATATTTTTTACGTTGTTTAATGAAATTTATTACGACTTCTTTCAACGATGCAATTATTAATTAATTGTTCATCAATCTAGTAATATAATCTATATTTACAGCCCATTATATTTTTGTGTCTATAATTGTACTCAAATCTGCAGTAATATTTATAATGTTACAAATTCTGACCCTTTATTATTTTTTGTATGTACATTATAAAAACTACTAGGTATATTATTATACATATCTAGTTCGACATTGACATTATAAATCTGCTAAATATAGCTCCGAGCTAAGGAAGTTGTTCAATCGAAGTTCAATTGAAACCTTCGTATTTCATTTCATTCTGCATTTCGTTCGAAGGAACTTTCAAAGTGCAAAGTTTCCAAACCGTGATATTTAACATTGAATTCATGCTTTGCGATAAAATGGCCAAGCGAACGTGCTTCGTAAGCGATTATTTTTTTGTTTGCCATTTAATATGTGCCGTATACTGTGATTAAATTCGTGTTTTATAAAAATCAATTATAACCTAAAAAGATTAAACATACTCAATGTACTCTTAAATAACAATGATGGTTCAGTAGTTACCCTCTCGGACATCGCATCTTTTGTTATCCATGCCCGTTCAAATATCGAAAATGAATCTTAGCTTTCGGTCAAGAAAAACTTGATCTTAAACTTCGGTCAAGTAATGCTCGCAAAAGTAATGTCACTTTCGAGTTAAAAAATTACTTTTTAGTATCCATATGGGTAGGCAGCTGGCTACACCGGAGCACTACTCGCTCTAAGCTTACTCTGTTCGTCTTAGGTCATAGTCACTTAAGATCAGTCGAAATTGTAGACTAGACGCGAACTGCAAATTTATTAAATAATAATATTTTTGTTTTCTGTTCAACAAAATAAATCCATTACATGTTAATGAGGTATTCGATAGAAAATAATCTGTTCATATTAATGCTCATTAAACTCGCATATAAATGCCACAAAATACTATAACCGAAGGTAGAATTTGTACGACCGGTAAAATTGTATTATCATGTATCGAATACGTGATAAACAAAACAGATTCTATGTTATAATAATTGAAATTTTAAATACAAATATGATCGATGGATGTAGTTTATGACTGAACTGTAGATGTAAAAAGAAAATAAAACGAAACCGGTATCAATTAAAACTGATCGCTTATTATTCTATTGATAACTAAAAGTGGAAATTTTATATTCATATATATCGCTGTATCGCGAGATAATAATGTATGGCTTGACAACTCAATGTATTTAACAGTAAGACCCCATTAATGTACACATATAATATATAATTAATTATTTCGCTTGTACTGTCTCCCACGTTACTGGTTGTCGGAAGCTAGCTTCTTGTATTATATCCTTAACATGATATGCTATGAAAGGTTAAGTTGGAAATTAGTACTTATATAACTCAAAAAGGGCCTAATAAAAAAGCTCAAAGTTCAAAGTTCAAAGTTGCTCAAAGGCCAATGGAGAGGGCTATGCTTGAAGTTTCACTGCGTGATCGAATCAGGAAAGAGGATATCCGCAGAAGAACCAAAGTAATCGACATTGCCCGAAGAATTGCTAAACTTATGTGGCAATGGGCTGGGCACATTGCTCGCAGAACCGATGTCCGAAGGGGCCAACGGGTTCTCAAATGGCTACCAAGCACCGGTAGACGTAGCGTGGGTAGGCCTCCCACAAGGTGGACCGACGACCTGATGAAGTTCGCGGGAATCCGCTGGATGCGGGTGGCGCCAGACCGGTCGTCGTAGAGATCTTTAGGGGAGACCTATGTCCAGCAGTGGACGTCTTTCGGTTGAATGGACGGATGGATTTATGCATTTTACTTTTAGGAGATACTAACATAATTAGAAAAAAAGAAAGAAAGAAAGAAATCGTTTAATACTAATAAAAGATATACAAGCATTAAAGGACACTATAAATAAAAAAAGAACATTAAAAGAAAATAAAAAAGAAAAGACAGTATTGTCTTTCACATAAATAATAACAGTGTATATCTAATTACTAGCATAGGGCGTCCAGCTCAGCATATGCTAAAGTGTCCGAAACACTCAGCGCTGATTTTCAGCTGGAACTCAAATGCAGTTGCGGTGCGTTAAACACTTGTTCCACCAATCGCAGTAAAAGTTCTAAATAACAATATTCACAATAAAGATAAATTAAGGTAAAATAAATTAGGCATTTCTTACAAAAATACGATAAACATTGTGTGCAGGGGTATAAATAAATAAATAGATAATAATTAGGGTACTAATCAAATATTTTACTTTACAATAACAGAGCAGCATAATTAAACTAAAAAAATACACATCTAGACACATTGCATTATTAACAGTTTCTTTTTTAAGTTAAACCTAAACGACGACAGGTTTTTAAGGTCGCGTATAGGGGAGGAAGGTCGTTCCAACATCGAGAAGCTGCAAACCTAAAACTGCCACGAAACGAGGTGGTAGCGTGCCGGTGAGTGCGCAACAAGTACTTACAACTTCTAGTACCGTATCGATTCTTATCCCTCGCCCAAATCAGTTTCTCGTGGAGACATTTAGTGGGACCTATCCGTACTTACTTTGATTCAGTTGGCCCACTGCCATTTCAATGAAATCTTTATTTAAGCTATCTATATATTCTAATTGTTATTATTATTTATAGCTTGCGATAAACATACCTAGATATTTTAGAGGGACATAGATCTTGCTTACCAAATATATTTATATACTATTCAAAAAGCAAAGATAACAATCGAAAGGCAAGTGCCGGTAGATATTGTTAAATTGCCGTGATTATTCTCTCGCAACGTATGAATTTTATAAGGTACGAAAATTGGCTAACTGAATTACAAACTCATATCTGTTACTTCGATCGAACGTCATTTACTAATTGATATACTTGTGAATGTGGTACGTTACAGTACCTCTCTAAATCTAATTATTATTGATATTAATAATGATTATTGATGTTTTTAAAAGCTTCCTAAGAGTAGCCCATGTAAAAATTATATTACAGATTATATAAAAAAGTAAAAATAAATCAATATTAATTTACATTTACAAAAACCAACGATTGTAATTAATATTACAATATTGGAATAATATTTAACACAATTTATTTAACTACAGTTACAATTATCTTAGTGTGTTTAAATAATTTCCATGATAATATCTCATACGTTATCTGTTTTACAAATTGCTACATATTTATGTCAATAATGCTAAAATATTGTGGAAGTAAATGTACTGCACTGTAATAAATATGAGTAACAATGTAACAAGAGAAAATATTATTCGTATTTTATTTACCAGTTATTGTCACGTAAACAATAAAAATATCAATTGTCCATTTTATATCTGGTTACAACAAAGCTTCTGTTTTGACATTAATTTATGTTAGTTCTGTTCCTTTTTAATTCACCTTGTTATCAAACACACTAAAAACGTCACATTAAATCTCACTTAAGAAATTAAATTTATAACCAGGATCTTTCTCTATACCTTATTAGTAATATATAACATTTACTAGCGCGCTGAAAGGATTAAAAGAAAATATATAAATTTTCGCAGACATAAAAACACTAGAACCGCATCATTTCAAACGTGACCTCGTGTAAACATACTGAGACTATAAAACCGCTGTCGGATTGTCTCACAGTAAATGTGCTTCAATAATTAGCACGGACTCAACGTAAGCGACAAAGCACAGCGCAACACTTGCAATTAATTCTTTTGGCTACTTCCCAAACAGACGCGTATTCAGGGCTAATTATGCGGGGACTTTAGGGGTTATCTAAGTCTCGTCTCATATTTAGTGATAATAACCTTGTTGCACTATAATGTTCCTAATATATTGTACTATCGAATGTAAAGTTTTTTTTTATGCCCGTCTCACTTACTACACGTACCACCCTCATTTTGAATATTCGCGGCCCAGTACATATAGGTGTACTTCGGCAGTCGCACTTGGGAGCCAGTGCTTCCACTAAGTTACACTAGGTTTAGCGTGCCTACTAACTCAGACCATATCGTCTCCTACTACTACTAGCCATAACGCAAAACATATTAAACTATTAAAAAAAATTAAACGTGTTATTAATTCGTGTTATGTATTCTATTTATGTATATATTTTTGTCCAATATCAAGTACTCTTTTACAATACTCAAACTTAGCTGCAACAGAATGGCTACTCCGTTGATAAAATTCTTTAAAAGATTTGCGGCAACTTAAATTAATACTCGTCATAATTTTTAGTCGTTACCAATAATATGACTCCATATGAACAAATAACAGTATAATATTAATTGCTGTATCACATTAGGAGATCGCATTATAAATGTATAATGGACACGTAGAATTACTATCGCGAAGAAAGCGTCATCAATATGTCTACAATTGTACCTCATCTATTTGATCAGATAGAGTTATATAGAGATAGTTTCATCCTTAACGGAGAGCTGTTACAGATCAGTTAAAGCTTAATATAAAGATCAGGGCATCTTCCATAAACCTTGGCTGCACCTTTATGTGAAGGAGCCTAGATTTTAAGGAATTTTGTGGTCAATTATAAGTTTTTTTCTTTAATTAGGAAGATCAAGGTACCATGAGATTGACATGTCCTGTGTGGACCTAAGGACCAAATAAAAAATAATCTGTCCTAGTTGTAGTTAGATGTACATATCAGGTACATATATATATTACATATCAGGTCTATTTACTCTCTAAATTGCCTATCTTCCAAAATGGGGAGTCTCATCCAGTGAAAAGAATACTTGAATAGCGTTGATCAGTGTCAACATTCTTACAGTTACGTACAGTACGTATCTAGGAAACGACAATTTTATCTCAATATATAGACATTTTTTCATGAATGTTCGCAAAGATTTCCGATGCATATAAATGGCCACCCTATTTGAATTCTGAATACATGGTTATGTTGGCCTTATCAAGCTAATCGTTTAAAGATTAACACTATTATGGAACTCCAATAAAGTAACTCTAACTATCGGATATTAAATTTAAAGATATATCCAAACCTGTTACTGAATTCTATATAAATGCCTCAAATAATTTTGGGGACTCGAGTTTAATGTTCCGCGAAGAATGCTAAAAGTAGCTTAAAATTAAATTATTATTTATCCAAAATAAAGCTATTATTATTCATGTAATTAAATACCTATTTGAATTACCAATACAATTACGTGAGAAATGCATTATCAAAACTAAAATTTCCTAAATTTGTGGTATATTTGAAATATTTATATTCATACTCATTAAATCAAGGCTGATGAAATACTTTAGGTCTGGAATCTCATATTTGTAATATATCTAGTAAAGACAATAAAATTATTAAAACTTTCATAAAAAAGTATTCAATATTCATATCGTTAGTTTTATTGTTTGTCTAAACTAATATAATGAAGCTAAAGATTTTGTTTGTTTGAACGCGTTAATGTCAAAAAGTGCCAATCGGATTAGTTTTTTTTGTGCATATCACAGCTCAATTATTGGCGAAAGTTATAAGTTATGTAACACTGCGACCCGTAGGAGCCTTGCAAAAACAAAAATAACGCTAAGCAAAACGGATGCAGTAGCGTATCGAGCGACGCGACCTTTTATTCAGAAAAAAATATTGTCTCCCTCCTATCAAAACATAGCATTTAGAATCATGCGAACGAAGTTGCTGAGAAAACTAATATAAAAATTTTAAAAAAAATCTAACCAAGTATTATGGTACATGTACAATGTATTGTTAGCGAAAACGCATTTAAAAATAACTAATGTTTTGTGGCACGAGTAATTTTGGCACCAACATTGTTGCAATTGGTGCGTAAAATTCAGTACACATATGGGTCAATGTCTACTGAATTCCAGTATCATGTTTAATGCTAACGGTACAACCTGAACGCAGTGTTGTATTTAATAACCGTAGATTCAAATATTTGTGACAAATACATATTGATTATGGGAAACAAAAAATGTGAAGAAATCTACCAGAGAAGAAAAGTCAAATAATAACCTAACAAACCTTTGATATTCTTGAGTTAGACTCGGCCTATGTTATAAATTATTAATATGTCGGCCTATATTAAAAGTTACTAATTTTTTTGTTTGTAGGTCAGAATTTGATTCTTCTGTAATCCAACAAATTAAATTACAAGAGCTGAAAAGCTACAAAGATTTCTCTCTTAAATTAACAAAATAATAGAGTATCTTTATTAAATATACAATAATGTTTGTTACAGTAATTCTTGTTTCGAGGTTTATTATTATTCGAATTTTGGGTCATTTAAAGTATCTTTGTTTCATGATTTTATTATCATTAATAACATATAATGTAAATAGCAAAAACACCAGGAATATCTCACATTGATAATTATACATAAATTGACGGGATACATTATTTATGTGAACTGCATCGGACGAACTAAAAGCCGCACGGGAAATCTCTGTCAGTCTTTTTGTGTATTAACCATGTTTGCATATTGAATAGTAAAATCGTTTTCAACGAGCGACACACTGAACTGGTTACGTTGAAAGTGACCAACGCCGTGAATTCCATTGGACGACACACATGATCGATACCGATGCACTAAAAAATATGAACAAAACGACATTACACGAACTCGCTCTGACAAAATTGCAATTGTGTAGAATCGACGATGAAACAAATAAATTTATTGATAATCTATGTCTATATAAGCGATTTACCATTCACTGACTTATGACGATATCTTTAAAACTACCAGACCTTGAAATTTGACATGGATACTCCTTCACTACGTAGACACCCGCTAAGAGCGGATTTTCGATTGACGGGACAAAGGCAAACGAGGTCAGGGGCAGCAGCTAGTATATATATCGAGCCTTTTCAGGGAAAACATCGTATGTGCCAAAATCTAAAAAAGTTTTTGGTTACCTCCTAAATATATTAAGAATCAACAACTCTATCCTGTAAAAATTGCGAAATGTTGCCTATGATGGTATTCCTGCAAAGGCTCGATGTATATATGTAGATAAAATAGCGCTAACTGACTGTGTCTATTCACGAAATCTCCAAAACTATACGCTCGACAGAATTGACATTTGGCGTAGTTACTTTTTGCGATGTACTAATTGAACTCAGCACTTCACTCCTTCTACAACAGCTTTGTTCATATCGTAGTTTATACGCTAACGCTGTTCTGACAGGTACTGGGATCTATATTTTTAGTATACAGCTGGACACTTTTTCCTCTTTCTGTCGATATGAGTCTGTATGTGCTCTGGTCTTTACTCTCCATATTAACTGCCTAGTTAGCTAGGCCTACTGCCTATTGGTATTGGAAATATAACTAATACCCTATAAATAACTATGAAAATCACAATGTATGTATTTTTACATATAATATTATTTATATGAAATCAATATAGTCACCTAACAATTACATATAGGTGTTCGTACATGTATTAATAATGCAACCTGTCCAGTTCGTAGACTGTTAATTGAACTATTGTTAATTGCTTCCTGCACGTGAGAAGCTAATTAGATTATAAATGTAGAGTATTGTTATTCGGGCGTATACTTACTTATACTTACTGATACTTATACTTGGGCTTAAACTGCCTCTACCACAACCAATTTGCATTTATACGATAATATGAGTAGATGTATTTCAAGAAAATACTTCAAGTAATTTATCTCATATTTTGTAAAAAACAAATTTATTTTGCTACCTTAAAAAAAACTGTTCACAAAAACTACGTGGAAATTCGATTTTTTTATATCAGGTGGTCAAGATAACTTCCAAAAAAATGAGCGTATCGAGACAGAGATTCGTTTATTTTCTTTGGAATATCATTAACCAGTTACCTTTTTCATATCAATAGTCTAGTACCCGTAGTTTAATAATTAAACGGTTAAGGAAAAAAATATGATTGTCTACACGTTAATGCTACACGGTAGAAATATGGTTCGTCTCTCCGCAAATGTGTTTCCTCTTTCTTATGGTATTGAGTACTTCATATGAAGCGTCAGTTAGTAGTTAGTTTGTAGTTTCTAGTTAGTATTTGAAGCGATGATAGCTCAGTGGTAGTGTGTACGACTTTGCGTCAAGGGACGTGAGTTCGAATCCAACCGCCTACAACGAGCTTGAGCTTTCGGTGAAGGAAAACATCGTGAGGAAACCATAGCATGGTGGTAGGGCTATTTCTGATGCTCGCTTGGCTAGCTACCACCCTCAAGTTGAAAATCTGCCGCCAAATACCAATAGGTGTGTTCCGGCAGTTGCACTTGTGAGCCAGATCCTCCGAAGGTTTAGCGTGTCTACCAACTTGGATAGTATCGTCACTTAAGATCAGGTGAGATTATGGCCATAAAGCTAAGCTTAAAATATAAAAAAAAAAGGATAAAAAGTACTGATTCGAATCGAAAAAACTGTATTATAATCGATTGTTATAGAACGTTTTTATTAAGTTTAATGTTATCGTTTACCTAACTGTTATTACTGTCTATTTCCCTATACTGCCCTAACACCAACGACAGCTTCCAAACTTCTTCTAAACCTATCACTACTACACATCTATTCACTGACTTATGACGATATCTTTAAAACTACCAGACTTTGAAATATGACATGGATACTCCTTCACTACGTAGACACCCGCTAAGAGCGGATTTTCGATTGACCGGACAAACGCAAACGAGGTCGGGGGCAGCAGCTAGTATATATATCGAGCCTTTTTAGGAATAACACCGTAAGTGCCAAAAATCTTAAAAATGTTTTTGGTTATCTCCGAAATATTATCATTGTAAATTAGAAACAGTATGTTAATAGCAATTATTTTAATAGATTAGTGGTTAATTATAAATAAATAGTCATATTTTTTATAAAGATATCATATATACTTGTTAATTAGGAATGAAGAACATCCAGTAAAAAGTGCAAAATGTCGCCTATGATGATATATATATAATACAACATATCTTAAAGTTTTAGCTGTGAAATTTATCCAAAAATATAATACTTGATATCAATGTCTGCTACATAATTAAAACCCAGGCCCACACAAAAGCATATTTTCTTACGCGATGTAAATGAGACGAGAATATTATTTGTAAATAAATCGTTTGTTAATTAAGACATGGACCAATTTTATAATAGTTTTTATGATTTTTCCACCTTTAATCTCTGTTTTAACGAACTTGTTTATGTGCACATTTTTCTTTGTTCATTATTCCTTATGTTAATAGAATGTAGTCGTAGATTATGTTTGTCAATTAAAATTCAATTAATGTTAAAACTGTTATTATCATTGTTGTTGTATAACCATTACAACAAACCATTAAACTTTTTCAAATTTTATTGATAGCTGTTTTACTTTGGGTAATGTATTTACGTATCTCCTGGATGTCCGGGTTACAGGGAGGGATATTTAGAATTCACACAGTGCTAGCTGCCGGGAACACCTTACGCTGTTCTGTGGTGGCGTAGGTTCGATCTAGCAATCACCCTGGCTCAGCCCAATGGTAAGCGGTGACATCATCCAGGCAGTCAAAAGAGCTGCCTTCAAAACGAGCCAGACTGGTGCAATGATAAACGGGTCTATCGACAACCTCTTCAGTCAGGCTTAGAGTAGCGGAAGGGTGCTAATGAATCGGGCTCTATTGCCGCCCGTGATCTTTGACGGAGAGGGTTACCGTGTAGATCTACATTCTGGGCAGTCACCATGGTCTCCTTCTGCTAGATCACTTTCTCTCAGAAAGAGACCATAAATGTTCACGGTCTCTGATTGTCGAGCATGAATTTCACCTCGCCTGACAACAAGATATCTATCTCTACCTACGCAGCTATCTAGGCACATCGCACTCGCGGCACACGGTATTTGATCTGGTGTAAGTACTATTCAAAATTACCGTGTCCGAACAGCACCTGCACCAGTCTGAATTTCAGAGAGCCGTGCTCTCCCTAGCACACCATCGGTGGAGTGCCAGGCTGACGTCGTCTATAGTGAGCGATCGACCATCAGTATTTCTCTCCAGCGCCGTATCATAATGACGCTGACCCTGTTCTCTTGGTTCTCCCTCTGCCTTTCCCTTTGCCGTGAAATTATACATAATTAGTACCTTCACTACATTGAACCTCTGATAACATAAGGAATGCTTGTCTTTTAAATGTTTATAGAAAAACCTCCCATATTCCTTACGCGACACAATGTGAACTCAGATGTGAATAAATAGTTTTCAAAACAAATCATGATCATATACTACATAATACACGCAAGTTTAATCGATAAATAAAAACCCAATTTCAAACCATATCTGAGAAAGAAAATAGCTCCGTTTCCAAGCAAATTACATCTAAGAAACGTTTCAAATAAAAATTCAGTCTGCGCTTGTGGACCTTGGACGTCTACATCGTCTATATCATCTTACAAAAGGTTTTTTTTATAAGAAAATTCATCGTTATACGTATTAAGTACACAAATATTGTTATTCTAAACACTTCTTGATCATTTCGAGAATGTAAATAATTTTGTATGTAAAACCATTAAGTCTTTGTCTGCACTGTGAAAACAATTTAATACATGTTTCACTTAAGATTTTAGCTCGACATTTCGCCCTAATTTCATATAACATTTTACCTCTCCTGAACTTAAATTCAAGTACTGGATTTGAAATCCTTTATCAGGACTTGCTATGCCAAAGTGCTCCATATAAATATGAACTATAATGACTTGGTTATGAACTATGGCAACTGTTATGGAACTTTATAACGGGTAGATATAAATATATCGTGTTTGTACTCCTTTTGTTTATAGTAAAGAGAATTTACCACCGGACTGAGTGTATTGACCTGACGATTAATTTCGGAAACTATTGTCGAATTTGTGCAAGGGTAACTATATGTATTGCGGATTTGTATTATTTTGTTAGTTGTAACAAAAGACTCGCACTAATTATCCATACCCAGATCGCCAAAAAAAACGCAAAAAAAATCTCTGTTCATCCAATCAATAGTAAATTTCACAGAACTAATTGCTTAAAAATTTCATTGCAATCCAACTTGAAACTTATATTTAGCTCCTGTTTTCTTGTTTCGGAATCTATAGAAAACATAGACACATGGATTTTTACATATATAGATATATACGAAAGCTTAATTCCGGGTTGAATATTATTAACTTGAACATGGACTTCGCAACTGTTATAGAACTGTTTCAAGGATAGATATAAATAGTATATGTGCCTAGCTGCTATGTATTCTTAAATCTAGTGTCTGTGCTATCTAGTTCCTAATCAGACCCCTAGAAAAATTATACCGTGATCCGACACTCTGACACAAAACTTAAACTTGACTTTTCTAGTTATTATATTTAATAATATCCAATTAGCATGTTACTGCTTCTCATCCGAACTTTGAGATTTAAAACCGTATTCCGAAATTGAAGTAGAATGTAAGATTTACTCCCTAAAGTTTGATGTTTCATATATGACCTCCATTATAAAACTTTATAAGATGTGAAATTAATACAAGCGTTAACTTAAAAGCGTTACGTCTTTCTGCTCAACTTACCTTGCGCACCGTTTACTTTCACAGTCGTGTTTCAAATACAATACTACTTACAATAGTACTTAGTAGGGTGGGCCAATAATACTTCTTTTTTTTTTACTTACCATAATATTATCGTCCAGTATGATGAATAAAATTCTGGTAAAATTTGAGCTTTTAATATTAATACTAACAGGTGTATAATCGTGATTTTTTATTTCCATTTAAATAACATGAGAGTTTTTTAATTTGAAAGTGTAATGCGCTCGGATGAAGTATCGTCCAGTGAAATTGAAAACATATACTTGTAGGGGATTAAACGATCTACAAATAACATCTTGTTTGATGTCTTGCATAGTCGACTCGTTTATTAAGTTATTCGAGGTTCAACCTTAAATGGTGAAATGAATATTACAATTTTTCACATTCTATCAAATATTAATGGATCAAAAACTTAAAATATCGTAGTTTTCGTAACTTAGTACTACACACATAAATATATAAAGTATATTTTATTTTAAAAGTATCACGTTGTTTCACTTTATATCTATAATATCCCCGCGTTTATCAGACGGATGATGTCTACGTGAGCTTTGCAATTGTAATAAATAAATAAATACTTCAACTCTGTACCTGAAATTGAAGTGTATAGATATGAAAGTGGGTCCTTAAGTTTTTTTTGTTTATACCACACATATGAGAAACAAATGTATATCTCCTCCCCCCCTACCCTAAAGTAATCATATAGACGCTAAAAGAATGGCTAGCGTGTTACTCTAGACACCGTAATATATGACTATATACTTGAGATGTTTGTATGGTGAAGATGTTTCACCAAACTACATGTCACGAGTAAAAAGAAATTTCAAAAAAATATTTACTTATTAAATAGCTGTAATACTACTTTCCGTGTAGGTAATAGCGTAATGGGTGCCTGTTTAGGTCTAGGTTACGTCGTTCGTTCATAATCCAAGTCACATGTTAGTGTGAAATCTATTTTGGCACACAAAATCAGCTTTGGCAATCTGTAACAATAAAAGTATTTCTACCTACACTTACTAAAACTATATGTAGAAGTTATACACGTAGATGATAAAACAAATGTATTGGCACGCGTTAATCTTTATTATTGAAAGATTATTGAACAGAAAACCATAAATACATTTACATTTTGTAGTGTTTATTATAGCCGTAGCAGTCATGAACCGTTGTACATAATATTTTCTATTAATATCAATACTAAAATTTAAATTGATACATTGGATGTAGCAAAGTTTTTTTGTATTAGTTTGTTTATTAGTGAGAAAGGAACGAATTATTGACTAAAAATTCAGAGCACCAGAAGAGCTTGATTTGGCCGATTATAGAATTTAACGAGCTGAACAAAGCAAACTAGTAAATTGATAAGGTTTGCCTATTCAATAACACTACAGACAAAATAACTATAATAACTAATAATAAAAGTCAAAGTAATTATTTACATTTAATAAGCTTCTCCTTTTTTACGTAAACGTCATTGAATTATCGTAAGTTAATTTAATTAAAGAATATAATTATCGTCTAATGTGAAAAATTGCATTGAAATAAATGCAATACTTAATAAGAAAAAGATAATGGAAGCCACTAGGAAAGGCATTATCTGAATCATATACTTTTGCGCGATAAAGGAAAAAGAAGACAATGTATTTTATATAAAGCACAAGTATTAAGCGAGGGAGTACCCACGGGTTTACACTCCAGAAACGCATTATTAATATAGATTCGTAAATAGTTTTGTAATAGTTGGTAGGCGTATTACAGAAATAGTATGTACCATATGTTGCATGTACGAGAATTGCGCAATGTAATGCTATGCAAATATTATATCTCTGATGTATGTTTGCTTATATTTATACTTATATATATGTATTATTACGTTATTTTATGCATCATCTTAGAGTTATGTTATATTTTATTCATAAATGTTTCTGAAATATACTCTTACGATGCCATCAGCATCGAGAAATAATCATATCTTCGGCCTTTCTTTACCGAAACTCAAGTTCTACTATTTAGAATTCATATAATCTAAGTTATTTGATATGACTACAAAAATTATTAACACAGCTCTATTGATCAGCTAATTTATGTAATAGTATTCGCATAGGACTTTTGTGTATAGAACCCGATAGTTAGTGCGTCTGCACTTTTATTATGTATAAATATATATACTATACACATAAGAAGTATATGTGTATTCTAGTTTAGAATAGCCCCATCCCGTCGTAAAAGACGACCACGGGTTTAACCAAAGAATGGACGTAGCGGTCTCCCTCGAATATTTTAAAGCAAATAAACTGTTACACACCAACTTGCCTAACAAACGTATTATTATAGAAAATGCTTCAAATACGAAAGTATGGAATTTATGAGTTCTACAACATACTCCCTATGAACTGCTGAGAAATTCAATGATATCACTGTAACTAATGAGGTCAAATAGGAAAAGTTAATCCTGTGGCAAGTTAAAATTTAATAAGAAAAACAAATAATAACGAATGATAAATACACATCCTCCAGCACCGATCCAAACCCAAAATCCGGAAATTTTTAGCTAGAACTAGAAATCTGTTTGATCAGACTTTGATTGGAAGTGCCATACAAAAGTGACCAAAAATTCAAGGATCTTACTTATATTCCCATGAAGAAATAACATGAGACGATTCTGCAATATTCAAGTGTTGGCTATATGCATCAACGGGTCAAAACATGGCTATTGAAGACATTGATAAGCGATATATTTTATACCATTTTTATATCATGATAAAGTGTTCACAGACCAAAATTAAAGTTTCAAATTATTCGCAGTCATTGTATTTATTAGTATCTATTAGTAACAGTACTAGTATCTAATTGTAACTAAATACTGAAGCAACTAAATTGCTTGATCCAAACTCGAGCTTTAGTGAGAAGTCGACAAGTTTTATGTAAAGTTATGTACATAGTAACCTAATATAAATCTAGCTACAAATCTGACACCCTGTTGCAGATAACCTCAGTATCAAATTAGCGCGTTTATTTAAAACCTTAAAAATAATGAACGTTCCCTGTGATAATAAATTTATAGCCGAACACCAGAAGGTAAAAAATACAAGAAGGCATTGATCAGATCGATGTTGGTCTTTTGAATAATAGTGAAAAAGTTATGGTGGTTTATTTCATCATAATCTAATGATGGTTTATTGATACGTTGATAATATAATTAACTAATATAGAATAAAAATTGGCTACATCTAATACGTATACGTATATATCGTTATCGTATATAAATTATAATTGCAATTCTGCCTACACAAATCAAGTAAATTATCTTGTAGAAAGATTACGTCTCAAAATAGACTTATCTTTTGTGATCTTGACGAAATTTATCGTCAGCTTTTGTATTATACAAGTATTTTAAGATTTGAAACAAGCAATATATTACAGTAGCCCATCAATCTTTTACCGCGTCTGTGGTGTTATTCTTCAATGTATGACTAAACGTAATGCCGTATGTTACGATGCATTTACACTTTAAATACAAATTATTGAAGCCGGCAACTTTCAATAAATCGCATGTAACGATCTATACAACCGGTTTAGATTCAAAGTGTTTAGTCGTTAAAAATTTTATAAGATTCTTCTCTAGTTCTTTTACTTCAGAATATTAACGGTACTATTGCTCATATATAAAGTATATAATTATCATTGAACTTACATGGTATATATAAATAATAAAAAAAAAACAAAGCAGTGTTATAAAATGTACTTTAAAATGCTGAAGTTCCCTGGTGCTTTTGCAGTCTAAGTTAGTCCAGAACGTTGAAGGACATCGGTCAAGGGACCATACTTAGGTACAGATGTACTAGGTATCAACCTAGCCATATATTGTCATAGATGTCATAATATTGTCCCAACTAGTCAATATTTCTATAGCTTTGATTGATCTATTTCATTTTGCAGAGTATCCAGGTGTATCTTTGAATTTAGGGCCAAATGCCTTTAATATAAGACTGCCTTGAGTACAGTCCCTGTGCAATATAAAAAGAAGTTTTCAATTTGGTTTATAAATGACGGAGTTCTGAGGTAATACACACAGAAAAAAAATACATCCAAATTGATAAGCTCCTTGTTTTTGTACAGAAGTAGGATAAAAATAGATATCATAGCATGTGTTATATGAAATCACTAAAAATAAATACTATTTGACAGATCACCACGTAAAGGGCTTGTACTTATTGGGGAGCATATGCAATGTATCCTGCTCCCTGGTCCTATAGGTGATTGAAGAACCCCGTGGTGTTTTAGTGGGTACTTTGTGGGTGGGGCAATTCGATCGCCCGGTGAGTCCCACAAAATCGCTTCCAGCGCATCAAGGTCCGGACGCCTAAATACTATTTTCCGCTTAAAAAAAAATTGGCGAATATTTGATTTTTTCACATGAAGACAGTTTTATACTATTCTCTTGCGTGATAGATGGTGCTACGACTATAATAAAGCTTACTTAGAATAGAACAACAGTAGAGACAGTATTAAAATAATCATAATTAACAAATATTTTTTTTATTCATTTGATAAATAAATAAGATGAGCTCTTATATTGTGGCCATATTTTGTTTAAATAAACTATATATTGGAACCTTATTTCATTCATTACTCAATTTACACTATTGTTATTAAAAAGTATAGATGGTGAGTATGTAACGGATAGAATCTAAAATACTGCTACGATTCCAAAGAAATCATTAGCAGAAATTTAGGCAAGATTAAGTTGACTGTTATAGGGTTAATTATTAAAAAAGTAATGATAATAATATAAAAAACGAGTACAATTGAATTATAATTAACACATATGAAGTCGCTGACAGTTGCTAATAGAATATCATATTATTATAAGGTATACATAACTTTTTATTGATAATCTTATAATAAGTTGATCTTTTTCTCAGTTACAGTTTAATGCGTTATGATTTATTCCGTTTGTATGATACGGTAGGATAAAGATTTCCCATAGGGAAAGGGATATTAAAAAAAAACTGTGTATACAAATTTATATGATATTTAGAACTAAGTTCTGCAAGCTAGTCATTAATTAGTCGATGTATCTCTTATAATATATTCTTTGGATATGTAATAGATGTTTGCGTATATAAGTAATTCGCTAAACTACAACATTCTTTTGTTCGCACGTCGCGTCGTGAACATTGTCTGTATATTTATTGTGTTATAGAGAAATTTTCATCTTATACCTAAACATAATAAATGGTGCTGTAGTTAACTTGTTGAGTTTTGTCAAGAGAAGAATAACATTAGCAAGGTTATCTAGTAGCAATATAAATGTGAATGTTATTTCTTCCTTAATCATTTTGAAACTATAGGAACGACTAAAATAATATATGGCACAGAGTAACATTATATCAAGGAAATCATAGAGTAAAATAGCTGTTAGCGGTCTACTAAGCTGTTTCATAATTCTACGAAGGAAATGAAATTTAGATAATTTTTTCAAAGATGTAATGAAATAAAAATATAACGTTATTTAGATACAATTTAAAATCTTCAAAAGATTTTAAAGAAAGAAGAAAATAAAACAATAATGTTTTAATGTAATTTATGTTTTACTATTTATTTCATAATAAAGTATAAAATGCACAAACTACAAAAATTAAAATTAATACAAATCCCAACGCTTATTGGTTGTTACGTATAGTTTGTTAACTTCATCTGACGTTCTCTGATGTTTCAGTATTTTTATTATATACAGTAGAGCCTCGATAACACAAGCCTTGATAAAGTAAAAACCTTTATAATTTCAAAAAATAATCTTCACCCTTCCCCTCAGATCCCTAAACCTCTTTTACTTAAAATACCTAGCCTAGCTACCTAGCTACCTAGCTACCTAGCTTCCTAGCTACCTACCTAGCTTAATTTCATTATTAGCCCTCAGTTACTTAAAAAAATGTTTTCACAACCTCAATAACATAAACTGTCTGTCAATGAGTCATTCAACATTCTTGAAGATTTTAAAATTTCGTTATTTGCGATGATGAAATAGTCACAGCGGGAATGTTAAACGAAGAAGAACTATTTGAATCAGTTAGTAACGGTATTGAGAGTGATAAGACGATGATTTTAACGACGAGCCACAAACTCTATGTACGAGCGCATCGATCAACGAAGCAATAAGAGCTATAGTGACTGTATGATCAATTATACAGCAATGTAGCAACATATAAGATAATGTGTTCTCCTCTCTATTTACCATAGAAAATCAAATCAATTCGGAAACCGCAAACTGTTTAAAACAACCCAAAAATCACCGACTTTATTCAGTAGACTAAACTTTAAATAATTATTTATGTATAGTATAAATAATTTATTTTCTGTAACATGTGTATGTATTTTCTTTTTTTACTTCTCCTGGCACATTCGGGTAAAAATAGGAACTGTATATTAATCATTCTTTCTCATCAATCACTCTCTAATACAAACTCTTGACAAACTAAAAACTCTATAACATAACATATTTCCCTTGGTTTTTAACTTAACGAAGTTCTACTGTATTCTTTAGGTATTTTTATTATCATAATTTAACAACCTTTGTATAACTACAAAAAATATTTTTCTGATAATTTAGCTAATTCGACTGCTATTTTAAATATACGGCGAAGGCTTATGATTATCCGTCTCATATTCCTATCTTCAACCTAACCCATCCACAGTCTAGCAACCGAGATAAACATGACTCAGGTACAAATAAATTAATGAATTTCTGAGAATCTTTAGTACGATTAACACCGACGGTCATAATAAATACAGGCTAGACATTATTCCAAGAAAATAACAACCAAATAAGGTACACAGCGGTAGTGTATATAAATTAGGCAATTCAGCAATTACTTGTTATGCTTAATAATCATGTATTAATAGCGGTATGAACATCAAAACTACCAACGGTTCGGAAAACAACCAGTCATAGAGAAAATCAGCAAGGAACTCGATCGGGCTATTTTTTTATCGTACATATTTCTATTTGAACGAAAATTTATAGTTACAATGATTTTAGCTGATGATTTACAGAGATGATGATGTACAGAGTGAGTTGTTAATTCCAGAGACCACCATCGGTCTGTATCCCTATACCCTACCTTAACCGTATCCGTGAACTAAATAGATGACGGACGATGTGGTTGAGTCATCGGTTGCTAGAGCGAACTAAATACGTCCTGCTAAGCCATCTAGTACAAAAGTAAATTTCCATCATGTATTGGCGGAACACTTACACGTTATAACCGTTACAATGGCGTATATTATAACTACGTAAAGTAACACTAGCTTTGCTTGCGACTTCGTTCACATGTAACTAAAAATTATTTAATCATTTTTGCACGTTTCTGTAACTAGCCCTACACTTGTCTTAGCGTGTCAACCAACTTGGATCGTATCGTCACTTAAGATGAGGTGAGATTATGGCCATAAAGCTAAACTTAAAGAATAAAACACTTTTTTCAATAAGGGTTTGCGTCTATTGGTGGTCGCATAATGTTCAATTGCCACGCCTTTCTCAATTATTGCTGTGTCAAATACAAAAAGCGATGTTGAAGCGATGCTGGTTCGGTTGGTGGTGTGTACGGATGTCGCGTTAATGATCGTGGGTTCGAATCCACTTGCAATGAGCCTGAGCTTTCGGTGGCAGAATGATAGTAAGGCTTTTTCTAATGCCCTTCTGGCTAGCTACCACCATAATTTGAAAATCTGCCGCCAAATATGTATAGGTGTGTTCCAGCAGTTGCACTTGAGAGCCAATCCGTCCACCAGGCGTAGCGTGTTCACCATCTTGCGCTGCATCGTTACTTAACATCAGGTTAGATGTTTGCCATAACACTAAAACTTATAAAGTATAAAAAAGAATTGTTGAGATCCGATTGATAGTTCCTAATATTAGCGCGTTCAAACAAACTCTACCTACGAAAAAAAAAGTATTAATGGAATGATTCTACGGTTATTAGATATGGACTTTCACAAAAAATAAGTAAAAATAGCAATGTGAAGTTGGATTTGCGTTAGATAACATACTTATCATTTTATGGTCTATGAAGCTGTATCAAAAATATTACTTGTTTTATTTCTTCTTTAATTACAAGTTTGTTGAATGTTTTGTCATAGGATTCTGTGAATACTAATAATATTAAACCACGATTTATTATACTCGTAATGTAATACGGATTTATTGGTTAAGCTCTCTTTTAAAATAGTTTATAATTGGAAGCTTGTAATGCATTCACGAATACAATCGATTATAAAAGCGAATTATTATTTTAGTGGTTTATGTTTACAGTTAAAGATTCGCGTTAGTTATTCACATGTATTGTATTGTATTATAATGATGCAAAATAGTATTGTGAACTCCGTAGTACAGCGGGTAGAAGTAAAAAACTGGATCTGATTATACCTTTATAGGTTTATATAAAAAAAGTGCGTTTATAGTTATACTAGTTTTTGGTAAATTCACATAGATCACCCCAACAAGGTGACAGATGGCCGTGGTTTTAGTGGGTATTCCCGTCGACTAGCGCCGGGCCATTCCCAAATAACCTTCCTAGTTCCTCCGGGCTGGGAGGATACGCGTTAACGCATCTCCCCACGACAAAAAAACGATTCACATAGAGGAGTATGAGGAGAGGGATGGAAATAAACTCGATACAACATTACTAGTTTCAACTATATTCCCACTAAAACGTCCAAACAACTTATCTTTGATCGGTTTACCTTCCTTTCGATACAATTTTATCTTTTTTCCATTTAACAACAACTGTTAATAATGCCGTGCAGTACTCAACCCCTAACGTGTAATTACAGACTAAGCACTATAAACGTATAAATCTTTTTGTATAATTGTTTGTTTATCGATCCAGGTTTTAGTATTATATTTATGGCATTATCAAAAATTTCCTGCTCTATATTCTCGTATTATTAAATTTATCATCTTATAATTTAATAGTATATTATAGTATCATAGTTATTAAACACCCAATGATAATATGCGTAATAACGTTGAAATTAATAATATTTATTGAAGAAAATATTTTAAAAGATTGTAATTGTCGATATGCTTTAAATTGATGTTTCAGTTACCAATTTTGATGAAGAATTACGGGAAAAGAGATAACAAAATAAAACACATTTAAAAAATAATATGTCGAGATATGAACTAATTAAATAGATCGTTTTTGCAGTAAGTCTGTGAAATAAGCGCCTGCAAAGTCACTTAGTAGTTTATACACATTTCGTTAAACATTTTCAACGAATAAGATTGTGTTATCCTTGTAATTTAATATATAAACATTTCATAAATATTCAAACAAGTGTTTAAGTAAATAAACATACATCTCGAATGAAAGATGCTTTAAGATCATGACCGTATAAAATTTTCCGTATGGTTTTTATTCTTTATGTTGTATACGCACTATCTACAATTTATTGTTTATATGTGTTTTCTTATAAAATCCATTGATAATAATAGTATTTCTTGCGTGAGCTAGGAGGGAAAACTTTTCGTGTAAGTTTAGAAGCACACATTTAGAATATTTGTATATGTTATAAACTTTATGAAATTCGAATAAAAAAAAAATAGATTATAAGAAATTGATGAAATGAAAACACAATAAAGAACGAAGAAAATGTTTAGTAAAATAGAAAATATGTATACTACACACCCTATGACATAAATATTTGGCGTCTATGGTTTCAATGTTTACGATGGAAATTGAATTGGATTATAAAATATACAGCCGAGTCACTTACTCTTAATCAATTCGTCACTTCGTATATATATTTATGTTAGAAGCAATGATATGAATAAAGAGCTTTTTTTTTTGATAGATCTTTCGTTTTTTTACAATGAACCCTCATATTATTTGACAATGTGAAACAGAATGGTAACACGCTAGATCAAGCTAACACTGGTTCTAAAGTGCAGCTGCCTGATCATGTCTATAGGTGTTATACAGGCTGTCAAATTAATTATGGTTGTTAGCACATATGCATAGCACATATAGCACATGGCAACATATGTTTCTAGATGCATGCCACTTGTTATTTGACGCTATGCGCGAATACGCTACCACAATATTGATTCAAAATTTCTTACTTTTCCATATTTCTTTGCTTATTCTCACAATGTTCTAAAGGAACGTCCTATCTATTAGGTACTGCACCAATATATACGAATCTGTGACACACGCATGTTTGCATACTCAATGCTGAGTACTTACTGCATGCTAGTGACGTAAGGCCTATGCTCCTCACCGTAGTACCTAACTAAGGAAGCCTGAGATAGTTCTCGCGCGTCTTTCGCCTAACTCTTCAAACGCAAGATGGGTGTTCCATTTTAGTCTCTTATGATATAGTAGGTATACACCTAGGATACAACCCCTGCGGTCTAAACAAAAAAATTAGGCATACTTTACCGTCACAGCTATAAATCTCAAACGAAAATTTGTTAAACGTTAATTGTTTATAATTTGAAATTTGACAATCAGAATTTACTTGTATAATTTTGATGACTAACGAGGGTGGATTCCTTTGTTCCACATTGATCGATTATCATCTTTTGTTAAAACTTGCGCAGTAAACAATTATTATGAATTTTTTATAGTCCTATATTTTATACGACGCTGTAGTCAACGGGCGCCCAACCGGCTCTAGTGGGATGGAGAAATCCATAAAAATTGTTTTTCAAACCGATTTAGCTTATTGGCTCGATGTATTTGCGTCATGGTATCAAATACCTGTTGAACTGAAATGATATTTGGCATGATGTATGCATCGCTAGTGTTTGTATATCGGTTATGAATGGTCCTACGTATGTATTTATCGAGGCGCTGGGAACAATTCCGATTTTAATGTTGACGGACGAAACAAATTTATATCTGAAGAAATTTATAAAATAAATAATTGACCTTATTATTTATGTATCTATAAGTTGCTTCATGTCAATTATTTTAAGCGCAATATTTATATATATTTTAAATGACGTAAGTTCTATAATGTTACAATGAGCCTGCAATCCAATTTGTAATGTAACAACATATGAATAGCATGGTGTGAAGTAGACATATTAAGACGTGTTCTGGCAACTGCAATTCAACTTTGACATTTATCTTCACACCGGGTTGCGAGCAAATGGGAATCTATACATAATCAACTAGGTAATACCCTCGACTTCTAAAATATTTAGAATTATCATAAAAGCTAAAATTTACTTTCGAAAATTTTAAACATAAAATAGAGGTAGAGCTACTTAGATTGTTTAAATTTCAGATCCCATTCTGCCTTTCTCGTTATTACGTCACGCAATTCCAGTCTTGAGAATATTTGTAATCTGCTATTCCTAATGTTAGCATTGACATGAACTATAATAATGCATCTACGTAAACTTGTAATATGCAATACATAACTGTATTTTTTCATTATTTCACAGATTTCTATCATCGTTTATATATGATGTGGTGTCTTCCTACTGACGATGATTGTTGACCTAAGAGATTTTTTGACAGTTGCACCAACCTTTGTTATTATCGTAGCCACATTGCCACAGTGACCGCATATCGAATTCAGCTGTTGTCAGCATGCATTTTCGCCATTTAATTAAGTAGGCGTAGTCGAACTAATTAACTATTCCGTATATCAATTGTAACTACTTAGAAAATATGAAAGCAGATAACAAGGGTCTAGAGATCTATAGCTCAGGTCATCGTACCTTTTTCAGACTTCAGCCTTCACACAAATTGTAACAATATATCTTTATATTCATTGTTTTTGCTACAGCTTTTGTTAACAAATTTTTGTACTTTATTTTGTATGAGTGAAATAAATTTAAATTTATTTACTTGAGTCGCTGCGGGAAACCGACGTGCGGAAATTAAATTAAATGTTCATCTCCGGTCGCAGAAGCGGTAGCCGATGTGTTGGGTAATCCGGTGTGTACAACCCATTTGCTTACGAGATTTCAAGATCAGTGTCAGAGAGTATACTATGTGTTTGCTTATTTTTATTTACTAGCCGTCACTCGCCCGCTACGATGGGCATGACAAAGTAAATATAAAAAAAATATAAAGGGCCAATGGAATCCAAAAACGAAGTAGCCTAGAACCAGCTACGAACGTTTTTGCTTTGAATGGTCTTAGTTTCATTCCGATAAGTTCAGTTTTGACGTGATTAAGCGTTAATATACATTTATATTTAGATTTAGTTGTAGGTAGTTCCACACTTCTAGAACGTGTATGGAATTAATTAGGGGTGCGATACGCATGAAACGATTATGCAGCCTTTGTGAAGCGAGGAGGTTTGATTTGGCCATATAACTATGGGCAAAAATGCATGGGGCAACTATGCATAAGATTCGGATACTCATAAGTCTTGTGACTTCAGCTTTTATATGAACAAAATTTTTACTACTCGAGCATATTAGGGTATGTAAGTAGCCCAAGTGTGCTTGAAAATTATGCTTATTGTCAAAGGTAAAACTCTGGCAAAACGTCTGGGCGGACGTGAAAATTTTGTACCGATTAAAACGAGTGCCGGAGTGATATTTTAGGCTAATTTTGCGTTTAAGATTTGGTTCTGAGATAGATCTATTATGGTTTAAGGCGATATATAAAGCTTGAAGAAATTAAAATAGAATCGTCCAATATAAATAAATATATGCAATTTCGGATAGAGCTGCAGTCAATTGAAACCGTGTCGAATACCAAAAATGTCTTAAAATCCATTAATACCTGTATAACATAGATAATAAAGTGGTTTGTTAAGATGAGTACGAAATTAATATGTGTCAAGCCTATTTATTTGGCATAGTACCTACTGTATTTCGCCATGTTAGTATAAATATTCTATTATTTACCTCGCTAATGACAGTACTTTTATTATTATTACAATATTAATATCACGAAAAGATGGATTCCCTATATAAAAAATGACGTTACCAACATGAAAATGTTATCAAGATCTAATATAATAGAGAAAGCAACATTGTTTTTTAACAATTTATACTCGGCAAGAGATACTAACTACTAAAATCGAAACAACTAACCGGAACTCTGCTGCTCTACGTAGATTTTCTACACATGCAGTAATAACGAAAAATGAACTTTTAAAATCCGGTAAAAGCAACGGGCCAGGTGGAATCTCAAATAAAGCACTGAAATTAGGGAAAATGTTACTAGCACCACACTTAACAATTTTATTTAACAAGATCTTAAATGACACAGCAATACCGAAAGAATAGGCGCAATCCGTCATAATTTTACTTTACAAGAAAGGATACCCTACCGATATTGGAAACTATCTACCAATAAGTTTACAATCAAATGTGTACAAACTTTTTGCTTCATGTCTTGGGGTTAGCCTAGCAATATTCATAGAGTAATTTCAGCCGCCGAACAGGCAGGTTTCAGAAAAACTTCTCAACGACAGATCACATCCAAACTTTAAATTTGATAATAGAGAAATATTTACAACACAATAAATCTCTATACCTTGTATTTATTGACTACGCCAAAGCCTTCAACTCTATATCACATAAAAGCATGTCAAAAGCTCTACATGAATGCGAAATACCATTTGAAACTATAGATCTAATAAAAGACATTTACTACAAAAGCAAAAGTCATGTAAAATTAGAGAAACAAGGTCCTGAAATAAATATTAGTAGAGGCATCAGAAAGGGTGACCCCCTATCACCTACTATCTTTATAGCTGTGCTCCAAAGTATAATGAAAACTCTGAACTGGGAAAGGAAAGGTTTTTTTTTTTTGGAATATGGGCAAATGGGCAGGAGGCTCACCTGATGGAAAGTGATCACCGCCGCCCATGAACACCTGCAACACCGGAGGGCTTGCAAGTGCCTTGCCGGCCTTTAAGGAAGGAATACGCTCTCTTCTTGAAGGTTCCGAAGTCGTAACGATTCGGAAAGACCGCCGGCGACAGCTGGTTCCACAGAGTGTCTGTGCGAGGTAGGAAGTGCCTTACAAATCGCACTGTTGTGGAAGGCTGGACATCGAGGTGGTGTGGGTGAAATTTTTTGTTTAGGCGCGATGTCTGATGGTGAAATTCAGCGGCCGGGATCAATCCAAACAATTTCTCAAAACACTTCCCGTGGTAAATGCGGTAGAAGATGCAGAGTGACTCAACATCTCTACGCAGAGCCAAGGGATCAAGCCGATCGGAAAGAGCTTGATCGTCGATAATCCGAGCCGCTCTACGTTGAATGCGGTCAAATGGAAGTAGCTGGTACTGGGGGACTCCCGCCCAGAGATGCGAACAGTACTCCACGTGGGGCCGAATTTGTGCCTTATGCAGGTTAAGGCATTGAGCCGACGTGAAGTACCGTCTCGCCTTACTGAGCACACCTAGATTCTGTGAGGCCAATTTGGTCTTACCTTCCAATTAACCGCGAAACTGGACGATGCTCGAAACATCGACGCCAAGTATTCCGATACTGGCTTAGGCAGAAAGAGGAGTATTCTCAAAATGAGGAGTTATGAGAAATGGTGACTTTTTAGCGGTTAACGCGCAAACTTGTGTCTTTTTGGGATTGAATTGGACTAAGTTAAGTCGATCCCAATCGGAGACTTTGGTTAACAAAGACTCGACTTCAGACACAAGTTTGTTCCGGCTCTCGTCAACCTGTTCCCGAGAAATATTAGCACGGCCAGTGTACAGTACATCCACAGTGCTATCGTCTGCATAGCAATGAATGTTGCTGATTTGCAGCATGTCATTGATATGCAGAAGGAACAGAGATGGAGAGAGTACGCAGACTTGTGGAACACCAGCATTGACAAATTTAGGATCAGAGCATGCACCGTCGGCGACGACCTTGATGCTCCGATCTGCCAAAAAGCTGGTGATCCAGTTGCATAATTTCTAGGGAAGCCCATAGGAAGATAGCTTCGAAAGAAGCGCTTTGTGCCATACTCGATCAAAGGCCTTCACTATGTCCAAACTGACTGCAAGCGCCTCCCCCTTGGTCTCAACTACTTCTGCCCATCTTTGAGTTAGGTAAATTAGAAGGTCACCGGCTGAGCGACCCCGACGGAAGCCGTACTGGCGGTCGCTTATCAGCCGGTGGTTCTCTAGGTACCGCAGGAGCTGGCAGTTGATAACGGTCTCCATTATCTTGGAGAACAAGGAGGTGATGGCGATAGGCCTGTAATTGGACGGATCCGAGCGGTTGCCTTTTTTAGGGATCGGGTGCACTAAAGCGGCCTTCCAGGATTTCTGAGCTACGCCTAAAGCATAGGAGTGCCGGAAAAGACGCGTTAAAACCGGTACCAACTCCGGAGCACATGTCTGCAACACGATCGGAGGGATGCCATCGGGCCCACTCGACTTATGAATGTCCAAAGAAAGAAGTGTTTTGCGAACTGCACTTTGTCGGAATTTAACCTCCGGCATCATAGGATCGCACCGCGGGATTATCGGTGGTGAATTTCCTTGGTCATCCAGAGTCCAGTTGGACGCGAAGAGGGAGCCCAGAAGATCGGCTTTCGCCTTCGCGGCATGGGCAAGCGAGTCATCCTCTGTGTGCAGGGGTGGAAAAGAAGGCTGACAGAAATTCCCTAAGACAGCCTTGGCGAGAGACCAAAACGCCCGAGTCCCCGACGGGAGACGCGCCAGTCTCTCACTAATTCTGCCGATGTGCTCCGACTTCGCCTTGGCAATAACACTTTTGAAGGACCTGGAGGCAGAATTATACTCCTTTTTAAATGCACTGGTATTTACATCACTAGACGCCGAAGCGTCAGTCCAGGCCTGGTAACATTCCCGCTTTCGGCGTGATGCCGTCTTGCAGGCGCGACCAAACCAATGCTGGGATTTGCCTCCGATGGGCAAAGCAAGGTCGTATTGTGCGCGTAACCGGGAATAAATGAAAAACTCCTCAGTAATCTTAGATTTGCAAATGACATCATACTCTTCTCTGAAACGGCATCTCAATTACAGAAAATGATTATCGAATTAAATGATGTAAGCAATATGATCGGTTTAGAACTATATGCTAGTAAAACTAAAATTATGACGAACCACCAAACTATTCCAATAAAGGTTAACAATACATTACATTGTGTTCAAAGCTATTTTTACCTAGATCAACAAGTATCTTTCTCAAAGACGAGACACGATGATGAGGTTAAAAGACGAGTCAACATAACCTGGAATAAATTCTGGAGCAATAAAGAAACACTTAAAACAGAATTACCTTTAAAATTAAAAAAATAAATAATTGACTCATGTTTACTACCTTGTCTTACATATGGCCGCCAGACATGGATTTATAATAACTACACCAAAAACAAAATACAAGTGTGCCAGAGAGTGATGGAAAGGAGTCTACTAAACATACAAAGACAACATCGGAAAAGAAATACAGAGATAAGGAAAATAACAAAAATAATAGATGCTTTAGAATATTATCAAAAACAAAAATGAAGTTGAGCAAGTCATATTGCACGCATGGACAAGGAAAAATGGACACTAAGGGTAACTACCTGGTAAGGACCAACAAATAAAAGATTAAGAGGTAGACCAAAGGAAAAATGGATTGATAAAATAAAAAGAAAAGCTGGTGAAAACTGGATCACCAAGGCAAAAAACAGACAGATGTGGAGCAAAATGGAGGAGGCCTTTACCCGCAGAAGGGTCCATAATGTTTTATGATTTATAAAAATGAATTTTGATTTTGATTCTTTTAATTTCGATACTTTTTAATTTATTTATCAGTTAAAATTTATGTACATTGAGATTATTTATTATGATTGGAATTAAAATTAAATGATTATTAATAGTAATATTTTATATTTTTTATGCATGCTCATATTATGTAATAATTAATCATATGATATACTTGTTTATTCATTATGAAAATAAAGAGGTTATAATAATAATAATTATAATAATAAAGAACCACAGGCTACAATATCCACAAAACGTCAGGTGGATAAATTTACCATTATTTAAATAAATTATATAAAAGAAGTCCTTATTTCAGCCATTGTTTTGCAAGACACTAAAAACGCGAAAATTCGCATATATAATTTTGAACTAATAAACATTAAATAATAAATATAAAGCTATCCGGTAATCATGATGAAGACCATTGCACCAGGCCGTGACAATTTAGAAGTTATAAATTTATTTAAATGAACACTTGTAGGGAACAGAGCCAAACAGCGCGCTATATATTACAAACTGTCCGGGAACGTACCGTTGACATCGTGATCTCACTATTATTTCGCCCATGTTTATCACGGATGATTATTTTTAAAATACTAGACATAACAATGTAGTATCTGCACGTGGATATCGCCAAAAACACTGTTCAATTATTTCAGTCGTGTTTTTGTGCGGAACATGAATACCTCTGGCGTACCACTTATTGGTTTGTTGATAAGAATTCTTCACAAGAAACTTCGTACTTACGAACGTTTTTTTTTAAAACATTAACAGCATGTGGTTTTGCCAGAAAGTCTAGTTGCAATCACACAGTAAGATATTCCAATTCTCGCCATCTAGGTACGTCACTAAAGGTAACAGTCATATGAAACCTTTAGTACTCGTTTTATAATTTGTTATTGTAAATCTAAATTGTATAAAATAAAAAAATGTATATAGTCACAAATACATAGAAACACGGTTATACAATCGCTATGGGTAGGTACATACATTCCCACTAAAATAAATAAGTGGAATAAATTTTATTTTAGATATGACAGAAAAATTTAAATACGGCTTCCGAATTTTACTTACTCTCATAATAACAAAATTCATCTAGTTAAACCTCTATGACAAAATATTATCCGAATACAAAATTCCATTCCTTCCTGAAATCCTTTCATTAGAACTGTTTACAAGAATTTCAATCAAAGAAGAAGAAAAATTGAATTGATCATCTAATCCTTAAATGCATAGTAAAAATATTATGTACTTTTAATTCAAGCTAGAAGATCCGAAACTAACCAATTTGTTCCATATCTCTTTCTTAAAAAAAAAATATGCATATAATAGTATTGAACCAAAAAAAATTATTTTACTCAAAGCCGGATTGGTACCAATAGAAACAGTTTATGTAATTTTGTTGGTAACTTTAAAATAAACATAAATATTATATTAACCCAAAATTGTTAATAATGATTAATTCATATTTCATCATAAAATTTTTGCTAACAACGTTTTGAGAGGATTTTATTAAAACTATTACGAATAATATGAATTAAAATTCAAAATATAAGTTTATATTATGTTACAAAGTTTTTGTTACTTTGAACATAATGTGCATACATCTATATAGTGTTGAGGTATATCTCGACTTAGTGTCTAAAATGTTATCCCATACAATATTTGGTTACTCTTTACGTAAACGAATTTTGAAAAATATATCTTTTTTCTTGGAGCTTTGATTATAAACCGGTTGATTCCACAATCCAAAACCATGTGTATGGTGTTCACAATTTACTCTGTTAGTTAACTATATATGGCATCATTCATTTGAAAAAAAATCAATTTGCTCAAAATGTGAAATCCACTTACATTTTTATTTACATCCGTTTTTATCGAACTATCCGTCCTGTGATCGAAATACCAGTAGGTATAATCATTATTGATAGGTTTTACAAATACATTAAAAAGAAAACCTAAACTTATATTTAACATATTGTAAAGATAACTTACAAACAAAATGCATTTCTAATCCGGCGTTTAGAATGTAAAGTTTAGATGATAGTGTTAAATTGTCTAGTACAAACGTGTTTTCTCTAAGATACAGCCTGTAATGTGATGTAATTTTTAGTACTTAAATTATATATATTCGGCCGTGGGTAACTGGCTCTTCATAGCTATATTTATTAGTTTAAATTTAGGAAAATTTGTAACTAGTCTTTTATTTGTAATGCTTTTGTTATAGCTTTCTTAGGTGAAAATTTTCCAATCAGTTTAAAGTTAATAAAATTTAATATAAAATTGCAAATTCTTGTTAAGAATTGTTTGAAATTTGATTTATTGAAAACAATAAAGCTCGTGGAAAGCTACAAAACAGAAAACAAGAAAGAAAATCAGTTGACAAACAGAAGATACATTGAATTATTTTGTCTTTGCTTATTTATTAACAGCTGTGCGCACGAATTCGTTCGCGTAGAACAAAAAAGTAATCAGTCATTTTTGTCCGTACTTGTAACATTGTTCAATACAGCTTCGCTCCTATTAGTGGTAGCGTGATGTTAAATAGCTTTCCTCAATAATTGCTCTATCAAATATAAATTTTTGAAATCCGACTGATAGTTCCTAAGATTAGCGCATTCAAACTTTTTGTTAATAATAGATTAGCAGACCGGAAACGGATCTGCTTTATCCCGTATTTAAGAACTTGACCACAACATTAACGCGATAGGTGTTAGGGTAAACTATCGAAATAAAAACTATCCCCGACTATTAACTATAAATAAACTCTTATTAGTTTTTTATATTATAATAGATATATTATGCTACTAATCAAGTAATGTTTGGTGTAATGGTTTTGATGTTATTGTTGATGATAAAAGGTCATAAAATTCCAGTCAGAATAGAAATGTTTCACATAAGAAAATGTTTAATATAGTTTTAATATTTTGCAGCCCTGACAGTCCGGTTTCTAACAAAGCGATACATCGGGGAATACGATCATCAACAAGGTGAGATTCTATTTGATTTTTTTTTTTTACCAAATTGTATTTTATTCAAATTTATATCAAACGAATAAATTGTAAGATTATTAAGTCTTAGTATATTAGTTGTATGTATAACAAAATCATATTTTTAATTATTTTTTTTTTCTGTTGACAAGTATCCATTACATAGGGACTAATACACTAATAAATGAACGCCTCCTATTCAATACACACTTAAATATTAAATTAAACAATAATTAAACAGAGCAATATAATACAATAATTATATAGACTAACACTATTACCGTAAAAGGATAAATAGTGAATGTTACATGATAGGACCATCGTAGTGGCCTATAAGTAAATTTATAACACATTGGGACTCTCGCAAAGTCTATATAGTATCGATGCTATTTTCCTACGCATACGCCTGATAGCATAGAAAACACAGGTACAAGCAAGCGCAAACAACCAGGTGCACTACAAAAACTATTAATATATATTTTTAATGTACCATGTTTTTATAACGGACTAAAGAATACAAAATAAAAGTTTGGAAACAAAATACACATATACATAAACATGAGCATAATAAAAAATATTTTGTTATTATTTTCTGCTTTTTGGGGGTATGTCATTGATATATTCTGATCATCTGTCAGTTAGAGAAGTTATAAAATGATTATAATTTATTTATCGAAAAAAAAACAAACAAATATTTTTTTTACATTTTCTTGCATCGTCATCCACTTCTGAGCTATGGATCAAATATCAAGTCTATAACTGATCGGGAAGTTACTTTAAAATCAATTACAAAATGCCACCCGCATACAAGAAATACGTACAAAAGACATACAAGAAAGCGAGTTAATACAAACACGGTAAAATGTGGAAGTCCACTAATGTACCTAATGTATGTTTTTAACTACCGTTATAATTTCAGATAGTAAATACAAACACGAAGCACTGCTGGATGGAGAACCTATACTCTTTGAAATATTAGATACATGTCCGAAGGTAAGTAGGTTATCATTATTAGTAATCTTTAATATAATATTTTCTTATATCCCAGCTAATTAGGGTCGATATTTAATGTCTTAGTTCTATTCAATTCAAATATATTTTGACAAACGAGGTCTTGCTCCATGTTTGAAATAATTACCCTACTTGAAAAGTAATATATTATCTAAATTTAATATTTCTTCCAAATCGTTTCAGTGGTTTGCAAAAAAAAAATATTACAAGAAATATTCAGTTATTAGGTTATGTGGATCAGTTCATCATTCGTTTAGAGGAAAAGTATTTTTTTCAATATATTACTGCTGACGAGAAGAAAATCATACTTTTATACATAAGTAGGTAAGTTTGCAATCGGCTACAGTCCCTCTATCCCGATTGAATAATCTCGTACGCTTAGAAATAAGCAGGAAAAAATGCTAATATTTTTTCCTATTTCGTCTCTTCATTTATAACTATGAGAATTATTGAAAACTTCTATTTTCATATCAATTAACGAAATACAACTACTTCGGCTGACGAAATACTATCTAAATCGGTCAAGCCTTTTTTTTTTTATTCCAAACACAGATACAGACAGACAGACAATTTTTTGAATGTCCTTTGTTTATATAAGATAATTAAAAAATGTATACAGATAGAACTATAGATTTCATAATATATAGAAGATTTCATACACTTAAAGCTCATAGAATCCCGAGTTCCTTGAAAAAGGTTGTCCATATTGCATTACGCCAGTTATACCTCCGGTATAACAAGCATCCGTTACTGTAATCGCTTATCATCAAAAGGGCCTTATTCCCTATTATAATTTTTAAGGTTTAAAAGTATAGTTTTGTGTTTCGGAGCTTCGACGCACGTCTGGAGTATGTAAACGCCAGTAAAAGGTATCTACTTAAGGAGTGTCTTAAGTACGATTGTTATGGGACAGACGATTTCACGATTGTCAAAGTGAAAGATGTTTAAACAATCGTAACGCTTTTAAGTAAACGCTTGTGTTTTTTTTAATAGTTTGTAGGTTTAGTGATACAACCACAGCCTCACCAGATGTTTAGTGATGATGTGGCCTAAGATAATGGACATGCTAAGCCTAGTGGAGGGACTGCCTCTGAAGTGTAACTGCCACAAAACACATATAGGAATTTGGCGGCAGATGTTCAACTGGAGGGTGGTAGTTACTCTCAGTCAGGTGGGCATTAGAAAAAGCCCTACCATGATAACATGGCTTCATAAGGATGTTTTACTTCACCGAAAGCTCAGGCTTGTTGGGGTTTCGAACTCAAGTGTATTGACGTGGCGTCCGTACACATTACCAACTGAGCTATCATTTCTTCAACTGAACTCAAAAATTTCAACACGCTTGTATTCATTTAACTTCTCATAAAATGTCCAAATCGAGGCTCGTATATAATTTTTTAATTCTTAAAGAGTAAAGTCCAAAAATTGAGTAACTATGTAAACAATTATATTTCAGAGTATAGATGAGCTGCCAGGAAATGAGATCGCGCAATGGGCTGACGGACTCTGTATGGTGTACTCCATAACAGATCGCGAATCGTTCAATTACGTGCGAAGGGCTAAGCAGAACTTACATACGGATATACCGTTAACTCTTGTAGGGAATAAGGCGGACATGGTGCACTTGAGACAGGTAATTTGCAAATGAACACACTGCCGACTGCTATGTATAAGTTAACTAGCCGATACTTTCGACTTTGTTCGCGGTTTTCCTTTTAATCCCGCCTTATCATTAAACCTGTAGGAAAGAATATCTATGCCAAATTCAAGTCAATAGGTCTAATAATGATTTCTTATGTTTACGCGAATACTCATCGAAATAAAACTAATTTAAACGAATTTTATCGCAGTTATTTATTAATTTTGATCGCGATGTTTCGAAAGCTTTTCAGCTTTCGTGAACACCCGCATTGTTCACCATTTCATGGTCTTGCCACTTTATTGACTTAATTATTTCTCCATAAAGGTGACTTTTACTACACGGTTGGCTTAGCGATTAGAAGCGGTTGTCTGTCTGTAACCATCGCGCCACAGTGATGTGGGTTCGAGTCCCGCACAGACCTTACTCCACCAACATATAATAGTTATTTGATATTTTCCGCAATGAAATCTCAAACTTATTGCAGAATTAAGACTCTGCGGTTTGTTTGTTTGAACGCTCTAATCTTGGAAACAACCTGTCGTTTTTTTTTTTTTTTTTGATAGGGAAATCGTAGTGGAAGGCGTTAGGCTATTTATCATTACGCTGCCACCAATAGGGGCGAAGCTGTATTGAAAAAGGTACAAAAACGGGCAAATATTATTAAATAATATTTTAATTCCAAACGAACCAAATTGCGGACACAGCTAGTATTGTCATATCATATATCATCATACTTCATACTAATATTATAAATGCGAAAGTGAATTTGTTTCTTTGTTACGCTTTCACGCCTAAACCTCTGAATCGATTAGGATGAATTTTGGCACCCAGGTAGATGGGATCCTGTAGACAGAGATAGGCTACTTTTTCTTGCGAAAAACTTATTGGAAGTGTGGTAAACAGACGGATAAACTTTGTATAAAACTTTTTATTGCGTCATCCGATTTATTTGACAAAACTAATATTAACGCGAGCGAAGCCGCACATAAAATCTAGTAAAAAATAAAGAGAGAGTTAGTAAAGTAACTTAAACAACAGGTAAGCCCAGACGAAGGAGAGATACTTGCAAAAGACTTCGAGTGCAGTTTCGCAGAGGTTGCTGCCGCGGAACAGGTCAACCAGGTCGGAGAAGTGTTCCACGAGCTTTGTCGCGAGGTGTTAACACTCAGGCGGCGAGCTAAGCATAGTCTTCTCGATAGAATGTTAGGCTCGAAAACTGCATATAGAGTCTATTCTAGGGGAAAAAGCGACAGCGCTCTACCTAAAGACTAAATCTAGATAGTACCCAGCATTTAGTTACTTGTTAGAGATGTTTCCTTGCGATTTTTCTAATATATACTCGTTTATTATAGTCTCTTAGTTTCTCAGAAATCTAAATGTATCTGAAATGTCTATTTATAGTATACGAGTGCGATATTGCATATAAAAATGTTTAGAATTTTTCAATTTTCTCTTTTTGTGATAAACAACTAGCAACTTTAATTATATCAAAATGAATTGAGAAACAATATTTATGACATTCTACTTAACTATCGTAATAAAATCTTTGTAGGATTTCAATGAAATTTATCTTATTTCTTTGTAAAGAAAGACGATTTTACATTAATGATTAAATAGTGGTTATTAATTTGTAAATTTTGTTAGCTTGTATATCATGTTGTATGATTCTTTTTATGCAAGAGTTTATCTTCTATATATGTATATCGTTTCTGAAAATGGAAAGCGTTGTAACTTAAAAAACGATTTCTTTTTATATTATAAATTTGCAAAGCACAGTATCACCAAATCTCAAAAGGTTTTTGTTAAACTGTAAAAAAATACTCCAAATATTAGTGCTTAGTAAACAATATCTTTCAATACTGGGATTTTAATATGTCTATTTACTTATATAAACAAAATTACTGTCCATAATTACATAAAAAAAAAATATTATTTCAAAAGTTATAGGTATTATTTTTCTATATTCAGTTACAGTGCTTAGAATTTTCAGGGTCGTTATTTACTTTTAGACAGATAACGAACGTATGCGGATATGCGCACAACTTCATATTTGTCTGTGACGGTGGATGATCTCTATATAATCAAATTAGTGTTTGATGCATTTGATTTTTAGTGGAGATGTGGTTATTTATTAATATATTTAATATTAATTTTCAATAAATATTTCTGTCGGATATTCTATCTTTTATTACCCAAAAAAATACCCCATACATTTTTTATGTCTTATAGTGTGAATTTGGCAAATCCACCTACAATGAGCTTGAGCTTTCGGTGAAGGAAAACATCGTGAGGAAACCATAGCATGGTGGTAGGGCTTTTCCTAAAGCCTGCCTGGTTAGCTACCACCCTCAAGTTGTAAACCTGCCGCCAAATACCAATAGGTGTGTTCCGGCAGCTGCACTTGAGAGCCAGTTTCTCCACAGGTTTAGCGTGTCTACAAACTCGGGCCCTGTCGTCAATTAAGACCAGGTGAAATTATGGCCATAACGCTAAATCCATAAATATAAAAAAAAAAATTATAAATTAAATACTACGAAAAGGTGCAATGAAAATAATGAGCTGTATTTATGAAATGACTAGTCGTGACAAAGGCAACCCCATATTCATGATCATAAAAAATAATCTGCGCCAAGTGGCCCTAAGTAATCATAAAAGCGCCACCCTTCACTGCAGGGGCGCACTGTATTTCCGACCAATCAGTTCGTGCTACGTCACACATTTGACAGTTGTCAAATGACAGAATCAAAGATGGCACCCTATTCTATCTTATCATTGCTGATTTATGGTTCCACTTTTTCGAGACGTAGCCTAATTATATGTACCCAGCAAACTTTTTTCAAGCGACTCTTGAGTTTGTATTTCGTCATTGACCACATAATCATGTTTATACTTATAATGAATTATTCAGTTCAGTAAACGTATATACATCATTTAAATACAAATGATGATGACAGTATATACATATTTTTTTAATGTAAAAGAATATTTGTGACCAAAAAAAAATAACTATGAACTGGACTCGAGAAAGAACTAACGTTGGCTCGAAAGCCTTTATTCAGGGACTTGTTATCGAGTCATATAGTGTCTGAAATTTTAATGAAGGAAATTAACTTGTTATATGTATAACATTGTGGTAGCGTATTCTGTAATGCCTGCTTGGCTAGCTACAATCTTAATCTTGAAAACCTGTCGTCAAGTTCTTGAACTTGAAAACTAGTTCTCCGTTACCATCTTGGACCATATTGACATTTATCATCAGATCCAAATTGTAGATAAACGCTAAATCTATAAAATAAATAAAAATATATATAATTTGCACGTGCATCTATTTAAACATGGGTCATATTTGTATAATAATCATGCATACATATGTATAACACAGGTCATTTTTCGATATGTAATCACAAATAATATAACATTACATGGATATCATACCATATTTTCCAATCCATTATCATGTTATATAATTTAATAATCTATTTCCCTTGGTCAACGCGTCATACGTGATGGATGGAACAATTTTGCTAATTATTTTATTGTTGTGTTCGTTATTGTCAGGACATGGTTTATATAAAAGTAAAAAACACGCACTTTTTTTTGAAATATCATAACGTTAAAAGCGATCGAATGAATAGGACTGAAGACTGTGAGGAATCTATTTAAGAAACTTATATAATTGCAGAAAAAACAAATACAAATTAATCAGTTATAAAAAAATCAAAAAAGAATCTTTGTACATTTTACAAAATGGCATTATATTTCGCAATTGTCACGTAGTGGTACATTAGTTTTACTTTTATTCTAAACGAAGTTCTAAATTTCACAAGCCACCTCACGTGTTAACCGAGCTAATGACCAGCGCGCGACAGATATTGAGAATAGTCGTATTGATATGTCCGTATTCTGTTCGAGAATTAGTGGTAATAAAATGAGTGTGGATTGAGTTGAAAAGTAATGTTATCATAATTGGTCCTACTACTAGATCTACTACTACTACTACATTAGTTTATAAAATGGGAAGTGATTCTAACCATTTCTTGGCCAACATTAAAAAATAAAATAGTTGTATCGAACAATCAACGTCATTTGGCGCAACGTATATTGCAAGGAACAATTTCACGACAAGGTAAATAGTCGCTACAATTCAAAAAGTACGAGTAATGGTGGCGGAGAAAAATATAATTGTCGATCTCACTGCGACTATTCAGAATTTTCTTGGAGGTCAGTTATTATTCTTCAAATCAGTCGACATAATTACGTAGTGAACTATTCCAATTTTTTTTTAAATAAATTATCATTACCCGGATTACCACCTCACAATTAGCTAATAAAAGTAGATTTTGTTGGATGTGGTCTGTTAAAAAGTAAAAACATGTTGAAACATGTGCTCATTTTATTGTGGTTAGTTAACAAAATATGACCTAATGAAATCGATTCCAATGATTGAGCTCATTGTACCCTGGGGAACAAATATACCAGAAGACTACTCTATAAAATAATTATAAAGTAAGTATTGCGAGCTAGTAAATAACCTGAATAGGAATGGCTACGTAGTTATTTTATACGCGGTAGAATTAGGAGCGAGAGGTATATCATCAAAATGTATATAACCTACTAAAAGATCTTGGCCTATCTAGGACAGCAGTAAGTTCCATATTAAAGCGTGTCTTTTAAGCTGCTCTAGCAGGCTACTACTAAATCTGACTGGCCAGAAAGAGAACCACCAGTAGTGAAGGTAAGTGTTGACGCGTGTCGTAAAGGGGCCCCTTAAACTTACATCTGTTTCACAAGTCTCGGGAACTGTTCGGAGTCTCCCTCTCTGCTACACGATTTACCGGACAATGAAATCCCGAGAGAAACAATACTAATATTACATGCAATAATAATTTAAAAAATGACAAATCCACCTTGCTTATATTTTTACAATAACTCATCCTGTACAACCGACAGTGAGGGTTTCGAGCGATACCCGTAAAACTGGATTGCGGACACTGTCATAATTAATGATAGACACCCAATATAGGCGATCACTTGCAGACAATAAGTCTAAGTCAATAAGAGTAAGCAATGGTTGGATTGTGCCATACTGTCCAATATAGTCCGAGGCCTATGGGAGTCACATCAATGGGAATACTTTAACATCATCAAGTAAATATGGTCATCTTCGCTGTAACAAATGCAAATGACGAAGTATCTCAGTATCAAAAAACATTACTAACACGACTATACAATGTAACGAGACGGACTGTAAAAAGTCTAATCAATAACGTCAAAGAAGCAACGATTAAGGGAAAATATAAAGTTGAGGTTGTCTTAATTTCGCGTATACAGATGATTCGAACGGATTTGCCATTCGATATTAAGCGACTAAAATTTCCCGTGCGACTGCACTATCTCCATGCATGCAGACCAAATGTACGTCCAATGCATAGATAATTAGCAAATAAAAAACCAGTCGTTGGAAGTTTATGTACTCAACTTTGAGTCTTCCAGATTCGTGAACGGACGAATTAATATCGTGTGTTCACGCGTCGTATAAAAAAATGTATATTTACACACCACAAAAAGAAACAAAAAACATAGTATATAAATAAGCATCATGTTAACTGTATTAAAATTTCATATAATTAAAAGAAATTTAATTAATTGGAGTTATAAACAGTTTCATTAGATAATCAAAAGAAATGAAAGACGGAAACGATATTGATATAGCCAGTTCTATTGATCTTAACGAATTGAAGATGGAAGATTGATTAGGATTGATTAGAGCTAATCAAAATGTAAAAAAAATATATATAAATCGATCACACCGTTTTTAAGTATTAGCGAGAATAAAGAACATTGATTATAAGTGATACGAAGTTCACTGGATCAGCTAGTATTTTATAAAATGCAGTGAATATATTACTAAGAATTCTAACAATTATTAATAATATACCCAGTAAGCTGTTTTTCTGAGAGTTCTTGCTAGTTAATCCGTAAAAGTCGATAAAGGAGTCCGCTTAGAATGTCTATGGGGTAGTGTGACCGGCAATGAGGTCAAACGATATAAATACAAATTCGAGAACGATTGTGAGTTTACTGAAAAAGAAATTATCGCGATGAGAATATAGTATAGTGGTAGCAGGATGTGCAGTGCTTATAATTATTCTCACCCTTAAAAAAATATGTGACTACGTTTCTATCGGTCGATTCTATTAGTATAGGAATTTTAATTTGAAGCATCATGTCTATTGTCAGATCGTTACTACAGAATATGTGGTGTGATTTCGATTAGATAATACAGTAAATAAATATTGAAGAAATACTTCAATTGTAGTTTGTTTATGTAATTTTATAACTCCTCGCCACATATCAACAAATCACTTTTACATCGTAGTTTTGAATGGGCTTATCAAACGCCCAAACTACGGGGCGTGCAGCCCCATCGCCCCGACCGCTGTCGGGCCGCGCTTTCGGCGCATTACAACCCCTCTGACGGATCTGCGCATGCGTCATTCCATCATCAGCCATCACTGACGTATACGCAACCTAAAAAAAAAACAATCCTATCCGGGTTTTCAGTGAAGTGTTTGTTTTTTTATTAATATTTACTTTTTACTGTAAGTACTTTTCCACCGTTTTTTATTACTTAAATGCGAATAAAAGTTCAAGTGACCAAAAATATATTTTTATATTTAAAGCGAATTTAAAATAGTTACTTATATAATCGATTGCTGGCGTAATAATTTTATTTTAATAAACCGTGTGTTCTTATATATGCTCCGTAAATAATTATTTAAGTATTCAGTATGTTGTTGTATCGAACATGATAATTTAATTTACATATGACAATTAACATTTTAAAGCTTTATTCTATTTTAGCTTTTAAAAGAAAAACAGTGTGAAATTTATTGCGGTACTGATTATAAAAAAGTTCAAATTGATTGAATAGATATGTACTGGGCATAATGTAGTGTCAAAATTTATATTCATACATTCATATCAATTTTATAGTGATATTATTTAATAATAATACACAGTATAGTTAATATTTTTGTAGTAGTAGTAATTGGCAAATTGTAACTATATCGCAATTTCCATAATTTATTACTGTGATCTATTAGAAATATAAAGAATTGTTGTACGATAATATTTATAGATTTCTGGTATACACTTTCAATTGATAATTAAGTTTGTTTTTTGTAAAACTTGCCACATTTATTTCCTATCATATTTTCAAAGTAAAATTCTATCCGCCTGATTATCTAACAGTACATTCGATCAATTTATTTATATATGATACTTTCATATAGGTAGTTTCTTCCAACTAGATATGTGAAATTTTAATAGTTTTTTTAATAATTTTGCCATTATTGCTTAAACCCTATAGAAATTAAATTAATGATATAGTAATATTATATTATTAACCTTCGTATTAAAGTAATATTTGATGTAATTCTAAATACAATTATTTAAAAAATATATTTTTATAATCTAAATTATTTGAAACTTTAAAATATCTAAAAAACATATACGTATTTATATTCAGATTTGGATTCGCATATCGATAATATCTTTATTTGGAAACATGCCCTAGAAAGACTACTTTATAAAAGTGTGACGATATTCGCTTTTAATTTTGCTTTATCTGTGTGTGTACAAATATTACAATCAATAACGTATTAAATACAGTTGTTGAAGTCATAAACAAAATTATCTTGAAGTGTTGAACAGTACTTGTCTTGTATATGTATAATTAAATAATTTACAATATTGTTAAGAAAAAAAGCGCGGTATCATTTTGGGTCTTCACTAGAAACATTTAAAGCCGTCGTGTTGTTTAGGACACTATATTGCCCCTTATTATTTTTGTAAATTCAAGCAAAAATTTTTGGACTAGTGTATATAAATTTATTCTATATAACTATATTATATATTGTATATATTTTTGGCAAAATTTGTCTCGTAGTTTCAGTGATTCGTGTACAAGAGGATTGGTCCTATTCTGGGTTCATTAATAACTGTTAGCAACATTAGAAATAAATCGTTAGATAGACATGAAAAATATAAAAATTATAAGTTTGCCACATGCTTCAATATTGACATTTCACATAATTTCAAAATTTATAAAGATCTAGAATCTTACTTACATCTTTATTCGTAAGAACGCTGGTGCATCATATTATTCTATTAGTGATCGTGTAACGTGTGCCGACTTAACCGATTGAGCTATTGTACCCACAATGCACGTGAATTGTCGAGATCGGAGCCATGTTAGGATGCTATAGTTGGGTTGTTAGCATTATTAACAAATTCTATGTAAACTAAATGAATGTTATTTGTAATATATGATGATATTGAAAATATCTGAACAACATTTACTAATTGTTGAGCTTGAAAATCCAACCAGTCAGATCTTCTTTTGTTTAAAATGACGATATTTGTCTAGGACTGACCATCAAAAATATTCATTGCTACCAATTGAGATGATATAATATATTATGGTTATATTATCTGATAATTAATAGTAGAATGATCTTATTATGAATTCAAAGCCCAATTGAATTCCACATTCAAATTCGTACCCAAGTTGAAGAATGCGTATCTACTCCTTTGCAAAATAGTACATAACTAATAGTAGGTTACGGTACCAAATAGGTATGCCCTCATACATTAACTTCTGCTGTAAAAGCTTAAGCCGAGAAACGTAATTTCAAGAAGTGACTACCCCAATACAAGCTGGTCTTATGTTAGATAAAGCTATAGAGGTCGTAAGTCGTACAACTAGAAAAAAAAACAGGCTAAGAGAAAAATCTCTTGTCAACACAGCGGTAGGTCGCACGTGGTCTTTCCTCTTGTAGATGTCAAACGCATGCGGGCGACAAGTGTTGTATCGTTACTACATACAGCAGTAATATGATATTTTTTTTAATATAAATTCAATTAAATATTCTGATTAGCAACAGTAGGAGCAGCTACAGCAAATCGTGGATTGTCAATATTATGTATGGTTTTGTCGGCATCTTTTGGACCTACGTTATATTGTATATTTGGCCCTGTGCAATATTGGTGACGTTTTGCGTGATGTAACTCGGTCAATGCGCGGAAGTGAAATAAATTAGAGACAATATAATATTTTAGTTGCTACATAAAACCCTAAGGCTGTTTTAATAAGAGAGTAACTAACTTGTTGAAGCACTCACTTCTCAATTAAGAAATAAAATCAGACTTAGCTACATGCGTTGTATGTAACTTTAGAATTGTACCTTTATGGAAACGGTTATTCTGTTATTTACTTAATCAATAACATTATATAAATTTTATTGTGATTTCTATTGAAACACTTGAAACGAATGCTTCTGCGGTGCCAAAACAAAATGAGAATAATCTTTACTAATATTATAAATACGAAAGTGAGTTTATTTGTTTGTTATATTTTGACGCCTTTTTTTTAAATAATGTGTTTTTTATTAAATCGCCTTTTTAACGGACTTCCTCAACGCAACGCGCAAACACATTACCTGGGTTCAGGTCAAAGGCCTGAAGGATATGTGATGGCTCATCAGGTGCTAATCACCCAATACTACACAACTACACTACAAACGCTCGTGTTGCTAGAGACCAGGGACAGCTATCGCAATACTTCTAGTACGCTTTCACTCCTAAACTACTGAATCGAATCGAATGAATTTGGGTATAGAGATAGATGAGACCCTGGAGACGGTGATAGACTTTTTCTCCCGCTAAAAACTTATTGGAAGTGGGGTAAAGAACAGAATAAACTTTGTATGAAACTATTTATTGCGTCATCCGATTTAATAAAATCAATATTAACGTGAGTGAAGCCAGTTATTTATAATTTGTATCTGGAATGCGTTCTAACTTGTAATGCAACGGAAATAATTAAAGTGTTTCCTGGGTACGAGATCATCAAGGGTGTACGTAGAAATATCTCATCAAAGTTTCCTTAAAATTGTTCAAATGGTTCGGGACTGCATAAAAGACAAACAAGGAAACGATAATTTCTAATTATATTTCATCTGGTCCGATAGATGATCTTTTAGCCTTGCCAACAAATAGGTACATGAGTTACCTACAGCGCAATCACGTTCAGGAACACTAATGAAAACCTTTTGCGTGAAAAATATTTTAAGCTAAAGGTTAAGTTTAACAGTCTCATATAGGTACGCATAACTAATATTTTGATATATGTATGCAGATTAATATAGTAGATCTAAAGTAGCAGCGTTTTTATTTAGTTTTATTTTTATTATTGTAAATTATATAATAATAGTATCGTGTATATGAGTGTATGCTCCGATATGGCTGGCACACATTGGGGTGTAAAAACCTTGTAAAAAAAAGTGAATATAAAAAATAATAGCTTTTATACCATCAGCATTTTAATTATAAAAGTACACTACAATAAGTAGGAACCGCAGTTATCTATGATCCTATGTTTTATGATATTTACAAGTAATAAATCCAATTTACATTTGATTTGGGGTACATTTAAATACTTTTCTAAATTTTTGATTTGTAGTTCGTTATTTTGCAATACTATGAGTTACAGTGCTATAAAAACATCCTTAGAATTAAATTTAAATATCGGTAAAATGGTTGTAACTATCTGAAAATAATTGTTGTAGAAATATATAATAATTAGTGTTTGCTCAGTGGCCGAAATCATAATTATTATTAAGTTAGAGAATCCTTTTGAGAGTGTTTACGCTTTCACGCCTAAACCGCTAAATCGATTATGATGAATTTTGTTATAGGGATAAATGGAAACTTGGAAATGGTGATAGGCTACTTTTTCTCGAGAAAACTTTATTGAAAGTGGGGTAAAGAGAGGGATAAACTTTGTATAAAACTTTTTAATGCGTCATCCGATTTGTTTGACAAAATCAACTTTAACGCGAGCGAAGACGCAGGTAAAATCTAGCACTTTAATAAAAGAGAAAAAAGCTCGTCATTATTTATAACATAAAATCGGTTAACAAATAGAACAAAGGGGTAAGGCAACAAATCAAAAGAGATTCATTGTTATCTGTTTTTCATAGAAACGGTGATAGCTCAGTTGGTAGTGTATATACGCCGCGTCGTTGGATGTAAATTCGAATCCCTGCAATGAGTCTAAGGTTTTGCTAAGGGAGAACATCATGATGAAACCATAGCATTGTTTCTTGGGCTTTTCGTAATGACCACTAACTGTCTATATTAAGAAATCGTTTTTATTCATAAAACTAATATTTTAAGCCTAGTATTTTTCAATTATAAAAATATCTGTATCTAATGTTGTTTAAATTTATAACTAAGGCTTAGGTATCCTATACTGCTATTATAGTAAGGATATCGAATTCTTTTATAAAGTAAAATATATAAACATCGTAGATTTCCCAACTAAATGTCTAATAATAATGTAATATAAGGTATTTAGGACGTGGCGTAACATAATATAACATATATATGGTTATAATAAAACTTTGTGCAATTAATAAGAATGATTATTTTTTAATCGGCCAGTGTTAACTGGATTCGAGAAGAGAAATATACAATAAACCATTGTGGTTAATGCATAGAATTAATTTTCACCTTGTGAACTCGTTAAAATTTCTTATTAATGGTATACGGACACGGCTGTTGGAAGTTAATTTTAATTGAGAAATCACAAACTATCGATTAACACACAGTAGCTATTTGAGGAAATGTTGTTAACACGCGTAAGTTGTTCAACTATTTTTATTAATACATATTTAAATCTATGGAACAAATTAATCACAAGTATATCCTGTTTATAATAACTCTGATTTAGTTAATGAAATAAGTTGACTGATAATGAAATTACTATTGAAATAAAAGTTCTGGAAAATAATTTTAAATGTTATAATTATAGAGGACAATAAGTCTAATGTTAATTAAAAAAAACATAAGACAGATACCAAAACTTTTTGATTATATTATATGAACAAAATATATGCGCTGTTCTATTGTGTGTCCTTGAATTAAAAAAAATCGGTTCTTTAGTTTTGTATGGTATTGATTGAAATTATTTTAAAGACATATTGTTTTAAAACCTATTATTTTACTTCTAGGCTGTCTGATAAAAATTTCCTATAATGTGCACTCAAATTTTTTGGCCATACTCTATGTCTTTCACTTCAATTTACCATGCGATTATTTAAATAAACGATATAATAAGATTTCACTAAAATGCCTGTGGAGTAATGAATATATAAGAACTAAGTAGATAAGTAAATACCTATATCCAAAATAAAAATGTTAGCTATTAGAGAGCTAAAACGTTAACTAACACACTAATGCTAGATCGGAGAGGTTCCGAATATATTCAGAGGCTGTTTAAGGCTTTAAGATAAAATGTAGTGAGTGAAGTAAAAACAAGACAGGGCGATACAAAAACTATGATACACTTGTATTGAGTTAAAAATACCTATGTACTACATATTTGTACTACTAGTGTAGTATTTGTAGTTGCTTGTATATATATTTAACTTAGAGTGTTGTATATCCAAAAGTTTCATATAAAACACCTAAAACAGGTGGCCCATTTAAAGGTCATTCACATACTTAAAAATTTTGCTGTTTTTATTTAAACACGGTTGTGTTAAGAAGGGAACTACAAAGACGTGTAATAAATAACATTAAACGAAAACCTAATAATATATATTTCAAATAAATGCAACACACTAACGCTAAAATAAGATAGTTTGCGAAGTCAAATCAGAATTTTTAAATAATTAGTTGCGCGACGTCATATTTTTATTCCTTAGAAATCGAGCGAAGGTCAGACGTACACATTTCATAAGTTTGTATCATTGTAATATATATTTGAGAGATTCGATGCTCACACTTTCGTTAACATTGTTAACAAGATGTTACAATGACATGCACCGAACACTGGCGCTCGCACCACTTTTCATGCCCTATTGCAACTAAAGTTCCGAATAACTTGCTAGGTAACAAGCAATTACAATATACATTTTAGACTTTTCTAAACTACTACAATGTTACAGAATAAAAATGCCACTTTTTATTAATTAATTATTACATACTTACATGCACATAAACACACACCTATATATTAATAGTATAAAACAGAAAGGTTTTGCTTGTTTGTTTGAACACGCTAATCTCGGGAACTTCCCAGTCGGATTAAAAAAAATCTTTTTGTATTTGATAGAACAATCATTGACGAAGGTTTTAGGCTATTTAACGTCATGATAATGACAATAACAGCAAAGATATATTGAAAAAAAAAAAATGAAATGCGAAAGAGTGTAAGTATGGATGTTTGTTACTCTTGTACGCAAAAACTAGATTGGATTTTAATGAAACTTATAATAATATAGCTTATACATTACAATAATACATTGGATATAATTTATAAAGATATTGTATGAATTGTCCAAAATATATCGATGAGTATCAAGTAAGTAGGAAAAAAATTGCCTTCTGCGTGCACTGCAAAAACCGTTAGAGTATATAATGGAAATGTTTATCTTAAATAGTCATACCAAAAAGCCCGCAACAGCATATATCTATCTTTTATGTGTAAGCCATTGTCGCCAAAATAGTGAGCGGCCCGCATATAAATGTCTACGAGCACAAACCAGTTGTAATGTTCTTTTACCATTCTCCTTTGATATAATTTATTTAAAATAACGGGTACCGGAATCAGATTTATTTGACAAAATCAATATCGAGCAAAGCCACGGTTGAAAACTAGTATTTATATAAATACCAAAAAATTTGAAATACAGGGTTTTGTTACTTGTTTACTATAGCCTTATAGACCATTTTACACTGCATCTAGCACTCTAGACGTCTTCAAGTTCTTGTTTAAAAAAAATGAAAAAAACATTCCGCATCAACGAGTAAATGATATGAAATAATTGTTGTCTGAATTCCATTTGTAGATATACATTTTGCTTCAAACGCGGCATTCAAAAGTCAGCGCGTATGAAAAAATATAGCTTGCAAATTTAAGTCTCCGTATGTTACACGCCCAAATAAATGCACAAAAAAATGCCTTAAGACCGTTTTTAGGAGCATCTTATTTGAAAAGCAAGAAGCTACCGACTTCCCGATGTTATTATTAGAGTAGCTTTTGTTGTTAACCCTCCGATGTGCACCGGGCCTTTTCGTCCTGGCTCGGATGAGCCGACTTATTGTTCGCCGATACTTACACGGATTATCCCTACCTAATTACCTGTTTTGCGAAACTGTAATTACGAAGGAAATACACACAATTTTAGAATCACAAGTCACCGCCACATAAACAATGCGGAGACTTTTGCTACTGTAGTTCTATTGCGATATTCATTCGTTAATGATAAATGCTTTGTGTGAACTTACGCTTTGGTAATAATTCGGATAAGTCCGATTGATTACTTGTAAAAATCTTAACGCAAATAAAGTATATAAATAGGTACTTATACCACTTATTTAAGATATACTTGCATTCTGATAACTAGACAAAAATATTTTAATCTTTTATCTAAATAACATTAATAATGCGTATACTGTTAAAAAAATAGTGGACGGTTATTGATGGCTAACAGGAGTGAACGCTTTCAGTGTTTTCTGTAGATATGCAAATCCATTGTATTATGAAAAGTTACAATTTGTAAATAACCTGGATAGAACTTGTAAATTAAAATCATCAACGTTGGTCTGGATTTTACGCTATGGGAATTTGGAGCAAAAATTATGTATAGCTTTATATGGTGCATTTATTAATCAAACCACATAAGAAGCTGTGGCAACCTGCTATATAATATAAATTCAACTTATTATATATAATAATTGATGTCTATGTTTATATTGTTAAAATCCACGAAGTATTTGCAATCCATAACCTATACATTCATCAATTTATAAGTGCATATATGATATGTATATATTGCATGTAGCTATACATATTGTTAACATGATAGCATGTACCAGTGATGCCAACGAAACATTTTAATCAAACAAAAAATAAAAAAGGATTCATCTGTATTTAGATAATTCTGAATAATACAATAGCAATGTTATTAAAACAATACAGTCTTCTTTATATATATCTAATCTTGCCATGTTGTCATGATTTTATTAAGTAAGCTGAATTCGCACGAACATAATATTGCATTGGGGTCTCAATAATTTTTGTATGAATCAAATACTGGCCACTTCAGATCACTCGAAGAAACAACCGCTTAGTTTAACAAGTAACCATTAGAACAATACTATAATGAACAATAATGTACAAGCAGCACTCAGCTTTGTGGCTGTAAAGATGTCAGCCTGTTACAGATGGAACAATGTTTTATTGTGTTCTTATATTATTTCGATTATTCTTCGATCGATTCTTTTCTATTTTCTTCCACTTTCAATTATAATAGGGCCACTTGAAAATCGCTACTGTGTGACACTTGAACGTTTATTCGCACGATACTTAGTGGCTTGTGAACTGAATAGTTTCTAATATTGTTTCAGATATCATATTTTTTATATAGATTTTGATGTTTTTTTCTGGGAGGAATACTAAACAAGGGAATTATGACAATAAATTTTCTTTGTTCTAAATATAATTAAAAGATATTTGGCAACAACTGGGAGTATATTTTTCTAACAGAGATGGAGATGCAATCAATTCCTGCTTCATCAAGTAAGTATTTTAAATGTGATTTGGAAATACTTGTAAACAATTTTTTTTTTATATGTACGTTGTTATATATTTAATTAAAGGTAAGTGCTATTAGTTGAAATGTTTTGTTCGATTTTATTTATATGTAACAAGTATTCCTATTTCAAGTTACCCTATTAAAGAAGAGTAACATAATAAATAACTTAATAAATAATACATTTTAAAAATTTAAAAATAATTATTGTTTTTCTTTTATTACGTATGTGTTCATATATCAAATATATTTTCGACTACCGTTTCTAATTAGCGTGTGCTCAACGAGATGACGTGTTCTAAATTAGCATGATCAGTGTTCCCACGAGGGAGCATCTGCCTCCGCTCTCATTGCGCCCTAATATTTAGCGCCCCCGCCAATTGCCTTAATAACGACATCGTCTATTATACCCTTTATTATTACCTGAATACTATTGAAAAACCATGATATTCAATTTAAAATTAATTGCTATCCCATGCTTTTATTTATTTTGGCGACACTAATATATGGTATGAAACTATATTTTATAGAAAAAAAAAATTAATATGTACAGATCTATGAATTTAATGGTTTTTATTTTAGAAGCAAAAGCTGATAGTTTTTTTCATTTTAAAATATTACTTAAAATAGTGCAAATTCCTGTATCCGAGAAAGTGTAGCAGAAAACTATAGACCTAGTGTACCTTAAGACATCAGTTTCGATTGCGTATTATTACTCATACATAGTATAATAATTTTTAAATCACGTACTATGCAGAATTTTATTATATTTTTTTTGTTTAATAGCGGCTTTCCAATAGGGTTGCCGCGTGTGGCGAATGGCATGGAACAAAGTTATTTTACATATACCTACTAGGTATTTTAAATAATTTTGTTATTTGAGATTAGGTTAACTAAGCAGATTTTTTACTAGTGCATTTTTTAATTAAATAAGTTGCCATTTGTCACTTAATTTTTTGTTTGTCTACCATTTTTATAAACAAGTGCTTATTATGTTAATAAGAGTTTCTAAAAGTTGTTACTGGTAGATATATATAAGTCTGTACTAATGGTAATGGGCTGTTTTATCGGTGGCGTATTTACCAGCAGGCTGAGTAGGCTAAAGCCTAGGGCGACAGATTTCAGAGGCGGCAAATATGGAGCAATTTTTTCATATCTCACAGAAATTAAAAACGTTTACACAAATAAGTCAAGGTGTCATTGTGCTTCGCTACTTATAATCTAAGTATTGTAAATTATATTTTTTCTAAAATGACTTATAGACGTGTGTGGTATCCAATTATAGAAGTCGATAGAGATGGAAAAATTAGAATAGCCTACAGGCGGCACATGTGGAAATCCGCCGCTAAGTTTTGTTGTTTTTAATATTCATGTTGTAATTAATGCTAATGAAGTCGCGGACGGGTACTAGTAATTTATAAAGCAATATTTCTGGTCTAAAATAAAACAGTATTTAATCATAATCTTTAAAATATCCGTTCACAGCAAGTAGGTCCATGTACTCGTTGATAGTAGGCAGGTACTTTGTATAATTTCCAGTCTCGGGCTAAATGCATTTCACTTGCAGCTGAATTTCGCACAATATATTTCTATCAGTTTTTATTTTATATTGTGAAAAAGCCTATTTATTTACATTTCTCGTTTATCAATTTACTATTTTATGATACATTTTTATGATGGCGTCGCTTAAACTCGAATTGATGTGGGAAAAACACAGGACAAACAGAACATTGACAGTGTAATTTAAAAAATATACACATGAGCCTTAACTACCAACGGTAGCAACTAATAATATTTCAGTTTAGATCAGTTGTGGTCACGCGATGGGTTGCGACGGGTCAAATGGCTACAGGTGACTGTTCGCACAGTTATCTCGATGTTAACCATCGTCGTGGGTGTATGGTTGATTTAAATGCGAATACCCCATTATTAATGTTGCTTACTAGTTTTCAAACTAATGATCGAACCATGTGTTAACCATAAATTGACATTTGTAATCTATATCTTCTATATGGGATACTTACATTGAGTCATCATGATATCTCCAAAACTACCAGACTTATTAAACTTGAAATTCCGCGTGGATGTATGTATTTCTTTCACGACGTAGAGGCCCACTAACGATGGATTTTACAATCACGTACAGTTGATGGTAAAATACGATGTCGGGGGAAGCAGCTAGTATAATAAGCGAAATAATACTTATTGACTCATCACAATGTACGTAAAACTATAGGTACACTCGATTGGCGTGAATTAAGTATACTAATTTCCCAATGTAGACGCTCAATAATAATGAATATTTCAATTACGCGAGGTTAACGGGAAAAAGACGAACGGAGTCGAGGACACCTGCTAGTGGTTACTGTAGGTATACTGTACTGTATTTTGGTAGATATACAAAGATATGTTTTCCTGCAAATTTATATCAGAAATTTCGATAAACAATAAATGTTTATGAATTAATCTATACTAATAATATAAAGAGTAAAGATTTGTATGTTTGTATGTAACGAATAAACTCAACGACTTTCACCATTAAAATGCTAAATTAGCGCTGAATAACATAGGACAAATATCATTTTTTTATGAACATGATTAAATAAAAATTTTGTTCCACGCGAACGGAGTTGCGGACATAGCTAACTGACTAGAACTTTAGAAAAGAAACCTGTCATTACAAATGTACGTTTTATTGGGATGTAATTTCTTCCCATGCTTTACGTGGCTTTACACTTCATTGTCTTGTGGGTTTCGTGATTTTTTTTCACCGTATTTCATTCGACACCGCGCTTCCTGCCTCACAAGTGTAGGGAATGTTTAATTCAAAATAGATCTGTATGAATGCCTTTATGCCTTTTTGACTACGCTCGTGTTTGGAGGTGTATTCAAAGACGTATTATCTTGTAAATGCTAAACGTTCATCGTGGGACCGTATACGCAGAATTATGAAGTCGATGTGTAGGAAAAAAATCTCATTGTGTTGTACGACCGAAGCATAGAATTAAAGCAATGGATTTTTTATTCTTAGGCTGTGAAATTAAATGTTTGGACAGTTTTTTTTGTACTTGAACACATAGAAGTTAACTACATAGGTATACTTGTATATTGAAATGTATATTAATTTAAAATGTATTTTGTTAGATTCCGTAACTACATATTAAACGAATTAAGTTAAGCGAATCTTAATAATTATTTATTTAGGTATTCTAACAACAGTGTTTAGATGTGTTACTAATTTTTGTTTTAGGTTTTATTTGTGAGCTAAAAGTATTCAATCCTAATTACTAAATTTTTTAAACAAAAATAATACAAATTACTATTTAACTGACAACCTGTATGCTTATGCTGAATATCTTTATATATAAAAAATTCGTGGCACGTTGTTTGTCCGCGATGAACTCCTAAACTACTGAACCGATTTTAATCAAATTTTACACACTGTGTGCAGTTTGATCCAAATTGAGAGATAGGACACTTTTTATTTCGATAATTGATCATAATACGATAGATGACACTGTAGTCGATGTGATTGACTACTTGAAAAGGTCTGCCAGGTCAGCTAGTTATAAACAAATAATTATTTTTAAAATCTAAGTATTATTGTAAGTAGCTTTTATTAAATATGTAGTACCTCTGCGACACACCATTCAAATATTTAATTTATTATTAAGTCGATATATTTAATTTATTGAATGAAAAATAAATCTAAGGTTTGCTCATTTGTCAGTTATAAGTGTTTGCCGGGAATTATAAATTACCGTTTGGGTCCACCCCTCTGGGCGGTGCCACATCGCTCCCTACCCAATTGCATGACGCTTTATGCCAACAATATGTCTTAATCACATATAATAAATGGACACTTTAAATGATTTCTCATTGCCCACTGTTGCTCTCTCTTTTTGTGCGTGGTTGTACCTTATATTAGTATGACGGAGTTATATGATCTTCGTTCAAATTTATAATGGACACTAGCTACTACTTTACGTGTTAAATTGTTCAATAAAAAATAAAAGTATCTTTTCAAGCTTATAATTCCAGTGTTATTTTTCTAATATGTCATCTACCTATGTAGGTAATATCGCCAACGTCAAGTGCGAAGGACTTTATAAACTTAATTACGCACACAAAGTAACAACCAAACTCAAAACGATTATTTGTGGATCACACAAATAATTGTTTGTTGTGGGACTAGAACCCACAGTACTTTGCTGCGGAGGTTATAGCGAGGCAACATTCTTAACCAGTTTTATTAATAACTCTTAATTATTTCTGGACAGGGTAATGTGTAACAATTTATGAAATCGTCTCAATTGTTGCCAGGTAGAATTCTTTATGATGTACCCTGCGCGGTATGCTGTGATCATTCTTCCGGGAAACATTACGGTGTTTTCGCTTGCGATGGCTGCGCTGGCTTCTTCAAGAGGTCTGTGAGGCGAGACCGTCGCTACGTGTGCAAGGCACGAAATCAAGGACATTGTCTAGTTGATAAAGCCCATAGGAACCAATGCAGGGCGTGTCGTCTTGCTAAGTGCCTAGACGCAGGCATGAATAAAGACGGTAAATTGTTTTATTTATATTAGTAAAATTGTTAGAATCTATGCAAAATTTACTACGAACGTAGACACTAATCTCTTCTACCTAAGCTTCCCAGAGGAGTAACTTCGTAACAAAGGAAAATAAAGCCTCTATTTTTCAGATTGGTTACAAACAGCTGTAGGTTACAGTGATCACTTAACAATGGGTTGACAATAGGCTACTTATTATTATAAGAACATAATAAATATCCCAATATAACTTATTTACTTATAGCACGCTATAATGAATCAAATTCATATATTGTTACAGCTGTCCAGCACGAGAGAGGACCGCGAAACTCCACAATTCGAAGACAAATGGCATTGTTTCTTAAGGACCCCACACTACCAGCGCCAGAAATTAGCCTAACAGCCCCGCCGGCTATAGATCTAGCTATACCAAAACATAACTTATTGCCACCGCCTGTCAATTTATTTCATAATCCTTATGCATATAACAGATTGAATATGTTGACGCCTCCGATGTTGCCTTGCACGGCTAAAGCACCATCGCCTCCTCCAATAATACCATCCCTTTTATCACCAAGGGATCCTGAAGCTATGTGTGAAGCTGCAGCAAGACTCCTCTTCATGAATGTAAAATGGGCAAAAAACATTCCAGCGTTTGCTTCACTCTCGTTGTCGGATAGATTGCTGTTATTGGAGGAGTCATGGAGAGATCTTTTTGTTATTGGTTCTGCTCAGTTTCTCTACCCGACGGACTTTAAAGTACTTTCCGAAGGTAATAATAGGATTGATAACAAGGACATTGATATGTTCGATACTGCACTAAAAGAATTAGTAAAAATTCGGCCAGACAGTAATGAGTATGCTTGTCTTAGGGCCATAGTACTGTTTAAAACTAATATGAGTGATAGAAATAGTGAGGGAAGCCCGACAAATACAGGTTCAGAGTTCAAGCGCTTACAAGATCTTCCAGCGATTGCGGCCTTGCAAGATCATTCCCGGGTGGTACTAAATGAGGTATTTTTTATTCTTATTCAGTCAAATACGTTAGACATTACCATTATCGATGATCCTGCTGCCAACGGTACCATTTAAAATAGAAAATAAGTTAAATGAGGATACCGCCACTGTTGATAATACGCTTTGCCTAATAGAGACTCTTAAGTGCAAAGATCAAAACACCAATTCTATGTATTTGGCGATAGTCGTTCAATTTTTAGAAAATAGCCCACGGCCATGCTATAATTGTTTTACGATATTTTCCTTCACCGAAAGCTCAAGCTTTTAGCAGGGACTCGAACTCACGTCAACTGACGCTACTGAACACGCTACCTCTTTGCCATTATCGTTTAAATGTATGACCTAAACATTAATTTACTCTTTTACAGTATACAACGCGGACGTATCCTCTCGACCTCTCGCGTTCCAGTCAGCTACTGCAACTGATACCAATTATTAGACGAGTAGCGAGCGACACAATAGTGGAGCTATTCTTCCGAGCTACGATAGGAGAAATCCCTATAGAACGCATTATAAGTGATATGTATAGAACCGGTAACGACTTTACGTAACCTGCAAACGAAATTCATTATTGTAATATATTATAATATAGTAGTTATTAACGATTTGGGATTTGTTAATTTCCCTACAAAGGTTTGCTCAAAAGAATCATTGATATTCAATTTAAGATGTTAACAATGCATCTAAGTTATCAATTTATTTACTGAATACTTGTTATTTATTTGATAATTAAAAGTGAATTATTATGCTGTTTTCGCTTAGTATGGAAAAAAATCACAAACGTAAAAATTAAACTGTTATTTCCATTTTTTATAAAATTACTTTCACGTATTATAGGCGACATATTCAAATACAGTATGGTTAAAATTTAAAATAGTAATTATCATTCCCATGTTTACTATGTAATATGTAAATGTAAATATAACGACATTAGAAATTATAGTTTTTTTTTTAATATATTGAAAGGTTTTTACTTTGCTAGGGCTTAGCTGAGTAACTATGAAGACAAGGGAGTAGCCAGGTAGGGGCAAGAGGGTTAGCACGGTTTAGACTACTAACTTGTCTCGTAGACTACGCAAATACTGCAGTATTATGTGTACAAGTATGATTCGACAATATAAAAATTTCTATTTCTGAACAACGAACACAGAACATATATGAAAAAATAAAACATATTATTCGTAAATAAAATTGATTGTAAATTTTGTGAATAAAATTACCTATAAATTTTAAAACAAGAGATATGTAATATCTGGAAAGTATAGGGTAATGTGGAAATATTATAGATTTATATGCTTTTTGTATGAATTATGACAAATATATATTTCAATAATTGATGAAAATGGTATCATTTATTTATATTTTTTTTGCTTGTTATACTTTGGACGTATTATTTAACAAAATACTTATGATAAAGCCGATGTTGTTAAGATGGCCATCATGATAGGTTGAGCTGACTTGCTATCACGGTCATAGCTTTTACATCGAAAGCTTAAAATGCAAAAACGTACGTCAAAAACGAATGGAAGTACAACCTTCTGTGAATACGCTGAAAACACTTTATTTTGTGGATATTGAATGAGACCGAGCTGAAATGTTTGGCTATGTGGCACTCGTTCGGGTAAAGTCGGCTTGAGTCGATTAAGGGAGCGAGAAAGATGCAGTCAACGTGTCACTGCTATAGACGTTACATGAGAGAGCATGACGCATCAGCCGCATTCAGTGTCTACATAAATATTGTATGTGTTGTCCCAATACCTTTAATTTAATACGTTAAGTTGTATTTAATATTGTACGCCTCATACCGTGAAGCGGGCGAGGTAGTGCTCTGCTCTCGACATGTCAAGAACAAGCAATTTTTTTGGTATTAAACAGTCTCTACCACAACCCATTTACATTTCTACGATAATATGAGTCGATTTATTACAAGAAAACACTTCAAATAATGTATCTTATATTTCATAAAAAACAAATTTTATTTGTTCCATCTTGAAAGATACTGCGTAAGAAAAATTTAAGTGGACGTTTGGATTTTTTTATACGAGATGGTTACAATAACTCTCGAAAAAATTGACTCTCTAGGTAAAACTATCTACGGAGTTTTTGTGGCAAGCAATAAATCAAGCTTGCTACAAAATATAGAATAATTAATAAAATAAGTCAATGGTACGGCTGTTTTTTTTTTAAATGTATTAATGGTATGACGGGTGCAGTTTTGGATTTTCCAAACTTATTATTAACTCCGCCTTGTTGAAGTTTTCGCTTTTGTTATCTTGTCTTAAGCAAATACCGTTGTTTTCTTTTTTTTCTTTTCTTCATAAATACATGATAAATATGATGCTTTAAAACGAAGTTGCTCATTAGTTTTTTTTTCAATTTGACTAACGTTGTTGGACTGATGCGCCTTTATTTGGTTCACTGGGTTTTGTTGCGAACACAGAGGGCAACTAGCGTAAGGGTGCCACAGTGCTTGATTCTCAATTTTTTTATTATTGCCATGCATACAAGTACATGTAGCTGACTATCCATTACATATAATTTACTATAAATGACGTCTATTTAAATAGTGCGTGTGACTCATAATATGCGAAATTATGTTTGATTTATCTAATAACTCTTTTCTAAGTTAAAATGTGGTAGGACTTTTTTTAATGCCCACCTGGCTAGCTACCATCCTGAAGTTGCAAATCAACTGCCAAATACCTAAAGGGGAGCTCCGGCTGTTGCACTTGAGAGTCAGTCTCTCCACTGGACTTAGCGTGTTCACCATCATAGTTAATAGGTTTAGAGTTATTGCCACAATCTCACCTGATGTTAAGTGACGATGTAGCCCTGGACGATGGACACGCTAAACCTTGTGGAGGAACTGACTCTCAAATGCAACTGTCGGAACATACCCATAGGTATTTAGCGGCAGATTTTCAAATTGCGGGTGGTAGCTAGCTAGGTGGGAATTTAGAAAAGGCCGTATCACCGTGCTATCGTATCATAACGGTGTTTTCTGCAACGAAATCTCAAGCTCATTGCAGGTAGATTCGATCCGACGTCCTGTGACGCGGCGTCCGTACACACTACCAGCTGAGCTATCGTCGCTTCAACATCGTCACTTAACATCAGGTGAAATTGCATTCATAACGCTAAACTTATAAAGCATTAAAAAAACTTATGTAGTTGTGCAAGGCTGTTTGAAATGATGTTTTTGTATCTACTGGTTAATGGTAGAGTCATTGCATCGTTCAAGCAGATGGTTCGTAATATTTCAGGAGAATCTAACCTATATAGTTAACACTACACAAGGTTATCACTGCACTACGCTGCGCAATTGTGCAATTTCAATTTAATGTACCGGATGCGTTTATTCATTTATTCTACATGTATCAGGTGCATAACAGACGCACTTTAATACATTTCATTAAAACTATATATCATCATTAAATATTTATGAACTGTTTTTTATTTTATTTAAATGAAAAGAGAAGATATTGTAGAAGAAGACAACCTTGCTAGAAGTTCTTTGGTACAAAAAATAATTGCCCTACTACCCGTACGTGGCCGGGTTTGTATAATCTACTAGTTATGACTGCGACTTCGTGCCCGTGGAACTATAGATTAGTGAAAAATTTGTACCCGTATTTGTATTTTTTTTCTATATAGCTTCGAAATCCCTAAATTAAATAAAGACAAAAAAATCCTACTGGTACTTCCTAAGATTAGCGAGTTAAAGTAAACAAACTTTTCCGCATTATAATATTAACAATCTATAAGTTTTTTAAATTATTTACACGTTCATCGTTTAACAACAATAAACTAACGATGCGGTCAGCGAGGAATCTCGATTCTCTCGATCAATAGATTAACAATATAAATGTAGTGATTATCGATGCGCCTAGTAGAAAATATTCTACCACTATTCTAAAGCTTTATCCTATTTATTTTATATTTATTATGTCATAACTATTTGTCGCTATAATAGTGGCCTATCAGCCCTTGATAGTTGGGTGTACTTTGAGTGATCCCAAATGTACAGAATCTTGGTTTATTATTATTAGAATTCAGGTCAAACAAGAATCTGACGCTTACAAGTTTCTGAATATCTACGAGTTCTTCCTCTCTACGTCCATTCTTAACTCAGTTTCTCTTCTTTTCACCTGCTCTTTTAATCTTTGATTCTATTAATACCTTTTCTGTTCTTTTTTGTAATTTGCAACTGCCTGAAATGTTCATTACTATTTAAAATACAGGTTTTCGATGTGCTCAGTACAGTTTCGAAAACATTACATAATTGTTTTGAATTAAAAAATATTTAGAAACAAGATATTTTAGCGGACCTTTATTTGTGAAACAGGATTAGCCAAAAACAATCTAATTATTCACAGGTCTTAGTAATAAATTATGTTAATAGCTAAGGTTTTGAATTTTTTTTGTTTATTAATAATTATTAAAAATTAGAATATAAACTTAATTTGTACCATACATTATTTACACAATGAAAGGGTGTATCAGCTCCGATGCATGACTGGAGCTTACTTCTTAAGTACAATTTTCCTTGAAGCATGATTTCAAAAAAATGAGGCGCAAGATACGTTGCGATGAAAAATAACGCTTTTTGAGTGAACGTTTGTATTCATTTCATACCGGCGGCCTTACATAAAAATTGATTCTTAAGGATGCGATGATGATGATCTGGATGCGATGATAATTAAGTTGGTAGTGTCTACGGACGCCACGTACAGGGCCGTGAGTTCGGATCCACCTGCAATGAACTTGAGCTTTCGGTGAACGAAAACATCGTGATGAAACCAGAGCATGGTGGTAGGGCTTTTGCTAATGTTAGCCTGACTACCACCGTCAAGTTGATAACTTGCCACCGAATACCTATATGTGTGTTTTGGCAATTGGACTTGAGAGCCAGTCTCTCTACTAGAAATAGCGTGTGCACCATCGTGGGCCACATCGTCACTTAGCATCAGGTGAGATTGTGGCCATAACGCTAAACTTTTAACGATTAAAAGCGAGTAAATTTCAATAATATTATTCTTTAAGATTAATAATATTTTTTTAATATTTGAGAATCTAGTGTAATTGCTCTTACTATCTATATGACAGTTAACTTTATGACAGTGACGCTATCACGCTACCCTATGTCGTTGACAAACAAACAGACTGCGGGGTACGGCTGTCGCGTCAACCCGGACATGTGTGCGTACGGCATATATTGTGTCTAAATCCCCGATTAATCTCTAACTTTTATGAGCTTTTGTTCACTCCCTTTCAAACATTTTTTTTCATTCATCCCTATTTTACAATAAAAGTGGGAAGTCGTTTCAAAGAATCTTTATATCTCAATAAATTAAGTTCAATTTACAGTATCAATGGTATATATTTAATTTTCTTTTTATTTTTATCGTTAATACGAAGGGATTAAAGTTCCTTTTGAACTGATGCCGAACTAGGTGATGTACGTATTAACTTCTAGAGTTTATAGTCTTTCGGTCGCGTCAATTTGTGTATTGTCATTTTGACATAATAGAGATGGCATCCCCACGGGTTTATTGGTTGAAACTCGACGACAGTCTGTTACCTCGGATTTATAATAAATATGCATCTATCATCCTTGTCGCGCATTAATATTTGTAATAGGGAGAGCAGGATAAAATATTTAATTGTACTGAAGAGAAAAACCTACTTAGCGAAATATGGCCCGGTTATTGAGTGAATGTAATGAAGTATAATAGAGTGACAGTATTATACTTGTGACATCACGTTGTGGCGTGACGTGATAATATTCCCAAATCATTTTCATTGTTACCGGACAACACCGTATTCCGGTAATAATATTCGAGCGATACTTCGGGTTGACTGTACGACTTGATACAAATTGAAAATAAAACATTATGAAAATTAATTACAAATGTCTGCGCGATCGAGCTAAAATTGTAAAGTAAATCGTTATCTAAATATTTGATTTGCTATGTTAACGTGTGGAATCCAGAGTTTTCAACATTTTGCCTAGTTAATGTTTAGTCTATCTGGTGCTCGTCGCTCGCATTATTTCTTCCCACAATTACAAATTATCTAGGCTATATAAAAAATTAACTATTTTCAACAATTTAAATGAATAAGCCTATTCAATAGGATAATCTGTAGGATAACTAATTTCTAAACTTAAACGGTAGCTATATCATATAAGAGTTGCTGACATATATGATTATTTAGGAATATCAGCTTCTCTCTCTACGTATATAACTAGTTCACTTAAATACATAATACACGCAAAGAATTGTTGTGTGCTGGATTCGAATTTTTTTAGCGAGGTAGCTGCTTCAGTCGCTAGGCCAACCGTGCAGCTGAAACAATAATGAGCTGTACACGCACGTCTTATATTACTTTAAAGGACAGTTCTAGAAATGAGTATGATACATTGCGGTGGTATTATTGATTGAAGAAGAAATTTAAGGTATCTATATCATAGCTTAAATATCGCAACATAACCATGTCATTACGTCACCGAAACTTAAATATATATCTGGGAACAACATAAAGACATTAGTTACTTGTTCACAGGTGTTAAAAGCAAAAAAAAATTATTAGTTAGATTTCGTAAAACAAAAAATAATAATTAGGTAATAGCACTTATAAGGTTCTAAATTTAGCTAAATAAGCATTATATTATATTCTACTGAGTGACAGAGGTGGGACATAGAGTCAAGTTTTTCACAAATTCAACATTTATTCATCCTTAATCCATATTATAAATGCGAGAGTGAGTTTGTTTGTTTGTTCGCTTTCCCGCCCAATCGATTATAATGAATTCTGGTATAGAAATAGATGGGTACCTGAGGACGGTGATAGGCTACTTTTTCTCGCAGAAGTCTTATTGGAAATGGGGAACGAGAATTTTTTATTGGGTCATCCGATTTGTTTGACAAAATCAATATTAAAATCTAGTAATATTATAAATCCGAAAGTGAATTTGTTTGTTACGCTTTAACGACTAAAGCGTTGAATAGATTATGATGAATTTTGGTAGATGAAATAGATGGGGACCTGGAGAAGGTGATAAGATACTTCTTCTCGCTAAAAACTTCTAGGAAAAGAGGCATAAATTTTGTTTGAAACAGTTTATTGCGTCGTCTGATTTATTTAAGAAAATCAATATTAAGTCGAGCGAAACTGCACGTAAAATCTAGTTTATCAAATATAAGAAAAAAAATTTAATCATCTACGTAAATTGAAGTTATATTTAGGGGATATTTAGTGCTATTATCACTACGAACCCCGTTTAGATCCGCGCATGTTATAATTTTTATGTGAGCAGTACGGATATTGGACACAAAGTATGTCTCTGTACATGCACTATAAATTGTCACAATAATGATTATTTTATTTTTTTGTAAGTACATTCAACTAAAATATGTGAATATTATTTTTATTATGTTGGTCATGGCTTATAGCGGTGTCGAATTTATAATTCGTTTTATTTACTGCTAGCAGTGCCTGCGCCTTCGTTCATCTGAAACTAAAAAGTATTTAATATTTTTAGTCCATTTTGCGTAACTTTCTTCAATACGGCTTTGTTCCTATTAGTGGTAGCGTGATGTTAGCCTTGCTCGCTGATTGATCTATCAAAACAAAATAATTTTATAAAATCCGACATGTACTTTCTAAAATTAGCACGTTCAAACAAACAGACTATTCCGCTTCATAATATTAATACAAATTTATCACATAACACGTATCTATTAATTATAAGTAAACTATACACTAATAATTTTAACGGTGTCTAGCTCGATATACAATGCATTTAGATTTTCAGTTATAAGAATTTTATAATGATTATTATTCTCTAAACAATGTAAAATTATTGACAGTTACCCGAAATGACTGTAGGTGTATTTTTCTTAATATTTTTATCCATTTGAAATTTCTTACGATTGTCTTACTGAATCAAGAAGTTGTAGGTGAAAGTCAGCTTGCAATCTGTCAATAAGTATCATGTTCTTACTTCCAAGAAAAAGATAATGCTAACAATAACAAGAATAACACGAGTCTCTGTTATTTCTTGTTATTGTTACATTTGTAAGCTTGACTTTTCTAATATTTCTATTATACTTATATTATATTCCGGATAATTTATTTCTTGAAAATGTAACTATACCATTGAAAATGGTTACATATATTTTTATAGGTTTAGCGTTATGCCCACAATCTCGTCTGATGTTAAGTGACGATATGGTCCAAGATGGTGAGCACGCAAAGCCTAGTGGATTAAACGTATTAGCTTTAATCGTTTTAAAAAATACATCATTTCTAGTTAAATTACTAGTATAAATAAAAGTTTGTTTAAACTGACACAGTTAACTCTATCTCACACATAGTTCTTTGGAATATGTATGAATCAACTTTCAATGTAGCTAAACTTTACAATACAATACAACATATATGTACACATATCTATATAAGAACAAAGAAAACTTGGGATATACGGTCACTTACCCCCCAAACTGGATGTAGGTAAAACAAAAGTTATACAAATGGATCAAAAGGCAACGCAAATACTTGATAAATACCACGTCTACTGCTTACTGGCGTGCAGACATAATGGTACTAGAAACATAATAATACTACGTACTTTTAATTAGTTAAATGATTCAACTACAACGACTACTACAACAGTAAAAGCTGTTGTACTGATCTTTCAGTTAGTGTATCAATTGCGTACGAAGTTGATTACTTGATTAAATGTTATACTGGGTAGTAGTGCGACTGGGTGAGGCAGTTGAGTTAAGAACGTTCGACAGTACGGTCGAAATCTCCAGTTGTAAGTGGAAGCTCTGCTGTAAAATATAGTGATTGTGGAACGAGACTTTGAGTTTGATTCGAATATATTGGTTTCTAATCTTTATTCTTCCCGTTACCCCACATATCTATCTTAACATTTGCATCTCTGCTGCGTGTAATTTTTTTTATCCCTGTCATTCGTTGCCCAACGTTCAGATCCGTGCATTACGAAAGGCCATTATAAAGTTTTCCTTTGAGTTTCAGAGGTATTCATAGATCACAAGTAATCCCCGATATCTGTCGCCGTTTCATCCACTCTATTTCAGTCCTATTATTTATATTCTGATTGACATCACCATTATTCAAAATCACCATTAATTCAAAAATAATGAACCGATGATCTCGAAAATCGGAAAATATTGGTAGGGCTACACCGTTTAAGACTATGTGGAAAAACCTAATGGGCCTCCAAAGCCGCAAAGCAAATTTTCTGCTTTTATTCGACTAATCTACAACCCAAAGATCTCGAGTCTTTTCCGCCATTTTTCCCGGCTGATATGGGCATCCATAGTACTTTCTATCTATAAGAACAATGTCCTTAGTAAACAACATACATTAGGGTGCCACCTTTTGTGTATCTAATGTAAGTACTTTCATAACAAGAGAGAATAAATTAATATCGGTTTCGAACCTAACACGTGTCGATTGTACATGGAACAGTAAACGATAGTAGAATTATTGTAGTAAAAAGATTCAATGTGTACTCGCAATGAACTAGATTTTTAGGTATTTATTTATATATTATAAGATTTTAGAGAGGGGCATCATATTATTACACTTCATCGTACTAGCGTCCTCTATTTTCATAAGAGAGAACTAAGATTAAGTGTTATCCTATGATAAAATTATAGAAAAAAATTGTTCCATTCTAAATTTAGGTATAAATGAGTACGTACGTATGTTAAATGCAAAATCTTTAATAATGTGATGTGATTAATTTTATCGTAATTTGTTAAAAAAGATCACAGAAAATTGATCTGATTGATTGATATGTCATCATTAACAAAATAACTGTTATGAATTAAGTAAACCAAATTTAGTAATAAGATATCAGTAAATGTATCTTTGTGTCTGCTTTTATAATTGTATTAGAACAAACTAGCCCTATATATAAAATTACGTAATTTTATCCGTTGCAAGCCAGAATCAATAGTTAATGTCCTCTATTTGTGTTTTATTCCGCCTCGACAGATGGAGCCCAAATACTTACTCATAATAACGTACAGTTTATGTTTATTATTCATATATAAATTCATTTTCCTATTTTTTACGACTAGGATTCCTATTTCTACAGTCTTATGGTGCATATTTGATTATAAAATACGAAGAAGCCAATGATGAACGTTCTATAGAGTGAACTGAGTACTTATTTATGAGGACACGACCACCCTCTAGCTAGTCTCTACTCTCTAGTAGTGTTTTGCAACCTAGTATGTATTTCAGTGCGGCAGTAGAGAGCTGTCAAACGCCATCATCGTACGGCGAGTGTGGATCTTTAAAATGTTTTTAACAAAGTATTCGAGTTAGACTAGCGTTATGTTTGCCCAGGAAAATACGTATTCAACTATATCTCCGTTTCTATTAGCAAATCGTACTTACATTTACAATAGATACCATGGTACAGTGCCATCCGCCGTTGGAACTAGAGGAATTGCCAAAAGAAGACGAAGAAAGGCTCGAGAAATTATTTTCTAAATTAGACAACGATGGAAACGGAAAGATTGATATTCATGACCTGTCTGTTGCTCTCAAGGAACTGGCTCCGCACATCAATCGAAGCTATGCAGAGGTTAGAATGAACATTTCCTAATTAAGTTTCAACTAACGGTTTCACCTTCGTACGATTGAATTTATGACACGACACGTGTATAGTAAGTAGTTCTTTTCAAATTTGGAACATGCAGTTTATATTTTAGTTACTATATTTTCTGTTCATAATTTATCGTAAAAATAAATTGTCAGCAGAACAATTTTGTAATTCCTTTTTGTTTTAAAGTATTAGGATTAATCAATAATTACATCATTCTGCATGTGTCTAGTCTCTGACTAATTAGAATAGTTTTCCATTTATTATTTTAGGGTCTAGAGGATAATGATGTCATTATGTGTCAGATGTCATTACAATTATAAAAACAAGTGAATAATAACTATTTACCACTATATTTCTTTTGGCTAAATTTTCGTTATAATGGTTATAATTTCCAGATTTTAATATTCTAAACATAGAAGGACATCACACAGATAGATCACTGATATGTCAAGAATTATATTGTTCAGAACTGACACACAGATAAACTATCTTCCATTGTTATTCATTCAGACTTAGGATTATGTAAAGTTGTTGCACAAACAATATTTATCAGAATCAATAAGTCTAGTTTGCATAAATCCTATATGTCAAGTAGAAGTATTTATTTAACTTATTATTATAATGACAATATATTCTTAAAATAACAAGTTTTTAATGTAAATCTGTAGTTATCTTACACAGTTTGTTTATATTTTCCTCCATAAGTTTATTATGAAGTAATTGAAAAAAATAATATTTAAAATTCTCTACTATTTTATCTTTCAAATGTCCATAATGAAATATTATTTTTCCATACAGATTTATATATTATTTTTTGAAATTAAATTATTTCCAGTAAAAAGTTATAAAAGATTTAGTAATATAACTAATATTTTTGTTGAGATTATATAGAATAAGTATGATATATACAATTCTGAAATGTTTGATGACATCTTTCTGATTGTCAGATGTATGTTAGGACAGTTTTCTTGTATGCAATGATCATTTGTTATGGCAAATAATTATTCAATGTAAAGCATACATTACTTTATAATAGTCTTATATAATATGCCCTTAAAATTACCGTAGACAGCTGGTAATGTTTCATTCTTATAAATGGATGGGACAATTTCCCATCAAAACATAAATATCTCTGAATCTCTTTGTATTGGTTAGTGTAAGTATCTTATTTTTTACATTACTAATTGTAAGCAGCAGCCACATATAAAGTTAACCTATGTAGGAATATTGACCTACTTAGCATAGGTCAGTCATGCAATGGCAATCTTATTCATATTTAGGAATACTTATACATCATAATATTGTATAGTATGGATATCCATGGACTGTTATACATAATGTTATAAATATTTAATTAATGTAAATCACCAAAAAAAAAAAACTATTTTAATTTAACTATTTGCAAATCTGTACTACCAATGTGCTTTTACAAATGAAATTACTTGAATCTTAAATTCTGATACATGTTAAAAATACCTGAACAAGGTTATATAAATTGTTTTTTTTATTTTTATTTATTGTAAACTAAAACATATTATTAGCATATGTTCATAATTATACCAGATGTTTCAGTGCATAAATTTTTTATACTTAATAATATATATATATATATATTTTAATAAATTAATAATAGTAATCTTACAACATAGTGTTTTAAAATTACATACCTCTGTTACGGAAAAATATCATAAGACAGGTTTTTATTATTATTTTATGTTTTTCTATGTCATTCTCAATTTGTTTTTTACTGTTTATAACAAATAAGTAAAGACAAAATTGCTCTGTTGTGAGTCAGACAATTTACTTTTTCTTAGTTTGTTTCCCACTTTTACTAAAATTTCCTCAAATATTCAGTAATTAATTTTGCCAACAAGGCAAACGCTGATAATAAGTAGTCTGTAGGAGCTAGGTAATCTATGGAACTACAGATCCGTTTTTTATTTTTATTATAATATTTAAATGCCCTTCAGGCTTATGGGATGTTAACTTTTATAGTGTAATTCACGTAAACAGTGACTATATATTTATATATGTATTTTCTATAATTATAAAAATCGATGTGTGTATGTAATCTATGAACTGCAAAATATCTGGATTAATTTTGATGAAATTCTTAAGCAATCTTCAGACTTAGTGGGTGTTTGTGTATCGTTTGATAGCGATCGGATAAAAATAACTTATTTGTTCGTTCAAACTCTAGTAGACAGTAGTTGATACGGTCGTAATTTCTATCGGCGGTACCTTTAAAACATTAAATAAATACAACTTTGTATATTCTTCGTATTTTTGAAGTAGAAACTTCTTTAGGCTCGTTTCACTTAAGTGAACCGTCACGCTCAGGTGTATGACGCTTAATCGGTTTTACTCGGCTTCAGGCGACAAAAAGCGCGGTCCAATCCCTGAGTCTTATATATTCGACTCTAGTTCTCAATAGGGACGTAGGTATACAATCTGACAAGTCAAAAGAATGTTAAAGTCAGTTTGACATGTGTCATCGCACATAATCTTTTATTTTCAATTTACGTTAGCAATTGTTTAAAGTTAGCTTAGCTAGGAGCAATGGAATATATAGTTCCAATAATTTTGTTTTGTTTCTTATGTATAATAATAATAATATTAAAATATTCATTTAAAAGGTGTTGTCATAAGTACATACCCATTTTTGTCTTAGCTGACTTTAAAACACATTGTTTGGTCGCAAACTTACAAAACAGTAATGAGAACATACATACTATGAAACATACATACACTCACATTGTTATATTAACTGGTTTCGGTTTCGTTAAACCTCGTATATAGTTGTTCCAAATGTATTTACAGAAACAATATGTTAACAGTTCCACAGTTAATGCATCCTATACGTTTGATAGGAAATAACTTAGGGCCCGTTCATGTATTACGTAACACAATTTAGAGGAAAGGAGGTTTCTTGTAAAATGTTACGGTGCGTCACAAGGGAGGGATGGGGATTACGTATTTTTTTCTTATTTAAATAAAAAAGTAGACAATTAAAGTTTCACAAGTTCGCAACTCTTTTCGTGTATGTGTTACGGAGAATCCCTCGACTATTTCTAATCGTTTTACCGAAGGTTAAGATAAATACAATATTTTATTTTAAGGGATTATTACTAAAAAAAGGTAAAACATAATATATAGTTATGAATTATAGAATTAAATACTGACTTGTGTTACGCTAATGTGTTACGTAACGTTTAATATTTAATTAGTAAGAGAGGGTACAGAAAATTGTTAATGTGTGTTATGCGGGGGGGGGGGGAAGGTCGGAAGGGTCAACAATCTTAAATTAAAAATTGCGTTACGTAATACTTGAACGGCCCCTCATACAATATCATATAAATATGCGATATTTTTATTATGAAAAATGCTTAAGTTAAACGCTTTCTTTAATTTCAATAAAAAGTAACAAATTATTTCATATCTGTCTCATATATTAAACTCTATGTTGTATATATTCATAATACTTATAGACTCCTCAACGGCTGTACCAAGCGGGTGAAGCATTGAAGTTTGGTAGCGATTGGATTAATAAAATGTTTTTTTTTTTACAAGTCGGGCGGGTCGCTATTTCTTTAAACAACACACACAAAATGTTCTAGATTTTGCTTTTATTAGTATTTATTAGTGTAGTAGATTTCTATTAGTCAATATCTCGACAATAAGCTATAGCCTCTCCTACCGCGTTCAAGGTTAGCACAAAAATCTTTCCCATAAAAAACTATATGTTCTAATTGTAACCATCAATCTTAGCCACCTACCCGAGCTTACTCTAGATATTCGAGAAATCAGTATCATTTTTTCCGCTTAATATAATGACCCGGTAAGTGATAGTTTTAAAAACTGGTTTCCCAATTTACCCTAAGAAAAATATTACGTTGGTAAATAAACGAGAATGAAACATTACATAACATTTTACAACTAAAAAGTATATATTTTAAAATAAACCTTAATGCTATTATATTTTAAGATGATCACGGCGTGCAATTATTCGAATTGCAATCTGATTAATATTATTAAAGTAAGAAAAAGTTACAACTAATAATAACAACCATCTTACGTGATGCTCCAGTTGATAAAAGAGTAAATAACATGCTAAAGGGTCCGTTTAAGTATTAAGTAACGCAATTTTTGAAGATGTTCGAACCCTCTCCCCCCACGAAACACGCCGTAAAATTTTGTGTACCTCCTCTCCCCTCATCCAAACATTACGTAACACTCAAGTGACCATTTTTACCTAAAAAATATAATTATTATATTTTACCTTTTCTTACTAATAAACTCTTAAAACAAATAACTTATTTATCTTAATTTCTGGAAATGCGATTAGAAATAGTCGTGGATTTCTCCGTAAAACATTAACATGTGAACTTGGGAAATCTTGATGAGCTAGTTTTGTATTTAATTTAAAAACAAACAATGTTACGTAACGTGTTGTTCGAAACCCCTCCCGCCCTTCGAACGCATCGTAACGTTTTACAAGGCCCCCTCCCCCCAAATTGCGGTATGTAATACTCGAACGGCACCAAACGTAGAATAGTGACTTTCAAGTTCTTTGACATCAAACATTTGGTTATAAGTTACTTTGCTTAGTTCAGGTTTTTTCCCATCAATCACGCGTGATAAATCCGTTATTAGTCTGTGTTTACCCTATGAAAGGAATATACATACCAAATTTCAAGTCAATAGGTCACGTAGTTTTAAAGATGCTGTGAAGAGGAAGCCTTTATCTAAATCTTTATACATACAAAGATCTTGTGTCACGATGTTTGTTCAGTCGTTAATCTCGTAAATCGTTCGTTGGATTTTAATGAACCATTGTAAATAAATATTGTGTGGTCCAACTTGACGTTTCTCCTAATTTCTTCTAATAAGAGACTCTTTGAACGAAATAGGTGGCGCTGTGGTCTGAGTCATAGACTACTGGATAAGGCAGAACAAAGCCTGGCAGAACATCTAGTGGTTTATATATCTATATTAATATTATAAAGCGCAAAAGTTTGTTTATTTATTTGAACGCGCTAATCTTAGGAACTATGTATATGCTAATCGGATTTCAATACTTCTTTTGCATTTGATATGGCAATCATTGAGGAAGGCTTTACGATATTTAACATCAAACTACCACCAATAGGAGCAAAGCGGTATTGTAAAAAGTTATAAGAGCGGCAATAACTATGAAATAACTATCTTCGCCCGCGACGTCATACGCGTGGAAGTAAATATTATCAAACAAGTTTTGCCGCTTTTTGTAATTTTTTCAATACAGTTTGCTCCTATTGGTGGTAGCGTGATGTTAAATAAACTAAAATCTTCTTCTATAACTACGATATGAAATACAAAGGGGATTTTATTTACGGCTAGTTCTAAGATTAGCGCATACAAACCAACAAACTTTTCCACATAATAATATTAACACACAGTTACACAGACGGAGTTGCGGACATAGCTAGTATAAGATATAACGTATTTACCGCAACAGTAAGCATACATCAAGGACTTCGTAGCAGATTAGCACATATGCAACACATATACTATTGATTATTCTCCCTATTTGCAATTTCTATTTCCCTATTTCTCCTCAAATTATTTACAAAATCATTTTAATACAATAAAACTATGATGCTCCAGGGATCGTGTAAAGACGTCTCGTAAATAGAAATACATCAAACGCGTATTCACCGTAGTGCGCATGATGGGCTGGATCGGGATCCTAATACACTTGTGACGTCACACTTTCACAATTAGTGTCTGTCGCACAGCTTTGCCTACGGCCACATCTATACTAATATTATAAAGTGGAAGTATTTGTATTTTTGTTTGTAACAAACAAACTCAAGAACTACTGGACAGATTAAAAAATATATTTTACCATTAGAATGCTACATTAACCCTGAGTAACATAGGTTATAACATTTATTTATGAAAATGATTAAATAAAATTGTACTAGACTAGAATTGTAGGTGGAATCGAACTCGCGTCCCTTGACGCGGCGTCCGTACACACTTACAACTGAGCTATCATGGCTTCAAACTGTGTTCGCGTAGTTGCACTTTAGAATCGAATTTCCCACTACGCTTAGCGTGTCCCCATCTTGGGTAGCATCGTCACTTAAGGTCAGGTAGGAATTAAGCAACATTAAGTCTGTAATTAATAAAAATATACCTATATTGCAAAGATTTATAATAGTATGCAAAGTTATATAGTTATAAGTTATTACTCATATATTACTTAATGGAGAATAAATTTATTTTTCAGAAATTTTTGGCCAAGTCCGGTGGTAAGGATGCAAGTGACGTCACACTTTCCGAGTTCATTCATTACGTCAGAGAACACGAAAAAAACCTTCGTCTTCAGTTCTCACACATTGATAAGAATCAAGATGGTAAGTTGTATAAAGAGATTCATTCGCCGTAATGTTTAAAATCTATGTTAACTTGTGTTTCGTTTCGATAGGAAACAAAAAAAAAAAACAATGTAAAACTTAATGTATGAATGTAAACCTGTAGTTATGTTTTTACATTTTTTTCTCAAGTTTCCTAATGTCCGTGTTATAAACAATACTGATTATTATCATATACGATATGGAAAACGTTTGTGTGTTCATATATCCGGATTTAACTAAAAACGTTTTGAAGTACAATTATGCTATTTTCTAGAAAATATTCATTTTGTAGTATAATACGATACTAATATATATTTGTCTATTTCATAAAGTTCAATTAGAAATCTGTAAAGACTTTGTTTTATAGTAAAACACAAACTCACATTCTTAATTATTCTACAGACGATATTATATTTGTTACGTAATTTCTATAATGGAAGCTAAAGTAATGAATCTTGAATCTATAGTATTCTAATTAATCTGTTACTAAAACTTTTCTATTCCTTTGGTAATAATTTTGTAATCAAACTAAAGATAAATAATTGCTTTCATTTATTTTCAGGAAAAGTGGATCTGGAAGAACTCATATCGGCTTTTGCCGATTTAGGAATAGCTATAGGAAGGAACGAAGCAACAAATTTGCTGAAAAGGTAAGAAATAGTATGTTATTTATAACAACATGCGATCCATCAGTTCATATTTTTATTTTGTTTATTGCAGTGCGATTTTTTTTATTAATAAAAATCCAGTTACCAATTGAAGATGACAGTTCAAGGAAATACCTGATGAATCAGGTCCTAATTACAGTAAAAGAAATAAACATAAATCATATCTAACTTAAACAAAATGTATTTACAATTGAAACGTTCTACTCGTGTCTTAAAATACCTGTCACTTTTTAATTTTATATAGTTTGTTCAATTTAATATAATAATATAATATTCTGCAATGTTGTGTAATGCAATTTTATTGTCTAAGACCTGAGCGACTGAGCTCCGATCGTTGATTTAATAAAAAAAACAACTACCGAGGTAAACTCGCAAACTAGGAGTGTGGGGGCTGTATTTGGTGTCTGGCAGCATGGGAGTTTGAATTGTCGCCGTGGTGCGTGTTAGTGGATAGTGTTGGGTGATTAGCACCCGATGAGTCACCACAAGCCCCTCTCGCCTTGACCTAAGTCTGAGTAATGTACTTGCGAGTTGCGATGTGGAAGTCCTTAAAGAAATGGATTTTAAAAACGACGTTAAAAAAAGCATTATCGGTAAATAAAACATCTAAATATAAAATTTCACTCAAATCCGTACAGAAATTGTGCAGAACTTTCTAGGATGAGATATAAAGGTACAAAATCTCAAATCATGATTACAATATCAATAAAATGTTTCAGAAAAGCGGTATGGCCAATATTCTGGTGGTAAGTCGATGGTGCTATATTGAAACAAAAAATTCACGTAATCTGTCGCTTCAACCGCTAAATATATGCTGTAAGAGCCAATCACAATAACTTGAATTGTTTTTCGAGTGTGTATTATTACTTAGAATTAAATCACTCCATTTACCTGTATATATTGTCGAACATGATTGAGGATGTTACCCATATTACGATACAAGATATTTCAGTAAAAAGGTGTTAAAATTCTTCTAGTCTAGTTGTCAGGCAAATAAAGTCTATATGGTTTTAGCTCATTTAAAATATAATTATGTTCTATATTCACATATTCTAAATATTGATATTATGAAATACGTTGAATTGGCTTGCTGTACATTGTAGGAGAGCACATATTAAATGATTCATACATACTTTTATTTTGGTCATTTAGTAACTGACATAAATTATTTATTTGTTTTATTGGCAAATTAAAACAAGGTACGAACATATTTTATTTCTGAAACAATTAAATTGTTTGTTAAATTGTTAATTTTTTTTCTAGTTTACTTGTTTGGCATTATGACTTCAATTTGAATTGATGTTAAGTAACGATGTAACCCAAGATAGTGGATACATTAAGCCTAGTGTAGGGACTGACAGTCAAGTGCAGTTGCCAGAACAGCTATAGGTATTTAGTGACATAGTTTCAACTGGAGAGCAGTAGCTAGCCAGGTGGTCATTAAAAAAAACCCTACTACAATGTTAACTCAAAGGTACTCAAAAGTAACGTCATTATGTGCTTATTAATATGGTATAAAAATAACATGTCCAAAAATTTGACTTAAATCTTATAGTGTCGGCTGTGCGTCGATAAATGATAATACTTCTTCATAAAATATCTACATGTCAAAATAAATACATATACATGCTTTTTAAATGCTTTACAAGTATCGGGTTCTCATGAAATAATTATTCGAATGATGAAACTTCTTAGTACACTAAATATTAGAAATTTATACACATGTTTTCCTTACTGAAAAAGGAACGAAATAATATTTTTTCTTAAATAACTTGTATCGTGTGTTACAAAAAAATTACCATTGTACATTGATATACTCATTACAGCTAGCGCTATATTACATTTATCATACTAAGTCTCACATGTAATCAGTTATACCTGTAACATTAGTTTGCAATAAAGCTCTATTCATTTTTATACAAAGTACTAGTTGGTATTGTCGACTTCATTCGCGTTTTTCCCATCAACCTCTCGTGATTGTAAATTCCATTCATACCGAGTGTCTACTTCCCGATAGCCATTCCGAAAACTATGTTAGATAAGCCATTCCGATGTTTACTTTTAGAGATTTCATGACGAGCCATGGTATGTTTTTGTAAGTTTTTTCAATACAGCTTTGCTCTTATTGAAGGTATTGCTTATATCCGACTGGTAGTTCCTAACATTAGCGCGTTTAAACAAACAAACTTTTCCGCTTTATAATATTAATAATCACTAAGATTTCCTTGCGTGCTCGCGTAAGACATGCTATCTAGCGTTACTTGTATTATTACATTACTCTATAGTATTACAGCGGTTGCACTTTTTCTGAGGGCAAATTTAGACTTTGGATGAACTATATTTTGTAAATGAAAACCATAAATCATGGCTAATGGCACTCTTTAGCTGGCGTTTATAATTTTGTTCACGTAAAATTAATTTACCAATCCGGTTTATTCCTAATAGAAAGCCTTTATTAAGTGCAGATTAGATCCTCCCCTAGATTAGTCTTGTCACACAGTATTAATATGAATTCAATAGTTTTCAAGTGATAGGTATACAAACACGATTTAACTATTAGATAGATTATAATATAATTACAATAACAATACGTACTTGTTATCCTATGCAACTATTTCGTAAATAATCAAATCACTGAAATAGTAACTGTTTAGACAATTTGTCTAACAGATTACGTTTTCAAATAAAATTGTCAATCAAAGAAATCAAATAGATATGTCGATTATATTTCTTGTAAATAGCATTAGAATCTATAAACTGTGCCTCTGTCTCTCTCAGTCACCGAGTTTGTCAACAGGATGGACCAGGACGGCAGTCTTAACATCAGCTACGATGAATGGCGGGACTACCTTCTATTGGCACCTGGGACGGATATTCATGCTCTCATACATTTCTGGAGGCATTCTACGGTAAGTTTTTTTTTAATATACACGTCAAGTCAATGGTAAAACACGCCTCGTGCGATCGAGTTACTTAAACATTTATTTCGGCTCATACTATTGTTGACTTATTTTATATAAGAAGCATAAATTAAGATTATGTCGTACGCATTTGACCAACTAATATAACAATGGGGAAAATTAACTGAAATATCATAATCAACTCTGTAACTATAAGTAAAAGTATATGGTAAATAAAATCATGAATCTTCCTTCATCATCCATAAAGGTAAATTCAAATGTACTTTGCGTGCACTACACTAGGCTTAGCGTGTTCACCACTTTGGGCCACATTGTCACTTAACATCATATGACATTGTGGCTATAATGCTGTACCTATAAAGTATTTAAGAAAAACTGCAGAAGACTTTTTGTAATTACGAATACATGGTATGTTTGTGTATGACGCCTTGAATGTGGTCTAATGGTCTCGAAAAAATTTGAAGTACACGTCTTTAAATCTAAGATTTAATATCAAGACAACAGTATTAATGGTTTAAAAAAGAATTTATTTAAAAACCACTAAAGAGAATCCACTTAAGAGCGGTGTGTTAATATGGGCGTTGTATTGTGTGTATACTCAAAAATCTTAGCATACCTTATATATTAGCATTTTGGTTGTCGACTAATGGAAAAGGCGGACTAAGATCTGCAAGGTAAGCTGGTATTTTAAATTTTATATATATCCCAAGAATTTATTTTACTGTACGATACAATAAGACTACATTTTGATATTGCGAAAAATCTGTAAGACATTGATATAATGTGAATTCATCAATCGAATCTTGACATCACTCAGTCATGTTACGTAAGCCTATATTATTTCACGTAATAGATTATAATATTAGAATAGCTTATCTTAACGAATAAAATAGGGAGTGGGCATAATATTTTCCACACTCTGTTTATCAATAAATGATGATAGGAAATGTTATTAAACATTTACGCATAATGTCTTTATTTTCAACCAGAGGATCTCCGTGGCTCTGTCTGTGTCTATCTTATATACATATATATTATAAAGCGGAAACGTTTGTTTGTTTGAACACACTAAACTTAGGAACGCGGGGAAAATAGTGGATGAAGTTTTTTATTGATAATTTAATTTTTTATTTATAATTTTTTAATTTTATTAAAAATCTCCACAACTACTAGACCTATAAACTTCAAATTACCCAAAGATATTTATTTCGTGACGTAGGCGCCCGGTAAGATGGGACAATATGATCACGCGTCATTGACGGGCATACAGCGAACGAAGTGCAAAATAAAAAGGGAGCACACCGACTTGGTCTTGACTGCCCCGAATGTGCATTTTAAGGCATAAAAAGGCGTACTTGACGCGATTGATGTTTCTTTTTTTATTGTTAGTATTAGTTTACCATTATTCGACATAAACAAGCTATTAAATTTTCTGTAATTCATAGTGTAGTGTAGTAGTTCAAGATATTAGCGTATTCAAGGAAACGAAAAATGAAACAAACTTTTAATCTTTATAATATTACTATTTTAACATTCAAATTTCAATTACCAATTCAATAGTACCATGCAATAATGTGTTATCTCACAACAATATAAACTTATACGTAATCTCGGCATTAAATAGTGTTAAGTTTAAAACTCTTACGTTCATAATGTTCAAAAGTTGGTCATGTAAGGTAACCGAACTCCCAACCCTCGGCTCAATAGCGGGCCTATTACCATTGTGCTAAGTAATACGATTGGTAATATTATAATCCTATGGATCATGAAGTCTGTTCTATGTAAAATATTCTTATTTTCAAAAAGCATTGATTCACTATAAATGCCATTAATATATCAGTTAATTTCAGATTATTCTACTATAACTATATAACTATACTACTACTACTGTAACTATGTATATACTACTATAACTTATCTTTAAGTGATTATATTACATATACAGCATTTTTAGATGTATAGATTCCATTCATTTATCACCATATCTCCAAAAGTACATAGCCTAAGGAATTGACATTTGTATATTCTTTATACAACGTAGACACCCTTAAAGAGGGATTTTACGGTCACGAGCGGCCAATGGAAAAACACGAACGAAATCGAAGATACCAACTAACCTATACATACATTAACGAAATACCACTAACTGGGCTCAACACAATGCCTCTAAAACTAACAGAACTAATTCTGTTTCTCAATACTAATAAATAAACTGTCAAGCCGTAACAAAAATACATAAATTAAGTATATTTGATCGTTTCATGTAAATATCACTATATAACCTAAGTTTATATATATGTGGTCTTTGTCAGTGAGTAGTTGTGACCGAGTTCAATGAACTAGCTAGCTTCAGGATAGCAATGGATATAATGGCATGTTGCAAACTGTCGAGCTACGTACTGCGCTTGTTTGCACCTTATTCTTATTCATAATATTTTCGTTCAGAATCGAGCTTAAGACTTACCTATCGGTATCTTGTATTTTCAATTCACAGATCATCAATTCTTATACGGAATAGTATACAATAACACTTAGCAGAAGTACTTAAATGGAATTATTAGGCCCTAATGACAGAAGTGTTACAGATAACGAATATATTGAAGTAGCGGTGAATAAAAATGATTGTTTATAGGTCCCACAATAACACCACAATCTCGCCTGATGTCGTTAAGTGACGATGTGGCCTATTGAAGGGATTGTCGTAACACGCCTATAGGTATTTGGCGGCAGAATTTCAACTTGAGGGTGGAAGCTAGCCAGGCGAGCATTGGATTTATCCGAGCTTGTGCTCTACCACCATGCTATAGCTGCATCACGATATTTTCCTTAATTGAAAGCTCAAGCTTATTGCAGGTAGATTCAAACTCACATTCTTTGACGCGGCGTACGTACACACTACCTACTTAGCTGTCAGTAATTCATAATAGCAAAAAATTCCCTTCTAGAGAACAATAAAAAAACTATTTTTTTTTATTACATGATACAATTGTAAAAAGTATACAGGTACGTTTAAATATTACGAACGGAAAAATTTTATTTCTTTAACAAGCAAACGTATGATACTAGTTATGATAATAGTAGCTATTTATTGTTTACGAACTTTGTGTACAGGTTTATTAACAATTGATAATTAAATTCCACAATTTAGCTTTTAATTTAGTGAATCGGTTGGATTATTACTGATTTAATAATAAATATTCTTTTGAGAACAATTTTGTTGTATTTTAGTCGCTTATATGTCGTAAGATTTATAATATTTTCACCGTTTCTCTTTATAAAATGACCCCAAAATATTTTACATTAAAGTTAATTTACAAAGTGTAATCTGTTTTAAAGCGTATCTCGTTATAATATCGTTATATTTATTCGGACTTTATACTACTAGCTCAATGCTTTGTATATTACGTAAACTTAACTAAATTCGACCCTGATTGTTTGTAGGTGTGTCCACTACGTACCACGAGGCGTGGCGATATCACGTGATCTACTACGATGTATCCCAAACATTACATCTAGGGTTGCTAATCAAAGCAATGTACGCTTGCGTTCTACAAAATTTATACGACCTTTTTATGACTTATGTAATTTCATGGTTATCTGAGCAGTATTGCCTTTCCTGGATAGTACGATGCTATAATTGTGTTCGACTAACCACAATTACCACACAATGCTGCTAGCTCAGCTGGTAGTGCGTATGGACACCGCGTCAATGAATGTGAGTTCGAATCCACCTGCAATAAGCTTGAGCTTACGGTGAAAGGAAACGTGATGTGACCATAGCATTACGGTAGGGCTTTTCTCATGCCTGCCTGGCCACTCTCAAGTTGTAAATCTGTTGCCAACTAGTGCCAAATACTATGGTGTATAATGTATGAATAGGTAAGTTCCGGCAGTTGCACCTGAGAGCTGGTCCCTCCACTAGGCTTAGTGTGTCCATCATCTTACAGCAGATAAAAGTAGGTCTAAACCTATAAACTATAAACCAATAAGCATAATTCCTGAAATAATTACATGCCAAGGCGTTTAGCGATACTAGATCAGACTTGGTCAAATAAAGTCGTAATCGTCAAACGTTAATTTTCATTTATATACAATAAATTACACGCGATTTGTGAGCACCAGGCTGCCAAAGTAAGGTTCCCTGTATCTTGATAAATAGTGTCTCCGACTAGGTATAGATGTGTGATGTATCTGTCGATCCCACATTAGTGAAATGAATCATGTATGTATTTGAGTGTAATTGGTAAATGTAAACTGGACTGCAATCATGTTAGACGTCGTAATAAAACTGTACCAGTAACACCATCTTGGTTTGTAGTGTTTCGGGAGCTAGTATGTATAACTAGGTGCTGTAAGGCTTACAAGCTGTTGTGATAGTGACAGTCGTCGATGGAATAAAAATTTCTCAGTGGTACTTTACTATCGGGTTTAGTACATAATGAAATTCATTATTAACTTTCTGTTATTGACGGTACAAAATTTGCAGGTTAAATGCCTATATTATTTATACATAACAAATTATTTAAAACCCTAGCTTGTCTTAGAAATCGTTCTGAAAAAGCTTTATCGAAAAATGAGGATTAATAAATATATCAATCAAGCAGCAAATGCATTGATATAGAATAAATAACGTCGGTGAATAAGACATTTTTTATTATAATAACCTGTAAGGAAATAAAATATTACGGTTGTTTCAACCCTATAAATTCTTGTTAACAACTCAATAATATAATTGGATCATCATCCGTCAACATCGTAAGTGCGGTCGAAGGCTTCTTTATTGAAAAATAATGGTTTCAAGAGTACTTTATACAGACAAACATATATAACATATACCAGCAACCCAACCCGGCTCCGTACAGTTAGTAGAGAACTTGTTAGGTGCATGTGTCTATTAATTGAATTGAGTAGGGAGATGTGAATAGTTAACTCAAATAATCGATTAACTTAATGATATGTTTAAAAACATTTTCTAGCAATATTTTTTTAATTACTGCAAAAACCAGATCGTGTCGTATGTTTAACACGAAAACGATGGCGATTTTTTTCATGCCAGTCTGAAAGCCTTTTGGCAGGTGGATATATACTAGCTAATTCAGCTTTCGTTTTGATAACTGAATCAATAAAGAGTCACTGTAACGGGTTTGTAACGATGTTCCCGGTGGTCGTGACCTACTCGCTGGATATATGGATATGTACCACCTGCCCTGAACGAGCCTAAGCTTGCGCTTGCTACTATTTTGGATGTTACTCTGTGTATGGTAATCGGTTACAGTTGTCGTATCGCAACCACTTACACGTATACTTACACAAAATACACGTAAAACTTATAGATGCCATTCGATGCAACAGTTGCTTTTTATATTTTACTGCTTGCTTTGTTGTACTGGTAACAAGACACATACATATGTTCACTTATATCAATAATATCCATATATTTTGTTTTCCTTTTTGTTGATCGGTTTCGAAGAAACATTTGCAAGTGTTATTAGCTCATTTTAATGGTAGTGACCTATAAATTCTTTTCGTATTATATTTAAACCATAAGTAAATAAATAAGTGTAAATAAGTTATATTTAGAGTGAACAGAATAACTGACCAACATTTTTAAGCAACTTCTTTATTTATATCATCCTAACCTAGTATAGCTTTAGTTATACACTAGCCGTACCAGCGGTTTGGTTTAGCTGTTACAGGTTACTAGCTGATGCCTCCGATTTCGTTCGCGTTTTTTCGTTAACCATGCGTGGTCCTAAAATCCGTAGATGAAAGATGAAAGGAATAACCGTGCTAAATTTTAAGTCCATCAGTTTGGTAGTTTTTAGAAGATATCGTTATGAGTCAGCGACTGGTAACCCGGTTATATAATTATATGTAGTTTTATGACACAATAGGTAAAAATAGAATAGTAAGCATTCCATCGTAAGAAAGACAACCACTGAGGTGTGATTTGTACCATGTTACCATGTGTTATAACACAATTCACGACGCTATTCGAACTACTACTTCTAACTGGAGTCCATTTTTAGTACTGTAATGCCAAATAGAGATAATAAACCTCAAGTTTTAAGTTAAAGTATCGTCTACCGAGCACCAAGAATTGTATATCAAAGTATTATAAGTTTATTTGTTATCAATTTTTGAATTTTATCACCTATCCTGAAAACAGGTTTTTGGATTATCCTATAGCTTCATCTATAAAATTAGTTATCATCATGTCAAATTTTATCAACATTCGTCCAGTTGTTTCGGAGTGTTGCGCGTTCACGAGGTCATGCATACAATTAATTCCAATGAATTCTATGTTGCTAACAAAGTGCACACATATTATAATACAAAAATATACATATTTGGCACAGTTTCAGATTTATTATATGTACTGATTTTAACCAAATGAAATCACGTCACGAAAATAGCATAGATAGATTATTATTAGTTGCGCCCACAACATTGTTTGCATGAACTTGAGTAATAAAAATTGGTTCCTTATTTTATAGCCGTGAGGGAAGATTTTTTTAACAATGTATAGCATTCTTTATTTTTCATCAAAAACGTAAAAATATACAGTTTTATATCCTAAATGTGAGAAATATTCTATTTCCTATTTTTCATATAGATTTTTAAAATCTTTTTCATCCTTAAGTTTTATTTTTATAAGACAATAGGTAGTATATGGTTTTCTCTAATGCCCACCCCATTTATGTACCGAAATTCATACAAATTGGTGTAGCAGTTTAAGTGTGAAATCATAATAATTTTACTTCCGTATTTATTTATTTTTATAGCAATACGATAACAAAGAAAGCAAACAAAATAATATTACATTATATTAAATTTCCTTCAGCCGTTCCACATGATAGCCACGATAGTTGTTGTCACAGAGAAACATCACTAAAAAATTCGTCCCAATATTTAAAAGTTAAACATGGCGACAAGTATAATAATGTGTTATTTGGAATGAGACATTGTAGTGGAAACTTATGTTTTAGCTTCAGCGAAGCAGACACTCGATGTGCGGCCACTGGTATTATGTATGTTAGATAAGTTCATAAAAATAAATTGAGTATCATTAACTTTATAAATAAAAAAAATAATATATATATTTTTTTATTATATATCAAGATAACCAATAAATATTTCAGTTTATTACCAAGGTTTACAAAAGATAACCTATTTTAGCTTCATTTTTATTGTTTCAAACTCGCCATTTGTTATATTTATATCAACGACTATAATGCCCCTTATCCATTCTACTACAGTTTTGATTGTAACTCTCTCGAGCATGTGAAACAGGAAAATTGTTGTGAATGCTTAGTGAAACGTAGCCTTAGCAAATCTAAATGATTAAAAAATATATTAAATTTAAACCCACATGATTTTTAACGTTTTCGTAATTTTTCTTGTAGGTTGCGGTTATTTTATATTTACACTTGTTAAAGGTACACTAACCATTAATTATTATGGTTCAGTAATTTTAAACATATATAAAACAAAATGGTATAATCTATAATATGTACATAAAACAAAGGCGGGTTATTTACAGCATTTATAACTCAAGAACGGCTGGTCCGGTTTTAATGATCTCTGATTTGTTCGATTCATGTCCGTCCTGAAAAGTAGAATCAATTTTTAATATTCTTTTCATGTATATAGTCTAAAATACCTACTGCGTTTTTGAATTTTTGATTTCTTTCCAAAAGTTTTTCTCATCTGATTTCTTGATATAAGCAAACTTTACATCTAGTCACTATGCATCCGTAGTATAACCTACTGTTTTTATTTCGATTTGACTATATTGTTAGCTGAATTGCCTTGGCCAATTCATCGGACTTTAAGGAGAGTGCAGAAAGGAACTAGCTCAAGGGTGCCAAAGTTGCCGAACCTCTGTTTAGAATGTTACCGATATTTAACCATCGAATGAATCCCTAACATTTTAGCTAAACTAGCTACACATATATAAATATCAAATGGCATACACTGACATGAGTCATAGTTGTAAACTGCTTACATTATTATCATTATTACATGATACGGTGCAATGTCATTTTACGTGGGGTGAGCAAAGTGTATCCTTTGCTCACGTTTACAAATACAGATCGGCACACGTGTCACGTGGCGTGCCTCGCCTGCGATAATGTATGACACTAGTGACACATTTATAGAACTAAGTGCAAGTGCTAAATTAACTTTGATAGTTCTAGGAAAATTGGTGTAAACAACCGTTATATGCGTCTCAGAGATATCACTTATTGATGTAATTTATGCAACAAAAACCACAAAAGAGAGTGTTTCCTTAAGGATTTACAATTTATTACATTTGTATACATGTATATATACATCGGCGCTGGAAAGCATATATGTCTGAATCAGAAAAAATGGCATGGAATGTTGGTCTTGGTCTTCTGCGATAAAATTAAAAATTGATACAACATTAAAAAAATGCAGTTATTGGGGACTGCCAATAGAAGTGAAAACTAAGTAACAGAGAGAGAGATATATACTTTGTCCATATATAACGCTTTATCACTTTATATAAACCGCAGAATCGATTGCGATGGATTTTGGTAAAGGCGGTTTTTGGTGGTGAAAGCGTAACAAAAACACTCACTTTCGCATTTATAATTAGTATGATACCGATCAAAAGTGATTTTTACATATACTATAACTACGTTTTTACATCCTTATCCTTACTAATATTACAAATGCGATAGTGAGTTTGTTTCTTTGTTACACTTTCACGCCTTAAACGCTGAATCATTTGTGATGAATTTAGGTATAGAGATAGCGATGTGAAACCTCTTTATGTATATTATAATGTCATATACGAAACAAATTATTATTTGTATACATATTTAATATCGACTTTAATACAAAATGTCATAATGAACGTATAATCTTTTACTTATAAAGATTATTCCCACAGATAAAAGGGTCTTGAAGACGGTGATAAGCTTTTTTTCGCGAAAAACTTATTGCAAACGTGGTAAAGAGAGAAATAAACTTTGTATGAAACTTTTTATTGCGTCATCCCATTTGACAATATCAATATTAACGTGGGTGAAGCCGAGGGTAATAGCTAGTCTATATATATATATAAACGAAATTTCATTGAATGACTCATCACGATATCTCCAAAATTACTTGACTTTGACTTATAATTTTGCATGGATATTCCATTCACGGCGTAGATCGTAAGAACGGATATCACGATCACACACGGTCAACGGGAAAAACGGCAACGAAGTCGGGGGTGTCAGCTAGTATTATTATGAATCATCCAATGTTCTGTTCGTGTGTTGTTTTTAATACTAATTTACTTATTTAACAGCTTATAACAAAAAAAAACTATGCTTCTATTGTTTTTATACTTAAGGTTTAGCGTTATGGCTATAATCTCACCTGTTGTTCAGTGGCGATATGGTTCATGATGATAGGCATGCTAAGCCTAGTCGAGGTATTGGTTCTTAAGTGCAACTGCCGAAACACACCTATAGGTATTTAGTGGCAGATTTTCGACTTAAGCATGGTAGCTAGCGTGTTGGCCATTAGAAAAATCCCTACCACCATGCTATGGTTCCTCACGATGATTTACCTCAGCGAAAGCTCAGGATCATAGCAGGTGGATTCGAATTCACGTCCACTGACGCGGCGTCGGTACACGCTACCACTTAGCTATCATCGCTTCAATGCTGTGAAAAAACTCTTATAGTCAACAGTATTATCTTTTCAATTGACGAATACGAAATGAAATTTTGTCTTAAATTAAATGCTCAAGATGGTTAAGACATTCTATTGGATAAGATTCATACCGAGTCGATAAAACACCTTGGCAAATAAAGTATTATTAATAAAATTAAATTAAAATCATGAAAATGGTTAATGTACGTATATCAGCCATCTGGTGTATAGAATATCAATATGACTACACGGTTGGTTCAGGGGCTTAAGCAGTAGCCTCGCTGCTAACGCAGCGCCTAAGTGTTGTAGGTTCGAATTCCACATATGACAGTTAATTTTGTAATCCACAAATTATTTTTTGGCCTCTGGTGTTACTTTATGGTTGTTGTGTATAGTTATTTTCGCTTCAAACAGCCGAGATTTCCTACTAAAGCATATGCCACAATAATACAGCGGTATATTTTTTGCTGTGTCATATATTTTGAATCCATGATATTTCCTAAGTTACGCATTTTAACAAAATACTATAAACTGAAAAGTTGTTCTTAATTAAATTCTCCCAATGATTAATAAATTCATTTACATAAGGATTAATACCATGTTGATAAAACAGCTTCGCAAATGAAGTGTTATTATGAAACGAAATTGTAAATAATAAAAATAGTTATTTTAAGTAAACCAGAGAAGATAGAATTTATTTTTAGGACTTTTTAAGAGGAACATTTGTCTCATACATAACTTTCTTGTAAATTAAATCATTGAGGCAACGCTCGCCAAGAAAGCCTACAGAATATTTTTATTCCTGTTTTTATCATTATTATCAATACTGCTTTAATATCGTTTTAGTGGTAGCACGATGTTATATAGCCTAAAGCCTTCTCCAATGATTACTCTATCAAATGCAAAAATAATGATTGAAGTACGGCTGATAGTTTCAAAGATTATTGCGTTCAAACAAGAATAGATATGCAAATTTACATTGGTTTACATTGTAAACATTTAGTACTGAAAAATAATTGTTTGTCGCCATTTAAAATATATGTATAAATTATTTTTTCTATGAACGTTGGTTTTTCAGACTCAACGGAAAATGCTCTTTGTATATGATCAAATTAGGTTCCAACTTTATGGCTACATCGACTCATTGTTGTGTGCAGGGCCGGATTTAGAAGAAAAGAGATTCTAGGCTATTCTACCTATGAGGCCCTTTCTTCACCTCTCGCGTTGATCTTAACCTACACATTTTTATATTTGTTTATTAGTCATATTCGAAAACTATTCCTTATTTTTCGGCACAGTGTTTTAGTATTCACTGTTTTTAGAATAGTGCAGTTTTAATTTTACTAACAACTTGAATATAGGCCCTTCTTGATCTTGAGGCCCTAGGCTAAAGCCTAGTTAGCTTTTAGGAAAATTCGGCCCTGGTTGTGTGATAGTCTAAATAAGTTTCGGTAAAACCAATTATCCTTCAAAATCAACTTTACCTCAATCGTTTTTTTATGAGTCCGTCTAGACGACATTGACGTCAATTCCATCAGAAATTATAGAGCGACTACAAGGTTCGATTATATTATTGTTGTCGCGGTAAACAGTTTGTCTTAATGATATTAATTATATTCCACTTACGTAAATATTTCTTTAAATGTAGCAACGCAAAACGTGTCTCGATAGTACATATACGGGCTTAATATAAACTGGGCTTTGATATTACCCCCCTTGAATATACATTTTCAATTAAATTTGCTATCAAGTCCACATAGTTATTATAATATTGACTTCCCTTGAATAGTTGATTCAGAATAGATTCATTTAGGTATTTATATCACCAGTGAGTAATACGGCTTATTGTTATTATACAAGGTAGATAATGCTTTATAATATAGAAATTAAATACGGGTCTAAAATGCGACTTACTTTTTAATAATTGCTCGACGTTTCGGTCTAGTTACACGTGGTCTAGTTAGCCGTGGTCACGAGCCGAATGCTAATATCAAAGCCTATATTACTGAAACCACAATTGTGGTTTAACAAAAAAGAATTGCGGTCTGAAGCGAAGAACGCTCAGTTGGTAGTGTGTACGGATACCGCGTCAATGTATGTGAGTTCGAATACCTGCAATAAATTGGAACTTACAGTGAAGAAAAACATCGTGATGAAACCATAGCAAGTTAGTAGCATTTTATTTAATGTCCGACTGGTTAGCTACCAGCCTCGAGACAAAATTCTGCCGCCAAATAGCTATACGTGTGTACCGGCAGTTGTACTTGAGAGCTAGTCCCTGCATTAGGCTTAGCGTGTCCACTATCTTGGGCCACTTTGTTACTTAACATCAGGTAAGTTTGTGGTCATAATGTAAAACCTATAAATTATAAAAAATAACTAACGAAACGCGACCTTACCTAAGACCTCCTAGTCTTGAGAGTACGACGAGGTCAAAGATAGATTCCGTTTTAAAAATGCTACCTTAGACTAGGTCTAACCTTACTGAGATCATATTTCAGCAATTCCTCCAAATAGGTTATTCGTTAATACATTTAATACTGAAGGCGGTGCATACTCCCGCCTACCATTGCCATAGTACTTTTACTAGCCTTGGGACTGCCAGCTTAGCTTTTGTAAAGACTTTAAAATTACATCAGATGGATATTCCTTCCAAGATCCTCTGCTCCGAATTTCGATATCATCCTTCCATTTTTATCATTCCATATGTTTGCAAAACTCAATACCGTTGGTGGATATGTATTACTGATGACGTTTGAGAAATGTCCTATTATTACTGCTACGTACTGCGCTTACGGTCAGCTACATAAAATAATTAAACCTCTTTGCCATGTTAAGATACAATATTATGTACCGTCGTTCTATGTATAGTATATACAAAATCTGTAAAATTAGTCTTCCATTTCTAGTTATTCAATCCTGATAGGTTAGTAGAACACAGGTATAGGAGAGGGCGGCCTTAGCGAGAAATACTCGAACTTCCATCGACATTGTCTTTAATGGTTAGTTAAAATAGTACCACTTATATCACCACCACCGACAAGAATATACTTATAGTCCTCGTATGAGTACTGTGAACTGGTAAAATAAAACTGCTTTCTAAAATGTATGGGAATCCATATATATATATACCACTTAGTAGTATTATATTTGTATTGCGTGGCGATTAAACTCAACCAAGGCTCGGTTTATCCACGCCCTATTATGGGCAAGACAATTACTCTCTGCCCGTACCTGATTATGCTCCTCCTGTTTAGGAACACTATGTTTACAATTTCTTATTATTTTGATTTTAGCAGTGCGACCATGGTTCAGTACGATCAACAAACTATAGTGAAAACTTGGAAATTAGCGGTTTTTTTATTGCCTGTCACGTCATTTATACGCTAGTCTCTCTGAAGCTGAATGTAAAATGAGGGAAATCGTAACATGACATGTCTAAAGAAACTGATCTCAATCCTAACGAGTAAAAATCCCTACTGCCTCGAAAATGTATTTATTGTCTTAAAATTCCACTAATATACAAAAAATATTTTACGTAATTTTGTACATAACATTGTACTTATCTGAAAACATATAGGTAGTGTAAGTATAGAAATATGTATTATATAAATATTGCTGATATAATATATATCGATATATCTTGTCTATTGACTTTGATCGATTGTTTTAATATGACGTACCGAAAAAGAAATTCATAATAAGTAGAATTTCAGGGTCGAGTTTATTTTGAAATTTTTAATAAATATGAATCAAATGGGTAACAAAGAGAGTACTCGTTTATCATAAACGTGCTATCGATCGTTATAAGGGAAAAAATATAATCCGTGTCCATATTAAGTATCTGGTAAAAGCAAAGCGATAGCGAAAACTGTCTAGAATTTACCTAGAGATTACGAATTCGTATTATGTAGCAACTAAAACAAGGCTATAACAAAAAAAAATTTACCAAGAACCAACGGTAAGCAAAAATTTTGCATATTTGTCTATAGACTAGGAATATGTTCAAATTACGCACGACCATTAGAGCAAGCGCAAGGCGATCCGTGAGCCATTTGATCTGTTAGATTTCGAAGACCCTGGAGGTGACTGTTTGGTCGATTACTAATCGACCTGCTTAATATATTTTAGTAGTTTTTGTAAGTATTGTTTCATTATAATCTCTAACCTATCTAATTTATTGTAAACTTGAGTACGATTAACTGTTTGAAGTTCATAATTGTACCAAATAATATTGAAAATATATTAAACACCAGCTAGTAAACCAAGTTCTTAAGAAACATTGTTTACGAATTTCACAGATCCTCATCTATTATTGTTAACATCTCTTAACATTTGTCATACTTTTTTTATGCTAACGGGCAGCTAACAGGCAGACGGCCCATCTGATGTTAAATGGTGACCGTCGCCTATGAACAACTGCAACATCAGCGGCTTTACAGCCGTGTTTCCGACCTTGGAGACCGTATTTCACTCTTGTTGAAAAGAGCCCCATATTATAACCTTGGGGGAAACCATGTCGGGCAGTCCGTTCCAAAGATCTAATGTACGCGGCAGGATATATATATCTACTTACATAAACAAATTATTTGCTACGCAATAATTTTAATTTATATGACGAGTATAAGTGACGACTTGAATAATAAAAACTTTCGTGTAGTAAGCATCATGCTAGTAAAATAATTGCTCGTTTTTATACATTATAATTATGTTTAGCGTTATGACCTTCACCTGACGCTAAGTTAGTTAAATTACTAGAACTTTCTTGATAATTCTAAATCGATTACAATAGATTGCACTAATTTTAGAATTTTCTAGATAATTCCAGAAATGTTTAGAACTTTCCAGCAGACACCAGATCGCTAATAACAGTTTTATACATTTTGAAACTTACTAGATCATTCCAGAACTTTTCAGATCTTTCCAGAAGTTCTCATGAGTTAGAAAAGTACAGAAATATATTTTTTTCACATTCACGCCACCCACAACCACCCACGCCAACCAAAGTTATCACCTGGAGACCAAGGGGTATTTACCACCCCAACGGGAAGTTGATTGGAGTTGGTGGTGATACATTGGTGACAGATAGATTTTGATTTATTCAATTACTCATTTACATTCTATGGTCTCAGTCATGGAGGTTACATGTGGCATTTATTTAATTACACGGGTGAGTGAACCTCTTTCGAAAATCAATCTCGGTCTGTCCTAATTAATTCGCACATGAGTTCAGCCTGGATCTAGTTAAAACCGGTTGCTGGCTCTGTGCCCGGTGACGTCACGCATCTGAACGTCGACCGCTGCGCAACGCGGGTGTCCGTTGTCGAGTATCAAGACGGGGACAGCACAGTTAAGTTCAGCTCAGTAAGGCAAAGAAACAGTTTTACTAGTTCTTCGTATATATTTGAAAAGTGCGATCATTATTTCAATGTTTATGGGTGCACTTATAATGGTACTTTCAGGTGTCTGTTGCGGTTCAAAGTGAGATTACAGATATCATGTTAATCTATAATTTTATAAACAAAAATTATCGACTAATAAGTTATTGTTTTAAAAAAATTATCTCAGCCTTATGTTTGTGCACAATAATAGTGTCATTTTAAAAATTATATTAGATCTAGTCTGCGTTCTAGTTTTAAATTCTAAGTGACTATATATGGGAACAACATTAGTAGAAAATTCGTCTACGATTTTGTAATTATTCTGAAAGATACACAAAAGCAGTCTAATCGATTAATAGTAAAGATCCAATAATACGATAAAGAAGAAATATTTATACACTTTCCTCATTGCGTCAAAATTACTTTGCTATATTTTTTGTCGATCGATACTTTTGTAAATAGTAACTGACTCATGCATCGTTCATTTAATATTGTGTATGTAAAAATATCATTCATAAGCACGATGAAAGATCGCGTATGGAATTAAATTATAAGCTTATTATTAATACTATTACTTTCACCAAAGTACTCATGGTAAGAATAATTGAAGTGTATAAAAGTAAATCAGCTTTGCTTTTATACACCTCTATTTCACATTTTATCTAAGTTTTATTGAAGGTTAGTGTTTGCTCACCCTCGTCTGACGTCAAGTTGACTATGTTGCTTATAATGATGACACGTAACTGAATCACCCAAATGTAATTGCCGGAACATATTCTTTCGATGATGAACAATCTTCTAACTTGGAATGATAAATTAGGTGAACTTACTGAAAGGAAATCTATGACGTAAAACAGATACAAGAACCTTTCGCCGTGTATTTTCATATAGCTTTTAATCAAATGTAGATTGCAAATAATTTATATGTTTGTTACGTTAATTTTTATGTGTATGACAGAGAGACAGTTGTCGTTTGCAGAATTCATAATAAAATAAATTTCTTTCGTTGGTTAGCTAGTTCACTGTATTTATGTTGTTTGTGTAATTACTTAAGCACTTAGAGCTGAGTGTCCTTTAGCAATTTATGTTTAGTAGCCTTTTGCAATTTATGGCTTCTACCTATATCTATATGTATTAAATGTGTTCCAGCATTTGAACTTAAGAGCCAGTAACTGGACTAGGCTTTGCATTCTCACCATCTTGTGCTACATCGTCACTTAACATAAGCTCAAATTGTGGCAGCAATGCTAATCCTATAAAATAATAAAAAAATATATCCTAATTGTTTTTATCGTGGGAAAATGCTTTTAGGCATACCTACCCTGGTAGGCTGGGAATGGTATCCCATCGGTCCGGTTTCTCTCCCTCCCCGCCGCCTCCTTAACGTACATTACTGTCTCGCAATGTGAGACGGCAGAGGTTCACGCGTTCTAGTTCCCGACCATTAATGTAATCACTGCCGGGAGCGAGAGATCCGGGCCAACCGCCGCGACGAGCTCACGGCGTAGCGTGTCTCAGGCGGGACATTCTGCGAGTGTGTGCTGCGCGATGTTTCTCGCGCAGTGACAGTGATGACACCCTGCCGTATGCTACCGGCATATGCGACACAGGAAGTTCCCGAAGCAGCCGTGCCCCGAGAGCACCTGGGTCGACGCCACCCTTCCACCACTAGGACCATGTGGAGCTGTGTCTACAGCACTGTGATTTCTCGAGGCCCGAGTCCGCCTTCTTGAAGCTCCAGCATCTCCTCGCGTCTTTTGTATAGAAACGCGTGGGCTCTTGCCTCCAGGACCCAGGGTGGGGATCCAGTGGGGGACCCAGGGACGCGCGGGCGGCTCTGACGGCCATCACCCGTTGTGGTCTGCGCAATTGCGCGATGTTAAATGGAGCCCCGTACAGGGCTATTGACTGCATGACTCCTAAATACAGCTTTCGGCAGGATGAACTCGGACTTCCCAAATTCGGCAACAGTCGGACTAACGCGCCCACTGCACCCATGAGACGGGGAACCCAACTGTCGGAAGTGCTCTTTGAAAATTCATCGGCTGTCGAGGACGAGACCCAGATACTTCATCGTCGGCTTGACACCGATGGACACGCCTCCCACGGACACCTTAGACTTGCTTACATAAGTGGTGCCATTAAGCGAAGACTTCGCTCTTTATTTTAAATTGGGTTTCAAGTATGAAAGATGATAAACCAATAGTCAAATCTACGTTTTTAACTTCTTTCAAAATCCGTTTGTATTTTGAACCTTAATTAACAACTAGTTTGAGGATTTGTAAAATACTTTTTTTTTTTTATACTTAATGTTTAGCGTTATGGCCATAATTTCACCTGATCTTAAGTGACGATACGGCCCAAGTTGGTAGACACGCTAAACCTGTGGAGGAACTGGCTCTCAAGTGCTGCTGCCGGAACACACCTATTGGTATTTGGCGGCAGGTTTACTACTTGAGGGTGGTAGCTACCCAAGCGGGCATTAGAAAAAGCCCTACCACCATGCTATGGTTTCCTCACGATGTTTTCCTTCACCGAAAGCTCAAGCTCATTGTAGGTGCTTGGAATCGAACCCATGTCCCTTGACGTGAAGTCGTGCACACTACCACTGAGCTATCATCGCTTCAAATACATAGTTATTATAAAGGAAAAGGTAAAATAACGAGTGAAAAAAGGCACTCGGTTTACAAATAGTAATGGTTTTGACGTTCATAACCGCCTTCTTAGGACCTAAATTGAATAAAGATTTTTGATTACAAATGTTTTTTTTTACTCTGGTAGAAAAACTCAAAAATGGGTGTTATTATCGAGCAGACTTTAATATTACACAACAAGTTCTATGATTCAAGCTCGCTATAAGAATTGTGAAGGGAGTTGAGACCATACCCAAGTTGCCTTTTCCTATAAGTCGCTAATGTAAGACTCAATAAAAAAAAAGGGATAATATTCTATACAGCATGTCATATAATGTTTTCGCATACATGTTGTAGTACTGAGTAATATAAGCAAAGTAATTGGATATATTAATTCAATATTCATTATTATTAGCTTCTCATCCTTTTCCCAAGATATTTGGCGTTAGCGCAATACGTTTTCTTCGTCCAATCCCTATCAGCCGCCATCTCTTCATTTACTTCCTTTTCTTTTATCTCATTCGTCACACACTATCCAACTTTTCTTTGGTCTTCCTCTTCCTTTCAATCTTTTATTATTCCTATCCGCCACTTTTGTCATCACATGCTTTTCCTCTCTTTTTTTGTCATGATCAAACCAAGAAAAAGGATTTCCTATCAACTTCTCTTCTTCTTTATTCTATATTTAAGTCAATATTATTGTATGAAAATGTAGTATTAAATTGACAGAAAGTGAGATCGCCTTCTTAGAATTTATAAGTCTCATATATCGTATGACCATGATAACACAGAACCTACCTTGCATTATTCGCAAAGTACCTTGACCTATTTTTATGTTAGTTTTGACTATCCATTGTTTCTTAGTCAATGTGTATGAACGCAAAGCAAAACGTAAACTTACTATAAATGTTGAACTAGCATTTTTTCGTGAGCATATCAACCAGATTTTATTTCATTTGTACGGTTAATGCGTATATGTTAATGCATATACTTTATACACCGAATCGCGTAATTTTAGCCGGTGGAAGTGCTATATAACCTGACCTCTTCTTTCTGGTATTTCCAGGTATGTATCGCGTAGTTTTAAAACCAGTATTCATTATAGAAACATCGGTACACATGTTATACACCCTTAGCGTTATTAAAATTTTGATATATAAAAACTAGCCTTTTCCGCACGCTTCGCCGGGCGAATAATATATTCAGAGAAAATGCATTCATTTTGTCTTTATGGCGGTTTTTTTTTTCTTCATAAAAGTAAAATTGCAGTAAAATGATTAAAGATCATTGGAATTCAATTGATGAATAGCCCTAAATCATCTACAAATAATTCCGCATCGATTAGTCATGGTTCCATATAGCTACGGTCAGTAGTTTTGACGTGATTGCGCCTCAAACTAATATCATATTCATTATATACATATATAAATACCGCATTACGTTGTTAATCCGTAGTAAGCTCCGAAACTACTAAACCGATCTTAATAAATTTCACACACTTCCATTTCGCCTAACTTAATAGATAGGATAGTTTTTATCTTGCAAGTAACGTGATAAGTAGAGATATGGTCGAGTTGTTGATTACTGGAAAGAATGGAACAAGTTCTGCTAGTCCAGCTACACCATATATATGATATCTATCTAATCTAATACTATAGAGTAAATCTTATATATTTATATATTACATATTTAACGGTTGTTATGATTTGGATGAAATTTTGTTTTTATATGGATTTTTGGTTTTCACATACACCCACATTTAATTTAATTACATTTAACCTACATTTCATTTTCGTAATAACGCAATATTTCAAAGAAAATTGCATCTAATAAAATAATTATTTATACTCGTGATATTTTTACCTAAATAACCAATAAATAAATATTGTAAAATGTGGATGTTTAATTAGAATGTGATATGCATTGTATTTGCCTGGTGGTAGAGCGTTTTCTAATGTCCGCCTGGTTAGATATAACCCTCAAGTTAAAAATCTGCCTCCAAATACTTATAGGTGTGTTCCAACTGTTGCACTTGAAAGCTAGTAACTTTACAAGGCTTAGCGTGTCCATCATCGTACCCGCCGCGGCCTCCTTCCGCAGACGCCTGAGCCTAGGTTCGATCCTCCGGACAGAAGCCCTCGAGTGACTCTGCTCGCGCGATACAGTGACACTCTACATCACTGAGATTACACCATGACACCGCATACCATTCGTGCACACTAACACGTTAAGTACACGGTTCTGTAAGGGACTACCCTTGCGGCCCTTGAGCTGCTTACCTGATAAGTTCGTAGTTAGTATCACTAATTTAGTAATACAGAACCTGTTGGTTAGTCAGGATCATGAATCTTTTTTCATTTACCGGCAGCAGTCCTAGCCGAGGTAGGGCCGTCCTGGCACCCTTGTGTCTGCTGCCTCGGGGCTGAGTGCCCTCAGTACTCGCCCCCAAAAGTTCGGTGAAGCTGTCAAAGCCCTTGAGGCTAACAAGGTACATCAGTTAGAAAAAAAAAACCACCGTCGTGCGTCACATCGTCGCTTAACATCAGATGAGATTCTGGCCATAACGCTTAAGCTTAACTATAAAAAACACACCATATATATGATGATCCATTGCTGTAAGTATTCATTTTGTATCAGTGAATCAAATATTATGTAGCAATACTTATTGACAAGGTCAATTGTAAAACAACATTTAATAAAAGGAATGATTTTTACTCACGTTTCTTATCGTCCGCCACGTGTTCGCGTTTGTTTACAGAGAAAATTGGCACAAGTTCAAGTTCACGGATTTCTTTATTAACTCTAAGTAGTCTTGATTTATGTTCATGTTAGAATGCATCTGACGAATACGCTATATTTTCTAATTTAGTGGTTAGATTTCGCGCGATCTCTGTGACTTATTAAAAAAACAATTTGATTAGAGCAGTAATCATCTTATCTCATTGGAGTCACTATATGACATTTTACTCACCCTGTAACACCAAGGAATGCATCAATGCTACAAATATATGTCAAATGTAGTATTTAATATATGTTCTAATTTTACTGACAGCCTAAGTTTCATAATATGTAGGCGACTAGAGGTTTGCGGGGTGTGTTATAAGTAAAAACAGCTCCTATGTAGGTAAACTAGCTGTGCCGGCGACTTTGTGGTCAATTTCGTATGTTGGTAGGGCTTTTTCTAATGCCCGCCTGGCTAGCTACCAGCTTCAAGTTGCAAATCTGCCGCCAAATACCAATAGATGTGTCATGTAAAAAACGAATATTGTATTTAACCAATTTTGTTCGTTTTTGTAACTTTTTTCATTACAGCTTAGACTCTATTGGTGGTAGCGTGATGTAAATTAGCTTAAAACCTTACTCAGTGATTGCTCAATCAAATGCAAAAAGAATTGAAGTCCGAATGGTAGTTTCCGCTTGATAATAATACTACATTTAGAAACTAAAACATTAGGTAAATTCGTGAGTACTTATCTATATACCATAAAAATGTATGTGTGTATGTTCTCTATGGATTTCAAAAAAGGGGGACCCATTTTCATTTAATTTTCAGAAAAGGCCAGTGGGTGATCTTGTGATGTTTGGTAGCGACTGGATCAATAGATTTTTTATTTTTTTTATCATCTGGTTAAATAATTAGTGCCACCACACAGTAAAAAAGAATTCGTCGGTAAGAAAACTTAAAATAATATTAATTTAAAGTAAGCCAATATTCTTTAATTCTATAACGTGTACTGTATCGATTTAAAATAATATTTAATACAACGAAAGATATTTTTTCTTAAATTAAAAGAATGTGTATTCTGAGTCGATAGCTTTTGTATGCTAGCTCTAAGAAATACGGTGTTTTTACCCAAGAAAATGAAGTTCTTAATCTGACTATTTTTAGTTTGGTATTAAGGAGAGTTAGCTTCGTTTAACACAAAAAAGTGTTCAATCAAAGATCGTTGATTTATAAACAATATTAATTATATTAATCGAAAAGGTCAGTACTACTGGCTGAAGAGACATTTTCGTACTCTTCATCAGGAGTATGATTATACAGTGATTAGTGTCTTCTTAATATATGTATATATCTATTTAATTCAATTATCAATTTGTAGCAGTACCCATTCGAATACATAAATTAAATTAATAGATTTTACAGTTTTGTTGTTTATTATTTTACATGTCAAATTACAATACAAAAAAGTTGATGTCTGGGTCCTGAATACAGGAACTCAAAATCTTTAAACGGAAATATAATGTATATCTACATAAAATAATAATAACAAGGTAAAACTAGTAAATTTTGCCACACAGTTCCAATTAATGAAACCAGTTCCTTAACAAATAAAAATCCTGAAAAGTAAAATTTCAGAATTACCTAATTATTGTTTTAAATAATTGTTATCTTTTATTTATTTTAAATAAAAATGATACAATACAAAAACAGGTTAGTTATCCCTATCCCATCTATGTTTAATATTTAAAATTAAGATATAGATAAATATCAGCAGTCATAATAATTATACACTTGCATTATCAACACAGAGTTAACACAATACCAATGAAAACTTTTTGGATATGCAAAGATATTAAATTACGTAATTTTGCAGAGCTGGAAGAAAACAAAGCTCAGCTTTGACAGAATGGCAAGCCAGAAAACAATCTTACAAATAAAAAACAAAACCCTATTAACTGTAATGTGCAGCAATTAGATTTAGATGGCTAAACTGTGGAGAGACATGTTTGTTTAAATTATATATATTAAAAAGTGCAAATCCTTGAAAACGTGATTTAATGATATTCAACATCTCAATTATAGATATTATGCACTATGTACACAAGTGCCCTATTGGTATTGGCATAAAGAAAGTACTTTATACATGGTTGTCCTTTTTTAATATTACACTAGTTTTGATTTAAGTTAAATGGAGTCATTCATAATCCCTTTTATAAAAATATCCCCTTTTATATGAATATTGGCAGCCTTTAAGTATCTATTCTAATTATTATAACTGTATACATTGAATACAGGTTTTTTGATAAATTATATACCAATTGTGTTGCCTATGGAGTTTTTAATAATTTCCTCTGAGACAGAAACTCTTCAACATTAGTTTACTCTTTGCAATGTCGTATTTTTGCAGTATTTTTCCATTTTATAATGCTTCTGACCATGGTTCAGTCTTGTGTTGCAGCAAATCTATGGCAGCTTTGTGTAAATCTGAAATGGTACATTGTTGTTAGTACAATGAAATTATTTATTAACAGTAATCTCAACAACCTTTTATCTAGTTTATATCAACATAATTGCTTAAAATATGTACCTAATATATTATAAAATGCGATACCGTAGCTTCCAAATACTCAGATATTTTATTTTATTTTAATTATCCTTGTGCCCATAAAGAGGCATAATTCTTTTATAAGTTCATCAGTTTAATGTGAAAGATGATCCAGAGTAATGTCATTACCTGAAAAAAAAAAACAACCTTTTTAACATGGCACTCTTGTGTCCGAGGGTTTTGCACCATTACCAGCTGGATTAACATGCCTGCGCTTGCACTGAATTCGATTATGACAAGTAGATTATCTTGTCAGCTTAATATTAATACAACAATCTAAAGTTATGTTTAGCAAAGAATAACTGGCGTATTCGAATACATCTGTATGCCTCGGAAAACATAAAATTAATTATTAATGACGTGTTACATACATGTAGATTCATTTTGTATTATAAAAATACTATTTGATTATAGTATTTGAAAGGAATTGTTACATCTTCTGGCATATTCCATGAATCCAATCAATTATTTATAGAACACTCACTAATCTCGTTAGCTATCTGTCACAACACAACTTCGCAGTTCACACTTTATAGCAAAACACACCTGCTTACTGCAATTCTATAGAGTAAGTCTTATTAGTGATAATAGTGTCAAGTGCACGAATGTCGATATCACTAATAAACTAAGTTTTATAAAATACTAGTCGTTCCAGTGAACTTCGTATCACCTTTTTGTTTATAGGTCTTAGCGTTACTGATTTTAGTAGCAAGTTTTTTAAATGTTTCCAACCTGAGAACTATCGTGTAAATTGATGAAATATTTAGTTATAACAAGTGATTAAGTGAACTAATTGGACACAATTGATTGAGATTGCTTTGCCCTGAAATATGCAATATTTTAGAAGGGATAAAATTCGATCAGAAATAAAGAAGTTAACCGTATTTTTTGAAGAAAATGTCATTATGTTTCAAAAACTCTATTTTCGTTTTAAAATTGCATTCCTTTCCTTACAAATAATATTATATATTCCTAAACATATATACCTTGAGTTAATAGAAAATGCTTTGCTTAAATAAAATCTCGAAATCCTTTTTTTCGTGCCGTGTGAAGCTGTAATAGTCAAAAATTGCTCACTTTAAATATATATAAAACAAAGATATATTTATTTGGTGCATCTCAATACGCAGGTATATTATTCTGAATTTAGTTGTATTAATTCTCTTAATTAGATCATGAAACAACTATTATAATTAATCAATAATACTTAATATAAATAATAATATAATTTCCATTATATACAATTTTTTTATTGGTCATTCAACAATTTTATTCGTAAAGTGAAACTATAAGTGTTTGAATGGTAAACGAATATCCAATTATTGAGTGAGTAGTAGGTACATTTATGATACAAATGATGAGGTCATTTCAGACTGGTCGAGTGCAGTTTGTGCTCGAAACCGGCTGGAGTTAAACCACATCGTCTTTAAAAAGACAGGAGTGGCAGTAATCAACGTCACTAAACCTCTGCGTTGAATTCAAAGTCCCGGTGTCAACTATGATTTCTTATAGTTATATTTTTTTTATTTATTGACACTGGCCTATATACTGAAATAATGTCTTATTTCAATATTTTCTATAATTCTTTCGTTCAATCAATTGTCAACTTAAAAAAGTTATAGTATACGTGTTTTTAATTTAATTCACGTCTTAATAGTATTTATTATATAACTGCGTGTTATATTTTTATTTCTTAGTAACTCTCACATATAGTGGTCGTTAGTTTCACATCAAGTAGGTTGAGGTTGAGGTACAATATTTACCGTTAGCGTTTTTTATATGTTTATTTCCAATTGTAACGAGTTTTAAAAATAAATAAAAAGCTTACTACCTGGCGCAGCAGTGCTTAACTTGCCTTTAACATCACCACTAACCCCGAACTTAAGCACTTATTTTTTTTAAACAGAAACGAACAGACATTGGTTGTTCAACATGATATATAGAACAATAAAATAATTATTTGCCAACACAGACGTTATTTTGTTAACACTTTATAGTCTCGAAAAATGTAATGTCATATATTATAACGTGCTTGTTTTTCAAACCGCTAGGTATACATTAACTCCTTAATGGCCAATACGCTACAAGACCAAAGAATATGATTTATATCCATAGACGGAATAGTAAGTAATGATAGTTTTTAGTAAAATTCGATACATATATAAATTTCAGTCTCCACGAAGTATTCCGGATTTTTATTACTTCAAATGTGATAATACTTATAATGATAAGAAATTAGCCAAATCGGACAAGCATTTATTAAGTTACGTTAAGCTAATTAAATACACATACCAATGAACGAACATTATTAGTGCATTCTAATCGTACGACTGAACTGTCTGTAGACATATTATTTTTATAAAATTTTGATGCCGATCCGTTACTATATGTAACATTCTCACACACATTAATAAATTTCTTAAGTAAATATTAAGCAGCTGTATTCTCGATGGGTTTCTTTATCAGTGACATCTTAGAAATTTCAGCTCCCTTAGGGGATAAATTTTGTAGAGTAAGTTATTAATACTCACCTATATAATACAAATACTTCATAGGCAGATTTTTAAAGTTTTAGACTAAGCTGTTGAAGTTCTTAGTTCACTGTCAGAAAAAAATTACGAGTTTTACTGTTTAAAGGTAACATATCGTTATTTGTGTGTATTGAATTACTACAACTTCGCGTTTATATACAAATATTACATAATACTTCTAAACAGCGATTCCGTTCCGCTTTATAAATTGAATTAAGATATTTCTTAATATTAGAATGTTTTTATATTATTTCATTTCTACTAGTTCGAATCGTAAATATAAATATAGTGGCTCTGCCCATAAATAAATAAAAAATCGTTAATTATAAATACTTCGTACTTAATTTTTTATCTACTTTAATTAACAACAAATTAATTGATTATCGTTTCTCAAAAGAAAGTATTAAAATTTCTAAAACAATTCTATACGGTGTAAAAAAGTAAATATTCTTTTAAAACTATTTTTAGTATACATTTTAAATGCTCTGTTCTAAACAATAGCTACGTTAATTAACTATAATTGTTAACTATTAAGTATTCTTATTTGGGAAACTTACATCTTGAATGTTTATTCCACTATTCTTCACATGATTCATTAGGATCATTATTAATCGATTTATTTTAGAATTAATATTATAAAACTAATTACGTTAGCCATTGTTACGTTGGAGACAAGGCAACCTTGTAATCTTTGTACCGATGCCAAAACATTCTGTTCCTGTTTTATTTAGTACTCAGTAGCTTTCGTATTATTTTGAATAGATAATCTAATCATTTATCCCAAGGATAATATTATTTAACATGAATGGGAGGATATGGTTATTATAATTAACATCATTGCAAACAATTAAAAGGTTTGAAATAATAATTGAGCAGAATGCAATATTTTCAAAATGTTTTTCAATTGTGAATTTACTTTTTGTATTTCAGTACTTTTGAGGTACAAATTAACGTTATTCTTTTGCGTACGGTACAATTACACATGAAATTCTTATCGGCACTACTTTCACCTTCCTATTTTGTGCACGATGCTCCAGCCTGTTGCTATGCGATCGCCCAGTATACTCAAGGTTCGTTACTATCGCGCCGTTTGTAGTTACGTACGCGGTCGAGCCCCCACGCTGGCGCCCTCGACTAAACTTGTGCCGCTTGTGTGTGACCCGGGTTCGCCATTATGCGTCCTTCAACGCGTTCGCAGATACTGATATACATTTTCTTTAAATACTCTTGTGCGATAACGTCACGATGTCGTGAATCGAAACGGATCTTGTTAGGTCTTCATAGGCGACTCGGAACTGGTACTGCGCGGTTCTCGGCTCGATTATAATGACGAAACTCCCGAGCGGTTCGCTGATCGTTCGCCTCGCTACAGCTTGTATCGGTGCGGTTGGGTTTTTCAGTGTGAGATAGTTCGTTGGCCATGTTACACGCGCGTTTGTTATCGCGCCGCGCCACAAGCACACTCGAATAATATTAATAATTATAGTATTACACGATCTGAGATAGTTCCAAAGAAGAAATTAATCTGTGATCTATTTAAAAATATATATTTATCTCATTTACTTCAAAAGTAAATTAGATAAAATGTCTCTAGAATTGGAAGAATATACGGGAACGACTGGCGACGTCTTTGAGGATTTCCTGATCATATTTCGAAGATGTTTGGCAAAGGTTAGTATATTCTAAATTTGGTTTAGCTAGGACAAATAGCTCACGACTGTGCCAGTAACAGTAATATAGGTACGTCGCTTCAGTTACGTTTTAAGTCACAGTTTGTAAAATTTAAGTGCCAACTGAAAAATGGCTATCGATTCTTATGGAGACATTTTTTGGGAATGGATACTAAAGGTATAAATGTGAAGTGACTTGTTTCAATTGGTTTTGTAATATCTTGGAACGGTTTCAAAAATAAATTTTACACGCACTTTTGTATAAAATTTTAAGTTCCCGCCAATGTTGTTTAAATGTGTGTGACTGTTGTTGTCTCTTTTCACCGGAGAACAGGAAATCGCGATGTAACTGCAAAAATGGGAAACACGTGGTGTGACACAATCGACGCACCGTTACGAATGGAACTGATTTTTATATGATGAGTCATCTATTACATATGACATATCCATGATAGATATTAAAAGTGATTATTTTTACATGCGCCAACTCTCAATTTTAAGTAAATTTCAAGTGAACCTTGGTTACCAAGGCGACGGCAATACGCGTGTATTGGCTGAGCGCAAACTCATATTTTTCATGCCATTATCTCGACTCGTCTATATTACTCTATCATTGATGATTTGTCAATTTTGCAAAAGAATATTAATTATTTATGTATTGTAAATCCTTTACATTGCTGTAGCGGTGATAGCAAGGCGAATAATTATATCCGTCGACTTTCTTCAAAATTTCTTTTCTAAGCTTTCACTGCTCTATCATCATATCATAAATAAGAATGTATAGTATTATGATTTTACACAATGTTGCATCTATTACTCCGTATTTATATCGACCTATTTACATGTTTGATAATAATGGTAAATGTAGAAATATAGATTTCTCTTTTTTTATTTAATTTTATCTTTGCTTGACTTGTTCCCACCCCAGACCCTCAGTGTTAGCTTAACTATAGTCATATGAACTAACTATAATTTAATTATCATATTTCAATAATAGCTTGTATATCTACTATCTTTATTATACAGGTGTAGTACTTAGTATTTAATCGTTATAAAAAAAAAATACGCCATCATTTTGCACATGAACTTTATTTTTGTAAACACATATACACCTATTTTAATAGTATTTGCTTAATAAATACTCTTTATTATAGTATTGACTGCTGACATCGCCATTACGTAAATGTATTTTATGTCAACTTGTTCTGTTTACCGTACCGTTGATAATTCCCCAAATGTATTTTTTTTAGAAGGAGCTTTCATTCAGGAGTATATAGGATAATAAATTCTGTTCGATTATATGCTCTTACACTCCATAGTGGCACGCTTAGGTACGTTGGATTTCGGGTCTTGTTTATACTGAGCAATGAAACGTGATGTAGGATCTTTATCTAAGAGGGTCGTGATCGCTAGCCACATGGTACTAAACCTGTCACAGTGAGTCACTTATAGTACATCACATATCGGCATCAGCCAATGTATGCTTATTCGCTGAGAAGCTTACAGGCTGGTTAGACAATAATGACTCTGAAGGAATAGTGATCCTTCCTGCTAGTATAAAAGATTAGAGAAGTCGTTTTAGAATGTTGTTAATTATAAACTTTTAACTTAGGAATGTTTTTTTATTAGTTTAAACTGAAAAGATTATACAATCTGCCAGATTAAGAACTACAAATACGTTATTTAATAATTTGTTAAAATATTATTAATTAATTATCACAATTATGCTTATATATAATGCTTATATAGATATGAGCCATCATCTCGATAAAATAAATGTATCACATAAATTTTACTTTCCCGGTCAAATACTTTAGAAGGTACACGATCACTAACAGTATGTACTACTACTACTAGTAGACTACTACAGTAATACAGTAGTAATACAGTACTACACTAACAGTACTAGTTCACTAATACAATATAATTTTATATTAGCTGGCAAAACAAAATTATTTAATGATTGTTGGCGGTTTTTGTAACTTTTTAAATACAGCTTTCGTCAATGATTGTTCTATCAAGTACATAAATATTTTTTTAATTACGACTAGTAGTTTCTAAGACTTGCGCGTCCAAACAAACAGACACACAAATCAACTGTTCCGTTTTATAATATTAATTTTAATATATAAAATTTTTTAAGCTAAAAGATTTTGTTTAACTGTTTGTATATATTTATATAAAATTGTCAACTACTCCGACCTATATACCATTCTGAACTAAATGGCATTGAGAAACATATTTTCCTGATTGTTTCTACGTATCATGTTCATTACGTTCTGTCTACACTTGCCTTTAACGACTTCCTATGTTGTGAAAAGGCGGAAATCGAATGCGTCCACTTTGTTTACATATCCCTTTTGTGTATTCATTAATAATTCTTAATTGTTGTTTCTTTACACTTCACTATTTTAAATAATTATCTGGAAAATATTTCAAAAATTTACCAATTTAGGTCGATGGTATCAGTTTCATGGTTGCCATTGTTATTAAAATCCAACGTTAATGGAAAGAAAACAAATTGAGTGTTTTAATTATATATAGCATACATACTAATATTATAAATGTGAAAGTTTGTATGCTTGGATGTTTATACTCAATCCATTTTATTCCAGAAATATTTTTGATTCTTTACTTAGACCTAATTCTAATTTCAATGCACACAAAGTCGAGGGTAACAGCTAGTATTCTTTATAAAACTTTATAGATTAAGCATTAATGTCATAATCTCACCTAATGTTAACTGAAATGTGGCCCAAGATGGTGGGCACGCTAAGCCAAGTAGAGGGACTGGCTTCCAAGTGCAACTAACTGCCGGAACACTCCTATAGGGATTTTCGCGGCTGATTTTCAACTTGAGGGTGGTAGCTAGACAGGAGAGCATTAGAAAAAGTCTTACCAATATAACAATGCTCCACCACCAAAGTTCAGGCTCATTGCAGGGATTCGAACGCATGTATAATACGAAAAAGAGTTTGTGTATATCTATAATAGTTAAATTCGGACACCGTGTGCCTAACCACCATAGAAATTAGCACTGTATACATATTTATTTTAACTCGAAAGACATTGTAATTAACCTATTAAGTACTGAAAATTGCAATACCATATCTGACGAACTACGTCTGATTACGTTTTAAGTAGAGTTATCTTACAACTATAAATTAGTATCTTTAAAGTAACACTATGCGTACATAGATATATGTACTTATTCGTATTTTATTAATACATAATTTAAATTTAGTTTGTAACTCACTAAGAATGTGATAAGGTAAAGACAACGCATAACAATATAGCGGTAGGACCTAAGTACAGTAAGTAAACGAGTGCAAGGCAGCTACAATAAACAAATGGACATATTTCTTAGAATCCCCACTGTACTTATGAAATATTTAGTATATAGATTATTCTATTACTATGTATAAAAATTTATCAAAATCAATGTTTATTGGGGTTTCAATAATGGCATACTATTTTGTTATTGGAAGTGGTTTTATGCTAAATAGAGTATCTCAATATATAAGTAACAATATAAATCATATATTATTACGTTTTAATGCGTATCTAACGTTTCAAACGTATGACATTTAGTGAAATAAATATTTATTGGAGTTTAAATAATGATATACTGTTTTGTTATTGGAAGTAGTTTTTACGCTAGGTAGAGTGTACAGATAACAATGTAAACCTTAGTAATTATAACGTTTAAAGAGCCTTTCTGTTATTAGAAGTTTTCAGATTTTACTAGCGACCCGACCTTACTTCGCACAGTTTAATAGGTATTTTTACGACGATTGATACCTCTTAATACATTCCTTTCGTATAACTACGTAAACGCGAGTAAAGCTTCCAGTGGGCTTAATATTTTCTGATTTATTCAATAACAATTTTAAAATTTCTGCAAATTTACACAAAATTGCTTAATACATATAATTTATACATATAATCCTACTCATAATTCACTCAGTCTTTTGTTGACAACCGTGAGTAAATCCACACAGACTTTTTTGAGTTTATCACGTTCAAACAGACAGACAAACGATGCGGGAGATTTTAATTTACAATATGTACAGATAGCAAAAATTTACTAAATTTGTTTCTTTTTTTTAATGTAACCTTTTTTATATCATCAAATCCAGCCAGTTACAAAAAATACAGCCAAAGAGATTTTATTACAAGTTTATACTTACTATATACGAATAGTCTATTTGCCTGGGCTATTACCATGAGATAATGCTACATAAAAAATATTTAATAGTGATAATTGTTTTTTTTTCATAATGTCGAACTCGACAACTTTTGATACTTGATAAAACATAAACTAGTTTACGATGCTTCGTTATTGAGGTTAAACAAACATACGAAATAATAATATGATATGCATTATGTTCACCTTGTTTCGCTCGTCAGTTATCTTGCTGTGACGTTTTATTATGAGAAGTGGAGTTACCGGTTGAATATGATTTTATCCGTGTTTTATTCGTGAAAGTATACTTTCAATTATGGTTATTTTGTTTTCTTATGGGAAAAAATAATCTTTGAATGCAGTCTCATTTGATATTACTCAATATTAAGTCATAACGCCTAATTAATACTTGATAACTCACTACTAACTACAGTGTTTGGATATCAGATACTCTTAGGGCATGTATAGATGGGTATAAAGTTTTACAATAATATTATCGGGCGTTAAGTGGCGATGTGGTCCAAGGTTGTCATAGACAGACCTTATTTTACAGTTAATTAAGAAGTTGCGAGTTCAAATCCCGATAATTATTATATAACTGAATATTAGGTATCTATGATATTTTGTCATCGTAGTACAAAACTATTCAACTTTGGAATGAATTTGCCATATTTGTAATTTTGTGTCATCTCACTTTGACGCTTTAAGCCTATTGCGTGGACTGGTATTTATGTATGTGCAACTGCCACACCCACATCAACACACCCATTGACGCTTGGCGAAGTATTTTCAACTAATAATGGTTAGAATAAGCCAATATATACATTTAATAAGCATGAAAATTTAACGTGTCTGCACTTTTTAAATTTATGTAAAAAAAATATATCGCAAGTGACTAAGATTAAGTAAATCATTTTCAGAAATGTCTGCTTGTCTGTTTGTTTGTGCACGCATCACTGCTAAAGTACAACGTTTATAATAAAACGTCGACGATAGTCTTTGTTTCGTTAAAATCGGTGAACTTTATCAAAAGATATTGTAATTTGAATGACGGCGCGAGATTAAATAATGTTAGGTCCACGTGAACAATGTTGCAGGCACATTTAGTATTACATAATGCTCAGTAATTATGCTTTTTTTAGTTGAGGCGTTATGGCTCATAATCTCACCTGATCATAAGTGACGATATTGCCCAAGTTAGTATAGACGCTGAACCTGTGGAGGGACTGGCTCTCAAGTGTAACTGCCGGAACATACCTATTTAGCGGCAGATTTTCAATTTGTGGGTCACGTCCCTTGACGCGAAGTTAGTACACACTACCACTGAGCTATCATCAATATAAAGTCATATATATCATATGCTATCGGAATACTACAATTTTTCCCTTAATTTGAAAGCTCCAGTTCATTGTAAGGCTCGAACACACATCGATCGGTGCGGCGTATAAACTACCTGCTATTATAATTGTTTAATTAAGAATGATAGTCGAACCGGAACGTATTAGAGTACACCTAAGTTTTAATACTAGTTTTATATATACTTATATATCAAACCGGTGACACGATGTCTGTCGGCGATAAACGCGTAAATGATGTTATTGGAATTTTGTACAATGTGTGTAATATAATCCAACTTCATATATTATTTTTGATTTCAATAAGTGGCTCTAATGTGATAAATGGCGCTATGGTTGAATTATTGACTACTGGAAATGGTAGAACAAGGCCGGCCAGACCAACTAGTGAGACTCGAAGTCAATCGTCTATGTTGTTCCATGTTCTTGCTGACTGTACTTTTACGTATTTATAAGTATCTAGGTTTTTTTTTTCTTTTCACATTTAGTCGGTGATAATTACTCGTCTTGCTTATATTTTAACGACAGGTAGACAGATTCGGTTATCGAAAAAATCTTGACTACCGGCCTATAGTCTGATCCTTTAAACATTGATATGTTGCAAGTAATGATCGGTTTCGACACCGTATATTTATCTACACTATTATAATAAAGCTGAAAAGTTTCTATGTTCGAACGCTCTTATCGAAGAAACTGCCATTCAAATTTGAGATATTCTTTTCGCATTGTACAGCATAATTGGATTCTAGTGTGGACGCAATACCAAAGCATCTCTCATGTGAATGCGATGCACCGAAACTAAAGCGTAAACGGAAAAGTTCTGTAGTAAATTAAACTTTAGCAGTATGGTGTGATTACAATAGATTTGTGATTGTAGTAATACCAGTCCGGAATACTTATGTAGCTCCCTTAAATATAATAATATGATTTTCATCAAATGCAATGCTGTTATATTGCTTTGATACAATTAAGTAAATATATAAACAAAAACAAGTATTAATATTAATACTTGACAAATATTGTAGTGGTATTTGTTCATTAAAACAGCTGAGCGTATCCCTCGTGACAGACAGAGACATTGTAATGAAATGAAAACATGCGAGCATCATGGCAATATGTTGTAGATCGGTAAAAGGATTGCACTACATAGAAAGACATCGTTCGCTTTTAGTATGTTGGCGTTCAGTCCAGCTCGTAACGTTGGTGTGGACGGGTGACGTCACAGCGCATTCAGTTCCTTACGGTCACGAAAACCATAAATCTAAAAATATACAAGTGCGTTAGTTTGAATAAATTTTTAAATGATAATCAACTCGTAATCAGTCTGTAACCTTAAAAAATAAAGCTGTTTCCTTTCCTTATTTGATAAAAATGTCTAAAGAATTTACTCCGTGTCCAAAGATTTTATGTGAAAGAATAAATCGTAAATCTTTTAATCTGATAACACATTTTATAAAAAATGTATCATCATTCAGAAAATGTTTTAACGATTCTTATTATCTTCGTTCCCTTCGTTATTACTTGTTCATAAATTTTATAGCATAACGTAATTATGTTATTAGACTTTGTATTAATTTGTTTACCTGATAATCTAATTTAAACGTTTTATTTGAGTATTTAAACAAAGAATATACATAATATAAACTTAATATTTTAAGTAATTCTTTCAATTTAACATTGACAATAAGTTTCCGCTAACCTTGGCAACTCAGTTTTATTTTCTTAAAGGTTAAACTTAAAAGAAAGAAAGCCTTACTTAAATTATAACTACAATATCTTCTAAATTTATATCCCTTTCGATTAGGTGATGATAAATCGTTTTCTCATTGCTATTATTATTTAGATTTAATCTATATGAATTCCATTTGGTATTATTATACTGCACTCACGATTTCGTTTACTCGGGCTTGAATTACATATTATAAAATTCTAAGACCTATTTTTCAACTTTGTGGACTAGGCATTACTGTTAATATGACGAAAGACATCCTCTCAGGTGGAGTTTGAATCAACCTTGATACGTTATTTTACGTAGTTTTTTTTTTTTTTTTTTTATACTTAACGTTTAGCGTTATGGCCATAATCTCACCTGATCTTAAGTGACGATACGGCCCAAGTTGGTAGACACGCTAAACCTGTGGAGAAACTGGCTCTCAAGTGCTGCTGCCGGAACACACCTATTGGTATTTGGCGGCAGGTTCACAACTTGAGGGTGGTAGCTAGCCAGGCGGGCATTAGAAAAAGCCCTACCACCATGCGAATGATGTGAACGAATACCAGTAGTTATTGATGCTCTTCAAAAAATCTTTTAGGACTTCAATTTCATAGAGAGACAATGTACAATTTAGACTTTTAATTGTCTGCTGTCAAACAAACATAATCCATCAACATCAGTTAGGATGTAAGTTTACTAAAAAAAAAAAATCTTTTATTTTCTGTCCCAGAGAACGTTTTATTTTATCGGGTAAAAAATAAACTATATCTTACTGCATAATAATATTTATCACCGTGCTAAATGTTCACAAGCTGACAGACAAACAGGTAAAAATTGTAACTACAATATTTTTCACCTGTGTACCGATAAAACATTAAACACTGATTATAATTTTAAAAAAAATTGTATAGTTGTGCATCAGTTACAATTTTATTATAAGTAATGTATGCTACTTATACGTATACGTAGCTATACTAGAACCTATAATTAACTTTGTAAGCCTGAAACAGACTGAACACAGCAAATGTTGCGATAATGTAACGATGTATGGTAGTCACGCCGATGGGCTAGTGATCTCTAAAACCTAATCTTTACTGAGTCTAAAATGAGATACCTTGAATTGTATCGATTACAAAGTCTTTGTTGGCTTGAGTTCTAATCATACAGTTTTAAGCTGATTTACTTTTACATCAATATTTTCATCCATCCATCCATCCATCCATTTAACCGAAAGACGTCCTCTGCTGGACATAGGTCTCCCCCAAAGATCTCCACGACAACCGGTCTTGCTCCACTCGCATCCAGTGAATTCCCGCGACCTTCTCCAGGTCATCGGTCCACTTTGTAGGGGGCCTACCTCAGCTACGTCTTCCGGTACGTGGTAGCCATTTGAGAACCCGTTGGCCCCATCGGACATCGGTTCTGCGAGCAATATGCTCAGCCCACTGCCACTTAAGTTTAGCAATTCTTGGGGAAATGTCGGTTAGTTTGGTTCTTTTGCAGATCTCCTCATTTCTGATTCAATCACGCAGTGAAACTCCAAGCATAGCCTTCTCCATTGCCCTTTGAGCTACTTTGAGCTTTTTTAATAGGCCCATTTTGAGCGACCACGTCTCAGTGCCGTATGTCATCACTGGCAATGCACACTGGTCGAAGACTTTCGTCTTGAGACACTGTGGTATTTCGGACAAGAAGATTTTGCGTAGCTTCCCGAACGCGGCCTGCCGAGCTGGATTCGACGATTAACCTCTTTCTCGAAGTTGGATCTACCTAACTAAACAGTTTGCCCCAGGTATATATAACTATCAACACATTCGAGCGTCGACGATTTTTATAGGAGTTGGCACAACATGGACATTAGACATGACTTTCGTCTTGTCCATGTTCATTTTAAGACCAACTCGTTCGGATGCTCTATTGAGGTCACCGAGCATCGTACTTAGGCCTTCTGCGGTCTCATTCATGACTACGATATCATCAGCACAGCAGAGGCGTGTTATGTACTCGCCGTTTATGTTAATGCCAAGTCCTTCCCAATTCAGAACCTTGAAGACATCTTCGAGCGCAGCAATGAACAGTTTCGGAGAAATAACATCTCCCTGTCTAACGCCGCGCCGCAAAGGCATAGGTTTCGAGGTCTGGTCCTATAATCGAACTGGCATTGTGGCGTTTTCGTACAAATCCTTCAAAGCTTTAATATACCGATAGTCTACTTGGCACCGCTGGAGAGACTGCAGTACAGCCCAGGTCTCAATCGAATCAAAGGCTTTTTCATATTCCACAAACGCTAAACAAAGGGGTAGGTTACCCTCAATATTTATGTGCCCTAAAGATATGTTGAGAAACGAAAGAGATAGGTGAATCCAAATTACACGTGACAGAGATGCGAATGCTAAGATGAATTAGCGGCGTATTAGGTATGTGTATATGAAGTGTTTATAATTTTTTTAAATGCATGTGAAACTACGCAGTTGATGAAAATCAACATGTAATAAATAATCTTGCTATCTGTAACAAGTGTGCTTTATTATTATTTTTCTCACGATTTAATATCACGAGGTTTCACTTAAATATTGATTTTTTTCGCTAAAATTTGTAGCAATGTCAGCTCAGTGGTAACGTGTACGTACGCCGTATCAATGGATGTGAGCTCGAACCCTGCTGTGAACCTAAGCTTTCATTCAAATTGACTATCTGCAGCCAAATACCTACAGGTGTGCATAGCGTGCCCACCACCGTGGGCTAAATCGTCACCTAACATCAGGTGAAATTGTGGCAGAACGCTAAACCAATAAACTTATTTACTAAACCAAATTTAATATTTATTTATTTTTTATTTACTTAACCAATAATTGGTTTAACGCTAAACCAATGAAGTTAATAAAACTGTGCCAGAAAAAATCCTTTCTCGCAGAAACTTATTTCAGTAGGTGAGAGTAAAAGAGTCCTTTAAGAATTTAATATCTAAATTCTATTTAGAGAGATACGGATTTAGCTTCGAGATAATTCATATATTTAAATATAGAATTGTCAAAAGTCATTCGTTAGTTCGATTAAAAAATAGTTCGCTCGTCGCTTGTCAGAAGGCAAGTTTATTATAAGTCCTAATATTTACGTAAAAATTACGTCGGATGTGTTAACATCTATCAGTCTTGACTCGTTCACGGTTCACGGTTTCTGGCCGTGATCCATACAACGAAATTATCCGTTCTATACCAATTTATTCGTTACTTATTTTGATTGAATTATATTTTTTAAATTCATTTGTATAAAACATATGTAACATTTTTGTACTTATGTTGTGTTTGTATTTTTTTAAATATATATTTATAATATATATTTTTTTTATTACAAAATAATACTACGATTACTACATACAACTGCACTTTTGTTATAGTGGGTTTGGTATAGTGTTATTTTGTTTTATTCAATAAAGTAACGCTTATAGTATGATATGCATAAAATGTTATTTTTATTATCATTAAGGAACGCTTAACAATTTTCAACTATAATCTAACGCTATCTTATTTTTTTTATTAATTACAAATAATATTGTGAAATATGAATTGTTTTGAAATAAAGAGGAAACGTGTCATCATTATCACAAACGTTATGTAAAGAATACTTAAGTAAATGATACGAAGGATATCCCGAGGCATCTTTGTAAAGTCTAAATCGGTCCGACCGACGCGTCGCCTCGAGTTCGGTCGCGTGACGCAATTTACACGTGAGTCGCGTCATGAGCCATTTACATCAACATCGTTCCAGAGACATATTGCTTTTATTTATTAAGCATCGAGAAAGACATATTCGTCATCAGTGACGTAAAAAAAAATTGTAAATTAATATTTTCATCAAACCTAGTCTGTATATTTACCTTTTATGTAAACAAAACTTAAAACGTTGCTTTAACGAAAAAATCAACTTTATCAATAAGCAAGAATTTCAATAATATGTATACATTTATCACGGTATTAACATGTGAAATGATTTCCAATGAAGAGCCATATAAAATATATAAATGGTTTGTACATATGTTTACATGCATAGATGTCTGTGTGTACGTATGACATTATGTGTATACATAATGTCTGCTTATTAAATAGAGAGACTTTCGTTGGATTTCTAAAATATTTTTAGATATAATATAATTAATTCAATATCGAATTATTTTGAAATATATGAATTTGTTTTCTTTTGTTTTTCATAATAGTTATGATTAATATTTGTATTGAATCAACTATAGTCGATACTTATCAAGCCGCATCAGTTACAATATAGCTACTGAATCTAAAAAAGTAAAGCCATCGACCACAAGTAAAACGGATGTTCTGTTTATTACACGCTACATATGAAACATATGTAACGTGAAAGCATAACAAACAAACACTCATTTTTGCATTTATAATATTGGTATGATGCAGATTAAAAGTAATTTTTACATGTACTACAACTACGTTTTTATATCCTTATCCTTACTAATCTCTATTAATATTATAAATGTGAATGTAAGTTTATTTGTTACACTTTCACGCGAAAACTACTTAACCGATCATCATGAAACTTTGTACACATATTCTTGGAGGTATTAGAATTAGCATAGGATACTTTTTATAGAAATAAAAATTACGAAGGATAAAAAGCTTATTTAATGGCTTTACTGCGGCGAAGCAGCAGGTAAAGCTAGTAATATTATAAATGCGAAAGTAAGTTTGTTTGTTTGTTTGTTACTTTTTTAGGTCTAAACCGCTTAATCGTTTATGATGAATTTTGGTGTAGAGATAGATGGGTACTAGACATGAAGATTAAAGGAAGTGGGGTAAACAGAGGCATAAACTTTGCATGAAACTTTTTAATGCGTCATCCACTTTGCGAGCAGAGCCACGGGTAAAATCTAGCAACGTTATAATTATGACAGTAAAGTTTCAATGATAAGTGGACGCTGATAAGGACTGTATCACATGTACTACGAACGTTACGTAGGAACTTATTAATGTGTTTGTGGACATCACGGACATAATATGTACAATATATTTATTCGAATCATGAATGAATAAAGCCCCACATAAGTATACCAAGTTGGCAAATGAATCCATTGTTAATGTAATTTTGTAAAGATTGTGAGTTATTCGTATTATTTTATAACCATTCATTGAATTTGAATATGTATACCTTAATTTTAGAGTAGAAAGGAACATAATATTTTGGATGCTATATTTACTTAATACCCGCAACACTAGTAGAGGCTGTGTTTTGTTCTCATACGTTCAACTACCTTACTATGATACTTTAAATATTACTTAGACATAGGTTGATATATCCGATAAGCCTCGCTCTGCATTTTGCTTTATTTAATAACTCGACCACAGCGTCACTTCTCTGGCTTCAGGATAACTATGAATATAACCAGATCCACGTACACCAGATTATTATACAGTAAAATAAAAATACATCGCTATATCTTTACTTTCTAACTGACTTTACTCGAACAAGCGTCATACAAAAAGGTTGCAGATCAGAAGTTCATGGCTCTCCCATAAGAAGTTTCACTTCGAAAATACATTTATGCATGCACTTATACTTGTATATTTATGTGCATTTAATTCTAATGATTTGTTTTTTCAATACCATCATCAACTAAGTACACAAAATAACTAATATACTTTTATACATTTTGTGTCTTCTAGCTATTACGAACTCTGTTTCTTATCCCTTATCCTGCCTAGGTAGAGAAGGCACAATATGTTTTCTTCTTCCACTTTATTCTATCAGCTATCCTCGTGATATTAGATCGTGAGAAAAATAATAATAAGGCCTTACAGATAGCAAGATTATTTATTACATGTTGATTTTCACCAACTGCGTAGTTTTACATGCATTTAAAAAAATCGTAGGCACAAAACAGCTGTATTTATATATACGAAGAGATTATATTCTGTTGTCTCTCATATAATTAGCCTACATTAGTTAAATATTATATATACAAAAATGTTTTCCAGTAGCTTCGACGCTAAGCCTGTTTCATTATGCGGCTTGGTCGTTTTTACCAGATTATACCACTCCCAACAAGTGTGCCGTCTGCGGAAAAAGATAAACGGCTCAGTCGAAGACAAATTAAATAACAGAGGTATCAGAGATACGAACTTTGTGCGTATGTCAATGATCCTCCTTGATATTTGTGTGTCCTTTACGAACAATAATTAATGTTTGATATTCGAGTTGCTTGCGAAACAAATTCTTTTTATCGTGATTTATGTTTTTCTTTTTTTGCTTTATTTTGTACGTTATTACTGATCATTATCTATGTTTGTGGCTTCGTTCTTATTCACTACATATTATAATAAACCTTTCTTAATGATTAGGTAGTGATTGCATTTATCACCAAATATATGATTGAGATATAATATTGTAATAAAACGTACCGGGCGTAATGTTTATGGTCTTAATTATAATAATATTCTTAAAATTTGATGTACACAAATTATAACATGATTAACTTAAACACACTTATGTTTTACAAAAGAGTAATATAAATATCAAGATGGTGGTGAATGAGTAGGTCGCGAATTTTATGTACACTTACAGTAGATAGAGAGACGTCGCTGTTTCTAATATCGAAGTATTATGATGACTATACTTTACAGGTAAAACTGTTCAATCTTATCTTTTTACATCGTTTAATAATTACCTAAGTCACTTGTTCTTTATGATTATTCTATCAGGGACATACCCTTATTAATATTGTTGCAGATTATTACTCTCAATGATATATTATGTATAGAATTCATATTATAAAACATATAATTATGATTCTGCATGTAGCAAAGTAATTTAAAATGTAACATATTATACATTCAGAACGTATATCTATATAAATCTATCTCAATCAATCAATACACTTACCTATCTCAATATACAGCATAAAAAACTAAATAAAATCTTAGTTAATGATCTTTATATAGGATCTCGCTGTGTTTTCTATGCCATGTACAATGTGGAGTGCTCTCAGGATCTTTTCGATACGGTGTCTTTATTACCGTTTCAAGCTTTAGCATACAGCCCTTTACCATGAAAAACTGAATATCAAGGGAACCTGCTTATTGTCTATTATGCTTGAAAAGTTGTACAAGAGGTAGGAGAAATCTCTTTGGAAGTTTGTGTGTTCTCGGGTCAGCCTCTCCGGTGAAATACCTTCGTAGGGACTGTAAGTAATGCGTAAGCGGTTCCTGGTCTCTGGTAAGGGGGAATGTAGGTAAAATCATCGTGTAGATTTATGCCTATACCCCATAGACTGCCCGGCGCACGTGAAAGGAAAATAAGTAAGGGAAAGGTCACAAAATTTTGTACGGCGTCTTCTTCCAGTAAGTAGGATTTAGAGAACTCCTTAGTGAAAAGGAGCCCCAGATAAAGTGTGCACTAATGATTTTGGTATTAAAAGCGTCTTCGACATCTTTGTCAATCAGGAAAATCATATGTCTATATATTTAAAGTCCTTAATTGTTTAATAGAAAAGAATAATCAACCAAAGTCTAATTACATTTTGGTATGAACTGATTTGGCCAAACATAAATATATTTCATTAAGACCATCGGATAGTGCGTGGCTTTAATCAAATATGCTATCCACTAAGCAACAGATACAATTTTAAGATCAGAGGGAATGACTTAATGTAAGCATTCTCAACAGTTTTGTATGATAAAAGTATTATTCATAAAGTTATTAAAGAATTTGATTACAAAATCATCGACTAAAGTATAAGAGGCGATGAATGACATTGACCGGTTTGTGCTAACCCAATAGAACGAAATTTGACGAGTTTTAAGGTCATATTTGTAACAAAGCGCTATCGAATACTGGATAAAAAACACAAATTCACTATTTCACGATAATTGTTGTTTATTTATATAAAACATAGCACTATACTTGAAAAAAAAAAACAATTTTATTGTTACGTTATAGTTAAATATAAAGGGACACTTTTAAATAGTGTAGTTATGAAAGAAAAATAAATATCACCTTTATATTTTTAATAATTAACTTAACTAAGGTTTTAATTACGTTTAGATTTATGTTTGTGATACTTGTTATTATATTGTATTTATTCAGACCGAAAATAAAATAACTATTAAAAAGTTTATATCTGTGTTCAAAAGAAACTGGCTATGTCTACGACACCGTTCGCGTGGAACAAAATTTTTTTTTAATAATTTTTCAAGTTTTTGTAGCTTTTTTCAATACAGCTTTGCTACTACTGGTTGTAGCGTGATGTTAAATAACCTGTAGCCTTCCCCAATTATTGCTCTATCAAATACAATCATATTTGTAATCCGTAATTTTTAATCCGACTGGTAATTCTTGAAATTAACCTGTTCAAACAAACAAACCGTTCGGTTTTATAATATTAATATAAATATAATCATAATAGCCGGTACACGTGCAATGCCTTAGAGTAAAATGTTCTTTTTGGGTTCGGAACCATTACAACTCGCTAAAGTTTCATCACAATCAGATAAATAGTTGAAAGAAATATAAATATTCCCCTCGGGCTGAATACCTTCCGCACTCGCCCACAATGTCCAGTGAACCTGTAAAAGCCCCGTAGCTAATAGTAGTTCCTTCAAAGAAAAAACATATAAATAAAAAAAACATTAATTTTTATTCATCTTTATATAAATATAAAAATCTCGTCTACGTCTATATGTGATCGAGTAACTCCTAAACGAGTTGACAGATGTAAAATTCATGTAATATACTCCTTTATCCAGACGAACATTCGTAACTATTTCATATAGCGCGCTGTGGTCGAGGTATTAACTATCAGAAGGGGCTGAACAAAGTCTGGCGGCCAAGCTAGTCTTATATAAATATTTTTTATTTTTACCGTATAAAAGACTTGCAGACGTTTTGATTCTTAAAGTCTCACGTTTTCGTATTTCATATTAAAGTCTAAGTAAAGTTGGGTTTATTTTTTTTACTAGTTCCATATTTTAATGTAATTACTGTATACCGTAATCTTCTTTGGGTTTATTTTATAAACATAGGCGTGCTTTGTTTTCCATAAATTAGATGAATATTATTGAAATTTTCTACGCTGTGAAACGCCGTAATCATGAAATACCTGTACTTTGTCTATGCCAAGGAAAAATAGTTTCATGTATAGAAACCGATAAAAATTATGGATGATACGTTTGATCAATAATTAATGACAGTTAATAACAGTTAAGTCTCCTAATCACAAAACTATTCAAATAAAATCTACTATTTAAGACAGTTTGAACGAAGCTATGTGTCTTAGATTAGTATAGTATGCATACTCCTTTCACAATGTAGGCACCCATCAAAAACGGATTTTACGATCAACAGAGGTTGGCGGGGAAATCCCGGACGATTTCACATTCAACAACTAATATTATTATTATTATATATTAATATCTATACAAGCTTGAGGAACTATTGTTTTTTTTCTATTTACATCTTGTCTCACGGCCAATTTAAATAAGATTACTTATATGTATACTTTGTGATTGTTTTTGTTAGGAACTACCAATGTATTGTCGACAAATTACTGTTGCTATAAATAGAAGACATATTGTAGTACTTTGTGTATCTCTTATATTTTTTATGCTATGAATTACCTTGCAATCCAATAATCTGCCCGATGTGAAATGTTCATTGCAGCCTATATGTGTCGATAACCAACGTCATAAAAACCATAGTTCTGAATCCAGATATGATAGTGTATGCCTTCATATACAATTTATTAATTACATTTGAATGATTAAAACGAAATTAATGCCTTTTCATATAGGGCAAGGTAAGGTGTTATCTGTACACGACACTATCATATTATACCAAATGTCGTCAAATATAATATCGTTATACAAAGTTTCCATGTCCTATTCTAAGATGTTGGAAACTATTATGCCAAAATTTAATTTGAGTACATTTAAGCCGCCTTAGCGTGATTTATTTGTAAACATCAAAATAATTGTATTTTTACATTAATATACAATATAATTACATACATTAATATACAATATATAGTATAATATATACCATAACCAGAGACAAAAATTATTATTGTTATAAATGCATAAATCTATGAAAATACGCTGTCAAAATAAAAATCATTCCTTTTATTGTCAATTTAGCTTAGGTCAGATTACATGTAGACTAAATATAAAAGCTAAAAGTTTTATGCCGTTCGCTCGCAGACTCATTAGGAAGAATTCATATGCGTATAATGAATAGAATCAAGCAAATCCTGTGTAGAAAGATGAATTGGAAATTTTATATCGCCTTCATAATTTTAAATACAAGCATGGATTACAGGATACTGTGCCATTTTAAAGAGTCATCGGTAATACGTTTATTAAATATAAACACATTATTACTATTAACACATGCATCTGGTGTTTTTTCCAATTTTTCCATGAATAATACCGCGCTTGTTGGTTATATTTTGGCGCAGTTTTTAATTGTCAACTTTTCCTTATAGACAAACAAACAAAAAGTCTTTCTGAATCTTTTCGTATTATTATTGCGTGTAGTTGACACTTGTATCTTTACTTGTATTTGTATCTGTTATCAACAACAAGTCTGTTATATATAATAACCATATCATTTAAACGTTTAACTAGATCTATATTTAACAATGTATAATAAACTATTAAGGGTATTCACGGCGGTTAGCGCCGGGTAAGTACCACATACCCCTTTCAGTTCCCTCGGGTTGGGAGGGAATGCGTAAATTCATTTCCACACGAAGAAAAGTTAATAAAATAAAGACTTGATTAGACCATTAAAATTTAAGTTCAAAGTTCAAGAACTGTAAGAGGTTTAATCATGTAATATTACATTATTTATAGAGTAATTACTTCTATATAGTAAATATTACCTTTATACAGGCTGATAATTTAAAATTCAAAATGAAAATATGGACAAACAAAATGAAGCGAAAGAAAAGAATACCAGTGTGCAAGGATGATGATGAAGCCACATGCGGGACAGTGTAATACCGTCACTAATTCATTGATATTGTATTTACTTAGTTGTCAAGTATAATTATTTCGGAATTCTTTGCGTAGATTTTAACTAAGTACCCAAAGTTTTCAGTCTTACAATTTGATAAGTTAAGTTACTCGATGCAACTTCTATGATAATCACTTTTACGTCGTTTAAATTAATTTTAAAATTAAAATATCGGTGTGATTGCAATGAAGACAAAATATATTCAATCAATATGATACATATGCGATAATACATGAAATGTCTCTATAAAAGAAAAAATATATGTGAAAATAATAGTCAACGTTTTTTTTTGTAATATTTTTTAGCGTAAGAATATGTTGGCATCGGCGCATTATAAAAATTATGATTCGTGTTTTCAGTAATTTTTCATGTAATGACGTAACTTTGTTAAACGGCCAAACCAATGTCACGCGACCCATGTATTGACATAATGTTTGTTTTTTCCAGTATCTCGACATCGGCGAGGATATGAACGTGCCCGACGACTTCACCCAGAGTGAACTGCAGACAGGCAAGTGGTGGAGACATCTCTTAGCTGGGGGCATCGCAGGGGCCTTCAGTAGAACGTGCACAGCGCCTCTGGATAGACTGAAAGTGTTTTTACAGGTTTGTCATACCAACGTATATTGACTTGAGGTTCATTAAACTTACTTGATTTTTATATTTACTTATTTATTGATAACTAACGCTACAATTAACTCTAATTTTTTAGTTAAATTTAATTGGTGGTAGTCCCAAAACAGGCAAATTGCACAAACAATGACACACATTTTCCGTTGGTGTGTAGAATAAAACAAAATATTTACTTGAAATTAGAAACTAATCATTCGTCCTTACAAAAAATAAAAATTTCTGAATAAAAATATGGTGTTATTAGTCAGTTGACAAATAGACACTGCTGAAGGTTAACGCGTCTGCTTGTTATCATATCCTTGTTCATTTTACGTTACATCTACGAAACGTACAACCTTCAAATTCCTTCAACATAGTTTTATATTTTCCAGGTGAATCCAACAAGAGAGCACATGACTAAATGTTTAGCGAAAATGATAAACGAAGGCGGAATCAGTGGCCTTTGGCGAGGGAACGGCATAAACGTTATAAAAATAGCTCCTGAATCGGCAATCAAATTCGCCGCTTATGAACAAGTGAAACGCTTGATAAAAGGAGAGAAGAAAAATCAACCTCTAGAAATATACGAGAGGTTCTTAGCAGGCGCCACCGCCGGTGCGATCAGTCAGACTATTATCTATCCGCTCGAGGTGTTAAAAACAAGGTTAGCGCTCAGAAAAACCGGACAATACAGCGGCATAGCCGATGCAGCTAGAAAGATTTACGCTAGGGAAGGACTGAGGTGTTTCTACAAGGGATACATTCCAAATATTCTGGGAATCGTGCCATACGCGGGCATTGACTTGGCCGTTTACGAGACCCTGAAAAAGAAGTATATTAGTAAATATCAGGCGCATAACGAGCAGCCCGGGATGTTGTTGTTGCTGGCTTGTGGCAGTGCGTCTTGCACGCTCGGGCAAGTGTGCTCGTATCCGCTCGCTCTTGTCCGGACGCGATTGCAGGCTCAAGGTAATTACAAATTCTTGCTTCCTTCTTAATATTATAAATGCGAAAGTGAGTTTGTTTGTTTGTTACGCTTTCACGTCTATACCGCTGATTCGATTATGATAAATTTTGGTACAGAGATAGAAAGCAAGAATGATATAGATGACATGGAGACGGTGATATGATACTTTTTCTGACGGAAACGCGTTGCAATTATAACATTTATGATTTTTTTTTTTTTTAATTTTAAAGGCTATTTGAAAGATTACTTTTATGAAAAGAATGACCGTGCTCATGTAAAGTAATAAGAAAATTACTTAATTTTTCAAAAACCCTACATAGTATATTAAGAAATTAAAATTGGTATATTTTTTCAACAGCATATACTATTATCCTTTTATTTATAGTATGTAATGTAACATAGCATATACTAAAACATGTAAGTATATTAAAAAAACGTAAAGAAGATGTTTTTTGAACTACTTCTCGAGTCATAAATACATTGACGGACGAACGGATAGATACCTTTTATAATAATTAAAAATTAACAGGGCTTAATAAATGTTGAAATTTCTTTCAAGTGTTTAAGTAATGTGTATACAATTGTTTAATGGTATTATGACAACTATAAGAAACATAAATCTATATACAAATATTGATATACGAGAAATATGCTCACGATATTTTCCACTTCATAACATTTATAATCATGGAAAAGAAAATAATCCCCGACTGAGATAACATAGATTCGTAATGTGTAAACTTGGTGTTTTTCCAGAGAAAGCAGCTAAAGGCGCCGAAGGTACGATGCGGGGGGTGTTCCGTGGTATCGTTCAACGGGAAGGCGTCAGCGGCTTATACCGGGGTATTACGCCGAACTTCATTAAAGTGATACCGGCTGTGTCGATATCGTACGTGGTCTACGAGTACGCGAGCCGATCTCTTGGCGTGAACATGACGTGATCGGGCGACAAGCGAGCGACGCCGAGCGACGCCGAGCGCTACCGAGCGCCGCCAAACGTCGCCGACGCGACCGCTACAACGCCCGCCACCAAAAATATATAAATCAAATAAATGCGCGTTATAAACACGCATCATATCCATTTTAGACATATTAATTAATTTATGCATTTTTGATTTGTAAATAGCTCTCGTGCATTGTAAGTTATATTTATTTTACGTAGAGTTACCTATGTGAAATATTCCATTTTTTATATGCCTGGATATAATTGATTTTAATAAGCTTGAATGTTATTGCAATGTGTTGACGGATCAATGGTTGCAGTCTGTTATTAAATGGATGACCCGGTGTTATTGTTTTTAATAACACATCGACTTAACGATGGGTATGCTTCTGTGATGACAATAAATTATGATTTTTTTTAATTTATTCTTTTTTTATTTCCTTTGGACCTTTTCAATGGTCTACCTTCTGTTTGTGTTACCAGGTAGCGTAAAGGTAACTACTAGACATACTTATTTATTAAATATTCAACGGTGGTATGTGAATGTATTGACATTACTAGATGATTTTATTTTACATGTAATGTCATCTGGTTATATACAAAAACGGAGCTGTGATTAGATTAAGGGCAATATTTAAAATATGAATGGAATGTAATTTTCTTTTAATGCTACTTAAAAAAAACACTATACAGACATATCCGCACACAACACATACGAAACCTACGTGCTTATAAAATGCCTCGATTTTCAAGATAAGTTATCAACGATTGCTTTAATATTGAATAAAGTCGAATAAATTTATGTGAGAAGAAGGCATTGGGATCATAACGCGAGGAGGAGATGGAGAGTTTGCCGGCCTATATAAACATGTGATGGGTGTTGAATTAAAAAAAATTGAGGGTTTCAGAATATCATAATCAATCAACTTTTCGTCGTCCATCTTGGAATATTGCGATCGTGTCCGGCAAAGTATTGTTCGCTAGAAATTCATATCAAATCGCTGTGAACGTCGGCGCAGCAGTGACATCACTGAACGTCACTGTCACTGACGAGTACGGATAGCGTCGTACAAAATGTATACTACAACATCACTTTTCACTGACACTGGTGAGTACGTTACTACTAGGTGTCAGAATTTAGTCGGCACTGTTGTGTGCGGATAGGTCTTAAGAGTCGTGTCAATTTCCTTTGTAAGACATCACATAACTCAGCGTACCCTTATTTAAAAAACACACTGGAATTATAATTTAAATTTTTCTTGCAAATTTTTTTAAGTCACTAACACAAAAACTCTTGCTAGTAAAAGAGTATCTCAAAATATTAAGAAAAAAATTAATTATTTAAAACAAATATTATAGTTTGACTATATATATATTTTTATATTTGTGATTCATAATTACTTATTCTATGATACTATATAATCTCTAAAATCTCAATTAAAAAAAAGATTACTTCATAGCTTATCGAATATCAATATAGCTTCATATAACAAAAATTGTTCTTTAATCGAAATCATTCACGTTGTTGCAATGTTTGAAAGCGAAAGTAGTCGCTCTCGTGGTATTGTATTAAATAAATAAAGTAGATAAAATCAATAGATAGATACATCTGTTTTATCAAAATAGAACCACTTTGGTCTGAAGTGCCACCAAAAAGCTTAATTCTCTATTTTTTATGGTTATAATTTTGGCACCACTTGTTTTTAAATACATTTTTGGCTCTAAATATTAATTTTACGAAGGTTAGAAATGTATGAACTTGCAATTTACATACTGTTTGGAAATTATATGTGAATTTAGTAAAGACGCACTACAATTTTAAGCATAATATCTCTTAGCCACAACATATTGACACTTAATGTTTTAGTAAATCTTGTCATAACTTGCTTCTTATGAATACTTTTTATCTTGATTTTAATCAAATCTATTAATTAATAACTTTAGACCGTTGATAGGGCATTAACTTTACAGTAGTTTAATTACATACAAGTTCATAATTATAATAATATAACTGTTATTAAGTGAACTCTGCTATTTAAATTCTGCGCAGTAATTTGATATTCGTTAATGTCTCATTAAAAAAAAAACAACAATTTTAATCGTTGATATAGGTTTTATTATAGTCAAATATTAAGGTTTTTATTAATAATTTTAAACATTTTAGAATATTTAATAAATTCAATATGTGTCCTGTTATCATGATTAAATTATGAAACTTATAAAACATAAGTTATTTTCCTATAAGTTTGCTTAATATTACCAATAAATTGTAAAAATTCCTCATCTCTAGAATTCTCATCGAATTCTAGAAGATTCAATGAACAAAATAATGGAAATATTTCATTATACGATTGTACAATTAATTCCGGATGTTTTAGTTAAATATTTTTACGTATTGTTACCTAGCAACACATAAAGGTCATCTCACTCAGTGGAATTAAAATACAAAGAGTAGGTACGTAATATTTTATGTAAAAAATGATTACACTTTAATTTTTTCGACTTTTAAAATGTATATTCTTTAACGATAGTACCTTATAACAGTGTTAAACTGAATCGAGTAATGCCCGTTTAATTGATATATATAAAAATCGCGTCTTTAAACGAAGCAAAATACGACACCAATAGATATTAGATATATTTGTAAGGTGAAATAATTAACATATTACAGTAATGATCTCTATTTAAAATATAAATTACAGATATATCTCCTCTCCTCCTAAATGATATTCCTAACCTTTTCATAGATGTATGAGGTCGAACAAAACAAAATTCTCCTATTCTGAATAACAATTACTTATACAGCAAAACCTCGATAAAGTAATAAACCTCTATAGTTTCAAAAGATAATCTTCCCTCTTCCCCTCAGAGCCCAAAACCTCTATTACTTATAATTCAGGTCAGCAGTTTACTTTATTGCTTGCAGTTCGACGATCAACCGATTAACGAAGCAATAAGAGGGTATATTGACTACGATCATTTATAGAACAAAGTAGCAAAAAAGACAATGTAGTTTCCTCTATATTTACCATAGAAAATCAAATTGATTTAGAAATCCCGAACTGTTTCAAACAAGAAAATCACTGACTTCTTTTCAGTAGACTAAACTTAAAAAACAAAAGGTTATTTTTTATGTAAAATGTCTATGTATTTTATTTTACCACTTTTGGCGAATTCGGGTAAAAATAGAAACTGTATATTAACTCGTCTATCACTCTCTAACATAAACCCATGATGAATTAAAAAGTATAACTTAAAATATTTTGCGTTTCCCTTGGTTTTTAACTTAACGCGGTTCTATTGTACAATTATATTTTCACTATATATATTAATGTATTGCTCTAAGTTTACTGTATTATGAAAACGTATTATTCATTTAACATTTACGTATTGTTTTACAGCTAGTACTCAACCTCTTGACCTTCAATATTTTAAGTCATATTCAGCGCGATTCTTGACAAAGGGTACTTGACATTATTGACTTAATATAACAGCTATATGTTTTCGTTTTAGTGATAATATTGTCTGCTTCGATGTGTATATTGTATTTTATTACAAGCGTAAGCACTTAAATTAGACGTAGTTTGTTTACACACCTTATGGGTATATTTTAAGCCTTTCCACATTACCACTTCCATTATAATATTGTATAAAACATTTTTAGCCCAAGAAAATTATAGGGTTCACCTCTGAATGAGAGATAATCGGCTTTAAACTTGTATAAGCCTTTTTTGACACCCTAAAACTTGTCAATAACTTTACCTACACGAGTAGGTAAGTGTTATTAAAGGAATAGATACTGAATTAATATTTTTATTTATTTATCATAAAGTAATAGTTGATTAAATATGCAAATTATTTAGAAATACAAATTTATCAATAATTTATAAACATTATACGGTGTGTTTTTATTCTGGATCACAGATTGACCTCAAATGATACTCTAAATAGTTGACTGTGCGCGCTCTAACCTCATCTCAAAATGTTTAAACAAAAGTTGTAGACAATTTATTCCTCTACAATATTTATCGCAAATGCAAATAGCATAAAACCCATAGGAAACGAGACATTTGGAATAAATGTTTAATCATTTTTTTGACCAAAAGGTCAAAACCTGGACTATCTGTAAACGCGGACACCCAACGAAAAGTACGTTTTGATACAAGTTTTAGGGTGTCAAAATAACGGTTTATAAAAGTTTATAGCCGACTATCTCTCGTTCCGAGATTCTTGCTCCTATTTGACTAATATTCCTGGACTATTGTTATTGTAATTGTAAAGATAGAATTACGCTTCTATTTTAATATTCCGCCCTTTTTCACCTATGTTTCTTAATGTATAGTAGGCTCCACTACTGTACGATATTTAATATTATTATCTTATTATAAAATTTTTAAAATTCATCTTAGATTCTTTAAAATATAAAAGATAGAATATATTAATTCAAAATATTATTAATTATAATATAAAATTATGAAAAAAAATATATGCTGTAATATTTATTCTATTACTAAACAGTATATTAAAATAGGAAATAACTTTTTCAAATAAAAAATTGTGTCCATTTGAAACTTATAGTAAAAGGTAGAAATTTCAATGTCACCCACGGGTGATGAGGACTTATGAACACCAAATTACTGGTAGGCACATGCTACGATTTAGAAGTAAGATTATGCGGTCGCGACACCAACAAACGTTTATTATATTATAGGTACATCGAATAATTGAGTTCAAAATGTCATCACATTTTTAAAAACAAAGAATGTTATTGAATATAAATAATATTTAATAATATAATTTATTGTATTTTAATTATATATATTTGCTTTTTATATATAGTTTATTTTTAATACAGAAGAAACGGGTCTTTGAACGTCTATTTTGATAATTGTTCCGCGCAAGGAGAGTTGTCATCAACATAAGTACCTAGTTGTAATTAGATTTTGAATAAGACTTGCTATGTAGTGCACCAGTCGCCTTATAAATGTTGGATATATATTATGATATTTACAAACGTAAAAATAGATAATTAGAAATCATATTTATTGTTATACATATGTAGGTAGATATCTTTTTCTAGCTGATTAGACATTTTATTATCCTCTCAACAAGCGAATGTGAATGACCTTATAATTTAACTTTCTGGTTTTAAAAGATTACCATGTATATCGTTGCTACATGACAGCACGTAGAGCATTATTAAGAATCAGAAAGTTATATTCATAATGGATACGTACAGCTATCTTGCCTTGTAATAAATGAGAGAATTTTACCCAAAACATATGTATATCTGCTCGCGTGGTTGTACTCCAAATTTACCTGTCCTTTTTACTTACTAAATAAAGTAAATACAAAGCAATAATATACGGTTTTCAATATACATTAATTATAATAATTAATAATTAATAATTCCACTTAGGAATAAAAACACAAGTGATTCTTCGATTATTTTCATTTGATATTTTAAAATATGACATGAATGAACTTAGAGAAATCACGAGAATTAAGAAACTGGACGAGGAGTGATGTAAAATGCTGTAAGGTTTATATTATCTGCTTCAATTGGGTGCAATCGAAATAAATCAGTCACTTAAACTGTCAAACACTTTTTCAGTGTCTCAACATATAGTTTTAACTGAATATCTAAATGAGCTATTTTCGGGCATAGACCTATTCTTTATTGTTATCGGTTAAAGTACTGGGATGTTTGCAAAATATGCGGATCGCAAACTGTTTTATAACTATGCATTATACAGGTTTTATAAGTTAACATATAAATATAAGTATACTTGTATGTCGACCGCTACCTTTAGCTTTCGATAATATCGTTGAAAATAACGTCACAAACAAAATGTTTTACACCCATAGATGAAAAATAATTAGCTACAAGTCAACATGTATTATAGGTAAATACGTTGTGCTAATTTGTTTTTATTTACTATTTAAAACAATTAATGATCGCACTGTAGCTACATAAATACGTTTTTTTTATATAACCATTATGCGAATTAGATGAAATCAGTGAAAAGCAATCTTCGTTATATTTTAATGTTTTGTGTTATATTACTATTAGGAATTACTGGTAACAGTCAGCGATTTTTACCCTTCAAAACTCACCCCCTTCCACTCGATCTCGATCTCGATTTCCGGCAAAACTACAATTTTCTATGGAAAAACGTTAAATGGTAATGTTGTAGGTAATATAAAGATCTCTTAACTTTTGTATTTACTTTTTTTTCACATGACCTCAAAATTCATGTGAAAAATTCAAAGAACCAAGTTTTTGGTTATTTATTTTTCTTTTACAAAAAACTATTTTTTTCATGAAGTTTGGTAAAAATTTACCTTTGTATGTCTCAAACACACTGGAATTTTTTTAATTTCAAATATTAATTTGTTTACTTTATTTTCACAAAATATCGAAAAAGCACCCTATATTCAATCGAAAATTCTCAGTTCAAAATATCAGCTATTTTAAAAAATTCGGTGGATTCTTTGGAATCTCTACTTTCTCATGGTATAAAAAAACATTACTTTGGTAAATGTTCTCAGAAAAAGCAATGAAATGAAAAAAACTCGAACCTGTAAATAACAGGCTGTAAGGCCAGACCCTCCTAGTCTCTTTCCCACTTCTCTATGAAATACCTTTTTATGGGCTAAAATTTTTCGTAGGTCGCTCAGGTATATAGTTATAGAGTTATCTTAAAATACCAATAAATAGGCATCTACACTTTCTTAAATATTGTAGATGTTTTATTAAATATTAACTTATTTGGTTGCATTTTTTCAGATTATAAAAGTAGGAATTTATTAAGATGTGATACGGATATTTATATAATTAAAATTGAATTAAATTGAAGAATCACTTTTGTTTATGTGTTAATAATGATGCATTGTTAAAAATTAGTACAATCTTAAAATATAATAATACATATATTGCCTTATCTATATTCAGTCTGCCATTACGCTTGTTACTAATAGGTAAATAATTTATTACTGAATGTATTAAAATATTGCCTCTTGTTACGTCTATATAACATAATAAAAATTATTCTACTAAAATGTTTTTATTTGAATACCTCTATATTACCGAGTATTTGTCATTTTAACCGACTTCATTCAAGTCTGAATTTACCAGATTCAATGATAAATTATCAAACCTCATTAATTTCTTTGAGGATTATCATTTTCCATGAAAGCTTATTATCAAATAGTTATTAATATTTGTGGAAAATATTTAGTTTATCTATCGAGAGTCAGTCTTTCCAATAAAGGCAGGCAACACACTTGCGATTTCCCTGGAGTTGTAGGTTTCCATGAGCGACGCTGATCACTTACTATCTTTGCTCAAGCTTACTCAAGCTTTTTGCATGAGCGCAGATTTCGTGTCCTAGTCGATGGGCACAACTCGCAGCTCACGTCTGTAAACACTGGAGTTCCTCAAGGCTCTATCCTTTCACCCACGTTGTTTCTTCTGCATATCAATGATATGCTACTCCTGAGGCGGCATTATTGCTATGTAGATGATAGCACGGTTCATTGGTGTTACGTCACTCAGCCGGGCTGTAGTCGGGGAGACACAGAACTGAGACGAAAGAAACTTGTCATTGAACTTAACTAAGTCCTGACCCGCATATCCCCATGGGGAGCAACTTGGTAGAGTTCAACCCCAAGAAAAGTCAGGTTTACCTTTACATTAAAATAATCCCCCTTTCCCACAACCCTAGTCTTTAGAACACCGATCTTGCATTTTGAGACGCCTATATAACCTGGAAATGGATATTTGTAGCGACCTGAACCTTTAGGACCACATTGAGAATGTTATCTCAATAACATCTCGGAGACTCAGATTGGACGGTTTTTCCTGCCTGACCGGTTGTACCTTTTTTATAAGGCCCAAGTTCGGCCGTGCATGAAATACTGCGCACACCTTTGGGATGGATCCGCTAAATATCTCATCGTTGCCATAGACAGGTTGCAGAGGCGGCCTGTCTGTATTGTAAATGATACATACACCACCACTACCGCTACAGTTGCGCAGGAATATTGCATCCTTAAGCGTGTTCTACCGTTTATAACATGGAGAGTGCTCTGAAGAGCTCTTTGAATTAATCCCTTCTTCTCCATTCCATATAAAAACCACGCGGGCGTGGCTTCGGTGTTACAGGTTCACGGTGACTCCTATAACATCTAGAACAAAAAGTTTTCTGACTCCTATTACTGTCGTACCGTGAGCTTATAGAATCGTCTTCTGTCAGCATGTTCCCTCCTTCTAATGATATTGGGTCCTTCAAAGGAAGTATGAAGAGGTACCTAAGCAGGCTATCATGACAGCAGAGACTGGAACAAATTTTAGTTCAATGTAAGTCGCCAATGAACTGTATTGTACTGTGCTTAATACCAGATGCAGTGTCATCACTTTGTTGAGCAACACATAAAAAAGGTCAAACATTTGATCGATTGCCGCCTATACCATAAAAAAATATGATCTGTTTCCATAAAGACGATGTTATAAAAAATTGCATTAATTTACCAATTCCACTCAGATTAACATTGAAAGAGGATGAAAACGTCTAAACAATACTTGGATACGTGAGTAGATATTCGTTGACTGAATATATTAAATTTATTTCATTCGATAATTACTTTAGATTGAAATTATAAATTAATATCGACCGATTAGTACCAGAATTAGAGTATTAGTTAGAGTTAAGTAAATAAACCGTGCTTTAAAAAGTGCATTGTAGCCAAATACTAATTGTCAATTTAGAGTATTCTTTCACTATTATGTAGCTAAACTTTTTTTCTGAATTATTTTTATTGATCTTATATGTTATATTAGACCGAATTAATTTTATCTAAAACACCTACTGCTATTAATGGAAAGGAAATGTTATGTGAAATACATAATTAATCTTATTTGTAAAAAATATTCAACTGTACCTATTCTATGATTTATACGAACTGATTTTAAGTTGTTCTAACGCTAATTTGGTTTATGTAATAAGCTATCGAGAGTTAAACACCGGTTTTGGGTATATTATGAAGACCCAGTCCACCTAGTTTTCTAAACTTTTTGTCAATCAGAGTATATAGCTATGTGCTTTACCGTAGGTCGTCTCTTTATATTAAACATTATATTACAGTGGTTTAAATATTTACATGTTTCATTAAAAATAACTTTATGGTCTGGAATTGATATTTACATGTTTAGTTAAACATAACTTTACAAATTCAAATTGTAATCACAAGCTTTTATAAAAACTGTTTTAATAATCTATTTCAAGTAGTTCACTTTTAGCGCTTCTAGTTTCCAGTTGTGGCAACATAAATACGTTTGTCTTACAATAATGAGGCAGTGATAGTGGAGCTCCAGAACGAATCAGTGGATTGAAAGTATTTGATATGTGAAGAACCAAATAGTACGCGCAGATTATTAAACAAGACGGTTACGATACAAGGATTTTACAAATGCCTTAATCGTTACGCAGAGACTTCACAGAGTATTCGGGGAAACGCACCAACCACTATGATTCCGTCTGTATCTTAAAACAAACAGCTATACTAGTGACCTATAAAAAATAAAAATAAAATCTGAGTAAAAAATTTCATCCGAATCATCACAATTGCTTGATATGTCAGCTGCATAAGGATATGTCTAATAAAATTGCATAACACATTATAGCATAGTAAGGAATTAAGCAGAAAACAACTGAATATAATTAGATAACTCCTCAAAGCCATGATTAGGCACGATTGTACTCATTTCCTTTTTCGGGCTTGTTTGCTTCCTATTAAGTGAAGTCTCTAAACTAGAATAAAAGTTTTTATTTTCTTAAATGATAAAAATTAATAAAAAGATGAAATATTTTATCAATACTTTATCATGTTTTACATTGAATCAGTTATAAGTGACGTTATGTGTTTTGACAGCTTCGTATAAAGTGTAATATAGTCAGTATATATAAATTAATAAATAAAGCGCTGGGCTTAAGACCACACGACAGAAGTGAAACATCACTATATCTTTCGCTCTCTTAGTCACCTCGAGCCGACAACACCCATACGAACGTTACATAAAAAGGTTGCGGATTAGAATTCCAAAAGTTCGCCCATAAAATTTAATTTGATACATTATTCTGTTGAAATGATCTTATTTGAATGAATCTGATATACAGAGCACTGACTAATTATTATGAAATTTATCACTGTTATAAAAAAAAAGCAAGTCACTAATATAAAATGAGTGAAAAATCAATCCAATAGCATTGTATTCTGGTTCTATATAGACGGGTGATAAAATTTACGGCCCGTCGAACCTACCGAGACGATTGTGATCACTTATTTGTAAATTATACAGTATTTTTTGTAAAAAAAAATAATAACATCTGTAAAATATATTTACTCGCATTTGTAAATAGCATCGATTTCGAATTATCGTAGGAAACTATGTTAAATATTTATTCAGTATTCGAGTGCAGCTACTCATCTCTATCAGAGACCAGTAATTTTTTTTTATTATAATATATATTATTTTTAGTCTACCCATGAAATTTGTAATAGGGATAGCAATTCTTCCTGAAAAAGATTGATTCAAATCAAAATCAAATGGATTGTTTTACAAAAAAATCGAGATCCATAAAAATCAATTTGTAGCGTCCTTTGTAATTGTCACTGGCCGTAATATCAGCCTGCGTGCCAGCGGTTTAAAAGACAGATGTCAGAGGGATACGACAGAGAATATCGCTACAAATTTGTCAAAAATATGATTTTTCTCGATTCTATTTTCGTGTTTATATTTTCGATATAAAAAGAATCATAGAAAACAAAGAGGACATCGCAGAAATCGATTTTATCATTTTATATATGTGAAAATTGTTATATCTATATACGTTTGGGTAAAACATAAAATAGTTGTCTATAATATTTTATAAAAATAGTTTAATGAAACAGGATAAGTGGATGATGAGATAAGAATCGTTCCTCCATTTTTAAGAGTGAGATAACGGTCACTAGATTGATTCAAATCTATGTAAAGATTCTTCAATTAATCAATCTCAGATCGCGTCACTAATTTATTGTCTATGATTTAGAAGTCGTACTCTGTGAAACTTTTAAAATGTCTCTCTTTTCAATGCGGCACGTGTAGACGCGGTCGACTTTTTATCGTTTTCATAATACAGTTAGGTACGTACTGTTGACGATTTGTCATAATTTTAATTTATTATGAATTATGGGTATTAAAAGCTTTTGTATTTTTTGAGAACTAAATATGCTGTGTAACGTATACCAAAAACGTTGCTATAAAAAAAGTAATGGAAAATTTCGGTTTTATAGATTAGTTATTCTGCAAAATGCCATCTGACGCGAAAAAACGAGCACAACAAAAGAAGAAAGAACAAGCGACCAGTAGAAATAAAAAACCAGTGGTTCGAGTTACAAATGCTGAGGAAAATGGATCGACTACAAATGGCACACAAAAAGAAGAACGCGAAATGACCGCAGAAGGTGAAGTAACTGTTCATTACTTATAATCAGATTATTTTATATCATATTTATTATATCATTCCATATTATTCGTACTACATTGAAACCCAATAGAGATTAGTGTCTTGTAAAATTTCCACGCGATAATTATGCCAAATATAGGCGAAACAGAACAAATGTGTGATTGTTATTCATTTAAATATAAATCATGGTCCTTGGACCTAATAACTTGTTTCTATCATTTATAACTATTCTATAAAATATGTATTATAACTTTAAAAGTCCTACTTTTACAGTAATTCTTATCAACATTTAAATTAAAACATGAAATTGCTTGGTGGTTTTATATTAAATATTATTTAATATAAAACTTATATATTTAAATAATATTTATATATTTAACCATAATTTTTACCATACCACAAGATTTTCAGAATACCCTAGAATTTTAACATATCGAAACCTATCATTAAAAGTCAATTACTTACTATCTTTGTAATAAATATATTATAATCCATTATACATACTTAGATTAGTAAATGTATTACAGAAAATATTCTTTGTCTGTTAATATTAACCCGTTACTGCAATCTAGTATATAAATGACCAGATTATAACTAAAATATTGGAAACTTCTTGAATATGTTGCTAAAAGCCTAAAGTTTAACTCCCTTTCTTGTGGTATTTTTAGGCCAGTGTATAATTTTCAACAAAGGAGTATTGCTCTTAAAACAGTTTTTATTGTTTTTGAACTACAGTGTAATGTACAATCATAACATGTATTTGTTTTCAATATAGAGCCTGATTTGTATAGGATATTGTAACAAGTTTGTTACAACATATAGTTTAAATGTAAAATAGTATTTCCTATATATGGTCAATAGTTACTGAGGCCTTTCTATATTAGGATATAAGCAATTATGGTGATATGATTTATTGATTTTCTTAAGCAGGCTAGCCTAATTATAATGCAATGTGTATAAAAATAACATTTCTACAAGTATGTTGATGTATAAAAACTTAATATGATATAAAAAAAAATTACATACATTAATACAACTGACATAATTTGCACATTCATATTTATTATTAAATATATAATTTTAATATATATATTATTGAATATATATTAATTTTAATATATATTTTTTTATTTTTACTCAATGTAAACTGATCATATGAATAAACAAATAATTTTTCTTCATTTCCTCAATTTTTTTTTTTTTATAGTATGGTTAGCCTAGTAGTTAAAGTGGCCATCTCTCTGCAACCACCGCACCAAAGTACTGGGGCCAAGAACCATACAGGACAATTATTTGTGTGATTAAAAAATAATTGTTCTGAGTTTGTGTAATACTTTGTTTCTGTTGATTGTGTTTATAAAGTCCTTCACACTTGACAGTGGCAAAATTACCAACATAACCAGATGTTGTAATTAATAATAAACATCAGGAAATCACTTTTTCCATTTTTAATTATCTACAAGCAGAATGTATGAAAAAGTTGTAAAAACCATAACTAGAGTGTACCTGAATATAAGCTATTTAATTGATGATACATAGGCTACATTCCACCCTACTTAGCATTTACAATGCTCAAAATTAGCTTTCAGTTGTTCTACATGACTGTGGTCATTGTAGTAATTACAAAAACACCATTAATGAATCACATCAAGCTTATAAAGACCCATCTACAAAGGTGGGCCCATACTCTACTTGTGTTAATGATTGTAACAATGGACACTGCAGTTGTGAGCATTGTGAACACTAAGTAGAATGTACCCATAGTTCATTTTGCATTATCACAAAATAAAGTTTCCTTTACTCCAAAGGATAATTACGATATTTTGATATACACTAATGAATAAAATACTCTCAGAATCTTCTAATGTTTGCTAAATATTTAAGATGTTACAACAAATTGTTGCATGTTGGTCTCCTTATCAAGGTTGATTTAAATTAATGATTAGAGTATCACTTTGGCAACCATAAATCAGTCATCTGTAACAGAAACTTGCAAACAAGTTTACATAATTGGAATATTTCTACACTTAAGACTTACTTTTTTTTATGTTAAAAATGAAATAACATATGGAAGTATATAGAATATTTCCTTTTTGGTCTATCTAGGATTGGCTTTATTTTGTTCAGAAAAAAGGAAGTATATACACTGACTCCTATTATTTCTGTACAGTATCCCTCTAATTCAAGTTAATACATAATCCTAACTACTTTTCTGTTTGTATATAAGTGAAAAACTGGAAAGAAACTATTATAATAGTAGTCCTACCTTAGTTATACACCATAATAATTATGAAGTTGACCATGAATCACTTTCATCATTCATATCGACTAATAAGGCAATTGTAATTGTTGTACTTTTTCATGTATATACAGAAAGATAATTTGCAATCATCTTTTTCATACAATAGAGGCACTATGTCTAAAGTTGGAAGAGGAAGCCAAAATGAACTCGGAGGCACGTTCCTGCACTGGCTCTCTGGCTGTTCACCCACGTTCAAGGGATGTTAAGATTGCAAACTTTTCTATCACATTCTATGGCAGTGAGCTCCTGCAGGACACACTACTTGAGTTGAATTGTGGACGCAGATATGGATTAGTTGGACTTAATGGATGTGGTACGTATTATATTTAATCATATATGTATCATGTGCTACTTTTTTTCTGTTCATAAATGCCCCTTAGCAGAACTAATTCATTGCTGTGCATAGATTTCTCTACCATTGATTTTCAAGAATTTGAGGTTTATTTTAGCCAAAGTGTAAGATGTCAAGTTTGACTATGTTCACCTAAATATTTGAATAATAATATAAAAAAATATCAATACTGAATAGTTCTATTGTTGCTTCAATAACTAAATAGTTTTGATGTGATATTGAGACAAGTTAAAGAAGTAATGTTAGTTTAGTTAGGATATACTCTCATCTTGTCAATTAATGTGGAATGGAGTTGTATAATAATTTTAAAGTATGTCAAGTCATTTAGGAAAGAAAAATATGAATATCAACTAAATGTTAGTAAAAGTAATATTTAGCCCCTGTCTGTGTATTTATATGTATTTCAGAATTTTTATATGCTTCTTTTCCAATGTTTTCATCATATTTAGTTTCCTATTTTATCTGTGTGTTAATCCATGTGCGTTTTTGAGAGACAGTCCCTCCACTAGGCTTAGTGTGTCCATCATCTTGGGCCACATCATCACTTAATATCAGGTGAAATGGTGGCCATAACATAAACCTTAACTAAAAAAAGACCAGTTTGAAATTAATTAACATATTTTGAGTTTAATGAAAAACTATATTTACGAAGTATATATAATTTCATAATTGATAAAATATAAAAATAATTAGTTTACAGTATTTCCCCAGAATTGTGGAGACTTTGTTCTATTTTGTATACTCTATAAATACCGTATCACACAGTATTAATTGTATTAGGAACTTATAAAGATCATCCCACTAATAACACAGAGATTAAATGCAGGGAAATGCATTTTGTAGTTTGCTCCCACAATATTATTAATATATTTACTAATATTATATTATATTATATTATAATATAATATTATATTATAATATATATATATTATTATATATATATATTATAATATTAATATTACATGTTAATATATTTATAAAATTATGAAAACTGTTCAGCTCTGTACTAGTTGGCACAACCTTAATATTACATTATTATTCATTTGTTAGTGTACACCACTATCTAATTTCAAATGGCTGAGTCAAAATGAATTTTAGTGCTTTGTTCATTTATTTTTGTTACATAGTGAAAGGTGTATTGTGATATTGTTATTCGATTTTTGCTTGTGACAGATTTCTTGCGAGATCTTACAATGACTTGCTCACGCCTATGTAATGAGGAATGCAGTCCAGTAGCTTTTTACTTATTTTTAGAAATAGGCTGTGCACAATCTTTTTATATGACTGGGCGAAAAACTTTCTAATTAATTGAACTATACCTAATTAGAATTCCTTAGACTTTAGTATTGTTTTTAGTAATTTACTTTTTTATTGTAAAACGATGAAATCCCATAAAAAATAATGGCTAACAACAGATTATTACATTGACAATTATTCAGAAATTATCATAGTCATGGCAGCTTGCAAACCTCATGGCAGATGGTTAAAAACTGGCTGATCATAAAACTTTGACAAACTAATACCATTTATATCATTTAGTCAGCTACAGATTTCTAGCACCCTGCTGGGTTAATAGATTTTCATAAGCATTTTGTGAGAAGACCTCTACACTGAAGTGCGTCATTTTGGTTTTTATCTAAGGCATAGTGGTATATCTAAGATCAGGAATGCTCGCATGCGTGAAATTTTTTTATAACATTATAATACCACACTACTTGCGAATTATTATTACATATTTTCCTTGAGGGTTTTATTATAGCAAATACATTATGTACAAAAAAGCTAAATTGTATACAAATATTTCTAATAACTTTGTTTATTTTTCTTATTAATTCTATAGGAAAATCATCCTTACTCTCTGCTCTCGGTCGACGCGAAGTCCCGATCCCAGAGCATATTGATATATTCCACCTTACGAGGGAGATGCCTGCTTCAGACAAAACAGCGCTTCAGTGCGTCATGGAAGTAGACGAGGAGAGAGTAAAGCTGGAGAAACTTGCTGAAGAGCTAGCACATTGTGAAGATGACGGTTAGTTTCTTATTTAAATTTAGTAAATATTCCCATGGCCTTATTACGGTGATGTTATTAATTCAGACAAAATTAGCCACATAGTGAGTCTAATAATAGGCTTATTGCAGAATTGTTTACATTTTCTTAGTGGGGCTGGTGTATGATTTTGCCATTGATATGAGTTTATAGAATGAAAAGCAGAAATCTCTTTAACATGTTTTGGTTATATAGATATATCAATTGAATATTTTGTTATAAAAGTATATTTTTCGACACCTGAAAGTTAAAGAGGCTAAGAAAGAGTAATTTAATTCTACATACATTATTGTTTTACATATTTCATTCAAAAAGTGAAATAACCGCTTTTGATTTTATATAATTTAAATGAAAAATACATATATAAATTCTATTATTTTTAGAGTGTTTACTTGACATTGAGAATTAATGTAATAACAAACAGTATTCAATGTACTGACTTGTGTAAAAAATTTCAGAATCACAAGAGCAATTGATGGATGTGTATGATCGTTTGGATGACCTGAGCGCTGACACGGCGGAAGCCCGCGCTGCGAACATTCTCAACGGTCTCGGCTTTACCAAGGATATGCAGCAGAAGGCTACCAAGGACTTTTCTGGAGGTATGTTTTTTTCCATATTAGGAATATGACTACAATTATTTTACAGCCCCTTACTTTGCATTGTGTATATGTGTGAAATTGTTTTGTCTACGGTAATAAGATAGAAGCAAATTCAATTACATTTTAAGATGAATATTATTACTTGCCAACAAGCAAACAGGCTATAGTTTTCAATATTTTTTTATCAGAAGTCAAATAAATTATATGTTTTCTTTGATTTATAATTGAATTATAATATTAAGCTAATTTAATGTTTTTTTTTTCATTAAAAAAAAAAGCGGCACTTGATAATTACCATATACCTTTATAAGATTGCATATGCTGAGGTCATGGTTTTAGGTTGGCGTATGCGTATCGCTTTGGCTCGTGCTCTCTATGTGAAACCACATTTGCTCCTACTAGACGAGCCGACAAATCATCTCGACCTCGACGCTTGTGTGTGGCTAGAGGAAGAACTTAAACAGTATGTACTTTATTTTGTTTGATATAGGAAACATTAAAATTTTTAAGGTATTAAATTCCATTTTTATATAATCATATACTTATTTTATTTTGGAATTAGTAATCTGGTATATATTAATAACCGACCCGGCAGTCATTCTTTTTAGTAGTAAATAATAACTTGGTTATAGTGTTATAGGTGAGCATAAAAATGTCCACAGTAAAACTATTGGATTTTAGTAATTATATATGTATATGCACATTCAAGTTTTAATATATAGAGATAATAACTCTGTAGCTATCAATATGTAATAAATACTCTTATTAAAAGTAATTTTTAGAAAGTCTACAACTACACATCTCTATTAATCAAATAACACTATCTATATCTAATATTTGAATTTTATTAAAATATAATTTGATAAATTTTCTGAAGGTGCATCCCATTAGGTGTATAAACAATTTACAATTCATTAGTTGTTACTATTCAACATCTATTTCTAATTATATCGAGAACAATCAGTTTAAAAATAAACCGGTGTTAAGGGACGGTTTTATAAGGGAGTGGTCGCTTATAAATGTGTCCAATTGTCTTGTGCCATGTTGTTTGCTAACTGACATGTTATTAAAGAAGTATTTAAATTTTTTGTTGGTAATATGTAGTTAAATATGCAGGTCAGTGGGTTAGTGTCCACAGTTTATGGTTTCAAAATTCGTATCCGGTTCAGATAGCAGAGAAAACTATATTAGTATGTATTTTGCTTGTGTTTAAAAGTAATATTTTTTTATTTTTTCAGTTATAAACGTATTCTAGTGCTGATATCGCATTCGCAAGATTTCTTAAACGGTGTTTGTACGAACATCATTCACATGAGCAAGCGCCGACTGAAATACTACACTGGTAACTACGAGGCGTTTGTTCGCACTCGTATGGAACTACTCGAAAACCAGATGAAGCAGTACAATTGGGAGCAAGATCAAATTGCTCACATGAAGGTAAGTGGCTCCTTTACTAATTAGTTAAAAAATTTTTAGGGGCTATACAATCAATTATGTCTTTTTTAAGTTCATAAACATTTGTTATTTGGCCTAATCTATATTAATATTATAAAACAGAAAAGTTTGTTTGTTCAAACACGATAATCTTAGGAACTACCAGACAGACTGCAAAATATATTTTTATATTTAAGAGAGCAATCGTTCAGAAAGGCTTTTGGCTATTTAATGTCACACTATCACCAATATGAGCAAAGCTGTATTGAAGAAACTTGCAAAAACCGCAAAACTGATTAATCTATTTTCTGTTCCATGTGAAGTTATAGCTAAATTTACAGCTAATATTACATAATACGAACGAAACTAGAAACCTACATGATATATCAAGATTGCTGCAGAAGTTCTTACTTTATGTATTGTTAGAGTACCTTATTATTCAATAATTTTTGAAATTTGTTTGACAGAACTACATAGCGCGATTCGGTCACGGTTCTGCTAAGTTGGCGCGTCAAGCTCAATCAAAAGAGAAAACTCTTGCAAAGATGGTCGCACAGGGACTCACCGAGAAGGTGGTTGATGACAAAACTCTCAATTTCTACTTCCCATCGTGTGGAAAAGTGCCACCGCCCGTAATTATGGTCCAGGTACATAATTTCACAGCTCAATTCTAATGCAGTTTTTTAAAATACTTATTTAACTCTTTTGTTTTTGATACAGCAATTTCATTACAATTCAATATTTCTTTTATATTGATACTTTAAGTACTAAGTTAATTGAGGTATGTTTTTGTTTCCTTTAATATATCATTATAAAACTAATTAATTGATAAACAAATCAATAAAATCATAAATAATAACTATGTTCTAGAGGCATGCAGTTTATACAAGGCTGGCACTGTCATGTATTTCTAAAAGGTTCTCAACAGCTGAACATACACCGAGTGATTCCAAAAACTGACAAACTAAGAAATAGTCACTATGATAGGTCCATCATTAATTTACCTGATGAAAAAAATAACCATTTTTACAGTCAGTGTTTAGCGTTATCGCTACGATCTCACCTGATGTTAAGTGACGATGTGGCCCAAGATGGTCGACACGCAAATCATAGTAGAGGGACTCTCTCTGAAGAGCATTTAACGGAATACACCTATAGATACTTGGTGGCAGATTTTCAACATGAGGGTGGTAGCTAACTAAATGGACATTAGAAATAGTGCTACTATTGTGCCATACTATGGCTGCATCACGATTTTTTTCCTTCAACGAAAGCTCAAGCTTATTGTATGTGGATTCGAAATCACGTTCAGCACATGGTGTTCATAAACACTACCAACAAAGCTATCACCATTTCCATCCATCCAAACAGTAGTAAACATAGAGGAATCAGTTTTTTTATCATCTATGCCATGTAAATAGTGTTGCTCATGTTAACAGGTATATCATTAAATAATATTCTATAATAATTATTTTGTAACATCTGTGTCATTTTATTGCAGAATGTGTCATTTAGGTATACTGATACGGGTCCATGGATCTACAAGAACTTGGAATTCGGTATCGATCTGGATACGCGGCTCGCCCTTGTAGGTCCCAATGGAGCTGGCAAGTCAACTTTACTGAAATTGTTATATGGAGATGTAAGTGTATTAGTATTACATTTTGAACTGATCATGATTCCATTTTAGCGCAGTGTCTCGAAGTGTTTCCCATCTTGGCTTGAAATCCTGCAAACAGACACAGTTTTTAAACTAAATATCTTATTACTAAAAATCTAGTATCTTAAAGATGAATGTTGTAGTGTTTGTATATAACAGATTTTTCTGTGTAATGGTTAATCAAAATGTAAAAGTTAAAATGAAATACAAAGGTGTATGACATATAAAATGTATCAGAAAAAATACACTTTTTTATTTTTTTAGATAATCTGTAGTTACTGGTACACTGCGTTCTTGATACAAGTGGCTATTAAGTTCAGTGGGTATTTATAATCAAATTTAAAAACCTACTACTTGTCTCGACTAGCTGACAGTCAATTCATTGATATTTTTGATAATTTATTAAGGCCACTGGATGCAAGTCCTTTAAGCCAATTCATTGATAATCACTTAATTACCAGGCTTGAATTCATCTTGGCAGATGAAAACATCTGGCTGATCTCTGAACGCAAAAAAAAACAAGAAAAGGGCCATTATTACGGGTTTTTATTATAGACCTGATGATTAGATTATTATAATTGTAAATGTAAATATATGTAGGTATGTTATTGTGGCTTATTTTACTTGCCATACGATGGTTACGATGTGGATAGATACAGATTTCATAAACTTTTTTGTTATTGGGTTTAGAAAAAATATATATTTACGAACTTCAAACGTACTGTGTAGAACAGAAGAGAGGTCTGTAGGACTCATCAGATGATAATCCGCTTCATATACTTTCTAAAAAGACTTCATAGTGTCTCTTAATCATTACACTTCTTCTAGTTAACAATTTATGTATCATACGACTCTCAAAATTGTGATAAGAGTGGTCATAGGCCAGTATTCTCTAAATAAGCTGTGTTTCTTTATGACAGCTGACATTATTATGGTGATGAACCTTGTACAAATTGAGGTTACTTCTTAATATGATGTTTTATATTTTAACAGCTAGTACCATCGACGGGCATGATCCGTAAGAACTCTCACCTTCGCATTGGCAGATACCACCAGCACTTGCATGAACTACTAGATGTGGATCTATCACCACTTGACTACATGATGAAAGAGTTCCCCGAGGTTCGTGAACGTGAGGAGATGAGGAAGATTATTGGACGCTATGGGCTCACTGGTAGACAACAGGTGAGTGGATAGAATTCATATATTATTATGGCCAGTAATATCAAACTTACAGAGTTTATATTTGACCACCTCATCTGAACTTTGTGTTAATACTTTATATATTAATATATGAAGTGAAAACTTTGAAATTATTTAAAAAAATATGATACACACAGATCAGTGTCAGATTTGGCATAGATAAATTACAAATGAAGAAGTGCAGTAACCTAAAATTTATATTTAAATGTGTTATAAATATCTAAATGAAATTAAATGAAATGTTTATTATTTACAAACATTCTTAAACATTCATCTGTTATCAAACAAAGTAGTTAAGAATGGTGGCAAATATTATTAAAACAATGTATTTATTTATTCACATTCATGTATATTAACATTTAGGTATTATGTTATAATTAACTTATACATGAACCCTGAATAGGGTAGAACAAATTATTTTAGGACAGTTATTATTGAGATGACACATATTTATCTATACACTATTTATACATATACATCAGTCATATTTCAAATTTAATACAATCATATTAACATATTAGTATAATTTATTTATTTACATCTGTCAGTTATGTAATTAAAAATTCTATTATTGAATAGAATGATTCTTTAAGTCTATTTTTGAACTTGTTTACATTATCTTCTTTTTTAAGGATTTCTGGGATCTTGTTGTGTTTAGTTATGGATCTATAGGTATGTCATTACACCATCTTATAGGTAGGTAATATACGCAGATTTTTTTTTTTTTTGTAATAATGAATGTTATCTCGTTTGTGAACGGTTAGGTGTGTCCAATGCGTCAACTGTCTGACGGGCAACGTTGCCGGGTCGTGTTCGCGTGGCTCGCGTGGCAGACGCCGCACCTGCTGCTGCTCGACGAGCCCACCAACCACTTGGACATGGAGACCATCGACGCACTTGCCGACGCTATCAACGACTTCGATGGCGGTATGGTGCTCGTCAGCCACGACTTCAGGCTCATCAATCAGGTGAGGACACCTATATTTTATTATTTCACTACGTTTTACGTGCGGCTTTGCTCTCATTGTCAAGTATCGTGGAATGCTTATGTCTGATTTTTTTTTGTTTTCGAAATAAAGTAGCCTATCTCCATCTTCAGGATCCCGTCTATCTCTGTGCCAAAATTGAACACAATCGATTCAGCGGTTTAAGCAGGAAAGCGTAACAAACAAAAAAACTCACTTTCGTATTTAGTTTAGTATGATTTTATTGAAGTTAAACTTCTATATTGTGGTTTAGATAGGGATTATCAACATCAATTCATGTAAGTCGTCATCAACATGGTCACGTGACGTGCCAACATACACACTATATCTATGCCTATTAGTATAACTTATTGCGATGTAAACAGTTCTGATTTATAAGTTTTAATTTAAGATCATAATTAGTTCGGATTTATTATAATAACAACAATTTGTTTATAGATTTAAGTTTTCACTTATGTTGGCAGACCTCATGCCTGCATTTAATATAAAAAAAAAATGCTTTTATTAACTCCCTTTTTTGTAATGCTGCCGGGTGGAATTTTGTTATTTATTTTAAACTAACTCCCCGATGAGTTAGTCACTTGAAATTTGGACCATAGATCAAAAGTCAATGACGATGCATGTAAATATGAAAAAATTTCTTTGTTTACAAATTAGAAATCAATTAAGGTTGAAACTAGATTACTAAGTAGAACATACAGATATTAATAAATTGGCTGCAGATATAGACTTAAAATCAATAGAAATTACAGTGAAGGACTTTATCTGTGTACATTTTAATTAATAAAATATTAAGACTATTAATTACAGTTTAAACATATTTTTGAAAATCACAAAATAGTAGTGGTGGAAACAGTAGAGGTTAAAGTTATAGGTTGAATTTTATTCTGAAGTCTGAGATTACACATAAGACATACAATTTTGTTGTCACCATGAATGTTTTCAATTTTCTATTTTTACTGCGTTAAACTATAGTATCGTAATTAAGTGTTCTGTAATGTATGCCTAAATAATGAGTACTTTTAAATTGCTAATACATGTTCAAATAACCGCACCTGAGTCTCATTCCATTAGGGGTTTTTATCAGAATCTCAACTGATGTTAAATGATAATGGACTTTAAATTCGCACACATTTGAAGGATTTTTCTTCAAGGTGGTAGGCACTTGTTTATGCTTTATTATAAAAAACTTAAAGTTGGTACATTCTAGATACTATTCATTTACCTTCATCTGCGTATGATAATTAGAAATCACAGTGATAAACGTATACTTAAAGAAATCGTTGGATTTTGTTTGGTCACTTTTATATAACAACATATTTTTCCTATTATGGTTCTTGCTGGATCACTGTTTTATACAAATTCGAACACTATTGAAGTTATATAATTGGTATTGGTAAATTTGCTAACAAATTCTAAACTCTGTGATATCAGACTATATCGGTTCTGTGATCGGACTATATATATATATATATATATATATAATGTCATTGGCAGTGTAAATGCAAATAATGAACGTTTTATATAATATAATTTATGTTAACTATAAATTATAGCTTACGACACTTCTTCTCCATGTTTAATTTCACTATGTCAAACCTCACACTCGTCTGTGAGTGCATTATATTCTTGAAAAATAGGTTCCAAAGTTTTCAATTTTCGTATTAATATAAAGAAATTTCGTTTTATACAATTAGGTCGCTGAAGAAATCTGGATTTGCGAAAATGGCACAGTTACCAAATGGGAGGGCGGCATCCTCAAGTACAAGGATCACTTGAAGTCGAAGATATTAAAGGACAACGCGGACAACGCTGCCAAAATACGGAAATAGAGATAAATAGACATTAATTAATATTTTGTTCTTTCGCATCTGATTCTTTTATCGTTACCAGCACTCGCATACTTTGACCCGTGACGTTCACGTAAAACGCGTACATATAGAGGTAAAAGGGAACTTTCGACAATGAATTTTGCCCTTGATTACACCGCGATCTGTGATTATGAATATTAAATAAATTATATTATTTATATAGACGTATTGTCGACACAAAATCGAATCATATTGCCTTGACACGGACTGTTAAGTAAATACATAATAGAATTAGTAAATTTTAAAATTGAAATAATTTAGTTGCAACGAGACATCGAAATGAAAGGCGCACAACTAAATTATAATACGGTACTGTAAATTTTAATGTAATTCATAACTCACAGTGAGCAAACCGACATCTTTATATACGGCTGATCCAGTGTTAATTGTTTTATATTTATTTTCTGTTTGCTCCAAGCTAAATTCAATAGTCATATGAATCATTTTAATCATAGATTTACCAAGATGGCTGTGTTTCTTTATATTCGAGTATTAAACTTATCCCTTTTAACTTTTCATAGAAATTATTAATAACTTTCGTTTATAAACTTAGAGTAAAAGACGTCCTTAAACGACCAATCGATGCCTTTCTTCTTTTTTTCCCCCGCACTGTTTAACGTTTATTATGGCAAGTCAGATGTTTATGCGCATTAACAATATATATATTATATATATTGCATGTTTGATGACATACATGCATTTGTCGCGTTTCGTGTACTTTTTTGTTGATTCTAAATTTACCCACTCGGTTCATGGATTTTTTTTTTGTATAATGTAATTGAAATATCGCCTTTGAATAATGTCGGTATATAGAACGCTACAGTTATGACCCAGTATAAATAAAAAAGTCATCTTGTATTAGTGTGCATGCGTATGAAGTGAAACTTTTTCAGGCCATGTTTCATTGATTAAAATAAAACTATAGATAACATTTTTATATCTTTATAGCAGTGACGCTAAACCGTATGTACAGTTCTTTTACCCCTCATTCACGTCAAAACTACTGTACTTATTAGGACGGGACTAGGACTATGACTTATATAATAACCTTAGATGGATCTAAAGCTACTAAGATTTTGGGTTCCATTGTCAATTTGTCATTTCTGTTATCAATATATTAAATTCTGGTTTAAAACGCGCCTTACCTTTTATTTATTTACTCGACGTTTCGGTCCTGGTTCTGGCAGTGGTCACGCGCCGATTGAAGGGTTGAGGTGTCTTCGTCAGCTCCATAACTAGTAGTTTTCAGTAACTACCCTCATCTGCTCATTATCACTAGTGATGTCCCGGCACACTATACTCACTGCATGAGGAGGGTCCTAATCATTGGATATAATTACATGAGCCTAAAATACTTTCCACCGATCGATTCTACTATTCTAGGATTATAAGGGACGCGACCGTAATTATTAAGTACAAAAAATTTAATCAGGATTTCGGACTAAAATTATCGAAGGCATGGAATCCAGTGATAGGACGAGTTAAACCTAGAATGCGATCGATGGATGTCAGGTTAGATGCAGTAAGTGTAGTGTGCTGGGACATCACTAGTGATAATGAGCAGATGAGGGTAGTTACTGAAAACTACTAGTTATGGAGCTGACGAAGACACCTCAACCCTTCAGTCGGCGCGTGACCACTGCCAGAACCAGGCCGAAACTTCGAGTAAATAAATGAAAAGCAAGTTGCATTTTAGACCGGAATTTAATATCTATACATATTGTCATTTTTGTTTTTGATTTACTGTTGTATGCCCAGTTTAGCGTGCAGGCGACGCTTGGTATATATGCATATGAAATAAAATCATTTTTCCCCGACGTGCCTAAAAAGGTTTCACTTAAATAAATAAATAAAATAGTAGCTTTATAGGTTTTATTAACAGCAATAGTATTATTAGTTACAATTTTAACTCTAACGCGTATTCTTCTCCATACGGTGTCTAATGGCACAACGGTGTTCCAAATAGAATAATATACGTGATGTTAGAACTAATTATTTGTATTAAGAATTCTTGTATAATATTCTACTGCACGAGGGGCATAATTAATTTTGCCAAGGGTGGGCATACAATATACTTTGTATGTTGTTTAACAATGAGAGTTAAACGAAATAGAAACAACATGTGAGTATTCGCCCCCGTAATTGTAGTAGAGGTAGAAAAATATGTGATAACAACGTGAGAATAACATCATGTTAACACTTATCAATTGGAGACAGAAAAAGAGAGATATTAGACCATTATTAAAATTCCCGCACATGGCTCATGACGGGAAGACAGACACTGTAAGGGCCTAAATGATTGGGGGTAGAATTGGTAATGGTGGTTACCTTCGTCATCTGTGAGGGAATGAGGAAACTGTCAGGGTACTGTGTCCTATTTAGTGTCCTCAGTTCGTAACTGAGCTGATCGTTGGAGTAGATACCTTTGGATGTCTCGGTATGAGCGGCTTGTCCGTCTATCTCTCAAGTGCATATCACGAAAGAATCGTGTACGTAAGCGGGGATCTTATATGGGTTCTATAGAGACTGAGCTTTGTTCTTAATCCTTTTGAGACTCACCAGTAAATATTTTACCATACTAAATGTATTTAATTAGGTTTAATTTGGTTAACATCGATACCATGTAGTCCTGTAGTGTCCTGGAGAAACGTAAACAATGTTCAGCGGTTGTGCCAACTCTTGCCGCTCTCCGGTTCCGTTATATTTGCTCAGTGTAAACACGTAGCAGGTGTAAAAAGTGTGTTGAAAGTAGAATTCAACGTAAAATCCGCTTACGGCACTACGGCGATATTTTAAAATCCCGTGTGGCCAGAGAATGAATTCAATGATTCGAATCAATATGCGAATTATTTCTTCATGAACCGCCATTACCCTTTTCCCCCTAATTTTGCATTATTGATGTTATTCTTAACGCTGGCAACACTACGGTAATCTAATAGTATATAATAAGTGCGTATTTATGAGACATTACGGTGGATATTAGTTGTAATAGGTAGTTTCAAGTTAAAATAAATAAAGAAACCTTAACCGAGTCGTAATTATATTTTATTTATATACTGTTTCATAGAAACAAATTAATTGCACTCTTTTTTTTACTTTTTCTTAACTCTATGGTTCGGTTTGGCGGATTAGGTTACCTATTTTAACAGCGACGTAGATCCATGAGTTTTTTATAAGCTCATTTTTATTCTTGTTTTTATTTATTTTTTACATATACCTGTACTAACATTGTCGAAATAATGAATGTTGTTTCTTTACCGTATGGAATGGTCGATGAACGTCGTTTTGGCTTTATTAATTAGTCATCTAAATTTTACATAAACAGTTTTTTTTACGTTTTATTTCCTCTCTAAATATTTTTGTTGTTTTATTACTCTAAACTGTGTTTTCAGTAATATAACAAACTTGGACGTATATATTGATTATATTTGTACATGACAGGATTTTTTTGAGAATTTTTTTAATAATGAATTTGGACGCATATAATCAATCAAATAAAACCCGCATATACTAATTAGAGCATTTAGCAAATGTTTGTTAAGTGAATGAATTTTTTTAAATGTATTATTGTTGTTACTCATCATGTCGTTTTAATTTCTGTTATTCCGTTACTGAAATTTAATACAACTTGGTATTAGCAAGCTTTGATCTGAGGCAAATTATAATCAATAAAGATGTGAAAATCATTTGATGTCATTTTATTTATATGTATTTTATACTACCTTTAAAAGAAGCCTAATTGGTTTTAAAAACATACGGAGATGTTAAATTAAAGACCTTATAGATTAAGTCTATGTGTTAGCCGTTAGGCAAATCGAATAAAGGAGTATTTGATAGCAGCTTAATCTATGGTATGGATATTTATTTTAAGTCATAAATTTACGTTGTTGTGTTGCTATTTTGCGCGATGTAGTATCTAATAAATAATTTTATTACATATGAATAGAAAAAAAATACAAAATTTAGTTAATAGATGCTCTAGCAAAAACAATGGCAATATAGATAGTTTCTTTTAATAGTTTACAAGTTTTAGCGACGTATTAAATGACGATATGGACGAAGACAAGCTAAACCTGCGGTGGGATTGGCTCTCAAGTGCAACTGCCAGAATACAACTAAAGCTATTTGGCGGCAGATTTTAAAATTGAGGGTGGTAGCTAGCCAGACAAGTATTAGAAAAAGCCCTACCGCAATGCTATGGTTTCCTCATGATGTTTTCCTTCACTGAGAGCTCAAGCTCATTACGGTGACTCGAACTTACGTCCTTTGACGCGGCGTACCCACTATCACTGAGCAATCATCGCTTCAAAATTTGTTTTACAAATAAATCAAAGTTACAATTTGTGGCGGTCTGGAGTCCCGACTCCCCGGGAAGGCAATCAATGGCCGTGGGGTTTCAGAGGGTATTCCCGGCGAGCAGCTCCAGGTGAATCAAGCATAGCCTCCGTGGACCCCAGACACGGAAAGAACGCGTTAATGCATTCATCAACGATAAAAAAAAGGTTTCTATAAATCTAACACAGTGATAACTACTGTTAGGAATCAACAAATCATTTTAATTTATCCCAAAAAACAGAAAGGGGTCTCCTGGGATTAGAGATAAGAGGGAAAATAATAGTAATAGATAAATTTGACGGATTTCGATAGAATTTTCTCTGTTCAATAGACATATATGTAACAAATATGATGTTACATACATAACTTGACCTAACTAATTTCACGGAAAAGGTGTTTATATTATTTCTGTACGTGGTACCTACGTGGCGCTGCAGTCGAGTTACTAAAGTACTGGAAAGGGTAGAATAACATCATCTGGGGTGGAAAACCAACCATAATTCCATAAATTTTATATACATTTTTATTACCGAAGGCTATGGCTTCAAATAACTGGAAAAAGTATTGAATAAATGCCGAAGAACACTCAGAATTGCTGTAGGAGAATGTCCAGTACATAATTCCTTAACTGCCAGAGGACAAGGCATCGTAGGAACGAATAACATCTGCGGTATCATCCAGAACCTGATTACATGATAAACAGCGTCGTCACTTCGGGGTTTTATAAGTATATTTTAGTGAATTATGTTGGAGAAACCTTTCTGCTCCCACAATTTCTTGTCATAAGTCGTTTATTCAACTGAAGGTAAAGCCATGACTTGGTAATTTAACGGAGGAGGTGAGATTTTTGTCTATACTTAAATTTCAACAATCTCTGTAAGAAAAAAGCTTACGAATCCATGTTACAGAAATAAAATTTAAAAGAGTTTAAAATTCTCTATTTCTCTTTATAATAATTCTAAATTCAAACGAGAAACGGACGTCTTTTGTAAGTTTCGACTTGATGTTTGACAATTTTGTTCGTCTGGAATAAATTACATTTAGAACGACTGACATTTCCAATGAAAAATCTGAAATAGACGACTTGCAAAAGATTGGGTAACTTAAATCGAAATGGTCTCTATATGGAACTGCGTCTATAGGTATAGTAGTTGGTATAACTGCTGTAAGTATATCATAATATTGTAACAGTTAGTGGAAAGCAGAATTTTTATATTGCCCTTATACCATTTTGAACGGTTTGTGAACATATGTCTATATTTTAGAATACCTGTCCTTAATACATTCTGTGATAAATATTCATCGGGATGTCCGATAAGGATAAAAAAAAGGGGAAGCCGGCAGAAAAAAGTGCTGAGGTCAGTGAATTTGCAAAAGATTTTCTGGCTGGTGGAATATCTGCGGCAGTATCGAAGACTGCTGTGGCGCCCATAGAACGAGTTAAGCTTATTTTACAAGTGCAACACGTGTCTAAACAAATTTCTGCAGATAAACGATATAAAGGTACGTGATATCGAAATAATGTGTTAATAATGTCTATATTATTTAATTCAATAACTTAGAAATTTAATACTTCAACTGTGTGTGTGTGTGTGTTGTGTAAGCGTGAGTGTTGAATGGAGTGAAACGACTTATAGCAGCGGTTCCCAATCTTTTTCTATTCTTATCTAGCTGCTCGAAATATATAGGTACAGCAATACTAGTTATGTAGATAGACATTAAATTTAAAACGTCCACATAATGAATCCTAATTGTTTATTTATATGAATATAAAATTAGGTTTCCAAGCACGTAGGTAATATAGATTAAATTGTTTATTTTGTACCCGCGAACACTTAAGTCGAGGTTTCGGTTAGTAAAGAGAATCGCTTCACGGCGCCCTTCATTCTCTACGGCGCACCAGAGCGCCGCGGCGCACTCTTTGGGAACTCCTGACTTGTAGTATACATGTGTAAGTATAGTATACACTTTCGTGAGAATAAACTATTAATTTTAAACTTTAGATATATGACTAATTTTTTTATTTTTTAAAACGTTGTTTGTTTCTTGGTGTTGACAGGTATCATTGACGCTTTTATACGGATACCCAAAGAGCAGGGTATCACGTCGTTCTGGCGTGGTAATTTAGCAAATGTGATTAGGTACTTCCCGACTCAAGCCTTAAATTTCGCTTTCAAAGATGTGTACAAAGGCATATTCTTGGAAGGTGTGGACAAGAATACACAGTTCTGGCGATACTTCGCGGGGAACTTGGCGTCCGGTGGCGCCGCGGGTGCTACTTCCATGTGTTTCGTCTATCCCTTGGATTATGGTCGAACAAGGTATCATCTAATATAGGGTTTTTATAATTTGTTTTCATTGTAAGGAATTATACTTTTCATTAATTTTTGGTTTGGTGTATCCAGGTAGCTTTGTAAGGTTGTTTAAGTGATGAAAATCGTGCCGTACGTGCATGCTGTTATTTATATTTGACAAAACCCCCATTGTTTGCAGTAATAGGCTAGGTTAACTAGAGATACGGGATCGAATACTTTGATTTACGTTACATTAGTACTCTAATACCATAGAAAGTTATCTATGGGTATTATGCCAAGCAGTTGACTTTTTTCAACAGTACCACATCTATTGGCAATAAAGGAATATAAGGAAAGTGATATTAAAAATGTAAGACACTAAATGCAACTGCAAGTTGGGCTCATGTAGAATTAACGCCGATACTTGGATTTTAATTTTTGTGTAAACTATCTGATGATGGCGCAGTCTTTTATATTTTATATCATATTAAAATTAAAAAAAAGAAGAAAAAATTTGTTTATTATGAATTATTATATATTTCTGAATGCGCTAATCTTAGGAACTACTAGACGGATATCAAAAAATCTTCTTTGTATGTGATAGACTCGTAGATAGAGCAATATTTGAAGAAGAACTTACGCTATTTAAAGTCACACTAATAGGAGCAAAGCTGTATTGAAAAAAGTTATAAAAACGGGCAAAATTATTAAATTATTTGTAGTTCTACGCAAAAGAAGTAATGTGCTCAGCTAGTATTTGCTAGTATAGTAAATGCCGGGAATATAGCAATATGACGCCGATTTACATATATTCATATGTTTGTCGTCCAGTATTGGTGACAACTAAATTAAAACGCGTGCTATGCTAAGCCGTACTTCCATGGTGCGAGACCAAAAAAATATTGACATTTGAAAATAATTTATTTAGTACATCCTATGTTTTAAATGAACATTATTGCATAACAATATTTACAAATGAATATGCGCTATTATTGAAGATATATTTTATTACATGCCGAAAAAAAAATGCAATAGTACGTGCCTATCTAGTGTGTCCTTTATTGCGCATATAAGCTTTTCGGAGACAAACATTTCCGATATTAAACCGTACGAAGTGCAAAATTAAAACTAATTACAGAAATCACATTATCTTTCATACTCTCATATAGGTTTTATAATTATATTTTATATAATTCGTAGTAAAATACTTTAAATGTTGTTGCCCTAACCATTAAACGCATGTTGATGTAGGTATTGCTACGTCAATTACTTTTTGTATTTAATAGATATATCAGTATAATTTACATTTTCTGCTGAATATTTAATATTTTTAATAAGAATAAAAACCATGTGTTTAATGGTTAAATATGTCATATATATATATATATATATATCAATAAAATCAATGCAATTAAACATTATTTATTATTGTAGGTTAGCAGCAGACGTCGGTAAGGGCAAAAATAAAGAGTTCAACGGCTTGATTGACTGTATCATGAAGACTTTGAAATCTGACGGGCCGATAGGTCTCTACCGCGGGTTTGTTGTGTCCGTACAGGGTATAATAATATATCGGGCCACTTACTTCGGTTTCTTCGATACCGCTAGAGGGATGCTGCCTGATCCCAAGAACACTCCGTTGCTCATTACTTGGCTTATTGCACAGGTTCTTTATTTTTTTTGTTCAACAATTTTAGAAGTAGTTATTTAGATAGGTCTTGTGGCATGATGGCAGTAGACCATATTGTTGAGCCGATAGATCTTGGTTCGACCACGAACGAGTTTATTTTGAAGCGATGGTAGTTCAGTGGTAGTGTGTACGCCTTTACGTCAAGGCACGTGAGTTCGAATACACCTACAATGCGCTTGAACTTTCGGTGAAGGAACCATAGTGAGAAAACCATAGCATGGTAGAGTTATTCCTGATGCCTGCCTGGCTAGTTACCGCCCTCAAGTTGAAAGTCTGCCGCCAAATACCAATAGGTGTGTTCCGGCAGTTGCACTTGAGAGCCAATCCCTCCAGAGGTTTAGCGTATCTATCAACTCGGGTCGTATCGTCACTAAAGATCTGGTGAGATTATGGCCATTACGCTAGATCTCAACTAAAAATAAAACTGACCATAGTTGTGAATTGGTTATATATTATACCTATACCTACCTATTATACCTATAGCTATACCTACGGCTGGATTAGTTTGGAATTAGTCGCCGTGCATCAAAATCGTAACTCAAATGTATGTATATTGATAATTACATTTCACTATAATAATGTCGTAATGCACTTTCCTTGTGTAGGAAAATCAGCCGTGTCACCTTACTACGTGGTGGATGAGTGTATTAGAGGAAATGTTGAAAAGAATTGTACTCTTCTGAATTTGGTAACACTATCCACAATATGTAGGAGAACATTGTGAAATAATCTGAACCACTGTGTTCGTCGGTTATAATTGGCAAATACGTTGTGAGCTGACGATATAGTTCATCAAAACACAAACACGCATACACAAAGACATCATTACAAGCATACGTGGGTGCGTTTCGTAGAATTTACAAATGACCGAGCTAATGTTCTTGTGCAGACGGTGACAACTGTTGCCGGTATCGCATCGTATCCCTTGGACACGGTGAGGAGACGTATGATGATGCAGTCTGGCCGGCCCATAAGCGAGCGTCAGTACAAGAGCACCGCCCACTGTTGGGCTACGATCCTCCGCACCGAAGGAGCCGGTGCGTTCTTCAAGGGCGCATTCTCGAACGTACTCAGGGGCACGGGCGGCGCCTTTGTGCTCGTCTTGTACGACGAGATTAAGAAAGTCATTTAAATGCGTTACGCTCACAGGAGTGTTGTTCAAATGTTGATGATAGTGACGTCATTAAGTTATCTCTCGTTATAATCTATCGTATCACTCGAAATATGTTCTTTATATAAATTGTTTAGATTTTAATGTTTTTTTTTCTTTGTTTTGTCTTGTTGTTGTCCGTTGTTTTATGTCTTCATTTTATCTAGGTACTGCGGTTCACAAAAGACGGTGCCATCGTACTGGTACAGGTACGCTGATCTTACAATATATACCAAGGATACTTAGGAATAATAAAATAATTCCATAAAATCCTGGCTTAGTCACTTAACAAGAAGAGATATAAAATGTTTAATAATAAAAAAAAAATTGTTATGGCTACAAACTCACCTAATGTTAAGTGACGATGTGGCCCAAACGGGTGAACACGCTAAACTTGTGGAGGGAGTGGCTCTCTAGTGCAAATGCCGGAATACACAGAGGTATTTTACGGTAGATTTTCAACTTAACTGTGGCAGTTAGCCAGGCGGGTCTTAGGAAGAGCCCTACCAGCATGCTATGGTTTCATCACAAGGTTTACCTACACCTTAAGCTCAAACTCTCAGCAGAGATTCGAAATAACGTCCTTTGACGCGGTATCCGTACACGCATCTCTGAGCTATCACCGCTTGTTTTATATCGATAGTGTTTTTGGAAATGTATCAACAGCCAAAGAACATCAGATGGGTGTGTACACTGGATAGAGCCGTGTTATATGACCAGAGTATTCAATTAAAATTTTTACAATTATATTAGGGATTTTTATTTGGTTTTTAGTAATTAATTACATTTTTAAATAAGTAGCTTGAACTACGATAAGATATCCCTACTCAGTGTCAATCATTCTTCTATAATCTATTCAGCTTATATTATAATAGGTACTGATTTATTAGTTTTCATTTATTATATTTAAACACTTTGTGTTTAGGTTATTTGTAACTAAGAAATTCCTTCAACTGGAGGATCTTAAGAAGATTTCACACGTGGATTAGTGGCTATAAAATGTTCAGTAAACAAGGTCTGTTCAAAACATGCTACTCACCTTTATTATTTAATTTAAAATAAAACAATGTTTATCTGTATTAGAATGTAATGGATACAATAATTATTTTATGTCACATAATAACGCTACGCCTCTGAGTGTCCAATGGCGTGGGTTGCTGTCCGTTTCGAAGTCTATAGAGCCAACGTACTTGGCGTCCGTTCGCTGCGGCTTTCTGTATATAGGACATTCGTAAAGCCTCGGATCTTTGCCTGCTGTTGTGTTAATAGCGAAAATATAGATCACTGGCATTTGTTCATATAATACTTTCGGTTTCGACTCGATAAGTTTTCCTGACTTCCTGTCCAGTGAAGCGCCTGAAAATATCATTTAGTTAGGTAATGGCTAGATATACTGTAGTAACGAACTGAAGTTTGTGTCACATATACTAACAATGTTCTATATGTGGCCAATGATCACCTGAATTTTCATAATAGTATAACATAATTCCGCCCTTATTATTTTTGAACTAGCCCCATTCCAACTTAATACATTGCTTATATGAGTGATAACTTTTTATCAATATAGGGGTTGTCAAGTGTATCTCCTTTAAAAGATGCACAGAAGAATAAAAGTAGTTAGGTATAAACTTTTTTATAGTAACGTATTTTAATAGTATGCCTTCACTACAAGCGGTATAGCTTACCTTATTCCTAAGAAAGAAAAAAAATAGAATAATAGATAATTAAACCGTAACGTACGATATCTTTTTTCGAAACTATATATTTGAAATGTAATTACTATAATTATATAATTAAATTCTTTAAAAAAAAATTTGAATGGTATATAACATAAATCAAACATATAATAATTCATGTTAGTGCGACTAAAAATTTGAAAGTACCTTCCAGGAAGAGGCCATAGACGTATACTCCTTCTGCCGGGCCTTCATGAACGTCTTCCCTGTTCAATTTGGTTATATGGTTCTGGAGTACTACTGAGTCTAGAGCCCAACCCTTATGACTGCGTGTCACCTCCTACACATAATAAAAAATAGAATTCATCAAAATATCCTGATATTGTTATGGTAAATTTTCGAGAAAAACCAATGTAAAAAGTTGATATAGGTAATTAACACACATACGCGCTAACGCAAAATCGGAAGCGTATCTGTTAATTTGGTTCCTAAAGTACGTACTTATATTACTCTCTGCACCTTTGACAAACGTTGAGTGAACTACAAAAGTATTGGCTGATTATTTATTATTCTATATAAATATTTATTACTGGGTATCTCTCATCCGTCTCTCTGTTTAACATAAAGACGTCCAATACCGAACACAAGCCCTACGCTATATAAACAATATAGATTGTCACAACTATTGATTTTGATTTGGACACACTACGATTTTCTGTACGTGATCGACTATCAACACTGTGCTTTTAAGTGGGTTAAATATACGAGTAAGTTGCACTACCTACTGCTGTGATAGCTAGCAGTTCTATGAGATGTGTCAGTGTTTAATTGATAACGATGATATATTTTTTAAGTTTATTAAGGTATACAACCTGTCTCATAGCAGTCAGGAAACCTTGAGGATTGAAGAAACCCGTCATCCAAAAAGTTGTCGGTCGTCCTGAACGTAGCCAAACCTTATACTGGTGTTCGCGTTCCAACAGTTCGGTATACCAGAAGCCAAGAGTGGCTGATTCCCACGAAACCTTGTTCAAAAACGGTGCCATTAGTAAACATGCTAAACACAAAAAGATTAAACAAGAATATCAGTGGGTTTAGTAAAAGTGTTACATTTGCCCAATTTACCATACCATACCTTTAGCCATTTTTGTGGAATCCTTGCATCATACATGGCATCTAGAGATTCACGAAGACCTTGGCTCATTATGATGGTACCGTCAATAGCTAGTTTAAGATCACAGAGCGTCGAGTGTACAGTCTTGATAACTCGTTGAATCCTGTCAATTTCTTGTCTAAAATAATATAAACATCTAACATATTTTTTACAATTTGATTTGTTTAACTTCTTATGTTTACGCGAATATTATTCATTGAAATAAAACTAATTTAAACGAACGAAGTTCAGAACGAACTTTCTGGACAACATTCACCTCAGTCCGCCCCGTGACCACGAAGGCTGAAAAGCTTTCGAAACGTCGGAATCATAATCAATAAATAACCGCGATAAATCCGTTTAAATTAGTTTTATTTCAATTGATTTGTTTAATTTTAAATAACCTACATAACTGAAATTCCACTTATAATACAAAGATAAAAAACTATGATTACTAACCTAGCTCAAAGTTCAGCTCATTTGCTATAAATTTGTCAAAAATCTTGTAACAAGTTTTTAATCAAAGAGCATTATTTAAAATGTCTCGTAATATCCGATTGCGGACGACCAAAAATAAAATCCATCGATCGGTCATAAAGAAGACCTTGTTTCTAATAGTTGATAAATATAAAGGTGTGACGATTATTATAATATTTTATTTGTTAATATTAATAGTTCTATATCGTACCTTAAAAAAATATTCATAGGCAAAAATGCACCCATTTTCTGTAATGCTTCTCGAACTTCGAATGTAACATATTGTTTAGGTAGCTTTTCCAACATATCTTCAGCTAAACGATACACGATACTTTCCCTTGTCTCTCCGCCTTGACTACCACCTTCTTTTGGCTGAACGTTCAATATGGTGTCCAAAATATCTTTTGCACTGTTGATTTGATAGGTAATATCAGCATTTCCGTGTAACCCGAAAACTTCAGGGGTATCAGTTAATGGCAACTGATTTATGTAATCCATATAACCTTGTAAATGCCGTGTTTGTGGAACTTTGTAACCTTTATAGAACTCAAAACCGGGTCTCAGTAGTACGTCGCAGAACCAAACATTAGTAAATGTGGTTAAAAGTCGTTTGTCAAAATCGTCTGTAACACGACCACCGTACTGAACCTCTCCAAGCATATAACAGATTGTTGGCCAAGATATACCCTTTTTAGGATCAATCTCATCGAGATGGTTTTGTATAAATTGGACACTGGCTGCATAGTCTGCTTGATTAAATTCATAAGGAATATTCCAACCCAGTGGACCAAATTTTCTTCGTTCCTGAACTATAGTATGTAAAAATGCTACAGCATAGAGAAGTGGCGGCCATTGAGATAATGATGAATAGTCTAACGTATCTTGCGTAATATTTTGATAAGTCCTTTTCATACTAGCACGAATTCCTTGTGGAGGTTCATTCGTGAATTTAATTGCCATTTGCAATAAACCTATTGGGAAATCAGTATGGACTTCAGTTGTCAACCAAAGTCTGAAAGATTCTTGTATATGTTCTGTTTCTATAATTGCGTCCATTGCTTCAACACAAAACGGCAATGACAAGTGAATATTCTGAAGAAGTACCCAGCCACCTTCATTCATAGAATCAGATATCATTTTACGAGCGACTATTTCTTGTCCTTGGCCCATGGACACTGCCTTTAAAACTGAAAATGTTGTGAGCATGGTTTAGTTACGTCATATATTTTTGATAGTTTACTAAGTGTAAACTAAAAGTCTAGACAGTCATACCAATTTCCTTCGACTTGGCGAGTGCTGCGATTTGAGAAGATGGATCTGAACCAATAGATAAAATACAAATGAGAGGCGTTCGTGGTTCGGATTCTTCCCATGTTCCTTCCAAATTAAGAATACGACCTTCCCCATATTCCATTCCTAGAGAGTCTAAAAACACATAACTAATAAATTACCGATTCAACATATATCAAAAAGTTTTAAGTAAATGTTGAACTTACCGATGATGTACTTTCTAGCTTGTGATAATGTCCGATCGGGACTCCATGATCTAATAAGAAGTAGCTTTCGGAACACATCAAGGCTATCGTTATAGCCACTGGGAATAATTTCTTCTTCTGGTTTAGCTTTTTCATACCATATTCGCCATTCTTTTTCATTTGTAGATATCTGTAAAGAGATTTTGTTAATATTTTTATTAAACCTAAATTGACAGTAATCATAATTGTATTAAAAATAAAGTTACCCTTGTGAGAACGTCGGAAAATACTTTTAACTTACTAATCTCAACTAAATTTAACCAAGTAATATCCAGGATCCATCTAAATGGCTTGGGAATTACAGCATTTAAATCTAAAGATGCTCCACCTTTTATAAATGCCATAAATTCATCGTGAGATATCAAACCACGTTGATAATCAATCTTCATTGCCAACATCAGCGTAAATAAGGCTTTGTGCCTCTCATACAGGCTACGCAATGTAAATGCCCACACCTCATGAGTTAAGTACTTTAGGATGATATTAATTCGTTCCTCTGTTACATTACTCTTTGTAGACTTTGTTATGGAGTTGTCGAATATAGTTAAAAACTGTTTTAGAGAGTTTTGATACATAATATTAACATTACTCATTTCCACAATCAAAAAGTACAATATAGATCCCCGAGCGGCGACAGCTCTAAACTCTTCTCGGGCTTTGATAATCTTTTTTTCTGTAACTTCTGCAACTTTCAATTTCTCGTTCACTTCTTCTGCTGTAGTTTTAGTTATTTGTAAAACTTGAATGAGTGCTTCATCGTCTACTAAAGAGCCTACTGATGAGGTTAAACGGCAAAGTAAGTTGCTTTCTAGTTCTTTCATACTTCTTTGATTTTTCATTACAGATTCAAATAATGCCACCCTTTCCTCTTCTAAATCAGATTTTTCCATTAGAATAACCCTTCCTAAAAGCTGATCTTCTAAACCTTGCATTGTTACAGTAAAATCTATTATTGAAGTTTTTGCACTTATCTCTGGAGAGTAGGCTGGATTTGGTAATTTCGTAGTAATGTATAACATAAAACCAGGCATCACATCACATTCCTTATCGCCTACAATAACTTTTTCTATAGAACCTGATTTAATAAAGTTTTTTTCTAAAACATTATCTATAACAGGATCTAATTCAACACCGACATCTTCTATTAATAGCGGTCTTCCTAATGATAAGCTATCTTCTAAGTGTGTTCGAAAATATTTATGATTCAAAGATGTAATCTGTAATTCACTCGAACTTTCTTTGTTTTTTATCCAATTCTTTCCTTGACTCTGTGGATCAACTAAAAGAGGATATGAACTAGATTTTGTAACTATAAGAGCATTTTGGACCGATAATTCATCATTGGGTAGACCTTGTAAAGTCCATTCGGATATAGTTGCATTTTCGATTAACATATTGATAATGTTCAAATCATCAGTAAGTGGTATTTGCTTGTTTTTTAAAATACCTACCCAAGTTCTCAGTAAATTATTTCTAAATTCCTGATTGTAAGGTCCGCAATAGGACAAGAAACCTGTTGCTAAGACAACATCTCCGACCAGTCGCCCAAGTTGTTCTTTAAAATCTTTACTTTGCTGAGTCCATCTGATTTTCTCACCACCTAGACCATTTATAAGGGCAGTTGCAGCTGTCATTTTCCTTAAACACACATTAGCAGCATCTGTCAACTGCTGTTTCTCTGAGACAGCAGATTCATATTGCTCTTTAACTTTTCTTAATGACATTTCTCGCTCTTCTAATTGCCTTTCGGCTGAAGCTAAATCGTCCATGGCAACCTGTAAAATGTTCACTTAAATCATTAACTTACAATAAAAAGGACTTTGATACCAACAACAAATATAACATTTTTATATAACTTTTATATATGAAACTCTTTGTGGGTTTTGATATTAATAATATATAATAATTTGTTACCTTTAACCTTGCTTCTTGCAACAATAAATTAGCTTTTAAAGGTAAAACTTCTTTATTAACACTGTGGAAAAATGCCATTGCTTTCGTCCAAGATAGTAAACCAGCTACATCACCACACACACGTTTAGCGGTATCCATATTATAATCTTCCATTTCGAAGAAAGGTACAAGATGTTCCACCATTTCATTGTTAATAATATCCTTTGGATAATTTTGTAATTGAAGGAGAAAAGTAGTACTAGCCATCATCTGTTATATATTATAAAAATATTATTAGTATAATAAATTCGTGTATATTATTTGATTAACTGTAATTATCTTTTATTACCTTTAATGATTCTGCCCATGATGGTTTAGGACATGGTGCTGCTGTATCTGGTATAACGGGATGTAGACGCCTTTGAAATAATATTAGCACACAGTCCATAATCCTCATAATTAAATGCGGTGGTCGACCTAACTTTCTTACCGTAGCAATGTGTGCTGGTTTTATAGTATTAAGTGCAGCCTCTGCTTCTTCCAAGGCAGGCTTTGCTGCTTCTAATTTTATTTCCGCTTTTTCTTTCTCCTCAGCTATATAAGCTACTAATGCTTCCGCCTTTTCTTTAACTATTTGTACCTGATTTTTTACTATTTCGGCCTGCATTGCTCTTTCCGTAACTTCAGTTAAAACACGGTCAGCTTTTTCCGAAGCTAAAGCTAAATCTTGCTCCATAACTGCCAAATCTTTTTTCAAAACTTCAACAGATATTGATGCTTCTCGCAATTTTTCCAAACCAGTGTCCATTCTTAAAGCACCATCACCCAGCTCTTTTCGTTTCATTTGATATATAGTCTTATAACCTCCAATAAAACTGAGATATGATTTCGGTGTCACATGAGAAGACCTTCGAAACCTTTGGAAGTATTCAACAGAAATATTAGAGACTACATCTTGTATGGTGCCTAGTACAGTTACCAGTTCCTTCTTAGCTTCTTTTGTGCATTCAATTTCAAATTCTGCAAGGAAATGATCAGCAACCGATACTAAAGCGTCTTTTGGCCAAGGCTGAAACCAGTCGATAGTACAGCCTGATATGAGGGCAGGGAAACGAAGTGCCCGATACCTGAACGCCTCACTAACCTAAAACAGTAATTAAGCGATATCAATCAAGGATAAGTACGTATAGAGATGATTCGAATTGTTAAAAAATGTCTTTTATTACTAAAGTAATATTAATTAGAATTTACTACAAACAGCATGTATCAATTCACAGAAAGAGATAGTGGTGCTACTTGCTAGTTTGCTGCTACTTCTATGTTTAACATTAGGAAATCTTTCGAATACACAAAAATATAAAAAGAAGACATTTTTTTTTGTCAATAGAACATGTTACGCAGAGACACTTAGACGCGTGCCCCTGTATAAGTTATTTTATTATATTTGTCATTGAACAAAATCATATAATTTGTTTAATTTAATATAGTTTGCAAAGTAATATTGTAGTCGTAATTCTACTTTCAGAATTTGATTTGAAATTTATCTGTTTACGAGTGATCCGGTTGAAATACAGTTCAACATTTGCCACGTCGCGTTAATTTATTAAAACACACACACACACACACTTCATTTTATATAATATTCCAAGATCTCATAAAAAAATCTATAAAATGGCTATCGAATGTTGAATCACTCGTTTTCATTTGATACATAAAGAGTCACAGGATGGCAAGGTCGGACTGGCGACAGTTGCATTATGGATATCAAAACTAATGTTCGAAGTGACGTCTAGAAGGTAGTAAGTGGCCGTTCATTAATTATGTAATTACGATGTTGGCCATTTTTGACCTTCGCTACCCCCGTATAAAGATCACATAAAATATCTCAGACTTACTTAACATTTTATTTGGTTTCAGAAAAAAACAATTGCACTATATATTATATATTGGCGTATGTAAATAAATAATTTTAGATTTTTTTAAGGTAATTTAAGTATAACCTGGGTAGCTATAATATGCCATTATGCTATTGTTAGAATTAGATTACTAATAAAAATTATAAAGCATAAGATATTACGTAAGGATGGCTTTTAGCCTTCTCTTCCGTCGAGATAAAGCAATGTATGGATTTTGAGAACTCTCTTGAAAAACCTTACATAGCCTTTTAATGTATTATCAATAATATTAATTTATTTTACTCAAATAGTATATAATTTACGAAATAAATTTATTCTGAGAACAGATTGACATAGGAAACAGGAGCAAATAACGCATTTTATACATAAACCATTGAAACAATATTATTTAATAGCCATACACAAAATCTTCACTTACATACCCACATAAACTTTAAAATATGCCTTTGAATGTGCACAAATATAATACACACGCAAAACTAATTTTAATAATGATTTCTTCGTAACTGGCACCTCTTAACTTATAAATGTAATTCATTTGATTTTGTTAAATATGCTTTGATTATATATGTATACAACAAATAAATAAAAATGACTCCTAAAAGAATTATTGCGATTGAACATCACCTGTGAAGTTAACAGTGGGAATAGTGAGTTGGTTCTACTTTTGTTTTTCTGAGAGATATAACTATTTAATTTACACTACATTCTATTACCAATAGTCGTAACTTACTCTTGGTCGTAATCATAATCGATTACAATCGTGATCGCAACTAATATTAAGAAATGTTTCACATGGATGTTCTTCTTTATACTTAAACCCACAATATATCCATATATCCGTAATATTCATAAGTTCCTTAACTTAACTAAGTTCACTTTGATAAATGTGTAAATAAATACAATGACTTTTAATAATAAACAAAGTACAGGTACCGGAGAAAAACATAAAACGACGTGAAGGTTTTGACAGGTCCTGTTGAGAAAGTACTCCATAACCAGTTCATTGGTAAGTGTTCGTTTCTGGTTTTCACGCTTCATTATTGGTGTTAATTCAGAAATTATTTCTTGTTGTTCGTCTTTAGTGAACAAGTTTGATATTACACCAGATGAAAGTATATTATTGAGGTACTCTAGAAATCCTTCTTCTTTTATGTCGAGGTCTGTAAATATGAATGTGGTCCCTTTACCCTGGACTCCGCAGGACCTAAAACGATTTTAGCATAAGTCTTTTAAACTACTTTATATTAGTAAAAGATGCTAAATACTGAACAGCGGTTTTATTAGATAATGCTACAAGAAAATCCGCCTCGTTTGCATATTGTATATACAAGTGTAATACAAAATATTGTATTGTGATTTTCAATGGTTTTGATTATTATATTATCTTACCTGTACAGTAGTTTTAAATCCTCTAAAAAGTTACCTACATTATATGATCTGGTTAATGCGATTTGGAAAGATCGATAACCAGCTATAAATGTAGATAATTTTGTTAAAGACTGTTTGCCAGAACCACCTACTCCAACCAACATTACATTTCCTCGCGGATGTCGAATTACTCTAGATATTTTGACTAAGTGAAACATTGCGTCCGGGAAGAAAACGAGATCCATTCCAGATCCTCGTACCATTTCGTTAAATTGTGAGAGAAACATTTCCAATCGTTCACGTAATTCATTATACTCAAAAACTGGTTCATAAACTTTTGGTAGTTCCATATCAGCATCTTCACCTTCTTCTCCTGTAGGTTCAGGAGCGTCTCTAAGAAAAGTACAAAAAAAATATAGTTTTAATTTACAATATGTAATAAAATTATATTTCAATTATTTTTAAAGACTTTTCAAATTTACCTCATGAAGTCCACAAAAACTGGCTCCTTGTCCATCATTTTTCTATATTCAACTCCTAACATCTCTTCTGCTACATCATGTAAGGTCTTATTAAACCAATCTTTATCGCTCTGATGCGTAAATCTGTCAGAAAATACTCTAGAGCATTCATGTTTCCACAACCACATGAGACACTTTTCGGATTCAATAACTGTTGGTAACGTCCCTACCATTCCTTGCCAGACTCTAGATAAGTCCCTCAAGGAAAACACATAATGAAATTTAGCTGGTGTCGGTAATAAGTTTTGCCTAGTTCTCGTCCACAATTCACGAGTGAGTGGGATAATCTTCTTTATGAGAGTTCTCACTTCAGTTGCAAATCCTCGTTTGGCATTGTAGTGGCCTTCACCAATAATTTTGAATATTTTATCAATTGATTCATTATTGGGTAGAGGGCAGTTGAAAATCGAAAACTGACGTTTTAACCGTGCTGGAATATCATTTCTCCCACCGCCTGAATAAAATAATATTTAATAAAAAGTAATTGTAATAAATATGCAAATATTTTACCAGTTTCTATAAACACGTTATAAGTAAAGTTACAAAAACTAGTAGGTAGACATATAGACTTGAACTAAGCCAAGCTAACTTTTCACAACCTAGACACTCTCCAAGAACAGATTTTACGATCCCAAGTGGTTGCCGGGATAATCACGAACGAAGTCGGGGGTGCCAGCTACTTCTACATAAGTTACTGTACTCGTCCATATACTAATAACGAATAATAAAGAAAAATATTTACCTGGTTGTCCCATTGCACCCAAAAACTGTATATCAACAATCGTGGTAAAATCACCAGGTTTTTCCAAACTATAAAAACCTCCCATACTCATCGTCTGTCGGACGATCTCATTAGTAATCTGATCTCCCCATTCATTGATTTGCGGTAAATTTATGTCATCTATAAATACGAGCATTTTTTTCGCGCCCGGTGGTCCAAACGTCATCCCACTACGTTTCTCGACGTAACTTTCTATAGTTTTTTGGAACTGATATGGACTTGTCGCTGATGAGAAATTGAACGAACGTCCCATAAATTGTTCGGGATTTGCATTCTTCATATAAGCTTTCATCATAACAGTTTTCGCAGATCCTTGTTCACCGAGTAGTAAAACAGCTTTCCCTTGATTGGCAATGCAATGAATCATGTAGTTAATTCTGACGTTATCAATTATGGGAACTAGAATTGTGGAGTAATCAGGTGTTGTAGTATCAGGGTATTGATAATTCATTACCAAATCATCCCATAGCTCCCACTTTCCAGGATGTTTTACATAAAAATCAAAAATCGTTAACGATTTGTTATTAGGATGCTTAGGTAGATCGAGCAAATCATGAAAGTTTTTCCTGAGGTAACCATCATATCGATTTCTATCATTGGTTTCCAAAAGAGATCCAACGCCCCATATCAATACAAATACATAAATTTTGTGTAAATGTTCAGGTGTGAACAGAACAATTTCTTCACCTTTCTCTTTTTCTTCTTCTTCGTCAATATCTCCATTAACAGATTTGTTAGCAGCCGTTTCCTCAATTTCAATAATTTGTGGAGGTACAAGACCCTCAAGGAGGTTAAGCATCTGAAATATTATATTGCTTTGCAGAACACGCATACTAAATGTGAGATTCTGTGTACACCAAGTGTATACGTTTGGAAAAGTTTGTTCGAACAGTGTACTGAAGACATCTAATTCACCGACAGAACGTGAATTAAGCCATGCTCGTAGTACTGAAAATGTAGGATAAGATTAAATACACAATCTAATAATTTGGAAATTCTAAAAATGTTAACAATATAAACTAAAGTACCCGGGTCCCAATCCAAGCCTGAAGAACTCATATAAACCATTCCATTTCTAGATACCGTTGCTGGTGATGCATTGTCTATATTTTCCGGTTCAAAAATAATTTTTGAAGTTGGCGACATTGTCAATCGATCACCGTTAGCCAAAGTTAATGTTTTATTGTCATCCAAAACTGAATTTAAGTTCTCTATCCATATGCTGTCGACAGGTCCATCCAAAACTAACCAAATGTGCTCGCCGGTTTTGATTTTTAAAGTTTTTCGCCACAACGCTGAAAATATACCGTCTGTCCAATCGTTTGTGGCTACATCCAAACGTCCGAACATCTGTGCTGCCGTTATAGCTTTAGGATTCATTCGCATTTCCCTAAAAAGTAAATTCATTGTTTTGCTAATCAGGATACGTTGCATTTAAAATGTGCTCCTTAATTGTATAAAGTGAATAACTTTCTTTTTTTACCTTATTCGCAATGATATAATAGGTATTTCTAATAACATTGTGTTAATACAGTAATTACTAATACTTTTTATTTTGTAATGATTAATATTAACATTTCATTATAATATCGATCGTTGCTATGAGATAGATTCAGATATATACGAGATAGGTAGTTTTATTAATAATTACCTATGGGGTTCTGCTATGTCAGATAAAGCATTCATAAGGGTTTGAATGCAAGTTGTTTTACCGGCTCCTGGAGGACCTAATGTCATTATTCCGTGGCGCACTCGTTGAGTTTCGTATAACTGTAACAATGTTTATATCGATGTTCACAGACACTTTGTATGAAGAAAAATAATTTCATGTAATAGTGATATCATAAACTTAGTTGTTTATAGTTTATTAGATTTTACATGCGCCTTTACTCGCGTTAATAATGATATTGTCAAACAAATCAGATGACGCAATAAAAAGTTTGTCCTCCTCTTTATCCTACTTTCTATAACTTTTTCGCGAGAAAAAGTAGCCTATCTCCATCTCCAGGGTCTCATCTATCTTTGTACAAAATGCATCACAAACGATTCAGTGATTTAGGCGTGAAAGGGTAACAAAGAAACAAAGTAACTTTCGCATTTATAATATTAGTATGATAGGTTTTGCGTTGTGACCACAATGTCACCTTATGTTAATCGACGAAGTGATTCAAGATGGTGGGTATGCTAACCCTAGTAGAGAGACTAGTGACTGACGGAACCATATTATTTGGCGGCAGATTTTCACCTTGAGGGTCGTTGCTAGCCGCTGGGTTGATCGTTTGTCAAGACCCATTTCTCAAAAACGACTGATATCATATATTACGGTTCATGGTCCTACAACGCCCTAAGCATCAATATCTAAGCACCAATATCATCTAGATTTAATATTACGGCATATATAAAAACAGCTTGCAACCCTCAGACCGAGAGTTCTATACGATACTTATCGATTTTATTATGTTTACCTGAATTATTTTCAGTATCCAAGGCGGATGATTAATTAACCCAGACTGATCGACTTGCTTCTTTATAGCTTCTTCGAGCTCATTATAAGTGGTTTTCTCAAGAACTTGGTTTGGAAATAAATCAGCCACGAGCGATATGAATAGCGGTTCGTCTTCATCTATCAATTTTGACAAGTTCATATCACGAAGTACCCGCATTACTATGGTACTCTCGTTGTCTTTAGAATTGATACGTTTCACAGCTCCAAGTGTGCGAAGAACGGACAGAATATTCCTGAGTCCAAAATCGTAGTGAACCTGAAGAATAGTAAATGATCATATTAAAATAGCTGTTTAGTGAAACGATAATCTTTATATATAAAGTTATAAGTTGTATGTAACTAAACTGCTAAACGGCAGAACCGATTTTTATGAAATTTTATGTCTGTAATCTGTAATTGTATAGATTATAAAAACATACTATTTGATACTATGACGAACTAAACAGTACCTGGAAATTTGTAAGTCCAAAACATCTAATGACATTGCTAGAAGTTATCTATATTTAGGAACGTTATAGTTTTATAGATACTTCACATAATTAAAGTTTGACCATAATATCACATGGCGTTAAATGACATTGCGGTCTATAACGATCATACGCCAATCATAGTGATGGTAATAGTCTTCAAATACTGCCGGTAGATCACAGATGGACGTGCTTGCCACCTACTGAGGTACTTGGTGGCGACATAGTTTCAATTTAAGGATGACAACAGCCAATGGCGGATTTACATAAATACCGCCTGTAGGCTATTCAGGTTTTGCCGCCCCTACGTACCGCTTCAATTATAATTTACTAGAATTTACGTGTAGCTTCATGTTAATTTTAATTTTGTTGAACAAAATCAACGACGCAGTGAAAACTTTCATAGAAAGTTTGCCCCTCTCTTTGCTCCACTTCCCATACATTTTCAGCAAGAATAAGTAGTCTATCTCCTTCTCCAGGGTACCATCTATTTCAATACTAAAATTAATCACAATCAATTCAGCGGTTTAGGTATGAAAGCGTAACAAACAAACAAACTCACTTTAACATTTATAATATTAGTATAGATATACGACTTAGATTCGGAGCGATGATAAATTCATGTTGAATCATTGTTATTGTGGACCTAAACGAATGTTTTCGATTTCTGTGAGATATTAAAAATTACTGCAAATTTGCCGCCCTAGGCCTACGCATACTGATGGTAAATCCACCACTAATAACAACACAAATGCTCCACCGTAAATGTACATATGTTACTTCAAGGCATACTTAGACACATTGCAATAATTCGAGCCGCCATCGCTTCTAAATCATTCATAGTTTATCGAACGTACCTGTTTAGTAAGCTGTTCTTCACACAGCTTGTAAAGTGTGTAAAATTTTCTCGCCAGAGTTATATTTTCTAAAAATCCACACGAAGCCAGTTTGACTCTAATAATGATTTGCCTGTCCGGTACCATCATTGCTACGGTGCGAAACTGGATTTTCAGATTTTCCGGCAATTCTTTGCGTCCGGCGTAGCCTGGATTCTATAATTTGTTATACATATTATTACGGTTCAATAAAATGATAACGGATGAACGCTATTACAGTACGTTAAATTTGGAAAAACTACATATATATAAAGAGAAAATATGTTTTTTGAAATAGTCTACGCAGATTGTATAACAATTAACTTCATTTTAACTTTTGTTGTAATATTTAAGTCATATATTGCAAGGTAAATCATGACAATTTCACTTTTGGACACTTTTCTGTTAAATAAGCCAAACAAATATTCGATAAAGTAAAATAAGCTACTTTCCCTGACATACCTGAGTTAATTCAGTTATCCGACGATTTCGTTTCCCTAATATGAAATTGGCAAAATATGAGATTTTCGTGTTTGACTCTACATACTCATTTGTTTTGCTATCTACTGTTTACCAACTTTATTGATAACACCGCTCACCATTGTGATAAATATACCGAATTCAGGACACATGTCGGACATGTCACCATCAGTGAACAGGAAACTCTTCCGTTTTTCTTTTTTGGCAGCGAGCACCACGGCCACCTGTTGTGCGGCGACCGACAACACGGGCAGTTCAATTCTGTTGAACTCGTCGAAGCAACCCCACGAGCCGGATTGCGCGAGCCCTTTATATATCCGACCTAATCCTCTAAAGAAACGAGAGGTTAATTGTTTTTTAATAATTTACGGTTTAGCGTTATGGTCACCATTTTTCCTAATAATAAGTGACGATGTGACCCACCATGATGGACTTTTTAAGCCTAGTAGAGGGACTGGCTCTCAAGTGCAATTTTGCGGAACACACCAAATAGGTATTTGGCAGCAGATCTTCAACTTGAGGGTGGCAGCTAGCCAGGCGGATATTACAAAAAGCCTTAACCACCATGCTATGGATTTACCACGATGTTTTTCTTTACCGAAAGCTCAGGCAAGTATTAAGATTCTCTTTGTGCAACTATATAGTTAACTTACCTATAATCCATCTGATCGGAACAATTGAAGACGACGACGTACTTAGCAAGGGTTTTGCCCATATCTTTAACAGTCTCCGTTTTACCAGTTCCGGCGGGACCGCAGGGCGCGCCGCCCATGCTCATCGCCAAAGCTTGCGCCAGTGTGATATAGCACCTGTAAATATTCATTCGGTTCGATGACTCTCAGGGGTATCTATATGGAGTTGTGTGAATAGAGATAAGAGAAAATATATTAAAAATAATAGCAATACGCGTGACCTTGTTGGTGTTATTTTTTTTTAGTAGATAGTAATTTATAGATCTCGCAGATTATTGCCAATATGCCAATGAACACCAAACAAGAAGTTGAATCATCTGATAATAAATAGTAGTAGTAGTTACGTCGCTTATGGTCAGCCGGAACAACAGAGATATTGCAGTCATGTTGCTGACTTTGACGGAAGGACTGGTTCTCGTTCACTATGCCGAATCATAAAGGCTCATACCGAACCTTTATTTAGCGGCGCTCTAAACCCAAGTGTGGTCACTATTATATTTTATTTATAATAAAAACTATAAAAAAGTCACCTGTCCGTCAAAGGTGTTATGACCAACCGTTCAGTACATCCCAAATACTCATTTTGATATGTAAAAGTGACGTCGGTTACAGAAATCCACGTCTTATCACTGTCTTCTTTGAAATAAAACCTGCATTGTTTTAGCCATTCGAAGTCATTAGCCGAACGCACGTTTAAACGACACTGAAATATGAAAAAAAAAAACATAATTAAAAAGAAAACGTGTGTATACAATAGTATTTTTAATTGCATTTCACTTGAATATACAATCCAAATCTATGACCAAAAGAGAGAATAGTTGAGAAATTTAATATAATATAGAGATCCACTTATTGTTATCGATTATAGTAGTATAATAACCTTTTTTTTGTTTTTAATCAGTTTAAATTTAGAGATAGCAATTTTAATGTTTATTAAATACAATTTTACTTATTACAAATTAACCGCTGGTCGTTCGCTTCATCGGACGTTTTAATTATTTTTTCCGTACAAAAAATATTTAATGTTGTTTTGCCTGATATATTGTACTTTCGTACCAAAATTGTATTTAAATCGTTCTTAACTTCTTAGAGAAATTAAGAAATATATATATTTATGTCATTTTTATTATAGCTATATAGACGTGCATGTTACGATGTGTATATATTATATATATAAAAATGAAGAGTTTGTTTATTCGTTCGCTCGTTTGTTTGAAGATGTTAATCTCATAGTCGGAGTTGATGTTCTTTTTGTATATCTTTTTGTATATGAATGCCAAATTATTAAGGAAAAATATAGGCTTTTAACATCAGCCTATAAACTTTGCCAGCCGAGCACAAAAAAAACGCTAAATGTTATAGCGGGGGGTAACGATGCAATACGAAACGGTAGGTCCATGGTGTACAGAAAAGATTTAAAAAAATCTTGTTGTATTTTTAGAGCAATCACTAAGGAAAGCGTTAGGCTATGTAACAAACGAAGTCGCAGGATAATTCAATAATATATCACTAAAAACTATCTCTCTCGTAAGATGATGTATAAACTTACAACCCGTAACAATTAAGAAGTCACATTGTCATTAAAATTTTACTTATAATTAACGAATATTGTTTAGGAGAAATATTTTTTTATGTTACATTATTTTATTGTACTATGTTTGAATTAACTTTATAATGTCTCGTTATTGCTATTGCTAATATCCAAATTATTATAATTGTTATACCATAGGAAGTTTAACGTGCAAGCCATTGTCACCAGTAATTAGCGTTACATTTAAGAAAATATATAACAAGTCCTGATTTTGATGTAAACTGTGTTGGTGACTTGAATAAATAAATAAATAAAACGTTTCCATTGTAATCGGTTAAAGTAGCTCCAACGGTACTCTCTTTATAAATATAAACAGCTTTGTCGCATCCAGCGATTTTCTAAAGAGATAAAAAAATCACTGCATTTCGATTATCTCTAATTCTACAACAATGAGATTTTTCAACATTAAAAACTTTCTATTACGCTATTTTATTGGTGTACTCTTAATTTACTCCAGCTTTTTAGTTAATACAGTTACAGTTGTATACCAAATGAATGCTTTTAAAATAAATTACAAGCCAATAATTTTGTTTAAATATACATAGAAGATTTCCACTCACTCAGCACTAGACCTCCAAAACTACTCAAGCACCTGGCTAGATATTTAGCTAGTATAATACTTTCATAACTTACACACATTCACTAAGAACACATTTTACGATCAAGAGCAGTTCAAGAGAACACACAGAGAGAACAGTTCAAGAGAACAGTGGAATAATAGCCCGCACACTAGCTAGTAACACACATATATAGACGATTTAGTTCTTATAGCCACCTTCATATGACGTCAGGGTAGTGCACATAAACTGCAAATGTCAGTTCACATACAAACAGGTAGTCCCTAAGAGTTATAACGTCCTAGTACTCAAAACTAGTTTTCGTTCAATAACTATGCCGGCGATTCTGCGCAGTTTCAGTCGAATTCCTAACGACAATCATATGTAGTAGTAGTGTATGTTGCATGTAAGCATGTTTAGGATTTCTAGACAACAAAACAAACGCTTATCGTTCACGGAATGCGAGTATTGAACATCGAGTAAAATTTATTTATGATTTGTGGTACTACTCTTTTTATAGTTAAGGTTTTAGCGTTATGGCCATAATCTCACCTGATCTTAAGTGACGATACGGCCCAAGTTGGTAGACACGCTAAACCCGTGGAGAACTTTATTTTACGTTTACTGTTTACTACTGTATAATGCCAACAACTTAGTTCACATATATTTATAATGTTGGATAAAAAATACGCATTTTATTTTGAATTAAAAGAAGTCTGTTGTTTATTTTTGTCCAAATGTATCATTACTATTTAACAGCTCGGAAATAACTTTATTTTACTACCTTAACTATTTTTATCTTACATATTAAAATTTCTAACATTTATAGAAAAAACCACGATTTTATTTATATACTAACAACCCGCTACAACAACAATCAGGTTAGTAAAAATGTAAATATGCACCATAGGGTTTAAAGCAAACCCTATGTAAGTTCGGAGGGTTAACAGCACCTTGTCAATTTTTAAAACTGTAATAAAATCTGTTTGAATTCAATAAATTAATGCCAAAGACTTTATATCAATTATACAATAACGTTTTTTAAGTGAGACCTTTAGGCGACTTGATACACAAATTTGTAATTAAACAATTGCTCGCCCAGTCATTATTCTACTCTTTACAATACCGCGGTAACTTAACCGCAGCGCTATTAGGTATACATAACAAAGTTCTTCATGAAATAATATAAATGCATGCTAATTTTTATGTTAATCGGCCAAGAGGTGCAGGCGTTAGCGATGGCATATATACATCCATTTTATATACATAATATGTGGGTATATATATAAAAAAGATAATACGTCAGTGATGTTCGAACACTGCTTAGGCCAACGAGGCCTCGAAACTTACAGCGAGAGTGTCATCTTTAAATAAACTATTATTACGAAACAATGCTAGAGATTTTTTCTAATGTCTACTTAAGTAGATACCATCTTTAAGTTATTTTTTTTAATAAAACTAATACTTACGAGGACATCAAAAATGTCACGCTGATGGACGTGTATTGTTATTAGAGTTTCAAATTTAATTCTTTCTATTTTCGTGAGGTCCCGTGTTGTTTGATCAATGAGAGTGTTTAAAAGCTCCAAGAATTTATTGTTTGTGTCCGACATGATCTTCTTATCCTGTCGTGCCTGCATCAAGGCCAGTTCAGCGTCTCGAGTCCAAATAATCTGAATACCGAGGAGGCCAACCTGGAATAAGTTTATATCGAGAGTTAATACGGAAATATGTGGACGCAAATATCGTGCAACAAAAATCATTGTAAACTCGTAAAGTAGCAGGGTTTCCAATAACGTGACATTGGTTACTTCGTATACTTATGTAAAAAAATTACTTTGTAATTAGTGTGATCTGCCGTACTCTTTCTTTCTAAAATAAATAGTATAAGTGCTCTATAAGCTATTATTATTTCCAAAAATGTTTTAACAAATTATTTTAAATATTAACACTATATGCGAATAAGTTTCATGGCATGATTTTAAATTATTGTACAATATTTTTGAGTAGTCTTAACAGCATAGTATTTTTGCAAAGCGTAACTGTAAATACTCTGTATACTTATATGTAATATAGTATATTGCTCAGGATAGGATTGCTTATCCATTAAGGACTTATTCATGATGGTGAAAAAAATAATATACTCATAGACTGCAGTGACTGATATTAATAAAACGACTTAAAATATACATTTAATTATTTTGTTAACATTTGTGACTACTATCTCATCTTATTACCAATAACGAAACGATTTAAAAAAGTTAGAAACTAGAAGAGTTAAAGTTCAAGTAATAGGAACTGACTTTCAAGTGCAACTCTTGGAGCATTTCTATAGGAATTAAGTAGAAGATTTCTAATTTAACATACTAGTTAGTCATGTGAGCATTAGAAAATACTTTACTATTAAGTTATGATTTCATCACAATGTTTGTCAAATGCGTCAAAAGCTTGCGCACGTTAAAGGATTCGATTCTACATCAATTAACGTGATGTTCAAAGACCATTTTTTAATCTCCTGATATAAAATTAATTTATACGTTGTAGGTTTAACGATATGGGCATAATGTCACCTAATGTTAAGTAATAACGTGGCCAAAAATGATGAACATGCTAACCCTAATGGAGGGAATGGCTCTCAAGTGCAACTACCGGAGCACACTTATTGGTATTTGGCGGCAGATTTTCATCTTGAATGTGGTTGCTAGCTGAGTGGGCATTACAAAAAGCCCTACCACCATTGTATGGTTTCATCATAATGTTTTCCTACACCAAATACACAGGCTCATTGCAAGTATTCGAACTTACATTCATTGACGAGGCGTGCACACATCTATCGACCGAGCCATCATTGCTTCAAAATTACAAAATAATTATATTAACAGGCATACCTGTGCAGGCATTTTATCTAAAAACAATAATAAATTGAATGCAGGATCATTGATTATTGATACGGCATTTCTTATGATTGAATGCAAACTACTTTGAGCAGATTGGAGTAGTGAAGTGAGCCACGTCTCAACGGAGCCTTCCGCGCGTACGGGACGCTCCAGTTTGATTTCTTCACCTTCAGATGATATTATCGCCACCATTTTATTGTATTCTGAAAATCACAGAATTAGTAATTAAAGTACAGTGGAACACTTTGTGGATTTCTCTACTTTTGAAGCAGCTTAACCAGTGAAAAAGCATTAAGCATTACAGAATATTGGAGTCATATAAACTTATGCTGTGTTCCTGCGATAATTATGATTACCAGACTTAGCAGAGCCTCTTGTCTAGTTTACGGGGACCGCTACCTATCACGCGTGTTATAAAATAGTTCGTTGCCTTACTTATTTACAAAGAATGTTAATAGTACCCAATTTATTAGACATATATATTTATTTCTCTTTAATAATGATAAAGTTTAAAAGATGGCAGGGTTTGTTGTAATTATTATCAAACTGTAATATTGAAGCATATAATTTTAAGTTTTACTTACCAATGTCGTGAAACTTAACGTGACGAATGTTATCGAAGATGGACAGTAAGTGATTTTGAATGGTGTGCGAGTCCGATGCCTGTCCTAGTATTTCCAACAGCGCCGGGTCTGAGACGAAGAAAAATCTAGGAAACATGGTTCGTTTCCTCTCGAGGTAACCGCTAAGACTCTTTTGGCACAGCTCCAACTGTTCTTGCAAGTGGGGCAGCAGTTGCTTTAAGAGATCATCACCAACACAGCACGAGACCACACCGGGAGTCTCGTGCGCACGTTGCATTATTTTCTGCCAGGACTTATCGATTTTTGAAAATCGTTTAGCCTCTTTTGGTAATTGCTTGGCTATGTCACCGCCCACGAATACCGCCTCTAAGTAAACCCACATGTTTTGTACTAACAGCCACCGTTCCAATATTTCATTCGTACATTGTAAATCGTATAGCCATTGTTGGATTTGTTTTCTAAATGGTGCGTTATATCTGCAAACAATTGTTATGACGCAATCTCTTATCAATATCGTCGCCATAGTGATAATTTGTTAAATCTACCAAGGATTATGGTTTATAGTAGAAGACTTTTTGAAAACGCAAAAGAAAAGAAAGTTTTTTTTAACTTGACTTATTCTATTTTGCCTTGGTTGGCCATAGTTTGAGTTGGATATATAAGCGTTATTAAATTAAAGAAGACTTTAATTAGATGCCCTTTACTTGAGATAGTAATGCCATATTATATATATATATGACCTTTATTATAGTCAATCTATATAAAGAAAGAAAGCACTACTAATATTACATTAAACAAATTAAATTTACAAACCTGATAAAATATAATTTAATGTGATATCATTAAATTATACTACACTATCTTTTATCTGCGGTTTCGCTCGCGTTAATATAGATTTTGTTAAACATCTTCGGATGACGTAATAAAAAGTTTCATACAAAGTTTATCCCTCTCTTTATCTAACTTCCAATATTTTTCGGGAGAAAAGGTAGCCTATCACCGTCTCCAGGTTCCCATCTATCATCTCTAGATCAAAATCCATTATAATCGATTCAGCGGTTTAGGTGCGAAAGCGTAACAAACAAACATACTCACATTCACATTTATAATATTAGTAAAGATGTTTACTCTTTAATTCTATTTGTAAAAAAAAAAATCGGCCCTGTGGATGGAACAACTATACGTCGAAAGTGATCATTAACTGTATTCATTTAAAAATAAATAAAACATTTGAATCACTGTAATCACCTGGTGAAGCTGTAAAGACATTAGAAACACAGCATTAGGTCGAAAAAAAAGAGCTTTCTATCAAGAATAATTCATGGAAATTTAACATCAAAATACTATGACTACCTAACTATACCGCACTATATTTAAATACTAGTCAACGTGGCAAATCTTGTTCCGCCATTTCCAGTAATCTAATATTACATTAATAAAAAATTCAAGTACCTACGGAAAAATCTTAATAAAAGTGTACATGAAAATTAATACATTATTTTACAGTCAGGGGGTAAATTTGGTAAATGCTGAAATAAGTGTTTATTTATTTACATTAAGGAGTTTTTGTGCTAACTTTGAAATTAATAGGTTTTTTTTTGTATTCCATACAACCTTTGCGAACCTCGTTTATCCCTTAGGGGTTATACATTTATATTAGAAAATCGCTTCTGAGTCTCTGCATCACAAAGAGGAACTACTGTACAAATTTGATGTTTCCACCTTCGGTAGTTTTGGCTGTACATTGATGAGTCAGTCAACCATAGTGCATGGCATGCTACATCGACGACGCCGGTTAGCAATGTGTTTATTACTGCTACTCATGTGGTTATTAGAATACCTAACAGTCAGTTGCAAAAAACCTTCATTAGTTCTCCATTTGTTAGTTTTCCATTTAAATGAATGTCGTTATTAGTTTAATGACGATTGTATAATGTTTTTTTTTACTTTTATGTTTTCATTTATAAATTATATCATATAGAAAGAAAGAGTGACTGATTTTAAAACGAATGAATGTTTTGCATTTTGTTTTTGTATATTTTTGCAAGTGTGAATCGTGGTTATATCGGAGTTAACCGCATTTAGTTTTGAATTGTCAGCAGTCTGTTTCCAAATAACGTCCAATTTTATTCAGAATTTGTTGTACAGTTTCTTTAGTAGACCTTAATCTAGACACAAATAAAGTGCATTTAAACTTTCTTGCAACAACAATCCGAACTAATGACACCTTTGACAGATTGAGAATTAATCGTATTGGGTCTTGTACTAATGAAGCTAATGAAAGTATAATGTATGTAATAATAGGATTATTTACGATGTTGGTAGTTATAAGTTTTAATCTCAAAATAGAATAAACTGGTTAACGTAACGACACTTATGTATCTTGATTAACCTTTAAATAAGAATATTATAGAAGAATTATAGGAATAGTAACGCTAGGAATTAGCGTAAAATATATCAGCAACTTTCCTGCAACTGGCTGTAAAATAAAATTTATTAATTTAAAAATTAATCGTTTCTTATTATTTAGAAGTCTTATATATTAATTTTTATTCCTAATACTGAATTTAAAATGGAATAAGATCTCTATACACACCTAATTTATAGTTACTTTCGCTTCGAACAACATGAGTCCTAAAAGTTTTTATATATTGTAAAGGTGTTAATATTAGAATTTATTTTGCGTTACTAAGTATGGTCACCATATTAATACATCATTTAAAATGCCATTTTATTACAGTTTTAATAGATACTGTAGTATATTTCTTAAATTATATCTACAATTTTGAAAGCAAATATAAATAAATTATTACTTCGATTTCAATAATTAAAAAATACGAATTTTGAAATTGATACTGATATAGGTATCAGGATAAAAAATCTAAATTTTAATTAGATTATTTCTCTGGGCTGTGTTTGTATTTTTTATGACTCTTTGTATATTATTCATTTGTACCAAAAAAAAAATATTTAACGTATTAAAGCTCCCATACCTGTTAGACAATAATGACCCTAAGATCATCAAACTGTCCTCAAGCTGGCCAATGGTCTCGGCTGTTGTGTCGCCCCTCAACAATAGCTCCCCACGATTGTTAAACGTTTGGAATGTCAGCTCATGCACCGACCATTCGTTTGTTACTTGACGTAATTTCGCTTCTATGTCTTTTTCTTTCATCGCCGATATACAGATATCCTGTGAAATAGTTCATCCTTAGTAATATTATAAACGCGAAAGTTTGTAAGTATGGGTATATGAATGTTTGTTACTCATTCACGCAAAAACTACTAAATGGATTATACTGAATGGATGGATAGATGAAACTTTACAAGAATATTGCTTATGCATCAGAATAACACATGGGCTATCATTTATAAAGATATTGTGTGAATTGTCCAAAATATAAAGATAAGTGTTAAGTAAGTAGGGAAAACTTCTGCCATCTGCGAGCTATTCTGGCGTACGCTGCAAAAACACTGTTAGTTACACGTATATAATGTATATTGGAAATGTTTATCTTAAATAGTCCTACAAAAAAAACCAAGACAGCATATATCCTTATTTTATGTGTAAGCCATTATCGCTAAAATAGTGAGCGGCTCGCGTATAAATGACTACGAACATAAATGTTCTTACACCAGTCTCCTTTGATATAATTTATTGTTAAATAACGGGTACGGATGTCAGACTTGTTTAATAAAGCACTTGTAGCAAAGCCGCGGTAAAGAGCTAGTAGTAAATAATATTATTCCTGATTATGGCCTGCAATGTTAAATTCATAATGCCCTAGTAGTTTATTACTGTCAGCAACCTGTTGGCCATTCGCGTTTGCGCAATAAAGTTTGTTATACACGTGGCTAAACTTCATAACAAAAACTATGTAAGTTTCATTTCACACATTAAAACTATAATGATTACATTGACGAATGTAGTTATGTAAGTAAAATTGATCTTGGTTCATCGTAGACTTGTAGAGTGGTGTGGAGTATGCGAAATCATCATATATATTCATCTCGTAATTTTATGTTTTAAAAATATAATTGATACTTATCGACTACAAAATGTTAGAACGATACATACATGTAGATTTCCCTGTGCAATATAATTCTTATAAATTAACAAAATTCATATTCTTACCGTTTTCAAATTTTAATTAGATAAAAGAACTATAAAGAAGGCATTTATTTTATTCTTACGTCTTTTAAAAGCTTTATTAATAGGTATTTGGAACCTATTAGAACCTATCACAAAATCTCATATAAATCATTGACGTTATTTTTGAATTGGTTCCAGGCACACAAACAGACAGATAAAAATATTTTTAACCTAATATTTTTGATCAGCTAACTTTATAATACACGACTATCAAAAACTTAAAAAGTATAACTGCAGTATTAGTAGTATAGATTTAAAAATCACTAAAATCGATGATATAAATACATAATATAATGAATTAAATAGTCAAGGTACTCGTCATTCTAAAGCAGACACAATTCCAAAATTGTATCGAAAACGCTTTCAAAACAACTACAACATATCAAACTTGCAATAATAAACAATATCGTGATTTTCATTCAATATAATTTAAACTATAATTGTTAATAAACAGAGTTATTAAATATACAGTGTTTGTAACTATCCTTAAATAAACTTTTTCTTAACTATAATTCTCATTACAAAATTATCTTGCGAATGTATATTATCGTTACAAGATTTACTATAGAAAATCAGACAGTAGAATTAATCGTAGAGGAATTTTGCTCCTGAGAAATTTTCTTTAACTCCGTCCACACCCGTCTAATCAAACTGAGGACTTCAAAAGGTAAATTAAAACAAAACTTATCTGGGGTGCTTAGTGTTGTAGTTTTTTGCCAGTCTTGTAAGTATTACTTAATTGATTATTTTGTACAATTATATACACAAATTTATTTGCTACATGCATAGGACAAATTATTTCAAATCTAAACATAAGAAGTATCAACTTTTTTATCCATGATGTCCTAGTAATATGCGTTTGAGAAAATCCATACGTGATTTAGTGCATGCGCTTTAGAAGAGAAAAAATTGCATTCGTAAAACTTAATAACTATGTTCCCTATGTCTCTCTCTCTCTCTTTTAAAGTTTCACGCATGCGTTTTAGTGACAGAATCACGTGTCTCTTAGATTGGGTCTCCATTAATGCTTTTACGAAAAGAGCGCCTTGTCATATCTGTGTTCCTAGTATTAATGCGGATAATGTTGTGGATCCGCAGGCAATGTGGCAAAACTTATATTTTCACTTTTGCACTTAAAATAAACAGTTTTTTTAATCTATGACAAAAATTACTTGGAAAATATACAAACAGTAATTGAAAATTAGTTTAAAAAATATTCAAATATTTTACAATGAGAGGAATAAATAGTTCAAAGAGTGTTTTAGTTAATATTTTCTTATTTTACTTGTTTAAGAAAGTGAGTAGAGAGAATATAATTAATCTACTTAATATAGGAGCTTTAAGTTGAATCATTATGTGATATCTCTAAAACTAGCACGTATAATACGTTCATGTGTACATTGACATGAAATTTATTAGTATGTGTATATTTCTTTCACAATGTAGACGCCCGCCCACTAAGAAGAACGTTGATGCGCGGTTGACGGAAAGTACGCGAACAAAGTCGGGTGAATCAGCAAGTACACATATTTATATGAATAATTTTACTATTAACCAAACTTTATAGAATATTTCTTCGTAAATTATCAATATTTTAGAAACTAAAAACGAATAGGCGTTTGTTTCAATGTGTTTAAATGTTCAATAAAAAGAAATATTCAAACATTTGTATGTGTGTTTTATTTACTTAAGGCTTATATGTAAATAATGAATATTAATTATTTGTAATTTGTATGTAATTAATATTCTATTTTTATTTCTTTGCAATACTTCTAATACTTTCCATAAAAATTTTCATCACTAATAAAATATGTAATGTCATGTATGTAAATAGTACTGTGGGTAACACTATTATTATTCATATTTTTTTTTTAATAAAAACTACATAATTTTCGTTAAATGGTATGATGATTCTAAAATCAAATATTAATAATAAGAGTACATTTTCTAAATTCGTTTTTGGGTGATAGAAATCAACACCTATGTCTGAACTAATAAAAATGATCTACATGCGTCATGCGTAGTGTACTTACGACATGTTACCACGTCTAGCGCCCTCGTTCTCCTACGGCCTCTTATGCGAGATTTCCTCGAATTCGTTCAACAAATATCTCATTTATGCGTGTCTATTCTGATCGTTTATTTATGGACGCAGTTAAAAAAAAACAAAGTGTCTCGGCTTGTAAATTATAAAATACAATCCAAATATATGTAAAAGAAAACAAAAACACGTTTAAAATCTTTTCGCTGTCCTGAGTTAGTTAGTCATCAAATATTCATGTTATTTATGGAATGCAAATTTATTGATTCCTCCTTGTGGAAGTATGAACAACGAACGTACTATATATAGTGCTGTGCAAATGTGGAATCCGGGCGCTCCTTACAGTTTACGTTACCTTAGTACCTTGGGAGCGGTTATGACCTGTTTTGAATCACGTGTTTCTTTTATATTTTAACTTATCAATCACAATATAGAATAAGTTATGTATATAAAAAGTAATAATACTATTTATATAGAAGAATAAAATATTTCAAAGTTATAAAGAACCCTACTTGTGCACAATTTATCAGTAGAATTTGATTTTTTTACCTTATAATCACTGGAATACTTAGAAAGCAAAAAGATAAACACTTCCTATGTCGACGAATTTTAGTATAAGAACGAATAGAATATAAGATTGTTTATTTCTTATACAATCATACGTATATATATGCCCTTATTTAAGAATATACCAATAACCGTTGCTTTGTATATAATGTATATTTTAAATTAATCTGGCGTCACTAGATGGGGACTTTATATAGACAAAAATATGTTAAGTATGATGTTCGAGTATATAGTGACGTCAAATATGTTATATTACAACGTATTCCGTTTTGAGAACGATAAAAAAAATTATTTTCCTAAATGACATATTCCATTTTATTTGTAATTTTATGGATTAAAATATAGTCCGTGGGCGACTGATCTTAGTTCGGTATTTTTTACAATTATGTTTATTTCAAAAAATAGATATAATACTTATTAATTAAACATCTACATTTTACTATTTTACATATGCATTAACTCATACTCTAAATAAATAAATATAAAAATAATACAGTTAATCATTTTATTAGGAATAATTTGCTTAAAGAACTGCATTTTTACAAAAATAATGCATCTATGTAGGTGAATTCAAAAACATAAATCTATCTAAATACAAAATTTCATCCAAATCATTAGAGCGGTTCTCAAGATACGCGAAATTATATACACAACACACATGTAATATAAAAGCGTTTGGTAGATATTTCTGTGAAAATTATGGAAAACTTAGCACTGCAGTTCACTTTAACTTTAAGTAGTAACTTGAACATGCTATTTTTACTGAGATAAATAGTTAATAATTTAATAAGTTAATAAATTATTTTTTGCAGTATTTATATAATTATTATAATTTAAACAACAATAAAATACAAACTTGTTAGATCATCAAAATGCAGTGTGTTTTCAATATAGCCAACTTCCTTAGTTATAAATTATTTAGGACTTTATTATTTATACACAAATCTATTACCTACTTTATCATATGCAGTGTGCAAAGATTACAGATATTTAGCAAAATAGTAAAGATTGCGAGTTGAAGCGATGATACCTCAGTTGGTAGCTTGTACGGACGTTGCGTCAGTGGACGTGAGTTCGAATCCAAACTTGAGTTGTCGGTGCAGGAAAATATGGTGATGAAACCATAGCATGATAGTAGGTCTTTTTTTTGCCGCTTGGCTAGCTACCACCCTCAAGATGAAAATCTGCCTCCAATTACCTTTATAGGTGTGTTCCGACGGTTGCACTTGAGATACAATCTCTCCGCTAGGCTTATCGTGACCAGCATTTTGGGTCACAGTGTCACTAAACACCAAACTATAATTAAAATAATAAATAAATGCTATCCTATGGAACTTTAGAAGTTCTGTTGTATAGTTTGAACAATATCGCATTACACACGAGAGCACCCTCAATTCTTTCTTCTCTAATACCTCCTTACATCGCTTTTGTTATAAGGTGGACAAAGTCCGACAAGAACAACTTCTCATCCCGGGAGCGAGATACGTTGTTCTGTGTACGTGTAATCGAAACTATGTTCTAGTTTTTCAGTTATATCGCTAACAAATATAAAATCCGTGCTTAGCAGGTGTGTCTACGTGTTAAATTTCCAGTCAATAACAAAACGTCGTACTTGTAACTTATAACATTTAACAGAGCAAAGAGTAGGAATTGATAGTATGAATACTAAGTTATAATAAGTTATAGTAAGTAATAATGAGTTTTCAGAAATAACATATTCTTTATTACTAATGTTGAAAAAAGTCATCTATATAACCAATGTGCAAAGAACAATTAAACAAACAACACATGATGTCTGTATATTCATTAAAACTAAAAAAAATATGAATTACGTTTAGCAAATGGTTTCTTGCCTATTAAATACGAGGGTATCAGAAACATGAAAAGCTATCTGATCAGAAAGATATACATAATGAATGAATACATGAAACAAGAATACATGAATGATAATTGATTAGTTATCATCTTAATTGGTTTACTGGAACGAGCAAGGAGGAACGGATTACATAACAGGTAGTGGACACGGTGCGCGGCGCGGCGCGGTGAAACTAAACGGCGCGGGCAGTCCCGTTTTTCTTACGAATTGAATAATTTGTTCTATCTAAGATTATATAAAAATAATTGTATAAAACTTTTTTTTTAATTACAAAATTCTCTTCAGTATACCTCTAAATTCAGTCACTGTGAGCGAAATAATTTCAACCCAATCATGAAACCTTGAGCAAAGTATAAATGAAGTAATTATAGGTTAGATTCGCGACGACAGGTTCAATTTCGAAATAATTCCGACCAAGAATATAAACAGTTTTAAGCTAAGTTCAACTCAAGTCATACTAAGCAATTACAGTAAAAGCTTTCATTTTAAAGTAATAAATTAAATGATGTTGTATTGTTATATTGCTACCCAACTGCATGATTGCTGACTGCATGACTGCATACCCACTGCTATGATTTGATAAATAAATAAATATCCCCACAAATATTCAATGAAATTTATTCTCATGCATACATATTATTCTATAAATTCAGCGCTTCTGATAATGGGTTCTAATAACAGAACATCTAACACCGAGAATAAGATACTTTGCTCTATGTAAGTGTAATCGAAACTAGGTGGTGTTCGTGGTTATGTCCTCGTTTTTTATTTTACCCCATACAAATGTAAAATCCGTCCTCAGTAGTAGTCTATAACTCTACCACAGCATCACCTACCGCATTGGGACTCACATATTAAAATAAAATTATCCTATATTTTAAGTTGATCAATAAAACATAGTTTGCATATTTACAATACAACTGAAGTTTATCGCGGACACTATTCTTAAACTTCAAGAAGTTAAACAGGATTATAGTAATCGGTTTCCAATTAAACTCTTAAAGTAATCAAGATTATGTGCATAGCCAATGTAAGCAAACAAAAATACAACCTGATTGTATTTTACTTAAGAAGTCTAAAAACTATAAAACAAATTAATTGCTATACAAGTAACGTTTACATGAAAAATCCGAGGGTGGCTTTGTTCATATTGTATATGAGAATATAAGAAACTTGAAAAGATATCGAGATAGTGAGAAATACATGAATGACAAACATGAATGAAAATTCTTTAGATATTATTGATGTACTTCAACAAATACTTCAAGGATGAAGGGCGAGACGTGACGCGGCAAAAGGAAACATAGCTCGCGTTTCTCTTATAAATTGAATAATTTCTTCTACCCAAGTATTATGTAAAAAATAATTTAGTTTATTTTTATATTCACGAACTCATTACATTTGAAAATTAATATTAAATTTATATGAATATCTAGAGTTATGATGCGGATATTCTTCCTTTTTTGCTTAATTTCCTCGTGGCGTGACGTATTTGGTGAGGGAAGACCGAGAGAGATAAGTTGACTCGCCCGGCGCTAGCCGCCGGAAATACTAATTTTTTTTTATAGGTAAGGTTTAGCGTTATGGCCATAATCTCACCTGATCTCAAGTGACGCTACGGCCCGAGTTGGTAGACACGCTAAACCTGTTCAGTAACTGGCTCTCAAGTGTAACTGTCGGAATACACCCATAGTTATTTGGCAGCAGATTTTCAACTTGACGGTGGTAACTAGCCAGGCGGGCATTAGAAAAAGCCCTACCACCATGCTATAGTTTCCTCACGATGTTTTGCTTCACCGAAAGCTCAACCTCATTACAGGTGGATTCGAACTCATGTCCCTTGACAGGAAGTCGTACACACTATCACTGACTTACTTTGATTTAGTAATCACAACGTCACCCCAGCGATCCGCCTGGCCATGTGACAAAATATCTATATAAATTAGTTATGCACGTATATTTTTTTTTAACAAAGACATAGTGAAATACCTGTAATTTTTACACGAATTTTACTAAATACCTTCTATATTCTCTGATGTCTCTACAATAAAGTTTCAATAATAAATTAAAAAAGAATCTTGCATCACTGTATAACACAAACTCCACTTCTGGTGTAAAGTTAATAAAATCTAAAAAGGACTATCTTCACTGTAGGGGCTCGATTAGAGGAAACGCAGCGTTTTACCGCGGAGCTCAGGATCGGCCGCATCGAGCCCAGTTAGTCGTTCTCTCGCTTTACTCGTGTACATATGTAACAATTACCCAATATACATATAGTCTGAACACGTGGTTTTATTGATTGGATAGTCACCCAACATACACACAGCGACAACGAGATGCATTGCTTTATGTACGTATAATTGAAACTAGCTCTTTCCCCGACTTGTTCTAGTTTTCACACCAACCGCTTGTAATTTTGAAATCCGTCTACGTTGTCTTGTCCCAATTAAAACAGCATGTAAAATCACATTAACATCGAAGTTATATTAGATCGTAACATTTAATTTTATATTTGTATATAAGTAAAGGTTAAAAAAATTAACTTTCTAAAGTGGAGTAGAATCATAGAGACAATCAGTTTCCAATTAAACTCTTAAAGTAAATTTGTATTGTGCCCATAACAACTGTAAGCAATCAAAAATACATCTACTCATATTATTGTACAAATGCAAATTGGTTGTGGTAGAGGCAGTATAAGATCAAAACAGTGCTTGATCTTGACGTGTGGAAAGTAAAGCACTATCTTACCCGCTTCGCGGTATGAGGCGTGCAACACAGTCTGATTGTGTTTTACTTAAGATCTATGAAACATAATAAAATAAATCTACTACTAATATTAGAATACCCGACAAACGTTCTTCTCTCTTATAAATTACTTCTAATGTATACTTTGATTGTATTAAAAATTAAGCGGTTGAGCCCCATCACAAATATAAAATAAGAAAAACAAAAACATTGTCAAAAAAATGAAAACCACCCTTATCACTTAGGGGTATGAAATATAGATAATGACCGATTCTCAGACCTACTGAATATACATATAAAATTTCCTAACAATCGGTCAAGCTATTTCAGAGGAGTATGGCAACTAACATTGTAACGCAAGAATTATGTATATATATAAATGTCAATTGACTGACTCATCAATGCAAAGCCAAACCTACTGAAGCTAGAAATATGAAATTTGGACAGTAGTTCCCTTTGCAACGTAGAGACTCACTAAGAAGCGATTTTTAGAATTTGAACCTCTAATGCTATAAACGGAGGAGGCAATTCTATGGGAAAGAACAAATTCGTCGCCAATCGACTTAAAATTTAGCATAAAGACTCCTTAATAAAAATAAATAAACATGTGTTTTAGCGTTTCAAATTAAATTTCCTGCGTGTGTAAAAAGGGAATGAAAGTATTTATTTGACTTAAGATTTACCATAAATATTGCTTTCATGACACTAACAATCACCTAGTAAGGCTTTTACGATTACACGTGATTAACGGGAATAACGCGAACGTACACAATATACAAATCCGAGGGCGGCTCCTTGCATACTGTATACAAGGATATCAGTAACATGAAGAGATATCGGAATAGTGTACAATGTATGAATGAAACTACTACAGATGTTCGATTTATACAACAAGCAAGGAGGAACGGATTACATCACAATGATCATCGCGCAGCGAACAAAACGAGGTTCGCATTTTCCTTATAAATTCAACGATTAAGTTGTACGTATGTATTGCGTAAATATAGATTTGGTTAAGTTTTCATATGTAAACGATACGGTCCCAGAAGCATTACAAAAACCTAGGAGCCCTAATAAAGTTCTAAAAGTCTTATTGTACTGGATACGCAAAGCATTAGTAGTTTTTAGCAATATCCAGCCTTACTAAGAGTCTATGTTCCTAATTGCAAGCCAATTGGATGTAAAGTTCAGGAAATCTAATTTATAACTGGAAGTCTTATATATTAAACTAGCTGGACTGACAGATCTTGCTCTGGCCTTCCCAGTAGTCAATTTTATCGCGTTGGTGATCAGTTAGCTTGATAACAATTATCTCATGTTTTAAATTAGAACAATTAAACTTAGTGGGCAAAATTACATTGAACCGATTTTCCCAGACAAAAAAACATCCTGACACAGAAATTCATATATATATCAGTCAGCGAAACTAGTAAATTATACACTATATAACTTGTTAAAGTTAAAAGGGGTTATTGTAACAATGGCTTTGCAATTAAGTAAAATTATACGAACAACTAATGTAAGCAAACAAAAATACTGTCTGGTTGTATTATATATAAAAGTATAATAATATATATAATAAAACAAATTAACACTTAAAAGTTTAAATGAATATACGAAGGTGGCTTCTTGCATATTGTATACAAGGATATGAGAATCATGAGAAGGTATGGGAATAGTGTAGAATATATGAATGACAAACAAGAATAATTCTTTAGATAATACTGATGTATTTCAAAGAGCAAAGTTGAATAGATTACACAACGGAAGGGGCCGCGATGCGACTCGAATTAATTGAATAATTCCTTCGACCTTTGTATTATTTATAGATTGAATGATGATTGAATGCAAATTTAGAAAATGAATGAACTAAATATCTACTTAAATTAGTAACGTGCATATTGTAAAGAAAATAGTTATAGGAGGATAGTTTATTTATAACACTAAGAGCGGTAAGAGTCCGCCTATACGTTCAGTCAAAGCGAAGGACTCGAGGTATAATCATCGTACGTAGATGAAACATGACCAAAGGCACGTAAGATTTATATTTCTCTACTATTGACACACCCTTGGTATTTATCCGTGTATTATTATCGGAAATGATTTATACCGGACAGAGAGAAAAACACGAGCGGTGAAGGTGAGGGTTAACGCGCGCCGACAAAGGGGCCCTTTAAAGCTACATCCGAGTTGCAAGTCTCGGATACTGTCTCGGTGTTATCCTCTCTCTACCACACGATGTGTTTCATCGTGTCATTATTATTGAACCGATTATCCTTCCAAAACTACTACGCATCTAAATTTTTCCAACAATATCTGTACTAGGGATGTTAGCCAGGTGGGTATACCGGAGCTAAAGTCAGAATCGGATGCCAAAAAGAAGTAGAGAAGAAAAAAGATGATTGTAAAATAAATAAATGATATATTACATAATAATACTATTTGTTACTAGCAATATAACAAGTGACGAAATTTGGTATCTTCCATAGAATTTCAGAAAAGACCCTGTAGAGCAATCCTACGATAAATTTGGCAATTCCCTGAGCTACAAGTTAAAATTTATACGTACTTATTTTAGCAGCAGTAACCTGTTGTGTTGCGATCTCCGTTATAACCTCCGATTCAAAAGTACCGAGGGCGAAGTCGGAGTCGGAGGGGTAAAATCAATCGGAAGCTCGGACCTTTCGAAATTGCAGTCGAAGCTCCCTGATCTATATACACATAATAATAAATGAAAATTTAACGTCTCGGTACATTTTTGATCTATGTGAAAGAAATTACTACAAGCGGCCAAGAATAAAGTATAACATATATTTATGTTATTTTTAGAAATGTCTGTCCCTCTGTCTGTTTGATTGTGCACGCATCACTGCTAAAGTAAAACGGTTATGATAAAATTTCACCAAGAAAATTATAAAGCGTACCCTTTTTTTATCGTGGAGGAACTTTATTACGACGATATCTCTCATCTCGAAGGAGATGAGAGAGACCTGTGGGATACTGGTCAGGTGAAACACCAGGAATAGCCTTTAACACGATGGCCTACAATCTCCATAGTCACTTCCTCCGCATGCATGCGGGATAAAGCGTATCCTAGAGTAACATTTAGTCTTTGTTTCAGTAAATTTGATCAGCTCTATCAAAAGTTAATGTAATTTGAATGACGGCGCGGGATTAAATAATTTTAGTTCCACGCGATCGTAACCGCAAGTACGCCCAATACTAATAAAATAGTGATTTAATAACATATACGAAGTACTCTCTATATGCTATGATATATATCTACAATTAAGTTATAATTCTAATTAACAATGAATTTTTTGTAAATTCTAAGGAAATCATTTTCTGTGATACATTCAATGAACAATATGATTCCAGGTCAAACTTAATTTTGCAGCTTTTTCCTAATGCGTTAAGGTCACTTATCGATATAAAATTATCCTATGTTCTACGTTGGACTAATTTAATAAAGCATGCAAAATTACTTAAAATGGAAATCTTAAAGTTAAGATCGATCACAATAACCAGAAATAGTACCTTTCAAATTGTATACCGGGGTATCAGGAAAGGTATCCGAATGAAGTCATGTATGAATAACATACCTACATGAAACAAGAATAACATGAACGAACATTTCTTGGATATTATTGATTTACTAGAACGAGCAAGTAGGAACGGATTTACATATCAAGCAAGGCTCACGGCGCGCAGTGCGTAGATACTAAATGACACTCCAGTCGTATTTATATGTATACTGAATAATTTGTGGTATCTATAGGCACCCTAAGTAAAATTTATTTTAGTTACTTTTTCATGTTCATATAATATTTATACATGAAAAAGAATAATGTTTACTTTGCGATAACAAATAATTTCGAAGCGGATTTTGTTAATTAACATAAGATCTACATAAGGTACGAAACAGCGTGTTGTCAAGATAATAAGTCTTGATCGTGTTAATGTTCATTTTTACATTAAATTTTGCCAATACTCTCTACGTGGTATTTTATCATGTTATGTCTCTATATTAAAGTTAAAAAATAAAAGGGTTAGTATTTAGCAGGACACTTATAGAGATGTAAACACCATAAAATTTTTGTAAAAAGTACCTATAAATTAGATACGTCACTATACGCGTAGTAATTTAAACCTAATTCTGAAAACGTAAGCAAATTATGAATAAAGGAACTATAATATCCTAACAATACCATTCGCAAATAAATTGTTTTAAGTTCAACTTAAGTTATACTAAGCAATAACAACAAACGTTTTCATTTAAATGTGGTATTGTTTTATTGCTGCATAACTCTGTTACTCTGATTTGATAAATGTATTAATTACCTCACCAAATATACAATCAAATTTATTCTTGTATCTATCTATTACAATATATTTATCGCTTCTGATGTAAGGCTTTAACAGAACATCTTACACCGAAAGCGAGATACATAGCTCTATGTACGCATAACCGAAACTATCTCGTGATCGTTTATCTTTTAACGCTTGCGATTGTAAGATTCATTCTTAGAGGGAGTTTACGTGCTAAAACATTCAAGCTAATTGGACGTAATGTTAAAAAGAACTGAACTATAAATAAGTAGAAATCTCCTATATATTAAACTAACTAACCTGGTGAAACCTATTCTGCACTTTCCAGAATGCAATAACTCTACCACAACGTTACTTATCTCGTTAGGATCACTTATTTACATTAATACTATTCTATCTTTAAAGTTAAAGTACAAAACATCGTATGCAAAATTATATTTAGATCGAAGTTTATTGTGCACATACATCGTTACACCGAATTTCATATATACATAAGAAAATATTATGGTTAGCCAAACTTGTAACTAACAAAAAACTTCATAAAGTTAAGAGAAATTAAACTCTTAAAATAAATTTATATTATGTGCATAACCAATGTAAGCTAATAAAAATACCGCCTGGTTATATTAAAAATAAAACCTAAAAACTATAAAAAAAAACGCATAAACAAAAATTAATAAATAAATAACGTATGAAAAATCGACTTCTTGCATATTGTATACAAGGATATCAGAAACATAAAAAGGTATTGGAATAGTATAGAATACATGAATGACACATATGAATGAAAATTCTTTAGATATTATTGATGTACTTCAACGAACAAGGATTAATAGATGATTACACAACGGCACAGTAAGACGCGACGAAATCAAACGGAGCTCGTGTTGTACATTTATGTGAATTATTCCTTCTACCTTTTTCTTATAGTCTAGGTCCTAATCTCACCTGATCTTAAGTGACGATATGGCCCAAGTTGGTAGACACGCTAAACCTGTGGAGTAACTGGCTCTCAAGTGTAACTGTCGGAATACACCTATTGGTATTTGGTGGCAGATTTACCACTTGAGAGTGGTAGTTAGCCACTCGGGCATTAGAAAAAGACTACCATCATGGTATGGTTTCCTCACGATGTCACCGAAAGCTCAAGCTCATTGTGGGTGAAACCTAACTCACGACCCTTGACGCGGAGTTCGTAGACACTACCACTGAGCTATAGTCGCTTCAAACCTATGCATTACGTAAACATTAATTTAGTTAATGTTATAAATGCTCCACATCTTCCAACCCGGTTTGTCCCCGGGAGGATTATGACCACAACCCTTCAAAAGAAAACAGCAGAAAAATTTATAATAATAACATACAACATTAGAGCCTTGTCATCTTATAGACGCCTACTAGAACTGACAGAAGCATTAAAAAATATAAACTTTGATATAATCTGACTATCGGAAATAATAAGATTAGGCATAAAAATAGAAGAATATAGGAAAGTATATATTCTGTTATACTGGACTCACACAGGGGCTAAATGGAGTTGGTTTTTTAATAAACATATATCTAAGGCAAAACATAGAAAGCTTCATCGGTATCTCGGATTGAGTTGCAGTATTTTAAGCCTTAATATACAAAGCAACAAAATATCTTTTATACAAGTGTATACAAAATACCAAAAAACAAAACTAGATACATGAAAAACGAACTATCTACGCTTTGCAAGATAGTAAGTAAACGCATAAATAGCGACTACACAAGGTACAGGACTGATACTATCGAAAAATATTTAATACAGTCAAGCAGTTCAAAAAATGCCTTCAAAGAGATGGATTTTACGAACAAATAAGAGATGGATTAAAGGACTAAACACCGCAGAAAAAAATATAAATAATCGTAACGAGGTCATAGGAAACACAACAGAATTATACAAAACACTTTATAGCGCTCGAGAATATATAAATACAAAAAAATATAATTGACTACACGTATCAGACTGAACTAAATTCAACAAGTTGTAGTTATTCGCAGTAACAGAGGTCGTACAAGCAATGAACAGACTGAAAACAAATATTAGTCCTGGCTCAGATAACATCACCAATGAAGCTATAAAATCACTACTGTTTCTATCGCTAACTCACCTTTTCAACCGCATTCTGGAAACCTTTGAAACACCGGCACAATGGTCAGAGTTAGACATAATATTAATTTATAAAAAGGGAAACCTATGTGATATTGATAATTATAGGCCGATAAGCTTATAAACCAAAGAATAAGTATCACAGTGGAAGTGCAACAACCCATTGAGCAACCAGGATTTCGGAAAAAAATCTCGACTATAGACCATATTCACACTCTAGAGCAAATAATCCAAAAATACCAAGACACCGAATTCTATACTTTGCCTACATCGACTACAAAAAAGCCTTTGAAACTGTATTATATCCCAGTAACTTAAATGCGCTATCAGAACAAGGGATTGAAAATAAGTATATACAGCTAATAAAAAATACTTATAATGACAACAAAGGTAGAGTAAACTAGAAATAGTAGGCCCAAGCTTTCATATTGAACGAGGACTGAAACAAGGCAACCCGACTTCCCCAAAACTGTTTATTGCTATCTTATAGTCGATAATAAGAAAATTCAAAGAATCCAAAATACGACACATAAAAATAAGAAACGTAACTAAAGCTTCAGATGCTCTAACATATGCCCTAAAACTGAAATGGAAATGGGCGGGGCATGTGGCGAGACTAAAAGACGAACGATGGACTAGAAGTGTGACAATTTGTAGACGCCTAGGAGGGAAACGCAGAAGAGGCAGACCACTAATGAGATGGGCGGACAATATCAACAGAACGGCTGGCTCAGACTGGACATAAATAGCTCAAGATAGAGAGACAAGGCTTCTTTGGAGGAGGCCTTAACCCGCGGAGGTGTTCGTGTAGAACACGAATAGCATAAGTATTATATGTAATAGGTTTAAGTTCACTGGTTAGTAATCTTCATGAATATAAAAGGCTTTTTAATTTAATTTAATAAATTAATGCATATAGCTGGCGTCCGCAACTTTATTATCATCTTTGTATTCAACCACTTGCGATTGTAAAATACGGCTTACGTATACGTTGTCTACGTGCGAAATTACAAGGTAATTGGGTGTATAATTTAGGGAATCTAAACTATAAATAAGTACTATAACTAAGAAAATAAAATAACTAAGAAAAACAAATGTTTTTCTTAGTAATATTATTAATGATTTATTCGTGGGGAAAGTTTATATGCTGTCCCTATTGTTTTTACTCGCCACTCTAAGGCGTTGCAAAATATAAATTTGTATACCTTTTAAGCAAGTGCTATTTATTTTTTAATTAAATTACATGAATCTGACGGTAATTTTCAATATACTCAGAATAATATTCACTATTGTATTGTAATACAGTACAGAAAGAAAAAAAATATGGACTCAAAAAACTTAAAACTTAAGTTTTTTGAGCGGTATCGTGACCACATACAACATTTGCACATACTGACCCTAGGTTCACCCAAATATTTTTTCTAAACAGTTTTTTATACTATTTAGAAAGAACAGTATTGTCTAAAGTATCTACTGTCATAAGGAAGTGTTCTTGTTGATATTTGTCAACTCATTTAATGCTCAAAGTGCAAAAAAATCTGATAAAAGCAATTTAAGCCGAGATAATTCCTTGACCTTGAGAGAGTGAGACTCAAGCACTACTCAAACACTTCGTGTTATGAGACGTGCAATAGAAGATATATGATATACAGGCTGACGTGACGAACCTTGTTCTGCTCTTTCTAGTAGTCAATTACTCGACTACAGCGCTATCTATCGCCATGGGGTCACTTATTGAGATATAACTATCCTACATTTTAAGGTGGATCTGTTAAACAAAACTTATCTTAACTAAACTAAACATTAACTATAAATTTACTTTTTGGCGAATCGATGTCTTTGGGACTTTAATCTGTTACTGGTCTTAGTCTATAATATAGGATGTCCCATTTGTCACGATTTATAGTGTTTAACTCTTGCGGGTCTTTTAGAAAATCCAGGTTATCCAAGTTTTTAAGATATACGTTAAATTTTCAAGAATGTATGGGCATGTATTGTATAATATCGAATTTTGGAAACCATTTTTTTTATAGTTTATAGATTTAGCGTTATGCCCTGATGTTACGTGATGATGGGGCCTAAGATGATGGGGACATTAAGCCTGTGAGGGACTTCTACTGCCAGAACATATAGCTAGCCGGTAGCTAGCTAGGTACGCAGTAGAAAAAGCTCTACGTTTCCCTTCACCGAAAGCTCAAGCTCATTACAGGAATTTGAACTCACGTCCTTTGACACAAAGTCCGTACACGCTACCACTGAGCTATCATTGCACCCTAATAATTGTCTACATCCCAAAAATAAAGTACATGAGGAGCTATTTATCTCTTAAAAAAAACCACGTTACGTAAAGTAAATTTATAAATAATATTATTAAAGACTTTTATTGATACACATCCTACAAAGACAGTCGTTGTTATATAAAAACAAAAAATATTAAGGTTATGTGAATGAAATTTTGATATATTCTGTTCATCTGTCAGATTCAAGTAAGTATGTCGAATATATCTGATCGCGAAGTTAATTTTATAAATCATTTATATTATTGAAAAAACAAACAAATCAATTTTTTCACATTTTAAATTACAAAATTTTACCGGGACAGACCATACTAGAAAGCTATAGTTATAATAAACACATGGGAAGAAATTGTGTTTTGGATGCTTAGACGTTTAGTTTGATAGACGTGTCAGCGCGTTCAGTACTTGCATATTGTATTCGAGGATATCAGAAACATGAGAAGATAACAGGTAGATAAGTAACAGTAAAAACATACATAAATGGTATTCATGAGATCATTATTTAAATATTATTGATATACTACGACCCAGGAGGAATTGCATAAAAGACAGTGGACAGACATAAGGCGCTGAAACTATACGAAGCTCAGGTTCTTATAAATTGAATAAGTTGTTCTAACTAATGTGTTAAGTAAAAAAATATTTATTTAATTTTCACATACATCTTTATGTATGAAAATCAATATCGTTTACTTTTTAATATCATATACTTTTAACGTAAATTTTGTTCACTATCAAAATATCTGCATAAATTATTGTACATACATAGTGTACATCTACATAAATTACATCTATACATATTACTATATGTTTATTACTAAAATATTAGTACTATTAATGTTCATTTTTACATGAAATTTAATAAAATACTACACGCCAGCAGCATGTAGCAAAAATATATTTTTGATACATATAAATTATGTATGTCACTGGGCGTGTAATTATTTGAAACTAACTATGAAAACATAAGAATGTAACAAATTAAAAGAAACGTTGGAAATTGGGAAATTCCACCCGCAAATTAATTGTAAGTTCAATTTAACTTTAGCCATAATAAAGTATATATCTCAAGGGATTTCATATTAAATATATAATGTTGTTGTAGGTATCGTTTGATTGCTGTATAATTATTTGGTACATTGATCTGAAATATAAATAACCCACCAATTGTGAAACCATATTTTGAAACTGTTGCATAATAAATGTTCCGATTCTGGTGCAAGGTCGATAAAGTCTAAAAAGAATGTCTAACACCGGTAGCGAGATACATTGGTTTCTATGTACGTGTAACCAAAACTAACTGATGTTCCCGACTTGCCATCAATTTTCCTTTCAACCTATAGCGGTTACTTAGTGGGCGTCTACGGTGTCTACGTGCGAACTGTAAAGGTAATCAATAGTATAATTTAAGAGATCTCAACTAGTGACTGGTAATCTATAGATTATATACTAACTTGCTTGTCAATAACTTGACCACAGCGCCGTTTGGTTGGTGTCACTTATTGCGATCAATACTACCCAGGTTTTAAGTTGCACACAGTGTAAAAAATTATATTTGCATTGAAGTTATCGCAGATAAATATCATGACGTAGAATTCTCTATACATAATTCATATAATATACATTCAAAGACAGTAGAACTTATATAACTTATAACATGTAACTTCCTAGAGTAAAGAAGGATCACAGTGGCAATCATTTACAATTAAATTCTAAAAGGAAATTTACATTGTGCTTACCTTTAAGTAAACAAAACTACAATCTAGTTGTATTTCGCTTAAGAATTATTTATAAAATTTAAAAAATATATATTATAAGTTATACCGTTTAGATGAAAAATCCGAGGGCGGCTTCTTGCATATTGTATACAAGGATATCAGAAACATGAAAAGGTATCGGAATAGTGTAGAATACATGAATGACAAATATGAATGAAACTTCTATAGGTGTTATTACAAACTATTATATAACGAGCTAGGAGCAACGGATTACATCACAGGCAGAGCTCACGGCGCGGCGCTGTTAAATTAAACAAAGTTCGCGTCTTCTAACTTTAATAATTCGTATTCTCTATGTATTACGTTAATATCAATTTAGTTACAGACTCATATTTTTTATAATTATATGAAAATGACTTTTTTTTACTTTTCAATTCCATATACTTTCGACGTAGATTTTATTTACTAACAAATATCTACATAAATTGTTCTGTCTGTGTACACATTTAACCTAACATCACCACATGACGACTTTATTAAAAATTAAAAATCCACCGACCCATGTACACGACACTCGAGTATATAGTGATATCACATAGGAGTTTTAATGCCGGTTTCCGTTTCTCGTATTTATAGAACATATAGGATGTGATTTGGGATGTAAGGGGTATCGAATACCTTCTGATTTACCCTAACCAAATAAAACTGCACGCGCTGCGGTCAGAATGTCTTTCCAACAATTGTAAGAAATATCTTGAACATTTTTTTTACCGAGATAAAAGGTATAATTGTTTTGCTCTTTCTTTAACCTTGTTATTTTAAACCTTGTGTTGATAAGTATTATTATAATTCTTATATTTTGAGTTATCAAAAAAATCAATCTTGTCCCGTACCTAATGAAAATGCATTGCTTTTTCAATGTAATCAATTTTGTTAATTCCATATCATATTCATTATCTATATTATGATATCTATAGCATTATATATCATATTAGAAAATAAAGCATATAAAAATTTAACCGTGTGGATGAATTGAAAATACCAATTAAAAAGCAGTCCACACTTCGTTAAAGAGTGCACTTTTTATTTTATTTCTTAACGTGGCTTACGTTTTGAGGTAACAACAATAAAAGTTCTAGATTGATATCAAAAAATTAGATGTGTAACGAAGCGCGTAATAGTTTTCACTTCATTATAAAAGTATGGTATACTTGCTTACATAATTTGAGGAAAAAATTAAATATCGCTGAATTCGAACCCACGTCCTTTAACGTGGCGTCAGTACATACTACTAACTGAGCAATCATCGTTTCATTAATTTTCATTTTTTTTTTATTGAAACCTTGTCCTGATTAAATTTTGACAGAGATAGAAGAGAAGAATTCTAAAGTAGAAATCCATAGTATCGATATGCTTTTTCTGTTCAAGAATACAGGCGTCGTTAAACTTTGCACAGATAACATACCTATCTTTTATTCCTAATGTTGAGAAAAATCATTCTGATAACACAAGTTACCAAATAAAAACTTTAAAAAAATGTATATCCCACACATAACAAATGTGAGTAAACAAAATTACAACAAACAGCCTGGTAGTTCTATTTTACTTTAAAACTATAGCGTAATAATAAAAATCTAACAAATAATTGAATTAATCTATCTAATAAAAATTTGAATAACGTTTACTTCCGCTACTCGTATATTGCATATGAGAGTATCAGAAACTAGAACAGGTATCCGAGCAGTGAAGATATGCATGTATGAAAAATTCTTTAGATATTATTGACTTACTAAAACGAGCAAGGATAAATAGATTACATAACTGACAGGGATCACAGCGTCGTTCGGCGAAACTGAATGAGAATGCAGTTCTTCTCATGAATTTAATAATCCCTTCTGCCTATGTCAATGTAAAAATAATTCTAGTTAAATTTTTAATTTACTTAAAACATTTATAATTTAAAATTTAATATTCTTTACTTTTCAAATTTTACTTTCGACGTCGATTTTATTCATTGTCACGACATAATATTCTTTTATTTTTTAAAATTTTTTAATTGCGTACTATTAAATAAAATATTACTGATAATATTTTACGAAATTTATGCTATGCTATGATGCTATGCTTTATACTATGATGTGTTTGTTATGTAAATTCTTAAAAAATCATTCGCTGTGATAAATCAACAGTAAGGATGCAGATCAACTTTGTATTTTGCTTTTTTTTTAATTTGCATTAAAAGATTGAGGGTGACGAAAACTGGTGACGCTTTCAAATAAAGAAAATAATGTATCAACGTCATTGAACCCTTTTTTTCGTAGGTAGATTTTATATAAGATCCTTTCGTCGGGTAGCAAAAGTACGAGTTATGTGAGATTTTTACTGACTAAAAACCTACGGACTCTGTACCTTACACCACGATTAATGGAGCGCTTTTGCATTCATGATCTAATCCCGGTAAGGTCAAATTTATCTAAGGGCCCATTCTATTAGTATTGAGGATATGAACACCCAGACAAACTTCCCAGAAATATGATGAGTATAAAGTAAACAAGTTTTTTTTATCCTGCACAATCGCGTTTGGGTAACTTTTTATAGGAATATAGGAATAGGATATAGGAATAGATATAGGAATAGTGTAGTGTAGTGTAGTGTAGAATGACAAATGTGACTGAAAATTCTTAAGATATTATTAATGTACTTCAACGAGCAAGGATGAATAGATTACAAACAGGGGTCACGGTGCGACGTGACGTGACGAAATCAAACGAAGCTCGCGTTCCTCTTGTAATATAAATTGTATAATTGCTTCTAGCTATGTGTTACGTAAAAAATTTATCTAGTTAAGTTTACATATTCACAAACTATTATTATAACAAAATGATATTAAACTAATATAATATTTTTTACTTTTCCAATACCGTATAGTCACGGTGCGGAATTTGTTCCATAACAAAATATCTACATAAATCGGTAATGTGCAAATTACTAAAAAATAGTGATGAACACATGTCATTTTTATATGAAATTTAAGGCATACTCTCTATATGCTACGTTATATCTACGATGACGTTTTATTAATTAAGAATGAAATTTGCGTAAATTTTGAAGAAATCATTCTATGCGATATTAATATATCAACAATTTGATTACAGGTAAAAAAAATTAGTTTGCTACTCTTTAATTACACAATATCATCTCCTCCCGGTAAGGTCCTAACCTAATCAAGGGCTCCCTCTAATGGGGTTGGGGATCGGCATACCCAGACAAAACCTACGGAGAGGTGCGCGCAGAGGTTCGTCACGCTCCTTCTTGGGCTTGCACTGCAATCGCGACAGATGTGCCCGCATCTTACATGCCGCATGCCCGTTTCCTCGCATCATTGTATCCTACTAAAATGTAAAGACAAAAATCCATATAACGTAGACGAATGGACAGATGTTTGGGTCCCCTATTCAATCTTTGTCACCCCTCTTTATCTTCTTACAAGTTGTATCTCGAATAATCATTTATAAGTTAAGTATCTCCGCCGTAACAACAAACTAATTTGATATATTTATCTTAAAAAACAAATTGCGTAATTTAACTTCAAGCCCATCGGGTCTTAGATCTTTATTCATTATAAGTACAAAAGTCTAATAATATATTTATTTATACCTAAAAAGAAAAAAGAAGAAAATAGTTTGATTGAAAAATCCGTGGGCGGCCGTATGCATATCTTATACAAGGGTAGCAGAAAAATGAAAATATATCAGAACAGCAAACATATCCTTGAATGAAAATGTCTCTGTAGAGTTATTTATAGATTCACTTCGTAATAAGGCAGGGTCGAACTGACTAAAATGGTAACGAGGCACGCGGCGCAACGAAACTAAAAAAGGGCCTCCGTTCTTAATAATTAACCATACTTATGTTTATACCATCTCAGGATCTATGTAAGGAATAAAATTATTAAATTATGAGGAAAATAACTTTTATCTCAAAGAAATATATAAGTACACACATTATATATAGGTAAATGTTATTGATAACTATACATTTTTTTATTTTACCGCGACACAAAAACGAAAATAATTTCAGACAACAATGATAGAAGACCCTACCATAGTTGCAATATCACTTATGACATGATTAAGGTCGGCGATGACCAGTCGACGGAGACACGAGGGCAACTGGATCATTGGACCTTCTATACATACGTTAAAGTACTCGTAATTAGGACGCCTTCCAAGATTCAAGGTCAGGTGTGGGCCTCCGTTACTTAGTCCGCCGCTGTGCCTAGTAAAGGTGTAAATGTGTAGGCTTTGAGGTGAATGAAAACTGAAAGAGTAAAGCATTACAATATTGATATACTGTACGAATAGTATGGATATAGGTTTCTCAGTATAGATTTCGATACGTAGTTTCGATGTATAATTCTACGATGGTGGGAAAGGGATAACACAAATCTATATTTTTTATGAACCTTTGATAAACACGAAGTACCCATCATAGCACAGTTTAAAGTACTAAACATAGATTGATAGAAGTTGGACCGCATATTATGTATTCTAGTAGTATATATTGCAATAGCCACACACACAATAAACTTGTTTTATACTGTTCAAAGATTGTTAAAAAAAATATTACATTTTTTTTTTTACCATACAAACACTGTTTTATTTGAAGGATACGAAGTTTTTTTCCATCTTTATATCTTATCGTTATGGCCATAATCTCACCTAATCTTAAGTGACAATACAATCCAAGTTGGTAAACACGCTAAACCTGTGGAGGGGCTGGCTCTCAAGTCGAACTGCTGGAACACATATTGGTATTTTGCGGCAGATTTTCAGCTTGAGGGTGGTAGTTCGCCAGGCGGGCATTAGAAAAAGCTACCACCATTGCCTCGCGATCATCTAAAAAGATATTTTAATGTTTTGACATAAAGTACACGACATTTATTCTAAAAAGTTACATTAAAATACGACCTCGTATTTAGAGTTTGACTTGATATAACTACTACACAATAATCTTAAAAACTATTCATTATTACGTCGCGTCGTGTATCCTCGCGGGGGTGGGATAAGATTGATACAAGTTATTGACGCGGTCCAGTTGTCCGGCTCTGTACATTTATGCACTCCTTGTATACATTCGACGCAACTTGGGTCGATAGCGGCCCTAAGGGAAAGGGGGGGGGGGGATTTAGAACATGCGCGGCGATGCAGTTTCAGGTATCAGTTGCAGGGGTGAAGAGTATATTATTAACGAATATAATTTTTATATAAAAAAATTCGGTGTCACATTACTTGTTCCCGATGAACTGCTAAACAAACGAAGATTTTAACTAAATGAAATTTTGTATTCTGTATACAGTTGTTTTAACTTGGGATTCTTGGGCGGTAGGATAGTTTTTATCTTCATATACAACCGTAACTCAATAGGTGACGCTGGGGTCGATATATAGATTAGGTACTAGAAACAACAAAACAAGGTCTGCCAGGCCAGCTAATATAAATATAATTGATCATTATTTATTTAATTTGCATTTAATCGAGAGGGCAATTCTTTCCTTATGATTCCTTTTGGATAACTAGAATTACGAAGTCACATCGGAATGTTGTATTTAAAGGGGTATAATAAGTACTTAAAACAAGAAGTTTCGGCTAAAGATTCGGTTGTAACAAGTCAAAGAGTATATGACGTGTCTACGTATACAACCGCGTTTTTTTTTACTTTAAACTGCATAAGCTGATTATTGTTACATAATTTGATTGTTACAATAAGATCATGGATAAAAAACCTTCGCTGAAATTTGCTTTTTTTTTATTATGACTTCGGCCTATGTAGTCCATTTCGCCAATGTCAAATTTGAAGGACAATATACACACACCAATAGACATAAAACCACTAAACTCAAAACACACAAATAATTGTCCTGTTCGGAACTTGAAGCCACAGCACTTCAGCGCGATAGTTGATGCGAGGCAAAAAGCTCTAAACTCCATGGTCAACCGTACTGTTATTTATATGCTTAGCATTTTTTAATCAAACGTTGCTTAAAAATCATCTACCAAACACCTACATATAAGTGTATTCCAGCAGTCGTCCATAAGTCAGTCCGCTCACTAGGTTTAGCGTTTCGATCATCTTGGGCCATATCGTCACTTAACACCAGTTGTGATTGTGGCCAATGTTTTTTTAAATAAATTCTAGATCGATACAAACTTACAAATATACACGGAACGAAAAATGTATATAATATAATACAAGCGGAATATAGATGTAGTATAGAACACATTTACAGATTTTTTCATATATCGTTTCAAATATAGAAACATATACCTATATGTTTTTTACATTTTTTCGTCACATTTTTTTTACTTGAAAACACTTCGCTACTTACCTCGATATCTTCTTTGTTCTGCAGCAGAGGCGCTTCCAATATGTTCTTCAGGCAAAAGTCCTCGTTATCCAGATCGAAGTTGTACTTAGTGACCTCCATGATACGCTGCCAGTGTCTAGGTTTCATCGCCTTATTAGCCATCAGCTCCAAGAGTGGGCACATGTCGTTGAAATCGTCTATTGTTTTCTTCAGTGCAAAGAATGCCGGCCATTCCTTTAATCTAGAGGTTCAAATTAAGATTAGATATATGATGCTTTTTACCATTTTTTTCTATGTTGATTGCTTTAGTGCTGGGCTACAATCTCACTTGATGTTAAGTAACAACATGACTCGATATAGTAACACGCTAAAATAAATTGGAGGCTGAGATTTAAATATACCTACCGAAATACTAGGTGACATATTTTTAACTTGACAATGGAGTTTAGTTCTGGGCGGGCATTGGAAAATATCCTTTGACTATGCAAAAGATATTAATTATCTATCAGTTCTTATTACAGGTATCATAGTCCCAAAAAAAAAACAAAACCATATTATTCACAACGATTAAAGCGTTGTAATGTACTTGTAAACAAGAATATGAAATTCATATACTGAAAAGTACTATACATACCCTTTGGGTAATTTGCGACACCTGTTCTGGAACTCCATGAGCTCATTATTAATCTCTTCTATATTAACCTCTCCCCACGGTATGTCGTAATAGCTGCTAACTCTATCTATGACGTCATTGTACAGTTTATATAACTTTTGTAACAGGTTCAACTCCTTTCTTATCTGTGCGAGTTCAGGGTACTCTGTGTGCGGAAGACCGAACAATTCTTCACCATTTTGATATGTTTGTAATTTTCTCCACATACCATCGAAGCGGTTCTGTTAAAATATATATACGTTATTTTATTTCAAAAAAAGAACTCTTGTATAAGTTAAAAGAGATAGGGCACAGAGAAACTTCTTTGGCGATTTTACTCTATTTCAGTCAATCTGTCGAACGGAATACATCTACAGTCTAGACTGTAGGCTTCCAAAGTAGTTCATTATGCATCCCTAGGGTACAATTTCGAACTTCATGTGTCCGTGAGCTGCAAATGGGGTCGACTATAGTGAATTTCATTTAAGTAAGTTATTACGTAAATTTAATTATTTTATAAATAAAAATGACGAAATATGATAGTGTTTTTGTAATTTGTTTATTACCCTAAACATATAAGTAAAAATTTGTACAAGGTAAATGTTCATGGAATTTGATAAAAAATATGGATAGCTCCAGAGAATGTAAAAAACAAATTATAATTTAATGAATCTGTGAAAATTTAATATTCAAAAAATAAGGGCAGGTTGTTCGGGTTGCGTCAGAAAAGTTGGGATGTGTAAATTTCGAAAGAATATAAAAAAATAACATTTACCTAATCGCTATTCAAAAAGTCGTTAACTGATATCAAAATTATACTTTATTTCCTTTTAAGTAGATACTTTTTAATATATTGAGTATTGTCCATAATTGAGATTATCCAAAAGTAAAGATTTTCGATCTGAAATAATGTCAACTCCAGATCTGTAGTATATACGATATATATACAATTACCTGAAATAATATGAGCCGATCTGAAGCTTCCCTAGGGCTCAGGCCAGACTGCATCGGGCCGGCGTGTCTATACTCGTAGCAATATTCCGCGTTGTCGTCTTTAAACTTGCTGAGATTACTCTCCAAATCGTTTTCAAATTGCGGCTGCATCTTCAGCAACTGGACGTGCGACGCCAGCGCAGTCGCTTGCAACTGTTGCCACGTATACCGGAGATTGTCAACTTGCTCTAAATCTTCTTTGCTGACCGGCAGATCGTAGCGAGTTATCACGTTGAATGCTTCCTGATAAGTTAGGTAAAGACTAAGAATTAGAACCGGATTTAGATAAAATAAGGCCCTAGGCTATAAAGCACTTTTACCTTTCATTTTTAAATTTGTAAATTAGATGAAATATAATTAAATACATCATTGCTGTGATATATATATCAAAATATTTAATAAAACGTGTTGTTATTGATACTTAATACATTGAAGATCAAACCAAATTCATAATTTATTCAAACAAAATCCAGATCACAAAAGAGAAAATGCAAAATCAAAATATTTTTGTTTGTTTAATACTCATAAGCGTAGAATTTTTCCTTATTTTCGTTCCATTGTTTTAGTGTTTACTGTTTTTAGAAGAGTATTATTTTAATTATGCTAATAACTTGAATGTAGGCCTCACTTGATCTTGAAGTCGAGGCTAAAGCCTAGTGAGCCTATAGGGAAATCCTGCCTTGTTAAGAATGTATTACGGTAAACTAACAGTCGGTTCACAATGTTTATATACATATGTTACCGGCGAAACCCGATTGTAGGACAAACTAATTCATCCTTATCCGGTCACCGTACGCAGGTAGCTGTAGCACAGGTGTTTGCTGGGTTAGGTTAGGTTGGGCTTGTGATAACAAACAAAGAAAATTGTTAAAGTAAATTCCTTGGTCAATAACTCCATTGATGTTTCTGAGTCACCTCTGGCCTTAGCGGTTTATTCTATCGCTTTTTGGATGAACTGATTAGGCCTAGGAAAAACTAGTTTGTCCTAAAATCGGTTTGGCCGGTAATATAATATATGTATACAAATCTTGTGTACGTTTGGTAGCCCTCGTGTAACCTCTAAACGAGTTGGCTTTTAGAAGCAAAATTCATGTAATATATATTTCTTGTGCCAAGACGGTAGTTCAGAACTATATAATGATGTGATAGATGGCGCTGTGGTCGGGTTATTAACTACCGAAAGAGCCAGAACAACTGCCGGCCTAGTACCTACAGTGAATTGACAACAATTATTCTTATCACATTAATATGTTGCAGTGTATAACTGTAAATCTTTTATCAGTTAGCCGGAACTAATTAAGAAACTAAATGAATGAGATTTTTTTCACCTCAACAGGATCTATTTTCAATTCCATGTCGACTTCTTGTTCCCTAATTTTTTTTAAAGTTTCCATGATAGTCCTGACATCGTCCAAATCTCGTATAGGGCGCTCAAGCTTGCGTTCCAAGTCATTCATAATGGCATAAACGTAGTCCATCTCACGTTTGTATTTTTTACGCATTGCTTGACTTATTCTGTACGTACCGTCTGAAAATGTTTATTGTTTTATACTCGTTTAGTATATTGTGTCAGAGGGAGCATCACTTACAGGATTGAAAAAAAGGGTTATTGTTGATCTTTCACGTATTGACTTTTGAAGATTCCGCGTTTGTCCAAAGAGTTTTTGAAGCGATAATAGCCTATTTGGTAGTGTGTACGGACGCCGCGTTGAGGGACGTGAGTTTAAATCCACCTGCAATGAACTTCAGCTTTCCATAAAGGAAACATAGTGATGCAACTATAGCAATGTGATAGAGCATTTTTTAATGCCCGTCTAGTTAGATACCAACCTCAAGTTGAAATTCTGCCGCCAAATACCTATAGGTGTATTCCGGCAGTTACACTTGAGAACCAGTTTTTTAAATCAGGTGAGATTGTGGCCATAACTGTAAAAACTATATGACGCCGTTGACGCGGCATTCATACACAATACAATAATAATATATAGTTAAAGTTTAGCGTTATGGCCACTATCTCACTTGATCTTAAGTGACGATACATCCCAAGTTGGTAGACACACTAAACCTGTGGAGCAACTGACTCTCAAATAAACCTGCCGGAACACACCTATTGGTATTTTGCGGCAGATTTTCAACTTGGGGTGGTAGATAGCCAGGCGGGCATTATAAAAAGCCCTACCACCATGCTATGGTTTCCTCGCGATGTTTTCCTTCACCGAAAGCTCAAGCTCGTTGTAGGTGGATTCGAACTCACGTCCCTTGACGTGGAGTCCATACACACAACCACTGAGCTATCATCGCTCCAAAAATTGTAATTGTCATTCTATATAATTGCTATAATTCTATATATTTATTGGTATAATATAGTAACAATAAACATAGAAATATATAATGATGAAACATTATGAAAAGTTGTGAATATACAATGATCTTACTTTTAAGTTCCGTATGGAGTCCCAATTTAAGTTTTTCAGTAGATACAGCCAAGCAGTTTCCAATTATCAACACGTCTGACTCCGTAGCCAGCTTCGCTTCCAGTTCGCTGTGCCTCTTCAAAGCTAGTTCAAAATCATTCAAGTTCCACGTCAACAACTGACGCAATGTCTTCTCGCATTTCCACAAATAATGATATGGACGCCAGCGCTTCACTAATGTGTATAATTCCTATCGAAGTTTATCAGTTACTTTTTATGACATTCTAATGAAAATATGTTTAAGGGTGGAAATAAAAAAACTACATCCCCAACAAAGTTAATACGAAATTATTCAAATTCAACGTCAACAACTGACGCAATGTTTTCTCGCATTTATATGAATAATGAGCGCCATGACTTGATTAATGTATTCAATTTTCAGCGAAGTTTATTAGTTAATTATTATGACATTCATATGATAATCTATTCCAGGGTGAAAACAAAACAAGCTACGATTCCAAAAAGTTAGTTCAAAATCGTTCTACTTCAATGTCAATAACTGATGCCAACATCTTCTCGCGTTTACATGAATAGTATAAGCACCAAGCTTGACTAATGTATTCGATTTCTAGCGAAGTGTATAAGTTATTATGACATCCATATGATAATCTATCCAAGAGTGGAACCAGTTAAAAATCATACTAATTCAACGTCAATAACTGACGCAATAACTTCTCGCATTTACATAACTAATAGCATGGACACCAGTACTTAACTAATGTACCTATTCAATTCACAGCTAAGTTTATTTGATAGTTAATATCATATTTTTATGAAAATCTATTTAAGAGTGAAAACAAAATAAACAACGATTCCAACAGAGGTATTATGAGAATACCTAACTCCACTGGTAGCAGTTGTCGGTCTTGCACAAGATGTGGCATATTGGACATTTTATATCATGTATAATTCAAATGTATTTAACATATATTATTATTTTAAATTATTAATTTAAATATTATTATACTATATTCTTTTACCAACTTAATTAAATGGGAAAAACTATAATAGTTCCATGATACCTTCACAGCAATGAAATAGAAGGCTTTATCTGATACAGTTTAGATATGAAATTTCAATTGTTATCTACCATGGTACTTATTATTTCTTACCGCTTTTACGTTCTGCGTACAGGTTGACAGTAACGACAGTGTCTTTATAATCTCTTTATTCTCCATTACGTGATTATAAAAATTCTTCGGCTGCAGGGGAAACACCGGCTTCTCTTCGGATTCCAATCTGTAATGCTTTTTTCTCCGCATTTTCGCGGTATCTATTATTTTCATCGACTTCTGCAGGATATTCACCGGGGTCCCTGATTGTACCTGTTCGTCAAGCTTCGTAACTACATCCAGCAAGTGGTTTGATTGCGGGCCGGCTATTTTCTTCCAGCTCACCTATATTCAAGCATGCAAAGCGAACGGGAACACAGCAGGGACGTGGCACAGAATACATAGGTTTATTTACAGAGGTCGAATAAGCGACATGAATTGTTTGACAAATAAAAGTGAGGAACAAGGTGTTGTGGCGCGTTTAAGTGAACCGATGCGGACAATACACAGTCGAACAAACATGTGGTCAAGTGCAAACATATACAACACAAGACAGTTAACATCACAAATAGAAAGAATACAATATCCATTATTGTTTTGAGTTAAAGAAAACCACAATTATTTTCTAAATTAAAACAAAACAATTTGTAATTCAGTTTAGTTTTCCTGTTTCATATTATAACGACGAAACTCCTTACAACGTTTAAATTACTTTTGACTGTGGTGAGCGATAGATTTATCAAGACTTCGTAGACTGAAGACTAGGGCGGCAGATTTTATAGCTGACAAATTTGAGGTATTTTTGTTTTTTTCTTTTAGAAAATGAAAAATTCTTACTTATACATGTACCCTACCTAAATATTATTAGACAATATGTTTCACCACTTAGAATCTAAGTTTTTTTTTCTATAATTAACGTCGTGCTTTGTGGAATCTAATTGTAGAGGTAGGTAGGGACGGCTAAAGTGTAAATCCGCCACTACTAGTGACTAACAATATATGATTCGAATTAGGTACGGGCTAGAGGAAACTACGAACCCGTGACGTCTTTCCTCCCGACCACTGGGCTACGCCTTTTGAGAGTCCCGAAATATGTTTCCCGGCGAGGATCAATACCTCCTGGATCTCTTCCAACGTCGGCGTTACTAATACATTAGGGATCATCAAAGCAGCGTGTAGTAAAAATATTGGCTTACTACGGAACTCTGTAAAGTAATAAATAATTCTATTCAATACAAATTAACCAATTTATACTAACAAATACGCGCTAATCTTATGTTTCGCGCTAACAGTGTTTCTCCGTGAGTCTTATTGCATACATAAAATGTTAATCTAAAATATACAATAACAAAAGTAATTCAAGTTCTTAAATAAAAACTGGTTGTATGAAAAAATGTTGACCTTCAGGCGATGCTCAGCAGATGTGAAACATTGAAGTTAACATTAGAATTTTGTCCACTGTTTTGGGTCAAATTGTCACTGAACATCAGGTGAGATTATAGCCATAACGCTAAACCTATAAAGTATAAAAAAGAATAAAGTTTGGGCAATGAAATAAATATATTTTTATTATTATTTCGATTACAATATTTCAATAGAAAGGTATATTTCTATTTACAAAATGAAACGGTTCAACATAGAGGCTACGAAATGTATAGAATATGCACAGATACATACAAACGGGTCATATCTGTATGCGTTAGTCGATCAAGTTACGTCGCACTGTTAATTCAGTACATTGTACTATGCACTATACTTATTATATTATATTACTTCTTTATCTGTACTTCTAAGTGTTTATTTCACTTTATTATTTTATCTACAGCATATTCATTTGCTTTGTAAATGTTCCGTTAAATTAATTATATGTAATTTATTTAATCTCATATCGTAAAATTGGAATTATGAACTTCAAAACCAGTTTATTATTGGTATACTTTACCAATATCACATTACACAATATCAAAATTTCTAAATATAATCATATTATCAGTAGCAGATTTTAAAGTAAGCTATAAGCCTGCGGCAGCATATTTTGAAAGACGGTATTTTATGGGCGCCATTGAAAACGAAGTATCAATTTTAATTTTAATACTTAAAGCATTAGGCCTCGATTTAATTCAGCCTATAACCGGCACATTTGCGAATCCACCACTACATATTATACCACCTTTTCTCTAACAAAATAATATTATTGTAATTGTTTTAACGATACGCAAATTTGTATAGCCTTAAAAAAAATATTCTAATTTTTACTTGTCTGTGGCAGCGTCCGCTATAGCGCATGCGCCGTGTGGTGCTAGATTTTGGCGCCATTTATACGTTTTGTTTTACTAAAAGTAATATATTTTTAATTTTAATGGAAAATATGTACGTGATAACCGTGAATGTGAAAAACAATTTATTCCGCTCGATATTTTAGATGCCCTTTAAATACAAAACTTTAATAATTATGTTAACTAATAAACTATTTCTTACTCTAACTTTGATAATTTATTTAATAGGGTTAGCCCCAATTAATGAGAGTAGATAAAGTAGTGTAAACTGTACATAATAAATAGGTATTACAACACTCGTCTGATAGGAGGTACCTGCTACCCGTATTTTAATTAGTCCTCATTATGCAACAGTTCCATAAACTACTATGATCTTACTTCCAAGTAGGTACTAATTTGGCTTTATTTCTTTATTTACTCAATATACTAATATGATTTGTACTCCTCAGTTTATAATAAAATGCTATTATTTAAGTAGTTAAAAACTTTACTCCAATTTTTAAGGTTATATTTTACGGAGGTTATAACAGATATTACGCGCACGAATACTAGGAACGCAGAGTTACCAGGAACCTTTAATATGCATACAATACAAAATATAATAACTGTGTTAAAACAAATACGTATACACCCAAGGCGTGGCTTAAAGTTGTCTGAACATCATTATGCATAGCATCCCAAGCAAAGCTTATAGTGTATCTGTGTCATATATAACCATCCCCCTCGTATCCTGTAGAAGAGTACTAGCACTTCCATTTTAAACCTCCCTTCAATTTATAAATTCCTAGTGAAACACCTTTTTTGTATGAAAGATACCAGGGAAATATACTTAAAAGAAGGTCAATTTAGAAAGAGACAGTTTAAAAAGAAGAAGATAGTCTGTAATTATTGTTTAGTTTTAATTATTTAATCGACCAATTCTATAGTTGCAATTTCAGCCAATCACCGCATCGTTGCTAAGGGCGTCACCTTGAACTGAAAAAGGTGTTACTGCACCACCATGATACTCTATAGATAAACAGAGATTCTCAAATTTATTTCCTCGTTTTTTGAAGTGAAACTTCTTTAGGCGCATGAGGGTAAAATTTTTACAGATGAAACGTCACGCCGGTATGCAACGGAAGTGTCGGAAAAGAGAGAGAGAGTGATCGAGACCGATTGAGAGAGAGTAAGACAGGGCGAACGTAGCATGAGCAACTAGCCGTGGAGTGAGAGTAGGGAGCAAGCGAGTGAGAAAGATTGAGAGAAAAAGTGAGACAGAGCGAACGTCGTATATAAACAAGATTTATAAATTAGTTCGCCAAAGAAGTTTCACTTCTGACATGTGTACTTTGTACGCACGCATGTTTTTTTTTAAATATGATTATTTGCTCCTCGACAATTACTTTATTAATTACACTAACAATCTAAAAATTATATTTGATTTTATAGATATGTACTAAGAACCTACACTGTCAATTATGTTAGCCGGGCAGTTTCATTGAATTTGACCTATATTCTAAGTAATTGAATTAAATAACACCATATTATATTATTCATGAATAATATGGTGTATTAATTGCTTTGAAAAAATGCCTCCTTTTGTGAGTATAGAATTTAATTATTGCTTTTAGATAAAAATATCAATAAGGCACCTACTGGTATACATTCAATAAATTGCACATATTATTAATTACATTTATTAATCGTTTTATTCCCTATGAAATAATAGTTTTACTGATGTAAAGGTAGTAGGAATTTTTTTCTTTCTCAAAATGCTAAGCATATATTGAACATTATCTATACATTACTGAATTAATTCAGTTCCTGAACCATAATAAACATCGTTTACGCTTAAGTTATTATTTTTTAAATCTAAATACAAGGGATACTATTGGCTATTTAACAGAATAAAGCGTATTAATGTAGATAGATAGCTAAGTGATCAATCGTACTCTGCATAATATTATACACATGATTTGCACAGAATATTTAGATTTAGTATTGTTATTTATATAAACTCTACTTTTTAATAAGGATCCAGTATTTATCTTCCATGAAGACATATTTATCTCATACTTTTGGGTTAATATGCTTTGGCTTTGATAAATAAATATCCTTAGAATATAGTAATAATATTGGCATGAACATTATAAAAAGTATTTCGATGTTTTTATAATTATCGTTTTTTTTTTTTGTAGTGGTAAAAAGGTAACGTACCTTTTTTACAGGCTTCTCTCATAATACGTGAAAAAACTGCCTGGCCTAGCGACGACGAGAGAGGTGTGTGGAAATAATTATTGTGAGTTAAGCATCTTCAAATTTCCACTAAAAAAGACACCACGTCTACATTTCCCCGCACGTATTACCAGCTTCCATACTTTTCCTAGTCTCCGGCAGGACTGCAGGAGTATGAATAAATTACCTGTTTTATTTGGGCATTCCTGAGATCGAATAGTTTAGGACCTCTGATCGAAAGTATAGCTTGAAGTAAAGCTGTGTGCATGTATGACCGTCCCTCTCATTTCTTATAAAATAGCACGCGCAGAGACATTGCACCTTCTGCTAATTTATACATTCCTAGTGACACTAATGTTTTCGATACAAAATACCTATCAATCGACAATTTTACTAGGAAACCATAGCATTAGGAGGTGGAAAACTAAACCATATTTAGAAAGAGATAGCACAAATAGAAACAGATAGATTGAGATATGATATTCGTTTTTAATCTATAATTAACCAATAGAGTACCTTATATTTCAACCAATCAATATTATGTTGCTAAGGGCGTTTACCTTGATATACCTATACATTTTGTTGTGATTATAAATCAAAAATGAAGTTTACAGCTAAATGTGATCCTTCTCTACACATATTAATTTCTCATAAGAGAATATGAAACAACAGTAAGCGCTCACATCAGGGATTTAATAATCGATAGTACATATTTATTCCATGGCACTATGTTTATAACTTATTTAAACTAATTCTATTACCCTGAAGGAGACTAAAAAGTTCCCCGGACTTTTGACACAGATTTTATTCCACAATCTTAATAATAATAATGGCTCCTAGAACCATATTTTTGACAATAAAATCAAACTCAGATTTCAGAAAAACAGAGAGAAAGAACATCAAAACACGAAACACCAAACAGTGTTCCGAACAAACTTCTAGCATAACAGCGGAAACTTCAGCTACAGTTTACTAGGCGATCATGAATGCCCTGTTCTATATCCTTTGTTTTCATACCTGTGATATTTATGGATGTGTATATTCGTGTTTGTGTGTGGACTAGAGATTGGTCACGTAAGAAAATTCCTTACCTCAAATGAACAGTTCAAAGGCTAATAAACTGCGTCAACGTTTTGAGTTAACTCAATATTGCACTATGGCAGAGTAAAATGGCAGACATGTCTTAATCGTTATAATGATATTTCTCAACGGATCCATAAATACGCACCATATATATTAATTTTAACGAATATAATAAATCGGAATGTGAGCTTTTTACGGTTTCATGCGTTCGCTACTAAATGGCTTATCATGAAATTTGCAAGGATACCACAAAATATATAGGGTAATTATTAGGGATACAAAGACACAAAGTAGTGATCAAGCAGTTCCTTCTCGTAATAAGATTTTTTTGAGTCGTCGTGGTAATTTTTTATTAGTTATAACTGTGCCCGCGACTTCGTACGTGTGAAACTTAACATTATTTAATATTTTTTGCCCATGTCCGTAACTTTTTTCAACACAGTTTTGCTCCTATTAGTAGTAGCGTGATATTAAAAAGTCTTTTCCAACGATTACTCTATCAAACAGTAAAAAAAAATTGAAATCCAATTGGTAGTTTCCAAGATTAGTGCGTTTAAACAAACTTTTCCACTTTATAATACAGATATAACGATAGAGAAGCTAACTTACATACCTGAGTTTGTGAATTAAAATAAATAGTAGAACATGATAGATTTAGATCCCGTCAAAAGCTGAATCATATATTTGTTTCTATGACTAAACTAACTTTTTCTTTTGTAATGTAGTCATTGAAAAACCACGTACCTATTTTGCAAGTTAAAACTAGTTTATACATTATATTGTTCATGGTTACACTTCAATAATAATTGAATTAACCAGATATTATTCAAAATTATTTCGTACATGGTTATTTTCAATAAGTAAAAATGCAGTAGGTAACTATGGATGATACAATTTAGAATATAATTTATCTTTGAGATCTATTACTGATTTTAAATATTTAACAACTATTGATATAGATAAATTTTTACTGAGAACTGGGATACGTGTACATAACAAATTTACTGTATCCAATATGGTTACATAGATAGGTATGATCAAAAAATATAGGTAGAAGTTAATAGCACATTTGATGCAAATGTGTTTAGGCGCATATAGATAATCATATGAATATATTGCTAATAGAGGCTATACAATTAAGATTGCTATACAAAGATTTAAATTACATGCTAGCGTATGATACCTATACTTATTGTCGCTTTTAGAATAGGTAAACATAGGTATGCTAATTCTTTTTGAGAATATTATCTACTAACTAGTATTTTTTATGTGAAATATGTATGTACTGGCGCGCCTTGACGGTAAAATCGACTCTGTGTCTAAATCTTCATTAACCTCAAATGAGATTGTAGCCATAACCCTAAGTCTTAACTGTAAAACAAATGTTTTGATTGACCTATTCTTCGTTTCTGATTGTATAATCTACTTTCACAGATCCCCTTTTGACCAGTACTAAACACCTCCTTTTTGGTTGCCCTTATTTGTTGGTTATTGAGGTAGATGGCCTCCACGACGTCCCATAACGAACTTCGTTCCAAAAAAAGAATTATGTAATTAGTAGTTTACTATATTTTTAAGCAATGTACAATACTTTCTAAGTTAATGAAATAAATAAGAACAGCTGATGTGTACATTCTTTTACTTAAAAAAGATTTAAAAAATGATTTGTGCATAAGGCCACTCAACAGAAGTGGAACATCACTATTTCCCTCTCGCTCCCTCAGTCGCCTCGAGCCGACTTTACAAGAACGAGCATCACACAAAAAGGTTGCCGATCAGAATGTCAAAGCAGTCACTTCAAAAAACGATGTATTTCTGTTGTAGCTTATATTAAGACATACATATTATAATGATAAAAATATCTTTAATAAATCTTCTCTCTATTAAACAACAACTCTCAATACGGAGCCAAACAGGAAAGTATTTCGCGTTTTTTTCTTAAATCATCCCTAAAAGCGTTTTATAATAGGGCTGATTTCAATTATTCAAGTTTGAACATAGTATATAACTATAACTATATAAATATATATAGTTATATAAGTTATGTCTGTTTTTTTTTTGTTTTTTATTATATGACTATAATTATATTTTATACAAACGTTTAAAGTTTCACTTTAAAAAAGGTACATTCCTTTTTATTAAGTAATTGTTTAATAATAAATATTTTGAATTTTATGTTATATAAAAACTTACCTATTATTGTGAAATATATTTTACTTACTTTTTTTTCATTGTGAAGTAAAAGTAGTTTAAATTATTATTATTAAATAAACAAAAAATATTATTATTAAATAAACAAAAAAGTCCGCAACAGGCATTTTAACCCGCATCTGTATCAAGAGAGCAGATATATTGAGAGGTATTCGCGACCTAAATATCAAATCGACAACCAGGGAATTACTTTCATCTCTTTCATTCGATGTATTTATCAAAGGGGTAAGATAAAGTTGACCATTTTTCCAACGCGGTGACACATAACATCCACTGGTTTGTTTTTTATTGATCGCAATGCGTAGGGGTAAATAATAATTGATAGGAGACTTCATTCGCATGCGGGGAACATGCCGAGCGGACGATTTATCTTGATTACAATTATAATAGAAGTCGTAAATATTAATTACATGATTTCAAAAATCACAAATTGTTAAATTAATTAAGAATAGATATTTTATTTGCCGTAAATTTCGTTGTAACATAAAATTTTCGTCACTTTATGAGTGTTTAATAGTAACATTTGCCGGCGACTTCATTCGCATGTAACTATAATTTATTCTAATCTTCAGTACCAACTATATACATATAGTTCATCATAGAATACATATAGTTGTTGTACATAAATATCTATATTAAAGAATTAACACCACCCCCATGTGTATCCGCCAAAAAATATTGTAGACGCATTTAATTGTTTTTTGGTATATATAAACCAAAGAAAGACAATAGAACCACATTGAGTTTTCTGAATCGGTGGTAGTATTGACGTCTTCGTCACGTCAACGTCTTTCGTCTTAGAGTGAAAAATAAATAAAGTAGTTTGATTTGATCTGAAGTACGCTCTTGAATTTTTAGATTGCTCTAATAATACTTTAAAGAATAAGCGGTATATTAATTATAAAATATTTTCATTTCAATACTTGCTTAGTCATCAAGATATTTACTTGTGAACGGTTTTTATAATATGAAAAAATTAATTCTAATACCATTGTTTATAAAAGCTACAGCTACTTTGAAAAATACAATATATGTACCATACTCCTGTGCTTATCCTGGAATCGATTAATATATTATAAAACCGATAAAAACATGTAATTTACCATTTTACGGTAGAATAGTTATTTCTCATTTTAGATTGTTTTGTTTTTCTCAAAATAAGTATTATTTACACTTCATTCTATTGTCTACAGAAATAATTTTTAACTCCTACATAGTACGCTTTGGTTCGAACCTAAAGAATACTATTTCACTCCCACTATTTGACAGTAAAATAAAATTAATTCGTTCTTGCTATGGTACTTGGAACTTATGATATTTATCTAATGTAATTAATTATACTTATCATACAAAAAGTGTAATATAACTAATAAGTAAAAAAATCTGAATAGCTTTCTGCCTTTATTCGTGTAAAATATTCGTAATATGGAAATTTTTCGAAATTTATAAAATCAGACGTCATAATTATTACAAAAAATCTTTCTATTACATTGCGAATTGTTGTTATAACTTAATAATATTAACTCTTCGCAGGTGCATTTTTAATTGCTACTTATTCTGTTGTTTTTTTATTATTCGAATTAGTGGCATAGAACGAAGTCAGAAGAGAGACACACGCATATGAACGTAAAAGTTTTAAGAGCAAACTTAAAAAAATAACAAAAATGTTATTTTGTTTTTATTATATTCACGCTGCCATTATTTACACTTGAACTTTTATTTCTATTATCCATTCTAAAAAATCAAACGCAAAAATGGATGGATTAATATTGGTGAGAGGTGCATGCTCGATTATAAAATTAAAAAATATTCCGCGTCAGACTTTTTCACCCGCACCTATACCAGGACATCAGACTTTCCAAGAGATAATAATTTGCGAAATAACAATACGGGCCTAATGGCATATTGTTATCCCGTTCGAACTATAAATTTCTTGACGAAGTGAGACAAAGCTGAAGAGTTTTCCAACAACTCATGTTTTTCTTTTAGAACGATTCAATTGAATATTGCATAAAACTATCACGCGTACATGCCACCCGAGCTGCAGTTGTTATAGCGGGAAACGGGAATAAAGATAAAATTAGAGCATACGCAACTTTATGTCAACTATCATATAAATCAAATTCCACTGAATATAATTAATTCTATAATCTTACATTTTTAATATATCTATTTACGCTAAGTTAAAATTTGACGAAGAAGTATCTAATAAATTTAGAGAATTCAAACAACCGATTATTAAATACATTAACGGATTGCGTATCCAACATTAATTAAATGTAAGATAAGGTATTTAAGATGAGTAGTAAATTAAATTAATAGGTATTACGAAAAACCATTGCGAGATCTGTATAAGTACGAATAAATTCGTAAGTAGCAGTGGTAATCCATGCGTGTCCACAAAACATACAGGTCCCTATATGGCGGCAATAAAGTCGACAACGATTTATAACTTTTCCAATAAACATACGAACACCACAATTCGATTCTCTCAAAAATTAATCAAAACAATATAACAATATCATACAGTATATAATAACAAAGGGTGTTTCATATATTCACCCAAAACTTGATGCTACTTAGCCCGTTTCTGTAGCTGGAATAAATTTGGTACTTAAACTGGAAATGATTTATTGCGGGCTTGAGGAACAATGTATAGTAAAGATTTTTTTTTAGTTATGTAATATATAGATAGCTAATATATATATAGATATAGATAATATATAGATACCGGTATAATCGTTAATTATAAAATACGGACTGAATTAGCAAAGTCGCAAAATAAACATCTATCCTACAAACACCGTAGATCGTACAGATTCATCAAGGGTGGGGGAAGCACGGTCACCAAGGTAAGCACAAGGCTAATAGTTACCGAGGTAACATGAGTTTCTAGGAGCTATTTCTTATAAACAGTCACAGGAACACACTTATATCTCCCGATATACACATACAAACGGTATCGTATGGTAGGATAGGGGATGGGGAATCCGGTTACCTAGGCAACCAGACGGCTACAAGTAACCCGAATTACATAAATTTATAGGAGATAGATACGTCCTGTCACTACCGTCACTTTGTAGATATAAATGATATATATCATAGTTATGTGCGTAGTCAATGGAAATAATTTTATATATCGATAAACGCCCTAAATACATTAAAATATCTGACGGTGAAGACAGAACCCGTGTAATAAATTAAATCTGATAATAAAAACCCAGACAATGTTATATATAGGAACATATATTCATTATTTATAAAATGTGTGTTTTGATTTGTACAATCGTAAAAGAGTTTTCACCTGTTCTTCCTCAGATGTATAAACAGCCTGCTTATCAACGACTTTTCTTTCTCCAGTATATTTTTATCATATCCTGTTGCTATAATATTAATACAGTAATTGTAATAATGAATTACTTTGATGAATAAGTAATTCACTATATTCAACAAGGGTGTTACTAGCTCCACTAGCAAGGTATCTATGGGTATGCCAGACATTGGTTTACTTAAATCGTCAACAGCGTAAATAGTTCCGTAACATATGTAACACTGTGATTGAAAAATAGGTTGCTATTCTCTCGTGCTAACTATGCTGTGAAACTCTTTCAGATTTTTCATACAATTTAGTAGGTAGTTATAACAAAAATAAAAGAAGTAATAATTTTAAAATATAGATTCCTATTAAGTCTTGAAAATGTTAATGGTTAATAGAATGAGAAAACTCTTAATTAAATTTTAAATATAATTTAAAATATAGATTTAATGTGTGGTTTGTTGGATATATAAAACTAATTAAATAAAATAAACAAATAAAAAACTAATGTAGGTAGTGCAAGATATTTGCTCATGCGGTGTCTATTCGTAAGAAGTTGCTGCAGTTCCATGAATTATGTGTTGTTTGTATAAATTTATTAGTATAAGTTACTGTGGATAAACCTTTTTTTTGTAATAGCGGGCAAATGAACAAGCGTGTCACCTGATAGTAAGTAACCACGGCCGTCCATGGACACCCACAACACCAAAAGAATCGCAGGTGCATTGCTAGCTTTTATAAAATGGACTGGTTCTCGAGTGCAACTGCTGGAACACACCTAATGGTATTTGGTGGCAGATTATCCAACTTAAGGATGGTAGCTAGCCGGGCGGACATCAGAAAAAGCCCTACCACCATACTATGATGTCCTCAAGATAGATTCAATAAATTACAAAATTTTCTAGCTCTATTGTTAATTGAAGGGCACGTAAATTCGTTTTAATCATTGATCCGGTTTTGTATAAATGACTACAAACTAGTATATCTGCTGCGGTCGTATAATGCTAAATGAGTAGTTACATTATCTACATATTTATCTATCTAGTTTAGGGGTACCGTTCATAATATGTAAAACAACAACTGTCAAGCTAGATTTAGATATTATCCTAGTTTATTTGTTTTCATTGTGTGATTTGTAGAAAGTAACACAATTGCTGTTGTTACCTGGGAGGGTCTCAGTGGTAAACTGCTTGATGATGAGGTCCAACGTCCTTCTCGTGACCTTGATAAGCACATCCACCACCTTCCGGCTATAGTAACGTCGCATCTCGTTGACTGCGTTCTTCACCATTTCCTTTTGAATCAAAATGAACATTATATACTCAGAGCTATAAATACCTATCTATATTAATGCAAAAAATATTAAAATATTCTTCACTGTTTATACTGACAATAATACCCTAGTCTGCTCTCTAATACGAGTTGTTACACTACGAATTAAAAGTTAGACTAAAACAGTGCGTGTGTGAGTTTAAAATTTATTCCTTAACCAAAATTTATATATTTATTTACCGTTTGTTTAAGTAAAAAGTGCGCAAAGGTTGCGCAGAAAAAACGTGCCGCTTTTGAATTATCGCTTGGATTAATTTCACTTCATAGAAAATTTTCTATACCGGGGGCCTTACATGAAAAATCGATTTTTGAGAAGTAATATCTAAAAAAATTGAGTGTTTATTTTACGAGTTTCCAAAGTTAAGAATTTCCATAACCTTTCTACATATTATTTTCCCATCTCTATTCTTTGAATACATGAATGACGTCATTGGGACGAACCTATTCGCATATGTTTCCCTGGTACGGGTTGATGCAAAAAACTTAGCTATGGACGTAAATATAAATTTTGTTTTTCATCCGACCATCCAGCGGAACAAACATCGAAAATCCTTATTTTATACAAAATTTAAGTAAATTTTATAACATCAATATTTTTCTGTGTTAAACTTTAAACAACCTAAGGTGTAATAATAATTAATCACAAATTTAATAGCACACCAATTATTTGTTTTCATCCAAATTACATCATATATAAAAGACGCGTTTTGGGTACACGAAGGCATGTCCGGAGCACTAGTTCTGAATCCATCCTTTTACTGGGCGGGGTTATAAGGGGAATTAAAATATAGACGGACTTTCTATAACAATCCTTTATTGAGTAAAATCCGTCAGCTATAGTTAATTCAGCGAACTATGGTGGCGTTATCACATATTTTTAAAATATATGATAAAATTTTCAGCAGTACATATAACATAGTTTTATTAACCCAATAGTTAATTAAATTTTATCTTTTTCCTAACCTGATAACTAAACTTCTTCGTTGAATATAATTCCTGCCATTACGTTAGTACAGGTAGCTACATAAATCTCTAGTATCTTGTGATGAATTCAGTATAAAAAAGCAATAATTTTTTTATAAGAAATTTCCAGAGTTTGCGATATTTATCAGGATTCTTTATACATTCTGTTATTTTGATTACACATCACTTGCACACATAATACAAAATGCCATTTCTGTATTAAAATTACGATCGTGTAATAAACAAATTTACAAGATAAAAATAACCATATGACATATTAAAAACACGTCAAACACTCTTATATGTTTTAAGAATATAAATAATAATTGTATAACCGGATATTTTTATCATTTATGCTAAGTATTCTCGAAACTGTGTAAACGTTACAGGTACATAACGAATGATAGGGAAGTGTACAAAGTTAACTACGATATTTTTGAAGGTCTATAAACCAGAAACTGATATAAAAACAAGAAGTATTTTCTTAAACTTAGCATTTTTATATACAAAGGAGAATGAGCTTTGATATAGTTAAAGTTAATTAATATATGAAAAAAAGCCGTCCGTACCACTGTGTTCGCGACGAACTAAATCTTATTTAACAATTTTTGTAACTTTTTCACTACAGCTTTGTTTCTATTGGTGGCAGCATGGTATTAAATAAGGTTGTTTATAATTAATAACGTATATATATAAATGAATAAGGTTATTAAATAAGGTAATCCTTCATCTATAACTGCGATATATCATATAATTTTTTTTTTTTTAATCCGACTAATTTCTAAGATTAGCACATGCAAACAAATTTTCCGCTTTATAATATAGATATATATATATATATATATATATATATATATATATATATATATATATATATATATATATATATATATATATATAGATATATAATATAGATATAGATAAATACAGAAAAGTAGGCGACAGGTCTCGGGGATTATTTGTGATCCTAAAATGTCTCTGAAACTTAAAGGGAAAATTTATAAAACCATAAGATTTGCTGTAATGTTTGGATCTGAATATTTATTAATAAAACTAGATTCACTATTCGCGATTTTGTTATTAATCATCAACCGCCGGTGATCGTAAAATATGCACTAGGTATCCATATTGTTAAACAACTATGAATGTCTAATATCAAATCATTCTGGCAAGAATATTTCGTTTTAGAGATCTACTGATAAGTTGGTGTAATATGTATATGTCTGCCTTAATGCGTACGCTAATAGTTACCTGCATCCCTTTAGATAGCCCTCCAGCAGGCGTTGACAACAATTTATGGGGACAATCGAAACATTCCCAAACAGCAGACCAGTCTTGTTGTCCGCTTGCTGTTGATTCGTTACCAGTTGATGTTGCTCCACTACCACTGTGTTGGTCATCTGGAATTGTATTTTTTATTTAGACAGCCACTAAATGCGATTACGATTTCACTTGTTTTTATTTAATTGTTATGCTTGCTATTAGCACACTGCATGTACTTTTAATAATGAATGGAACAAATAATGACACACTAGGAATCTAATTAGTTCCGATCTTAGTGAGCATCGTATGTATATAAAAGGTGTGAATACTTAAACGATAGCTGGCTGGCTGGCTGGCGAGTGGAATGGAAGAATATACATACTTGTTGCACCGTCCCTATCTAAGCAAGGTAAGCATTAAAAAGAAGAAGAAGGGGAAAAAATCCAAGCACCTTCGGCGATAAGAAATTCGAAATCCGGGTTAATTTCCGTCGGCCTAATCTGTTGAGCTGCCTTTTTCACCAAATCTAAGACTTCTTCAACAGCCTCTTCCACCATCAAACTTTTGCGGTTTAGTTCTACACACGCATTCCTGTGATGGAATATTAGTTATTTTATACATACCTGTTTTCTAATATAATATTCACACAACATTTGAAGATTAACCTTACCGACAACCCGATTCAACGTTTTCGATGAACTCATCCACGGACCACGGAGTTTCTTCTAAAAAAAATATTACAAGTAACTGTAATGATTACAGTTAATAATAATAAAGACTTAAATAACTCATTTTGTAGGTGTGAACACTAGCTGGTACCTTCGACGATGTGAACGCTTTTCCCATAAATCGTGTAGATCGTAAAATCCGTTCGTAGTAGGAGAGTGTATAGTATTATAAACATATACATACATACATATTTGATAATAGATATAATCTTATCCTGATCTAAATAAGAATCACAAAAATACATATATCATTAAAAAGGACATAGTACCTTACTATGTCCCTTTTAATGGTATTGCCAGTTGTGTTTCAAATGATTGAAACACTATACCCGCTATTGTTATTGTATTAAATGTCATAGTGATTTAGTAATTTAAACCCAACGTAGTCATATACATACATATTAGTTTTCTCACCTGGGAGTGTCATTAAAGTGACTTCCTGCATACCAGACAACATATATATTATCCTGTTGGTGTAAATATCATGTACGCGTGTCACGAGAACATCAAAGCTTTTGATAGCTGCATTTCCGCGGTCTATAAACTCCTTCCAGTCTCCGCTGGTCCAGCATACTGACTTTAGACCAGGAAGCAAAAGTGACGACAAGCGGACAACTTGAGGCAGGAATAATGGACGAACCTCCAGTTTCACGCGTCGCACTGTACGTAGATAGTCTTCTATTAGAAACTGTGGAGAAAGGATTCCTTTAATTATATTATTAATTGAGTAAAACTAATTACTAATTACACTAATGGTTAGTCCATTAGTAATATTTGTGTTTTACTTTTTTTTTATGTGTGATATATATATACTGCATTATTGAACCACGAATTATCTTTAATTGTTTATAGGTTACTGTAATTTTCATCAGATAGCAATTTTAAAGCGATGATGGCTGAGTTGGTAGTGTGTACGGAAGCCGTGTCAATTGTAATGGGTTCGAATCCCCGCAATGAGCCTGAGCTTTTGGTAAAACATCGTCATAAAACCAGACCATAGTGGTAGGGTACTTCTAATGCTCGCCTGGCTAGTTACCACCCTCAATTTGAAAATCTACCTTCAAATACCTATATGTATGTTCTAGCAGTTACACCTGAAAGTCAGTCCTTCCACTAGGATTAATTAGTCCACTATCTTGGATCACATCAGGTTAACCTCAGGTGAGATTGTAGCCATAATACATATATAAAAAATACAATAAGATCACTATCATAATCATTAGAAAAATAGAAAATAAAGATGACCTGTAGAGAATCGTTGACCAGGGTAAAGTAGTTCTTTTTAGCGTAAAGGGAATAACAGACAATCGGTAGCTCCACGCTCATCTTAACCAAGCAATCGGATTCCCTGATGAGTAGTTTTATGGTATGATCCAAGTTCACTGTGATGCAGCCCGACTCATCGATCTTCAACAATGTATTGTTTAAGCACTCATCCATGTCCCATAACTGAATAATAGAGATTTACAAACAAATTCATTATGTGTATTCTTAGAAGTAGACAAGAATTTAAACAACCTGTTCCCATAAATCAATTATCACTTTATCAATATAAATTAAGAAGATATTGACCTCGCCTCCGTACATAAGTAATAAAAGTTGTTTTTTGTAAATACATTTATTTATACAACACAGTTAGGTTCAAGTTTTGATAAATTTAAAATAGCTATGGCTAATATTATTCTTCAGTGAATTATTGGTGCCACTATTTTTAATTTGCATAAGACATTCGATATTGCAAATCAAATCAAATTGAATTACTTTATTTCATTTAGTCTCTGAGGAGGCACTTATGAACGACAAACCTAGCGCCGGTTCAAAAAAAAAACCAAATCACCGAGATCGAGATTGGCAAGAAGTCAAATCTTTTTAAAGTACACATTAAAAATGCTTTTACAATAGTCTTTAGTGAGCACAGTGAGGGGTGTTAATACCACACATTACCATAACTCACATATCGATCCACCCTATAATAGCCTTTTCACATTAAAACATATTTAATAACCTTTGAAAATAAGTAAACAAAACATGAAGTAATGATGGTGCATAATTTTTAGTAGGAATTTATAACTTAATATTATATGAGATTATGGTCAAAAGCCTAAACCTATACAATATATAAAAGTAAGCAGTCACCAAGAATTGCTTACATATTGTAGGATATATAAAAACGTGCTTGATGACGACTTTTGCACCGTTTAGCAGCTTCCTTTATAATACTTACAGCAAGGGACGTGAATTAATTACCTGCATCTGTCTTTCCATCATCTTACAATCTCAGAGTATTTAAACAAAGATTGAATTGGTTCTTACTAAATAATCGCGAGCCATCATGTCTCTTCATCACTTACCGTCAGATGAAGTTGCGATCAAGCACTCCCTTATTAGCTATAAAAAAATCTGAGCCGAAAATACTCGATTTAGTTGCTCAGGGTCCCGATTTCGAGTCAAGACGATTCTAGCGTGATGTTTAGCTGTCCGTTAACTATTCAGGATAAAAGCAATCCACAACTATGTAAATAAGATTCCACGTAAAACTCCTACCACTCAAGCGAGTAAACGCCATATTCCCTTAGAATACTGATAAGGTAATTTTGCAATTACACTTACATTCTGATTCATCCAAACAGCCTTCATTGTCTCCTCGTAGTTGTGTATTAATGTGCGGGTGTTAGTGTACTTCCGCATCATGTCATTGGCCGCTGGTAGTGACCGAAGTATGGGATGAGCGAATACACTTTCCACTATATCTGTCATATTGTGCATCAAACAACGCGACCACTTTATTCGACCTACGGCATAAATATATATTCCAAGTTTTTTATATTGGATTCTGTAACGCAGGATTTTTTAACCTAGGATCTGTGGACCTCCCACATTTTATAATTATGCTCCTCCTTGAGAAAGGGGCAATCGAAACTGATGTCAAATTATACCAGCAAGCAATTGACACAGGTTGCTTTTGGAATATGTTGTCTTATTTTCTAACATTGCCGGCTGTGCCCGTGATTCCGCACACGTTTGATATCTATACTAGCTAATATTATAAAGCTAAATGGTCTGTTTTTTTTTTTTAACGCGATAAACTACCAATCGAATTGCTAAAATTCTTATTTTATCTGATAGATCAATCATAAGGAAAGCTTTAGGATATTTGATATGTAATGTAATAATGACTTTTACTAGTCACCAGTTTCCTTTTGTGTATATATTATCTATGTAATTGTTAGTCATCAATGTTTTTAAATTTATGTTTAGCGTTATGGCCCGAATCTCACCTGAACTTAAGTGTCAATACGGCCAAAATTGGTAGACACGCTAAACCTGTGGAGGAACTGACTTTCAAGTGCAACTGCCGGAACACACCTATTGGTATTTGGCATTTCATCTTGAGGGTGGTAGCTGGCCAGGTGAACATTAGAAAAAACTCTATCACCATATTGTGGTTTCCTCAAGATGTTTTTCTTCACCGAAAGCTGAAGCTCATAATAGGTGGAGTGGATTCGAACTCACGTCCCTTGACGCAAAGTCGTACACACTACCGCTGAGCTGTCATCGCTTCAAATGATAATTTATTTCCTATAGACTCGATAACGATTACACCGATTTTGATGAAGTTATCAAGCAATCTTCAGATTTACCCAACGAGATTTAGCTTTAGCTGTAGATTTAGGAAGTTTGGTAGCGATATGATCAACAGCTTTTTTTTTTGTTTTTTGGTACCTGACTATAGATAATTACCGTTACCCACGAAAATCTGTGGCGGATCCCTAGTAAATACCAAATTAATGAAATAATAGAAGTATGTCTACTAATGATTTCATAAGAGGATATAAGAAAAACTTACAATTATTCAGTTTACCGAAAATAAAATCTGAATACCCAAGAAGGACTTACCGGCAACCGGGGAATAGTTCCTCGGTAGCGGTGGATCTTCCCGCTGTCTCTTAAACATTTTTATTATTTTATCCACCTCCTTTTCACTATATTTCAGGACACGGTCATATTTTTCGTTTAGTTTTGTTATGTGAATTTTTTGGCTCACCTGAAAAGTAAGTTATACACTTATAAAATCTATTTATTGACCCATGAGATAAAAACACAAAGAGGTAATGGAATCCCAAACCTACGTACCTTAAAACGATTTACGAAAAATTCCGCATCGAATGAGAATAATCCCATCTCGATAAATTCAAGAGTTTTGACGTAAATGACCTTCAAATGCATTCGGTTAGCTTTGTATATATAGATAGATAGAAGATATATATATATATATATATATATATACATCGGCTCATAAGTCACTAGCTTAAAAAATATTTATGGAACGTTTGTGAGCGAATATTTGTAAGTAACATAAAACCAAAAATCTTACCTTTTCGAATCTCGTCAAAAATTTAATACCTTGCGGTGTTTCCCAAACGCTAGCGAAATTTACTTCTATCGTGTTTCCTATAGACTCCCGTAACATATTGGTCTTTGCTTCGAAAGCCTGGTAATCCTTGTCGAAATCATTGTTCCTGTGATCCAAATAGTCGTATTGGCAAGTTGTTACTGCTTTCTTAGCCTCTTCGAATGCGTGAATTGCCTCTTCGAGGTCTATTTATAAAATAAATAAGTAGTTTAATGTATGGTACTATTTTTACTTTTGGTATCTATATAAAAATATTTTGTTTAAATTTTATTTTAAAGTGTCTGTGACCGCGATTTCTTGTGGAGCTAAAATTTTAATTAATTATATTTGTCCGTTTTTGTAACTTCTACAAAATTGCTTTGCTCCTATTGGTGGCAGCGTGAATTTAAAAAGCCTAAAGCCTTCCTCAATAATTGCTCTATCAAATACTAAACATTTTTTTTTTAAATTGACTTGTCGCTCCTAAGATTAGCTAGTTCAAAGAAACAAATAAATTTTTCCGCTGTATAATATTAGTATAGATAAATATAGATTAGTTTTTCTATAAGCATTTATGTTGATTACAGCACAGTTCAATGGTGGTGTATATGACCAATAGACATAAGTTTGAATCCCTACAATGAACTTGAGCTTTTGATGGAGAAAAACATCGTAATGGATGATGATGGTAGAAAATTTACTAACTACATTGCTCTGTATATCTAATCTTAAGTGTTGTTATTTTATACTTATTAGGTTATACCTTTGTCCGCAATATCATCTGGTGTTAAGTGATCATAGTGCAGGGATTGGTCAAGTGCAACTGCCATAGCATACCTATTGGTATTTGGTGACAGTTTTTTAACTTGAAGGTAGTAGTCATGCGAGCATTAGAAAAAACACACTGTCATACAATGGTTTCATTACAATATTTTTCCTTCACAGAAAACTCAAGTTTATTGTAGGGATTCGAAGGGTTATTATTGCTTCTTAGACTTGCAGAACATTGTCTGCACAGTTGCAGGTTAGCAAAACTATATTTTTATTAATTAGTTAAGTAGTAATTAGGCAGAGTGATATTGTTTTAAACTCGATGTGGTCATGATCCTTATACACCTGATGATAAACCTACAATGGTAACTTTTTTCGTTTTATCGTTTTTTGGAAACTACCCGTGTACACCTATACAGTCGCTGAGAGGTTCCGTAACAGCGTCTATCGATGAAATAATAAACTATCGAAAGTTTTTACTTTTTTTGGATTACCATTATCCAGAGCGCCGTCACGTTTTAGTAGTTATTTTATTTAAAATATTTTACCTTCGCCCAGTAGCAGCCCTTCCATTCGCTTCTCGAACAAATTATTATAATCGTCCATCATATCAAACATCGATATTATTTTGTTTAATCTTTTACAAAACGTGTCGAATTTACCAAAAACGTAATTTTCTGAGAAACTGAACTGTTCTGTGTTCGGTAAAAACGGTTGGTTCTTGACTACTGCGTACGTTTCCCTGTACGTTTTGTTAAGATTTATGCAGTGAGTTAACTTATCCCGAATGAGCGATCTCTCCTGGGTCCATATCGTCTCTTTGAAGCGACAGGTTATGTATTGTTTACATGTTTCGATCATTTGGTTTGTTATCTAAAAAGACAAAGTAGCATATTAATTACCTACTACGTAACAGAGTAACGCTAAATATTGGCTTCAAAATGGCAAACTCGGATTGTTTTGTACGTTATCTATAGATACATCTATATTAATATTATATAGCGAAAAAGTTTGTTTGTTTATTTCAACGCGGTAATCTCAGGAACGACCCGGAGCCGACAGAGCGGACGTGGAAGGAGACTGATTTCAAAAGAAATTTTTGTATTTCATCGAGCGTTTACTGAGTGAGAATTTAGATTCTTTCACAGTACGCTACCAATGATAGGAGCAAAGCTGTGTTGATAAAGGTTACAAAAATTATTCAATAATTATTAGTTCCCTATGTAACAAGTCATGAACACAGGTAGTCTATAGATACATGTTAAAAACAAAGTCCGCCGTTGCGTTTGTGTGTCTGTCTGAACGCGATGTACTGAAACTAAACTGAACTTAAAGGATATTAATGCAGGTTTCCCCAATGAACGGTGTGAGTCATAAGGAAGGTTTAGGTATATAATTAATTAAAGGTATTGTGTACATTGACGAAATTATGACGATGGAATTTAAATATACGAAAAAAGATATACTGACTACTACTACAGACTGGGTTTCTTTATAAGTGACTAGCTGACCTGGCAGACCTTGTTCTGCCTTTGCGAGTATTCATTCACATCGACTACAGTGTCATCTATCATGTTATAATCACATCGAGATAAGAAGTATCTCTCAAGTTGGATCAAACTACACACAGTGTACAAAATATAATTAAAAAGGTTCAGTAGTTTAGGAGTTCATCGCGGACAAACAACGTGTCACCAAAATTTTTATTGACAAATATTACCTGTTTTTGTTTTTCGATTTAAAAAACTTTGTAACAGATCTTTTTTTTACGATTACTTTATTATTGTTACAGTCCTGTCAGTTTACCTTTTAATTGAACAAACAAAGAACAACTTCTGCTTCTATATAGGTAAATCCCCGAAGACATTAATCTTTGTCGTGGAAACTATTTTATTTAATTGAACGTTATGTTGGAGCTATTACAAGGTATCAAGTAATAGAAAAATCCACAAGATAAATATATATTATACCTGTGACAGCGACTTCGTCCGCGTGTAACTAAAAAATAAATAAATAATTTTTGCCCTTTTTTGTAACTTTTTTCAACACAGCTTTGCTCCTATCAGTGGTAGCGTGATATTAAATACCCTAAACCTTCTAAAATTATTGCTCTATACAATAAGAATTTTTAAAATTCAGCTGGTAGTTCCTGAGATAAACGCATTAAAAAGACGCTTTATAATAGTAATATAGATAAACAGTAACCACATACCTTGACCATCAAAGAAGAAATCCTCTCTGACGTATTATAAAATTGAGAAACACTATGAATCAGTCGTACAGTTTGCAGTAAGCTCAGTATGGAATCTTTTATTTTGACCGGGTCATCCAAGTATAAAGAATGACAGCATTTCTCCATAGCTTGTATGAACTTCGCGTTGTCCTTTGCCTCATTGTAACAGAAGGTTATTTTGTGGTCTGTGTCACGCCATAACTTAATCACCTTTGAATTAGCTAACTGGAGACATGTTAGGGTTAATTGGACTTCATTATCCTGGAAATGTGAAAGGGGATAAAGGGTATAATTATCAATGGTATTCCATAGAAACAGTTTTCACTTGGATATGACAATATCTGAAATATCTTCCACGCTGTTTGTATTATAAGGTATTTGACACTGTTTGTATAATATAGCAACGATATGATATAAGTGCATCAATTGAGAATGGATGGATCGATTTAGATTTGTTTTATGTTAAGTATTCGTTCTAGTGAGTTTTTTAGAGTTCCATTTTTTTAATAACTGTTCAAAATTGTGCAAAAAGTCAACTTATTTTTACCTAGTGTATACTTCTGAATTAAACTAACGATTAGAACTAACGATTGATGTTTTTTTAAATCGCAGATACCAATATTCATGTATATTTTACATACTTGCAGGTACGAAACAAGTTGTGAGAACTGGGCCCCCCGTTTTTTCCAATACTCGAGTTCGTCTTGGGGTCCGCTGGAGTCCACTTCGCGTCTCAGTTGTTCACTTTCACTCAGAATCTAAAAAATAATTAAGTAAAAAGTAAATAAAAAGTAACTTCTTCACAACTTTCAGTCTAATAACTAGATACGTTGCAAGGAACGTCGTTTTCTGAGCCTATTAAATTTCAAATAAGAGAAAAATTATTGCAATATATTCAATGGTTGATACCCAAAATAATCAAAAAACTGAAATAAATTTAAAAATAGAATTTCTGCGTTTTTTATGTCAAAAGGACGTTCTTTATATTGCTTTATTCAAATTTAGAACACCGATCTGTTCTGGAGTAGGGATGTCTTAATAATTAATATTACATCATTTTTAAAACATAAAAATATTTATATAAAGAATCTCTTCGCAACGATGTTCGTCCACACTAATATCGGCAACTGGTTCACCAATTATAATTACATTCTGTATTATAGATTATACTTTGATTCAGTTTTGCTCGATACGTCACGCATTTTGAGATAATTTCTCTCCACTTCGCCCTGACCATCGACACCTTGGAACTTGTTTCCGTTGTCGACGGTCCTTCGTCCATTTTTATATTTATAATTTGTATATTTCGTTTTTTTAAATAGTATATTTTTATGAATGTATGAATTGTGCGAGTATAAATAAATAATAGTACTAATAAATATTTTATTTCTTCAAGTATATCCTTTGTAAATTAATTAAAATTAAAATAAAATTAAGGATATCACTACACTTGTAACGTTGGCATCTATAGTAGTTTAGAACTGTTTCATAGATGCCAACGTCCACGTTTTGGATATTTGCTTAAGATACATGTGTATAGTTGTGTGTATGTATTAGTGTGCATTTTTATATATGCGTCGAGTATTTACAAGAAATATTGATTAAGTGTGCCAGTTATTTATGAAAACCATTACATAGCTTTTTATAATAGAACATAAAAGATTTTATGGGACTGAAAACACGAGGATGAGCCACTGACGCAAATTTCCCAGACAATATTACTAGAACCGGGGCAGATTTCGCTCTATTTCTAGGTTAAACTGCCTAATCCCAGATCTTGATAACCCAAAATAGATTAACTGTGAGAAATTTATTAGCATTGTGGTCATGGCCCATTCAAGTACATCGGCCTACCATCCTGATTATATCGACTTGAAGCAATGATAGCTTAGTTAGTAGTGTATATGGAGCCGCATCAATGAAAGTGGGTTCGGATCCACCTGTAATGAGCTTGAGCTCTCGGTGAAGGCAAACTTCGTAAGGAACCATAGCATGGTGGTAGGGCTCTTTCAAATGCCCGCCTGGCTACTTACCACGCTCAAGTTGAAAAATTGCCCTCAAATACTTATAGGTGTGTTAGCTGCACTTGAAAGCCAGTCCTTCCACTAAACTTAGCGTGTCCACCGTCTTGGATCAGATCGTCACTTAACATCAAGTGAGATGGTGGCTATAACGCTAACTATAACAAATGATTCGCAGTAATTTAAATTATTAAATTAATTACGCCTTTATATTTTTTTATTATTATTATTATTCGTTATCCAAGTACTACTTTTAAGTCTTGTATATTTTTACAGCTCACACTAGTCTCATATGGAATAGGATACAATTTTATACAGTCTTTTTTTTATATCGTTTATTGAGATTTTCAACTGTTTAATTCAGTGGCCCCAGAGATTATTAGTTTGAAGTTTATATAGGGGACGAGGCCAGTGCACGTGTGAAAGTCAGAGTCAATACCAGGATTACATGACGGCATAGGAGACCTAATTCTATCACAAAAGCAATCGTCACACTACCTACTACAAGAGTACTACGCGATCGATACATTCTGCAGCAGGTCTACGAAATAGTTCTCTGTTGTCTCAGAAAAAACGGGATAGAAGGATAAGAAACATTATAAATACAGACGAGTTAAAGTAAGATGAATATATAGACAGGAGTAGCGCGGCATAATATATCCCGTTCATCCCGTTTCAATAACTTGTCAATGAAATCTCGTGATGTTTAGAATGAAACTGATGGTGCACGGAATTACTTTTTTTTACGTAGAAAGTGGTTTTACTTTCTGTTAATTTATAGAAAATAAATAAAATATATGCAAATATTCATTTTATCTCAAATACATATTCTTTTATGTAGAAATAAAGAATTTATTTATGAATATTTCAAATATTATAAAAAAATAATGAGTTCATTAACTTGGTTCTGGATCTATTTTTATTATTTCCTTGATGTACTTAAAATGAATTATATATGTAATTTGACACTTTTTACCATGTACTTGATTGAATTTATGAACACATCAAAATGTGCTTTTAAAGGTTAAAGTAATCTAACATTTTCCATTCGATAAAGCTCAAATACGTAAGTTCAAATTCAAATATGGTAAAATCCTAAAGAGGAATCGGATACTCTTTTCAGTAAGTATCATATAGTAGCTAATGAGAGGCTATTTCTTTCAGAAGTTGTTTAACACTTTGGGTGATATTCATTACTAGCTATTACCCGTGGCTTCGCTCGCGTTGATATTGATTTGAACAAATCGGATGACGCAATAAAAAATTTCATACAAAGTTTATCCCTCTCTTTACCTCACTTCCAATTACCTTTTTTGCCAGAAAAATTGGCTATCACCGTCTCCAAAGTCCCATCTATCTTTATACCAAAATCAGTTATCGTAATCGATTCAGTAATTTAAACATGAAAGCATAACAAAGAAACAAACTCAATTTCACATTTATAAATTACTAAAGATACGCCTCCTCTTTTAAATAGACAACGTATAAATTAGCAACACGGAAATTTAATTTGTTTCAACCATAGGTTTCTCAAAGTGGGTGGTACAGCCCTCCAGTGGGCGCTGAGGCTATCTGAGGGAGCTATTGAAACTACAAGTGATATTGGGAGAGTGTAAATACAATCGGTGAGTGGTAGATTTTACTCTAAATTTACGTAAAAGATTTAGATGACATATTTCAAAGTTGGCCATTTAATTTTTTCTTAACTAGGCGGTACACCAAAAAGTTTGAGAAACATTGATTTAAACTAATTAATTACCGGTAATATCTCGACTACAGCGTCACCTAATATATTTAAAAATACTTTAAAAAGTATTATGTGAAAATTAACTAAATCTGTCAACTACTTTAAACGTCATACAACGTCAATAGAAGAATATAAATGTTTGTTAATTATTTCAACAGGGATACGTGGATCATTAACCTAAAATTTGTGTCATCTATAGATACGTTATATTATTCCATTATTGTGTATTAATGATAGAAGACTGATAGATAACGTTGTTACGGTTTAGTAGATCTTTTAAATACAAATAAATCGTTAATACATGCTTGTCATGTAAGTCTATTGACTTATGCAACATGTCAGTAAGCTCCGGACGACATGATATTTTTTTCGACTTTTTAAAAATAATGTTTAGTTTTATCATTATGGCCACGACCTCACCTGATGTTAAGTGGTTCACGACGGCGGACACGCTAAGCCTAGTGGAGAGTTTAGCTATCAAGTGCAACTGCCGGAACACACCTATAAATATATAGTAGCAGACTATAAACTCGAGGGTGGTAGCTAGCCAAGTAGGCATCAGAAAAACCCTATCATCATGCCATGGTTCATCACGACGTTTTCTTTCAACGAAAGCTCACACTCATTGTCGCGAAATCCATACACACTACCAACTGAGCTAGCTATCAACGCTTCAAAATTTCAATTTTCGTTTTTCAAACTTTTTCGTTATATTTTCCCCAATTTACACTAACCTTGAATGAATTATACACACAAACCTTCCTCATAGTTCACTCCGTCCATTATAAAAAAACTGTATGAAATTTTGTATGGTAGTTATTGAGTTTATCGCGTTCAGACAGATATATAGATTACTACGGATAGATATTGTAAATAGATCGGTATGAGACATCTAATTTGCGTAGGGTCTTACTAATAAGAATATAACTTAAATTACTAAATATTTCACTAATAAACATTCGTTTCACATAATATAATTGCGATACAATTAGCTATAACTATAAGTTTTATGCGATTTGCGTCCGAAAATATAATTCTTGAAAATTAAAATGAAGGAAAAGTCTATTTAAATATTTCTAATCAAATCAGAATACGTCACCCGAAAAAGTATTTATAAATGTATATTTAAATCGAAAGAAATAATGACGTACTCATAGTATTTAATCGACCTTGACATGATGACCCATTGCCGCGATATCGATATCTCAACATGTCCTATCACGCTAAGGTCAGCGGTAAAAGGTAAAGTATCTTGCAATGTATGATCTCCTGGTAGCTTGACCGGCAAAACGCAAATGGCCTTCGAGCGAGATCGGGCGAGCATGCGCCCCCCCTCTCTCTCTCTATCTATCAAGGCAAAAAACAAACTTGAATAAAAGTCAGAACTATACTAATTTAGTTTAAAGACGTTTAATAAAAATTAAGATTAAATATTTATTTAACGTTTTAAAAAAAATATTGTTACCTACAGTTATATAGAAAAACTGTATTCATTTTATGATTGAATTTTTTACGCAGTATCTACGAGATCGCAGATATCTCGACGAGTATTAGAGACGGTTGACTAATGGATCCACACCCTCACAGTACAATCTAAAATAAGCTAAAATAAGCTTTTTATCAGATCCCTAAGGGGATCAGTTAGTTTAGACTTTCACTTTATTTTCTTATTACTATAACGTTCTCTCATAATAGATAGTACCGCGTTCGTTTTCTCTCATACGCGATTCGGCAACAGCCCAAGCCGAGGTTCGGTCACTAGTGACACCCTTGTGCGAGTTGCCCCGCGGGTTTGAGCGCCTTCCGCGCTCGCCCCACTAGTTCAGGTGAAGCTGTAAAAGCCCCTTAGGCTAACAGTGTAGGTCCTTTCGAAAAAAAAAAAAAAAAAAAGGATCCACACCCAACCGAACCTACTAAGTTAGAAACATGAAATTTGGTCTTTAGTTTCCTTTTGTAACATAAAATCTCACTAGAAAGCGATTTTTCAAAATTTAACCCCTAGGTAACAGGAGATAGAAAGAGGTGGTAAAGTTTGTATGAAGGAGATTTTTTTGTTTACATAGTAGTTATACAATAGTTGGGCATATGGTATCAAAGTCTTTTTAGATATTGTTATGTCGTGTAATATCGTAGAACATTTTTTTTCTATCATCAATAGTTTCCGCAGCACATGCGATAAACGACATAACATGGCAAATTATTTTACACCTTGGATTACAATATTGAAATTTTAGTAGAGATCTCTAATTCTTTTTAGTAATAAATATAGCCTACTACTCAAAGATAATGTAGTATTCTAATGGTAAAAGATTTTGGAAATCGTTTCTGTGTTTTATTCATTACAGCCATATAAAAATACAAAAATACAAATCTTTCCTCTTTATAATATAATTATTGTTAGTGCAAATTATATATAATAATATTATAATAAGTGTAGATTACAGAGGGTAAAAATATTATTTAACGTTGTCTGTCTGTTCCTTTGTACACATCTCACTCTGAAATTACAGTATAGATTTTCATGAAATTCGATATGATGATAACCAGCATTGTACATTTTTATTTCATGAAACTCATGGATTCTTTCGGTATAAGGGATACAAGTTAAAATTTACTAGTAAATATATTTCTTCACAGCTTTTGATGCAATTTTAAATGTTCGATAATTGACAACTAAACTAAATATATATAAGCTGTGTTTAAAATTCAAACTGTATATAAAATAAATATTCTATATACTTGACTAGTCGTTAAAAATAAATTTCTTGCTACTTCTCATAAAAGGCATTCTTTTGAAGAGACAACACTCAGATATATTTTCTTTTAAATAAAATCAACACGTGCCTTTGCAATTTTTTGGTGAAATCATGTTTTCTTTAGTAATATCATATGTAAATATATTTTTTATAATCGACAATAATTGATAATTAAATTGTTGCTACTACCATTATCATTCATAAAATAATGGCTTATAAATAGTTTGGAATATTTTCAGTTGAGCCCATGTCTTAATTTCTTCCATATTTTTTGGGATTTCTATACGTCTTTGTGGCACGTGTTGTGTTGATTAAAAATAACATTTCTAAGTGTTTTCTCATCAAAGGAAGCTTTTTAGAGAGTGTCGCAAGAAACTTATTTTTAAAGACCAGTCTACTTATATACCCAAGTACATTTACATTTCTTAAAATTCATTCAATAATGATATCAATGCCAAGATTTAACTTACAAATTTTATAAAGCAACCTTAAAATATTTAACAATTGGACAACATATTTCTTTTTACTGAGCATTCAATTTTAATATATATGTTACGGGTATAAATATCTTATGTAGATAAGTGGTATATCATTTAATGCCGTTGTTTCAAATTTAATATACGTGGTAGACAGCTAGACTTATAATAATAATTTTTTTAAGTTGAATATTGATTTAATTGTTTAATCCAAAACACGATTTATCATCTTTTCATCAATAATAGTAATACATACGTAAATTAAGAGATTTTGTGTTACTAGTAACGCAGAAAAGTAGTATAATTTCTTCTATGTAATACCTTAGAATTTAAAAATTACTTTATTCTATGTACCTCCATGACTTTTTTGATCCACTCGTTGACCCTTTCTTCGAGAGCGGTTACTGAGTTTGAATTTTTCACCATCTCCTTCAATTGCGAATGGTCTCTAACAGATGCCATGAGTGTTTGACCATCTTCAAACAAATTCACTTGGTTGCAAACATCTTCACACACTGGTAAAATAATCTTTTTTATAGTTATGATCTTTTTAGCTGTTTTTGGTATCAGCTAGCAGAATGTGAAGATAAATAATTTTATTCCGTATTCCGGAGATCATTGTGTAGATATCAATTTCATTTTATGATTTAAGACACGTAAAACACGTAAGAGATGTTTAAGTTACGACGTATTAACCGGCCAAATGTAAACTTCTTTTGTTGGTTTCAACGAGAACCAAATTTGATTTTAGTAAAGCCATCTTCATATTAAATCATTAAGACAATAGTAAAATATAGTTATAGAAATGTATATATCGGTGAGTCTCTTAGACTAGATAAATGATACACAACTATTGATCTAAAGAAAATAGAAATACAAACAGAAACAATAATATTGCAAAGGAAACTAGCTTACCTTTTAGAGCGCTGCAAAATGATCGTAATCCTGGGAGTAATTGGTTCTTGACTATAGGAAACCTTGTTTCATCTTCATCGCCATCACTGCTTGGATGCGCCAAAGCACTCATATAAACGTGTTCCATTACCCGTTCGATTGCTGTGACCATGCCGACTTTCTCAGCGTTGAGAATACCGCAGAATCTAGGTACAAACACAGCTTAATTGAATTATTTTAATAATATCAGCATATTTTTTGGTTTAAAAGAATACCTAAAAAGTTCCTGATAGTATTTCCTATTAGTACAGTTTTTTAAACCGTTTATATTTCACAGTACACTCGACAAATTGATACGCGCCAGTTAAATAAGTACCATAAAAAAGCACGTGTGACGCGCTTATAATCCTTATGTTTATTAAATTTTATAAGGCATCCAAAATCCCAATTGACTAAGCCTTAAAAAATATTTTAGTTTAATATACTAAGCTACCTTAAACGATTTCTGGTAATTTACTTACAGATCTTTATGAAAGCCTTCCTCGGGTAGTTGCTTGCTCACATTTATTCGAAACATATAAATACAAACTCCAGTAAATTTAACATCCCAACCATCGGATAGGAATAACTTTTTCTTCAACGTTACTTGAGGGGGTGGTTGTTTTCCGTGACCTTGCTGACGTGCTTTCGAATTCTCTGTCTGAGGACGCTGTTCTATCTCTTCAACGTCTTGATAATACCAAAGCAGTTTGTTTCTCATATGCGGTAGGAACAATTGATTGATGTCATCTAACTTTAAGTTATTGGATAGAAAGATTTAAGTTATTAGATTGTCTACAATTTCTACCTACAAGTTTAGAAAACGACTTACATGACATTTATCCTTTATTCATTTATACATTTATCTTTTCTCAGTTGAATCACTTTTAAACACTACTCAATAGTTTGGGATCGTACAATGATGCTTAGTTTTCATTTCAAAATTAATGCAGGTCAAAAGTACTCTAACAAAAGCTACGCTTACAGGCTCCTACCAAATTTGTCTGAGTAGGTAGAGAACGAGTGGTAAAAGTGAATGTTGACACGCGTCGGAAAGGAGCCTCTTAACCCTACATCTCTGTCACTTGTCTCGGAAACTGCTCGAAGTTTCCCTCTCTGCTACACTGTGGACCCGGTACCTGCACGGTGAATCCATGGGTAGATAAGAACTTCGTCTCAAAATAGTATAATGATAATTGCAGAAAAAGCCACATAATAATTATTAATATTTAAACGTGTTATATTTAATACAAATTTAAATGTAAAAGTAGTTTACTTGGTCGTAGGGCTTTTTCTAATGCCCGTGTGGCTAGCAACCACCCTCATGTTGAAAATCTGCCGTATCTGCAATCTGTAATCTGCAAATACCAATAGGTGTGCTTCGACAGTTGCACTTGGGAGCCAGTTCCTCCACAGGTTTAGCGTGTCTACCAACTTGAGCCGTATCATCACTTAAGATCAGGTGTGATTATGGCCACACCGCTAAAACCTTTAAAAAAATATGAAGTTATACTTACCATGTTCCCTTCGAAGACGTGGTCCATTATGGCATGCCTCTGTAAACCTGTGCCATCGATTAGGAGTTGAAATGTGAACTCCAGCCGGGGGTCCATTTCCCCTCTTCTCGCTTTTCTCTCGCATTCTTCACGCCTTTTCTATTAATTATAAAATAATCGAATTTTAAAAATAAAATACAACTGGAATCTCTTAGACATATCATTTCTCTTTACTCTTTGAGCTGTGTAAATTAATCAGCTTATAGCATATATGATAAATTAGTGATATATCAGTAAGAAATTAATTATACTTTTAAATAAAAAATCTGCTTTATTACTGTTGTTTTAGAACTTAGACTTTTTATTAACAACAATAATATACAAAATTAACGTGAAAATTTAGGATAATTAACATGAAAATAATTTAAATCATAACCAAAAGCGTTCACCAAAACATCATTTAAAACTAATCCATATAGATGATAATAACGTACAAAAAATTAGTAACACATTTGATCATCATGCATTAAGCATATAAGGACTTTCATGAAAATATTGTCGTCAATCCACGAAAAAGAAGAAATTCAAAACTCTCATTATCTCCTCGCTAAGAAGTAACTTAAAATATCCATCTTTTCTTTTCTTATAGTAGATAGCTTATATCAACTGAATTTATTAAAAAACGCTCTATAGACATACATATCTAACAATAGTATTAGAAATATGTATTTTTTTTTACATAATAAACGCATGTTCTTATTTCCCATGCAGGTTTTAAAAGGGATACTGATTTCTTACGAATGCTGGTTATAAATTTCCCGAAAACAGTTTCCTTCAAACCTGTAAGATATCCATCACATCTTCCTCCTCCTCCTCATCACTGGATCCTGGTTTTATCCCGTATACGAACATTTTAATTCGTCGATAAACAAAATATTCAAATGTATTTTCGAATGATAAACGAACAACGTTGAAATCCGTCAGGTCCCTGCAATCCTGACTGGTACAGTGTCGCGTTGCTTGAGGGTGATCTAAACTATTATTCTAATATGAAAATTAAACGGACAAGTATTCGGTGTCATTATAATAGTGGGGGGTGGTACGGCGTCGCACTTGGTAGTACAAATTATGTCTGAGACACGCAATGTTTTAGGATTGATCGCGATCATTAAGCGTTTGTGGAGCCATTCAATTAAAAAAAATCTCAATTGACATAATAAATTCCTGAACACTCTAGTGACAGTCGACTACAGTGGGTTTGTCGTCAATTTCATTGTTCGCGTAAGTTATTATTAGATTACTTTCAGGCGGGAACACAACTGTGTCAGAATGGAGTTATCAATTAACTATCAAAAAAATTTCGCAGAAGAATTTAGAAATAATTCATTATATTAATACATAAAGTATGTAAGAAAACTGTATTCTATTTATATAGTTATTGTCACATTAACATTCACAATATATATATATTACACTAGCTGCGCCCGCGACTTCGTTCGCGTGGAACAAAAAATTATTTTATAATTTTTGTCCGTTTTTGTAACTTTTTTCAATACAGCTTTGCTTTTATTTGCGGTAGCGTGATGATAATAGCTTAACGCCTTTGTCAATGATTGCTCCTGAATGATGTTTGAAATTCGACTAGTAGTTTCTAAGAATAGCGTGTTGTAACAAACAAACTCTTCCCCTTTATACTATTAACATAAATATGGATAAATAAAACCCCACAAACTCGGAACTCGGAACAACCCTAACAAAAGCAATCAAGTACAGACAGCTAAAATAAATTTACAAGCATATAATATAACAATTACCAACGGAATTTCTGAAAGAGCAGTGAAATATGTAGAATAAGGTAATAATTATACTGTAGATATTTTAATTAAAAATCATATTCTCAATTGGTGAGAATAGGTATCTGACCTTTCTCTAAACTTTGCTCATAATCACTTGAAAAGTAGATTCGTTAATGCTGATAAAATTATTAAATGTAAAATTATTATAATTAAATTACAAGAATTAAATATATCACGCACATTATTATATCAGCGTGAAGCAGGGATGCACAGATTCTTGGAACTAGAGCCCATTCTTACAGATTATAAGGTAGGTAAACTTTAATTCAAGAATTTAACTGCATTGCGCTAACAAGTTTTTGGATATTTTGTTCCAGGTTAATTTTTATACATAAAATTTCTTTCACATTTTCATTTTCTGACGATTGTGATTTTCCATTTAGTAATTCTCATAATCAAAAACATTTGCTTGCAAATATATGTAGAACTAAGTCCCATCAAAAACATAAATGTGAAATGAGAGACAAGTTCAATGGTTAATCCTGAAATTTATTTATAACATAAAAAAAATATGAACTTAAAATATAATTTATTCGTATAACTTAGGATAATATATTGATGACTAATGACTGACTTGGCTAGTTCAAGTATATATATGAATTATTATTAAGTACCTACTAAAACAGTAATGGAAGAGCCCTATGTTCGACGGCTAGTTTCTACCAGCAACCCGAATTCAAGAATAATATAAGAACTTACAGCTTTAAAACTGGCGAAGGCTATAATAAAGTTCGTATGATCGAATTGGCCAAGTCACACCTTAGACTTAAGGTATTATAAAATATTTGTAATATATATTGTTATAAATAATTGTCAGGACTGGCCATTCAAATTGGCATCCATTTAGATCTCACTTCTTTTATATAAAAAATATGTATCGCGCAAGTATCAATATATGAGCAAAATTTGACATGTCTATGTGCAATAGTTTTTGAGTTATAAAGGTGTCAAAAGTGACTTCAAATGGTTTGTGTAATATTACACACGGTGTCGTTCGCCAGTTCTGTTAGCTTGAACTTGGCTTGACACGCTACCGCGCGTCTAGAGATAAGTTTACACATTTCAGTCGATTTTGAATTTGGAATCTATAGCAGCTCCGTTGGCAGTGTGTATGGACATGAATTCGGATCCCTGTAATGAGTTTGAGCTTTCGGTGACGGAAAACATCGCAATGAATCCGTAGCATGTAACGTAGGGCTTTTTCTACTACTCGACTGTCTTGTTACCACCCTCAAGTTGAATATGTCGCCATATACCAATACGTGTGTTCCAGTAGTTGCATTTAAGAACCAGTCCTCCCACTAGGTTTAGCGTATCCATCATCTTAGGTAATATCGTTATTTAATATCATGCGAGATTGCGGCCATTACGCTAAACCTACCAAGTATTAAAATAATTACTTGACCCGTTTATTGAAATAAAACTAATTTAAACGGATTTTATCGCGGTTATTTATTAAATTTTGATCCCGACGTTTCGAAAGCTTTTCAGCCTTCGTGGTCACGGGGTGGACTGAGGTGTAGGTTGTCCAGAAAAGTTTATGTTACTGTGTCTACCTTCAATTTACTAATTATTAATTACCAATTTATTAATTAAATAATAGACACAGTAACATAAACTCTTCTGGACAACCTACACCTCAGTCCGCCCCGTGACCACGAAGGCTGAAAAGCTTTCGAAACGTCGGGATCAAAATTTAATAAATAACCGCGATAAAATCCGTTTAAATTAGTTTTATTTGACCTGGTTATTTCTGAGTGCAAACTCGAAGAACATAGCGTCGTTACTTTTACTTTTGATATTTTGACAGGCCGGAAGTACATTGACAGGGGCCGCTGTCAGAGCACTTCTGGCGTGAAATAGCAGTTAGAGATTTAAATCCACTTTGTATTCTCGCATTATTCGCATCCTTATTAATATTACAAATGCGAAAGTGAGTTTGTTTGTTTGTTACGCTTTCACGCTTAAAACGTCAAATCAATTATGATGAATTTCGGTATAGAAATAGATGGGACCATGGAGATGGTGATAGCCAATTTTCTCGCAAAAAACTTATTGTAAGTCACGTAAATAGAGGGATAAACTTTCTATGAAATATTTTATTTTGTCATCCGATTTGTTTGACAAAATCAATATTAACGCGAGCGAAGCCGCGGTTAAAAGCTAGTTTATACTCATATTATAAAGAGGAGAGATTTGTATTTTTGTTTGTAACGAATAAACTCAAGAAATACTAGACCGATTTCAAAAAATTTTCACCATTAGCATGCTACATTAGCCCTGAGTAATATAGGCTACATACATTTTTTTTATAAAAATGATTAAATAAAATGTTAGTTCCATGCGAACGGAGTCGCAGAAATAGTTAGTATAACATAAAATCAGAAAAGGTTTTTCAAACGTCTTCCAAATGAATTAATACTGTAATTATTTATAAGACTTATTGTTCAATATGTTTACATTAAAGTTATTCACAGTACTATACGTATTTATGTTCATAGGCTTGGCTGCAATTCATTTATTTGGTGATTTTTTTAACTCACCTTTTATAATTTTGATTCTTTTGTAAGTTCCGTAAGATTTATGTTACATAGGAGGAGAGTTAGGAAATACTGAGTACGGCACCTCATAAGTCAGGGTACATAGCTAATGCTTGAGTGACCCAATATTTAACAAGGTGTATCTGTTTTTTTTTTTATAATTTACTATGTATATGTTGGTAATAATGTTTTGATATATTTGTCACATTTCATATTGACAAGATTAAGAATACAAGCACAGGTTAAAAAAAACAATTAATTATTTTAATTATTTTCTAGATCCTGGGATGCCAAACAATTTTCAGCATACTTTAAATCAATACTTCATTATTTTCATCTAGTAATTTATTGTTTCTCATCTGGACAACCTATCAATTATTGTTATGGCTAATTCTTTTAGCGTACTAAATTGTATAAAAATCGGCCATGCCGTATTATAGTTAAATCCGGCCAAACAAAGGCACAGTTAACCATTATACACATATATATTCAAATATGCTAATAAAAATAGCATTATTTCAATTTAAAGATTTATATAAACTTACAAAATTACTGATGACCCTTCCAAGTACAGTGAGATCCATGTTACTATCACTTTAAAACGAAATAACAGCTTTTGAAGCTCTCGAATGATATTCATTTAAATAACTATATATATAAACACCACAGATGACCTTAATCGAAAATTGTAATCGAATCGTATTCGGTTACAAGTACATAAATATATTAACATCGGTACGAACATACGATCGACCGGAAATTAACCTTAAAAATTGTATACGGTTCCGAAAGTCGTTGAATGCATGCGAAAGAATTTGCTCAACTAACGATGGAGGCACGTGAAGAGAGAAAAGAAATAAAAATCGCCCGAACGGTGGTTTTATTCAAATTTTTATGTTCACATGTGAAGCCATAAACCAGCATACTAGAGTCGGTGGATGAGCGCGTGTCAGTTGTAAGTCGTAATTCAAGAACTTTTATATCGGCACAGTCAGTCACGTACCTACATATTATTGCGCGTACCTCGTAGTACTATTAGACCTTCGTCTATCATTGTAGGTACAGTACACATTTTAATATAATAAATCCACGTTACTCGTGATATCGTATCGTTTTCGTGTCCGTGTGGTTTATAGTAATGTCAAAAAAGTAACACAAAATAATATGACCAAGACAAAACCATTCATGTATAGAACGAATCTGGAACCTTCAAATGCTAAACCCTGATAAATATTCTTCTTTTACTTAATCTTATCTCATCTAAGCAAGGTGCTCACCTTACACTAGTTATAATGTTTTACACTTGTTTTTTTTATCTTTTATTGTTAAAGTTTAGTGTTAGGGCCATAATCTCACCTGACCTTAAGTGACGATACGGCCCAAGTTGTTAGACACGCTAAACCTGTGATGGAACTGGCTCTCAAGTGCAGCTGTCGGAGCACACCTCTTGGTATTTGGCAACAGATTTTCAACTTGAGGGTGGTTGTTAGCCAGGCGGGAATTAGAAAAAACTCTACCACCACGGTGTGGTTTCCTTCACCGAAAGCTCAAGCTCATTGTAGGTGGTTGGATTCGAACTCACGTCCCTTGACGCGAAGTTAACACACTACCACTGAGCTATCATCGCTTTCATTAATATTGAAAACATTGATATTTCAACAAAACGCAAAATAAATGTTTTATTTAGTGGTATTTACTTGAATATATATGTGATCATATAGTGTTTTATTTTTTCATTTATTACTAGCTGACCCGACAAACATAGTAAATTATTACTAGTGAATACTTTGATTGTGTTAACAAATGAGAGGATATGGATAGGAGGGTGAAAATTATAAGGTTGTATGTATTTTAACGCCACATCATAAAAGATAAAAACACAAATTTTGTTAAAAAAATAAATGTTTGGGGTGAAACTTATCACCTAAGGGTATGAAAAATAAATTATGACCGATTCTCAGACCTACCAAATATAAATATAAAATTTCATAATAATCGGTCAAGCCGTTTGAGAGGAGTATGGCAACTAGCATTCTGACACGAGAGTTTTATATATAAGATACAAAACATACTCATATATAAGTAGATTCGATTAAAGTTAAGTGAAATAAGTCGCTAAATTATTTTTTTTGTTATCTTCTCTAGCTGGCCTGACAGACTTTGGTCGGCCATTTCCTGTAGTAAATATGGTGGCAACTGTGACTTCAAGGATATGTACATTTAAATAAACTATAAGAGCTATCCTATGTCGCAAACGGGATTAGGCAATACACATTAAAAAATATCGAGTACACGACAAAAGTGACATGGGGTTTTTATATGTATACAGACATCTAATATTGTGAATCGATGATAGCTCAATTGGTAAAATATACAGATGCCGCGTCAATAGGCCTGAGTTCGAATCCCTGCAATAAGGCTGAGCTTTCAGTGAACAAAACATTGTGATGAAACCATAACATAGTAGTATTGTTTTTTCTAATACTCGACTGACTAGTTACCACCCTATATTTGAAAATCTGTCGCCTGTAGATGAGTTTCGCCAGTTGCACTTCAGATCCAGTCCTTCTACTAGGCCTAGCGTATCCACCATCTCGGGCCACATCGTCACTTAACATCAGGTGGTCATAACGCTAAACCTACAAAGAATACAAAAAATATTTAGTTAGAATTTTGAAAAAAAAAAACGCTCATGCTCTTTAATAGGCTTAAGTTAAATTAAATAATATAGGTATACAATAATTGAAACGTAATCAAATCAAACCTGAAAGGACGTGTCCTCCATACTTGCTGACATTTATTTCTGATACACTTTAACACGTAAATCTCGAGATATTAGGCTTTTGGTAAAGAAGTACTCTTAAAAACAAATAATAAAATAAAATGTGTCCCTGTTGTCTATTATTCCGTAGCATGTCTCATTGGCGGGAATTTTTATTTTGACTAACTCTCAGGTTGGCAGTCGCATATTAGTCGTAAAACATGGGGGCTGAATGATATGCATCGACTGACAGACGTACGATTGCGTGGCCCATAATGAAAACAATTTTTATGCGAAACAAGCTTGAACATGTTTCGGTTACCGATGTTTATTTCACTTTTGCTACCGGAATGATACCTAATATGTTAACATACCCGGTAAAATAAATATTCAGATTCGATAATATTTTTATAACTGTTTCAAAGTAACCGTTTCTTCTTGTGATTTTTTATTTCGATATTTACAGAATTATTGTATTTTTTATATATATTCATAACACTTGTTTTTTTACTTATTTATATATTTATAAATGTTATCAGAACATTGTTCAAAATTAGTAAATGTAACCTTGAATTCACGTCCTTTTTTAAACGTTTCTCCTTGTAAAGAATTCAGAATATAAAAAAGATCTATCTACGTGACATTGCTGTAATTTTGTATATTTTTCTTCGTAGTGCGACAAATAATTCATTATATTTGATGGTACTAATGCGATACAATTCAGAAATAACGCCAATCGCCATATCACCAGTCAACAATTGGCAGAACCCGTCGCTATCCTGCTGGCATGCAAGCCTCTCTGCAAACGTTTATTAACGGAACAAACTAAGAAACAGTAACTATGACGGGTTTTTTTATGTTACGCAGCAAAGTTACTGCACTGGATCTAATGTCAAGTACAGTACTATCCATATCAGCGGCTAATGAGAACGAATAGACACTGACTTTGTCATTCTCTAACGACTGTCATTTATTTGTTTTTTCTTTACGTTAACCGTTGTCAAAAAGCAACCTGGCTTACTGAACTAAGATTGGTAACTGGATAAAAGATGAATGCTAGTTTTGTTTTTTCGAAACGTTGCGTGTTAGTATCAGAATTGAAGTCATGTATTATTATTACAAGTTCACTAAGAAAGTTAAAACAGGTTATTCCATGAGTAGGTACACCTTTTTCATTATATGATTAGTCAACATATGAAAAAGTTGATTTTGTTATATCATAGAACGTAAATTCAGCAGGCAAAGATTGAAGCTAATTTTTGTTGTTTGTTTTTTAAGTTAAGGTTTTGCTTTATGGCTACAATCTCACCTAATGTTAAGTAACGATGTGAACCAAGATGGTGGTCACGTTTAAACCTAGTAGAGGGACTGGCTCACTGCCGCAACACAGCTATAGGTAATTGGTAAGCAATTTTCAATCTGAGGGTGGTAGCTAACCAGGGGTGCATTAGACAGAGCTCTACCACCAGGTTTTATCACGATGCATTCCTTCACCGAAAGCTCATACTTATTTTAGATGGATTCAATCCCACGTGCCTTTGATGTGGCATCCGTACACACTACCAACTGAGCTGTCATCGCTTTGATACGTGCGATTGTGTCACATCGTTGATTGTAATGTTTGCGTAAATGTTTGACTTACTGAAACATGTATTTTTTAGGCCCGCAGCTTCACTCGTGCAAATTTTTATAGTTATCGTAATTTACTACATTATTTATTAGTTACTTATAACTTAATCAGGTCTTACTATATGCCTATGATCTATGAAAAGAAATAAACAAACTGACTTAGTGGTCTCAAGGTGAAATCTTATGTCTGTCCAGGATTGAAATTTATAGTTGCAACCTAAGCCTTTGTTTACCTTAAGCAAAGTCTACGTCGTCAAGCTCTCACCCTTAAAGTTATAAGCACAGTAACGGCTAGAAGTAAACTTTTATATGTAAACATAATACAAATTATTGTAATAATAAATTCGTTGAATATTAATAAAGTAGAACAAAATTTTAATTGTATAAGTCTGTAATCACTAAATTGTGTTCTAATAGGTACCGCTTTATTGTCTAAAAATATCTAGTTAATTCACATTAAGCCCCTAGGTAATCGATTAAATACGTCAAATCTAATAGAAATAACATAGAAAAATTCATTTAAAACTATCGTACCTCGTAATTTTCTTCTTCATCTTCCAAGTTATCGTATTTAACAAAAGCGTATCTTAGTTGGTTTTCGAAGAATTCTCTAGCTTCGGTTTTTTCAATATCACTTAACTTATTCATTGTTTTAAAACGAAAACCTTCAATATAACAAATAGTTATTTTTCATACAAACTGAAATGCAATTCTTACATTTTAAAAGAACGAATACTTTATTCTGATGTGTGTCTGTTACGATTGTTTTGGAGTAACTTTTAAGTAGACGAGTGTTGTTAGATGGGAAGGCGTAAAATTATCGATAAAACAAGTGAGGTGTTTGTATATCGCGTTGTCGCGTACACTTGCGAGTACGTTCTCCTTGATTATTATCTATCAGGTATTATATGGATACGTGAATTATACACATAGCTACATATGTAGTACATACAGATTAGATATCTAGTATATACAGCAGTCATGTATTCAAATAAATAAAATTGTTGTAATATCAAAGCAATAGCTATTTACTAAATGCACATGAAAGTATATATTATATACGTCACTTGTATATAATAATCAAATTTGTTAATTTTCATCCGTCTGTCTGTCTGTTTGTTCCGGCTTATCTCTGAAATGGCTGAACCAATTTGGCGAGACTTTCGCTGGCAGGTAGCTCATGTTATAAGGAGTAACTTAAGCTTATTTTATTATAGAAAAAAAATTAGACATGCACGAATAAAATTAGCTCTATGCGAACGAAGTTGCGGGCACAACTATAAGTCATATAAAAATGAAACGACTGTTCTTCAGTTTCGCAAATGTCAATTCAGAAGTACTATATAAACATAATTAACAGATATATAGTAACAACACAACTGAGAATAATTACTTGCAGATCACACAAATAAATAATTTTCTTGTGCACTATTCGAACCTACAATCGGTTATAGGAAGGCAACTACTAGGCCAATTGGCTGGGCCAACCGAGTAATAATAATTCTCAATTATTTACCTTTTGCTTTAGAAAATGTGAAATATATTTTATTTATACTTCCACTTATGTTAATGCGGGCAATTTTGATGTCGTTGTTTGCTTTCGTTATCATCTTTGAAGTATGTTAAGAAAATTATACAAATAAACAGTTTTTTATAATATTAATCTCATACAAATATAATAGATTAATAAGTTTTTTTTGAGGATATATTTATGTTTAGCAGAATTAAAATGGAAAAACATCACAAATATGTACATATGTAAAAACATATAGGTATACCTATGAATATGATATATTAGTCACTCCTAATATGGAATTCAAAATGATGTATGAACTTTAATTTTCACGCTTGAACCTACTACTACGTTACATGCTATATTAGTTATGAAAAGTTTCAGCCTTAACTCGCAAGTTGTTTTAATTTTCTGAAACCTACTTTGATTAATGACAAGAAGTTTCGTGATGCGGTCACTGAACTGACAAATGGAAGCTCTTCGAAAAGCGAAGTATAGCCACAGTACCTAAGATATTAATAAAAATAATAGATAACGATATCGCTTCATACAAAAATGTATTCCACACTTAACATGTGAACTGAGATTGCTTACTAAATAATGTTTAGATGAATATAGAAACACATGTCTACGTTTGCCTGCAATGCTCTTATCAGGCCATACTTAGACTATTTAATAGAGGTATATAGGGATATGCTTTTAAATTTGTTCTAACAGAATTTAGAAAAACATTATTCAATTAACATTAATACTTCTATGGGAAAAGTATGTAAATTAATAATATACAAGATTTAATAAACAATATTGCACTTTATTTATAATATACTTTTACAGATAAGTTTACAAAAAAGGACTTCAAAATATTATTCAAGAAATATAAACAGTATACTAGTATAACTACAAATTAAGTACTTTCATATTAAAGCATGAACTACAAAGTACCCAGTAACTAGTGAAAATAAATTAAAAGGCCCACTGAATGTTATTACATTATTGAAATGAAATGAATATCGTTTTATTAAGTAGACTATGCTCTTTAGAGTAATAAAAACTTTAAACCAAAAAAGATACTTTGTTGGGGTTAGGTCTTAATATTTATTTATATTATGACAATTTATATATTTATATATATATATAAATATATTATGATAAGCCTGTCAAAAACACTGTCACCAAGTCTCAAAACAGAAATATTGTATAAAGAAGTAGATTTTTATTGTATCCCTATCATAGTCTAGTCAACAAGTTGAAAATGGTCTAAAATAGAGATACTGCTCATAAAATTATGTGTGATACCTCACCCGATCCAGAATGACGCCTAAAAAGATGTGCTAAAAGCGTGTATTAACCCATAAAACAAATGAAAGTTATATACAGTTAAAGATGAAAAAAATTAATTGATATTTCTTTGTTCGCTAATATTTCATAGACTAATAATATTTAAGAAATTTCATGAAAAGATTCTTAAAGAGGAGAACATTTCCAATAAAAAACTCCCAACCTTCAGAACTCTTTCTCCATTATTTATAATTTTAATTTAACGCTGAAAATGGGTCTCTGCACAACATTTTTAGGTTGCATGCGCGGCGTCAATAGCGATTACGGCACATCAATTTTTTTTTTAGGGTTTTAAATTGTAGTCATAGACAAGACGGCATGACAGAGATGACTTCCAATGGATTGAAGATCTGACGGTGTTCATAGTTTGTTTTCTACTTAACATCATATACATTGTTATCACTTTATTATACTGTTATAAAGAGACATCGCACCAATTTATTAAAAGCCCATTCAGTGCTACCGGTGTTCAGTAAAATGTATCCAACAGTAGGTTCTTAATAAATTGGTGCGAAGAGGGTTTCAATGCTACCTTACGCCCGTAAATATACCTACATATAATAGATGAAACAACCGACCGGTTCAAAAGTTATGTAATCAAAGTTAGACAAAATGTTTTGAAGCGACAATACGTCAGTGGTAGTGTGTACAACTTCGCGTCAAGGGACGTGAGTTCGAATACAACCACCTACAATGAGCTTGAGCTTTCGGTGAAGGACAACGTCGTGAGGAAACCATAGCATGGTGGTAATACTTTTTCTAATACCTGTCTGGCTAGCAACCACCCTCAAGTTGACAATCTGCCGACAAATACCAAGAGCTAGTTCCTCCACAGGTTTAGCGTGTCTACCAACTTGGGTCATACCGTCACTTAAGATCAGATAAGATTATGGCAATAACGCTACCTTAAAAATAAAAAAGTCCGAAAATTACTTTAAATCATAATCACTATAGTATTGAGATCTAATATACTATTCAATGTGAACTTACAATTAATAGTGGTATTCGTGCATTGAATATTTGTAATTAAACACCTATACTTCACTTTACATATTCACTATAATTTAGTTACAATATCTTTTATCGCATAGAGCACTTTGTATATAGGTAAAATATTTACAAAATAATAATACAATGAGCATACTTAAGAAAGCAACCATTGTAAAGAAATAGGTACTAATAATCATAAAAAACAATTAGATGGCACTTAAAAATATTTTGTAAAATATACGACAAATACAAGTTTTCAATGAATACCCATTGGATAATATTGATTGAGTTATAAACATTTTTGGTTGGACAGTCCAACCTAAGATATTTGATTTACAACCATTATACGCTGGGATCGGAAAGAACATTGGAATGAAAGTATAAATTTACTAAGGTAAAACCTGTTAAAATATAAAAATGAATTTTACTAAAAACTTGAATGCCGTTGCTTAGCTTTACATGTCATAGTTGATTCATATATAGTAACATATTTTGTTTTATGATTCATATGTTACGAGCACACGAATCTAGCCGTGTCCCCACACTCTATGACACACCTACCCTATTTATTTCCTCCTCAGTCATTTGATTCGTTTTATTCCCCTCTCTTTCCTCCATCAAACGTCCCGAAACGTGAACCAATTATATGAAACGTCACAAATTTAATTAAAACTCATAAAAGAAGTAAGTACACAAAGAACAAGTCATCCGACGTCAAACGGATTTAAAAAACAACTGGAACACATTACCGGAGACGTTTTCTACGGGCTTATTAAAAGAAGGAGAAAGTATGAAAATTTTTAGAAACATTACGGTTTATTAATGTAAAAAGTAATTTAATTTTGTTCTGAGGATAGGCGGGCCGCAGCGGTCGCGTGCGGACACGCGCGCCCGGGACGTCGCCCGCGGGTACCGCGCCAAACAACAACGTAAAGTATTCACTTTTAAATTATTACTACGGCTCGTATTGTCAACCAGATTCATGTACAAACAGGCCTACATTTTTATAGTATTGAATTACTGAATACAATAAAATAAGCATATCATTTCATCACATACGTATATATTTTATTCCATACTAGATTTTAAGTGCGGCTTCGTTCGCCTTAATATTGATTATGTCAAACAAGTCGGATGACGCAATAAAAAGATTCATACAAAGTTTATACCTCTCTTTATCTTACTTCCAATAAGGATCTAGCGAGTAAAAGTAGCTTATCACCGTGTTCAGGTTCCTATGTATCTCGATACCAAAACTCATCATAACTTATTTAACTGTAGTCGTGAAAGCTTAACAAATAAGCAAACAAACAAACTGACTTTCCCATTTAGAATATTAGTAAGGATAAGGATTTGTAACAATTACATTTAGTACTAGGATTTATTTCAATAGTTTTATTGTAATGTTATGACCACAATCTTACGAGATGTTATGTGGCTATGTAGCCCAAGATGGAGGGCACAGTACGTCTACAGAATTGACTGGCTGCTCTCAAGTGCAACTGCCGCAACAAACCTATAGGTATTTGGCGGCAAATTCTCAACTTGAGGATGGTAGCTAGCCAGATGGCCCTACCACCAGACTATGGTTTCATTACGAAGTTTTCCTTCGCCGAAAGCTCAAGCTCAGTGCAGGAATATGAACTCACTCTATAATTTTTTGTTAACATCTGCATCATTCGTTATGCAATTGAAACCTTTATAAGTATAATTTTTTGCACCGATTTCATTACCATTATAAGTACTAAGAAATAACGCCAGAATACAGATTTAATCCCTTTGAATTTTTAAATCTGACTCTATGGTTTGCTAAGAAGTTCGCCTCCCCCTTACCCCGCCTTATTTATTTTTTTAATTAATGTATCATTATGAAGTCCATCCTGAGGGGGTTCCAGATCAGAAGGTTGCATGGTTAATTCACATAGGAATCACCCTCAGCACTGAGGGTGTTATAACTCTGTATTAAAGATTATAAACAATATTATTTCTTCTTGAAATGAAAGACGGTTTCTTTTTCTACAAGCAGTGGTGGATTTTTATTTTTGCCGCCTTAGTCTATTTCAAATTAGCCGTCCCTGCCTACCTCTACAATGAAACTTCCACGTAGGGCTACGTAAATTGTAGAAAATTGATCTACGACTTAGTTCTAAGTAGTGAAATATATTATCTAGCAACATTTATGTAATCATTTCATTTTTTTAAATAAAACTAAAATTCTCTAAATTTGCCGCCTCTAATATTTGTCGCCCTAGGGGTGGAGCCTACTCAGCTTATTGGTAAACTCACCACTGTCTACAAGAGTTTATAATTTTATATCTTTTATAAAATCTGTCTCTATTAACATATATAAAAAGATTCCGCCAAAAAGGATAAATGCCACATGCTTTAAGCTTTTACATTGGACAACCATGGTCATTTTGGGCACGATGAAACCGTCACTAATGAAGGCTATCTTTTCACTCACTCGGAGCGCACAACGTCCCATATTTAAGGTTATTCAATGGGTCCGCATTCTATTCCATTTGTGTTAAAGATTGCGACGCTTGCAAGCTAGTGGAAAGCTAGTGGAAAGCTAGTGGAAATGGAAAACACCCGGTCGTCAGCGACCGCGTACCTATTATAAACGTTCAGTGGAAACTAGCTTATACCTATTTTTTATAAAGTATTTATTTGTATTTTAAACTTAAATAAAATTCAATTCCATGTGACATTTAATAAGGATTATTAATAACTAGCTGTGCCCGCGACTTCGTTTGTCTGCAAGTAAAAATTACTTAATAATATTTCCCCGTCTTCGTAACTTTTTTAAATACAGCTTTACTCCTATTGGTGGCAGCATGGCGTTAATAGCCTAAAGTGTTCCTCAAGGATTGCTCTGTCAAATACACAAAGATTTTTTTAATCCAACGGGTAGTTCCTAAGATTAACATGTTCAAACAATCAAACAAATTAAATTACTTTGTATTAAATCGGTGACTAACAACAAATTTGAACGAATTAGAAGTTGCAAAATCAACAGCGATAGTAATTCGATCTCATGCAATTACTTTGGCCTAGAAATATTTCTATTGTACTTTGACACGCAAATAGTTGAACGACGGTACTTTTCGTCCGTGTTTTATTTTTATATCGAAACATGCTTTTACTAGTAAACTCTGTCTACGTAGTGATATAACTAGCACCATCTATTGTGAGCTGGTTGTATTAATGTGGAACCTTCGCAGGCGTACTTGTATCAACTCAGCATAGTTTTACTCCATACAATTTATCTGACCCTTCGGGAAAATTTGAAGCTAATTGCAACTCAGAAATTTTAGATTCATTCGATTAAATACCTTTGTACTTTCAATAATAAACGTTAATTTTTCACATGATAGTTCAACACGTTGATATAAATTAAAGTCAGGTTACTTACACCATTTATAACTCAAGAACGGCTGGACCAAAGCCTACAATATTAATATTGAATAGCTGATCCCGATGCTAATGAATTCTAATTTGTTGGATTTGTCTCCGCTTAGAACAGCACAATAACTATTAAAATATAGTGAAACACACGAAAAAAAATTATGAAGAAAATTAATATCTATATAGGTACATAAAACAATGTCAGGTTAGTTACACCATTTATAATTTAAGAACAACTTGTTCGATTTTAATGATATCAGATTTGCTGGATTCGTAACTGTACAGAAAAGTACCTACTTAGAATAAATTATAAGTATTAATTTTATGACATAAATAAAATCCTAAATAGAATTCAGCTAAAAGTTAACACATATTCGTTAACTGTGAGGCAGTACGAAGTTTGCCGGGTCAGCTAATTAACAATAAAATTGTATAGCATAACAATATTCTTATTAATGATACCATTGATATATCAATACCCACAATTGTGATATAAAACAATGATGACTTCATGTCAAGGTACACTATTTATATTATCATTATAGCTGTGAATAGAAAAATCTAAAGGCTTTTTAATCAACGATGAGGCATCTAAAATATAAAATAATAGAACAACCTGTGAAGTATTTAAACAGTGAAGTGAATATATTTAGTCAGAGCTGCACTTCGAAGCCAAGGTCTTGCTTTTATTACTCTGAGGGAATATCCTCTCACTGCTGTCACTCATGAGAACTGTAATCATACTGACCCTAAAAAAATAATCGCATAATAAAGAATACTATTCTGTATTCTTTACTCTCTTGTTCTCTTGGGTGTTTTTGTGGAAATTAATATATCATGTCCCGAATGATTATTCATAATTCACTTTACGTATGCTCTTCAGCTACACTACATCACGTAAAATGTCTCCTAAATCACACAATACAGGGCTAAATAATATGAACTAAAATATGAATAACCACATGACAGATCAAGATCCCGCCAAAAGCTCCACTTTACGGGTTGTTCTCCAACACAGCGACCCAATCATCAGAAGGCTGGCTAAGATTGTTATAAATGTTGGGACTCCATAAATTTTGTCATAAGTTCTTAGACTAATTTTGTAATTGTTGTATAATAACAATAAATAAAAAAAACGTTTCTAAATGGCCTGCTTTAAACTATGTTAATATTGTGTGTTACTTGCTTACTTTTGATATAGATATAATTTTAGATTAAAAATTTTAACGCTGAATTGGTATGTGCACTAGATTTATTAATAATTTAACTTGTATTCGTATTTTATAACTGATTTAGTTAATTTAAAAAAATACATAAGAATATACACATAAGAAATTTTGCAAGTACTCTTCACTTTTACTCCCCAAAGGCGTACGAATTTGTAAGAAAAACATTTCAAACACCTCTGCCAAATGTTCGAACAATAAAAAAATAGTACCAGTCTATCGATGCTCAACCTGGATTTACGAAAGAATCATTAAAAGCAATAAATCTTAAAGTAGCCTGTACAAATTACAAATTGTGTAATTTAGTCAGACGAAATAGTTTTTAAACAGCGTGTAGAGTGGGATGAAAAGCAAATGTATGGTTATGTTGATATATCTAAATAGCAGACCAAGGCGATTGTTTTCCTAAGGCGAAAGAAGTTCTTGTATGTTTAATTACCGCAATTAATGGGGCTTGGAAAATACCAGTTGGGTATTTTCTAATTGACGGCATTACAGGAGAACAGCGATCAAATCTTGTTTTACAATGTTTGCAGTTACTAGAAAACACAAGTATCCAAGTAACCTCGATGACATTCGACGGCTATCCAGCCAACATCACTATGGCTAAGATAATTGGATGTTGTTCTGAGGCTGAAAATTTAAAAACGTATTTTGAACACCCTATTACTTGGCAACATTTATATATATTTCATAATCCATGCTATATGCTTAAGTTATTGAGGAAAGCTTTAGAAGCTTTATAGATGCTTGAAAGCGACATATTCAATGCAGTCACTTAAAAAGCCTAAATGATATTAATTACGGAAAAGTCATATCGATTACAAGAACCAAAAAATGAAAGTCCTCTTGGAATCGCAATTATTTAGCAACAGTGTCGCAGATGCCCTGATTTATTGTGGTCAACTTGAAATGCCTGGTTTTCATGACGTAGAAGGTGCCGTCGAATATTTAAAACTTGTCAATAATTTGTTCGATGTAATAAAATCAAGGCATATGGCGCAACTACATTATAAAAAACCGGTTTGCCCAGCAAACAAAGACAAAGTATTTAAACTTCTAGAAGAGGCGAAAAACGGTATCTGGTATCTGATATCTCTAAAGATTTCAAATGTTAAAAAGGCCATCAGTAAACCAAGAAACCCGGTTTTATTAGTTTATTGGTATGCAAAAAAAGTTTCAATGCATTATATATACAACCTGTGGAAAAATATAAAAAACTGAAGTATGTTCCAGTTTACAAGACGAGTCAAGATCATTTGGAATATATTTTTGGTCATATAAGGTCTCATGGTGGATGCAGCACCAATCCTTGGGAAATCGTATGTCTCTTTAGAAGATTTCTTTTTTGACATGCTCCTCTGCTGTCAGAGCTATAAATTTAACAATCGAGCCATATAAATTAAGAGGAAGCGAAGATGATGATGATGACACAACTTTGTTGTGCAAACAAGCCATATTTGATAAGGAAATTTGTGTACTTGTAGAACATATTACTGACTTTAGTATCCAAGTGGTGTCATATATTGCAGGATTCATAGTTCATCGCTTGCTAAAATGACTGAAGTGTGATATATGCTGTAGCGGTTTCATTGCAGATACAGTTGACGACAAGCACCTAAACTGTATAAAATTGAAAGATAAAGATGGCCTTGTATTTCCATCTAATGATGTAATAAACATTTGTAAATGAATGGAAGTAATAAAAAGAACTTATATCCTTCCGAATGAAAATATGAAAATTTTTACAATTACAATATTTTTATACAAAGTGTTTTAATTTTTATATCGATTACCACATTCTTTCACACAGTCGCATTCTTTTTGCATTTTACTATTAGTTTATTTGTCTTGCTGCAAATACCTTGGCGTGCGAGTAAAATATGAGGAAGTGTGCCGTTTTTATACTTTTATGTTCATGTTAGTGTAGTAAGGGGGCGTAGTTTCGCTTACCAAGGAGACATGTGAACCCGAGCAACTATTGTTTCAAGGCATATCTACTTAATTTTACTGATCTGTGGTGGGCACCTTAAACCTGTGGATGGTCTGACTCTTAAGTGCAACTACCGGAACACACCCATAGGTATTTAGTGATAGATTTTCAACTTGAGGGTGGTAGCTAGCCAGGTGGCCATTAGAAAAAGCCCTATCACCATGCTATGGTTTCCTCACGATGTTTTGCTTCACCGAAAGTTCAAGCAGGAATTGGAATTTGCGTCCTTTGACGCGCCGTCCGTACACACTTCCACTGAGCTATCATCAATGCAATAAGCAATTCACTTAAATAAACTAATTTAAGTAAAATAGAAGTAAATACACCTATTAATTAATAACTTTACGCTTTTATTCAGGTACATTTTTTATGAAATTATAACCTCGAGGTACCAAATTACTCATATATCATACATAATTATTCAATTTGATAACATTCTTAAAGTAAAACATTTATTTAATTGGTTTACATAGAATTTAAGTTACAACATGATAGTTTTTGGTGGTATCTTGATCTGTTATGTTGTGATTTTTATTTATATTTATATACTTAGTTGTTTAGCCCTATATTGTCTAAATTAGAGTGACATTTTACGTAATATAATGTAGCTGAAGAGCATAAGTGAAGTGAATTGTGAATAATCATTCGGAACATGATGTATTAGTTGCACCAACTACTCCCAAGAGAACTTCAACACGAGAGTTACCATCTTGTTGAAGATAGTATTGTCTGCCCGAAATGCCCTAATCCTATTACTTGAAAATGGTAGAATAGTCTGACTAAGTTGCCAAGAATAAATAAGAAGAAGTTACACTATTTTATGTTTTCCTTCATAATTAATCGTAAGCCTACATTTTTAATTTAGAAGGTAACGATTAATGTTATTTTAGTCTCGAGATCTTATCGTCTTAGTCGAGGGAACAACACTATTCCTCATGTCGATGAAATACAAGACTGTCGTACGCATGTTTTGACCTCTGAAAATATGGAACTTGATGGCCATTATTTTATTGACAACTGTTAGGCGTGTCAAGCTATAATTTTTAAACTTTAATACGTACTGAACTACAGGTCATGACATTAATGTTAGCCAGTGACTTTAACAGCTTCATCGAACTCTAGGTGCGAAAAAAGTGGCGGAATTTATCAGATTTCAAGGAACTCTTTATTATTTTTTAAATACATATATTAGTATTTCTATTTAGAATACTTATAATTTTTTATATCTTATTATTTACTTTATTTTTATTACGCATTTATTTGGTAGGAAATTGTTTACTGAGGTGGCAACTATTCTGTCATGCCAATATGAACGGTTCTACATCAGAAATTTGATTATTTTATTATTAACATGATTGATCGAGATTTAAATCAATGTTTGTTGTCTTGTCTATTTGACTCTGTAATCAGTTACATACACGTTTACCATTGAGCAATGTTTTTAAAGTCTTAAAATTATTAGAGCTACAAATTGTTGTGTACAATTTGTATCAACAGTAAACATTACAAATATATTTTCCAATTTAGTAGATGAAAATAATCTTAAAAAAATGACGACTTTCGACATCATATTAAATTCGAAAAAAGTGTAAGCGATTTGTTGTATTTTAATAGGAGTAGCACCAATATAATTTTAAGTGTGGATTCTGGGGAACGATGGAGAAAATACTTTTTTCTCCTAGATATCCTGATAATGCAAATTTTGCAAAGGATCTCTTAATTTTACCACTGTTAAATGTTTCACGCTTTCAAATTATATTCTGCTAAGTAATCTTGAATAAAACAAAATTAAAGAACAAGCTCTTAAATAAACATGTATCCGCTATAACCATATGATGGCATTTTTGGGTATTGTCTGAAATCAGGTTTGACAGATTTTTTTTTGTCATAGTCAGCAGATTTTCCATTTTGGAGATGGCCACACTGGTGCCATAAGTAGGGATATGACTTTACAGGAAAAATCAATTAACCCATATTTTTTTTTACCTATAAAATTGATTACAGGAAAATCGATATTTGATAAAATAATAACATTTGTTCTCAAATAATCATTTAATAATAAAATTATTGCTCTTATTAACAATAATAAAAAAATCGAAAACACATTTATCAACTATGTTTACAGTATGTAATTATTTCTTTGGAAACAGTGCTTAAGCTATTGTTTTATTATTATTTATATTTATTTTATTTATATTAATTACATATAGCTTGGCAAAGAATTAAGGAATAAAAGCTTCGGCAATCTTTTCCCTAATATGTGCTTCCTGGCTTTTCTGAGAACATCTCTTGCTTCTGAAAAAAAATAGGGTGTGGCTGTATCGTAGAGTCTCTGTGTCAAAATGTATATTAATCTTTAATAATGTGACACAGGGTAGCGGACGCACTGAAACAGAGATCTCACTTATCGTTTTTCTTCGATCCTTAAATATTCGATTTGTGTAATTTCATTTGAATTTTTTTAAATAATTATCGTTGTAAGTAATTGGTTTATTTGAAATAATAATATGTATTTTTTAATAATCGTTTATTGTAGAACATCCCTACCAAGTAAAGAAAATACTCATGAGTAAAAGTATTGAATACCAAGGTCCGGTACAAAAGAATCGATACTTTTCTGTGTTCTTCATCTTTTTATTTAATGACCACTTGTGTTCTCACACAATTTTGCCAATATCATATAGTTAGATAATACGTATCTCTCTTGTTCATAGCTTTCACTTGATTGTTACCGGGTACTGGCATATATGTGGAAGAGATAGCGAATAGCGGAGTTCATAAAATTTTATTCATAGATAACAAAAACATCATAATTACCGTGTAAAATTCAAATTTTAGTGTTCTGATAGTTTCTTCGTAAAGCATACTATAGAGATTATACTATATACTATACTATAGATATACTATAGATATACAATAGATACTATAGAGATTCGTAAAGCAACGATAGAGCTTGCTTTGCTCATTTTTTTCTTCATCTATCTAGAGCATTTGTTCATTATACCACCTTTTTACATTTTAAATAAACTTAAAAGTAGTGAACTTGTCAGTGACATTAATACTGGCAATATCTTAAACAGCATTAGCTAATAACGAAAAAAAAAAAATTTAAACGAAACGGAAAATAAGTTCGCTAGCGGTTAGAAAATATAGGTAATAACAATAACAATATAAAAAGTAAATCATTATTCTTCGTAAACATAGACCCTTCCGGTAAAGCATTCTTTTTTATTAGAACCTACTACTATTAAACATGGACCATGATAAAAACGAGCGAACGGAAAATAAAATACAATATGGTGAAGATACACGATTAATAAAGCACTTCCAGTTGTTTAGATTAACGACAGATAAGTACGTTTAATTTTATTTTCTTATAATTTGTACATATCTTACATAGTCATTTCTAGAAATGTTATATTTCGCCGATTTGTACTCTTTATTTAGTACTCGTATCATTTTATAAAGTTCATGCATATATTATTTTTTACCTGTAATAATCCTTGTTTTTAGCTATGAACCTGATTGCATAGCTGATTCTAACGATAACACAGGATTATATTCACATAATACAGGGTCACCTTTTCATGAACCAAATACAAGAACAAAAAGCTTTGTATCTCATTTTGAACCAGATCTATACATGGATAAAGCTATCACGCTGGATGGTGATATAGAAGGCACAATTGCAAGTACCCTTACAAAGAAAAGAGTAGATAAATTATATACCTCACCAAGAAATATTAATCCACACAAAAATTTAACCAATACAATTTTGTGCCGTGATTATGTATCGGATAATAAATGTGACGAAAACAGTAAAGACATAACACTAGTTAACACTACTTTATCAGATGCAACAGCCTCATTCAACAATACTGTAATTATGGTCAATTCAAAACAGAATGTTCTAAGATCAAGCTATAATAAAACTTTAATAGAAAGTGAGCCAACAGCAAATATCAAGAAACCACCCTCAAGGGCTACATCACTATATGAAGATGATAGTTTCCTCATAATAGAGAAAGAAATAAACAATTTATGTGCCTCACCAGAAATACTGAAAGAAAAATTCAATAGTTCATCAGATTTTATTAAGTATATTTTGAATTATAATCATAATTATAAGCAACAAATGCCAGAGGCAATTAATGTAACATGTCAAAAGATGTCTAATATGTCAACATTTGGAAGTGTTGCACCACAAACTAATAGTGCAATTACAACAGTGTGTAAGCCTATAATTGACATTACCTCAGATACTGAATCAAATGATGTGTCACTGGATTGTGATGTAGTAGATAAAGATGATAATATTGTTACAAAGGGGAACAAAGAACAAATATGTGCATCACCTGAAAATTCTGATTCTGGTGATGAACTTAACAACACATTGGAATTTGTTGAATATTTATTAAATTACAAACCTAAATCTGATAATGATATTAAATTACAAACACTTCAGAAGATTATAGAGAGAGATTTACTAGAAACAACAGAGTCTTCTAACAAGACTGCACTTAAATCAACTCCAGATCAGAATACTAAAACATGTGATTTTAATTTGTCTACCCCTGTCATGGAAAAGAGTCCAGAAATACCTAACTGTATGATATGTTCACCCGAAATTAGGTTACCAGACTGTTATGCAGTAGAGACAAACAAAAATCTCCTTGTAATAAATCAACAAGATAAATCATATACAACACCAGAAAAATTAAAACTGAATATTTCATCCATTAAGAATGTTGAAAAGTATGACCCTAATTCTGGTGATTCAAATTTAAGGCCAATGACACCTACTGTACAAACTCTTTCACCATCCCCAAATAAGACACCTTCTACAAAACTTCCAATAAATAAACCTACAAATAAAAAATATAAATACCATTATATACGCAGCCCTGTCGCAGCATATATTCACAACACCCCTCAAGTACCTTTGGTGAAGGATGTTCACCCAAGGAAGCCACTTCCTAGTTCATCCTGTACTTCATCAGTTTTAAAACCATACACAAGTGGTCATGCAGTGAAGCCTAGTAACAATCAGAACATTAATTTACCTTTCGTTGTGTACAAAAGTGCTAAAAAAACAAGAGTGGTAAGTTAAATTATGAAAAAGTTTAACCTTACCCATAAAGAATTGAATAAAATAATTAGTGACATTGCTTTTGCTATGTCACCTGTAAAAATAAACTTGCAGAAGTTCCAATAAATCTCTGTGAGAGTTATTTATAATTTACATGATTTAATTTGATAGTAAGTTGAAAGAAATGAAAAGATGTCTACTTTACAAAATGTAAAATGTTATAATTTTGTAATAATGTCAATCTTACTTACACCTTACATCTTAAGCCTGCACCAACATTAGATATGGATTTTGCAATGCAACCTGCAAAGCTATTGTTGCATAATAGCTTGAATTTGATGTGAAATAAATAAGCCTGATAATTCATTGACAACTGGGCCAAGATCAACACTTAGGTCCCATCCTCGGAGTAATCCTGTCATATAGTATAAAATCTCTTGCAATAAAAACTTTAATACGAATATAATAGCTGAAAGGGGAAACAATAATTCCAATATAACAATAACTTTGTATTTTACTATTTGTTATATATTATGTAACAGTCAAAGTTTAGTGAGGTAGTAAATTTAACATTTCAGATTAAAGTACCAGATGAAAATAAACTCCCTACATGTCAGTGGACTAAACAAATGACATTATCTGATCCTACTGTAATGAAGCATGAATACAGGGAATTCGACCCAACAAAGAAACAATCAGTGGCCCAACAAGGTGAAAATATTGAAAACCTTACTTACGTACAAGCTGAAATATCTATATGCACGCAGAAGACAGCTTTCAATACTAGAAACAAAAAATAATAGAATGAATAATAGAATTAATTAAAGGAAAGAAAAGGAAAAGTCAAAATAATAGAAATTATGTAAAGTATTTTAAATGAATTATGTCATTATTTAATTATATAATTTATGCACATAAACCCTTGCATGTCCTTATATACTTATTTCAAAATACAATTACCAACACAGTAAAAAAATATAACTTGAAAATATTTTAATTATTTATCTATTAGCATGTACAAATAAAAATAAAAATGCTTAGACTAATCTTTATGAAACTTGGTATAGATAAGAAGTTTAGGCAGCGTCGGATTTAAATGGAAGGAGGCGCTAGTCTATTCCACTTAAGAAACCCTTCACCTCTCGCGTTAATTATAACCAATACAATTTATTTAATTACTCTTATGTCTAGTATTTCATTTTTTTTCATCATGTGTTTTAGTGTTCGTTCTTTTAGAATAGTGTAATATACATTTTGCTAACAACTTGATTGAAGGTCCCTCTTGATCTTAAGGTTCTTAGCTGAAGCTTACTTAGCCTATAGGAATTAGGTTTTAATTATTATCAAATAGTTTTTACCCGCGGCTCCGCTCACGTTACTATTGGTTTCGTCAACCAATGATGATTGTCGACCGATACAGAAATAATTGTTCTATAAAATGTTATTAGATTATTTATTGCAACATGTTGTTAAATACTGGAAGTATGGACTAAACCGTTCTTCATAATTATAAGCATTTATTCTCAAAGGTTTGAAGGAAATCGGATGGCACAGTAAAAATTTTATAAAAAGTTTTTACCTCTTTACCTCACTCCTGATAAGTTTTAAGTAGCCTATATCTATCTCCAGGGTACCATCTGTCTCTACATAAATCCATCATGTTTCATTCAGCCGTTTAGGTTAACAATCAAACCCATTTTCGCATTTATAATATTAGTAAGGATAAGAATAATACATTAAGAATTCTAAAATACAAAACGTAGAAATAACTGAAATACACTCGCTTAGATCGGAGTGTAATGAGATTATTCTATCAGATTATTCTCATATAATTTCACGAGAACAAAATATACACTTTTCTTTAAATAATACTAGATGGCGTTACAAGTATTCTTTTATTGTATGTTTTCACAGGCATTACATCGTATATAGAGACAAATAGACAAACATACTGTATTATAGGGTAAGTAAAAAAAACGATATTTCGTATCGGACTCGCCAGCAGTATAGGGCAGACGTACAATAATTATTATTTATTATTATTATTATTTTTTAATATATACTTAAGGTTTAGCATTATGGCCATAACCCCACCTGATCTTAAGTGACGATACGGCCCAAGTTGGTAGACACGCTAAACCTGTGGAGGAACTGGCTCTCAAGTGCAGCTGCCGGAACACACCTATTGGTATTTGGCGGCAGGTTTACAACTTGAGAGTGGTAGCTACCCAGGCGGTCATTAGAAAAAGCCCTACCACCATGCTATGGTTTCCTCACGATGTTTTCCTTCACCGAAAGCTCAAGCTCATTGTAGGTGCTTGGATTCGAACTCACGTCCCTTGACGCGAAGTCGTACACACTACTACTGAGCTATCATCGCTTTCGTATTTATTTGTGTCAAAATTAAATCCAATATTATGCAATATAAATTCTAAGCGAACTTTATAGGTTTAGCGTTATTGCTACAATTTCCTCTGATGTTAAGTGACCATATAGGCTAAGATGGTGGGCACGCTAAGTCTAGCGGTGGGACTGGCTTATAACTGGCGTAACTGTATAAAACATTGAAAAATATAAAAACTTTTTGATTTTATTTTTTGAGTCGGTTATATGTTCTTCTTCTAGTTAGTGCTAGTTTGTATTCACTTACTTTTCCATTTGGAATACAACAAAGGTTTTATTTTTGATATGGGACAAGATAAGAAAATATTTCTTAGACCAGAATTTGCGGATTATTTTCGTTGTTACGAAAATGATGAATAGTGAGATAGAATAAAATCGTAGTTATTTAGTTCTTCACATACGCTGACGAAATATATTTCAACTTTTGTTTACGTTTTACGAAGGAATATCTTATGTTGGATATTGCCGCTCTTTTTATAAGATAATGAATTTAGTGTACATTTTGATTTAAAACAATTATTCTCGATTTATCGAAGATATTCACAGTTTTACATGTTGGACTAATCCTTCGTTGTTTTTATATTGAAGTCTTATTTGTCTACATAATATTGTTTGAAGTAGTTTTATTTGTAGCTTGTGAATATTTTCTATAAGAATTTTGGCTGCATCACTGTTAAGTAAATCACAGAATAGACGAGAGGCAAATACTTAATATAGGTAAGATGTTTTACGGTTTTGCGTTTACTGATATGACTTAATTAGACTAAATGACGTTTATTTGAAAACCAGAACCATTTGAAACAGACTGAGAAGCAGCGCTGGGTGCTGCTGCGGTGTCATATAGCATTAGCTGATCCTTCCTTTTGTTAAATTGGAATAATATCAATGTGTAATTGATATTATAAAGCGAAAAAGTTTGTGTTTGTTTAGTGTTTGCTTGTTTATTATTTGAACGAACTAATCTTAGCAAGTAAGTAAATTAGATAAGCTGAGTTTGGCAGAAAAAAAAAAACATTGGTAACGTAATTAATATTTAGATTTGATTTCGTATTTTTAAAAACTAAGCTAAACGAAGACACGCCTTTAGTATTTACGTAATACCTGCATAGCGTTACAGGTTGACTTACGATTTCAATTTATTTATATAAGTTGAGTTGATTATTTTATGCATGGAGTCATGATATGAGCTACTGCTTGTTATATATAGTCCACTGTTTGACTTTAGATATGGTAAGTGAACATACAGCGTTTTAGTTTTTTGTGTGTTTACGTCAAGGCCAATATCATGTACTTACCCATTTATAAAGTAAGCCAATCTAAATAAATTGACGATCACTGAGAGCCATAGTTAAGTACAAACTTTATAACACACTTTTAGAAATCAGACGATATCGGTAAATAACCAAAACCAAATAATAATATACCATTTATTTTGGCCCTCTGCTAAAGAAAATTATCTAACCCTAGAAATTACAATGGACATAAATTTAATAATATTTATTAGAAAAGAAAAATGATGAGCATGAATGTTATATTTTAAATCGTTCAATTTTGTTTGTTCCCTTTCTCGCAAAGTAGTATCGACTACTACTTATTTAGAACCTCGTATGCCAATAGTACTTAGTAGGCGAAGGTTTCAAATAATAAATTATATCTAAATGTGCAACGAATTCAAATCAATCGACTTTTTTAATGGAAGAAATTGAGCAAAACCCTTTGTCATTAGTCACTATAGATAGCTATAATAAATTAAAATTGGCAAGTGCTTATAACCATATAATACAATTAAAAACTTATAACATATATCAGGTACGTATTAATATAAAATATATATTGTTGGACCGATACACATATTGTCAGTCAGCTAGTAAACGTACCTACCTGATGTCTACTGAAGTCGTGGCTACACGATTTAGCGTCACCGATTCGAGGATGACGGTTCACTGTAAGTCACTGTTCACAAAACGTGCCTAAATAAGTTTTTATTTCAAAGAGACATGCTTGTATGTTTTTTTTTTAGTCTGTGGGTTTAGTTTTATGATGATGGACACGACTGGAAGGAGTTGCTCTCAAGTCCAACTGCCGGAACACACCTATAGGTATTTGGCAAACTGGGGTGGTAGCTAGCCAGGCGGGTATCTGAAAAACCTCTCCACAATTCATTTAATTTGTTTGGTCTTATCAATAATTTATTTAGAAAAAGTACGACCGCCAATACTTCTTGCTATTTGTTATAAATTTGTTTTCGCTAGGTCCTCCTTTGCCTTGTTTTGGTGAATTATTTATTTACATGTTTCTAACATACAAAATAAATATAAATGGATTATAAAACAAATACACATGGAAAATCTCATTAACTTCGTATAACTCTAATATAGGATAATATCTAATGACTGACCGGAGGTTCGGTTTCAGTTTCTGTTAGATTCCGAAACTCAGTGTATACGTAATTTTTTGGTACGCGTCGTTCAGCTGAGTTCGCGAGTTATTAAACTGTTTCTTATCGCGCGTCGGCATCATTGTTTTAGTTTGTATTTTTTTCGTTCATAAACAATTAGTTTGATAAATATATATTTGTATTTATGACTTTTTAGATTAAATAATTGAAATATGTCTAAATTTTAAATTGAGTATTAATTATTATTATTATTTATTGTGAATTTTGTTGAGACTTATATGTTCTATGAATGAACTAAACACAGGAGACCACAATGAAAAATACGTTAGCCTTGAGAATATTGTAAACACAATATTATATTCAATTAGTACGCCTGTAAACACTAAGTATCAATGTTTTATAAAATTTACTTATAAGAGCAGGTCATGGATATATTTATCTATATTTTGTTCAAGTTAAATTTAAGAAATTTTTCAGTTATTGTCGTTCATTAATACAAGTTACTTCTTAGTGTATGTGTGAAAAATATTGTATGTATAATAAAGGGCCGTTTAAATATTACTAACGCAATTTTTAAAGCTTTTTGACTTTCTCTTCCGCTCATATAACGCGCCGTGACATTTTCCTGTACCGCTTCCCCCTCCTTAAACGTTACGTAACACCCAAGTGAGAATTTTTACTTAAAAGTCATAACTATGGTTTAACTTTTTTTTACTAACAAACTTTTCAAATAAATAATTTATTTACCTTGACCTCTGGAAATGCTTGATGATTAGAAATAGTCGAGGGATTCTCCGTAAAAGATACACATGCGAACATGGGAAATGTTAATAGCCTATTTTTTTATTTAAATAAAATAAATGTATCTCGGTGTTCGAAGCCTCCTCCTGCTCTTGTAACACATCGTAACGATTAACTAGACCTCCCCTCCCCCCCCAAATTTCGTAATACTTGAACGGCCCCTTAGCAGCATACTTATAATACAGATATTTCCAAGTTTAAGTTTAGTCCAAGGACGTGAGTTCGAATTCAACCACCTACATTGAGCTTGAGCTTTCGGTGAAGGAAAATATCGTGAGAAAACTATAGTATGGTGGTAAGACTTTTTCTGATGCCCACCTGGCTAGCTACCACCCTCAAGTTGAAAATCTGCCGCCAAATACCAATAGGTGTGTTCCGGCAGTTGCACTTGAAAGCCAGTTCCTTCAAAGGTTTAGTATGTCTACCAACTTGGGTCGTATCGTCACTTAAGATTAGGTGAGATTATTGCCATAACGCTAAGCTTTAACTATTAAAAAAAATACAACGAAATATATTCACAAATGTTATCGTGTGGGCGAACGAAGCCACGAGCAAAATAGTTGAACGCATCGAAGTTGTGACGGGTTAAATACACCATAATATATGGAAGTAATGTATTAATTCTAGGTATGTGTTGTGTCAATTATAGCTTTTATAAGTTCATGATCGTGGCCTTAATTACATTTCGTGAATTATTTTTATCTTAATATATATTGTTTATTAATATTATAAAGCGAAAAAGTTTGATTATTTGAACGTACTTATCTTAGGAACTGCCTGTAGAATTTCAAATTTTTTTTTGGATTTGATAGGGCAATCATAGTTTTTTGTATATGATAGGCTATTTAACAGTATGCAACCAGTAATAGGAGCATAGCTGTGTTGAAAAAAGATAGAAAAACTGATACAAATGATTAAATAATTTTTATTTCCACGGGAACGATGTCGCGGGCACAGCTAGTATATTATATGGAAATAATGTATGAATATAAGTATGTGTTGCGTCAAGTATAGATTTTGCAAGTTCACGACGGTGGGCTTATTTACGTTTTGTAATATACTTTAACAGTTTACATGTGCTTTTTTACCTTAACGCGATAGAAGATTTCACGGCGGTAGGAGAATGCACTAACTTTGAATGAGACCTTTAGAGAGGCGTGGTTACTGCGGTGGCGGCGGGGCGTCTTGCCTTGCCCACCCCGATGACCTTGTATGTACCTAACACTATTGAAAGTGTCATTCTTGTATGTACGCATGTTAATATCGCGTATCTCTGAAAGGGCTCGAACGATTTGTATGAAAATTTGTATTTACATAGTTTTTTTTTTTAATTCACCTATATCAATTAATAATCTTTAGTATAATTTGTTTTTTATATGTTTTCTGACTGCTTCATTGAATTGAATTTAAAAACGGTTTGATAAATTTGTATGTGAGTTTTATAACGTGGAATCAGTAGCCGGCTTGTATTAGTAGGCTGGCGCTATATATGTATATATCTATGTATATATATGTATATGTCTATGCTATATATGTCTTACAGAAATTAAAAAAGTTTTATGTTTACACCTAATAGCTTAATGTCATTAGATTCACACAAAAAATTCAAAAAGGCTCGATATTACGTATAATTAACTACCTTTAGGTATGCGAGATAATTTGAATACTAATCAATTGAATAATGACATAAACTTCTTTACTTTGGTTACTTTGGTTTGGTTTACTTACTTAAAAAATACCATTTGCGAACTAATGCGGATTTGATTTTATACCCCTCACTTATTGATTTCTATAAATAACAGTAGTGAATGTATAAACTGTATTTTTTTATCTTTTTTACGGATTCTATATGCATTACAGGCTATTTTATACGATAGTATTGTAAATATAAAAAGTGGTATGTTTAGATGTTTATAATCAAACAGAAACGGATGAATGGATTTGGATGAAATTAGAAACACCGATACTTTATTTATTGGATTAACACATAGGATATGTTATATACCACAAATATTTTTGGTTCTGTAGATATTCTACTACCAACACGGAGGAAGTCATGGGTAACAGCAGTTGAGAATGATTTTTGTTATGAGTCCTAAATGTATTATAATAATCTATCAATTGAGAAATAAAACACAGTCCGCCCCGTGACCACGAAGGCTGAAAAGCTTTCGAAACGTCGGGATCAAAATTTAATAAATAACCGCGATAAAATCCGTTTAAATTAGTTTTATTTCAATTAAGAGCTTGTTTACGTTGGATAATTTTTTTTAGGGTAAAAACTAAAACTTCAGGGGGCGGCAGCAAAAAAAAATCAACTTGGGAAATAACGGACACCCTAATATATATATATATATATATATGTACATATAATCATTTGTGATCGAAAAATCGGACAAACTAGATTTTTGATATACTTAGTAGCAAGTGGATTATTTTGCTGCAGTAACAAATGTAGTAGGTAGCAAGTTTCATTTAATTTAAAATTACTATTGCGGTGGCTTTATATTGTAATATGACAATAAAGGTAACATTCACACATTCTGATGTAAACAAATGTATTTAATTTCAATCGTCGGCACAAGGCAGGATGAAGTAAAATATCAAGCATAATATGATCGCTAATAGATTTACCTACTGGCATCGAGTCGGCATAAATAGGTTTTTATAGGAATCAGCTATTCTTGATACCTCATCATTTTACATATATATATATGTCACGTAATATATAAAATATAATGAAATTCTACAATAATGAGTTTGATTTTAATTGTGACCACGTCAGAATAAAATAATTAGCAATCAAAAAATTGAAAAAAATAAATATAGTTAAGGTTTAGCGCTATAGCCACAATCTCACCTGATATTAAGTGACGATGTGGCTCAAGATGGTGGACACGTTAAGCCTAGTGCAGAGACTGGCTCTCAAGTGCAACTGCCGAAACACATCTATAGGCATTTGGCGGCAGACTATCAACTTAACGGTGGTAGCTAACATAGGAAGCAATAAAAAAAATGTTGATTCTTTTGATTAAATCTATAAATGCTCTAGTTTCTATTTCTTACAATATAGTATTACTTATCTTTATTGATAAACCTTTATTCTAATAATATGTGTGTAGTGAACAATTTTTTTCATATTTTGTTGATACGCATACATAAATTATTACTACCTGCCCCTGCCCCTGTTCGCGTGGAACTAAAAATGATTTACTCATTTGTGTCTATTTTTGTAACTTTTTTCAATACATCTTTGATCCTATTGGTAGTAGCGCGATGTCAGTTAGCTTAAGTTTTCCTTAATGATAACTCTATCAAATACAATAAGAAAATTTGAAATTCGACTGGCAGTTCCTAAGATTTACTTGTTTAAACAAACAAATAAGCTTTACCGCTTTATAGTATTAATATAGATAAAGGAGATCGATCATAAATATTAAAACACGAAGTAAAAAGAAACAGCTTAATGATTTCTTAGGTTTACGCGAATATTATTCATTGAAATAAAACTAATTTAAACGGATTTTATCACGGTTATTTATTAAATTTTGATCCCGACTTTTCGAAAGGTCTTCAGCCTTCGTGGTTCAAAGCTTAACAAATTGTTATTATATATTTTATATTTTTATTGTATTTTATTCGTTAAATTAGTAGGCTATTATAATGGTTTTGCCCTCGAGAATTTAAATTACCTACCAAACATATTATCCCGCAATCGATAGGCTATTAGAGCTACCTGTAATACTTTTAGATAGGATAAAATTTGTGTAAACAATTAAATTACGGCTTGACTGTAATAAGTGCGTAATAAACATAAACGGCGTTGCAGGATACCTCTAGTGACTTATAAAGCAGTTTATTATTCATTTGTATGCTCGTTTCTATTAGATGTTAGCAAATCCATTAATTTGCAATGATACTAAATATATCTTACAACATTATTTCACATTTTAATTAATAAACATAATTAGGGGGGGGGGTACATGAAATTAATAAATATATTATGGGAGTACATCTAGTTAATTGGCAGCCTCGATTTCTAGAACCCTCGAATCGGTAAATATATAAGCATACTTTAATCTTATTCTGCGAGCTCGACACGTTTCTTTTCATTCAAAACGCTAACAATGCAATCTAAATTAATGTTTCCATGATTTTTCGTCGCGTGATATACTAAACATATGAAAGATAGATTAAAAATACTGATATAATTTTGATTTATGATTTCCATTAAAATGAATAATAAAAAAGGTTAGTGTAAATCGTATTATTGAAAACACAATAAAATAAACATGTTTATGCAAAGATACATCCCGATATATTTAGGGGTAATAAGTGATGTTAAAAATTTATTTGATTTCTCATTACTTTTATGTGACAATGCTCCAGTGCCTACTTTTAAAAATGTATTATTACTAAGTACTTAAATATATCATTAATAAAATACATAATTAAATAGATAATTAAAAAAATACTTAATGCATTTAAATGATACGCTAAAAAACTTAAAATACCGAATAAATAGGATAATTTGAACTTTCTCCTTAAATTACTTTTGAAGGATACAATTTATCAAAAAATCATTACAGAGCTTTTTTGTAGAGCATTCAATTCTCTACAAAAATATGTGTAGAACTTTACAGTATGCGCTATCGTTTGTTAGTTAATAATCATCCGAAGGAACAACAATTAATTTTTGCTGTGTAATTATTACGAAAAATTTCAAAAGTACCATGCGGAGCATCTTAATATTTAAATTAAGAGGTCATCTCTCTTCACATGCTCAATTTCATATATAAAGCAAAACTTTTGAGTATGGTTTTTTTATCACCGAATTATAATATAACTATCAATAGAATAGGTGTATCGCAAAAAAATTAAGTAGTTTAATACGCTTATGTAAAATGCTTTTAACGTCTGATGGGCATTAAATACACAATTAACAATTTATATTATTAATTAAATATACAATAAATAAGTAATAATGAAAAATATACGTAAAGCATTTAAACATGTATAACCATCAAACTATTTTATATAAACTACTTTATTAGTTAATATTAATAGTATAATTATTTCATACATATTACTTTTAACTTCTGAAGGATATTAAATTTATAATTAATAATATACATATATAAAACAGATATGTAATTAAATAAATAACTTCATATAAATGTGGTATTTAAATGTATATATAACCTACATTAGAATGGACGTATCGTAAAAAATTTAATAGTTTAATAGGTTCATGTAATTTTGCTTTTAGCATCTGATGGACTATAACGTACACGTGCCAATAGTGGTGGTGTCGGGAGACTATATAAGCGTGGCTCCGCGCGTAATTTTCTTCTATTTTTGTGGAGTCACCGCGACGTTTGGTGTGTGAAGGTAAGACTCCATTTTTATCATTGATTCTTACATATTTTCCTTGTAACAATATAGTGTTTGCAATTTTTTTTTTTGCAGGAGCCACACAGCACCTGCCCGGAGGACGCCGCCATGCCGCGGTAGGCCGTGCCTGCCAGTCTACCGCGGCATGGATGCTACCTTTTTTAAATATGTTAGTTTCTGTTTTATTTATTTAATGTTTGTTTTTCCTTTATTGATTCGGTAAAATTACTGAATCTTTATAGGTACCTGTTCGCCTTTATATAAAACATAACACCAGAAATCTATAGAAGAATGTTGTACCGGGCTTGATTATTAATGGTTTTTTTTTAATATTCTGCAGGGTACACGGCGCGGTGTTCTTTAGGTCAACATGTCCGCGGGCACACTTGCCCTAGACGGTGTAGATCTACGATCACCGTAAACGATTTACATAAGTTTAAAATACAATTACGTAACAAAACACTATGTAAGTTATCTAGTTTTTAATTCAGTTCTTGTGATTGAAGAAGACTTGTGACGTTAAAAATATTATTACATTTTATCTGTATTTTATATGTATTTGATTTTCATTTACCTACAGAATGATTCTGCATTTAACGACTGAAGCAGATTTGACCATCTAACGAGACCATGTCAGGATGCAGCAAATGACCGACGTCTGGAAATTTCAACCAGGATATATAAAGAAACTTCGACGACACAACGACATGAACAACACAAACCAGAAAATACCTCTTTTATGTCTACACGTTTAAGTAAAACATATTTACATCGATATACACCTAGGGTAAAACTTATGTTAGAATAATGTAAATACAACTTACTTTATGTTTAAATTTTGACTTAATGTACAAAACAAAAAAATAATAAAAAAATTATAATATGCAAAAAAACAAAAAAATTATAAAATTAAAAATGAAGAAAAAAAAAATAACGTACTTTAAGAACTTCGTAAATATGAATTTATGTAAGGATTTATTAAGATAATTTTTTTTTTTTTGGAAAAACTTATATTTTCTGTAATAGTGATGTGTTAGGTTAAGTTAGATAGAAAATACCTATCAAGTTAAAGTAATATATTTAAATCTTTTTTCTGTAATAGTAATATGTTAGGTTAAGAGTTACTTAGGAAATCGTAAGCAACATTTCTGCACTTTAAACTTATAATAATATATTGTGTAATTTTGTTTTGGCAACTGATTTGCCCCCTTTTAAACTTATAATAATATATTTTGTAATTTTGTTTCGGCAACTGATTTGGCCCTTTTATCAAAATTAAACAAAATTCGACATAAAACAGTAATTCTTTATTTTTTTTTATGTATATAAGTACCTTCACTAGATCCTTCCTCTACCTTTATCCGATACTCCTGTGTGTCCAGACGAAAACAATTTATTTATAATTAATAATATTCAAATAATAATAAAAATAAAAAAATAAATAATATTCAAGTAGATTACTAAGAAAATATTGTTCTAAGCCTATGTGTAAATAAATTGTATATATGTCTATAAAAAAGTACCAAAGAGAATTAGTCATATTACACTGTAATTGACATGAGCTGATACACTTTGCCTATTTTGAAGCAAGCACAACTCGTAGTTTATTATGAGTTACATTGAGGTAATTTTATATGAAAAGTAGGTTAGTAAATCAGCTGTAATAGTCAAAATATCAATATCACTAAAAATACACTTATTATATTGGTTTCACAACGACTATATTTAAATATACCTACTATTAATTAATATTATAAGGTGGAAAAGATTGTTTGTTGGAATCACGCTTATCTTTTTTTATCGTGGGGTAATGCATTAACGCACACCCTTCCAGCCCGGGGGGATTGGGAAGGTTATGTGGGACTCACCCGGTGCTAGTCACCGGGAATACCCACTAAAACCCCACGGCCGTCTGTCGCCTTCCTGGGGCGACGCGGATACGTGCGTACAATCATCGTGTTGCCCCAGCGACCGACCCGGCCTGATGGTAAGCCGGGCCCCGTCCGGACAGCCTGGCGAGCTGCCCTTTCAAACGGCCGGACTGATGCAGTGAGAGGTGGGTTACCCGACCCGACCCTCGCTGTCCGGCTTAAGGTGTCGGAAGGGCACGAGCGTATCGGCTTCTCCTGTCACCCGGGCGTCTGTGTCGGAAAGGGTGCCCGCTAGGGTTAGCCTCGCGGGCCCTTTCCGCGGTCTCCTTCTGAGAGATAACTGTCTCGCAAAAGGAGACCATTGCGTTCCACGATCTCTCGCTGCAGAGTATGGCTTTCATCACGCCAGGCAGCAAGAGATCCGTTCCCACCGCCGCCTCCAGAGTGCGGCGCGGCTCGGACAATGCAACAGACTCAGCTAGAATGTGTTGCGCAGTATCTTCCACCGCACCACACTCGTGACACACGGCGGCCGGTTTTCTGTGCGCAATTTTGTGCAGATACGATCCAAAGCATCCATGCCCGGATAGCACAAGACGGAACGTTAGGAAGCCGTGCCCCCTGCTACACCATTCTGGGAGGACTGGACGGACGGCGTCTATGGTGTATTGTCCATATCGCTCGTTCGCCAGGTCCTCCGCCCAGCACCGCATTAAATCGGTGCGAGCCCTCCTTCTTCTTATTTCAATTTCTGCTGGGGCCGGAAGCTCCCCCTTCGCTTTCCTTACCACCGTGTCATCGTACACGGCAGCGAGGAGAAAAGCCTCCTGCTCCCACGGTAGGGAGCCAGCAATTTTTAGTTACTCGCGTAAAAAGATTGTCGGATAAATGAAAACAGTTTGGTAGAAAGGTTTCAACTATCAAAGCACTTCACGCGGTATTGCCACGGGAGCCCAAATTCTTACGAATAACCAATAAACAACAAAGTATTGCAATGTAGTAAATAAGACAAATGTTCACAACACCAAGAAATTTTATTTTCATATCTTATATAATATTATAATTGAAGTAGGTATACCGCATATTATATGTGGTTTACAAAGAGTAATTATCATATGGGTTACATGATCTTAATCTATTATAGTAATGAAATGATATCATTTAAGTACAAATCAGTAGTTCTGTCTGTCCATGTATTTGTATTCATTGTGATTCATAAATCAGTGATTATGAATATAAATGTAAATTTGTTTCGTTTATCTATTTATTTGGTAATTTTACTCAAACATGACTGACTTTTTTATGAAATTTAGTTCAAGAGAAGTTCATGTTATTGTTTAATTAATAGGCTACAAAATTTTCCCACATAGCCATAGGCCGTAATTTAAGATAAAGAAAAATATAATTCACATATAGATAAAAAAAAACTATAGTCTCGTTGAAGAGTTATTATATTTTATGCATATAAAAGAATGATATTTAATCTTTTGTGGTGGACATTTATCCAGATAAAATCTAATAAACAGTAATAGAAAATTTAGTAGTCGTTTTAACTCAAGTTTAGACTGCTGTAAAATAAACAGCATGACTATGTATTATAAAATCCTAGTGTACAGAATAACATGAATTCAGGTTATTATAATATATATACATTATTATTATTTATTATTATATATTTATATACGATTTTTGGCTTAGAAATAATAAATCCAATGTTTCAAACGATAATGGCTCAGTTGATAGTGTGTACAGACGCAGCGTCAATAGACGTGAGTTCGAATCCACCTGCAATGAGCCTGAGCTTTCCGTTAAAGAAAAACATAGTGAGCAAAACCATAGCATGGCTGTAGATCTTTTTCTAATGCTCGTCTGGCTATCTACCACCCTCATGTTGAAATACAGCTGCCAAATACCCATAGATGAATTCCGGCAGGTGCATTTGAGAGCGAGTCCCTCCATTAGGCTTAGCGTGTCCACCATCTTGGGCCACATCATCACTTAAAATCAGATGAGAGAGCCATCACGCTAAACCTATAAAGTATAAAAAATCCAGTATGAGTAAATTTGTTAATCTAAAATATTTACCTAATCTTTAATTTTGATACTAAACAATTATTTCATTCATATAATGGGCATCGAAATCGTTATGAAATACTGAACAGGAACATGTTTTGTTAAATCTAAAACAGCTATTTTACACACCTTATTTAATAACTATACAGTAGGTATAATTAGAAAATAGTCAAGGGATAACACAGACACAAAATGTCACCGAAGTATAATCATTATAAACATGTATACACAAAACATCACAATAATACCTTGTCAATTTTCAAATTGTGGCGAGATATAATATAGTTTAATATCAAATGCCTACTTAATATTCACATTGGACTTATAATAGTAGGTAACACAGGAAATGCGAGATCACATACATAAGAATAGCCTAGACACATGGTAGATATATTTAATATACCGTACACTTATATATTCTAAACATATTGTTTATTTACAATGCGTATACATAGGTTTGCTATTCAATTAAGCCTATGGAACATTAAAATATTCATAAATTACTTTATACAGTTCTATAATACGTTGTAATTAACGATAGAGTTACAAATATAATGAAGTGAAACGGAACGTTTCACATAGAATCACGACTATTTACCACTTAATTTTATGAAATTTAACGGGTAAATAGGAATAGGTGGAATATATTATCAAAGACTAAAAAAGTAAGTAATAAAGCGTGAACACTATCTCTTTTTGAAATCTTGAAATTATAATTATTATCTAAATTATTAATTTTATTTACCAGTATGTAAAATACACAACTATTATTATGAGTCCCTAGAACGTGGTAAGGTCATTCAAAATAATAATTTGTTATAAGTATTTTTAAAGTGCAAATAATCATGAATTTCAATATATTTAATTATAAGGTATTTTAGAGAGGCGTGATACCCAATCCAAGGTTGTCAGAATTTGAACATTATGTACAGAATAATAAATACAAGCAGACACTACGTAAATAGGTAACGTTGATTATTTTACTAAAGAAGATGAGATCTCAAATAAATGGGTACACCGAATATAGACTCCATCGAACATTGAAATTAGAATAAACAACGACTAATATATGAACGGAGTTCCTTTAACACATTCGATATGACGGCTACGTCCTACGTCGTTAAAATTCCTAAGAGTACCATAAACATACCAAATACCCGAACAAGAGACTCAAAGGGAGACAAAAGAAATTCAAATTGACCACTGACGTATTACCAACGTTAGGAATGTTATCTATTTAAAACCTGTATTTATCGTATTGTCACAAAAATGCTTATGTGTAACATGGACTTAATTCAATTTGTTAGTAACAAATTCGAAAAAGATTATAAATAAATCGATTATTCCTTCGGAAACTACTAAACCGTCGTAGCGAACGGGTTAAGTGACGCCGTCTATCCACCAATTCTTCAGCGACTGAATCGCCAGTTCCTTGATAAATGGGCTTCCGTTACATATGTCTACTGAATGAGGTCCATGGCGGTGTCTAAATTATCATGTCCGATATTGTAACCATGAGTTTTAAAATTACGCTTATCACCTATTTTTCATTCTTACCCTATTTACATAATGTTACATATAAGTAACTTGCTTCATTAAACTACGGAGCTAGCGTAAATTAACTTGGGTTATTATATACCTATTACTTACAATCTTAATTAGCTAAATGTAAAACTAAAACTATTCTAAATATTAAATACGCTGAACTGATGGCTTCTAAAAAGATAATAACAGTATTAATATTATACATTATGGAGTGTTTTTAAAAAAGTATTTTCATGTCAGGGTATCTTGTTTTAGAACAAAATATGTATAATTCGTTAGTAGTAAATTCGTATTGTCCTAGAAAGTTTCGAGAATTTTTTAAGTTTTTAATAAAAACGTCAAATCCCATATAAGTTTTAATATACTTGGATACTCTTCTAATTTTAATCAAAAAATATGATCTCAAGTGAACTATTTGTAAGTTTTGGCACCAATTGGAAAACAATGATTATTGGGAGCATTTATTTTTTTATTTTTTGTAAATAATAGGATAATAAATATGACCATCAATCCAGTTTATATAAATTAAAAAATAATAAGGCACCATTGTAATTGATATCAAGAAGTATAACCGAAGTTATCTTGATAAATAATTGAAGGGAGTAATGTGGTGGGACCTTATCAATATAACGGTAAATTAATCGAATAGTAGTGTACGTAGTAAACAATTGAATTTAACTAAATTTACTTCAGCAATATTACAATGATATGGTCGTGATGACGCAAGTTACAAGCGTGCTTCTCGTGTCTCTATATACATAAGAGGATTATCCTTTACTATCAATATGATATGCACAAATATAATAAATGTCAAGAGATTTTTGTTAGTTTCTTTGTTCGAACGTGCTAATCTCTCAAAGTAGCGGACGAATTCGAAAAGTTGTTTTCGTGTATTATAAGAAATTGTACTTTTCTTATAGTTATTTTGTTCTAAAGAAGTAGTATTCCTGAAGAGTTGAAACGTAACTTCGCGATCGAAGTCACTGGCACAGTTATTTGTATAATATTTATTTGGTCGTAGGGAAATGCATCTACTCATACCCTCCCAGCCCAGGGCGACTGGGGAGGTTATGTGGGACTAGCCCGGTGCTAGTCGCCGAGGATACCCACTAAAACCTCATGGCCATTTGTTATTCCGCTGGGGCGACGCGGGTTCGAACTGGAAATCACCGAGTCCCGGCCTGATAGTATACCGGGCCTACATCCAGACAGTCCGACGATTTAGACTATCAGACGGCCAGACTGGCGCAATGAGAAGCGGGTCCCTCGAGTTGTTTAATATTTGCCACATTTTTGACCAATTTTTTTTTTTTTTAAACTACAATTACTTTCGTCTTTTTCTCTATACATTTGGTAAGAAAAATATAACTAGATAGTGCAGCGTTGATAAACATGCGAAGAATGGAATAAATTCAATTGTAGTTTGAAGTAAACCCGGGAAACAGTTTACAAGCCATTACAAGATCTTTCGTAATGGATGAACCTGAATGCTGGTCAACAAAAGAGATTAACTCAGAATTGCCAAAAAAATAAGAGTATTAGATTGCTATGCTACAGGCATGTTTTAAGGTGGGATGTAAGTTATATAAAATAGACAAATGCGTAATAAGCACTGTACACTAAATTGTTAATGTGGTTTTACAAAATAAGATTGTAAGAAGACCTCTGTTTTTATGGAAACAAGCATTATCAAACGTCCTAAGGAATTTCAATATTAATTACCATATATGTAAACATGGCTTACACTGCTATTCGATTAATCATATTTCTTACATTCTAAATTTATATATATTAACTATTACTCTTGTATGTCTAGATTAATAAAAATGTTAGCACGAACCGCAGAGGTGTGGCGATATATGTTAAAATAATAATTTCAATACATAAGAATAATACTACATATTACATATTATAAAAAATATATACTTAAGCTATTGTTACATATTAACTATGTAGGAATAATAAAACAAATATTTTGGACATATTTATTTATTATAATAAAAAAATTAAACCAAATAGATACATGGATTGAAAATATATTAAAAGTAAAAAAAAATCAACAAAATTAACAATTAAAATAAAACTACGAAAATATATAATTTTAAGTAACAATAATAAACATATAATGGGTTTTATACTATGAATAAAATCTGCGCATGTTTGAGGTGGCGAAGTTTATGAGCAAGTTTAAACGATTACGTTTAATCGAGTGTATTCTACACGAACATACTTAAGAACGGTAATCGTCTGATTAATTAGTTTCCAAAATTATTATTATTAACTCAATTCATGAATTTAGAACGTTCATGGCGTAGGTAACGAAACCGAAAAACAGTATCATCATATCAGCTGAAACACGTTTACTATTGGATATAGGTCATCCACTTGGTTCGTAGGTTCTTCACCAATCTGTTGATTCTTAACAACCCCTTCGGCCAATCTACTGTTTACCATTGCCGTTAGGTTGTATTATTTAAAAAAAAAATACAATATTATGAAGTAATCGACATTACTTGAAAAAAAAAAAAACGGAAACATTATAAATTCATAAACAAATAATCAAAAGAAAAATCATTATCAACATTGATCCAGTGTATGAATAAAAAAAAATAAAAAAAAAATCTTACTACATGTAGCAGTTAAAACGTACAATATTCATACAAAAAAAATCATAAAAATGTACTTCTGTTGAAAAAAATCAATCAATTGCCATTTTGTTATATTTAATTTACGACAGTACAGCATACATCTATAAACTTTCATATTCCTCAAAGTCAAATATTCTAATAAGTATATATATAAGTATATTATTTAAAGAGAGTTTATCACTTTAACATTAAACATGATATCTGGTTTATCACAATTCACGACCTCTAAAAGACGCGAACAGTAATATAGAAAGCTTCTATAAGATAACCTATATTACAATAGCTGAGAGTAAGAGGTGATATTAAAACCACTACGGCTCGTACTATATTACAAAACCTTAAAAACGAATTATCCTAATACTAAATTAACATATGCACACGCGACTCTGTATTACTGCTATATTCGAATTGTGCTTTATACACGGCTAGGGTTAGCTGGCTGTAGACGTGTTTGCGTCTCAGTGGTAGCATCAGGGATCGCGTGACACTTGCGAATAAACTCAAACGATTATTGGTAATATTTAGAATGAAAACTTCTTTCGCATAGTCGGGATTAAAACTCGATGAAACGAAAAAGCGACAGTAAAGAGAGACAACCACATGCACCTATATGACACAACTTACGAGAGAATCAGATATAACGCATTATGCAGTGTTTTGTACACGTGTATTGTTTACATAAATATTTTAATACAATTTTGAAGGTTTCTATCGCATGTGAACTGTACACATTATTTTTTATGACTAGTAATTTAGTAATAAAATTTTTGTTGAGCAAGTATTCAAATTCGTTTTAAACTCACTTTGAGTGACGATGTTTACGTCTCGTAAGACGTTGAGTCTAAACACAGGTTTGTAATTTAAGTTGTCAGGAAATTAATTAAAATTGAGGAGACATGATTAAAACACGTTTTGCTACTGCATGCGTACGAGCCAAACTGCATTTTTCTTTAAATTGCTAATTGTCGTACGATCCCAAATACTAATATTGGTTAATACTAATATTATTATATATTTATAACAGAGTTGCTAATATCTCATAAAATACAGAATTTCATTACACGTATATAATACTTTTTAATTACTTTATGACACACAAACAAAATACTATAAAATTAAATCCAATCTGCATAATTACTACCTAAATATAAAAGAAAAATATATTTTCAAGCACATTTACAAAATAAATTTTTGACCAAAGTTAAAAATATTTTTCTTTTCAGTATTAAATAGGAAACAAATCATTCGCAAAATTACTTTACAATTAATAAAAAATCGAAATATTTTACAATAATTTAGATATAAATAATTAGAGAATTTGCAACTCTGTACTAATAAAATACTTTAATTATAGTCTAAATGTTAAAGTACGATTATTATATGTTTAAATCGGTACCTAATGATTATTTTTATATTAAACGTTAGGAATATTAATATGTATTAATTAATTAGTATAATCCTTATAATTACATTTGTTTAGGCAAGAAATTACTTAAATATAGAAAGTTTTACATAAGAAAAATGTGCGTGTTAACGTTATGTCGTGGTCGATGATAAAAAAAAATCTGGTCGTCATATGTAAGAAACAGTTCCCGATTACAAAGTATCGTAGCCCAAATCTTTATAGAAATTCCCATGTCTAAAAGTGAATCAATAAAACCAACGTTATAAGGCCGAAGTACTGTGGGTTTGTGATATTATACTAGGATGTAAATTTAATGCATATACATAAAACAAACACTCTGTTGTATTTCAAGTGAAGTTATAATTTATCAAACAATTATAAAACCATACCATTCTTAATTGTAGTTTCTTCTGCGTTTTCGTATTCTATTTAATTGGACAGTCATATACATTTTTATTTCGGTTTAACAAGGTGAAGCATGTAACACTCCCAATACGATATAAATAAAATATGACTTTTCGAGAATTTTTATATGATTTGAGCACGAGTTTTTTAATTTAAAATGTCGAGCACCTACATTTTGTAATTCAAGCGTCTAAATTTTAGACCTCCAGAGTCTAAATTTTAAAGTCTCACCGTTTGAACTTTAGAGGTTGAGCATCTAAATTTAAATGTTCCAGAGTCTACATTTAAAAGGCCCACCGTTTGAACTTTAGAGGTTGACTATCTAAATTTTAGATTAACTGAGCCTAATTTGTAACAGATGCACAGCTTGAATTTTAGAGTTTGAGCATGCAAGTTTTAGAGCTTCAGAGTTTAAATTTTAAAGGTGCATTGTCTGAAGTTTACAGGTTGAGTATCTAAATTTTAGAGTTCAAGAGTCTAAATTTAACAGGTGAAACGTCAGAACTTTAGAGGCAAAGCTTCTAAATTTTAGACAACGAGCACTTCCATTTTCAAGGAACTCTAGTACTTATCGATAGACATTGGTCAGCCTTTTAAAATTAGTTGGTAAAAATAGTGAACGCATATTAATTGGCATATAGTTAGTAGAGGTCTTAATATAAACTTTATTACAATAATCTTATAAATAACTCTGTTACTACATACATTTTTAAACATAATCGAGATTCATGCATCACATCCCGTGACACTTTTCTAGTCAATTTACTTAATAATTCATTATTTATACAGACTACTCCATATTCATTCACTTATAGATTCAGAGAATGGCAAGCTATTGAAGAAGGGAATGATTCACTGAAAGAAAGAAAGAAGAATGAATATGATGAATGCAAGAAAAGAGCAAAAAATGTTGTAGCCGTAGCAAGGGCAGAGGCACAAGATGCCTTATACTGTGCATTAGAAAGTCCGGAAGCCCATAATCATGTGTACCGGCTAGCGAAGGAGAAAGAAGAACGCAAGATATATCACATATGAAGTGCATGAGGGATGAAGCAGATGTGATAATTCCGGATGATGAGAGAATAAAAGATAGATGGAAGTCATATTTCGCGAAGTTAATGAACGAAGAGAATAATTGGAGTAGAGTGCTGGAAAATGTATCAATAAATATGGGATTAGTAAAGGAAATAAGTGTTGATGAAGTGAAGATGGCTGTAAGCGGAATGAAGAATAGGAAAGCGTTATGACCTGTTGGAATACCAGTTGAAGTATGGAAGGTACTAGGACCAGAGGGATGGAGGTGGTTGGCTTTATTCTTCAATAAATTATTGCAGGAAGAAGCGATACCTGAGGAATGGTGCAAGAGTTATCTCATGCCCATTTATAAAAACAAGGGAGATGTGCAGGAATGTAGTAATTATCGGGGAAAAAAGTTAATACCTCAGAGTATGAAAGTATGGGAAAGAATAATTGAGCGACGCCTGAGAAAAGAGAGTGAAATTTCACGAAATCAGTTTGGTTTTATGCCGGGTCGAGGGTCAGTGGATGCAATTTTTGTCGTTCGCCAAATTTAGAGAGATGCACAAAAATCTTCACATGGTGTTCATTGACCTGGAGAAGGCGTATGATCGAGTTCCTCGTGATGTGTTGTGGTGGGCCCTTAAGAAGAAAGGAGTGCCTGGAAAGTACCTGCTGTTGATTCAGGCTATGTACTACAGATGTAGTACGCAAGTTCGAACCGCAGTGGGTGTCACAGACAGTTTCAATGTGACTGTTGGCCTGCACCAGGGGTCGGCTCATAGCCCGTACCTCTTCCTGTTAATTATGGACGCCCTTACGTCGGATATACAGGAGGAGGCACCCTGGTGTATGTTGTTTGAACAGACTGGAGGTGTGGAGGCAGAGACTGGAGAACGTAGGCCCAAAAATAGGTCAAAACAAATCAGAATATATGTTCTGGGACTTTAGCGGCATCTCCGGTGCTCGGACAATAACACTAACGGGAGTGCCCCTACCGGTCTGTTTCGACTTTCGTTACCTCGGGTCACTCATACAAAGTGACGGTGACATCGACCGAGAGGTGAGGCAGAGAATCAACTCAGGTTGGATGAAATGGCGACAGGTCTCAGGCATAACTTGCGACTGTAGGATGCCCGTCAAACTGAAGGGCAGAATACACAAGTCCGTTATAAGACCTGTCATATTGTATGGATCAGAATGTTGGGCTGGTAAGAAGATGGATGAAAAACGACTGTATGTAGCAGAGATGCGAATGTTGAGATGGATGTATGGCGTGACCAGAATGGATAAGATCAGGAATGATTATATTAGAGGAAGTTTGAAAGTGGCGCCAGTGACAGAAAAGATGAGAGGGAATCGTTTGTCTTGGTATGGACATGTTTTGAGAAGAGATGAAACCCATGTGACGAAAAAAGTGATGACTATGAATGTTGAGGGATGGAGAGGGAGAGGTCGTCCAAACAAAAGATGGATGGAGTGTGTTAGGAAAGATATGAAGGCAAAAGGGGTGAATGAAGATATGGTGACTGATAGAGCTGTATGGAAGAAGACATACTGCGCCGAACCCAAATAGCAAATTGGGAGCAGGATGGTGATGATGATGATGACAGACTACTCCATATCTATTTCGGAAGTTAGTTTTAAAAACGGTTAACAGTAAAGGTAACGTTCCAATAAGCCGAAGTGAATTCGAAATGCCAAATTTCTATAAATTCTTCGTAAGATCGCAATTAAATTACTGGAAGCGCAAAATAAAATCAATAAAATTACAAAAGTCGGAACATTTCAACTAAAGAAATAAATGAACGAACAGCGATTTAAAATAGTACTATTATTCCAACCTTTCCTTTAGCGTGTATGTACTAATGGTTGCTAAATAAACAAAACTAGGAAATTAAAAAAAAAAACTCTTACATTCGTTATAACTATTTGTTAAAAGGTAAAAAAACCTAGAGATAGCAAAAAAAAACCCTAACACTTTAAAACTAAATATGAGTCTAAAGACTAATGTTTTTCATGAAATCTATTTTAGGAATAGTTAGGTTGTACTATACACATTATGAATAACTGTTACACTGAATGGATCTGCCTAAATATATCTTTATCTAATTTGATACGTTATTATAGTCTTAATATATTACTTATCAAATATATTACTCTATTATAATGAATTCCTTAATATCAGTATGAAAAATAACATAATATAAGCTTTTTCACACCTCAGTATCCATCGTTCCGATACGCTAATAGAACCATAACTAGAGCGCAAATGTCAGCCCGCAAATAAAAATAAATTTCTCTCTGTTTCGACACATGTCATATATTACATTTCTTACTAATCTAATTCATTAACACTATTGTTAGATTATGGACTGCTTAAAATATGCTGCTTATCTACAATTATATTACTTACCTATAAAATTGATTATATATGTATTAACACATTAGGATATATAGACACCAATAAAGAGAATCAAAAGTATAGTTATGATTATTTACAAAGCTACATGTATACTCTAAATTATTATTTAATAAATATTTCGCATATACAAATATGTCAATATATTTAGTTTAAAATAATAATGAAAATATTAAAAATCGTGTAAATAAAAAACCCAATAATCTTTCTACTGAAATGAGAACAGAAAACTTTAGAATACGATTTTTTATAAATACTGCACGAACGAAACAATCTAAGTTTTCGCATAGATAAAGTCTATGTAAATTTAAATTCATACTGTCGACGTAAAACAAATATAGTCTATGGTAAAAAAGTTTCATAGAGAATAGAGATTGTTGTCATATAATTTAAAAATGTTACCAGATTGTAACCGTAAGTATTACGTAACGCAACTTTTGAAGATTTTTGACTCCCCCCCTCCTCAAATGTAACGCGCCGTTACATTTTTCTGTACTTCCCCCGTCACCCCCTCTACAAACGTTACATAGCACACAAGTAAGCATTTTTACCTAAAAGTCATAATTATGTTTCACCATTTTTAATTAAAAAAAACTCTTAAAATAAATAACATATTTATTAAATTCAAATGGACTAGTTTTTTATTTAAATAAAAAAAAAAACATGTTTCGTAACACGTTGTTCCAACTTACTTCGCATCGTAAGGTTTTACAAGAACCACCCCTAAATTGCGTTCCGTAATACTTGAAAGGCCCCTAAATTGAATTGAATTACATTTAAATTCATTATAGTTGAAATTTGATTATTGAGTGATAACTGGATAAAATGAAAGTTTTATGTGATAACAAGCCTCGGAGTGGGTAATATGTTGCTGTGTTCCGCAAACATGAAAGCTGTCACCCATTTCAGCTGGTCCTCGGTGACTGCGCCGGCGATCGTGTTACCGAACCACGGCCGCTCTTTGCTCCTATAAACAAGAAACAGTAGCTCAGTGGTAGTTTATACCGACACCGTATCAACAAACATCAATTTGAATCCGTACCAGGAGCTTTAACCTTCAGTTCGTTAATCGTTATAGAATGCTTTTAGTACCCTCACCCTTACAGAGCCCTCAATTAAGCCACTACTAACATTTCATAACATTTTTAATAGTTTATAGGTGGCTGTTATCTCACCTGATCTTAAGTGACGATATGTCCCAAGTTCGTAAATACGCTAAACCTGTGGAGTATTTGGTGACAGATTAGCAACTTGAGGGTGGTAGTTAGCCAGGGGGAAATCAGAAACAGCCTTACCACCACGCCTAATTTTTTCATTTTTGAATTAAATTACATTGAGTTAGACGATAATTTTTAATAGACTATTACTCAGAATGATACTGAAACGAATGAAAGAAAAAATGGACTCAGAATGGATGGAATGAAGTTTTTCGGGCGTTACCGTGACCACATACATCGTCCGAACATATAGACAACCCGACGTCCACCGAAATATTTATTCAAAACGGTTTCTTTTATACTATCTAAAAAAAAAAAAGTATTAACTGTCATAAAAAAGTGTTTTATTGATATTTATCATTTAATACTCAAAGTGCAAAAAAGATTGGATAAAAGCCGAGATAATTGCTTGACCTTGAGAGAGAGAGAGTAGAGCACTACTCGAACGCTTCGCAATATGAGACGTGAAAAAAAGACAATATTCATAATAGTTAATTATAACTGGCATTTTTACTAATAACTTCGATTTTACTACACGCGCATACATATGATTTCCAAAAAGAGCATGATTAAAATAAATCAATGTTTACAAAATAGAACAATAAATATTTTACTACAAGAATATTCTTGTATATATTTTTGTGGTGAATAAATAAATCTATATTCTGGACTTTAATGGACATAGTGGTAAGCTAGTTATAGTGACTATTTTATACATAATTTTTCGTTATTAAATAATATATCCTTTTTAGCTCCTTTTAAGGACAGTTGATTTTTTAGTGGTCGCCATTGTTTTTGTATACAGATTGGATTGGATACAGAAAAAGGAATTAATGCAGCTTTTGCTATTATTATAATAATGTATTTTATTTTATTACAGAATAATATATTATTATACATTTTAATAGATGGTTATAACACCGTCATACTGCCATGCTATTAAATAAAAACAAGGTGTGGATTGAAGAAATTTAGCACTAAGGCGATGATGGTATATACAAAGGCGAAAAATATATAGTGTTTTTTTTTTGTTTACCGTTTCTGTTTGTTTTTCTGTATGAATGTGATCGCCCAACGCGACTGCGGGTTCCGTTTCGGTTCGTAACCACTGTACCATAGGATGTCCTTTACGTTCCATTCCTCGATTTTATGCGAACCCTAAAAAAACATTATTGATAACTATGAGATTTCATATCAATCATAAAGTATGTGTTCATGAACGATCTAGTAAACAGGATGTCTGAATTATCAAATGAAATATAACTAAAATAGAGCACCGAGTGTATTAGAATATCGAACGTACAATAACGAAGGTTGTTATTTCGATACGGATAAATCACTTTTTTATTGTGAGAAATTTTAGTCTTTCGATGAATACATATACAGTTTCATCCGGATATACCGACATAGAAGGGACCGTATGACTTAGAACGGTATATACAAAGGTCGTTATAAGCAATGCACAGTTTTTTATAATGATTCGGTTCTATGATAAATAAATAGACATTTTTTAATGAATTTTAAAAGTGTTTTGAATTTTACTAGCCATTTACCCGCAAAAAATCTTAACTTATATCAGAATTAAACTTATCGTTATGAGCGACAAATTTTTGTAGTTGTCAGAGCGGTTAACTGTCGCTCGTTATTCATTCTAAATAAATGTTAACAAATAGTTGACGGCAAAATGGCATGAATTGCGGGTGAGGGAAAAATGGTTAAGCTAATAAAAAAAAAACATGATATCATTATAATAAGAGTCTAAATTGTAGTGTTTTGTTTTAGTGAAAAGATTGACAATTGGTCGCTATAGACGTTATATTCCGATGGCAGTTCGTTGCTTTAATTGATATGCTGCATTATCCGATTTTGTTATAAGCGGCATGTTTACATAAGTAATTAAATAGGGATTCGTGCAAGACTTTGGCGTTTATGCAATAATGGTTATTTATATCTAATCTTCACAAATGTCAAAGCAATATAATATTTCAAACAACGTAAAAATAATTGGGAACATGGAAAAAGTGCACGCCTCATAACGTAATAATAATTGAATGATATAGATTTAATCATTTATATTAAATAGAAAATAATTCGATGTAATTCTAGAGCTAATTAAAAAGGTCCCAATACATTAAGTTTTTTGGGCGTAATCTTTACACATCCATACACACAGACATCCGGACGTCCACGGATTTTTTTTCAATTAGTTTTTTTAGTACATAATGAAATAAATGAATTAAAAAATCCTCAAGTGTGATGGTAGATTATTTTTTTGGTTAATAAAACATTTGTATTGCTGTAAAAACACAAAAGATTTAAAATATTAAAGCCATTAAAGTCTCGAAAATTGCTCGACTTTGGAATGCTGAGAGTAATGTATGACCTCAAACGCTTCGCGTTATGAGGAGTGCAAATGAGTAAAAATCCAAAAAAAAAAAAAAAACTAACCTGTTTATCTTTAAAATAACACAAATTTGGACCTTGTACTTCGAACATGTGCAGCTTGAAGCTCTTAGAGGAGTCGCTCGCGAAGCGCAACTCACCGCAGACCAGCGACGTGCTATGCCTTAGATTGTCTATTTCGTGCAATATTTTATTATCTTTAATCAACAAATAGTTGTTTTTCCTATCCTCCTCGTCCCAGTATCCCCATCGAAGGACAACGTCTAGTACCACCTCGTCGATATGAACGATACGTCTCAATGCTTCGTTGCAGATAACTTCCTCTAACATAATTAGATGCGACTCTGTATTCGCTTTCTCACACAGTTCGATACATATATCAGCGCTTGTTTTATTGGGTGTGAGCTGGAAATAAAACAGTTTATATGCTTCACAGCAAAAGAGATTCATTGAAATCTATATATATATATATATATATATATATATATACACAAAATTGGATAATTGATTTTTTATTGTCTTCGTTATAGTAGTCTGGAGAAGGTTTGTACAAAAATAAACGAAACCATTTTTTTTTAATGTCATAATATGCAAAGTAATGAAAAGAATGTTTAGCGTTACGGCTACAATCTCACCTGATCTTAAATAACAATATGGCCCAAGTTGGTGGACACGCTGAACCTGTGCAGAGACTGGCTCTCAAATGCATCTGCCGGAACACAACTGTAGGTATATGGGAGTAGATTTTCAACTTGAGGGTGGTAGCTAGCCAGGTGGGCATTAGGAAAAACCCTACTACCCTGCTATTGTTACCTAACGATGTTTTCCTTCACTGAAAGCTCAAGGTCATTGTAAGTGGATTCGAACTCACGTCCCTTGACGCGGAGTCTGTACATACTACCACTGAGCTATCATCGCTTTAAACATGTTAAAATTTCGTAGCTACTCACAGCTACTTGGAAGCAGGTGGATCTATCTGTGACGTAGACCCAGGTCTTGAGGTCTCCGGCAGCTCTGGGTGCCGCAGGGGCGGAGTTGCTGAGCACTCGCATCAACACTCGCCTCACAGCGGCCTCTCGCAGTGTCTCAGCTTCAGTCGGCTCCCAAACGGATACATAATTCGCAATCAGATCTCGCACTACGAACACTTCTTTTGAAGACCACGCGGTCTGCAGTGTATTTGTTGTCTGCAAACCGTTAAATTAATTATTATAGAGGCGATTCACAATTAACGGACATTGTATATATCGACGCATTGAGACTCCAAAAACAATTTCAAAGCAGTCATGAGGACTGCCGACAGAAGTGAAAATTTAAAACTATATAAAAACAGTTGCTATTTTGGATATCCAAATTAATTGTTTGATCTTTAATTAAAACTGTTTACCCCGCAAGAAGTTATGCTAATAAGAACAGATACAGTTTGTACGTTAACAAGTCATGTGACCATGTTGATGACGACTTACATGAATTTACTCCCTATAAACCGCGCTATAGAAGATTTCACTTCAAAAAGTGGTTTTTGGGTGAAACATAATTGCACCTACTCTAATATGTATCAAAATTATTTTGTTTACTTTTGGCTCTTCAACATGAACATTAAATTAGTGGTATTAAGTATACAATCGGTATTTATATATATTTGTATGTAATTGGTATCTTAAAACAATTTGGATCAAAGTTTTCTATTTACAATTGTATAAACAACATAATTATTTAATTTAGTCGTGATATATAAATATGAATTCCTACAACGAGCATGAGCTTTGGGTGAAAGAAAATATCGTTAACGATTTATAACTAACCAAGGCAGCTGGCATAATAGTGGGTGCCCAGACTGACGCCAGGTTCTCTGCATTCATTTTGTTGATATGCGCCATCGTGTGCAGGAAGTGAAGGTGAGCGAACAGGACCCTTGCCGTGTGTCGGGGCACTAAGGGCAGTGACGTCATCACACGCCTAAACTCCGCGTGTCGGTTTTGCTCGTCTTCTAATACTACGATAAATAAGTAGACAGGCCAAATTTATACACAACGTTACGAAATTACAACATTATAAATGCCACCTTTTATTTAAATAACTCTTTACATCCTGAGTTTACTCATATAGAGGTCTATATTTGCACGAAGCCAAGCAAGAGCTCGATTACCCAGTTTGAATATGTTCTTAGATATAGCTAGTATTAATTATTGAACAAAATTCTTAACATTCATAATGCACAGACCTTTTTCTTTGGATATAAAAATAAATTTACCGATTCCCTTGCACAGGCGTACAACGCATTATTCGGGCGCAGGTTATTGTAGGAGGTATGTATATGTGGGCGACTCAAAAGGTGACAAGCAGATTCTAATACCCACAAAGAACACTACATCGACACTTTGATCCCCCGTGTTGCCAGAGACCAACAACAGCGCCCACACTTCTAGTCTTTGACAGGAGTTCCATTCAGACTTCCAATGCCTTCTTACCTACCCACAACGCACAGCCTCAGTAAGTAAATACATAAAACTTTGCATAGCAGTTTTTTACACAACGTTGATGAATACTAAGCATTTTTCGCTATCCAACTGGCTACCATTATTGCTTATAATAATAGAATAAGATAATAATAAGATAATTAATCTTGCGAATTTGGAATTCGATACAAATCTGTTGTAGAAAGGATAGATAGTTACATTATTAACGCACAGCAAGTCTGAAAGGCAACAGCGTTTTACATAAGTAACAATATATTCGCGACTTCTGTATTCGTTTAATGCCAAAAATAGAGCATACCAAAACTTTCAGATATGTATTTTTAATCCAAAAAAATCCTGAATCTTTTAGTGGGCACCGAGCAATGTTTTTAACATTACTACCAGCTCGGATATAAAGCATGTTTTGTTTACCAGTTATTAAAAAGCTGAGTTGAATTTTTCTAAATTATAGAAGTAATATGTTAGTAGACATAATGCAGAAAAAAATACATACCTACCTTAGAAAATAATCGTTTATGTTTCAATGATATTTATCTTTTAATTGTATTAAACTGTATTATTTTATGTTCCAGCCAATGTGCAACTTACCGAGAGCAGATATGAGAGCCTGATGATGTTCCTGGGGTATGAGAGATTCAGGCAGGTCCCTGAAGAACCTCTTCAAAACGCCGGCGACGTCGTGTTCCGAATGCTGATCGGGGCTAAGCTGTACGGACCACGAGTCCCGCCTGAAACGAGCGAGCAGTTCCGACAGCACTGAACTGCTGCCACCACGACGGTATATACCTTCAGAAAGACTCCCTGGAAACAAACAAAATCTCACAATATCAAAAAATTAATCTACATAATCGCGACAATGTTTGCAACTGCAACATACTGGAGAGCGGAATGTCCAAAAACGTTATTACTTCTGCTTGAACTTCGGATATTTTTTTACTTTATAGATTTAGCTTTATAGCCACAATTTCACCTGATGTTAAGAAACTATGTGACCCAAGATGGTGGACACTATACGCTTAGTAAATGGACTGGCACTCAAATGCACATCTATAGGTGTTTGGCGACAGATTTCACCTTGAGTGTAGCTAGCCAGTTGAGCATTAGAAATAACTCTACCCATATACGGTGATTTCATCACGACGTTTTCCTTTGCCGACGAGCTCAGGCTCATTGCAGGGATTCGAACTCACGTCCGCACCAAGTAGGCCATAATCGTTGTAAATCGTTTCGAACCGGCAAGCGATTTAGCAAAGAGTAGTGTTATAGTCACTACTGTATGCTAACCGAATTAAGTAATACACTACGTATAAATACACAGCATTATTTGAAACACACAGGTAACCAAATCAAAAACCGAGGCCAATTGTGCATTGCGTATTATCCAAGCACGTAGACACAACAATGGCAACCTGTTGACGGCCTCAGTCTATTCAACAGGTTCAACTCCCTAAATACCCGTGCCCCGAAGCGCCTACGTAAATTGGATTGTGAGAGAGCCTAGTCGGCTCTGCAACAACACGGGCATGCAAAACGTTAAACAATCCATAGTCGTTACACTAAAACTGAGTTATTACATTAATAACAAAATAATACCAGTAATTAATATATGTGACAGGATATTTAAATAGAAATCCATAATTAAAAAGTTATTTAAAACAAAAATCACTTAATATACTCACCATGCGCGTATATAAAACTAAGACACTTATCGACGATAGTGGGCACGTCGTCCTTCGTTAATTGCTGATGATGTATATGAGCGCCGTTATTGTAAGCAGCCAGTTTTATCATATATCGCCAACCCTGGAAAAAAATAAATTAATACATTCCCGTACGGAATAAACATGTCTCGCTAATATCCGTGAGCTCATATTTATATAAATTTCACAATATATTTTATATTAGCTGTCCCCGTAACTTCGTTCGCGGTAAATTAAATATTATTTAATAAGTTTTGCCCTTTTTTGTAACTTTTCCCCTAACAGCTTTGCTCGTATTGGTAGTGGCGCAATGTTCCTTAATCCATTACCCTAACAAAAACAAAAATAATTTTTGAAATCCCATTGGTAGTTTTCTAAGATTAGCGCGTTCAAACAAACACACTTTTCCACTTTATAATATTAATTAAGATATTTATTTATGTGCTTATTTAGCTTAGCTGCTGGTACGTCTTATGTATGAAGTGAGAATGGAAATTATGTTTTATAAGAAATTTTGTAGATTAGCCAACTAAGTGATTAATGTTTTTAAATGAGAAGAATTAAAAAAAACTTTATTTAATTCAATATTGCCCGTTTTTATCGATACATTTTTACTATCTTTTTAGGCAGTAAATCATACCATGGTTATAAAACTTCTTATTTTACCAGTAAAAACTGAATTAAATCTGATTTTACCTTATCAGTCAAAATTTTTACACTTAAGGAATTATGTATGAAACGTGGTGAAATGTCAAGGGTACATATTATAGCCATGGCAACAGATCCCGACTTAATTCCAATTGGTTTTGGTGAGTAGCAACCGATACGTTTTCCCTTAATTCGATACAATTTATAAAACAGAAATCTAGAGAGAACAGAGATAAACTTAATAAAACTATAAGGAATTAAATAAAATAAAGGCCTAAAATTAAGGAGAAAATGAAATACTGAGACCTGTGTGAGACCTGCGAACTGTTGGAGAGTTCTATGCAGATCTATTTGCGTCAAAAGACATAGCAGAGGCAAAGCAAAGTAGCCAGACATCTCAGACCCTAGAGCGATTTCAATTGCGCGGTAAGAGGACGATATGTTTCTATATATCACCCTACCATTGTAACATTGAATTTGCGCTGAGCCAAATGAAACGTGGGAAAGCATCTCGAGAAGATGAAGTTCATGTGAAAATATTGCTAAAGGATAAGTTTGCAGTTGTATTATCTTATTACGCCTAAACCGTGGAAAAGTGCTACGGGTTCAATTTTACACAAATAAATAAACCTGTTAAGTTAGTCACGGTAAAATCTTCTCTAGCCAGGAGCTCTTTCGATATCGGGTACAAATAGAGGATCCAATTCTTAGGACATCATAGGTAAGGTAGCGACTGTCCTGACATCCGGGATATATTATATTGATAATAATAATGTATATTTACTTCGATATCGTATTCGAGACTGACGTTTTCTTTTTCACGTTCTCTGTCCCCGAACTCCAGATTTTGATTCACAGGCAAATTCTTTTGTCCTTTCAATTCGATGTCTTCTTCCTTCGATATATCAAATTTATACGTTTCTTCGTTCATGGCCACCTCAATTAATCCAGTAAACTCTAATGTTACACAAAGCGCATGCTATAAAATTCTATGACAGTTGACATCGAAATAGTAAGTTAGTAGAAAACTTTCGGGTGTCCCTTATGAAATAAATATAATAATGAAACAATAATATATAATTAATAATAATATAGATAATAGAATATTGCGACAGATCAAATTAAATCTAATCATTACAATTTGAAATGCACACCGTAATCTTTTAACTCGGATAAAACGAATGAAAATATCTAATCGACACAATGTTTTACTAAATTTAAAGTGAAAGACTAAACAATAAGAAAATGTTATAAGTTAGGTGCTTTAAACACAATGGCGAAATAAATTATGTGCTATAACCGTTTATTGACATAACCCGCAATCACTTAGCTGTCAACCCGATATTGTAATAGGTTGCCAGTTCTCTTCGCAGATTCATTAAAATTCGCCCCTATCTGAATTCGGAACTAGAAAAATTCAGTAAAATGATAAAGCATTTTACAAGAATAACAATGATTAAGATAATTTTTATATGGTAGTGCCTTAGGTGTTTTTAAAGCGATATTAGTTTTGTAATAGAATTATTAAACAATATGTAAACTGTTTCTTACATAAGAATCCTAAAAATTTTATTTATTAAAATCCGACTTTTAGGTAAAGAAAAACATCGTTATATTGTTCACTATCTATCAGTCTATCGATCCTACTTTAAAATCTGTCACTTACTACGGTTGATGGGTCTTATGGTGACATTCGCGGGTAAATTACTCTCGCCTAAGTGGATTAACCTGTTAGACGAAATTCTCATTTAACATCAAATAAATTGTATGTAGAAGCGACTTATATAGAATATAAAAATAAAACTTTAACATACACATTCTAATTCATTTCAGAAAACGAAAGTATCAGTTTGTTGCACGGATAAACAAGACCAGAATAATAAAAAAAAAAGCAGTTTCGGATATACCTAATGTACAAATATACGATTGTAATGCAGTTATGAGTGACGATAACGAATATTGTCCACGTGTGAAACGGTGGCAAACCCAATTTCAGTATCCAATTTAACTCTCTAGTACGACCGACAACCACAGAGTAATATCATGAATTTGCAGGTTTGCCACAACGACAAAATAACAATGACTGTAGTTGATTTTCATTTATCCACAGTCTACGATTTTATACAGTAGCTATTAATAATAAGTTGCACTGACTAATACTATATCGGAATCAGCCGTAATAAAAATTTGTGAATGTAAAAAAAATGACGAATTATCTCCAACACTGAATTGGGAATAAATTAAAAAATAAAACATAAAAAAATAGTATCAAACAAAAATCATGGTCACATAAACATTACAAGAAATATAATAATGTCGAACTCATTGCATATTACAGAACAAAGTATGTTTATAATAAAAGTGCTAGCTGTAAAAAACTGTTCCTATAATCAGAAAAGTGAATAAAATGTTTACAATTTAAATAAATAAAAAAAACGCATAATTGGTGAACTGACGTTACTAGTGACGTTTACAGATATCGTTGCGCGTACAGAATAATCTCGTTTTATTTTACATGCATATGGCAAAGTAAAAAAACGAATATAGGACAACATTCATTCAGAGGCGTGGGATATTAGTTTGATGTCAGTATTCGATGTTTAAACTGAATTACTAAAGTAACCAAGACATTTACAATAATGATTTAAGATTGTATTATTAATACATGAGTGACTGCTTAAAAAAATAAATATCTTACTTAATTCGGAAAGTAAAAAATTGTCTAAACACAATATTTCAATACGATTTATTACGATAGAAACCAATTACATATGAGCATATACCCAAATTATAATACTTAATAACTTATACTTAATACTTAACTGTATAAGTTATTACTTAACTTATTACTTAACTGTAATACTCAATAGTATAAGATAATGATATTATCGATTATGCAATTTTATATAACTTACAACACAAAATTAAAATAAATATAATACAAAAATACCGTTTAATATCCTATACTCAGTTTAAAATGTTGTAATTTTAACAAAAACTTAAGTTAATCTATAAAAATCGATATTAATATTATAGCGGAACAGTTTGTTCGTATGAACGCACTGATCTTAAAAACTATCAGTCTTACGTTACGTTAACATTTATTTTCAATAATACTTTTTGATTATATGTTACTAGCCGTGTTCGTGACTTCGTTTGTATGGAATAAAAAAATATTTAATCTTTTTTGCCCATTTTTGTAACTATTTTCAATACTGCTTTGCTTCTGTAGGTAATAGTGTGATGTTAATTAGTCTAAAGCTTTTCTCAATTATGGCACTATCAAATACAAAAAATATTTTTCAAATCTAACTGGTAGTAGATTATAGGCGGTAGATTAGCGCAATAATCCACACACACTTTTCCTCTTTATAATATAAAATATATAATAACTAATGTGTGATAAACGCGTATAAAGTTTAATATAAATTACTTACATGCCTACACAAGCTATGAAGGATAAAAAATTTATAAATTTCCACGCGAATATTATGGTTTATTTTGGGAATAATTCTTTAACATATATACGCACAATGAAAACCATATTTTGAAAGGGAAATTCAGTCATTAAGTCGCATCTTAATTACCTTGACTTTACTTTATACCGGGAAAGCCAACGAGTTTATAATATTTTCGCGCAATATTAATAAGATAGCTTTTTGTAAGAAGATTAACACAAATAAATTGATGCTGAATATTCAACGAATATATATTGTAACTCATTTTTTTATGTATTTAAGCAAATTTCTATTTCTTGTATCTAAGCTAGCAAGAATTAAGTACGGAGATAAAAAAATACATTAGTAGTTATGTACTTTGTTTCCGTTAATTTTGTTTATAACTTGACACGACATTTGCAAAATTGCTTGCACAGGCAAATGCTATAATAGATGAAAAGACATAGTTTAAAGTAACTATTAAAAAGCACATTACCTTAAGTTCTCTCTCGTGTGGAAATCTGAGGTAGAGAGTAGCATGAGGGCAGTCGAGCAGTAAGTTGGCACTACCATCTGTTGGGCACAGTAGTTTCGTCTCATCGTCTGTATCTTGCGTCACTGTTGACAAATTGTGAGCCACAGTCTATTAACTCTGCGATTATTACGTTATTTTATGTAAGCTGTGCAAAGTTTGATACATCAGTAATATTGGTTCTAAAGTCTAATACGTCTCGCAGTATTCAATGGGCACCGAAATTGATACGCTCAGTATTTGATATAAAAACAGTATCTAATCATTTAGTGATTAACCTTAGATTAACATTCGATCGTATCTGGAATTGTTTGTAAATAGTTGTGGGTAAGTAAACACTTAACATTCCATTGTATTATTACAAAATAGTACAGTTATTGGTATAAAATATTACTGGGCTTCAGACTAGATTCATCTTTTTTTTATTATTCTTATTTTATTCTTTATCTGACTACCAACTGTTGTTATCCATAGTTATGCTTACGAATATTATAAATGCTAAAGTAAGTAAGTGTTTGTTACGCTTTAACGATTAAACGACTGAATCAATTATGACGAATTTTGGTATAGAGATAGATGGAAACGTGGAGACGTTGATAGGCTACTTTTTCTTGCCCAAACTTATTGAAAGTGGGGTAAATAGAGGGATAAACTTTGATTGAAACTTCTTTTGCGTAATCCGATTTGTTAGACAAAATCAATATTAACGCGAACGAAGCCGCAGGTAAAAGTTAGAAATAAATAAATTACTTAGTCAACCCAATCTATATAAGCAACTGTTGTGGTTTAACACCAATACCACATGTATGAATACAAAAATCTTAATCATTCTTTACACTCTTTAAAACAATTACTATTATTGATTCGACTCACTATCAAAATTTAAAGTAACTTATAAAGTAATGTATCCTGAAATATATAAACGACAATGTATAATTTTCATATATGGGTGAATCCGTTCTAACGGTTTTTTTATTAAAAATTTTAAGATTTCGAAATTAAACTTTCTCAATTTTGTATGCATATTACTTATCTGTTTCCTTGTCAAAAAAAAAAAAAATCTGAGAGGATTTTACAACTTCAAAGCGTCAAAAACGAGAAACAAATTTCAAATGTTACGTTCAACGCTACTAATTTATCCACGATACTGATATAAAATGAAAAGGAATTCAATGTTAACTTGATACATTAAACAAAAAGTGTGTAAACTTTTTTCAGTTTGATCATAAGCATTAGACTTTATGAGATACTTATTTGAAATCATTTATTGCGACAAATAATTAAGGTAGGTTTAATGGTAAATTCTAGAAATGGACATGACACGGTACTGACATTTAAGTGATATATTCTATGTTTTTTCTAAGTGGTAAGTTATAAAAAAATAATGTTGAAATATGTTTATAATTATCCAATTAACAGAAAAAACACAAAAAATAACTGATTATTAATTAATGACATGTGAGAATAAACAATACAGGACATTGAATATCACAATCATTATCAATCAGAAATAAGTACTTAACACTTAGGCAGAATATGTTATAATAAAAAAAAACTGTTATGACGTAGTTATATTGCACGAAAGCAATACAATTAGTAAACTCATTATCGTTACTAAAACAAGTCGTAAAATAATGTTTTGTTTTTTAAACCCACGTGTATTTGGTTTGTTGATTTTAGATTTCCTGTTATAATCCCATGAAATAAATTATAACAAAAAAGTGTGTGTGTGTGTGTGTGTGTGTGTATTCGCTCTGACGTACGACTGGAGTTTACACTCGTTTAGTACAAATGTCATGGGACGAACAATTTCGCGATTGTCAAAGTGAAAAGCGCGCAAGGTATGTTGCACAGAAAATCGTAAAGCTATAGAGTTAACGCTTGTACTATGTATCTCTTCATAAAATTTTCAATCGGGGGTCTTATATGAAAACTCGATTCTTATGCAGTAAACTTCAATAATACACATAAAAACTGGAACAGTGCCTCGTGAACCAAAATGTAATATATGTGTAGGGATGTAGTTTTAAGAGGGTGATATCATAAAACGATAATCATTACAATGTTTTTAATTTCTGATTTGTTTAATAAAATATAATATTTAATGAGCGATTGATTTAATTAATATTCGCTATAATTACGTTGGTGACGGCACCAGTAAGTTGGGTAGGAGGCGGTATTGATTTTACTAAAAGCATTGGCATCGCGACGTGATGTTGTGCGGGGAAGGGCCTAATTAGATTCAGTCGGCAACTTAGGAAAATAAAAGATAAACATCTTATTAAAATGTACAAAGTATTAGTGAATACAAACATTGACCTTCAAATAATTATACGCGTATACATTTATTTTATATAGAAAACTGAGAGCATCAAAGTTAAATCAGAACAAAACCTGCTTTTTACTTAATATGTTTACATTCTATATCTAATAAGATATACCTATACAGTAGTAATCTTCCGTACGTATTAACTATACAAATAAAACTGTATTCTCCGTTAAAATTATATTTCAATATACCATTTTCGTTTTATCCTACAATACTTTTCTGTCTATCAAAATCATTTCACTGAAAATTCAGAAATCTTTGCAACTGTTAATTAATTAATCTAGTCAGTTCCCGGCAGATATCAAAATTAAACATGACGTTACACGAAATGTTGAAATTTCGTTAAAATAAAACACGCTTGAAATTATAATACAAAAGATCCTGTAAATGATTAATGGCAATTCGTTTGTTATTTTTTGTAAATATCAATACGTTAACATTACATTCACAATTAGCGTTACTAAATAATTTTTAAAATTTGTATCTGTTTTATCATATAAATATTATGCTATAAGGTTAGAGAAACTAGGTTAGAAATTTTCCAAAGATAAAATTTTAAACAGACAGCGATTGTGTCAAATCTTATGTAATGTACAATATGAGAGAGTAAAAAAAAATCCGTAAATGGAAAAACATTTCTATGAATATTTCTTTTCATTCACAATCATTCGAATTCAGTGCTTTTGCTTGACTATTTGTCAATCAATCACATTTCTGCGGTTGGAAAGATTCTTATGAAATAATGTTATTACATGGGGCATGGACATGTTAAGTTTGTCAAATTTAATATCTTCCTTTCAATATATATATTAAAATCCCGCGTTAAGATGTTGGAACGACGCTAATCACGGAAAGAACCACTCAACTGATTTTAATGAAATTTTGTAATGTAAATTGTTATATGCAAATTGAAAGGTCAGTCCTGTATCCCGTTGGACACGAGCGCTGTGGTCGAGTTAGTAACTATTGGAAACCATAGAACAAGGTCTGCTAAGCCAGTTAGTGTTTTTTATAAGTAGGTATCTACTATTTACTTAATGCATTTTATATCACCATCATAAGAAATATACTCATAATTGATGTTCTCTTTACTGTAATAATGTTGTATTAACAAATATTGAGGTACATGAAAAGAACCTCCGAAAATGATGATAGCCGAGTACGTAGCGCAACCTGGGCAGGCAGTCACAGTTCCAACTTCACTGATTGGCCAATCTGTTCAACCACACAGGGACATACACTTTTAAAATACGGCTTGTGCCAACACGAACAAGATTTATGCAGATATGAATTTGCTCAGAATAAATCATTTTATTATATTAATAGAAATAGTTCGCAAAAATAAGTATAAACTACATGTAGGATAACGCTAGTACACGCTATGGAATATTTTTCTCACACTCCTTGTTTTATAACCAAAGACTAGAACAGTTCACTTGTTATATTATTTATTCGGATCAAAATTTAGATTGCTTGATGATAAGAAAATACCCTAAAAGTAACCCTAAATGGGTGCATTTAAAAATAAAGACTGCCGGCTAATAAATCAGGGAGCGTCGAAAATAATCTTTACTTTTTTAACGCGATTTGAATTACAAAACAAATCGGAGTATCAATGCGTTGCTTTACATAAAGTAATAAATTTCCAATTTACTGATACAAAAGTCTAAGCCTATGGAGCACTAACTTATCAAAGACTTTAAACTCTTTTCGACAATATACCTGTAGCCTTTTAGTTCTAGAGTGCTACATAATTTACGTTACACAAAATTAATATTGCATTATCATTTATGAATAACAATTATGTTAAAATGTTACACGTGAAACGTGATGTCATGCAGACTGAATATACGTCAACTCAATTATAGGCGAATGAAGCGTAGGAAATATTAAACTGGCGTAAATAAAATGTTTCTATATTTTCGAAGATATTTAAGTAATTATTTTGTTTAATATATCATAATATACAGGTAGTCAGGCGCTTTTGTAAAAGGCATTTTTTTTAGAACTATCGATGCTATTGATAACAATATTAATGTCATTCACTAACAACGGATTTTACGATCAACTTGTATATAGTAAAAAGGTTACTAAATCTCGACCAATTGATTATTCATGTATACTAGCATAGGTGAAACATGTATATTAATATTATTGAAGAACAAGGATTGAAATATGAGAAATGAGTTTTCATTTACCCTGCAATGATTATAAGATACAAAGTAACCACTTCAATTATTTTTGATGGTTCTGTGTTGTATCTAACTAACGTGCAACCAGGCTGGAAAACCGTCCAATGGTAAGAAGAACCATAACGAAATAACGTTTAAAGGTGGGATGTATCAATTACAAAATTCAATACCAATATAAAAATCGGAGACATTTGATGTGGGACTAGTGTAATCTGCGGATGTGATGACGGTATACTGTCCACGTTTCGACGGAATATAGAATATTAGGCAGAACTATAGCCATGTACATTGAGATTTTTGTTGCTAATTTTAAGTCGTATGAGCAGAAATTCTTTTAATCCAGTTTCCCAAAAGCTGTATCTGCAGCACCGATACTGCAGTTAATTTCGGACATGAGGCACAATTTGATGTTACCATGCTACCCAGGTACTTAGACTTATTTATTTGTTTCAATCTATTTTCACCGAGTTTAATATCTAAAGCCATGTGACAGTGCGTATCCAAGGACATCACTTCCGTCTTCTTTGTATTAACCTTTAGACCGAATTTCCAGCATGATTCGTAGAAGTCGAATATAAGCTTCTGCAACCCTTCACATGTTTCCGTCACAAAACACAGATGATCCGCGTATATAATCTCAGTGACTAATGCACAAGATACTTTTGTCCGAGCTTTGAGCCTGACTAAACTGAAAAGATTGCCATCTGTCCGTAATCGGATGCGAACTCCTATCGTTGATATCTGTATGACCACCCGGACTACAATGGCAAAGTATAGTTCGCAAAGTGTTGGTGACAAGACGCATCCTTGCTGTACACCACAAGTGACGGGAAAAAATTTTGACTGTTCACTGTCGGCAATAACACAACACTACATATTCACATGTAAGATCCATAAAAGTCCCACAAACTTATCGGTACATCCAATTTTTTTAAGAACAATCCAGAGGGCTTCTTGAGGTACACTGTATCTTCTCAAGATCGACGAAGCAAAGATACATCTGACGACCTTGTTCTCTGCTCTTTTTTTGAAGTTGAGACAACGGCTTCACTCGTACCTCGACCTAGTAGGAAGCCAAACTAAGTTTTTGCCAAGAGCTTCTCTAAAAGTTCTTTTAGGCGGTTTAATAGTATTCGGGCGAAGACTTTTTCAGGGACTGATAATAATGAAATTCCACGGTAGGAACCGCAATCGGAACCGTTACTGTTCTTTTTCCACATAAGGTCAAATAATTTCTATAAAGACGATAGCAATTCCTCGCCGCCATACTTAAGCAATTCTCCCAGTATAAAACCAATACCTACCGCACGTTTATGTTGTCGTTTAATAGCGGAAACAACCTCGTCACGTGACAGCGGCGCATTTAGCCCATAAACAGTAGGAAGCTGAGTTATCTAACGGATGTGTTCCAGGTCGACAGTGTAGTCTAATCTGAGTAAAAAGATCAATTTTTTTTCCAGCGTTAAGTAATTCCTCTTTGGTTCTTAAAAAGCTTTCACCAAAGAATGACTGTAGAGGCGCTTTTGCAGGGTATGATGTTCCAATTAATGTTAGAGCCTCCCTATAAAAATCACTGAGTTGATTGGTATCTGCTAGCCACTGTATCTTTTGTCGCTCTAATTTTGCCAGTAGAGTTACAACTAAACAAAAATCTCTAGAATTTTTTGAAGTCGTAGCTCCTTCAAAAATAATTTATGTAATGGAACAAACTATCGTATGCAGAAGTTACAGTATATGAAAGGATATACTAGTTAGAGATTTTTTTAGTATTTAATTTTAGTTAACGGTTTCGCTAATGTTGTATCTTACAAGATGGGAATTTTCGTTTACTCCTTCGATGTTGTTTATTTGGTTAATATTCGTTGAATTCAAATCAAATCAAATCGAAAATCTTTATTAAATTTAGGACCTAAGAAGGCGCTTATGAACGTCAAAACTATCATCGCTTCGGAAAGTGACGCAGTCATCGCAGAACCGGTAAGAACCTCGATCTGCATCTTATTTTAGGTCTTATTCTTATATTTTTGCATAATACTTATTGTGTATTTGCACTAGTTATTAATAGATGTACAGAGAGGGGTGTCAATTCCAGACATCACGATGGCTTACGTATTAATCCACCCTATAATAACTTTTTGACATCAAAACCAGTGTGACATGGGTTTTGAACTTACTGTCCGGCAATTCAGTAATGTGCTTTGAGACTTTATTGTAAAACCTAACGCTACTACTTAAAAAACAATTACTGGTCTTACTGAGTCTAAAATAAAGGCTGACCAGCTTGACAGGATAGTTAGTGAATTGAGGTGAGTAACCATGACCTTAAACCTTTTTAGACAGGGTTTACGACTTGTGCGAGTCCTTCGCTTCGTTACGAATACAAGTTCCTTGGCGGCACGCGTATACGGCCCATGCACGCGTGTTTCTGTAACGTTTTTCAACAAATTTTGGTCCTATTGACGGTAGCCTAGTAAATATATAAGCAATAATAAATAGCCTAGAACTTTGTCGATGATTGTTCTATACAATAGGAACATTTTTAAAATCGGACAGGTAGTTCTTAAGATTAGCGCGTTAAAACAAAGTTTTCCGCTTCATGATATTAATATAAATATAGATGAGGAGTTATTGTGTTTTATTCTACGTCCTCACACCACTGAAAATTCCATACATTCTACATCTTAAAATTGGCAGCTTCTTCGGGGTAAAAATATGTTGCCTTTAAAATACTGGTCACTTAATTTTTTTTATATATTGCGATATTTGAAACGTGGCGACTATGTTAACCAATTAATATCGCTGATTCTTCTTTATGGAAAAAATAAAGTATCACCAATTAAATTGTATTGATATCGGATATATCCTTGCTTGAAATATTGCAAATAAAGCAACAGCATAAAATGTCTGACTAATATTTATATTAGTACACGAAAGTTGTGAAGTTACATTGCACTTTTTTTTTAATATAATTGTTTAATGTTATACTGTATATATATTTATTTATATCACAAATCAGCACAAATCATAGCGTAAAATATAGTTTGATTGCCAGTGCATTGACTGTAATCGGAGCTAGCTATTACCCAATAAGTTTTAAATAACTGTTTACAATAATTAATCGGCTCTCCTAAAATTCGGGTACGATGTTTCCATAAAGATCACGTACAATAGGCGACTGAGGATAAATCCTGTCCGATGAGTTACCGCAATAAACATCTTAACTCATCGCTAAGTTACCAATAGCTAAGGTTAATAATAAAAAGCGACCTTATTTTATCATGTTAAAATTATAAGTCTGATGACCGCACTAAATATATAAAAAAGATATATGACATCGAAGCTTCTTTAATGTATACATAATCTTAATAATTTGTTGTTCTGCTAAATACAATAACAACTGATTTCAATAAAAAAGGATGGAAGCTTTATTTAATCATTTCGTAGTATACCTGAATAAATCATGAAATTTAATACCAAACAAAAGTAAATTAAGACAGTTATCTTAAAATAACCCCTAAACCAAACCAATTAAACGTTTATAAAAATAAAATTAATCAAATAGTAAAATATATTTATTTATAGAAAGTGCGAAATGTTTACTTACCAACGCATCTTGTCTTTCTGAGATCGACGGAGCAGACTTGAGAATCCATGTTAGTGTAGTATACCAAAACCCGTCGGATTAACATCAGCCAGGCACCTCGCCACTCGCCTGTTACACCCTCCTGCCAGAAACAATATCATGAATGTTAAAATGTGACACTTTATTCGTATTAAAGGCTTAGGTCAGGGGATATAGGCGTATATAATAAAGAACTTCCTCTAGGTAACAAAACTATATTGTTTCACAATCTTCTACTTTGCACGTCTTACTCTATACAGCACAAAACAACGACTTCCGATCGAATCGTGCCGACTTCTACAGCCGTCTCGTATTTAAATGCGACAACTTGACTTATAGTACCATAAAGTACTCTAATTTATTTCTACAAATATTTAAAATATATTTTAAGTGTGGTGCTTCGATTAGTATGTGATGACAATTTGACTTATAGAACCCTAAAGTACCCTAATTTATTACTTCAAATATTTACAATATGTTTTAAGTGCGGTGCTGGTTATAAGTTGACAATTTGACTTATAGTACCATAAAATATCCTAATTTATTAGTTAAAATATTTACAATATGTTTTAAGTACATTAATCAGTTGACAGTTTGACTTAAGTACCCTAATTTACTATTACAAATATTTAATAATACAATATTACTGTTATGTAATAAATAAACCTAACAGTTCGGCCATCCTGTTCAAGCGAGTTCCATCCGCTTTCTCTACTTAATTGGTTATTAAAATATTATAATCCTGCTTAAACATAATTATAGCGCAAGATTTATCCAATAAACTTATACTTAATAATTAAATTAATTAATCTAAGCAATGATATAATTATATTAAATTTATAATGATTGTTAGTCACGCCTCTTACTCGTTTTCACTGATACAATCGTTTTCAGATGAATCTACTCTACATTCATACCTTTGTATTTTTGACCGTGTTTACGAGTCAGAGGTGTGTCACCAATCAGGAATCGTCATTTGGTACTTGTGTTTTCACCCGGACCAAATGCCCTCCCTATACTGCGTTGGATCTTTTCTGCGCTTATCGTAATTAGCAGAATCTTTTGACTGTTGCTTTTAAATCTTTTCGCTCGCATCTTGTCTCAACTCGTCCAGCTGCTCTCCAGGTGTTCTGTATGTCGGAAACGTGTTCGTTCCAACATTTGTCATCTTTGCCGTGGTTTGAAGTAGATAATGCATCCAAGATTGTCCGGTTAAATCTTTCCACTTGTCCGTTTGCTCCAGGCGTGGCGACGGCATTTTGGATATGCTTAGCTTTGTATAAAGTGTTGGAATTTTTTGCTGGTGAAACTAGTGCCCTTGTCTGTAATTAATCGTGTAGGGACTCCAAGATTACTTACGTAGTGCATCATAACTCTGACTGAAGTGGCTGATTTGGTGTTTATACTTAACTTTTAATTATTAACTGGATTTATACTTACGTATTTGGTAAAATCATCTACTATCACTAACAAGTAACAGTTTCCAGACTGAACGGTCTCAAGTGGTCTGCGTGCACGGTATGGAAGGATGTACAAACCTTTTCTATGGGATGCAATTTTCCTCTAGTTTGCCACCGGGGGCTTTGTGATGAGCACACTCCAAACAGGACGACACATATTTTTTTATTATTACTTTTTTATGAACCGTCGCATTTTCCGGAACCAGTAATGCTCCTTAATGCGATGGAGTGTTTTCTCAAATCCACAATGACCAACATCGTCATGGTTCAATTTGAGAATTTGACAGCGCTCTCCTCGTGGTACGAGCCAGGCCTGATGCCGCTGGCACTTACATCAAAGCCGAGGAAATCTATAAAGTCTAAGAAGAAATGGCAATTACTTAATTTTAAAGTTAACACCTTTCCTGAGCAGTTGCAGTACTTCAGCGAATGTCTTGGAGGGGATGAGTATATCATCCATGTATACAATCGCATACTTAATTTTGACTTCAAAAAGGATCTTATTGATAGTGCGCTGAAAAACTGATGGCGCTTTGACTAGGCCAAACGGCATGCGGTTGTATTCATCTGGTGTCACGAAGGCGGTCTTAGGACGGGACTCGTCGGGTATAAGAATTTAATTTAATATAATAAAAAAATTATTTAATAAAACCCAAGTCATGGAGCTCACTGGAAAAGCAATGGGTATATTTCGAAAGCAAACCTTGTAGTTCTTGACACTGGTCTTCGTCCAAGAGAGGATTGCAATTCACCGTAGACTCCATTTCGGCATCACCAATCGTTACGCAGAACGAGTTTAGAGTATCGGTTGAAGAGATTGGGTCTCGCTGTAGAGACTGTGTCAAGACAGAACCCTTAGTAACCATCATTGGGGTTGTTAATATATTATAGATCAATGATGGCACCACGTCCGTTTTTGATCTCATACAGACCAGGAAGTATGTAGTATTCTATGCCCTCGGGCGCCCGTAATGCACCGTTTACATATACGTAACAGTCAAACTGAGTATTTGTACAGATCTTCACTGCTTGTCATGTATCACCCTGGATCTCGGTGTCGTTGGATACCGTTACACTTATTTTATTAGGAGGAATTCGCTGAAATTTGACTTCGTCGAGAGTTTTTAATAACAAGGGCATCAGATCGATCAGTAAATGAATGGCCTAACAGGACAGGATGAATTAAAACATATTCCTCTACGACGTAGAGATACAACAAACTAAATAAAATTATTGACATATATTTACTGAATAAATTTAAAGAAGTAATTACATCCTGGTTGAAGACGCAGAAATATGAAGACATAGAAAACTTATTTGTAATCGTACGATAATTGTCTAGTAGAATTATAAATAACATCTTCACATATGGATTACTCTGATCATATTTATCCATATACATTTGTTATATAAGAATAAGTTTGAGGCACACCCAAATTTTAAATTTATTGTTTATAGTATTTGGTAAATATTTTGTTTGTTTTTTTTTTTTTACATAAATCTTAAAGTTGCGCAAAAAGAAATAAGTTAAAAATATTGTAGTGTAACTCGTTACACTATTATTAAAAGTAAGGTAGGATAAGATAAAAATAAATCGCAGTATACCTTATGTCATATTTATATATCTTGTAGTTATATTAAAATATATGTAAGTCATATCTAGGACATACTATTAAACGGGAAGAAAACAGCGTCTGAGATACAGGCTCGGCCTAGTTCAGGCGCTAGGATTCAAAAATGTATAGCGATACTATGTCTTAAGATAATTTTTATGTATTGTAGTGTAAAAATTCTTGTCAATAAAATTATTATTATTATGATTGTTTCTTTCAATTCTTGGACCTCGACGGACGTTACGACTACCCCTATCGGGCTAATTAGACTTCCACCTATACCCCTAAGTAAGGTCAAGTTTGTACATGTTGTAATTTGGAGGTTTAGTGATTTTGATATCCAGTACATATTTGCTTAGTCCAGTGTCCTCAGCAGTTACTTCTGATACCTGTTTTTGATTATATTCATTACCTGGCGTTTTAACTTTATTCGGTATAATAGACCATTTCGTATTTCTGAAACAATTGGAGGTCTGGTGCCCCATACGACCACAAGTTGTGATATATACCGCGGGTTACTCGCATTTAAAGCTTGGGTGTCCAATTTCATTGCAATTATAACATTTTGTGTTAAAATTAAATGTACTTGTACCTGATTTAGATGAACTCGTTCGATTCGTGGCGCTTCCCAGTCGCTTGTCGTAAGGTCTTCTACTAAAATCCTGAAGATGCCTGCTCTGCCCGCTTTTAACTGTTCTGAAATATTTTAGTACCTGGTTCGGTGAATGACCTTTACCGCGCGGCCATCTATCCCATACAAAAGATAGTCCACTGCCTGTTTCCCACGGATTTTTGCACCTATTTAATAAATTAATCTTATCATAGTAATAATGTTCCAATGACTCACCATACCTTGCTTTCTTAGCCAACATTTCTGTCAGGACCTCGGCATAATCCTCTCTGCATGGAAAACGTTTGATGAGCTTCTTTTCCCATTCGGAACAAGAATGCAATAACGAAGTTAGACTCTGATACTATGTTTTAGCTATGCCAGTTAATTTAGGTAGAGAGCAGTGGACTATCTCCCTCTCTTCCCAACCGTAAATTTCTGCACATTCCTCTACGTTTGTCAACCAAGTTCAGTGCGGCTTGTTCTTTCGATATAGGGTCGAACTCCGGTATTACATTAGTGTTAAAAGTCATTTTAGGTTTATCCGAGCTCTTGACATTATTCAAAATTGTTAAAAATTTATCCATTAAATCATATCCAGATACTCCGAATTTTGGCTTCTACTTTGCCCCCTTAACTTAAATTTATTTCGATCGCCAGTCCACGAGGACCCATTACCTCGGGTATCCTCTCCATTTAACCCTTTGCCTCGGGTTTTCACTTCAGAAAACTCTTTACCTCGAGTTTTCTTTACATTGTACCCTTTACCTCGGGCTTCCTTCGCCTTGGACCCTTTACCTCGGGTTTCCGTGGCACCTAACCCTTTACCTCGGGTTTTCACTTCAGAAAACTCTTTACCTCGAATTTTCTTTCCATTGTACCCTTTACCTCGGGCTTCCTTCGCCTTGGACCCTTTACCTCGGGTTTCCCTGGCGCCTAACCCTTTACCTCGGGTTTCCATATCATCATACCCTTTACCTCGGGTTTCCATATCATCAGACCCTTTACCTCGGGTTTCCATCTCATCAGACCCTTTACCTCGGGTTTCCATATCATCAGACCCTTTACCTCGGGTTTCCATATCATCAGACCCTTTACCTCGGGTTTCCATATCATCAGACCCTTTACCTCGGGTTTCCATATCATCAGACCCTTTACCTCGGGTTTCCATATCATCAGACCCTTTACCTCGGGTTTCCATCTCATCAGACCCTTTACCTCGGGTTCCACTATTATCGTCCATCATAGAAGATATCTGTAACTCACAGGAGTAAGCTTAATATATGTTTATAATTAATACGGACAGTGTGGCATAATCAATTTCTGATTCTATAAATAAAGGTCAAGCATTTACTCTAATGACTATAATTGTCTTAATGCTCTTAACCCGTGAAGCATGAACGAGGGCAAAAACGACATCGGAGATTATATACGTGACGTCATAAAACCTTGTACAAAAGGGACGTCTTTATATACAAATTAAAATATTATCGCCATATTGCCAATTCAGAATTTTACCTGAAACTTTTAAGAAATTCCGAAGCTCTTACAGAGGCGTTAATAAAATTACACATTATTCGGTAGCTATATATAAGTTAACTATGAACTTGTATAAAGTTGCAGTATTATAATAAATAAAATAATAATCTAACAATATATAATACGTTTTATATTTTTGCGATTAGTGGAAATGTGAAAAAAATTATTGGCAACATTAACGAATGCGGCAAATTATTATGTGATTAGCATATTATTGTGACTTACATATCAGTTGAGTTTTATAAAATCTAAAAAAAATGGGAGTATTTTCTACCATAATTATACATTTCTCAGTATAATACATATACATATTCATATTTTTCAATTAAAATATTTGATTTTCTTGTAATACTTTGAATCTGTTTTCATAATAGAAATGTGAATATATCATTATGCATTTGTGTTCCAAATATTAAAAACCTCATGCTATATTCTATGAATTATATTTGAAACATAAATACCATTTTATAAAAGCAAAAGATTTGTTTATAATCACATAACCCATTTTGTTTACATGTAACGGGACTCGCGTTTTTTTTGCTTATTGTTGAGGTGCTGTCGATAATATTATCGACTTTTGAAATGTATTTTCATTATACTATGAAACGTTGGGTATATTATAAGAATTAAATTTACAATATGTCTCTTTATTATGTTATATAAAAAAAACTTATTACTATATACTTTTTTTGTAATAGGAATCTTCAAATTAAGGTATTTTTGATTCTAAGAGCGAGGATGGTTTATCTGTTTAGGACGACGTGGATATGATCAAAATAATTCATATATTTTGTTTATAATTTCTATTTTTATTTCATTACGTTGAGAAATGTTCGAGTGCAATAGTACTACTATTTTTGTAAGGAGATATCAAAAAAATAAAATAGTATATCCAGAATAATTTTATCGATAACTATGTTGTGTATAATAATATCACTAGTATAGAAAATTACCCTAAAATATATCACATTTTAATCTGTGGTATTTTTACTTGCGACCTTTTAGAGGTCAATTTACATGTTAACGGTCATGTTGTCATTTGACTGAACAGTTATGACGAGGCAGGCGATCAAAATTCAGATACAACTAAAAATATTGTCAATAATTAATAATAAAATCCCATAATTACTAGTTAATAAGTAATTTTTTTTTCTTTATGAACTTTGTTATTTGAAATTAATTCTTTTAAGCTGAAATGTAATATATAATTTAGATTTCACACGGTTAATAAATAAATCAAACACAAACGTTTTCAAGACGAAGAAATGAGAAAAAAAAAATATCTTCGTTACTTACGGTTCTTTTTGTGTATCCGAGCCGTGGACGTGTTAAGAAAATATAGAATTTTCTTGTCTATCCCAATTCTGATCTAAAGGCTTAGGTCAGGGGATATAGGCGTATATAATAAAGAACTTCCTCTAGGTAACAAAACTATATTGTTTCACAATCTTCTACTTTGCACGTCTTACTCTATACAGCACAAAACAACGACTTCCGATCGAATCGTGCCGACTTCTACAGCCGTCTCGTATTTAAATGCGACAACTTGACTTATAGTACCATAAAGTACTCTAATTTATTTCTACAAATATTTAAAATATATTTTAAGTGTGGTGCTTCGATTAGTATGTGATGACAATTTGACTTATAGAACCCTAAAGTACCCTAATTTATTACTTCAAATATTTACAATATGTTTTAAGTGCGGTGCTGGTTATAAGTTGACAATTTGACTTATAGTACCATAAAATATCCTAATTTATTAGTTAAAATATTTACAATATGTTTTAAGTACATTAATCAGTTGACAGTTTGACTTAAGTACCCTAATTTACTATTACAAATATTTAATAATACAATATTACTGTTATGTAATAAATAAACCTAACAGTATATAATCTAAGAAAGCGATCAGACATCATTATCCACATATATCTTGATTAACGATAGTTGACTTAATGAGAAATTCTCTAATATATCGAATTTAGTTGCTTTCCTGAAGCTTATACCTGTTTCATAATAATGTAATAAAATACACTAAAACTTGGGTTGAAAGTACACCTTTGATTTAAAGAAAGATTCATGTAATTATTATTTCCCTGTTATGATCCCATTAACGGACAGACAAAAAGAGAGGCGTTGCATATTATGTATAAGAAAAGATACACATTGTAAAAGTGACGGTGCCTATATTTAAATAATTGTTATAAAGCAATCGTACTTAAGCGGACGGGTTGATTCTAATAAAATAAATTTATATATCGAGAAGTAGAAGATATTTTTTTTGCTTGGCTCAGCAGACGAACATCGTCTAATAAGAAATAAAGGTACTCGATTCGATACGATCTGATCCGATACGATCGGTACGTAGATATTATGATCTTACAATGTTACAAATTTTTTTCTTAGAACAGTAATAATAGAAGTTACAACGTAGACAAAATCAATACACAATATAAAGGCTCTGAAGATTTAACTTTCCGAGTCTATACAGTAAAAATATTAAAAACTATTTCACGTCGCGTATCGTCTCAAGCATCTATCAAGCTCAAGCTATCTGCTAAGTAGTAAACAGACAATGTTCTAGTCCCTGCGCTAGTAAATTCAATATTTGTTACTATTGTTAATAGTTTGTAATCTTTTGGGTATATAATAATTATAATACATATACACACCCAATATATAACACATAATAACCGATAAGTATGAAGAAATACATCTCGAATAGAAACAAAAGCATTTTTGGATCCATTTCTTATCATTACCATAATTCCATTGAAATTACACTCAAAAACTTACTCTTGGCTAAAAATGAGATAAAATAATTTACCGTTTAATGCGTTGTGATCTTGCAAACCTAATTCTCTCAATACGAAAATTGCTAGCTCGATTAAGAGATAATATGAATCATTAAATTAGGGAGAAGGGAAAAAAAGAAAGAAATACAATTTGCTATAAAACGTGTTATACAGTGTTAGCTGATGCTGAAATTTTTAATGATAATTATGTTATAATTAATGATTCAGTCGAATTATTAATACTTAGGAGCTGTTATATTATCACGAACTAGACTCAGGTTGGATTCCCACGTGGGAGTCACGACTACCGGTTCGACGATGATAGCGGTACCTCGAGAAAGCCGATCGAGGAAAATGCGAGTTTTTGTAAGTCTCTTGCACTTAAAAAAAACTTTCGACGATAAATACGAAACACAGTTATTCAGCAGCGACACCTGATAACTTGTAGGGCTTACATTACCCTGTCGTTTAATACTTATTAGGCTATGACCAAATTATGAGACCTCACCTTAGATTTATACATATTTCATGAAAAAAATTCTACCAAACGAACAACAGTACTAATTTGCGTTACTTATAAGCAGTACGGACAAAAATAAGTCACTGTGTCGAATAATAAGCACACTACAAATATAAAACTAGCAGCGGCCTCCATAACACAACTTCACAGTGCGGCAGAATTGGACAATTAATTTTTTTAATGTTATATTGAGATGGACGTTATCCTCAAACTAAGTCCCTTTTTTTCTTTTCGTTTCTCCCCTATTGCAAATAGACTTGTAATAACAGTACCACTCATGGACCAGCCATTTGTATAGCAATAAATATGGCATAAAGGTATTCTGTATCGACATATAGAGGAATCAGAATAGGAATATTACTGAATTTTAGAATTTACTGATATAAAACTGCGAATAACACTCTTCAACAGGACCACGTTTACACTTATCAGTGGGCTACTTGCATAAGTGTCTCAAATTCGTACAGCAGAAGCGGCAGGAGAAGTCCGTAGATTGGTGCGAATGGATGGTCTTTTGGAGAGATCAAACAATAAACCATGGAGAAAACTATAATAATCATAGATGAGTATCGATAAGTCTGCGTAAAATAACATACGTGTTTTTTAACAATGTAACCGAAGCTTTATTGTTCAAATTATGCCGGGCAAGCTAAACTCGTTAAGGTAAACAAGCAACAAGTATTAAAGGACCGAACTCCTCTAAGGTGTAAAGTATCAACAAAGTCTTACTGTTTCTGCGCCATGTTTATGTTTAGTTATAGTCGGCAATGTGCTGCCTTAGCGTTTTCGGGGTGGGGGGTCAGGCAATTGTATCGGATTATATAACGACTATAATAAAACAAGAGTATCACTAGCCGCAATTGCATATTTAGGTGTGTCACCGGTGTATGTATATGATATGTATGCAATAATGAAACAGGATGAAGATTTGTCTGGGTTGCAACCGTAACACACACGTTGATAATCCTCTCATATTGATTTTCATTTGGTTTATTGCGTTTCGAGATTTACCAGTATATAATCAACTATTGAGCGGCTTAAAGGCCGGCATGACAGTGGTGACAGTAATAGATTGTCAAAATACCGGTGGTAGTCGCTATTTTAGTATTGTTATCAAATCAAATAAGACTGCATTTCAAATCTTTATACAAACCACCTTTAATAAACTTATGCTTTTAAAATTAAAAGATATCTGAGTTTTTTATTTATCTCGAAAACTTTGTAAAGGAAAAATCAGTTTGAAAGTTGTTTGCATAATTTAAAAAATACTAGAACTTATGTATTTTTACTACTTTTGAGAAAGTATTGATAACATTTGTGATAGAGATTCCTGAACTAGTTATAATTAAATAAAATGTATAGTAACTATAAGAGTACTTGAGTAACACTTAAATATCTACTATAATTTCAGTACTTTTAACTACAGTAAAGTATTTAAGGCGCGTAATTGAAAAAGGATTACGTCTATTTATAAGAGAGTTTGTGATGGTTTATTTATTCAATCAATAATTTTCCTTCTTGTTGTAGTTAATAGCTTTAGCTTTATGGCTACAATCTCAACTGATGTTAAGTGATGACGATGTGGCCATATTTGATGGGCAGGCTAAGCCTAGCAGAGGGACTGGCTCTAGAGTGCAACTGTCTGAATGACACCTATAGGTGTTTGTTTGCAGATTTTCAACTTGAAGCTGGTAGCTAGCCAGAAGGCCATTAGAAAAAGCCATGCAAAATGAACGCGATTCTAAATAAATATAATAACACAGGAATTTAGTGATCTGTGTAAGTTAAATATTTTTAGCTTATATATGTCCACAGTCTCGCCTGTTGTAATTCGAGAATATAGTTCATGCTGGTTTTACCTAGACATGACGTTCAGTGTGGGACCAGTAGAGTGGTCGGCTTATCTGAGAAGATGGTGTACTTTTTTCTCAAAAATTGACGAGAATTGTAATTTTAAAACCTCACGTGTATCGGCGTCGTCTTTGATTCTATTAATACTGAGTCTTTAATCTTATACTATCTCTTAGTCTAATACTTTATCATTACGCGCGAGGTGTGGCAGGGAGCAATCTTGTTGAAAAATGGCTCCGCTTTGGGGTTGGCATTTTTAAAGTTCCTTATCCAAATGCTGTTCCAAAATATATTTTTGTATTATGCACTGTTTGTCATACCATCGATTGGCACCAATTTTCCAACCCCCTTCTATGAGAAACACCCCAAAACATTTTTTTAAGAGAAGTTTTACAAGCTGGTCAATATGAGCTGCAGTAATTTTACTTTTAAACTTCCTGACGATTCTAGTCCGCTCCCCTTGAACTATAAAATAAGTTTCATCGGTAAATACAACATTTTTCGAGTCGTGAATTTTCACTTTTTCCACTCTCTTTCTTTATGCGATTAGTTAGAATTTTTTTTTGTGCTTGTATAGCCCTCCTGTGTCATGGACTGATTGGCCTGATACTACTAGGTCTTGCTGCAGTTTATGACCTGTTTGTCTTTGGTTCATCTTGCTCATCCAAAGCAAGAAATTACCATCTCGTGGTGTTGGTTTTTTTTTCTTCCACTGATACTCGATATCTTTACTTCAACTGATCTCGTGTACCTTCACGCTTACAATCTTACTTAATATTTCCTGCCTTACGCCTTACTCTCTTACAATGTTTCTCCGAGGCATAGACGTGTGCTCACACAACATGCCATTTTTTTGGCGCTTTTTTTGCTAAATATCCATCCCGCAAGTTTTAACTGCATATTTAAAATATGAAACAAAGTTTCAAATAATAATTCCTAAAAACATACCGAGAATTATAGGTTACATTTTCAATATTTTGACAGTTCTGAAGTGCAATAAGTGGAAAAATTTAGGTTGATTCCATTAATTTGCATAATACTGTATATAGCACCTTGTAATCATATTATTTCTTTAAATCGCAATATCAATAGACATAGCAACACAAACAGTATTGCAGCAGACAGTATTGTTCTCGTGGTACGCGGCAAATGTCTATTACGATTATTTTTAACCACATAATATGCAAATCATTTCAACGTATCACAAATAGAATTTACTTTTAGTCGTATTATTGGTATTTATGCATTTAATTCTCATTAATTATCCTTACAATTGCAACTGAACAGTTAAATATTTTCATCCATAACGATGTCTTTTCATAATTGGCCCCACAATATATTACATACAAAAATAAAAATATTTCGATTAACATTAACAATTATAAGTTTTATTCATAAATTCTATCACCAATTTGTCTACGTTATATCTAATTTATGTATAATATAAATCAAAAGTAATTGCATTCAATTACAAAACTGTTAACTCCAATAACTGTAGCAAGTATGTTATATTGATATTTGCTTCAAGTCTAGCCCGGGCGCGATCGTACATGTAACCTGGCGAGCTGTTTCTATGGAAACGCATCCAGTGCAGGCAGCTTCAGCTAGCTGGAGCTCTATCGATCGAATACCCCTACCGGGGTAGCCTCAACCTATTTTAATAGCTAGCTACAAACTAGATTTGCCCGGTCCAACATCTGATGAAAGCTTGTAACCCTATATAGAATTACCTTCGTCCTAGTTTAATAAACCAATATGTTATGAGTTTGATATTATGCAGCGTATCTTGTATCAATTTATCATTTAATTTATGATTTATAATCTAAATACGTATTATTAGTGCGCATAATGCACGTCATTATTAAGATAGAAAAAAGAAAGAAAAATTTTATTGTTTAATATTAAAAACACGTATTAAAAACACGTATTAAAAACACGTTGATTTGTTTATTTTTTCTTTTTTATGGTTTAGGTTTAACATTATGGGTCACAATCCCATCTGATATTAAGTGACAATGTGGCCCAAGATGGTGAACATGCTAAGCCTAGTGTTAGCATTATCATTGGTCGCCGCTTTGTTTTTAGCCTTATCGTTGATCTTCTCTATACATTAAATGTCATATTGCATGGGTTTCAATATTCACACGTTAGTTCAAAATAACTTCTTGGAATAAATTAATATTTACATTTGGTTATATTTAACTTTATAAATTCAAATTGTAATGAAGAGGTTTTATATAAATTGTTTTAATAATCTATTTCAAGTGTTAGGCTTTTTCATTGGTCGCCTCTTTATTTTTGATTTATCATTGATCGTCTCTTTACTTTAAATTTCATATTACAAGGGTTTCACTATTCACACGTTAGTTCAAAATAACTTTATAGATTCAAATTGATATTTACATGTTTGGTTAAAAATAACTTTATAAATTCAAATTGTAATGACGAGATTTTATAAAAATTGTTTTAATAATCATATTCACACTAGTTCGCTTTTAGCGCTTTTAGTTTCCGGTTGTGGCAATATAAATATGTCTTATAATACTGAGGCAGAGACAGTGGAGCTCCAGAACGAATCAGTGGACTGAAGTATTAGTGATATGAAGAACCAAGTAGTGATTATTAAACAAGACGGTTAAGATATAAGGATAATTTACAATTTCAGAAGAGGGAAAACATCAAGGTTTTTTAAATTGGATTATTTACTTCCACCTTGATGTAATCTTACGCCCGCAATAAGGTATGGTGATTATTATTATTTCTAATTATTTCTACCCACGGTCATATTCTGGATTAAAAGTATCATACATAAATAAATAGTCACTTAAAATCGTGAACACCCTCTCATTTTTATTAAATTAAAAATGATATAAAAATGAGAGACTCACTAAACTGTATATTAAATGTTTATTTTTACTCTTTTATTGAATGCTGGATTTTGAATTACCTAATATTTAAAATCGTGAAAGTCGCGTTTTATAAAAAAAAAAACAAATGACTCACGTAAGTATATTAGATGCTTATTTACTGTTGTTGAATTTTGAATATCACTACTATTTAAAGTAGTGAAGAGTCTTAAAAGTAGAAATTTATTTTCTGCTCTTTTGTTGAATTTTGAATGGCCTACTAATCAAAGTCGTGTACATCGTGTCTTTTAACATAAAAGAGTAGATGTTTATTTTCTGTTGTTTTGTTGAATATGAGTTACCTACTACGGAAGTAGATACTCGGTTGTGATAATTATTTCAGGTCTTTGATCACTATACGGATAAATGATACCTAATGACCGGTCCAATAGTGGACGGAGGTCTTATTTTCTGCTGTATTGTTAGATTTTGAATTACCTACTATGAAAGTAGATACTCGGTTGTGATAATTATTTCAGGTCTTTGATCACTATACGGATAAATGATACCTAATGAGCGGTCCAATAGTGGACGGAGGTCTTATTTTCTGCTGTTTTGTTGAATTTTGAATTGGCTACTATGAAGTAGATACTCGGTTGTGATAATTATTTCAGGTCTTTGATCACTATACGGATAAATGATACCTAATGACCGGTACAATAGTGGACGGAGGTCTTATTTTCTGTTTTGTTGAATTTTGAATTACCTACTATGAAGGTAGATACTCGGTTGTGATAATTATTTCAAGTCTTTGATCACTATACGGATTATTATTTCAAGTCTTTGATCACTATACGGATTAATAATACCTAATGACCGGTCGAAGAGTGGACGCAGGTCCAGTGAAAGAAGATCAGTCATCTTAAAAGACAGATTTGAATCGGAGGCGAGAAACCAAAAGAGGATTTATTTCATCTGTGCATTCTCAGCACTCTCAATGTAGAGAAAAATTTACTAACAATGCTGTTCCGAAATTAGATTCCGAATTGAAAATCCAGACAAACTACTACCTGAATTTTACTAATAAATTCTTAGGTATTCTGAGGGGTGTCAAACCGTTTAACCGATTAGATATATTTTATGATTGGTATACTTTTATAAAACAGATAGTTATTAAAAATGCATATGTGAATGTGGTAAGTGTAAGATGTGGTAGATGTAAGTGTAAGATTTCATTGATAATTGATGGTACAAAAAGATTTCATTGGTATTGATGGCACAAAAAGTTACGTTGAAATACAACATCGTACCTGATAATTTTACTTTAACTATGACCTATGTACTGTATTAACTATGATCTATTTACTGAACAAATTGCTACAGAGGTACCTCACATATAATGCATATGTGAATGTGGTAAGTGTAAGATTTCATTGATAATTGATAGCACAAAAACTTACGTTGAAATACAAACATCGTTCCTGATAATTTTACTTTAGCTATAGCTTTAGCTTTATTAAATTAACTATGATCTATTTACTGAACAAATTGCTACAGAGCTACCTCACATTTTATATAAAAGTTGGTACGTTTAATGATAAGAATGGCAGTGGATATTTAATTATTTTATTCTAAACTATGAGAAAAAAAACAATTCAGATTAAAGAGAGTCTGTCTTGGTTCGTGATTGTACTGTCCAAGCAAAATAATGTAGAGAAGATTAATAAGGTGTACCTACACTAGACGAGTCGAGCGTGAGTGAAGCGTGAACTGAGCACAACGTCGTGTAACAACTTTACATTTCCTGTGCTCCGCCAGATGTCGGATTTTGTTTGATGAAAAGACAGAATATTTTATTATTTCTTCGCGGTGTGCTCGTGGACGTGTTTAGTGATAGTCGTTTATCGGTCGAGCAGCACGTTGTGGAAACGAACGTCGTAGAAACGTAGAAACTTGTGTTGGAGTTGCACTATTGTGAAGTTTGATTCAAGAGTATTGTAAAATGGCATGATTCATGCCAACGCGTTGAACAGAAACCCAACAGCCGAAAACGCAGATGTAATTCAGACCATTGACGGCAGAAATCACGTAGCCTGATGTCGGTGCTAACTTTTCTAGCCACATTTATCTTTCGTGTCTCTATTGGAAGAACGTCTTGAGCTTGATGTACTGAGCGTTGCCACGCTATGCGTATTTATCGAGCCGAGTAGCAAAAGCCTGGCTTGCTAATGACAGGTGGAATAGCGCCTCAGGCATACGAGGTCAAGCGACGGAATAGATTATAGCTCAATGCTACCTTCTTCTTTGTTTTGAGCATAAATGGCTGTCGGTTCCGCAATTGGAAAGTACAGGATTGTTTTTCTAGGATTCGGCTTTATAGCGTTATCTGCATAATACTTGCCTAGTATGGTCAACGCCTACACAATGATCATTTTTTAACCACTTTAAAGTGTCGCTTGTGTTGCTTGGAGCTAAGGTGTTTGCAGATAATAATCGCTCTGTGTGAGGTGTGGAAGGTTCTGCCTAATGTTCAACACTAACAAGACTGTAATCATTTGTTTTGTAATACTATGGCCGCATACTGTCCTGTGACTATTGAAGAGTGTGTGAGGTGTGGAAGGTTCTGCCTAATGTTCAACACTAACAAGACTGTAATCATTTGTTTTGTAATACTATGGCCGCATACTGTCCTGTGACTATTGAAATATCCAACGATCACATTATAATGCCGACTGTAGAAATTATCAGCTGATAAAGGACTAATGGATACAAAGTTATTATAAGTACAACGGTTATTAAATAATACTATTTATTAGCAAAGATAGTGATGAGACTGTTATAGTTATATTATCTACATGTATGTATGTTGAAAGAGTCTAACATTGGCGACGAAAGTGAAACGAACTATGGAACTTTATTTGAAAATTATCGTTATCTATAAAAATAATCAAGAATCGGTGATGTACATATCAAAAAAATTAAAAAGAAACTCATTCTATTTGGAGATATTTGGAAGTATTATCGTTTGACTTCAATAACCAGTGCAGAAGTATTTACTGGTGATAAAGCGAAGTTTTATATTGTTAAATGAGTGCAAAACCGACCATTACATTAAGCAGAATTTAGAAAACGGTGTTCAAAAACGAAATAATGCATAGTATACAAAAGTGAAAAAAAAAAAGGAGAAAAACATAAATGTAAATTGCAATTTCAAGAACATAGCTGATGAAATAAATGACCGTTAGATGATAGCGTTTGTTGTAGTAATTCAGTAAGATTTGAATTATTAGTATTTAACCAGGAAAAAGAACAGGATCAAATGTTCCAATTACAAAATAAAAATTAAGTCGGAGTTACTAGTTCACATATATTTATACCCAATACTTAAAAAAAAAAAAAAATTGAGAAAGAAATCTAGAATGCTGAAGAAGATAAAAGCATAGAAAAGGAATCGGAAACTTTTGAATAAAGACAAAGTGCTGCTGGTTAGTGTAACTAGAAAACTTTGTACATTTCGAGATTGACATGGGAGCACATTTATAGCCTCCAAGATGGAGTTACAAGAGGCATATATGTACAAGCTTCATAACACAAAGAATCTCTGGAGCGAGTAAGAATAGTAACTGTTGATTCAGAAGATACTTTGGTAACCGCCGCTGTACTCTCGGACGTGAGTAAAAGTTCTGATGAATGGGTCTATATTTCATTGATAAAAGTGATGAGTGAAATTATGAAGAACGGCTTAAGTGAGGCAATGTACGCATCTTATTAAAATAAAGGTAACGGATTCATCCGGGCATTATAAGCATAAACTGTTAAGTGCAACATACACACCAGTTTATGAGCGAAGCTTCTAAAGTGCTTCATGCTAAGAGCAAGATCCACTGATGTCTTAGTGCAAAAACTTCTCGCTATGAATGGTGCCATTGAAGTACAATAGGCACATAACGTCATTTTTAGTGAACGTCCTGAAATACACGAGATGCACATTTACTATGAGAGGCGTCAGCGACGTGCAATGTGCACATGACCTATTTATAAGAGTAGCTATTGAGTGCAACGTGCACATAACGTCATTATTTGTGAACCTTCTGAAGTGCGTGAGGTGCACATTAACTATGAGAGGGGTCATCGAAGTGCAATGTATACATGACCTCTATGAGAGGAGCCATTGAAGTGCAATGTACACATAACGTCACTATTAATGAACCTTCTGAGGTGCGCGAGATGTACATTTATTATGAGTGGTGCCATCCACGTGGAATATGCACATGACGTCGCTATGAGCGAATTCTGAAGTGCGAAGAATCGCTATGAGCGAACCCTCTGAAGTTTAAAACTGCCCATTTAAGTCGCTATGAGCGAACCTTTTTTACAGTGCCAGGTGCACATGTATCTCGCTATGAGCGAAACTTAAGTCAATATGCACATGACGTCGCTACGAGCGAATTCTGAAGTGCAAAGAATCGCTATGAACGAACCTTTACAGTGCAAGATGCACATGTATCTCGCTATGAGCGAAACTCTAGTCAATATGCACATGACGTCGCTATGAGCGAATTCTGAAGTGCAAAGTGTATATTTAAATCGCTATGAGCAAACCCTCTGTCGCTATGAGCTAACCTTTACAGTGCAAGGTGCACATGTATCTCGCTATGAGCGAAACTCTAGTCAATATGCACATGAAGTCGCTATGAGCGAATTCTGAAGTGCAAAGTGTACATTTAAATCGCTAATGCACATGACGTCGCTATGAGCGAACCTTTACAGTGCAAGATGCACATGTATCTCGCTATAAGCGAAACTCTAGTCAATATGCACATGACGTCGCTATGAGCGAATTCTGAGGTGCACATGTATCTCGAGCTATGAGCGAAACTCTAATCAAGTCACGGGATGCTACGGTCAACCTCCAAAATCTACGTATGCAATGTGGCAGCGTGCTAAGAGGCAGTGTGAAGGATTTGAAAGATTGGCCACTCAGTGACGCATAGAACACAGTGAATCATCGAGGGCAGTTATTCATCGTACGTAGATGGAGTGTTAACAAAGGGACGTAAGATTTATAATTTCTATTACTGACGCGATTCTTTTGATATCTTTATGTCGGGAATAATTTATACTGAGCGGAGAGAGAAACAAGAGTAGTGAAAGTGAGTCTTTACAATTGTCGAAAGGGGCCTTCTTAAACTAACATCCGTGTCACTAGACTCGAACGCTGTTCGTGTTATCTTCTCTGTACCACAATATGATTTTCATCGTGTAATTGTTATGATCCAATTAATCTTTTAAACAACTACCTAGCTATTAGGCTTCTATGCCTATATACATTAGACGTTGTACTATCAAAATTATCGTTTTATATAAAATGATCTGTTATGTATCGCGGGGACGCGAAAAGTTGTCAGGATGGACGAATGTTAGCATTATCATTGGTCGCCGCTTTGTTTTTAGCCTTATCGTTGATCTTCTCTATACATTAAATGTCATATTGCATGGGTTTCAATATTCACACGTTAGTTCAAAATAACTTCTTGGAATAAATTAATATTTACATTTGGTTATATTTAACTTTATAAATTCAAATTGTAATGAAGAGGTTTTATATAAATTGTTTTAATAATCTATTTCAAGTGTTAGGCTTTTTCATTGGTCGCCTCTTTATTTTTGATTTATCATTGATCGTCTCTTTACTTTAAATTTCATATTACAAGGGTTTCACTATTCACACGTTAGTTCAAAATAACTTTATAGATCCAAATTGATATTTACATGTTTGGTTAAAAATAACTTTATAAATTCAAATTGTAATGACGAGATTTTATAAAAATTGTTTTAATAATCATATTCACACTAGTTCGCTTTTAGCGCTTTTAGTTTCCGGTTGTGGCAATATAAATATGTCTTATAATACTGAGGCAGAGACAGTGGAGCTCCAGAACGAATCAGTGGACTGAAGTATTAGTGATATGAAGAACCAAGTAGTGATTATTAAACAAGACGGTTAAGATATAAGGATAATTTACACTAGTGGAGGGACTGGTTCTCGAGAGCTAGTTCTGGAATACACCTATAGATATTGGGTGGAAGATTTTCAACTTGAGAGAGGTAGCCAGTCAAGATGGCATTAGAAAAAGCGCTACCATCATGGTTTCATCACGATGTTTTCCTCACCGCTAACTCAGGATTTAAACTCATATCCATTGACGCAGCATCCGTACACACTACCAACTGAGCCATAATTACTATCAATTCGTTTAATTCCTCCTATGGTACGATTCGACTTAATTTACTGTATTCATTTTCTACATTAGTTGCGCATAGAAACAGTGTTTGGTTTATTCGAGTCCATACAAACATACCATGGATATAATCAACACTTCATGTGCAACTACTGTCAACTGATAGTTGGAGACGAGCTGTATTTATACAGGGGCTTTGCAAGCATCAAAATTCAGTTCCTATACCTTTACCAACGTCCATTCTAGCATAACACAAGGACTGCTTTGATTCGGTCGAAGCCCGCTGAATACCGATTCAAAAATCTAACGTACACGACTATTCATGTAAAGGATATTAATATCCATTTGATCAATACTACCTAATGTATTGGCTTTAGTACTGCTCGTATACTTACAATAAAAGTTATTAGAATCTCAGAATATGTACAACAAGTCATATATACTTTTTATATGTCAATATTCTGTTTACTTTCAGTTAATATGCACTATTAATGTTTTTTAAAGTATTATAAACTCCAAGCACTGCGTAATGATTAAAGGGGTGCTTTTGTTGCGATGCCTGTTGCAGACGATGCGCAAGAATAAAATTACTTTTTTTTCCAAATGCAACTCGCACCTTCGGAATTAAAATATGTAAATGCATGCAACTGGGAGAAAAAATGCGTTTGAAACGTCCACTTTAATTTCACCTTCTATATCTTATTTCACTTAATTTTTTTTTTATTTACTTGTGCTTGGCTCTGTTGTTTTCATTTTTTCATTTTTTTTCAGATTAATTTATTTACATTTGTTATATTATTATTATTTAAATATTTATATATTTTATTTTTAACATATTTTTTGCAATTACTTCATGTTACTCCTATGCCTATATGCGTATTGTATCCAAACGTAATATAATAATGAGACACAATTAGAGGCTGTTGGAAATTTAGTGATAATAGTGTGTTTTGAGTGAGTTATCAGCGTGGGTTTTACGTGAAAAATTCCAATTTTATATAAAAATTGTGAATGCACTGTTGTGCGGCATTATGCCTCGTTCTTAATAATGATTAAATGCTTTAAATCAATGTTAAAGTAAAAGCGTAATCGATACGTGGAACAGGGAATTCCAGGTTAGTAACTAAATCAACATAGGCGGACTGCCCGAGGTCTGCAAGCACGAAGGATATATTTAACGAAGTTAGGATTTCCGTACACCACGATACAAGATCGGTTTAGAAAAAGGTATACTAAGCTCAGCGTATTCAGAATATATTTGCAACATAATTTAATTTTATAAATTTTATGAAATTTACATCAAATTTTCTTAGTACACAATATCAAACAGTTCATCTCGTATCCCTTTGTAGAGGATTGCAGGGAGACTAAGTCAGTGATGAAACACTGTCAATGGTGGTCAACTACCGGTTGCCGCGCCGCAACGGGCGTGCCTTGTGAGGTAGAAGCACACAGTGTACTTTACATCGTGCGATACGGCTCAATGGATAGTCCAGTTCAAACCGCAAAATTCAATTGGTCCTACTATTAACCGCCGCCTAAGAGTGGCTGGCTTAATAGCGGAGGGATCACCTTAATAATATTGAATTAACATATTTCGTTACAACGAGATGTCATGTTATGCCACATGTTTAAAGAATCACTCACTGTAGCTGTTATCGCGCAGAGAATATATTTGGAACTTCTTGATAGTTGGACAGAGAGAAAGAGAAAGAGAGAGAAAGAGAGAGAAAGAGAGAGAGAGAGAGAGAGTAGCTTTTAGATCGATAAGCTAACCCAGGGACTCCCAATGTTCTTCAGTTCGCGGCGCACATACATGTTTACTATTTTGTCGCGGCGCTCTAAGTTATTTAGCTGCTCGAAAAAAAAAAAGGTACAATGATAAGAGAATGGTAACGAGAATCGCTTCACGTCGCCCTTCTTCACTCTCTACGGCGCACTAGGGCACCGCGGCACACACTGTAGGAACCCCTGAGCTAACCGTTATATATCAATGCTTAAGAAGTCCATAATTTACTCCACGCGCAATATGCCAGCAAACTTATACAAATTTAAAGATCAGATGTCAATAACATTTTCACAAAGATAGTGCACATCTAAGTAATTGTATTTAAAAAATAATATTAACCTGTTTATTTCAATTAAAATATTTGTTTGTTCTACTTTGTAATAATTTATAATAGCTAATTCAAATTATGTTTGATATATTATGGCCTATAGGTGGTGCTAATTTACCATTTTGAAGTCGACATATCCAAATAAATATACCGTCGGTTTTCATTCGAGTATACTTTAAGAAACAAAATACATAACATACAACAATACACAACAACATATGTATAACTAGCCGACTTATTGACTTAAACTTTGGCATGGATATTTCTTTCACCACGTAAACAACCACTAAAAACGGATTTTACGATAACGCGCGGTTAACGGGAAAAACGCCAACTAAAACAGGGGTATTAGCTAGTAGGTATATAATAACATACGTTTTTATACATATATTTAGAATATACAGTAATGATATCAATTTTGAATATCAACCTATCTTAAACTATATGTAGTTGATAACATTGTGGTACGAACTGCGAAGCCGCCAGTATAAGTATTAAAAACACGATAACAATATTGGAGTAACATATTTTATGTACTCATTTCGTTATCTATCTTTAACTAGTATCACGACAATGTAAATTAATCTACATATCTATATACTTATACTAATATCATAAAGAGAAAAGATTTGTATTTTTGTATATTTGTAACGAATAAACTCAAAAACTACTGAACCGATTTCAAAAATTCTTTTCCATTAGAATATTACATTATGCTTGAGTAACACAGGCTATAAATTAGAGATTCCTATTCGAAAAAGTTTGTTTGTTTGTTTGAACGCGCTAATCTTATGCATTATAAGTCGGATTTCAATTTTTTTTTGTGTTTGATATAGCAATCACTGAAGGGGCAAAGCTGTATTGAAAAAAGTTACAAGAACGAGCAAAAATTATTAAGTAATTTTAGTTCCATGCGAACGAAGTCGCAGGGCACAGTTAGTTATTTATAAAAACAATTGAATATGGTAAAATCGCAACATAAACTAATCATATTTGGTCTTACCAATTTTATCGGGGGTTGTACCGGTGCAGATAGTATATGCAAATTCATTACAAGATTGTTACACAACTGCTTTATTAGATGGAGTTAATCTTACAAAGCACAATTTCTTCGAATTAACAATTATAACTAATAGACAACTGTACTGAACCATTATTCTTTGGCTTACCTATTTAAAACTGACTAAACATATCGGTAGTGCGGATAGATTTTACTCTATACCAGAGATACAAAATATAAAACTTGCTGCTTTTTTCTAGGTCATATCTTTCTCATGTAATGAAGTTCGTTTAAAAGTTTTATTCTCAAGTTATTTCCAATTATAAAATTGTTGCATACAATGTTACATTTGAAAAATTGCCGTGAGTAGGAAAAACGATGCACTAAGCCAATTGTAACAATATCACACTTCTATATACTTGTCGCGACCTTCTCTAAAACAACAATAACGAGAACGGATGCAGACTATCTCTGCTCTTAGATAGATTGATAGGGTATGGAATGCAAGACGCATACTCCCAATATTAGGGTTAAAACTTGAAGGATGAAATATTATATATAAAGTCAACAGTAGCCATAATCAATAAAGATAGAAGATAAATAAGTGCTTTCAAATATTATTTCATTTCATTTAATTAAAACGTTGTAAGCTTCGAGGAAATCAGTATCGCTTGCAACAACCTCCATATTCAACAGAAAATATATTAGGTTACATTATTTTTTCGAGGAATAAGATAGTTTCAATTTAACCCGCTCCATGTTTTAACAAACAAAAGAATAATTCTAAAAATAATATATACTTTTAAACGAGACTCTTTACAGGTCTCTTAACGGAATCCTATGAAATTAAGGTTTACTCGTCTAATGAAAGTCTAGGAGTTATGCAGCCTTTTTGCCATTTTATAATACAAAATCAAGTACCACAGAATAAAGACAATTATGCAACTCTTTCCAATGTTGAAATAATAGAGAAAGCTTTCGTTGTCCAAACATATTAAAAACTAATTGTCAAATTATAGCATTTCAGCAGTATTTCGATAGCAAAGTGTTGTTCGTTTTAAAATCAATATAAAGTCACAATTTTGCAGATCGAGGTTTTCGTTGAGTGCATTCTTTTACATGCATCTCTCTGCTTTGGAAAATATGTATGTAGTATCAATTTGATGTTGGCAAAATTGTAGAACGTCAATGATCATACTGGAGAAAGTGTGTTAACTAGTGTTGTGTTAAGTGGTGTTAACTACCGAAAGGAGCAGCACAACGTCTGCTGGTCCAACTAGCAGATATATAAGTAAATTTCATCTATTCTAATTAGGTCGAGTTATTGGTATTATCGAGGCTATGGTGAGCTGAACTTTGAAATCATATATATTTATATAACAAAATATAAGTAGCAAGTTTCTTTCATGTAGGTGTTATACATTATTTTAAATTAATTGTAACTAAGGATTGTTTATAGTCTGAGTATGGTCATGGTCATGGTCCCGGTAGTTGCACTTGAAAGCCTGCCCCTTCACTAGGATTAGCATGTCCATCATATTGGCCCCATCGTAAATTAACGGTGAGATTGCGGCCATAAGTGCCATAATGCTATACCTTAACTATAAAACAATAAAATCCTTTTTTAAGGTTTGTTATTAAGTAACAATGTGGCCCGAGGCAGGAATAATTAGATTTTTTATGGAATCGGGGGCAAACGAGCTAGCCAGTCATCTGACGGTAAGTGTTCACCGCCGCTCATGGATATCTACAACACCGGAGGAATCACAGCTACGTTGCCAGCTTTTAAAGTCTCTTCTTGAAAATCTCGGAAACAAGATCCAAGCAAGATGGTTCCACAAGGAAGTCGCGCAAGAAAAAAAAAATCGGCGCCAAACGTACCGTCGTAGATCGCCATTCATTTAGCTGGTCGGGATGAAATTATGAAGATCTAGAAATAGTAGCTAATGTAGCATACCTATAAGTGCTTGACGATGGATATTTTACTATAAAGTGATAGTTTGTCAGATGGGCATTCAAAAATAAATATTTTATCACGAAGTTTTCTTTTAGGGAAAACTCAGTCTCACTCTATGTTATGAAACCACGTCAGCCGACGCGATGTTCTACCGGACTAACACTCAACTATCATTACTAAACTATGGGTGAATTGATGCATACACCTGAGAAAATGTCTGAATTAGTTAAATTATTTTACAACGATGGCGTTATAGTCGTTTCATTTAAAAACCCAGAGAGATGACATCAGGTGAAGAGTTAATTCGAAATAAATTTTACATTTAGGAAGAAAATTTCACTCTCGTAAACTAAGTTAATACAGTACGTCTACAACATAAAGAGTTAACAGGTCGTATTGTAATCGCAATATCGCGGATAACTCATTATCGAGCACGTCCGATATCCGCTGTTAAAACTGATAATGACACTTTAACGCTACGATAAGGTAACTGCAGATCTATGCAATAGTATCACTTATCTGTACGCAGGTCTCCGAAACATGTTCATTAAAAACTAAAGATTCAATTCATATTGCATGATTAATAAAAAAAAGTAACATAAAAGTTACTACTGATTTTGTTAACAGTTTGTCTGTCCACAAATCATTTTGCCACATACGAAGGAATGTAGTTCTTAATAATATAGTAATTTATCCCAATAAGATGTAAACAAAATAACTTCACTCCGAGTGACATTCACAGACCATGAAAATCAATAAAACTACATATTCCATTTATACTGCTTCCCAGCATTATAAAATCAACAAGTTATCGTCAAATGTCTGTTCTTGAATCATGCATTTTGGTAGGTTCGTGTCACTTGTAGTTTTCTTTTTATTTATTATACGTTTATTACAAAGAAATGACACCCACAGGCTAATTAATAAAATAAAATTCTTTTTCCTAAAATAAATATAATATTATATGTACCAGCCCTTACAATAGCAATCTTTATTATTTCTATTTTATAAGCTTGGTGATCGAACCTTTAGTTACTGTTCGCAAAAGCCTACATACTGAAGTGCCTACATACCTATTCCAGAGTTGCCAGTAATCATTATAAAAATCCATACATACAATACAATAGTACTTTACCTGTATATATATTGTTTATTTTAGTATTACTATGTAGGAAATTTAGACAATGTCGAGTGTGAAGGACTTTATCATCGGGCAAATCAACAAGCAAACTCAAAGCAGGATTTGTGGATCACACAAATAATTGTCCTGTGGTAGACTAGAACCCACAGCACTCGAGCACTACGACACTGAGATTACAGCGAAGCAACAGCTTTAAACACTAGGCTACAAGTGAATTTATTTTTTTTCAATATCATTTATGATAAAATATTAATATAATTAAAATACTTTCAACTATGAATATTTCGGAGGCAGAAAATTTATTTTCTTTAATCGACGAATGTTTTTTTGTCTACGTATTTATTTACGTGTGTACGTTCATTTCTTGCTAGCTTTAATACAATAAGTTTTCATCGGTAAAGAGGTTTTCAATGTCTATTCGTTGAATATTTAACCATCAAATTATTTGTGTTAAAACTCTTACCAAAAGCTCCCTTATAAATATTCTGCCAAAATGTACAACTAAATAAATTGAATTTCCTTTCAAAATATGTCGTAGTCAGACCAATGTATGTATGTTGTGTACTCTTTGGAGATTTTCACTATTAAAATTACTTTATTAACCAAATCTTCGTACTAAAAAGGCTACCTGTAACTCTAAGCATTACACTGAATAGTGGTCAGTAAAGATAAAAGCTATGTCGGACATAACATTATTATTATCACACAAATCTAGTATTTTATTCCATGTCTCAAAGTTATACACTTTCTGCACATAACAGAAATTGGTTTGTTAACAACAAATTGCCGAAAAAATTATAAACGCGGTGTAGCTTTTATTCACGCATAGGATGAGTACAATTATTGTTAATGCTTTATATTTAATGTGGGATTCCATTAACTAAGGGTTTGTTTAAAAACATTAAATCTTAGGATTGAAATGAGCAACCGTGTGATTGTTTTGCCCGATATTATTATTGATATATATTTACGTTTTCATTGTCGGGCAAATATAGTATACAGAGCGGAAGTTTAGTGCGACAACGTTTATCATAATTGTATCGTAATGACTAATATTGTGCATATAATAATACAAGTAGCAACTCCTTACAGCTTTTTTCGTGTAAATAGACACATGAATCCAGCTTCTGTATGTTTGTTACGACAATACTCGAACACTAATCGACTGAGTATCTTGAAATTTTATACGTTGTATTTTTATACAAGTGTGTTTATCTCGAATTTCCCATAGGAACAAGGAATTGAAAGAATTTCAGGTCTAAACAAAAACAATTACTTATTACGAGCCACGGTATAGCGCATTTCACAGTATAAAAAACAGACTATTACACTGCAGAGATAATGTTCGTATAATCTGTTCGTAAAACAATGTATACAATGAGATCAGTTGTTCCAAAGATAAAAGTCGTATAAAATTATAAATCTCTTTATAAAAGTAGTAAGTAATGAGACAAATTGTGTGTGCTTCAAAGCTTCATTAAAAGAATATATAATTGACATCAAAATTTAATGAAGAAAAGACATTCAATCTACGATACTTAAATTATCTAGGTAACCTTGATGAATATAAATAAGAATACATAAATATATATATATAAATATATATGTATTAAATACATCATAATATATTATTACGGGTAAAGTTGTTTAATAGACAATAACTATTAAATTTAATAGCTTGTACATAACTGTTTTAGAAAAGAATATTTTGTACATACATCCATTTTTCAACAGTCCGATAATATTGTATAAATTATTTTATTATAATTATTTACTTTTTCCAATTCTAGTGAAAACGTCTATGGCCAGAACTTCAAATAAATAAACAGTTGTCTCAATTACGCATTCTTTTCTTAAAACGATATCTAGTTATGAAAATTATATTTCTGTATAAACCTTTAGCAACATAAGATTTAATTTACAAATAAGTTATTTCTATGATAACTTTAAATTGTATTATATTATTTGATATTCGGCTATTTAGATAAAAGAAGTTTTTCTTAAAATGTTTTTATAATGCTCGCTAAAAACGTCTGTATATAGAAGTATTAAAATAACACTCTGTCAAGTGTTTTCTGTTTTTTTTTTTTTTTTTTTTTTTTTTTTTTAATATTACCGCCCCGCATAAGCACAGTATATTACAATACAAAAAAACCTTAACTGATCACGGAAAAACTGGCATTTCATCGCTACCCATTACTGTCGTACCGGAATTTTAGTCTGTCAGCACTTGGATAACTACTATTCGATCCTGAAATACTACAAACCAAGATAAAATAACTATGACAAGTTAATCACCATTATGGTATACTGGTCGGCAGATACATACACCCGACACTTCATTACTTTTAGGTGCTACTAAGCCAACGCCATTATCGCTGATGTTACCTACAAATGATATATATATATTTTACGTTGCGCATCATAGTGACTGTACTGCACCTGGTGTTAAGTACAGTACGATCCAGAGCAGCGGTGACTGACAATGAACCAAAATTCACAATCAGTCACCGCTGTCATGCTGGCCTGCTTAGATACCTTTTCACGCCTCTTTTGAAGGACCCTATGTCATAGGAGGGTGGGAATACGCTGACCGGAAGACGGTTCCACAGCTCCACAGTACGACATAAGTATGAATCAGCAAACTTTTTAGTTCGCGATTCAATAGGAGTCACCGTGAAGCTGTGACACCGAAGTCGCGCCCGCGTGGCTCTGTAGTGGAACGGGGAGGAGGGGATTATATTGAAGAGTTCTTCAGAACACTCGCCGTGGTACATACGGTAGAACACGCTTAAACAGGCAATGTCCCTTCGTAGTTTCAGCGGTTCTAGGGTGCTGGTGGTGTCTGCATCATTAACAATGCGGACAGCCTGCCTCTGCAACCTGTCTAAGGCATCGGGTAGATATTGAGCGGATCCACCCCAGAGATGCGAGCAGTATTCCATGCACGGCCGAACTTGGGCCTTATAAAGAAGGTACAGCTGGTCGGGCATGAAAAACCGACGCACTCTGTTCAGGATTTCGAGTCTCCGAGATGTTGTGGAGATGACATTCTCGATGTGGTCCCTGAGGTTTAGGTCGCTTCGAATATTCATTCCTAATTTATTTAGGCTGTCACACATTGCAAGTTGGCTTTTCTGGAGAGTAGGGTTAGGTGAAAAAGGGGATTTTTTTAAGGTAAAGAGACATACCTGGGTTTTCTTGGCATTGAATTCAACTAAGTTACTTTCTACCCATATGGATATGCGGGTCAAGACTTGGCTAAGTTCAACAACAAGTTCCATACGTCTCCTTTCTGTGTCTCCACGACCACTGCCGGGCTTACTGATGTAGCACCCATGAACCGTGCTATCGTCTACATAGCAATGAATGCGACCGAGAGGTAACATATCGTTGATATGCAGAAGAAACAACGTGGGTGACAGAACAGAACCTTGAGGAACTCCAGCATTTACTCCGGATCACGGCGAAATTCCCCAAGGTACTGGATATACACTGGCTGAACCCGAAACGGGAAAAGTCACTATTACGGGCTTTTCACCATATGTATGGTGGTTGCGACCCAGGCGGACACCGACGCCCTACCACCCCGCAGCTACTCGATTAGCACCACCCTGAGGTCACGTGTAGGGTCTCGAGGGTAAAGCCTACGGACGTGAGCAGCATCAACCCCCAAATTCATTATGATTCAGTGGCAGATTGACACGACTTACACCCAGACATAACAGCCTCATTGCTATATATAAAACTTAATATATTGTTTAATAATAAAACACAAACACAATGATGACAGTGCATACCTAATTTTTGTTAATTTGGTTTAGTCATTGTTGTATCTATGGAATCTACTGGTCTACGAGAATTGGTTATTTGAACAACATTTTTTAAATTACGGATCTCTGTATACATAATTAGCAGTGAAATGAAGACAAAATTTTAGACGTATCAAATAATTTAATACTATAATCACCTATTTATAAATAAAACTAAGTTTCTTTACACGTTTTAAGCCATTGAACGAATTTTGCTTAGCTGTCCTTTTTTTATATTCATAGTAAAAATGTATATAACGTAGTAGGTATATACTTTCGTAAAATGTCAGTCGGGCTACGAGAAGGGTGTGTCAGCTTATCGGGTGAAAAATGCCGTTAAATGGCCACTAAAAAGGTCATCACTAGAAAACCAGCAACTGCTTTCACACCGCTTAGAGTTGGTAACTTGTCCTAAATACGTCCGCGAGGATTTCTGGCCCTAAAATAACACTTTTATTCTTTCCGTAGTTTTATAAAGCATGCAGAGTGCAAGTAACATTTTATGAGTTATAACAATAACACGCTAATAATGAGTCACAATGTACATAGATGGTTAGTTATATATAATGAGTCAGTGTCAGTTTGTCTAACTTTTTAACTCACACTAATGGAAATATGTAACAACGACGGAGTTTTATTATCATATTTGGGAATGTTCTTTGTAATAAAATCATACTCCATCTTACTAAATATATACAAAATAAATAAATATTGTTGATATATCAATCGAAAACTATTTTGTATATTTTTATATGTTAATTGTACAACGACACTTTGGGTAACGTTTTTTTTAAATACTTTATAGGTTTAGCGTTATGGGCACAACAAAAACGTGGTGGACATGCTAACCTAGTGGAGAACTGGTTCTCAATTGCAACTGCCGGAACACACCGAAAAGATCAGGTTCATTGCATGTTGAATCTAATTCACCGACATTGATGCGGCGTTCGTACACACTACCAAATGAGCCATCATCGCTTCAAAATATAATATCAGTTAAAAAATCAATAGTATACAACATTGCTCGTAACATTGGACCCTAATTTCATCAGATGAATCATGTCGAGTGTGTATTGGCTTAATACGGAAATCACTACATCATACCGTCAAGCCAATGTTATGACAGGCTCCCCAACGCAATGTGATAAATAAACAAGAATATATTCAAATGATGGTACCATTATACTCTTTACTTATTTTTATATATCAATATACATTAGAATGCATCTATCTACATAAATAAAAATTAAACTGTTTTTGTCAATACGTGCAGCACTTGAAAACAGCTGGATCAATATGTGTAATTTTTTTATGTTAAATTCAGATCGAAATTGTTTGAAAAATGTAAAAGTTCACGCCACATACCATTTGTTTAATTTTTAAGAAGAGAAACATACCGTACAATGGATTTAGCCTTTTCCTTAAAAATAAAAATAAATTGACAATAACCAGAATTTGTAAATGTAAAAAGAAATGAATTCAAAAATGAGGCGTGTAAAACCCATTTTATTATTAACCTAAGGATGCTAAGCTATTGATATGAAATAGGTAACTGGTTGATGTTATTCTAAAGATAATAAAAGAAACTCGGTCTCGATACGTCAAGTTTTTCGAGAGTTATCGTAACCACCTCGTGTAAAAAGATCCAGACGTCCACTTTAACAGTTTCTTTCAAGGTAGCAAAATAAAATTTGTTTTTTACAAAATATGAGATAGATTATTTGAAGTGTCTTCTTGTAATACATAGACTCATATTATCGTAGAAATACAAATTGGTTGTAAAAGCAGTTTAAGAGCAAAACAATTACTTGACCTTGTCATGTCGAGAGTAGAGCACTAGCTCACCCGCTTCGCGGTATGAGGCGTGCAAAATTTCAGACTTAAATTTGAAATTTTCTGAAGTTCTAGTAAAACCTATATTTTGTTCTATTGGATTTTGTTTTCAACGCGAGATTATAATAACACAGGACTCGAAAAATGGATAAGCGTAATTTATTTTGATCTTTATTTTATAAAGCAATTTTAGAAATAAAAAACCTAGTCTACGTAGTCATTGCTGCCCTTTCGTGAAGAAACTAAGTTATAACGGTAAAATAGCAACAAAAATATAGGATATCTTATTTTTTGTCCAGATAGAACTTTCAGTGTTCTTAAAACATCAAAGCAGATTTCAAGAGAGCGAAAAGTTGATTTATATGCACCCTTTGTTTAAATTACTAAGAGTAAAAGTAAACGACCGATTTTATGAGTAACCTATATGTATATTATCACTTACAAATGATACTAATAAAAATCTACGTAAGAAATAAATGATATGTATGAAAAAGATAACTTTAAAAACGCACAGCCCCAGTCAGTTCTATAGAATAGTCATAGTAACAGGAAGCGCAAGTATGAAGGTATAAATAAATATATATATACTAGACACAAAAATTAAGGGATACAAAAAAAATCCAAATTTTTGGGTGATTTTCAACGAGCTGTAACTCCGAGGAAAAAGATCGTACAGAAAAAACAAAAAAAGGAAATTGTAGCTCCATGTGTCTAGTTTTCAGATATGACTATGAAAAATTTTTGTTATGTCCAGGTCTGGAGAAATCCTAAGAAAACTACCAAAAAAAAATTTTTCAAATTTTTTCTCGTCTAAAAAAAGGTCCACGGGCTTAAAAAATTTTTTTATGATTGTTTCGTTCAAAAGCTCTTTTAGAAAATTTAATACTCTTTAATTTGACGTATTCAAAAAGCCTGTACGACGATTTGCCGCGGAGTTATCGTCAATCAAAGCAAAAAAGTTCTTTGTCACTTTGATAATCAATAACTCCGGAAATAATGATCGTATAGGAAATTGAAGGAGGGTGTTGAAAACTGCACAATATTCTCTATCAGAAAACGTAAACATTTTTTAGAAAAAAAATTTTTTTGTATTGAAAATTCGGACTGAAAAAAGGACAAAAAATCGCATAATGAAGGATATTTGGATAACTTGTTATAACTTTGGATAAAATAGATGAACGAAGGATATCGTCGGTAACTTTTTAACCTCAAAGTGTCCCCTAAAATCCCTCAAAAATTCAAAGCGCTTCGATTTTTTTTTCATTGTGCACCGAAGCTTCAAATTCTTTGTTTTTGCAAAAATCACCATTATGAGCAATTTTGTGATTTTTATTCATTTTTTCAATGAAAAAATGTTTTTTCTCTCTAAAATCTATATTTTTTTGATCAGAAAGATTAACAGCTAAAGAAATAAAAAAAAAATCCAATTCCTATACGATCTTTATTTCCGGAGTTATTGATTATCAAAGTGAAAAAGAACTTTTTTGCTTTGATTGACGATAACTCCGCGGCACATTGTGGTACAGGCTTTTTGAATACGTGATATTAAAGAGTAATAAATTTTCTAAAAGAGCTTTTGAAAGAAACAATCAAAAAAATTTTTTTGAAGCCCGTGGACCTGTTTTCAGACGAGAAAAAATTTGGAAAATTTTTTTTTTGGTATTTTTCTTAGGATTTCTCCAGACCTGGACATGACAAAAATTTTTCATAGTCATATCTGAAAACTAGACACATGGAGCTACAATTTGCTTTTTTTGTTTTTTCTGTACGATCATTTTCCTCGGAGTTACAGCTCGTTGAAAATCACCCAAAAATTTGGATTTTTTTTATATCCCTTAATTTTTGTGTCTAGTGTATATGCATGTAAGATTTGTAACAACATGCAAACAACGATTATATATTTCATAGACTTTTCACAACACAAAATATTTCGAATTTTATATCGTAATTTTTCTGTATATGTTAATTGAAAATATCCGAGAAAATTTAATCAGCGGACCGAACTAAAGCGATTAAATATATTGATATCACTTTTAGAAATTTTTAGAAAAACCACTGGATATTAATTGATACTATAAAATATTTCATTTTTTCTACTATAAGCTAAACATTAATAATATATTGACATTATGAAACACATATTCTGATGGAGATATTTTTATTAGGCAGGTACTACGGATAACCATCCCTATGTTGAATACGCGTGTACAAAATTAAACATTGTGAATTTTCGTTTATAGAAGTCTAAATACATTCAAACAAAGTTTAATCGATATTCAGATTATTGTTATAACAATATTGATGTTTTTTATTTACTCGGACTTACCCTATGTAACCATTAGAATCTACTAATGTCATAAAAGCATTGTATCACGTTTGAAATAGGTAAAACTGCTATACTGCGGTTTTCTGTTCTTTAAAATAAATTGTTGTTAATATTTTGTTTTTTTTCCGCTTGGCGACAAAATGGTAACGTACTGTACGAACTTATTACAAATACTATATATTCATTTTAAATCATATAAATTACATTTGGAGACTTTATACAATGGTAATAATTATTATGTTACCTCTCCGATACAGGAACATGATACCTTTTATCAACAGTTATTTGCATATTGTTACATGCAGTGGATTACATTTACAACGATCTCGGTTGTGACAACATTTAGATTATACTACAGTAACACTTAAACAACTTGTCTGTAAGCCTAAAACAATTTGACTATATCGACTTCCGATGATTTATTTTTATACATAAGGTATAGCGTTATAGCCATAATCTCACCTGATCGGAAGTGACGACACGACCCAAGTTGGTAGATACGCTATACCTGTGGAGGGACTAGCTCTCAAGTGCCACTGCCGGAACATACCTATTGGTATTTGGCGGTAGATTTTTAACTTAAGGGTGGTTGCTAGCCAGGCGGGCATAGAAAAAGCCTTACCACCATGCTATGATTTCCTCAGGATGTTATCCTTCACCGAAAGCTCAAACTTATTGCAGGTGATTGCATCGGAACTCACGTCCCTTCACGCGAGGTCGTACAAATTACCACTGAGCTATCATCGCCTCAAATATGTCGATGTCGGTTATAATGACTAGTTCTAATGAATCATTTATAACAAACCCTTTGTAGATAATGTGATCGAGTCAACACACAGAAATATTTATTTTTTTACTTTTAGATGTGGTCAGCAGTTATCACATTTGTTTCTAAATATTCAGGTAGGTAAAGTTAAATGGAAGAATTCGTTAATCAGTCATTTTCGGTGTGTTAGATTTGTGTTTTTATTATAGCGCTTATTAAACGGACGTACATTCACTGTTAAAGAAAATGTGAGTATTATTTACAAACTGAAAAATGGTGAGAACAATTGATCTTTGATTTGAATTTAATCGAACTGATTGATTGATCTATCTGTATAGATATATCTTATATACATAACGACATAATTATAGTTGTCCTTTCAGTATCGTATAAAACGAAATCCACTGTATAATTTCATTGCAATTTTTACTAATGCACTAACCTTGAGGTAGCACCAGCCGCATCTGGTGAACTCCGCAGTGTATTTTGTGGGGAAGGCGCCAGTAAGGTGTTCTGCAATTTTCTGGGCCCAGTTACGGCGCTCTGATACACTGGCACAGCTGAACAGGATCTTCCGCGGTTGACTTCGTAAGCTCCCGGATGAGACAGACAACTCGAAACAGTAAGAGTTGCTTGTCGTACTATTGACAAAAGGAAAATTTGAAATAAAAAATCAACGGACTTACTGCATAACCGCTAAGGTGACAGACTTCCCATACTCGATGTATTTGAAGCGATGATAGCTCACATAGCGTGTACGGGCGCCTCGTCAAAATATGTCAGATCGAATCCCTACAATGAGCTTGAGCTTTCGGTGAAGGAAAACATCATGATAAAACCATAGCATGGTGGTAGGGCTTTTTCAAATGCCCACCTGCCGCCAAATACCTGTAAGGTGTGTTCCGGCAGTTGCACTTGAGAGCCAGCATTTCCACAGGTGTAATGTGTTCACCAGCTCGAGCTACATCGCCATTTAACATCAGGTGAAATTGTAGCGAAAACGCTAAAATCTATAGACTATAAAAAATACCCCTCACCGAAGGTATTTTTGTTTTATTTACGTAGTGTTTAAAATCCTATTATTTACGGACTTCCTCAACGCAAAGCGCAAGCGCATTACCAAAGTTCAGGCCAAGGCAAAAGGGGCATATAGTAGCTCATCGGGTGCTAATCACCCAACAATAACAACTAAAATACATCACGGTGACACTTCTAACTCCTATGTTGCCAGAGACCAGGGATAACCAACACACACTTCTTCTAGTACTGTATTCACATTCGACTACCTACATAGCCTATCGATCATGATTTTTTAAACTATTTGAGATACAGCATTATTAAAGTGACTAAAGAATTATGAAGTGGCTTATCCCAAGGTAGACCGACAACCTAATGTAAGGTTACGGAAATCCGCCGAATGCGAGCGATATACGATGGGTCGGTAGAGGAGGCCTATGTGCACCATTTGACAGAATAGACGAATGAATTACAGGAAGTACTAGTGTCGTAATGGAACAGATAAATTTTAACTGTAAATGTTTTGTTTTATATTTAAATACCTGTAATTTATAAATTTGCAATATTAAACATAACATTTTCTACAAATAAGAGTGGCTACATACTTGTAAGTCTATTTGTACACTGATTACATATACAATTTTTTTTTTTGTTAACTAAAGATACTTTTCAATAGTAAATTTAAAATGATAAATAAAATATTCTTAATTATAGATATCCTGCATAAAGGAAGAATGTTTTGTTATAATATCTATATCATCATATTTTTTTTTTTTTGTATAATCCATTACCATCCTGTAAAAACTAATTTCAATGACTATAAGTGAGATCATTTTTTAACTAGTCTGATTGCAAAAAGGAATATTACTAATCTACATATGATAATATATAAATATAAGAAATCTTTTTGTTAAGTTATAATTTGTTTAAAGTCATTTCTATCTGTTTGTTAGAATAAATACTATTTGGGACTACTAAGGAATCAATGTGAATGTTGTCTTTGGATGATCTGAGGAGTAGTTATGAAGATTATTTTTTGCAGAAAGTAAAGGGATCTAAAAATATTACAGTAAAGAAATAAAATCTGGCCTTTATTAATCCAATTGATATATAGTTCCTCTGGAATTGGTAATATTATATAATGAACAAAGAAACATTAACAAATGTACTAATATGTTGTTTTTCTGCTTCACTTTTTGCATCTCATTTATGTGTCTTATCTTACTTATAAAATATATTTAAATATTTAATAAACATATAAAGTTTTGAGTACCAAACATATTACAAAAACTTACCTAGAAGACAAAGGCAGTGCTAATTGTAGAGAGTAAATATTATCTAGAGTGTAAGCTTCTTTGAGAACAGAGTTAGTTGCATCTGTGTAGCACATTATTTTCTGGTCAGACAACATACAGTAGCGAGATTGTGAGTTCTTGAAGAGATCTTCCACACCTCCTGATACTATCTTTGTCAATGTCCCACAAAAATATGGAGCCGGTAAACTATTGACTGGAGGTCGTTCAATGACATCGACTTTGTGAGATACTTGTTTAGACTTTGGGCGAACATTGTCAAGTTTTAACTTTCGTGAAAATTTTCGAATAACAGAACCTGACGGTTTACATCCATCTTCAGCAGTAACCTTTGTATTTTCAGTAGGAAGGAACCAATTTGTATTCCTGTCTTTGTCTCCATCCAGTGGACTAGGATTTTCATTTGGCAATAGACTGTCAAATCTCTCAGGAGGAGTTGGTGGGTTGAAGTAATCACTCTCCTCAAAATTAAAGCTATCCTCATGACAATCATTCGAAACAATTGTACCATATGTATCTCCAATTAGAAATGACTCTAGGAGTAAAAGTTCATTGCTAACACCATCATATTTTCGAGAAGAGCTTGCAGTGTGTAAAGGATCGAATTCATATATAGTACTGTTACTCGGGCGTGACTGTAATGTGCTTTGAGTACCATTAGCAAGAATGGGGTCACTAGACTCTTTTTTAAACGGTAATGTCCAGTTTTCATATAATGAATTTTGTCTCATGAAATCTCTACTTTCTCTATTTTTTCTACGCTCTGGAACTTCTGGACATGAAGTAGCACTAATGACACTGTTTGCTCTTGATGATTTGGGTGTGTCATATGTCAGTTGTTCCACCCAACTGTTATCATACTCTCTACTATCGTGTGAAAAATTACTAACAGAATCTGTGTTAGAATCAGAGTTACTAGAAAATAATGACAAATCATCAAAATGAGTCATATTTAGTTGCATTGATGGAAAGTCTTGATTTGTATTCAGGTCACCATGATTTTTAAAACGCTTCTGCTCAAGCATTGGAGAGTGAAACTGTATGTTATCAAACAAACTTACATCAACAGCCGGCATGGATACACATCTTTGCTCTGTATCTTCAACACCATTTGGTTTCTTTTGTGACCTCCTCAGCTTCAACCCTGCTGTTCTTGTGCCTTCGATGACAGACTTTGTAACGGAGTCGCGCACCGCCCGACTGGTTGTCAGGGTTTTTTCCAGAGTGCCTTTCGCAAATTTTGATCCATCTATAAGTGATTTTTCGATCTTCTCGTTAGCCGTTTTCGCAGAATTAGACACTTTGAGTGCAACGTCTTCTGTTATTTGCTTGGACACGGAACTTATCGACCGAAAAATATCAGAGGCCGTAACTCTGTCGGTAACTGGTGGTTTCGTGCGCGGGAGAGGCACTGGTGTTTTCAGCACGTCATCAGGGGACGGAAAAGTACTTCTGGGCTTAGGTACGGGCGGTGTATCCATCGGGATGCTCTACCAAACGAGGGCACTATCACAAAGCAACACAATATAAATCCATGATAATAATGCACTACACAAACAAAAGCGAACTGATTCAGTAGTATTCCATTTGTATAGCAAAATGAAAAAAGTATTATAGAGTTTTAACAAATAATTGTAAGAAACTATATAAAATAAACCAACTAAACAAAATAATAAAAATAAAAGATAAGGGAAATAAAAAGAAACTGCTACCACGACGAGCGCCTAATAGCGAATGAATGTAGTGTTGCCAAAAATGCAATGATTAATATTACTCTGTAGTTTGTACAGAAATCTACTTATGATCAGTATTACCAAGTAAAATTAATAAGTAGTAGACGTAGTAGTAACAGTCTCTTTTATCTTCTTTCATATTTATCTCACCGTTGTTATTATGATCTGGAATAATCGATTTATATATAGAAACACATGATGTTACATCATAACCATACGTAAATATTATAAAGAAATTGAATACTTATGTTCAACAAAATCTAAAAGTTGCTCATTATTTAAAATATTTGTAACTTACAAAAAGTGCTAAACTTATATGTAATATATAAATATAATATGTATATCGGTCTTGATTATCCTATTCTGCAATTTTTAAGTGTATCGTCACATTATATTTTTATAGCAAATTTAAAATCACAAGAATTAGGTATACACATATAATAAAATAAATGCAAATACACTACTAAATTGTATTATATCTGTATTTATATTTATTTGTGCTGCTCAAGGAATATATTTTGAACATTATTGATAGATTTAGATTATGATAAATTGCGAGCTAAGAATACTGAAAGATTCTCTCAAAAGATGTCTTGCAAGTCTATTCAACCGGAATTCAACGTCAAATACTACAGATCGAAGAACACCTGTAAAATTACTAGGAATTTTGTTCCTTGAATTAAAGGTTATTATAAGAATGATAGTGTTCATAGTTTTATTGTTTAATTATTTTTTTAATTATTAGTATTTTTGTTTAATAGAAACCAATTTATAGAAAATAAAAACAACTTTCGATTGCTATGTGAGAAATGGAAATTACAAGGTAGTTAACAAATTAATATTAATGCTAATATCGATATCCGGATCTTTGCAATCATTTCAGATTAGTATAGTGAATTAAAGTCAAATTCATTGAAGAAACATGCAATATTTATAAACTGAACAAGATGGAGGTTATAAGTTCAGTTTAACTGATTCGGGTAATTTTTTTGAATCAACTATGTAGGGAATATTTAGAGTTAATTAATATGTAATATAACGTATTAAATATTATTGCTCGTTAAAGTGGTATATTAGGTTAGGGGAAAAGTTTCTTCGCATTTTATATAAAAACTCCAAGCAATTTTTTTTAAGCTTTATTTACATTCCATTACAGTATCTATGTGTCATTTTGTTCGATACCTTTCTGTCATCTCGTTCACTTTTTCAGGTAAAATTGTTTTCTTTAAATATCTGTTTACTTCTTAAGTTCTATATATGATTATAATTATAATGGATTACAATAGTAACAGAACTAAATCGGTAATTTATTATTTGTTATAACAATATTATTCTTATTTAATTATTACCTTATTATCTATATAGGATCTTTTTTATTTTAGGGGAAAATGTATTTGCGCATACCCTCCCAGCTCAAGGGACCAAGAGGGTTGTGTGGGACTTGCTGGGGCGACGCGAGTTCGAAGTGAAATCACCGCATAGCCCTGGCGGTTGGCCGGGCCTGATAGTAAGCCAGGCTTCCATCCGGGTAGCCTGACGAGCTGCATTCCAGACTACGGAACTGGTGCAATGAAGAGTGGATCCCCCAATCCTCTCCATTCAGTCAGACTTATGGCGGCGAAAGAATGCGAAATATCAGCCCCTCCTGCCGTCCGAGCGTCTTTGAAGGAGAGGTTGAGTACGGGAGGCCGCGAGATTACTGTTTTACAGAAGGGGACCATTGCTATCCATAATCTCTCGCTATCGAGCATGGCTCTCACCACACCCAGCAGCGAGAGATCGGTTCCCACTGCCATGACCAGTGCACGGCGCGGTTTCTCCCAGTCTAGAGAGTCTGCTGTGTCGTATCTTTGGCCACACTGTATTTATGGCACGTGGTGGTTGACTCCCTAGGTGCAATCTTGTGCAGATATCATCCGAAGCATCCATGCCTAGACAGCACTTGCACAAGACGAAACGTCAGGGAACCGTACCCCCTATTACACCATTGGTGGAGGATCGGGCGGACGGCGTCTATGATGAATCGTCCATATCGCTCGTTTACTAGGTCCTTCGCCAAGCACTGCACCAGCTCGGTACGGGCCTTCCTACTCATTATTTCAATCTCTGTGAGAGCTGGAAGCTCCCCTTTTGTTTTCTTCACCGCTGTGTTCTTGTATACAGCAACGAGCTCTCACGCTGGGGACTCGCACACATGCGGGACCCTTGGATACTTTTGTGCCACCCGCAAGATCACTCTTCCTTAGACTCTTAGAAACTTTAAAGTAAAATACACCCGAACTAGTTAGTTATTGATCCTTATTGGTTCTCTTGTAAGCAATAATAAAATACGCTTTTATGTTGCAAGCCAAAGTTCTGGCAAAATTTATTTTCTTATTTATGATACAACCAAGTTAGTACATCTTGTATTTAATAGATGGCGCGCATTATAATTGATTTGATGTCATTTAACGAATTATATCATACTTAAAGTGTATTTATATTTACCTGTTCTTAGGCTTGCTGGCCGGTATGATACCACCGATGATGAATTGCTGATGTCTCATAGGTCGCTGTTGTTTTAAATTGTATATTCTTGTCATTTTGCCGGGTTGCTAGAAAAAGAAAATTTAATTGTGCAATGAGGTTATTTTTAACTTGTTTAATATACTCACCTACTTGATTATATTTGCCTATAATAACACAACAGCATTCAAACTAGGGAATTTTAATGCTTTTATAATGTTATTTCTCCGTACTATAATACTATAATATAAAATATAATAAATAAAATATGGAAATTATACTGCGCAATCTAATGTTCTTTATTAACTGATATAATTTTTAATTGGTACCCAAATTATGGCTTTTGTAAATAAGTACATTAATCTGTATGCTATATCTAACGCTACTATGTTAAATTTTTTTTAATATGAAATTGGTAATCTATTTTTATTAAATTAATTTAACAATTTGAATACAATATTCTATTTAGGTGATGTTTTACTTTGCAACTTTATCTGGGTAAAATAATTCCTATTTGTGACATACCTACTGAGAAAAGCTCGGTTGCCTTATCATTATTTTTATTTAGGATCAACAAAATATATTGATATGTTTGAATTATCTAATCAAAGAAATAATTATGACTATCCTTAACCGCCTAAACCGCTAAATCAATTGTGATGAATTATGGTATAATGATAGATGGGATCTTAGATTCGGTGATAGGCTACTTTTTCTCGCGCAAAACTTGTTGGAAGTAGGGTAAAGAGAGAGATATACTTTGTATGAAACTTTTTAGTGCGACATTCGATATATTCGACAAAATTAATATTACCGCGAGCGAAGCCGCACGTAAAATCTAGTGTTATATATTGGCATACCTTTATCATTGTGTTAAAATGACTAAATGTACTATCACGAAACTAGAAAAGTTTGTTGGGGCAAGCCAATATTTAAAACTGAGAACATCGAAATGATACTCCTCCGGTCTAAATTATTCCACCACAATGGCTTCATCATTAACTAGTTATAAAGGATATCAATGTCGAGTAAGACTAAATGGAAAAGAGGTTTTATAAATTTTTGTAAAATGTCAAACTATTGGGTAAATTCTCTATTCTAGAGGAAAATCCAATCATGACTATGACAACGAATAACTGCGAATGTCAAAATACCATAACCGAATGCGGAAAATATATAAACACACTTTAAAAATAATGTTTCACACTTTAGAATGAATGGCTTTTACAATTAATTGAATGAATTATAAAAGTAATGGCTTTCACTATAAATATACTTAGCTTTAAAATAATCCCTGGGGAAACCGAAATGTGCCAGATGTGTAGTCAGTGAAGTGGTCCCACAAGTAGCGAGATGCTGGATTAGTTTAGATTGGACTTGTCCCACTTACTTCTCCTTCTTCTCCCTATGCCTTGTTTAAATGGGAGAAGGTTGGACTTGTAATAAGCAAACAGATAAGTATATCTCTTTTGTAAATTTGGTTTATATTTATTAAAGATATCATATGAAATTATAGATGTATTATTATTTTATAGTGCTAATATGCCATTTTATAGTTGTTTTTATTAAATTTAAAATGCTATTAAACACATTTCTAACCGAATCCACCTTAAATTGTTCTACAAGTTAAAATTTAGACAGATTAGCTAAATTAAAACATATATTATTAGATAATGCCATCTCTTATCAAAATACAACACTCAGACGCGAACTCTTAAGTTTAGGTTTTATCAGGCTGTGTGTGTACAAACCTTTCCTACGTACTTATAACGAAATAAGTTCTTATAATGCCATCATAATAGATGGCCTAAAAAGAAATCCATTATTTTGCATGAAATTTAAGGATGTAGGTACCTATTTAAGAAATAATGATCTGATTTAGCTAAATTTGCACTATTTCTTTCGTCAACTTATTTCCATTTTCAAGGTACTCTCTCAAATAACCCACGACTCTATTAGCAATAAACTGGGACAGTCGATTTTCAGACGCTTCTCTGGAAGCGAATCATGCACCAGCAAAATTATTCTCAGAGGACAGGATCAGGCGGTAGTCACTCGGTACCGGTCTGGACTATAAGGTGGATACATAAGAGCCTCCTAACCAAACTCTCGGAGTTGCAACAAGTCATTATCTATGTGTATGGCTTAAGGTTATTCTGTATGGAACACAATTCCTCTCCTATTATTCATTTTCCTGGCTTCTGGGCGATTATTTCCTTCAGACGATCTTATTGTTGGCAGTATAAGTTTGAACTATCAGCCATTGAATTTACCTTCAACAGTTTGACTTGTTTGACCGTAGTAAAGCAGCTCGTAGTACATGATTTTGCTGGCTAGAGAATCCTATTGTTCACATGTACTATGTCATTTTAACGATATTTTTGCATGTGTACTAAAAGACAAGCTATCCTTTTTATGGATTTCCATAATTTTATTTACTCATTTCTTTAAGTATTCTGTTGTTATAATAAATTGATAATAACAATGTAATTATTAAAATACACCCTTATCAGATAATAATGTCGAGCGATTACGGCTGCAGCCGAATATACACGATACAGTGCATCACCGGCCCCAGCGAATCTAACGGTTTTCTTTTGTGCACTGTTCGCAAAAGGCGCCTAAAGAAGTTATTACAACCCTAAAGCTTTGTATCGTAGTATAAATAACGTTATGCAAAAGAGTCAACTCAAATCATTGTCAGTGGAAGTATCACTGAATATACCGTGTTCAGCTCTTTTCATTAGCAAGTAGATCGAACCCAACACCACGTATTGCATTCAGAGATAGACTCATCTATCAGGTTAAAAAGAATCGTATCTATCAAGTTGGACGAAACAATTCATTCTTACAAAATTTCATTAAAACCGGACGCCCTGTTTCCGATCATAGCACGGTATTTTTTTTTAAGTTAAGGTTTAGCGTTTTACCTATCATCTCACCTTATCTTAAGTGACGATACGGCCCATGATGGTGGATATACTAAACGTGTGGAGAGACTGGCTCTCAAGTGCAACTGCCGGAACACACCTATTGGCCGTAGATTATCAACTTGAGGGTGGTGGCTAGCCAGGTGGGCATTAGAAAAAACCCTACCACCATGTTACGGTTTCTTCACGATGTTTTCCTTCACGGAAAGCTCAAGCTCATTATAGATGGATTCAAACTCACGTCCCTTGACGGGGAGTCTGTACACACTACCACTGAGCTGTCATCGCATCGTATCATCAATTTCTATATATAAAAGAGAAATACAAACATTTCAAGTATTGAGTAATCACTATATACAGAGTAATCATTTAGAAAGACTTTAGGCTATATAACATCATGCTAGCACTAATAGGAGCAAAGCAGTATTGATAAATGTGAATAAAACGGGTTTTTATTTCTGTAGGCTGTCTTCGCGTGCGCAGGTTATATTATTAACATTACAATAATATAATGTCTGAGAAAAATATTCCTCTTAAAAAGATCTCAAAATAAATCCGGCACAGCATGTACCCTGTCTTTTTTTATTTATTTACAATAACCATTTTTATGATTTACTATCTCGTTTCAAAACTATACTTAAATTGCGAAGATGTTATATCAACATGGTGTTAATCCTTATGTAAATGAATTTATTAAACATTCGGAGAATTCAATTAGACCAACTGTTCAGTTTGTAGTATTCAATTAAAATGAGTAACTAAGAAAATACCACAGATTCAAAATATACGACGCACCGACAAAATATTTGGCTTTTTTATTGTCATATCTGCCTTTGTAGGAAGTTACGCAAATTACAAACGAAAATAACAATAAACAGCAAACATAAAGAACAACCACACTGAAAAAATATTTGTGGATTACAAAAATAATTGTCATAATTATGTACGGTTCGAACCTACTACACGCGTGTTAATAGCGAGGGGATTGCTTAAGCTCCTAAACGAAGCGAGCAGTCTCATTGATATTACACCAGATACCTGCCATAAACCAATTTATTGATTTAATTTTTATTTTTCTACTAATAATGCTTTATTTACTAAGGTGTTTTATTGGCATGTATTAATCTTTCCTAAATGAATTATGAAAATTGATAATAATCTTGAGCATTTAATTTAATCCTAAATATCATTTCATCCTTTCAATTTAAACAATCACAATGTTCACTACTTATAGTAGTTTTTGAATGTTCAATAATGAATTGTTATTGAATATAGCCTAACTTATATTATCTTAACGTTTCACGTCGATGAACGTGTGTTCTAACCCCCATAACTATATTGAGTTTTTCTATCAAGAAAAACTTCTTTTTTTAGTTATATTTATTAAAACACCAATACGATTTACATTAGATTATTTAAAAAATATCTAATGACATATCAAATTTTCGTTCAAGCAAAACGAATTTGATAATCGTCTTGAGCAATTAATATGGTCCTAAATTTCATTTTATGCTATTTAATTCAAAATAGTATCTTAGAAAATATTCCAGATTTAAAATAGATAACACGTGGGAATAATGTGTAACTATTCTATATATATACACTATTAATATTATAAACTGGAAAACTTTAATTTTCAATACAGTAATGTTATTAACTACAACTCAAATTTAAAAAAATATTTTACATTTTATAGCGCAATTATTGAGTAGGGCTTTACTTAACATATCGCTGCAATTAACAAGGGCAGACAAGTGTACAAATAAAAGAAAAAAACATCCAGAAACTTACATATACAGTTTACAATCACATTTATTAATACACCAATACGCTTTACATTACGTTATTTAAAAAATATCTAACATTTTGATTTAGCAAAACAAATGTGTTAATAGACTTGAGCAATTAATTTACTATTTAATTTATAAGAGTGTCTTGGAAATATTACACATTTACAATTACACCAGAAAATAATATGTAACTTATCTATACAATATACATCAATAGTAATAATATATACTTATTATTTTCAAATGTAATGTAATTGAAGTCATTAATAGATTCACTTTAGTCCTAAAAATACTACATACGCAATTCTGAATTTTTCAAAAAATGAAAATCAGTCCATTGAATATTTGTTTCTTTGAATCCGATAATTTCAGGAACTTCTTACCAGTCAGATCTATTTTTTCAAAATGCCTTTTTTGCAGTTTCCAGCACAGTTAATGAGAAAGGCTATCTATAATAAAAATATAAATGGGAAAACGTTGTCTATCAGTTCCGTTACCATTTCTAAGATTTTTATCATTTTTTGTATAGAGATAGAAGGGTCCTTAAAGAAGGACGCGGGCTAATTATTTTTAGTGACCATTAGTCTTGAAAGTATTAAATAGTGGATGAGGGTTTGTACGACAGGCGATTAAATTGTCAAATATATATTTACTCCACGTACATTGTCTTAGTGCTACATAAATACAATGTATAAAAGAACTTCAGACTATTACAATTACCGCCCAATCGCTGTAACCTCAGTTATGGCAAAGTTATGGAACCTATCATAAATATTTAACTTGTGCGCCACCTAGAAGATCAACCACTTGTCCTTGATCGTCAATACGGTTTTTGACTGAATCAATCAACGGGGGATCTTCTAACGTATGTATTGCACCACTGGTAAGAAGCGATTGACAAGCTTGACGAGGCTCTGGCTATTGGGATAGATATAGCTAAAGCTTTTGATTGGGTCTGGCATCGTGGACTTTTCTCCAAACTCTCGGCGTTTGGACTCCCCAATAACCTGTACCGTTGAATCTCCGGCTTTCTGCATGAATGCAGATTTTATGTCCTTGTCCGTGGGTACAATTCGCAGTTCATGTCTGTAGACGCTGGAGCTCCTCAAAGCTCAGTTTTGTCACCCACGTTGTTTCTTGTGCATATCAACTATATGCTACCCCTGGAGCGTATACATTGCTATGCAGATGAAAGCACAGTTCATGGGTGCTACTTTAGTAGGCCCGTCTGTGGGCATCTGTGGGGCTTGAACTTAACCAAATCTTGACTCGCATATCCACATGGTTGGCCCACAAGTAACCTGGTTGAGTTTAATGACAAGAAAACTCAGGTAAAGACTTACTTCTAAAACAATCCCTTTCTCACCTAACACTACTCTTCAGAGTACCCAACTTACAATGCGAGACAGCGTAAATATCCTAGGAATGGATATTCGTAGCGACCTGAATCTTAGGGACCACATCGAGAACGTTATCTTCACAACATCGCGGAGACTCGGAATCCTGAACAGGCCTCTATGTCTAGGATCTCTATAAAGCCCAAGTTCAGCCGTAACTGGAATACTGCTCGTACGTCTGGGATAGATCCGCTAAATATCTTCTCGATGCCTTAGACAGGTTGCAACACGCACTGTCCGCATTGTAAATGATGCAGACACCACCAGCACCACAGAACCGCTTAAATTGTGAAAGGGCATTGTCTCGCTAAGCTTGTTCTGTCGTATGTACTACGGCGAGTGTTCTGAAGAGTTATTGGACGTAATCCCCGCCTCTCCGTTCTACAACAAAAACACGCGTGCGCGGCTTCGGTTTCACAGTTTCATAGTGACGCCTATCGAAACGCGAACTAAAAAGTTCGTTGATTCTTATTTCTGTCGTACCGTGAAACTGTGACACCGTCTTTCCGTTGGACATGGGATCCGTATGACATTGGATCCTTCATAAGAGGCGTGCAAAGGTACTAAGCAGGCCAATCTATTGGTGGCGACTGAGAGAAAATTTGTGATTAATAAAATTTTAGTTCCACGCGAACCAATTCACGGACACAGCTAGTTGTTTATAAATTTGATAAAGGTGAAAACATTATAACACAACAACGAACAATAATAAAATCATTATTCAAAAGTATCATTCATAAAATATTTATAAAGTGTTGGTATTTGTATAGTCGTACCAATTTCATTTTTTGTTTACAAAACAGTTGATATTTATAGTCTAGTGGACAAGTTGAAAATAATCTAAAATAGAGGCACTCCTCTTATAATTATGTGTTATACCTCATTGGATCCGGAACGACACCAAAAAAAATGTGCCGAAAGCGTGTATTAGCACATAACAAATTGCTAAATTTATAAACAATTAATGAAAAAAAAATAGGCATTTCAATTTTCACAATATTTCATAGACTGTTAACTTTTAAGAAATTTTAATAAAAGATTCTTAAAGAGGAGGAAATTTTCAATATAAAACTGCTAGATCACGGAATTCTATCTTCATTATTTATAATCTTAATTTAACGCTGAAAATGTGTAATTTGAATTTTATTATTTATTGAAGCAATGGTGGCGCAGTTGGTAGTTTGTACTGACGTAACGTCAAGGGACGTGAGTTCAATTCCACCAACAAAGAGCTTGAGCTTTCGGTGAAGGAAAACGTAGTGATGAAACCATAGCAAGGTGGTATGGTTTTTTCTAATGCCCGCCTGACTAGCTACCACACTCCATTTGAAAATCTGCAGCCAAATATCAACGGCCAATGTGTTCCGGCAGTTATACTGGAGAGCCAGCTTCTCGGCAGGTTTAGTGTGTCTACCAACTTGGGCGGTATCGTTACTTAAGATCAGGTAAGGTTATGGCCATGACGCATTACACTAACTATAAAAAAAATATATAGAAAAAATAAAGCAACAGCTAAAACTAAAGATAGTTAAGTTATATTTTGTACCTAAAATCATAACTTCAATAAACCCTACTAAACCGATAATTGGATCGTTTATTTTGAAAGTGGTGTAAGTCCATTTTCTTTTGTTTCGAGAAAATTAAAGATTACTATATTTGTTGATAATGCAATTTCATTTACCGACCGATTTTAAGTTGTACAAAACATGGGATTTTTTTGAGAAATTAAACACGGACTAGTTATATATAAAAAAATTACATTAAATTAAGCATGAATTACGTGATAGCTCATTTTTATCAAAAATGGACTTACACCACTTCCAAAATAAACGGTCCAATTATGAAACATAGTACACATATTCTTGGAGGTATTAGAAGTAACATAGGATACTTTTTCTTGAAAATTTTTTTTTTACGAAAGATAAAAAAATTGTTTGTCATAAAATCTCAAAATCTAGCTACTTTAACGTCATCTAGCATTCGAGAGAATAGGTGATACGAAGTTCACCGGGTCAGCTAATTATTGAAATAATTGATATACCTATGTATATTGTATATAAAGTAAAAAAAAACTACGTTTAAAAATCCGACGTCAAAAACTAAAAAGGATAAAACAACTTAATAAAGATTAATTTAATACATTTCTTATAGAAACTTAATACCTTTGACATTAATAAAATACTATTATTTGAATGTGCTTCCTATTGATAGGTTTAAATTCGGTGTCAAACCAAATGTAGTAGGTAACACTCGCCCCGCGTGACTTTGAGCGGGTTAGCTTCGTCTGGAACAAAACAACCCAAGCGGCCAGACGTCGTCGACGGTCGTTAGGAAATATAATAAAATTTTGATGCATTGTAATCTAATTGCTAGATTTGTGTAATTTATCTTATGCCGAAAGCTATAATATATAAGTTGTTTTCATAATTGTTTGTATTCATTACAAATTAATTCTATTATTAGTTTGTTTTCAAAACGGTCACAAATATACTCATTCAGGTATTAATATTATATATATTTTTAGCACAAAGTATTAATCTGTTTCACATAATTTCATATTGTTTTTTAGGTTTATTTACGTTTGTTTATCTTTAGTGTAGGAATTTCAGTACAGTAAGTAAGCTGTTTATAATATTAAGTTTTATTGTATTTAGGGCTTGGCACCGACTTTAAACCTATCAATAGGTAGCCCATACATTTAATAGTATTTTATTAATATTAAAGGTATTAGGTTTGCATAAAAGATGTATTAAATTAAATCTTTCTTAACTTATTTTTTACTTTTTAGTGTCTGTAATGGGTTTCTCTCTAAGCTACAGTAGGATTTTGCTAGATTACATCAGGTAGAATATAACATTTCGGTGTGTTTAATTTTCATATATTATATAGTTTTTTTTTTATGTAGCTATGGGTAGGCTTACGAAACGTGCCACGCGCCTTGAATAATATAGATCTCAAGACACGAGATCGGAAAGTTGGTACGATATTGGAGAGGGTGGTAATAAACTTCGGAAAAAAATATTCGCAAATGGTCAAACATATGTGGCATTAACTAGAGTGAGGAATTTAGATGGCGTGACATAAGTGATTTGGAACCATCTAAATTATTACACAGACCACATGATGACAAAGCATTACAGGAAATGCAACGATTAAGATAGTTAAATATAGATAATTATTTTTTTTACTTACTTTGAAATTTCTTTTTTTAATCGTCTTTCCGAGATTTTATGCGAGCATATTGTTTATAATATTTCTAAGTTTCTCTGCTCTGCACGCTCGCTCCGCTTATCGGGATACGAGTTAATAATAATATTTAATCAACCTAATTGAAAACTCCTAAAAAAGCCGTACACAAACTAAAATTACATCGTCCACGTAAACACAAATGTTATGAAAACCACTGGGCCAAAGTATGTTAAATTTTCATGCGACCATTTCGCATTCCGCATCAAACTAAAGAAGTATCACGTAAATCGGATTATAAATATCAGCGTAATCGGTGTACATACATAAAACAAAATACCATTCGAATTGAGAACATTCTCATTTTTGAAGTCGGTCAACAATTGTATGTGTGTCAGCTCCGATGCACCACGGAACAAAGGTCCAGTATGCACATACCAATTTTCAAGGGAAGAGTTACGAGGAAAAAAAATATTTCTAAGTAGTAGGTTTGTATTAATTTTACTTCTGATAAAATGTTCATAGCATTTAGTTTATTTAAAAGTGCACACCAAAAGTAACCTGTCATTTATTTAGTAATACAAAAAGGTTGAGAATCAGAATTTCAAAGCTCAGTCGTAAGAAGTTTCACTTCTAAACTAAAAAATATACTTTAACAACAAATTGAGGTAAAAGTAAAAAATAATCTTTAATTAGTTATAAAAAGTTTAACGATATTATGCCCTCTAAATAGGTAGTGACCCTGCGACTTTGATCGCATTATCCTCGTCAGTCAAGGATGATCGTAATATCCCCCAATGGGTATCTACGTCATGAAAGAAGTATCCGTGACAAATTTCACATCAATATATTTGATAATTTTGGAGATATCTCAATAAAAGTACCAAACAAAAATATTCCCTATCTTACACACGTAGGTGTGAAAATTTTAAAAACGCGTTCGAAATATGTTGCTATTTGTTTTTATCTCAAAGTTTTTATGTTAAATTTCAAGGTAATAGGTTAATATTTTTTTCTTCTCTATATAAACTTATAGAACCCTTAGGAGTTAAATAAAAAAACTTTTTAGCTACCTTCTACGTTACAAAAGGGTGATAAAGTTTAAAGTTCTTGTTTCTAGCTTCAATAGTTTCGGTTGTGCGTTGATGTATCACTCAAACAACGTATTTATATTTATATTGACTAGCTTTGTCCCGACTTAGTTCGCGTGGAACTAAAATTTATTTAATAAATTTTGCACGTTTCTATAACTTTTTAAATACTGTTTTGCTCTTGATGTAAAATAGCTTTCGTCAATGATTGTTAAATAAAATACAAAAATATTTTTTGTAATCCGACCGGTAGTTCCCGAGATTAGCGGGATCAAACAAGATAGATATTACAACATTTTAAATACCTTTAAAATGGGAATTGAATTATATAAACCGAATATCTAATTTTATTGTAGAAATACTTTTGGGGTGTCTCACGTTTTACGGGAAGGTCATGAGACAGAGGAGAGTTCACGGGTATCTATTTATAAAAGTAATGAGGAAATATTATAGAAAGCATCCCACGGCTTTTTACAAAAAAATGTTTAACGTTTATATAACTAAAGTCTTATTTTAATGATTTAGAATAACAAAGCTTCTTCATTCTTAGAGCTTTTTTACTGCTTTTTAAGTTTGGAATAGTTTTGTGTTTGTTTTTTATGAAAAAAAGAAACTAAAGTGTAAATTTATTTTTACATTTGATAATCACCAGTAGGTAGTTTAATATATGCAATTGGCTTCATTTTTATTATACCGTATGTATGTCGGTAATTTTAAATTTATTAAAGTAATTTTCAAAGTGGGTGCAGAAAAATACCCCAGTTACATTCATGTCATCATTTTAATATTTCCTATCAATCTTAGGGAGTTTTGTTTATCCTGTTTTGTTTGATATCGAATCATAGCAAGTGTGCAAATTTTAAAATCATTCAAACGATCTAAATTGGTGTAAATTACGTATAAGTTACATTGATATACTCGTACGTCGTAAATACGGATCGAATATAAGCGTGTTTTAAAACGTGAAATATACTGGGTTTCTGAACATTAAGAATACCTAAATAGTCTTTTACCTGTGAAGTAAATACAATATATAAAAAATGGAAGGAGAATTTCCATTTATGTTACTGTATAATTAGATACAAGAAAAAATTAGTCATTTGCGATTCACAGTTGTTTTATATTATAAAATTTGTCATTATTCGATTTTGATGACCGCAAAAGTTTTTTAAATCATGTCTAATAGAAGCAAGTATTTAAAACAATAATAATGTGTAATTATGAATTGTTGGCATAACATATTTAATTTAATGAATAGATAAAACCATGCCTATAAACCGATATTTTGTACATTATAAAATATACAATCGTTTTTGGTAAAATTTTGTTTATGCGCTTACATTATTTTTCAGATTTTTTGTAGTGCTAACTATATGTACATTGATTAGTCAATTATTAACACAAATATACAATTTATTCCCTTCACCATCACTATTTGTGTAAAAAATAGAGGTAAAATTCCAAAATATTATTACGGCGAAATTTTACAAAGGGTATATATTTTATGTAAGCCGTTTGATGTTGATATCACAATACGTGTCACGTTAACAAATAATTATTTATTTTGTCGTAACAAATCTCAGCTTGCTAACGATTCAGTATATTTCTAAGAAAAAAATCACATTATCAATCGATTTTGCATTACCACAGTTTTATAAAACTCGTGTAACGTCGGAGTTAGAAAGTGAAGTATATAGTCGCAATTTCATAGTTACAAATGAAGATTATTTATATATACTTTTTAGGCTCTCACCTGATTTTTAATGACTATGTGGCTCACGATGGTTAAAACGCCTGACCTAATGTTTCTAAGAGTCTCTCCGCTAAGCTCAGCGTGTCTATCATCTTGGGCCGTAGCCGTCTAAATAATAAATAGGTGCGATTATGGTTAAAATGTTATTAAATATAACCAATAAAGTATTAAAAAAATATGTAGATATACTTTATGTGGCTTTTGTATTTAAATAATTTCGAGTTAGAAAACATTATTCAGTCCGATTTTCCGAAAGAAAAACAAATATGAGCTACATATCCATTGAATTTTCGAAACGTAGTGGGCGGTGGTAGTGTATTACGGTCGGAATACACATGCCTTTAGCTGGCACACTTGCACACCAGCTCCTTGCACGTGACACCTATTGTCATATTACTAACTAGCATGCCTATATATAGCAAACAAATAGATCGCATGTATGAACAGACTCGCAAGCTACGGGGAAACCAAAAACTGTCGAGTTCTCGCCTTCTTTTTCTCTTTTTTTTCTCTCATTAATTAAGCCAGACATTATGTTGCTAGTTGCAATACGATACTATTTAATTCACTATGAATGTTTTCCATTGCAAGTTCAACGGGAACTAGGTAGGATCCAAGTGTGCCCACTGCATGTACGTGTATACGTCTTGGAAATACAGGCATGCAAGTACGCAAATTGCATGCAAGTTTAACTTACAAATTGATTCACTGTGTGTTAATAACTTGTATGCGCCACTGACTTGTATACAAGTTACTAATCTCTTTTACAGGCATGTGTACGGATTTTAGGGCACTGAGCTTTATTCTAAAATTAATATTCTTTACTTCTCGTTAAAGGAAAATATTGTGATGCAATTGTTATCAGTTTTATTTTCTTTTTAGCTGAGTAGCTACCATATTCAATCTAACACACATTCACAATTTTCAAGAATTTACAAGAGTGTTTGGCCTCCGTGCTTGGAAGCCACTATCAAGCAGAGTAATGACTGTAAAAGATCGATGAATTAATATTAACTTGTTTTGATAGTATTGTGATCGAATATTTTTATATTTCAACTAAACAGTGATTAAGTGGTTTTTTAATATTTATACTTAAGTTATTTAAATTCTACCTAATTTTATTGCTTAATTTCCTTTATGTCTGTAATTGGAGTAATTTACAAGAATAGTTTCTTTTTACTAAGTTAACGATGTACTACGCAATAATAAGTTTATTTTTAGGCAATGCAATATAATATTTTTTCTATTTATAGATTGTTGTTGTGACTCAAATCCCACACAAGACAGTCTTTCGTGTGATCTAATAGATCTGAGTCAGGTTTTTATTTTGTGTTACTTAATTATGGATATGTATTTATAAAATAAATTAAAAAAATAACAGCATCGAAGTACTTAATTAATTAATAAATATTATAATTTCGTTAAGGAATAAAAAATATGAACATAGTAAGCATGACTTCAGTACTTTAAGATATTCTCTGATGTTTTAATTTTGTCTAATTTGTACACAATATTTGTGTTCACAACGAATTAATTATAAGGTGTTGTGTTACTTGCGGTCGCTCTGCGGACGAAACAAGTGGGTGTGGCCAAAGCGACTGTAATACGTTGGATCTTGACTAGAAAGGAGGTATTCACACGAAACGCCCCTATGACTCAATCCATCTCTATTATACGTTATCCATATTAAGTGTTTTTTATAATATAATCACTTTTATATAATCAACACTAATTTTAACTGTTTTTTTTTTGCTGTATATAAGTATTGAACCTCATAAACATCTTGTGTTAAGTTGCTATTAAAACTTTCATGTCCGCCCTTTTGTACACTATTTTTATTAAGATAGTAGGTTTTAGAAATCTATTGATTTTAATTTTTATAATTTAAAATAAAAGTTTTCTGTTAATAAAGTCCATTATAAAGTTTATATAAACAAGTAAACATTACGGAAGTGCCTTGGGGGACGAATATTTCGTTTTTGAGGACGGGCTAGAACAGTAAATGTAAGATACCTGTGTAAGTCTTCTATTTGGACAAACTTTTTGAGTATCCTTCCCTCAGTTTTTAATGCTTTATAGGTTTAGTGTTATATCCACAATCTCACTTGATGTTAAATGAAGATGTGTTCCAAATGGTGGACACGTTAAGCCCAGTAGAAGAACTGGCTCTCAAGTGCAACTACAGAAACACAGCTAAACGTATTTGGCGGCAAAATTTGCTGAATACGATATACAAATTTGCTTTAAACTTAATTAAAGAAGTATATCATTACATAAAAATATATGCATATAGAAAGAGTGAATTAATGTTATAACAGGAATCACAACGTAAAATTGAATTTGTCTCTGTTGTAAAGTTTGAAGCATTTGCAGGGGGAGCGATTCATGGGACCCTGTATAGATTGTTTAGAGTAAATTAATGATATTATTAACTTTAAAAGTTGCACTACAATGTCATAGATATTAATTTCCCGGAACACAGGACGTTGCCTATTTCAGAAAACGTATTATTTTTAATATAAATTCACAGAGAGCCTATAACGTTTTTTAAACAACTTTATTAAAAAGCAGTTGCTGCTATTTTAGGGAATGAAAATGTAACAAGTACAATATTTCTATAAGTAGACGGTCTATCGTTGCGAACCTGTCTTATAATAAACTTCGACAAAGCAATTGCATAATAATATATATGCATAAGAAATATTTGACGTGTTCTCTTCACGTGGGTCTTACCCGTCAACGGTGCGTGGTCGTAAAGTGCTTCTTCAACGGGTGTCTACGTCATGAAAGGCATATCTATAACAAATTTCAAGTCCACAGTTGTGGTGGTTTTGGAGATATCGTGATGAGTCAATTTAACTTTCCTATAATTGTAGCCGTCACCCGGCCGCTACGCTGGACATACAAATATAAATAGAAAAAAAAAACAAATGACAAACGAACAATGAAAATCAAAAATTAAGTAACCTAAAACTGTCTAGGAACGTTTCCGCATCGAATGATCATAGTCCCATTTCGATGAGTTCAGTAATTTTCACGTGATTGACTAAGGTGTACTGTATAGTTTAAACCGTATGAAGTTTTTCAAGAGAATCGTGAAAATACACTAGATACAGTTGAAATTTAAATTTTGTAGACATACATACACTATATACGTGGTGTCATTACAATAAATAAACCGAGTGGTCTCGTGGGACACCAGATAGGAACGAAGTTCCTTATTATAAATATATTAATTTAAAGTACTATTCGAAGTATAAAGAAAATAATCATTCGGGTATACATTTTTTATTATGATTATTTATCGATAAAAAAAAACTACTTTACAAAATTATCTTAACCCCCTTATTTTGTTTATGATGATTTATAAAAATAAATAAATTTATAAATTTGAAGCGATGATAGCTCAGTGGTAGGGCTTTTTCTAATGCCCGCCTGGGTAGCTACCACCCTCAAGTTGTAAACCTGCCGCCAAATACCAATAGGTGTGTTCCGGCAGCCGCACTTGAGAGCTAGTTCCTCCGCAGGTTTAGCGTGTCTACCGACTTGGGTCGTATCGTCACTGAAGATCAGGTGAGATTATGGCCATAACGCTAAAAACCTTAAGTATAAAAATAATAATAATAATAACAGTCATCACGTAGACTATATATTAGACACTGTATAGCCATCATACATAGTCTATACATAAAAATCTTACGCTAACGTTACGGACGTATTTTGCTAGCAAGGGTACCCCTCCGCCACGCCCCATAAGAAACTTTCCTCCAAAATTTATATTGTAGTTACAACCATCATTGTCATGATTATAGTTATAATTATGATTTAAAGTATTTTTCGTTGATTTGAACGCGTGAAACGTAGTTGTGATGATTCATACATAAAATTAATATTATGCAAATATAAAACAGTAGCCGGGGACGATGTATACTTATTGATACGACTCATATAACTATGTACATAATAACTAAGAAAAGCAAGATGTACTCGGCATCCTCAGGTTCTAGTTAAAAAAGGATTGATTGAATATGGTGGAAGGGCGAAATATCTTATGAAGTAGTCGGAACATCCATGCTCTTTTTATGCATCCGTAGCGGCATTAAAATCAATTCAAATTCAAAAACTCTACTCAATTTAAGCCCTGGGAAGACGCTTATGAACATTAAAACTACCTTGGCTCAAAAAATTATCCAGTCATCGATTAGAACTGGCGAGAAACTGGACCTGGATGTTGTCTACTTTAGTTATCTACATAATTGAACAAGGAAAAATTTAAAAACATTTACTATCGTTTTAGCGGATGTACAGTGAGGCGTATATAACCGTCGTTCTCTTATTATATTTATGTATATTATTCATCGCTATATTTAGACGAATAAACGAAATTTAATTAGTTCCATATAATTAGAATCTTTAAATATATGAACCAAAGTTTTAGTAGGCATTATAATTTACAAAATTATGATTAAGAGGCTGATGAATTCGATAGAAACATTAATAACCGTGGAGTACTGGTGCCAGATATATAATTTACAAAATTAATACATAGGTATTAGGAAGTTATCGCTAACGTTTTGAGTATCGACTGACCGACGGTATCCAAATAAATATGTAAAATATAACTTTACACAGATTTATTTGAAAATACGCCCCGTAAAATTAATTTTAAAATTTTCCTTCAAGTTCCAAGTTTTAGCTCTCAGCCGAAACCCCTTTTGCGCATGCTTAGTCAAACCTACGCATGGGCTAAAGTAAAGCAGCGGCGAAGCACTGAAGTTATTCTATCGTGGAAAGTTATCGGGGTTGGAAGCGCCCATAAACTTATAATCGGCGGTCTTAATATTGAAAGCGTAGTCAGTCATAACAATGCAATCCTGTAAGTAATTTACAAGTGGTCAGAGTGAAATACGAAATTTGATAATTTGTTTAATATAATAAAATAAAAATTAACACAGAAGTAAATAAAAAAAGCCAAATAATTTTAACAGAAATAGTAATCTTCGAAATTATTCGATTTTATTGAAAATTCCAATCAACTTTTAAATTTTTACACAATATTGTAAAAATGTATAAACCTAATCATAAAAAAAGCAAAATAAATATAATACAAAGAAATAAAATTAAGTTTTTAATGAAAATAATTGCATAAGCTCTAACACGAGTAAACGATGTTCTGTGAACAATATAAATATTTCATTAATTTCATACGTAATATAAAAACGAACTATTGAATTTATTATAACAGTAATAATGTGTGTTCGTTAATCGCTATATTAATATTACTAAAAATAATATTACTAAAAAGAGTGCGTTGTGAAATCTGAAACAAATCTTCCACAATCGACTAAATTGTATACATAACATCTCAAGCATATCACCTATATTTATTCATCTATAACTAATTACAAACATTGACACTTTAGTGGAATTAGTCTGTTTATAATTTATATTTTAACCTTTACTTCAAGTTGTCATTTGGTAAATTTAGTAAATTATCAAATAAAAATTTAGTAGTTGCTTCATGATTGTGCCAATTTAAGCAAGTAGGTATGCGAAAGATAGGCAGTATTTGCATAATTATTGTTTATTTACATTTAAATAATCCGGCAATATCATACTAATTAAAAAATAAAACAAAAGGTAGGGAAGTGTTACTGAGCTATTTTTAATAAAAGTGCTTATAAAAATTCGAAATAAGGAGGCATTTTAAAAATTAAAAGTAAATAGTTATATTGCAGTTTAATAGTTGTCATCATTATTTTCGCTAATGTGTATAATCAAACATTTATATAGAGGCTACGTCACACACACGGTCATTATAATAAATACTATTCAACATTGCGATCGGTTGATGACGCCTATGCCTTATGCATACACTATTTCCTCCACCTATTGAGAACCTCAAAAGTCTAAGCTGCGTTATTAATACAAACCAAATATTTCATAAAACTAACACTAACAAAAAATATTCTCTTTTCCATTATTAAAATATGTTATTTTTAATTTTACATTATTATACATACTTGACGGTACTAACACATAATTATTTTTTCCTCCACGCAGCACGAATTCCAGATCCTAAAACTATCGAAATCATCAGGTTAAGGGCCTGGAATAATTTAATGTTCCGTCTACTGCTTTTGTTCTCGAGATATGGAAACTTAGTCGATATTCATCTTATATCGCATGGCAACTTTAGAATGGGTGCCTACATACGTTATGATAACACGGAGAGTGCAAGAGTAGCGGTACTGTTCATGCACCGTTTTCGTCTCTCCGGTACTGCTATGGTAAGCCTAAATCACTGACAAACATCGAAGTAAGCTAAGTTGAATGATTTATATCAATTGGAAACTTTTAATAGCTCTATAAACGGTACGCTGTAAAAATTATTATCTAGTAAGTGTATGGAACTTAGTCTAAACTGTATGCAAATATATGGTGTATTAACATTAATTTTACTCACGCTGACATTGAGGAAATGTAAACACTTTCTAGATTGTGTGGCTTATAATATAATAATAATGATAAAACATATTGCATTTTTTAATTAAAGTTTTTACTGATGATACTTTGTAAATAATTGGCATATAAATGATTAAATGTTGTTATGACTTTGTTAAATTCTGAATATACTATACTAGTTATGCCTGCTACTTCCTTTGCATGGATCAATAAATTACTTAACTAATTTATAGCCTATGTTACTAAGGGAAAATATATCATTTGAATGGTGAAGTATTTTTTGGAATCGGTTCAGTATTTTTGAGTTTATTCGTTACAAACAAAACTACCAATTTTTCCTCTTTATAATATTAGTATAGATATAGGAAAAAAAGTTATTAAGAAAATGTTATTTCAAGTGTTTGGAAGGCGGTCGACTTTGTTGTAGCTATCTGCCTACTTGTTGCTTACTATCTGCCCCCGTACCCACTTGTTGCTTGAGGTTTTACTGCGCAGAGACGTTCACAATAATTGTATTCTTGTTTATTATACAATTCGTCTCTTACTGCTTGAATAAAAACTCAGTTCTATGGATTTTATCGAGTTATTAAAAGGTTCCATTTTTTACACTAATTTTTTAAATTGATTTTAAAATACAGAATTTCCTTATGGTATAAAGATTATGAAGAAAAAGTGGCCAAGTTTATTTGGTAGATTTATTAATCATACTAATATTATAAATACGAAAGTGATTTCGTTTGTTTGTTACGTTTTCTCGCCTAAACTGCTAAATTGATTATTATGAAGTTTGGCAAAGGATAGATGGGAATCTATAGACGGTGATAAGCTTCTTTTTCTCGCAAAATACATATTGGAAGTGGGGTAAAGAGAGAGATAAACCTTGTATGACACTTTTAATTGCGTCATTCACTTTGTAAAATCTAGTAATCTATAAACAACTAATTGATCGTGTGAGGTGAGTCTGGGCCGATGTGTTTTGATGATGTGGCTAATGCATATTCACTTTTGTTACAGATGGTCAGGCTTTCCAGGAGGGGCGAGATGTACTTTAATAGATTAGACTCTGATCAAGTTGTACCTTCCTCGTCTGAAGACTACGACATTGGTCTGCCGCCGCCTTATAGCCCTGGACCGAGAATGAGTAGCACGTGTCCAGTCTGCGGTAGTCAGCGCCCTCGCTCTGCTGCCCTCTCGAATCCTACGCGCAGTAGATGTGAAGCCGGCCCATCCAGAGAACACGTTGCGCGAGGCAATGAGCAGTCAAGCAGATATGCTTTATATGTGTCCCATCAATTCACTATCCTACCGCCTACCCCTTCATTTGATGAAAATGTTATCTGTCTATACGTCACAAATATTCCTGGGGATGACACTACTGCTACATATAATATAGCAAGGAGTTTATTTCAGGCGTAAGTAAAATAACAAAACTGCCATTCTTTCATCTACCTATATGTATATTTTTTTTTTTATGTATAATGCAAATATTTGTAAATACACAAAAAGAAATTAATGAAAGAACCGCAATAGGTATACCTACTTGCGTACAAAGATATTTTCATAAATTTCAGTATAGATATTAATCATTTTCACTTCTTATACAAAGGCATGTAATTAGGTTTAATTTCAATTAACAAATTTAATGTTTTCTGTAAATATATTTACAGATTAATTTTTTGGTACTTCTATTTAGGAAAACATTACTGAGGAAGTTTTATACATATTGGAACTATGGTTCGAACGTAACCAGCCAGAGACTAGGAAACAAACTACTATTCAACCTAAATTTAACCAAACTATCGCGTTTTAATTGTGTTCTTTTTTACATACATACAGTCGAAGTTTAGAGTGGAAAAATATATGAATACCATATTAGATTTATTTTGTAAAAAAATCTATAAGGGGTTAGATGGATTATGTTGTAACTTAATAATTTTAAATGCAAGACTGTTAGAGGGACCAAAAGTTAAAATTTTCATATATATCATATTATTATTATTAACCAGAAAACTATTGTTTCAGATGCCCAGGTTTCAATGCTGTTCATGTCGTTAGATATATTCGAGGAACTGTTGTCGTTACATTCGGCACGTCATTAGAAGCCAGAATTGTAATGACATTTTTAAATAACTTTGAGGTTTCTAATTCTATACGGATACAAATCAGGACCACATTCATTAAAATTATATTACATATAAACAATCCACATTTTAATGCCGACCATTTTCTTTTATAAGGCATTTTAAAAAATGTTAAATTGTGATTTGTTAAATAATTTTAATTTTCTGTCCTCTCTTTATTTCTCGTTATAAATATAATTTACTTTGAATCTTACTCCACGAGTGAGATAAGTTAAACTTACAAACTTTCAACTGTTTTTTTTAATAAAAATAACAATCACATCATTTTTTATCGTATAAAGAGGTTAGATATCAGGCATATGTATGGTGTAACATGTCACATACACTTGAACGCTCTCAATAGAATATTCAAATTTTTATTAAGTGTATACAATTTTCTTCGGCGTTTATAAATAAGGACTTCATGTAATCAATTCAATAAATGTGGTAATTAATAAAAGTAAAAATTGTTTAAATTTTCATTCCTATAATATTATATATAGTGTTAGAAAACTCAGATGCGTAGTAGTTTTAGAAGGATAATCGGTTCAATAATATTGACACGAAGAGACACATCGTGTGGTAGAGAGAGGATAACACTGATACAGTGTCCGAGACTTGCGACTCGGATGTTGGTTTAAGGGGCTACTTTGTGGCCATGCGACAACACTCGCCTACACCTTAGTCCCTTTGGTGATGTTCCAGCTACGTACGATTAATACGCCTCGTTTGCCTTGCTTTGACTGCACCCATAGCCGCTTTTTTTTTTTCGAAGGGACCTACACTGTTAGCCTTAGGGGTTTTTACAGCTTCACCGGACTAGGCCCATAGCCGCGCTCGCATTGCACTTATATACTAATCAATGTTGTAGATTACCCAATAACTACAATACTAACAATAGTGTAATTTTATTAATCACTAGGTTTTGCCCGTGGCTTCGTTCATGTTTTTCTATATTTAGAAAACAGTATTTTTATTTTTCTTAGAAAAGGTAAATAATATCCTTTTATTACCCAATATTTATTAGAATATTACAAAATATTAACTACAAACCTAGGTAGGAAATAATAATAAACAGGGAACTATAAATTGACATGCAGACAACTATTTTAAAGGAATATTTATCAAAAAATAAAATAATATGATATACATAAAGTATCTCTTATAAATTTGAATGAAATGTTATAAAAGTTTCGTGAAATTTCGGATAAGAATATTTGATTAAAAATAATATGTTCATTTTATTTCCATGTAACCTAAATATTTTAATTGATTCAAAGAAATAATACGAATTAATAATTGAATTATATCTCATTAATAACTACATATATAATATCATAGGTATTTTTTTTTATCGTGGGGAAATGCGCTAACTCATATCCTCCCAGCCTGGGGGGACTGGGAAGGTTATGTGGGACTCACCCGGTGCTAGTCACCGGGAATACCCAGTGAAACCCACGGCAATCTGTTGCCTTCCTGGGACGACGGGGGTTCGTGTGTGCAATCACCACATTGCCCCAGCGACCGACCCAGCTGTTCTTTCAGACGACCGGACTGGTGCAGTGAGAGGCGGGTATCCCAACCTGTCACTCGCAGTCCGGGTTAGGGTAGCGCAGGGTAGGTCGCCCGCTAGGGTAATCCTCGCGGGCCCTTCCGCGGTCACCTTCTGCGAGATAACTGTCTTGCAAAAGGAGACCATTGCGTTCCACGATCTCTCGCTGCTGAGCATGGCTTTTTCCACGCCCGGCGGCGAGAGATCCGTTCCCACCGCCGCCTCTGGAATGCGGCGCGGCTCGGACAATGCAACAGACTCAGCTAGAATGTGTTGCGCAGTATCTTCCACCGCACCACACTCGTGGCACATAGCGGTCGGTTTTCTGCGCGCAATTTTGTGCAGATACCATCCAAAGCATCTATACCCGGATAGCATCTGTACAAGAGGGAACGTTAGGGAGCCGTGCCCTCTGCTACACCATTCTCGGAGGATCGGACGGACGGCGTCTATGGTGTATTGTCCATAACGCTCGTCCGCCTGATCTTCCGCCCAGCACCTCATGAAATCGGTGCGAGCCCTCCTTCTTGTTGTTTCAATTTCTGCGGGAGCCGGAAACCCCCCCGTGCCATGCTCCGTAAGCGGCCATACTGCGGATAACCCCTGGGTATAGCTGAGGGCACTTCGTACCTAGTCCTCCTGTGTTCAGAAGTAGCCGGGCAAGCACCGCTGCTGCACCGATGATACGCGGCCTGATCTCCTTAAAGTGGCGCTCAAATTGCCACCGTCCGTCCAGGGTGAGGACCAAATATTTCATATGGGCCCCAACCCGGACTCTCACCCCATCTATGATGATGATGGCCCCCGGTGGTGGCCTCCGGCGAGACCCATGCATCAGCAGGGCCTTTGTCTTCTCTAGGGTCACTCCGAGGCACAGCACCGTAATGCGCCTGACCACTGAGGTAACACCGTCAGTGGCCAGGCGCTCCACCTCTCACTACTCCCTCCCCCGGGCTACGACTAGAGTGTCGTCCGCCTACCAAATTAGGCGCACTCCAGAAGGAAGTGCAGCGCGGAGCACCCAGTCGTAGCTCATGTTCCATAAGAGTCGTCCAACGACGGACCCCTGCGGAACCCCACGCTTCGTTGGGCGCTGGACCATGTCGTCCCGACTATCCATGTAGGCGACTATCCGGTCTCGGAGAGAGTCTTCCAACAGCCTCCACAGGTACGTGGGCACTCAGAAATACCGGAGTGCCGCCCGTATTTCTATGTAGACAAGCTGTCCGTCTGTAAAGTTCGGCTCATCCCTAACGATTTGCTGAACGATTTGGGATGCTATGATCCATTCCAATAGCTTTCCCGCATCATCTAGCAGCACCAACGGCCGATAGGCGGACGGGCAGTCTAGAGGGCGACCCTGTTTATAAATTATTTAAAGACGTCGCTTTTTCCACGTTTTCGGGAACTGTCTGGCGGTGAAAGAACGGTCAAACAGTTACCGTAGGGACTCCTTATTTGGTCCAGTACCAACGCCAGCAGGTAACCCGGGACCTGAGTGACCGTTTCTCAGAGTGGTTCTTGCTCCGCAGCATAGACGCGTCATACACCTCCACCATCGCAGCTCCAAAGCGGAGGGTGATCGGTTTACGTTGTCATCACGAGACAGCCATCGTCAGTTTTGGACGATGGACGCCTCCCCTGCCTTCTCTCGGCTCAGTTGATTGAGGGCCCAGTGTAGGAACGACGCACCTCTCCGGGGGCGGGATCCGGCACCTGCTGTAGAGGTGGAGACTAAAAACCGAATATATCGGTGATCCGATAGGGTCTCCACCTCCTCCAGCACTCGCCACCTCCGTACACGACGTGCAATTTTTTGAAACGTTTCTTATAATTGAGAGCTGCATACAATTATTATGTTACTCCATATTTTATGAATTAATTTTTGTTAATTATAAATTCAAATATTAAATGTTTTAAATTTTAATTAAACGATTAAAATCATTGTTTTTACCTTTGAGAAATCCTTTTATAGATACCTTCTAGCCGTGGGGAAAAACAACTTCGCGTCAAAGGACGTAAGTTCCAATCCAACCACCTACAGTGAACTTGAGCTTTCGGTGAAGGAAAACATCGTGAGGAAACTATAGCATGGTGGTAGGGCCTTTTCTAATGCCCGCCTGACTAGGTGCCAACCTCAAGTTGAAAATCTGCTGCCAAATATCAAAAGGAGTGTTCAGGCAGCTGCACTGGAGAGCCAGGCCTCCACAGGTTTAGCGTGTCTACAAATCTGGGCACTATCGTCAATTAGGATCAGGTTTAAGATTATATGCTAAAAGCTAATTCTGAACTATAGAAAAAAAAAACATGTGCTACCTTTTTTTAACATGGATATTATTCTTTTTCGGACCTATCTTCCGCAGTTGCCTGGATAGGCCACTCAGATGATGTGAACTGGAAAACACTAATAAAAGTCACCCTTATTTTCCAGAGACTTGGAACCGTTTTCTGTTTGCTCCCAGTAACTAGATAAATAGTATAAACATACGACGATAAATTTAGAACAAGCTATGAGAATAGCAGTAAACTAAAACGAGGTAAAATCATTTACTTGCAATACTTAAGCCATTTTTTTATTTTTCATTGAATTATAATTTAGAATGGAATTAAAAAGGATCGGCAGTGCTATAACGAACGAAATACTTGACGATAGATATTGAAAATGTTTAAGATCTCAACAAGATCGTAATCCGTAGTCAAATTAATATCAGTAGCCATTCACAGCAACTAATTTTGTTATATTGATTATAATTTGTTTTGTTTACAAAAAGGCCCTGTATTAATTGTATAATATAGGAACAAACTACGGAACATTTATGTTAATGTTAGGAAAGAAAAAAAGAGTATCATAGTAGTTACCGTGAGCGAAGTCGCGGTAACAGACGGTGTAAAATATACCACAACTACGAAGTAATTTATGGAGAAGAATTTCTTGAAAACCTACAGACGATTTTCGAAGTAAATTTATTTTGCATGGTGGTAGACCTCTTCCTAATGCTCGCCTGGACAGCTACCATCCTCAAACTGAAAATCTGCCGCCAAATATAAACTGTAAGCAATAAAAAAATTATTTCTTTTACTTATATCGAAAAACAAAATAATAGGACGAATAAATCAGTAAATAAAAAAGTATATATGAAAACAATATTATTATAAGTAATAAAAGGAAGTACACATAATACCAGACTAGTAAGTAATTTATATTGTCAGTTTTTTTATTAACATTACATATGTTATAACAAAATACAATATAAAAGGGGCGCGGAACAAGAGTCTGCAGTGTAGGAAACAATCAATAAATAGGTACATACAATAACTTAGATAAATACGAAATGTCTTGTACGGTATCGTACAATGCTTTAAAATAAAAATAAAAGAATTAGTAGTAGGTTTACTTCCCACACAGAAAATCTTGCAATAACGTACACAATTCTGCCAGGACGCCTGGTATCGATTTCAGTATCTATTTTGCTTCTTTTCTCTTATTAAATTTATTGACTTTGAGTGCAATGGAGACATTTCGAAACTAATATAATTTACTCGCAGTGCTCCGCCGCTCCGGACTGCCTCATTACTTAGGCATTGTTTTCATCTTGTATATTTATTTCTACAATTATGATTGACCCTTATTTTAGTTTATTGATTTTTAAAAACAAGTACGGAAATCATTAAAACCTTAAATTACTTTTTTAACCGATTTCTACAAAAATATTTTTATATTTCTTGTAATCTATCAACTGAGAGATAACATAAAAGAAACGGACCTTATACGAAATTTATATAAATCAATTGTGAATATATAAAATAGCTTTTAATTTCCAAGCGTATTCATACCAAATATACAATTTTTATAAGCTCACTATCTATAAAGAAAATATCTACACATAAATCGGTAAGCAATTTTTAAGTTAAAACCAGAAACAAATCTTTTTTTAATTGGCATATTTGTGTAAAAAGTCCTTCATATTATACCAAAATTCCACAATTAAAATGTACGTTCAGATAGAATTACAGATTTATTTGTATAAATTATAAACTATAGATATATTATACAGATTGTAGGAAGTAGATGTTAAAAATACGACTCATGATTTATAAAATACTACTGCAATTAAAATAATTTGAAGCAGTTTAATTAACAGGAACGTTGATTCATGAGCATTGGTCAAGAGCACTCCATAGCGTTCCGTACAGTATCTATTGTGACTTTAATTTATCTGAAAATGAATTTAGTCTGCATTATGAGACAATGGTATCCTGAAAAAAGCAGGACGCTTTATTGTAGCCGGGCAAATACGCTATTTTTATGAAGCCTAATTTTTGGGGTGCATCGATACATTGTACGTATCTTTAGAACGATTCGGCACAATACCTTGTCGATGCCTTGGATAGGTTTCAAAGACAAGACGTTCGTATTGTGTATGTCATACAATTTTATTTCATGTTGGTATGACTTTAGAACAGTTTCAACCGCAACAATACATTGCCTCGCAAAACGGGTTTTATATTATCCTACAACTCCTTTCTGTCCCAGTATCACACAAACCTATTTAGGGTATCACAATCATAGGGCCTCGTCCGCCATAGCAAGAACAAATTAGATGGCAAATTTCTATCTTCCCCGAACTTTTCAAATGGGCACGTCATTGATGATTTCCGAGTTAATATGTATATACGAAGGAATAAACGTGTTATGCTAGAATTTTATATCTAAAGTCTAAGCCATTGATATTTGTGACTTGTGTAATTTACAAATATAAAAAATATACATACACTAGCTTCCAAATGCGGCTTCGCTCGCTTTAATATTGATTTTGTTAAACAAATCGGATGACGCAATAAAAAAATAATCATAAGTTTATCACCCTCTTTCAATAAGTTTTTGCACGAGAAAAAGTAGCCGATCACCGTCTCCAGGTTCCCATGTATCTTTATACCAAAAATTATGATAATCGATTCAGCTGTTTAGGCGTAAAAGCGTAACAAACAAGTGAACTCACTTTGGAATCTATAATAGATATTGAATTTTTTTGATAAATAATTTTTTATCTTTCGTATGTTACTTCTAATATCTCCAAGAATATGTGTACAAAGTTTCGTGGTTATCGGTTTAGTAGTTTTCACGTGTAAACGTAAGAAACAAACCTACATTCATATTTGTAATATTAGTAGGTATAAGTAAGAATATTCTACAAATTTCATATAAAACTAATCATGAAAATCAGACCTTTGATTTTCTAGATAAAATTTTAGGCTGTGTTCCGTTACACACTGAGACCAATGAGACTTAGGGAAATATATGACGTCATATATTATCGCCATTTTTGTACTGTGAGTACTGGAACTTTCGAAGTAGGGTATACTCAGTGCTTTGATCACGTAATCAACAGTGTCCAGAAAATTGACAGCTTGAACTGTTGATTATTTGAATATTGTTATTCAAAGATATCGGCCGTTAAAATTAATATGGTAATTTTCAAAATATTGTCTTTACTACAGAGTAAAATCAATACTTTGTATAAAATGAAAGTAACTGAAGAATTAAGCGTATTTCATATGCTATAAAAATCAGTTAGATAATAAATATACATGATGACAGTAAGTACATTGGACTGCGTTTCGTTTTAAACAGTAACCAGTACAGCTAACTATAAACGAACGGCTTTTTAGTGTATTGATTGACGTCACACTTTACAGTGGTCTCAGTGTATAACGGAATACACCATTAATGAACATTAAAGTGTACAGTATTGAAATACAATTTGTGATTTGAAAGCGCGTCACTTATTTTATCATAAAACTAAGGATTACTCCGCATTGGTCAGTATAATCTCGTAGGCGTAGTCCTTATGTCCCCTGCGAACATAACGGCGTAACGTAACGGCGGTTTGCTAGCGGGCAGACACCATTTTCAAACCTCCCATAAAAACGATGTCATTAAAAGACAACATCATACAACTATGTACTTACAGAATTAATAATTCCTTGTGGATTTTAATTACAGCTCGTTGCTGTAACGATTGTATTTCTAAAATGATTCAGCTTAAATTGTGAAAATGATATCATAAGTAATACAGGTTGATCCGATACTACGTATATGTGGGCAGAAGTTGTAGGACACGAATTGACGACGATTGAATCGCGCTCGTAATAGAACAGATGTTATACCTTCAACAGTAATTTGCTTAAACTTTTTGCGTTTCGAAATTAGTCATCGTTCATCTAGTAATCGAGTGAAATAGAAGCGATTTGTACGATACAGCTACCATCATGACTCTCTTTTTGAAGACTCTGATTCACTCAGTATAAGCCCGCATCGCGGCTAATCGATCTCCTGGTAGTAACAATAATTTGCTTATAATAGCCATCTCAGGGCCCTCATTTTCCCGTGTCGCTATACAAATAAATAAAGCACTTCATAAAAGTATTACGGCTTCATACTGTCAAAGAGCGCTAGCGGTAGGTATATGATTATATATATTCGCAGGAAATATAATATTACGTTACATGTATCAGATACTATGTATGTCGGAGAATTCACATTAGATATCTGAAAAACAAATGACGAAGTGGTTCATGTAATATTTCTATCCAAGTTGAATGGATTGAATATTTATGTACGTCGAAGCTTATGAATTAAGAATATTATGTAATAAATAGAAAATAATAAGTACCGGTTTCATATACAAATATATACTAAAATCTTTTTTACATATTGTGTTGGACATAACATTCATTTTTAGTCCGTATTTTATGTTTATAAAGAAACTAGGAACTATTTATACATTTATATATGAATATATTAATTCGTCCTCGTTCGTTCCAGTAGTTTGAAGCAACGGTGGCTTAGTAGTAGCGTGTAATGACGTCGTGTCAATGAATGCGAGTTCGAATCTCTACCGTAGTAAGCCTTTACCACCGTAACCACTCTCAAGTTAAAAACGTGCCGTCGAAAAATACCTGTACGTGTATTATGGTGGTTGCACTTGAGCGCCAGTTCCGTCACTAGACATGGCGTGTCCACCATCTTGGGCCACATCGTCACTTTACATCAGGTGAGATTATGGCCGCAACGCTAAATCCTATAAACTATAAAGTCAATAACTCGACCAGAGTGTCAAGAGAAGCTTATTGTACAGGAATAGCATGCAATAAGTGCTAGTTCAATATTTATCTAAGTTGTAAGTAAAACTAAGTAGGTGTATTTGCCTATTTTCATTGTGATCCATCAAATGATTTTACAGATTAGCGATTTCATATAGGTATACACAAACTTCAATTTGTGGGGATTAACATTCAATGACAGCTTATATATTTGTAACTTTGGCAACTATCAAACGGCGAAAACTACATCCGAATCTCGTATCCCAGAAACACCCTTTTGTTTTTTGAAATAAATAGTGTCCTAAATGATCCTCCATAATATTTGTTTAATATACGTTTAATGCACGGATAAGGGGAAGGCAACGATAATAGAAATGTATATTTAGCCTATCAATTGATACCAACAACAAAGTAAAACCCACGTTACAACCTCCGGATCGACGTGCTCTAGGGTCGCGCCGAGGTGCTCTGGGGTCGAAGTAAGTCCTTCACTTGACATTCACGAGATTGCCCACATAGGCACATGCAATAATAACAAAAAAATAGTTGGTAGTTATGAAACTGTTGCATAATATTGTATTAACACACGAGGGCTAAATAATACCTCGTAATGTATAATTTCATACTCTATCTAATCTCGTACATTGGGACTCAACCTACTACATAAAAAAAAAACATGCGTGCGTACAAAGTACACATGTCAGAAGTGAAACTTCTTTGGCGAACTAATTTATAAATCTTGTTCGCTTTGTCTCACTTTTTCTCTCAATCTTTCTCACTCGCTTGCTCCCTACTCTCACTCCACGGCTAGTTGCTCATGCTACGTTCGCCCTGTCTTACTCTCTCTCAATCGGTCTCGATCACTTTCTCTTTCTTTTCCGACACTTCCGTTGCATACCGACGTGACGTTTCATCTGTAAAAATTTTACCCTCATGCGCCTAAAGAAGTTTCACTTCAAAAAACAAAGTTAAAAAGTAAATAATAGTTTCTATTCATTGTAAGGTATATTAGCTCAATGGTAGCGTTTGCGGACGCCGCGCCATAGGACATGAGCTTGAATCTTTGTAATTAGCTTAACCTTTCGGCAAAGAAAAACATCGTGATGAAACCATAGTATAGTGGTAGCGCTTTATGTTGAAAATCGGCAGTCAAATACCTATAGATGTGTTCCGGCAGTTGCCCTTGAGAGCTTATATCTCCACTAGGCTTAGCGTGTTCAATATCTTGGGACACATCGTCACTTAAACCTAGAAAACTACATGATAAGTATAAATTAAATTCAAACCTTTTTGTAATGCTTTATGCTTCGTATACCTAAAAAAAAATGTACTAATAACATTGTTTTGTTAATGAAAAGTGTTATAAATTCTATTTTTAAATATCGCTATTGTGCTTATAAAATACATCAATATACATAAACTCGATTTGATGTTTATAATTCAAATTTTAGGATATGTGAGTTGATAAAAAGTATTTAATGTACAGATTTAACTTAGTTACAGTTTTATTATAGGTAAAGACTAGCTGATGCTATCGATTTCGTTCATGTTTTCGTTACCAGCTGCTGATCACAAAACCCATTCTATTAGTTTTTAACAATGTATTCTAAAAATTACCCGACTTGATAATTACGCGATTTCTTCCGTTAGATCTTAGAATAAAAAAAACAGCTTTGCTATATAAAACCAAAAAGGTTAACCTCTTTCTAATACATTACCTAGTAATAAAAATTAAAAGCTTATTATTTTTGTAAACACTCCGCATCTTGCCGACGAATTTAATTATTAAAATTAATAATAATGTTGGATCTGCAATATCACTGTGGAAGAATCGTAAAGATATGGAATTCTAGCAGTTTAATTTAGAATTCTATTGTACTGTTTTTAGCCTTATTTATACGTTATTTTTAAAGCCATTGAAATAACAAATCACCTAGTTGATACTGTCGTACTTACTTACATATACTAGATCTGTTTTAGATATAATCTAAAATATACAAATTATACAGTTATTAGAATTTCCGGCAAAATCTGAACTAATAAAACTTAATAAGCTAGCTAAAAATGTTATTTTTTTTCGGTAAAACTCACGTTGTATTCTTGGCAATGAAAGAGCAGATTTTTTGGCTAAAGAAGCGGCCTTTAATACTAAGATTGCGATAAATTACAACTTTTCCATGACTTCTTACATTAAAAATTGGATAGGAATAAAACCAGTACTAAATTGGAACGAACGATATCTTCACGAATAAAACAGCAGCAACCAAAATATTTTTCCCTAATTCTATAAAACAAATGCATATAAATTTATCAAAAAAATTGATCTGAGCCCTTGAATAGTTCAAATCCTTACAGGCCATGGTGCATTTGCTGATTATTTGTAAAGATTTAAATATCAACGGGTGGCGGTATATTTGCAATGAAAGATTGCAATATTTATATTGCAATATTTCCATTAGGGAGAACCTCTTTGACCCTCGTGATCGTTTACGAAATCGATGTTTTGTGTCAGTGAGTCAGCGGCGTGTCGCTTATGTATATACATAGATCTAGAACTAGTTCAGCTTTGGTATTTTACAATGTCTCATTCTGATGAGACTCTATTCCTATCCCAAATTATTATTAATATTTAAATACTACAGTGCTCAGGATTTTCTTCGCATGGTTAAAAACTTATTTTATTTTCTCAGGAACAAATTGTAGTATATGTATTCTGGCGGACAAGGTAATCCATGTCCTATTTTATAGCCCTGACAATTATACAAACCCGGTCCTTTTAAACGTTAACTAACGGTGATAATAACTGAAACATATTACCAGGCAACTGAATGTATCGTCTTCGGACAGTTGTTGCGTCTTGTTATCAAGTAAAAGTTTTTAGAATGAAATGAATATACGCCACAATTTCCAACTAGAAAGGCAGCTTAGGAAAAATTACAAGGGGTAGAGATTTCAAAATCTCACCCAGGTCGTACCGTATTGGTTTAACATCTATTATTAACACTTGATCGATATTTAAGATGTTTGAAGGCAAGTTCGTCTCACGTTTATATTCATTGTCCAAACCCACGTTGGCATCGAAATGGAATATTTTCTCCTTTCATTTTCGTCAAAGATTGGCGTATGAGGCATTTCGTGTGTTTGAATTGCGTGTAGTCCGGCACACAAAAGTTGATCCTGACGTAAATTGAAATCTTTATACATACATGGTAACATTTAATAATCAATGACAAGTGTCACGTTGTTTGTCCACGATGAAGTCCTACACTACTACACCGATATTAATTAAATTTTACGCACTGTGTGCAATTTGATCCAACTTGGACGATAGGATACTTTTTTCTCTCGATAAGTGATCATAACGCTGTGGACGATGTGATTGACTACTCGAAAAGGGAGAAAAAGGTCTGCCAGACCAGCTAGAAATATATAATATATTCTAATAACAACAAAAATAACAGCAATATCTTTTCACCAAAAACAACGTTAATGAAAAGTTTATTAAAAAGTTATTGATAATTGAAGCGTGCGCGTTGTGTGTTTCGAAGATTGGAACGTTATTTTAGTAGAAACCAAGTATAAAACAAAACATAAAATAACTGAAGAAGAATTGGATGATTTTATAATAAGTATAGGTGAAAATGTAAGCAATGTACCAAATTATTCCAAGATTTAATTTATTTATTCCTTTTTTGATGTACGATTCATAAAATAAAATGTAATTTTATATACTATACTATAATACAGTATTTTAATTTGTTTTATAGATCCTCCTCAATACGTTGTACTTAATACATATATAAATAATACAAATTATATAGAAATACATTTGAAATGTAAATGAAATAGCGTTATTTCCATGTACTTGGAGTATTAATAATGCTATTAATTTTTAAAATTTGTGATACAATAAGGTACGTTTATAAGTGTCAAAGTAGTTTATTCTCATGAAACGTTTCCAGGATCAACTTTCGTGTGCCATACTATATAATGTTGCACAGTGTGGGTTTGTACTCTATTATCACTAAGAGTCGATTTTTAAAATGTTCGAAGGCATAACAAGTTCGTCCTACTCAATGTTTCATTATCCTTATTGCACGTTGATGTCGGAATAACATTCTTTCACATCAATTTTTCTATAAGCTTAGTCATTGCGATTTCTAGTATAATTGCAATCTATGTATCCAAATTGGAAATATATAAAAATAAGCTAAATTATTTATACTATTAATAATTTTGATGAAGAAAATTGTAAAATACATTTTTTATAACATTTAAACAATTACATATAATAAATATATTTAATTTCATTGAGTTTACGGTTGGTCTAGAGGTTTAGGCGGTTACCTCTCTATTGACGCCTTGTATGGTTATTCGAATTCTACAAAGGATAATTATTTGTTTGATCCACAAATAATTGGTCTGAGTTCGGGTGATCCTTTGTGTACGTTGCTTGTATGTCTATACTCATTTGACATTGGCGAAATTGCCTTAATATTAACCTTAATATTTTGCCTTAATATTTTGTCAAAAAAGACGACAGACATTGGTCATATACATTAATTAGGCGACTATTTGAATTTAGACCACACCCGCTTTAAAGTTTATGGCGCCCGGGACAAAAAGACAAATTGTCCCCTCTTGGAAATTTCATAATAGTCTCAATTACAAATATATAACAATTACAATTTTTAAGCGAAGGAATTTTCTCTTTGTTGGTAAAATTTACCATACAAATTATAATTTTTTACAAACAAACGGCCGCCACAGCGTTACTAAATTTTGGCGCCTCTGTCAAATGTCCGGCTTGTACCCTTCCTAGAGCGGGCCCTGATGTAGATGATACATTTTTGTAGTTGTCTACTTCTACTTCTCGTCGTACTTTAACGTTGAGAACTAATGATTTCTCGTAAGTCAATTAAATATTGAAACGATACTCGAAAAATATACCCTTTCTGTTTATATGAACACGATATAGGTATGGAGTTCGATTCCAACCTCGCTCGTGAACGGGCGTGTCTGTGAGTCCTTGATTGTTCTCGAAACCGATCTCTGCGCGTTACTACGCCGGCTATTGTTCTTTGTGAAGTGAAGAAGTTAGAACCATTGTGAAGTGTTATCGGCAATAATCCCTCTATTATTGCCGATAATCCAGTTCGTGGTACCGATAATTACTCCTTGTTAAATTCAATCTATTGTTTGTTTACCGTGTAAATACCACACTGAAAATCTCTTAGTTTTTTATGCGAAATCAGTGTATTGTTTTGGTTACTGTGAAACAGTGTTGTGATTGAATTGCCGCCTCTGTAAGTACGCCGGACACAGGACGTTAACAAAGGTAAATCTTAATTACCCTTAAATCTTTTTTACAGGCCAGGCTCTGGTTATGAAATTTATTTTTTAATTATATTTTCTTTTTTCTCTCCGTTACTGCTCGTGCAACAGATTTGTACTTCAATGTCAGTTCGCCGAACTCGGGATAGCTCGTATAAGTTCTGCTAATCGCGCCCCCCTGTCCTCAGGCAAGAAGGTTTTATATAGGCTCCCATTTTTAACTTTCCCTACTCCATACCCGCCACTAACATGGCCAGCAGCCGTATCGATTTAATAAATAGTAGGCTCCGCGCTTTCATCGGTAAAGAGCACCCGGACCTGCTACAATAATTTCTGGTCACACAACTCCCACAAACACCCCACGTCGCCCTCAGCATCCTCCGTTCCTACATCCACGCCTCGTCCTTTCGACGAGCTAATTTCGTTCGCCCCGTGTCCGGTACCCACGGCCAACTCTTTTTCGCCGCTCTCGAGCCCCGAAAATGAGACTGAAATGCAGGACCTCGAACCTGAGGCCCCAACTAATCCCGATGACGGCTTCACGCTAGTATCTAGGGCCAAACCTAGAAACAAAAGGGTATTATCACCCGAGCCAGTAGAAACCGCGTCCGTGAAAGCTAGACGCGACGAAAATTCTCGTGTCCCTCAGATACCCACGACGGCCGTAATTCCTCTAAATCCAATCGCTACGCAATCGCAATCTAAAATACGCCCACCTGCCCCGATTACGATCAAGGACAAATCCAAATGGACTGTTGTCTCCGGTCAACTAAATCGGCTAAAAATTTATTACACCAACGCCCGGAGTACCCCTTCCGGGATCCAGGTCAAAGTCCCTACAATAGATGATTATAGAAAACTCACAACCTTCCTCAGAGAAGAGAAACATGAATTTTACACGTACACTTTAGAAGAAGAGCACCTTCTGCGCGTTGTCTTACGACGCGTACCAAAGGAAATACCTGTCGAAGAGGTATTCGCGTCCATCAAAGCGCAAAACTTTCCCGTCCGAGAGGTACACCGCATGTACCACACCATTACTAAAAAACAATACGATATGGTCCTAGTAATTCTTGATCGTACTCGGGAAGGTAAGGAAATCTTTTCGTTAAGATCAGTCTGCGACCTCTCTGGCGTCACAGTAGAAATCCCCCGAAAAGAACATATTCCAACACAATGCCACAATTGTCAGGCATACGGTCACTCAGCACGTATATGTTACGTCAATGCACGTTGCGTAAAATGTTTAGAAAACCACTCCACTAAGGAGTGTACGCGTACCCGCGACTCTCCGAATCCACCGAGTTGCGTCAACTGCGGTAAGGACGGACACCCCGCGAACTATCGCGGATGTTAACGTGCCCCACGCACGAGTCACGCTCGCGTCCCTCGACGAGCCCCGTCAGCGCACACCGCGGCAGCACGTCCCGCTCCGCCACCGCTTATGTCAACCAAGGCCTTCCCGAACCTTTCCGGTCCTGTGCGAGTCACTCTTGCGCGCATATCCGCACAAGCCCCAACTACCGCGTGGGCCGCCAAATCGCAACCTACGAAAGCTAAACCCGCAAATTCCACCGCATCCGCGTCATCATCCGCCTTCCAAGGCCTCGATTGGCTAGCAGGCCTTCTCAAGGAACACCTTGTCGACGACCTCATCGCGTTTGACGATATGATTAGTTCAAGTCGCGATTTCGACCGCCTCAAGGCCATTAAGGCCTTCCCTGACATCGCGCGCTCCATGCAACGCCTCATTCGCGCTTCTCCGTAACTAGTTTTTGTAATGGAGGATAGAATTAGACCCCGTGGCCTTTTTTTATCCTTTTTTAACGCACGTACCTTAAAACCCCAAAGAGACTTAGTCGCTAGCTTCCTTAAGGAGCGGCAAATAGACGTATTTCTCATACAAGAGACACTTCTTAAACCGAGCGTTCGTAATCCCGCGATTGCAAACTACAAGATAGTAAGAAATGATCGTACCGGCGTAAGAGGTGGCGGCACGCTCATATACTATAGAAAGTAACTATATTGTATGCCAATAGATCCTCCCGAACTCACCAACTTAGAATTGTCGGTGTGTAGAGTGGGCATGACCAGTCATCCCACTATCCTTATTGTTTCCGCGTACCTCTCGCCTAACAAAACTCTCCTTCAGTCGGATCTGGAGACGCTTTTCGCGCTCGGTGACTCTGTTATAGTGGCTGCCGATCTAAATAGCAGGCACATTCAATACAACAACCCGCGTACTACCACTAATGGTAAGACACTATACTGGCTAGAAAATGCGCTTACCTTTGATCTAATTGCTCCTTCAGAGCCAACTCATTTTCAAGCTAACTGCCGCCCTTCAGTTTTAGACATAGCTATTTTAAAAGGGATCGCGCTTCAGGTGCGGAAAATCGAAGTCGTACATGAACTAGATTCCGACCACCGTCCAGTAATTCTGCAACTAGGCCACCCGAGTGACTACACACCAGCTTCAGTCAAAGTAACTGACCATTCAACGCTCAGACACTATCTCTCAAATAATCTTTCTTCTCCTTACTTAGATAGGATCCCCGACAAGATAAAGTCTGTGACCGATGCCGATGTGGCGATTGACTCCCTGGTCGGTCACCTCCAGAATGCCATCAGGGAAACCTCAATAGAGGTAAGAGAAAAACGCCGCGACTCGCGCTCACGATTCTTATCCGACGGAGGAAAATCGCGTACGTCTACATAACCTACAAAGATCAGTTAAATCCCGTATCTCTGAACTACGCGGTCAAAGATGGGACAGTCTCTTAGAGGAAATCAAACCGTCTCGTCTCGCCTTTTGGGATCTCGTTCGTAAATAGAAGAGCAGCTATTCGTCTGCGATGCCCCCGTTAGATAGAGGCCCTGGCAATCCACCTGCCTTCAAAAGTATAGACAAGGCAGAGTATCTCGCTGCTACTCTCGAACAACAGTGTTCTCCCAATCCCTATGAATACCATACCTTTGATCCTGAACACGTCGGAAGGGTTGATCGAACAATTCAATCAATAAGAGAGTACCTCCCAATCGAAAACTTAGAGCTGGTTACAACTGACGAAGTCCTCGCTATCATAAAAGCCCTTAAGCCAAGGAAAGCCCTCGGTCCCGACGGAATCAGGAACGAAGCCCTCAAACTTCTGCCTGATAAACTCATAGCGCTTCTGGTTTGCATCTTCAATGCGGCCATAACTCACTGCTATTTTCCAGCCGCTTGGAAAAAGGCAACGGTAATAGGTATCCGTAAACCCGGGAAAAGGGCAGCCCATCCAGAAAGCTACCGCCCAATAAGCCTTCTCAATACGATAGGTAAAATATACGAGCGGCTTCTGTTGAACCGGCTACAAGCCTTTGTCTCAGACAAATGTCTCTTACCATACGAGCAATTCGGCTTTCGACCGAAGCACTCGTGCACCCACCAAGTGCTCCGCCTCACGGAGCATATTCTATCCAATTTAATATATGACAACACACCATGTGTGGTCACCCAAAGAAATTTTTTGCAAATGCCGAACATCATCCTAACCCCAAAATAGTACACGCAGTTAGCTATACTTCCAATCCGCATGCCAAAGGCTTTGCTCGCCGGCCACGTAATTGCTTCTCCGACGCCGTCGATAAAATAACGAGATTAAACGCGCTTCTCCCTGCCGTCTCCACCAATCGCACGTGTCCGCGCACACGTCCGCGTAACCGCCGTCCTCGCCGCCGAGGCCGAGCGGATAATTTCGCTCCCGCACACCCGCCGCGGCCTCCTTCCGCAGACGCCTGAGCCTAGGTTCGATCCTCCGGACAGGAGCCCTCGAGTGACTCTGCTCGCGCGATACAGTGACACTCTACATCACTGAGATTACACCATCACACCGCATACCATTCGTGCACACTCACACGTTAAGTACACGGTTCTGTAAGGGACTATCCTCGCGGCCTTTGAGCTGCTTACCTGATAAGGTCGTAGTTAGTATCACTAATTTAGTAATAAAGAACCTGTTGGTTAGTCACGATCATGAATCTTTTTCATTTACCGGTAGCAGCCCTAGCCGAGGTTCGGCCGTCCTGGCACCCTTGTGCCTGCTGCCTCGGGGCTGAGTACCCTCAGCACTCGCCCCCAAAAGTTTGGTGAAGCTGTCAAAGCCCTAGGGCTAACAGCGTAAGTTCGAAAAAAAAAACAACGATATAGGTATTCAGTTCATTTCAGTTTTATATATTTTAATTACATGATTTAATTCATATATAAAGAAACTATTTGACTGACTCATTAACGCACTTTATTTTTGTGATATGGATATATACTAAGAAGCGATTACTTCTAGTTTTGTCTCTAAAAGTATGAACGGCTGTGGCAAATATTGTAAGGCGACAAAAACTCCATCAATTGACTTAAAATTTAGCATAGTCATAGTTATAAAAGTAAATAAAAGACTAAAATAATTATTGAGATTTTTGTAGGTACTTAATTTCTTGTTAAACTTTATAGTTATCTCCCTAAAGACACATATTATTAATTGTGTGCAATATTTCCTTATTTGTTATTGTTATATAAATTTAATTGTTAAGGAATGGTTAACTTTACTGCACAAGTATCTATTGAAAATCCTAATTGAACTATTTCAAAATAAGAGTATTATATTATTGAAATAGATAACAAGAGAAAATATTAAGCAGAAATACATAATGTTTGATTGATTATGTATGAAATTGATAATAAACTAAAAACCCGCCTCGAGTTTTCTTGCTTGCCTTAATGCATTGCCATGTAAAAAACGGGTATAGTACCTTAGCTATCCTTAAAAGAAGATATATGATATCGCGGACTTTTTTGTGTAGACCTATGTATATAACAAATTACGATATTGTTTTGTGTCCAAGAATTCTGTTTCAAGGGATTAGGAAGCGTTTTCAACGAAAGCTGTCTGTGTATTTTAGTATTTTCGTCATTTTCAACAATTATCGTTGTATTCCAACCAATTTCCAGGTTCCAAAACTAAGTATAAGCCATTGGATTTAGTGTTGCAAACTGATGACGTAGAAGTAAAATATCTTAACACTTGCATCCACTCCAATTACTTTCGCTTAATCCTGTTCTGAGAACTTGTACACCAGTTATACTAATCATAAACCTAAATCCTACAAAGTTACACAGTGACACCAGGCTAGAGATAAAAGTTCTTCGTTGTGGTGGTGTGCATATGTGCATGTATAGGCTAAGTATATAGCCGTATGTAAGTTAGTAAGTAAGTCAGTAATTATACGCATGTCAATCATATCAGACGTATCATTTTGAGATCCCAACTACCACATGACATGGCGACCCTGCCACATATTCGTAATTCAAAAGGTCTGTTAAATAGTACACACTTTTTGGAACAATAAAAATGTTTCGAGCGACAGTAGAAAAGGAGGAGATGTTCCAAAATGCAGCAGCGGGAAACGATGCAGTATTTAAAAGTCTGGGTGGACGCATCGAGAGTATGCAGACAATGATGATCGTGGTCATGGCGATTATAGGAGTAATTCTGGCATTTTCGCCTATAAAACATACAAGGATTGTCACCGTAAGCTGGTTAAGAAAGAAATAGGACAACATGCCATACGGCGGATCCGCTCGTCATTTGGTGTAGGACGAAGCGCAGACAGTGAAGCTTAAAGAGCAAAAAAAAAAAAAAATGTTTTCTCATAAGTGTTAAAATGCGGTAAAATTGTTTAATACGAAAATTATTATATAATTTGTGCAGAAAATGATCGATGGAAAGATTAACTACAATATGTGAAACAATTGAAACTTTAAGTGAAAGTATTAGATACAACAGGTTGTTTAGAATTAATAGCTAATAAGATAGTGTGTTTACGCCGAAATAGTTAAATATAAGGGAGAAAAAAATAAATCAGTATTTACTCAATCCGAAATAAGGACAGAAAGTGTGGAAGGTAAGTCATACAAAATTGAGAATTTTAACTTAAAAACTGCGAGTACTTTGATTCCTTTTATGGACGGAAAAGAGGAGACTACTGAATGAATTATAGAGGGTGTTGAGATGTATGAAAGTTGTTTAAAAGATGAGGAAAGTAAGAAATTGCTAATTACATTTGTTATAAAGACACGCTTATCAAAACCAGCAAGGCTTAAGTTAAAAAGTAATTATTTGACCGTGTCCGATCTCGTAAAACATGCCTTCTCGCCAAAAAAATCAGCAAGCTCAATAATGTCACAAATTAATAATCTATCTCAAAATAGTTTATCTATTGTAGATTACGGGGAAAAATTAAGTGAGTTATGTTTTACTCTTACTATTGCACAGGCCGAAGGAAACCCAAAAGCAAGTGCAATATTGGGTCCGATAAACGAAAAATTGGTAATTAAAAGACTTTGGAGACGGATTAAGAAACCGACGTCTTAGTACTATTTTGGCTGCCCGTGACTACAGTGAGTTAAAAGATGCCGTTCGTTCAGCTGAAGATGAGGAGCTGTCGCATCCTGGGTCTTCGGGTCACGACGCGCTATTTATGTATACACGAGGTAAGAAACATAGAATATATAATCAAGGTCGAGGAGATAATTACTATCGTGGTAACTCAATGTATCGTGGTAATACCTCTCGCTATCGTGGTGGTGTTGTAACCCAAAGTAATAAACAAGGATCTCTCATGCAGCGAGGTCATAATCGGGGACATTACCAGCAGCGAGGCTACTCAAGGTCTTGGAGGAGAGGTAACAAAGGAAGAAGAAGGAAGGTAGCGAACTGAACAATATGTGTGTGGCCGCAAAAGAAGGAAGAGAAAGAAGAAGATTTTAATCTAGGTGAGTTTTTTCGGGCAGACTAATTACGTTATGACATGTGAGAGTCTAGATTATATTTGTTTGCATCTCGGAAACCAAAAACAGATATTTTTAATTGATACGGGTGCATCTATTTCTATTATTACTTCCAAGTTAGTACAAAATTATTTTAAAACTTATTACGATAAAACAATGATAAAAGGTATAGGAGGCAAAGTTCAAGCAAGTAGCTTTGCATACATTCCGCTACAATTACAGAACGGTGTAGAATTTCGTCACAAGTTTTATCTATTCGATACCGTACCATGTCGATCGGATGGTATTATAGGTATAGATTTTCTGAGAAATTATAATGCAAACATAGACCTACCAACGAATAGACTTGCATTACAATTAAATAATAAGGAATATAAAGTTGATATACAGAAGCGTCATTGTAATAATATACATTCGAAGAGTTATATAACTATTCCAGGTAGAAGCGAGTCAATACAATATTGAAATATAAATAAGAACATTTATAAAGATTGCGTGTTACATACTAAACAGTTAGAAAAACATTTATTTTTGGCAAGTAGCATAGTTCAACCAAGAAGAGGTAAAATTCCGGTAAAATTTTTAAATACTAGCGAAGATTGCATAAAAATTAATAAAAATAATTTAATTGATGTTAACGACATAGATTATTTAGAAGATTACAATATTTATTCTTTCAGTAAAAATCAGAATGATTTAAAACGCGTGAAAACATTATTAAGTGAACTAAAATTGTCACATTTAAATTGTAATGATAAAAAACAGATAGAAATTATATGCGCAAAGTATGCTGACGTATTTTTCGTGGAAGGCGATAAGCTTAGTACTGGAAATGTCGTGCCACAGTCCATACTTGTGAAACCTAATACGAAACCCATATATGTGAAACCATATCGTTTGCCGCAGTCGTATAAACAAGAAATTAATAATCAAGTTCATAAAATGTTGAATGATGACATAATAGAGCCCGCCAATAGCGAATGGAATAGTCCAATACTTGTAGTTCCAAAAAAAGAATCGAATGGTAAAAATAAGTGGCGACTAGTGGTCGATTATAGAAAAGTTAATGAATCAATTCAGAATGATAACTTTCCTTTACCTAATATTACAGAAATATTAGACTCACTTTCAGGTAGCATTTATTTTAGTCATTTAGACTTGCAACAAGGATTTTTTCAAGTTGGATTACAACCCGAGAGTAGAGACATCACTAGCTTTTCAGCAAGTTCAGGACAGTTTCGTATGAAACGTCTTCCAATGGGTCTTAAGATTTCACCAAGTGCATTCTCTAGAGCTATGTCTATAGCAATGTCAGGTCTTACTTTAGAAAAGTGTTTCCAGTATAGCGACGATCTAATAATTTTTGGAAGGTCAGCAGAAATTCACAATAGAAACCTTATGGATATTTTTGAACGACTTAGAAAAATGAATCTTAAATTAAACCTATCAAAGTGCGATTTTATGAAAACACAACTACTCTATTTGGGCCACGTAGTATCAGCCAAGGGTGTCTTACCAGACCCAGAAAAAATTAATGTATTACAGAAATATCCGGTACCAAAAAATACTGACGAGGTTAGACGATTTGTAGCATTCTGTAACTATTATAGGAAGTTCATACCTTCATTTGCGGAAATAACAGTACCTTTAAATAAATTATGCCGAAAGAATGTAGCTTTATATGGACAGATGAATGTCAAAAATGTTTTGAAAATCTTAAAAATAAATTAATTAGTTCACCAATTTTGCAATATCCAGATTTTTCGAGTGAAAATACTTTATCCTCCAAACAGATGCATCAGGCACTGCAATAGGTTCGGTTTTATGTAATAACGATTTAAGAACAGTGGCATACGCCAACAGACCATTAAACAAAGCCGAAGTTAATTACCCTACAATACAGAAAGAGCTTTTGGCTGTAGTTTGGAGTATAAAACATTTTAGACCGTATTTATATGGAAGGAAGTTCACTATCATGACAGATCATAAACCTTTTATATATCTTTTTGGCATGAAGGATCCATCTACCCGACTTCTAAAATTTAGATTACTACTAGAAGAGTACGACTTTGATATTAAATATATAAAAGGTTCCGATAACGTATTAGCGGATGCATTGAGTAGGGTGACTATCAGTTCAGACGAATTAAAAGTAATGAATGAGAAAATTGTAAATATGGTTATAACTAGAGCACAAAAAGCAAGGGCAGATTCACAGAGCAATGAATCACCATCAGGAATAGGTGACAGTAGTTCTCTTACTATACCTGCGAACTCGAGGGTTGGCAAATCAAGAATTGCAGAGATATTAAGAAAACCTACTGAAGCGGTTGAGTTGAAATTTATAAGTGGAAAGAATTTAATTAGGAAAAATGTGCGATATGAAAAAGAATGTCTAGCTTATGTTGAAACTGAATTGAGTCTATTTATTAATCTCAATTATATGTCGCAATTCTCGCGAGTCGAATTTGCGGATTTATTGAGTAATTGTTGTAATGAAATAAATATTAAAGAACTATGCATAGTAAAAGACGAGAAAAATATTAAATTTATAAAAGAATTAGTCGACGAAATAAAGAGTAGAGAAAAGTGGCCCGGACCACACTTAAATATTCTTAGAGGAATAAAAAGAGTCCTAGAAAATGACGAAAAGACATACATTCTACATGATTATCATTTACTGCCTACAAGCGGACATGCAGGTGTTCGACGAATGATAAACAATATAAAAGGTAAGTACTTTTGGCCAGGAATGGAGAATGATGTACGTAGTTACGTAGCTAAGTGTCAAAAGTGCCAATTAAGTAAGTATTCTAGGAATATTATAGAGCCAATGGTCATTACTACAACGGCAACAAGTGCGTTCCAAAAGGTATATTTAGATTTAGTGGGCCCCCTAGATAAGGATTTAGAAGGTAATATTTATATTTTAAGTTTACAATGCGAGCTGACTAAGTATGTCGAGGCATACCCCTTACAAAGTAAAGATACGGTAAGTGTTGCGAAATCATTCGTAAACAATTTTATACTTAAGTACGGTCTGCCTACAACTATCGTGACGGATCGCCGTACAGAATTCATGTCGGAAACTATGTCTCAAGTATGTAAGTTAATTCACATAGAAAAAAATAATTCCACTGCTTACCACCATCAATCTATTGGTGCTTTGGAAAACACGCACAAGCATTTAGCATCATTTTTAAGAATTCAGTGTGACGGGCATCCTGAGACTTGGAGCCAGTGGTTACAATTTTGGTGTTTCTCTTTTAACACCACTGTCCATTCGAAAACCAAGTACTCACCGTTTGAATTAGTTTTTGGTAAGCCCTGCAACTTACCTAGTAATTTAACTAATAATATAATAGATCCCTTATATAATCCAAATGATTATGTTTTAGACCTTAAGTATAGGTTACAAGTAGCACATAAAGTAGTAAGGAACAATTTAATATTAGGAAAATTTAAGAGAAAATTGATATATGACAAAAGGTGTAATCAGATTAAATATAATAAAGGAGATTGGATTCTAATAAAAAATGAGACTGGGAGAAAGTTAGAACATGTGTATGATGGACCATATAAAGTATTAGAAGAGCGTGAACCGAATGTTATTATATTAAAAGGTACAAAACCTGTAACCATACACAAAACTAGAACTAAAAAATTTGTCTCGTAAAAAAAAAAATATATTATTACTTTGTTTAATGTTTATGCTAACCCTATTTAGAATCTAAGATTACATATTATATGCATACTTGCTAATATTATGAATTATGAGCTCATAACATAATAATAATGCTTAATAATCTTAATTTTAAGTGATAACACAATATTGTTTTAAAATATAGTTAACTTATAAGGGTAGTATTAGTTATTAAGAATGCATAATGACTATTTCATTGTTTATTACTATAACATATGTTTTTTTGGTGTTCTGTTTTTTTTCTCTATAACCCCGGCGATGTGGTGGTGTGCATATGTGCATGTATAGGCTAAGTATATAGCCGTATGTAAGTTAGTAAGTAAGTCAGTAATTATACGCATGTCAATCATGTCAGACGTATCATTTTGAGATCCCAACTACCACATGACATCGTCAAAACATTATCGAGGCTGTTGTAATCCCTACAGATGCTAAAGGGCAAACTCTATTGATTCCCCGAATACCACTAAAAACCGTAGATTGCTTACTTCTATCCAAAAGGTTATAATTTCCTGTCAGAGCTTTCTTCGCAATGAACAAATAGAAATCTCAAGGTCAATCATTGATGAGCGGGACATACCTAAGAGAGGTCCGTCTCTGACACGGACAGTTTTATGTACCCTTTTCTATAATTTATTCCGCGACCACTTTGATACTCCTCGGACCGGGTAGCAGTACATACCGACAATGCAGTAAAAAGAGAGGTGAAGAACAGATTTTAGTGGTGCAGATTTGAAAGTGAATAGTTATTTATTCTATGCAAACGAAATAATGGGCCATCATTAGTAATGACAAGAATATCCATGATGAGGTCACGTTATTATGGGTATATATAAACATTTAAAAATTAATTTATACGTACATAAGAACCAACTATATCTAATATATCTATATATATCTAATCTATATTACCCTACTTATATCTAATCAGATCCAACACTCTAATATTATTATATATTGTATTCATTTATTAACTTATCAGTGTAGAGATCAGAAATATTTTTGCGAAAACATATGTGATGATACACGTTTTCATTCAATATCCTTAAACCTAACTGCTAATAAATAATTTTGTGGTATACAAAACTTTATCAACATTAAATTATTTTATACAAATATGAAATCATGCAACGTTCCTTTTTGTTATAAAGCGAAGAGAATTGAAGCGAGGATAGCTCAGTTGGTAGTGTGTACGGACGCAGAGTCAAGTTCAAATCCACCTATAATGAGCATAAGCTTTTGGTGCAAGAAAAAAACATGATGAGATCATAACATGACGGAAGGGCTTTTCCTAATGCGCACCTGGCTAGCTACCTAGCATCCTCAAGTTGAAAATCTGCCCCCAAATACGTATAGTTGGGATCCGGCAGTTGCACTTGACAGCCAATCCCTCCACTAGGCTTAGCGTGTCCACCATCTTGAACCACATCATCACTTGAGGTGAGATTGTGACCATAACCTTAACTATAAAAAAGAGGGTAGCAATTAAAAAATAGGTTAATATTATATGAACATTTGATAAATTAAAATATTAATAGTCAACAATTATTTTTTTGTAGGTCGAAGAGCAACTAAACGCAGATCTTTTGGTGGTTAGTGTTTTCCATTTTGTGTGTACACCATCATATTATACAATAATGTCGTCTTGCCAACGCCAGCTTTAGGGGAGGGGGGTGCCTACAGGGCGCCGCGCACTCACCCCTTAGCATTAATACCTATTTCTATCGATTTAAATAACATATTATGTTTATCTATATAAATTCAATAACTCACACATGGCTTTGTCTGTGTTTAAAGAATAATTTACACAATACCTTTATTAATATTACCCCACGTGCAGTTCTGATGTATAAGCTAGATTACTGTGAATATTTATAAAAACCCGTTGAGTAACTTTTGTGCGAGTAAATGACAAAGTGCATGTAACCTCACAAACTTTCACGTTCATAATATTAGCAGGACAGCTTAAGCGATGATAGCTCAGTTGGTAGAGTGTACGGACGCCACGTCAAAGGACGCGAGTTCAAATTTACCTACAATGAGCTCGAGCTTATGGTGAAGGGAAAAATCGTGATGAAACCATAGCATTGTGGTAGGGCTCTTTCTAATACCAAACTGACTAGCTACCACGCTCAAGTTGCAAATCTGCCGCTCAAATACTTGTGTGTTCCGGCAGTTACACTTGAAAGCCTGTCCTTCAATATGGTTAGCGTGTCCACCATCTTGGGCCACGTCGTCACTAAACATCAGGAGAGGTTGTAGCCATAAGGCTAATCCATAAATATAAAATAGGGCGCCGAATGTATGACTTGCTTGAGACGTCTAAGTGGTTAAGGTAGGTCCTGCTTCTTCCAACACAATAAAACATTCATAGAGCTTTATAATTTTATGTATGTAGATGATTAATAAGTGTTAAGCCGCGAGCATACCACTATCACCATGGTGTTACAGAATCTAAAGAGATCAAAGAGACTGAATAATGCAGCGCGGATATTAACTAGCGTAATATGAAGATATAAAGCGCTTTACTAATGCTAGTTCTATTAGGCCCGGATCTAAATGATCCGTAAAGATCTTATCGACACTAAATATTATTTTCAGATATCGTAGAAAATTGTCACCTAATTTGTATTGTATTTAGTGTTAAATATTTTGGAAACCTCTACCATATAAACTTGCAACTGTAGAAATGCGTTTAATGTTTATACGCACTAGCATTCATTGTGCGGCTTACCTAAACTATGACATTTGTACATAAATGCGCCAGTGTGAAACTGAAATTTTATTTAATCAATCTTATTTATTTATTCTCACAGCAACGACACATTCACATATATTGCATACATTTGATAAAATAAGTTCTTAAAGTGTGAAATATCATTACAGGTGTGAATATGTCAATATCACCAATGTTGTTATTATAAATTTCGTCTGAAAACTGTTAAATACGATTTAGTGGTGAACATATGTTTTTCCCGTTTTTGTAACATTTTTAAATATAGCTTTACTGCTATTGGCAATAGCATGATGTTAAATAACCTAAAGCCTTCCTCAAAGATTATGCTATCAAACACAGAAATAGTATTTGAAATCCCACTGGTAGTTTTTAAAATTAGTTCAAATAAACAAACTTTTCCACTCTATAGCGTTGAAATAATTTCAAATTATACTTCCACAAGCGAATTGTACAACATTTACTACTTTGTAATAATACTGCAGTAAGCAATATCTCGTATTATTACTGCTCGTTTCAAGCTGTAAACATTCAGTTCAAAAGGAACTCGCCAGGTTAGTAATTTAAACAACAAACTTGAATGTACGTTTATTTATCCATTTACCACAAAAAAAGAATCACAAACTGTAGAAGCAAACCGGCCGCGTCGGCGAACACGTTCAGAAACATTTTTTTATATATCAAAAAACCATAACCACGAAATGTATTGTATAATGTACGAAATTTTGAATTTTGTGCGTATACACCATCGATATAAACGACGAAAATTGACGAGATATAGAAACAATGTGCGATAGTTATCTTAATCTAAGTGTCGACAGGTTCACACGTGTATACTGAACTATGTAAACTTTGTTATAATAATTATCTTAGTTCGTACATTATGCATTGTTACATAGATTATCAGAAATGCTATCCTTTGTTCATTATTTGAGATAACACTAAACACTAGAGGGATGATGACTACATTTGATTATTTTTTTATTTGATTTATATATAGGTATATGTATATTTATTATTATAAAGGAAATCTTAATTCACATTAAACGTATTAAACACTCGATAATACAATCGGTTACAGTATTCACTTTTACATATTCGTTTATAAAATTAGCGACATTTTTGTCGAAACAACATAACCTACGTACAATATAGAATATAGTTTAACATAAAAATTAAATAACAAAAATATATGTACAATTAAGCAATAAATAATTATAAAATATTATAAATGAATAATAGTAAATAATGGATTTTTATATATCGTTTAATACAAATTTTTTATGTTATGTATTTGTTTTTTTTTTCATAACGTCCGCGGATTTTACGTTGGAATGAAAAAAAAGTGACATTTATGTTTATATATTATATATATATTTGTGATGCTTTTATACGACGCGATCCGACTCGAGTATGTGTTATTTGAAAACATTTAAAATTAACAATAATCTTAAAACAAATTTTTTATATCAAATGCAAAATAATGATATTTCTTAAATTTCAGATACGCGTTATACACCATACACATTGACATTTTTTTTTTCTATTTCCTAATTATCAATTATTTATTTTTCATTTATTACGTCAGTTCTTGTGTTACGAACACTTGTTGTGTTGTATATAAACATAAAAAACTTTCTCCAATGTCTTATATTACAACAAAAGGACAAGAAAAACGAAATATCTGTACAAAACTTACAAAAAATATTAAATGCAAATTAAAATATCAGACGATCGAAAGTGCAAATTGAACGAAACTCTACTGCCGTGATTGTTCACCTAAATGTGTGGAACCACTTCATTAACACATTAATACGACGAGTGCATATCACCTCGTCACATGACTAATGAACTTACGTTAATACATTACATTCAATACACGATACATATTCGTTATAACAGTAAATCGATAATAACTAAGGTTTTCTTTAATTTATATTATCCATATTACGTAAAATACAATTACAAATAATATACGCGACGATATTATTTACGTCATTAAAATTTTATTCGTGATCACAACTATAAGTCAGAAAAGTAAATTCCTTCCTACTTAACTACACAAGGGGCTTATATGATTAGGTATTATTTATTTACCTTTTTCAACTAACGGAGATCGAATACAAGGAAAAAATTAACATAAAAATATTTCTCTTATTAAAATATCTGAGGAGGTCAGTTTCAATTGTATTTGACAGCATAGTATTAATAATTTTTTAGTTTGTTCTGAAATAATCTAATCACTTATATAGGTATATGAATAAAAAAAAAATACTCAGTTGATATGATGCGACAAAAAAGTCGAAGTAAATGAACAACTGTTATATTATATTTAAACGAATCACTGCCTCTCTTTATTAGAACACCTCTAGGGAATATCTAACGCTTTAAGAGATTTTAGTTACTATATGGTACGTATAGATGGCGCTGATTTATATTCAGCTACAGTAAACAAAAAGAAAAAATAAATAGAAGATCGGATTTAACACACCTGGCCATAAAAAAATAAGAAAATCATTGTTCGCATTAACTGCACAATGGGTCAAAAATCATATTACCAAAAACAAGTCCGTTATAAAAATAACGGATAGTCCTAAATAGAAAAAAACAAAATAATAAAACAAAAAAAAAACATCTGTTTGTAGTAATCTTCCGAGTTCAGACTTACATCAGTCTTGTCGCGATTCGACACAACATTCACATTTTGTTTTAGTAAAAACTTCGATTATTAGAAAATATAATAAAATTACAATCTTAAAACATACGAATCGTTTAAAGATTAGTGTCTATGTATATCATAGCTAACTAATGACTGCATTTAACTGAATTGAAATGCAGGGATATGGAAAATAACGTTCGGATTGATCAGTTCTGATACAAATAATTATATTTAGATGTAATTTTAGAAATGTAAATACAAATAATGTTTGACTAATCAACTGTTGGTATGAAAACGATTCAATCATACCTGGACACCATCAACGTTGGACTTCATTGTGGATTGAATTCGTATAAACAATTGGATTGGATTTTGGACTGGTATAAACAATTTGATTTGGATTGGATTTATAGAAACAATTCTAATCATGTCTGAACGATTGGACGAAAGCGTAGGTACTGATAATCACGGCTAAACATTCTGGCTGAAATGTAGATTCAAAAAACTATGTCAAAATAGCATACATGATACACGCGTTGATACGGCGACATTAAGCTGACTGAGAGTATCTAGTGACGTCACGCGACAGCATCCACATCACTGACTCCACTATTCTATCGACCCTTAAATACATAGAGATTTTTTTAACCCATTACCCGTCAATGTCCCATTTGCACATTATTTTCTTGTAATAACTTAAGCTTCTAAATAGCATAAAAAGCATAGATTCCACTAAGTTCAAATGAGAACAACAATAATTATATTAAGTATAGTTCTAGTTGGTGTATAACATCATTATTCAGTGAATTAAATAAAATATTTATAGTAATATTGTTTGATCCAGCGAGTTTTTGTCTATACTGCTAAACATCTAGTGTCTGAGTGGTTGAGCACTCTTACGTATGACGAAACTGAACATACATTTAAAATTACGACTCATGCATCACACTCTCTCGTGTAACGCTCGCCGATCGAGTACATCCCTCTCGTTCTGTTAGTGGACTTTACCCGAGCGACCGTCGCATTACCGAGCGTGACGGTTCAGTCTCATTCAATACCCACACAACTATGATTAGCGCTGTTCAAAAAAGTGTTCACTTATTATTTCAGTTTTTTTATTAAGTTTAAATTTTAGTTAATAAATTTTTAAACTTTTATTACGGTTAAAATTTAGTTGCGATTTAAATAAATTGTTTCATTTTTGTAACCCTATGTATTTAAGAGTTCATAATTTGTATTCCATGCAAATTAGTTCTTTTTAGAGACTATTACTGACATTATCAATTGATAAGATTTGGGTATTTTGAGCAGATGAAACTGTCTTCAACAAGATGGTGGATCTCTCGTTGAAGCTGTGTTGGGAGTTTTTGTGGTAACTTATATACCATGTTCCGAATGATTATACACTACACTTGAACCACTCTACATCACGTAAAATGTCACCTATATTACACAAAACAGGGTTAAATGACTAAGCAGATGAATAAAAATAAAGATCACAACATAACAGATCAGAATCCCGCCAATAACTACATTTAAGGGTAGAAGGAGTTTAAGTATTGGTTGGTTGATGGTGAGTAGTGGATGGTGGATAGTGAGTAGCGGATGGTGGGTAGTGGGTAGGGGTTGGTGGGTAGTGAATGGTGGATGATGTGGTCGGTTAGATTACATGTTGTAAGCGATGTATATCGCGTCGATCTGGTCGGAGAGGAAGCCGTCACGGAGGTGCATGCGTTGCTTCTCGCCGCGCGAGTTGATCGGCACGACGCCCGGGTCGACGACAACCACCACGCCGACGATTAGGTGATGCTCCTCGAGCACCGTATTCGTCACCAGTGGGACCAGGTTCAGCGCCTCGCTGTCGTTGCCGTCCAGCTCCACGACGACCACCAGCAGGTTCGTCCATGTGAAAACGGCACTGAAATTATATATTTTGAAAACCTTTTAACTTCATGTTTTTCGTCCATTTATCGCATGTCGCGCTCATAGCACGTATCAGCTGACCGTGTAGCATTGATTTGCCATTATCACTCCCATTTTCCAATTATTAAAATTAAATACGCGATTTTCTATACTTATATAGTGGTATCATAAAACCCTACAATTACATTTTTTTATAGTTAAGGTTTACGGTTTAGGAATGATAGATAGAGTAAGGAATAGTGTGATAACGGAACGTTGTGGTGTGGTAGAGAATGTAGTGACAAAGATAGAGAAAGGGATGCTTAATTGGTATGGACATGTAGAGAGAATGGATGAAAGAAGATTAACAAAACAAATGTGCAAGGCGAGTGTCAATGGGCAAGCTGGTAAGGATCGACCTAGGCGAACATATCTTAATCAGATCGAGGGCGTTCTGGAGGAAGGCCAGGTCAAAAGTACCCGTAACCGAAGAGCATGTATGAAGGTGCTTATGAAAGTAGAAGAAACGAAAGATGTATGTACGAATGTAACGAAAGATCGTAGCAAGTGGAAGGATGTGGTCTCTGCCTATCCTTATGAGATAGAGGCGTGATAGTATGTACGTATGTAGGTTTACGCGTTATGGCCACAATCTCAACTGATATTAAGGGACACAAGATGGTATACACACTAGGCCTAGAAGAGCTATTATCAAACATACTACTGCAGCACTCGTTTAATCGGAGCGTTTACCTTGTCGTTAGGCATTCGGACACTCTTCCACTTTTTTAAAAGAAATTTAGCGTCATGACCACAATTTTGTCAGATGTTAAGTGACGATGTAACCTAAAATGTTGTAATCACGATGTTTTTGCTTCACCGTAAGCTCAAGTCCACCACCACCATACGCTAAGTCAAGAGGAGGGACTGACTCGGTAAAGCTTTTGGTGAAGAAAAACATCGTTATGAAACTATAGCGTAGAGGTAAAACTTTTTCTAATGCCCACCAGTCTAGCTACCAACCTTATATTGGCAAAATCTATCGTAAAATATAGAAGTGTCCCGGCAGTTGCACTTGAATGCCATTGTCCCTCGACTAGACTTAGTATTTTAGCGCTCCTTGTAACACTTGAAAATGTGATGAACTAAATGCCTTTGCATAATTCCACTTATTTTTATTTCTATTATAAATATGCTGTTTCTCTACGCCTTGTCAATTATTAATAAGTTAGCTCTTTCATCTTATATACACACATTTATTTTATTAAGCGACAATTTTTCTCTTGGTTGATAACTTTGGTACAATCCAAAAACCAATATTAACAATAAATAAGTGATGGTACGAACCATTCGGCAATCTTCTTGTGGCATCTCATGACGGAGTTCTCGATGTCGATAGGATGGTAGCGCATGCCGCGCAGCGTGATCGTCTCGTCGAGGGCGCCTACCACGTAAACCGCGTCGTGCGTGTCGTGCGTGTCGTGCGACTCGGCCGCGGGCACGGTCGCGCTGCCGCACGCCGACGCTATCGACTCCGTGTCGCTGTCCCGCGTAATCGAGGTCGCGTCCTCGCCGCTCACGTTCACCGCACTTATCTCCGTCCTCCGCAGGAATCCGAGGTACCCCGTCCTCGCATACACCTCGCCCGTACTGCCGGTCACCAGCTGAGCGCTAAAGTGATCTGCGTAATCGCTCTCGTCGCCATATATAGTGAAGTATCCGCTCGCGTTATGCGGCGACTGTACCCAGATCTCGCCGAGATGAGAGTCACCGCACTGGCCTTTCGTCTCTGGGTTCGCAGTTATAACCTTCACACCGGGAAGCAGCTTCCCGGACTCCATTAAGCAGAGTGAATGGGGGCTGCCTCGTTCGACGAGCGAGACTCTGTCGTTTCGCAGCGCGCGAAGATCTACATATACCGTTGATGGTTCAGGACTAGAAGCGCCTTGGAGACAGATGGCTATGTTGACGCGACACCCGAACGATGTCGACACGGCTCGAGGGCTCAGGCCCAGAGCGGAGAACAGTTTAGAGAAGGAATTCGTCAAGTTGATACGGGGCCGTTCTTCGGCGACGACGACACAGGTCCTGACGCATGCCAAGTTGATCGATTTAGACTTGAGCTGGTTCACAGAACTGCCTAGCCCTTTCGTACATAATTCCATGACACCATACGAGCAGAACGTGTCTCGGACTTTATATTGAGAGACGGCACTCAGCCACAGAGCCGGGTTAATTTCAACCTCCGACGGAGGGATTAGTATAGAGTGGTGTCCCGAGTAGATGCTGCTGAGGCACCAGAGGGCGAAGCCGAGGCCGCAGTAAGGGTCGAGACAGAGTGCAATGTGTCGTGAAGGGTACAGTTCGCAGGCTATCTTCATAGATCGGCAGAGTGAAGTGACAGCGGCATGAGACATTTTGATTCCGGCTAGCATGCCCGTGGTCGAAACGCTGAAATCCAGATAGGCGAGCATTTCCGCGGTCGGAGCCCTGTACATGATGGGGAGTTTCTTCTTGGGCATATCGTCAGTGTCGAGGGTCAAAGGCCAAGCTTTGCTGTCGAGAACGTTAACAGCTTCCTTTGAGCGAAGCAATTTTATAACAGACTGATTGGAAAGGACGAGTGTAGCCTTGCTGACGTCCACTATCATTCTGACAGTTGGTAGGGTCGTGTGAAGGTTCTGCGGGTGTGGTGGCCGGATCGTGATGGGCACTGCACCCACGTATAGGCAGCCATAAAAGGCGCATATCAGATCAAGCCCCGGTGGGAATATGAGGGCGACGTGATCACCGGTGTTCACACGGCCTTTCTCCAGAAGCAAGTTGCCGATTCTCTCCGCTTTCTTGTGGAGCTCGGCGCAAGTGAGAACTTTGCTGACGGAACCTTTGGAATTAAGCAATGTAAATATAACGTGGTCCGAAGTGCTTTGAGCTCGCCATCGCAGGATTTGCGATATGAATTGATACTGTAATTGTAGAAAAAAATATAGTGTGAATAATTTGTTTTATCAAATAATTCGTGTCATTCATTGAGTTTAATAATACCTTTCTGGCAGCATCTGAATCGTCCGTGTAGCCCATGTCGCGTCCCTGAGCTGAGGCTAAGCGATTCCCTTGTACCAAATTGCCGACAATTACAGAGGCCGGCCCGACGTCAGCTGTAAATAGATTAATAAAGTACATTTATATACATTATTATTATTATTTATGGGCAAAAACAGTTTGGGAAACCCTTGAACAAATTTCGACAGCACACACGTTAGCAAGCAGAGAACTTTTCAAATGGTAATCCAATTTATATATTTTATTTCTCATAGGAGTCGTATGGAAAAAAATAACAAATATACAAAGTTACAGAATATGTTCAGTGCAATGGTAAAGTGAAATAACTTCTACATTAAACGAGCATAAAGAGTATGTATTATTGTTATTTTTTAGTCATAGAAAGTCATTTCAGTTAGTTTTGACGTTCATAGGCGCCTACTTAGGGCCTAAATTGAATAAAGATTATAACTTTGACTTTTAATTTGAATTGGTAGCGTGTATGGACGCTGCGTCAAGTGACGTGAGTTCGAATCCGCCTAGAATGAGCTTGAGTTTTCGGTGAAAGAAAACATCTTGAGGAAACCCTATGGTTTAGTGGTAGGGCTTTTTCTAGCGCCCGCCTAGCTAGCAACCACCTTCAAATTTTGACAACTATAAACAACCAACAGTTTGTTTATAGTTTTAAGTTTTCATTTCTGTTGGCAGTGCTCATGACTGCTTCAATTATTTATTTTTTGCTGTAAGTGATTACCTGTATGAATCTCTCTCGGTTTCGGTAAGTTGGTGACGCATGTATGCGGGCACATAAGCACGTTGGCAGGGTGCAGGGTGCCGTCGAGGAACCGCCTCTTGCACTCGCTGAGGTGGATACCGCCGAGGGGTGTCTTCGGCAGGTAGTTCGGCTGCACCAGGGCGAGGCAGTAGATACCCACTTGGTGTATAGAGTCGACGGCTTGCAGCACCCGCGACATCCATTGGAACGACTGTTCAGCGACAAGGCGGACATCTCTTATTTTAGTTACAACGATACCACGGCCAATTACTGTATAAACGCCAGCTTTTTATGCGTACAAGTTTTTATTTCGTTTATATTTTATACGTATATTTTTGGTTAAAAATTGATACATTGTAGACAATTCGAACAGAATTGAATATTGCACAGCTGTTTGACGTATATTTTCGCGTTGCATTACATGTTGCCATCGTATCGATATTGCAAAAGTTAACTTTATTAATTATAGATAAGTGTTTATTTAACTGTACATCTAGATCAAGTAAAAAGAGACAATTAACATACAATTTTCAAAATTATTAATTTTACCCTAAAACAAAATGAACCTAAATATTAATGAGTATATAAAAGAAAATTATGTTTGACCGATATACTTTAATACGTTAGTTACTGTTATATAACTTTGAATTATGTACATAAAACAACACATTTGCAATGCGTTTGCGCTCTCATGTAAAACAGTGCATACGTACACACATAATGCATATGCGCATACGTACACGCATATTGTACACACACGCACCCATACGCATATTGCATATGCGCATACGTGCACGCTTATTGCATATGCGCATATGTGCACGCATATTGCGTGCGCATCCGTGACAGTAACGAACCTCTTCCTCCCCGCAGTCGGGCCTCTGCTCGGCGACGATGCAGATCCTCTCGTCCCTCAATACCCTCACGGAAAACACGGCGATACGACCCCTGTATATGAATTTCATCGGTTCCACGGCGAGCACAGTTGCTATGATGTCGTCCATGTTATGCTTGCGACCGGTGACCGTCATCAGCCCGTCACGGGATCCGCAAACGAACACCAAACCTGGATTGCGAAACGGATGATTTTACCCATCATTTAACTTCTAATGTTATTCGTATCAATAGTATAGCTTTCAAATATAAATATATTTTATATTATTACACAATTTATTATTATAATAAGTATTTATTGTTATTCAACCAAATGACACAGGATATTATTATAATACTAATATTAAAAGATGAAACTAAACTCATCCAAGATAGTACCTATTTAATGTTAAATATAATGCTAAAATGCGTTTTTGTATTCTACTGCCATCTTCTTTCTATGTTATTTCAAAATCTAATACACAAAAATCAAGGATCTATTGAAAATCAGTAAAGCATTTATGTCAGGGAGAACTTTTTCGCCCGGTTTATATTGTTATTTGATTCATACATATATTTATTATGGTCATATTTTATTTTATATGCAAAACAAATTATTATATGATAGAAATGCAAAAAAATCACTGACCACCGGGTCCGAGGAATCCAAGTAAACCGCTCCTGACATAATGCTCTTCTCCGATAGGTTCTCCGTCGGAGTCCAGAGGCCGCACGCGGAACACGGTGTTGGTCAACCCGAGAAGACCCCAGTAACCGGACCCAGTAGCCCCGGACAACACGCAAATCTCGCCCACTTCATCCGTCTTGCATAGATAAGAGGGACCCTCCATCTTCACGACCACTATCACGCCTAAAAGCAAAAAAAAAAAAAACAATACTAGTGCATCTATATTAATATCATACAGCGGGTAAGTTTGTTTGAACGCGCTAATCTTAGGACCTACTAAACTTGTTGTATTTCATAGAGCAATCATTGAAGAAGGCTTTAGGATATTCAATATTACGCTACCACCAACAGGAGTAAGGTATATTGAAAAATGTTACAAAAACAGGCAACAATTAAATAATGTTTAGTTCCGCGTAAATTCAAGTTGTGGGCACGCACATAAGAGTATAATAAATCCGTAACAAAAGATTACTTTTGTTTTGGTGCATTTTGGGTTGCAGGGAGAACGTGGATCAACTGTCTTTGTTTTTGGGTAAAGTGTCTTCACCGAGGCACTGTTTTTACTTCGACAAAGAAACACCCTGTCTCAAGTGTCTCTTTCGAATAATTTAATGACGTCACAAACTAGATGATTCTAGTTATTTCATACTTCAATACTCAATAGTTTAGTATAGTCGTAGCGTGTACAGATGTCACGTCGATCGAAGCGAGTTCGAAATTCTACATTATTGTTTATTTAAGTTTATACTTGAGCTTTCGGTAAAGGAAAATCAATGGAACGAAAACATCAGCCATTTTTATTACCCACCTGACTAGATGACAATATTAAATTTGAAGACTGTCTTCAAGCACCTCTAGGTAGATATGTTCGAACAGCTGTATTTTAATGTTTTACTATTTTAGTGTTCTACTTTAATATTCTACTATATTACTGTTACTACTATAACTATTCTAATACTACTTTGAATAATAGCAAGGTACACATGTCACGAGTGCTTGGTATTAAATTTGATATTACAATTACGATATGACCAGTATTGTTTTAATTTCAGTTTAAAATATAAAACGTCAAAATATTTGAGATTGTCATAAAACTGACATCTAACGAATTGATACCGTATCACTATTCAAGTATTAACAGTGAGCGAGTTACGGGTGAAAAAATTATAGAGTCTGAGTTAAAGCCACAGATGGCACTACGCAACACTCGATGTAAAGTTGTAAAGGTTGAAAATAAAGTTCGATGCAACTGTTTGTAAAGTTTTGCGGGTGACTCGACGTCAGTTATGTTTACAACAACAACTATGCACTTGCATTACGATACGATCAGGTGAGTAATTTGTTTCTCGGAAACTTCAACAACGATTCGGGTGAAATTTTGTTTTTAGATAATATTTGACTATACGAATTTACCTGTATATGTGTTCTCTTATTTTTTGTTACAGTTATTGTGTTATTTTTTATTAACAAGTTCTGGTCATATACTTTTTTTAATTAAGTGTATTGATTATGTTACAAGTATACCTGTTACCCATTTCGAAATTTGAAAAGCCTGACCTTTCAGTAAAAGATTATAGGCAAAATTATTATATAGTGCGTCGGTGCAAACGTTTCAATGGCTTGTGTCAGCAGCATAATGTTGATCCTTTTGTAATAAGTGTGCGTTTCATAATGTGTTATTAATTAATTGTTTAGTTAATTAGTTGGTTTTATTTCGGCAACATCACAGTAGTGTTTTAGTAACATTCAATTTCTATCCGTGATGTAATTAGTTAACAGTCTCCTTTACTATCTATATACTGTTATTACAGTTGTTAGCCATCCATAAATGAAAAGTTCGGGCATATTAGTCACAAAATCCAAACATCACCCACTTAGTTATAGTGGTATGGTAGGCATGGTAGCAGGCGCTTGCGAGCGGAGGGAGGATATTACTTATATAAGGATTATTATTCGTATTCCATCTAAGCCATGATTCGTATTTATAAGCGATAATAGCTCAGTGGTAGTGTGCACGAATTCGCGTCAAGGGACGTGGGTTCGAATCCAAGCACCTACAATGAGCTTGAGCTTTCGGTGAAGGAAAAAATCGTGAGGAAACCATAGCATGGTGGTAGGGCTTTTTGTAATACCCGCCTGGGTAGCTACCACCCTCAAGTTGTAAACCTGCCGCCAAATACCAATAGGAGTGTTCCGGCAGCAGAACTTGAGAGCCAGTTCCTCCACAGGTTTAGCGTGTCTACCAACTTGGGCCATATCGTCACTTAAGATCAGGTGAGATTATGGCCATAACGCTAAACCTGAAGTATAAAAAAAAAAGCCAAAAAATCGGCACACAATATGGAAGTCCGGACATGTACAATTCCATGATATTAGTAGTAAAGATTTTAACTTACATGACAAGTTAGCTAAGAATGGTTTTAAAGTGGATTGTAGAAATAAACTTATGCTAATCGACATTGTCAATAAATGCGTTTAAGATGTACCATAACTATTTTTATGGTAGTATGGTAGAATAACGGTACAATAATCTATTGACAGTCTTTACTGTCAACTTTAACTGTATCTTTTGGGTAGACGATCATACCTACATTCTCATATCTACCCATGGTGGTAGGGATTTTCTAATCCCCGCTTGACTAGCTACTACCCTCAAGTTGAAAATCTGCCGCTAAAGACCAATAAGTGTGTTCCGGCACTTGCACTTGAAAGCCAGTGGTTTAGCGTGTCTACCAACTTGGGCCGTATCGTCACTTAAGATCAGGTGAGATTATGGCTATATGCTATAAATAAAAAACCGAGCCAGACACTAAGAGGAACTGTAAAAGATTTATTATAACCATATGCGTAGTTAAAAATACGGTTTACTTACATGACGGCATAACCTGGCCACAGTCCTGTAGTGTGAGGGAAGTGAGCGAGTTCTCAGCGTCTACTCGCACGACTCCGAAGGAGAGTCCCGACATGGAAAGGACCCCGCGACCGGCGGAAGAGCCGCCTCGGCCTGCGCGCCTCACGCATACCGTCATCGACTCACTGCTACAGGCGCACGGGCAAATAGCATCACCGCGCACCCCTGAAAACCCCATAATACCGACTCAATAAACCAACCACCGACATAAAACACACCATGAAAGTAGTGTTTGAAGTGAAAACTGCTATAAAAAGTAAGTTCGTGTAACTCGTCATCGATATGGTCACGTGACGTGTTAACGTACACACTACTATATCTGTTCCTATTAGTCTAACTTAATGGGCTGTAAACAGTTTTAATTTACAAAATTTTATTTAAGTTCAAACAATTAATTTGGATATCCAAAAATAACAACTGTTTGTTAATAGCGTTAAGTTCACACATCTGTCGCCTGATATTACGAACCTAAATAGCGCACGTAAAGTGTACGCTACGAATAATTCTACGTAAGATTTATTACAGAAAAATGCTTGATTACCTTTGCTTTGGAACACTGACAAAAATTGGTCACAAGATGAGAGAGACCAAGGATTTGCGCCATCGGCGACCAGCAAAATTCGCAGGGAACTGAGAGAAATTTCCTTGTGGTCACGCGTAGCCAGGAGACCCCAGTGCAAATCACGAGACTTCACTATTGCCACCGACGCCCTATACATAGTTTTATTATCGATATTTAATTAGGTTGTTTTCATTCATTGCACTCTAAAATTGTTAAGTCAAATAAACTGATCATAATTCACCTTACACAACACCTTAGTATAAAAAAAGCAAAAAACATACCTTTAGAAAAAAAAAATTAATACGGCTACAGTCGACTTTATTACAAAGCTCTCACTGTATCGATGTCAAGATCAACGACTATATTGAGTTTTTTTTAAATTAAAATCTGAACTTACCGGTATTTCGTGATCATGTGCATCCAAGAGGCGGGGCTGACCTTCATCAGCGCGTATGGTATAAAGACAACGTGCATTCCGTTGAGAACGCTTGCGAGAACCGCGTGCCAGAGACCAGTTTCCCGCTTGAAGTCAAGCACGCACACCATGTGCTCGCCCTCGGTGTAGTTGCAAGCGACCGACAGCATGCGACAATGGGCCAGCATTGACGCCCTACGATGACCAATTCGCTATAGAAACGCTATAAAGTATCCTACCATTATTAAATTCAGGCTACATTTTTTATACTTTATAGGTTTATTCTCACTTTGGACTCTCAAGTGCAATAGCCGGATCACACCCATACATATTTAGCGGCATATCAACTTAAGAGTGGTACTTTACTAGGCGGACATTAAAAAAACCCTACCACCATGCTCTGGTTTTATCACAAAGATTTTCTTTAGCGCAAGCTCAGGGTCATTGCAGAGATTCGAACCCACGTCCATTGTCGTGGATTCCGGATACACTACCAACTGAACAATCATCGTTTCAAGTACTTTTAATATAATGTTCCATAGTAACAAAGCCGGAAGTTTATTTTGTAAAAGGTTTCAGTGGTCAAATAACTTGGAAATATATAATTGAAATTGTTAATAACTTTCAGCGCTACTGTTTCTTCTATTGTCGTGCACATCGATGAACTATCGATTTCATTATGTGTGTTTATTCACGGTAGAATGGCTAACGTTCATCGTATGTTAATCGCACCTTAGTTAATGTAACCTTTCACCACCGACATTATACGCAAATGCGTTCCTATATAATCCTAATAACCCTATATAATAAAATGGTTACATATAATTATATTAGAGATTTAACAAGAGGAGGTGAATTTACAAGGATCGATTAACATTATTATCAATTTAGAGTGTACTGTAAAGTTAGAACTGTGGGAATTTCAGTGATCGAATCCGCCCTTTAATTACGCATTTCACCAGAGTAGAGCGATAGCTGAAATCACCAGTATCGGTTTCAAAATGACAAATACGTGTTATTTACCGGCCATAATGTGCTAAACATAATGTGATTTGACCATTTTGAAATATATTTTGCGATTTCTATTATCGCTTTACTCTTGCGTAATAAGACTATGCCATTATTTTTTGATGACAAATGCCGGAATAAATATATAACATTAGATATAAATATTAAACAATATTTAATAAATGGTTGTTACTAGAATAATTAGAGAACGTGAAGGAAAAAAACGGTTTAGTTTAAATGCTTTATATAAAATAAAAGTACAATAAATGTATTATTATACAATATAATAGTTTATTTAAGTATAAAGTAATTGAGGATATTGAGTTTTCAAGTTTTCGCTTATAATTATGACAGACGAGAATGCATTGGCTATTCTGAGTATTGATAAAGTACGAGAAGTACCTAGATGAAGTTAGTTTAAGTTTTCTCGGTCCGATAATGTTGAAACATGATTGAGATCCAATTAGAAGGATAACAGTTAACAAACATCCACAATTCATTCAAAACTTTCATGCTACGTCGGTTCAATTTATATTTCCAAGTGAATTATACGAACAATCCATTAAAATAAGCTTCATTACATATATAATTTTTACTAGAGCAATTTATACTTTTACGTAATACAAATTTTCGTAGTAGGTACTTTCATTTTGAAACAACTTAAATTAGACACTAAAAAATGTACATTACACATAAAATTATATTATATAGTATTTTGAATTTGTTCCAGCGGACCACTTTAAACTGCCGTCAGTTTGGCGACTGACGTAGGTATATTCTAAGGATGTTCTAGGATTCTAAGAATGTATACCAAAGGTCGCATATGTTGCCTCTATATTCATTATACATTTAAGTAAAGGTGAAGGTTGACATACAATACAACTCTATTCTAATTTAAAATAACTTATATCGTCACTATTGAGGAAAAAGCCTACAAGTAAAATCTTTCTGGCTTAACTATATCAGTGTTTTACAATGTGTAGCTTGCAATCCACCTGGGGGACACAAAGCATCTATAAAGGTATCGCGATGTGGCAGTAAAAAAACAAAGTTCAAAGAGATACTTTTTTAAAAAATAAACCTCGCACATCCGCTATACAGCTCTAATGATGTCGTATTGCTTTATCAAGGAGGTATTTCGATGGGTATCCGATATAAATATATGTCTACTTTAAGTACTTTATTGTGAATTTAGCCGGCATTAAACTGTAAAAATGTTGTAAATATTTTATTTTTGTAACATCATAAAATACAAGTCATATCGTAGGACAGGGAGATCGCGGAATATTTTTAAATATTAAAGAGGATCTACCCATGAAAAATGTTGAAAAAATACTAAAGTGTAACCTTATAAAATATTTTGGAACGAAGCTATTTATCGCACGGATGGAAGCTAGACAAATCAAAATGTAAGGTTATCCGTCACAACCCATTCTTTAGTCTGTTCTATATTGCGCAATATTTCTATAATGTAGACGATTATACATAGCGCGTATAGTATTGGCTGTGCCCAGTCATAGGTGCGCGTTTATTGGTTGAAGACAGCCAGTAGTTGTCAACGGCTGCGCAGATATCATTTGTACACGTCATATGCGACAGCTGTTTCGTAACGTATTTATATGTATTGTAACGAATTATATAAATTGAATGATGTATAATAAAATGTTTATTTTCACAGCAATAAAAATATATTTTTATTACTAAATTTCCTACAATTACTTCAATGTAATTCAATTCAATTTAAAATGTCAATCAATAATATACGAGTAATACGTATATCAATAATAATATACTACGTATGGAAATTCGTTCCAATCGAGTGTTCCACGAGACTCACGCATGTTTTCTTTGATCTTCAAACTTTTACTTAAAAAAACGAGTGGTGTCGTGGGATACTAGATAGGAACGAAGTTCCTACTTATGAAAATATTAATTTCAAGTTCTATTCGAGCTATAAAGAATATTATTATTCGGGTATCCAATTTTATTATGATTTTTTTATCGATATAAATAAAAAATATTACTTTACATAATTATCTTAACACCTTTATTTTTTATAATGATTAAAAATATATACTAATAACAGTCATCACGTAGACTATACATGAGACACTGTATAACCATCATACATAGACTATACATAAAATTCTTACGCTATCGTTACGGACGTTTTTTGCGCGACGCCCCATAAGGAATTTCGTTCCAAAAATACAAAAATTTAGGAGATAATATTATCGCCTTTCCTTTTTGAATTACCCTATTAACCAACCTTTATATATATACATTCAGGAAACTGTAATCACCTTTCTAAAATTGTTTCAACTCGTTGCGAGCGACGAAGACTGACCACGGTCGGTACTTAAAACGAACGACCGAGTTTTAGTTAACTTTGTTAGTGCATCCCATATTAATATTCATGTTCATGGATTTAAATACGTGGATACGTTAATTGAAAATTATTTAAAAAACACCTGAACACACCTTTTTCAAGTTATAATATTTATTGTGATTTTTTTTAATAGTTAAAGTTTAGCGTTATGGTCTCAATCTCACCTGATGTAAACTGAAGATGTGGTCCAAGATGGTGGACACGCTAAGCCTAGAGAAGGGACTGGCTCTCAAGTCCAAATGCTGGAACTCACTTATAGGTATTTGGCGGCACATTTTTAACTTGAGAGTGGTGGCTAGCCAGGCGGGCATTATAAAAAACCCTACCACTGTGCTATGGTTTCATCGTGATGTTTTCCTTCACCAAAAGCTCAAACTCATTGTACGTGGATTCGAGCCCACGTCCCATGACATGGCGTCCGTATGTACTACCATCTGAACTATCATCGCTTTAAAATTAAGGCTTTTAACTATACAAATTTAAGGCTTCAACAGACAATAATTTAATATTAGAATATTTAATCACTTTTAAAGTTTATTATTGATGTAATTTTACTATATTTATTTAATTTATTTTATTTTATTCATACAAACATATACTATTAACATTTAAACCAAAACATATTATATGCTACAATTACATAATAGCTAGTTTAAACTAGCCACTAATATTTCTTTAAGTTTCGTCAGACTATCACTGAATATATCACTTTCCTGAGACAGAAGGATCACAAAGACATATAATCTTAATAACCTATTAGAATATAACATATTATTTATACAGGTTATTTCTAAAGTGAACTATGTCTATAAGACAAAAAAAACGATATAAAGGGAATATAGTTATATTTAGTAAAAGTATCATTATTACATATTGTCATATATCATCTCTAGTATTGTAATACGACAAACAGCAAACGCTTGTAAATATATTTGTTGCAGGTATGTTCCCGAAATATTGATTTGATTCTGATGACTCTTTCACTGATTGGAAACAACCTTATCACTGATAATTTTATATGGTAAGTAACGCATTACACAATATTTCTGAACCATTTATTGAAAATAAAATGTCTAATAAGTGACTCCTAAAATTTTAATACACGTTAAATATTTCAATACTTTAAGAGTGTAGCGACGAGTTATCAAAAAAGAAGCCTTTAAATTAATTTAATTTAAAACACCTCTGACTTGTTATGCAAAGTAGTATAATTTATAAATTATATTCATAAATTCCCTTTTACGACTTTATATCCAAAATTCAAATAATACAGGTAAAATAAAATGTTTTATTAATTACAGCCCTATCAACCATCGAGTTTAAGTTTCGATTATAGTTTGATAAATCCTTTTAAGCAATTTGAGTTTCGTCCGCGCTACTAATATCGCTATTGAGCCCTGTAACCATGTTATAAACTTTCGGTTGGATATTCTCTATTTATTAAAGTATATGTAAAGTAAAAAATAAATTTGTTCCGTAACATATTTGTTGCACATTTGTCGCCAATTTTGTTCGCGTGAAACTAAAAATTATTTAATAAGTTTGCCCGTTTTTGTAACTTTTTTCAATACAGATTTGCTTCTATTGGTGGTAGCGTGATGATATATAGTCTCAAACCTTCTTCGATGTTTGCTCTATCATATACAAAAAGAATTTTCTAAATCCGACCGATACTTCCGAAGATAAGAGCGTTCAAACAAACTTCTCAGCTATTAAATGTTAGGTAGGGCCGGAATAATATATTTTTTATATAAGATATCATTCATTTATATCAAGATATAAATCGGACGACTTATTCATAACTACTCAAGACTTCATCTACCCTTAAATTTTTCTATCTTCGGACCTAACACTCTTCAGTACCTATAGTTGTGATAAATAAATAAAAGTATGAAATAGAAAACACTTTTGTATTTACAAATTATTTATTACCGACCGTTTGCGGTATGTAGGCCACCATTAAAAATAGTACGTGAGTCGGTGTTCTGAATCCGGTGCCGATGGCATCAACAATGTCAGCGTGTCAGTATTGCTAGTTACAAAAAGTCCCGAATTTATATCAAGTATATTGCATATAAACATATATATAGATAGTTTCATATACTGAAAATGTTTATTTGCACATGTCGAGACACAATGAATCACCGGGATTTAAAACACCTTAATAAATTTCTAGATCTGAACTGGAAAAGTCTTAAAAGATCGCACTCATGACATTAAGTCTCAAGTTAATTTTAGTTAAAGAAAAATTAAACTCTATATTTATGTAGATCAAATGATTATTTCTTTAGATATGCAGATGTCTATTATGATAAGAAATGTTCGTTATATATATGTACTTGATTTCTTAGAAACAACTCTTGCGATTTAGATGAATTTTTTTATATCTGGATAATGTTTCAGAGAATCAGTCACTTTTCTGAGGTACTAAAAACCTTCGCCTCGATGTTTAGAATAATCAGTAGACCTATAAATTTTCTAGATAATGCAAAAAATATTGGAAAGATTCCTGGGAAAAGTATAATGTTACCAAAAGTTTTAAAAACTTATTCCAACCCTTAGTAGTGAAGCCAATTACGTAACTATTTCATTACTACTCATTGTTCATCATACCAAATTTAATTATTATACGTTAAAAAAAACGGGTAGTTTTAAGTGTGATAGTTATTTATACCAATGTGTACGGGATATTTTGATTACATACACGTGTAATGTGTCATATACGTACATACTATTCATTATTTCATTGAAACTTACTATTAAATATTATTTAAAAAAATCGACGTGTTTATAGCTAGCAGGTATGTTGTTACTATGCAAGTTGTAAATCGTTGAATGTTGTACTTTACAAGATTCACACCTTGAATAGTAGCAATGATAGCTCAGTGGTAGCGTGTACAGGAGTCGCGTCAAGGAAAGGAAAAGCTGCCGCCAAGTACCAATAGGTATGTTCCGGCAGTTGTACTTGAGAGCCAGTCCCTACACACGTTTAGCGTGTTCACCGGTTTGGCACACATTGTCACTTAACATATCAGGTGGGATTCTAGCCATAACCTTAAACGCTAAACCTAACACAAAAAAAAAGTTATAGCCATTTCGTACGTCTTGGTCAAGTTTTAATCTATTAAACGCTAAGCAATTTGCCCGCTGATCTTCAAGACGTTATATATGTATAAGTAACTAGTAGAAAAAATATTTGGTTCCTTTACAGTTGCTGAAATCATTACTAATTACTTTTAATCTATATTAATACTATAAAGTGGAAAAGTTTGTTTGTTTGTTTGAACGCGCTAATATTAGAAATTACCGGTCGAATTGCAAAAGTTACTTTTTTATTTGATAGAGCAGTAAGTGTGGAAGGCCTTAGAGTATTTAGGCTCACGCTATCACGAAAAAGGAGCAAAGTTTTGTTTGAAAAGGGATTCAAAGGATTGAAAAAAGTTACAAAAACGAGCAAAAACGATGAAATAAAGGTTAGTTCCACGCGAATGGAGTTGCGGACACAGCTAGTTTAAATATATTTGATAATTTCTACTAACCTGGTAACTATAACACCCATGGCGGATCCATCAGCGGCTGAGGTGTGTTCGATGTGTGCCGGACTGTCTTCAGAAGGGCGCGGAGGTGGAATCCAATCACGAGGAGGGCGGGGCAGCTTCTCAGTTGAAACCCATTGCAAAGATGGCCAGCCACGAAAAGACACTACGTCACCCGACGACGTCTTTGGCAGACCTATGCGTTAAGACCTAGGCGTTATTGGTATACCTGCATACATGGTCAATTTCGATATAATTGCATGAACGACAATTTAGGACTCGGCGATTTATGTTTGCTGTATATTGAATAAATAAAACTGCCATAGGTCAGGTTATAATAAAAATATTACATACTAACACACCTAAATATTGTATAGATTTACTAGGTGACCTGGCAGATCTTGCTCTGCTTTTTCGAGTACCTAGTCAATCACATCGACTACAGCGAAATCTATCGCGTTATGATCACTTATCAAGATAAAAAGTATCCTATCTCTCAAATTGGATCAAACTGTACGTAGTGTGCAAAATTTGATTTAAATCGGTTCAGTAGTTTAGGAGTTCATCGCGGACAAACAATGTAACATGAAGTGTAAATATTTACATATAAATTGTCCAATATAATCTCATTCTATTAGGTACCTTAGGTCAACTGTAAATCGTTCGCTCACGGCAATATTGTGAACCAGAATATTCAATATACTCTGGGATACGTTTACAGTAATCAGAATGAATACCCCATGCACAAGCTTTTACGAGAATCTTATTTTATTTGAAAATATTCATATTGGCAACTCAAGACTCATTGACTCCACGCATATCGATTGCAATGTAGAAGAATTTTTTCTGTGATAAATATTTAACACGGTTGACATTGTTTTTTATAGTTTATGGGTAAATTTAAAAAGAACCCATTATTTTGTAGTTAACAACATTTTTAAGAATAATAAACTCAGATGAGAATAAAAATACTTTGTGTAAATTCACAGTAACATAATCGTCTCAAGGGTCATTTAATAAACCTGAACTCTCACAATTAATTTTATATGTTAAATATAATGTTTAGCCAAAAATTTTGTGTTGCAAACGAATTGTTTAAACCGCAGAAATACCGCTTTGACGTATGAAGGTTCCTGGCTCGGATCTTTTCGGAACCTGTATCTATATTTCTTTAGTCATTTGAATTATTATTACAGTCTTTATTTTTTGTATGGCTAACTATACATAGTAACAGCTACGAAACATTTTGAAGGCTTCAGACTTCACCCAGTTAAATATTTTTAACTCGTAGGATGGCATGGAGCTTGGACATTAGGGTCAGTGTATTCACAGTAATGAAGTTGCTATTATTTTTATAATTTTTCAGTAGGTATTAAAGATTCACAGTTTAACTTTAAACTTAGTACATCTCTTTGAACGCTTACTACTTGTTTTCTGAATACCGACATTTTTAACTTAATATTGAACTTGTATTGGATGTTATCAATTATAAATAAATATATTTTTAGTATATACTGCAACCTAGGCTAAAAAATGTTTGGATGAATAGATTGTACATAATTTTAAATAATATAAAAATGAAATAGAGTAACGATTTATTGTAAATAAGAATGTAAAGCACAAACCTTTCAAACAAGCATCGGAGGTTAGCGCGTACTGTATCCCGCAGGAGCCCAAAAGGAAACCAACTTGTTGCAAGCCAGCATCTCTCCTCGTGAGCGGTACCTCAATCGGTACGGGAACTATACCGGCTTGCAGGCAGCCGTAGAACGCACACATGAAGTTAATAGGATCGTTGTTTGGGTACACCAGGGCGATCCTGTCTCCTGGCTTTATAGAGCTGTCACCCGAGAGCGGACCGCCGCTGCTTGCCTTCGACGTAAACGTTTTGTTGAGTAGCGCGTGAGCTATTTTGAGCGAACGGCTTAGGAGCTTGCCTGTAGTATTACAAATAACATTTATTATATACCGCTCGGTACTAAACTTATGCCACATTAAAAAAATGGCTTTTAGCATTTTATTATAGAATTCAAACCAAATAAAAAAACTTTATTCAATTTAGACCCTGGGAAGGCGCTGATGAATGTCAAATCTACCACCGGTTCGGAAAACAACCCAGTCAGGGAGAAGAACCGACAAGAAACTCAATCTGGCTATATTGTTATGTACTTTTTTTAGATACCTAGTTAAAAGAGATAAAAACTGTAATAGGTTTACAAAAGGATTTAGAGGATACACAGAGAGGGGTGTCAATTCCAATCATCACCATCGTTCACATATTGCTCCTCTCTGTAATAGCCTTTTGACATGGTGCTTGAACTTACTATCCGGTAAATCAGTGTTATTCTTTGGGCTTTATTATAAAACCTAACACTATTACCAAGAAAAAATAATTACAGATCTTACTGAGTCTAAAATATCGGGTGACCAGTTCGCCACGATTTCTAGTATGCAAGTCATGGCGGTCTTTTACACAATCCAGCTTATCCAAGTTTAGATATACATATTTTTTTTATGCTATATTGATAGGTTAATGTAGCTAAGCTATCTTCGACTAACACTTAAATTAAGAGATAACAATTAACATATTCTTACAAAAAAAATCGAGCCGTAGAAAACAATGAATAAATTACCATAAGTTAGAGCATTGCTAAGCTTGCCGTTGGGGTCAAGTACAGTCGCGACACTGGCTTTAAAAGAGGCAGTTCCGTATCTTTGAAGTGCCGCCTCCAAATTTCTCGGGAGACCAGCCGGTACTACAAGTTGTTCACCTACTGCCGGGGTCATAGTACCGCCTTCAGGCTTAGGAGCGTTTGGATCTTTTGGATTGGCTGCGAGCTCAAGCTCAATGTCATCATCTTCATAGAATTCAGGAAGTGGACGGCGCTTTGGTCGCTTCAGCGTGTTCAAAAGCTGTTGAATCTTTGCTGAGACCTGGTATAAAAACATCAAAAGATCAAATATAATGCATCGCTCATTATAATCATTCTTATGTGAGTGGAATAACAAGAAACATAACACTACTGTACTGTACGAAGATCAGTGACATTCTATTACAAGAGTGGATGTTTATCTTTTTAGGTATAAAGCTAAAATCAACATAATATTATTATCTTTTGAGTATTACGTAAAAATATAATACGAATTTGATAGCATCGTATATTTCTTTTGCTAAAATTAATTATTTATAAATCACTCTTTTTCGTTCCCAGTCTTCCTTTGATAATATATTTCTAACATCGCGTGGGTCGTACAATCCGTTTCTAGTGGATGTCTAAATTGTGAAAGGATTGTGCATACTAAATTCAAGTCAAGAGGTCAGGTAGTATTGATGATACCGTGATTAGTGAATCCGTATTTAATCGCTTATTTATGTATAACATAGAAAAATCAGAATATATATATCTATTTTTTTTTAATGAAATAGGAGGAATATGAGCAAGTGTGTCACCTGACGGTAAGTGATCACCGCCACCCATGGACACCCACGGCACCAGAGGAATTGCAGGTGCGTTGTCGGCCTTTATAGGACGGACTAGTTCTCCAGTGCCACTGCCGCAACACACCTAATGGTATTTGGCGGCAGATCTTCAACTTAAGGGGGCTAGCTAGCTAGGCAAGCATTAGAAAAGGCCCTACAACCACGCTTTGGTTTCCTCACGATGTTTTCCTTCACCGAAAGCTAAAGCTCATTGTGGGTGGTTGAATTCGGACTCATGTCCCATGATGCATCGTTCCTACATGCTACCACTGAGCTATCATCACTTCAAAATACTTTAAAAGGTTTGAATAACGATTCATAACTATATTCCGTTTAAAACTATTATCAAAATATTCAAAAGTATAAATACACTCGTATTAAAATAATTGTTTAAATAAAATATAACATCGAAATGAAAACATGTTTTAATTAATCATTTAACGATACTGATATTTGAAACAAAACGTTCGGCCTGTCCGATTTAATATTGTCCATTCCATTAGTCGTCAGTTAAATTATTCCAATGAAAATAAAATAATTGTTTGTTGTTTTCGTTTTTTATGATCGATTCCAGATATGACCTTGACATCGCGTGTACTGCGAAAAAATTGCCATCCTAATTTATTTACATATTTATAACTTTTTCTATATATTGTCTAACTGATCAAATCAATTTAGAACCAATCATATCGGTTTAGTGAATCTCGAATTATAAGGACACTAACAAACAAGCAGACGTTACCCCTTAAACACACTAGATGTGCCTGCAACTTCGTTTGCGTGGAACTAAAAATTATTTAATTATTTTTGCTAATTTTTTACACCGACAGGAAGTTTGAAAAGAACGTAACACGGAATTAATTATATTTAAAAGATCTGTTGTGTATAGCAACGCTGTATATCTAAGTTCTATGATTAATTTAATTAACCGTGCGCGAAGATGCGGCGGGAGCTAGTGTGTTATATATCAAAAACATAAATGTGAAATGAGAGCCAAGTTCAATATTATGATATATGCCTAGGTTGTTGACTTCAACGACAAAAGCAGTAAGATCTAAATGGGTGCCAAGTTCAATGGTCAGTCTTGAAATTTATTTATAACAACATAAAATATTTTATAACAAGTTAAAATATTACTTCTTTTTATAACTTAGTATAATATTTTGAAGCCTAAGGTCTAGATTTGGCATAGCAAATATTGTGATATGTATAGATTCACCTTCCACTTTCCAGTACCGGTGCCGGTGTCCTCGGATTGCGCATAGCATTGCACTCTGTCTGCAACGAGCGCACCGCCGCGCCTGCCGCCCGATGTCGTGTGCGTCACGTCGGGCTGGATATCTGATAACAATATATCATATATACAGCAGCAGTAAGGAAAATAAGCGCATCTAACTAAACACAAACCGCAAAATGTTTACAGTTTATACCTTTAAGAAGAGAGATCTATATATTTTTAATACTTCATAGGTTTAGCGTTATGGCTCCAAACTCGCCTGACGTTAAGTAATGAAGTGGCCCAAGATGGTGGACACGTTGAGCCTAGTGGAGAGTGGCTCTTAAGTGCAACTGACGGAAAACATCTATAGATGTTTGGCGGCAGATAATCAACGTTAAATTAAATGGCTTTATTTATTATTAACCAACATGAGGATGCTCACTAGCCAATTGGGCATTAGCAAAAGCCCCACGGCCATGCAAATTGAATTCATTCATTAGTGCAAGTTGAAAACGAAAGAAATTCATTCAGTGTCAGACTACATGAGACTGACAAACTCTTTTAATGGATCAAATAAAAACATATCTTGCAGATGTTCCTCTTTTGTTTTGATCTTAGGGTAGGAATTAGCGAGATGAAAACATGTATTGTCCCAAGCGAATACGTATCGCAAGTATTTGTAAAAATATCATCTCTATGTCTCCGTTCTTTGTCACATGGTGCATATCACTTCAATCAGAACTAAGTACAACGACCTCAATGTATATTAAGGATATGTATGGCTCTTAACTGAGGTAGTAGTGTACGGACATCGCATCAATGAACATGTGAGTTGGAATCCCTGCAATGAGTCTAAATCTTTCGGTGATAGAAAACATCGAGATGAAAACATGGCATGGCAGTAGGGATTTTTCTAATGCCCGCATAATTTTTATTTTCAACCTCAAGTTAAAAATATTCCGCCAAATTCTAAAACTTGTTTTCCGGCAGTTGCACTTGCGAACCAGTCCCCCACTAAGCTTAGCGTGTCCACCATCTTGGGCCACATCAACACTTGACATCAGGTGAGATTATGGTCATGGCAATAAACCTATAGTTTATAAGCAATTGTCCTAATAAAACTGTTAAAAGTATTGTATTCGTACGTTTTAAAGTCGTGAACAAAGGTTTTTTTTATTGGCAGTTCCATCTACCACCTATACATTGCTTAAAAAAAGGACGATCTCCAATAGCAATCATCACCGTTCGTATAAAAATAAATGTATCACTAATATTAAAAATCGACGAAAACATAATACCCAACAGCCATATGCTTGTTTGCTAAATATATTTAATTATATAGTTTATAGAAATAAAAAGATATATATATCTATATATAGATATATATATATATATATATATATATATTGGACAAATGTTCTTTTGATGGAATAATTTCAAAATTAATTTGTTGTTTATTTTATACTAAGCCAATTTATTAGCAATTTATTTTTTAATTCTACATTTTTTTGCTATAAAGTACGATATTCGAATACGTAATTTTGTAGAGGCAACTCCCTATATCCACATATGTTGCTGTTTTGTTGAATACTAGTTAGTCGTTGTGTAGTGTTATTAAAAGTTCGAGGTCTAATTAAAAACTTTCTGGTTCACTGTTGGTCGGTATTGGGTGCCAGATTGTTAACGTACTTTATAACATAGAAAACGATTCTACATCTACGTACATATAAACCTGGATAGTGAGACAAGACAATTAAAATCCTTCATACACATAAAATAATTAGATAAGTCGATTTAACTTCGTATGCATTAGAAAACGTAACTCTTGAAAAAAAACATAACGAATTAGGGCTTTTAAAAAGATTGTCTAGAAGATCTATTAACAGTAATTATATTAATATATATTTAATTCGTTAATAAAATCTGTGTCTTCATAGAGATAGCAAATTCTGAACGCGATATCTGGTGCTGCGTTCGAGAAAGGCAGAGGAGTATCTATTAGGTGACTTAGTATTGTACAAATCTTTAGTATTTAATTTTTTCATTTTCACATACTAAAATAATGTGCCATTAAAAATAACTCATTTTTCATAGAAAATATCGAAAATGAAAATACATACAAATCTATCTATATCAATAATATAAAGTGGAAAAGTTTGTTTGTTGAAAAAAACTTATAAAAACGGGACAATATTGTTAAATGATGTTTAATTCCACGTGAACGAAATCGCTGTTAGAACTGGTGTAAAATAAAACTCACATGCAGGTAAGTGTGCTGATAATTCGGCCAAGTCGATTTCTGTCCTCTCTCTGGGTACGTGTTTCTTCTCTCGCTCTCTCTCACGTTCCTTGTCTCTTTCACGCTCCCGTTCGCGTTCACGCTCCCTGTGATGATGCGGTTGCGGAAGCGGCAGAGGGATCGCTCGTGGATGTGGTGCCGCCGGGCGTCGCGCAGGCGGGGACCCGAGCTCCGGCGGTGGTGGGAGCTCTGCATCTCCCGCACAAGAGTCTTCGTCTGATGATGATGCTGTTGGCAAATACCTAACGCTTACAATAAAGTACTTTTACGATAGTCGAACGCCGAGTGTGTGAGTGCGACAAACGAAATAACTATAGTAGGGGACTCGGCTAGGTGGACACGCAATATCGTTGACTTCCAGTTCGTACAGTTCAGGGTTGATGATGCAGTTGATGGAAGGGTTTTGCGATTTTATTTTGTAATAATTATAGTCATTCATTTTAAACAATTAAAAAATATTGAGGAGATCTTCAATCGTGAATTAGAAAGACAAACTTACTGTATAAGCGGTTTGTCAGCGCAGAGTAAGCAAGTCCTCTTTATCCATTTTGTAATAAAAAAGGAGTCCATAACAATCTTCACTTATGGTACTGTCACTCCAAGGATTTTACAGAATATTGAGGACTATTGTCCTAAGGCGAAGACTAAATGACCCTGAGTTTAGGAATAATTCTAACTTGAATGTGTCCAATGTCTTCTAACTCCCAAATTCAAATTTATAGTCGCAACCTAAGCCCTTGTTTACTTTAACCTGAGCAATAACCAAGTCGTCAAATTGTAGCTAAGGTTAAGATAAGAGTGAGCACGCCTTTTAGATGTCATATAAATATGTACTCACATAATTCATGCCTCTCTCTGTCAGGGCTTTTAGCCATCATAGAGGTCCTCTTGGATGGCATCGGGAGAGAGGGTTTAGGTCTGCTCTGCATCTCGGCCAAAGCTTGCTGTACGGCCTCCTGCCTCACTTCTGTAACATTATCATAAAATTAGGATAACGATAAAATAAGTGAAAAAATAATTCTGTGCAAGGTGCTTCTCGTGCCAAGATCAATCTATGTGCATCATAGAGACTCGTGTAAAAATTACATTTTTATTTTAATAATAAAGTGTTTGATCGGATCTTTTAAAATACATACATTAAGCACAATATCCAGCACACATGCTTAAACTACAGACAATAAATTAATAAAACCACGAAAAATACACGATTTAAGAGCGAAGAGGAACACCGTGATTCGTATTATTCATAAAAAATTACAATTCATATGTAAATCTCATGATTCTGAAGTATCTTTTCGATGATAACAAAAGCCATTTGAATGAAAAGCAGTCAATAAATATAATATTGCGATATTTGGTCATTTGAGTATAGATTATTAAATATATTTTTTTATTATATATTATAGAATATATTTTATTAAAAGAAATGAGAAAGTAAAATTAAGGTTTTTACGCTCAATTACAGAATCATTGTGATGACGAATAATATAAATTTACAATTAAGTGAAAGAAAAAAAACATTTTTAATCAGTTATCCACTTTACATGTGAACACTACAAAAATGTACTTATTTGAAAAATATATACGCATATCGGTCGGTAGAAACTCGTCGCTCAGAAATAGTATTTAATATAAACATCGATCATAGTTGAAATAAAAAAAAGTCGAAAGAAAGCTTTTAGCATGCGTTGAATGGGTAATGCATTTGTCTTCCATCCGTTTGTTAGTGCTGGGTATTATATAACAAATGTGATGATTTTTATATTAGTAATACTAAAAACATAAGCATCACACAACTACAACATATAATATTTTAATGTATAAAATATATAAATATAGGTAATACACGCTAATAATGATTGAGTGGAGTAAGTACAAAGTGGAATCCAAGGACAAAATATGTATACTATAAAATAAACTTTAAGATAGGATATGTAATTAATTACCTTCAATTGTGTACTTTGTCATGCTCTATTTTTATTTAAGTAAGGGTACATACAGTACAGGATTTACAAATATTTAAATAATCCATGGCAACAAATTACGTGTATTTGATAAACTTACGTTGTATCAGAACTTAAGACATGAAAAAACAAACTTCATTTTGATAAACGGCCTGACTGTATATAAAGCTATTATTCTATAAAACTCCACACAATAGTTATTGTATTATTAATACAATACTCAATTATATACAAAAAAGTTCCTAAAGGTTCTACCACACAACAGAAATAAAAGCTTCTAAATTCCAAAGTCCTACAATAATATTTATGATTTTCGTAATGATATGTACAACTACCTCGGTTTCATTCATATGCCTCCACATAACGTAGGAGTAAATTAAATACCTCTTCACTCTGCACACTACATAATATAGTGTCAAATTAATGGCACAAGTATGCGTTTAAAAACCGTGTCAGTAACAGATACAGGAACAAGTTACAATTGTAGCGCGTGTTACGTTATGTAATCATATTATTTGTAGTTTTATTTACGTTTAATGAATAAATATGATTATAACATAAAACAGGGTAAACATTGACTGATAATATTGCAATATCTCATCATTAAATCGAGAACAATCAGATATCATCATGGAGTGTTTAATGCGTTTAATCATTATAGATAATGTGTACTTCTGGAAATGTAATAACAGAAGAAATAACTGTAATTTTGTAATCGTTTGCATCAATCAATTCAAACTTATGTATGAACGTCTATATTTGTAATGACATTACAGTTTTAGATACTATAATTAAATTTACATATACTTTATGAAAAAGTATAAATAAAACAAATTTATTTCTATGTTTATATAGGTATTATTTATTTTTCTTCAAAAAGACCTTTAGGGAAGTTTAATTTCTGCAGATATTATAATAATTTATAGATATAGCCCGCGACTTCGTTGTTCGTCGTCGTTATTCTTGCCCTATTGTTTAACTTTTTTAATATAGCTTTGCTTATATTTGATAGTCTGATGTTAAATAGCCTAAATCCTCCCTCAATGATTGCTCTATCGAAAACAAAAATAATTTCTGAAATCCTACTGGTAGTTCTTGAGATTAGTACGTTCAAACAAACTTTTCCTCTTTATAATATTCATATAGATCAATTTTCTTAGATGGTAAAAGAATATGTGTACAAATAATATTTAATAAGACGCTTCCTCTTATCGTTTAAGGTGATATGTAAACATTATCCAAGGTCGCCGCGCGCGATGCTAAAACACGTTAGTTTTTTGTAATGCGCATTCATTTTGTTATTTGCTTTCGCATGCCGCATAACATTCATAAATATAGTATAAATATTCACATGTGAACACTTCTTCAACTTATTACATCATCACGCGGAACCGGCGCAAACGTATAAGATAATTTTATCTAAGTTACAGAAAATTAGCACCGAACCGCAGTCATCAACCTGCATATTATGTTTAATTTACAGTTATAAAGGTCGAGGAATCTTTAATGAACAACACTTTAGGCGAAAAAGAAAACAAAACAAACGCTCGAAGTTATATTAGACTCCCACAAAAAGAAAAATCTTGTAGTGCCACCCCTACACAAATAACGATATTCTAAGCCCACGCTTGCCACCATAGGTTCTAATAGCTATTGAGTTATTCTCTGCTTAATATAGACGTGTTCAACGAGTGTGAAATAATTATGGAAATACTATGAAAGTAGCTTTATATAATTTTAGCATGATCAACATCAGGCCTGGTAATTAAATTCAATTTGAACATTACATAAAATGCGTAATTATTTTCAGTTGAATATTCATAACAAGTTTTAATATTTGGATAGAATGTGTAAATTTTACTAATATAATATATACTAATATCAATTTATTGGAAAACATACCTATATTTATACTGTCTGGTATCGATACTTATTCAATGAAGAATAAAAGAAAAGTACTCTAACTGTATAGATTTTAATAATTATAGTAAGACATTTTAATTACTGTTATGTATATACCGAACACTTTATTCCAAAAAATTTCGACATTTAGCCGATTTCTAAATCAACGAAGTATGAAAACGAATGGTAAGAAGGCGTTAGTTAATATCGTATAGTATTAAAAAAAATGAGTACCCTACAACTGCATGCTCAGAGAATAGGCAGCTGGTTTGTAATATGGTAAGCAGTATATACAAAATGGGGATGACGTCACTTGTATCCACTAACCATTGTTCGCTTCGACTCCGCCGTATATGTCATTGTTTTATGTCACAGATAATATTTGAAGCGCGACAATTTAAAGTAGTCTCGCTCAAGTGGCTAATAACATCGGCCGCTACATACAGTTATAATAAATGCAGTAATATTTTACAAGTCAACGAAGATTTTAGGGCAGTTTTTGTTAAAATGCGCCAAGATTGTTATACTCTCATGGTGGTAGGGCTTTTTCAAATGCCCGCCTGGCTAGCTACCACCCTCAAGTTGTAAACCTGCCGCCAAATACCAATAGGTGTGTTCCGGCAGCTGCACTTGAGAGCCAGTTCCTCCATAGGTTTAGCGTGTTTACCAACTTGGGCCGTATCGTCACTTAAGATCAGGTGAGATTATGGCCATAACACTAAACATTAAGTATATAAAAAAAAAAACATTATAAGAGAATTTACGTTTCGTGTTCCTCTCCATTTAATCTTACAATTTTAAATACACCTACTACTCTCGGTATAACCTAAATCTATACGTTAATATCATGTACATATTATTGAGTAATATAATAGATTTTTCGACATTCATTTATGCCACTACATTTCATATCTAAACATCATCAAGGTAGGTTTATAGGTTCTACTAAACCATTTTATCTTTTTGTCTTTTTTTTAGAAAATCAATAGTCAGACATATTTAATGCACGTGTACGTGTTTTAAAAACATGTATGGTTAGTTAGATCGAATAAATAGTTGAATTCAGTTCGCTAAATTAAATTAAATGTAAAAAACCTAGTCAAAGTTAGGCCATATTCACACTCTATTGCTCGTTGCTATTTAGGTTGAGTGACTTCAGCTATCGCCGCACAGCTAAGTGACGCAAGTAAAACACTTCAGTTCAACAGAGTAAAATCAAAAATAAAACACTGATTCAGAGTAGTTATATATTTCAAAGCTACTTATAATACTCATTTTTGGAACGATAAAGGCAACACTTCAAAGTTTTTTTTTACTTTATGTCCATACGATTTTACATACTTTTGTGTTATAAACAAAGGCAAATGCAAACATAGTGGTGAGGAAAGTACTCCGGAATATCCTTAATATTTGGAAGAGCTGAAACAGTGCTAAGATTCAGGAATTCGAGACCGACCTTTAAATCATCGTTGAAATAAACTTTCATAAGTTTCTGTGGGTTTGACTCTTGTATCGTCTTTGCAACGCTGCACTGTAGTGATGTATAATTGAAAAGAAACTGCGTAGTGTAAAGACAATTAGAAAATGTGATGTGTTTTGCCCGAAACATAGTTTTATAATCCATTGGTGAGACAGAAGTCAAAGAAAATACGCAAGTAACGAAGAGGCAGATCTTTAGGAAACAGTAATAAAGCGCGCAATGACTGTATCATATAGTCATTGCCGTAATGGACATACTCGCAACGTACCCACGTTTATTACACTGCGGTTAACCTGACACCTGCTTTTTGTATGTACCTGCATGGTGGTTACTCAACACGAGTAATTTTACCGACTCAAACTGCAGCTTACACATTTATAAAAATTGTTATTAAATTATATAATTTTATGCAAATTAATAACTCATCATCCTATAATTATTTATGATTGTCTAGAAAGAAACATTTATTTAACTATTCCTTTTTATGTTTTATATATACTACTTTAATATTATTTAATTCATTTGATAATTAGCAGGAACGGAACTTACAACCCCAGAGAAAAGCTGGGGCATTTCACTAACAGTTTTGCGACATGTGGGCGTTATTTTTTTCAAAATTATTATATTGTTGCCGATTGAACTGTACCTGTTTTTAATTCAACTGTATATATTTGAAAGTATATTTAATAGGATTTGTATTCTTATTTTTTAAACTATGATAAGATACTATTATTCGTAACCGTTAAACTTTTTGGTTTTCATTGCAAATTTTTAATGAAATAAGAAAAAATATTTTTTGACGTTCGGTGAACCATTCTATACTCAAAGTGTTGAAAAATTATCGCATGCATTTACATAATATCTGAAAGCATACCTCTGCATAAACATTAAAAACATCTTTTGTATGTCACCCTCAGCGATTAGTATTTCATTCGTAATGTAAAGGTTACAGCTAATATAACGACGGACTATGTAAAGAAAACGTAATCATTTTTTGGGTAGATTATTACTGTCTAACGTTGGGTAGTAAGTCACTAGACATTTATTCAACAGGATATATCTCGGACACTCTATATTGTTTAATTTACTAAGATATACATAACAGATTATAAGCTATAAGAAAATCTAAAAATGCGACTAGTACAATGTTTTTTGGCTGCTTTATCATCAATTTTGGGTATGCACAAGTTCAGTAGGTTGTAGTATTGTACATTATGTAAAGTTACATCACAGTTTCTAAATAAAAAGTGAAATATTCAATACTATAATATGAAAATAAAGGATTGTATATATAGTATAGAAAGTATAACCGGTTTCGTGTTCCAGGATCACCGGGTTTGAAGCAATTATGGTATAAATTGCGCATCAATGGACGTGAGTTAGAATCCTTAAAATGAGCCTGAGCTTTCGGTGAGGGAAAACATCGTAATGAAATTATTGCAACAAATATGCAACGTCATTCTTTTTGCAACAGTTTATCTGTTCACAAAAATGATCGCTTCGATGATAGAACTGTCACACGGTAGTGCTTTTATAATCGAGGAAAAATCATTTCAATTACATAAACTAATGCATTATAGGTATATAATATTTAATTACATCTACTAATTAGGCCGAAAAGAAATTAAGTTCAGTAAAACAGCAATCATAAAGTGTAAAATTTAGGACTTATATCTTAGATTTGAGCAATTTACAATGAAATGCCCTATAGTTTTTGAACTAGTAAACTGAGAACGTAATTAAAAACAGTTTCAGGAAATTAATACATAAAAGAGCCGACATCTCTATCGGTGACCGAATACTACAGTACGAACAGCCCTCGGCGTATTAATTCACGAAGTCGGCCTCAATTTCATACAGCCTCCAGTTAGTACAGCGACGAGAGGATTTGCGTAACCGTAGCAACTAATTGGAAACAATTTACGCCATTCAAAGCAGCACTTAGCCGTATTTAATGACAAGTGAATAAGAATATAAAATAATGTTCGTCTTTTATTTTCGTATGTGATATTATATATAGCTATATCATTTAGAGCCTAGATTGTTTTGTGGACTATAATTGTTTTCGAAATGTATAATGCCTTCGTATTAAGTTGAGCGTTTTTATATTTCTATAACGTTTATTTGCAAATTTACGCTGTCTGACTTATGCTATGACATGGAGGTATGGCTTTTTAATGCCCTCCTGGCCAGCTACCACCCTCAAGTTGAAAATCTGCTGCCAACTACCAATAAATGTGTTCCGGCTGTTGTAGCTGAGAGCCAGTAGTATAGCCATGTGTTAATAATAGCTCTACTAGACTTAACGTCTCCAATATCTTGGGCCACTTCGTAAATTAATATCAGGTCAGATTATGGTCATAATGCGTGGCAAGACTCATCGGGTAACAAACACCGTTAAACTACCCAATAAAAGTAACACGGCGACATTTCAATCCCCCTGTTACCAAAAATTAGAAAAAGCTTTGAAACTTCATCTAAGTAGCTACCACCTTGAAGTTGAAAATCAAATATATATAGATGTATTCCGATAGTTGCATTTGAGAGCCAGCCCTTCGAGTAAGCTTAACCTATCCAGCGTCTTGGCCCACACCGTCAATTAAAACCAGGTGAGAATGTGACCATAACGCTTAAACTAGAAAGTATTTACAAAAAGCGTCTAACAAACAATTTCGGTTAATTTTTACGAAAATAATCGTTTTTACGAAACCCTTTAAGCAATTTTAAAAAAGTTGAATATTTTTGGTCAGTAATGACAACTGGGTTCGATGTGATTGTATTTAGGATAAAACTAAATGTATCTTAGTGTACCGCTGCCGGATCAGCTTAATAATCAAAAGGAATAGGTCTCTAATAGATGATACACTCACATTCGATTTACCGCATTTCTGGAAAAGCCAGTGCTTGCAGGGGCTTCCATACTAGTATAGCAGCGACGTAAATATAACCGATAGTGGTTGCCGTCGGTTATGTACGTTACGTGCTATCAGGCAAAACGATGTCACTGTACCATGTTACTATTTAAAAAACATGGCAACGCGCTAGACTTTAGACATTTTCAACTAGAGTGCAGTAGTTAGGCATGGGAACACACATGCTATCAGAATGCAATGTCGCCCTTAGAATACTCCTGTAATAACATTCTTAGTTTTCGCTAAATATAGGATACGACCCTACGTCGATTGACACGGTATTCGAAGACGGTACTACTGCATAATAACTACAATGGCAGTAAGAATAATGTAATCAATTTAAGGATTCGTATGAAACAAAATAGCGTCACGTATTCTTAGTAACATTTCTTTGTGTAGTAAACATTTGTTTGCGTAAATTAGCATTTGGGGCGTGATTATGTTAACAACAAATATACTAAGGAATCAACATATAATCTACTTCTGTTTCGTTTGGCTAAGCAGAAAGATACTGATTACAGATTGGATAATGGATCTTGTAAAACTAACGGAGAAAAATTTACGAATACAGAATACATATACAAAAAATTTGAACTAATCATAATAAGTGTTCGGATTTACTAAATATAATTTCATATTATATTAAAAATATTGTAAAAAGGTTGCCTAATGGTTTGAATTAACATTTAAATATGTTAGTTCTAATTAATAAATCACAATAGACCTCGAACCCATAGTTTTTTCTATATACATCTTTACATAAATAGAAAGCCACAAGTGTACAAGTTCTACCGGTTGTCGAGATCTCATTCGCAAGGTTATTAAATCGATGCCAATTTCACTGGACGTCAAAGAAAACAACAAACCTACCACATGCTGTGGTGACTAACACAGTGATACTTGTTAAGGATAAAAAAACTAATTTATTTATAAACATAAATTTCCGGACACCTAGGTACCTACTATAAAATAAATAATTTTAATATTATAAAGTCTATTAATACATATATACATACAAGTATTATAAAAAAAAACATATATATATATATATATATATATATATATATATATATATATATATATATATATATATATAAGTTTAATACGAAGAAAAAAACTATATCTCGTTTATGTCAAATTATTAATGTTTTTCCCTGTAAATACATAAGCGAATAAAAGATAAGATATACAGATAAAATAAGACCTTGTAATCCAGTCTAATAATATAAAATGCATGATTAGAAGTTCCCAGCGCATTCGATTCTTTTACTAAGAAAAAAATAAATATATTATTAACCAACCCGGTTAAAAAAGGAGTAAAAAAACAAACACATCAACAGACTATGACATCACACCAATGACCGACGCGCGTCTACTGACAGCGGAAGGTTCTTTATAATGTAGTGACTCACCCGAGTGGTAGCGGCTCTCGTTTCGCGTGAGCCGTCTGTTGGTCCTCCCAGGCGGCGACCGGAGCGCCGCGGCCGATCTCACTGTGATCCGATACCGATAAAGAACCACACGTACACCAAACACACACACACTTACACAAACGCCACAGCTATTGGTACGCACCGACGTTTGATTTTGGAATCAATTTATTCGTGACAAAATGAAAAAACTAACATACACAAACTAATAAATATCAGAGGGTCCGTCCTATTTCTATGAATTATACAGACCAACTAATGAAGTTACTAAAATAATATTATCTATATTATTCGATTCCAAAGTCGTTGCAAATTTTAATCACCATTTCTCATTATCGGTTAAACAAATACCCTTTAAAACTGCGTTATAAATGTACTTTTGTAATCGTATTCATTAACAAATGGATGCACGCGACCAAAATGGCGCTTAAAGTTGTTTTTTTTGTCGTTAATTTGATGTCCCTGTTTGTGATGCCACAAGTAAATATCTATTTACAAAACTAATAACATAATCATCGCATTTATATGAAACATAACCATAACAACAAACATTTATTACGGAATCAATTTGTTACGCGTTCTCAACCACAATTTATCCACTGGTACTTAATTATAGCAAACATTTTAGAATGTTAGGTTTATATTGTTTAGTAAAACGGCATAATATTACGACTTACAACATCGGTTGTTTAAATTAATAATAAAAATTCAATAAATATTTATTAACACTAGAATCCGGGCCACATATTTATTTGTATTAAATTCAGAGAATTTTTTATTAGAATTTATAAAAACATTTTAAGTAATTTCATAGAATATACACGCAGTATGTGAAAATAGACAAAAACAACATTTGTTTTTCTTAACATTTGGATTTTTTTTAAATAATTAATAATTTACAATTTAGCGTTTGGAAAATAGACAATATAAAAAAAATAGTAATAGATAAATAATAAACAATACATACGGTAAGGACTGAAGCAAAACCTTTATTATATTTTGTATAAAATAATCAAGAGCAATAAAAAAATGAAGGTAAAACCTTCATGGATGTTTTAATGTTATGTCAAAGGTATCGTACAGATGTCATTAGAAAAAAAAAGATTGTTGACATCCATTTTTTTATTACGTAAATAATTAGAAAAACATTTATTATCGGATAACAAAATGACTGAACAATTAGAGAATACTCAAATAGAAGTAGACGTAGTGAGACTTGATTCTGAAGCGATTTACGAACACCTACGTAACTCAACTGCTGTTCTCACGGATATATTATCGAACAGAGAAGAAGCGACAATTATTGAGCAGACTTGTTTCAACTGCAACAAGATTTTTAAAGTAAATACTTCAACTGAGTGCTATCGTAATAATCTTGTTAAACGATTCCCGGAGCTTTGTAGCTTGTGTGATAAAACGAATCCTCCCGAGAGGTTTACATTTGGCAAATATCAAAAGGGTGGAAAAGACGTGCGTGGATTAACGGACTCCGGACACAAGTGTATTAATTGTGGTAAAATTTATAAAACGACAAGCACATTACGAGCGCACACTTTATTCAAACATCCCAAAAACGAAGTGGTAGGGCACTGCCATGCCTGTGATAAAACTTATCCATCGTTACTTAGCTTGAGAAAGCATATACGATACATGCACCAGTACGAACATCGTTGTAAGGTTTGCTACAAGACATTCTTTAGCGACGATTTATTGATAGCTCATAGTAGCATATGTATAAAGGTGGAAACACCGTGCGATTTTTGTAATAAGATATTCCATTCGAATTTGGCGCTCCGCAACCACGTTAAGTATAAACACCCGAAAAGCGAAAACCATCGATGCGATTATTGTCGGCGCGTGTTCACAACGGACCGCAAATTGAGTAACCATATAGCAACTATTCACCCACCAGGCGAAACCACATGTGTCTATTGCGATCGCAAGTTCAGTTCTGCAAATGCACTGCAGAGTCATACGCTTTACAGACATACGGACAGTAAAGCCAAATGCGAATTCTGTCATAAATTGTTTGCAAAGATGGTGTTCCTACGTAAACATATCTCTAAGAAACATTCTTAGTATACACATTTGTAAATAATTGTACTATGATTATAAATTGATTTAATTAAATGTGTATTTTATTTCTAGAGAATTTGAAATTACATCATTTATTCACTTTAATGCGCCGTTGTGATATTTTTCAATTTTTAATTAAATATTTAGTAACGTTTAAAAGTGAAATATTTTTAAAATAACTGATAAAACACAATAGAATTCGCCGCTCAAGATATTTCAGAAATTTGTTTGTGTACGTGTTAAATATATATCGCATATCAGCCTTCTGTCATTTTTTTATTCTTTATAGGTTTAGCTTTATTTTTTTAGTATTAGCGAGAATAAAGAACATCGATTATACGTGATACCGGGCCAGCTAGTTATATATAATTTTTGAGCTATTATGAAATATCATATATTGTATAAGAATATATCTTTATTACTTTATTTATATTATCTTATTTATATTAATAAATAAACATTTTATATAAATTATAAGACCACGATATATCTATAATTCAAAAATATTATTGGCTATTCACGTTTAGGCAACTATTTTTCGTATAGTAAACTGAATTCCCCTGTTTCCGTTATCTTCCTGCACTTGTTTATTATGGTGGTGTTGTGTGCAGGGTCGGGCGTGGTTATTAACCAAAGTGCCGTCGCGTCGTTTACATGAGGTAGTTATACAATCAATTATTGAACAGCCTGAATAAGGTTTCTAGACAAATCATTCAGATTTTACACAATCAAGCAAACTAATGGTAACGGAGTTTTGTGGCGAGCAATACATCATGCTTGCTTAAAAATACAAAATAATAAAATAAGGCAATGGAACGGCTTGTTTTTATTTCTTATAAATTCAATTAGAATGGTATGAAGCATGCATTTTTGGATTTTCCAAACTTTCATTTTATTTCAATCAATTTTATTATATCTAAATAGATTAGGTTAGGCTAGTCTATTACTAAAGGGCAAAAATCAATTATTTTACAGTTGATCTAAATAATGTACAGATTAACTAAAAGAGGAACCGTTAAAGGATAATTGTTTGATTTCTTAAATTATTTAGATAATTTACATTGATTTCGTTTGGTTAAATTAAGTTTCATTTACGATAAGAACTGGTGCGAGTGACAAGCACCAGACCATCTAAACACTACCAGCATGGGAAATGCGGATATATTTTTTATTATGTACGTTATATTAACGAACTGTATCATCTAATGTGCAGATGAATTGATTAATTTGCACATTACGGGTTTCGCTCTTAGCAGGAACATATCGACTAGTACAATATATATCACGCTTTGTAGTATATGACGACAAGTTGTACATGCAAGCATTTATACTTAGAAATTGTTTAAAAGCATGTTACCTGGGAGTCTGGACCGTTCAAAGAGTCTATACGCGACCTCGGCACCCGCTATTAGGGCGATTTATATGACATGAAATTAATTTCTTGGAAAATTCTTTAATACAAATATAATTTCGCACTTCTAATCGTATCTAATTAACTAGGAATTCTATTATTGTTGCTAAATTATACGAAATGATTATATATTACTACTAGCTGTGCCCGCGACTTCGTTTGCGTGGAACTAAAAATCATTTCATATAAATTCCTCCCGTTTTTGTATACAACTCTTTTTTAAATAGAGCTTTGCTTCTATTGGTGGTAGCGTTACACAGCTAAAGCTTAAATCTTCCTCAATGATTGTCCTATCAATTAAAAGAGTTTTGAAATCCGGCTGCTAGTTCAAACCAACCAACCAACAGACAAACAAAATATTAATATAGATTATAGTGGGATAAAAGTAAATTTTGTTAATGATTCGTATCCAGAAAAAAAAGACGAGAATAAAAAGATCATTTTGACGTCTGTCCGACTGTGTGCCAAAGCCCTGGTTTATTGAAAACGGTTAGAGGTGTTAAATCAATTATGTGGGTTAACGGAATATAAAGTTTTTACCCTTCATACGAAAAGTCCGTTCACTGATCGATTATCAGAACCTATATGGTAATTCCGGATGACCCACAACCTTGAAATTTGGCACAAAGAGAGGTCTTTGGGGCGTTCATTAATTACGTCAGCTCAAAACGGGGAGACAGAAACGGGGGGAGGGGGTAAATATTCACAAAAGCTCATGTACGATTTTATTGTTTTGTCGGTACAAGTATTTTTATGTAAATTTCCCGATAGACTTGTATTATAAAAGTCACTTATCATATATAATTATAACATGTAATTTATCCGTCTATCCATCTGTTTATAAGTCTGGATTTAAGTTTGTGTTTAAAATATTCGCGCTTACGACCACGGTTTTCCTATTGCCCTTGCTTGCGAGCGTTAGCATTATTAACTTGGAATAGAGTATAGGTTCACCGTCCAGATGGACTGTTATGAGTTTGACATGAGTGAATATAAATACGTCATTAGTGGTTTTTTATCGCGACCGTAACGACCGCGATGGGCATGAGGAATGGATGAATATTTTGAGCGTTACGTAGCCTTTATACTCAAAAAGCATATCTAATTTCTCGACCATTAAAAATCATAAACAATGATCATAGATCCTTTTAGAAATTACAAACCGTACACAGGACTTCGTTGGCATGTACTTGAATTACGTATGTCTAGTTAAGAACTTGTTATTAAACTTTATTCTATTTATTAATATATTTAATAATTTATATTATCTTAACTATAACTGCCCCTAATACAAACATTTTATAACCGTCGGATATCAATCATATTGTCAGTAATAAAATGTTTTCTTGTAGAGAGTACTAAGGATTTGCAAACCACGTGCCAAGGCTATCAATTATTATTTAAAGCCATAGCTTCCACGAATAATTTAACATTACAATTTATTTACCACAAAATAGACATTTAAATCAAAGTCAAACTAACGAAGACTTGAAAGCAAGCGAGGTAAATTCTTGGATGGCATTTTAATTATCCTCGATAGGTCTTACTTCAATATTTTCGCCAGATTTTTTTTTTGCCTAAGACAAGTTATTTTTTGCCGCCCCAATACCATGAGTTTCTCTTATAGCTTACAGGTTTAGCGCTTAATCACACGTACCTGATATTAAGTGACGACTGGGCCCAGGATGATGAATATACTAAGCCTGGCAGGGATGTGAACTCACGTTAATCGACACAGTGCCTATACACTCTACCACTGAGCTATCATTGCTTCAAAGATAATACCGGACAAATTGTATTTGTAGTTATTAGCTGCTGAACAGAAAAAATTACATAAAACCATCGTCAAGAAATTCACATTTTTTTTTACCTATTCTTTTAAGAACTAACCCATTACTTTTATGCGATAAAATATTCTACACTCACACTATTCTACATTCATGAGTTATCACTGTCAAACACTATCAAAATTTGTCTAGTAGCTTCAAAGTGATGCAAGCACTTTTTAACCAACTTCAAAAAGGGGGAGGTACTATGTTCGGCTGTATGTATTTTTTTATGTATGTCATTCCATAACTTCGTCATCTGTGAATCAATTTTATTTAACATTGTTTTGTTTGAATCGGTACTTACTACTGACTTACATGACGAAAATATTCAACCCCTAGGGGGGTGAAATTACGGAATGTATATTACATAATTTCACCCATTTCTCATCTACGTTTATACACTGATATTTTCGTCAATTATAAACAATAAATATTTTTATGTTTCTTATTTCACTTATATATATTATGGCATCTGCCTATAGGCAACTTCGCCAATGTGAAGTGTTTTTTCTTCGACCTGATATACACTATTAGCCGTAAAGGCTTTGACAGCTTCACCGAACTGTTTGGTGCGAATGCTGAGGACATTCAGCCCTGAGGCACCGGCGTAAGGGTGCCAGAATGACCGAACCACTTCTTGGGCTCCTGCCGGAAAATAAAACAAAGATTCGCGAGCCTAACTAACCAACAGGTCCTTACTAACTAAGTTTAGTGGTCTTAACAATGACATCGGGCAAGCCGCCGCGGTGATACCCAATGTGAAGTGTCACAACAGGTGCACAAGGTGACTGAAAGGTATTAACAGTGAATATGAAAGTTTAAGCCTCTATATAGATATTAAAATGATAATTAAAATTACATTAGTTTAAAAACGATAATAAACAGATGAAGCGATGATAGCTCAGTGGTAGTGTGTACGATTTCGCGTCAAGGGACGCGAGTTCAAATCCAAGCACCTACAATGAGAAACCATCGTGAGGAAAACCATAGCATGGTGGTAGGGCTTTTTCTAATCCCAGCCTGGCTAGCTACCACCCTCAAGTGGTAAACCTGCCGCCAAATACCAATAGGTGTGTCCGGCAGCTGCAATTGAGAGCCAGTTCCTCCACAGGTTTAGCGTGTCTACCAACTTGGGCTGTATCGTCACTTAAGATCAGGTGAGATTATGGCCATAACGCTAACCTTAAGTATAAAAAAAGATTAGGGTAATTTTTAAACTATGTATATAGATGAAATTAGAGTAAAACAAAATTTCGTGGCTATTATATATATGTAATAACATTACTGTGTAATGAACGAGTACGTAACCGCGGGCAGCTTGTTGTATTGTCTAGCATTAATAATACTATAATATACAAAACATTTTGTATTAAACAGTATTTATTACCAGAATACCTATTAAAGATACCAGTATTAACGTTAAGTGATATGTGCAACACAATATATCAAACAAATATAACTATTTAAAAAACTAGAAAATAAATATCATCGTCGGAGAGCTTAAATGTTTAAACATCTCACAAAATTAACGAACGTTGTAAAAGTATAACCCGAAAATAGCACCTTTCAAATTCCGTCTGAATAATGTCTGATATGGGATAAGATTACATTTGATGTTAAGCTCATATAGTCTGAACGCCTTTAAAATGAAAGTATCTTAAAAGAAGAGCAGCCGCTCGTCGGTAACGTTGGAAAATGTAAGACTAATATACAAACAATATTTATGCAAAACACTGAATCTTCAGGGTGTGAGTTACACTCGCTACCTGGCATGACATATGAGAAAAGATATATTAATATTCGTTTTGTTTTTTACAACAATTCATAAGATTTTTTGTCTTTATAGAAAAATCATCAATTAGTTTTCGGTAGCGTTTGTGCGAACGGGCTACATGTACCTATTAAGTGAGTCAAAAACTTGACAAGAGAAATACGTTACAGTTTATTGTATCAAAATATTAATATTGTATTGAAATGTAAATGATTAATATAATCTTTTTCTTTTTATGGGATAGTGGGCAAACGAGCAAACGTGTCACGTGATTACCGCCACCCATGGACACTCACAACATCAGCGGAATCGCAGGTGCGTTGTCGGTCTTTATTGGAGGGTCTGGCTCTCAAAGGCAAATGCCGAAACACACCTATTGGAATTTGGCGGCAGATTTTCAACTTGAGAATGAGTGGTAGCTAGCCAGGCGGGCATTAAAAAAAACTTTACCACCATGCACGTGAACGTTATACGTGAAGTGTCCATCTAATTGTGCATATCTCCGAAGTCCAATAGAAGATTGCAAGGAACACTTATAATAATAGATTTCGAGAATCTAATTTAAAGTCTTTATATAAACTAGCTGACCCGGCAAACGTTGTTCTACCCCTTTCGGTAGAAAACTACGTGATTGCAGCGCCATCTATTATATCATGTAATATCTATTAACCATTGTCTCGACAAAAGAAAAGAAGAAAGAAAAGAAAATTTTGCTTCTATCCGTCAACACGTTTATAAATTACACGATTAGTAACAGACGTAGATAGGTCGGTACACAATATCTATATTATATTACTTATAATACTATATATATAATATAATTATAATAATATAAAACGGAAGTTTGTTTATTTAAACTTTTAATCTTAGGAACTACAAGCCATATTTCAAGAATTTATTTTTGTATTTGATAGAGCAATCTTTGAGAATAGCTTTAGGCTATTTAATAACCCGCTACCACCAATAGGAGCAAAGCTGTATAGAAAAAAGTTACAAAATCGGGCAAATATGATTAAATAAATTTAGTTCCAGGCGGAAGAAGTCGCAGGCACAGCTAGTTTTTTATATATAAAGTAAGGCAAAGGCAAAAAGTTTAGTTGCTTTGTTTTGTTTTTCCAGCGATTTTCTCCTTTGTTTATTTAGTGGCTCCTGGCGAGCTTTAGGGTCGATAACACTCTTACGATACCTTTGGTTTTAGAAGCGCCTCGTTTACAATCTGGTGGGTGGTACTTTTATTTGCTACATAAAAAATAGACACTAACAAGCATTAGCAATAATCACTATAAATGTAGAATATAATTAGGTTAGTATAACGATACTATATCCTTTTGCCATAGTAAATTGGTCGATACTCCCTAAGGGTTGTCGAATAATTTGTTGTGCACCCACTCGATATCGGAATGCGCTTATATTGATAGTATAGGCAGCAGTATTGTATCGGTGTACACAATGTGTAGGACGATTTTCAACCCAATCTATATGTTGATCCTATTTATTTTATTTTACCACTATAAGATTGTAATTTTATGATGTTAGAAGTAATCGTTTGATAGTTTTTATAAGGTAATTTCAAAATAAAGAAAAAGTAATCTATAGTTATACTAGCTATCAATCTTCACGTAGGTTTCTGTATGTGAAAGAATTTTCGTAATCGGATTAATACTCCCAAAATACTGCCAAACTCATATTGTACAAACGTTTTTCTATATATTTAATAGCTTAGCATGAGCACAATCACGCCTGATGTGAAATGACGATGTGCTTTAAGATGGTGGACACGGTAAGGAGTGTACTGATTACACATTTTATTACACTTTCATCTCTTTATATTTAGAAGTTGAGATAATAATTAATTTTAGAAGCATTAGTATTTTTTATAATGTAAGCTCCACGATAAGGTGTGTGAATTAAAAATATTACGAATATCTATCGGAGAATTGAATTGAAATACTTAATTCAAAAACAAAGTTGCATATTCGAACATTTAACATTTAACATTTATTTCAATAGTTCGGACATTTTTTTAATGACAAGTAATTGTATGCATGGAAGAATAGTTAAAAGTATTCTTTTTTTATGTTGGCCGTACAAATCTATACCATGTCACGGGCGATTATACAACTATCATAGATCGCAGAAATTAATTATCCTTTGCGGGAATTGAAATCATAACACAGTGCGGCGGCAGTGACCGTTAAACCGCGTTGTCATCTGTGCAGTTGCAATTATTACGATAGTTCATATTATTCGAATTAATTTAATTGTAATAGTTTTAAATTTAAAACGAATACTCCATAAATATAATTTGTGAAGCATAGAAAAAAAACGGTGGGTGCTTAAGAACATATAACAGAGGTAAAAACTATTTTCTTTGTTCTATATTCATAAAGTAATAACATCGCCGAGCTAGTATAGCAATGACGCGTTGACTATAACTCTCTCGCTCCCTTAGTCGACTTGAACCGACTTTACCCGAACGAGTGTTATATAGTCGACCGTAACAGCTCAGTCTCATTCAATACCCACAAAATTAGGTACTCAGCACGCCTAAAGTTTTCACTGCAAAACTCTACATTGGAATTTTGAATGTGGTCAGTCAAAGCATTTAAATGTCAGAATTATATGAGATAAATCGAGGGTTTTTTTTTCTAATTTATTTGAGCATTTTCAAAATGACATAATACATAGTCCACTGATATAATGATGATGATGATGATAGAAACTTTTTATTGCGACACCTGATTTGTTTGACAAATTCAATATTAGTGTGAGCAATGCCGCAAGTATAGTCTAGTAAATAATAAGGCGCAAAGGGAAGTTTATTTAAATAATTATATGACCGAGTAGTCCACTTCTCGAAACCAGATCCACATCCTGTGACACGACAACAAAATAACAGGTTAATTTAAACACTACTGTTAAGCATGTCAACGCTAAGCTGAGGAGTTATTCATCTTTGATGGCTCTGTGTTATCATAGTTCTATAAATATATTACTTAGTGTTGTTATCGTTACGTGTGTTTATAATAATAAATTTGAAGCTAAATACAAAATCTATATGAGTAAAATAATTGTATAGGAATTATTATCTGCGTTTTCATGATACTAGATTTTAATACTAGCAATGGTAGCACAGAGGTAGCGTTCGAGGACGCCGCATCAACGGTCGTGATATCTAACTCCTGTAATGTCTAATCTTCCGGTGAAGGAAAGATTGTTATGAAATCATAGAGTGGTGGTAGAGCTTTTTCTAATGCCCACTTTGCTAGCAACTACCCTCAAATTGAAAATCTGCCGCCATATATCTATAAGTATGTTTCAGTAATTACAGTCGTGAACGAGTCGCTCCACTAGGCTTAGCTTGAGCCATATCGTCACTAAACATCAGTCACTCATCGGTGTTCTATTTCAAATTGTAATACGACACGCACTAGTACTGGAAGCGTTCTAATTTAGTTCCTATCTCTTTATGTTTATTTATCATAAGATATAGTCTACAGTGACCATTTAACACCGGTTGAACTACACACTTGTTTACTATTTCATTCCAGAGGCGATAAAGCGCGAATCGCAAAGTGCGATTGAGGCGATGATAGCTCAGTGGTAGAGTGTAGGAACGTCGTGTCATAGGACGTGAGTTCGAATTCAAATACCTACAATTAGCTTGAGATTTCGGTGAAAGAAAACATCGTGAGGAAATCATACATAGTCTGGGGGTAGGGCTTTTTATAATGCCCGTCTGGTCAGCTACCACCCTCAGGTTGAAAATATGCCGTCAAATACCATTAGATGTGTTCCGCCAGTTGCACTTGAGAGCCAGTTCCTCCATAGGTTTAGCGTATCTACCGACTTGGGCCGTATCGTCACTTAAGATCAGGTGAGATTATGGTCATAACGCTAAACATCCACTATAAAAAAAGATATTATAAAACAACAAACATGTAATAGGAACTCTCGAATATTTGAAAAAAAGAAATAATATCAACATATTAAAATATTTGTAAAATATCGCTTAGAATATATATAGTAGTAGTATAATAGTATAATAGTAGTAGTATAATAGTAGTAGTATAATAGTAGTAGTATAATAGTATAGTAGTATAATAGTAGATATTAAATTTATATTGCCAATGACTTTCAGTTATCCTTACCTAAGCTTCCTTCAGAATACAAATTACACTGTAGAATTTATTGGAATTTCATTCACTCCTCCTCAAGACTGAGGATCTAAAATACATCGCAGATCAAATACCGAGTTCGTGAATGAGACTGCATTGTTTACTTAGGAATCTGTACAGATACCATAAAGTTTATTCGTTTGTACAAGACATCTCTCTAGCTCACAATAAGCATTGATTCAGTTTGTTACACAGGCATTTTAATTGACGCAGTAAAGTACTCGGTGTAAAGTTGTGTAGGAGCTTTCACGACAACAAAAGAGATGCGTGAGCTATTGTTTTCTTTGGTTTTATTAAAATTAAATACAACAGCACATACATTGAAAGAAATACTTGAATGTGTATAAAAATGATTTGATTAACGTTTTTATACAATTATAGAAATGCTAGGTTCCTTTTATCAAAAGGATAATGCAAATAAAAAGTGAAAAATACTTGCTTATGTTATCTTATCATTGCAACGTGATTGCATTGCATTTGATGTTGAACAAATTTTCTATTAAGTTGAACTAAAAAACTATGGATAATAACAAATATTATTTATATTTCATCATTATAAACGTCATAAAACATTGTAAATTATAATTCAATGTAAAACCGAAAATTATTATAAATGTAAAAAACAACACTTACTGGATCTATGAGTTATCTAATATGTGAGGACTTTGTCGAAATAGCCGAGTGGATAACTTCCAAAAAAGTAAAGTAGTATCAAGAGAGCACGGTTCACGAAGCGGTTGAAGAGGTTGTCTCGTCGCTGCCGCCGCCTTTAGTATTCTGAGTTTAGATTGTAGAGTATTTTCTGTCTCTTAATTGTAAGCTACTGAGGTAATTTATTTTAACAACAAAAAGGTAGCATTAACTTTATCAAAATGATATTTAAGGGTAAATGGTAATCCGGAAGAAAAAATCAACCCATTAGATATTAAATTTAATCCTAATTTTTATTTTATTGCTGCATCTATTCAAAAGTTTCATTTCGGTTGTATACTTTTGGTTTATAATAAATAATTTACTGGAGCAAAGAGCTATTCAATTTTAAGCGTATCTATCACACAATGTATCCGTCCTATTCAGTTTATCGCACCATACCAGGTAGTCCGCTTACTTATGGAATGTCTCGCATGTTTCGATTTAAAACAATACATTTTGTTTGGGTATCATATCTGTTCACGACCAAATATGAATTGTAACATTATTTAATATTACTAAATAAACAATTACTGAAAATATCATGTAGGCGTATATTCATAATTAGTTTAACGGAAACCACTCTTAAAGTTTCGAGACGAAATTATGTATAGAAATAATATTTTGTTTTCCAAGTATAACTACATTTTCTAAGTTATCTAGTAAAATAATACTATCAAATAACGTATTATAATAGCCGTAATTTTTATGTAAAACTAGAATGATAGAATAGATAAAATTTTAATTACAGCGAAAATACTTATAGCTTTGTTGCTACAATGATATATGTACACCCTTATCTACCTGTCACAATGACTCTTTTCTACGCGCTCCAGAATCAGATCCAACTAATAAAGATATTGATTTGTATAGATTTCGAATACAATAAAACCTATTGTTTTCTTTCACACAACTATAAACATTAAACCTATCTGAATCATGATGAAATTAAAATTGAAAAAAAAAGGATATAGGAACTACAATACAGATATAATAAATCTATAACAGACTCAAATCTATTCAATATATATTAAACAAATATAACTGAATTATACCTATTTCTATTAATGATAGGTCAGCATTTTATTTTTATTTTTGTCTGTCTGTCTTATTGTACGCGCATTACTCTGAAACAACGGGTTAGGATGCTGAAATTGCGCCAATGAAATTACGTAATTCTATTTCTCAATCCCATCCAACTTGGTAATAGGGCTGGACTATCGATTGTAAGGATAATTTAGCCTAAAAGTAAAATGATCAATAGGAAATACCTATCGATGCTCTACGTATATATTGTACGAAAATGTAAGTTATAAAGCTATTATTGTTCAGTGATGACAAGTCTATCGACATTTTCAAATTTTACATGCCAGGAGCTTGTATTTTAACAAAAATAAACCCAGTTGATAAAACAGGCATGAAGCTCTCTAGTGTACATATTTAAAGTACAATAAAGTATTCATTCATTATAATCTGAGGATGATGATATTTATTTATTTAAATAAATCAACAGCGGTTAAATTTATTATACAAATAATTAATTTAATTAACTTCGGTTAATTTATTCGGTTAAAATTCGGTCAGCAATACTTGAGTTAATTCCTTTGTAGACTTAAAACATTGCCATTCTAAGCTGTATATATACAAACACTATTAGTATCTCGTAAAATTGTAATCTAACGCAAAAAAGAATAAAATATTGTCAAATAACACAATAATAAAACCTGTGACTAAAGATGATCGTAGACGTCTCGGCAGCATGAATCAGTCTGGCGTTACTCATTTGAACAAATCAATTAAACAACCTTCACTGAATACTAACATAGACAATCTATTTATATACTCAATCTGTCAGACATGATTTGCCCAAGTCACATACACAAACGTTTCAAAGGACCTAGAAATACATATATACTTATTTAAAATCCACAATATTTTTTAATCCTTATAATATTTATTTATTTTCCTCCTTCCATCCTCATAATATTTATTTTCCTATAGATCGGAAACACATCTGCTTCTGAGTAGTTAAATATAACTAATCCTGAATGCGATAAGCTAAACTGTCCCTAATGGATTTATCATTATAAGTCTGCTATGAGAGATGTTGCGACTCAATCAAGAACTGACGCTTAACTAGCTACCTATATTCATGAAGTCATCGCACCACATAAGTCGGCTTGTGACCATGACCTGTGTAATCAGGCCGAAAAAGCACGTAAAAAGCGCATACGCGTTCTAGAAACATTTCAAATGAATATTTTATATATAGCTTCGAGCTTAGCTCGGCATCTTACAGACAAAGAACACCTAAGTAAACTTGGAAACTGTCATAAATCTAAATGGAAAATATCATTTTAATCGTTATAGTTCTATCAAAGTAACCATTACAAAAATCTAAGAAACATCTTAATTATCTATAAAAATATACAATATAAATATCAAAATTTTAGATAATAATTAAAAAGTATTCAATTTATAAGGCAATAAAATACATGGTAAATGAAACATATTAATATACAATTTTTTACCAATGTCGTACACCCATGGAGTTGTCGAATAAAAAGTAAAACCTATAAGTAAAAACGGCTTTCATTTGACATTTTAATTGGAATACTTTTCCCAATTATACAAGTTTTGTAATATCGGCAAGATTTTATATTCATAACGTTGCACCAAGAAGAATTTCATTTTATTACCAACGCTTTTGCAATGTATGACATTGTTATCATGATACCACTATTCAGTTTAAATTTCAATCTCATATCGCGAGCGCGCTTGAATCATGTTCTAGTTCACTTAAGCTTCTCTCGTACCTGCAATTGAAAGAGCTCTTGGAAGCAATATCCCGATTTAACTTTACGTACAAAGGTGAATTTTCAATAAGTTTCTGATTAAATTTAATATAAGAATCCTGGCTTTATTCGTCTATTATATATTGCGTTTATTTTATCTTTGTGGTTTTATAACCGGAAATGAACATGATATTTGTAATAAAACACTTGTCACCTCGTAACCGATATAAATTATGTGACTACTACTCGACTTAACAATAAATCGTAGAATTACGTTAAATATATTCGAACAAAAAAATAAGTCATTACTATTGTCAATATCATAGAACAATATATTTCCAACCACAGAATAATATTTGTATATGTATGGATGTCCTTAATTGAAACAAAACACTGATTCATCACCGCAATGAGAACACACCCGTATCTTTTAGTGAGTCTCATTAAATTTTCTACGTAATTTATTCCGCCATATAACCAAGCTATGAAATAGAAAACAGCTCTACATCTGGTAATATTGTCTAACTTTTAAGAGGTGTGACTAAATCTAAACGGTAACATAGCATAAAGTATATATTTTACAAAATTAATAAAAGTTGCCTGTAAATAAACCAAGACGGACGCAGTTTTATGTACTAACGTAATCAAATATGTTGTGGATCTCCAATGTGACATTCTCGATGTAGTCCTTGACGTTTATGTCGCTTCGAATATCCATTCCTAGGATATATTCCTATATTGGGTGAAAATGGGGATCTTTTTAGAGTAAATGCGCATACCTGGATTTTCTTGGTATTGAACTCAAGAAACAAGACACTCAGCTCTGATTTTTAGTTAGGAATTTATCACACTCCCAGTTATAATAATGATAATTCAATAAATATTGTACAACAAAATATCGGTGTTTAGTATAGGAGGTATGATATAAATAAAAAATTGACATATAGTAATCGTATATTTGAGGCATGCACTTGAAGTGGGACTAATAAAGATATACGTCTACAAAAACTAAACTCTTATATAGCCAATAGGTAAGCTTGTAAAGACATTACGTCATTAATAAGAGTTTTAATAAACAAACTTAAAATGTATATAAAATATTAAAAAAAAGATCTTTATAGCATCGGGTGGTAGTAAACATAAACACCGATGGGAAGTGCACAACATAAAGCTAAAAGTTCTAATTCACCAACATACTACCTAGTTTTCATCTTGTTAGATTTAATATAAAAATTAAACCAAATAATATAAATAAAGTTACTATACGATTGCATTTCTTATCTACGCTTTTTATCTCAACTTGAGAAGTTTTGAAAATTATAGTCAAAGACTAAACTTTATATATGTATTAATTAATGTATATGCTGTTTTTTTAAATGTAATAATACTTTTTCAAACATTGTTTATTAAGTTGTGTTATAAAGTAAATTCGCTCGTCGCGTTGGTCGACTTGTTAGAACAGAGAGTGTCACGCAACCGCAGTCAGCTGAATAAATTTTAACTTTAAGAATCTAGAATGTTAGCGACTAAATCTTGCTTTGCCTTTGATATCTCTTTGGCAATTAAAACAACCTTCAGAACCACGAACGTATAAAAATGGAAAAGACTTTTCTCTGTCTTAATTTTCTACATTTTGTCAATTCTTTAACTATATATGAATTCAGAAATAGGCAGCGACAGACACCTATTACCACATTATTATAATATTGCTAGTAATAACGCAGATGCGTACGTAAATAACCACTAATCTCGCAGTGTGAATCTAAAGTCAATAGTTTTGATTGAACGACGTGCATGTCTATTAATACGCCATCCCGTAGGCATTTTGGTTTTGCGTTAACAATAAATTGGCGGCGTGTATAATCAGCTATTGATATGAATTAACCACACAACAGAACTATTGATATCTATTAAGTTTATATTTTCGACTTGATGTTAATTACGGTATTGTATTAATATATTTTATTAGAGTATATTTGAAATAATGGATAAAGTAAAACTGGATACGTTAAATAAAATAATGTATTTGCAAATATATTTTTTATCATTTTAGTTCTGTTGAAGAGAACAGCCAAATATACAATAGTAAATTAATAAAACACTCTTTGTAATTACAGCTTCTTACGCGTAGCTTTTATAAATTTAATTTTTTTAGTTGAATATTTCTCAGAAGCAGATTTTATTAAATACTATGATAACAATATAGTTCATTTTCCTAAACATAAATTTTTAAAGATACAACACTCGAAAAATTAAAACAACGAAATATTGATCTAAATTTACTTTTTCATACGAGTAAATCTTTTTGCAAGTGACGTATTTACGTCTGTAATCGTCAGGAAATTTTGGCGCACGAATGGTAAATATCGGGAAAGAAATTATCCAGCATATATCTATTCATTGGTTTGAATTTCGGCACATAGAGTAAAATTATAGTGCGTAATTAAAGAAATAATGACAATCATTTGTTATATAGGTACATACACAATATATAATTAAACAAGATGAAGTATTTTTGTACATAAAAGTGGTATGTAAGTAATGTATTTATTTGGTTTGGCCTAATCACATTACTCGCACCCGCCGCGTGGTGTACATCACAACTAGTGATGTTACTTTTACAACACATGTATGTTTAATTAACGTTAAATAATTAATGTTAAAGCATAGAATAGCTACGAGCAATATATTGACCACCTTCTATTAACTGATATTCTTACAGTCTTTATTATGCTAATAATCTAAATATAGACGTAAAATTAATAAAAGAAAATCATAATGAAATAAAGATTATTAAGAAAAATCAAGTGTCCCTGTAATTATACCATTTTAATAATCATTTAGTGAAGCACTAATTATTGCGACTACACGAATTATGCCAATGTAATTTTCTAATAACGAAATTCTACGAAGTTAAAATAATATAATACATTTATCATTCCCCGTTTGACCCCAGTGTAATTGTAGAGGGTTGTACAAGATGTTAGTGACCCTCGGGCGTTCAGACACAAGTAGTATTAATAAGGCTTCTTTGAATGCGTTTCTAAGCTGAAGACTGCAAGAACAGGTCGGTATTATTTAATATGTTATTGTTCATTTTAAATTATTAAGTCATTACTTTTTTAATGTCGTACAATAAAACAATAAAATCTCATAACATCCTATATGAACAATATCAAAGACATATAAATTAGGTGCGAAAGTTTGCACTCAATTATTAATTCATTATGTAGAATATAGGTCTATGAGATACGATTCATATACGCGTTGGCCTCTAGTTGAAATTAATTAACATCATTATTCTTCGTGTGTAGATACATATTGCTAATCGATTTGCTAACAACCAAGTCACGAACTAAATTAAATACTTTTGTGACTATAATTTTGTATAGAAAAAGTCCTGCACGAACACATTCTCTTGACAACAAATGAAAGGTTTTAATGTATCTATTAAAGCGTCCTAAAATTAACATAGTATTAAGGTTACCTATATTATTTTCGCGATCACAACTTGTAGAGTCTGTCATAGGAGCGATGGTGAGTAGTGGATCTGTAAAGCCATCTAAGAGTATGGTTAACCTATGCTCCTGGCGTCTATGGCCGAAACACTCTCACACAGCGGGCAGAGAGCGAAACGAGACGATTGGAAACAAGAGCGTCATCTTATAGAATAATAGCTACTGTCCGCGACTTTCTTCACGATTTCCCTTTCAACCAGTCGTGATCATAAAATTCGTACTTTGTGGGTGTCTACATTATGAAGGGAATTTACATGTCAAATTTTAAGTTAATCAACATTAGTTTTGGAAATCAGTACAATTTTTAATTGAATAAGGTAAGAAATTGAGTAAATATTATTTATCTTAAAGATTATTTGTTCTCAGAATGTACATATGAAATGTACGTACCTACTTCCAAATCCTAATAAAGGTATTAATAGAATTTTTTTTTTTTAAGTGGAAACTTCTTCAGTCGCGTTGAGCACTTTTCGAACGCTTTCCATGAGCTATATGTATACTGTATACATATGTACATACATACATATGTACCTCCGTGCGTTATTAGTATAACTTATATATATACAAAGAGTTATATCTCCCTGTAACTTCACTTCTATCGGCAGTCCCCAAAGACTACCGCGCATCGTTTTTTTTACCTAAGGTTTAGTGTTATGACCACAATCTCACCTGATGTTAAATGGCGATATGGTCCAAGATGGTGGACACGCTAATCATAGCGGGGGAACTGACTCTCAAGTGCAACTTACATATACTATAACTATATGTATATATAGGTATTTGGCGGCAGACTAGAAGAATTGCGAAAGCTGTCCATGGTATCTGACAATACGGAAGTTTGAAGTGTCGCCGTCGTACATTTTAGTAGTGTTGGGTGATTAAGTCACCACATGCCGCTCACTTCTTTGACTTGAGCCCGATGCAATAAGGAAGTTCATAAAAACAGGGATTTATATACCACGTTAATATAATAAAGGTAGTACCTAGCCAGGAAGGCATTAGAAAAAACCCTACTACCATGCTATGGTTTCACCACGATGTTTTCCTTCATCGAAAGCTCGAGCTCATTGTAGGTGAATTTGACATTACACACTGAAAGTGTGAAAATTATATACATATTAATTTATTATCTTTGGAAATCCTTTATGTTAATTTTTAAATGAGTACGAAATTTTTATTTTGTCTCCACTAAAACCTTGCCAGTTGTTAGTCACCTTGAAGGTAAAATTTTGGAACATGACTTCTTAGACTCTGCATCACATAAACAAACTACTTTCCAAATTTCATGCTTCTAGCTTATACATTCCACTGTGGGTTGGCGAATCAGTTAGTCAGCTTCTATATCTTATATATAAAATTCTTGTGTCACAATGTTAGTTGCCATACTCCTCTGAAACTGAATGAAATGAAATTTTATACGTATATTCGGTAGGTCTGACAATCGGTTTAATTTATTTTTCATACTCCTAAGTGATAAGAGTAGTCCACTCTAAACATTTCTTCTTAATTTTTTGATAATTTTTTATTTTTATTTTTTTATGATGTGGCACTAAAAAATATACACATTCCTAAATTTTCAACCCCCTACGCTCATCCTCTCATTTTTAATTCGACCAAAGCATTTCCTATAAATAAATTATAAGACAGAACAACGTTTGTCAGGTCAGCAAGTGTATACATATATTTATAGATCCGAACAAAGAAGTTTACTCGATAATAGTTCATCAATTATAATAAAGGAGCTAGGCCTCAGACAACTAGATCAATTAGCAGAACATTGTGTTTAGGACTTAATAATATGATTTAGACGTCAATATAAAGGGTTTTCAAGGAACAAAGACTATTTTCTACGGGCGCGCCCGGGGCGATGTGACATGATACGTACGTCGAGCGACCACACACATCCGATGTCGTCAGACGTCGGCCCTGCACTCGATTAATGGATGCAAACGGGACAAACCACAGACGTGTGGCCGTTCGCCTTAATACCTAAAACCAATTTTAATTATTACACTGAGTCGCATTAGTTATTGACTTGTTGAACTTACATAATACCTTTTAGATTAAACCGATGTTATTTTCAACATACATTCATTTTACAAGCCGCTATAACATCAGGTTTCAGTGATTCAGTTTCAATAATATAGCAAGCAAACATTTCGAACGAGAAACTTAAGCGCCCATAGGACTGCAGTTGCAATGTATATAGTACCAGCGGCTTCGCTCGCGTTGAAATTAATTTTGTCAAAGAAATCGGATGACTTTTTTTATACATAAGGTTTAGCGTTATGGCCATAACTTCACCTGATCTTAAGTGACCATACGGCCCAAGTTGGTAGACACGCTAAATCGGTGGAGGAACACAATAAAAGGTTTCATACAAAGTTTATCTCTCTGTTTACCCCACTTCCAATAAGTTTTTTGCGAGAAAAAGTAGGTTATCACCGTTTCCAGGTTCCCATCTACCTCTAATAGAGGTAGAAAACAAATTTCATCATAATCAATTCAGCGGCTTAGGCGTGAAAGCGTAACAAACAAACTAACTAATGCGCAACTATAATATTAGTAAAGGCAAGATTTCAGATATAAATGATGATCATATTTTCACGTTCAAATTTTGTAATAAAATTAAATAAAACTTTATTTAGTTTATATCAAAATAAAGATTTACCAATTTGCCAGGTAGTAAGTTCAAGCACCATGTCAAGCGGGTTTTGATGTCAAAGGACTATTATCAATATGTGAACAACGGTGATGTATAGAATTAAAATCCCTCTCTGCCCATTCGCTAAAAACGATTGTAACTGCAATGCATTTTTATAAAAATCTGCAAGTAAAACAGATAAATCCCGATCGAGTTCCTTGCCGGTTCTTGACTAGGTGGTTTTCCGAACCCGTGATAGAGTTGACGTTCATAAGCGCCTTCTCGGGGCTTAAATTGAATAAATTGTTTTGATTTGATTTGAATGTAGACTTTGAAACAGTATTTGGTTTCCTACCGTTTCTTTTTAACATGTAAATTTTGACTACTATACTTAGGGAGTCCAGTAATACATTAATCCTTTTTATATTATGTAAGAAGAAATATGCTTAACATTATACTAATTCAATTTTATATTAAATTAAATAAATCTGTCGATAGTTACCTCTGATAGATTGCTTTTCTCGATGGATATATCGAAGGTTATTATTGTTTCTGGTTTGTACTGTTCATAACATAAAGTACAAGCAAAATCACTTAGCTCTGTTACCAAAAAATTCTAAAAGAACATGCAATTTAAGACATCTATTTAACAAAAATATGGTCTTGTATGCGCACCAAATTTCGCTAATGTTACATCAATAGAACAATATACTTCGGAGATATTAGCTATTTGCTATGCCATCTTCTGCAATTTCGCCTATGTTTAGTGTGAAGAACTTTATAACTACAATAAACGGACATAAAGTCACAACCACACTCAGAATAATTTTATTTGTGCATCACACCAATAACTGTCATATGCGGGACTCGAACCAACATCGCTACGGTGCGTCTGTTGTAGCGAGGCAACTGTTTTATGCACTGAGCCCACCGTGCAGTCACTTTGCCTATTCATAATTATTTATATTTAGATAATTAGCCACGTTACATACACTACCAGAACTAAACGAAACTTAGAACTTAGAACATAGAACATAGTACGTTAATACTGTTAATTATATATATGATTTTCATGTGTAAATAGACTTTCCCTGTATTCGAGCGCATACGATTAAACATTGACAAAGCTAATAATGAGCAGAGTAGAACAAAAGATTGTTCACGGATCAGCAACAGCATATTGTTACTCTTCGTTATATAATTTATCACATAGTGTGGATTTTTCAGTGCATTTTTATACTTTATAGGCTTAGTATTATGTACATAATTTCTCTTGATTTTAAGTGACGATATGGCCCTAGTTAGTACACACGTCAAGCCTAGTGGAGAAGCTGGCTCTCTAGTGCAACTGTTGGAACCATACCTACATGTATTCGGCGGCAGATTTGCAACTTGAGGTTTATATAGATAGCCAGATGAGCACTAGAAAAAGCCCTGCCGCCATGCTATGGTTTCATCACGATCTTTTCCTTCACCGGAAGCCCAGGCTCATTTGTAAGGGTAACGTCCTTTGATACGGAGTGACTACACAGATGACCTATCATCGCTTCAAAATCTCTTCTAATGCTGATCGAATTAGTTGTCTTTCCATAGTAAAAATTTATCGTCAAGCGTTCTCAGGCTGTCAAGTGTGGTTACTCTACGTTTAGTATAATATCACCTACGGATCTTGCATTAGTTAAACTCAAGTGACTCGTTACCCGAAACCCTAAACCTATAAAGCATAAAGACATGACAAAACATTGTTCACATAATTAACTTCAAAATCATTCCTAGACACGGTTAATCTTAGTTTAGCATGTTCTAAAGAATCCTTATCCTTACTAGCATTATAAATCTGAAAGTAAGTTAGTTTGTTTGTATGTTACGCTTTCACACCTAAACAGCTGAATCGATTATGATGAATGTTGGTACAGTGATATATGGGGAACCTGGAGACGGTGATAAGCTACTTTCTCTTGCGAAAACCTTATAGGAAGTAAGGTAATGAAAGGGATAAACTTTGTATGAAACTTTTGTTGCGTCATCCGATTTCTATGTCAAAATCAATATTAACGTAAGCTAAGCCGCACGTAAAATCTAGTAAAAGAATAAATAAACAACTATGACTTCCACGTTCAAAATTTATTCCTAAAACTTAAAAATTTAGTTGAAGTTTGAATTAATTTATTTCCAAATTCTGTTTAGTTTTCTGTAAATATAAATTGTAAAATATATATCAAATTGATTACCGTTTATTTAAGATATTTATCAAGTTAGCATACTTATAGATTTTTCTCATTCGTGCCTGTTTCATATTATACTTTTTATTTCACGTTTCGGTTAGCGTCCGTTCTATTTGAGCTTTATTTCATTGCATGTTGATAAAAGGATTTAAAGAACCCGATATGCGGCACCGATTGTTTATTTTGAACTTTAACGTGGTCGTAGCTTTGTTATCGCCAATATATTAATTGCGCTTTTTATAATTTCGATATATGGCTGCAAAAGTTGATACTATTGAGTTTCTCAACTCTCTCCGATCCCGCCAATACTGTCATTATCCTGATGGAAGGAATGAGTTTACTCACTACGTATTAGCGTTTTGCAAACCCACATAGACCTTTTTTTATTGTTATTTATTTGTTCTGAGAGCCGGTGGTGATCGGCCAGAATTTCAGTGACGTGTTTAAATTTTTTGCTATCAATATCAGCACACGATATTAGGATAATTAATTTTGCACTCATTTAATATTCAAGTAGTACAAGAGATCTGTAAATTAAATTCGTATTCAAGTATAAATCTCATTGAATGGATATATTCGATTTCATATTACATATATGGTTTACTTATTTGATAAAAAAGTTACTGCTACTACAGTACTTGTATATAAAATATATTCTGAAATATATTACTAGCTGTGTCCGCGGCTCTGTTTGAGTGGAACTACAATTTTATTTCGTCATTTGCATAAAAAAGTGTTATACAGCCTGTAATACTCAGGGCTAATGTAGCATTCTAATGGTGAACGAATTTTAGAAATCGGTCTAGTATTTCTTGAGTTTATTCATTACAATCAAAAATAAAAATCTTTCCTCTTTATAATATTAGTATAGATTTACAGAAATATTATGAATAACAAAGCTACTACAAATACTGTTTCATAAAGTTTACACGAACCAACGATCAAAGTTATAATGATAATTTCAAACCCCGAAAGCGAGGTGGCAGCTCATGAAATGCGCCAACAATTTTCTTATATCTTTATTTATTTTGGAAGCTTGAAATTTATGAGTTTACTATACTGGTCGTGAAAAATATTTTAAGGAATCAAATTTAAAGCTTAATTATGGGTTGAAATGAAAATATAATACACACGCTAAAGTAATAAATGAAACAACAAATTGACGATAAGGTAATAATGAGCACTTTGTAAAATATCGCAAAAATAATTGTATGTATTAATTAAAGATTTAAGCAGATAGCAAGCTCTGATAAAATTATTTATTACTTCCTATTTATGATTAATTTAGAACCATTATCAAATGTAACCTAACTAACCTAATTTTATAATTCAAAAGCCGTACCGATACAACTGATAGAAGTAGTCCAGTGAAATGTGAATAGTTGCTGAAAATCAATGAAAAGTGTGAAAAAATATGAAAAAAAGAACGGATAAATCACACTCTCGGATGAATGCTGAATCGAGCATCCAAACGAAAGGACGAGATGAGTGTCATCCACGTTTTCTACGCTGCGAAACCTGAAACGTTTCCAAATACGAGAACACGGCTGTTGCACCTGTATAAAGCGCTACGTAAAATGTTGCACTTTAGAAGAACCGTTTTTGTAATGATATAAATATAAGCAAAAGTAACTTTGCAATAAAATTATGTTAGTAGTCATTACGGATAGTAGTATAGTGCCGGGGACTAAAGAGTTTTTATTATAAAATATATACTACAACAGATAAACTAAATTTTATTTTTATACAAATGTAATTTCTCTCGATTTCGTTCGCTTGTACTTCAATTATATTTCATATAATTTTAAGACCTACATTAAAACTTCTTGTATACGATATTATTATGTTAAGTATAAGCGACACTATCAAACTCTTTTTATATGCCCATTGAAGCGCATTTACATTGCGATAATATATAAAGAAATGCGTTTACTACAAACGCGAACGCTTTATTGAAGCGATGATAGCTCAGTGGTGGTGTGTACGACTTCACGTCAAGGGACCTGGACCAGGTGAGATTATGGCCATAACGCTAAACCTTAAGTATAAATAAAAAAAAATGGCCATAATCTCACCTCATCTTAAAAAACGATACGGCCCAAGTTGGTAGACACGCTAAACCTGTGGAGAAACTGGATCTCAAGTGCAACTGCCAGAACACACATATTGGTATTTGGCGGCAGGTTTTCAACTTGAGGGTGGTAGCTAGCCAGGCGGGCATTAGAAAAAGCCCTACCACCATGCTATGGTTTCCTCACGATGTTTTCCTTCACCGAAAGCTCAAGCTCAAATATCAATTTATCAACGCTAACCTTAACTTTAAAAAAAAACTTTTAACATTTAGCACCTATCTCTGAGGAACCCTTTTAGTTTATAGGATTAAAAATATCCTATATGTTGGAAAAGTAAAGGAATAAGCTTCTTTACGTGTTTGTAATGCCATCTGTTGGCGTTTGAGATACCTTTGTCTATTAATCAGATCGACAACAGATGTCAGTAGATCGAGCCGAGGTTATCTATGTACGGTCGTAGTCATAAAGGTGCGGATATTGAGTAAGCGACACGACTAAACCACTGCATCGATTATGATGAATTTTTGTACAGAGATAGATGGAACCCGGGAGACGTAGATAGGCTACTTTTTTGTGGATTTTTTTTGTAAGTAGGTTAAACAGAGGATTAAATCTTGTTTGAATTTTTTTCTTGCGGCCTACGATCTATTTGACAAACTGGATATGAACGCGAGTGAAGCCGCACGTAAAATCTAGTACTCGTTATAAGCGTAACAAATTTCATTTATATTTGTTCAATAGATCAGGATAGTGCTCGCATAAGAAGTTAGACACAGAGATCAAATATTAAAATTAGCTCATTAATCAGCTTCTGTAATGACTACAAAGTACACCTTGATTATTATTTTTAATATTTAATATATCATTTCTGTATAATCTACCGTCAACAACAAGGAACATTTCAAGTGTAAACCCAATTTCGTTTCGATAGGAAATCAGTAAATCGAGGACCTAATTACGAACAGGTATGTAGGTGGCCGAAAAGGTTTTCTATATACAACGGACGTCCATATCCGCCGATATTGCGGTTATTACAACTGTATTGTGATATAACAACAGGTTAATGAGCGAGCACGTGATCGATTTATAAAATTATATATCATTTACCACGCAACCATATTGCTGGGTGGTAGAAAATAACAAGAACTTCTGACTCGATGGTAATGACTGATAGGCAGAGTTTCTGTGTCAGCTGGGTCACACTTTTCCCATATTATTTATTTTTGTTACTAAAAATTATAACCATAAACCTATCATTGTGATCTCATTTTTTGTTGATCACGTTTCAGAATCATTTACCACGCAACCATATTGCTGGGTGGTAGAAAATAACAAGAACTTCTGACTCGATGGTACTGACTGATAGGCAGAGTTTCTGTGTCAGCTGGGTCACACTTTTCCCATATTTTTTATTTTTGTTACTAAAAATTATAACCATAAACCTATCATTGTGATCTCATTTTTTGTTGATCACGTTTCAGAATCATTTACCACGCAACCATATTGCTGGGTGGTAGAAAATAACAAGAACTTCTGACTCGATGGTACTGACTGATAGGCAGAGTTTCTGTGTCAGCTGGGTCACACTTTTCCCATATATTTTATTTTTGTTACTAAAAATTATAACCATAAACCTATCATTGTGATCTCATTTTTTGTTGATCACGTATCAGAATCATTTACCACGCAACCATATTGCTGGGTGGTAGAAAATAACAAGAACTTCTGACTCGATGGTACTGACTGATAGGCAGAGTTTCTGTGTCAGCTGGGTCACACTTTTCCCATATTTTTTATTTTTGTTACTAAAAATTATAACCATAAACCTATCATTGTGATCTCATTTTTTGTTGATCACGTTTCAGAATCATTTACCACGCAACCATATTGCTGGGTGGTAGAAAATAACAAGAACTTCTGACTCGATGATACTGACTGATAGGCAGAGTTTCTGTGTCAGCTGGGTCACACTTTTCCCATATTTTTTATTTTTGTTACTAAAAATTATAACCATAAACCTATCATTGTGATCTCATTTTTTGTTGATCACGTTTCAGAATCATTTACCACGCAACCATATTGCTGGGTGGTAGAAAATAACAAGAACTTCTGACTCGATGGTACTGACTGATAGGCAGAGTTTCTGTGTCAGCTGGGTCACACTTTTCCCATATTTTTTATTTTTGTTACTAAAAATTATAACCATAAACCTATCATTGTGATCTCATTTTTTGTTGATCACGTTTCAGAGCTTCAAGTACCGAAAAGCTAGAAAATAAAACAGACAGCGACGATATCTGATGGATTGCTTATGTCTTGGTAGTTGTCCTAGATTATGGATTACGATGTCTTTGATATTAGATAAGTTAAGGTTTATATATTGAACAGTATTGTGCACATTTACAAATACTATGAATTAGTATTTGGTGGCCTTAAAACCGTTAAAAATACTGAAATTATCGAATATCACCTACTATGAATATAATTTAACACTTATAATAATTCCCTAAAATTGGCATGTAATTTTACAATAATTAAAAATAATAAGACAATTCTATTTAAACCCCCGTTAAATCGACTTTCATTGTGAGCTGCATAAATAAAACGTATTTGTGAACGTAGAAACAGACCCCTTTACGATTTAAGCCCTTAAGCTAGCATGAAAGGGTACGTACCATTTCATTTATTTACAAACGAACACAAACATTTTCGTTTGTACACAATGCGAATAGTTTTATAACTCATAACCATGGTTTTAAAGACTCGTTTGAACCGGCAACGAATCAAGGTCGCGCCATTGTTCGTGAAGTAGGCATCCGTACCTACTGACTATTAGAAATGTTACCAATTGCGTTTGTGTTCACAAACTTAATGAACTGCGTTCGCTACAGTTATTTAGCAAAAGAAAAAAAATAACTAAATGCATACATACATTTGATAGCTGGTTTCTTTTTGTAATGGTACCTACGAGTCTATCAAGAATAAGTTGTGAAAAAACCCGCCCAATGTAATAATCTAAAGCAGATTAGAGTATGTTTTTACATAGACTTCGTGTACTCAATTATTATGACGTTCATTGGAATGTTTGTATCCACAATACAAATAACACAACATGATTACATTGCCCGTATTTATTTCCGGTTATTGCAAATATATATAGAAAGATATTATGGACATTAGAAGTGAAACTAATTTAAAGTTATATATGCCTTTTAATTAATTCAAAATATATATATATGTATATTTAATACGAAGCTTTATATTTACCAGTAGTTATAAATATAATGTAGTAAATGTATTCATTCCTAAATATATATATATATATATATATATATATTATATATATATATATATACGCATCTAGAGCCGTGATAGAAGAACGTGGCCTTTTCTTTTAATACAGCACCTACTACCAAATTTTGCAACAAAGTGCGTAAAAATGTTCGACTTGAAATATGCAATTCATTTTAAAAATTAATTATATTAGACAAGGATTGTATACTTTTTTCTTTTTGTAAAATGAAACATGTGTAAATTTTCTAACTAATTAAAGTATAGTTGTCAATTAGAAAAATGGGAAAGTAGAATAGCCGAGTGGACTTTCTTGTAAAGAAAGAATTCTTAAAAAAATGTTTATGGACATCAATATTTGATCTACTGATTTAGGCAATGTTTGCCATTAAGATTCGAGATAATTTCTTTGAAGTTGCGAAAATAGTTTATGCGATCTCCTTACGTACGGGTCAAAGTCCAACAGGGTCGAAGTTCAACAGGCATCGTACTACGCGCGAATTTTTAAACAGAACCCTTACTCAAGTTCGGTCCTTAGCATATGTATTATTTTAGATATCACAAGGAAAGCTTTATTCAGGCTTTATTACTATAGTTTTCTTATATTGTGTAAAGAGTATACTAAACTTTGTAAATATTACAATTAAACAGTGTTATCGTTCTACTTATATCATGGCTGTATTAAATTGATCCAGACCAGCATTCGGATACCTTTTGAATTTTGAACAATTACAAAAGCAACAATAGGTGGGCGTCTGTGCAATAACGAGGATAATAGACAGTAACGGGTGTAAATATACATATATAGTTCGAGTGTCACCACAGACTTACATATCTTCGCTTTGTTGTCTCAAAACCTCGTTCTACCGTTTCGTACATGTTGCGGCGCACTTGAGTTGCAAGTCGGTTTAATGAAGCCTAAATGGGCCATGGCAATTTATTTCCAGATGGCAAATCATCTGCGGGTTCTACATAGTCCTGTGAGAGTGCTAATCTTTTCAACCATATAATCTTTTATATGCATCTATTCGTAAAATGCCTAAAAAAATAAAATTAATAAAACTTTTACCGCTTTTAGTTAGGAAGTGTAATGTTCATATCCATACAAATGATATATTGCACAGTATTTACTTTTTTTAATTTCATTTCATTTGAAACAAAAGCTGTTACTTAACACGGTAAAGTTACTGTTTCATTTAAACATTACATCCATTTTCCTGAACATTTTCTTGATTTTTGGGGCAGTTATCATAAAAGGTAAGTTATGTCATTTTAATTTTGTGAAATATGTAGTTGTACTACTTTCTAGTATATACTAATAGATAATAGTATAAAATGCCTAAAAATAAAAATCATTGGATTAAAAGAATTTGTATTTTATTATGAAGTTGTAAGCATAGATTCAGTAGTGTACAGAAGAATGTAAGAGTAGGTACAATCTACGATATTTATATTTCTGGAAACTATATTTTAAAAGAGAAACGCATTAAAGCATCCTACTCTGTATATTTACATCTATTAACTTTATAAATCGGAAAAGTTTATTTGTTTGAACGCGCTAATGTAAGGGACTAATAGTCGGATTTCAGAAAATTGATATTTGATAGAGTAATCATTGAGGAAGGCTTTAGTCTATTTAACATAATGTTACTACCAATAGGAGCAAAGCTGTACTGAGTAAAATTCCAAAAATGGATAAAAATGATTAGATCATTTTTTATTATAGTCCCACGCGAACAGTCACAGGCACAGCTAGTCATACTATACATTCCTGATTAAACATTATCCAAGTACCTATAGAAGATTCAGTTTCTTAAATTAGTTATAATTAAAAATGTAATACATACATATACATATATATATATATATATATATATATATATATATAATCAAGCATTTCTATTTGATCTCTTAAATTTCTATAGCACATATTTAAGTGGGTGAAATAGATAAGGTTACTCTCTTATACGATTACAAGCGTATTAAATTTTCAATACCAAGCTAGCCCGTAGACAGCTCGTAAGCATTTCGCCAAATTGCTATGTCACAATACCAGGATTTTAAAACAATATGAGCAGAGTCTTAATCTAGACATGAGGCTTGCGAAGCCAATGAAGCAATGAAGGTGTTATATGACACATTTTATCTTACGTTCGATGCGAAAGAAGACTAAATATTTTTTATAATTGAATCTATATAATACCTCATTAAAAATAAATTTTTTAGCTACATTGCTCGAACAGAAAAGGGCAAGATATGCCATAGTTAAACGTTATTTATACCTTTACAGAAAATAGCATTAAAAAAAAGTAATGTGTATCACAAATACATTAAATTAAATGCAACATTAATTATTTACGTTTATACTGCTAATGAAGTGATGATGGCTCAGTGTGTATGAACGACGCATCATGGGACGTGAGTTCGAATCCACCTGTAATGAGATTGAACTTTCGGTGAAGGAAAACATTTTGATGAAATCATAGTATGGTGGTAGGGCTTTTTCTAATACCCGCCTGGCTAGCTAACACATTCAAATTTTGCTGCCAAATACCTATAAGTATGTTCCGGCAGTTGCACTTAAGATTAAGAACCAATCTCTCCACTAAGCTATAGTGTGTCCACCATCTTCTACCACATTATTACTAAACATTAGGTGAAATTGTGACCATAAGGCTAAAACCAATTAACTATAGAAAATGACAAACATTCAAACAAAATAGAGGTTGTCACCAAGTACTGCTACTAGTAATATAAGTAAATAAATAAAAATGAACGCTTATTTTTTCATTTTTATCCTGTATGTATTCCTCAACCAATAATCTGATTAAGATAAAACTTTGGTAAGCTGATTTGTGTAGGTACTTTTGTAAAAGTTTCTTACTCAAAAAAATGTCTAGAATTATTTTTTTATGTTGTTTATAATATATGAGTATATAAATGTCAATGTATGTATGTAATCGACTTTCTACATTATATAATATAACACATAAATTTTGTAAATATTTCGTGACAAAAAAAGAAAAAAATTATGATATCTACATATGTATCCTCTATACCAGGAGTACAATTCTAAATTATACACTTAAGCTGTACTATAAATACCAATTTCTATTAGTAATATTAAAATAAGTATCCCTAATTATTATTTATATCTATCCTCAAAGATTACGAAAAAAAAAAAATATTGTGTTTGGTCCTCATCTGAGTACATGCCGTGACCACCCCTCAATAAAACAGTATTTAAATGTTAGTTTAACAGTTTTTCTCTAAAACATATTGTGTGTACCTATTATATTATGTTACGTTAGTGACCCATACCTTAATTGGTTAATAAACACTAAGTGGTGTTTCAACCGTATACCGAGCACACCTAGTAACAAGTAAATAGTGGGAGGTAATTTTAATATAATACAATATAAACTAAGCAGAGTTAATATTATGGTAATTTAATATTAAAAGTACTATAAATATACACCCAGACGTACTCAACACACAACAACTGGCAATTATGCTCACGACACAGAAGTCAGTCACATGTAACGATAGGGTTTACTCGGCAATCTTTTGTCTCAATAGCAGGGCTAAATATCACTGCACCATGAGACCTGACTCACATATTATCTAATATACAAAATACAAAATTTACTTCATATGTAGGTAACCAGTTTTAACACCGCCCTCCATCCTAGCTACCACACTAAAGTTTAACATCTGCAGCCAAATACCTATAGGTGAGTTCCGGCAGTTGGGCTTGAGAGCCAGTCCACCATCTTAAGCCACATCGTCACTTAACATTGGGTGAGATTGTGGCCATAAAGCTAAATCCATTAAGTATAATAACCACTGATGAAATTAGAAGTTAAAGTAATATATCATATTATATAACATTATTAATATGTAATTTTCGTAAACTACTTGTTATCTGGTGCAGTTAAAGTTCATTGCTTAATCTTTTATTGAATAATTAAAGTTAAACGTTATTCTGAACAAATTTATCAGAACATTCTAAATGATTAATAACGTGACATTATATTATATACAGGTTGCTGCAAATTCAATTTATCCTGCGTTCGTGACGTCGTCACTATAATCGAGTGTCACAGTCTGTCGTGATACACTAATGACATATCTGTACACGTAATAAGGATGCAACTCAATTTCACTCTCCCCTCATAGTGCAAATCCTGCGGTAACTGCAGTGTATAGTAGTTGTCATCTACTCAAACACTGACATAACAGCGCTGACCTCAATTATCTCTAATACTGAAAATATCTCCCATATATGAATATTCAAATGATGGTATTAACACGTACAATTCGTAGTAGAACATTTTAAAAGCAGTTTTTACAGTGAATATGTAGGCTGCTACTAAAAGCGTTTTCTGACAATTATTATTTTTGATAATACTATTTCCAAGGCATATTGATATTGTGAAAAGATATCTGAAGTCGTGAATAAGTTTTACATATTTATTCAAAATTTCAAAAAAATATTCATACAATTACAAATAAATAAAACTCAAACAATCGTCGAAACTTTGTTGTAGCAGTAAAAAATGAAAGCGAAAATATCATTTCATTCGTTATATTTACCCAGCTTCGGGGTTCTGACAGGCAGCAAAAGTTTCGAGCGAAAATCGAATTAAGCTACGTAGAGTTCTAATATTATATTCCATCCAAAACCTAAAAATGAATTCTTTCACATTTTCAAACATGTTTGAAACGAAAAATTATACAAAATATTTTACGATGATTAAACGTAATATAAATTCTATTGATATACATATAAACACTGGCTGTGTCTGCGACTTCGTTCGCGTGGAATTAAAAATTATTTCATAATTTTTGCCCGCTTTTGTATTTTGTTCAATGCAGGTTTGTTAGTAGTATACTAGTGATATTATTACTAGTGGTAGCATGATATTAAATAGCCTAAAACCTTTCTCAATTATTGTTCTATCAAATACAAAAAATATTTTGAAATCCGACCGCTAGTTTCTAAGACTAGCGCGTTAGCAAACAGACTTTTAGGCTTTATAATATTATAATATAGATTCCTCAGTAGCAGTTACTTTGATATATGTATAATGTACACATTAACGATATATTATCCCAATCGATATTTATTTCAACGTATGCTATTTTACATTTTTTTTTGTAAAATAATTTCCTGATTATTACTTGAAAAAAAAGAACACATAATTAAACGCATAACTAATTACTTACTAGTAATTATATCTTGTCCTAGTAATACTTTAATTATTTTTTATTATCTGTATATCAAAAAATGCCTATTTGTATATATTATACACACATCGAAAAACCTTAACGTCTTTTGTCCGATCACCATAAAAATTGTTATTCTGTCCCTAAAGGCGATAGATACTAAACCTATTAACACCTGCTAGATCAGTTTTAATCGTTTAATTATGAATCATAATATTAAAGCACTACTATTAAAGTCTATATTCCTTCTGCAACTTAAGAAATAAAAGATAAAGACAAATTAAAAATACCCTACAAATATGGTTCATTAGAAAGTAATAGATATCGAGCATAATAAACACAGCATCAAACAATGACTATATCATAGTCTGATTTAATATATTAAATACAAGAAAACATTTCACATCTCACTTACCATGGGCGGATTGCTATTTAAGAAATAATATCTCAGCCAGTCCTAGATATATTCCAATAAAATCTAAGATATCTACAAAATACATCTAAATTTAGGTGCATAAAATATTATCTACCAAAATGTGCTCATTTAATCTACACAAAGCAAAACTTTTGTAAACCCCCATCCGTATCAACTATATTAAACCATACATGTAAATAAAAAATGAACAGCTACCACGCGTATTGTGATAGGTGAAATTAAAAATCGTGTGACTAGAAAAATCTATGCGTCTGATGTTTCGAGAGTCATGCCACGGCGACTAAATGTAACGTGAACAGAAAAAAAAACAAACGACCTATACTACAAAAGATATAAAAATCACGAGCCCAATGTAACTACGTGACTCAATCGCATACAAGGCTGTAAGGGTCCACTTTGATAGCTGCCACTCTTAAGTTTGTGTGAGTGTTTATGTTTGTTTTGTGTATCAAAATAATAATTTCAATAAAAAATTCAATTATATACGTGTTAATAAAATACGAGAAAACGGTGCATGAAATCAAACATATACTTAAGTATAAAATTTTCAAGGTGAAGATTTCGCAGGCATATACGTAATAATTGATAAAACATATATTTTTAGAGGTGAAAGGTCTATGAATGTTCATCCTTCTCATTGTATTTCACTGTGTGCGGTAAATCGTGAAGACATAATTAAAAGTGATTACGAAAATCACACACTAGTTATCTAAATATGTTTCAGTATTAGATTAGGTAGGTGTTTTGTTACATACATTTATTTTGTTGTTTAACTTTGATTATAATTTAATTTAATAGTAAGAAGTATGAACACAATTATGTCTGACTGGATTACAATCATCATACTTATGGCATAACACTTACCTACGTGATACGCTCAGTCATGTAGCGCTTCAGGATTAGCCGATATATATGCAGTAATCAAAGATGATGGCTGGGAACTATACACAACTGTGCTTCGAGTCGCGACCGCCATGACTCTAGTGGTAAGCTTGTCAACATTTCGGTATAAATTAATGTATGTTCTGCTACTGAAAGTTTGACATGACAGCACCACAGTGATGATTGGCAATGAATTCGGCCAACGTATTAGGCAAATGGATCCGCCATTTTGACGCAAGATAATATTATATAGTACAAATATGAACACTAAACTTTCAACTTGTGTAGCTTTTGCTGATTAAATACCCCTCTAAATAATTCGCAAATATAGCTCAATAATGAGTTCGTGAAATATATATTCTGAATTAATATTTAAGTTTGAAATCATTCTGTTGATATAAAAATTAATTACGGATGAATTAACACACCATTTACAAATTGATTTAATAATGAAGTACTTATAATATAGTTCGAATATAAACGTAGGTAACGAAATGATTCAGACCAGGAGCGAATTGAATACTGTCCATTATTACCTAAAGTAAGTAATGAACTGAGTTGTAATATAACTATCATGATATATAAGATGATTTAAAAAGTAAACTTAAACTGACTTGTAATTATATTTAATCTAAACTGTACATTGTCGATATGTAGTGACTTACGGCTATATAAAAAATATATATTCATTGTAATAAATATAACTTCAGATTATTAACATTCAAGCTAATAATGTAAATAAATTTTGTTTCAAACTGTCTCTAACTTGAATAAAAAAAAATGTAATAAATAAAAATTGTTTTAGTTACAATTCTTTCTATTAAACTAATATGCCGGATATTATTATTCGAGGCATTGTTATTGATAATAACAACAAGAACTTTTTTGTGTTGTGTCGTAGCTGAAAATGGCACCCGAGATCTCTCTTTACGCTTATGGGACCGACTAAAGGTAATTGTAAAAGAAAAGGTAAAAAATATATATTGCCGTCCCATGAGGATGTTATTTTTTTTTATAGTTATGTAGTTGTATAGGCTATGAGTTGAACCTATATGATAGTTTATGTGCGTCTATTTCACGGTCGGGTGCCACCACCAGGCGTGAGACATGCGGGATAGGTCGCTCCATCAGTCCCCCTTTAACTATCCCATTATATACAACGTAAAAATGATAGACTTAGAAGCGATTATTTAACCGGATAACTCGCACTATCTTATATGGGCTTTGCACTTATTCATTTTGCACGATGCATGTTAAGCATTTTCTACCAGTCATCCAAAGATGCGTGCAAATTTTGTATGCACAATGTGTTTAACATATATTAAGTAAATTTTAGTTATACATTATTATTTACATTATTATTATACATATTAGCGTTATGGCCACATGCTGACCTGATGTTAAGTGATAATATGGACCAAGATGGTGAATACGCTAAGCCTAATAGAGGAACTGGCTCTCAAGTGAAACCGCCAGAACACACCTAAAGGTGTTTGGTCGCAGATTATCACCTTAAGGGTGATAGCTAGCCAATTAGGCATCAGAAAAAGCCCTACCATTATGCTATGGTTTCATCACAATGATTTCTTTCACCGAAAGCTCAAGCTCATTGTAGGGATTCGAACTCACGTCCATAGACGCGGCGTCCGTACACACTACCAACTGAGCTTGCAAAGGCAGAAACTTGTGTAAAAGTTTCATAAAAATAAAAGAGTACTACTTACGAGTATTTACTTTGCGTTTATGCATTTACCTACCGATCAGTCTTTCTCTTGGGAGTGAGCCAAGCGACTGTAAGCCTAATATCCATGGTGTATTATGCCTATATGGTAATTTATTTATATAACATTTTCATATAAGTCGAAATTATATTCTGAGGTCCCATACGCAACCTTTAGATATACCTTAGATTCGGTTCCTCAGTTTTATCTTTATTGACTTCACAAATAATTATATCAATATATAATTATAACAAATTCCCTTGTTGTTACTTTTGGCAGTAAAAGGATTTTTATGTTATAGACCTCTATTAAATTACTAGCTGTTTTCGCAGCTTTGTTCGCGTGGTATTATGTGTTACATTTCCATTCCCAGTACACTTTTTTCATAGACGAAAGATAACCTTTGTTCTTTTCTGTACCCTTGATACACCTTACGCAAAAATTTCAAAGTGATCGGTTGATTAGTTTAGTTGTAGAAGCGTAACAAACAAACATTCACATTATAAAATTAGTTAGGATTAATTCATGATTTCTTTCATTCAAATATTGCAAGATTTCATTTTTTTATGTGTAGGTACTATTGCTATTGAATGGTCTGGCACAGTTTAAAATGCATTGGTGATATCATATTTAATTTGGTAATATCTCCATACATATATTATATACATACATAAAAAAGCTTAGCGATTGACAATAATTAGAGTATTCCATATTTCTATATGTTCGACATAATCCTAAATACCTATTTATGCATAATATTATATTTTACTCTTATTAGTACTTTATACGTTTAATATGAGCTGGATTAGTCACGCTAACATAATGGTATTTGTATTCGTGAAATAATAGCAATGCTACCTAATTTACTTCTGGCACATTAAACTAGGTTTGACATTTATTAACACAAGTTCAGTGAAACACAGAATAGTAATTTTTCTTTTGGTAATTAATATGAACTTGAAAAAAAATAACGATAATATAAATTAAACCTTGTTTATGTTTTTGGTGATTTTTCTATTATATCACTAAGGACACGGTAACATTGGATAGTATACAGAGATATTTTTATCGCTTTGTAGAACTTAAACTCTTCCCCATGGAAGTCACAAAACTCTAGTCACTGTTGGAACACTACACAAAGTTATTTGGCTGTTGTCACATTGTTGCGAGTAGAGAGAAATAATTAGAATAGACTATATCAATAGAAAGGATACACAGAGTTAGAAATCAACAAAGATTTATAACTCTGTGTATCCTTTTTAAAACAAATTTCAATTCATACGAATCAGAATAATCGATAGGATATACGGTAGCAGTTCGTTGACTTTAATCTATAAAGGCAAATAGAAACATTTTTCAAAGGTACACTGTACACATAACAATGTTTATATTTCATTCCGTAGAGTTATTTATAAGTAGTAATCGTTGTAAAGCCTGGCTGTATATGAATAAATACCGTAACTAAATGGACATGGTTGAAAAAAGTAACTATATTTAAATAAATAGCGTGCGTCTAAAGCACCTAACGCATCTATCTTATTATGCATGCGTACCATCATAACTTCAGCACCAGGTTTTATTTCTTACAAGATATATCGATTCTGAAGGTAAACACTAAACTGGAGCACAAGTTTGATAGACCCTTATCAATTCTCGAAAGTCGGGAAATATGTTCACTTCCCATCACCATGACCGACGGAGCACGTAGGCGATTTAAATTACAAAAGAATAAATAACAAATGAAAAGAAAAAAATGAAACGAGCACAGTACGGTAAATTACTCAATAGTAAAGTATTATTTATTTAGCACCTAATTACAATCGCAAGGTTTGCGTGATAGAACGCGTTTCTTTTCTGAGTTGCGCCGAGTTTTTTTTTCGACGTTACGTTGTTAAACTGCATGGTCACGGAACGCGCGAGTCGTCCGTTAGTCCTTATTTATGAATAACTATAACTAGACCAAGACTTTGTTCACTCGAAATTGATTTGATACTACACGGGAAATATGTAACTTATATAGACAGGATAAAGATAGGTTTTTAATTTTTAATTAAACATCAAAACCTATATATTCGTGAAATTCTGTAATTTTTGTAAGATTCACTAATCTATAGAACGCGAAAACGCATAAATTGTTTTTCATAACATACTTTATTTAAAAGAATATATGGTTCTATTCTTATAGGGTTTCTAAGAATTAATATTATAAAGCGGAATAGTTTGTTTAAACGCGTTAATTAAAGGATAGTCTGATTTCAAAAATTCTTTTTGTATTTGATAGAGCAATCATGGAGAAAGGTTTTAGGCTATTTGACATCCCGCTACTACTAATATGAGAAAAGCTGTATTGAACAAAGTTACAAAAACGGGCCAAAAATGTTAGGTAAATTTTAGTTCCATGCGAACGAAGTCGCGGATATAGCTAGTTGGTTATAAGTACATTAGCACCGTGTGCAACGGCCTCACCACCACGCATTGTAGGATCAATCTAGGCATTAATCATCCAGTATATATTATTCAATGACCTCAATTTCTAATGTTTGATACTGTAAAAAATACTTTTGCCTCGACGTTAAGCGGGAATATCTACGAGATGCTGTTGTATCATAGCCCGTTCGCTTTATCGATATCTGAAATTATTTTTATAGGTTTAGTGTTATGACGTTATTACAGAGTAATAAGTTTTACTTAGTTACGTAGTAAAATAGAACTTTAGTTACTTAGAAATTTTACGCTGTTCCTATACACGAAGTGTCGCTTGACACTGTGGTCGAGTTGATTGACTTTTTTATACTTTGAAATAAAACTAATTTAAACGGATTTTATCGCGGTTATTTATTTATTTTGATCCCGACGTTTCGAAAGCTTTTCAGCCTTCGTGGTCACGGGGCGGACTGAGATGTAGGTTGTCCAAAAAAGTTCATGTTACTGTGTCTACCTTCAACAACTACCTACCTACATCTCAGTCCGCCCCGTGACCACGAAGGCTGAAAAGCCTTCGAAACATCGGGATCAAAATAAATAAATAACCGCGATAAAATCCGTTTAAATTAGTTTTATTTCAATGAATAATATTCGCGTAAACAAAAGAAATCATTATTTTTATACTTTATAGGATTTAGCGCCTGGGCCATACTCTCACCTGATATTAAGTGACAATGTGGCCCAAGATGGTGGACACGCTGAGTCAAGTGAAGAGACTGGGCTCTCAAGTGCAACTGCCGGAACACACCCATAGGTATTTGGCGGCAGATATTCAACTTGAGGGTGGTAGCTAGCCAGTTGAGAATTAGAAAAAGCCCTACCACCATTCTATGGTTTCCTCACATTGTTTTCAAATTATTTTTAATAATGGCCGGTTCAGCGCAATAATTTCCTTATAGATATATGTGTGTGTTTCGAAATGAGTCCTACCTTAGATTAATCGTAAATAATAAAACTAAAAACAAACACACATAATAATAGAAAGTCTATTAATTATAAATGTATATATCATTATCAATAGCTAGAATGCAAGTGAACAAAAATATGACTAAGCAATCTATTCGCATGGCAATTTGTTTCCTGAAATAACGATGTTTATTCAATCATCAGCAATTTAGAAGTAATGTTGTTTGGATAGTTGGAATTTTGTAATAACTCTGAGCTTTCGGTAAAGAAAACCACCGTGATATACCTATCTATAGCATAGTGGTAGTACACTTTGATATGCTCGTTTAGCTAAGTACCACTCTTACGTCTAAAATTGCTCTCTCTGTACGTGTCCCAAAAACTGCATTAGGTATTGATGCGATGATAGCTCAGTGGTAGTGTGCACGACTTCGCGTCAAGGGACGTGGGTTCGAATCCAAGCACCTACAATGAGCTTGAGCTTTCGGTGAAGGAAAACATCGTGAGGAAACCATAGCATGGTGGTAGGGCTCTTTCTAATGCCCGCCTGGGTAGCTACCACCCTCAAGTTGTAAATCTGCCGCCAAATACCAATAGGTGTGTTCCGGCAGCAGCACTTGAGAGCCAGTTCCTCCACAGGTTTAGCGTGTCTACCAACTTGGGCCGTATCGTCACTTTAGGATCAGGTGAGATTATGGCCATAACGCTAAACCTTAAGTATATAAAAAAAAAGGTTCTAATCTAAGATCAGAACGTCAACTGACATAGGGTTAGAATGTGATCAGAGTACATATTTTTATTATTATGGCATCTGCTACTTTATATCCACAATTAACGGATACTAATTAACAACGAAACTCAGTATAATTACTTGTGGTCACATAAATAATTGTCTTGTGTAGGACTCGAACCCACAGCACTTCGGCGCGGCGGTTACAGCGAGGTAACTGCTTGAAGCGTAAGCCCTACTGTGCGACTTTAAATAAAAACTAAGTTGACATTACATAATTAACTAGAGGTCTCTCCTAAAGCTTCTGATATTCGGATGTATACACAAAAAAATGTATTTATGCGAGGTTTTATTTACGTTACAAGATAGTATAACTTTTGCTATTTCATTCCTATCAAAGTACTGTGCTAAAAAGAGAATTTTCACGCCCAAATTTTACATTCACGTGACAGAGATGCGTAAAATATTTTTTTTTGTTCGGTGAGATCCTTCAAAGGCCTGTTACCCCTTTGGTGTTGAAACTCGCTCGGTGGCTCAATTAAAAAGGCTTAACTTGTACGAGTCTGTGTATAGATGGGACCTATGGCAAGCCCGTCGACATTTAACGTTGCTTTTGACCGTATAGTTCTGTGTGTGAACTATCTATTTATTTGTAAATGTTAGGTAATGTTTAATACCCCAGCAAATCTAAATACTTTTGTTGTTTGAATCTCTTTAAACTTTTAATATTATGATATGTTGATGTAAAGATGTCAATATGTTACGTTGTTCTTTTTTTTTACACAATGCGAACTCTAATTCCTTTATATTGTGACTAGCTTTTACAGGCGCTACGCTCCTGCTAATATCGGATGACACAATAAAAAGTTTCATATAAAGTTTATACTTTTGATTACCCCACTTCTTGTAAGTTTTATTTTTTCGAGAAAAAGTATTCTACCTCCGTCTCCAGAATTCCATCTGTCTGTATACCAAAATTCATCGTAATAGATTCAGCGGTCTAGGCGTGAAAGCGTAACAAACTCACTTTCACATCTATAATATTAGTTAGGATAGTACAAATCGCTGGATATATTTATTATATAACTAACGAATATAGCACCGAACCGGGGAGCCGGAAAGGACAAGTGGGACTCACCCGGTAACTAGTCACCGGAAATAATCACTAAAATTCCACGATCATCAACTGCCTTCACGAGGTGATGCCGGTTTGAAGTAGCAACTATCCCATTTCCCCAATGGTTGGCTCGACCTGGTGGTTTACCAGACCTCCGTCCGAGCAGCTTGTTGAGCTACCCCTCAAACGGCCAGGCCAGTGCAATGATAGACCTTTCCATGTCTCCATGATCTGGCCTATGACAGTGAAAGGGCGTGAATGTATCGGCCCTTCCTACAATTCGCTCGTATAATACGAGAAAGAGTATGCTGTGAGGTGTTTTTTTAATATGTATATAAGCTTTACATTATGTCCATAATTTCACCACATGTTAAGAGACGATGTGACCCAAGGTGGTGGGTACTGTATGCTTAGTGGAGGGACTGGCTCTAAAGTGCAACAGCCGGAACACACCTATAGATATTTAGCGTCAGATTTTCAACATGGCATTTGAAAAAGCCCTACCAACGTGCACCATAATATGTTAATAATCATAGGTTTAATTTTTTACAAACAAACTTCAAAAATCTTGTTACAAAATAAATTCGTTTTAGCGTCAATAAAAGAAAATATAATTTATAGGTAATATCGGAAGCTTTACGGTTAGTTGAATACATACTTCCGTTCACGTTCACATATACGGTTTCTTAGGTATATTCTAGACCAATTTGTCTGATACGCTGTAAATCGATCTAGACGTGGCGAAGCGATAAATGTGTTATTAAGATGACAGCTATAAAATTTATACCCCGACGATGTATTTACTTATCTATACAAATAAATAAAATTGGAGTGTCTGATTGTTATGTCAAAAGAACAGCGTTTACTAAATATATTTAAAAGTATATACAGGACGAAAAGTTCTATCTGTTTATTCAGGCTAATCTCTGAAACGGCTAGACCGATTTTGACGGGTTTATCGCTGGCAGATAGCTAATGTTATATAGAGTGACTTAGGTAACTTTTATTTTAGGAAAATATAGAATTTCGCGCAGTTTTTTTTTAGTTCCAAGCGTACGAAGACGCTAGCACAGGTAGTTATTTATATAATCTAACAGATATTCTTAGGACCATGTGAAGTACATATTTTTACAGGAAATATTGTCTAAATCACATTATGGTGTACCTATAAAATATTCTCGGGTACTATTAAATAGATACTATATGATTCCACTATTAATATACAAGTGTTTCGTGCATCAAAACCGGGAAAGGTTTATAAACTAGATTAACTAGATACCATATGAAATACGCCATAGTAACAATTGAGAGAATTGTCTTCAAATCTACACCTAAAATAAAATTTTCCTTGAATAGTTATCCGAAAGTAATGCCATAAATTATATCAGTTTATAGATTAATTGCGTCCAGCAGCCGCCGGAATATTCATTGTAACATTGAGGAATGTGACTGAAGGCTGGATTTTATTTTTAGCGTTTATAAAAGTCTGCGTCTTACTAATGAGATCCGCTGAAATATCGTTCAAAACCAGACAATGATAATCTAATACGTATATATTATTTTAATTTTTAATATTTACACGTTTATAATGCAATTACGATGTCTCTTGCAGATAATAAAAAACATTTCTAAATATAAACTAGGAAATAGATTAATTGAATAGAAAAAATAAATAATTGATTTAAATTCAAAATTATCGTAATAAAACATTATATTACGCATAATGAAATGTATAGAGAACGAAATTTAATAACTTTTATTATTAAAGATTAAAATTAACATAAGAAAAACATAAGTTGTGGTAATACTAGGACAGCGGCCTGCTGGCTGTGCATATAACTTGCATTAGAATAATCACCTATAATATGCAAAAGAGAAATATGTAATGTGACCGCACTAATGAATACACGTTTCATTATAAGGACACTACAAGTTTAATCTAAATACTTTAAACTTAGTGTATTCTCTCATCACCGTCTATTTGCAGCTAAAAAAAGTGAAAAAAATTTAAATGTGGATTCCAGAAACGTCGAAGAGTAGCAATTGACAGCAAAATAACGAGAACGAACAGAACAATGGGTCTCGATTCTGGTTCTTAGCGTAATAGCGTCTGCGGCATTGTTCATACGATACAGATAAAACAGCTTCTAGTGTCGATTCCACAAAGCACTTATTAATGAAAATGTTCGATGTCACACCACCACTTACGATATTGTTTATCCAATGTGAGGAGAATCTAGTATCTAGTAAACACGATAACAGCAAGATAAACGTTGAGTTTTTTATACTTTAGACATTTTTTTTTTTATAGTTCAAGTTTAGCGTTATAGCCACTATCGTACCTAATGTTAAGTGACGATGTAGCCCAGGATGGTGGACACGCTAAGCCTAGTGGAGGGACTGGCTCTAAAATGCAACTGTTGGAATACACCTATACGTACTTCGCGACATATTTTCGACTTGAGGGTGGTAGCTAGCCAGGCGGGCAGTAGAGAAAGCCCTACCACCATGCTAAGGTTTCATCATGATGTTTTCCTTTAGCGAAAGCTCAAGCTCATTGAAGGTAGATACGAGTTCACGTCGCTTGACGCGGCGTCCGTACACACTAACTGAGCTATCTCGTTTCATAGCTTCGCGCATAGTGTTATGGCCACAATCTCATCTGATGTTACGTAACAATGTACCCAAGATGTTGGACAAATATCTATAGTGGTGGTCTATAGTGCCTTTATATTATATATTACTAACTATATATAAATTAACAATAAACATATTTTCATAACCTAAGCCAATATAATTATATATGCTTACATCATGTTTTGGGCATCATACTAATATTATAAATGCGAAAGTGAGTTTCTTTATTCGTTTGCTTGTTACGCTTTCACGTCTAAACCGCTGAATCATTTATGACGAATGTTGGTACAGATATAAATGAGATCCTGGAGACGGAGATAAGGTATTTTTTTCACGAATTTATACTGCGTCATTCGATTTGTTTGACAAAATCAATATTAACGCGAGCGTAAGTCGCACGTAAAATCTAGTTTTTAATAAATTTCAAAGTATTCCGTTATGGTCTAATTCAAACGAAATATATTTTAACTTTCCTATACTTTATCACGTATACTTTACACATTACTATACTTGCATTTATACACATACACTTACATTGTTCAGTCTGCATTGCTTATTTAAACAGATTAACATTAATTTCAATTTTCATACTGTCGTTTCTAGACTTTTTCTTTTTGTAATAAAAAATTAATACAATATTATTTTTAAGGGTAATAAAACATGGACTATATATAACTATATAGCGACCACATACACCGTATCAGTATCCGTAGTAGTAACAAGTTGTTTTTACAGATCAACAGCTGGATATCTATATTAATATTATATAGTGGAATATTTGCTTGTTTGTTAGAAATTAAGAGTCGGATTCCACCAGCTTAGGCCACATTGTCAATTAACATCAGCTGAGTTTGTGGCCATAATGCTAGAACCTATACAACTATTAAACTTTCCTTCTCTGTTTTTGTATAAGGAAAATATAGTTCCTTTCACGATTAATCACGTTGAAACTACTGAACTTATGAATGGAACTACGACCATTCGAATCCATTTACGAAATATTCGTACATGGATGTATTTCGATCAGCGACACACATGATAAAGGAGACCTAACCTTAGACCGCCCCCGTTAAGAGGAAAGGCGTTGCAACGCCTCCAGAAAGGTTTAGGAACCCCATCCTGGGAGTAACTGTCAGGGCTCAAAAATGGATTGCAGTCTGGAGCGGAGACATACCACTATCATCTCCATCTCCTCGTTGATGGCGAGCGCCCATTTCCCACCTACGTGTTTGGCCTGGCCAATGGCTTTCTGTAGGGCCATTTTACTGTCCGAACTTTTGCGGGTTCCCGGAACCGACTATGCCGATAGTGGCCGTACACATGGAGTGGTGTGGAGGAAAGCGCTCAGAGCTTAGTCATCTTCGGCGACCACCAAAACACCGCCCGCTTTTGTGGACGGTTATTGCTTTGCAGAGTAGACGTGTCACACATCTTTGTCATCGTATCTCGAAAGCGGAGGGCGGACGCGTCCACGTCGTACACAAGAGAAGGCCATAACTATAACATGGAGTACACCCATCTACAAATCTTTCCACTTCGAATGGTCGTACTTCCATTCATAGGTTCAGTAGTTTCAACATAATAAGCATCAAAGGAACTGTATTTTCCTTATAAAGAAAGTTTAATAGTTGTATAAGTTCTAGCGTTATGATCACAATCTCACTTGTGTTATGTGGCAATGTGGCCCAATGTGACACTCTAAGCCTAGTGGAGGGACTGGTTCTCAAGTGCAACTACCGGAACACACCTATAGATATTTGGCAGCATATTTTCAACTTTAAGGTGTTAGCTAGCCAGATGAGTATTAGAAAAAGAACTACCACCATGTTATGGTTCATTACGATGTTTTTCTGCACCGAAAGTTCAAGCTCATTGCTGGTAGATTTAAACTCACGTCCATTGATGCGGCATCCGTACACTCTACCAACTGAGCTATCATCGCTTCAGTCCTATCGTAATACAATATGTTAATGATGTTAGTGTTGTAATTATATTTGTTTACGTTTAAAATTTGTCAGTACTGCTTTTGATTTATTATTTGATTACAAAATAGATGCATGTGAATGAGTTCCAACAAATAGAAACGGTATTATTTACAGAACGCTCTTTGTATATACAACAAAAAATTCGCGGAAAGCGCATCCATAATTAATCTATGGATTACAAAATACAACTTTGCTACGTCGTACGCTAGATAGTATCTTTTTAATCCAAGATGCAGCATATATGTATAAGCCTGTTCTAGTGTGTTCTTATATGACATGTTATTTTGCTGTTGTAAAGAAAAGGTTATTTGAACAGAGAAAAAAAATATTTAATAGAAATGAGGCGCTGTAAATTATGGTACGAAAATAGTAGTTTGATAATATCAGTAACTAAAATAATAATTATGTCCTTGTGGTTGTTGATGACCTTTGATGTTTAGTAGCGACCTTCACTAAATTAAAGAGAAAATAAAAATTAAACAATATTTTAAATATTTCAGAAATAATAGTTCTATTGTTTCGATGATATAATTAATTTTGAGGTTTGTTTTTTATTATGATAAAAACCTATTAGGTATCGCCAATGTTAAGCTTATATTTCTATAGATTATATTAAAAATGTAAATTATGAGTTAATTACATGTATTTGTATACATATAACAAAACTGTAACTAAGCCAGATTAAGTAAGCCAGTTAAGTATTTAATATTACAAAAAAATATATAATCGGAGTGACTATGTTATCGATATAAAGGTCAATACATTATTTATTTTTTTTGCCTATCAGTTCCTTGTACACGCATCACTATGAAAAAATTAAACAGATTTAAATTACATTTGACTCGATGATAACTATTGAATCAACGTATCATACATGTTCCCATAATGATAACATTTTAATTTTGTATTACATAAATTTCGTCACGTTTTTGAATGCAAGTCTTTCCTGGTATTAATATAAAGTTGTTTTTTATGCTATTCGTCAACGCGACAGGGTGCACTGTAGTCGATTTATTACCTACTGTAAATTGAAGAAGAACGTCTATCGGGATAGTTAGTTACACATACTACTTTAAACTTACGTCGGTGAAATTTAATAATTGTGATTTTTGAACTTTATCATGCATAACGAATTATATTTTACGTCGTAATATAAGCTTATGCGGCCGCTTCTTGCACGGTTGAAAATTTTCGACCTGAGAATTCCGTGTAATCAGGCGTATATTATCCCATACAGACTTATTAATACATTTATAACCTTTAAATTTTCTAATTCATGCATAAACTCGTACAGAAACAGGGTAATAAGCTCGTAATAAATAATTACCATTATTGTTTCATTGTGTTATTAAAACGAATATATAACACCCACATATGTTCTCATATACATAATTGTAGAGCTTTGGTTCAGAACATGGAAGTGATTACTCTCTCAGCAATAAAATCGTTTTCTTGCTGAGGAAATAAAAGTGTAAATACATAATAACTGATAATTTAATCAAATCGTTAATTAGCGTGAAGTGGCATGCGGTCTTTCTCCCTGTACGTACAACCACCGCGCGCTCCGTCCCTCATGTTTCGTTTAGTAGAAACACGTACATATACAAGTATAGATCGTATGTATTTACGAGTACTGTAGGATATACGGTTACAAACAAGAAATCTCTAATTATCGTCTAGTGTAGTAATTATAGTCTAGTGATCGACAACCTTAAAGCTCCGCATCCTACGGCGATAGGAGCCAGGATCATGAAATTCCAAGCATATCCTAAATGATAGGCGGTCTGGCAGTATATTTGTGAACGACGCTGTCTGTAGTCGGAACAAACGCTAAACCGGACAAAAGTGCGGACAGTGAAATCATCAAACTGGTAGGTATCCTTGGAAAGGCAAGGCTGGCTATAACGGTGACAGCCTAGGCGGTTTGCCTATTATGATAGTCAATAGACTATCGCAAATCCCTGTGCTATCGGTATAGGGGGCTGGTAATACAGCAAAATGTGTAGCTGAACCAAGAGCTATCAAGAGAAGAATGTGCCTAGTACCGGGAGCCAGGATTGGCGGCTTTAGATCTGAGGTATCTAGTATGGAGCAATCATGAAACGTAACCATACCAGATGTCTCCAGGCTCACATGAACCACTGGACCCGACTTAGTGGGACGTCTAGAAAGAGTACACACTTATAGCTGAAACTGTTCATGAGCGTTCAGAAGAGCTGGTTAAGTCGCTTTGGTTTGGTTTGGTTAAGCAGCTGTCATCTTTTCCTATCGGGATCTCAACGCACAGTTTTGGGTATGAAGAGTCGTGGTCACGGACCCATTGGAGATTACTGTTTGGTAATGGCCAATACTATTAATGTCATACTCTTTCTCCTCAACTAGGGCAGAGTATACACATACGTGCGACGCAACGGAAGGTCTGTGTGTCTCCTTCGCCACGTCGTTTGTTGCGCACCATGTCCAGGTGTAGCTGGTGCATGTGTAGATGTTATTCTACTACTGTTACCAAGGCCACTCCAGCCCTACCTAATATGTGCCTTTTTGAAGTCACTGCAATAACCTCACATAGTTTTCACATAGCGTTCGCATAACCTTCTCAACGGAGCTAATTAATACTAGGCTGTTTTAATTTAGTACTAGGTTTCTTTTAAGATCAACGGGGCTAGCAACCGGGGCGTTGCGGTGGAAACTCCCGCATTCTTGTGTTGTCATAAAAATCGACAGATGATAAACCGGGAGACCTTAAGTGAGTGAAAATCTCACGTAACTTTCTGACTCCTCCGGAACCAGGATACTCACGATAAATTTTAACACGTTAAAAAAGGTTGCCTAACCAATTTTAACAAGTTAAAAATCTGAGTTCATTTAGTTAATACAAGACTTTTTTATTAAAAACCGAGTTTCATCAACTGTTGCGGACTTTTGGAGGCTGCGCAATTTGGACCAAAAGAAATATTTTTGCTTTGGCTTCGCGAAATTTTTTTGCACCTCTGCAAGTTTAGAAATACTTTCGTATTTGTAAATAACTTATATAAAGAAACGCTTTTCAGTTAATGTAATAAGCAACTGGGCCGGCTTCGCTCACAGGTACTACATTTTTTTTTATTATATGAAATTTGGAAACTTTGTATGGTTTATTGTTACTGAAATTACAAAAAATATTTTTACACAACATCCATTTCCATAGCAATGAGACTTAACATGATGCCGTAAATATGTATCTTATTATAGTAATAAAACTCAAATTAATTTTATTTAATATTGTAAATAACTCATTGTGATATATATATATATATATATACATCAAAGTTAAATTCTCTATACATTTTTGGTATTTCTATTCTAAAACACAGTCCACTATATTGCCCTTGTGTTTAATGTTTAACAGGTTAAGTCTTATATTGAAAGTAATTTACTGGTGAAAACCTCATGGCACCTTATGTGTCACTTTTATAACTTGTTGTATGTTTTACCTAAAGCAAGAGAACACTAAAACCTGAGCATCAAATAAGTTAACGATTACAAAAATTTATAATTTTCGTTTAAATTAAACATAGAGTCATTACTTTTTGGAGTATGATTATTAAATAAGTTTACGTTTTATGTAGAAAATGATGCTTTATTGGGAATTCTAGAAACATTGTAAATTCAGGAATTGTATAGTTAGAGCTGTGATAATTATCAACAAGATTGTTTGCCGTATCTGTGACATCTTAATCTAATCTTAACATAATTTAAAAGGGGGCTATTGTAAAACGTAATTTGTTCCGAATAAAGAAACGTGTCATGCGCTGTTCAGTTTAAGACCCGCATGGAATCACGTGTGCTCGCATTAATATAGTGGGTGCCCCAACGTTTTCTCTAATTCATCTGCCTTTTATTTGTCACGATCTCGTATGATTATCAACGAATAAATGATCAACGCTAAGGCACGCCAGCTAATTCAATCCACCGACCGTTGATTTAATGCAACTAGTGAAAATATTCGATTTGTAATATAATTATGTTCCTTTATCAAACAATATAACCTGTAATTTACTAAAATTAATTTTAAAGATTATTATGTATTTGTAGTTACTATAAATTTTAATTTTGTAACATAAACATATATTTATGTAAATTACATCTACGAAGAATTATATTGCAATCGTATAATATTGATTACTAGCTGGTGGTGCTTTCGAGTTAGTTCGTGTTTTTCTCATCAGCCTCGTGTATTAGAGTAAAATCCTTTCTCAGTGAAGTTCTATATCCCGAAAGAAGTAACTTAGCTAAATTTTAGCTGATCGGATATATAGTTTTTGAGATCTTGCAGTTACTATCTTTTACTCAGTTTTTTAATAACTAAGAACGATTGTAATGCCGCCTAATAATTTGTGCTGAAAAAATGGACATGAACAGGAATGATGTGTTAATATTTTTCTTATAATGTCGTAATTCCAACCTGCTTGTACGAAGAAATTCTGTTTTTAACGTATATGAATTACTTCTTTTTATTTAAGGCCAATATTATTATGAACAATTACGTTAATGGTAATTATTAACGGTAATACATTAATAGATTCTTATAACTATAAGAAATATGCATCTTCCGGTTTCGAAAATATTAAAATTTGTTGAAATTGACTATAAAATTAATTTTATAAATTATTTTTATATCAAGTTATAAAAGTATTACTAATACTTCTTAGGGCTTTTTGAAAATCAATTGGTTGTTCCTAAGATCAGTGTGGTCAAACAAACAAACTTTTCCGCTTTATAATATTAATATAGGTAATTTACTTTACTGTCGCATCATAACCAAGTTATATCACATAAAATGCCACTAGCATTGCATAAAAACACCCAATAACGTAAATTTATAAAACAAATTACAACACGTCAGGTAAGATCCATCTAAACACTACATACCTTTATTTCTACTTTATATTTGTAACTTGTACCTAGTAAATGGATACTAACAAGATTAAGCTGTGAAATTTCACCATAATCTATTCGACTGTATATATTTTTAAGACCTTTCAAAGAACAAAGAGCCAGTTTATTTAGATTATTAAGAATGACATAACTAGCCTTTCTTAGGTTTTAACATTACGTGTAATCACATTATTATTATAATTAAGGAGAGCATGATGTATGGAGAAAAAACTCAAGGCGATGAAGAAAAAAAAAGAAAGTATTCTTCGATTCTTAAAGTAGTAAATCGTAAAATTAGTAAACCCTATCGTGTGATTGTATTTAAGTTTGGGTGTGTGTGTGCGTGTGACAGCTACCAATACTAGTGTATTTTTCGGATACCTGAGTGGTATCTCTTCTCATTGTGAGTGACGCGACGGTGAGTGCGTCGATTTCTTGTATGTCTGCTGCCCCCGGCGTCGCCCCTCGGTCCACGAGCCGGCTGCTGGTTGCCAACTGCTTCCATAACATGTTCTATGTAATGTGTTTAAAATATACAGCGTAGTTAAGAGATAATTTTACTACTTAAAATACCTGACAACGCGATCTAAATTTTCGTGCGTACTATTTACTTTTCAAATTGTATTAAAAACCTTATTACGTTGCCATATAACTTCTAAAACAACGTTGTAAAGAATGGTTATCAATTCAAATGATAATTACTTTGTTTATTTTTTTAAATTATTACGATAGGGTCAAATGTCGATATTGCAGGGTGCCGGTGAGGAAGCGATAATGTAATCGCAAATATTCTTTATCCATAATATGAGCGTGAGGTAACTTGAAATAATAATATGTGAATAAAAAAGTAGTCAAAGGTGCATTAAAATAATATATTTTATGAGCCACTTATAAGCAGTACTATAATATAATTTGACATAAAATATATTCGTACGTAGTAATAATTTTGTAAAATTTCATCTTAAATTTAAATCGTAATATTATATATAGCAGGCACACAATAAAGTTCGCGAAAATACCGTTAAGGATATAAGCACACTCTTACACACACTCTCGTTAAGCTTTGTTTCCGTTATTAGAAATTCTCGAACGCATATTTTTACTTTAAATAAATTATTCATAACGAACTAACCTTAAATGTTTGTTTAAATCTTATACAGAAATAAATTATCTTACGTACTATATTTAAAAGATTACGACTAAAGCACTAATATGGATAATTTTAGATTAATTTATTTATTATTTATCTAGAAATAAAAACAGTATAAATTGCATACATTAATTCATGAATCTATTGTAATTTAACTTTAATTTATTACTACCGACAACCTGGTATTATATTACAAAAAAATGATCTGTGAACGCATGGGTTTCTTTAAAAAAAATAGAATCAAATCAATACTTCAAGCGCTCGCCTCTTAGGAACATATTACAACCAATTCGCTGTATGAAGAATACAGATCAGTAAAAATTATTATATTTTGTTATATCTTAATCAGAATTGTCTATTTGGTAGGAAATGTGTAATAAACTAGACCGAGTAACTTCTTTTGGCTTTTTAAATAAAATAAATCAGAATTGGTTCATTGATAAGTCCACGAGTAGAATCCAAACCAAATATTGTTAAGATAACGGTATGTAAAATATTGTATTTATTGTAGGTTTGAATTGTTTTCTATGGTGTTTATAGTAGCACTGTAGAACGGCGAAGTTGTACCTACTGAGAAGTACATTACAATAGTTATGGAAGTTTGTTTCTGGAAAAGAGGTCTGGAAGTTAAGTCAATGGTGGGATATAGTGTTTGGTCCCAAAACGTTACAAACCGAAAGTGAATAACTGTAGAATATAAATCTCAACTAACCGACTTGTTTATAGCATGTACACCGCCTGACCCTGAAATGCACGACTAAGTTGTCCATACACGGCAGATATCGCACTTGGTGTATGATAGTGGTAATTGTGGATATTGAACTGCAATAAAATTGTAGCAGCCTGTAAGTATTTAAATATCAAACTTACTTTCTTACTGTTAATAGTTAGATTATATAATAAAATTAAATAATCAAAGATATATTGTCATACGGTATGGTCCTAACAACGTGTTACGCATTGCGTCTGTTATCACACGGCGGGTGCGTCAACCTTTAGGTACGATAAGGGCCGCTGTGCCCGTTATCAGGTGTCGCAATGCAGGCCCCCAAATCTCTGTACTTGAGGTGGGAAATCAATATTCAACTGGCAACAGTATTCTTCGGAGGTGATTACACTTTTCAAAGTATTAAATAAATTATTGATATTATCCCGAGCGTCTTCATCTGCATGTCACATGTGAATCAATCGAGTATCTACAATTGTCATTACTACAATCCATTACACTCGTCATAAAGTAAATATACTATTTTGAAGTTGCTCATTTACAATCGTGTACACGATGGAGTTATGTATATGGAATTATGTATATGTAAATATGAATTAATCAGTATCAGTATATTTGTCTAAAAGTTTATAATATAATCGTGAAAGCTATAAAACATCTTATAAATTTAGCTCTATTTCTCTTAAAAATTGATTTCTCTTATTACTAATTGGCTTAGTTACATATGTAATGATATTATGGCAATAAATGTTAGAACGAACCTATTAATTTTTGATGATTTGATGTTTGTTGACCCTGTAAAGCTAATTCCAAATGTAAAGTTCAGTAATATACTATGTTAATTTTGAAAACAGAAATAATAATGTAGGTCACTAATGATTATTGTTTGTAGAGATCTAAGTATAATAAGAATTTAACGTAGGTATTTGTTGATTTTTTTTTTCAAAGAATTGTTATTTTGCTGCTTTGTTAATATAGATTAGCACGTATATATGTTTTAACTGATCTCAGTAAAGTTATTTGCTATCGGAACCAAATATAATATTTCATATACTCATGTTAAGTCCTTAGGTGTATGAAAGCTGGCGATATAAATAGAAAAATCGGATCATGACAATATACAACGGAGTCGAAGTAGTTGGGGCCACTCGAGGATATCCGGTATCTTAAGATTCGTAGTATCTTTCTTGTGCTTGACTTCAATATATATTATAAACACAGGCATAAAAATACTCGTCAACAATTTTTCAAGTTTTGTGTTGGAAGCTGCCTTATATAACGTTATTAAGTATATGTGAATTGCTACGTTTTTTTTAATATACAGCATAAACTCTGTACAGTCACAATTATGGGGGTGACCATTTTATAGCGTTTTTGAGAATTGGCGATAGTAAATAGAGAGAAGATATCACTGTTTGGACAACAAGGTAACCAACCCAAGTCCCGTATTATCGATGTTTTTGGAAGTTTTTCGTTAAATAGAGCGGCGTCAAATACAGTTTATCTTAACTAAGAAAATATAAAAATGTATAGAATTCTAATTAACTTGTATTGCTTTTAATAATCGATGGTCTTGAAAATTATATTATACATATTTGAGTCGATTAACTTTACGACGAAGAAATGGGAATGTGAATTTGCATTCAACACGAGAGATCAAATACAGAACTGTATGTAATTAGTACACAATGTGCTTAACGTTTGATCGAAAACATACGTGAGAAGGGCTTCGTGTAAGTGAAATATATAAGCATACTCCGAGACGAAGGTAGTAGCGTTTATGAGGATTAACTTATTTACAATTCAAAACGACGTATTAAGTAAAACATCATGTTAACAAATATAAAAATATAGAAAATTTAATCCTAATGAAATTCGTGGATTTTAAAGTTCTTTTGTGACTCAAAACGATGTTGTTACGGATCGATGTTATAAATGAAAATGTTAAAAATAAAATAATATATAGAATCAGTGGTATTCTTTTAATATTGTTACTTAGCACCCGACGGTAATAAAATGCATTGTAAGAATTAACGCCAATAGTTCCTAGTATGTATCGGTTAAGAAACGATGGACGTACTGGCGCATCGTGTGCAACGGCGCGGCCGCGGCATCGCGACGCGGCTTTTTTATCCACGACAAAGCGATTTCTCTTTTCATTTAATAACTAATTAATGTACACACGACCACGGGTCAATTAGTGTGTCCATTAGGAATCCGATAGCTAACTACATCTATAGCTACCTATAGGTATGGGGGTGTTTTCATTCAAGTTCACCTACGTTATTCCTCTTCCTCTAGTTAACGAACAATTAATTCAATTTTCAGGACGTCGATTGGTTATATGAAAAGCAAATTTGTTACATGTATTGGTAAAAAGAAGTTAAGGCTTCGAGAAACCTCGATATGTACGTGTACTATATAAAATATTCACCATACATTTGACACTTATAAAACTGTCTTCTTAAAAGTTTCACAAAATATTACTGCAGTAATACATACGAGTAATAGTAACATACATGTTATTCAATTATTACAAAACGTAGTATTTTTTTATTAAAAAATATAGACTACGTGTAAGAACTAAACGATTTTAAAAAGTATGCAGATATTTATAATAAGTTAGACAGTAAGTATAAATAATGTACGACACAAACTTTTTTCCATTCCAAGGTACAAATGGAAGCATAAGAGCCGCGAATGGAGATCGCTATCTTAGTCGACAACCTATCGACCTCCTTTATAATTCCTTGTTTTATTTATTATAATATACGTTTCACATTTTTATGGATTTTTTAACGTTATAGCCACAATTTCACCTGATGTTAAGTGACGATGTGGCACAAGGTGGTGGGAACATTAAGCCTAGTGGAGGGTCTGGCTCTCAACTGCAACTGCCGGAACACACCTATAGGTATTTGCCGGCAGATTTACAACTTGAGGGTGGTAGTTAACAAGGTAGATATTAGAAAAATACCTAGCACCATACTTACATATACCACCATACTTTCATCACGATGTTTTCCTTCACCACAAAATTAACTCCTCACCTTAAAATCTGTCATTATAGTATAGTTGAATTGTGATTTATAGGCAATGTACTCTAGTTGAAAATAAATTCTGAATTAATAGATTATTACACATTCATCACGACTATATAATCTCCTAATGTAGACATCAACGCTGAGTAATAAGCTTATCAATGTCATAAATATAGGGATTATGTAGGAAATTGAATGAGAATTATTGTGAACAACTGAACTGAATTCACGTTTATGCCATAGCGTAATTAGATATAACGAAATAGACTATCTGCGAACCTGAATAAACACCCACATAGCCTAGGTAAGATCCTTACCTAATTTAAGCATATATGGCTGGGATGGTGTACTAACGCGATAAAGGTCTCAAGTCTAACGAACACCAGCTTTGATAGATAAACCACAGATTTGGTACAGCTGTAGTAGTAATAGCGACATTCCAGCCGAGGTAGCAAGTGTGATACTGATTTGTTTAATTAGCAGAATTCAGTCGTATATCGTACGTGTTAAATATCTATTATATGTATAGTATATCAATCGTTCAGTTACGATAACAATAGCTTTGCTTAGTGTGGAATTTAATCGTTTCGATGTATTAGTTTAATGACATATTTTAATAAGATTTGACAAATATCCTTAGCGACTTATCATCTATAATTATACGTATCTATTGCTAAGCTCTAATCGATGTCTTCTGGCAGCCGCTCTTAAGGAGATCGTCCCTTCTATACGATACTTAATCCTCATCATCAGGTCAAACTATTTTATGGAACTTGCTCAAAGCGAACGACGGTTTATTCTTAATACAGTTGGGTCGTTCTTGGAATATACAATAACGTATTGAACGATTATTTATACTGTTTTTTTATGTCACCTGATGGTAAGTGATCACCGCCGCCCATGGACACTTACAGCACCAGAGGAATCGCAGGTGCATTTCCGGTCTTTATAGGAGGGGCTGGTTCTCAAGTGCCATTGACGGAACACAGGTAATGGTATTAGGCGGCAGATTTTTAACTTGATGGTGGTAGCTAGCCAGGCGTGCATTATAAAAAGCTCTACCACCATACTATGGCTTCCCCACGATGTTTCCTTCACCAAAAGCTCAAGCTCATTGCAGGTGGTTGGATTTGAATTCACACCCCATGACGCGGCGTACCTACACTCTACCACTGAGCTATCATCGCTTCATAAACTTTTTTCCTTAGTAAACTATAAAAAGTGTTAGATTAAGCTTAAAATAAATATATAAACTACAATATGAGTTGTTTTTATTAGTCTCAATTATTGTTCCTATAAACTGTGATTATGGTATAGTATAATATTCAGTGAAATAATTATTTTAGGCGTTCTTGTGACATAATAATAATATGACATAATAAAATTTTTATAACAACTACCAAAGGTAAACGGTAAACAGGTTATTTTTACAATTAATTTTAAAATAACTTACTAGATAATACATTAACAACGATAAATATATATTGCTTCTTATTGAAGCCGTCTGATGAGCATATCAAGAGAACTTGACCATTTAATATGATAAGTCATACAGTTTAGATTCAATCGTAATCAATGTAATTTGATACATCTGTATAGTTCGACTGTTGCCAACAAGTAAATACATCTACATCAACTAAATGCAATTGTATTTAGTTACAATCATAACGATAATATATGTATGTATTTATTCATTAGAACGATATAAATAACTATTGGCATTTGGAATTTACTTCAATACAATGTCGAGGAATGTACTTTGAATTCACACGTTGACTGTAACAAAATAAGCTGTATGGTACCACACGAACTTGCAATAAAATTTTATTTATTTTTATTGTTTTATATGTAAAAATAGCCTATTAATCCGTTAAAAATAAGATAAACCAGTCATAACAGATTGAAAATAAATATCTTTGTGTTGATTTGTACACAGAAAATATTTAAATTATAGAAAAATAATTGGTTACACAGCAAAAACTTTTCCCAGCAATTATTCGAATTAATAAAGGTGTAATTTAGCTTGCAAAAACTCAACCGCTTGTATAGTAATTAAGTTAGGAACAATGCAGCGTTAGTAGAGAGTGGCTTATATCCTGCGGAGTTTGTTAACGTTACCGACAATATTGAATTATCGTCGCACCGACGCGACGCGATGAGGCGGCGAGCAGCCTCGCATGCATCGATATATTGATGGAATATCCATCAGGATCGAGGTGAGGTCCCCTTGGACGACCGAGTTTAATCTTATTTGCTTCCTCGCTAAAATACGCTTCAAATGACACAAGGCAATCGATTGGCCGTATTTGATACTAAAATATGCTTCAACGACTTAGGCCTATTATTTCATTCGTTTTACAATTAATTACAAACTTTTTTTCATTTAATCCGTTAACCTATATACAATATTTAAGTATTTGAAAAATGTGCACTATACTGCACATTCAGAATGCAAAATAAATATATATGCAAGTCAAAAAGAAGTAAAAATACATCACATTTAACTGATTACAAAACATTTTTTTTATAATAATCGTTTCGCGTTTCAGCTCGGGTCAAGGTATAGTTAATATTTTTTGTGGGTAAACTGCACCGAAAGCGAAGCTGTTTTGTCAACAGTGTCAATTATCTAGTGCCATTCACGTTAACGTACCGTGGTGATAAAGTGTGGTTGGTGTGCGCGTGTGTCACCGACTAACTAAACCATAATTACTAACCATAAAAAATGATTGACAAAAAATATAAAATACGCGCAACTTCGATTACGAAACTCCGGACTGGACGCCGAAATCACTGAATAGTGAGTCCGATATTAAACTATCAAAAATATTTCATCAAGACCTCATTTTTTTACACGCTTTTGTAAGGTGAAAAATATACTCATTAATTTAAGTAACTCCATAGAACTATGCTAGGGTTTAAAATTTAAATCTAACGCAAAACGTTTCTGTCTATACGCCGTGTATAAAATAGTTCTGTTTAATATTGTTTTCAAGCGAATGTGATAGCGACTTTGCCCGGTAATTAGAAAAAAGTCAATTTGCTTCTTTCCTACGAAACAGGTTATGTTCTTAGGAAAGTATTATAGATCACAGCGTCCAATACAGAGTGATACAAAAAGAAATCACGCGCATAAATCGCACACGATAGCGGCTGGACAATGTTAGTTAGCTGTTTACAATAGTTGCGTTTTATGTCGGCCAAGAGTGAAGGTCGTCCTCATTATTTTTATAATTTAAACTGTTGAACAAATGCACAATTACGAACGTGCCCGCGGCGCCAAGGCGCGTCTGTTTTAAATACATTTGATTCCGGATAATATTACGTAAGCTCGTAAACGTTATATATTTTGGCAGGTTAGGATACTGCGATTATTAATTATAGTATATTGGACAATCGTTGTTCGACAGTCGATAGATGCATTAATTTATTCTATAAAATAATACTCCGCAAAAAGGTTCATCGCACTCTCGTTCTAAATACGAATAATCAGAGGCCAGATTCGGGATGGCCCCTTCGTTTGACCCTCGTTGCGGAATCGGGCCGCGCTCATATCGCGATTGTCCAGCATCCATCGGTAACGATCAATTGACACTTGACCCCGGCGACGCTTTTGTCGCGACCTTGGACACGTCACTATTGGTTCCCTCTATAATCACACGTTTCATAATTTAAATCCATGTAATTTAAATAATAAAACCTAAACATCGGATACTAACAGTTGTAAATATTTAAGCACAAGAATCAATCATAGCAACAGAAGGGACCTCAATAATGACGAGTCATTTCTTAATTCGATTAGTTCAGGCAACAGTGTTAGCTGCAATATTGCGTTTTATTTCTAAACACGTAAGGTCTAACTCACCCTGCGGCTGTTGCTGAGCAACGTATGGCGTGAGCAGACGGGCCCGTTTCTTCTCATATCCTTTTTGCGTTATGTCACCTGCAACAAATATAATAAAAAAATAACATATATGTTTATTATATACGATAATAATTCATTCAACCTGTTTTATCGATCTCTGTATATAAAAATCCCGTGTCACGATGTTTTTTTTTTTCGACCTAAAATACGCTGTTAGCCTTTAGGGTTTTGACAGTTTCACCGTACTTTTTGGGGCGACTGCTAAGAGGTCGACGACGATGTTCTCACATGCTAATCTTAGAAACCGCTCTACAGTCTTCAATTATATTTTGTAACTGTATAATGCTTGCTTTATAAGACCATTTTTATACATCTGTGATCATTTCCCGACTACATACATTTTGATCTGACTATTTAAATTATTTTTCTAACAGATTACATAATATACGGCCCTAAAAATATTACTTCCCTTACAATATATGTCACGTACTTTCCCACTATAGAAATCCTTTTTTATTCTTTATAGGTTTAGTGCTATGACCATAATCTCACCTGATCTAGGATAGTGGGCACGCTAAGTCTAGAGGGGGGACTGGCTTTCACGTACAACTGCCGGAACACACCTATAGGTATTTGGCGACTGATTTTAAACTTGAAAGTGGTAGTTAGCCAGGTGGGTATTAGATAAAGCCCTACTACTATGCTATGGTTTCATTACGAAACATCGTAATCCTATACCAAAAGTACACGGTACGTAGTACGCTACGTAGTTTCATAGACGTTCAGTTTAGATTACGGGATATTATTATTGTAATGATTGCTTTACATTGTAGCGCAAACCAAACAAACTATAATCGTATTATATTAATAAACTTCTTCATATAAATATTTATTCATAAACGCAGGAATGGTTCAACAAAATAAATTCTTGTTGTTATACAAATATTTTCAAGTATATTCATGTAGTCGTGTTTGCAAAATATAATACCTATTTACATTAAAATAAAATTCTTTATATATATATATAAATTTATACTTATATTATAAAGCGGAAAAGTTTGTTTTGAACTTACTAATCTTAGAAAATATCAACCGAAACTAAAAAAAATGGTTGTATTTGATAGTGCTGTCATTGAGGAAGGTTTAACGTATTTAACATCACGATACTACCATTAGGAGTAAAGCTGTATTGAAAAAAGTTACACAACGGGAAAAATTGACTAAATAAATTTTGGGTCCACGCGGAAGAAGTCGCAGGCACAGTGAGTATCATAATACACGCGCGCGCATGCAATTTGTGCGACTTCCGGGGTGACAATACGAACTCCAGTCAAAGTACTGTCGATGTATATCAAATAACTTATTGCCTTGTTTTGATTTCACTAAGAACATCTATTTGTATGTATTTGTATAAACAAATTGTTACAAATATATACTGCAATTTAATTTCATAATTGACCATAACCTAATTTAAATATTGCCTATGTACTGTTTGTGTTAGTATTGTATTGTACTATACTATACTGTTAGTATAGTATTGTATTACATAGAGAAATCTATGTATTGTTTGTATTAGTAATAATAATTGAAATTGCATTCTTACTTTAGTTATTTTTACATCCCATCTACAATGTTTCTTGATAAAGTTGTATTTGCATTTAACACATTATAACTTTAAACATCGCTAGTAAATCTTAATTCATATTAATAACATATTTCTTAATATCATTAAACGTAGCACAATTAACACGAACTTGTAAAATGATAGAACATCATTAAACAACACAAAATTAGACAAAAATAATCTGCAACGACACAAAAAAGACCTAGAAATAAGTTAATAACTTTGATATAATTATTTTAGGCAAGTATTGTATCGAAGCGTCTACTTTAAGAAGAACACAAAAGATTCTGGTTTATTAAAGCAAGGCACGTGTGAATACGCACGAGTCGACAATACGAATAAGTACAATATTGCAAAGTGTGTACAACTCACAGAGAAAATTATATGATGCACATCGCAAAATTGTTTACACAATCGTGCGATCATTTTCAATTATACGGAAATATGCATATTGAACACTTCATCAAGCTTCCATTTGTCCGTTTATATTGACATGGCTTTGTCGAATAATATTCATGAATATTCTTACTTTTTATTTAAACCATGTTTGATTTGTGATTTTAGTAAAATGACATTTTTTTTGTATTCCTAAAATACAACATTGTACCATTTTTTTTTTTGCAATTTATAGGTTTAGCGTTGTAACCACAATGTCACCTGATGTTAGATGACAATGTTGCCCAAAATGGTGGATACGCTAAACGATTTGAGGGTCTGGCTCTTAAGCGCAATTACCGAAAAATACCTATAGGTATTTGGCGGCGAATTTTCAACTTGAGGGTAGTAGCTAAGCAGGTGGCAATAGTAAAAGCCCTATCAACATGCTATGGTTTCATCACGATGTTTCTGATCAATGAAAATTATGTATTTTGAAGCGATGATAGCTCAGTGGTAGTGTGTCCGACTTCGCGTCAAGGGACGTAGGTTCGAATCCACCATTTACAATGAGCTTGGGATTTTTGGGAAACTATAGCATGGTGGTAGGGCTTTTTCTAATGTCCGCCTGGCTAGAAACCACCCTCAAGTTGAAAATCTGTCACTAACGATCAGGTGAGATTATGAGCATAACGCTAAACATTTACCAAAAAAAAAAAATATCTTGAGGGGCTACAATTTGTCTTTTATCTAGTCCGACGTAATCGCTAAAGCGGAAGCTGGAAGAGGACATCTTTATGAAACAACATGCTATGGATTATTTATTACTAACAAATAATTATTCAAACTCCTTGAATTAGAAAGGAATATTTAACAAACCGTTTATTTTACGAACAGAAAAAAAACATTCAACGCTTAGATTTATTGAGTTATTCTACATGATCTTATTGATACTTGCTAGAAAACCGACACGCAATGTGACATGATAACACTAACCAAGAAAACCATAACAAATGAAGCAAAGAATTAAGCGATAATAGCTCAGTTGGTAGTGTGTATGGACGCCGCGTCAATGGACTTGCAATGAGCCTGAGCTTTCGGTGAAAGAATACGTAATGATGAAACCATACCATGGTGGTAGGCTTTTTCTAATGCCTGCTTCGATAGCTACAACCCTCAAGTCAAAAATCTGCCGCCAAATACCTACATATGTGTTCTGGCAGTTGCACTTGAGAGCCAGTCTCTCCACGGGTATAGCGTGTCCAAAAATTTGGACCGTATCGTCACGTAAAATTAAGTGAGATTACGGCCATAACGCTAAAACCTAAAAAAAAAGTACTGCGCGGCACCGTATTATACACCACTCTGTACTAGCAGTATAATTAGTAAATTTATTTTTAAAATAGGCTTTGTTAGTGCCATCTCACCAGGGCCAACGCATAACGAATAAATTAAGTTGAAAATAAAAACAACGATAATAATTTTTCGGACAACAACTACGCGTAGCCTTCGTAGGCTTTGAAGTTGATTTACTTTTCAGCTGCAACAGAAACGAATCAACGTCGTCTACTTGTTAAAAAATAAAAGACTAAGTTTTTAGCGACCCATTCATTCACCGTGCGGATGCTGGGTCATTGTGTGGCAGATAGGAAAACAACGAGCACATCCCGAAACTTGTAGCACGAGTGTAGGTTTTATGGGCCCCAGTCCAACGCTCGTCAATACTCACTTTCACTAATCGTGCTTCTCCCCTACCCAGCCAAATTGGGTAGGAGCCTGCTAGCGCAGCTTTAGAGGCACGATTTATTATAGATAGTACAGATTTTTTAACTACAGCGAATTAACTACATAGCCATTCCTGTTCAGGTAATTTAGTAGATCGTAATATTTATGTTTCTATAGCGTGATCCTTTGCTATATTTGTTTCTTCTGGTATAGTAAACATCATTTATGTAAACGTAATTTAATTATACTGACTATTGATGACAGCAAGAATAGCTATAATATATTATGTTGCATAACAACGAAATTAACACATTGATTGTAATTTAAATAAACTCAACGGCTGTGTTTAATAATCATAGGCAGAGTATAACTATTTACTTAAACTACGAAGAATATTTATCTCTAAAATTCTGGAATAACAATAATTACATTAGATTTTCATTTGCTCATATTTAAAACAACAAAGTACCAAGGCACATTACCGATTTGCCGGATGGTAAGGTCAAGCACCATGCCAAGCGGATTTTGATGTCAAAAGGCATCAGTTAAAAACTATTGTAAATGTATTTTTTTTTAATAAAGATAAAATATCCAAATTAACTTTCTTGCTGATTCTTCTCGATGACTTGGCTATTTTTCTAAGATACCAGCAAAAACAGATAAGGGGCGTATAATAAAACTTTTGTGACGTGCTTATATGTTTTGAAGCCTGGGACGCTTTTATAAATTGGGTATAAGAAAAATCGCAAAAACGTTCATTTTGTAAATAAAACCCGGTACGCAAAGGTTGGGCGACATCTTTATCAAGTGCAGGGCGGTTCGCATAGATAAACATATTAGATAAGAGGCATTAGTCATAACATGAAATAAAGCGAAAAAATTTGACAATATATACCAGGGTATATGAGGTTTTGAAAAAAAAAAACATCAAGTACTCTATTAATCAAATAGCTCGTTGTTCGTGATAATATCGTACGTCTACCGCCGTTCAAACAACCTTGAGGACACGCCCAAGCCAAGAACAGTTGAATTAGTCATTATGGCAATATATCTTTTATTTAGTAATGAAATCATTATTTTACAGAAAAAACAGTAAATAACAATACACTAATAGTATACCAATAGTTATAACAGACTAATAGTATACTAATAGTTTGAAACATTGCAATAAAACAAGTTAAATCCACAAAAAACAATCGAACCAAGGAACAATCCTAGGTTGATTAATAACGTATCGATTTCCATTGTCAAAGATTCCAATACAGACTATTTATTAGGGATATTTATTACATTGGCATATTTTATTCCCACACGGTGAGTCACAAATTAAGAGTTGAACAATTTCACTGGAAATGCCTAACTAAGAAATTATATCCGTAGCCTTATAAATGCGAAAGTAAGTTTCTTTGTTAGGCTTTCATACCTCAATCGTTGAACCGATTATGAATAATTTTGGTATAGAGATAGATGGGACATTGAAAACGATGATGGCCTACTTTTTCTCTCGAAAAACTTGTTGGAAGTGAGGTAAACAGAGCGCTAAACTTTTGCTTAAAACATTTTATTACATCATTCGATTTGCGTAACAAAAACATGGTTTCCTTAATAAATATGAGAACTTTTCTAGTTCTCTATTTTACAAATAAACTGCAATATCTATGACACTACTAGATATCCTAATAATTCAAGAAAACATAATATGCTAATAAGTCGTAGTCTAGCTCAAAACTAGTATCAGTATTTTGGAATGTTGTTTGAATGGCACTACCGAGGGTATGTATTTGTACTACAACAATTTTGTTAGTTAAAATGTTTAAAGAAAATGAAAAAAAAAACACATCACTTGGCTCTTCACGGTACACATGAAATTTATCCATACTCTCTAATTTCCTTAGTGAACATTTAAATTGATGAATTACGCCGAGGATCAAACATCTATTCCTATAATAATCAATCAAGATTAATGGATCAACATATTAAGTTTGATCTTTAAACGAACCCACGTACTTCAAAAATTAATTATGTATATACTTTCTGGAAGATAAAACCTTAAACGAGAATTTTCACGTGCATTATATAGTGCATATAAGATTCGATATTATCAAAGTTCAGAACTAAAAATGTGTTTCATATCTGAGAATAGAAAATAAAAAACCAATTTTATTGAACAAATATCAACTGCAAAGGCTAGACTTTCTTTGACGAGAACGAGTAACATACGAAGTACGTTACTCAAGTACGCGAAGTACGTTAAACGAGTACTACGTCTTACAGTTGAATTCAAGAGAACTTTCTCAATATAGCACGACCACAAAGTTTAACAGCAAAGCTATGTTAAAAGTTTATTTTTATAGACTTTTTACTATACCAATCTTTATACAGTGACCTTATTAAGTAAAGTTTAATCTCTATGCCAGCAATAATGCAATATTCAAATAACAAAATCAATGTTTGTGGATTTTTCCTACTATAATGTTGTTTTATGCGGGGAAACCCGTAATGGGTGCCCTCCTACTTGGAGGTGTAGGACGGGTGATTGAAAACTCTTACTCATTAAAACCCCACGGTGTACCTACTGTTCGTTGCCTTTAACGGGGAGACACAGAACCGCACAAAAATGCACCATATCGTTACGGTATTGCACTTTTATTACATCCCTATCTCTAACAGAGGCAGGCTTCATGCCTAGATATTATATTTCTTGTCGGCTATATTTTATGTGTTATAATCATTAGTGACTGGTCTAATGTCTAAGCAGGTGTATGTTATATATAGTCTGTAAATTTATTAGAATTAATTAATATAAAATTTTTTGTTAGTAAACATGATAAGTAAATGTTACTTGCATTAATTATTGTGATTTTAGCAAGTAAATATACAGTATAATCATAAATTACCTAGACAACCACGTGTAATATTAATAATGGCGGTCAAGGAAGTTAATAGCTTTAAACCACAATAGTCACCGTCTCTTATTAAACAATTAAACACAGAATTTGTTTACGCTTTTGTTTTTTTTTACGCTGGCTGACAATAGAGACACTGCGACACAAATGTATAATTAAGCCTAACTTATAGTATTTTTTGAAACCAATCGATGTTATTATAGCATTATATAAATACCAGATTTTATCTGCGGCTTCGCTTGTGTTAATGTTTATTTTGTCAAACAAATCGGATGACGCGATAAAAAGTTTCATGCAAAGTTTATCCCTCTCTATAGCCTACTTCCAATAAGCTTTTCGCAAGAAATGTAGCCTATCACTATTTTCAGGATCCCACACATTTACATGTTACATGTAACACAGTTACATTGTAACACATGATTATTTACTGTAAATAATGCATATGATTAACCCATCGCACGGTTCGTTAAATTCAGGTAATAACCAAAAAGTAGCCCTGACTTTATAATAATCTACATTCGACGGCCACTCCTACAAATATCCGAGTAGGTATAGCAGACAGGCAGTCTAGAGGTTAAAACATTAAAAAAATTAATTAAAGTAGCCAACATTTTACACACAATATTATAAATGTTTGTTTCTTTGTATAAATTTATGTGATTAAAGTTTTAGCAATGTACTTATATTCAACATGTGTATTGTTTAAAATTGGAATCGAAATTATTCACAATCTAGATAATAGACAGTTATACAAAAAGGACGCTTACCTCATTGATAAATACCATGCAACACGCAGATAAGATAACTTAAGCAGCCAACTGTCGATTTGGTAATGTAATCGATACAGGCATTGTAACCGTTATTCCTATGTTATTATTTTTATTTTAGAGAACATATTGCAATGTGTATTTACTACAGTGCATTCAATCAATATGCTTTCAGTTGTTGTAGATAAGGTACAATGTATAGTAAGGCTTTATAATGCTACGTTAAAAAATATTTTTATCCTATTTCTAATCTGAGATAATTAAAAATATTATTGGATCATGTTCACGCAAATTATATGGTAAATAAGGACCTGGATTTTGGGAACAATGATAAAAGCAATCATTTGATTCCAAGTTAAGCATAGGATATCCGTAGATGGTATGCACACAACAGTTATACAAATAACGTGGCAATGCGCAGATCGAACCGACATGGCGACAATCAAGCATTACATAGGATTAAACTTAGGTATCTTGACAAAATTCAACAGCTTACATCATCCGTACAGATAATAAAATTGTAAATGATATTTATTAAACGTCATGAGAACGTGATTGAGTTTAAAAAGGTATATAAAAATCTGTGACAGTATCAATTTTACTTAGCTATGTTTGCAACGTTGTAAAAATGCTGTTAAAATTCTACGAAATATAATTCAAGGCAACGCGAACTGTTACAGCTCCCCTTAGTATATATATTAGACGATTAAGCATAATACTTATTTTCCCACAGTGTCATAATTGCATAGTTGCATTTTCTACAATTGTCTGTTATATTTCATTTCTAAGTCAGTTAGTTCAAATATACCGCGAAGTGTAGACTATTTGTCCTGCAAAATAAGTTTGATATTCGTCGAAGGCCAAACACTTGTGAATTTTAATTAGTGACATTAAAATTTATGTAAACTATAATTGTGGAGAATTATTTTTTAAAAGTCAATCGCTGTGGTTATAACAATTATTGATGTCAAAAGTAAGATGAAGTCACTGAAAAGGATTGCAATTCACAAAAAGTGCGAGATCAACCAACCAACGGTTATGTTCTTAAGTAAAGTAGTGATATTTAATGCTGGACTCCAAAAAAAATCCTTTTTTGTGATAGAGTCCGACCCAAGACCACTCAAAATAACATCTGGACCAAGATCAGCCTCCACTTTTTGCGAGACCCTGCTCCACCAGCAGCTTTGTGGATAGGCGATGGTCAGTTTCGACTTTCGAAATCAGCTCGAGCTCGCACCAACGTCGAACTAACTCATCATCTTCAACTAACTTCTATATCAAGAAACATCAAGAATACTGTCTTAATTGGCTTTTTTATTTTCCTGTAAGTTCTCTTTTACTTTATTCGTTTAAGGTAAGGTAAATAAGGTATATTTTGTGTTTTCTAATTAATATTTACAAATTTGTTTTAAGTAAATTCTACTTATTAACTTAATATGTCCACTACTATTTTTAATTCAACATGTCACAGGTAGGTGAATATTTAAAAACCAGAAGACCGTTACCAAACGCTTGTTGAGCATATTTTAACAAGAATACAATTTAATATTCATTATAGTAAAACTATAATTCTATCAAACATCCATGCAGCGAGAAACCCCCGGCTTCAATAACACTTATCCTTGGGTTAAATCCTTATGTTATCAATATTTTAAGATGTAAAAATCCCTCCACCTAGAACAAAACAATTCAACCAGCGATCGAAGAGGAAAAATAAAAAAAAAGCTACCAAATGTCGCTCAATTTTTTACAAAATATCTAAACACTATATGACAAAAATCAAAAGCATTATAAATAAGTCTACTTTATGATAATCCGAAAATCATTCCCCTTAAAGTCGTAAAAATAAAAGGCATAACTAATTCTGAAAATCATGTTGTTACGTTCGGTACTTTTCAGGTGCAATTTATATTATCTAATCAAATTCTTAACTACAAAATTTCACGTCACAAATAATTACATCAATATTTATTTATTAGATTATATATTTATTACTACGGTGGAGTTACAGGTATAGATTTTTGTCGTTATTTAAACCAGATATCAATAATTAATTTAAATCTATATTGATAAACAATTCCTATTTGTCACACATAACCTACCTATATTATTCCAGCTCTCTGTAGCCGTAATTGACCGCGCAGTTTCAAATTCCTCGTGGAATCATATTGCCATAACAATGGAGCTTTAGTATTCGATCGTAGTATAAGTAAAGGAATTTATGTTGCTAATTGTTTCCATTTAATATAGGAAAATTTTAAATGTCACGGTGCTAAATACTATTGACTCTGATATAAAATAAATGGTTATCATGTAGCGCTGACACCTCTTGAAAATAATAATATACTTTATCTGACTCTAACTCTGATTTAGACGCTAGTTGACTGGCTCATCCACGCACATCCGAAACTACTAAAACTAGAGACATGAAATTTGGACTGCAGTTCCCTTTTGTAACGCAGACGTTCACTAAGTGATTCTTTGAAATTCATCTTCAAACGTATGTACCAATGATTGTTTGAAAAAAAAAACACGTATTGATTAAAATATAGCAGAAGTACTCCATAGTAAAAATAAATAAACACGAGTTTCAGCGTATTTTAAAAATTAATCCCGTTCATCCTTGCTACTGAGATATCTCCAAAACCACAAGACCTATTTTTACTTGAAATTTGCCATGGATATTCCTTTTATGACGAAATTTTATGACCCAGTAAGAAGGGATTTTGTGATCAGGCGTGATTGACAGGAATAACACAAACGTTGTCACGGGGCAACAGCGAATTAATTATTTTTCTTATATCAAACCTGATCGAGTAAATATAATACTAAATCTGTTATATCTTGTTATTCTTGCTGATCTTAAATAAGAAGAGAAGAGAGCACTTTTTAATTGTTGTTCTGATTATACACTATTACATATTTTTTACACCCTTAAAAATGTTACACAACCGATTCACATTAAATCCTATCACTATACTGCATGATGCAACGAGCAAGTTAACACTCAGTAAAAAAATGCGAGATCTAAATTTGATCTGTCCGTCTATTCAACTGTAAAGTATTTCAATATACATAGGTTGTAGCTAAGCTAAGCGAAGCCTCTGGTAAAAATAAATGGTGAGTAGGTATTAACTGTCATCGTGTCAAGTCATATGACCTCTGCCTCTTATTACAGATATTATAAATTAATTAGGAAATCCTAAATATTTTCCTACCATAGACCTCATTAGCAGTTTCTACCAACGATCTTTGAAACCATGATGGCTTAGTTAAATGTGTGCGGACGCCGCGTCATTGGACGTGGGCTCGAATCCCAGCAATGAGGCTGAGCTTTCGATTAAATCATAGCTTTTCTTATATACCTTTTTCTAATGCCCATCTGGCTAGCTACTACCTTCAAGTTAAAAACCTGCCGCCAAATACCTATAGGTGTGTTCTGATAGTTGCACTTGAGAGCCAAGTCGACTATCTTGGGCCATGTCGTCACCTAAAATCGGGAGATATTGGCCATAATGCTACACCTGTAAACTATAAAGAAGCAATTAAAAGACCACAGACCAATTTCGCGGTTAACACTGCGTCAATTATGGTTGAGTATCATGAATTCTATAGAAAGCCTTTTGGATTAAAAAATATACCTTGGCTTTCCAACAGGTTAAAAATACAGTTTTCTCAGGTGTTTAAGATCTTGATGCATACATTTATTTAGAAATCTGTATCCTGTTTTCTCATGATTTAAAATTGCTTATTTTTATTAGATATCGGAAATTTAATTTAAAGTTACAACCTGTTAAATGCGTGTGTTTACAACGCGATGTAGCATAATTAGGACACATTATTACAGATAAAAGAGTCTCACCGAATCCCGACAAGGTTAATTTTAGTAATTTTAGGTCATTGACAACGGAAGCATTACACCTCTTTCGTTATGCAATAAAAAACATTTTTGCCTAAACATACGCATAAGAAACTACTGACTGATTGGGTGAAAACAGCATTTACGGAAACAATAATATATATTTGGAAACGGTGAAATCTCAACACGATAATACGTAAAGCAAACATCGCATGAGTGAACATGCATAGAGATGAACACCGGGATCTCGAGTCGAGTGTAGGAAGTGCACACAATGCTTCCTTATTATTTTATTTTCAAGAGAAAAGTATAAATTATAGATTTTTCTACGTCGTTTTTATACGCGATTATTATTCCTACGCAATTACATACAAACGAAATTAGTTAACTACTATTATTTATTTAAAACACAATGGTCCAGATTTTCGAAAAACTAAAAAGATTTCTTCAAACTAAATGTAATACGTACTGTTAAAATTTTAACATAAATTAGTCTTTAAAATGCTCTTACTCTGTAAAAAAAGTGCTCTGTAATACGGTTGTATAATAACGTTATTATTTATGACGACCGGGCAGTATGAATAGTAATTAGTTAAATTGGGAGCAGTAATTATAAATTCTATAGTTTTTACTCAATCATATATAAGTAAAACGTCTAAGAACGTTATATGTGCTCAGTAAGTGACACATCGAGACTGCGCTAGATAGCCCACTATAACTGTGCCGTGTCCAGGTTTAAGGAAGTATATTGTGTACCGCGATTAACGTTCATTGAAATAATGCTGCGTATTAGCTTTCCACTTATCTTTGCCAAATATCACAGAGGTAACGTATTTAGACTTTGGGATTATAATATAATTTTGATTACCTAACACTATCGTAACCTAATATCACCGTGCTAGGTTACCTTAAAATTGATAAGAAAAGCGCAAATCTTTTGCGGTTTTCGTTTATTCTCGGTTGTAAAGTGCAAGTACAGAAATCCAATGTCATAACAAACAGTTAGGATACCAACCAGAGACCAATATGAAATTATTGTTTTACCTATTATTAATTACATGGACCGATTTGACGTGTGCCAAGTTATTACAAATAATGTCCTGAATGAGAAGTCAATTCATTAACAAATGTAACCGTAAACCTGGTTTTAAACAAGACAGTCCTTTTTTTCGATACTCCGTCCGGGTGTCCCCGAGGAAATCTTTGGGACGCAGAATTGTCACATTAAAAGAATACTAAGCAAAAATTAAATGTCACTCAGTCTGTACAGCGTCGCGCTTCACTCACTCCACAAGAAAAATCGTAATGAACAACACCTGTTTCGTCGAAGCTCTCTTATTAAAAAAAAATAGAAACCTTTCAGTGTTATAAAAGAACAGCAATAGTTTCTGAATTAAAGTGTAAATGAGATGAGTACGTCTTGACTTAAGCAATAAAATAAACAAAGCGAGGAACAAGAGTTACACAATAGAATATGTTAATCGTAAATGGAACTTGTTCATGATAGTTATCGTGATATGTTAAGGGCAGTAAATATATAAATTATGGCTTTTCAATTTAAAATTTTGATTAAAACAAATTAATCTAAAAAATGTAAATACTAACTTTGTCTAGTTTTAGATGCATCAGCTTTTTAAGTAGGTCTATTTTGCGATTAAATAGATTTTAAAAGTACCCTCATTATCAATGATACATACAACGCGACAGTTTTACACCGTCCTGGTTGTGCCCCCGATAAAACATCTGGCCCTCAACTTGGACGGACGGTGGCGATTCGTGTCTAATTTTGTGAGGCTCGGAACACGCGTAGTAAAAGCGGCGGCGGCGCTTGAATGGCACCTCCCGAATTGGAGAGGGCTCGGTACGAGGTACCGCCAGTTTTACGCAGGAGTCATGAGAGTCTATGGTAGACTCCCGCTTCCAGCCCCCACAAAGGTGTATCGGTTTGTTTGACGGACAGCTCGCCAAGTGGGGCGACGTAGTAATTGCTAGTTTGAACCCGCATTGTCCGGTGAAGGCGGCGGATAACTTATATGTTGTAGTGGGTATTCCCAGTGGCTAGCTACCGGGCGAGTCCCACACAAGCCTCCCAATCCGCCGATTTGGGAAGGGACTCGTAATTGGAGTTCTCGACGTTAAAAGAAGTTTAGATTACGAACAAAAATTTGAACGAATTTTACATGTTTATTTACCTCAGAGTATAAAATAGAATAGTTTTTTTTATCGAACCTTATACATATTCAGATAGTTACTAGCTCTGTCTGTTCTGACGCTATCGAGTTTAATCGATTTAAAGTTCTACGAAGCGTTTCGTCACTCCTGCTATCTATTTTATTGATACATGCACGGAATAAATTATTTTTACTCGGAATAATGAATGCAGATATGTGAAATGGGAGATAGAGTACTAGCAAAAATCGATAGTTACGGTTAAAAAGGTATAGTTAAAATACTAAAAGTTGTTTAAACTATATCATTATGTGTTAAATATTAACTAATAAGGTAAAGAAACTAGACGTTATTCTTCCTATTTATTGGAAGTAAAATAATTTACTTTTTATTTCAACAAAACGTTAGTTTTTGATTTATGAAAAGCATTACAATAAACATAAACCGATATTTAGGGGACATTTTATTAGAACGCGTATGGTTGTTACACATTGAGTTTAAATTAACGCTGAACAAACATTGCAAAACATACACTCTCATTAATTACAGAAAATTTGTTCTGTTATGTGTTAACTATATCTACATATCTTTACAACCCCCGGAACATCTAACTACTTAGTTTTATTTTATTAGAAGTCAACGTCACAAGAAGAGTTTTTCAGGACCCATTGCTATTCAGGTATGGTTGTTGATATTATAGATATATGATAAAGAACTGGGTACACCTGTACTTTTTGGAAAATAAACAAATTTTTTTTTTATTTGCGAGGCTTTGATTCGCATTCGTTATGCAACTAGTATAGATATATCTTACATACCGCACTACATAATCGAACCAAAATAAAATGTTATGTCATCATTACTGCCTTGACTGCAATCAAAAGACAGTTTAATTTACATACCATTTAATCAAAATTCAGGAACTGTTAAAACGGAAACTTCATTTTACCGTCGCGACGCGTCGTGCCGACGCAAAATGCAATTCCATTTCTGTTGAATATCGATCAGACTTCGCTTCCCGCAGCATTTATAATTGAAAAGGACTTTGACTTATCAAGATTGAACAAAAATTGTACTGCAATACATAGCTATTCATATTATATATTAACTTATGTGTAACGATTTTTTAGCAATTGATCTTTTTATTGTTAAAGGTTAGCGTTATGGCCACAATCTTACCTGATGTTAAGTTAAATAATAAAGTTGATAAAACGCTAGCTTATGATAAAAAGATATAGGCTATGGAAAATTACTATTTTTACAGTTAAACATGTAAATTCAAATTTCCAGATAGCGTAAGTAGTTTTAAAACACATTCTGTATCAAATTTACGTAATGAAAAGTTGCTTCCAATAAAATATATGATTATTAATTTTTTTTGCTGGAAATTACAACTTCAAAACGGGACGAACATTTCCTGATATATTTCAGTCACAAAGCATAGAACTACACGCGCTAATGGTTTCCAATTAACGCTTTTAATAGGTAATTAATGAAAATTTCAATATATAAGTTCAAAATTACTTTATTAATTAAAGTTAAATTATAACGACAAGTAATCTAACGTTTAGCTATTCATGAAACTAAGCCATTTATAAATAGGTAATTTTTATATGAAAATATACGAAAACAATATATTTCTCACCGCAAAATTAAACAAAACTAAATATAACATACGTTCAAATCTTCTCAAACTGTTCTGTCCAATTCATTGGTAAATTTCCGCAGTCGCTTGCGATCACACTTGTAATAACTAAGTGAATATTTCTTCGTAGCACCTTTATCTACTTATGTATCTTTTTAGATCGCCGAGGATAAGATAAATCAGAATATTTGTTCCTTATTTATGAATCTGCTATATAGATATAGAGTTATAATGTATACTATAAGAGTATTTTAAACTGACGTCACAATTATATATTCTTTAATTTTTAATAAGGCGAAACTTTCTTTAAAAAAATATAGGTATACCTACCTCACGTACTTATGCACGCACTTAAAAAAACGCAATAATATGTCAAACTAGTACTCGTCACACTTGGAAATTAACCCATTGACCTCACTTGGTGAACGGAAACTAAGTAAACAAAAAACCTTACGAATATTACATAATTTCTCTAGGCAATTCATTTAAAGTAAACTAAATGAAGCCATATTATACCAGAATAGTTTGGACCTATTTCTATTCACATTAGATTATATATTGTATCTAGCGATCCAGCGTTCACCTATACGTTACCGTGTTATAGAAGATTGTTATTTTTTTTTAATACATATATTAGCAATTCAAAAATATTTATTCCGATATTGAATCATATTGGTAAGAAAATTAACAAAAAAATATATAAAACACCGCCACCTATCGAGGCCAACTATAGCTAGGAATGATTAAAGTGACCTCATAGGAACAAAAAATAATAATAAAACCAGTAAAGTCGTTTGTTTCGAAGAGTTTCGAACACACAAACGTTAACATGAAGCGAGTAGCGGTATCGAATATTTAGTTAATAATAAAGAAGTAATAGTTGGCATTTATTAAATAGCATCATTACTTTGTGAGTTAACAACAGTAATACAACAAACACAAACTTTTCATCTACAGTACAATGTTACATCCATATAGCATCGTCACGTTCATGTTCAATTACATCCACCGTTACCGATATCTATTACAATCGTTCTTTTACGATAAAAACCCTGCATAGGACACATAAAGAGAGGGGTTACATTGTCCAATTAAAAGTCAGTCCGAACTGAAATCGTGCCAGTCAACCTCCGGCGTACATTCTACCAACAATACGGTATACTGTTTGTCATTAAATAATTATGTAGCCGGATCCGTTAGATACAACAATAACATGTTATCTGATACCAAATCATAACTATTAGATATATTTATTATGTTATACCGCGTGCCTGCGGCATTATTGTATACTCAGTACAATGCTCGGGTTATTCAGTTTGATTTTATCCGCATAGATTTAAAAATCAGTTTATTCAAGTAAATACTCTATTGTTATGAGTTGGTTTCTATTAAGTATTAGGTACAAACTTTTATTCAACTATTACATTATTTCCGACAAAATACTTGCTATAGTAATGTTTTGTTTCTTGTTTTGTTTTCTAAACGTGCCAAATACACCACACTATGAAACTAATAATAGCATTTTGTCATGTGAATCACCTGATTGAAACAGAGACCAGTGTTATACATCAAAACTGATACAAGAACAACCGCAATGTTTAAAGTGCAGTAGTATTCTATCAGTTGGTGTTGACTTGCTTCACCGGGTGCGTTTTATAGATAATTTTAAACAACAATTTCTTTAAAATTAAAATTCGTTCGAGTGTGATAGATAAAAAAAACATACAAACTAGGTTACTTTATTATATATAATATATAAAACTCATTTTAAGAATAACTATTCAATTGCCATTGAAATTAAACACCGTTAGATATAATTCTTAGTTACTTTTTGTTATACAGTTAGATAACCCTCAATTTCGTAGAAAAATACTTTCCACAAATAAGATAAGATTTTCCACAAATAATGTTAATAAGTATTGCAGTTTTCAAATATGTCCTGATTATAACTCCGGGAAGAACAGTCATGAAAATATTATATTTATTAAAAAACCAGGGGAATATATCATGTAGAAAGGTACCGTAATATTTGCACCATACAAATTTCTGGTTCGGTACACCGCGGAACAGTGGTTCGACCTATAAAAGATGTTGCCGCTGTTAATGCACTCTGTGTTATATTAAATTGAACTAAATACAAATTGTAAAATGAAACAAATATATACTAAACGAGGTAAATTTAGATAATAGGAAGTTAAAAATGTAAAAGTTAAAAAACTAATATTGTAAAGAACTGCTCTTCAATCGTTCTATAAACTCTTCATAAAATGCTACTTACTAATGCATTTGTTCTATACGGTAGAAAATCAAAATAGAATATATTTCTCTGGGATCGTGGGATATGAAGTATATGTAACGTTTCCGATGATATATAGTAAGTGAATAATATAAAAACTAGGTACTCCTTATAGACAAAATTAAATTTATTACACAATACTACGATTCTGGTTTTAGTATGTGATTCATAGCATAAAACGGGTCTTTTGAGAATGGTATTTCCACAGCATACCATTATATTGTATTTAACAGAACTTGTGTGTTTAAAGTACTGCATTCCCTTCTAGGCGACATACATTTAAACATCAAATAGGATTTTGGTGCTCCAGCGCCAAGTATTGTTTTAGGTATTTCATCAATTAAATGGCTGTAATTAGTATTACTCTTTTCAATATATTACGTGAGTATGCATTTTCAAAGACTGATATAGTTTGTATTTTTATACAGCAATACCTGATTATGAGTAAGTTACTGTCTAAGAATAACAAACAACAGAATTGCTTGGTGATATGTTTCTTCAAAATGCAACCACCACAGCTTAGAGACTTTATAGAGCGACAATCGTCTAGCTATGTTGTTGAGCGAGCCTGCTAATACCAAACTGATGCGCAAATGCAAGCCTCGAGACATGACGCTCTCTAGCGTGGATTGAACCATAATTTCATCAGTTGTAACTTGCCGTGTACTTCTATCGCAATATTATTAATTGTCGGAGAAAAACATGATACAATATTTTGTTATATTGTAACATTGCAATTTTTATATATAACCCAAATATTATACAGTTTTAAAATGTACATATAAATTATTAATTTACAAAAATAATTATAAGTCGCATAAAAAGTAGTTTATTAGTAAACTAGACAGTAGGGAGTACAATTTAATTTTATTTAAATTTGAACTTTGAACTGTTTGAGTTTTAACATAAGATGTGTGCAATCCTAAGTTTTAGCACTACTAAAATAGGATGAATAAGCCAAACTTATATTTTATTTAAAAACTAATAGTGTATCGCCACTTCGTTCGCGTGGAACTAAAACTTAATTAATATTTTTGCCTGTTTTAATAACTTTTTTTAATACACTTTTGCTCTATTGGTGGTAGCATGACGTTAAATATCCTAAAGCCTTCCTCAATGTGTGCTCGATCAAGTACAGGTCCGACAGCTCTATCCGACAGGTAGTTCCTAAGGGTAGCGCGTTCAAACAAACATGTTTCCTACTTTATATTATTCATATAAATTGCTTATAATTCAGCTAGAAAAGATAATGATTCTAACTTAAATTGATAAAATTTTCTTTCTATTATTTTACTATTCTTCCAGACTGATAGAGGAGCTCGAGCATTATTATTAATTGCACTAGAATCGGTGTAGATAGACCAAAATTCCAATTAGAATCATACTCGTGTAGGTTATCCGTATATTACTAAGACATAGTCAAAATTGAAGTAGTCGGTAAGATAAGACAAACTTACAAAATTATTGAATTATTTCAATTTTATTACTAGAATAACTATTAGGATGAGGATATACTGTTTTATACCTATTCCCATCTATGGTAAACATACAGTACTCTGTACACTAGTAAGCATAGTATGTATAAATAAATATTTACAACTTGTAAGAACTTCGTAATTTATTCAAATTAAATAGATCATAAACGATAATAATTCATTATCGCAACAGGAGTAACAAGGTAGAGGTAATCACAATGTAATAACAACATTACGAAATCGTATTCAATTAGGGTATCCAGCAACGATGACGGATGTTGATGTATACGTTTTCACAAAATAAATTACATAATGTGCGAAACGATTGAGAAACGCGAGTGTCAAAATAATAACTGTTTATCGGAGAGAGTACTGTATTAACATTATGTGCAAACAATAAATTTCTTTGGTTAACGTATTTACGGTACAGATTTATGAAGGTCGTGCTTTAGTAGGCTGGTAAAAGGCACGTGCGGGACTAAATGTCGATTTCATGTGGACATTATGTACTGTACAAACTGGAATGACAGATGACTGAGAACGATGGATTTTGTTATCTCCGAAGGAAATACGTTGTTATTTGATATGCTTCCTTTTAGGTACTTTTAATGAATCTATAAAGTTTCACAAAGTGCATAAAGTTACGTTGATAAACTTCAAAACATTGCTTTCGCAAAGAAACTTATTAATTTCCTTAATAAAGAGATTAGAAAGAGTTAATTTTCTTACCAAACAGTTTAGCGAATTCTAAATGCATTGCAGACATTTTAGAAATATGTAATAACAATAAGCAATAATTTTAAATTCTTTTTGGCTACCCTCAGAGTCCGTGTGATTATTTGATCACAGATATTATAGGTTTTACATTGTAGGGTCGGCATTTTGGGGAAGCGTAAAAAGAGCCTCAGCGAGAAACTATACACGAGTAGGTCTAGCGCACCTTGGACAGGTCAGTCTCGGTTCCAACTTCACTGACTGGCCAATCTTTTCAGCTCGACACGGCCATAAGATTTTTTAAACACGGCTCATGCCGACACGAAGAAGATTGCAGTGTGAAATTAAACTAAACAATTATAATTTCATTCTATTTCATTTAATATACTCACAACACATTTTATATATGGAATCTAGCTTTTGTCCTGTTTTTTAGGAATGCATTCTTTCATTTATAGATTTAAGCTAAATAATAATTAATTTTAGTAAATGCACGCCTATACCAAATATATTATTGCTACATTTAGGGCATGCTCAAACTAGTTGACATCGATTCGATATTCCACTGGACGAAAACGCTAAACCCATTAATTTTGAATTTTGCAAAAAACTAATAATCCCTCAATCATTATAAATCTTAATTCTACGATATCTAACGATTTGGATGAAATTTTCTATTTAGACAGTCTCTTGTTTTTTGAATACACCTATACACTTGTATTATTCATAAAAGCGTAATTAATAAAAAGCTATTAAATTTTTTATCTACATTATAGTATTTCTATATTTAAATAATGAGTTCATACAAGACGTTTAATCAATGAATGATTCGTATTTATTTATATTTAAATAAATAAAAAAACAGGTACTAAATCTTAATACTCATAACAGAATGTTTGTGGTAACTACCAAATATTGTTTCATGAATTCAACTCTGCATACAATCTATATTAACAATTACAATGTTATGAAAACTTTCGTTCCTTTTACTTGAACATATTTTAAAAATCCATAAGTAAACATACCATCATCAATCAATAACAACATTAATAAATACATAGTTTGTATGTCGGTCGTGAGGCCGGTTGTGCTGATCGTACGCGTCCAGCTATTTTTATGGCTATCTGCAAGCGCCGCGCACAGTATGCGCGCGAGCAATAGGCTCTCTGAATGCTAAGTGAACTTCTGTTATTATTTTAGTTGCACTAGCTGACTTGGCAGACCTTTTTTCGCCTTTTCAAGCAGTCAATCACATCGACTACAGCGTCATCTATCCCTTTATGTTCACTTATCGAGATAAAAAGTATTCTATCTCTCAAGTTGGATCAAACTATACACATTGTGCAAAATTTAATGAAAATCGGTTCAGTAGTTTAGCAGTTAATGGTGGACAAACAACGTGACTCAATTTTTTTATATATAAAATGATAAGTAGTAACTAGAATGAAGTTTAAAAATTATACATATTTACTAATGTTTAAACTACGCTTTTTATAAGATCAAGAATAGGCGTCACGAAATATATATGTATACCGATTAACGACTACAATAAAAAAACATCTAGTAATAATCTTTACTATAAAGTTTACAATAGAAAAAGAAATAAGAGAAAACTACAAAGTACTATCTCGAACCGAATGACGCAATTGAGAATCAAACCGTTTATGGGTTAATACTGAATTATTTAATGTCCGCGTTTCGTGTACGGGTACTAAGGCTGATTTACAACTCAACGGACTCATGGGTCCTTTAACCTTTTCAAACGTCACAGAACAATGTCCGAACTTTACCTACAATCTAATTTATGGTGGGAATGAGTGATTGCTATTAACATATACGTACAGTGTTTTCAACTTATTTCAAAGTATTTTCAATGAACATAACGATACTTTAAAATGTTAAATTAATATGAAAGTATATAAAAATACGCATAAAACATTGTATATGGACTAATAAATTAGATAACTAGTCGGAATCAAGTTAAAATGAACTTCTACGGTAAAATAAGTAATTTGTGTGCAGTGTCGATACTTTTTTTTATATTAATAACAGCAATTTGCAATTTAGTTTTGTTTGTTTAAGGGGGAAACGTGTCGATAGTACTGAATATATGCAAGCGGTTTAACTGGGAAAGCGATGCATGACGCACCATCAAACCCGTTTTTATCGTAGTACTGACGTTGCCTGACTAAGCCGACGCGACCTCAATAGCAATGTGTAAACCATTATAATTGTCGTGTAATTTTACAATATACAATAAATAAACAGGATTTTATGAAACATAATTATATAAATATTTTGTGATTCAATTTAGATCTATAAAAAAGACATATTATTTATCGTTTATACAAACGAGCGCTACAATTTGAAATTGGATACTTAATAAGAACTACACGAAAATGAAACATGGGATAAGATAAAAATAATTTTGTAGAATAACTTTCTTTTCTTATTACTCAAATCATTTCACATTTATGCGTTTTTCCGTCAGAGTTATTCTAAAAATTGTCCAGCCTTATTTCTTATTGGCTTTCAACAAGAGATCCACTATTTATCATCACGTTACCACTAAGTAGTGTAGATGTATTAAAAAAGTTACAAAAATCATTAAAAATTTAGTTCCATGCGAATGAAGTCACGGGCTGTGCCGTTGTTTCTGACTTATACTATGCCTACTAACAAGGATAGTGTACCGCGGAACTATTAAAAGGTATACTCGGAGCAACGTTTAAGAAAATTTATATGTAGGTTTTCTTTAGTGATTCTTTTTTTGTAAAATATGTTTGATTATCATTGCGTAGTTAATAGGTTAAAACTATTTCATGAATCAACACTAGTAGGAATTAGTGTAATTCTACTTCACTTAACACAAAAGTTAAAACTTTTGAGGAAACAACACAATAAATAGTCTGTGGAACCAAAAATTAGTACCTAATTGTTTCATAGCAGCAAGAGACAGTACGGTTGGCCTAGCGGTTAAAGCAGTTGCCTCGCTGTACTAAAGTGAAATTGTTCCCTATTACTTGACATTGGCAAATTCCTTATTAAGCACATGATATAATATAAAAAAATCTAACAGGATAAAGTGGCGGTAATTGCGACCAGCTGATTTTAGAATAACATACAACTGCCCGTTTCACTATGCCGAGTCATATATGTAGTGTATGGTGGTTACGACGAGACTAAAAGAATTGCGAAAGCTCTCCTTGGTCTCTGGCAACAAGGGAGTCTAAAGTGTCAGCGTGGTGCCTTTTTGTTGGTTGTGTGGGTGATTGGCACTCGATGAGTCACCACATGCCCCTCACGCCTTAGGCCTGAGCCCGAGTAATGCGCTTGCACGTTGCTATAAGGAAGTCCGTAAAGAATGAGATTTTTAAAACCACGTTAATAAAAAAAGGTTGGTGACGATGGTGTCAGAAATAATCGTAGTCTCCTACCACCACAGCTATAATTTATTAACTAAAAAAAGCCAACCGCTAAAAATTTATTATCACATAAGTAAACAAAGATATTTTTACTGAAGGTACTGTTGAGTTACCTAAATAAAGTACAGATACTGATTACTAATCAAGTTTAAGTTTTTCTGTTATACAGTTAGTTAATTACCCACTTAATAAATTACTTATCTATTTAGTAAAACAGAATAAGCATATAAATAGATAACTGACTTTTGCATTATCCACAATTTGCAAAACAACATTTCTAAATCTTCCTCTTTAAATAAATACTTAAAACGAATTACTGGACGCAGTAAGTGAGTCAGCCGGTGAAGAGGGTACAAGTTTTGCGGTGTATGTCGTATTTTAGCAGAGTGCAGGTATCTTTTGTGTAATTTTTACTAAAGTATTTTGAATACTTGGATGTAGGTAACAACAGAGCTCTACCGGTACCTACGAGCGGTATTTAATGATCATCCATTCTAAATTATATTAATTATCTAATAAACGTATATATTATAGTATTTGCCGCCTCATAGAAACATGCGACTGCAGAATTTCGTACATTGATATACATAAAGTGTTGGTATAGAGAGTAATGAAAATAACGTTGGATTTTGTTTCATTGTTTTATTTTTCACTAGCAACCCAACCCGCATCGCACTGACAAAAGAAAATTCTGTAGATCCGACCGCTACCAAACTTTATAAGATCACTGGCTGGGCTAATCTAAAGATTACCTGAAAATTCCATCAAAATCCGTGTCGCCATAATAGAGTCCATAAGAAAAAACCATTAGAAGAGATGATCGCTCTATTGCTAGTGTGTACGAACACTGCGTCAATAGACGAGAGTTTGAATTTCTGCAGTGAACTTTCGGTGAAGAAAAACATCGTGATGAAACCATCCACTGTGTTCGGGCTTTTTTTAATGACCCACCTGGTTAGCTATCACACTCAAGTCGAAGATCTGCCACCGAATACCTATAGGCATGTTTCAACAGTGGCACTTAAGAACCAGTCCCTTTACTAGGCTTAGCTTATCCACCGTCTTGGGCCCCATTTTCACTTGACATCAAGTGAGATTGCTAAAAAAATAATGTGGTAACAAATATTTTTGCATATTTTTGTGTATTATATACCAACAAAATGTAATTATGCTAAATACTACAAGAATACAGTCATCATACTTAATTATTTTTTTTAGTTTTTAAAGTAATGATGGGTTAATAGTAGTGTGGCCAAACACCTCATCTATCAACGAGAATTCAATTCTCCACAACAAGTCTAAACATTGGCTGAAGTAAAAACAAATTACTGCAACCCAACAGTCCTAATATTAATGATTTCTTAAAGAACACCATTTAATTGTTAAATATAGCAAACATTAAATATGTTGTGGATTAATACAAAATATATAAATAAATAAATAAGGGTAAAGCATTTGTATTGCCGAGTTTATTATCTACCACCCTTATGTTAATAAACCTGTAGTCAAACACGTATAGGTATGTCATGGCAGCTGCACTTGTGACCTAGTTCCCCGATTAGAGTTAGCGCGTTACCATCTCGCTATGTCACCAATTAAAATCAGGTGAGATAAAACAATAAAGAATTAATATGAGAATTTTTCAACTCAAATTAAGGGGAACAGTTTTATCTATATTAATATTATAACACGAAAGAGTTTGTTTACTTGACCGCGTTAATCTTAGGAGTTAACAATCGGATTCCAAATATTTTTGCATTTGATAGAGCTATCATTGAGGAAGGCTTTAAGTTATTAACTTCACGCTACAATCAATAAGAATAAAGCTGCATTGAAAAAAGTTACAAATACGAACAAAAATGAGTAAATAGTTGAACGATATCGCGGACACAGAATTAATTTATAGAGATATAGATATAGGGAAAGCTACAGTCGGTGCAGTTGAAAAGGATCAGATTATTTAGTATACGGCATTTATATGAAATCAAGATGTATCAGATAAGCTAAAACCTTAAGAAAGAAAACCTTGTAAACAAATTAAAAAATATACTTACAAGACTTTCTCGTAAATAAATTGTACTATTCGATAACAGTATTACGAATGACATAATAGAACAATTTACATCTAAATAATGAAATTCTACTAATATTGTTTATAACTGTATTATAAATAGGCCCAGGTAATAATATGATAATATGATGTAGAAAATTGACTGATATATATGTATAAATAGTATATAGTTATATGTAATTAAATAATAACTGTTCTTAAACATTTTATTATACCCTATTCAGGGTACATGTACAAGGTTATTATAACATAAAACCTAAATGTGCATACATTAATGCGAATAGATAAATAAATTTTCGTCGGAAGTAAAGATTGTTATATTATAATCCTATAATAAAAATATGAGAGTATATTTGTAACGTTCAAATAACGGTATGGTGAAAAAGTCAATGATTTCGTGAAATAAAACAAGATACAATTTGTTTCACTTATTTACTCCCAGAGGAACAAACGATATATAAATAGAATCTTTATGCTGACTAAAATAATTTTTTTATCACACAAGTCAAACAGGGTAAAGGAGTAAATCCGATATCTAGCACATGATACGGTCTAGCATGGTTTAAGAAAGGATTTCTCGAAACTCAACCATTATAGAATAAAATAGTCAATTTTAAAATAGTAATTGTATACTAAACGATATTTGTCGGTTCAGGCTTAGAAATAAAAAAGGAGCGACATATTGAATTATAATAAAAAAGATGTAGAAATCTTATAGACTACGCGAGCAAAAATTTTTTTTTTTATATATTATATAAATAAGAAATTAGTATACATTTTTGTCGGTTTTTGTAACTTTTTCATTACAGTTTTGCTTCTATTGGTGGTAGCATGATGTTAAATAGCCTAAAGCGTGCATCAATGATTGCTCTATAAAATATAAAGATATTTTTGGAAATCCAACTGGTTGTTCCTAAGATTAGCACGTTCAAACAAACAACATTTTCCGCTTTATAATATTAATATAGATCTAAATGAATATTTCCATATATACGTAATCACTAAGCTCCAATACCGTTTGACAGAGCATCATGAAAATTATTTAATTATATGTATAGAAAATTATATGTATGTAATTTCATGAAGACGGTTTTTGCGGTATTCCTAAACATAATAGGTGGCGATGTGATCAACTCTTTGACCACGATATGACAATGACATGTCATAAATGAATATGGTAATGGGGACAAAACATCAGTCGTGGTAGTTGAGTGGTTTCGACCAGTGGAATATCGATTCTGTATATATAGGATAATCTTGGCATGTACTAACGTTATTCCAAAATTCGAATATACTCATAAGTTTAAATTTATAACACTTTCGGCTGGCAGTGAAAGAATCGACCGGTTGAGAAGTGTTGTTGTTGTACCTTTGTATGTAGAAAAAATAGTACAACTATTTCATGGCTTAAAATCACCAGTACTTCTTGGTGTGGCATGGCTATTAGCCAGCGTCTTCCTTACAGGAAGAGGCGTTGGTTCAGTAATGCGTAATATGTTATTATTATTATGGAATCGTATTCAATACAGCCCAGAAATCGTTTCTCTTGGGTATTATGACTCTTTGTCTTATCTTTAACAATTTCAATTTGAAATGATATATAAAATATTACTATTGCATTTTAATTGTACATTGTAATCTATTTCCCCCACTTTGTTAATATAATACTAGCTCAGCAAATTGACAAACTGTACTGGATGGTAAGCATAGTTAATACAAACCAAAAACAACAGTGCCATCGAGAAATTTTAAAACTTCTTAGGAACCATAAGAGAATCATTTTATTTCTACATGTCTGATAGACGCGATCTCAATCATGTACAGATCCTTACCACTCCGCTCTCATGTGGTCATTCATTGCTCCAAGATATGTGTATAATTATGTGACAAGTATTATAAAGATAAATGTAGATTTTCTGAAAATCATCATCAACATAATATGTTTTAAAAAGTTGTTTAGGAAAGAAAATCCATTAATTTAAAAAATATTTGATAGAGTAAGGATGATTTAGAGTAGTGGATAGGCAATAGAAAACGCATGTAACACTATCGCCCACGATTTAAATGAGCGCCAGGAAATCTCTACAAACAACCAGTGCAATATCATGACAGCCATTATGCTTGATCATAACTAGATTGAGTAGATTGTGTTGATTAAATGCAAAATCCAAATTGAATAAAATTTCTGAAAGAATCTTCAAAATACACTAATCTATTAAGATTAACAAGTATGGAATATATGCTTAGGTGAGAAAAATTAGACTGTCTCGACACCGAATAAAGTATTACAAACGGAGATGGAAATTGAAATACCTCTAAATAAGAATAAGGAAGTAAACCATTTTTTTCTCGCAGTTATGCAAATTAAAATCTAATTGAAGCAATGATGTGCTAATAATGAAGCTAACTAGTGATGATCCGTTATCGTGTTCATCGTACGTCGGTTCGAATCCTACAATTAGCTAGTCTATGACGAAATAATATTTTTAGGAAAGTAGTTTAGCCTGCCTGAGGCATAACATCCTACATATTATGGCTGCCTGGTTAGTACATGTTCAATCAAAAATCTTTTAAAAAGCACTTCCAGCGCTGTTTCGACAGCTACGCTACAGAAGCTAGCTAGCTTGTACCCATCTTGAGCAATGAACACCACATGAGATATTGGCTAAACGCGAAGCGTATATACAACATTAACAAATTCGCATTGGCGACTCTTTAAATAAACAAAGTAAATTATCAATGAAACAATCTTTACCATTTCTTCTTCATTCTTGCATTCCGTATTACTAGTTTATTTGTAACTAGCTTTTACCTGCAACTTCGACATTAGAGGATACAATAAAAGGTTTCATACAAAGTTTATCTATCTCTTTACCCCATTTCCAATAAATTTTTAGCGAAAAAAAAGTAGCCTCTCACTGTCTCCAGATTCTCATCTATCTCTATACCAAAGGTCATTATCGATTCAGTGTTTAGGGGTGAAAGCGTAACAAACAAAAAAACAAACCCACTTTTGTATTTATAATATTAGTGAGGATATTACTCTGTTAATGTCCATAATACTTTAGATTAACTTGTCTAATTTATAGAAATATATTTTTAAGTCATAGCTGTCTTCTAGCTAATACACATTATATTAAGTAAAAGGTAATTAAATAGAGTTTGCCGAGTGGAAGCCCGCTGTAATGACACATGGAGGCGGGCGTGTTCCGGGATTAGCCGGTATATATCCAACAATTAAGCGGGGCGATACGGATCTGTGTCAGGCATGAGATAAACTCGTCTGAGTGTCGTCGATAAGTGACTGTCAGTTGATACTTCATAATTTTTGTCATTTTACTGCAGATAGACTTGAAGGCAAACATGAAAACAACAACCGTCCACGGGTTGATATTATCTTGGTAGACATCGTGTATTTAAGATCTTCTTCTTTAAAAATAGTAACATGTGCGCACACCATTTCGTCAATGTCACTTTTGAGAATGTATTGATTTGAGTTTTCCATGAAAAATAGTGTTGTAATTTTGCCGTGTTATTGTGGCAAATATACATATAACCAAGAAGTATGCTTGAAGCACTCTATCAAAACTTTGAGTGATATAATGTACTCGATAACTGATTCGAATTGAATAAGCAAAAATAATGCACCGTATCACAAATTTAACTTCGAAACTAAACTCGTAATAACTACGTTTGTATTTGGAAACGCTCTGTAATAAATATTAGGACAGAAAACAGACTGAAGATAATTTATAATTATTAAAAAAAAACATTATAACAGATTTGAGGCTCAAGCGAGTAGAGCCTTTGGCACAGCCTGTTATATAATAAATAAATTAAGTATACTTAAACCAAAAAACTGAACACTATAAACTCGCATTAGCTTTGTGATGTACTGATTAAGTTAACTCGAAAAAAAAAATCATAAAAATATGTGTATAAAAACAACTAACGAAAAACGGATAGAGTAAAATTAAAGAAACAAAATAACGACAAAATCCATAAAAAAAAAGACATTCCCTTAAGAGGTAAATAATCCCGCGCTATTCTTTAGCCAAAAGAGCACAATCTAGCAACAATACGAAATATTAAAACTGAAATAAATATAGGAAGTAAATAAATAAATAAAGCGACACGAACACTTTGAAAACATCTGCACAACGAATGACGATTGTGTAATTCAATAGCCGTCCGTCGTGTAGGCTGGTTAGTTGGTAGTAAAACGACAACCTTGATTCACTTCATTAAAGATTAATGAAGCTTGTAGACTTTAAATTTGGCATCAATTCTTTTATTTTATTAATTTATCAATTATACCACAACAAAATTTACCATAGATGAATAAAAAAAATGGATGTAAGGCTTTGAACTAGAATTCTGCATTGTACTTGCATTTTACTAAAAAAAAATTATATAGCACCATAGTAAAGTAACGGGTGAGACGTGACAAACTAAAAGAGTGACTAGTTCATCGACATAACCATTTTGGTCGGGTAAAAATTCCATAACCCACTACCACTTTGTTCCTGAATATACACCGCCTTATCCAGGGACGAGACACGCCTAATCATGATACCGCTACATTATGAATTAACGATGACAATAAATCTATTTAAATTTTACTAGCCCCCACAAACTGGAATGTTGTAAAAGTAAAAACGAAACTAACCAATTAAGAAATATAATAAGCTCGTAGTCAGATATACTAAGCTAGCTTTACCTGCGACTTCGTTCGCGTGGAATTAAAAATAATATAATAATTTTACCCGTTTTTGTAACTTTTTCAATACAGTTTTGCTCCTATTGATGATAGCGTTATATTAACTAGCTTAAAGCCTTTCTCAATGTTTGCTCTATGAAATACAAAATGTTTTTTTTTAATCTGTCCGGTCATTCGTAAGATTATCACGTTTAAACAACAAACTTTTCCGCTTTATAATAATATTAATATAGGCATTTGATACTAGGTGAAATGTACTGAAATTTATTAAAAGGTAAGATCGAGCTATACAAGCCCGCATAAATATAATTAGTGTGAAACGTGATCACATCAAAGAGAAAATCATCTTTAACTTTTGTTTAGTCAAATTCAAAGTTTTAATTAAATCTTGCATAATTATTATTATGCGAAACTTTATACTGTGAGCAGAATAACGTTTCTTAATACATTGAGTATCGAAAGCTATGCTTAATTGGTATTAATCTTCAGTTTGGATCGAACTTGCGTATACTATTCTTCACTAGCACTCAAGAGCAACTGGATAGATGTATATATTTGTGCGATTACACATCAATACATTCTTAATGGACGATATTACATAAATTAAATAAACATCTTCATTTCTAGGCACAATGAGCAACAATCTGCTAATTGAGTACGCGGAATACAACAATGTTTCTGAGTGTAACTTAGCAAATCCGCAGGCAAGCTTATAAAATGTCCATAATGAAAGAGAGGCTATGATCAGACTATTAAATATAAGACTCGGAAGAGATTCGAACTTGATATAACGGTGAACTTAGCATCCCACTAACAATTTATCGCAAATTTAACACGTAAACTAAGTTATAAAAGTAACAAAAACAAGAAGAGCTATGAAGAAATTAGAGACTCCCTTTAAGGTTAGGTATTATTTTACATAGCGCCAAGTTTTTATCAAGCGCAAGTATGATCATGTGTGGAATACTTTTTTTTATACTTAAGGTTTAGCGTTATGGCCATAATTTCACCTGATTTTAAGTGACGATATGGCCCAAGTTGGTATACACGCTAAACCTGTGGAGGAACTGCAACGATCTTTAGAATAGAACAGCCAAATATCAGTCCGCTGCTATTGACTCTATTTAGCGTGGAGCTCGTCAGCTTGGTGGTGATAAAGCGCTGATGAACTCTGTATGTATCCTTGTGGTTTCCAGTTAAGTCGCTATAGGCGCTATTGTAGAGCGCTTAATGCTGAGTAATTTCTGAATTCAAGTGATATGATAACACAAAGTGCCACCGGGTGTAAAAAAAATCAACGTTTACTTGTATTTCCAATGGGAAATCTTCTCTGCCCTGAGAGAGTACTTAAGAGTTTATATTAAGGGTTCAATTTTTCAGGCACTTTTTTTACATATTTTTACAAAAATTTTCGACGAAACCAAAAAAATTGTCTTAAAAGAGGTAGGAGAATTCAAGTCTATTTTTCCGCCTACCTGTAACTTGGAAGTGTTCAAAAATGAGTGAACAGGCATCTCATAGCCACATGCGATCCGTCGTCAGATTCAGGTCAAGAGCATTCTTATAAAATACAAAAGAGCAAAAACTTGAATTTTAAAATATTCGGTACTGTAGTCTATACTTCCTGTATTCTGGATTACCGCTTATATTAAACAAGATGAACAGTAAAGTTTCATTTATTATACACAATAAGTAAAACAAACCTTGAGAAATAGACACGTCCAGTCTTATGGCCTTTTGTGTACTATCATGTTATTAAACATTGGTTTAAGTATAAGGAGTATTCTTGGTAAGTTTACAAATATAAATACTAAATGGTTTTTTTTCTATAAACTGAGCGTGAATATTACTTAATAATTATGTGAATAAACGTTTCTTATTATTTTCCTCTTATTAGTAAAGCGTATTAATAAAGTACTCTTTATTTTTTTACTTTTTAAGCCTTCCGTTTTCAAGGTGCATGCCGATAAGCGTTTTACCGGTGTCTGTAATAATTTATACTATCTTCTATAAAGTTAGTGTGATGATTTACGTTTTCGTTGATGACGTTGGATATTAAGACAAAGTTATGATATTATTAAATTATTTTTGGCTCCTGACATGTATGCAAATTTCTAGACAATTTGGCGAATCCAATTTGGTGAAAGTTATATCGAAAGATTCCATTACATTGTTAATATAAGTGTGTTAATAGAAATATATAATATTAATTGTATTAACTAGCCCTCCTTAAATAGGAAGTTTTCTATTTCCGTTGTTACTGAAAACTAGAGAAACTTCTTGATCTGGTGGAAAATAATATAACTGTTTTCAATTTTTTTATTCATAACACTAAAGGTCGTCATTACCTACTAAAAATGAGAGAATCATTTGATAGAGAAGAAAATGGTAAATAAAGAACAGTGTTGTGGTTTCCACTGCAGATAAGTAATTTATCACTCACTAATTCATTACTAGATCTCAAAGACTACCTGACCTTTTGACTTAAATTTGGTATTGATATTCCTTTCACAACGTAGACATCTACTATAAACAGATTTTACGATCACACGTAGTCGACGGTAAATTATGAATATCTAATCTCAATCTATTTTCATTTTCTTTATACTTTATTTTAAAATAATATTCTTACTGTAAAATAGTATTGTTTTTTGTGTATGCTTATTGTTTGTTTTTGATGAGGGCAGTTTGAATTTAACGAAAGAATTCCAATTAAGACTACTTTCATCGGATTATGTAAAAATTCGATACAATCTTGAAATACCTTGAAAAAACTTAATAGACTTTATTTAAAAAATGTTCGTATAAATTCATTCATAACCTATTTAGGTTATGAAAATTTTCAATAAATCTTGAATATAGTGATACCTCGTAACTAGAACTATACAAGCAAAATAATGTTGTTTGTAATGAAAGTTTTTTTTGTGACTCGTTAATATATATACATTTAATAATAGTGCAAAATAAATATTTTACTAACATAACTGAACATTTTAAAATTGTTGAGTGACCTGTAAAATTATTTTTTTTGAGTTGTAATTTTAAGAATCTTATTTTTTCCAAGTACACGAAAAAACCGTAATGCAATAAATTTATTAAATTAAACAACGGTATTTTAGAATTTGTTTAAACTGGTGAGCGGCCTCCATTCAATTTGTCTGATTTTAGATGAGAGTCCGTAAAATAGGATGAACTAACATATGAGATTTAAAAAAATAGTCGATTTTACGTCAACATTATAAGTAACATTCTTTTTTCATTGTCACAGCATAATAAACACATTTTATCAAAGGCTAAGCTCATTGAATATAAAAACAGCTTTGACTGTCGAGTACCGGATAATTAATTACCAATCATCACTGCCATGTACTTTCATACTGTTATATAAATACCTCTTCACGTTTCGCTTGAAAGGCCCGATACCATAGGAATATGTTGGGCTATAGATGGTATCAGAGTTTCACATTACGGATAAAGTAAGAGGGCATAGCGAACCTTTTTGTTTGTAATGGCAACTACTGTAACGCTATCACTCCGTAATCAAGCGTGTATGATTTCATTGTAGAAGAGAAGGAAGACAATTACTATGAACGAATTTTCATATACTAACGGTAGAAAATCCTCGACAAAGTAATTTCTCTAAGCAGCTGAAATGGAACAATGTTTTCAGTAGTGCATCTAAGTGATTTGTCCAGGATAGCGTGGTAGTATTTTGCAGATCCATCTAAGATACGCAAAAAGTACTCGATGCACAGTTGAACACTTGATGTAATCTGGCTTGAAAAATCGACATATTCTGTTTAGTATTCCCATTCCACATGAGGTTCAGGTTGAATACATCTGTGATATAGAGATAATTGTGATTTCCATTGAGTGGACCGAAACGTACACATTTGTTGCATAACATTCAGCGTAAGGACGTTCGCAAGGGCGATTTTCATATATAATCCTTAACGATGGGTATCAAAGAAAGCTTAAGGTCTCTTAAAAAGCAATAAAGAAAGAATCAAAACCGTAGTAATCCATAGACAAATTAAATTTATTAACATAGCTGTTAGAACTGCTAGATTTTAGTGGCAGTAAGCGAGGTGCACGGCTCATTGAACAAATTTTCTTTGGAGCTGAAGAATTTTCGAATGGCGGTAACATATCAAAATATGGAATATGAATAAAATATCTAATGACAGTTGCGAAACTGCGCTACACGCGAGCAACGTAGCACCGACAATTATGCCGCCCTTAGAGAGAGATTTATATCTATGCCCCAGCATTAAACGTCTTTTGCAAGTTTCTTGTTCTCTACATAGAGAGGATACCTTTTTCATTTTTTTATCCATCCATCCTCCAACTAGTATACATTTTCGCGTTCATGCAAATAGGAAGAAATGTAAATACTTAGACAAGTTTTCGGTAAGCCCGTCTAATACAAGAAATACGTAAAGAGCTACAATACCGCAAGTACTGGCTTGGTATAACGCAAAATTAAGAACTTGAATAACAATCCATTTGCGGTGGTGTGATAATTAAATTTAGCTCTAATGACAGGGATCACTGCATAGTTGATGTCGTTGATCTATATCATATCAGTAATATGAACAAAGACTTTTTCACAAGACTCTTGGTAGATGAATATACACTAGCTGATACGATTGAGCGTGATAAACCCAAAAGAGAGTCACTGCATCTGGCACCCAACCGGCTAAGATTCCTTACCAGCCCGTTTCATTACGAGATATACACTTATGTTCCTGATTGAGATATGTTTAAGTATGTGTGACAATGGTGATAGTTACACATGATGTATGGTTATCACGATTCAGCCGTCACAAGTCGTGTCCTATCGCCTAATTCAATAATATTGGTCTCGAAAATAATTTACTTTATGTATAAAATAGTGTTTCTATTTTAGTTATCTCAGGTTCAAATTCTATTACGAACGTCCGAAAGATTTCTCAATACCCAAATATATTTAGGATGAGCATTGTTTTGCTTTACATTTAAGCAACTCCTTTAAATTGACTTCTAGAGAATTTGTAAATAAATTAACTGTGGAAAATGACTTGAGGTTTTAAGTATTTACGAAGTAAGCTATAATTATACTAGCTGTCCCTGTGACTTCGTTTGCATAGAACTGAATTTTATTTATAACTTTATTTTTTTATTATAACTGATTTATAACCTATGTTACTCAGGGATAATATAGCATTCTAATGGTGAAAGACATTTTATATCGGTCCAGTCGTTTTTGAAATTATTCGTTACAAACAAAAATATAAAATAACAAATCTTTCCTCTTTATATTATTAGTATAGGTATAGATAACACAAGGAGAAGAATAGCTATTGACCAACAGCATTATATATATTATTGTTTTAATTTGACTTATAATGCCTAATTCCATATTCTTATAGTAATGAAATCACTAACTTAGATATACGATAATTCTTAGACTATGATTTAATTAATTTCGCTAGTTATAGAGGCAGTTGTTTCTTTTTTATACTGCTGAAGTCACCGACTGGAAAGAGATTTTATGAATAATGGTCACTACTGCTTAAATTCACCTACAGCTAACCTTCAAACGAACTAGGGTTTCGTCTGAGGTCAATTACGGGTTGGTTTATGGTATTGTTTTTAACTTTTAACACAATTTTAAAATTTCGGATAAAAGAGAATTGAAGGAAGCATTATTCGAGACAAGTGAAATATGTGAAGAATGGCTTGCATTAAAAGAGCCGCCGCAGGGGACGATACCCGAGTACGCTTGACGCATCCGATCCTAACTTCATTGACTAACCAATCTTTTCATCGCGGCACGAGCTACTTTTATAAAATACCTTTTGTGCTAACGTGAAAATAATATTATAACGCCATCAATAAATTTATGTGTAAAGCTTTTGAGCTCAATAATGTTTCTAAGTACACTTTAATAATCGCAAATATATAAAATAATTTTAGGTTGGTAATTTTAGTTAAATAAATCGTATTTTATAAATTCATATGAAAATTAATAAAAATAATATTTAGTCGGTTAAAAGCCATTGACAGCGGCCGCTCTAGAGATTACAGCGCCCACGACAAAAAGACAAATTACCGCCCCTTGGAATTTTTAATATAGTGTCAATATACAAATATATTACAGAACCATTATAATTTTTAGCGATGAAGGGATTGATATGTGAAATTTTCTCTTTGGTAGTAAAATTTACCACACAAATTATAAATTTTTACAAAAAAAATTGCCCTCACAGCACGCCTAAACCTAGACGCCCCGGACAAATGCCCGGCTTGCCGCCCCCTAGAGTGGGCTCTGCCAGGATCGAACCGCAGGCGTGGCGCAAATCCGTGTACCTCTTACTTTTAAGTTGTATTTCTTTTTTTTGATTAGAACAAGGGGCAGGCCAAGTTTTATTGATTTATTAGTATACCATAGTTTTTTTGTATTTTATAATCATATTCAGTTTCGTGAACAAAGTATCTGCCACATCCTAAGCATTGACAAAACTAAATTGGGTATGCAGTGCAATATTCATACAAAGGATATGAGTAATTTGTATTTACTGTAATATGAACTCTAAGCGCCATATTTGATTGGTTCACAAAGAACTACAGTAAGATTGTGTAGGTATATAGCATGTGGTTATTTGGTCATTCACTTAACAATTTAATTGAAACAGTTGTCAAACTGTTAAACGGTAACTACTTTAAAATCAGCTAAAAGAAGTAAAAAAGAAATATTTTTTATAAAATCTTATTAGAATACTATTAGTACATTGAACAGTTGTTTTTTCATTATGTAATCCATAGATAGGAGAGATTTTATCTATAAACACATGAGATGTGATTCTTATTTTTTGAAAAAAGGCTAGGGTCATAAAATGGTTTCAATGAAGGGCGATCTTTAAATAAATCCTGTTTCAATCTTATAGAATGTATTTCCAACAAACTTCTTTGTACTACTGTATAATTTGGCATTGTTACGTATCATATGTATAATACTAGGGTGTATTTCTCCCTCCTTCTACTATCTAAAGAATATTTTCTTTTTTTAAATATTGTACACTCTTATTTCATTAATTATTTTATTTGCACTACCTACAATATTAGTAATGATTTCTTACTACATTACTGCTGCTTGGCTGGAAGAAAATGCCTTATTGCATTAAGCTCACCAGTGTACATATTTAAAGTGCAATAAAGAATTCATTAATTCATTCATTCATAATTTATAAAAGTCAACAATGAATTAAAAATGTATAACCTTATTTGTGATGTGACATACAAATAAACACTAAAGTAATACTCCTATACATAAAATGTTTATATTATTCTTTCAGATGAATGAAAATATGAAATGTATTCTAACTTATAATCAGCAATTACAGATTTATGTAATATTATAGTCAGTTATTCTTAAAATTAATCCAAGATTTAATGATTAAAATATAACAATGCTTGTAATGTGTAAATTTGCAATTCTCATGTTACATTTACAGTTTCTAAAAGTCATAAACCTTTTGTCTAAAGTCATACAGACGATATACACAAACACTTGTAACATTCTTTTTAAATGTAACTATTTTGTATATACGAAATTCAGCAAGAGGCTCTAAACCTAAACATTTTATATTTGATTTATGAAACCAATAATAGTTTAAAATATACTTTATAAACTTCCACAACCTGTTAGACTTGTATTTACTTACATCGTCACGATGAGCTTATAGGGTAGTTCGGTACGCTAACCCCGCAAACTTTCAGAATGAAATATAGTTTAGTAAGAATGTCGGAGAAATCCTGCGCATTTAGACGCATTCCTTGTTAGACGATGTATGACAACGTGACGACTCAAGCGTGAGCGTCTAACACCGATATCTTTATAACAATACCACTAAAAACTGAATAGTTTATTCTTTATTTACAGAATACATCAGCTGTCTCATATTGCGTTAAAACTCGAAAAACCAGTTCCAGACAACTCACTTGACACAGAAAAATTATTAATACAATTGAACATATTATAAAATGAAAATTCTAATTGAAACCTAATTTAATTTTTTTTTAATATAAAATAACAAATTATCGATCTAAGAAGAACGTCGACTGCATAATACTACTTACCTTCGGATAACTCCAAGTCTAACTCGGCTAATTTATCTCTTATGTCCTCCGGTAACTTCGATACATCAACACTTAAGTCAGCCATTGTAGATAAACACTTTTTTCACACAAAACAAATAAAGTTAACGACAACAGTTCAAGAAACCATCGTGACACATGGCCATCTTGAATTTTGAACTGTTTCTGTCCTGAATCCGCCCGCTTACTAAAAGCAATATCCTAGCTTTTGCCGCTAGAGGGCATTAGCAATTCAATTGGTATGTTCTCAATTACATAAAATTAAAAGTTCAAAATGTTCCAATGTTACCAATACACAAAAGTCATAAATAAAGGTGTTAATATCCACAGTATCATAGAAATAAAGAAATGAAATCGATAGTCTTTAAGTACGAACTCATATTTCATAATTCATCTGAACAATTTATATTGAAATACTGGGATGGGTCCCTAGAAATAATGAAATTCACAAACAAAGTGCAAGTTTGTCTCATACGCACATATTTACTTATATAAATAACACATGATAATAAAAATATGAGTATAAATATTATAATTAAGGTACATAAATATAAATAAATGCCATGCAGCATACTCATTCTACTTGCTTGGTATTATTAATCTTAAATTTGTTTTCATTATATAACTTTTTCAAATCACTGAAATTCTAAAACTTGTGTTTGGTTAGAAATAAAATATGTAAATAGGATTAATATCCTTGTTTATATTATATTAATTTATTATATAATATTAATATCAATTAATATCCAATAATAATATCCATCCAAAAAGGATGGAAATCTTAAAAACTGGAAAAACCTCTTTATATAAATTATATCAACTTCATATTTTCAATAAAAATAATTGGTCACAACGGGACATTTAATAAATACAAATTAATAAATTAAAATTAGAGTTTAGAATTTATAATAATTAGTGAAAACCAACAATACATGGACTACAATAATAAAACAAAGTAGAATTTCGTTATTAAATTAATATATTTTAAAAAATTATAATTTAAGCATTGAATTATATGTAAGCAGCAATAGAAACATTAAACTGATGGTGGACCATATGTCAAGCGATATGCATACTTCGTTCTGCTCACCCAGCATTAGCCGTACAATCGCTAAACTTCTGAAGATGCTAATGCATCCAAGGGTTGAGTGCCTTTGGAACTCACCCTACAAGTTCGTTGATGTTTTTGAAGTCTTTCAGGCTAACAGAATTTGGTTAGGCCAAAAAAAGTAATGCGTCTTTGAAAATATATTTTTTGTTGTTTGAATTCTCAAATAGTAGGTAGAAAGGTAGATATGAAATAAAATAGTATCAAGTACTTTGTGAACGCACGTATTTTATATTTTTGTAACATACAGTTGGTCTATTTATACAAGCTTCGCCCCCAATGACAAAATTTAATAAAAACGCGCAAATACATGTATGTACATATGTCATATAGAGATAGACACACGCACAACACACAATTATACAACCTCTTACCCCAAATAAACATATTGCGACCATTCTAATGAAGGTATAATAAAAATTGATAAAAATCACATCTGATCATCAACCGTATGAACTTATCGTAATAAACGGGTAGTAAATGAAAAAATGATTTATGTGTTTAAGTAGCTTCTTGAGTATTAGTGGGTGTTATTTCCTTGGTTCATACAGTATCAAAGAAACCAGGATGGCATTACAGTTATTTAAACTTTCAGAATCAACCGTATCGACGCGTTGCATGTCAGTCACATACTAAAGTATCAAATAAAACAATCGTTGCATTTCACTTTTTTTGTTTTAGTTGTCAACTCCGATACCTCAAAGGTTTTCTAAGATAAAGGTATTCTATGTGTAAGTTAATAATATTAGTTATAACCCTGTTAAAGTGGTACCCGTATAAAAGTTCAAGAATTTAAATTTCCTTTACTTATTTTGCTTAATTTATATTAAGTTTAACAAATCAAAGTTGATAAAAATCAATGCAACCGTATTTGAGTTACAAATGGTGTCAGTAGCCCAACTTTGTTTTATTTACATTTATCGTATAAATGAACAAATCTTTACGGTGATTTCCTTTATTCTTTGTCTCACTTCAACTTATTCAAATTGGATATCAAGTATTTTAAGCATTTATTATAACTACATAAAATATTTTGTTTTAAATATATTATAAACTGAGAAATCACTGCCATATGGTATAGTATTACAGATCAGTGCAAATATTTTAGGTAGATAAATCTATGTGGCGTTACTATTACTATGAACTAAAAGAAACCTTTTTTTTTAATTAATAGTATAGATATGACATATTATCTAAATTATTATATCACCTATTATGCTTGATATGCGGTGTATGGTTAATTTACACTGTAATACATATTTTACTAATTTATAAATAATGTGCATATGAGGCAAAGAATCTCAACCTAATCGGTTCTCTATTACTGAACAATGTAAATATTTTTCATTAAAGGCAACATTCACTACTAACTTATTCACCAGATGGCGCTTTAAGTTTCTTCTTCCGTCATTCTCATTCGTTGCCTAGTTTTTCTTTTTGCCATTCGATATGTACTTAGGTAGATTAGTTCACTGTTGAATTTATTCGTGTAATGGCTGCCACGCTAAACGAGTAGATTATTGGTTATGTCATGTATATGGAAAATAATGTCTGTATGTTTTATTTGCGTAATTCACTAAGTTTATCGAACGATGGTTGAATGAATGCTGTTTTAATATCAATCTCGGTACAACGTTTCCTCTTTCATGTTTCCTTTTTTGGCAATTAAGTTATGGACTTGAGGTTTGTGTACTGTATGTAACAAAAACATAATCTATGCGTTGTGAAAAGTGCTCTTATGGAACATATTGAGTGCCCAGTGGTCAGTTTGTTAGTAAAATGACGGACAACAGGTCGTCTTCGGCGCTTTTCAAGCGGGCTGAACAGTTGAAGAGATGGGAAGAATCGGACACGAACAAGCAATCTCCAACGCCGAAGGGTGCTTCACAAATACAATTTTCGCGGGAAATTATTTTCCTTGCCGCTTGCACGTCTGGTGATAAAGATGAAGTGCAACGGCTGCTGAAAATGGGCGCAGACATCAACACGGCTAACGTTGATGGACTAACAGCTTTGCACCAGGTCAGTTTAATCTCCAATTATCTTAATATAGCCAGTGTACACCCGTACCCGTATGGGAAGCAACATTAATTGTATAACCATCCAAAATGTATATGTTTATGCCCCTGTTTTAAGTGAATGGGTTTATCCTTGAGTTTTGAATTCATAGGGATTTACACAAAAGGTGCCAGGAATATTATCATTGCTGAATGCCTGGTAACAGCTTTTTAAGATAATTTTCAAAGATATCATAAAAATCCTTATGCTTCTATAGTTGGATTTTAATACTGTGCCTGTACTAAAAAAAGGATATTGTAGAGAATTATTAATTAATAAAGAGTTAACATATGTGCAGTTATAATAAAAGCAAGAATTCATACTGCCCAAGATATATTGATTAAAAATCCAGCCTCAATGTTGGTGCTAGTCTTTAAGGAATGAAACATGTTTTTCATAATAATATGCTCATATGCTCAACTTCATTCATACCAGATTATTCTAAAGATGAAAGACTACTGTCTATTCTGATAAGATATGATATACTTGTTTACATTTACTATATTAGTTGTTATGGTATAAGCAAATTATTAATATACTTATATATTAGATCATGTGAAATTAATTACAATTCTATAAATTTCAACATAAATGTGAACATAATTATCTAATTGTTAATGTTATTTGTTACACTTAGTGATAGTTAGTTGATGAATAAATATAACCTAATTGATTTTTCTAAGAATAGTAATATTAATTAAGAAAATATCTTGAAATTAGTGATGATTTTTATAATATTGGCTAAATTTTCTATACTCAACCTGTGGCCCGCTGGTAGCTTATGGCCCACCAGGCTTTTGTGATTACCCTACCTTTCATTGCTTTATTTTAAATATCCAAAGGTTCTCTAAAAGCTAAGGAAACTATTAGCTATATATTTTCTTGTTTGCAGCCCGCATCACCATGACTAAAACATGTTTGTGGCCCCTGTAGAAAAAAGGCTTTAAATTTGCCCTATTCAATAATCAAAAAGTAGACTCAGGCACCCACCTTGTGTTATGGTCCTTTATCGAGATAAAAACTATTGTATCTTTTAAGTTCAATGAACATACACACACTGTGCAACTATTTTTAAGATTGTTTCATTCATTCTGGAGTTTACCATGAACTAATGTTACACCACAGTTTTATATATAATAAGATATACTTTTATTTCCTACTATTTTGATAGGCTTACCATATTACTATCTTGGGCTACAATGTCATTTAATATCTGTTGACATATTAAAGTGAAATATTAAACCCTATACAATATACAAAATAAATATTATATATTTTTACTGGGTCTACAGTAAATAGATTCCATTTTATCACAACCACCTTGAATAATATCATACACTTGTAAAAGTGAATCTCTGTTCATTTGTCACAAACTGTAATTAGCCAGTGTAGGTTCAGCTGATGAGTAGCTTGCAGAGCGGCATGATAATGGTTACCAATCATGAATTGCTGATCTCTGAGGTATTTTTGGTGGTGGCAGATTTTTCAACTTCAGTATGGTACCTAGCTAGGCAGGTTTTATTAACCGTACATGCTACCCCTGAGTTATCATGGCTTCCATATGAAACTATGGTTACTATTAGACATAATCCAGTCATTTTGACATACAACAAAAAAATTTTTTTTTGATCTCATTTATTACCTACTACCTACTATATATTACCTTTAAATTGAACAACTTACATTTGAAAATCGTAATTTTCATAGGTAACCAAGGTAAAACAAGTCTCAATTTCACTGTAATTACATAAATAGTGTATAACATCATGTAAATATAAATATTTATTTTGATAACTTTGTAATGTAATAATTGAAATGGTGTGACATACAGTAAAAATACATAAAGAAAAGAAATCAGTTTATGCAATAGATTAGATAGGTAATCATAATATTTATTCTAAACTTTTTGTATAGACAATTAATAGCCTAATTAAAACTATTGTGCCAACACATTTAAGCGAAATTATATTATGGTCAATATTATTATTTATAACATATTTTACGAGCAAAATTGATGACTGTTTTGTACACACTGACTTTTCATATATACCTGATAAACCTGGTAGTACAAAATAGGTATGTTTAAAATAACAGCAGAGTAGAGCAGAGAGCATATGTTTAATTTGACACAAAATAGAAAGGATCATAATTATAGTATACTCAGATTTCTTATGAAACAGTATCTGTTTAAATTATCATTAAATTATCATTACACTTACAAAGTTCATATTCTATGTGTTTTTGTTTACAATTCACTGAATTAAATAATCTGCAAAAGTAAATGTTACATGAAACTATTAAAATATCTATAATAATGTTGGTTGACATAATCAAACTGGACATCCTGTTTAGGATAATATTTTATGCAATTGTGTCATAGTTGTATACCATTTTATAGCACTTGCTTGGTTATTTTACTGCAGTTGAAAACTTATGTTGAACACTTTTTTGTATGGTGTACTAAATATTTCACACTTGGTACTAGGTCTGTTAGTTGATTGACTGTCTATGGCCAAATCCCTTCTGATTATTATTCTTAAATATCATTTTGATTATAATAACTTATATTTGGAAAATGCATACTCTATCATCTATAAACCAATAGTTCACTATTAGGTGCTTTACTGGTTATATATATTTATTTATATTCTAAAATAATACTCTGTGTCTTTTTACCACATGAATAAAATTGTGTGCAATTTGTCGAACCTTTCCAGGATAATTATTCATGATGATATGCTTAATAAAATATAAGAACATGTTTCATTTTCATTTAACATTTGGATTGAATGATAATTTAGTTAGGTGATATCTTTTAATCTGTTCGTCCTGCATTTGTTATAAAATGGGGTTGGCAGGTGGAGTAAAATTGTGTGTAGGTGAATAAGACATACTTGTTTGCTAACAGTTTATGTGAAAGTACCTAAATCTTAAATCTGTTGGGGCTACTCAACATTTCTCTGAAATAGGATTAGTTTTCATTACTAGGGGTAAATCAGCTAGTTAAGCTGATCACATATACTGAGGTGTCTGGCAGATTCTTTGTCCACATTTTGCACATAGTGCTAAAACATGTTGTAAGAGGAGTATAAGGCTGTTTCTCGATTTAAGATGGATTATAACATGGGGTGACATGGCATAACATGATCTACATCATGCCCAGTGTTTAAATTAGAGAAGAGCTCTGTTATCGTGTTGTACACTAGAATACTTTTTTCTGTATGGTCTAGGCTTATTTTAATGATGGTAGGTAATCCTTTTGTGTTATAATAGAAGTTATAAGCGAGCCATGGTTCACTTGACTACTATCCCTTGTATACATACGGATTAAAGTGATACGCTAGTTATGGCTATGTATATGATAATCATGATGGTTTAAGTAGGAAGTCAGAGTACAAATCTGTTACTAAGACTACAAATAGTTCTTGTTGTCGCTAAAGTGGCGCACATATGTAGGATCTGATGTCAAGAACTAGAAGGGGTACTAAATAAACCTGGTATCCCGTATCTTCTCGCTCGTGTCTTCGGGAACTGAACTTCGAAATGTGCCACTGGTATCTCCAATTGTCGTGAAACGTGTATCAATTGGTCTAGCGACGAGAATAAGATATGACATACGGTGCTGATGTTCTGGATAGACGACGGATATTTTTAGAATACTTCCAGCACTTAGACCTTTTCTTTAAGGTTGCCGCGTCTTAGCTTGTTTTGCTGTTGTTCAATTTGTGAGGGGACCGATGGTTGTTAAGAAGAATAGCAAGATGATTAGTAATCATACTGGCAAATCGGTTATCAATCTCAGCAGCGAAAATAATTATAATTTCATTGTGTGATCTGCCGCTCATTATTAGTGTGTCATCGGTATAAGACAGAACATAGCCGCTACAAAAACTACACTCCTTGTTAAATAGTTGTATATTTTAATTTCCAATAGAAAGCCGCGACTAACTTCTGTAAGACATCTAAGGACATCCTATATATAATCGAATATATTGCTCTTAGACCTAGAAAAGTCAGGTACCTATAGTTGAAATATGCCCCGATAATACAGCGGAGGCAGTTCGGCAATTCATGTTAGAGAAACGTCTTTCTTATTTTAATAACGCGATCAAGTGACAGCTGTACAGCGGATATTAAATAAACAACAATCTCTTGATACCTTGACTAGCTATCCAGTCGTCATAATCAGCCTAAACACTTTAGTGATTTTAAGCATAACTGCCAACGTTATTTTGGTTTTAAAAACACAAACTCCTCCGCCTAGATTCTCTTCTGTGCCTTTATAGTAGTTTCCTTGCTGGAAACGAAACTTTATAGCAAACTTAGCTCAGTCCTATGTGGGTCATCTGTTCATCATTATTTCGATAATCATCTTGGCTACAGATCTGACATTGGTTATATTGCAAAATGATAGTTTAAATTAATGAATAATATATGTAATTTTAAAATTTCTATTAATTTATGAGTAACTGGACTATATTTTTATGTTTTTAATTAACGAACTTTTATTTTTAATGGATTCCTTATGGATAAATGATATTTTGTAAACAATTTATTAATATTTTAATTGTAAAAGACATTTGGATCTGACTAATGTATAAAGTTAAACATATTCTATTCATGTTATCGTGTTTTAATTGTTAAACCTGTTCTGCTCAGGTGGTATATGATTACATTGAACTCATCGAAATGACTATAACTATCAGAATATTCAGATTTTTTAACATATTTTTTTTCTTTTAGCAATTAACATGTCCTCATTTTGTATATAACATTTTCGTTAGATACATGTAAAATGAGTTTATAAACCTCAGTAGAGGACTCGGAATTAATAAACGAAAGGATTTTAAAAAGACATGATTCTATATGTAAAAATTGATTACCCATAAATAAATACACATCCTACAACTTAGGTTTTAGTATGGTTACAATATTTTAAACAACATAATCAGCTATGAGTGATATTATGGTTTATTTTAGGGCTATTTATATTTAAGATTACGTACACTATGTTGGGTGTTATGGGTTAAAAATGCAATGTATCTATTTTCGAAAGTTTTAACATGGTACACGTTACACTATATTGCAGTGAAAAAGTATTTGTTTATTTTTTCATAAGTTTTCCTAAAATTTTATCCGTTTTGGTAAGTGGCGATGTGAGCAAAAACGGCACGCAACACGTTATGCCTATTATGGTTATAGTCAGGATAATTTTTTTTATATCATGATATTAGCTAACTAATAAGCGACCCGAGTGGTGTTAAACGATTACGGCAGTCTATAAACCTCTGCAACAATAGAAACAGTACTTGAGCATTGAGGACTGCTTAAAAAACCAGTTCACTTCCTTTTCAAGAACCCCGTGTTGTAGCCACATGATGAAACCTCAAAAGGGAGCTTATTCCACATGCGAAATATTCGCTGTGGGGAACTGCTTTGAAACCGGACTGTTCATATACAATTGTATTTCGAGATGTAAGTCAAGCCGTGCGGTATTAGTAGATAGCTGTTAATAATGTGAAATGTGTTCCTCGTAACATAAACTCATAATAAAATAACTAGAATATGCACAAGATAGCTATGTCCTCCTTATTAGGTTCTTGTTAGTATGGTATTGTTAGAGATTTTTAAAGCGTGTTTTGGAACCGAATCATATAGAAGAAGTTGGTGTCCTGGTGCTCCTACGTACGGTTGATAGCAGTACTTCTAAGGGGCGAATTTTGTGTTTTGTGTGATTACAGTCTTTGCTGCAGCGTAAAGTTTCACTTCGCTCTGTTTAATACATTGAGGTTTTAAAGTGTGAGCTTGATCTAGTCTTCTAAATGCCTGCAGTTAGCTATTGTTTATATTTTTTAACCTTCAAGGGGATTTACCCTATTTGTACTGTCGAAGTGCTAGTTTGATAGCTGTCAATTATCTGACTGCTAACTTTTTAGGCTTTAGTGGCCTCATCTTTATTGAATGTGGTACACGTTACTAACATCCTCGGATACATTATTATAATTCTTAATTGCTTTGTAAGTATTAAATATTCGTAAACATTATTATACCTTTTGACACAACCCACGACAATATACTTAGAAACCTTTATGCTGAAGAACTTTATAGAACAATGTTTTATTTCTAGTTTACGAGGGACCATGCGTTTTTAGTAACTAGCACATGTTTTATATCAAAATTATACGAGTATATTTTTTTACATGTGTGTTTCAATGTTGCTACGCTCTCGTGTTATACTTAGATATATAAAAACGAATATCTATTTCCCTTGGTCATCGCATCGCGCCTGAACGGATGGAACAATTTCGCTAATTCTTTTTTCGTTGTGTTAATTATTGTCAAGAGAAGGTTCTTATGAAGAAAAAATTAAGAAAGTTGAGCGGAACATTAAAAAAATTTAAAGGAATTCAAGATAATAATAAAATGCTTAACGACAATATTAATTTTACATAATTGACAGTTGTCATAGAGTATTACAATAATAACCACTATGCTTTTGAATAATATATTTTTTAATTAATTATTATATCAATTCGAATTCAATATTCATAGTTAAGACAGACTGTCGGGTCAGCTAGTACTTAGATATATTTACTAGTATTTTGTTATGGGTTTTTGTAGTTAATTCAATATTAATTTATTTGTTCTTTATTTCTCTACTTTCTTGCCTAATAGTTAGTGTTTATTGACTTCCTTCTCACTCTAGTTTTATTAAGATTCGATTCTATTAGTTCTATCTAACATTCGAAAGCCACAACCGTGGTAATAAAGTGCAAGCATGAATGTAATGCAGGCTAACATATGTATTAGGCCGGAACTACTCATCTTATAACACATTTATTTTAGTTGTAAGTGTGTATTATTTTCTCTTATTGTAAAATCTGTTTTAGTTATAAATTTCTCTAATAATCAGTGAATTAGTGCAACAGATACACTATACAGCGTCTTATCACTCATCATTCTGGCACATGTTAACATCAAGAAAAATTACGAAAATACATTTTACCTTCTAAGGCTTTCTCAATTTTTATCGTAACTCTGTAAAATAAATCTAATGTAGTGTTTTCTCCTAAATTCAAATTCATAATTTGGTATAATTTATTCTTCTACTTCAGTACTATAAATTCTTAAGCTGTTGTTTTATTAAAATGGCGATGTTATCCTGTAGGATGTGTAATATCTTGGGCGAGTTTTCCCGGTTAAAGAAGAAATTAGGCTTACAATATTCTATTCATCTGATGCTATGTACACTGACAGATGTAGACGCATTTTACATCCTTAAGACTGTGACATCTTGACCTCTGTTTTGAGCTGTTAGATTGTTGATTTAATTAGTTGCCAAACGGAACTTGGAGTTGGCACAAAAATTCATACATCACTTTACGCAGGTGTCACCTTCGTGGATATTTGTTATTAATTTTAAATTAAGATTAAGACCTCGTTAGCACGGCCGTTTTAAATTGCGCTTTGAAAATAGCAGGTTTTGTATCTATTCAAACTAATCTGTATTTTTCCAATGCCCGCACTTTAAAACCGCCCGTTCTAATGAGACATAATGATTATTATCGTTTAGGAATTATCTACAATACTAATGGATTTTTTGACGATAATTCGAAGACGTAAATTTATTTATTTGAACATTAAAACTCGATTTAAACATTTGGACGAGTATATTATGAACCTACATTCTTTTATATCAGTTTTTCTTAATTTCAATGGTATTTAATTAAAATGTGTAATTGGAAAAAATAATATTAGTGTCGCAAATTAAAAGAATTTTAAAATAAACAGCTTCTCATCATTATGTTAAATTAAATATTTATTTTATGTTATATTACTCGTAGTAGTAGTACGACGATTTGTTCTATTATCAGTAATCGTAGATCTTGTATCAGTAATCAGTAAGGGACATTTAAAGACAATTGAAAGGTAAATATATGAAAGAGAAGGATACATGGTGTTGGTTAGAGAATGTGCAAAGAGTGGTTATGGAAAAGAAAGTTCACTTCAAAAAATGTCAAGCTGTAGAAAAATTTGGCGTGCTGAAAGGAAGTAAAAGTATTGAGTATAATGAATGTGATAAAAAATCCAAAAAGGCCGTAGTTCTTGCAAGAGTAAAAGCTCAGGACGTCTTGTATGAAACACTCGAAAGCCTCTAAAAGGCTCTAAATATGTTTAACGGCTGGCTAAGACTTGGGAAAGAAAGGAGAGCGATGTGTGCCATATGAAGTGTATGAAGAATGAAGTGTGCGTGATTCTTTCGGATGATTAAAGAATAAAAAAGAGGTGGAAAACATATTACGAACGGTTGATGAGTGAAGAGAATGATTGGAGTGGAGTGCCTGAGGATGAACACACTAAATTGAGATTCGTGAGGGAAATAGGCATGGATGAAGTGAACAGTGTAGTACGTGGAATGAAGAAAGCAAAAGCGGTAGGACTAGATGGAATACCTGGTAAAGTATGGAAGATTTTAAGAATGGAGGGATGGAAGTCACTGACTATATTCCTCAAAAAATTGTTGCAAAATGAAGTGATACCTGAGCAATAGTGCAAGAGTTACGTCGTGCCCATTTTTAAAAACAAAGATGATGTGCAGGAATTCAATAATTATAGGGTTACCGGTGATGTGACACAGTGTCATGCAATTACAAGTATTACACTAGTACAATCTGAAGAACGATAAATTAATTATAATATTTCTCTGCTCCCCTAATTTATTAAAATAAAATTATTTCCACTCGGATCGTTCAAGTAAAAGTGCTGAAATATTTTGCTTAAATATTTATAATATATAACTCTCAGTGGTTTTCTCAAGTGGAATGTCGAAGAAAAATTGAATGCTCAAATTGGTTATGTTGACACTATTTCTGTCTTGTTTTAAAGGCATATGTTTTGTAGTCGGTTATTTTATTTTACAATGTTATAAATATTTTATTATATTAAATCTATTAATAATTAATAGCGTATGCACTAATATAATTCATCGTAAGCAAAGTATAGAGCATTTCCGTAGTATGTTATACATTATATTTGAGGAGAATGCGGCACCGCATGTCACGTGCTCCGTTTTACCATCACTCGGAATAACTTTCGATTGTTTCGTCCGGACGATAAACGTCACCGTTACGGAATTAGAACGGGACAACATCCATTGGACCTTCTCGTCTCAAACCATAGCTGTTTTTCAAAGTTCCATTGTCAGGCGATTTAAAGGTGAACCAGCTATGTACTGCCAACGATACGACTGTTTTGTTTGAGTTGGTGTCTTTCATAGATATCACAATAAGACTGCTACCGTTCTGGTCTATAAGCTATTTTGTTAATCACTTTTTTTTGGCAATTTTATTTTATGCCATTATAAAAGTATAGTTAACCATTAAATAATGAAATGTCAATACATTTTTATGCATAAATATATTTTTGTAGATATTTTTCCATTATATTCAACCAGTATTTGGTAAATAATACCTTGCTCAGAAATAGATGTTCTCGTACGACATTTATATATATAGAGTTCAAATTTAGTACTGTTACAAATACTTAGCTGTTTTACGAAACACAAAATTTTACAAACATTTCATAATTAACATAATATAATACTGACTCTTGATAACGATTTTTTTCTGATAGACAAACTACCAAACTATATTTTTTTTTTATTGTTAAAGATATCGTTTTAGCCATCCGTGATGATATACGGTATACTATAGCTTCCGGATTCATAGAAATAGGAAATATTGTTTGGCTAGGTAAATTGTACATTTATTAAATACTAGCTGTGCCTGCGATTTCGTTCGCATGGAACTAAAAATAATTTAATAAATATTTCTCGTTTGTATAACTTTTTTCAATATAGCTTTGGTTCTATTTATTTGTGAATATCGAGATATTAATAGCCTATAAGCCTTCCTCAATAATTGCTGTATCAAATACAAAAATATTTTTTAAAAATCGACTGGTAAGTTCTATGATTATTAATGGCGTCTACATTTATGACAGACGGTTGAAGCAGTATTTTTGAGAGCACTTTTTCCCATGGCTATATAGGACAATCTGTGATCGGCACTGTCGACCGCATAAAGAGCATAAAAAAGCAGTCTCGTCCAGTACTATTCGCCTGATAGTCCTGCATTTTTCTTTTATGCTCCAGGCTGAGAAACCATACCTTGTCGTGCGCTACCATGCCACCATGCACTAGTTTCCCCCACTCGTCTCTAACCTCAGCAAGCTTCTCCCATTCTGCATGATCGATGTTGAAGGCAATCAAGTCACGCTTAATGCAATCCTTAAAATCATAGCAACGGTCGTCCAACACTTCTTTTTGCAGTTGCTATGGCACCTAACATGATTTGACGCGGCAAACGGAAAGACTCTATTCGATGCACAGGCCCAAGCCAGCGCAAACGGCGCTGTTTCAACAACGCTGTGAAACTTGGCAGCTCTGCAAATTCCAGGATCTTCTCGTTTGTAACTTTGCCCTTTCAAGTGAAACCTAGGATATTACAAAGACGTCGCATGTGAAAGGTGTTAAGTCGATGTTTCTGTTTTGCCTACGAAATCCAAGTTTCAGCTCCATAAGAGAATATACTCAAAGCGCATACTTGATACACGATCATCTTGGTCTTTATTGTGAGGTGTTTGTTTCTTCATACTCTTGCACTAAGTTTTCCAAACATTGTCGCTGTTTTTCCGATTCGAATATCAATTTCACCATCAAGTGAGAAATTATTCGATACGGTGGACCCAAGATAACAGAATTTGTCGACCACTTTTAACGGTTTGTTCTCGAGTAGAATAATTGGGCTTTCTGCACTGACCTGAGCTAAGGCAACTGTTTTGCGGATGTTGATGGTCATTGCAAATTTGGACATCATAATTTGAAGCTCTACACCTCTGCGCACGTAGAACGGCTTAGAAGTTTGACCGTTATACACGACGGCACCTTGCATGTCTTCATGGAAGGACTTAACAAGACGCAACAGTTTTGTCGGACACTCTATGCCTTGAAGAACAGAGTCTATACCTTCCCTTTTCACAGTATCAAACGCTTTATTTAGGTAAAGCGGAGTGTTTTCTCTATACACTTCTAGCTAAGGTAGTAGTCGCTCTTGGTGTGCGGTAAACCAGTCCTGTTCTTTAGCTTTACGATATCCAAAAGCTTTGCCGGTAGTAATAGTGAGTAGACTATTAATCTTGGACCACTCACTCATCGGCAATCGGTTCGTCGTCATTCCAAGTTGACTTTTCGTTATCGACCATGACCTCGAATTTTTGAACTTTTTTGTGGTCCACAGTTTTTTGAAGATCTGTTTTCTTGATACCGGTTTGTTTTGACAAGTGAATCTTATTGGAGGTAATGGCAATTCCTGTAGCAACCAAAGAATGATCCGTCTCGCAGTCAGCGCTGTGAAATGATCTTGTGTGTATAATGTCTTTGAGGTTTTTTTTCCGTCATAGGTCAAGGTCAAGCTGATACCAGTGACCAAAGCGAGGGTGTTTCCATGAAACTTTGCGCATTCCATATATGCAATACTCATTTGATTTCTATGATGAGTAACGCGACGGGCCAGACTGTGGTTGTATAAGAATAAGAATAGAGATAGGAAAAAGTATGGATATGTGGGATATGACAAGATTATAAAGGTACAGGATACTAATGTTGCGGTGCTGGGAATATAAATATACCATTAGTAGCTCAAGGAAGCCGGGATCGCGTACCCGAAAACACTCTCAACTTTGCCGGGCAGGAAAAAGCTGATGCGTACCCTCTGACTTAGTTCTATGATTAACGAGTTCAAATAAACATATAAAGTTTCCACTGTATTGTAATCACTGAATATTTGAAGGAAATCTGATAAGCATGGAAATAAAAGCCTGTTCTCAATTTTTCTGCTAATAACACTATAGCCTGTGTATAGCATCTAACAAAAAAAAATGATTGACAAACATTGGAGAAAAACGTACTATTCTGTTTTGTTTTTTCTATTTATATTGCTTCAATACCGTTTATTTTATTTAAAGTAATTTGATTTGTTTTACTTTATTTAATAATCTCGCGTTTTATTGATTATTAATGGTATTCCGTGAAAAAATAAATATTAGGGTTCCGTCTCGACTGAATCAATAAAACTCATTTGACGAAATAATTATAAATGATCCAAAATATAAATTCTATAATAAAAATAGGAAAATCAAAATGAATTTTGTTTTATTATAGCCGGAAATTATTATAACTTACATACAAAAAGTATATTTTTCTTTTTACATGAATATGCAAGCAATTAAGTAACAGATTCAGTTTTCGGTAATGTGGCGAGTTTCTCGCTTTTATTACGCCTTACGCTGTTGAAGTATTCAAATTGCTAGCATATAACAAGCTCAGCTCAGTTAAATAAAACATAATATTCATCGATGTTTCCTTAGATTAGTCCAAGTAATCGACCACATTCACAGGAAATTATTAATGAGTCTAAATAGATGTAATCAATATGACTTTCGATCTGAACTTCGATCCATCCAGTCCTAATTGTTAATCTATTTAAATATTACTCGGTCAATTGCATCTTCATAAGTAATGGCTACATGCGAGTAGTCTTAGAAGGTGATAATGTAATTACGAAGCATTTCCGAAAACTTGAAGATGTGTTTACTTTCTAATTTAAATACTCGTACAATGAATTCTCGGCAGTTATGAAAGTCAATTCGATCATTTTATAATGGCAAAGAACTACATGAAAGTTGACACGTCAGAAACTGTCATTTTCTCCAATGATTGTCACTCATGTAAGTTATATTTACATTCCGCTTACAACTTATAAGCGTGATAAAGTGATATTTTATGTTCAGAATCTGAATTGGATAGTTAATTGGCACGTCACTCACCATTACCATGGTCTGGACTTTAATTTTAGAATCGGCAACTCGGTACCTCAATTGTAGTATACATATGTTTCATCGAATTTAAATTGTTGAAAGAATTGTATCGACCTTTTTGCAAATACTGTTTCTTGTTTTTTTTTAATGTTCGTTTTTAAGATTTAACCGAATGAAATGATATGAACCACTTTTTACATTGAATGTTTTTTATTCATAATAGGTTTGAGTTTAGCTATAATTTTACTGTATATTAAATGACGCTGTGGTCCAAGAAGGTAAAACATAAACCATAGTTGGAAGACTGACTGTCACAAATTTACTGCTGCTTGTCGATAGACTATCGATTTTTGGGGAGCGATAATACCCTATCACTATGCAGATACCGCAAGTTCCTGTATAAAATACACTCTTAACACTGAATCTAAAAGTAATTGTCATTATAAAACAATACAGTTTTTTATAACTATTTTTAGTGTCACTAGTTTTCTGTTTGCCATCCGAACGCCGGTAGACGACAGCCCTCAGATAAAGCGCGCATTTTAAATAATTCTTAAAAGACCAACTCTCGTGCGCCTATGTTAAAGCGTGGAAAGTAACATTCGTCCCGATGGTGAGATGTTTCGCTTTTACCGCGACCTCGCCCCCTAGCAACCCTCTACTACCGACTCGCTTAGGCTCACTATATTACTTAAACAGTAAATTGTCTTTTCGATTCTAAATATAACCTAATACAAGATTTATATACGTCACATTCTTACGTATAGGTGCCCCGTTTTAGCCCAAATTAATCCGTAATATTCTTAAACCGTTGCAAGTCATCCAGAGGAGATACTTGAGCAGAGCCTTTTAGGTTTCCTGGTTCATTTTTATAGCAAAGGTTTAGTGTTACGACCATAAACTCACCTGATCTTAAGTGACGATACGTCCCCAGTTGGTAGACACGCTAAACCTGCGGAGTAACTGACTTACAAGTGCAACTGCCGGAACACCTATCAGTATTTGGCGGCAGATTTTCAACTTGAGGGTGGTTGCTAGTCAGATGGGCATTAGAAAAAGCCTTACCACCATGTTTTATCGTAATGAGGATCTCCATAGGAATCTGAAACTTCCTTCTACATAAGCCCATGTTCGAGTTCTTACCAGCATTTCGAGATAGCCGAGTCCCACCCAACTCCTCTCGTAGTTAATTATATTCCTGATCCCAGTTATAAACATCAGCAATGTAACATCTTTACCGATATCGTAAACATGTTCGCAAGATGGCACGCGGTCCTCCCTACCGGACCCCAAAGTCAAGCGAGTCCGCGCCCACGTTCTCGGAATCTCCGCCCTCGCCGAAGAGGGCGGGCGGTTAATTACTCCCTTACACACCCCGCCGCGGCCTCTCTCAGCAGCGTCTCTAGCTTAGGCCCGTCCCTCCGGTCAGTAGCCGTCGAGCTTACTCCTCGCGCAGTACAGTAATTCCTCTAGTGGAAGCTTACATCATTATACACGTGTACCTCTACCCACACAGTGCTACATAGATTCTGTGAGAGACATATTTATCTTTTTTTAAGAATTATATTCATCCCCTGTATTGGGATCAACTAAATACACATATTTATGTCATTGTACGATATGTATATTAATGTGATTAGTTTACTCGAATTGTAGGGATTACTTCAATTTCCGATGGTTGCTGTTCGGTTCTTGTAGTCAGGTGAAATTGTAACTTGTAACCACTTGAGCTAACGACTTAAAAAAATAGGCAAGTAAATAGATTATGTATGTATGTAAATGTATACTAATTAGTTAGTTATATTAATCTTAGTATTATTATTATTTCAAACATTCAAATTGATGCAAGATTAATTGTATAGGTCTTACATATAGTTTTTATTTTATTCTTCTTATTTTGTTTCGTTAGTTAATATGTAAAACAAAATAACATTTGTCTTTAATTACTATTACTTTACAAAAGAACAATAAAAAAAAGAATATAGCCTAATATATTTACTATCCTGTTACGAAAGTATTATATAACATAGTATGGAGTAGGTATATAGGTTTTATTTAAAGTAATACTAAGTGGTATAACGTCTGAAAAAATATATTCAGAATAAATGAAAATAAGATACTCTTAACGAATTTCAGCCAAAGGCCGTATTAACTCGATTTACGTCCACGCCTATTGCATCACAGCGCGGTGCGAAGCTCTGATGACGCATGAATTTGTTTGAATGTGTGTACAGACATACGTAAGAAAGTAGTTATTCGCGACTCGAGATTATTGTTATTTGTTCGAACTTACGAACCTATGGAGAAATAGGTGATAACTGTGTTTCAAACTCGAGATATTTAGGTATAAACATATATATATATATATATATGCATACAATTTTTAACGTGGGCGTTACTTTTTTTCGTTGTATTCACTTCGTTTATAAGCGCTTGATATCCCTACTCGCTGAACAGGGTAAATTGAGCTTAATCATTTCAGACATACTTTTCTTTTTATTTATATATTAATTCATAATTTACATTACTTTCTCCTTCGTATTTTTAATAATTATTTTGTCAAAGGTTAAATTAAAATACAACATAATACGGAATACTATGAATCAGCCATAGTGTTGATAGAGCAAAAAGTTTTCTTTGGTTGCTTCTTTTTTTTGCTTGGTTTTTAGGATTAATACAAGAAAATATGTCATATAAATTGTTAACCTTTCTTTCGTTCTAACTTTTTGTAACGCGGACATGATCATGTTAAAGTGAAATGTATTTGTATTTCATTATTATAATTCTTATTATTTATTATATTACTTATTATAATAAAGGCAGACCTCATACGAGATGGGCAGAAGAATGAATAAAAATAGGCGGCCCCTACTGGCCACAACTGGCTCAAAATAGAGAGAAGTGGTTTTCTTTAGAAGAGGCTTTCACCTTCGCCTAGAAGAGGGGTTCTTGCATAAGAATAATTTAAGATAATTTAGGTTATTTATAATTTAGATACTTAACTTATACAGTAATACTGTAACACACAGCTATTTGCAATAAATAAAAAGCTTTTTATTTTATTTCATAGATTATGGAATTAACTTTAATTTAACCTTACGCGATGATAGCTCAGTCTGTAGTGTGTACGGACGCCGCGACAATGGACGTGAGCTCGAATCCACCTGCAATGAGCTTGAGCTTTTGATGAAGGAAAACATCGTGATGGAACCGTGGCTTTTTCTAATTGCCCACTAGCTCTCAAGTTAAAAAACTTTGGCCAAATACCTATAAGTGTGCTTCGGCAGTTGCATTTGAGAGTTAGTCCTTAGCGTGTTCACCATCTTGGTCTACATCGTTATCACTTAACATCAGGTTTGAATATAGCCATAACACTACGCTTATAAACATGAATAAAATATTACCTTTTACGATTTTATAAGTTGTATTGATAGCAAAGGTTTTGTTTGTCTTGATTGAATTAAATGTTATACGTTTTATGAGTACATAACGTGTCGCCTATCTATTTTAACGTGATGCCATTAAACTTAAACCAATATAATTTTTATACTGCATATATATTTTAACAATTGTTAACTTAAAATAGGCAAACTCGTATATGTGCTAACTATATTTTACTATATAAAATATAAATTAATCATATTGAAGTAGATATTAGGGATTCATGTTCTTACTTTGCTCCTGCGAAATACATCATTAAAGGATAGGTTCTAATAAAAATGTTTCACTAAAATATGTAAGACTAGCTTTTGGGTGGACACTAAAAATAATTTAATAATTTGCTCGTTTTTGTAACCTCTTTCAATGCAGTTTTGTTTCAATTGGTGGTAGAGTGAAGTTAATTAACCTAAATAAAGCCTTCTTCAATGACTGCTCTATCATATACAAAAAATATTTTTGAAATTCGACTAGTAGTTCCTAAGATTAGCACGGTTAAACAAACAAAGAAAAATTTGCGTTTTTTAAAATTAATATAGTTTTAATTTACGTACGCGTAAATTTATGAAATTACAAGATCACTGTTCATATTTAATATGTTTATGTTATAATGAATTACTTGATGAATATTGAATACTGTCTACAGTAACTGCTATGCTACAAAGTTGTCATGTTTTTTAATGTTTGTTCACGTAATCCCTTTAACTGGTTCCAACAGTTCACTTGTTTTAACGCCTCCCGTGCCAAAATTATGGGCAAGTGTAAATGGAAGCATCCGTTTTTTGTTGTTATAACTGGCTATTGTGGATAAAAATAATTACGGTATTTAGTCTATCGTTTAGTGCAAAATGTATAAAATACATTCGTCATGATCATTCGTCATCTTTTAATGAGATGTCGTCATATTAAACATATAAAAACTTTCTTTATATATGAAATTCTTGGGTACGTCTGTTTGTAATCATGTAACATCTAAACGAGATGACTGATAGAAATAAATTTATTTAAAATAATTCTTATGTCGAGATGATGTTACATAGATATTTCACGATATGATATCTCTAATGGTCAAGTTATGAACTACTGGCAGAGCTGGAAAAGCGTCTACCGGGCCAACTTGTATTTATATTGAAGCGATGATAGCTCAGTGGTAGTGTGTACGATTTTGCGGTCAAGGGACGTGAGTTCGAATCCAACCGCGTACAATGAGTTTGAGCTTTCGGTGAAGGAAAACATCGCGAGGAAACCATAGCATGGTGGTAGGGCTTTTTATAATAACCCACGTGGCTAGCAACCACTCTCAAGTTAAAAACCTGCCGCCAAATACCAATAGCTGTGTTCCGGCAACTGCACTTGAGAGCCAGTTTCTCCACAGGTTTAGCGTGCCCACTGACTTGGGCCGTATTATCACTTAAAATCAGATGAGATTATGGCCATAACGCTAAACCTTAAATATAAAAAAATAATAATAAGGATTGGAATTCTAAATTTGGCCTGTTTCGTGGTTTAATCTTCGTATAAGCTCGTGACCTATATACTCGTACATTTTTATTATTTCTATTAACACTTATTTACATAATGTTTGATTTGATGAATTGATTTGATTATTTTAATAAATTATTTTGACATAATGTCATAGATGTTGTTCGTTTGAGCTATAAACTCGCTTTAGAAAAATCATAAGTACTGTAGCGAGAATGAACACGGTGCTATATGTAACGTGCCAGTTTTGTTGATTACAGAAAATACTTTCAATAAGCTATAACGTATTTTACAATTTAAACGTTATACATGTTATATATTAACATGCCTGCATATTAAAAAAAAAACAATTTAAAAAGATTAAAGAACAAACAGAAAAACTTAGTACAGTCCGGACAGATCATAAATTCGGCAGGCAGATTTATTGATTATTATTCGTTTGGTTGCTTGGCAGCCATTTCGCCCCGACGCCGGGCTGCCATTGCCGAGACTTATTACTGTCTCCAATGCTCGACTTGTTGTCAGAATACGTCATACTAGTCTAATTAAAAATGTTCGACTGTTGATTTTTTTAGACTCGTGAATTTATCTATACATATAACAAGAATGTAAATTTAACTTGTCTGTACTTTTTAGATATATGTGAAAAAAAATTGCAAGTTACTAAGAATAATAAAAAATTGAAGCGATGATAGCTCAGTGGTAGTGTGTACGACTTCGCGTCAAGGGACGTGAGTTCGAATCCAAGCACCTACAATGAGCTTGAGCTTTCGGTGAAGAAGGAAAACATCGTGAGGAAACCATAGCATGGTTTTTTCTAATGTCCGCCTGGCTGGCAACTACCCCTAACTTGTAAACCTGCCGTCAAATACCAATAGGTGTGTTCCGGCAACTGCACTTAGAGCCAGTTCCTCTACAGGTTTCGTGTGTCTACCAACTTCGGCCGTATCGTCACTTAAGATCAGATGGGATTATGGCCGTAACGCTAAAACCTTAAGTAATAAAAAAAATTACATCTTTTTTAAAAATGCCTGTCTGTTTGTGCACGCGTCATTGCTAAGTTCAACGTTTATGATAAAACGTCACCAAGGAAATCATAAAGCATATTCTTGAGTAACATTTAGTCGCTGTTGTATTAAAATTAGTCAATTCTATCAAAAGTTATTGTAATTTGAAAGTGGTACGATATTAAATAATTATAGTTCTACGCGAAGTCGCAGGCACAGGTAGTAAAAAATAAGTTTACTTTATGTGTCACACTAGTCTATATCGTAGTTAAAAATATCTAAACTTTGAATAATATATTTCTTATTTCATAATTTTACTAAGTGGTTCGGCAGTGGTTGTTCTCCTCCTTTCGATAGTTAATAACTTGATCATAGCGCCATCTTTTTTTTTATTGATACTTTAGGTTTAGCGTTATGGCTATATCATGGAATAATTATGAACCATCGGCTCGATATAAGAAATGTGAAATATGAATTTTACTTCTATCAGTCAACTTGAGTAGTTATACGATTACTAACAGATGTGCACAAGGTTTTTTATACATCAAGATACATGTTTAAACAAAATAATGGGGTTCATCACTACATATTATACAACAAAGTCTCCCGCCGTGTCTGTTAGCGATAATCACAAAAATTACGAAACGGATTTTCATGCGTTTTTGTTAAATAAACACGAGCCATTCATGAAGAAGATTTAGTTGGCTCAAATATGACGATAATTATAATTATATAAGTCTGAAAAAATTATACCGACGAGAGGTTTTACTGGCATGCGTTGCGTAAATCAATAGAGTTACATGAAAACAATGTATGACAAAATTAGTTCTACAAAAAAGAATGATTAAATGTTACAATGTTATAGGTATATCCTTACTTTTATTATAAATAAGAATGTGAGTTTGTTTGTTACACTTTCACGCCTGAAGCGCAGAATCGATTATGATAAACGTTCGTAAAGAGGTAAATGGGAACCTGTAGACGGTAACAGGTTACTTTTTCTTCCGAAAAATTTATTGGAAGTGGAGTAAAGGGAGGGATAAACTTTATATGAACCTTTTTATTGCGTAATCCGATTCGTTTCACAAAATCGATATTAACGCGAGCGAAGCCGCAGGTAAAAGCTAGTCTTTTATAATTAATTCAAATATCCTTACGAAGTCAGGGCGATTTGCTAGTTGTAAATATTTAATAATATCGCAGAGTTTATATAATTATTTTATTTCTTTTTTTAACTGTTCTACTGTTATTATATGAGTGCATATGTTCATAATATAAGTTTATAGCCAGGAAGCATATAGCACGGTCATTTCCTTAACAGTAAATGACGTGGAAGCAAATCTTATCGGGAGAACGGAGATTGTATAGGAACTATTCATACACGTCACACAATTCGTGACAATGCCGTTTAATATTTTCTTCATACATCGATTGCTATCTCAGTTGGTGTGTATATTGTTTAGCAAGATAAAAAACATCGGTGAACACATCTTGAAGACCTGCACCGAGGCACTGTTCGGACAAAAATGACTGCTAAATACTTTTGCCAGTCGGGCACTTCAAAATTATTCTCTTGTTGAGTAAAATAACTCGATGAAAAACAACAAAACTACCCAAGAGTTAACTTGAGTGAATATTATAACCTAGTGCTTCTGAAACTTTTTGGTGTACTGCCCACTTTAGGGAAAATTGAATGCCCTGCGCTCCCTAGGAATACTTAACATAATTTTTTTACTGAAATTTGTATGGAAATCCACCGCCCTCCGATTTTTTTAGCTTTTCTCTATATTATTACTTGTAGTTTTAATAGTCTCCTCAGATAGCCTCAGCGCACACTCGGGGGCGGTACCGCCCACTTTGAGAACCTATGTTCTAACCGACTTACTATGCCTGCCAGGTTTACCTGCATTCGCATAGAGCGGGCTTCGTCAGCGGCACTCAATGAAGGAATATGTATTTATTAAACTATTTTTTAACGAATTAAACGAAAAAAATCATAAGAAGTAATCAAGCGATTTTAGAATTAAATATGGAAACATAAACAACATATATTTTTAACTATGCGTTAATAATCTGTCTTATATCATAAACCCTTATTACGAAATTTTAAAGTGTGCAGAGTTACAGATTTAATAATATAGATATTTTAATTTTAATGCACACTTTACTGACAATTTAGTATTTACATACAAGTTTGACGTGGAAAATTAGAACAAATTCAGCTTACAGTGCCTTTAGTTATTTTACATTTGGATTATTATATAGTGGGTCTTTAATAATAAATATTGTGGCTACTGATGGGTTTTAAACGTAATCTCCATACCCTTTCGTAATCTCTTAAACGCCACAATTACTGGAATAGGCAGCCATTCAACTGGTATGTCCTAGGTACGCAGTATTCCTAAAAGCAATTGTGTCGTTTTACGGTCTATGTTTGTGGCTTATTTCACAGAAACATTTTTATGATCGATTGTCAGTCCATCGTGAATGCGGAGATATTTAACTTTAGATCCTATTGCGGCTACTGTATGAATTTCACAAAAATTGTATATCGTATTGGTACTTTATTTCAAATAACTAACATGCACACGTTATTATGATTTTTATTTTCATTATTTTAGAGTATTTTTTTTTACAATCGAGACAATGAAGAAACAAGTAACAATTTGCGTGCAACAACAACACAATATACGTCATACTATGTACATTGATTCAACTCAACCACAACATGCTGTATCACATACAACATTTCATGTAAAGAACTGTTCCTAGTTAATATTTCAACTTGCACACGATATGTTCGTGTGAAAACATAATATTGTGATAGTAATATCCGCAAAGATCATTTACAATCGAATATTTTGTACTGAATGTTGACCTATATCGTGCGAGCAACACGTTCCATGCATGCGTTACATGTTTACATCATCGGTGCCCGACGGCATAGATCATATCGATTTCTGTATGTATTTTTACATAAATAGGTACCCCTTACGCGCACGGTGCGTGTGTGAGTGTGCGTCTATTCCGTACAAATTGCGGTTACTTATTATAACCGTACGGTAATTATATACGAAACTGTCGGCAAAACTTTAACATGGGCAGGTACAGGATAACAGCACGTTATATTCCTTTTTAGACGATATAATCTTGTGATAATGATCTTACAGTAGCGGACGTTGGTTGACGATTGCCTATCGCTTGTATTGGTGCTACAATCAGGGTCAGCTACTAGTGTTTACTGGCACAAATAGTGTTATATAGTATCTCACTGTTTTATGTAAGGGGCCGTTCAAGTATTACGTAACGAAGTTTTTGAGGATTTTTGAACATCCCTCCTTCCCATGTAACGCTCCTTTCATGTACCCCTCTCCCCCGCCTCAAACGTTATATAACACTCGAATGAACATTTTTACCTAAGTCATAATTATGTTTTACCTTTTTTACTGAAAAAACTCTTAAAATAATTAACGTATTTATCATAATCTCTGGTAATGCCATTAGAAGTAGTCGAGGGATTCTCCGTAAAACATATACATGCGAACTTGGGAAATTTGAATGGCTTAATTTTAAACTCCTCAAGTTATTGTTATTACTTTTGCTAATATAATTGCTTATGCAAACTGCATATGATTTATAGATACGTTATTTCACAACAAATACAAATATTTTATTTCCAAAAGCATTTACACGGTTTATGCTTAGGTTTCAAATTAGGTAATGCCTGTGATATGAAAGCCTGAGATACTGTCAGAATTATACATGTAACAGTTGGTGGCCCATGCCATCCGGGATAAGAGAGTGTAAAAAAAAACTACAAAGATATTATCAACACTAAGGACAATATTATATGTAAACAAAATTAGTAATCGGTATTCTTGCGTATGTGTATATTGTGTTGTATATGTGTGCACGTGAATGCGTCTGTATGAGAATGTGTGTACGTGTGCATGTATATCAATAAGTATATTTAGGAGATTCTTGACAGGTTTTAGCAGGCTAATAACCTTAAGTATATTTTCCGTGTTTTCGAAGGACTACGAAGCCATCTTTCTGTAGCAGTTTTACGTGATAACGTGAACATCGTTTGAGATTATAGTCATCCACGATTTTGCTAACTTTAATGTATATAAAAAGTCCCATTAATTTAGGTATTCGTTGGGCAAAAGTCGATTTTATGGCTAGAACGAGTGCGTAACAGACACATATTTTTTTTTATTTATTTCAAAATCTCTAGATTTGCGGTTTTTGTCAAACGTGAGTGTGTAGTTAATGTAGTTTTTAATACGAATAGCTTACGCATGCTGAGAATCGATGCTTCTCGGTATAAAGATTCAGTCGGGTACCTGTATGACTTTTTCAGCATTACTTTTAGAACTGCACGCTGAGCTCGCTCGAGTTCTAACATATGTGTGGAGGCAGCTCCTTCCCAAATCTGAACACAGTATTTGAGAATCGATTGATAAAGTGATATATACACAAGTTTTACTGTGTTTAATTGTGCGCTATTACGGAGTAACTGCATTGTGTATATAAATTTTCACACTCTTTTTGATAACGGCGTGATATGCTGTGTGAATTTCAAGTGCTAGATCTTTCATGTTTTCGACTCGTTCGATTTGACCACAGCTGCAACTACTGTTAGTACTTTCTGTGTTAAGGCAGCAGAATTTTTGTATTCCGATTCGTTTACTCGGTGCGTTTCTATTGAATGATTAACTAAAAATTATGTATTTGGTTTTATTGGCATTTAGTGTCAAATGATTTGAATTCAAGCAAATGGCTCAAGTATTCAAACCCAGATTTGCTGCAGACATAACTTCATCTCGCACCTTCCCGCTGAAAATAACAGCTGTGTCGTTGGCAACAAACAATTTCTGCATTTGGAATATCAATTCTAATAGTGTTTATATAAATAGTGAAGAGGGTAGGCCCTAAAATGCTATCCTGGAGAACTCCGAAGCTGATGGTCAAATTATCACTGATGTAATCTCTTATTCTATAGTTCTATACTGATAACGGTTAGTAAGATAACTGTGAAACCAATTTAAAGCAAAAGCTCTAATACCCATCCTTTCAAATAAATTCGGAATCAAGATAGTATCAAAAGGCTTGACGAGATCAACAAAATATAGCTAAACATCGTGTTCCAGTATCTAATTTATGTAAGATTAGATCTATGAGAAATTCCACAACTTGTTCGGTAGATTTACTAGCTCTAAAACCCAATTGACGTGCGGATAAGAGAGAGAATTTCTCTAGGTATTGTATCAGTCTTGTTTATTATCTTTTCCAGTATTTTTGAGAAGACCCTAAGGAGAGATGTTGTCCTGTAATTTTCAGGTCGGTCCTTGGCTCCGTTTTTGTAATAGTAGTTATGACTACTAGTTTCCAACAGTTTGGAAAACAACTTTTGCTTATGGTTAGATTGTAAGTATAGGTCAATGGTTTGAGAATGTTGTATTTAAAGTCTTTAGTAAAAGTGTATTTGAAACCATTTACACCAGGTATGCTGTGATTTTTTAACGCACATATGATGTTATACACTACTGGTTCGTCTGTTGATTTTAGAAATAAAGAGCTACAGCCAGTATTATAGCTGGCCAATAAACCTTCGGTTATCCAAGGTTTCGAGATATTTGTGATATTAAGCCTAGTATACCTAGTGATTACAGTATTTAGAATATTGTTAAATGCATTTACGGCTTTATTTACACCAGTCTCCTGAAGTAAGTCAGACCAATTTTCTATTACTAACTCCCGATTAATGGCGAAGTGATTTATATTGAAACATTTACTATTAGTATGTGACGTTGCTACTTTTTTCTTTATGCTAGCTACCACAATTTCGTGGTCAGTGATTGAACATTTTTAACAACGGCACCCACCGTCGACATGTACCCTTTTATAAATATATGATCCAATTATGCATCTTTTCTCGTGATTATTGTTATGGTTGGTAAAAACCATGTGCAGACAAAAGATAATGGTACTCAGTTTGAGGGCTGTTACATGTGCTAGAAATGAGATTAATATTAATGTCCCCCACCACTATTACTTTATTTTTACTTCTTATGTTAAGTGATATTACTTTATAATTATATTTAGACGTACTGTATTCTTTGAACATCTTAGGATAGACTACGGGGTGACAATATATACTGTTTCATGTATTTCTTCTTGTAAGTCTAAATAAACTGTGGTGATGAGAGTTCAAAATAATAATAAGAAAGACAATAACATTTCTAAGTCACACCCATGTATTTTGTGCTCTCATTTTAATATTTTTATGTGTGAGTATGTTCGTTCCTTTTATTTTTGTGTTAAGTGGTAGTCCTCAATCGTGAAGTGTAATGTATTGTGAGATAGGATAAACTTACAATTAGTATATTTATAAAGTTAATACATATAGGCTGTATACAAAGAAAGATAATCGTTTAGGTATGTAGCATGACATCTGAGTTGTTGGTATTTCGGATGGGTTAGTAGTAGATTGCGAACATCCAAGTTGGGTTTTAAGATCGATAGGACTGTTAATGCGTATGACTGCTTTTCCTTCCTCTTTGCAAGCGTAAATCTTTCCGTTACGAGCCCAACAAAATTTAAAACCACATCTTTTCGCTTGTATACTTGCATCACGAAATAACCTCCGGCTTTCTTTTGAAAGGTGTTCATTAAAAAAGATTTTACCAGGAGGGCCATCTATATTGAAAGTCTTATTGGATAAACTTCGTCTGGTTTTTGCAGAATTTAAAAGTTCATCTTTTTTATCACGACGCAGAAGGCGTACTATAATTGACCGAGGTGCACTGGTACATGTAGACAAGTCTTGATCTCTATTTAGGTGGTTTAACATAGTGTCAGCTCGAGTAATTCGGTCTATTTAATTTTCTTTTAAGTCTACCCCAATCAATGATGCAGCGGAAAGAACTATATGGTAAAGATTTTCATTAGCTTTCTAGTTCACACATTATTTCAATGTCGTTTATCAAAATCATCTATGCTAGTATGTCCATTTGGTCTTTCAGATGAATGATAATGTTCTCAAGACTTCTTGTTCTTTGGTTCTCCAATAGAGTCAAGCTTTGCTTCGGTCTGGATTATAAGATTCGCAAACGAATGTAAACTGGAGTTACATTACAGTTTTAGTATCCTTGTACAGATATACTGCAGACAAATTCTGTTATGGTTTTTATTGTGGTTCAAAATTAATATTGTTAGGGATTTTATTGTAGTATTGTATGTGCTGGTATTTAGTGTTCATTCAAGTATAACGTAACCAGAATTTTTGTAATTTCTGATTCTCCCCTCCTCCTTGTCCGCAAATGTATACAAAGTTCTCTCCCCCACCTTCATATGCTTACGTAACAATTTATATACATATATATTTTAAAAGTTGCCATAGAACACATCATGAGAACAAGCACGCAGTAACAAATATTTTAGGGAATCCCTAAACATTCTTTTCGCTATCAAGGATACATAAGTAAGTTTACCATACCTTAATCTATAAAATTTTGCAAAAGAAACAAATAAAGTAATTAATTAAATATTGTTGACGTAATCATCGTCTAGACCCTTTCCCCAGTCACCGTGTCATCAAAAATAAGCTAAATAACGACCCCCCCTTATTTTGGTTCCTATATATTACTTGAACGACCGTTTATTGGAAAAGGTTCTCGGATGCGGTTTTATGCGGAGCATTGATCATATATTTTAAGTAAATTGGTGATATGCTGAAAAGCGCCCGTCGTATGTAAGAAACAGCATTATATAAGGGTAGGAAATATAGTGTAAATAATAAAATATAATGGATGCTATCAAATATCAATTATTGACCAAGTTGATGAATCCGCATTCTTTAAAAAACAGTGTTGTTTAGTTATCCCTAACGTGCGTAGTGCAAGTTTATTATCATAGTCTTGTTGGATTTATAGTTATTATGTGACGGTGCCGCAGCCATTTTAGTGAACACTATATCATTATATTGTCGTGTCGAGTATGGGCGCGTCTGCTGTTAGTCTGGGACGCGTATAGAAGCTTGGCACGATTCTATTTGACCAATAGATTTCTGTCGCCTCAAATTCGCAAAGAATTTCATGTAAAAATCAACACATAAATTACGGTTTTACATTTACATAACGTTTGGCTCCGTATAGGCGCCTAGCGTTTCATTTAAATTTGTTTATCGTAACGATCATAAAAAAACGATCTGTTCTACTTCCGACTACAATAACATTCTAACCCATATAACACGAAACTTGCTCTAAAATTTAGCCTTAGATAAATATTTTTAAAATATGCTTTAATATACTGTACATATAAAGTATATGTGAACAAAGCCTACTGAGAATTTAATTGTTATCGAAAGTAGTGTTTATACTATTGCTTTTCTATGCTTGCTACTATTTTAAAGTAATGTTTTTATTTTTTCTAAGATCTGGTTGAACGTATACAAATAGCATTATCCGAGGTTTTCTGCGTATTCTTTATTATAATTGTAAACATGATATTATCTGTTTAATCCATCACACGTTGAGTTATTATTTTGGCATCGTTTGATCGCGGATGCGTTTTGTGTTGGCTGTATATACTTACGGCTAGCGTAAGAAAGGTATTTATAGAGGAATAGTCATCTAGTTAGATAGTTCGAGAAATTGGGTCGATGACTCGTAGTCTCACATTGTTTGGATCTTTTCATTTCGATCTTTGATGTATTGGTAACGAAATATGTGTTTTTTTTTATATTATTTTACGATTAGTTGTGGTACATCGTTGCTAGAGTTATGATTTTTAAACACGAGAACGTCCCAATTATTGACTTGATGCTCTGCCGTTCTAGTTCCAAATTTCTTCACTGTCATTGACCGACCCACATATTTTGCGCATGTGACGCGTTTGCTGAATGACATAGCATCGCGTTATTTTAGAATTAGGCGAGAAAAAAAACGTTTCGAGGTCGCGTCGACTTGTATGTGCATATCAGAATTACGTCATGTGTAGCATACACTTTTATTAGTAATAATGTAAAACGACAGTCTCAAAAGTTTTACCTAATCAAACGCTACACACTAACTTCTAGATGGGGTTTATAATTCACCGAGTCAATATAGTTTTTTATTTATTTGTTTGGTTGTTGTTATAAAAAATAAGCAATATGCATAGTTGCTGCACTTTCAACACTATTCTCCGTGAGATTGCAGATTATGTTGGTTCTTGATTATTTTTATCAATCGCTTTATAAATCCGTATGTAACATTTTTTAGCAGACATTGAAGATCGTTGTATCCATTTTAAGACAGATATTTAAGTTTATTGTCATAGATTACGATGTTTATCTTAATTTCTTTAAATTGGTCAATGACCATTAACCCTTGAATTTATTTAGTAAATTCTAGTTAGATTAAGATAAATCGAACAACTATATATAGTTTTTTATTAACTACTGCATGATACTTGGCCGCGGTAACACTTGCTGGACAGTGAAGAAGAGGCCAACGACAAAAATGACATTTTAAAGCGTATCTTAAATTAATGTTCAATTCATCTAAATAATAGAAACGGATAGTACCATTATGTTCCTTTATTATCACAAGATATACAATAGAAAACTTCCAAATCTAGAAAAAATGTCATTTTCCCTTCTCTTCAAACACCAAAACCTATATTCACTATAAGTCGAAAACTCTATAACTCGAATTTTTTGGCGTGTACCTTGATGTTCGACTTATAGAGGTTCACCTGTATACGTATAAAAAAATAAATGAACATAATATATGGTGTAATAAGAGTCATTGTCTTGTGATTCAGTTTCATACTTTATTTTAAATAGGCCTTCGTTAGTTACATGTATCGATGATGTCAATATTATTAAATAATGGTATTATTTTGATTAACTTGAGCTTCTATAACAATAATAACGGTGTCTCTGGTTACTTGTCGCATCGGAATAAAACATTATTAGAAATGGCTGGTGTTACTTCGAATAATTGCGTATTACTTTTTAGCGTAATAATTTTATCAATTGTTGTGTTAAGTTTGAATGTTACTCTTTATACGTAGGCCGCATAGATTGGCCGCAGTGCCACTTGATGTTAAATATCATGCTAAACCTGTTAGGGTGGCTTAGTTACCAAATGAAGTTGCTGGAGTACACTGGAAATTGCGTTGGTGACTAAGTTTTAACTTAAGTATGATTACTAGCCAGGATATAATAACAACTATTGGGTTTACTAGCACCTTAGGTTGGGTTTTATCACAATGTTTCTCCTTTAACGAAGGCTTAAACTTAATGAAGGATTTAAATACGTAGATCGACACGCTGTTCGAACTTGATACCGCTAAGTCATCTGCCATCAAATGACCTTCCTTTGTGACATATATCATGTTCAAGCATCGTATAAGTTTTCATAATCGTCAAATTAACGTGATATGTATGTAGTATGAAAGGTCATATTTCTTTGTTGCGGTAATTAACAAACTTCGGTCTTTTACAATGGTGAAAACATAGCGCGGGATATTAATTGAAAGTCTATATATCAAACGGTTTTCGTTTTTTCTCATTATGCAGAATGTGGTACTCAAAATATAAATACAAAGTTTCTTGTCAATACCAACAAAATATGCGTTGTAATGCATAACAGTGAATTCTATTGTAGCTAGCTGTACACTGTAACTATTATGTTGGTGGATTGTTTCTAGACTTTGATAATTATGGAAATGAGATAGTTATTCCTGTAACACTATTTTGAAAATTTTGTAAATACGCAGAACTTGTCTGGTATGTATTCAGGATATGAATAATATTGATCATTCTGACTAAAGTAGGTACAAAAGAACCTGTCGGAACAGTGTAATCAGGACAGTTATGAAACTATGACATTACTTAACCATCAGTCATAATCAATTCATCATAAATTATAACACCAAAACCTTAACACTGTACACAGTTTATGGGCTCTCTATAGTAATGTAAACGATACAATAAGCCAAGCAAGAACAGTCTGTTCGCGATATGTTGTCATCTTAGCGTTCCTTTAAATGAAGGAGTGGAGATAGAACAGGGCTATATCTATTAAGTGAAGTTATATTATTTGAATACCGGTCAGTCCTTAATCATAATCGCTTCAGGTGTCACCGAAAGCACATTTTCGTGCTATTTGATTTTGCAGCTGGTTTTATTAGCAACAACGACGACTAGGTTGTGAGGTGATATTTTGATTGAATACGGTACTTATGAATGATCAAAACATTAAAGTACTCGCTACTTTACACTATGAATAGTCTTATTCTCCCATGCTTATATTGTCACATTATCTTTCCTCTTTTACAATGACGGTAAACCTAGTAGAATCCAAAAACGACAGTTATCTGTAAATTATTGACGTTATCTTACAGGCCTGTAGAACAATGGTCGACACCAAACCGTGGCAGACTAAACGAGAGTAACTGTGATTGGTTTAAAATGAAGTTTATAAATATATACTCAGAAATATAAGCGTGTCGATACGGAGGTTGATAAAGAAGGTACAGGGATAGAGTCATTCATCGGAATAAAATTGCAAACAAATGAATCGTTCAAGGCGCGCATTAGAATGGCTAGCACTCTGTGAATAGGAAACTAACAGGCTGTTCAAATTCTCTCTGCCTCTGTTTGGTTCTGGTCTGTTCATCACCGGTTTTCTAGCAAGATCAACGACAGAAGCCGCGGGTATGCCGAGGTCGCGCATACTTTGACACCGCCTATGCACTTGTTACCTCGTTGGCACCATCATCGCCATGTCTTCGAGGGCTGGTGATATAAAGAAAGTCTTTTCTTAGGGTTATCTGACACGGACCTTCAAAACAACATTGATTATGCCAACTGACCATTAGAATACGCCATCGAAATAGAAATTCAGTTAGAAGCTTGTATGATCATCTGGAATGTTCATCGTTAATCCGTCGATCTCCTCGGCGACTCAATCTTGCGAGAGCCATCTGTAAACTTACCTCGGCGGAAGTAGCGTCAAGAGCGCAAGTATGCCCAAAGGTAGAACCGAGCTCGATCTTCTCGTATAAGCTTAGTTGGTGGCAACTAATCTCCCTTTTGCGTAGTTTACGTCTAAGAAATTGAAGCTGTACATAGCCACGAGAGCGCAGATAACGTTTAATAAGAAACTACAAATATATTCTGAAATACGCACCGACACCCACCACCAGATTAGTAGCTTATTTTACCATCCCTGCAAATAGTAGCTTTGGCTGATGCCGAAACAGGTTTGGTTTTGCTGTCGCAGGCGATCGCTGTACCGCTTCAGGCTTCTACGCAGATCCGTAGAATATCAAATCTGCCTTGCGGGCCGGGGCTTAAATTTGGTGTTCTACGGGACCTTCAAGGTATTCCATCAGAACACTGGATCTCTTGGAGAAATCTTATAGGGGATAGCTGGACACGTGTACTTTCACTTGTGCTAGCTAAAATATATTAAATGAAAATGCTTTATACATATATCAATTTCGTGCAAGTGTCCATGAATTAGGATTCCTAACTACAAAGAACCCAGCACTACGAGTTACCAGCTACCCATAGTGTAGAGACAAACCATAACTTGTTGACCACGCTCAGTCGAAGCCTGAGAATAAAAACGCTCCTACAACACCGACCACTAAAACAATAAGTAACCACTGGCAGCGTGTGCAGTATGCGTTAATCCACCAACACCTGTCCGTGGTTGGGGGCAGAGCAACGGCTATCTATGGAGGGAAGCTAGACAAACATTTTGCAAAGTATTTTATCTCGCAAATTGAATTTAGCAATAACTATTTACAAAATTTAATTGAAACCTATTGAACTGTTTCCGGAGTAATGGTACATGTCACGTGTACGTGGTACATACGTAACTGTGCTTTCTGAAGATTTTTACTTTGTTTACCGTGTAAATACAATATTTTGTGGCTTTATAAATATAGTATATGGACAGTGAAATTTGTTCTGATTTATGAGTCAGCTGGGCTGAGCGCTATACCTTCACCTGCTGTCGTGAAGTTATTAATAATTGTGTTCTACAAATATATTTTTTCAGCCTTATACTTTCAATAATCATATTTTGTATTTTTGTTATCGTATACGGATCATTAGCGAAATTTTATTTAACTAGATAATCGGCCATTTTTGCATTTTTGTGAATACGGTGTATCAGTTTGACAATGTTTGGGAATATCCAATGATATGCTCTGCGATGAAATATTTGTGTATTTCGCGATACTTTTTTCCAGCATACCTATTGTGAAGATGTTATTATAAATCATACTTAGTCTTTGGAACAACTTACGCGGTAATAGTTATGCAATTAGCACGTCACACGATTACACGTCAGGAAGGAAATAATTAGATCGTAGACTGTCTACAATAACGCAGTTCCTATCTGTCATAGCTGGATACTTTTGTTTTTATGAATATTGTTAGCAATAAATGATAATTTTCATTATGAGGTTAAATGTATTTATAGTTTTTAAGATCGCAGCGACGTGGTTAAACTATTACCAATATAGGAACCCGAAAATAAGTTTTTTTCTTCTTTTACTTCATTATGTGAGGTTTCGTTGTTTTATTAATTGCTTATTTATAGCTAAAAAATGAGCTTTTCGTTCGATAATACAGTGTGACTTATCAAACCCGAGTCTTTCTTATAATTTGCTTTAATGTTTATGTTTATGTTTATCTGTATGTCTGTGCGCATATCCGTCAGTATTGATTTTGATAGTTATTACGTATACGATACGTAGTTATACGATAGCAGAAAAATATAATAAGCTGGACATTAACTTACGGAAGAACTTTATCTTCAAACTTAATTGTGTATACCTATCTGTTCATGGAATAGACTAAAATAGTATTACATTCTATCAGATGTTGTAGGATTCGATGTTCAACTATTTGTTAGTGTTATAATTGATTTTACACAATTTAATTTTTCACAAAATATCGGTAAAATATTTTTTTTTTTATTGTTAACTTTTATTTTATTTTTAATATCTTTAATATTTTTGCTTTGAGTGTGTCGTTCTGTGCGTATGCTTAATGATACTAAGAAAATTGTCTATAAATCGTTCTCTACATACCGAATGAATACGTGAATATCATGAAGTATATATACTATAATGTACAAATACTATTGACAGTATCAGTCTTTTGTATTATATTAAGGATGTATTGCAAATGTAATAATAAATTGAATTCCCTGTAGGTTTACCGTTTGGCAACAATCATACCGAATGGTAGGTGATTTTGCTACTGTAACAAGCGAAGCCTAGAGATCTGAGCCTTACAGTGTAGTTTCCTGAAAACCGCCTAAAGGTAATTGATGATAACATTTTCAACAAGAATGTATTAGCTAGTTAGACGAACATTATTAATTACATTAATGTACAACTATTATTATATGTTTTCTGTCATTACACCGTAAGAAACCTCATACCCTACAAATATTATTGTAAATATAGAACTGTTGATTTATCGGCGTCTGAAATCACTAATTCTTCATAAGCTGGCTATACCCTTTAAAAAAGTACCTTTCCTTAGAAAGAATGCCTTTACCTAGTAATAGTACGACGTTTATGGGTAATATATGAAAGTAAAATATTTGCATCCATACCTATGTATAAAAACAGAATTTTGTATACATACATACATACATTTCTTATGATTTAATTCTCGTGCATCCCGTCGTTGCTGACTCCCTTATTGATATCTACATTTATTAAATTATATTTTTGAAAATATATAATTGGCCTTAAATGTTTATTGTTTTTCCTATATTTTTTGTTACACATACAGTGTTTTCCGAACCACCTAAAATAAAATAAATACAATTGAATCGTTAAATTTAAATACCGTTTGTCCAATTACTATGAAGAGTAGTTCGTATTTTTTTTAATGAATACGATTTCTGTTCTATCCCTTATCGTGGTGGCGGTATGATCGAGCTAGTACCTGTTGGAAACGGCAGTACAGCCACTACCAGGTCAGCAAGTAAAAAAAAAAACATTTTTTTTTTTCATATATTAAAATTTTACGTGTAATACTTTTTCATTGTGATTGCCAGACAAGATATTTAAAATATCATGTTATTACAACATATTATGTAAATAGTTGGCATTTACGAATTCGTGATATATCCGGTACTTCTTACAAGGAGCGAGTCATCGAATATATTAAATATATGGAGCTATAATTAAGTTATACAATTAACACCTTGAAAGTAGCATACGATAATGCATGATATAATGAAGGTAATAAAAATGCTCTAACTTTAAAGCACACATCGGCCAAGAACTGCGCGTATGGTTTCTGTTCGATACACACCACCGGTCATGGCACTGACCCCACCGTTGCTTCTTATTATGTGGCATAAACTTGTACTCCATAAGTACGATCTAGAGAAACAGGAATTATGTTAGTCACAATTCAGTATCGTTTTAGGTAAGCTAGACGTAACCTTGTACGATTTTATTAAGAACTACAACTGGATTGTAAATAGAAATGGTGATAGTGAAACTCTTTTCAGTGATTATAGATTGTAGCTTCTGCCATCCTTACTGTGGTTAAAAACACCTTTAATTGATGTATACTAACATCGGGAAATCGTTTTTTATATGTGACTCGTTAGGGATCACTATAAAACACTTATAGCATTGAAATTTATAAAATGTTGTAATCCCTTGGCATAGTATTCTGCGTGTGTTTAATATTTCCTCTCTTCTTTTCTCTTGGGTAATTTGGTAAATCATATTATATTCTGTCTGAATATATAAAAATTGTGTTTTATGTCAAATTTATCTTAAGTATTATCTATGCATTAAATGACTTTCATTACATCCCGTTATAGATAATATTACGGTGTACAAGACTGAAATTTAGATATCTTTGGCTTAACGATTAACTAATACATATAATGACCATTGATTTCGCTTTGTGAACAACACATCTACAACCGTTAGTATTAGGGGATTAATTCAATATAATCGACAATAACAAAGGATAGTGTTCAACTGGTTTCTGTTCATGTAATTGAATCATTCATCTGACTCTCAGATTATTAGTTCAGGCAGCCAATGCAGCGCTTGACAGACTTTTTTTTTAATTATGTTGTTTTTAGAAGTGGTATCGAACCTAGGATCGAGAGTATATCGTGTTATGGTATACATTACTTTATTAAATCACTTTTAAGGACAGACTAGGGAATAATAATAACATATTTCTATGGATAGTGAATTGTTATAAGAGCAAATTATTAGAATTAAAGTAAATCAAGTAATATCAAATTTTATACGTCGGAAAATTGAAATAATAACAGTAAAAAGTTATCCAGTTTTTTTTTTTATAATCGAACGTTTTGAATAATGTCTCTTAATAATTATAACAAAAACTCTCCACAATAATGTAGAAATATAATATTATTTAGGGAATATTATATATTGCGAAACACTATTACGTCTTTTTTATGTTTTGTTTTTTGTCAACAAAAATTACCAATATCAAGTTTGAAATGTCATGTTCAAATGAGGTGTAATAAGATGACGAATCCTTTGTTAAAATTGTCCAGGGATATTTGTGGCAAATTAAAATACGTTGTTCATGATTACTATTTCTGTTTACTAACCAAGGTATATCACGTAAAATGTTGTCATAGTTACAAAAATATTAGAAAATTCAAAAGTGCACGCCTTATAATCTAATTTTTTTTTGTTTATTTAATATCTATTAAACCATACCGAATCAGACCGAAAAGTGTTTTATTCCTCATTATTATGAAGCGTAAGAAAAAAAGACTCGATTAGTAGAGAGAGTATTGCGGTCGTTATCGTGATAACATATAGGATTGGCACATACAGACACACGGACGGCCAAGAGAGAACTTCTTAAACCGTTTTTTAACTAGTTTAAGAAACAAAAATGGCATCAAAAATATAATGAGTCATAAAAATTGTGTTATTTCTTGATATGTGTGTGTATATATTATTTTACAAGTGCAATATATGATAAATAGAGCCGTTTTAAGTTTAAAAAATTAGTTGCTTTGCTTATGAGGCGTGCAATTATTAATATAAGTTTATAAACTAAAACAAAATTCACCACGAAATAGAACATAGTCCGTTTTACTAATTCTATTATATTGTAACATTTCTACTGTATCGAGTTGTTCTCAAGTGTTTTCTAAAAAGCTGTGCGTCAAACGTATCGCAATATATAACGTTTTAAATAGGATTTTAAATGTACCTTCACCTTCATTTTATTTATAACTCTAGATGCCGGTTGCTTCGCTGAGCAATGAAAAAATATATCATGTGCCCTAGACTCTTAATCCAACAAGCAACTTTTATGCCAATTTTTGTCTAAAAACCAGCTAATTATTCGAGTCTGATTGTTATATATATAAAAATAGTTTAGACGAAACAGAATTCAAAGGAGCAGTACAATATAGTTGATCTTCATTGAGAATCGTCATTATCAAACCTGCATGTAATGTTTTCGGCAGCTGAATATTTACTGGCTAAAAACGAAATGTGGTAAACCAAAAGAAAGTTATTGTGACGAGTTTACAACCAAGCTACCTTACCATGTGCATAGTAGTTCTACCCAAGTCGTGTATAGATACTTACCATAATCTTAGCCACGATGGTGGATATTACGCCGTATATTTCGTGGTCCTGATCCAGTAAATTAGACACTATCATTTATTGCAAGACGCAAGCTCGCTATACCAGTATTCTGAATCCTGCGTCGCTCGCGTAAACTATAAAATTTATGTATGTTTCTTATTTGTAATTTATTCGAAGATCACGTTTTGAAAAACATTATTATTTATGTTTCTCCAATTGTTATGATGATACTAAACTTGAAATTACCAGTTTCAAATAAATATAACCCTCATAATATATTTTCAATAGCGAAAGTACCACCTCTTTACATCTCTGTAGCCGTTAAATTAAAAAAGCTCTACCGAAACAATGTCCACTATCAACTATGCAATGTCCATATCTACTATTTTATTATTTCAGTATTAGTTCTGTAGCTGGGCGATAATATGTTAGTGAAGGCAGTATATAAAATACGTTATTTCAATTACTAATTATACTTTAAATTACTAGACCTATTAGAAATGTATTTAAAACAATGCGATGTTAAATTATAGAAGACAACCACGTGATGGTGCATAGTTTCACTAACATTTGTAACGCGTGTAAACGTATTGCTATCGAAAGGTTACGAGTGTTAATTTTAGCGCAAATTCGTGTAGCACGCTTCCTGGCAGTGCTTCCTGGTTACCATCTCTTTGAGACACTTTCTTTATTCATTTCACTCGAAAACGAATTTAATTATCCTTATATGTCACAATACGGGCCCTTCAATCATAACAATGCTTTTGTCGAATGATGTTTTTTACCTGTGATATTGTAGTGTACCTAAAATTTATTTTTATAAAATTTAACTGAGTTATTGATGCCTAGGTAAAAAGGTTATAAAAAAACGAAAACTTTTCGGTAATTCCTAAACAAAAATTAAAAAAATGTGCTTATAATTAAAATATGTAATTTTTTCTATTTTGGAAGCCCGTAATTGTTAATTTTAAGTGATTTCTTATCGAGTAATTATTTCAATCTCTGTAATTAAAATTAACATCTCATTTTTTTTTTATGATGAATGTGATAGAGACACTTCATGAATAAATAAATTATGTAATTTACCTTTTACGACGATATGGTTTCTAACAAACATTATGAAATAATTAAAGATCTCTCTGGCTCTGACGAATGATATGGAAAACCATTAATTAATTGGAAGTTATTTTATATAGTAAATAAAATTTACTAATAGACTGTTTTTCCTTAATATAATACTAGTTCGCCTTGCAGAGGGTTCTATCCCTAAAATTCTTTACTAATGATATTCCTTTTAATCTGTCAAATGTTATTTGAGTTGCTTAATAGCAGATCGTTTAACTCTGTTGAAATCCCCATCTAAATCTAATTTTACGCCATCAAAATAAGTTCATATTCGTGTGATTATAGATATTAAATGTGATCACTTAGAACTATATTAGAAACAATATTTAACTAATTATGTATGCTCACCTAACAGATTAACTCGATAATGTCTCTTTAACTAATTTTTATTACTACACGAAAAATTGGCAGTAATAATTTTCAATTTCGTTTCTAATTACAAAATTACGTTTATTAAGTAGAGAAACTTATTAAAGAGGCTTTTCTTGAAAGTTATTACGAGCAAGTTATGCAAACAAAGATATTTCAGCAGTTGAGGTCCACTAAAGTCAAAAAATAAAAACGAAGCTATTTATATATAAAGATTTACTTTTAATTCTCAATACAATAAATATTTATACCATTTGCTATTCGCATTATTACAAATCACGCAATTAGCCGTTCGAATTGATTTTAGTTGATCATGGCTTATGGCATACCATTATTGGTCTACCGAAAAATATACTTAATTCTTCAAAACCCAAGTATAAGCACATTGTGTTCTTAAATTGTTTTTAAAGCATAAATATATCGTACTACATAGATATTTCTGTTGTAGTTTTTGTATTCCCGGGTCTGTGGTACACTTTATATGAAAAACTCGCGGAATATTATTTTTTTACGGTATTATTGCATCCATTGTTATTTGTAGTTCTGAAATCTACAAGAATACTAATACTAACTAGAACACTGAAGTTGTACTACGCTATGTCGTTTAAGTGTTCCTAGACATTGCTTTTCTGGGTTGCCTCATTTACAGATCTTTAAAATGTTGGAACAAGTTCACCGTTCTAAATTATTACTTCCAAGTTCTTTGTCAGATCTAAATTTAAAGTATGATTTTTCATAACAAACACTATAACATCCACACCAAACTACAAAACAAAAACTTTTTAGTTATTATTGTATACAGTACTAGGCTCTTTTGTCCGTGGCTTCGATCGCGCTGATTTAGATTTTGGTAATCTAAAAGTTGTTTTAGTGAATAAAAGCTGCCCTATGTTCTTATCTATATCCCTAGTGAGGTTAAAATTTCATAATCATTGGTTAGGTAATAAAGGTGCGTAAGCATAACAAACAAACTTACATTCTGATTTATAATATTGGCTTGGATGCTTGAGTATGTTTCGGTACAATATAAAACGTGAGCTACGGTACGCGCAGTGGTCATTAGAAAGACGCCGCTCAGCAATTTTTATGATTGTCAGTACATACATGTAGCAACAGAGTGCAAACCATATGGCGCTGATGTATCATTTGATTTAATTATTTCTTATCTATCACTGCCACAGTATAACGATTTTACCCCCGAGTTGGTAATCACCTCCAGGTACGGAATCCAGGTCTTGTAACATTTAGATAGATATATCTATACCATCCAACATTATATCTATCTCACCCAACATAATTCTTCATTAGGTGTTCTTATAAGTACAGCAAATACAGTAACACATATATTTCATTACAATGTTAATATCATCTTAACTGGGTGATTATCAATATCAATAATAAAAAGAAGAAGAAATAACCCTATGTTGGTGATCCCCATACAAAATAAAATACAAACCATCCTATGGTTCGCTGACACTGTAAGCCGACTAGATTTGAGAAACAAAAATATATAATATTAACCTTCGTTCATCTTAAGAACTGATTTCTTTATAAAAATAATAATAATGTGGTGTTAAATGTATCCAATAATTTGTTTAAATTAAACTATCATATATCAACTTTAAATGATAGAAAACCGAGATAGAGTATTATCATGAACATCATACATTCAAATGCGTGGAGACATGGAAAGAAACTAATGAACATTGACTACCAAACAACATCGATTATTATTATCATCATTATTATCATTTTGCATAATGGTAGGTCTTTTTCTAATGCCCGCCTAGCTAGGTACTACGTTCATGTTGAAAATGTGTTCCGGCAGTTGCGCTTGAGAACTAGTCCCTTCACAAATTTAGCGTGTCCACCATTTTGGGCGCTAAAAGCTTATTTTTAATATTTTTTCTATAAAATAGGTTTACCGACATTACTAATTACAGCGGGTTATGATCGTTCATAAATTGTAAAAACATAGTGACGGCTACAAATAAAAAAAAAACACAAAATTACACTCTGAACTAACAGATTTATATAATAGTATATATATAGAAGTATAATATAATATTACTAAATTAGGTTATCTTTTAATTAGGAAATGTACTTCTATCGTATATGTACTAATTATATATTAGTACTTAGTAAACCAAACAATTAACATATCATAAATGCTGCGCTCTGTCTAGCCGTCGAGTGATAAGCAGCGTCAGAGATTTATATTACACACAGCCCAAACATAATTGTAACCTTCCTTTTTATTTATTTACTGGCCGTGTCTGCGACTTCCCTCGCCAGGAATTAAAAATTATTTTCATACTAGCTCGCGATAACACTCTCTTTCTTCTCATATCATCAGTCAAATCTCTCTCTTGACCCCACTTCTAATAAGTTTCTATCACCGTATCTTGGTTCCCATGTATATCTATACCAAAATTCATCTTAATCGATTCAGCGTTTTAAACGTAACAAACAAACATCACTTTCGCATTTATAATATTAGTATAGAATGTTTACTCGTCTTTGTAATGTTTTCTAATACAGCTTTAATCGTTCTCGCGTGATATTATATTTAATAGGCTTAGGCTTTCCTCAATGATTGTTCGATTAAATGCAGATACATTTTTTGAAATCCGACTGGTGATTCCTAAGATTAGCGCATTCTAACAAACAAATTTTTCCGCTTTATAATATTAGTATAAATGTATCTTACTTTTATTATGCATTTATTTCACAAAACTTGTGTTTATAGCAACTAACAAGCTTTTGATTTATCTTCATTACTTTTGACAATATTCTAGATTCTTTTAGATGTAATTGTTATGGAATATGTTTAAAGAGACATCGTTACTCTTGTTTTTCACTAGGCTGGTGTTTTATATACAATATTTAGTGGGATTTGTATTGACCTTATTTTCTAACGTTCAAATTTACATTTTAAATTTGTATGCGTTAGTATTCTTCCCTAGATTAATATGATAATACGTTAAATGATTATACGTAAAATTACATAACTATCATGGTGTCGTTTAAGCCAGTTTGTGTGTAGTCAGTCATTCTTTCCTAATATTCCGGAATTATAAAGAGATGTTGAATTAGAAGTTTAAAAAAATTTCAAGTGTATAATATATATCTGCATACAAATAATCACCGTGTTGTAATAAAATCTGTTTTGTTTCAAGGTATTGAGATTAACAGCTTCTTCTCCATGCATGTCTTCTGCACTGTATGTTTTGTAAACCTACATAAACTTTCACTACTAGTATATCCTCACAGAAATAAACTTATATAAGTCGGAATTGAATAATGATTAAAATTGACTAGTTAACCCATTTTTTTAATCCTGTTATATCTAGCTGTCCTTTAGTTATGATGGGTGATAAAAAGTACCCTAACCCTACTCCTGACCTTGCCTATTATGAACTTCTATTTTGTTTTGTTTTTATTTAAAAAACAAATATCTAACGTAGCTTTTAAAAAATTGAATAAACAGAGAATATTGTATTCAAACAGATTTATAAAATAAACATATGGAGAATAGATCGGAATAACATATCAGTGTGCTTGACTACCATTAGATAGCAGCGTAGAAATACGTATAGTGTAATAGCTATCGTATGATAGTACGTACAGTGTACTAGATTAATCGAAATAAGTTACACGCTGTTTTTATTGGTAAGAGTTAATTCCGTCAACAAAAAGCTGTTTTTTTTTAAATTAAGGTTGCCGATGTTCGCTATATATAAATTGAAAATAAATGAATTATATTTTATACCTGCCATCTTGATTCTTCTATTTGAATTATAAAAGCAATGATGGCTCAGTGGTAGCCTAAACGGATGTCGGGTCAATGGACGTGAGTTCGAATCACTGCTATGAGCCTAAGTTTTTGTATTGTAAAGAAATCATACCGAATCATTTGTTTTGTAAAGAAATCATACCGAAGTAGTAGGGCTTTTTCTAATGGCTGCCTGGCTAGCTACCACTGATGGCACTGTGACCATACCGCTGCATTTTTTTTTAATATTTTATTGGGTTGTATAGTAATTTACTATATCGGTTCCGATGTAAGGATGTATAATGTTTTGCGACTATATTCAATTATTGATTTTAGTAAGGCAATGATTATCTAGGGTTTCTTAGGTATTTGTTTATTAATGACAAACCTTATTCTATTATATAGCTAATTTGACTGAAATATTTTCGTTTTAGTTAATCTCTACTCTTATGGTATATTGTTATTCCTTATTTTAAGGATAATTAAAAATTATAACTTAACAATATTATATAAGTTTCGTAATCGTTCATTACTATCAGTCATATAATAACCATATTTTTATTTTTATATTTTTAGGATCAAATGTTAAAACACAAATATATGAGATATGATTATATATATATACAAACAAGGTGTGTGGTGGTGACCTGTCCGTATTCCATGTTCTATATCTACTTTTTACTCCATGGTTCGAGTCACAAGATTTAAAAGTTAATTTGTCTATTAATTTTACGTTTTTCTAATAGTAGTATAGAAGTTTATCTTAATACGTTACATATAAAATAATCTTTTTAAACCAAACTTTCCCAATATTCTTTAATAGGTAATACATATCTTTAGACATTTTAAAATATTTATTCTCAAATAACAAATAATTAAGCATCTTTATAAAAATATTAAAATAAAAAAACATTTTATTTCTAAATTATTATGAACAATGTTATGATTCAACATGTTTTCTTTGTCTTTCAAACAATAACATCAGAAATTACGTCGAGCCCAAAGCGTTTAAATTTTCCCGTTCACTCATTCTAATTCATATGTTCATTAATGTTTGTTTACGTAAAACGAATTTACAAGACAAATTTTATTAATTTAATATTGTATTAATTTATATATATATATATATAACAAGGGGAACAAAACATTTTTTCGAGATTTGGAGGTTTTGTGAAGTTTGATAGAAATTGGATGAATAGATTTTTATGCATCTGTTAATTACCTGACTACGTTTTACACTATATAGTAGAAAATTGTTCTTAGATAGCCTAACTAGTTGTTTAAAATATAAAACTAGTTAAAACGGCAATTTGACACAGCCGTGACAGATAGGATATTAAGACAAACTGATATAAGTACCGATCACAGCTGGCAACTCCCGTCGGGGGAGCGCCTACACGACTCGTTAGAGATCTACTCGCGCTTACGTGAGACATAACTGTGTGAGTCGTTCCCCACACATAATAATGCTCAATCCAAACAACAAATGGAACTCATAAAATACTCGTCATGTACAAGTACCACAAACTACGACTCGTCACTGTCCAACCTTTGCCTTGGCCCTGCATACACCACACCTCCAGGACCACATATCTGAGCGAACTCCAAGACAGTGTCTGAGCACATCACAAAGCTATCTAAGGCATGTTACATATATCAGGATCACAAGCCTGAGCTCGCTCCAAGATAGCATCCATCAACATGGAACCAAACCCCACTCAAAGTGCATCCATCAGCCAAGATAGTAATCACCATCGGATCAGTTTTGTCAATAATAAAGAAATATTAAATCTTATGTCTCGTCGGTAGTGTTTCAGCTACGTACGATGAATACGGATCAAGCGCCTCACTTACACTGAACCCAGTGTCGCGCTTGCATCGCGCTTTATACTAATCGGCGTATAAACTACCCTCCTATAACTATTCTGCCATAGAACACCCACCCTATTACTACATCCCTACAATATTATATTTCATAAAATTACAGTTCATGATAATTTATTAAACAAGGAAGTGTGATTTCTTTAAATTCTTTGAAAGTTAACGCTTTTAATGTATACGCACCTACATTACAAACGGTTCCGTATGTATATTAATGAGAAATTGCATATGTAAGATAATTGTAATGTATTTAACATACTAACGAAATCTCATCACATTATTTCCAGGCATGCATTGATGATAACTTGGACATGGTGGAGTTTCTTGTGAGTAACGGTGCAGATGTTAATCGGGGCGACAACGAAGGTTGGACTCCATTGCACGCCACCGCTTCGTGCGGCTTCATCAGCATCGCCAGGTATTAACCTTTCACTTCAAACAGCATAAATGCGAAAATGATACGTGTGTTTTTTTTTTTTACCTTTTTGACACATATTGCAAGTTCATATACCTATACCGTAATCTATTTACAATTTTATATCATACTAGTATTGGCACACGGAATAAATAGATACGTCATTGTCTTCGATGATATAATAAATGCTACGAGGAATATACGATACCATAATTATATCAGATAATATGTTATACATTGAGCAAATGCATCAATAAAAAATTACGTATTCTACTACTGCTGTATTATCGTAAAGTGAAACCGAAATATACAAAATATTTTTTGAACCAACTGCGTGATGCGGATAATGTTGTAACATAATGTCCATAACAATGTAGACAAATTACCGTTTGAAATTAACACTATCAATATTTGATTATTTATGATATAACTACATTTATAAACTTATTATTATAATACATTAAGTTTCGTAGTGGCAAAGAGTTAAATGAATCTTTGAATGGTGATCTCGTTACACTTGAAACAACTTTGTAAGTTTTACTTGTTATTACAGACATTTATTAAAGTTTTATTATTGTAAGCAATAAATATTTAATAATATTGATATTTGTGTACTGCTATTAATTTCCACATATCATGTACGAGGAGGTCTAAAAAGATAAACTTTTGCGTGAAGTATTTTTTGAAGGGCCCTTTAGTTATTTGTATTCTTAAAACGTTTTGAAACAACACTATTTCGTAGTTCTTTTTGTTACCGGATTTTTTCTATGTTAATTAATATATAATGGGTACGAATTGATTTAATATTTTTTTGGTCAAATTTAAATATATATGTTTCTTACTAATCACCCGTATGAATAACGAGCACACGCATTTTGACGCATCTGTGATATTCGATAGTTCAATGTAACCAAAAGTTGACTCACAGTGACCTAGTAGTTGACGCTTTCTGTGTACGTTGTCGTTTATTGTGTATTAGTAATTAATTATTTATTGATTACGTCATTTAAATAAACTAGTTGCGATTATTGTGACATTTAATTTAAGTCGAAACCGCGATTTCGGCTGTAAACTTTCGCGGTTACCTTAAGCAAACGTTTAGCAGAAATTACGTATTGTTGAATAATATATATAATTGTTTAATTTTCGTGCTTAATTCTACAAAAAAAAAAAACTACTATCTAACCCGTGCTAATATTTCGCAGATTATCGTAGTCAAACACAAAATAGTACCTATTTTATGGATTTTAGTAATAGATTACATTTGTATAAATAATCTAACAGCTGTTATGTTAATTAAATAGATGTCGATGGGATTTTTAATAAAACTATATATTATAAACGAAATTAACATTAATTGTAATATATTTGCCTATTTTTCATCAATAGCGGAAAGCAAGCTTTTTATCATTCATTTTGACAAAGAACTTAAGGAAGTTACCGCGTTTCCAAAAAATCTCCTTAGAGAAATAATATGTTTCGTCGGAGTAACATTACGTTTGTGATAGCTTCGATCGACGTGGGCTTTTATATCCAAAAAGAAACATGAAATTTTAGCGAAATCTTAATTATATTATCATTGCTTTTATAGTTTGTAAAGATGTTCTGGTTACTTGCCACCATCTATTTGAAAATGTGACGTCAACAACCTATAGATATATTTCACCTGATGCATTCGAGGTTTAGTCCCTCTAGGTTTAACGAGTTATCAATCTCGATGTTGTCAATTAATATCCATATTGTCTATTTTAATTTTACCTCTCTTTTTTGGTCAACTGCCGGAACTCACCTATAGTTATATGGCGGCAGATTTTCAACTCGAGGTTGGTTGGTAGTTAGATGGGCATTAGTAAAAGCCCTGCCACCAATCCTATGCTTTTATAACGATGATTTCCGTCACCGAAAAATCACAGGCTCATTGCAGGTGGATTTGGACTCACGTCTATTGACGCGGCGTCCGTATACATTACCAACTGAGTTATCATCGCTTTGTTTATATAAATCATCTATGCTTAAATATAACAAACCAAAACTTTTGTATAAATTATAAAAAACCTATTTTGTTGTTAATTAGATTTTACCTGCGGCTTCGTTCGCGTTAATATTGATTTTGTCAAACAAATCGGATGACGCAATAAAAAGTTTCATTCAAAGTTTATTCCTATATTTTTCGCCAGAAAAAGTAGCCTATCATAGTTTCCAGGCTCCCATATACCTCTATGCCAAAATTCATCAAAATCGCTTTAGTAGTTAAGGCTTGAAAGCGTAACAAACAAAAAACTCTTTTTACATTTATAATATCAGTTATAGTTTTATTTGTTATTTATACTTCTGTTTTCTTGTTATAGGTACTTATTAGAGAATAATGCAGATGTTGCTGCTGTTAACTACGATGGAGAGTTACCAGTTGATATCGCTGAAAGCGACGAAATGGGGGAACTGCTGTCCAAGGCTCTGGAAGAAAAAGGTTAGTTAAAGTATAAATATATTGTTGTATCTTAATGATTTTTATAATTCGGGTTTACTACTAAGACTTTACTACTTACTTAAACCGTGTTAGTTGATTGTTGAGTATTTATACATTCAATTTTTATTTCTTAAAGCGATCGTAGCATGTAAACTAGTGGTCGATTGTAATTCGAGAAATTTTGAAGAATGGATGTTCTATAGAGTCCTTTCGGTTGTAGACTATTTAATGAGCATTATTTTAAAATGCGTTACCGGAAAGCTCTAATTTTGTACCATTATTTGACTACAAAATGCATTGTAATGCAATGCAATTGCAAATGCAAAATATAATGCAATTTGCGTTTCGATATTTTCGCATCGGTATTCTGTTGATATTTGTATGATGTCAGATAGATTTTTACAGTATTCACGAGCATTGTATTGTATTGAATACCTCAAATTTATTTCAACCTTCCGGGAATAAATCTAGTTACAAGTAATAAAATGTAAATGCGTCATGGTGTAAAATTACTTAGTAATCCTAGGATGGTTTATCAATTCATTCAACTTACAGTGAAGCTATCAAATCATTAAAGAGTCCTCGTTGTATTTCCAGGCGTTGATTGCGAAAAATCTCGTAATGCTGAAGTAGATATGCTTATGCGCGATGCAAGAGAATGGGCGATCAATGGATACGTGGACGTGCGAGATATGAAGACCGGTGGCACACCATTACATGTCGCGGCAGCTAAAGGCTACATAGATGTAAGTAATCGAAATAAATTATTAGATAGCTTATATGATTATAGATTACTTAATAAATTTTAAAATTAAATATTGAAATGAATGAATACTTTACAAAAAAAACAACGTTTCACTATAAGTAGTGTAAGTAAAAGACTTTTGTAAAAGTTTATATGTATATAAAAAGAGTTAACATACAGAAGTATGAATGAATGAACACTTTATTGCACTTTTAATGTGTACATTGGCGAGCTTAATGCCGCGAGGCATTTTCTTCCAGCTAACCTACGGTATTATTATTATTATTTTTTTATTTATAATTATACGTATTTTTTTTATTTTTAAGTATATGTATTTTACATAGTAATAAAAATTAGATACAATATAACTTATAAAATTGATACGCCATCGATTCTATTAGCTGTAATTCTATGTATGTATTAATTTATTTGTTATTATTTATGACCACATTGGATTCGGAAAAAAGCAAAATATGGCGTATGTACTTTTATGTCATGCCGGTTTAGTTTTTTAAATCTTTTTTGTAGTACTTCATTTTTTATCGGATTGGTAAAAGTATCTTAGGCTAGCAAGTATAGAAGTCTTTTCAATACATCATATTGTTATTTAAAATGTGTCTTTAAAATAGTGATTTCATTAACAAAATTATACAATTCGCTCAGATATCAAATAATTTGTTTGTCACGTACGGTTTTATATTTAAAAACAAAATATATTAATTATTCGGTTTTATGTAGAACATTCATAATTATTTTAATTAATATCTTAAAACTTATTGACGTCCAAGCCCAATGTTACATGATAACCTGCACTTTCTATAAATATTATATATAAACAAAACGTAATATTTAGATTGTTATGTTTATTGTATTCAATATTGAAGATAAATTTTATCACATTCATTATCAATTACAAAACATCGTATCTAGTGTTTCTTATAATTATGTAAATTTGGAAATATACGTAAGCTTTATATACCTAAGGTTTTGTAAACGTTGACTAGAAGAAGTTGCATGGTGGTAAAGCTTTTTCTAATGCCCACCTGGCTAGCTAACACCCTCAAGTTGAAACATTTGCCGCCAAATACCTATAGGTGTATTCCGTGCAGTTGCACTTGAGAGCCAGTACCTCCGAAGGTTTAGCGTGTCCACCAACTTGCGCTGTATCGTCACTTAAGATCAGGCCTGTCGCCATGGTTCGTTTTAGTAGGTATTGTCAGGTGATTAGCACCCGTTGAGTCATCACATGCTCCTCTCGCCTTGGCCTGTGTCCGGGCAATGCGTTTGCTCGTTGCGATGAAGAAGTCCGTAAAGGTGGGATTTTAAGCACCACGTTAATAAATAAACGGGGTTGTAAACGCATATTTTTCTAATTCTTCAGGTGGCCAAAATACTGTTAGAATTATGTAAAGCGGACCCGGATTCTGTGGATTCTGAAGGTTGGACACCGTTGCACGCCGCTGCGCTCTGGGGACAGAAGGAAGCCGCTGCATTACTCCTTAAGTTCGGCGCTGATCCACACGTCATGAACTATTCGGTACATACTAGTTTTCCTCATTCATATTTCATCGTAATTATCAACATAAATATGGAAAATACTGCCAGACATATCGAGCCTTCTCAGGAAAGACTTAAGCGACAATTGCACTTTTTACAAGATAAATTGTTGTCATTCATAGTTTAAAAGTATTTATGATATCTTTATACAAAAATATGACTAGCTGTTCATAATTAACCACTGATCTATTAAAATAGTGACCATTAACATACTGCTTCTAATTGACAAAGACAGTTTTTAGGAGATTAAAATAAAAATTAAGTTTTTTGGCGCATTATTTTTAAAGTTCGATATTACTACTACTATTTGTGCCTGCAAGTTCGTTCGCGCGGGTATTATTTAATCTATTTTGTCTGTTTTTGTTATTTTTAAATACAGCTCTCATACTGTTGGTGATAGTGTTATGTTAAATAGCCTAAAGGCTTTTAATGATTGCTCTATCAATTACAAAAATATTTTTGAAATCCGATTGGGAGTTCCTAAGATTAGCGTGTTCAAACAAACAAAACTTTTTCGTTTTATAATCTTTTTTATATATAAAAATTTGGTGTCACTTTGTTTGTCCGCGATGAACTCCTAAACTACTGCACCGTTTTTAATTGAATTTTGCACACTGTGTACAGTTTGATCCAACTTGAGAGATAGGATACTTTTTATCTCGATAAGTGATCATAACGCGATGGGTGTCGCCGTAGTCGATGTGATTGATTACTCGAAAAGGCAGAACAAGATGTGTCAGGTCAGCTAGTATTAATGTGGATTAACATGCCATAACAGGGTCAAACGTGTATTGATTTGGTCGACCCAAGCATATCCACGTGGCTGGAGGAGGCGATTGTGAAGGCGCCTCGTCGCGTAAACAACAACAATAACAACAATAATAATATCAACAACAAACGCAAACGGAGCCCGCCGCGGCACGACGTCAAGCGAGTTGACATCGAGATCACAGGGAAAACCGATAAAATTACTAATGGTCAGTATTTATTTGCATACACATTTTATTCAAATGTACTAAAAGTGTTCCATTTAACTGCAATTGAAGATCGACGCTTCTGAGCCACATTTACTGACAGCTTCCGTGAAATGGACTCCTTGTCCGATTAAGTTCTTAAATGGTTTGATGTTATAGAAATCAAAACCTTAAGAACTTTCTCGGATGAGCGGTTTTTTATTCTTCAACTGTGTAATCTACTTTTATCATCGACTCCTGGGTACTAATTCATAAGAAGATAATTGTGAGTATTTTACTGATTAATTAAAATTACTTTATTGTTAATAATAGAGTAGAACCTCTATAAGTCAAACATCAAGAGAGACGCCAAAAAATTCGAGTTACAGAGTTTTCGACTTATAGAGAATGGCGGTTGAAGCGAAAGGAACAAAACATTTCTTCGAGATTTTGAGGTTTTCAACTTATCGCGGTTCGACTTAACGAGGTTCTACTGTATTAGGAAAATGAATTAGGTTTGGAATTCTTGCTATATTTATGTATATATTTAATAATCACATATAATTATAGATATTACTATATAATAAATTGTTAACTTACAATTGGTTACCATATAAGAACATTGTTTTATTAAACTTACTACGCTATCTGTTGATGATTTTATATTAAATAATTAATAAATATTGAGTTATTAATCGTACAAATGAAACCTTTTAACGGTTAGTTACAGTTATAGATGTTTTTTTTTATGGAATAGGGAAATATTTAGCGAGCAATCGTGCCACCTGATGGTAAGTGATCACCGCCGCCGTAAATGTGACACCAGAGGGATCCCAGGTGCGTCGCCGGCCTATATAGGAGGAACTGGCTCTCAAGTGTAACTGCCAAAACACATCTATTGGTATTTGTTGGGAGATTTTCAATTTGAGGGTGGTAGCTAGCCAGGCAGACATTAGAAAAAGCCCTACCACCATTTGTGGTTTCCTTACGATGTCATTAAGTTATGTTTATTGCAACCTAATCTTAAAAGTTATAGAAATTTTTGTACGGATAAATGTTTATGTAGTGAGAGTGCATGAATATTGTGAATAAAACAAAGTGTCTAATATCCTTTCATGTCATTATTCCATAAACCAGCTTGCTTTAGACGTCATTAAAAGTAATCAAATAAGACGGAATATTTTAATTGAATATATTTTTATCACATTAATTCTATCTATTTTTAAAAGAGTGCTTATTGCAACAAGAACCTCACTGTTTTGCTTATAATAAAGGGTTTAATATGGTTTGTTGATGTTATTCAATGATATTATTATGATATATTACAGTACTAGTTGTACCCGTGACTTCGTTCGCGTCAATCTAATATTTTTTTAAATAATTTTTGTAACTTTTTTCAATACGGCTTTGCTCCTCATAGTAATAGTGTGATGTTTAATAGTCTAAAGCGTTTTTTAAATCAGACTGGTAGTTCATATAATTAGCGCGTAGGAAGAAAGAAAATTTTCAGATTTATATTATTAATATAGGTAAATAATAATAAGTTTGATGATTACTGGAGTAATGCTTTCCAAATCGCCCACAAAGTCCGGTGAAGCTGTGAAAGCCTGTTAGGATAAAACGGCTCACGTGAAAAAATCTAAATTAAATACCGCCTGCCTTTATTGGTTTTGTATGACATTTAACCATCCGTTACATAGATAAGCCGCCTACGCCAGAAATTATAACAAAAACGTCAGAGGGCAAACCGCCAAAAGGTCGGGCTCCATCACCCGACGCCATACAGCCAGCGGAAACACAAACGCAGGCTGACGAATCGCCCTCATGGCGCAGATCCGCCTCATTCCGCAACCGCCAACAAGATACTATCGCCACGAGTGAGTACACGGCTCATAATATTAATAAATATTCTATTATGATATTAATACAAATTTGCATGGTAGTAGCGCGCTTTCTAGGCCCGCCTGGATACCTACCACCCTCAAGTTGTAAATCTGTCGCCAAATACGTATAGGTGTGTTCCGGCAGTTGCACTCGAGTGCCAGTCCCTCCACAGGTTGAGTGTCTACCAGCTTGGTTCGTATCATCACTTAAGATCAGATGAGATTACAGCCATAACGATAAACCTTAATTAAAAAAATGCTTTTGGCTAGTTTTAAAGCTTTAATGAAAGCAGGTTATTTTTTTATTATAAAAATCAGTATAATGAAGTGTAAATATTACCAATGGATTTTAGATCTAAAGAAATCACCACCACAACAAAACAATATAACGTTACTACGTGGACGTGATTCATGTATTCCTACAAAAAGCCCTACCACCATGCTATTGTTTCATCACGATGTTTTCCTTCACGGAAAGCTCGAGCTCATTTCAGGGATTTGAACTCGCGTTCTTTGATGCGGTGTCCATACATACTACTAACCGAGCCAACGTCGCTTCAAAATGTGGTAAATCCCTTTCAATAATGATAGTAAGCATAATAGTATCGTGTAATCAGTTCAGTTCAGCTTCAGTCCTAAATACATATAAAACTATGCAACTGTTTAGTATTCCTAACTTTTTTTAAACGATACGATATTATATAAAGCTTCCCCTGATTTATTATTGTAATCCGGTTTTTGTGTTTTATTTCTTCATTCGCTTGACCTCTGCGTTGATCATACACATATCGATATAGAAAAGTCATATCTTCAAACTTTTATTCTATTCCACATATTCGAATAATCAGGAATTTCCCATTGTATTGCGCTACTGACTTCATCTGATAACACAACACAATAATTTCATGATTGTGAACTATTATTCGCATTAACATAACATTTTTAGATGTTAAAAAAAAGTAACAACAGTTTACAGATGAAATTCAAATGTTTGACAGCATCGATATATAAATACAAGATTCACAAAAAAATATGGTGGAATCGTTTTTAATACAAAAGATTTGTAGTTTAGATATATACATATTTTTATAATATCTTATTGCGTAGCAGTCCGCATCTTGAAAATACTTAATTTAATCTTAATCGGTTTTAATATAAATGCTCTTAAATATACCCTATAAATAGTGTACATAACTTGTATATCATATATTGTTATTCTTATTAAAAATAGATGGTGAATTTTCGTATTCCATTCTTCATTGATAGTTCTTTAATTCATAATTTGAGGCCCTCCATAAACTACGTCACACGCTACGAGCGGCGGAAGGAGTCGACGAAGTGTGACATTGTGCATGACACGAGTTTGGGAAGAGTCAAATTTCAAAATATAAATAAGTAGTAAACACTAAACGTAAACTATATTAGCTTGCTGTTTTAATTTTATAATTTCTTGAAGTAATATTGCAAAATATGTGACGTCACACTAGGTAGGAAGAACAAATGTAACGTAATTTGTGGATGCCCAGTTTGCAAAAAAAAATATAGAAGTTTTATATAAATAATGAATTCGCGAATCGTTGCGGTCGTAGTAAACTGTGTCTGATATGTTTTGAAATAAATTTCATGGTATTTATTTTCAGAGGAAAACAAACCGGTCAAAATTGCGTTGGACAACGACACGATACTGAGGAGGACTCACAGCTTTGAGAACGACAAAACGTATGCTTATACTATACACAATAATTTTATATATATCTCTCATTTTCTACATATAATTCAATAAAAAGTTATTTTGGCATGCCGTATAAGAAAACTAAAATATCATTATTACAAAAATCACTATTCTCTATTATGCAGAAATGATGCATTTCATTGTATAAATAGAGAAATGGCTACTTTCTAATGTACCATTAATTAGTTAGCTTTTAATTATTATAATTTGCTCTCATTTATGCACAATCTCGTCATCGTATATGGTCTAGTGCTGGCATAATGTGTTGTGATGGTTGAGCTTATTTGTTTACTTACTATTGTGTGTATTTTATTGCAGCGACGGACTATTATTATTTTTTAAATTAGTGACCGTTTATAAAATATGTTCGTACTTTGACGGGTTTGGGGGGGGGGGGGGGGGTCGTTCACTGTGACAAAATGTATCATGGGAGACCGGGGGGTTTAAGAAGATGTGACGTTTATAACTGTTGTTATTACAGACATTAATTAATTTACAAAAGTTTTATTATTAAAACATTGAAATTTCTGATTGCTATAAATTACCACATGTACGTATTTGCTGGGCAGGGCGTCTATCATTTGTAACGTAATATTGATAAAGCTCACGGAAAATGTGACGTAGCGTCACGAAGAGAGGGAGGGGTTTAAAGGGTAAAATTTGGTGCGACGTATTTTATGAATGACCCCTGATAATAATATTAATAAACAATATAAAAGCTTACTTTAGGTTGTATTTATTGATACCGTTTTGTTTCTATTGTACTTGTGTACAAGCTATAAAGTTCATTGTTCCTAGTCAGTCATAGAATTCAATATAAATAATAAAATTCTCTTTTAAGTTTTTAGTTATTGTTTAATACATTAATCTCGTTGGCATAGCTGTAGTCTTAAGTAATATGATAAAAGTGTTAATAACACTTGTATCCTATTCGTTAAGACTAAAGTTAGTAGGTTAGACGAGTACTAGTAAAGTCACTAACTTTGCCAGCACTATACAATGATGTATAAACAAATTACATTATACACAATAATATTCTAAACGTACAAATTGTATATACATACGGTCGATGTGTTAACGTCATTCGATTGAAAGGATTGTTTCTGACAACTGTCTGATATACTCTGTCCTATTGACAATAATCTAATAATGAAATAAACAATGGGGAGATTAAATTTCATTGTTCTTGTATTTTTTGCATCTGATAATCACATTAAAGTTGTAGTCTAGGGTTGTGTCATACGTTGGGTTTATTTTATATAGTTAAAGGAGCTACGTCACGGACTTTGTACTGAATATTAAATGTAATATAGTAATAAAAATACATGATACCAGATTTAGATAAGACGTCCCACTTAGCGTCTACAACGCTCTCGACCATGGTTTTTCCCGTACCATTTGCATGAGACCGTTACAATCATTAAATCAAGTGGAATTGAGTATGGGTCCTTTTAAGCGTCGATATAAACATAACAAAAGGCGACTCTGAAAAACTAAAGCAGAAGATAAAAGAGGGTAACTTACAATTTATAATAAATCTTACCCATAACCTTAAAAAAATTGGTTTAACTTGATATATATTTGGAAGGACATACAATAGCATTTAAATAAAAATTTAATTTAAAACTAAACAAAGGAATGGAATTAATATAAATTGATGATTTAAAAACAGTAGATAATACAATGAAATATAATATACATTAATATATTACAGTTACAATAATAGAAACTAAAACAACCCGACATTATCATGTAACTACCGATAGCCAAAGTTTTATAAAAATATGATTGTCATACACGCTTACAGTGTTTGCGTACTTGTATTAGGAGTATCGCGAGGTTTTTACTCCTATCGAAATCTTTAACTTTGATAAATCGCTCCTAATTTCTCAACGTCTATATAGGCCCTTGCAGATGGGTCGTTGTGAGCTTGACCCGAGAGGATACATGCAGAATGGCTAAAAGTGTATAATGAGCGTTGTGAATGTTTAGTGGGATATAGCCATTGAGACTTGTTTATGATAATAATTGAACATGTCCGGTGCATTGTCGTCGATAGTGAGTGTTTTGCATGTTCGTGTGTGTTGTGGGCAGTTTCTATCAGCGGTACCGCGACGTGACGGCCCGTATAAAGGCGTCGTCCTGTCCTTCGATCCCGCCTCTGCCGCAATCGGCGCTCGCCGCCGTCGACTTAAGGAAAAACTCTCAAGACGGTAACAATACCACCGAGAGTACTAACCAGGATATGCAGACAAGGTGATTTGTTTATCACGACGGTTTCGATTAGGGATGGCGATTCACTCTGAAGAAGATCGATACTTGAATCGATTTGAATCGAAATCAAATGAATCGATTCACAAAAAATTGAAATCCAATAGATCGATTCATCAGAAATCGTTTTTCGATTCGCTTTTCGTGTATTATTTTAACTATAAAACCAATCAAAAGAACATCACAGTAATCGATTCTACCATTCTATATATGTGAAAAATTTAAAAAATTATCATTTCTATGTGTTGGGGTAAAACGTTCAAATGATTGTGAGTAATGTTTATGAAAATAGATAAGAATCGATCCTTGATTTATAAAGATGAAATATCAATTCGCTGGAACAATTCAGATCTATGAATCGATATAAAAATCGTTTTTCTTACCCGCAAAAATGATTGTTCTATTAATCGATTTCAGATCGCCATCCCTAGTTTGGATACATATTAGAAGTTTCTCTTTGAAATAAAACAAAATCCCAATCTCGTTAGTGATACAACTGATAGGAAGAAAAATTCCCTTTATGTAAGGACCGACGTTATTCAATTAATTATATGTTTATATCTGTTAGATGCTTATCAAACGTTTCTCAACTTTTTTACTGTTACGATTCACTACTTTGATGTTTATTATGTGACACCGCTCGGGTCATTACAATAAAAAAAAAAACATTGGGATGTTATTTTTAACTCATGCGACCCAAAGGTTGAGTAACGGTGAACCTAAAGTAGATAAATAGTTATCAATGTAAGATATACATCTTCCACCTTTCTTTAAAGCGGGAAAACTAGTCTTGTGTTTGAACACATTATTGCTTCTTTAAAGTTGACACGGCATTGCGCTTTAAAATATTATATTTTATTAAATCCGCCTGAATCTCTATTTACAATTCATAATAATACTTTGATTAATATCACGATGCACATAAAATTCATCAACCATCGTCACTTCATATGCAATTACAATAATAATAATCTGTTGTAACATGTCTTGCTGTGTTTGCTTTTTTTATGAATGGTATACGATTTCATATAATTTAACTGTTATTTATTTGTATAATTTGATCTTAAAATATATCAGTTTGATAATTCTCAATGATAAATTATGTTTGCAAAATATGAAATACTAGCTGTGCCCGCGATATAGTTCGCGTGGACCTAAAAATTATTTAATAATCTCTTTCCGTTTTTGTAACTTTTTTCAATACAACTTTGCTCCTATTTGTGTTAGTGCGATGTTAAATAGCCTAAACCCTTCCTCAATGATTGCTCTATCAAATAGATTTTTTTTTTTAATCCGTCTTGTAGTTCCTAAGATTAGTGTATTCAAATAAACTTTTCCGCTTTATAATATTAATATAGATATAACAATAACAGTTGTAGTCACAATCCTGTGGCACTGAACACATTACTTCAAAGAATTAATAATGTAATCATGTCTAATCGAATCTTTGATAATATGACAGAATTAGTCCGACGGAACGGAGAGAAAGAGAAGCTAATACATGGACGTCGCCAACTAATACGACCAATGCGAACAGCGTCAGTAACACAACGCAAACAACGGTCAGGAGGTAAGTTGAATTTTAAATATATCTACTATCGGTGCCCCCGACTTCGTTCATGGTCGTAAAATCCGGTCTTAGTGTCTATGTTGTGAAAGGAATATTCACGAGAACTTTGAAGTTAACAGGTCTGGTAGTTTTCAAGATATTGTGATGAATCAGTCAGTGGCATTTCACTTTTATATTTATAGATTTAATTAAACGAATACTTGTGACTAATTTAAGGTAAATCTTGGTAAGATGGTATAAAACTGGTTACAGTTGTTGATAACATTTAAACTCGTAAATAGCTACTGAACTAAAAATAAACTCGGTTGACAAACTTAATATTCTGTTTTTGCATATTTTTGTATAGACTAACGGAATGGAAACGTTAAATAATGCTCATAGAAATTAAGTTCTGGTATGGAAATGAAACGGTTGCTATACATATAATTAAGAAAGTATAATTTTCACTAAACCTTTGAAATTTATTTGTTTACATTCTCACAGTTTTAGAAATTTTCAGCATTTTGAATGCAGTCAACAAAAATATATTTTTCAAATTATATATATACACACTCTCTTTTGTTTCTTTTCCTTTTTATTAAAAAATAAACGACAGGCTGTTTTAAAACACGCTATACAGTTTACACCATGTCAGTATTTCTTAACCTATGGTCCGCGGATCTCTGGAGGTTAGCAGTCTCATGTATGGGCCATTTGACAATAATAAATGCTACTAAAAGCCTCGTAAAAATACCTCTGTGAAAAAGTATTCTCTGTTCTTGTATATATTAATACAGAAACAAATTATAAGATATAATACGTTACGCATAATTTTACCTTTTTAGACCTCCTTTCCACTTTCGTTACGCTGTCATCACATTTTCTGCGATCCGCCTATCAATATTACGTCACAAATGATAGACTTCACCCCGCACATAATATATAGCATATAAGTGAGCGATATCCTCTTCCCCTTGCCACATTTGGTTACAGTAAGCGTGTAACATGTAACATTTTGTGACAGTAAGCTACACACCCATAACCCATAAGTGCGAACGAATTTTATTACCGGGCCCCTTAGTAGAATACGATTTAAAATAACAACTTAGTAGTGACATGAACCCAAATATCACTAATTTTAGTTGTGAAAGAGTAGAACACACCTTTATACTAAAGTAATGTTTATAAAAAAATATTCAAATTGTTCGTGATTGTCTAGAGGTTCGTGGACTGAAAAGGTTAAGCAAAGCTGCAATATAAATTGTGTATTTTGTGTAAATGTAATTAACTATATTTTGTAGGCCAGTATGACAACTACTACCCCAATGGACTGCTAATCTGTCAGTTATGGTCCCTATTTTTCGACTATTCTCTGCTATTTTCACTATGTCATACACCACTGTAATAAGGTCAAAAAGAATCTGAGCAGCACAGACCGACTATTGAAGCCTGTTATAATTAAAACTTTATTGTTTTCATATTTTAATGGTTTGCTAATACGTGGGATAAAATTCTTAAAGAAAGCCATAGTTACACCGCCTATTTTTATAAGTCAGGTACCTGTGATGGATTAATTTTAAATTATAATTATAAGTAGTATAGTTGTGTATGTGTAAGGTATTTAGTGGTTGTACTATGCATTGTTATGTGACAGTACGGAGAGCGTAGAATCGAACAGTAGCAATTCCACGCCGAGCTCAACGACGCCGACCAAACTCTCGCCCGGGAACATATTCAAGAACTTTTTCAAGTACTGTTATCCTACAACAGGACGTATTTTTAATTTGCGAGGAGAATTGGGCTACTCGATAAAATATATTTTAAAATTACAGTCATATCATTTTTTCACGTTGGCTATTATTACATGTATTTTTCAATAAAAAATAGTTAAATAAACTTGAAATTTATCTAATAAGCGACAAGTACTACAATTTTTTGACCTGTTTAACATTTTAAAAATGAATGTGACTTATAATAGTTCCTTAATTTTGGAATACCCACAAAAAATGTATCTCTTAGAATGTAGTGTTATTAACTAATTATTCATAATATGAAAAGGTACTGAAAAATTGCAGTGTGCCCTTCGATACGTAAATTATAAATACATCGCTTTCGCATTTTTGGACATGAGACAAATACAATTTTAAATGTATTATCATTAGAAATACTTAAAAAAATGTTTATTTAATTGCATTTATACTAGTCCATTATACATATATTGACCGATATATTACCATTATAATTAAAATTAGATTCCTTAACTTGATTTACTCTAGATGTTAAATGTATAAAATCCAAAGTTCTCGTGTTCAAACATGTATACAGTATTTCTATGTGTTGTTTTATTATATTTTTTTTACGCATAATTTGCTGTTCTGCTCGGACGTGCTGTGTTTATTATAGTGATAATTGATTAAAGCATGTGGATTATAGAATCTTTTTTTATATGTTAGATTTAATGCGCATGCACTACGTAGAAAAATAGTATTGTAATTGTAGCTGTTATTGTTATTTTGAGCTTAATCTGTTTTTTTTTCGTTGTAGTAAATATTACTTCATTTATGCCTATGGTTTATGACCATTATAAGCGTTAATTGTGTGTTGGTCGTTGAATAACATACTTTCTCTAATATAGAGGAATGCTTAAAAACATATTGTCATATTTATAAAAAAATATTTTGAAATAAACTTCTTATGGTTCTGATCCAAAACCATTTTCTGTGACGCTTGTTGGAGTAAAGTTGGCTCGAGTCGACTAAAGGGCGAGAGTGATATAGTGTTGTTTCACTTCTGTCGTGCGGTCTTAAATACCCGCCGTTTTTTTACTATTTTCCTGGTAAACTTTAAATTCTCCTTGACAAATATACAAGGTAGATTATTCATGTTCCTATACGTGTTAATATAAATGCTATCTGGTATGGCAGATTCAGTTTTTCCTTTTCCTTAGCGTTCAAAGATTGATTTCCAATATCACGATATAACTATTATATCTCGTAAGTTGGATCAAACAATAAACCTTTAGAAAATTTAGACAATAACCGATAGTTGAACCGTTTTCGATAATTGCGTGAAAGAATATCGCGACACGGGATTTTATACATAAATATGGGAAGACAGTTAAATCTTTATTGAAATGTAGATCTTTCGTGCCGCCGGTCCGTGACGAGGAAAGCGAAACTCAAAGGAAGGCTCACGCGAAACGCGTGCGTGAGACGAGGCGCTCCACCCAAGGCGTCACTCTAGACGAGATCAAATCCGCCGAGCAACTGGTGAAGAAGAAATCTACCAACGGTACCACGGACAATTCTTCACCGACGAGCATCAAGAAAGCCGAAGAAACACCAGCTCCGGCTAACGCGGACAACGGTTCGGTATGTTGTTACTACTATATCATGTTTAATTTTTTTTAACTTCTTTAGTACCGTTGAGATTTGAAATTGGATGAAACGGAAAAGCGAAACTAAAGAGAGACACCCACATCCATATATGAGATGGGATAGACGGCATGATACAGTGTTCTGTACACGTGTATTGCTTACACAAATATTTTAATAATATGTTGAAGGTTTTACTTCTGTTACGTGTGAACTACACACATGATTTTTTAATTAATAATCTATGTGTTTAGCGTTATGGCCATAAGCTCATCTGATGTTAATTGACGATGCAGCCCAAGATAGTGGACACGCTAAGCCTAGTGGAGAGACTGGCTCTCAAACGCAACTACCGGAACACACCCATAGATATTTGGCAATTGATTTTCAAATTGAGGATGATAGCTAAACAGGCGGGCGTTTGAAAAGACCCTACCACAGTGCTATGGTTTCATCATGATGTTTTCCTTTACCGAAAGCTCATGTCCATACACTTGTGTTCCGTACGCACTACCAACTTAGGATTCATTGCTTCAGACGACATTCGATATTCATTTCGGAATAAATCGGACCGCATTCATCTCATACGATGATCTCTGTTTACCTTTTAGTATCGTTAGTCTTTTTGTACGCTTCTATCACTTTCATCTGACCGTTGGCAATTTTATTTTCATACTTTTATTTAGAGGGATCATTTGGGTCTAATTTTTTATAGTTTATATGGCGATAAATTAGTGGTGATCTTTGATATTGCACAGTTCGCCTTCTCTTTAATCAAGCGCAAGTTAAAAATAAAAATATTAAAGATATACTAAAACTTGTATATACATGTTGATACTGAAGTGGCCTATAATTCGTTTTAGTCACATGTTTTGTGTCGAACAGTTGTACGCTGATGACTTTTTAAACAGCTTTTATATATATTATTAACATTACATTTTAATCGCTGCAATGTAGGGGTTATGCTTTCGCTTATCGGTGTAACTCTCAGTGGTGAAGGGTGATTATACATTATTCTCTGGAGAGTTGTCAATCAGAATTCTGTACGTACATACGTAAAAACGTTAAACTGTTGACACACTGTATCTTACTAAACACTGGTCACTTTCGTGTCATTTGTTGTCTCACTTCTGGTGACTTTGTTCTGCTTTTTCAAGTAGTCAATCACATTGACTACGCGACATCTATCACGTTATGATCACTTATCCAGACAAAAAGTATCCTACCTCTCAAGTTATATCAAACTGCACGCAGTCTGCAAAATTTAATTAAAATAGTTTCTGTAATTTAAAAGTTCATCGCGGACAAACAACGTGACACGAAAGTTTTAAATATAAAGATAATGTAGTCATATGTGTTACTTGTTGATAAACCAAAGAATACCAAGACTTTCATAGAATAGAGAATTTTGAGTAAATTTTATGGAGAAATATATTAAAATGATTTCGTGAACATTAGATTCCTTGGATGTAATTTGTTAGAATTGTTTTATTAGATTCTGTATCTAGCCCGAAGATGTAATTCCAGATTATGGTTTTTTTTTATGTGCCATCTTTCTGGGTAACCAACTAAAATACCGAATTATAAGATTAACTGTGGGAACAACTGGCTATTATGCGTTGACCCCTTTCACTATCTATACCATAAAGTTGCTACAGGACTTAAAATATAATGTTTCAAACGTTTACGTTTTGAACTATACAGTATTGTATTACAATGTCATATTAGATTTGAAGGCACTGAAAAAAAAATAAGGCGTGTGTGGCTGAACTTTCTTTTTTCTGTTTATGCTTTCGAGATATTAGTTCTTATACATTATGTACTTATTGACGAACTCTTGCATAAAGCCATGGGATTTTTTAAAAGTCAACAGTGTACAACAGTTTGCAGTGTTAACAGTATAGTTGCATATAGTGTAATATAAACGTGTGTCACTCGTCTTCATCATCAGAATCATCATTGATGGGAGAAAACGTAAGAACTTACTCGTATTTAGTGTTAATGGATTAATCATATGAAACAGATTTAAGAAATTGGGGATACTTTTATTTCACCATATTCTACAAGTAGTAAAAATATATCATATTTAAATACATTACGAATGCCGTCTTTGCTACATATAAAACTATTGTTTGTATGAAATTTATTTGGAGTACATATACTTATTTTAATTCTGTAGTAATTAGAAACTCTTCGAATATACAAGGTTTTCAGGGATTTGTTACATTTTGTAACCACATATCAAAATCCACTAACAAAAAATACATTTTTTCCTATCGATGTGTAGATTAGAGTTTTGTAAATATAAACTAAACATTTACAAGGTTTCGAATAGGTACCTACTGTCGGCCATAATTTAAATGTGAGAAAATGTACTCGACAAATATACAAACATGTACATTTTTATTGAGTTTTAAATCAACTAAAGTGTAAAGAATTCTATTTTATAGTGATAATTTCTATAGAAAGTTTGGATAAGAAGTAAATTCATGTAAGTCGTCATCGACACGATAACGTAACGTATTAAGGATAACAATATATCTGTTCCTATTATTATAACTTATTGCGCTGTAAACAGTTTTAATTTAAGATGAAACAATTAATTTGGATATTCAAAAGTAACAACTGTTTGTTTATAGTTTTAAGTTTTTACTTCTGTCGGCAGTCTTCAGGACTGCTTTGAATTTTTTTATATGTATATATGTTTGGCTGAATACTTGTGGCACATAAAATTTGGATGTCGCATAGGCGCGTGGTCCCGGCGTAGGCGACGTCGCCGTGACGCTAGCGCTGGCGTGCGCGACCGCCACTGCGACCGCGACGATCGCGGCCAACAGCGAGCGCCGCCCCTCGTGGCGACTCCGGCTCGACCCCGCTAACAAGGTCCTTACCTGCGCTCTTCGACCGAGCTAGACTGACTATTTAAACGAGCTTTAACACTTTTTTAATTCTTAAAACGCTCGCAAATACATGTTTTATTGTATGCTTGCCACCTCCCTTTTTTGTTAATTAACGTGCTGTTCGAAATCCCATTATTTACGGATTTGCTCATCGTAATGCATCAACGCATTACCGGCGTTCAGGCGGAGGCGAGAGGGATGGCATACGCACCACGGTGTCACTTCAAACTCCTCTGTTGCCAGACACACTTTTCTCAATTTTTCTAGTTTATGCTTGCCACCCTATAATACGAACTGATATCTGTACCTATTGATATTAAACACTTTATTTTTAATATTAACGTCTATTAGTTTCGAAAGAATGAGTTCGAGATATATGGTATCATTATAAATTAGGCAAAGAAGCTGTGATACTGGCCCTATTGAACGTGTTGAGTGTGTGAATCCACATGTTAATAATTTTTTCTAGAGGCAAGAAAGTTTCGCCGCGATGTCTGCACGTGCCCGATCTCCTACTATAACGGAAGTTTTCCTCGGCGGTGGGGTTGTTTAAAAATTAAGATATGAAATTTAAATATTTTAATTATTTTAATAAAAAAAAAACAGTTGATTATGAAATATTATCCATTCACATTTGCTGAAATTCTTATATATCTACGCGAATATCTTGTTAACTGCCTGTATTAAGATTTTAACGTCATCATTATATTTTGTATTTGGTGTATAAGAAAAATAGTCGTAAACACGTATAATTTTATAAACATGAACATCCATTATTATTTTCATTATTGTTATTATTAAAAATAAAGGTTTTCGATAAATAGTAAATACATATTATTCTTATAGGTATTCACTCAATAATCCGTCTGACAGTTTTGCTCGGTTGTAAGTTGCCTCCGCATATAGCGCATGGTGTGACCGATGTTATTACATACTTATATTAAAAAAAATGAATAAGAAAAAATATATTCAAGCGTGATTTTGAGATTCTGATATATTTTATGTCATTTTGCATAATATAATAAAATTCATAAATTTAAACATAGTATAATATTCTAACATAATATCTTTGTTACTTAAGGCGAAGCCAGGTTTTCTGTGCAAGTCTGGAACTCTTGAAATTCCATATCACGACAACGAATTGCCATAACACAAGTATTTGCGACATGGTAATGGCCTAACAGAGAATCATCTATTTAACAACTACCATAACCGGTTACGTTCTTATTCCCTGTTAATTATATAATTATATACATGTATAATGGATAATTATATTATATATCCGAAAAGTTTGTTTGTTTAAACGCGTCAATCTTAAGGAACTACTATACGGATTTAATAAAAATTTTGTCTGTGATAGAGCAATCATTGAGGAAGGCTTTATGTTATTTAATATCATTCTAGCACCGATAGAAGGAAAATTGAATCGATAAATGTTACAAAAATGGGCAGAAATTATTAAATAAATTTTATGCCATGTCCATGCCGACCCAAAGTTGCAGCACACTTTGTTAAATATTAAAATATTTGAACGTTTGAGTTATAACAAATTGTTAATATTACTGTACTTACGCTTATACGCAAATACAAATGCCGATTTAAAAAGTACAAAAAATATATTTTAATACACATAATTCATGCACAAAGGACATAAATATATAATTTGTAAAGAATTAAGTAATAAAATCCTAGAAACTTGACATAAACTTACATGTTACTAAACAAAGCTTAGATCTCAAAATCAAGATTGGATGATTTTAAGATTATTTTGTTAATATGACAACTTAATTGCAGATGTTTTAACTATCAAAAGACTTTTATGCAACTACATTGTTGGTCAGTATTAACGCCTCTGCTATTACATTTATTATACGTGCATGCCGTAGTAACAGATTATATACGTTTTAGTATTAGATAATGGCTTATATCTCGCTTTATACCAATAGAGCTTTTAGCATTGATTGTAAGAAATGTAACTAAATTTATCGTTGCTATTTTAAAATATGCATGTGGTATACGTATAGTTGATTATATAATGCAATGGTTTAGTTTTAAGGTATTTGAGTTGGTAGATATGTAAAGCAGTATGTATTTTGGTGGTATTAAGAGTTTAATAAATTTCTATCGAAAACAGGGCCTGTGGGGATTATACATATATATAAATATATATACATATATTAGTAGATATTACACTACTTCAACTGTTTGTAAAAAATCATTTCGTTTTGTCCACTTTTGTTTGTGAAAGAAACACTCTATTTAAAAACCCAGATATTTCTGTGTCCATTCGTATATAGTATGAATAATGCTAAATATTCTGTTTTATCGCCTTAATGTCTTATTAATATTACTAACTCAAATGAATAGTTCAAGGAGAATAAATTCGAAGTTTATATCACGCTTCGATAAACCGTATGTGTTGGTACTGAGTGGTAAATAAAAAAATTATAATAATCAAAAATATTATGTGAAAGTAATCTAAAATAGTCATGATTTGCAATCACGCCATATCAAGTTCCCTTGTCACATATCGTCGAGGATCTGATTGTCCGATTCATTGCTCATAATCCTCATAATTCGATATTCGTTAAGACAATGCATATGAACTCCGTACCAGATAATGGAAATGAAGAGACTGACATGGATTGGGAACAAGGGATAAAAAATTCCAATAACAATGAACTTTATCGTTCTTTAAAACAAACTTCTGTGTGGGAGACATACTTATGCCATGAATCATAAATGAAGTTAATCTATTGCGATGAAAATTACATTTTGTATGAGGTTTGATACTCGCGTAAAATAAGGTACAATTATTAGGCCACGTCATAGCTATAATTATATATATTTTATAAACCTCGGTGCTACACGTTTCTTTTTTGCGTAGATACAGTAGAATCTCTATAACTCATACCTCGTTAAGGCGAAATCCTTCGTAAGTCGAAAAAAATGCAACGCCAAATGCCCTTCCGCTGAAACCTGTTATTTCCCAGCGAGGTATTCAAATAATCTCTTATTACAAAAAGCAGACTTCGTAAGTTGTAATTAGTACCGTAATATAACTATATATGACGTCTCGATATAATACAACTCGAAAATTGTTCTTAGAAATCGCGCCTTTTTAAGTCGAGATTTATGCAAGAAAGTCCTTTTTTATCTCGAACTTCTTGTTATGTCGAATACTCATGAACTCGATTTTTTTAACATTTCTCTAACATTCGAGTCATAGAGATTCTACTGTATATTGTTAAAGGATCGTGTATATTTAAGACCATTATACTTGTTTCATCTGTGATCGATGGAAAGTAGTATGTTTATGTAATGAATATGCCGTAGTTTGAATTGGAGGATGCGGGTCGGGCGTCTGCTCGCTCCAGTGCGACTGCCACCGAGACTACAGTCACTTTGCCCTTGCGTCGCCCTCCGACCGGTTCTACGGCGAACACTACAACCTCTACCACATCTCTGAGTAAAGAGGAAAACCGTACCGGTAAGTGTGATCACAGATAAATGACACTGAAGATTCTTCTAGTTTTTACGTATTTCGTTCGATGTGAAAAAAATATCACAAAAATATGATTAAAAACAAATGTATTATAAAACATCGTGTTGTAAAAAAATATTATCATAAAAGTTGATGTATGTTTTATAAATTCAATTGGAATATCTGTAATTTTTAAAATGTTTGTTGATAACTATAATTGTTTAACTTAATATATCTTTACAGTACATACTGGTGTCTTAAATCAGAGTTGTCGGTCAGTTTGATAATTCGAGCGTCTATATATAATCGTCTCACCATTCTTGTACTCCGAAAGTAGAATGTCTGCAACTGTCATTTGTATAAAGGATCTTATGGAATTATGTAATCGAATTATGGGGTATTTGGAAATAAATAAAATATCTGAAACAGTTACCGAATGAGATATAAATATTCTGAATACGTTTGTATAGAGACCAATCGGAATAAAAACCTTTGTTTTATAAAAATTATTTAAAATTTATGTAGTTGATATTTCAAACGAAGTTATTAAAAGTTAGATTTGGAGTACTCATTTAATATCTCAATACAGTTACAGTTTTATTATGTTGTTGACAATTGTCGTTCAACGAAAACAATATGATTGAAGGGACTTATTTAAAAAATTCCGATAATTGTTGTGTCCAAAATCATTGTAAGGGGTTTGAAATTAGACCTTGCATATTATTGTACGGACAATGGACGTTAAATGGAGTTTATATGTTAACATAATCTATTTCGTTGAAATTATTAGAAACTATCGGACATAGAAATAAAGAAAGCAATCATTAATTATAATGCACAACACAAAGTCTACAAAAGTAGATATAAAGCTACATCTCGGTATTACGAAACGATATCTAACTCAGCATATGTTGAAGCGTCCTAGAAAGCACTTAGCGCTGATTTCAATCATGTAAATTAATCAGATTTGTATTAATAGTCGAAACAGTAATTTCATATTCGTAACAAATCCAGTTGACATGCAAACACTTATTGCGTTCGATAACTGTTTTTTAAATTATAGAATTTAAACAGTTGTAGTTATAAGTGTTTGGAATGGAATCAGGAGAAGATGAAAAAGAGAACAAGAGCAGTCTCTTGGTGTTCGATAACTGTTCATTTAAATTCTAGAATTGTAACAGTAATAGTTATAGGTGTATTGAATGTAATCAGGAGAAGATGAGAAAGAGAAGGAGAGCAGTCCCGAGAGTAAACCGTCGAACAGTTCTCCGGCGAGCACTCAGGCTGCGTTGAACGTAATACAGCGCAGACGTAGACCGAAGCGACGCTCCACCGGTGTCGGTCATGTTGATATGGAGGTTAGATGGTTTTTTTTTTTACTAAGCGAAACTTTTTTAAAGCCCCTCATTTTTTTTTGTCTATCTGTCGCCTGTCGCATTACATCCGGCCGCGGAGTAGGTGTAAAGTGAAAGGCGCTCGACAGAGTCTTGGTTAGGGGCACTGACTGTAGAGAACCATATAAACACATCATTATTCTTACTTAATATTATAAATGTGAAAGTGAGTTTGTTTATTTGTTACGCTTACATGCCTAAACCGCTGAATCGATTGTGATGATTTTCAGTATAGAGATAAATGGAACCTTGAAGATGGCGATAGGCTACTTTTTCTCGCTAAAAACTTATTGTAAAAGAGGAAATGACGAATAAACTTTGTATTAAATTTTTTATTGCGCTATCCGGTTTTACAAAATCTATATTAACGTGAACGATGCCCTAGATAACAATTAACAAACATATAAGTATAAAAAAAACATTATTATTATGTTATGCCAGATTAAAATTTTCGAGCATCTTATAAATTTATGAACTTAGATTATACAAATAAATATTATTTTTATTATAAGGACATTGTGAACGATCGCGGCGGTGGCGGCGAGGGTGACGCGGAAACGGACAATGTACAGGTAAGTGATCTTGATTTATTATAAATGGCACCATTTTATATCTAGTGGTAGATTGGAATTGGACCAAAAATATTATTTTTAATAATTTTTAGGTTTAGCGTTATGGCGTCACCTGATGGTCCAAGAATGTGGGCGTGCTAAGCCTTGTGGAGAGACTGGCTTTCAAGTGCAACTGCCGGAACGCACCTATAGGTATTTTGTGGTAGATTTTCAACTTGAGGGTGGTAGCTTACCAGGCGGGCATTAGACAAAGCCCTACCACCATGCTATGATTTCACCACGACGTTTTCCTTCACCGTAAGGTTAGGTTCATTGCAGGGATCGAACTTACGTCCATTGACGCATGGTTCGTACAGATTACTAACTGACATTTCATCACTTCAGATTAAACATCATTGAAGTTTTTTGTGAAAGAGTTTATATCTATTACAAAATATTTGCCTTGAAATAAAACTAATTTAAACGGATTTTATCGCGGTTATTTATTAAATTTTGAGCCCGACGTTTCGAAAGCTTTTCAGCCTTCGTGGTCACGGGGCGTACTGAGGAATATTTGCCTGTTTAATATTGGGGAAGTTGGCATTCGTCTACTATTCATGATTTCCATAAAGTTGGCTTCGTTTAGTATATTGTTAATATTCTGAATAGTTGTCAGGGTTCGTCCAATTGAGATTATCATAGCCGAGCGTTGGCGTTCATTTAGTGCGACGCAACTGTTTTAATCCCTAAATTAATTACTGTTCCGATAAAATTAAATAGGTGTGAATTGTTTCGTAAGCATCCTAAATACCTATCGTGGTTATGCACGTCAGATAAAATATATGTTGGGTTTAATGAATGTCTATTATTTTTATTAAATAATTTAAAAGGCATACTCACAAACACTAGATTTCTAAATCATAAAAAAGGGAAAAATTTACTACTTTGAACTAACTTGACTTGGCAGACGTTGCATTGCCTCTTTTGGATATACTATATCATGGAATAGCTATAAACCACATTACATGATTATTTCATGAAGGTTAAATGTTACACGATCATACGTCAACATATGTACACAAGATTTTTGTATATAGATAAATTAAACTTAACTTTGCTCCTTCTACATTAAACAAAAATGCAGCAAATGTATATTAAAATTATTATTGTTATTTAATTTTCGATGAACACGCTTAATTTTTAGTATTTTAATGGGTTAAAATATCTGACTACCGAAGTAGTTTCGATCGATTACGAATACGAAAATAATGGCTTGGTATAAAAATCTAAACGTTTTAATATATTTATTACCAGCTCTGCCTGCAATTTCGTTTGCGTGGAACTAAAAATTATATAATGTTTTTTGCGCGTTTTTATAACTTAATTCAATACAGATTTGCTCCTATTGGCGGTAGCGTGGTTATACATAGCCTAAAGCCTTCTTCAATGATTGTTCTATCAATTACAAAAATAATTTATGAAATCGGACTGATAGTTCCTGAAATTAGCGGGTTCAAACAAACTTTTCCGTTTTATAGTACTAAGTAAATCGAATATAAATTTTCTTTTTAACTATAATAGAATAAAAATCCATTGTTTATAAAAAAATATGAACACAGTTTTTTTTCAAAACATTTTGAAGGGATTTCACGTGAATGAACCCCTTGAAACTACAGAAAAGTATGAAGTCGCCCGTAGACATGGTCGCGTCGGTGTATTGACGTCAACGAACAATAAATGTTATGTATTTTCGGCGGCCATTGCCACGGTTCCGTCCATACTCGGGTTTTTATAAACGATCGTCCGCGTAGCCGAAAGAGAATTCACAATCAGACGTCATTATAAACTCGTGTTTTGACAACTTGGCAGTATTATTTCCAATTTTTCGAATGCTTTGACATAATGTAGTGCTTTTTTATTACAAAGGACAATGTTTTTTCTTTATGTCCATATATAAAATGATTTCGTTTTGATCTATGCCAAGTCAAGACTTGGCAATATTTACAGTTTCTTGGAATCGTCCTACACAATTTTGCAAATTTACACGGTTGTATATTATAAATGAATGTATAATTATCTGTAGACGCAATTTATTACTTTTTTCCTATTTGTAGTTATTGTGTACTTAATTCCTATGGTAATATAATAATGTAATTGTACTTCAAAAATAAAATATAACAATTATTGTTCCATAATAATCATATATACCAATAATCCATATATTATCCAAAAGCCATGGTGAAAACTTTAGTGTTATTAACTGCATGAATACTTTACTAGCTAGATTGCTAGAACGAAGTCACAGACACTCGTTTGTTTGAACCTGAAGCGATAATAGCTTAGTGTGTGGGAACGCCGCGTCATGGGACGTGAGTTCGAATCCAAACGCCTACAGTGAGCTTGGGCTTTCAGTGAAGGAAAACATCGTGAGGAATGGTAGGGCTTTTTCTAATGCCCATCTGGCTAGCTACCACCCTTAAGTTGAAAATCTGCCGCCAAATACTAAATAGGTGTGTACCGGCAGTTGCACTTGAGTGCCAGTCCCTCCAATAAAGGCCGGCAACGCACCTGCGATACCGCTGGTGTTGTGGGTGTCCATGGGCGGCTGTGATCACTTACCTTCAGCTGATACGCTAGCTCGTTTACCGCTTTTCCATAAAAAAATGATTTAATAATTTTTCGCCGTTTTTGTAACTTTTTTTAATACGGCTTTGCTCCTATTAGTGGAAGTGTGATGTTAAATAGCTTAAAGCCTTCTTGAAAAATTGGTCTATCAAATACAAAGAATTTTTGAACTCTGAATGGTCGTGCCCAAGATTAGCGCGTTCGAGAAACACACTTTTCCACTTTATAATATTAATATAGATACAGACTCATCGCAAAACAAGATGCGCTGAAGTTAGAGTTACCTTACTTAAATATTAAAGCAGAAAGATGAATTTTATTTTCCCGACTTGGAATATGTAATCTTTGTAGTATTTCGTCGACTTTGCGACGCGCATGAACACATAAATAACTATCTCGATTCACTCATAACACGAGTCACTGAATCACACTTGGGTGCGACTCGACGCGCACAAAGCATTCGGAAATGCTCACATGATGACCGTGCCAGTTAATTGAGGCCACTGGGGCTAAAATTTATCTGCACAGATACTCTGCCTTTGTGCTGTCCTTTTGCATTTTTGCATGCAAAGTTATGCATCGAAAGAGCATAAAAGATAACTACGATACAGTATACATATTGGTGCAAGTTCGAATCCACCTGCAGTGAGCCTGAACTTTCGATAAAGGATAACATCGTGGTGAAACTATAAAAACGCCCGCCTAGATAGCTACCACCTTCTTAGTATCATCTTGTTTAAAATCCTATTCTGTACGAACTTTCTCACTGCAACCTCAAACGCACTACCCGGGCTCAGGCCAAGGCAAGAGGGCATGTGGTGACTCATCGGGTGCTAATCACCCAGCACTACCTACTAAAATGCACCACGGCGACACTTCAAACTCCCGTGTTGTCAGAGACCAGCAATAGCGCCCACACTTTTCTAATCTGGCCAGCAATCACCCTCATGTTGACAATCTGCAGCCAAATACCTATAGGTCTGTTCCAATAGTTGCACTAGAGAGCCAGTCCTTCTACTAGGTTTAGCGTGTTCAAAATCTGGGCCCACATCGTCATTTAATTAACATCAGGTGTGATAGTAGCCATAACGGTAAACCCACTACATACGGTAAATACACTAGTTATTATTACCCACTCGCTACGCTGTCTTTTGTTATTACCGCCCCTAAATAAAATAGTGAATAATAAAAAACAAATGTTATTTAATGTGTACTACAGTAAATAAATAAAAAATACAAATAACAATGAAATCATAAAACTAAATACCCTAGAACCATCTACAATAAACTCCTTATCAAATGATCATAAAATTTTATGTCGACAAGTTCAGTAGTTATAAAGTGATTGACTGAAAAGTTTATAGTGATATATGATTTATATGATAGATAGTTGAAATAAGAATTATCATTTAAATATTAAAAAAAACATATCTATATACGTATTCTTAAATACTCGGTTGGTAACAATGAAACGAGAGGCTTGGCGTCACTTTGGTACCTCTGCGTTAATTACCGTTTCGATTGAGTTGACAGTTCGACACTTCGACCACTTGTCAGAAGGTTCGGCGAGGATGTAAAGGGTTATCAGGTTAATATTCTATAATCAGTTCAAAAAACAATTCTGATTCATGCCGAGATCACAATTAACTACGTAGACTAGTGGAATATCTGCGCATTTTATTGATGTTATGAATGCATCGCTTACTCCTATCTAATGAAATAAGTTAGTGATATAGATCGTGGAGGTTACGTAGAATCATAATCAGAGTCTTGTTCGCAATCGTTATATTTTACAGCAGAGTTTCCGTACTGCCGAACGTTCCTAACTCAACTGAACCGACTGAACTGAACCTTTAGTCGGTTTTTTTTTTTCGAAATGACCTACACTGTTAGCCTGAGGGGCTTTTACAGCTTCACCTGAACTAGAGGGGCGAGCGCGGAAGGCGCTCAAACCCGCGGGTCAATTCGTACAAGGGTGTCACTAGTGACCGAACCTCGGCTTGGGCTGTTGCCGAATCGCGTACGAGAAAAAACGAACGCGGTACTAGCTATTAATAAGAGAACGTTATAGTAATAATAAAAAAAAGTAAAAGTCTAAACTAACTGATCCCCTTAGGGATCTGATAAAAACTTATTTTAGATTGTAATGTGCAACGCGGCGAGACAAGATTGTACTGTGCGTCCTTCCTACCTAAATAGCGAACGACGCGAGTACCTAACCTAGTAAATCGAACCCTAAGAACCGAAAAGAAGGCAATGACACACTGAATTATATGAAAAGCTAATTTATATATAATAAATATAGAAACAAAAGGCCCCTTTAGCCGCGCTCGCATCACACTTATATAGTAATCTGTGTTATCAACTACTCTTCAATCTCATTAAATTAAAGTATGTAGTATTATTATTAAGTTTCCATATTAATAAGCAGTAAACGTGGTATGTAGCATTAGTTAAGCTAGAAAAATCTACCTCTACATAAACACGTTTCATCTGTAGCTTTTTATTTCATATCATAACCCTGACTATAGTAGCACGCAATGTTTATGTTATTTATAGCTCTACGTAAAAGGCACAGAAAAGTATAAGCGATGCTTGAACAAAGTTTATAGAAATCTTGGGAATTTATTTTTGTACAAGAAACCAGTTTTCTCAACGCTATGCGATTGTATATTATTATAGGTGATCTATAAACATAATAATAGAAACTTCTGTTTTTTGTATTAGTTAGGTCAGTCCACTAAAGGCCGTTTTCAATAAAGTATCTACATTTAAGGATAGCATTCTGTCCCGAACAGATTGTAAGTTATTATCTATCGCTCGAATGTATTTCAGAAACGGCGAAAGAAACTATATATATATATATATATATGTTATGATATATAAGATATATATATCATAACATTATCGGGGAGTGAAGGTGAGTGTTGATAATTATGGAAAGGAGTGTTATCCTGTCTCTGCCACACGATAGACCCTGTACTCGCATCGTAAAACCATGGTTTGCTAAGAAGTTCGTATATCATCCTGACATCATTCTTTATCCGATTCTCTTTAACAACTACTCGTCCAATTGCTTATTTTATATAAACATATACCTAAGGTTTAGATATCTTACCATTAGATGAATATTTGTATCGTCGGTAGCAAAAAAGTCCATAGATAGATTATAGAAAACGGCCAGTAGTATTATTAGCGTGTTATCTTCATCTATATAGTTATTTGAAACTACGTATCAATGTGGTCAAACGTTAAAAAAAATCTGGCAGTCTTTGTCAATAGATTTCTGATAACAGCAACATACCTATTCTCTTTTATAATTTACTGCTTCTTTTTTGAAATATCTTTTAATTCCAGTGAAGCTTTCATTTCAATTAAAAAACAACAATAATTTATAAATGACGACTATTAAATAAGCTATACTCTATTACAGTTTCTTTCATTACTATTGAATTTAAAAGCAAAGACTGTTGGTACATGAAAATAAAATGATAAAACATAACCCAACATTTTTTTACCTTGCATTATATTTAAAGAAATGTAACAATTAATTACAAGAAACAATGATTTTTTTTACATAATAAATAACTTCGGACGCACATTACATTGGCGATAATCCAGTTGTATAAACGGATAAGTAAATTGCGGGCGAATAATTAATGTTATTTTCTATTGAAAAAAATGCAGTCATATTTTTTCTGAAATTGATGCATGCACGCATTGATGTGTGGTTTTACATTTTAGTACGAAGCTTCTAAGACTTATCACATATAAAAACTTTAGCATTTACATAGATGTCAAGTTTGTGGGTAATAAGTAATCAGGTAAACAAAGTAATAAAAGATTTAATGTTGGATTAACGAATTATATAAAATCCAAAAGGAAAAATATGAAATAATTTGTCCAACAGTCTTTTATTCAGTTACTTATTGTAGCATAACTGGTAGATACTGTAGTGCTGGTTTTCAATAAGAGCACTTAAATGCAACGTGAATTTGGTGATTGGTGGAATAAGTAACTAAACACAAGGTTTTCAGGATACCGTGTTTTGGTGTCAATCATTTAGTTAGACTAGTAAATAAAATCATACTTCCTTTTTTCTCAATTTAATTAAGAATATTATATATCCATTATTACAGTTCGAGACTCAAGATCGTAATATACGTATACTATTCGACCACTGTGATATTCAACGATACTAGTGCGACCATTTTACATCTAGTTTTAAACACTTGCTGAATCAGTCTGTTTAAATTTACTTTGTCTTTATTATCATCAATTCGATTATTTTTTCATACATCGTTTGTTATATTTATGCGCCTAATCATAATTAACTTAAAATTAATATAGATGTTATCCCATTTTGTCTTAAATTTAAACTGAAGAGTATTGATTATTGAAATTCGTCAATCAAATTATATCTGACAAATGACAGGGTTCATCTTACTTTATTCCTCTATGTGTATTGCGAAGCAATATGATATTAGATTCAGAACTAAAACAGATTTTGCGAAAGCTAACACATTGAAAAAGTCTTAAATTAGTTAACAAAGAAGAAATAAATATGTAACGCTAATTCTGAAATTAGCTGACCTAAATTCTACCGAGGTGAATGGCACATTTTTATTACGATGCTTTTAATTTTCTCGAACCCTTTTTTTTCGACTGACGATTTTCTTGTTTCCTAACAAATTTAAATATAATTTTTGGAAGTGATTATGTATTAAGAAATTAGGTTTTTGTAGTAAGGATACTATGTATTATTTATCTATCTACTAAATTACAATTATTTTGGTTAGCTGAGTTTCATGTTTCCTCCTGTTATTTTGGTACCACCCTAATCTATTACTTCTCAGATTCTCAGTTACTGGAGAGATTTTCATACTTCCTCTGATGTTATCGTTCATGTGTTAATCATACTGATTATACCATACGGATGTATCTTAATATTAATATTTTTGTTACGTGCTTTTTGTTTGATTTATTTTTATTGTTGCCCAGCACGACGGACGTCATAATTGTCTTATATGCTATATCATTTACTTTTAAAATAAATTATGACTTTACATAATGACAGAAATACCCGAAATAATTATATTACACTGGATTAAAATAATTTCAAAACACGTGGAATAAAAAGAGGAAACATAATGTATGTTATGTTGTCATGTGACTAAATCATTGACGCATACGCTGGACTATTATTCAAATCGAGTTTTATAATAATTTCTAAATAAAATGCGTACGTAGACGTCAACGGTGGACAGTAAAGATTCTAGTTATGCGATAAAATGTTGCACGATTGAAGTAATTCCAGTTTGGAACACGTATAGACAGACTATATTATATATATATATATATATTTTTTTAACGGGTAATGCAATAATTTATTTTACTTATTTATCGTGAAATACCTGTATGCAACTAAATATTATTTTTCTTATAATAATACCCATCTGGTTACTAAGAGGCGGTAAGGTCGCCCATAAAACTGCTTAGGACTAACTGGAGAATAAATTTCTTCACTTCAAATCTTTTAAGAATTACTTTACTTAATAGCTTCTTGAGTCAAGCGAATAGATGCTATTATAGTTAACGCTACTCAGAAAAGAGAAGTAATAAGTTTATAGATATAACAACTTATCATAAGCTAATGAGAATAAGTAAAGTAGTTCTTTTCTTTAAATAGGATGCTTTTTATAAGTAATCTTTAAAATATATAGATCAATTCTGAACTTCATAGACGGTTATGCATAATATTCAGTTTCTATTTTATTTGGAGATATCAGCGATTGGGTGGGTTAAGTCGAACTCCTACCAACTGTAACTCCATCCCAAGTTTACGTCACTTATTTCCATAGTTCAATGGTTTTTACAGTACATTTTCTACGGGTTACATAAGCTAAAGTTAACCTTAAATTAATAGCACAAAAGTAGGTAATCGAAACAATCTATGACATGATGTGTCGCGACTTAATAAAGAACAAGTCCCAAATTTTGCTATATAATGCAAGTCCCTAAAAATTTTGGCTGTGTATTGTAGATAATTGGTGCAATTTTTAGGTGTAAGAATATACTTACTCTTAGGTTCTATAATAAGATTCCTATGCACATTAACGATGCGCAAGTAAGCTCAAGAATCGTGTAGGGCAAGTTCTACTGTCTAAATGATATTATAGTGCGGATGTTTATACGGTAAACTATAAAAAAAATATTTGTTAATTGTAGACATTATTATATATTTAAAAAAAGGATAATTTCAACCCACTTGTAGTTTCTTTTTGATGTTTTCATGATGTAGCTGTTTCTCGAGTCGGAATTTTTATGGCCTAAACTAAATAAAGCATTTGTTATTTTTATTGAATGATTAAAGTTTAAAAATTTTATTTGTGACATTCGAATTATATCCAACATAATTTAACTATCCAATGCCAAATGCACCCCTTGAGATTCGTTTTAGGAATTATATGAAATAGAAAACTGGCCACAATTAATGAAATTCCTTTCTGATCCTGTTATTATTAACTGACTCATCATGTTATAATTTTTTTTTTTTTAAATAAAGTATTTTTGTTTTCTGATTTTATGATGTGTCTATTTTAAAATTATTAACACTTTTACTATGCCGGGTTAATAGAAACGCGCTTTTACATAGTTTGTTGCACACATGGCCCCGTGACGTAACCGCCCATGAACATTGTAACCTCCATTATATTTTGTATCAGAAACAGCAATTAGTTTGAAATAAATAAAATGTTACTACCTATACCCTCGATTATGCTAATAAACCTAAATCGCATGAATGTAATCTATGTGTAATTTATTCACGTTCATTATGTGGGACAAACAGAGTTGTAGATCGCGTCCCGTATGCCACCCACGTGAGACGTTCCCGTTAACATGTTTCACGAGATTCATTCGTAATAATTTCCAATAAAATTACGAAATTTTGAAAAATATCTTACCGCACACATAAAATTGGGTAACTCTGTGTTTTAATCATGTATACATGTATTATATTAGGTATTGTGTATATATATGTAACATGAAGAGGGACTTACAGGGACTTTCTCTGTATTCATCGGTTCTCGTTGCAACGATCGTCTTTAATACTACCAAATGTCATGACATTTATTCAAAACCAAAGTGTTTTGTTTATACCGCTTGGCACTGCGACCGTCAATTTAAGAACGACCTATTTTAACGTTCTAGTAAAACGCATTCATGCAACCCGATGAGGTGAGGATTTGGGTCAGAGTTCTACGAATCATATTCTTGTAAACTTGAAAATAGATCGTAAATTTAGATAAATCTGGAGAAACGAAATTTATTTGTTGGCGCTTCTTTGCTTAACCCTAATATTTCGCATCGATTGTTTTATAATGTTCTGTAATAATATTGTTTATGGAACGCTGTGAGTGTGCACTTAGTTACGTTCGCTTTATTTATGTAAAGCATAATTTAAATGCTGTTAATAGACGGCGTACGCCTCTATTTTTAGCACGGACGTTTCTATACCTGCAGTTCGTAGTCCGTACTAGCTGGGCGTACGCGCTGACACCAGCGGCCTTCGTAACTCCTGCCAATACCGATGGAAATTGTTAATTGATTGATGAGGTGTTACAAATAAAAAGGGATTAGTCGTTTCTATTTAAGAACCGGCTGTACAACATGCTCCTGGTTTAGACGTACATATGATTTTATATTTACAGGTGATGCGATAGTCATATGTTTCGATGCGATACCGATCGTACCTCGTCCGTCTGAACATAAATCAGTGCGTCATCAGAGTATCGGACGCGCGTTCTTACCGTGCTGCGTGGGAGACAACAATATTCTCTCTCGAACTAGGCATAAGTCGGGGAAACACGGTTCAGTATGTTTTCGAAACCGGCACAGTTCGCGCGTTTCTTTACGAGCTCACGTTTGATATCTAATTGAAAATGAGCAGGAAGCAGGATAGGTACAGTTCGCGCCCGAGAAGCCTCACGACCCATTATGGTTCTTCACCGAGTGTTCTCGGTTCCATGCTGGGAGGCCAGTACAGCCCGTACGCAAACAATTACTCTAGTTACACCCCGAGCACATATAGAAATTACAACCCTTACAGTGTCGGACTCGGTCGATCGGGCCCAAACTTAAGCATATACGGTGGTACGAGTTCAGGTTATGGCGGTGTTTATTTAAGTGGCGCTACGTTAGGATCCTTGAATTTAATGACACCCGTGTTGAAGAAGTTGGACAAGAAGTTATTGGCTAGTCAGAAGAATTTTAAGCCGAAGGCGGTGCCACCGGTAAAAGTTCAGGAAGTACCGCCTGACATACCCGCAGAGGTGCACACAGAGGTTTCCGTTGAGGAGGTGCCTGCACCGGTACGGCCGGAGAGGAAGCCGCGGACGAACAAAACAAGCAATCTAGACAAAGAACGGTCAAGATCACTTACCGCTCTGGATACGTTCGGAGAAATTGAATCACGCTCGCTCAGTTTAACATCCCTTGTCTCAGATGGATATTGCGTATGTTTTATGTTTCTTTCAAATGTCATAACTACATGTACACAGTGTATATACTTTAACCTACAAATATGTTCTTTAGAATTTTTATTTGCATGCCCACATATGAAACCTTCGTTAAAAACAATTACAAAATATTTATTAAAAATAAAAAAATATATCTTCGTAATCATTCAAAAGAAAAATAATAATGACTTATGCGATATCTGAATTACACAAAAGTTTCGAATCACACATAAAATATTCAACCATTACAGCCTGGAACGAATGTGAATATGTAATGTAAATATATGGAGTATGTAATAATAAGCATTCCTATTACAATTGTAACGATTTCGATGAAAATTCATATTTAGATAATATTTGAAGCTATAATAGCTAAGTCGTAGTGTGTAGCAATGCCACGTCATGGGACGTGAGTTCGAATCTAACCACCTACAATGAGCTTGAGCTTTCGGTGAAGGAAAACATCGTGAGGAAAAGTGGTGGTAGGGCTTTTTCTGATGCCCGCCTGGCTAGCTAACATCCTCAAGTTTAAAATCTGCCGCCAAATTCCAATAAAAATATATGTTCCGGCAGCGACACTTGAGAGCTTAGTCCCTTCTATAAAGAGCGGCAACGCACCTGCGATACCCTTGGCATTGTGGGTGTTGATGGGCGGCGGTGATCACTTATCATCAGGTGACACGCTGTTGTCGTTTGACCGCTATTACATAAAAAAAACTTTCTGATATTACCTAGATGATTATTTTAACACACCAGATAAGGTTCGGTCGTCCACATATTTTTATATAGATGCTCAATAACTAATGTGCATATTTATATATTATTAAATACAGGATAGTATTTTAGTTAGGCCACACTTGAACAGTCGACTTAAAATTAAATCATTGAGTCTTGTTTTAGGTATCATTTTCGTATTACCACCACAACGCGTTTGAGGTAGTATTATTTACATGTGTAATGATCAAGTCCTCAGCATTCGATATAGAGAATTTTCTCTCTTTTTAGCGGAACATATGGGTATTATTTAACAACTATATATTAAACTAGCCGTATCCGCCACTTTGTTCGTGTAGAACTAAAAATTATTTATCAATTTTTGCTCGTTTACTTTTATGATACCGCCTTTCTCAATGATATCTATCAAATTCAGAAAAAGATTTTTTTTTTATTCTAATGGTGATCTCTAAGATTAGCGCTTTCAAACAAACAAACTTTTCTATTTTATAATATTACTAGCTTTTTCGCTTATTACGTAGTTTCACACAAAGTTTATCTCTCTCCTATCACCGTTTCCTGGTCCCATCTATCTGTATACCAAATATCCTCATAATCGGTTTAGCGGTATAGGCGCGAAACCGTAACAAGCAAACTCACTTTCGCATTTATTACTAAGGACTACTATAAAAGATAGAAAAGTGGGAATAGCTCAGTCCATATTTTAATTACTCACTCTATTTATTACCTTTGTCCTGTTACAGTCCGGCAGCGAGCGCACAGAGGACGTGGAAGAGCGCGATTATAAAGTGCTCTACGAGGGTTCGATGAACGAACTGCGTCGTGTACGAGCTCTTCTCGCCACATCCGAGCAACAGTTGCGCGAAGCTCGCTCCACTATTACAAGGCTCACGCAAGTGGTATGATAACGCTGAACTGTATTCATACATTTATGTCTAGTTTGTATAGTTGTCTTATTATTTAATATTTATTATTTAAGTTACTAACAACTTTACAATACAGATGAAAATAATAAAAATATTTGTGTCACTTATTTTAAATCATTCCATAGCTTTCATTATAAATTGATTCCAGTCCCATATAAACTTATCTGTACGTTTTCATCATTTGTTTTGCTGGCGTGTAATGAACTCTTTGATCTCATTTCCAATTTAAAGATTTCTTAGGGCGATCGAATCATTGAAAGAATTAAACTAGTTTTGCAATATATTAATAATAATCGTTAAATTAATAATTTTCGTTTTTATTTTAGTTTTTATCAACATAAACTTATAAACGCAAACCGTTTTTATAGTCATGTCTTAAATTGTAACATGGTATATAGATGAGTGACTACGCAATTCATAAATTGTTTCTGTGCGTTCATTTGAAGTAAATTTGATCATTTTCCACCTACATTATAAAACAAAATTTATTTTTCATATAATATCTACGATATCATTCTAGTTTGTATCTTAATTAAAATAATTCGACTGTAGTATCTCGGCCACAAAAAGTAATTTATTTCATAGGCCTGGTGACAAGTTACCTCGAATCACAACCACCAAATTGTATTGTAAATTTAGATGTTTTGCCTCAGCGAACACACCATGCTGTGCGACCGGTGTTATTTTGTACATAATTTATATATATTACATTAATACGGCTGTGTGCTGCTTGTGATATTGAACGTCGGAACCAATAGCAGTAAATACAATGCGCTTATTGTTATTGGTTACTGGAAATAAAGTAAATTGTGCGCTTCTAATTCACAACTTCTTTACTTTTTTTTTTATATTAAACTGAAGTGAACTTTATAGTAATAGAATTATACACTTGTCCTCAGAACCAGAATTCGTTATCTGAAATCGAGAAACGAGAGAAGAGAGCTATGGAGAGGAAGCTATCTGAAATGGAGGAGGAATTGAAGGTAAAACAATTGTTTACTTTGTCACATAGATGTAACACACACAATATCTCACGCAACACATTAAGAGATGTACTAAAACGTTAGTACAATTAGTAGAATACCTAATTTTCTATCATATACATAGAATAGTGCAGATGTAAAAAAAAATACTAGAAAGAGTACGGGTTTCAAGAGAACGCCGTATACTCGGCCACAAGGCGAATAATGATGTTCGTGTTTTATAGCAATTGCAAAAACTAAAAGCCGAGAACGAAAGGCTGAGGGCCGAGAATCGTGCCCTCACACGGGTCGTGAGCAAATTGACCAACTCTGCCGCTAAATAGGTAAATTTGTACATTTATCGAGCATCAGCCCAGAGGTGACACTGCGTGGCGTATTCTGCCACTGAACGCTGATCGTTGAACTCGTTTCAAATTATCTCCCCACCGTATAATAGTATTACTCGCAAATGTATCTTGACTGGATGAATCTTAATTCATTCGACTGACTAATGACATCTTTTTTTGTGTGCTATATAAGAAAACTTCGTAATTCATAGTACTTTTTTACATATTATTTATGAGAGTATGGAATAATTAAAATTGAAAATGTTGTATTGTATGCTCTCGTGGGTGAAGAGAATAAGTATAGGGATAAATACTTAAATATAGGGAAATGTACTTAACTATGTTATACATTCTACAGCTTTAAACATTGTAACGTTTGTGAATGCGAGCGAGGTGAACGATCAAAAGCGGTCACGGTACCCGTCACGCAGTGTCCGTATTTGTCGCGAACCCCCCATAATAATAAATATTAACAGTGTGATATGGCGAGCATGTTTTGATACGTGTCTAACTGGCGTTCGGCACACTTACGCTATCCTGCCGATTTATCCTTATAGCATAGAAGTGCTGATATGCGATGTGTTTTACCAGATTATTTATTTATTACGTATAATAAACAAAGATGTCTATATTATAACAATGCTAAATGAGACTACTGGTAAGTTGGTGTAAATCTGTTTATATAACTTATTTAAAATTAACTTTATTATTAATTATGGCGCAGTTCACGAAATAATATTCTCGCAAATTTAATTACATATAGAACTCGTCTATTTTTAGTTCGATTAAACAATAGTCTTCCGAAGAAAGATTACTAAATCCTAGTTCAAAATTAGATTCTACCGCTGTACTTTCAACTGGAATAGAAATAGTTTAAAATGTATGCTTAAGAGCCCTCTCCCTCCCTCATGATTCTGTTAGTGGTCCATATAGTCTGTAATACTTGCTTCGGTAGGAAGTTATAATGCCTTTTTCAGTAGTCGGTATATGAACCACAGTGACATCTATATCAAAATCACCTCTATGAAAAAAATAGATATCTGTGCCAGTTGTTATTATGATCAGTCCAGCGGTGTTATATTTTAATTATATACAAACATCTATTATTTAACATCTAATTAGTCTCATATAATTTCAAAATTGTTACGTTTTGTAATAACAAAGGTAATGTAACAATAATTATATATAAAAATGAAATCTGTTAAAACACAACGTGCGCAACGCATCGGCTATCGTGTGTTGCATGACATGTGTCCATTAAGAAAGACATGCAGGTTGCAAAAAAAATATCATCTAAAATCATTTCATATACGGATCCACTCTTTATAGGAAGGTTTACCTATAGATTTCACTTCATACTTGTTGTTATTCATTGCGTTGACTCATTCCCGATAACAATAGGACGACGCACACATACACTGTACAAAGATCAATATAATATTACTAAGGCTTATGTTAAAAAGTTTAAGGCTAATCTAACATTACAGTGTGCCGCACTTTGTAAATACTATTGTTACAAATTAGCTTTAAATATTGCCATATTACTGTACCACTGTACTGAAAGATATCAATGAAGGAGATAACCAATCGCGCATGGTTAAAATGGCACAGTATAGATTATGTGTAGGCATTTGATATCATCTTTCTGTTGGTTTTATTAAAAATTTAATTGGAAAAATTGCTGTCTATGATACTTTTATGTTATTACCGTTTCACATCGTTATAAACCACTTATTATATCATACCATTGTACCGCAGCGCTTTAGTTTTTGACACAATCTATTAATGTTTAGATTAGAAGTATAATATTATGAAATTGTGCACGAATTATTAGTATTCATCGTGAGTAAACATTTTTTATACAAATTAAATACCTTAGTAATCTAAATATTGTATTTTATTTGCAGTAGAAATTTTAAAACACTTCCATGTCATTTTTTTTGTAAATGTATGTATGTGTACGTATTTTCATTGATAAAGAAAGAAAAATTGAAAAAAAAACAATTAGTTGCTTATAAACAGACTGTATATACATATGTAGTATAACATCAAAGACTGCTAAGTAATAGATTTTTTAAATACTTATATACTTTTCGGCTTGTAAACTGGTTTATAGTTAATAAATTTATTAGATTACTTTTATTAAACCGTTTGCACTTGTTTATTAATTTAATAATTTTTTATTATAATATAAATATTTTATGGTCATCGAATTTTGTATATAATATTTGGCAATAAAAGTATGACGCAAATTATTTTTTATTTAAAAACAATTGGAAACATAAAACATCATATTCTAAAATATATACAAAAAAAATGTTTATTAATACGTATCACAATTTGTTTAAATAAAGCTACTTATACATAAATCAGTATTAGCCAGCACAAAAAATATGTATTATTAGTAAAATAGCACGTTGTGCCAGTGGGACATAAGATGAATATTAAATGCAAAGTGTGTCTAAAATTCGACTTGTCCGTATGGTGTGGAGTAACGTAGTGTATTTTATAAATTCCAGTACCAACAAGCGTTGCAGGCCGAGAACCAGAGATTGAAAGATGAAAACGGAGCACTGATCAGAGTCATCAGCAAACTTTCGAAATAAAAGCCTTTAATAGGTTTTTTTTTAATATTTTAGTAATCGTTATATATTTGTATAATCAATATGAAATTACTTATTGACTTCGACGTGCGTTATTCATATTGGTGTATTCGTCGTAAACAGATTTATAATACTTTTTTTTTTAAACGATATCACATTTTGTACATTATTATTTAATATGATGTGGTTTGTATATGATTATTAATATTTATTGCTGTTTTAACAATATTCAATTTGTATTTTAAACTGCGCATAAATAATGAAATTAAGGTTCATCACAAATGTTTTATATAATGAATATGTCGATTATGGAACCATTCTAAGCCACGAATTATTATGATGTTTTTATTGTTTGACTTGACGAGTTGGTTTTACCTGATGATCTTAGTGTTGTTAGTAAGTTTTAACCATTTAAATAGATTATTCAAACAGCATGTCGTTTAATGGATAATATTGACTATATTTGATCCGATATTGTAACTAAACGTAATAATGCAAAACGAATTTTATATGTAAATAATGATGTGCCCTAATTGACTGTTCTGGATTCGTTGGCAAACTATTTTATCAGAATGTTTTTTTTTTTAAATTATTTATTACTGCTGTATTTCGTGGACATACTTTATATACATGAATGGAATTGGAAAATAGGATTTTTTATATATTTATGTAATATTAGATTTAGTATGTAGTTAGCTGTACTTTTATGCATCACAAACTTTCATATCGGGGACCTAATTAGCATTTTTGTTTTTGTTAGTCAGTTATAAATCTCGCCTCGTGAATTTTTGTGTCTCTAGTATCCAAATGGTATGGTACGGATGACGGATTAATGATATTGCGGATGTAAAGAAATACGGATTAAACGCGTTTTTAATGCTTTAACTGTTAAATCACTCGAATTTCGAATTTTTAGAAGTTCAGTGTTGTTATAAAATGTTTTTGCTATTCGTATTTAATATTACAGGCACAAATATCCGTGACGAGTATTCTATGTTCTACATATTATGTTAAATATGCATATCTATATTTTTATGTATATGTTACGGCCTACTTTATTTAACTTATCGATATATGTGCGTCTCAGTAGTTTCTCCACTAAGTTTCGACCTAAACACTTGGCCTCTTGTTTGATGACACTTGTTATTGAAATGAATAAAGCTAATAAAAACAACCCCATTCGTATTTTTGAATTCCTGAAAATTTTTTGTTAGATAATATTAAAGTAATTTTTTTAAAGTGTCGTGTACTTATAATAAACGTTATTATGTACTTATAGTAAAATTAACATCGAGGTAAGTGTTTCGTGTTAAGCTGAAACGTCTATATTGTTCAGTCGCTTCGGTAATTCCACGATATATATTTATATGTATATAATTCATAAGATATATGTATACGTAAAACCGTATTATTCATGAGCTATCATTTTGTTATTTGTATTTTCTAATATATATTATCATGTATTCCTAAAGTTATTAAATATGAAATAAGGTATAGTTACTATTTGTGAAATCATAAATGGATGTATACATATATATATATATATATATATTTGTAGTGTTTAGGTGTAGTTTTGTGTGTTACAGCGCAGGGATACGTATAGATTACTTACGATATCCCTACAATGAACGTATCTCAAATTAATAATATACAACATACACATATATGTATATCTTAACAATATATATTTAGATAGATAATATATAATCGTGTATTAATATTGTTCGTATTATAAATGAATTTTTGTGTAAGAAGTAATAACTGAGGGACTATATTGTGATATAGGGGAGAGTGGGGGAATTAGGAACACTTTAACTTCTAACGCTAAAAAATAATAGGAAAAAGTTATAAACTAAATAAACTTTCATTTTCACCGTAACTTCTATTGCCTATGTACTTAGTAATCACAATTGTTTTATTTCAAATTTACGTTTTATTAAAAATATAAACAATAACAAAAAATATTACCTTTCCTATTCACCCGGTACCCTATAGGGTAATTAAAATTATCCTGCGGGGGAAATAGGACCGGTTTAAGGTAATTAAGAACAACGGTTAATCACGATACATATCACTCACGTAACCTCTACTAGATTCATCAGAAGTACATTGTTCATTCACTTAGAGGTGGCAAACGGCACACTGGATTCAATATTCTTTCGATGAAGATCTAGATCTAGAAAGTATCTTTTCGTAACACATTATGCAGTAAAACTCTTGTTCGTTTTCTTTGTTTCGTAAAGCTTTCTTCAAATGTTTGACACCATTACCCTTCACTTGTGCCTTCTATGATAAAAATTCTTTTAAACTTTTGGAGTTCTTTTCTGATTTTGTAGCGTTTCTCTCAGTGCGCCTTTTTTGGTTTTCCTCTAATTGAATTTTCATAGGTAAGCTGGATAAAATCTGATAGTGGTTTTTATTTTTACGCAATCAACCAGCATTTGCGTTCCCAATTACTAATCTAATTCCGTTGGTTTTGATTTGAAAACAGATAGTATGTGCATGATAGCAGCAAAATATGGTGATTTTGAACTCAAAAAAATAATACTCTTACATCTATTATTACTGACGAGAAAAAATATATCAAAAATACAAGAAAAAAATAAAGTTACTCTTGGTATGAGAGAAATAGAGATAGAAAATGTGTGCTCGCCCCTCTCTCTCTTACATATACGAAACGTAACTTTATACCTTCACTGACTTATATTTCGCTTTTGTTCGCCTCGCCCGATCACACTTTTCGTAACGCTCTCGTCACTCATTCACCAGCTTACTCCCCAAGTCAAGCGTGGGTAAAGAAGTTTTACATCAAACATATTTGAATTACTGTGACAAAACGCGTCCGTTTTTCCTTCCCGCTGCCGTTTACGCAATGAGTGACGCTGTATGGCGCATGCAGCTGTTGAATAGGTTCGCGACGGTGTAGTGTGAGGGGATGTATTACTTATTTAACTGTTCTCAATTACCCCACTCTCCCCTACATATTTCGTGCTTGTACATCACAGCTAATTAACTGTAGTGTATAATTAATTCTAAATTCGTTGTAAAATGGCGAAACATGTTGAATATATATTTTAAGAAACCAGACGAAAATCACATTTCGTGCGTCCGTACTATGGAAACCTCTTAAACTGTTCACTTATTCGATAGACGTCGTCGGTCACGGTTCAAAGGTACAATACAAGATTGAATACTAAGGGTAACTTGTCATGCCATTCCTGTCGGCAAGCTATCGTGTTTCTTTTGTATAATATTCTTGCCAAGGTTAATGCTTTACGATCATCATCACAAAATAAATTATATCTCCGTGGAATAAAGACAAGGACACATGTCGTCCTTTGAACAACAAGATCTTCTTAAAAGCATGGTTTTACTGTTTACAATTTACCCCGGACACGTACGCTTTTCAATGAATTCGTTAATTGTACGCATTTTTGTATGTTTATTATTATTATTATTTTATTTATAATTTAATGAGACCGTTTGTCTCCATTTAACGAATAATGATATTGCATTGCTACGAATAAAATTAGAAAATATTAACATTTGAGAATATATAAAGGCACGCACATATACGAAAATAGACATAATAATCGTGTGCGATTTAAATAATGTACGTAAATATTTAGTAATTATTTATTTAGTTGTCAAAATTTCGCCGTAATAATGTCCTGGAGTGTTTTAGTTACACACAAGATTATTTCGATGTTTTTTTTATCATAATTTATTTACGTAATTAGACTTAACATGAAGCGTGACGTTTCACGGAATAATCTAAATACGACACAGCATATAGTGGAGTGCGTTAAACTTATACGAACAAATCTGTACGGGAGAGACGTGAAATGAAATTTGGATAAATCTTGAATGTGTAAATTTGTATTCTTCCTTTTTAACTTAGCGGTTTTATTACTTTGTTCATTAAAATCTATTTATTTCCAGAAGTAAGTTGAATAAATATTTCTTCATTAATTTATTTTTCGTTTGTTTTCTTTTACTTATTTTGTTTGTTTTCGAACGCCTTTTAAAATTTTGTCTTCGGTTATAAAAACTTAAGTTTATCAACAAACTGGAATGTACTTCACGCACAAGTTATCATAATGTTTTACTATGTAATAGAGATTGCAAAAACAAATATTATAAACATATAACAGAAATCTTTGCAAATATAACAGAAATCTTTGCAAGCAGATCAAGAATAATTACATATATTCGTGTCCAGAATTGAATGTTTATTAATACTTAGCGTGGGCTTCAGTTATTATTGTGGCACGGTCAAATTTTTTTGTAGTCAGCTTGGGCTCTGATAGGCATCGCTTTTCATATATCCATCTCAGAAATTAATTGAACCTAGTATTACGAATCAAAAGTTTCTTATTTATTATGGAAATATATTAGGAAATATCATTAAAAACTTATCTTCAAAATATTATTATAATAGCTTACTTGGGAGAGGAGATAAGAACTTCGGAGAGTGGCATATTTTTTTTTACATTGTTTATAGATTTTAGCGTTATGGCCACAATTCAACTTTATTTTAAGTGATGATGTGACCCAAGATGGAGGACACCAATCCTAGTGGAGAGTCTGGCTCTCAAGTGCAATATATATATATATATATATATATATATATATATATATATATATATATATATAGTGAATTCTTATTAAGGAGAACCCTCTCTGCGGGTTGGAATAAAAATATTTTTAAATGTCCAATAGGTACTTTAGACTAAAATACCACGTAATTAAAAGAGGTAAACGAGCTTGGGAAAGGCTTTCTAAGTATTGCTTTATGTCCATCAATTTATAATATATGTCTTGGTAAGAGTTTTTATAGCATGTCAACGACGCCTTTGATAAAGTTGTTTCTGTGTACTGTAGCCACTACTATAGTACACTAGGATACCGGTCAGGTAATATTGATTTAAATGTCTCGGCGACAGAAACCTTCGAGTGGCAACAAGCACAGTGAAGCAATAATCTACTTTTTAAATATCAGTGGGCAAGGTATATAAGAAACTCATCTCGAACCGAACACAAAAGAAAATTCAGTACAGTTAATAAGTTTCTCGACGGTGATTTACCAGGATCATTAAATTGGGAGAAGCCCTCAATATTTCCCAGCAAATACATTTTGGATATTACTCTTTTCTAGTTTATTATAATCTGCGACTGCATTTTTTATTTAATTTCATTACTGCACCAAACGCAGTTTGTAATATTTAATTAAAGTAAGTCGTCTTTATATATAACAAGGAAGTATTGGGTTTGATTCAAAATAATTAATACTAATATATATATATATATATATATATATATATATATATATATATATATATATATATATATATATATATATATATAGTTAGTTAACCCGTGTACATAGCAATATAGTAATGTGTAAATATAAAATACATAAGTTAAATATGTTTTATAAATGACACGTTAATTATAAACTATTAGGCTTTCATTGACAAGGGAGAAATAAATAAAAATAAAATTATAAATAATGTTGGTATGTTAATTTTGACAAGAGGTTGGTGTTGCGCAAATTCGCTTATGCAAAAACTATATATAAAGCCATTTTAATGACGATACATACGAAAATGTGTGTCAGCTCTGACTCACTACTGGAGCTAACTCTTTAAGTACGATTGACTTTGAAACGAGATTTAAACGTAAAAACAAGGAAAGTTTGTATACGCTTGTTTAATATTAACTTCATTTCTCATAAAATTTCCATACCATCGGCCTTATACGAAAAGCGGTTCTTAAGGAATAAACTCCAATAGCATAATTCATCGTAATAGTTTATGATAGAAACCGTTTTTACTAATTGTAGTCCAAGATTCCTGAGCTCCAGTTCATTATTTCTTTTCTGAATGTACAGTATTTGTGATATTACGTACTTTGAACATGTTTATACCAGCTAGCTTAGGCCGACGGTCGGAGAAAGGTATGTAATGACTTCACCCACTTTTGTTTTAGCCTGGTGTGCTAAATTTTGTGTACGTTTAACAGAATATCGTTAACAATTAATAATCAACATTGCCAGATACTTCTCGTTGGCTGTATGTTCACAAACAAACCTAATTGTACTTACTGTTTCAGTCTTCATTTTATGTATGATAGAGATTCACATGATGATGATGTATTATTAATATCATAAATTTTCTTAAATGGAAATTAGTTTCTTATAAGTCTTAACCATTCTTCTGATGTTTATATCAAAATCTACTCGTTCTAAATGCTTTAATAAACAGTTTGAGGTGCATATTCAGTAAAGTTATTTTATAATAGTTGGCGTTTCAATTACTGCCCCAACGAAAGAATTTGTATTTAATATTCTTCCATAATATAGATATGGCTGTAGACAGTCCAACTCATATTTACCTTATATATAATCAGACTATTTAGTTAGTAATCAATAAATAAGATCCGCTAACTAACGCATAAGGAGCAGTATTATCACCACGATTAATCAATACATCTTGCCTTTTTAGGTAAATCGCGAAATCAGTTTTGCACGCATTATTGAAGCTAATAGTACCGTTCATTCGGTTTTAGAACTGGGATGAAAATAATATGTACCTATACTTTTGTACATACATTTTTTGCTAATATTGTAATATTTAATTAACATGTATTTTATCTGTGGATTTGAACAGAAATATCTGTATAGTAAGTAGAAATAGTAAAGGCAATTCACGCTGTGTCTTAAAAATGATAGTGACGTATTCAACAAACTCATTTTAATTTTACCTCCCAAAGCACTATAATTTATACAATGCGCTTTGTAGTATCGCAGTTTTCTGGTTGTCTGTATGTGTATATGTAGTAAATTAAATAATCATATTTATTACGTTTCGACGCATGACTTTTTAATGTGAATGAAATTTATATTAATTTAGTCTACTAAACTCCTAAAACTAGCTGTTTATTCCAATCCAATCTATACAGATTAAATTAATACTGATATATTAACCCAGGAATTTTGCTATTTACTACCTCTTTAATATATATCTAATAATGTACATAATATACCTATGTTCATTACTAAGTTTTGGAATATTTATTATCCATTTTGTTAAGATATAACAAGTATGAAAATTTTAACTATAACCATACAATACTAAGCTACACCTAGGTTAAGTGATTTGTATAATAACTCAAACATTTTTTTTGTAAATTAAACATATTTATGTATATGTTTAAATGAAAAACTACAATCGAAATTGACGTTCTAATTTAAGGTTACAATAAAAAAAATTGAAATTGTTAATCCCTGTTCCTGTATAAATTGATAATCGAGTCGCATAGAAACAAAAGAAGTTAATATATACTACTATATACTACTCTACTCTACTATATAATATATATATTAATAGTACTCTTCGTATATATACGACTTCATTTCTAAACAGTTAAAATGCTACTGCACTTAAAATTTATCTAGATGTTGAAAAATTGACGTTGAGAGAGCTCTTAAGATATTAATCGCTTAGTAGTACATTTTACATTTTTTAAATATTTTCCTAATTGTAGCTTGTTAATCCATATTCGTGTCTTTAAAATAAAATTATATCTACACAAGATTCTCTTTAAAGACTTTCTTTAATAAACAAAATCAAAATATTAGGATTCTAATAAAAACCACATTCTATCAATGACATTATAAAAGTATAGATACGTTTTACCTTTAAAACAAGTGGCGCAAAATAGAGACATTGCTATGCATTTTCTAAAGTAAAACGTATCGTTTTGTAACGTAGAATTTTACGAATACATATAATTTATTTTATAAAAATGTGACATTGCTAATAAAAAATAAAAATAATTACGAAATAAACACGATTTCATCTCCTTCAGAAATTTGATTTGTACAAAATCGCATTACACAAGAGGGTATGTATATTCTTGTTGTTGTAGCGCACTTGATATATCAATCGGTGCACAACATACTTCCTTAAACGCCAACGCGATACTGAGGTTTGGGTGTGCCAACTGACACACATTTTGCGTGCCATGTGCGGAGCGCATATGCAATATTTAAACATTTTTACTTATAATATCATCTGGATTCTAATATGAATTTAATATTGATCAAACTTATTGAGGCTTTAATAAAATACTTATATTGTTGATAGGTTTCATAGTTGGGTTATATTTACAACAGTGTAACCTTTATCGCTATTCGATTTAACGATAAACTCCATAAACAAGTATTTTAGAAATCTTCTAAATGTAAACTTTGGAATTTGGAATCGATATAGAGAGTTTACACTGTAACGATAATAATACTCTATAATACATATACATATAACACTATAAAAAATTAGGTTATAAGCGCAAATAAAAATTATACTAATACTCGTTGACAATCTTAAACAATACTAACAGACTGTGTTAGATCGGTTTGATACAATAATATTCTAAAGTACGTAATATATGTCTAATTTTATAACGACGATTTACTCATTGCATATATAATAAATTGTATCTCTTTTTAACGTTTAATAACATTCTCTGTCCTATTTATTGTAGTAATTAAATTTTATACTATACATATGGTGATCTAGGCTTACTAATAGTGATAATATCGAGACGTTTCTATTGTAATATGTTGCATGAGAGATGTATCCAATCAACATCCTTATATCTTGTAAAATAACACTAGCATTGTTGAAATAAATTTATAATGTTGCCTAACGTACTTATTCAACTATAGGTATATTTCAATAGGTAGGCATATTGAGTAATTTTTACCACTCCCTGTTTTATTCTTTTTATAATGTGAATGCCAAATGTGAAAAATGGCAATAACAATAACTATTATGTATGATATATTAGATATTATGAACGTGAACAAACTATTTTAATGTATGTATATATAAAACATTGTTATTGAAGGTACGTAATCGATTTACTTTGATATGCGTTAGTTATAGATTTTTATGAAGTGGATAACGAGCGTAGTAATAAATATATTAAATGTACGAGGTAGGGGGCCAATTTAGGTATCGTAAAAACGTAACAATCAGTGACATCAGGATGAGATAGTAAATAAAGATTATTGTACGTTTGGGTACGGTATTCTTTTTCAAAAAGCGGTATTTTAATGTTGCTGCATATATATAAAAGTTCGCCTAATAACATTTACTTATACATATATCGAATGCACATAAATGTAGGTCGCTCTGTATTATAATTCCATTTTAACTAATTTTTTCTTACCAAATTTACGATCTTTTTTTGTGTGTCTCATGCAGTATTTATGGTATCTTAATATGATGTGCAAGTTTGCTTAAAGATATACATACCACACATTTGCAACTAAAGTTACGAATACAATTGAAACCCAAAACAGTTCTGTAATTAATCGCAATAGATAAATTTTATACGTCTGTGTTCATTACCTCTTTATATGTAAAATACTTGTCACGTTATTCGTCTACAATAATCTCGGAAACCGCTCAACCGATTTCATTGTAATTCTGTATTCTGTAAGGGTTTCGCCATCTCTCGGTGGCCGCTGCTCTTTTTCTTCAACAGTCACGTCTTTTTGGATTGATACGCGACCCTACGTACTACCAGTTGGTTATCGTATACAGTTAGGAGGTCCGATTCTTGGACGTTCCTGTAAATGTAGTATTATGTTATGTTATGTAGAAGGATGTTCGTAGGCGATAAGAATTATATTTATACGCACTACTCTCAGGGTCTGGTTGATGAAGTAGTCAATCCAGGGTACACCACGCACGGAATCACTTGCCCGGTCGATCTACGATAGTTTTTATCCCGACAAATAATCTTATTAAAAACGGCTAAACAAAGTATGCCAGGCCAACTAGAGAATTATTAAAATTATTTATTCGAGACTTATCCTTGACAAACTTTATAGTTTCGTTCTGCTCTACTTGTTGAATTACATTAATAGCCACTATTGAGTAATAATAAAGGTTAAACGTATTTTACGCAATAGTGTTTTTATTATAATGTTGTCTGTATAGTATTGTTAGATAACAGTAAAAGATTATAATTTCGGACAAATATAAGCTACCCTTATGTTACGTTCCTTATTCTTACTCTGTATTATTTCTAAACTGTAGCGATTTAGACACACATATGTATGTAAGTAGGAGGAAAATAAAAATAATTTCGTCATTTCACAAATACAGTAATAGAATAAGCTTCAATGTGTTGACGTATAGTTTCTACCTTGCTTATATCTTGTACTATGTTATAAAAAAATTCGTTGTAGTATCGATGTAATGTCAATTTTGTACGAATAAAGATGTGTTAATAAAATGTTTGAATTTTTAATTTCAAACCATTGAAATTATTTGTATTCATAAATAATACGGTAACTTACTATGTGACACATTTTCACTGCACCTTTAAGAATTTACGTTCGAAACTGTTTAAATTATATATGTTAGTCCTTAGTTTGTTTTAGTTGTTTTCACTTAGGGCTGTCCTACGATGTATAATGTAAGATGTTCACAGCTGTAATGACATTGCACACTATTTGAAGAACTTATGTTATCAAATTTATATGATATATTGAGCCTTTTCAAGAAAAATATCCTTAAATGGCAAAAATCTTCAAAATGTTTATAACCTCTCAAAAATTAACTTTGTAAATTAGAAACAGTATGTTAATATCCACTATTTTAATAGATCTGTGGTTATTTATGAACGTCATTATTTTTTATAAATATATCACTAACAATTTTTAATTAGGAATGAAAAACTGGCTCATTCTGGAAGTGTAAATTGTCACATATGACGTTTTGCACAGCTTGAAAAGGCTCGATGTGCGAATGGATTGTTGTTGTGACAATAAATGAATGTGTACCTAAAAGTATTAAAAAAAGCAGTCAGGAGGACTGCCGACAGAAGTGAAACATTTAAACTACAAACAACTGAGAGATATAGTCTATGTATATATATATATATATATATATATATATATATATAATGTGTACTAATAACGCACGGAGGTATATCTATGCACATATACATATAGCACATGGGAAGCGTGCGGTGACAATAACGCGAGTTTCATGATTTTTGTTCACCCAAAACTAAGAAGTTTTAACTTAAATTACTCCTATTACTTATCACTTTGAAGTTTTGGATTGTATTGAAATCTATTTAAATTTTAATTATATACATATTTCTTTTTTATATATTTATTTTAAGATATTTAATTCGTTTTATCTCTAATACAATTACGCGAAATAGAAATCGTTTACGCAACATCGCTACGTAGGTATCATAGTGTTAATGGATATATTAAATACTAGATTTTACGTGCAGATCCGATCGCGATAATATCGATTTTTTCAAACAAATCGGTTGACGCAATAAAATGTTTGATATAAAGTTTATCGCTCTATTTACCCCACTTCCAATAAAGATTTCGCGAAAAAAGTTGCCTATCTCCGTCTCCTGGGTCCCATTTATTTCTGTACCAAAATTTATCACAATTGATTGAGTGGTTTAGGCGTGAAAGTGTAATAAATAAACAAACTTACTTTCACATTTATAAAATTAGTATGATTTTCAATATTTCGTACACAGTAATTATACATATATAGGAAGCAGTTCTCATATAAATTGTGACACTTTTACTTTATACAAATAATGTGACAGTAGTAGTGGTACAAAAATTGTTTGTGGACGTTATTATGCAGTTTTAATTGATTTTTAATTAAATATATTTATCTTTATTTAAAACTGATAAAAGGTCCCTACTCGTAATATAAATAAAATAATATTTAACACTGTTTAGTGATCGATTCTTGCATCGTACTTTTATGCAGGGGAACCGAGCTTTGCTCATTCCGTCATAAATTAATATATCTTATACATAGAGGTCCAAGTTTGTTCGTATAATGCCTATGAACTCCAAAATAACTGGACTCGTTTTGGTGAAAGTTTCAGACAATGTCTATAGTATTTGTGTGCTTTAGCCTTTAATAATCCTGTGAGGTTTTAGAGCGAACAGTTTTCTATTCCCAAGTAATAAAAAAACATATTACAGTTCCGCACAAACGATGTCGCGGGCAAATACTAGTTAGGTAAATAATAATAATAATATATAACAATATGACGGTTTTATAACCCTCTATTAAAGAAACTATATATAACAAAAGATAATAAATCTTGTATACAATATGTATATAAATGCCGCGTATATCCGCAAACGGCTATAACGATTTGGATGAAATTTTGTATTTATATAGATTTTTCCTTGAAATCACCTATATAGTTGTATTTTTCGTTAAGTCATTTTTTTAAAAACATTGTTTTTAATAAAATATTGAATTATACTCGTGTCTTTTTTATTTCAATAAACAGTTCTGTCGTAAAATGTGGATGGTAAAAATAACATAGTTTTAACAAAAAAACAGAGTTCAGATCGGTTACCCAGGTATTATAAAGTAAAAACACTCAATCACATTCGATATATTTATTTAACGAACTTATTGACAATGACAAAAATTATTATGAAAAATTATAAAATAAGTAACAAAAAATACCTCATAATATTATTATATATACATATATATCTATATAATGTAAACAAATCTAAAATTTAAACTTAAGTTAATTTGATCACATTCATATAAAAAGATATACTATTGCGCGCCTCTCCAATTTTGTTATGAAGATTGTATGGTGAATCACATAAACATAAAAGTTAAAGTATTATGAACATAAGTACCTTACCATAATTATAATTTCTGGAATAGTCTTGTTTGGTCAACGCTCCAGAATGTTTGAGATGCCAGAATTCAAACTGCATATCAATTTTGATGATTATTCAGTGTAGAGGTATGTAGAAGTATCCACACGTTCAGAAAGTTTTATATTATAAGTAGTTACTATATTATAAGTAATATATTTCAAGAAAATTACTAAGCATTCTTAGAACAGGCTAACTTTAATTTATGCATTAACTTTGATTGTTTATTTTAAATGTAAACTTATTAACTGTTCTATTCATTTACATTACCATTTCGCGTTTTACATAATATTTCCTTAATCATACGTCACTTCATCTACACATTTCTGTTAATTTCTAATGAATAATACTTATATAACACATAAATATTAACCACTATATATTGGCTGATTTAAGCTAACCTCTATAAGTGAGAAAAGGAAAGGAACAAGAAGAGTGCGGTCCCTTGGACTCTCGCTTATCCAGGTTTGAGTTAGTTTACAAAATGACATGAGATAATTCTCCTTGCCTCTACAATCCGTAGTCATAAATCACGTTTAAAGTCTTAAAAGTAACTTGGTCATATAAAATTCAACTAAAAATAGTTCCCGTAAGTAGTACTAATGTTTGGATCCTATATAAACTTATTATGTCATCTCTGTTATTAACTTATAATTATATTTACAAACACAAAAGGATACGAAAGCGACAAACCTATATTTAAATGAAAAGCTGTTATTGAATGAAATTGTTAGAATCGAAAATATATTTTACATAGATACCACAATTTTTATTGTAATAAGTAAGTACTAATAGTACATCTTGAAAGAAGTTTCAAAAGCACATAGAAAAGAAGTTATTTTGGCATCAAACTTTAACGCTTTTTCGATATAGAATAAATTACACTCTTTAGTAATACGATGTTATATAAATAAAAATGCCTATAATTCATATGCAATGTTTTTCGCTCATTGTGACAGTATAATTTATAAAAAAAAAGTTTTTCTCATTAATGAAGACTGCAATCTTTTTAATTAAATAAATGTTTAGTGTTCTTACTATGATACATAAACAATTAAAAATTTTCAGTATTGGGTATATTTTTCTGTTAAAATGAAGCTTAAAAACAATTATTATTTATATAATATGTACACTGTATATAATTAAATTTCATGGTATTTAATAAAGAACGATTACAAAGAAATGCAGCCTTAGAAATGCCATTTATTTAAAAAAAAAATCCAACACATTTACATCTTTGGTTCAATACCTAGTAAGGGTTGGTGATCACTACGAACACTATTATTTCGACTTTAATAAAACTACACTTATATAGCGTTTGAACACTCGAGTCTGTGATGTCGGTATCACAGAACAAGGCGAATTTACCACAGTCGATTAACGATTGGAAAGATCAACGGACAGCGACACCATTGATTGTGATGACTGCGCTCGGTCCTGTTGGTTCAGGTTCGTATGCCGAATCCGTGTCGCTTCGTCTCCCATAAGCCACGTTATCGGTAAGGCTCTCGCTGTATGGCGAGTCGTAGACATTGTCCGTCACGTGATCGTAAATGTGCCTACCGTTGGTGTCGTGCAGCGTCGCATAACTCATCACGGCTGCACTCTGATCTTCCTTCCTTTCCGCACCCTCAATGTTCTCTGTGTTTTTAACTGGTGTTGCTTTACGTCTGTAAATAATGCAGAATACAAAGTACATTATATTTTATAGTTTATAGGTATAGCGTTATGGCCACAATCTCACCTGATGTTAAGTGAACATGTGGCACAAGATGGTTGACACGTTAAGCCTATAGGTATTTCGAGGCAGATTTTCAACTTGAGGGTAGTAGCTAGCCAAGCAAGGGCATTAGAAAAAGCCCTAACACCATGCTATAGTCTCATCACGATGTTTTCCTTCACCGAAACCTCAAGCTCAATGCAGGTGTATTCGAGATCACGTCCATTGACTCGGCGTCCGTGCACACTACCAACTGAGCTATTATCGCTTTATAATTTAAAAACAGATTAGATAGTGTGAAAGCTGTCGCTGGTTTCTGGCAGTGAGAGTCAGCGTGGGTTCTTATCAGTAGGTATTTGGCGGTACTTATCACCTGAAGACCTCTATTGTGGCCTACCGTACGCAAAGCGAAGAAAAAGTTTAAAAATAAAGGTACAATATCTATAAAAATAAATCCCATTGCAATTTCAAATTCGACGGACTTATTAAAATTAAAAAATGTAGTTTTTGTATCTATATTCATTTGTAATCTGTAGTTAGTAGGGTCATCGAAGATTATTCTAACCGTTTGCAATTAGTTTTGTATTTAAATAAGGTTTATTTTCAAGTTTATCTATATACCTGTTTTTTTACAATCGGGGGAGCATTTTGTAACTGATATATTAATGAGATGTTAGCTACTCATTAGTAGATGGCGCTACACTTATTATTTCCACGCTTTAGTTACAGCAATTTTAAATGGATATTAACTATTCAACAATAGATGGCTCTACATAACATGTATGATACTATAATTTCAATTTCAAACTCGACCACAAGGCCTTCTATTGCGTTATGGTTACTTATCGGGATAAAACTAACCTATCTCCCAAATTGCAACAACTGCACACAGTATGCAAAATTTCTACAAGATCGGTCCATTAGTTTAGAATTTCATCTCGGACAAGCAATGTGACATAGGATGACATAGGATAGAATGTGTGCGGTAGTTGATATGAGGCTGGCCTGTAAACCACAAGATACTGGACGTGTTTTTTAGTGGTTGCGAATCATCCTTCTAAGTTCTAACGCTAGGCCAGAATGTTTGTTTAGCTATGTATTATTTTTTTACTTTTAAGTCAGTTGTTCAAAATGAATGATTTCTAACCCATACATCGAGTTCTTAAAATATTTGTTTCCTTTACTTTTATGCAAGATATAATAATATCTAACTTATATAATCTAAATTATATATATTATTTTGTCGGTTATATTATAATACTGTTTTATTAACGCGAAGTTGATTGGTAATTTAAGTCAAAAGAGATTCAGAACTTGACCTTTAACTTCAATTTTATAATTTGAATACATTGACTCAGCATAACATTCTGAAGATGACAGTTAAGTAGCGTAATTGAAATGCACACAGTACATTGATATGTAAGGAAATTGAAGGGTCTAAATAACTAGTAGCAATAGTAACGTACATCTTAAAATAAATTGGAAATATTCATGAAAAGTATGTACATTTAGACAAACTTCACATTCCCGTGACTATGGAAGATTTGCGAAAGCAAACTTTACAACGTGTCACCAGCGAAAGTACCAAACAACGATAGCAACATCTAGAAGATTTATCAATTGTTCAGGTTTTTTATGGAATAGGGAGCAAACGAGTATGCGTGTCATCTGATGATAAGTGATCACCGCCGCCCATGGACACCTACAACATCAGAGGAATCGCAGGTGCGTTGCCGGCCTTTAAAGGAAGGTCTGGCTCTCGAATGTCACTGCCGGAACACACCTAATGGTGTTTGGCGGCTGATTTTGAACTTGAGTGTAGTAGCTAGCCAAGCAAATATTAGAAATAGCCGTATCACCATGCTATGGTTGCCTCACGATGTCTTCCTTCACCGAAAGCTCATTGCTCATTGTAGGTGGTTGGATTCAAACTCACGTCCTATGTCGCGGCGTTTCTACACACTACCACTGAGCTATCATCGCATCCGATAGCCTTGAGACTGCACTTTATACTTAACAAATGCTTGTACTTACAGCCTTAGGTAGATGACTCCAAGAAGCATCAACAGGAAAAGAACCACTCCGCATCCAACGCCTACACTAAGTGGCAATGTTCCGCTGTCCACCGCTTCATTGGAAGCCAATTCGCAACTTGGCTCATCCCCAGACCATTTGCCGTCATCCATACATTTGCGAAGAAAAGGTCCCACTCGTTGGAACTGGGGCAAGCAGTGGTATTCGATGGAACTTCCAAATAGAGTCGACCCGTTTGATATGATAATGCGACCATTTTCAATAGTACCTGGCGATTTGCAATCAATAGCTGGAAAGATAAAATTGAATGGTTAGCATCTGAAAACAGTTTACGAATAAAGAGAAATGTGTAAAAATAAAAAATGGATCCAAAACATTTTCAGTTATTGGTCCCCTAAAATCACATATATGCTGCATCTCTCATACGAGTACAGGCATGGCAGATTTGAAAATTTCAAACAATAATAACCGCAAATCATAAAAACTATAAGAAAAAAGGAATACTTTGATCTGACTTGCTACTTTCTAGGCAGATCTAGATTTTGTGTTTATAAACAAGGCGATATAAAGTAAAGGCTATTTAAAGATGTTATTATAATTAAAGGACGCTTTTGACGATTAAACTTCAAGTACTTGTTCATAAACAAACTTCTATAATACTTACGTAAGCACACTGGAACAGTTCCATTCCATTGTCCCTTTGGCATGCAAGTTCTAGTTTCATGTCCTTTTAGGCTGTACCCCCGTTCGCAACGATAATGTGCCTCACCGCCGATGCTTAGAGTAGATGTCACTACAACGACTCCCGTGTTACTCTTGATCTGTGTTGACGGATCTGAACATGTTATTTCTAGAAAAAAAAAGAAAATTTTACAGGTAAAAATAAAAAAATGACATATTGCAATTGTGACTGTAAATTGAGGGACAGAACTTTTGAAAAATAATATCTTTTTAATTTAATTGTAAAAAAATTACCTTTACAAACAGGTGATTCTGCACTCCAAGTACCATCATCTTGACAAAGCCTCCTTGTAACGCCGTCCAGCTGCCAATGTTCATCGCATTCATACAAAGCTGCAGCTCCGTAGTACGTAGCATTTGTTGCCAGAGTCACCTTACCGTTTTGTATTTGACCCGGATCTCCACAATCAACATCTGTGAAACACCAATTAAATAGTTAAACTATGTTAATACTTTGGTTTATTTGATTTAAAGACTTTTTCAATAGTACACATTTATGTTTGTTTTTCGGTCTCCATTGTTTTTAGATTTAAAATAGGTACATAATACGTGAATGTTTTTTTTAGATTGATCTAAATTATTTATTTTTAATATTATTAAATGATAATTGTTGTAAAAATAAAGTCAATAAAAGAGGTTAATAACAAACAACTCTTTACTTCAAAATGTTTTTAACTTACACTGGCAGGTCGGTGTCGTTCCACTCCATTGGCCGTTGTCCTCACAAGTTGACAAACTCTCGCCTATAACCTTGTAACCTCTCTCGCAACGATATTTTACTAGAGTACCGATACGGTAAGTGTTACCCACGGTTGTGCTCACTGAGGTTCTTATTAGAGTCCTACCGTGGTTTCTGTCATTACCAGTAACAGAGACGATGCTGTTTTTCGCGACCACTGGGTCGGTACAACGGATTTCTGGAAAATACAAGGTTGCCGTTAGCAATTACACTCTCAATCAAATTAACAGCATACGTTATAATGTGATATTCTGTCTTCGATTTATTTTTATTTCTCTTTGCAAGTTTAATTGATTTGTTAGTGCTGTAATTACCTCTATTGTGTTTTGAGATGTAATTATATAGTATTGATTATTGTAAACTTAATTATTTTTTCATAAATAGATTTTGCTCTACCTTCGCATCTCGGTGAGGAATCGCTCCACTGGTGGTCTTCCGTACACGTTCTCCTGACTGGACCGACTAGCCTGTAGTTTGTCGTGCAAGAGTACTGTATTACGCTCCCAAGATAAGTTGTTCCGTTTAAGAGTTCAGCCGTTCCGTATGGCAAAGGTGGTAACTTACCACAATCCACATCTAATATATAAAAAAACATATGTTAACCTTAATGATTCACTCAAATATTAACAGATGAGAATCTAAAAACTGAAGAAAAATCTTTATATATAAAAATGTTAATCAAGTTTTAATCAAATTTTGCACACTGTGTGCAGTTTGTTTCAACCTGAGTGATAGGATACTGTTTATCTCGATAAGTGATCATAAAGAGATGACGCTGTAGTTGATGGAAGCGACTGCTCGAAAAAGCAGAACACGGTCTGCCAGGTCAGCTAGTTAAAATATATATATATATATATATATATATATATATCGAAATAAATGACTATAGACCAATAAATATTATGTTTATAGGAAATAATATTTTCTCACATTCGCAAATAGGTGAATCACCGGACCATTCGCCATCTTGTTGACAGACGAGACTGCTTTCTCCGACCAGTTTGTGTCCCTTTTCACAGTGGAAATCGATAGTCGAGTGCACGTTATAATCAAAGGCTTCCATGTAACCACCATGTGGTACCTCCGGATCAGCACATGTTATTACTATAATAAAATCAATTCGTCAATAAATGTATATATTTAATTGTATGCCAATCTAGTAATGCCCATATTCCATCTGAGATTTAATTCACATCCGAACATGAAGATTAAACTATAAACTCCCATAATCCTAGTGGGAAAAAGTAGCTATCAAGGGCACATGTCTCATGTGTTTAGGGGTAGATTCTCAACTGAAGAGTAGCATTTAACCAGGCGATCATTAGAAAACATCTTACTACTGATCCATTGTTCCATCACGTTTTCTTTTGCCAATCTCTCAAAGTAATATTAGAATTCGAACCGACTGCCAATTCAAACGATGCTACGATATGTTTTTTTTTTATAGTAACGAAGTATAGGTATTCCACTTTATACGTAATAATTAAATTAAAGGACTTAGTATATTCAAATGAGTTTCTTTGTGTATTAAGTTATATTACTTCATATTATTAAAGTCAAAAGTTTCAATAATTGTGATATTTTTATTCAGATGGTGGCCGCGACTTCGTTCACGTTTTTCAAGCGTGCGTGACGTTCTTAGCGGGTGTTTAGATTATGAAACGAATATTCATGCCAAGTTTAAAATGAATAATCTAGTATAGTTTTGAAAATAAGACTTACATTCACATGAAGGTATGTCGTGCGACCATTTTCCATCCCGATTACAAGTTAATTCTTCAGCCCCCGCCAACCAGTAGTCAGGTTCGCAAGCAAATTGTGCTACGGAACCGTAAGTAGTCGTGCCGTTGAGTAGTTGGAACGATCCCTTGTAAACTTGCGCCGGTGTACCGCAGTCGACGTATTTGCATTCCGGTGGGGTGCCAGACCATGTCCCGCCAAGTGTGCATTTGACTGTCTGCAATTATTTTTAAATATTTAGTCTTCATTTAAAGAAGTTATATCGTAAGAAATTGCGAAACGTCTATTTGAGACCTCGCAGGACCAAAATCCTATCTACTACTTCTCACGTTTGTATGGCAATGCTGCTAACATTTCTGGTACATTGCCTTCTGACCCCGATATTATGCTTATAGAATAATATTTTATTTATAAGCTAGACTAGTTTTAAGTAGTGATGTATAAAGCACTAATTTTATATGTACATTTATATTATTTAAAAAATAATGAAATTATACATTTCGAATTAGCTTCTTCTCCACTGATTCGTGTTCTTCCATTTCATATTGTTTATTTTGGTTTACGGTACTACTGAATTACAAATAATATGCAGTTATGTTTCGAACGAATTTGAAATTATCGTGGTTTTTAGTGGCGTATTCAACAAACATAGATTCGAGTACTATAATGAGTCCAAGGTTATGGTGCAATATCACATTGTCAAAAAACTATAGAGCGATGGTAGTGCATTTATTATTGTCCGCTGGGTATTCGAGTTGGAAATTGGTTGTCATGCTCTTAATAGACGTATTCCGAGTGTGTTATGTAATTTCCTACAAGTGTCACTTTCGTATTAACTTTAATTGTTACCTATTCTTGCGGTTTTATTACCTTACTGTAACTAGTAGTTTTAATCAAATGAAAAAACTTTTATATTGAATAAATATCCTATTATGTATAACAACTATTGAGAAATTATATCACATTTAGTAGTACTTATTTCGCCTACTTTATCGTTCAGTATTAAAAAGTATATGATAACTAGTTCGTTCTTCTTACAATAAGTTAAATTATTGTATAGACATATTTTTTTTAATTTATATTTATATAATATAATTTATTTTATTTATAATACAATGCCAACACTATTCTAACCACCATGTCGGTCACGTTGATTCCAATTAGTACATGAATTAGTTTATAACGCCAATTATTAATCCATTGTGTGATCTGTAATTAATGCAAACACCCGCAACATGAAACAGCCTATAATCAAATTATTATGTTACGGGGACTAATTGCATATTGTGTGCTGGGGTGGTCATCCTCACACCTTGGAACCTAATTGGCCATGGATAATCCGATTTCAAAGGAGTTTCCAGTCATAAACAATATGCATGTGGTATGAACAGAGATTTTTGAAGAGTCAAACAATACACATTGATGCTTCTCGTGTTGGAGGGGTTCATAGGCTACGGTAACCGCTTATCATAAGGCGGACCGCATGCATTAACACAATGGTAATACTACAAACTTGTTTTAAACTATTTTCGCAAATATATTTTTTGCGAGGTTAAGAAGAACCGGTATCGTTTCACAAGACTAGAATTACAGACGTATAAAAGAATTACCTGACAATAGTCTAAGTAACTTGATATTTTTTCGTGTGCAATGAAAATCCAGGAATCACTTTTATATATAAACTACAAAAGCTTTGAAACGTCGATGCGCACACTGCAAAGACTTTGAAAGATCTCGTCCATTGCGTAACGTTCTCTAGTTTTTAATATAAACCATTGCGATCTCATTATTTTACAGTATGACTGAGAGATGATATCCTACACGTATAATTCGTGGGTTGCCATAGGTTCTAATATACTGTATCTGTCCTTGAAGAAGCGCATTGTTAGAAAGTTCACCAGTAGGTATAATTATCCCGGAGTAAAACAATGATTTCCAAGAAGAAATACTAATCACAAAACTGCAATCTTATATAGCGTTTAGTAACTTATCTATCTTATTATTTCCTGATAGAGTTAGTCAGTTTAGATAATTTAAACATTAAATTGTCAATAAATATTTATGAAATATTACTATAACTGAATTCTTATAATTACTACTGGAACAAAACTGGTGCGTTAATATAAAATATATATGTACTAACTGTTGTTCCAAAAGCTATAAATCCGTTTTGACATGTATACGTAGCGATAGAGTCTGCCTTATGTCCAGTCACAGTAACTAACGCGCCAGATACTGTCGGTGGCTCAGGGCACCAATCGAACAGACATTTAGGAGCTTGTCCGTCCCATATACCCTCATTTCCGCACTCTCTCTCCGGATCCCCTACAAGGGTATAATTTTCACGGCAAGAGTACACTGCTATAGCTCCATGTGTCGTTCTACCGTCTTCTAAAGTTACGTCACCGTCTTGTATTGGTGTCAGTGCACCGCAGTCGACGTCTGAAAGTTAATTTAAATTATTTATCACTGTTATAATTCATCTTAGTACAACCATTTTAATCAATCATAGTCATAGTTATACAAGTTAATACAATTCAGTGGCTATCATGGTATAGGTCAGGGGCCGGCAACCCGTGGTCCTTGCGTGGCTGTTTTATAAATGAAAGTTTAATATAAGTACTGTCTTTCCCCGAAACGCGACATCCCGAAGAGTGTCAGTATAACAGGTTGTTTTAACTACCCTACCACCCGCAATATTTATTACCATTGAGTAAACTAGCATTATATGGTCCTAGCCTGGCAAAAGGTTGCCGATCACTGGTATAGGTGATATCCAACTAAGAACTGATAGAAGAACTTTTTGACTCTGAAATTATGCATTTTGCAAAGCAAGCAATAGTAGAAATACATACATATCGGATTTAAAAAAGTATATTCGTATTATTTTCTAATTTAACGTATAGCCATTCTGGCATCGCTTTGCTATGGCGAAATACGTAATCGGGGTGCGAATTTCAGCGCAGGAAAGGTGAGAAAACTTTTATTAAATGGAGCGAGGATCTACAGGAGACTACAAGAACGGTTAAAACGGTACTAGAACTGTTTATTACTGGAACCTGCCTTTGTACAGGAAAGTGGTGTAAATTGGAGAAGGCTACTTCCGATAGAAAACTAATATTAGCGAACAAGAATAGTTTTATAACACCTCTTTGCAATGATTCTTTCTAAGTAAACGTTGAAAACTGATATGTTTTAAATTTACTTAGGAACTTTTCTGTTGCGGACAACGTTTAACATGAATATAGTGTTTAATGACGGGTCAAATAAATGGCGATAATAAACAAATTGTGGTAAATGTTTCCAAATATCATTAAGTAATTATTGTCGTTGCACCATTAATACCTCGCTGTTTATAGTATAATTAAGGTTCTAGTAAAAGTTATAACGGATGGGGAACTATCTGCGAATATACTATAGAGTAATTAGTTTTTTTGAATTATTATAATAATTAATGGAAGTGGGACACTGTTAACCTGTTATTACACTATCGTCAATTATATACATTTTTTGCGACCAAAATTGCAAGTAATTAAAACTGTCCTGATTGCTGTTGGTTTTTTTTTATGACACTAGCTGGTTTTTATTAAATCTATCTTTGTTTCGGCGAAGAAAGAGCATATACTCGGTGAAAAAGATTCCGTGGACACAATATAAAGAGTAATAATTTACAAGACACTGGCATAAATTTAACAACATAACTTTTAAAAATTAATTCAATATAAAAATCGCGTTATTTTTAGTCATTATAGGTCACTACTTTCAACACGTAATTTGAAGATACCGCTACTGTCAATTTATAACGAAAAAATTAACTTTATTCGAATTCTATTTAACAGTATGAGGGACATACCGACATACATATGCACCACCGCTCACCCATACCCTTTGTCTATAAAGACAAATAAAATTTTACGTTCCTAACTTTTAAAAACCTATCACGTCTTCTTATGCCATGTTTGTTTCAATTAAACCTATATAGTTGCTCATTATGAGATTATGAACGTTCTTACTAATTATTGCAAAATGCACATTTTTCACTTTATATCAATATCATTGTTAATCGTTCAGTATCGGATTTAAGCTTTCTTTAATTCGGGAGTGCTATAGCCATGACGTCATTTATAATTCGATCTCGCAAAGACGTTCCGAGTATAAAATCTCACTTGTGTTTTAAGTGACACTTGTCAAAGACTTCCGTCATATGAAAAAGGCATATAAATATTAAAAATTGCAGAATAAGATTAATTAAGATAAAAAGGTTAGTACTGAATACATACATCTGCAACTAGGAGCGGCTCCAGACCAAAATCCATCTCCCCTGCACTCCCTTATTTTGTCTCCAAGTAACATGTGACCTTGTGGACATTTGTAGGTAATCGCGGACCCAACTAAATAGCTGTTCCCTTCGATGGTCGTATTCAGTAGTTTGTCCGGACTACCGCATGAAGGTGGCACTGTTGAAGAAACGGTCGCGCTATAACTGCTTAGTTTTACGGATTTTATAATTATTAGCATCTTAGTACATTACCAAAATTAAATTAAATACCGTCGCAATGCACACAAAATATTAAAACTAAAATTTAAATTTGATGTGTTAATATGACCTGATATTACAATTAATGAAATTACCACATCTCAACTTGTATTTTAAAACTTAACATATAATATTATAGAAGTACACTTATCCCCGTATTTACATGATTCCGCTATTAAAGCGATGATAGCTCAGTGGTAGTGTATATGGACTCCGCGTCAAGGGATGTGAGTACGAATCCACCTATAATGAGCTTGAACTTTCGGTGAAGGAAAACATCGTGAGGAAACCATAGCATGGTGGTAGGGCTTTTTCTAATACCCGCCTGGCTAGCTACCACGCTCAAGTTGAAAATCTGTCGCCAAATACCAATAGGTGTGTTCCAGCAGTTGCACTTGAGTCAGTCCCTCCACAGGTTTGGGATGTTTACCAACTTGGGCCGTATTGCCACTGAAATTCAAGAGATTATGGCCATAACGCTAAACCTTGACTATATACAAAAATACGGTTTATAAATTAACGAATTCAGGAAAACTTATAAAAATATATAATATATATAATTGCATATTCGCATATACATATCGTGAAATATTTCTATATGTCTCATTTATTTGGCAACACTGTTGGCAATAACGGAAGTCTCCTTGTATTGTGAAATACAATATACATTGAGGGAAATATGTACGTACATACGCAAACACAAAGTAGTTCATAGTAGGCCAGCGTAATAAAGTACATATTTTTGATTACGAGTGCGAGTTTATGTATTAGAACTGGTAATTTTATAATATTTTTGGCGTTTTTATGTGTAATTTATGTTCAATTATAAAGTTTTTCTTGTTTAGCTTTAGTCAAAATATTGACAGAAAAATGTAAAGAAATAAAAGTTATATTAGTGGAAACAAAAACTAATATATTGGATCGTTTGTGTAGTAGACATAGAACCACGGGTGTTGTAAAATTAAATGAAGCCACAATGAAAACAATAAGAATGAACTTATTACATATATAGTTTCTTGAACTTCTAGATTTCTTTGTTTTATTTTTGTTCCTTATCAATGAATTCAATAGGTAGGTTTTTAAGATGCTTTACTTTTGTTTTACTTAAATAAATGAGCACATTGTGAGAGTTTATTTCGTTTGACACGGTTTACATAGCAATATCGGGGATTTTTTTTACACGTTTTTGTCGGAAAGCTATCCTCAGATTAAATAGGGAAATAAGTGTAGTTAAATTTACATAATTACTATAAGTGGTTTTTCTTACCACTACAAAAATAGCCGAAGGTGACTTTGAGGCGAAGAAATACGTTGTGTGAAAATAAGAAATAAAAACAATCGGATAAATTTAATTAGAAAAGTGTTCTGAAAGTGTTTCACTGTGAAGATTATCATATACCTATACAATCTGGGAAATGTGTGAAATATCATATTTGGTGTACGAGGAAACAAAATAAACTAAATGAGCTTACTTCATACCGCCATTCTTTCTTAACCTAATTGTATTCAATTCCGATATATTGTCGATAAATACTAAACAGTTAATATTAACATATCAATTTATTTTTGCTACGAAAAGTGTATTAATTTCCTATTCATTTGCAATACTTTTAATAGCTTCAATTAATATTTCAAACTAGTTCTTTTAAACTGCTTTTGTTATTATTTATTGTTGCTCAAGCGTATAATTAAAATGTGATTAAGATCTTAATCAACATTATGAAATACTGTTGCATTGACGAACTTAAATTATGCAAATTCTGGTAAATACTTTACGATGCATGAGAGAGCGCCGAGCGATGCACACAGCTTTGATACTGTATGAGTTTTAATTACAATAAATTATTACGTATAGTATAAATGCATTCGTTTATACCCATTTGCATGTAAGAAATTATTTCTGAAATGTCACAATTTTATTAATGAATATATACAAATAATTTTATAAAAATTTTATAATGATGAAATTTCATAAACCGTTTGGATTTAAACTTCGTTCACACATGTGCAACCATTGTACCATACATACCCAACTGTTCAATATCGAGGTAGCTTTAACTATGCATTCACTTTGCAAAACTATCTATATTGAAGTCCAGTTTTATTGCATGACAAGAATATACTCTACTACTTACTTTGCCAATCTCTCATTTAAATGAAAACTCATTATTCGGATTTTCTTTACACATTAGTTAATTAGTAGAAAAATTGTAGCAAAAATAAAATTAGAAATTAAAGTTAAAAATACAATAGTTATAAAGCAAATGAAAAGTTAAAAAATTAATAAATATAGGTAATAAACAAATAAACACAAAACTCAAAGTAATACTCCTATCGTAAAGAACAAAAATAAATAATATATCGCGGTACACTATTTAACTTAAAGAAAATCTAACCTATATCAGGAAAATATACGGAAAGAAATTATAAAATTATAATAATTTCAATAGAATATTGAAACTGGCAGAATACCCTCGCCACGCAATTCGCCTAGGCCAATCAGAATAAAGTAGATATGTACCTATAGGAGTGACACTCACGGTACTGGCAGATCCAGTGGAGGTAATCCAAATTACAGCCGACGTCGTTCCACAGCCAGGCTCGACCGCCGTCCAGCATCACGCAGTTCTGTTCACCATTGTAATTATTCGGCTGGTCCTTCCCCCAGGTCGGCTTCTGTACTGTTTCTCCTGTGTAAAATATTTAAAATAATTTTCAATGAGGATCTAATATTGAATCCAAATTTACTCCTACCAGTGAAGAAGAAAGTAGTTGTGAAATCTTTTAAAATTATTTAAATTTATACTGTATTGTTTCATCAAACCAATGAACATCGCTTTTTTATAGTGCGTAGGTTTAGCGTTATGGCCATAATCTCACTTGACTTTAAGTGACGATACCGCCCAAGTTGGTAGACATGCGAAACCTGTAGAGGGCTTGGCTCTCAAGTGCAACTACCGGAACACACCTTTTGGTACCTGGCGGTACATTTTCAACTTGAGGGTGGTTGCTAGCCAGGTGCGCCCTAGAAAAAACCCTACTACCATGCTATGGTTTCCTCACGATTTTTTCCATCACCGTAAGCTCAAGCTCATTGTAGGTGGATTCGAACTCACGTCCCTTGACGCGGAGTCCGTACACACTACACCTGACATATCATCGCTTCGATTTTATCGCTTCGCTTTTTCGCTTTATCGCAAACATTAAGATAATGTCTGAGTAGATAAAGACAAAGGTATGAAGTAATCACTCACCGTTCACCCACTTCCAAGTTCTCGAAGTAACTCCCGGTTCTTTCTGTGCTCCAATCCAGACGAGTTGAGTTTTCAACTTAGGTTTTCTTCGTTCCAACTCTTGAATTAAGAAGCTTGATGTTGCGCCCTAAACGACCAATTCAAGACGTTAGTATCTCTTGTCTTATCAAAAGAGTTATTAACATATTTTAATTTAATTTAAATGCAGATAATACTTAATACACTATAAGTATCGGAAAATGCATTTGAAATGCATGACAAGACTGTTAAAAGCGTTTCTGTTAACATTATATATGAACTAGCTGTATCCGCGACTTTGTTCGCGTGGAACTAAAATTATTGAATATTTTTTGCCAGTATCTTTAATTTCTTTCAAAACATCTTTTCTCCTTTTCATGGCAGCGTGATGTAAAATAGCCTTAAAGCTTTCCTAAATGATTGCTCTACTAAATACAAAAAGATTTCTTGTCATCGGACTGATAGTTCCTAAGTTTAGCTCGTTCAAACAAACAGACTTCACACAGAACACACACAGAACAGTGTGTTCAGGACAGAACTCTTCTGTATGATTTTCGAAAGTAAATTACTTTAATTGCTGTTTGATAATGAGTGAAACGTTATCATCCATATTCATTGGATTGAAAACGGCTATGCATAAATAATGGCTTTGCATTCCCATTCCTTACTTACATAGTTGTTCTCCGGTTTTCTAACATTTACGATTTCTAGTACTATTACTTTGGCATATTGATTAGTGGCAAAGATTAGATGAAAATAAATTTCTTGACCATGACGAGAGCTTTTGTTTTAGGACAGTGACAATATATCTATTGTTAGATTCGGGTAACGAAGCGCTATTAGGATTGTAGTAAAGTTAATATTTCGTATGTTTGAATGCTACCAAGGACTTTGATATTAATTAATAGACCCTCATAAATGCAACATACTATATTGCTGCATTCTTGGTGGTTTAGCAATTTCAGTATTAACTTTTTTTTAATGCTACTCTTTTATCTTGTTATTCAAGAATCAATAGAATCTTATTTACTTGGAATCCGTGAATTAAGTCGCCGCCGTGGCTCTGGCATTGCTTTCTCGCCTCTTCGAATGATCCTCCCTTTGCCACGTTAAACTCGTAACAATTTCTGGAGAAGGCTGCCAGTTCAATTTCCGCTGATGCACCAACGGGCGCGCAACGGTCGTTCGAGAATTCTATATGTTTAATAAAAAGACGTCATTATTTTTACGTATTCATATAGTTAAAACTATTATAAGCTAATAAAATTGACGTTTAAAGTGTTATTTAGTGAAGTTATAAATTAGAAAAAGGTTGTTTATGTTGATCACAGAAGGCATCATATTTTCAAATGAGGCTGTAGTTATAATTATTATTTTATATTTTTGCTGGGATCGATGTATGCAGGTCAAAAAAAGTTGTATAATAGTTGCCATTATTGTCGTATACAATTTTTTCTACCAATATTTTAATATAGTTTTAAATTCGAATTAACAAGATTAAGCTACTAATTTAATAACCAACTTATATGATATATGATATACTATTGATACTTAATTTGATTTCCCAGGCGTACAAGAGATTGGGTTATGATCAAACGTCTAATATTTCGTTTGTCTATACAAAAATAAAGTTGTTTTTAAAATCGATTTTACGACGCTAATGCAAAATAAATGGCGTCAATTCTATTCCCACGTATTCATTGTTGCTAAAACTTTAACAAGATGGAAATACTATTATTATTTGGTACTTTAGTGAGACGGTTCAAGTACAATGTAGAAATATAAAAAAGAGCAGACCTTCCGTAGTAAAAACCTCGACCTCGCACAGCGACAACGATCCTTCTACTCCGACAAGCTGCAGAAACACATGTTGGCCAATCAAGGGTCGAGCACATGTGAACGTCTTAGTGACTCCTTCATCTAAGAAACAGAAAAAAAATCGTTAAAGGGCTTAGTCATAGAAATAACATCCGATTGTGCTTTTATCTACACAATGTTTTTTCAATGTTTCATTCGTATAGGTACGCGATAATTTCACGTAATATATTCCAGAGAGATTTATTTACGCCACAATGAACGGAATTTGCATATCACACGTTGTGGTTACTGTTTGGCACATTGGCTTTTAGCGCATCGGATTAGAGAGGGATATCCTCCATTATGTTACAGGCTGCCTAATGGATTCACATGGACTTTACTCTGCATTTTAATCAAATTAATTTTGTCTAAATTGTTGTAAAGGTATGGCTAGCAGCTGTAAAATGCATTTATTTTTTAATAGAATAATCAAAAGCGATATTGCTATGAAAAATAAAAAATAAGCTACTTTGACATAATTGCATGATATTTAAATAGTATGCGTTCCGATTAGTAAAAAAACGAGGTCTAATAAAATAAACCCACAACAGTAAAATAGAATACCTAATGCCTAACTACCCGATATTAACTATTATGTTGTTTTTAAGTTTAAAGAACTTAACTAATAATTATATTGTTTGTAAAAATTAACCTATCTACCTAAAGTAATTCATTTAATGGATAGTTATAACACACTTGTACCGTTATAACTACAATCCATTTATTGTCCTTCTAATGATTAATTTATTTATATTAATCTTTTCTTTTCCTTAATTTTAGCACTTTGATATCTGTTGATCCCGACACGCGACACATCTGAATGTAGGATTTTGTACACCAAGTGTATGATGTCTGTCATTTAGTCGATACAATCGTATTCTACTGCCTTTATTTTTTTTATATTGTGTACTTATATAAAGTATTTAATTTTTCTAGTAGAATATATTGTTTACACTTAAACAATTCAATTCAATTTTATACTTCATTTATTGTTATACAATGTCGTTACTTTTAAATTAGAACTTAATAATTAAATATTTATTTTATTTTTACTATTTTATCGTTATTCTTAAGCCCTGTAGAAATACATGATAATAGTGTTCATTATTCTGTATGAAATGAGTGAAAGATGATGGTATGAACGAGGATGTATGAAAGAGCTAAATTATAATATTATTTTAGGTTACGATGGGGCTGGTATAACTACGGTTAAAAGCCCCTAAACAAAATAAAGAAAAAAAAAAAAAAAGTGTTCATTATAAGAAAAAATACATTAAGGTCGGTTTAGCGATACGATTTCAAATTACGGGCGTTTTATGATACGAAAATAATAACAAAAACTTTTAAAATACGGTGGAAACTTAATCTAAAATCACGCGATTTATAGACAAATTTCACAAAACTTCAAAATTACTATATTATAATACACACATTTAACAAAACATACAGTTTTGATATATCTATTTATCTATACATGAATAGAAGACTTTTTTTATACTTTATAACGTTATGGCTACAATTTCATTAGATGTCAAGTGACAAGTTGGACACGCTAAGCCTTGTGGAGAGAATGACTCTCAAATGTAACTGCCGGGACATGTCAATAAGTATTTGGCGGTAGTTTTTTAACTTGTGTGTAGTAGCTATTCAGATAGGTATTAGAAAAATCTCAAGCACCATGCTATGGTTTCAACACGATGTTTACTTCCACCGGAAGCTCAGACTCATTGCAGGGATTCGAATGCATTGACGCATATTCCGTATACACTACCAACTGAGCCATATTTGCTTCTGTCAGTTATCACCAAATCTCCAAGATCATCTGACTTGAATATTGGCTTGCATCTCAGATAAAAAATATTAATTCAATTTAGGCACTGGGAAGATGCTTATGAACGTCAAAACTCAAAATTACCACCGGTTGGGGAAATAACCTAGTCATCGAGAGAGACCGACAAGAAACTCGATCTGGTTATATTATCTTTTTAGGTAGTTATTCGTATATTTATAAACGAGGAAAAATTTAAATACATTTACAATAGTTTTCATATATTCCGTTTATAAAGTTTCTTCGGCCCGGGCGGTTAAAGCGAAGTCAAAGCCACCAGCTTTTATATTAATATAAATGATGAGTAAAAGACATTTTATCTAAAGTTTAATCTATAAAAGGTATGTATAAAATAAGGAAAGCACTTTATTTCCATGATATTCTTCGAGCTAAACCAAGTTTAAAAAGGCAATCTAGTCTCCGTCGCTTGTTATATTGTATTTGTAATGCGCCATATATTGGGTATTATAAACGAATATCTGGGCGAACGAGGCAAGTTTGGTGACACAAAAAAAAAAAAAAACACTGAAAGTGCATACATTATCTAAATACGAAATCAGTTTCATAATATTAGATATGCAACCTTTTATACGCGGTCGAGTATGAAGGCAATTTTCAAGGATATTTATACAATAAAAAAGAACGAATAGTTTAATTATTATGTGTATAGCAATTAATAGGTGATTCTTTTTTTACGGGGAGATGCATTTAGGCCTTCTGTCCCTGATGGGTAGGGAGGGGTATGTGGGATTCACCCGGCGGCTCGCAACGCTGGGAATATCCACTAAAACCCCGCTTCTCCTGTCGCCTATAGGGCAGGGGAATAGAAACTGTGTTGCTCCTCGGCAGCCGCTAGTTCCTTGAGAGTAACCCCTCCTGGGTAGTTTTTTAACAAGGTTTTCTTCCTCGAGAGCCGGGCGGTTAAGTTAAGCCCGTCAGTCCTATCGTAGGCGCGATATGCGTCACTCGCAATCAACAGCACTCCGACGGGATTAGGAGACTAACGGTGGGGACAAGGTAGGACGCCTTGCCCGCTTTACCGACGGTAGTGTTAGAACACGTCGAGCTCTTTCCATGAGGAGGAATGCCAGGATAACTCCGCCTGATCAAGGATCAGGGTATCAGCTGCCGCTCATCTTGGCCGGACGTTGGCCGGGGTGCACCACTTGAAGGTCCTAAATATGCACCGCCAAGTATATAAAATATAACCTATATTATCATGGCTATGTTCTAGCGTTCACAATGTTCACACCAATGAAGGCGATTTTTTCGTTCCACATGCTTGGAAGCGTTATATTAATATTCAAGTTGGATAGAGTATGGACGTACGCTCGTGGAAGGGTCGTTGTGAGTTTGACGTGGGTGAAAATAATGTCTTTTTTTTGTCTTTTTATTCTGTACATTATTACAGATTTTCGAATGTTCTACTCAGGACAGTGGGACAATTTTAAAAGTGTGTACTCGTTAATAATAAATTTTAATTTTGAACGTCAAAATCATAGTACCTATTCAGAATTAATAATTATCAAAGTGATTAAAAATAAGAATGGTTCATTTCAATTTCGAATATCAAATTACTGAGAACTGATAGTTATTAAATTATTAATGTAGTATGTCAAATTTAAATTTAGTACAGATAAATATTTGAATATAACATTTTATTTTTGTCGTTCGAACCTTATATTCATTTATCTTCTATAAAAAACAATTAAACTAAAGAAAGGAGTGAAGGATCTTCCAAAGTTATTGATTGAGCTGTATTAGCTGTATTAAAACTGTATTAGTATGTCTGTTATAACTGTCAGTCATGTATATCAGTCACATTTCTCGTAAACTGATTATAATGTTTATTTTTTAGTATTAATTAATTATGTGAGCCCTTGTAAAATCATATTTGTATTGACACACTTAAAAAAAAACAGTTTTCTTTTATTGTGAATCTATTCACAATTTGTAAAAATATAAACTAACGTTTTAATATTGTACATTTTATTAATAAGTACCTGGAAGGCCGAGCTTACTCGGTACTCTTTTAACGTATGGATATTTTTGAAAAAAAAAAAACAATTAGTTACGAATGACATTCTAATTGAACATCCACATTTTACAAACAGGTATTGTTTCTTTTTTTCAATAATTTTCTAAAAAAAACCTTGTTACCAAAAATACAACTACACAGATGAATTCATAAAGCTAAAATCATTGCCATACAAAATTTCATCTGAATCGTTACAGACGTTTCGAAGGTATCTTCAAAATACCTTCGAAATGGCTGTAACAATTTATTATTCATTTATGCATATACATATATACAAGAATTGCACACTTTTATTATGTAATAATAATATTATTAATATATTGTACTTTATAAACGTTAAACTTTATACGTGAATCGTAAATAAAAATATTATTTCAAGGAAGTGCTTATTTCAATTTATCACGATAAAATTACTATAAAGGCACGAATGTATTGTTATGTAATAGACAATAACTCCGATGGCCTCAGTGTTACTGCACAATAGACAACAATGAAAGATTTCAAGCACTATTCTAACAATACGTAGTCTTGTCGTGAATAAGCCTGGGTGATGTACAGCGTATTCAAGTGAAGACTATTATCCCAACTTTAGAAAATCCATTAATTATTATAATGTTGTTTTTAGTTGTCGGTCAGTAGGTACTACACGCGTGCTTCATCGTATACTATTTACTAGCTCCGTCCGCAACTTTGTTCGCGTGAAACTAAGAATTATTTCATAATTTTTGCCTTTTATTGTAACCCTTTTTTCAATAGAGCTTTGTTCCTGTTGGCGGTAGCATGACGTCCAATAGCTGAAAACCTTTTTTAATTATTGCTCTACCAAATACATTATATTTTTAATTCGAAGGTTAATTCCGAAGATTAGCTCGTTCAAATAAGCAATTTTCCGTTTTTTAATATTAATTAATAAAGACTATTTCTCAAATATTTTTTTTGTGTCAGCGCTATGTCTCTCTCGATTCTTTAACTTTAAAATTAACGATTTCAATGCTTTAAAGCTTATGCGTTGTGCTATTAGCGGAACATTAATGAATAACTTAGAATTCGTGTTTTCATTTTTGGTAAGCTGTTTACATGTATAAGGTAAAATCTATCAAAAATCTATTTATTTAACTATCATAACTTTTCTTAGATTGTTATGATTCTAAGTGCAAACGGTATCTATTACGAAATGAATGAAATAAGTTATAAGTTCACACGGGTCGGCTTATTAATTAATTAATCTTATTTCTATAATATATCTGATTTTGAGTAATTTAATTATAACTATTTATCTTGAATATATACTTAAATAATGATTTTATGAGGAAAGATTTTAAGTAAATACTAAAATATATAGATTTTTGAAGCGATGACAGCTTAGAAGTGTGTACGGACGCCGCGTCAATGGACGTGAGTTCGAATCTCTGCTATGAGTCTGAGCTTTCGGTGAAGGAAAACATCTTAATGAAACCTTTGTACGGTGGTAGGGCTTTTTGTAATGCCCACCTGGCAAGCTACCACCCTGAAATTGAAAAACTGCCACCAATTAACTAACTATAGGTGTGTTCCGGCAGTTGCACTTGACAAGACTTAGCGTGTCCACCATCTTCTACCACATTACCACTTGGCATCACGTGCAATTGTACCCATAACGCTACATATTGTAGTTCAGTTCATCGGTTAATCGTTTAGATTTTAACAGTTAAATTGCATATGTGGTCATAGTCCTTAAGGTGAGAAAATATCATCACACCGTGAGACTTTTATTAGAGCCATAAAGTTGTTTGAGGTCATTCACAGTATTTCAAGAGATAAAAAAGCATTCGGTGGATTTAAATTTAAGTCGCCAGAAGAATATTGTAATATCGATTTGAAACACCGAATTTTATACGCAGTAGATTACAGTTTTTTATAACCATAATATTTGATACTTTTTTATTATTATTTTATTAATCGTTTGTATTGCTTCATAAATATCTCAAATAATAAGCTGTTTACAAATTGATGAATTCCGGAACGGAGTTACTCATAGTTATCGTTCCGATTTGTTTGCGGGCTGAGAGTCTAGACCGAGAAAAATTTAACAATGAAAACAGTCGCCAAAACTGACCTCCCTGAATTTTCAAGGGAATTACCGATCACCTAGGAAAATTAAAAGTTTTTGCGATCAATTCAGCTTGCTTTTAGTTTCGAGAATACCCAAAAATATTGTGATTTTTAAAATGTTATTGAATCATTACTAAATACAAACACGAAAAGGATATAGCGAAAGGAACTCCGTTCCAACCGGATGTCCGTAAGACAACTTTCTAATTTTTTCTAAGAGATAATAAATAAGCTGAAAACGTTGATTGAAATATTTTATTTTGATGTGAAACATCAAAGCGCTTTGACATTAAGAGCGAGCTGTATGCCGTTACGGCAAACGGTATGACGCTATCTTATGTTGTCAAGCTACGGTAAGACTTCATGGCCTCAGTATGTGAAATGCATATTGTTATTATTTTGTACCATATTTATATTATTTGTTTTTATTCATTATAAATTCAAACATTTACTTCAATATTTCACATCTGCTAATTGCCGACATAAGTGAAAAGATAAAACTTTAAAGTAACAGGGATTTTTTAATATTCAAAATAATCGTATTATTGTAAATTAAAATTTAACTATTTGTAAATTAAAATCATTAATGTTGAACTCGTTTTCACGTCTACTGGTATTCTGAATACCAATAATATATATTTTTTTATGGTTCATATTTGTTCATCAAAACGCAGGGCGGACTGCACCAACCCATTGCTAAATATTAACAAAATTTAATTGACATAATAATTAATATACTTCCATATTATTAATACATAGTGTTGGTATTTACATAATCTATGAACTTAATTTGCAGTATTATTTGAAGTTCTTACCATAACCTCGACCAACGCGCCTAATTAATATTCGCGTCAGAAAATAAATATAGAGAAATTCAAACATGTTAGATTTTGTAGCATCTCAATGTGGAGCGGGCCAATATTAGGATTGATTCCTAACATAGTACAATACCATTATTGCCCTTGCAATCAATCGTGCATCAAACTAGCATTCAGCCATGATTCATGCTATGATTCAACTACTATACGGTTTGATAATAGTTGGGTATAACTAACTATTGTTGGTAACATCGTTATTATTACTGTGGGAACAGTTTATATCAATTGTTATATATATATATATATAGGTTTTTAGAAAGCGCTAGTTTTTCTTGAGGCTTTCTCGAGTGCAATAAAATCAATACATTAGCATAATTTACGAATGAAGAAGATAGTGTAGAATTGTTGGGTTAAAATGTAATATCTGTTAGCGCAGTGGTAATTAGCCGTATTGATAAAATGATTGCTGATTCGATCCCCATCCATTATTAATATTTATGTAATAGAATCGTATATTATCAGGATATTTATATATGATAACTGTATAAGTATTGTTAGCGAAATTGTATCGCTCTGCAAAAAATCCTCGAGCAAGTTTCTCGATGTGGCCCAAGATGGTCGACACGCTAAGCCTAGTGGAGTAACCGGCTTTCAAGTGCAACTGCCGGAATACAAGTATAAGTATTTGGCTGCAAATTTTCAACTTGGGGGTAGTAGCTAGCCAGGCAGGCATTAGAAAAAACCCTACTACTATGCTATGTTTTCATCACGATGTTTGCCTTCACCGAAAGCTCCAGCTCATTATAGATAGATTCGAATTCACGTCCCTCTACACGGCGTCCATACACACTACCAACTAAACCACCATCGCTTCCAGTCTAGGTAAATTAGAATTGAAAAGTATGAAAGCTGTTCCTGGTAGAGACCAGAGAGCAATACGGCTTGAGTGTCGCAGTGGTGTATTGAAGTAGGTATTTCACGATCCTTGTAACCTTATGAGTCCTACCTAACGCTTCTCTCGTATCCGCCTGAGACCGGGTACTGCGTTTACGATTTACGAGAGTAAGTCCATAAAGAGGTTTTTTTTCACCACGTCATAAAAAGGTAGCCTTTTAATGTAAAATACTATTTAAATATAAAATATCACCGAAAATAGGTTCTTAGAGATCTATTACATACACATGTCTAGATAAATTACTCAATTTTTTAGCTTTTCATCGTAACATGGAAAAATGTACGGTGGTATAGGTCTTTATCTAATGCGCAATGTTTATGAACTTCTACATCGCAACGCGCAAGCGTATTACCTGGGCTCACGCCAAGGCGTGAGTGATATGTGGTGACTCATCGGGTGCTAATCACCCAACACTATCCACTAAAACGCATCACGGCAACACTTTACATTCCCGTATTGCCAGAGAACAGGAACAGCGCCCACGCTTCTTCTAGGACTAGCTACCATCTTCAAATTGAAAATCGGCCCCGGAATTCCTATACGTGTGCTCAGCAGTTGCATTTGAGAGCCAGACCTTGCACTAGGCTTAGCGTGTCCACCATCCTGAGCCACATCGTCACTTAACGTCTGGTAAGGTTGTGACCATAAAGTTAAACATCTATTTCATATATAAAAACTCTTAAAATTGTACATTGTTTAGTATACCAAATTCAATAACGAAATTTAACTCGAATTCATTGTTACTATTCGTACTATCTTTATTATATCTCAGGGCGTTAAATTGCCTTGGGTCTAGGACGCCATGAAACCTAAGTCCGTAATTGCCAATAAGTAAACAATTCGACTTGAGAGAAATTTGTGAAACTTTACCAGTATAGCTGCATTGGAATAACAAATGCAGAAGCTGTCCGATACCAAAATTTGATTCTCATTGTCTCACTAATCCGCTAATTATCCTGTTTAGTCTACCGGCAGAACTCTCCGGAGCGGATCTCGAGTCTTGACGTCTGAACTTCTGATAAAGGGAATCTTACCGATGCAACCAGGGTATGACGGCTTAGTAAATTTAATACTGGACCGTTATTCTCGAGCTGGAAATCTGGTTTCAATTATTTTAAACAGCGATGAATATGATTAGCATTTTCATTAAATTATATTTTACGTTATGATGATATTAAATGTGTATTTACTTTTATATTATGTAATTAAATTTTTGGTAATTATTGTAGAATTTTAAATAGATCCCGTTAGTAAAATAAAGCTGTATTAAAATGTATAGGTAATGATTAAGACATGATTATATATAAAGTTTGTCTATTTATTACTCAATGCTGTAAATACGGATGAATGAATTAGGATGAAATTTGACACACAGTTTTGTAACTGGATTAACACATAGGATATGTTTTATTCCAGAAATTTTTCTTTTGGTTATTTAGACTAAAGACATGTTTGTTAGACTTCATTGTAAAGATTACGCGGGAGAAGTTGCGGGTAACAGCTAATATGTTATAGAGAGCGTATCTCGCACGATACTAAGTTCCATTTGCAAGTCAGTAGAAATATATAACTATAATATATATTTAAAAATTCGTAAGTTAATTAGAAATATAAAAATATCGGCACTATTGGGATGTACTATTAACTGATAATTCATATTCCGCAACATTATTATATTTTGAAGGAGCTATGGAAATAGCCGCCATAGCGCCGTGTGGCACACATTCATTTAAATAAACGAAAGATAAAATAATATGTGCCAAGCCGATATTGATACATCAATACCAACCTTACTACATTAGACAGGATTTTATAATATTTTTATTACAATCTTAAAAATAATAAGAAACGTATTTTCAAGACCATTTTTATTTTTTTACAGACAATATTAAAACCTATGATTTTATTTTTATCTTCATACTTATTTAAAACAAAATGCTTATGCTATTATTGATTATTAAAAGAGTAACAACATTTAATTATTCTGATATTCGTAATAAATTAGTCTTTCTCAATTTAGAGACCGGTTTCAAATGGAATTTAGATCGGAGTTATATTATTGGAATAAGTGGCTATAAGCGTATGTGAAGCCTCAGTTAAATTTCCATTCAAAGGGCTCATCCGTCCGATCTGGTAGTACATCGATAATCCGATTATTACTGCATCAGGTGACGTCAACAATACATTATAGTCCGACTCAGTATTATAATGTAAGTTCTGAATCTATGTAATCATACTTTAGCTGTTGATATCTGATACCTACAAGTAAGCCATGCCTGTTCTTTACTATGGCTACGTATCCACTTAGCATTAACAACATTCACTGACTGTGGTTATTCCCGTTGTACTTTTTTATAATTTATAGGTTTAGCGTTAAGGCCACAATCTCATCTGATTAATCATCATCAGATGTAGCCCAAAATGGTGGGCACGCTCAGCCTTGCGGAGAGACTGACTCTCAAGTGCAACTGCTGGAACACACTTATAGGTAATTAGTGGCAGATTTTGAAGGGTGGTAGTTAGCTACGTGGGCATTAGAAAAAGCTTTACTAGCATTATTTGGTTTCATCACGATGTTATAACGCGGCATACGTACACACTACCAATCGCTTTAATAACTTCAACTGTTTAAACAACGACGCTATGTGGAACATATCGTATGTTTTCTCTAACAAATGTCGCTTTAACTCGTTCCATGATTCTATCTGCGGTCAATTCGATATTTTGAACGAATACGCTGCCGGGTCAACCGTCAATTTGACAAATAGCCAATCGCTTTTTATTCAGAGGTATTTTAGATCATCCACTATTTTACTAAAACCAATATTCACTTTATATATTAACGCACTATATATATATATATATATATATATATATATATATGTTTTTAATTATAATTACGTATTTCTTCCGCAAGTGTGTATTATATAAAATTCCAATATGATAATTACTCTTAGTTGTAATTGGACTTGGTTGATGGCATTGTTGCGCATATCTATGTTAATATTATAAAACGGAAAGATTTGTTTGTTTGGATGCGCTAATCTTAGGAAAAAAAAGTCAGATATAAAAAATATTTTTGTATTTGGTAGAGTAGTAACTGAGTAAGGCTTTTGTATCACTACTGTGACAGTTTTAGAATAAGTTTAACCTACTATTAAATGCTATAAATTAATTAATTTGTTCACCCGCACTTATATTTATATTTTTATTTATACTTATACATACTTATATTTTTTATAATCATAATACGATTTAACAACAAACGAAACTTCAATGTTTTTAAAAATATAGAAAGTTATTCGAGTTATTCGTAACAAGGTCAGTATATGATTAAAATTCTTTTAAGGCTGTCAATTAATAACGGACATACACCGATGCCTACGGACATTTTGCAATCTACATTGTCTATAATGGAATACAAACGAAGAAGTACTTGGACTAATTAACTACTCTCTGTAACGGGTACGTAATAAACGTCATTATGTTAAATAGTAACATAATTATGTAAAAAAAAACGTGATACCTTCATGTCAGATTACATAATAAGCGATATGTAACGTCTACCGGTTTTTATTCTATTTAGTTCAGGTTCAACTGTGTAATTAGGAAAAGAAATCATATTTCGCAAATGGATTTCCTTATTATATGAGCGTACTCGGTAAGTATTCATTATCCTACGGTAGATTAATAAAACAATAAATAAATTAATTACAAAATATTTACGCGCATATGGGCTTAAAAAAGGTTTCAGTACCAATTCAAATAAATTATTAAGATTTAAAAGTTTATTTTTTAATTATTAAGATTTAAATATATAAGAATATAATCAATTGTAGAGGGCATCTAAACATTTGAGTATTCTGAAATTTTCAACTTTGATAATGTTATTGATACTTTTGCAAAATAGAAAGCTCGGAGAAAATTGTGGTTATTAAATATTTGGCTCAGATTAAATTGTGATTTTATTATAAACTAGCTGTACTCGTGACTTTGTTCGCGTGGTACTAAAATTATTTAATAATTTTAGCACATAATTGTAACCTTTTTCAATACAGCTTTGCTCCTATTGGTGTTAGCGTGATGTTAAATAACCTAAAGCCTTCCTAAACGATTATCATATCGAATATAAAAATAATTAATAAAATCCGTCTGTTAGTTCTTAAGATTAGCATGTTGAAACAAACTTTTCCCTTTATTAATATTAATATAAGATGTAAACTACTAAAATATGTATAGACTTGAAATTTGTCATGGATATTCCTTATGCAATGTAGACACCCGCTAAGAACGGATTTGACGGTCGCTTGCGATTGACGAGAAACACGCGTTAGAAGTCGGGTGCATCAGCTAGTTTCTATATATAGACTAGATTGTTGAATCAAAAGAAAGTGGAAATCATGTCAGTTGTTTTCACAAGCTCTCCAATGCTCGCCGTTTAGGTATATTTAACTGTGTGTGCGTGTTGCGTGGTTGTGTGTGTGTGTTGTTGAGAACCGGTGTGGATGCGGGGTAATCGTGCTGTTGCTGTATTTTTATGAATATACTAGAGATGTTACGGAGCTTCGACTTCGATTCCGAAAGATCGGAATATCCGATTGATTTTACATCTCCAACTCAGACTTCGGCTTCGGTGCTCTTGAATCGCACGTTATAACGGAGATCGCAACACAAAAAGTAACTACGGCTAGAATAAGATGTACAAAATTTAACTGGTAGCTCAGGGAATTACTTGATTATTCAAAAGATTGCTTTCCAGGGCCTTCTCTAAAGTTTTATAGAAGATACCAAATTTCGTCGCTTGTTACAACTCCTAGTATCGAATAGTATATTATTATATAATATACTAGCTGACCTGGCAGACCGTGTTATGCCATTTCGAGTAGTCAACCACATTGACTACAGCGACATCTATCGCGTTATGTTCACTTATCGAGATAAAAAGTATCTTATCTCTCACGTTGGATCAAACTGCACACAGTGTGTAAAATTTGATTTAAATTGATTCAGTAGTTTAGGAGTTCATCGCGAATAAACAACGTGACACGAAGCTTTTATATATAAAGATTATTTATTTATTTAACAGATCTGGCTTCCCATCCGACTCCGACTGCGGCTTCACCTCCAACTTCGACTCTGATAAACCTCCGATCCCGACTCCGTCTCCGGTATACCCACTTCCGTAACATCCCTAGTACATACGTCATACTGTCGCTCGACGTATCATGATCGGATATTTATTTATATTATATATGCTAAGTCTCCCTCCTCGTGATTTATCACCTCGGTTACAGGTTTACTCGATTATATCGAGAAGTTAACTATAAAAATAACAATCGTAAAACTTAGTAAACGAATATAGTCTAATGTATTTTGTTATTCACGATGAATAAAAATTATTACACCAAAAAGAGTTTTTTTTTTATAGATTTAGCGTTTTGGCTAAACCTCATCTGATATTAAATGGCGATGTGGCCCAAGACGGTGGATACGCTAAGCCTAGTGGAGGGGCTGGCTCTCAAGTGTAACCGCTGCAACACATCTATGGGTATTTGGCGGAAGATTTTAACTTGAGGGTGATACTAGCCAGTTAGGCATTAGAAAAAACCCTACCACCGCTACAGTTTCCTCACGATATTTTCTTTCTCCGAAAGCTCAGACTCTTTGTGGATTCGAACTGACGTCCACTGACACTAACTGAACTATTGTCGCTTGAAATTACATTTGATGTGAAATGACCTATGAGTGAGGGCACAAGACGCTCTCTTACACTGTCACGTCACTTGTCTCGACTCCCTTGTTTATATGAGCGTGTGTACTAACTATAAACTTCGTTGCTTATTTATGTGAACTGCATACTATTATTATTTTAATCCAAAGTACATTTATTAGTTTTTATTAATTATACATTGTAATATTAACGCTTATAGTTTTAAAATTGTAAGATAATTTTACACGAACTTTGACACGATAGTAACTAATATTATGGACCAATTCTGAGATTTTCTTTTGAAAGAGTTTCTCCGAGATATCGGGATAAATGTTGTAATTTTGTAGTAAATGAATTCCTAGGCGGATTTTGATGTAGTTTATTTAGTATTCGTATTTAGTTAAATATGTAAGCTGTGGTTGAATTGTTATGGTTCAGTATTTTTGAATAATTTAAAGGTTTTATGCTAATTCTAAACGCTATAGGTAGCCTCGCGGTCGAGTTATTAACTACAGTTATTGAATACATTTAATCTCTTTTTTACTGTAGTCACTGCTTCAATAAACTTGTTAAGGATAAATGACCAATTCAATGTTTGGTGTGGTATGGTATCCCGGTATGACGGGATATTTTTTTTTTAAAGATATAATATTTTTAGTATATACTAACTGCATTTGAAATTTCATTTGAGTGAGCTTGAATTATGTTTCGTATATTTATAGGACCTATGTTTCAATTTTGTGAACATGGTACTACTATGCTAAAATAACTATTAAGTACTATCTCTTGACTTTTTATGTACTTATTTAACGTCAATTATGCTATCGTATTGTAGAAGGACGTCCATTAATACAGAATTTATACTCTTATCGAAGAGACAAGACCTTCCTTTCAAAAATATTAAGAATATCCTGCGTGTTAATCCATAACATTAGATATTACAGTGTTAAATATCATTAAAATCTATCATGTACTTGCAGTGTAATGCGCGTAAAAGATAACATATAACCTTTAAAAATTCAAACAAATACCTATAACCGTGATATCGATAAAAAAGTATATAAAGAAAAAAATATGTACAGGTTTGGTGTATTATTCTGTAACATTATTTTATGTTCAAAATGTTTCCGAAATGTATACACTGGATTTCAAAACAGAAATAAGCTGAGTGATAATAATTTTATTCACTTAAATAATTTTTTGCTGGATGCATTTAATGTGAATAATAAAAACGGGTAAAGGAGGCGCTCGCAATTTCACGTAAAATTAATATTCGGGCCGGTTAAGTGAATATGCTGGACAATTAAATTTGTAATTCGAGCTGCCGCGGCGGCGTGTGGTGATAGCTAATAATAAGTGCTGCTACCCTAAGAATTTTTGGTATTTCACAGGCTTTTTCTGATACTATTAAATTATTTACTATATAACATACTTATCCAAACCATTCTAATTATTTTTGTTAATATATTTCTTCAGTAATTAGTCTTTTAATATCTTAAATTATTTTAATATTATTTCCTTACTATTTTCATATGCTTAATTTTAATTTGTTTTTTTTTTTTTTTTTGTAGAATTAGTTTAGGGTTTTATATTATTATAATTGCTGGGTGATCTAATACAAATTATGCATTATTAGCTCACCTATAATTTGTACAAGCTCAAATAATTTCTTATAAAGTTTGATTGCCTTTGATTTAATAAAAATGAATAAAAGTACCTACAGTGCTGTGCGATGCCGATTTTTTATAATGGCTACTGTCTATGTTGGCAATTTCTACAATGTTAAATGAGAATAGCCATACAAGAAACGATCATAAACACCGAGACTTAGAACAATTATTTTCACACAAGTAATTGTCCCGTACGGAAATCGAACCCGTAACACGCGTCCGCGTAAACCGCTAGACTAACCGTGCAGTAAATTATCTTCCTGTCTAAACTAATATTTCGCTACATGTTCTGCTCAACATGTATTTAGATGATATCTATTAACTTCACGTGTATCTATGTATCAATATTATGAAATCTTTCGGAATAAATTTCATCAACTTAGAATCGTTCACTTAACTTAAAAACTTGGACACATGCCAAGAACCAATGACAATACAATAACAGGAAAACAAAGGTCTTAATATCTTGATTCAGGACGGTTAAGTTTCATGCTAGAACATAGTAAAATTAAAACACCATAGTTGTCGGTAATTTTTGAAATAATTTTAGATTTACTGACACGCATACGATATAGGCATTGAAATTCAACTTTCAGTATAACTTTTGTTTCTGTTGGAAATTAAGAAATAAGAAAACAAAATTGTTATTTAAAATGTGTGGGGTGACTGACATTAAATGTTATAAACAGTCCACTGGTAGTCATTTATAAAAGTAAAATAATATCGTAGAAAGCACCCTACGCTTTTTTACAACAACTATTGATTATTTTGTTAACGAAAAATTCTTATTTCAAATTTTTTCGAAGCGATGATTGCTCAGTACGGATACCGCGTCAATGGGCGTGACTTCAAATCCACCTACAGTAAGCTTGAGGTTTTGGTGAAGGAAAACATCGTGATGAAACCGGCAGTTGCTCTTGAGAGCCAATCACTCCGCTAAGCTTAGAGTGTCCACCGTCTTGGGCCATATCGACATTAATATATCGACATATCGACACAATCGACATAAGGTGTGATTGGGGCCATAATCGTAAATCTTAAGTATAAAAAATATTACATACATTGTAATTATAATGAAGAAGTCTATTTAGTGTTACCGTAGAACAAACTCTGCATAGTGAAAAATGATTTACTGCGCTTTATTTCTAATTTTAAGGGAAACGTGACGAACGAGAGTAGTGAAAAGAACAGAAATGCTAACGCGGTAACCAGTAGAGTGCCCCTACCCAAATTGTCTTTCAACGATTGGTAGCAAACTGAAAAACAAATGTAAGGGATAACACGTATAACAGTGATTTTAACAAGGTACATATCTAGCCTCAGATTTTGTAATGATATGTTTAGAAACATATGACTTTTTTAACATCTTTTTTAACTGTTTACTGGTACATAGAAGTGAAGTTATTTTGATTAATATTTGAGCTATATATACAACGCACAAATTCATTGATGTCATCGGACATAACACAAAATCGTTTTTTTTTTAATCTATATATAGCTCTAGTTATAGTCGGCATGCGATGTAATGCTACAATAAAAAGGTTTATTATTGGATCAGAATCTTTCACGAGCGTACGGAAACAATTGGTCAAAGTTTCATACTGGTCCGATGAATAATTTTGGAATGCGTGCAAAGAAATATTCATTCTTATTTATATACATAGATTAGTGTCTGCCTAGTGATCGCAATTTGAAAATGTAAGGTTTTTTCTCTAAAAGCGGAAAAAACAAACCGATTAAAGTTTTGAAGTGAAAGCTTTTTAGGCGCGTTGAGCACTTTTCGGGTGAACAAAAATCATAGAACTCGTGCCATCGTCAACGAACTCTTTCTATTTATGTAGAGAGTATAAGTAGATTGTTAATTACGAGCTTGTCAAATATGAACGCCTGATCTATCGGTTTGACGTGCGACTTAATAATCACGCGTAAGCAAGGTCGTAAGTGTCAAACATCAACATATGGATAACGAGTTTTACTTTTTTTATTTACATTATTTTGTGAAATATAGTTTTCACTTCCTTCAGTAGCCCTCATGACTGTTTTAATTTTTTTTTATGAATGATATTACAGCTTGTGAATATATACTAAACAAATAAAAAAAGGAAATCAGTCGACAACCGGCGAAGAAAAACGTACTGAATAGTTACCTTATTGCCTGTATATATGAAAACACAGTTTTATTCATTTTTTTATTGAAAATACGAAATCTATTCAATTTGTATTAAAAAAAAATAAAGAAAATAGGTTGAGAGACACTATAAGCTACACTATTAAAGTATACATATTTCTGAGATATTAGACTACACAGATTATAAACCTATGTGCAATTAACCTAAACAAATAAATAATATTGGAGTGTGTATTTATTTAATGTCAAAATAACAGCTTTTCACTAAATATACGTGTAAATGTGTATATTATGGAACTTATATTAAAAGAAAAACAAATTTTAAAATTTTTATCTGTTTGTTTCGGCTAATCTCTGAAATGGCGGGTCCGATTTCCATGGGACAGTGACAGACAGCTGATATTATAAGGTGTAACTTAAGCACCATTTATTTTAGAAAAAAATTAGGTCCTGCGATAAAATCACACATAATCATCATCATCATCGTCCTGCTGCCAATTTGTTATTTGGGGTCGGCGCAGTATGTCTTCTTCTTCCATACATCTCTATCAGTCACCATATCTTCATTCACCCCTTTTGCCTTCATATCTTCCCTCACACACTCCATCCCTCAACATTCATAGTCATTACTTTCTTCGTCACATACGTTTCGTCTCTTCTCAAAACATATCCATACCAAGACAAACGATTTCTTTTTATCTTTTCTGTCACTGGAGTCACTTTCAAACTTCCACTAGCATACTCATTCCTGATACTATACATTCTGGTCATGCCACACATGCATCTCAATATTCGCATCTCTGCTACATGCAGTCGTTTTTCATACATCTTCTTACTAGCCCAACATTCTGATCCATACAATATTACAGGTCTTATAACGGACTTATATATTCTACCCTTCAGTTTGACAGGCATCCCACAGTCGCAAGTTATGACTGAGACCTGTCGCCATTTCATCTAACCTGAGTTGATTTGAACCTGAGAAAATAAATCACTGACTACACATTTACTAGTATTAGTTCCATATTCAATTTTTTAAGCCATTTCGACTTAGTGGTAACGATTTAGAAAATATTACAATATAATGTGTCTGAGATTTTGGGTAAAGACAATATCATCACCACATCATGGTGAGTGAGCGCCCATAATGCCCTCCGGATAAATAACCACGCTCAAGTTGAAAATCTATCACGAAAGACTTTTAAATGTATTCCGGTACTTGCATTCAAGATGATGTAAGTCTAGGCTTAGCGTTACCATCTTTAGCAAAATCGTTACTAAACATTAGGTGAGATTATGGTTGAATATTTTTTAGTACTCTACATGCAACTTATGTAATGTATGCAGTATGCAACTGCATACACACACTTTATTTATTTCTTTACACATGCGCAATTCGTAGATCGGCAACTCAACACAAAAAACAAATGTTACTCAATTGACTGGTATAATCGCCTACATAGGTGGACTCCATAATAATAATAAAAATTATGGCATGAGATTTTGAGATTTCATCCAGAACCTTTCCTATTTCTCTTCTCCTCCCGTTTTGAAAGAACAAATATAAGAAAGAGAAAACAGGTTTGTTAGAATGACTGTCTCGCATGCTCACGGTATGATAAAGAATTCTGGAATACTGTAATTATTATTTTGAATTATATATTTAGAGCATGGCTTGGTTTTTGAGTGTCAGTTTAGATGTCTTGTATTTTCAGGCTCTAAAAAAAAACTCGGTCGTATAGCTAGTGGGATCCGTTAAGGTATTCTTTACCTTTATCGAGCAAAACCCGAATGCTGTACAAACTGATTGTTCGAAGATTAATATTATATGTATAGATTGACGGTATGTTTCATTTGAATGATAAATCAGCTTACCAATATCAAGCCATAACTAGAAATTTTTTCTCGTTTTTGACTATATTAAAGTGAAATCCAGTCGAGAAACAAAGTTAAAGTTCTGTACGGATAAGCCGTAGAAGTCGTTGTTTTTTTCAATGCACCAGCTTACGAACTCGAAGCTAAAAGCAAAAATAAAATACGAAAGTATAAGACAAGTAAGTAAAGACATTAAGTTGTCTGCGACTCTACGAATCTGGGTTAATTGTATCATGGATATATTTTTCAACATTCTTCCAATGTTGTTTTATTTCTAAGTCATAAATATCATCGTTTATAGATTTTTTTAAATTCAGTAGTCACTTGAACATATAACTGATGTTAATGTTCGTCGTTCATTTATTTATACTATAATATAAAGAGGAATTATTTGTATTTTTGTCTGTAACGAATAAACTTAAGAACTACTAGACCGATTTCATAAATATTTCACCATTAGAATGCTACATTAGTCCTGAGTAACATACAATTATATATATATATATATATATATATATATATATATATATATATATATATATATATATATATATTTATGAATAAGATTAAACAGCTAGTGTATTTATAAGAAAGAAATGTTATTAGTTGAAAGAAATTATTTGCTTACTATACACATGATATAATTGCTACTTCTTAAAAATATACAATAAATTAGATTTACTTTGGAAATAGAGAGAGAACATCTTTATCAAATGTATTATATTTTTTTCTCTTTCTTATAACCAACTGTGCCTACACATGATGCGACCTTGGAATAACACTCTCGTTTCACGTCCGAAGAAGAAAACGCCTTCTAAAAAGCTACACTTCAAAAATATCGGGTTCAAACTGGCGTTCTTATCGCTTAATAGGCTTACCGCGCCAACGTTATACAGCAATAAGTAAATGAAAAAAAAAAATGGGTGCTGCGCCTGACTGAATTATACTGATGGGCACATATGAAAAACATTACAAAATCCCAGAGGATGTTGAGGATTCGACTTCCAGACCGAATATATTTATTTATTCTAGAACGACAAAACACATAGTTCTAGTTGAGCTTACTGTATCATGGGAAACAAACATACCTAAGGATCACGCTATAAAACAAATAAATACTACGAGCTGCTAAATGATCTGAATAGGAATGGCAACGGGGTCAATTAAAACGCGGTCGAGGTAGAAGCGAGAGGTATACCAGCTAAATATCTCTATAACCTTCTAAAAGATTTTGGCCTATCTAGGATTGCAGTAAGTTCCATACTATAACGTGCTTCTAAAGCTGCGCTAGCATACTCCTATCAAATTTGACTGGGGAGGGAGGGAAACTGGAGTAGTGAAGGTGAGTGTAGCCACGTGTCGACAAGGGACCACTTAAAACTATAAACGAGTCATAAGTCTCGGACATTGCTGGGAGTTTCCCTTCCCACCAAACGGTGAACCCGGCACACGCATGGTGATTCGTGCTTTGCTAAGAAGTTCGTCTCTTTCTCTCTCACATTGAAGCGGAGACAATATTTTGTAAACAGTTGTACGCTTTTGTTCTGTCGCTGCAAAACTAACTGACATACACATCATTATTAAATTTACAAACGTGACGTCAGAAAACAAATGATTTTATTAAAGCTCATGTTCCCTTCCTTTTGAAACCTTAACAAAGGCTGTTTTATTAATGACATGCATTAAAGAATCCAGTTCGGATTCAGAAAATGAATATTGAAATGTATTTCAAATTGCTATTGTCTATATTATTTTGTAGCGATATTCTCTGTCGTATCCCTCTGACATCTATCTTTTCAAACCGCTGGCACGCAGGCCGATATTACGGCCAGTGACAATTACAAAGGACGCCACATCACCCCCCCCCCCCCCCCTCCCCCCACGAAGAAACAAAGACGGGGTTACACGTCGATAGGTTTAGCGAAGCGAACTCGTCGACCAGAACGAGTAACATAACTGTCTAAAACTCTATGATCTGATGAGGTTCCGGCTGTGTCGGGAGATGGTTGACCAGGCTACGAGGCTGGCTACGAGGAATATTGGAAAGTTGGTCGTTGTTATCTATGTGTGCTGGTTTTACCCTATAAACACTGACTACAGTTGGTTTGCCTCTTATGTTCAAGGTTATAGTTTTTTCTTGACGGTCAAGAATTTCATAGGGACCAGTGTATGACTGTTGAAGCGGGCGACGGATGGTATTGTCGCGCAAAAAAGCATGAGTGGTCGTTTTCAAATCTTTAAATAAAAAGGTAGCCTGTTGACAATGCCATGAAGCAGGAATCGGTCTAAGTTTATTCATTTTGTAGCGCAACTGATCAACAAACTCTGTAACATCGTCGGCACGACTTGAGTTGAGAGGCACTGCGACAAATTCACCTGGTAATCGAAGAGGTTCACCATATAACAACTCTGCTGGTGAAGCCTTTAGGTCCTCCTTAAGAGCAGAGCGCATACCAAGCAGTACTAGCGGTAACGCTCTAACCCATGTCTCATCGTGGCACATCAAGGCTCCTTTTAACTGTCTGTGCAGACGCTCTACCATGCCGTTTGCGCATGTGTGATAACTAGTAGTCCTTAGTCTTTTTGTTGCACAGTGCTGAAGTAATCTTTGAAATAGGTCTGATTCGAATTGACGGCCCTGGTCAGTAGTAACAATTGTGGGTACGCCAAATCGTGCAATCCAACCGCTAACAAACGTTTGTGCAACTTCCTCAGCCGTAATGTTTGCAATAGGCCACACTTCTGGCCATCGTGTATAACGGTCGATAGCTGTAAGACAATAATTATATCCTTTGCTCACTGGTACAGGACCAACAATGTCGATATGGACATGTTTAAAACGAGCTGATGGATTAGTGACTTTACTAAGTTGGCACTGTAGACACGTACTGGACCATAATCGGCAATCTTTGTTGATAGACGGCCAAACAAATTGCTCAGTAATTAATCGAGTTGTAGCTTTTATACCTAGATGGCTCAGATTATGGAGTTGCTCAAAAATTTTCCGTCGAAACTGTGGCCCGATGTAAGGACGGTGTCTACCTGTAGAGGTATCACAAATAATCGTCGTGCTAGTCCCTGGAATAATAACTTTTTCCAATTTTAATGAACAACTATTGGATTTGAGAATTTCTTTAAGTTCGTTATCTAATTCCTGAAAAATCGGTGTCAATAGCGACAGCCTCTATGCGAGACATGGTATCCGCGACCACGTTTTCCTTGCCTTTAATATGAACAATATCCGTAGTGAATTGTGAAATGAATGAAAGTTGATTCAGTTGTACCGGCGGTAACTTTTCTCTACGTTGAGTAAAAGCATATACAAGAGGTTTATGATCAGTGAAGATCGTAGTTTGTTGAGCTTCCATGATATGTCTGAAATGTTGTACACTTAGTAAGATGCCAGTAGTTCCCGGAAGTACGCTGGCCACTGTTTCTGTGAGCCTATTAATTTCTTGCTGAAAAATGCTATTGGCTGCCAATGACCCTTCACTTGTTGTTGTAAGCACGCACCGATTTGTATACCTGAGGCATCTGTAAATAGTCCTAAAGGAGCATCAGGTACAGGGTGTGCCAATAGTGTAACATTAGATAAGCTGTCTTTTAAGCTAATAAAACTTTGCTGCAATTCTCGGTCCATTGGACTGAGGCAGTTCCTTTTCCTTTAGATATGGTAAGCATCTCAATCAACGGAACTTGAAGTTCTGCAGTACGGGGTAGAAAGCGACGATAATAATTGATGATGCCTAAGAATCGGCGAAGACCTTGTATGGTCTTTGGTAATGCGTATTCGTTAAGGGCTTTTATGCGGTACTCAGGAGGTCGGACACCTGCAGCACTAATATGGTAACCAAGAAAAGTTACATCCTTGGTTCCTAAAGTGCACTTGGACGGGTTAATACTGACCCCGTAGTCCTGCAGGCGTTGAAATATGCTTCGTAAGTGTTGCACATGTTCATCAGGACTAGAGGAAAACACTAATATGTCATCAACATACGCATAGCAGAAATCGAGACCCCGTACGACTTCATCATTGAAGGTCATAAACGGAAATTCAAAGAGGCCAAATGGCGTAGTTATAGCAGTTTTACAAACATCTTCTTCCGCAACAGGTATTTGCTGGTATGCTTTTATTAAATCCAAGGTGCTGAATATACTTGCCCCTGATAAACTGTTGTTGAAATCGCCAATGTGACGCACGGGATAGCGATCTGGGACGGTCCTAGCATTGAGAGCCCTATAATCACCACAAGGTCGCCAGCTGCAGTCTCTTTTCTGTGTCATGTGTAACGGTGAAGACTAGGGGCTATCTGACGGTCTGGCAGTACCACACTGTATCATACTGTTAAATTCTTCTTTAGCCGCCTGTAGTTTAAGGGGCCCAAGCCGGCGTGGGCGACACAAAACAGGTGGACCATCCGTCGTCTTAATAAAATGTTTTGTAGTATGCTTGATTTCCCTCGGGAAACCAGGGGGTCGAATAATGTTGGGAAACTCCGCGAGTAAATCACTGAATATCCTAGTGGTTTCAGTAACGACTTTAATACTGGGTTGGTCAACTGAAGCTATGAAAGCTGGTGCATAAATTCCAGTATTACCATCCTCTAGACGCATGTTAGCACAGTCTGGTAGTAAATGGTAATGTGCTAAGAAATCCAACCCTATTATGGGTGTGCTGACGTCGGCTATGATGAAGTTCCATCGAAAGTCACGGCGCAACCCCTAAGTTGAGTGATTGTTGAATGTTACCGAAAATTTTAATAACGCTTCCATTGGCAACACTGAGATTATAGTCGGAACGTGAACGTCGGCCTCCAATATATTTAAGTGGCATACAACATAAATCAGAACCGGTATCAATTAAAAACTGACGTTTCGAATTTTGATCTGTTACGAATAAACGGCGACATTTTAATCGGTTAATCGGCCCTTACTGACTGCCTTAATTAGTTTTCCTTCCATGCACAGGGATGCCGGCATTTGCGGGCGTCCTCTTGATAAGTCTTATGATACCAGCAAATATGATCGCTTCTTTTAGGGTTAGGTGATATGATTCTTAACAGCGATCTTCGCCTGAAACGATTAATGGGTGGGCGGTTCCGGTAATCTCTCTTTAGTGCCGCCACTTGATGTGTAAGTTCATCCAAACGTGTCGTAAGATCTACTAGTTGGTTCTTAGATGTTGTAATAGTATGCACAGATGCATGTGCCCCAGTGGTTGATGATAATTCTATTATTTTATCTGCTAAATCGGCTACTTTATCTAAAGTAACATCGACTTGTACTGATAAAATAGCCTGAATGTTGATTGGTAATCTTTGCAGCCATAATTGTCGTAAAATATTTTCATCAGTGAAAGTGTTACCCGCTAAAGACCTTAGATGTCGAAGAAATTTTGATGGTTTTCGATCACCGAGTTCCTCTTCCGATATTAATTGACGGATTCGCTGTTCTTGGGAAGTGGAGACTCTACAAATAATCTCAGCCTTAATCTTTTCGTAACGGTTACCAGCTGGTGGACTAATTATAACATCCTCAACCTCCGGCGCCAACCTCGTGTCTAATTGAGCTACAACATAATTAAATTTTGTAACGTCGGCAGTTATGCTACATAAGTCAAACTGTGCTTCAATTTGGGCGAACCAAAGGGCCGGTTTTTCGGACCAAAAGGTTGGAAGTTTGATCGCTACTTTCGAAACAGTTGGAGTCATGGGAGGTGATATGGTTATCTGTGATCGTTCGATCGACATACTTTAAATAAAATATGTTATAAAAAACAATAATATACAAAACTTATGAATGAAAGTTAGTAAAATAAATGTTAAAATTAACTAAGTGACTAAAGTTTACATAAATAGCAATGCTATTATAGAATAATAAAACAAAATGTGGAGCGAAGCTTCGTCCGTTGTTCTCGATAGTGATGACTTCGGAATGTATCCAGCAGCTGGGTAGAGATACACAATGTGTCTCGTGTATATGTATTCGGACATATTGAATGATATATCATAGATCTTGTTACGTTTCAAACCACCGCAGCGTAGGCAATTCGGCCTTAAACCCGTTGTTAGGAATAGTGCTAATGTCGGCAAGGGATGTAACTCGGCCGATGCGTCACTTATTTCCAATGTAATTTTAAATGTGTCATTTAAATGTGACATACGCTGACAGTTATAATATACAGCTGCATTGAATTTTAATATTCGTTACAATAATATTAATTGCACTATTTTTCTATTAAAAAACGGGGTCACCAATGTAGCGATATTCTCTGTCGTATCCCTCTGACATCTGTCTTTGCAAACCGCTGGCACGCTGGCCGATATTACGGCCAGTGACAATTACAAAGGACGCCACAACTTTTATATTATTTTTGTTTAATATGACTGTTAACTTTGAAAGCGAATGGAATGGATATAAGGGTAGTAGAAAATCGAAAGGATGGACTGTAGCATAACTGGTATGTGTATAAAAGGTGTGAATACTGAGCTGACAGCTGAGTAAGTATAGTGGAAGAGGAAGCATAAGTAGGTATTGTAACATGATTATCGTTATTAAATTACTCGGGCAAAACTATACTTTGTCGCATGTCATAGCAGGTGAATTAATAGGATGACATGACGGTCTTACTAGGGCAACACCATAGCTGTTTGAATGTCAAAATTGAATGACAAGCAGTGTCAGTCCCGGTAGGTCATGGACATTCACTTTAGCCATTAAACAAAAAAGAAGAAGTACTTCAATTTGGAAGGAGACGTTATTGAGTAAGGTTAGTAAAATTGCTGGCTATTGTTAACTGTATGATTATAATGTATTTAAATAAATTCTTGCATTATATTCCTTTTTTTAATAGCTTCCCTTCTTAGGTGGTTTAACGGTATGATAAGGGGATAGGAGATTATTTTATCCACAAAGTTGTTGTTAACAAATATTATACACTCACCGATAGTTCCAGGAAACCAGGCACACAACGGATTCCTCTGTAGGTCTGAACTGCTGTTTCCAACTCTTATTTCCAGATCTTGAAGCGGTTGATGTCCTGTAGAAATAATAAATGAATCTTGTATGAATATAATGAAATAATGATATACATTTTAATTTTACAATATGTATTATTAGTGAAAGGTATTATAAAGAAATTAGTATTCCGAAATTGTAACTAAAAATTTTACATATTTATTTTAATCTGTCTATCTTTCTGCCCCCTGTACCTACTCTCGCATTACTCTATACCAAGTGGACATATTTTTGATATAATTGGCACGATGATAACTAATACTATAAGTCAACATATACGACAACTTTATCCCATAAAACTAAGGGTTCCTTCAGGATAAGGAATTTTAATATACGTTTTTTTTATTTTTTAACACTATAGGTGGTGCTGTGGGTTTCCTGCCAGAGATATGAAGCGATAATAGCTCCATTTGGTAGTGTGTACGGACGCCACGTCAGTGGATGTGAGGTCGAATCCACCTACAATGAGTTTGAGCTTTCGGTGAAGGAAATGATCGCGATAGGACCATAGCATGGTGGTAGGACTCTGATGTCCGCCTGGCTCTAGCTACCACTCTAAATTAGAAAATTTACCGCCAAATACATATAGGTGTATTCCGGCAATTGCCTTTTTGGTCACATTGTTACTTAACATCAGGTGAGATATGCCCATAACGCTAAATCTTAACTATAAAAGGACTTAATTCCATAAAACAAAATGGTTCGTTCGAGATATGAGAGAAACGTTACAATTTTATTATGTGTTTTTCATGCTATTTCTGAACACAGGTGGAGCTGTGATTTTCCCGCCAGAGATTACAAGTGCGAAAGCTGTCCCCGATTTTTGGCAACAACGAAGTTTGAAGTGTCGTCGTGGTGCGTGTTAGTGGGTAGTGTTGGGTAATTAGCAACCTATAAGGTACAACACGCCCCTCTCGCACCGGCCTGAGCTCGGGTAATGCATTTACGTGTTGCACTGAGTAAGTTCGTACAGAATAGTTTTTTAAACATCACGTTAATAAAAACAGGTTGTCCTGTGGTCAAATTATTAAGAGGCTATCTAGTATTGAAATATTGATTTCAAAATAATAATGTATTGACTAGAAATGAATTTTCGCCCTGATGTATGAAAGTTTTAATGAATTCAACAATTATATCTGACTATTAAGAAAAAAATAAACACTGTAGATCATAAAAATACATCACAGTTTGAAATAGTTAGAGTATTTACCTAAGCGTCGAGAATGAAACTAATATTGATTGGGTACTGTATCTCGGTAAATCCGGGAATGATGAATGATAAAGAATTTCTATCGTGGGATTTAAGAAACTATAGAAGATTTATTGCATTTTAAATAAATTCGTAATAAAGTATTATTCAGAAGAGGTTTAGTCTTGACATGTTACTCAACCGGTGTGTATACAGTAATTAAGCGGGGTTGTAGGGATCATTACCACCGGGTCGCGAAACGCGATCACTGGGTGAAAAATAAACCTATGGATTCGTTTGTTAATCAGCATGTAGATTGCGAATCTTTCTTGTTTTTGGTGTTGGTAGTATACTTTGCTTTCTGTTAAATACAGTATCATGATTCTGACGTACGTTTAGACAAAAAACGTTTTTAGATTACTGTATTCAAATTATTTACTTTGTTACAAGCCAATAAAGTTTACATTGTAAAATGTAATGCATATTATCCAGGAATATTAAATAATTATACTATTCATCTTAAATTACTATCTCCCTTGTAGTTTAAGTACAAATACATGACCAATGTAGAACAAAATTTAAAAGTATGTACATTAGGTGACATTTTTACATCAAACTATGTCTTAAATTGTCAATAAAGCTAATTGAATTTTTAATGTATATGTCACAGCCAACTAGCTTAATTAGCCGTTCTATCAACAGCCTAGACTCTTTACTAACCAGCTCGGTTAACTAGCGAACCGTGCAATTAGCAATAATTATAGGTAATGAAGAAATAACTTACAGGCGGAGTATGTAGCGGTGAGGTGGTCGCTGTAGTAGAGGTGTTTGCTGGGTTAGGTTAGGTTGGACTTGTAAGTTCGGATAATATATTGTACTGTATATTGTAGGCAGTTAATTCAACCGCTAACTAAGCTAGTTGGCTGCAACATATATAACATACAATACATGTAACTCGTAAAGAATAATAATGACTGATGGGAAAATTATAGTGCGCTGAAGTCACGCCCGGACAATTCTGCGTACCCTTTAGTAATAATGATGTTGTAAACGTATCGGTGTCACTTGTGGTCGGTATACGCAACAATGTATTAACTTCTGATAATAAATTTTATGTTTGTTGTCTGCTAGTTACGTTCACGGCTGCATTATCATAGTATTGTAAAGATTAAGAATGAAAACGCGTAGGTTTGAGGGTATTATTAGCAAACGTGTAAATAACTGATGACATAATGAAAGTGAATAATTTTTTATAGTCGAAAAACACTTAATACTTTGTTCAGAGGTTGATTCTGGTTACCCCAAATTTGGTCTTTGGTGACGTCTAATTTTTTTTAAATAATTTATAGGTTAAGAGTTATGGCTACAGTTTCATCTGGGGTTATGTGAAGATGTGGCCCAAATCTTACAATGGGAGTGGCTGGAACGCACCTAGGTATAGGTATTTGGTGGCAGATTTTTAATTTGAGGGTGGTAGCTACCTCGGAGGGCATTAGAAAAGCCACCACCATACTATGGTTTCATCACGATGTTGTCCTTCACCGAAAGCTTAAACTCATTATAGGTGGATTCGAACCCACGTTCCTTTGACGCGACGTCCGTAAACAATACCAACTGAGCTATCTTTGCTTCCAACCTTAAAGTCACTTCGATGTATTATTAGATAGACAGAGTCGTTAAATAATGTACACCACTCGCGACCGCTTATTACAACATATGTTGTTAAAGTAAGGGTACGGTTAAATCGGTCAGTGTAATAACAATTTTACCTGATATTAAGTGCCTAATTCGCCCAAAACTGTGACACAATTAAACAAAGTGAGACCATTGACTCACTGACTCACTGAGCTTTATGAACCGATGGTGGCCCAATTAGTAGTGTGCCCCGACAGTGAGCCTGAACTTCCGGCGAAGAAAAACATTGCGATGAAACTATAGCCTAGTGGTAGGGGCATTTTCTAATACCCCCCTGGTTAGCTACCTTCAAGTTAAAAATCTGCCGCTGAATACCTATATACGTGTTCTGGTAGATGCACTTGAGAAGCAATCCCTCCAGTAGGATAAACTTGTCTACCAACTTGGGCCACATTGTCGCTTAACATCAGGTGAGATTGGTGGTTTCCTTAGTAATATTATAACTGCGAAAGTGAGTTTGCTTGTTTGTTACGCTTTCACGTATAAAATACTAATTATGATGAATTTTGTAATAGGTATGTACGGGAATCTGGAGACGGTGATTGGTTACTTTTCTATAGAAAAACTTATTGGAAGTATGGTAAAGAGAGGGATATACTTTGTATGAAATTTTTTATTGTGTAATTCGATTTGTTTGACAAAATTAATATTAACGCGAGCGAAGCCGCTGGTAAAGGCTAGTAAACTACAAAAAAGAGCAACTGTTGCAATACACTTTTGAGTGAACTTCAAAATAGTAAGCTTAGAGGACTTTCGAAAAGTGCTATATCATCATGCCAAAGTTTAATTTTTTTTTCATCTAATACTCTGGCACCTTGTAAGAATTGAAACGACGTCGATTTTTTTAAATATTTATACGGTAATATGAAGATATATTTGTTTACAATGTTTTTCATATTCATCTTTTCAATACCTTTGCAAACTGGTTGATTTTAAAAGCGAACTATTCAAGTAAGGTTTCACTTCTGTTAACAATTTCCCCGATGCTTTCAGCAGTTATTGCGGCATATAGCGATGGGAACGGGGAATAGAAAATAAATACGTGAGACACCGTGACATTATGTCTGATACCCTAGTAGTAACATAATGGATGTGTACAATGATAGGTAAAAGGTTTTAGAATTGAATTCTATTTTTAGAAACGTATACCGCAGTTATTTGTTAATATCGTATTTATATTTGTTTTCCTTTCCTAACTTATGGACAAGTTTTCATTGCTTAAGATAATACTGTCATTACATATTACTTTGCTATACTCCCATTATCAAGATGGTAAATTTTCTTGTGATTATTTTAATACCCTCAGAAATTTTACGTCCTTTTCGAACCTTTCCAAGGAATTTATGGCCTACGCTAACTATACTTCAACCTCATAAAGGAGGGTAGGGTCATATGCGTCCGTTGGAGTTATACTAACCTCCACGTGCTCTCCGGCTGGTGCTATACAAATGACAACGTTGAAAGTCGGTCGACGGTCTGAACTAACCCGATACACCGGGCACGAACAATCCGCAATCATGAAGGGAGAAAATCCCCTTCACATACTGTAAACACTGTTATGGAACAGTAACGGTGATCTTGGCTTAACTGCTCGGATTAAAAGGTAGAAAACCTTTTCATAAGTCACCCCAATTCTAAGGTGGGATACGTGCCAAAATAATGTATGGCTAATGGGGTGATTAGTCAGCGAACCTGGCGAACGCTGTTTAATATAGCCTTCTTGAGGGAATAGGCGTCACCCTTTAAGCGACCAATTCAATCGACCTTACTCGTGCGATCAAAAAGGCAAGTGAACTTAATAAAATTAATTTAAACAAACCTTTAACTAAAAAAACCCGAATGATACAAAAAATCATTCATCAAAGTATGTTCGGAAGCACACAGAGCAAATCTCTTGGTTCAATACCTAAAGATATAACAAGTGATGATGTTACAAAAAAATCAATCAACAGTCTTGAACCTTGGCAAATAGATAATTTACCATCATAAAAAAAAAAGAACTGAAAACAGTCCAAACGCGACTTAGAAATAAAATAAATTATCGTAAACAAACTTTTCTATGATAACACAGAATAGATATGACATTTTACAATTAGATAAAAAAGATATACCAACCATTAAAACACGTCAAACAAGTCTTGCTAAACCAGAACCGATCTTTATTACGGGCATTATAAAGAATATATTAAATAAAATGACAGATAACAACACATACACAATGAACATTATGAACATAAGTCATATTGTAAAAATCATGCCTCTTGACATAGATAAAAAAATACCAGACAACTTCATAAGTAAGCCATTACACATACAAGGTAAAATGTGAAAGAGCCTACAGAATTGTTCTTCGTGAAGTTCGTTCATCTGAAGACACAGAAAATATAAAAAAGAACTCCAAAGAAAACTCAAAAGAAAAGAGTTAGGGCATGAGGTCCGGCATATTGTGAACTTGAAACATAGAACAACTAAGACACCTTTCCCTATATTTTATAGAGACCTGGAACCAAAACATAATAATAATATGCAGACTTGTAACTGCATGAAAATATCATTAGAGATACCATATAAAAAAATTTAATGTAAAATATGTTATTGATTTGGACATTCGTAAAATCAATGTTTTAGACCACACTGATATGTCAAGTTTGGCGAGGATGATTCTACAAACGCATGTAGTAAGAAACCAGACACAGATGCTACATGCGCTAACTGTCCAGAGAAAGACTCCGCTTGTTATAAAGGATGAAGTATAAACAATACGAGGACCTAATATTTAAGGCTAAATAAAATCGGTAAACAATGCTAAACAACAATATAAAGACATATTTTGAGAACCACCAAAAGATAATTCTGCTATTACTAGAAAAAACATTCGGACTCAGTACACTTATATAGAGGTTACAAAACACAAAGGAAATATAAATTCAAATAAAACAAAAGGCACGGATATACTACAATTATTTGATACGATGCTAAATAAATTTCAAATTACCCTCAGCAATATGCTAGACAATATGACGGATCGCATGGTTCAACTTGTAAAACAATTAATAATAAAATACCCTTGAATTTGTGCATCATCACATGGAATGCCAACGGGTTAACTGATCGTATACAGGAATTTGAAGTCTTCTTAAAAACAGAAAATTGATGTTGCTTTGATTTGTGTAACAATATGCACCTCAAAATCCTTTATAAACATTAAGCAAATCAGGAAATACACATGAACGTACTATTATAATCATTATACAAAATATGAAACATTACCCACATAAATTGAAAACTATACTACAGATAAAGTGCATATGTTCATATTATAAAGTGGAAAAGTCTTTGCTTGTTTGAACACGAGGTTTTCAAAAATTATTTGTAACAGAATAATATAATATTACTAATATTATAAATGCGAATGTGAGTTTGTTACGCTTTCAGGTGTAAACGGCTGAATCGATTGTAATGTATTTTGGTAAAGATATAGATTGGACCCAGGAAACGGAGATAGGCCACTTTTTCTCGCGAAAATTTTATTGGAAGTGAGGAAAATATAAGGATAAATTTTGTAATAAACTGTTTCATCCGATTTATTTGATAAGATTGATATTAACGCAAGCAAAGCCGCACGTAAAATCTAGTTAATAACAAAATAAAGTATAATATTGTAGGTTAATATGCCTCAACATAACATGGTAAATTGTTTTATTGAATGCAATGTCGATACAATCGGCAATGACGGCTATGTTTCTATGTTGGGAATGGGCAAGCGGAATGTATTGGGTATGGAGGTGGCGCGTGTCTCCATTATCGACACGTAAATGGTATGTACAAGCTGATAGCTCTACATTGAATTAAGTTACAACTCCTGCAATACCACGTACCATTAATTAGTTTCCTACCGGCAATAGGGATTATTCGATTTCGTACACATATATTCGTACGCAAAATTGAAATTTTCTTTAAACAGTATAAGTATAGACTACCTATTCTTGTGGCTCCGTTCGCGTGGATTTGCAATAAAGGTAATATAAACTTTTCGGTATAACATTAGCTATCTACCAGTAAAAGCCCCATCAACGTTTGTCCAATCGTGTCGGAGTTTGTTCGAATAAACAACTGATTTGTAAATAACAAAAATACATTTTTGATATGAAACTTCTTATGGTAGAGCTTTGAAATTCTGATCCACAATCTTTTTGTGTATCGCGCGTTCGGGTAGAGTCGACTCGAAGCGTGTAAGGGTGCAAGAGAGGTATAGGGATGGTTCCCTTCTGTCGTATGATCTTAAGCACAGACGGTTTTTTTTTAATTACCATAAATATTTTTATATCCATTTAGTAAAAAGCTTTTATTTTATTTCGAAATTACAAATAGGTCTTTCAATAATTATTGAATTTTATTTAGAAATCTATCAAATCATAAAGTGAGTACTGGTGGGAGGGGGTCTATCATTTGTATCGTAACATTGATAGGGAGGTCGCAGAAAATGTGACATAGAGTGACGAAGCAGCGGAGAGGTTTTAAAAGGTAAAATTGTGCGTGACGTATTTTATGAACAGCCCCTAACTTATAGTAAGTAAATATAAAATTGGTAGACTTGCTGACTCAGCAAGTTATTAACATCACAAACACTCTTAAAATATTAATAACAATAGCAATATTAATAACAATAATATATATAAAAAAGAAGACTACTAATAAATAAGTCATTTATATTGTGCATTTTTCATTTTTAAGTACTATATTTATAAAAAATACAAATTAAATGAAAATGGTGCGGACTAAGAGTGCAGTGTGAAGGGAAAAAATAAATAAATTGGTAGCTAACCACAACACCCTCTTGTAGTGACTCTGACCACTTTGACCGCGTAATGCCTGAGCAGGTCAACCTGCCACCAGGGTGATGCTTCCCTTTGTGTTTCCGTGCATCGTTTGCCATCGTGTTCCGTAGTCTTCTCACCATCGTTACCGTTCGCCGCTGCGCCTCCACGGACTGTCGTCGACTGATTCGCTGGTTTTCGGAAAGCCACATTTGTTCCTGCATAAGAAAATATATATAGCATTTCTTTAATCTTTATTGAATTTTATTAATGCATCTTCTATGTTTGCGGGAAAATACCTGTGTCGATGATTTTTATGCTATTTAATGTAGGAAAATTACTGCAATACAAAGTTGACTGCGCAATAATGCTAATTCAATTATGCAAACACTCATGTACTTGTAAGACAGTATGAAACATTAGCTATCAGTTATCATATGATAATGTCGGGTTGTTTTGTTGATATTTTAACGTCTATTATGTAACTGTAATGTATCAATGTACTATATTTAATTTTTACAGTGTTTCAAAGTCATAATTTTATTAGTTTAATTCGTTTGTTAAGTTTTACGTAATGTATCTTTGTAATCTGATAAATAAATAAATTACAATTATTTTATTCGTTCTAATTAAGATATTGTGTTTGTTATTTTAACCAAGACTTAATTTTTCATTTCTTATCTTCTTTGAATCGTTGATTTAATTTAAACCAACTTAGGGTTGTCTTAGTAACTTGAAAATTTACGTACATGTGAAGAGTTAAGGACGATGCAGGAATATGATCACTTCGCGTTCTCGTTTGGTAATCTATTCAACATAATTAAATACGGAATGTAATAAAGAGTGTAGTGTTATTATTATTCCTTATGTAAAGATACATAAAATTATATAGCGATTTGAATAATTTAGTTATACGTTAGATATAAATGGATTAGTTACCGCAGAATGCTGGTTCTGCCGTCCAATCTCCTCTCAGATTGCATTCTCTTTGATGCGCTCCAAATAGCTCGTATCCGTCATCGCATTCGTAAGTCGCTATTGTTCCCGGGACGATGTCTTCGCTTGACAGAGATACCCGCGCGTTAGGTGGTACAGCAGGATGGCCACAGTGCCTTTCAACTGAAATAAAATATTACAAACTTTTGTTTACATTTTTTTCTGATTTTATTACATGTGTGAGTGGTCATGTAAAGAGCATTGTATCCGCTGCTATAATAAAGTCCCTCAAGAAATACGCAATCTGCAACTAAAACAGTTTAAAACAATTGTAAAACAGAAACATATTAAAAAAGCGTATTATACAATTGCAAATTATTTAGCAGATAAAAATGCAGAGGATTACATTATTGTTAATATTTTTAAGCTCGGACAATCGTATATGATAAAAATGAATACATGATAAAAAGAGCGTCCGCTGAAGAGTATTTTTTCTTCCAGAACGCCATGTTGTTTCCAAAACGGTAATAGATCTTTGACTTCAAAAAAGTGATATCATTATTATTCTATTTTTGAGAAATAAACGCTTTGATTTGAGTGTTCATGATTTTATTCAAAACTATGTAGATATGTCATGTCTGCGAATCAGCTAGATACTTAGTAAAGGTCTGTAATATAATTCTCAACTAGGCGTGCTCCTGGCTGTGTTAGCGTGTTACTTAAAAATATTTAACAATTTTTGCCCGTTCTTGTAACGTTTAATACAGCTTTGCTCTTATTGGTTACTAACAGCTCCCGCTTGATGTTTACTAGCCTAAAGCCTTATTCCATAGCTGCAATATAAAATGCAAAGAGAGATTTTTTTATCCTGAGATATACTGTTAGCCGTCAGGGCTTTGGCAACTTCACCGAACTTTTTAGGGCGAATGCTAAGGACACTCAGCCCCGAAGCAACGGGCGCAAGAGTGCCAGAATGGCCGAACCTCAACTTGGACTGCTGCCGGAAAACGAACAAAGATTTCTGAGCCTAACTAACGAACATGTCCTAACTTTCTAAGTTTAGTGGTACTAACAATGACATCGAGCAAGCCGCGCAAGGGCCGCAGTGGTAGTCCCTTACAGAACCGTGTACTTAACGTGTGGGTGTGCACGAATGGTACGCGCTGTGATGATGTACTTTCAGCGACGTAGTGTCACTGTATCGCGCGAGCAAAGTCACTTGAGAGCTCCTGTCCGGAGGATCAATCCTAGGATCGAGCGTCTGCAGAGGGAGGCCGCTGCGGGCAGATTTTATAATATCTGACCGGTGGTTGCTAAGATCAGCACGTACAAACAAACTTTACCGCTTTACAATACAATCTAACAGTGCCTACGACTTCGTTCGTTTGGAATTAAAGTTTTATTTAATAATTTTTACCCGTTATTGTATTATTTTTTTTCGAAAGAACTTTGCTCGTAGTGTATTATGAATATTAGGGTTTAAAAATGAAATTCGTTGTAACTAGCTGAAATTTTGTACAGATATTTTAGATCATGTATTGAATTAATACTGAAAACTACCCGCCCCTCCCCCACTTGCTTTCTTCTCCCCCGTGCAAACAAGTCCCGGAGGGTTGTTTTCTTATTATTCTACAAAAACTATTAGAACTAGAAAATAATTTTTATTAAATTCTCGCCAAAACTCTTCCTAGTATTAATTCGATATATAATCTGTACAAAATTTCAGCTAGTTATGACGGATTTCACTTTGAGGCTCAAATTTTGTCTAATATACTTACACTATTAGTGGTAACAGTGGTAGCGTGATGTTAAATAGCCTAAAGCCTTCCTCAATTATTACTCTATTAAATAGATAAAAAATGAAATCCCACTTGTAGATTCTAAGATTAACAAACAAACTTACAAACTTTGCCGCTTTATAATATTCATATAAGAGGGAATTCTGGTCGGAGCGATCTCTTTTTAAAGGGTATATACCATAGTACTTCTCACCCCATGAGTTGCGCAAGCCCCCTCTCGTAGCCCGTACGACATATTACGAGAGAAGGTATGTAAATATTAACCGCGTTAACAAAAAAAAAAAACGTGTCAGCGAAATCGTTTATATTACGGATAATCTTAGGGTTTTTTTAGTGTCGTGTACTTGGTAGTATTATACCAAGTAACTGTCACAGGTTGTTATGTCCAAGTATATAGCATACGAAATGTGTAAAACAAATACGGATTTAAATGTATACTCGCAAGTGTCCGCAGATACAGATAACGGTCTACCACATAGTATCCTACATCTAATGTATAATTCCAACGCACCACCTAGAGGTTGTTTTGTAGTAGTCGAGGTAGGTAGGTTGGAAGTAACGGAGGTATTAAATATGTCACAATTACTTTTTTGAGCAATTTTGTCGTATCTAATTTCATAAATTCAGATTAATCGTAAGTCAACTTTTAATTAGGAACCACCAGATTTGTGAATAAAGTGATACTCAACTAATTCATCTATCGACGCACTGTTTACTTTTAAACCTTGAATTTAACACCACGAATTTGACACAAGGCCTATCAGGTGTTGTTTTTTTTTATTTATCGTAAGGAAATACTTTTAGGCTTCCCCTCTCTCATGGGCTTGGAGGGGTATATGGGACTCAACCGGCTAAAGATTCTCACCGTTACTACCCACTAAAACACCACGGTGTTCTTCCATCGGCTATTGGGGCAGGGAGCAGGATCTGTCTTCACATTGCATCTGCTCAGCGACATCAGGTTACTTTTTATTTATAAATGTATCAAATATTACATTTCATCTGAATAAGGTTTCCAATAATAAAATCTGTACCATGACTGCAGGCGACCTCTGCACCACAGTTTATTTAGGTTAACGGATTTAGCTCTCAAGTCAATTCAATTTCGATATAAAGTCACCTTTTAGGATTTTGCAAACTGTAAGGATGAAGAAATGAAATACATTATCATGTACACATATTATATGAAGTCTGTTATGTAATCGATTTTATATTAATAGTACAATTTTAGGTACCTAATTCTGGCGTAGGTGCGTAAAAAATAAAAAATAAAACATTTATTATTACTAGAATAGTCTGATTAACATTTTTACTTAAGTCAAAGTAATTTTTCACCATTCAAGATGTCATAATTTTGTATCTAGATTGTATATCGGATTCTATATAAACCTTTTTTAAGATACTAAGTACTATGTATAATCTTTGTAAAAATAGGAATCCACTGTCGACACATAATTTTTATTTGTGTCAGTCAGCATTTTTCGCTTTTCCGTTCTTTGTAGGAAAATGCATATGTACGGATATTTATTATTTTATAACTATATAAAACATATTTACAACAAGCTGGTACACTTGATTTCTTTCACGTCCTGGTGCCTCAAAGGGCGCACAGAAATAAACCCAGACAAAAGTGCGGGTATCATGTTTGATCCTCACGCGAGGAGTTACATAAAAAGAACATTACACCTACTAGGTTACTCTATTACTCGTCTATAACGTCTAGTCAGTCCCACTCTTTCAAAAGAAATGCGCAGTGAAGAATATCTATCAAATCGCAAGCAGGCCCTATCGACTAATGAAATCGGTTATCGCATGCGGTCCCTGTGGCATGCGTGAACAGAAATCTCTCTGACCCCGAATGCGTGCTATAACGATCATTGAAAATGAGTACTTAGGTAATAAGTTACCCTCTCCGCAAGTCTTCTCACAGTAAGTCGATTATCGACGAAACTGGATGTGAAATGTGGAGATTAATTAAGTTTCACGTTCAGCGTTAACAAGATTTACAGTGTAACGAAAATAGGGATAGACGAGTCACATGTCTCAAGAATGATGGTAGATGCGGCAAAACCGTACTATAGTGAATATCGAAACTGATGATGAAAGTGTAAGTACAGAGCTTATAAGACGGTCATGCGCATGCAATGGAAAAAGGCTATCATTACCTTCACTTATTTCAGCTTTATATATCCACTAGCTGTTCCTACGACTTCGTTCGCGTGAAACTAAAAATTATTCTATAACTTTTTACCCCTTTTTGAAATTTTTTTTCAATACAACTTTGCTGCTATTGGTGATCACGTGATAACAAACAGCCTAAAACCTTCCTCAATGATTACTCTATCCATTACAAATAGATTTTTATAAATCCGACGAGCTTTCCTGCCGTTACTAAGTGGTAAGTCGACGTCTGTCTAAGCGGCAATGAAAAATAAGAATTCGGTCAATATATATATGTAAATAAAAAAAATATTATATATATATATATATATATTAAATTTTGTTAATAATTTTTTTTACATAAAAGCAGATGAGGGAAAATAATTTTTATATTTACATATGTATATTGACTGAATTCTTATTTTTCATTGCCGCTTAGACAGACGTCGACTTACCGCTTAATAACGGCAGGAAAGCTCGTCGGATTTTAAAATCTATTTACCGCTCTAGGGTTGTAAATGAAATTTGCATTCCGCATTTAGAGATAAATTCGATTTACGTTTATAGCAACGTTGATGGAAAAAGAATTACTAATTGACCACGCTTTGTCTGCACGGGGAATATTTGACATATATACATGCTGATCATTATAATATAATATTTGCCGAAGCTTACGAAATTAAACACAACTACAATATTTCCCTTAGAATAATACCTAAACATAAATGATTTATTACTTTCTAACGTTCGTGTGACTAACAGTCAGCACCTAAATCTCAAATTTAATGTCTGTATCTAAGGACAGGTATATTTGTAGATTTTGTGATTAAACGTTGAGATTAACGGAGAGAAATAAAATAAAATGCCTTCATTCATATAACCAGCTGGCTATACCTGCGTGGACCAAAAAAGTATTTACTAATTTACACCAGTTTTTGTAACTTTTTTCAATATTGTTTTGCTCCTATAGGTGGTAGCGTAATGTTAACTAGCTTAACATCCATCTCAATGATTGCAATATGAAAAACAAAAAGAAATGCGACTAGTCGTTCCAAAGATTAGCGCGTACAAACAAACAAATTTTTCCGCTTAATAATATTAATATTTTATTTATTTGTTGGAATACATGGAATATATCTTACATTAGTTGACACTTAAACTAAAAATAAAAAGTCGTTTACTGATGCTCGCCGATAAGTAGCAAATTAAAAATCAACTTGGTTGTTATCACATTGGTACATATTACTGCATAAACCTATAATGGAAAATACAAAGAATCAAAGTCGAAGCTACTTAAAGATGTTGTCGCCTTATTTATGATAGTCGTGAAAAAATTTAAATTACCAATTCTATATCATCCTACTACTTAGTTATGTCTCTGTTTATTGGCGATTCTATCAGTTCGAATCTCGACGCGTCATAACCAAGCAGTTCTATAATTAAACCCCACGGTAGTGATTCGATTCTCATATCGTAATTAATAGTCGAGATATGAGTCGCTGTTCTCGTTTGATGAATATCCGATAACGCATATCGTTTTAAATTCAGAAACGATCAATGTCACACTCACAGTGTTTTAATTCGAGCGGCCTTAGCCGTTATTACACAAGTCACAAGTTTACCTTCGTGGGCCAAAACTGTAATGAAAACCCGTTTATATATAAGTACATACATATGACGACAAATTTACTTCATCTGCAAAAAACGTAATGGAAATATTCTGTTAAAAACTTTATGTAACCGAATGGTTTTACGATTGAATAGAAACTATATTTCGTTATTATATATTTTATTGACGTACTGAATGAATTAGAATAAAATTTGAAATGCATAACTAGAAGAGAAAATACTTATGTGTAGTTTTAAAAATAATAAATTAATATATTAAGATCTAGCTCTGCTCGCGACTTCGTTCGTGTGGAACTAACATTTTATTTAATCATTTGTGCCTGTTTTTTGTTACTTTTCCCATACAGTTTTGCTTATATTGATGATAGAGTAATATTAAATAGCCCTAAGCTTACCTCAATGAAACCTCATGTTCTATCAACTACATTGATAATTTTTCAAATCCGATTAAGATTAGCGCGTTCATAAAATGTTTGCTTTATAATATTAATATAGGTATGCTGTGCCCGCGAATTCTTCTTCGCCTAAATATACATAATCAAGGTCTTATCATACGCATTTAGAGATGATTTTTTAAAAAGCTGGTAACACTATTTCATACTTAATCAGAATTAAGAAGTCTCTTATCTATAATTTTACAGATTTATCTTTACTTTTACATTGTACATAATTCAGCCCTCTTCAGGTTTTATTTACGACACGATATGTAGTTCTATATTTATATATCAGGTCCAACTTGTCTGTATACTAAAATTAATCGAAGTGTCCATCGATTTAGGCGTTATTAAAAATTAAATAATAACATTTTTATATATGAACCGAGAATTCAATTTTAACGTGTTTACAAACATGATAATTGGGTAATCAGTACATTGTCTATTTAAATAGAAGTGTATCTATTTTTTTCTATTACTCTCAACGAACAGTCTGCCAGATAAAATCTGTATTTCTTAATATGTTTTTAAATATTTAATGTTACAGTATAGAACATTGTTGTAATATAATAAATATTGTTGAGAAAACTACAATCAGATCAAAGGTAACGGTCAAAGGATATTGTGCAACGTACACGAACTGTACCAAATATTTCAGCGAAGGACGGCTTGGCATTTTGTTTAGTACAGTTTCGTAAACGATTATTTTACTGTTTCTAAATACAGCTTCTTTATATTATATTCTAACGTTTTTGTAATGATATCATCAAGTTTCTATACGTGTTAGCGAATGTAGGTAGGTGTATTATATTTTTATTGATTTGTCTATATTCATCTATATCTATACTAATATTATAAAGAGGAAAGATTTGTATGTTTGTTTGTAACGAATTAATTCAAAAACTCTTGGATGGTTTTAGAAATTATTTCACCATTAGAATGCTATGTTATCCTTGAGTAACATAGGCTATAAATTAGTTAAATAAATATCAGTTCCATGGGCACGAAGTTGCCGGCATATCTAGTAATATTATAAAGCGGAAAAGTTTGTTTGTTTGAACACACTAACCTTAGGAACTATTAGTTGTATGTCAAATTAATTTTAGTGTTTGATACACCAATCATTGAGGAAAGTTTTAAGTTATTTATTCTTATATATATTAAATAATTCTATACTGAAAAAAGTTAAAAAACGGGCAAAAATGTGGAATAGTTTTTTGCTCTATGCGAATCAAGTGGCGGCAGTACACAATCCTAAAAGGAAAAGTGCTTAAAATACTAGTCATATTTAGTAATTATAGGTACATACAATATGTTTTGATGACAACTAAGCGTATATAAATGTTATTAATAACAATAATTATCTTATCTATATCTATTATCTTAAGTTTATCTATATCTATATATAAATAGAAAATATATAAATAGTTAAATAATATATTAAAATTATAACATTATTAACATAAAATTAAGAACAATAAGTAACTACATTTTAAAGGCTAATATTAAAATTTAAATTAATATCTTTCTTTAATATACTTGCTTCATCATGTCTTTTATACTTATTTAATTTAGATGTATCCAAAATTCAACGTGATGAACGTATTTGCCTTACTGTGTAGCAGTGGTACTCTGCCGTCCAGGTTAATGATACCCTTCTTTCCTACAGTATTAGGGCTTTGAAATATAACGTCAACAGATATTTATACAAAACTGCCAGCCGACAACATATTAACATGTATTCTTGATAGATGTACTTTTTTTATACTTAAGGTTTTAGCGTTATGGCCATAATCTCACCTGATCTTAAGTGACGATACGGCCCAAGTTGGTAGACACGCTAAACCTGTGGAGGAACTGGCTCTCAAGTGCTGCTGCCGGAACACACCTATTGGTATTTGGCGGCAGGTTTACAACTTGAGGGTGGTAGCTAACCAGACGGGCATTAGAAAAAGCCCTACCACCATGCTATGGTTTCCTCACGATGTTTTCCTTCACCGAAAGCTCAAGCTCATTGTAGGTGCTTGGATTCGAACCCACGTCCCTTGACGCGAAGTCGTGCACACTACCACTGAGCTATCATCGCTTCGCTATCTACTTGTTTTTACATTGTAGCACAGTGCCTATCTTCTATTACTTTGCTTTCACCCACTCAAATAGGTCAGCCTACATAGCACCCTATTCCACTTTTATCTCACCCTGTTCTAGAAAGTAATTTCAGCAATCAACAGTTATCTAAGACTCCAAATTTTATGTACTATTGTGCCTACTTGTAATATAGTGCATAAATAATCCTCGACACCATACCCTATTCAGTACGCAGACTTTATGCAGTTAATCGCTCTCCGCGCTTCGCTGGCATTTTCACATGTAATATATACTATAGAAATATACACATATATATAGTATATAATAATAGTATTGTATATTAAATACTTAATACATAATGTAGATTACTTTTATTAAGAGCACAATAGTGAGTGCACAATACATTACAATGGTGCGGACCAAGAGTCTGCAGTGTAGAAAGAAAGACACCACGCAAATAGGTAAATTGGTGACCCCGAGAAATATTTATATACTCTATTACAAGTAGGCACAACAAAATCCATTAGTATATTCTTAGGTCTTCGTATCATAATTAACAACTTAATATTTTGTATTGTTTTCTAATTATATGAACTTCATTCCTTCCTTTTCCTTATTTTATGTTTATTTTGTGGACGTCTCTTTTATCTGGACTTAGGTTTTTCTGTATCTTTATACTTCTTCTGATATGCTGATTAATTAATGTTATCCAGTATGAATACTCCATATATCTATGTTAATATTTATATCGCCAAAACCAACTATCTCATTTGCTTAATCTTTTTCGTTTCGCAACACAATATATTAGTAGTAATTTTATAATGATCTTGTACCCGTAATTATTAAATTTCAAAAGCTTCGCTTAAAACGTGTAATACTCTAAATTTCGTCGATATTTCACTGCGTTGCATTGCGCTTACCGGTAAATATGATAACAGATATAATGTTTGAAATGTTGTTATATTAAAGAAATTCACTTTGTGGAATTGATGAAGCGTATGGAAATAATGACAAACAAATCTATAATGAGAATGTAAATGTAGGAATTGATGCCAACTGTAGTGAAAACAGCGTCACGTGTTTAAATATATTAATGTACTTGAAGGAAGCAAATGTACTAAGGTCTGAGACATGATTCTACTGTTAAAAATGAACCGAATATCTTAACGTAGTAAGGAGATGTGAATCATGTGATATTCCATGGTCAAGATCTCATCCATTATTGTATATTTGAAAGCGGTAATTTAAGATAAACTAGGTAGATGATTTGATTGTCTTGGATATTTTATAAAAACAAAATCTAATAATTTACAGATTTAACCTTATGGCTACAATCTCACCTGATGTTCAGCGACTATGTAGCGTAGTGGAGGGACTGGCTCTCAAGTGCAACCGCCAGAAGACACCTGCAGGTATGCGGCAGATTTTCAAATTGAATGTGGTAGCTATAAACAGTTGGACATGAGAAAAAGCCCTACCAACATTCTATGGTTTCAATACAAGTGGATTCGAACTCATGTACACATTACCAACTGGATTTATCATCATTTATAAAAAAATCTGATTAATTAAGAATATTTTAATAAATATATAAAATTATACTAAAGACATTTATAACTCAAAACTAGATGATTAAATGACACTAGATACTTCTTTTTTCTTTTATTGTTCCTGTATTAATGACACATTTTGGTAAGATAACGTTGTTTTGACGGTTGAAGTTGTAAAACAATCGAGTAAATCATAAACACTAAAACGAAAACGATTCTTAATTATTCTTTATGGACGTTACGAAAGTGGTGCTTTATGATTTCTAAGCTTTAATAGATGCGTTATGTAACGTACGTAGCAATTACTTGTTGCACACATTTTTAAACATTATTTTCATTCTCTCAGTTTGATACATGTTCGTATACAATTACAAACTAACGAGTTGTTAACTGTTCGATGTTTCTCGGAATCTCGGCTTGACTTGTCAGTTTTCAGGAATTTTTAATGATTATATAGAGTATTTTTGCACGAAATCATTAAAGTCATACAGATTATGAAGAAGATTATTCATGAATTAAATTCTGCCTGCGCTAGGTTGAAAGTTCGATTTTATAAAATGAGGCAAAAAATATTACACAAATTCCCATTCCTCGGCATAACAATTTCATAAATTCCGTCAAACTAAACGGCGTCTGGGATGAATTTGGTATTTGAACAAAAGTGTTTTTTCATTTTTAATATTCGTAATTATAATTTGGGTCAGCAGATTTCAATTTTATTATTGGCCGATGATTTAAAATGAAAGTGTATCCATCGTGAGAATATTACATGAGTTTAGTGGGATTCATTTTACGATACCGAAAGTCTACGGTTGACGTTTCTGATATTGCGTGCACGGCGTGGCACGGCAGCGAGCTCGCACACAACATGTAAGCTTGTAAATTATTTGTGACAGTTTCCTACTCACTTCACAGTGGCACACGATGTTTTTATAGAATTTCTTTTAATAAAAAAGGTATATCGTGATTTTTTTTTTATTCCTATGGACGGACTGGCTCTCAAGTGCAATTGACGGAATACACCTATAGGTATTTAACGGCAGATCTTCAACTTGACGGCGGTAGCTAGTCAGAAAATATCCTACAGCATTAGAAAAAGTCCTACGCCAATGTTATGGTTTCATCACGATGTTTTCCTACACGAGAAGCTCAGGCTCGTTGCACGGATTCGAACTCACATCCATTGACGCGGCGTCCTTACACAGTAACAAATGCCATCATCACTTCAAAACTTCAATTATCAAACAACAAATAATAATGCAGCTAAATGTCAGACTAATAAAAAAAATATAGGTATATTAATTTTGTTCACAGGCCAACCTACACACCGATATCAATAAACACGGTACAGAATAAAAAAAATGTGAGTGTCTTAAAAGTGTAAACACATATTACAAAGTATAAATTTTACTCGATACATTTTAAACTTTAGTCAGTTACCACGTACAGTAACTCAACAATCAATATAACGAAAGTACGGTGGAAGCGTTGTTTGACAGCTGCTGTACAAGCACTTACTTAGGTAACCAACTTGTTGATTGTGACACAATAGATCTGAGGACGCGACTCAAATTTCAAGTTCGTATAAATACATCGAATTGTATTATTCGCAGTCAGTTACCGAACTAACTTTAAATAACTTTCTATTGCGCGTATGTCTATATTAATATTGTAGAATTTATGTAGGGTTAATTTATCTATATTCTTAGTTCTTCCGTGTAAGTGCGTATGTGTGCGAGTGTGAGGTAGATAAATGATAGTCCAGTATTACGCACTGAATTTAATATTTAATATATTGTTATAATTACGATTTATTAGTATATGTGAGTTAACAGCGAAGTCCACAGAACGACTGACTTATAAAAATGGGGCAGCGGACAATGCGCCGCGCCTCGCAATGCTGAAAACCATGCGTCACATGCCACCATAATATTATAAAGCGGAAAAATCAGTTTGCGTTCTTGCAATGAGTCGAGTTTGAAGAATTCTTTTTATATTATTAGAGCAATAATTAAGGAGGGATTTCGGCTATTTAATATAACGCCACCACCAATAGGGGCAAAACTGTAATGAAAATTTCACTATTTGACGTTTACGTTTACAGCGATAGATATTTGAACACAACTCTCGCACCGATTAATTGCAAAGGAGAAAAACTGTGGGAGAATAAAAAATGAAAACGTTCCGACGGAACGTTAGAAAAGATATTTTTCAAATTTGTGTTTGTGTAAAAATAACACAGTGATTTTACATGTATTTATGTAACATAAATGATATATTAAGTGTGGCAGATTTTTTACTTGAGGGTAGTAGCTAGCCAGGCGGACATTGTAAATGCCCTACCGCCATGCTATGGTTTCCTCACGATGTTTTCCTTCACCGATACTGTGAGTTTATCTTTAAAAAGGTTTTAATTGTTTGATAGTTTTCAAATTCATAGTTAATAGCTAAATATAAAGTTGTATTTAATATGTTAAGAAAATTATTCATAATTTGTAGTGAAGTCACATATTTATTATAGAGGTATAAAGTTAAATTAAGTGTTTCGTACATGATCATGGTAATTTTCCATTTCGATCGTTGGGTAAATACAAATGCACTAATACCTTGATTTGTGTTTGCAGCCGTACTCGGCGATTGCCTCCTTTTTTAGATTTTTAGAAGAAATGTTTCGTCTGATGTGTAATATTCTGTTTGTATCCTTATTAGTTCTATTCAAGTTTCTTTAAGAACCAGTTTGTTGTAGGACTACCTTCTACATAGCTAGATGCTAGCTAGTGTGATCGCGACTTCACTCGCGGAAACTTGAATGTATATCGTACAATCATATGCCAACAATTTAAAATGAAAAATTATTTTGCCTCCATATTGACAAGAAAGTACATATTATAATGTTAGAATAATTTTCGAAAAATGTTTTGCATATTTAGCAAAGTTACGTTTAGAATAAAAAATATATTGAATATTAAAAATAAAAAAGAATGTTTATTTTTTTTAATTATTCGTATAATGTTTGCGATATTTTTTTTACATTGATCAGGGCCATGCTTATATCCGCCTTACACCGCAATACGATTACTTATTTCCCGCAATCATGAACTCGTAAGTCAGCGACCTTGTCTTAATAGTAATTGATATACATATATAATATTCACATGAAATAATGAGAAGCAATTAAAAGTGTTTTATAGTAAAAGTGAAGTAACCGTTGCGCTCGTGTATACTCTTTGTCTTTCGTGTATTGCACCATTGGGGAATCGAACCAGGGCGATCTAGTCACGTATTCGCGCCGCGCCGCCGATGCGAGACGGATTGTAAGTGGACACACAATCGAAGCCTCATTCATAGTCAGGCCAGTGCTCGCGTAAGTGATCTGCCCTATTTGTCTGATATTGCGGAAAAGTTTATTATTATTTTTTTTTTATTAATAACTTGTAACAATGGATTCCTTAATATCGATAGCGGGGTTCATAGACAGTTGCTTTCCATCGAGTATCAGAAACCACAATTTAGTGAGAGAGTAGATTGAGGACATCCTCTACTAGGGTTTGCGTGTCTACCATCTTGGTGCACATCGTCACTTAACATGAGGTGATTTTGTGGCCATAAAGATAAACCTATAAAGTTAAAAAAAAATTACGAATTGGCTACCCATACCAGCAAATAACTTTTAAATTATATTAGACCTATACCTATACCAATAACGCACCTGCTTTGTTTTTGGGAACCAATCCGCATTACTAAAGACTATTACTTCCATTATCAAGTAAGTTGGTTTTGGTTGGTTGGAATGTAATCAAAATATTGAAATAAATAGAAACACTCTGATGACATGGTGTAGAATAAAACAAATTAACATGTATATATTTATTCGTTAGGATAAATCCCTTATGTACAGTATAGAATACCTATATAGTACCTGAATAGAACTATTCAGGTATAGGCTATTCACATTGTATTATCAATAATATTCAGATTAAGAATTCGGTGAAAGTTGCTGATTCTGATTTTAGAATTAGTGGCCCCTCCATCGCTCTTGTGTTTACTCATAATACAATTCTATTAAAAAGTAATACTACATTTAAAAATTGTTTAAAATAATGTATAGATTTGTTTTAATTCATAAGTGTTCCAATCTATATTGCTATTATAAAACGGAAAAGTTTGTTTGTGAACGCGCTACACTTATAAACTAACAATCGGACTTCAAAAATTCTTATTATATTTCAGCGATGATAGCTCAGTGGTAGTGTGTAGGATCGCCTCGTCATGGGATGTGAGCTCGAATCTATCCACCTAAATTGAGCTTCATCTTTCGGTGAAGGAAAACATCGTGAGCAAACCATAGCATGGTGGTACTGCTTTTGGCTGTTGTTTTGTTTTTGAAGTTGAAAATCTGCCGTTAAATACCAACAGGTGTGTTCCGGCAGTTGCACTTGTAAGCCAGTCCCTCCAATAAAGGCCGACTTCACTTGCGATTTCCCTGCTGGTGTGTGTGACAAGCTTGCTCATTCGCCTTTTATTCCATAAAAAAATAGACCAATCATTGAGGAAGGATTGAGGCTATTTAATATCACGCTATTACCAATAGAAGTAAAACTGTATTGAAAAAAGTTACAAAAATGGACAAAAAGTATTTAATAAGTTTTAGTTCCACGCGAACGAAGACGCAAGCTCAACTGGTATTGGATATTACTTATTGAAATAAGCCATTCAGCTACTGTAAATCAATCACGATATACTCAATTTATGTTCTTCTGAATGTATGAAGATGATTACAATGAATTAATCGTTCAGCGTGTGTAGAAATACATAAATATAAATATGCTTGTTATAAAAAATATAATAACAAATTTATTTTAAATAAATCTGAATGCAGCATATTGGAGAAGTTGATCTGCGACGGGGAAATTAGAAATGAGGTTGTCGTTTTCCGACTGGCACCCTTAGCGATTCAATATCGCCTAAACGAGTTTGAGAGTTGTTAGGCTTCGATAAGACTATTCAAAAGAATATCAACTTTGAAGCCGTCTTAATATATTTTTATACGACACGTTTTTCATTAATATTACCAATATCTAATAAATACACGTGTGGGTGAATTTTGTCTTGTTGGAAATGACGGAATATAGCCGCTTGTATTGCGTCGTGTCATCTTGACCTACGACTATAAAAGGTCAAAATAACATAAGCAGATGGAGCCACGATGACTGCATCTATACTCGGACATTAAAATCAAAATTTGTTGCAATTTTATTATGTTTTTGTAATATTACCTTTATCTTGTGTCACGTTGTTTGTCCGCGATGAACTCCTTAACTACTGAACTGATTTTAATCAAATTTAGCACACTGTGCAGTTTGTTTCAACTTGAGAGGATACTTTTTATCTCGACAATTGATCATAACGCGATAGATGACGCTGTAGTCGATGTGATTGACTACTCAAAAAGGCAGAACAAGGTCTCCCAGGTCAGCTAGTTCCTATATATGACAAAGATGTTTATTTAATTTTAATTAAATGTACGACTATTAATTGTATAAACAAATCTGACTACAGAAATATTTATTTTGATAGCATATTGGTAATTGTCGCTTGGTCTTATAACCATATCATAATTGGAACGAGTAAAGATGAAGAAATAAAACTGTTTTCAAAAATTATTTATTTATAGTCCTAAAATTCTTTGATACTAAACAAAAAAGAATTACAATCGGTCGATTAACTCGGAAGAATAGTTTTATCTTCGACTATTTATATATAGATGATTATATATAGATTATATATGTTGTAGTTATATATAAGAATCATAATTGATCTTTATTAATAACTTTTAAGCAAAATATTATATTATAATACTAGAGAGATTTCTGATCTTGTAGAGGTACGGCTTATAGGCTATGAAAATAGTGATAAATAAAATTTAAAAAAATCGGTCATTTTAATTTGTAAGACTGTATACGAAGCGAAAGAGGTAGTTACAGTTTAGTGATGAAATTTCGTGACTGCATAATAGTACTGTGACGTGAAATGGATACGATTAAAGTGAAATGGTTACGAATAGCTATATTTTCATGTTTAACACCCATCCCACGTTTGGTCAGCGAGGCCGAACCGCCTGGCCGAGATAGCGACCACTAACGGTTACTACCGATTGTTCTAAACATAAAAACCTATACGCGGAGACGAGTGCGCCCTACTTGACGTTGTGGTCCAATTCACCAGAATGGTAATAGTTTTATTTTCTTATTATTACGCACCTACTATCATTTATGTCTTCTTGTACGATATGTTCAGATGATTATTTCTATCAGATGACTAATTGAAATCGTAAAGATTAGCGTAAAGATGAAACAAAAAATGTATGGTACGATATTCTAGATAATAAATAAAACTGTATATCTCAACACTAAATTCCGTGATCAGCGCCAATCTCAAAACACGGTGGTAATTTGTTATCCAACGCATGACTTGTCCATCAGTATCCTAAATATATGAATCTATGGTCAAAAATGCTTCGAGTAGACTTGGCGTGTTACTATCAAGAATCATATCCATAATAAAAATAAAGAGACAAGATTGTGGTCAAATGTCAAACCTATAATTTTTTTATCTTAGTAACTTAAGCTAGGTATGTCAGTACCTAATTATTTTTCAAAAATTAACTTTAAGGTTTGATATTTTTTTTTACTTGATATTTTATGAAAAAATGTTGTAACAACACTTTAGATACACAATCTTTGGAATCACTTATAACTTCGGTGGGTATAAAGACTTGTATATAGTTTAAAACGTCTGTGAAAGTCGTAAAAATCAAAGATTACTATTTGAAGGCGCCTGGCGCATAGTACAGAAAACTAGTCACCATACATAATCATATATTACAATTGACTCATAATGATTCATGAAGTTAACCATATAAAGCAGTAACGTTTATATAATAGAGTTTATATAGTTAACATTAATGGTACTCAAACTTTTTCGTCGCAACAGCATTCTTAGGTTGTGAGGTAATTTGTGGTACAATCATCGATCAAAGCAGTTTGAAATATTTAAGAATATCGCAATACCCTTTGATCCGATGAGAGTAGATGTTTTGTAGAACTTTCGTTACATCCTGCATGTTTACGTGAACAAATTTTTCTTTCAAATACCGAAATTTAAACTTTATATTATAAAAGTATATATATCTTACCTCTAGAATATTAGGCTAGAAAAACAAACGGCGCGTAAATAGTAATGTTGCAATGAACGTGAAAAACGGACTGTATGCTTTTTGTATTTGGTGCGAAAAAGAGACGTGTATTCATTGCAACGCATCGACTACAGAGTAAACGATTCTTCTGGCCACGAAAAATTTTACGGCTGGATAAATTTTATTTTATAAAAATATCAAATTTCTAATGAATCTAGTTATAATCACGAATTAAATGTGACCTCGTGATTTTTAGAAGTTTGGTTTGTATAGTTTGTACAATATTGCATTACACACGATGTCGCTTTTCTGTTGTTTTAGGTCACGTGAAGTATAAATTGGTACACACTCCTTGAACTTAAACTCCTAGAACAACGATATGATTCTGATCATGTCAAATTTAATTCGTAATTCCTTGTACTAATATTTTAATTGATAATTTAATATTTTTACAAAATAAAATATATCCACCTGTAATTTTTGCCGTTATAACAAAAGCGTTTATATTTAAGACAATGTGTAGCAATGTATTCAATAACATGTCTCTTTTTCACGCCCGGTGTAAGAAACATACTGTCCTACTTCTTCGTTTATGGCAATATTACTATGTGCGTATTATTGTGTCACTTGTAGTCAAATGTAATGAAGGTACGGTATCGATACGTTTATAATGTAATTGCTTGGAAAGGATTAACGTCTGCTGGGTATGTTAGTAGTATATAATCATCAAGAATACACCCGACTGTCTCTCATAGGTTCCCAACCAGGATGCCACGAGCATACGCCAGGGGTACCGCGGCTATAATAAGAAAAAGTGAGCTAAAAATTTTGAAAATAAATAATTCTTATAACTTCATCGCTTAGGACGTCAAAAATGATGCCGGTCAAAAAGGGTGTAATTGCCTTAGTTGGCATTCCATTATAGATCTTATTTAAAATAAAAAATACTATATGTGCCGCAAAATATTTTTCATCGATAAGTGTGCCACGAAATATTTTTTCACCGATAAAGGTACCGTGGCGAAAATGTTTGAGAACCAATGGTCTATCTAATACAATATTGAGAAGACAATAAAGGAAATGCATACAGCTCGCAAAGCAATATTTTTATCATTAATATGCAATTTTCTGTCTTCGCTGATCACAAGTAGATACCGCAATATTGCAAGGCAATATTGTCAGTGCGTCTGCAGTGAGGACACACTTACTTTGCGTATACGACTACATTGATTTACAATAAAGCGGTTGAAGTACACATAAATCGTTTAGGAACAAAGATTCCATGCAATACTTTTCATATCATTCGAATCTAGAGAAATATTCTATTGAATTTTCAAGTGATCTTCTATGAACTGGAATAAAGTAATAAAATTTTTCTCAATTTTATCTGATAGAGACCTAAAATATCTTAATACTTAGTGGCAGAATGCAACAATTGTGTCCGACTAAAATATAGCTACCATACTTGAGCGCACTTGATTATTGTTGCCTTTTTCTAAAATTAGAGTGAAGAAAAAACGAGAATTGTATGGGATAACATAGTAAACACTAAATCAACGCATATGCCAACACAGAGTTTTGTAATCAGAACATGATAAAAACTTTAAAATCCAAGCTAATTAAAACAAATCAGCAGTCACATTTACTCGCTACATCAACGGAATCCATGCACGCTCCTGCGCTAATGATATCGAAGGAGCACTGTCGACTAATATTGGCATTTAAAGAAGGCGGAGAGCATCTGACAATTTGGGAAACCACCACTAAGAGGCCAATCAATTCTGGAGGGTGATAGATACCAGAATGCCTACCTGCCTACCTGTACGTCATGCACACTCGGATTTTTTAATACTTTATAGGTTTGTTAACGTTACGGCCACAGTTTCGCCTGATATTGAGTGACGATACGGCTCAAAATGGTGGACACGCTAAGCCTAGTGAAGGAACTAACTCTCAACTGCTGGAACACCCCTATAGGTATTGGGCGGCAGATTTTCTAGTTTAGGGTGCATTTAAACAGGCGTGCATTAGAAAAAGAGATGCCATACTATGATTTCATCACGATGTTTTTCTTTACCGAATCTCAAGCTCATTCCAGGTGGATTCGAAGTCACATCACCATCACCAACTGTGCTATCATTGTTTCAATCTTCGGATGCGTAAACGCAAGAAAGGGATACCTGTTGCGGCAGTTAGAGAAGAATGTCATCGAGAGAAGGTCATGGCCTGGTACGATCTCCCCGTTCCCTTACCAAAGGGGTTGCGAGATGAACAGTCAGAGGGTAAATGGCGACCACAAAAAGACAAGCTTACGAAAAACACGGCGTGTCGATATTTCTTAATAACAATAATAAATATTATCTACGAAGTAACTAATAAACATTTACATAGAGTAATTATATATCGCTGATCATTAAAACAATGGGCAGTGTTATCTATTATAGTAAATGTTAGCGTGGGAAATTATACACAATAGTATTACGGCATTGTAAATACTTTACATGTACTTTTGGTGATCTCTAGATATCCGCTCAAGGACGTATTTTTTATTTATTTATATCTAAATACATCCTCTATGCTAATCAGTAATTATTTATATAATTGAAATATAGTTTTCATGTTGTATTATTTTTTAATCGATATTTTTAATTTGTTTACTGATTTTCACTAGACTGAAGACAGTGGTCCTATTCCGTCAATATCGGTCCAGAAGTTTATTAACATTTATTTTTTTTACGTTGGTAATACTTTTAACCGTATATATTTAAAAAGTTTTCTTTTTGATTTTACTAACAGATACTTAAATTTTATTTATTTGAAAAATATTAGATGGGCTTTGTGGTAGATTATCTGAAGCTGTCACGCATAGGTGTGTCCAATAGACTAGACAATGTGTCGCTGGTCTTTGGGCAATACGAGGTTTCTATGTCGTCATGAATTTTTTTAATAGGTATTTGAAGGTGCTTCTTACTCGATAAGTCTTCCTCAAAACCTTCTTGCCTTAGTATGAATCCGAGTAGTGTGTTTACTCGTTGGTGGAGGAAGTCATTATATGGAGTTTTTCAATAGGCTAACAAAAAAAGGTGAATCCGGTATGTCGGTCGTGTATCAATTAATCGTGGGTGGTAAATATCTGTACCTTCTTTTTAGTTTTTCACATTTCAGCGGTGTATACAATTTATTTAAATGAATATTACAAAACGGAAAAGTTTGTTTGTTTACTTGTTCGAATGCGTTAATCTTAAGAATAACAGTCGGATTTAAAAATATATTTTTGTATTTGATAGATCAATTATTGAGGAAGGCTCTAGACTGTTTTATATCACGCTACATAAATAGGAGCATAGCTGTTTTGAAAAAAGATACAAAAACTGGCAAAACTTATTAAATGTAAAAAAGTTATTGTGTAGTTCGTTCTTATTTTTTAGTTTCACGGGAACGCAGTCGTTAGGTCACTCATTTTTGCTCGTTTTTGTAACTGTTTTTAAAACAGTTTTGCTTCTATTAGTGATAGCGTACTTAAAAGGTGCTTGTTTAAGATAACCTTCTATATAACGGTGATATAAAATACAAAACGATTTCTTGATATTCGTCTGGAAGGTCCTAAGCTTAGCGCGTCCAAAAAAAACTTTTTTTTTATTTATAATATTAATTAAGATATATGTTAGTAATCATCGCGGTTAAATTTCTAATGATTTCTTAGTTACTGAAAATGTATATTTTATTGTTATTTAAAACGTTACGAAGAAACTTAAATAATTTAAATATTCCGTATTTTACCACACACACATTTTCAAGCATTCAAGTTTGTTTCCCGGCGATGTTTTCCTTCATTCTTAGGCAAATAGCATTACTGAGTATTCATTCATTCATTTCAGGTAATAATTTATAGCAATTTCAATGCAGAGACTCAAAGGCAACATGAGATGCTTTAATTAAACACTTAATAGTATCAACGTCGAGCAGAATTCCTTTTAACGTACGAGTACTATTCCATTTGAACAAGGTATACTGCTAATGAATTTGAAATGCAATTGGACTGCAATTTACCTGCTTAGGTTATTATGTGTACATACCATCCGATGTTGAGTATGTAAAATACAGAATAAAATAAACTTACAATCATCATATGTATTTTTGCTCGTTTTCGTACATATATAGATTCAACATTACAATTTACATGAGATATCTTATAGAATCGCGGACACCCTAAACAAGTATGCCAAATGTTTGCATACACAGTAAGCTTTTAAATAGTTTATTTTGGAAATACTAAACAGAGAAACCACTCTAGGAGTTTTTTTAGAACATTTCATATTTGTTTACGTGTTTTTCGATAAATTTGTACCTGTTAAAGATAAAAGTAGCTCGCAATGTCTGCTACTTGTTTCAAACGACAAGATAAATATTTACTGTCCCTTTGCAGGCGTGGAACACGTGAGCTGTTCCCGATACAAATGAAATGTATGTCAGTCGTAATCAGTGTTGACAGACGTACAATAATTATTGCATATGTATCATTATAACATGTATTTACATTACATTATTATATGTATATATTCAATTTTAAATTCTAATCCAATACAATGAGGTACTCATATAAAAAAAAGTTCGCCGGAAGGTTACGTTCTGCTGCATTCGTTGTTCGTAAGATTCGTGATCTGATAGATATTGCCACTTCTAGGTTTATCTACTTCGCTTACTTCTATAGCTTAATGTCTTATGGTATTTTACTATAGGGGTCAGCAGCTGAGGTAGACACCATATTTCTTTTACAAAAATTTGCAGTTCGAACTGTTTACAATATGAGACCTCGCGAATGATTAAAGAATAAGTTTTCGGAATTTAATATTTTAACTTTGCCTTCCCAATATATTCTTAATAATTTAATATATGTCCGCAAAAACTTACAAAAGCTAGATTTCGTTAAAGATCGGCATGATTTGAATACTAGAAATCATGACAAACTGGTCACCCCTTATTTAACACTGAGTGAGACAAGTAACAGTTTTTTTAGGTAATAGTGTTAAGTTTTATAATAAAGTCCCAAAGCACATTAATGAATTGCCGGACAGAAAGTTCAAGAACCATATCAAACGGGTTTTGATGTCAAAAGGTTATTTATTATAGGGTGACGTTCGAGTGAATCAATATGTGAGCGATTGTAATGTCTGGATTTGACACTCCTCTATGTACTTCCTTTAATAACTACTATAACATATTTAACTATTATATAAAAAAGATAAGAATGAGACCAAAAAAAGATGCAGATCGATTTTTATTGCCGTTTCAACTCGATGCCTGCGCTATTTTCCTAACCGGTAGTAGCTTTGACGTTCATAAGCGCCTTCTTACAGCATAAATTGAATAAAGATTTTTTTATTTGATTTGAATCTTTTTGAGAACAGCATCAGCCAATTACAACTATATTTTTAGACATACATTAATATAAAATTGGTTAGTGATCCCTGATCAATGTTTACCTAGTATTTTAAAAACCACATTTGTAATAAATAATCATTCAAGATGCAAATGAAACATAGTTTTATAAAGTATACAGTAAAGTATTTTCCAGTTCTGGTACATTATAATTTTTCACGGGTCTGACAACACTGGTCATAATCCTCTTTAAAAGGTTAATGTTTTCAACATTTGAATTTCGTACATAGAGATATTGAATATACTAAATATTTTGATGCTAATGCATCTATTGGTGATGTTAAATAGCCTTCCTCAATGATTTATATATATGATAGCGCATCAAATAATATCAAAATATTTTTGAAATCCGAGAGATAGTTACTAAGATAAGACACGTTCAAACAAACAAACTAATCTGCTTCATAATATTAAATATAGATAATAATTATATTAGGCATATCGTTTGTATTCTTAGCGTTTTTTGTGCCTTACATTTATATGGTAATTTCTCGGTTCTTAAAGCTCGTAGCCTGAACAAGCGTATTGTATAATTCAAATAGAATTTCTCAAATTTGATAGGTAATAATCAATTTCAGCAATAAAAGAATAGATTCTATTATTTTTATTCAACATAAGTTGAACACTAATAACATATAGTAAACAAAAATACGAATGACCAACGTTTATATATTTCTATATCTACGAAGACCTTGAAGTTAAAGCTATGAATTATATTCACACAAGTAGTCGCGCCTTCTTGGTCTTTTAACCATAAATTAAACGTTTAACTAACCTACTTTTAACTAAAATAGTAACAAACAATTTGTCATTGACATATACTCCGTCTTGCCGACCATTCTAGAAAATAAGACAAAGCCCCGTTTTCCGTCATGAGTACCGCGTGTGTAGAGTTACCATTTAAAAAAAAATATTATCCAAAGAAAAAACAACAAACAATAACTGAAATGAATATGAATTGAATAATTATAATATTTTGAAATATAAATGTGTTAAGTTGGTTATTAAGTGTTAAGCCTATTAGGTATTATTATTCTATATAAAATAAAATAAAAACGAACACATTCAGATGGTGTTTCTTATTAAATCTAGCTTCAATATTTTTGTAGTTTATGAAAAAAATATGGCTCAAATATATTTTGAGAAATAATTCTAGTAAAAAGAACTACAAATACAACTCCAAACTAGTTAAAAAAAATTATATCAAAATATTATTTAATTAGTAACACGTCCAGCTTACGAAATTTCCACTTTCAATTAAATCACTTGTACAGTATTAATAATATAAATTAAATGTATTTAAAGCTTCCTTTTGATATACATTTTAAGTCTATTTGATTATTTTACAATGTCTATATTAACCCGCTTTCTTATAATGCTGTCCGGTGGGATTTCGTAATTGATTTTAAACTAACTTCTCGATTAGCTAGACACTTGAAATTCGGACCATAGCTCAGAAGTGGATGACAATGCATGAAGATGTGAAAAAATTGATTTGTTTCTTTTTTACATTTATAACTAACTTTCCAATCAGCCATATACTTCAATATAGCTCAAATCCAACTGACAGTTGAACGATATATATGAAAATTTACCCTAAAAAGCAGAAAATAATAATAATAAAGTTTATCATTATGTATTGCATGTGCCCCATATTTTTCGTTTTCAATCGTTTATCTTCTACTTTTTAGTCCGTTATAACACATTGTACATTATTTTTATTTCTTATAGCTAAATTAAACTACGTTTACACTTAAAATCTAGTCGAATTTAGTAAGAACTTTACAAATATTCAAATGGACATAAAGTATATCCAGACAATCCAACTAAAAATTTCTGGACCATACAAATATTTATCCGATGTATAATTCAAAGCCAGAGCACTTTGCGCGACGGCAGCACAGAGGCGACCGCTAAAACCGCAAGGTCAATCGTGTATATTATTAACTAGCTGTATCCGTGACTTCGTTCGCGTAGAACTAACATTTTATTTAATTTTTTAATACAACTTTGCTCCTATTGGTGGTAGCATGATGTTAAATCGTCTAAAGCCTTCCCCGGCGATTGCTAGATCAAATTCAAATATAATTTTTGAAATCCGACTGGTAGTAGTTCTAAAAATTAGCGCGCTTGAACAAACCTCGTTTGATTTATAATTTTAATATAGATAAGAGATATATCATACTCACTATGAGACATATTTCAATATTAACTTGCTATATACATATTAGTATTACGACATTCCATATAATTCTATAATTGTAAATTTAACTGGAACGGTTCCTATAATCCTAAAGCACGGTCACACTACACGGCGTACAAGTGTGTCAAACAGATGTCGCCAAAGAGCCCTTGGCGAATGATTTATAGGAAACTTGAGCCGCTGTCGAACAATTTACGACAGGATGCATCCTTTGGTCACTGTTGTGTTCATATGGTCAATTTTACTAGCTATAGCATTAATTACGCAATTACGACCGTCGTATATTTATCAATCATGTTGCTTGCGGGGGTTTATAACAAAAGCTGTTGGCCATCAACTAAAGTGCACATATTTTATCGAGCAATCTAAAAAGCTTTACCTTTTTTATAGTTTATAACTGTATAGGTAAATCATTACGGCCTCCTGATGTGACTGGCTCTCAAATACATCTTCCGAATACACCTATATGTTTTTGGTGGCAAATTTTCCCATGCTATGGTTTCATGTGGTGTTTTTCTTTCGCCGTAAGCTCAACCGAACTGCAAGGTCTTGAACTCACATATATTGCCGCGGCGTCTGTAGATGCTACCACTGAGCTATCGTTGCTTCAAACCTACCTTCGTACCGATTAATTAAAATTAAAGCCTTATATTTAATCATGTAAAATTTATTATACGTAATACATTCACTACATAATTATGTTAAACCACAGAAAATGCTAGTATGTAGGTAGTATTATCACTGCAGACATTAAAAGCAATGGTGTGCCAAAAGCTTTTCAATGAAGAGCAAAATGTATTATCTAAAGTTTTAATACCGATCCTAACTAATTAAGAGTCCATTAGTGAAGTTAAAATAAAAATTGTCGTGTATGTGTGTTATATTAAATGTTATTTCGTTTATTACAACGACTAGCTGTGCGTGCGACTTCGTTCGCAAGAAACTAAAAATTATTTTACGGTTATTGTCCGTTTTTGTAACTTTTTCAATACATCTTTTCGCCTATTGGTGGTAGCGTGATGTCAAATAGCCTAAGGCCTTCGTGATTTTGAAATCCGACTGGTAGTTCCTAAGATTAGTCCGTTTAAATAAATAAAAAACAATAAACTTTTTAGCTATATAATATTAATATAGATATAACATCACTTAGCCGCACTTGTGAACTACCTTTTATACTAATAACTTTTTAAAATAATTCTGTAATTATAATGCATTTGAGAAAGTGTCTACAAGGTTAAATAGTTTATTATATTTCGAAACTTTTTTCGACAACTGTCTTAGAACGTCATACAAAAATAACTCTGTAATTAAAAATTGTGACTTAACTATGAAGTTAAACTTTAAAATTTTACTAATAAAACAAATAGCTTTAACACTCGGGAAGTCAATCAATAAGGTCCATAAGGTAGCTATATCAACACAAAATATTTTGCAAATAAAATATTGTATTATAATGACTGACTGGATACCCTTGAGTATTCAGACGTAGTAAAATGCGTATATAAGATATTTAAATGAAGATGGTATACTCAGAGCAACTGATCCTTCTTTGTTTATTTTTTTTTATCCTTGGTTTGGCGTTATGGCTATAATCTCATCTGATCTTAAGTGACGATACGGCCCAAGTTGGTAGACAGGAACCTACCTGTGGAGGAACTGGCTCTCAAGTGCAGCTGCCGGAACATACCTATTAGTATTTGGCAGCAGGTTTATAACTTGAGGGTGGTAGCTAGCCAGGCGGGTATTTGAAAAAGCCCTACCACCATGCTACGGTTTGTTCACGATGTTTTCCTTCACCGAAAGCTCAAGCTCATTGTAGGTGCTTAGATTTGAACTCACGTCCCTTGACGCGAAGTTGTACACACAACCACTGAGCTATCATCCTTCTGCTCATGTACAAAATAGATGACCTAAGATATAATGCAACAGTTTATAAATTTTTTTTTTTGCAAAACGACTGAATTTCTGCATTTACGAGTACTATGTAGATTTTGTCTGTAGAGTTATAGCCAAAAAATTGGCACATATTGTATTTTTCGATAAAGACTACTTATGTTATCTTACAATGCAATAGACGGCATAGTGGTTTGGTTGTTGATTACTAAAAAAAACTGATTAGCATCTTCTTATCATAAGTGATGTATGTCAACAAGTACTGAAACAACACCGTTAAGTCCTTTATAGACCAAAACACTGGAAAATAAAGAAATAATATTTTACACTATGATTCACTCATACATTCCTTTTTTTTTATTATTTACCACTTACCCCTCCTTCGCACTGGAACTATTTAATAATATAGAAAACGAACTGGGCGTTTAACAAGAAAATTTTTCATGTATTCATTTTACAACATTTATACAAATTATACATCCAAACTTTCCTCGATTATTGACCTTTCTATTGGCGAAATAGGCATTGAAATTCGTTGCGTGGCGTATAAGAAAACAGATTTAAGCAACATTGTTTTTTTTTTTGTTGTAATATGTAGATATTAATTTTTATTGAAATTTATAAAATTAAACCCTGGTCTCGAGAAAACCAAAATATAAAACAAGAGGATTTGACCTTCTGTACATTTATGTTTTATGTAGACACGTTCCCCTTGCTTTGCTCCCCCAAGCAGGAACTGTATTATTATATACTACACAGCGTTAACTATATTTTTACAAACGAATGTTGGCAGTGATCACTTACTATTTAAAATAAATAATTTTAAAACGAAGTTTGTATATTTTTATTGCACTGCTGTACAAAATAATTGTTGTACAAACACCGCGGTTGATATTAACAATATTAATATTAACCAAGCAAGCAATACATTGTCTCGCATTGACCGAGCGATTAAAACATGTATACTATTATATATGATGTTAAAAGTGTATGGATAATACGAGTAAGATTCATAATATTATTTATATTTGCAATTGCTCTCAGTAGAAGTTTCGGACGATGATTGATATTAAAAGTTGATATGTTATCATATGGAATTTATTTTCTGTGGACTGCTTAGCACATGTCTATAATTAATTATACTGTAATAGTATCGGATTTGTGGAAGGTTTAAAATATTGGGACTAACAAAAAAGATTTCTATTTCATACGTATTTTAAAGAATTTATGGATATCTGTTTCATAATTATTAAATGACCACAAAGAGAGCGAAAAATTACCATAGTAAAAAAAATATTATTTTTTGACAATTGAGGATATCACTTAAATCTGATTAACTTAAAGTTGAAAAAAAGTTTGTAAAATCCAAAAGTGCACGCCTCAGAATCTCATTTATTTTTTGTTTATTTGATAACAATTAAACCATATCGAATCAGACCGTGAAAAGTGATAGGGTTCTATATCTAATTATACAAAAGCGTGAGAAAAAAAAAGACTCGATTAGTAAAGTATTTCGGTCCTTATCGTGATAACATACAGGATCCGCACATACAGACGCACGGACGTCCAAGACAGAACTTTTTTAACTAGTTTAAATAACAAAAATGGCATCAAAAATATCATGAGTTAAAATTAGTATTTTTTCTTGATATGTGTGTGTATATATTATTTTACAAGTGTAATATATGATAAATAGAGATATTAATTTTGAAAAATCAGTTGTTTTGCGTGAAGTAACAGTAGTACCCACCTGAACGTTTCGTTTGTAAAGCGTGCAAAAAATTAATTGATTCACGTTATCAAGATAATTAAATTGAAATTGAAATAATAATTAAAAAGATTTATTAAGTCTTTTTATGTACTAATTTATGATTATCTATTCTAGCATATATATTCCTTTTACTATTGAGTAGAGTTAGTGCACATACGCGTAAATACATAATGCTGCAATGTAGTGCCACCAATTATTAAATGCCACTCTATCGTATTCGTGACACATTCTTTACATTTAGGTACAAGTGTAACGTAAACTGAGAATTATTAATAACTTTAATATACTAGTTGGTATGTATTAATAGTATCTACATAAATTAATACTAATAAAATAATATTCTGATTCCTATCCTGCACACCTCGTAATATTATATAGGTATATAAAAACTACCAGGTTTAAATTCAGATGAAATTTTGGAATTAATAAGTCTCTTTCCGAGTTTACCTTCATAGGGGTTTTTTGTTAGATACCGAGCTAAACTCTCTAGCTTCCTTTTATTGTCAATTAGGCCAAAACTCTGTTTTAACATGTCTTAGAATTCATTTAATATTTATACCGCGTATGTTGAACGTCTTCAGCGAGTAAATAGTTTTCCAGGGCGAACGATGTCAAACTTTCACGGTAATGGAATATGATATTTCGCAAAGTTTTGTTCTTCGTAAGATTTCCTAGATGCACTACAAGTATATTGAAGTGCTGTCTTCGTTTATAGAAATCTCGTTGGACTCGTATTCCAATTAGTTGGGTATAATTATATTTTAAATTACTTTTGCAGACTCTTATCTATGTATACGGAGGGCTTGGGCGTTATATCATTTAAGACTCAATTCTTATATGTACATAAATATCATACAACATAAACAGAAAGAGAAACGTTAGACTGCACAGTGTGCTCTCAGCGGTTAAAGCAGTTGCTTAAAATGTAAAAAAAAACATTACACATTTGCTTTAAAAAAGGTTGGTCATCGCTGATTTACACCAATTAGATAGCATTATATCTGTCTACATTCATACTTCATTCATTCAATTTCATAATTTTTTATATCATGTCCATACCATTCTAACTATTTGCTCAACCTCATTTTTGCCTCAACATGCTAACCTAAACTTCGCTGTCATTGATGCTCTTACTTAAAATCTATATAATTATGTGCAAATAAAATACAATGTCCTTGCTACTAAGCCATGCCAAGCATGGTCACTAGATCATCGTCATTAAATATATAATTAAGTAATATTTCTCCGTTCAGATTTATACGTAAACTATTGCACCCAGTAGACTGATCTAATGCTACCACAGACTTCACTAGCAAATAAAAATCCAAGTAGATGGGAGGGCAAAAATTAATAATTTTAGATATTTATGTACCAAATTTAGAAAATATAAAAATCAGTTCCTCCTACCGTGTCCAATTACAGCTAAGAATCAACCACATGGTATCTTATGTAGATTTAAATAAAATATCAAAATCGGTCACACTGTTTATAAGAAAGAGAATTATAAACACAGGATGGAATAAATTAATTTTATATATATAGAAACATAGTATAACATCAAATACAATACAAAAAAGAGTTTACTAATCTTATAGTCTTTGCGAGTGGAGTTATGAAAGGATATTTATATGATAGGAAAATTAAGTTCGAGTCTGCACAACGGTGCATATATTTAACAACTTTACTATGCACAAAAATGCTTTTAGTCTTGTACAAAGGCTGTTTTAAAGTGCCTTCAATTTATCCTTTCCTCTCCGATAGCTTTTTATTAATTTTGAACTGTATTTATAGCCTTTCTCTATCGCAGTGGATATTGAGGATAGACATTTATTTAATATTCAAGCGTAATGGAAATATCGAGAGAGCTCATTTACTCTGCGAGCTTTTGTGATTATAATACGGATTTCTCCTTATATGTATCCGTAATTAAAAATTACTGGAACATGTTAAACTGCAATTTTAAAACATTCGTAGCAATTAAGGTAATCCTTTAAATTGATTAATCATATATTATCACGTTCAAATAATAAAGAAGAAGAAAGAAGAAAAATGTGTAGAATAATATAAGTTGTGAAGCATCTACTGCACTTTTATTAATTAAGGTAATTAGTATAGACTATAGAGTATTATGAATAAATTAAATAATTATTCATATAAAATAATAAGTGTTTATAACCCGCAAGTATAACGAAATTAGTAAGTTAGGACCTTTTGATTAGTTAGCCTTGCGAATCCTTTGTTATTTTTCCGGCAGCAGCCCAAGCCGAGCTACGGCCATTCTGGCACCCTTGCGCTCGCTGCCTCGGAGCTGAGTGCCCTAAGCAATCGCCCCAAAAAGTTCGGTAAATCTGTCAAAGCCCCTAGGGCTAACAGTGTGTCAGGTCGAAAAAAAAAAAAGTATATATGATAAGGAATTACCCTGTGGTGATACCGAAGTAAAGCTTCCAAAGTTTTTATAAGAAACATAACATATAAGAAATAAATCGTTTGAATAGGAAATTTATTTTATTTGGACATAATAGTATTGGAAAAAAAGAAGGTTAAAATTTATACTATTATTCTATAAAAGATGTCGTTGTAGGTTTCTTGATCCACACTAAATTTTTTTGTTATGATACAAAGTTTAAAAAGTAGGCTTAGATACGAAATTAAAAATGAAATATATATATTTTTATCAATCAGAAGCAGAAATTCTTAATAAAAAACAAACAAGTTTGCTACGGCCTAACGCTAACGCAACACAACTGATGTGCACGCGACGAACGCTCGGAACTAAGTGAGAGTATCGGCGGTCTAACTGCCCTTTTATAGGCAGTGGCTATAAGCAGTGATGAGGGTAGTTGTGTCGTCGTGGAGGACAATTGCTAACACGGCCTCTCCTGACCAAGTGTCGCCCTCGACACAAGCTCCGTGGCTGAAGCCTGGTCTGGTGCCGTTTTCATTGACTGACCAAGTCTTTGCTTCCAGTGACAGTGGACAGTGATCACTAACAGTGATTCCTGAGCCTGGAATCAAACTGCTTGGACCGACAACAACGGCAGCTCCAAGATCTTGGTCTACATTTAGGGAAGGCACAGAGTAACCGGCCCCAGAGCGTGGTGCGCTATTCTGTGGCTCGTGTGCAACCGTATTTTCATCAAGCCCAGGCATTTTCCTCCGTAGATTCAGAGCTTTTATTGAGCTTCCAGTTGTTGTCACTATCCAGGCTGTGTATGAAAGTAAAACGCCAAGGCAGATATGCCTGAAGTCTAATGAACGCCAAGACCATGTAAGGTCTGTAGTTCAACGAACGCCAGGGCAATATGCCCGAAGTTCGGATAATGGAACGCCAAGGCCTTACGCCTGTAGTTCAGATAATTAACGTCAAGGCTTAAAGCCTTGTAGTTCAGAACGCCAAGACCATGTTAGGTCTGTAGTTCAACGAACGCCAGGGCAATATGCCCGAAGTTCGGATAATGGAACGCCAAGGCCTTACGCCTGTAGTTCAGATAATTAACGTCAAGGCTTAAAGCCTTGTAGTTCAGAACGCCAAGACCATGTTAGGTCTGTAGTTCAACGAACGCCAGGGCAATATGCCCGAATTTGGATAATTGAACGCCAAGGCCTTACGCCTGTAGTTCAGATAATGAACGCCAAGGCCTTACACCTGTAGTTCAGATAATGAACGCCAAGGCTTTACGCCTGTAGTTCAGATAATGAACGCCAAGGCTTTACGCCTGTAGTTCAGATAATAAACGCCAAGGCTTTACGCCTGAAGTTTAGATAATGAACGCCAAGGCTTAAAGCCTGTAGTTCAGAACGCCAGGGCAATATGCCCGAAGTTCGGATAATGGAACGCCAAGGCCTTACGCCTGTAGTTCAGATAATGAACGCCAAGGCCTTACGCCTGTAGTTCAGATAATGAACGCCAAGGCTTAAAGCCTGTAGTTCAGAATGCCAAGACCATGTTAGGTCTGTAGTTCAACGAACGCCAGGGCAATATGCCCGAAGTTCGGATAATTAAACGCCAAGGCCTTACGCCTGTAGTTCAGAACGCCAAGACCATGTTAGGTCTATAGTTCAACGAACGCCAGGGCAATATGCCCGAAGTTCGGATAATTGAACGCCAAGGCCTTACGCCTGTAGTTCAGATAATGAACGCCAAGGCTTAAAGCCTGTAGTTCAGAACGCCAAGACCATGTTAGGTCTGTAGTTCAACGAACGCCAGGGCAATATGCCCGAAGTTCGGATAATTGAACGCCAAGGCCTTACGCCTGTAGTTCAGGTAATGAACGCCAAGGCTTAAAGCCTGTAGTTCAGAACGCCAGGGCAATATGCCCGAAGTTCGGATAATGGAACGCCAAGGCCTTACGCCTGTAGTTCAGATAATGAACGCCAAGGCCTTACGCCTGTAGTTCAGATAATGAACGCCAAGGCTTAAAGCCTGTAGTTCAGAACGCCAAGACCATGTTAGGTCTGTAGTTCAACGAACGCCAGGGCAATATGCCCGAAGTTCGGATAATTGAACGCCAAGGCCTTACGCCTGTAGTTCAGATAATGAACGCCAAGGCTTAAAGCCTGTAGTTCAGAACGCCAAGACCATGTTAGGTCTGTAGTTCAACGAACGCCAGGGCAATATGCCCGAAGTTCGGATAATTGAACGCCAAGGCCTTACGCCTGTAGTTCAGATAATGAACGCCAAGGCTTAAAGCCTGTAGTTCAGATTGTGAACGCCAAGGCTAGATAAGCCTGTAGTTCCGATAACAAAAGCTTTTACATACCCTCAAAGAAGGCTGCACATAACTCAGGGCACCACTCACCACGCCAAGGCACCATATACTGCGCCGCTGCTTGTGTAGTTTTTCATAACTGCCGCTATGCAGTTTCAAGCTCATATTCTTCATTTGGTAGAACCTTCACAACTCTACCGAACGTTCTCAGGAACCGGTGAATTTACAAAGGCCTCGACCTTATGTGGGCTCGGCCTCACCTGACCCTGACTCAAAACCCGTACTCATCACGTCTAGGGTTTCGGTGTGTAGTGTGGGAACGATGCCGTAGCCGACGATTCCGCGTTGAAACACTCGATCGGCTAGGCTACGTGACCGATACCGCGACCTATTATTACTAGAACGACGTCGCGATCTACGACTGGATCCGCCAGTCATATTTACTAAAACTACTCTGTTCTGTGGGCTAGAAGTTACTTATCCCACTTCTGATTTTATCAATCAGAAGCAGAAATTCTTAATAAAAAACAAACAAGTTTGCTACGGCCTAACGCTAACGCAACACAACTGATGTGCACGCGACGAACGCTCGGAACTAAGTGAGAGTATCGGTTTTTTTTTTTTTTTTTTTCGAAAGGACCTACACTGTTAGCCTTAGGGGCTTTTACAGCTTCACCTGAACTAGTGGGGCGAGTGCGGAAGGCGCTCAAACCCGCGGGGCAACTCGCACAAGGGTGTCACTAGTGACCGAACCTCGGCTTGGGCTGTTGCCGAATCGCGTATGAGAGAAAACGAACGCGGTACTATCTATTATGAGATTGAGAGTATCGGCGGTCTAACTGCCCTTTTATAGGCAGTGGCTATAAGCAGTGATGAGGGTAGTTGTGTCGTCGTGGAGGACAATTGCTAACAATATATATATATATATATATATATATATATATATATATATATATATATATATATATATATATTGTATTGAATTTATGAACGTTCTTTTTTTAATCGTAATTTGGAATTTATTAGTGTTCGAAGAAAAATGAACTAGCGAGAACAGAGAGTAAAAAATATATGTATTAAATTTTCATTGTAAGTACTTTATAAGTGTCGTATCTCTATAATATAATCCTCAGTGCATTCTTTATCATTATTAGTAAAATTTTAAATCTTTCGTTAGTGACATCTTTATAATAGACATGTAACAGTTGTCATCCAAAATATCGCTCATTAATTAACTATCACATTAATCGAGTGTTCATTCTGTGACTCTGCCTTGATCAATTTGACACTTATAGAATATTCTTTTATGACACGCTATATAAAAAAAATGAGGTAATAATATGTTTATATCTTTTAAATATGATATAATATATAAATTATTAATAACTTAGCAATGATTCATATAACCGTTTGGTTTGAGTTATCTCAATAAACTATTTTCGAAAACGAAGTTACACCCATATGAATACAAAAGCCACATTTAAAAATAATGACAAACAAAAAATTTATTGTATAACATCTGTTGGCCCATGGTCAATACGAAGCGTTGTCCCTTTGGTTTCATTTCGTAATGACCAAAAATGAAAATTCGATTTTATATTAATTCCGCTTGTAAATCTATAATAATCTTTTTATATTGTAACATAAATAAAATAATAAATTATTAATGATAAATAAAATAACGATGTAGTATTTAATCGAAATTGAATATGAGCGTTGGGCTTACTATGAAAATTGATTGGGTTTAGCGGGTTTTATCTCGATAAAACGTAGAAAAAATTATTCAAACATTTATTCTTTACTTTGGATAATCCGGAGAGTGAAATAACTCCGCCCTACAAAACATAGCAGGCAAATAACAGAGTTCCTCGGGGAAGCAGAGTTGAAGGAGGGCAACGAGTTAATATTACCCCAGATGTTACAAGCATCCGTAGGCTAAGGTAATCCCTTGTCATTAGCTGGGCCATATGTATATGCTGGAAATATATATATATAAATATTTATTTGTTTGTCCTTATAAATTACCTTGAAAGTTTACTTATTGTACAATAACAAGTGGGCCAAGCCGTTTCAGGTTACAAAACAACTAGGAAGAAGCGATCGGCGAAATCTAGTGTTCTATAAATGGGAAAATATGTTTGATTAACTGCTTGTCCTTCCAATGGTCCAACTGATTTATTTATTTTTATTAAGGAGTCTATATGCCAATTTTCAATTCAATACGTGAAGGGTTTCTTTCTCCCCTATGTAATCCTCCGTTTATTTTTTCTCTGGGATTAAATTTTGAAAAATCGCTTCTTACTGGGCCAATGAGGCAAAAACAAACTGCAGTCCACATTTCATGTTTTTCTATCTTCAAGAGTTTCGGCTCTGTGTTGATGAATTAGTCAACCAACGTCTTTATATACATACACGTATAGATCATGGTAAAAAAACATACTTACTTAAATACGTATAAAAGTAATATTGCATTGTATTTTTATTTACTCCAATGGAAGAATAAACTTCTATCACAGAGTGCATAAGTTCTGTGTCACGTTCGGGTATAATACAGAAAGGTAAAAATTCCTTGACAATGCTAATTGAATATTCATTAACTATCGTATCTTTATATTGTTAGTGGGTTGGTAGCTACATTCAATATCTTTATTACACTGGTATACAAAGCCATAAGAGAACTCTTGAATTCTTTTTTTTACGCAGTGTTCGTTTAAATTAATATAAACTTAACAATTTTGAAGAGCTTCCTGACACTCGGTTTCTTGTATGTAAAAAAGTATATCAATAACAATAATAATATTCTGTTACTTATAAATTACAAATTATACTATTAAAACCCTGATACACGATCAGGTGTAATCTCCTAGAATCCTTTATCATAAGCCTCCTAGTTGAGGTATACACGAGGTTGTATGAACTTTATTTTCGGTAATTGAATGCGCGAATCCGGAATATTACGAGACCGTAAATAGATTATCCTTTAATAACTGGACGATCCAACTTTACTGGTTGTCCCGCAAATGCATTATCTAGGTAAACTTGCAAAGTAAAACATTTTTAAACACAAAATTTCATGTAAATTATTTTTACCATCACTTTAGGTAAATAAATTACATAATAATATTTAACACTCGATTACTTAACCTTACAAGATAGATCAGACACTGTGTTATAGCAATATCTTGAAGGTCTTCTTATGTATCTAATATGTACTGTAACATGCCCTTTTTTAATGAGGGGGACTTGCATTGACGCATATTTTTCCAGCCTGGGGGACTGAGACGGTTATGTGGGACTAGTCGGCGCTAGTCGTCTGGAATACCCACTAAAACCCCATGGCTATCTTGGCCTTATGAGGCAACATACTAAACTATGTCAAACCTGCAAAATTTTAAGGATTTTTCCGGGTACACAAATGATTCTCGTCTTATATGAAAAATGGACTAGATTTTAATCAAAAGACTAAGCGAAGTGTATCATATATTCACTATCGACTTTATTTCTACAGTAACATGAAGCTCTATGTCACATATATGACAAGGCAAACGGTTCGAAGCTACATACATGACCTAATAGAAAATCTAATTGATTTAAAAGGTTGGTATTCTATAATATTACACGCCAACTAATTACGGCTAATGTACAAACATACTATACACGGCAAATCATTATTGATACTGTAATTGATTTTATATTAATTTTATAAAGAAATCCAGTCTCCTGTATAAAAAGAAAGTATTTTCATATTATCCGTGTAAAATGAAACTTCAGTAGCGCTCGGACCAGACATAATTTAATTAAAAACTAGCATGCATTCAGAATCGAACTTAGGTTTCAATAATCTGCTATTTTATGTATCATTTAAATATCCAGAATACCTAATTTTACCCGAAGTCAAATAACAAAATACTCATGTTGGTCAACTTGAAAAGAAAAGCTCTATCTAAAAATAAAATTTCATGTGAGACGATATTATATTCTTTTACTTATTAATGTTTGTTAATTTCCAGAGATAGTTGGTTCAAATCAGATGTTTATTATATACAAAATATACATATTAATAAAAAAATCTAATTGAGATTGTTGACGGTTCTTCAAAATGACTGAGATATTTTCCGAACCGGTGATAATGTTTTGAAATTCATGACCGTTCTCGGGGCCCAAACTCAATAAAGTATTTCTGATTTTCATTTAGAAGAGTCCGGTCCTGTATTTTAGTGCAACCATACCCTTTGGCAAAAGAGGCCCTAATAAAATAAGGTTTATTAGGGACTGTGCACGCTAATATTAAATACGCTTCCGATGTCCGTTCCAGTCACCTAGAAATTTGTTATAATCCTAATTAGGGATGCATTGATATAAGTATATTTTGGATACTTATTTTCGATACTGATTATTTTGGCATTCATACTTTGTAATCGAGTACCGCTATTTACGCGTTGTAGATTTTAATTTAATAAATGTGTATAATTTTCGATTCTATAACGATTTTTCTTTTACACAGTACTACTCATACGTCCGTATACACACCCACTCAAACATATATGTGTTTCATTTGCCGTTTCAAACATATCATGGAATGCATTTAATTATAACTATGGAAATATAGTTTATGATATCATGACGTTATTTCAAGTTTTTGCATAATAATGGAACCTTTTTGGATAAAGAGGAAAGTATAAAGTTTTTTACCAGTACTATAGAGTCTGATGCAAATCATATAGACATATATTTTTGGCACCTTTGCGTTTTATAAGAGATTTTTGTCAGTGCTGGTAAAGTACTAATTCATTCACAAAAGAATTGAGAAAACCTTACCTAATTATCATACTTATTTTTAGAAATGTATGTATATGTGTACGTGTAAGTATATGTATTTACCTGTATGTATGTATTTATAGATTATTTTATTATTATTACGTGTATACTATATTATTCATCTGTCATAAAATATAATTTTGTACCAATATATTTAATATTTTTACCTCAATATTATATTATTTAATCGGGATCTAATATATTTTCTAGTGCACCTACTTTTCATAATATCTGCACCACCCCAAGGTTGATTGGTAGAGAATGCCACAGGCATTAAGTCCGACTTGTATACAAATTATATATAAAAGTGTAATAAATAATATAAACTCGTTGTTGTGATAGTTTTTATGGAATTCATGTCTGTCCTTATATCATCTCTGCATCACCTTAAGGGTGGCAGTCAGAGAATGTCTATGGCATTAAGTCTGGCATTGCGTAGAGCATAAATAAATAATTATTTATTACTCAATAATACGAAAAGCTTCTTCCAGGATAGGTGACAAAAGTTAGAATTATATAGTAACTGAATATTATAATGGATTTTGTTGTAGTTCCCTCCATTTGATAGCTCACAAGGTAACTAAAAATATAATCTGACTTTTATGTTATTCTTAATTGGTCAAGTAATTCACTATTGAAAAGGGCGAGATAACGTATTGATTGTTTTATATAAAGAACTATACACTAAAATATATCTAGGATTTATAAAAAACATCAAATAAATCAGTTCAGTGGTTTACTAACGGACAGATAAAAATATATTTTATATGTATGCATGGCTTAAATACTTGTTTATCATAAACACATCTAACTGGTGTGTAATTAGAATAACAGACCGTCTGACATTTTTATTGAAAAGTCAAGGTTTTCTTGATCGAATCGAGTGCAATGTTCGTGCTTTTCGCCCACACATACCTCATTTTCTGAGTTCCCCTTACCTATGGTGGGCGGTATAAATGTAAACAACCAAACGGAATCATATCTTAAAATATATTTTATGGTATCAGATTCAAAGTTGGTTGTCAATTGAATCATTATTTATTAATTTTACTTCCTGTTATATTTTCTGTCAGTTGTATTTGATTACTTTTTTATTGTATAACTTACTAGCAGACCCGGTAGACGCTGTTTCACCCTTTATAATTGCCAATAACTTGTCTATAAAGCCACCTAACTAGTGCAAGCCTTTTAAATCGATTTATTGATTCTCTCGCGGACCACATAAAATGTATTACTCGGATGCAGATCAAGCCGGGTGGGATATGTGGTGACTCATTGATTGACAAGCACCCTAATTCCAAAATAATCAAGGTACACTTCACTCTCCCGTTATGCCTAAGACCAGGGGCACACGTCTTCCAATAACTCGTTCAGGTCTAGCATAAAAGACTTCATAGGTCTATTTTTATTGTTTCCTGTCAAACTGTATTACATTTTATAAACATCTATTTTCATACATTCATATTACTTTTACTTTTATATAATTAATGAAGTCTGTAAGTTTTGTAATTTTATAAATGTCACACAAAACAAAAAATCAAATACATGTTTATATAAGGAGGCAGAAGTGAGTACCATCTATTGTACAAACGTATTCACTACTTAAATTGTTTTGTGTCTCACTGGGTTTATTGTAGCCATAATTAGAAAATTTCTTTTTTATATAGAATGGGGAGTACACGAGCTAGCGTGTCACCTGATTGTAAATGATTACCGCCGCCCATGGCCACCCACAACACCAGGGGAATCGCAGGTGCGTAGTCGGCCTTTGTTGGAGGGACTGGCTCTCAAGTGCAACTGCCGGAACACACCTATAGGTATTTAGCCTAACTAATATAAAAAAAGTATTGTAAAAGATATCTTTACCTATATTATCAAAACGCCTGTAATTTCGTTATATCTATTATAATATAAAATTTAATAGAAAAACAATAATAAATTAATATTTTATTATTGACAAGTAGTATATACTTATAACAGATAATGTACTAAGGCAGCATTTCTTAATGCATTGGCCCTTAAAAATAGAACGATAAAGCCAACCTGCTAACAAAACCTTTTTTAATTTATGAAAACAAACTGGGGAGTTCCCGAGATTAGAAGGTTTTGCTAGGTGAGGTGCAGTCCACTCAGCTTTGCGAACCACTACACTAAGGGATTTATTTACCTATATTTTTTTGTGATTCTCTATTATTTTATTGAAAACACTGAGATATATTGAACAAAGTTATCACTCATAATATGTTACAATCAGAAACTTCCTCAACTAGTGATCGAAATTTGTAGACATCGTTATGAATTTCCAGTAGGAAGTTTATCGAGCGCTACGACACTGCAACTATGTTCGCTCGGATCACCACATATTTGAGGCGTATATATCTGCCATAATGACACGTTCGTGTGTGGCGCATTCCAGTATCTGTCTTTGTATAATCCAATACTCAAACAGGGTGGAATTGGTTCGTACTCGACTGAGTCGCGACTGTAATAATGATCCTTGTTTAGTTTATCGTTTTAAAATGTGTTATCATTGTATAGTTTTAAAATTAGCTATTCTGAAACCATGATAACGCAGTTGTTAGTGTGTATGGACGTCATGTCAATGGAGTGATTTCGTATCCCTGCAATGAGTTTGAGCGTTCGATGAAGGAAATACATCTCATGCAATCCTAGCATGGCAAAATCTCCCGCCCAATACCTATAGGTGTGTTCAGCAGTTGCACTTGAGAATCAGTCCCCCCACTAGGTTTATCGTGTCGACCATTTCGGCCACAATATCACTTAACATCAGGTGAGATTGTAGCCGTAGCTTTAACCATAATATAAACACATATATGTAGCAGTGAAGATTAAATCTGATGAGCGAACGTGATGTGTTTCCTGTTATTATTAAATAGTGTACAACATTTCCAAGAATTTCCTGGTCACAGCCGGACCGCAGCTCCGCATATGTACATCAAATAATATTACGTAAATATCAGTGAAAATTAATATTCAACGCAGTGCATTACTTTTGTTTCATTCGCATTGCGTTATGCAAACGAAAATCCGCTGAAATGTATTTCATTTTCGCATGCGATCAATTTTTAGTTCCCACAATTTCGTATTAAAATGAAATACGTTTCAACTTTTGTGTACACGTTTGTAATTAACACAACGTAATCGGTTTTCATATGTATCGAGAAATATCGAATTCCTGAAATAGACGTAAAGGTAAATAATAAAAGTTGCAATATTAACAAAAGGGCTCAGATCAATAGGGAACGAGCTAAAATTTTCAATAACATATTCATGTAAAGAATGCACTTCGCTACGTAACGCGAAATATAACTCCTATTGCTATAAATCAAGAATATTTCGCGAACGTATTTCGTTATCCGTCGAATATTTTTATGAAGCATTTTTCATTTAAAACAAATTCGGTTTACATTTTATTAAATACAGAAATAACTCTATATAGCGATATTTGAGGAGACTTTTATAGTGTTATTGAGAGGAAAAATGATTAGAAAAAAAATTATAATTAGTTATAATTATAATAATTAAATAATAGTCTAGTAATTTTTTAAAGTAATATTACGAAATGCTATAGGGTGGTGATAGGGCATTTTTAATTAGCGCATCACCATTTGGGGCCACATCATCAATAAATATAAGACGTAAATGTAATAAAACATAATAGCATATAAAGTAATAACAAATATATAAATCAAAATGTAAATATATACCGTTTTTACACATTATATCGATAATTAGGTTATGAAATAAGTAAGTTGCATTTTCTTATTTGTGATGCATGCATTGCATAAGATACGAGTTCATATAACATGAATAGAATGAGAACAAAGTAGAAAAATTTTAACAAAAAGTACGCGTTTGAATAATATTAAATGTAAAAATGAATTGCTCTATGCTCCGCTTCGTATGGCGGGAATAGGATTGGAATTTGCACGGACGATCGTTGGGTATTATGTAAGGTAAATGTACCACACTTTTCTCTCTTTTGATAACGTGATATTAAATTAATGTGAATGTAAATGGATTTTTAAACTACAGTAATAACTCTTTATAACACTTAAAGTACTGAATTGTTTTCAGTGGTACAGTGTTACATGGAGAGATATAAAATATGTCATTTGACTATTCTACAATCATATATACTAATATAGTACATATTTCACACACGAATATTACTATTCATTTAAATAACAACGCTTCTTCTGTGTGTTATCATCGTCTGATGTTTTCTGTTACTCCAATATATTAATTGTATTTTGTTCTGTACTGTGATACCTTTAGATACTGTCGGATCTGTACGCAACTGCGGTAATGATAACGTGTAGCAACTTGACAAAAGTCTAATGATCGAAGTAATCATGTGCAAGTTCATCATACAAAAACAAAAGAGAAAATTTCTTAGTATCTCCGGTACGTTAGTCGAAGAACACCTGTGAAGTGTCCATATATGTTGTACACAAACTTCTTTGTATTCTTTTATAACTGAAGTTGTTGCTAAGTGTTACAATTATTATTGATATATTCTCAAATTACAATTAAAACGAAAAACCATTATTATAATATTTGATTGATTTAAAATTCATAATTCCTCTCGAATTTAACAACACCACTTACACATTATACAACAATAAAACATCAAGCAAGAGAACGTACACAGCTGTAGTTCTTATCAACTTTAGCAACTTAGAAAGTACTGCTTAATGATTTATAATGCCGTAACTAAAGAAATTATAGAATGGTGTCCCACAAATGGGAAAAGGAAATAGCTGTCGGAACGTGGATGAGAGCTGCAAAAGATAAAAATTTTGGGAAATCCCTGGAAGAGGCCTACGTCAAAAGACAAAATGAAGCGGTTGCCGATGTTGCAAACATGCAATAAAATATGTACTAATTATAAGAAAAATCTTTTCACCAATAAATGCTATTATTATTATATAATTATTAATGTTGTCTTTAAATAGAGTGGGTTTGACACTATATTGAGGGTGTAGAAAACAAGGTAAATCAACCAAAGTCAATCACATTCGACGTTTTAGGCAGTTTGCCGTTAAATCTTGTGTCGGTATAAAGAATTTAAACTGTATTATTCAAAGTTCCCTTTACACAAAACAATGTATTACCGATAACTTTGCTTCGACGATTGATTAACGATCATACTGCGGCGTGGTTATATAAAGATGTATAACCTTTGTATTACATATTGTATTGTCTTAGTATTAAGTAGTAATAAACCACGCTTCAAAGAGAACACTCGTGTTGCCTTATTAATCTCCACTTACGGACATACTTAATAAACGTGTTTGTAACGAAATACTTATGAAATATCGTAATTGACGAATGTTAGGAAACAGTCTGACTATATATTGATGTAAGCAAGTTCGAGCCTTGAGTTGCATCAAATAATATCTTAAATTTGTTAATTATTAAAACTTTCAGTAAAACGAAATGTATAGAAAAGTGAAAAAAAAAAGAAGAAAACTACATTCAATTGAAGCCCTGGGAAGGCGCTTATCAATGTCAAAACTACCACCCGTTCCAAAAAAACCCAGTCATCGTGAAGAACCGGCAAGAAACTCGAAATTATTAGATTTTTTTAATTAGGTGCATACTTAAAAAATGATAAAAAACTTAATATGTCAATTCCAAACATAACCATCGTTCACATATTAATCCACACTGTTACTAGCCTTTGACGTTAAAAACCGCTTGGCGTTGTGTTTGTACGTAAAACAGTAAACACTATACAATTAAAAACCAATATAGGAATATTCGTTCTATGCCTTTGAAGTCGTGTGTCGGGTTTTGCAGTGAAAAATGTATATTTCAAAATAGGAAAACAGATTTTTTTAGAAGTCGTCGTGATTTAAAAAACCACGGAACGAAAAATGTTCCTTTTTTTGTTGTTCAGGAATTTTTGTGCATTCAGTACTCACCAATTTTTGATTGCTCTCTGATGAATGGTTTTGGAACATATAGAAAAAAACATCCAAAGTTAGTCAATGAAACGCCGATACCATATTTATTGAAATCAACCCTGTGGATAATCGCTAAATAATTATGATATACACATATATTTTAATAAGGAATATCTCTTTATATTCGGAGAACAGGTGCGATGTGCAGACAGATCCTGCTCCCTGGCCCAATAAGCGATAGAAGAACAGCGTGGGGTTTTAGTTGGTATTACCCGCGACTCCTTCGCCGGTTGAGTCCCACAGACCCCTCCCAGCCCATCAGGGAGGGGATGGCTAAAAGCATTTCCCCACGATAAAAAAAAACTCTATATCTTTTTCTTTTGCTGCTTTTTCCTTTCATTTGCTATAACCTGTTTTTTTTTTATGGATGTGATCAAAGACGGTAACACGTTAAACTATGATAGCTCAGTGGTAGTGTGTAGGGACGTCGAGTCATAGGACGTAAGTTCGAATCCAACAACCTACAATGAGCTTGAGCTTTCGGTGAAGGAAAACATAATGAGGAAACCATAGCATGGTGGTAGGGATTTTTCTCATGCCCGCCGGGCTAGCTACCATCCTCAAGTTGAAAATCTGTCGCCAAATACAAATAGGAGTGTTTCAGCAGTTGCACTCGAGAGGCAGTACCTCTAATTTAGGCCGGCAACGCACCTGTGATTATTCTGATGGGTGGCGGTGATCACTTACCATCAGGTGACAAGCTTGCTCGTTTGCCCCCTATTACATTAAAAAAAACTTAGTAAAGCAACGGACTCTCAAGTACAACAGCTTGAACATATGAGTTGCCATAATTGTAATTTCAATGTTATCACATGTATTCTAAAATTTGACTGGTCCGTATACTTGATGGTAGCCATAATACAGTCAATAAATCAAGATAACCTTCAAGAAATAAGTAATGACAATAAATCATGCCTGAAATAGTCTTGGAAAGTGGCTATAGACTGTCTGTATTCAAATATATGTGTTAAAAACAAGACAACGCTGATTCAAATTAAATTAACTGAAAAAGACGTAAATAAATTTCGATAACTTAGATCTACTCTGAACTCAGAACTAACGCAACGAAAGACGGTACCAAATACATGCGTACAAACCCATAGAATTAGAAACAATGATCTGAATCATAAACGTTCTTAAATACGGCCGAATGAGATCTTTATCGAATAGACAAAAGCGAAGCCGAGATGATGCGTGACCTAAATAAATGTTTGTGTAACAGATCAAGCGCTAATTATGGCAATTGTAACTGTTTTAACGCATGTTCGGTGTCCTTGTTAATTCGCGAAACGCTTATGAGAACTGTATAACGGGGTTATTACTTCGGCCGTTTTTGAAACACTCAAGTTTATTATTCGACTGTACTAAATTGAACGCGTGAAAGGCATGAAACTTCGCGGAATATTCTCGAAACTGTGTTTAAGTTACGAATGTTTGTTTTTATTTGCACTTAATCCAATCTTCGGTATCTCTTAGCCTGTCTTATGTAGTCAAAAGTAAACTGGCGTATGGATTATTTAATTGTAAGGTCGGAATTCATTGATTTCAGTAGACAAATGTTCGTACTGTGGTTGAAATTTAACCACGTTCTTTTTCAATTTAAATACAATAGAACCTCGTTAAGTCGAACCTTGATAAGTTGAAAACCTGAAAATCTCGAAAAATGTTTTGTTCCGTTCGCTTCAAACACCAAAACCTCCATTCTCTATAAGTCGAAAACTCTATAACTCGAATTTTATGCCGTCTTCCTTGATGTTCAACTTATAGAGGTTCTACTGTATATAGTAGTATTTTTCTTTAAAACACTATTTTTAAGTAAGTTATTTCTAATATAATGATTAATTAGATTCGTGTTATTTTATTATTAATGACTTCATACGTATGTAAAATCGCAAAATATGGATGTTTTATTAATATGCAATTCGTATTTTTTTAAATAAACACAAGTTAAAAAAAATAACATAATATCGGTCACCCAGGTACTTATATTACTAATTACTAGTAGGTGCAAAACAACCTTTACCAAACCAACATTTTTTTAACAACACAATATAGGGAGCATTCATTTTTGTCAATATTATAAAACAACGGCTCCGGAACTAAGTTTACTATAACTAGAACCATAAGTAAATTCTAATACAAGAATAAAAAGGTTTACAAGATCTATTTTTCTTCCGACAGACACACGTTGTTAGATTTAAGGCACTCAGCCCGATGCAACAAGCACAAGAAAGCCATGAAGTGGCAGATACTCGGCTTGGGCTGTTGCCGGGAAAATATACAATTGGTTCAACTGGAGAGATAAGGTAGTTTTTAAAGTCACACAATTCTGGTACTTAACTCCAATTAATAAATAATATAGGTCAAGTAAAGTACTCAATAAAATAAACAATAGACAGTAATAAGTACGAAGTATAAAAGCTACAATAATAAATGCTATTGCAATACAATAAGTATATATAATTTTCAAGTTCAAGTTGAAGATCCCATTCGTACGCCATAGACATCGCTTAGTTATTTTAAAAGCGACCTTAAATATATCAAAATAAAGTTTAATCATTTTTTTCCAGTATATTGTGTGTTGGCGGAAGAGCATTGCCATTAATCACATACCAATAGATTTGTTTTCACGTAACTTTGATTTGTTATAATAGTTTTTTATGTAATTAGGAAAATAAAACTAAATAACGTTATTGATTCTTGTTTTCAGTTATAATTGAATATAATTATTCTAGGTAAACTTACAACAGAAAACCCATTTGGCTTAAGGAAAACATTTACATATTGTCCAAGAATTTAGTATTAAATTTGAAAAGATAAAGACAAGTGAAATAGATTATAATATCTATATTAGTGTTATAAACCGGAAAAGTTTGTTTGATTTTACATACGTATGAATTCATTGGTTAAATATAAAATACTAGCCTAATTAATCGTTTAATTAGGAATAATTCGGTTAAGAAGACGTTTATACAAAAATATATCTATATAGGTGAATTCAAAAAGTAAGAATCAGTGTAAATATAAAATCTCATCCTAAAACGTAAGAGCCGTTCTAAGATACACGAAGTTTATATCTAAACTAGCTGACCCGGCAAACTTCGTACTACTGCCTAACAGTCAATTAATATCGTATTAACTTTTAACTCAATTTAGGATTTTATTTATGTCATAAAATAAATACTAAAATTGTTTGGAAAATCCAAAAGTGCACACCGAATCATCGAATCAGACCGTGAAAAGTAATAGGGTTCTATTCCTAACTATATTGAAGCGTAAGAGAAAAAGACTCGATTAGTAAAGTATTTTGGTCGTTGTCGTGATAGCGTACAGGATCCGCACATACAGAGAAGCGGACGTCCAAGACAGAACTTTGTTAAACAATTTTTTAACTAGTTTAAATAACAAAAATGGCATCAATAATATCATAAGTGTTAAAAATAGTGTATTTTCTTGATATATATGTGTGTGTATATTAGTATACAAGTGCAATATATAATAAATAAAGACATTATAAGTTTGAAAAATCTGTTGCTTTGCGTGAAGTGACAGTAGTACTCACCTCAACGCTTCGCTTATGAGACGTACAAATGTATTCTACTGTTCTAGGTAGAGACCAATTCAACCCATCAGAGATCATTAAAATCGGACCAGGTGTTTTTGTGTTATAAACGGTGTAAACAACCCTACTCTGTTTTATGTTTATAAATATATAAGAATTGCCCACTTAATTAAATATAGTCAGTGCTATATTAGTGACGTTCACGATAGGGCTGATAGCATTTAACTCAACCTTAAGATCATGGATTTCACTTAATTATTATTGTGCAAAAAGTTTAAATCATAAAAAAGAACATTTATTTTTGACAACAGTGAGGTATTGTTGCAGCATTGCGATCTGATTGTTACGAAATAGGCAACCGCGGTCGTGCGACCTATTCCACTTCGGCACGTCGCGGCGGACAATCGCTTTAACTGCTAACTTGTATTCACGCAGAGCGGGATCCGAACAAAAGCTTCGGGGTTTAAACTCCTATTTTTACAAAGGAATAACTTGACAATTGCTGATGATAAACTTAATAATAGTGTTACGACATCAATTTTACTAATTTTGTCCCCACCTACTGATCATCACGGTTGTAACGAAAGATTTGAAGCGTGAAAGTTTAAATATTAAATATTAACGGTTTGATTGCCAATTGAAATATCTTAGAAAATTAAAGGGTTTTTTTCTAATACCCGCCTGGATAGCAACCACCCTCAACCTGAAAATCTGCCGCCAAATACCAATAGGTGTGTTGCGGCAGTTGCCCTTGAGAGCCAGTCCCTCTACAGGTTTAGCGTATCTATCAACTTGGACCATATCGTCACTTGAGATCAGGTGAGATTATGGCCATAACGCTAAAACCTTTACTATAAAATATTCATGTTTCGACGCTTTTATAAAACAAAAAGAATTATTATGACTAAGTTGAATAAACACCATCAGTGAGTTGTATTTTAATAAATAGTAATACAGAATAATAAAGAAATATAGGAATATAATTATCAAAGGAGAAATATAAGTAATACTGTTTATTGATCACCCTAATATTCAATTAACTTGAAAAAACTTGCCTCGATACATCAAAAGTACGTATCGTGTATGTAGTAATAGTTAGTTGTATTTTGTTTTCATTATTCGATTATTGTTTGTCTATTACATAATTGCACAAAGTCATACTTTCTGAGTTTGAAGACAAGTCTAAATGATTATAATCTCTCCTCGTTAGAAACAAGCGTCTCAAAAATTTATTTCATTAAAAAAATAACCCAATATACAAAATAACCCAATATTAAACTAAAATAACCCAAGTATGTGCCGCGCAGGATCTTAAAACATGCAATTAAAGGACACAAAGTCTAGTTTCCTATACGGAATTCGAAGTCACAATACTCAGTGTAACAATTATTATGTGACAACCGCTGAAACAATTACGCCTACAATGCATTAAATGACAATGTTTTTAAAACGTTCATCAAAGGTATCAACCATTTTTTCATATTTAGAACCAACTGCTCTCAATGGATTATTGGAATTACGAGTTAATTAAATGGGCTTAGTATTCAGCAATAACATACGTGTATATAAAACCATCCCCAGTTACATCGCCTGCTACCCTTAACTTTCTCACAAGTAAAGCTGAAGCGGAGGAAGCGAAAACAAATTTTTAAACGATTAAAAATGTAAAGTTCCTTAATTTGTTTCACTCTTGGTTACGGGTGCATTTCAACCGAGCACTTACTCATACCATTGCGAGTGTGGAGGCAACTACCATCCTGGGTGAATCTGCTTACTTCATTGGGGATATTGATCTTCTATCGCTTACCGTCGATCTCGACTTGTGTATGTGTAGTGATGGTATGGTTATGTAATAATGTTGAAGTTATCGATTACATTTAATCTGATTGTTCGCTGAAGAAAAACGTTGTTCACAGATCAAACCAAATAATGAGTCACTATACTAATATTATAAAGAGGTAAAGTTTGTGAGTTGTTTCGATGTTCAGGGTACAACTGATCCAAATTTAAAAAAGCATTCACTGTTAAAAAATATATATTCCCTGAGTGCTATAGACTACTTTTTATATTGGTAAATATATATTTTAAAATTATTAATTATTCAGTAAATAGGTAATTAAATATTTTGTAGCTCCACGGGAACGAAGTCGCGGGCGGAATTAGTGAGTCATACGATGGGTGAAAATACTATAAAATAAACCTCTGTATTTTAGATGTTTTAAACTATTAAACGGATTTTAATATTGTTTTTAGCAACAAGAGAAGCAGAGGAAGGTTTATATATATAATACATACACATTATAATACAGAAACGCCAAAAAATTCAAATATTTGTAATGTGATACGAAGATCACCGGGTCAGCTAGTTTAAAATAAAACAAAAAAAAAACCTGCTATGAAACGTATAAAGTGTAAACTAACAAAAAAAATGCAAGCCAAGAGCTGACAAAAAATCAACAAAATTTGGGTTTTAAAAATGATGAGATGTTTACTAAGCGAATAAGCATTATATCAAAAAATCTAAATATGTTTCATGTTGAAAAACCCGTGGAAACAGAATAATAACATGTAATACCGAAAATAAATCTGGAAACAATGGGTTTTCAATTGCCAATGAACAGCTTTTTATACACTTTCAACTCGCTTCACTACGGCGAACAGGGTTGGCACCGAATTTTATATTTTACACGATTTACTGAGATTTCTAATAAATATTTAGTCATTTAGTTATGGTGAAGTCTTCGTAATTTTATTATTATTTTATCTTGCAAGGTTCGTCATAAGTGTAAAGTTAAAAAATTGTCATTACAATCTAATATCATTTTTAAGGAAAATAAAATATCACTGGGTGAGAATATTTCCTGAAAATATTAATGTGAAAATGAAGAATATTCATCAAATCTTTTGATAAACATCAATCGCAAAAGACGCTATTGATGAATACGACAATTAAACAATATTTAGATATCTCTCCTTTTTTACGTCCTCATTTCACTGCAAAACGGCTTTATCTATATTAAATGTATGGTATTTTATGTTGGACAAGGGAAACTTATGTCATTCTTCAATTGATAGACTATAAGAATGGCGAATCGTAGAATGCGTAAAAAATTTATTATTTCTCAACCGGTTTTTATGGAATATATTTCCTGTAGTTTCTTATTGCAAAATCGACAGTCAATAATATTCCTAAAAAGTTTTAAATAACAATAATTCAATAAAATTATATTTAAATGAATTTACCTAAACATATTTTGTATGCGAGTAGTCACATGAAACCTTGGTTAATAAGTTATAAAACATAAAATTATAATAAAACGAAAGTAAATACAGTGTAACGAATGCATACGAAGCAGCGGGTCAACGGTAGTGTGTGAATATTCTATATATATATATATATATATATATATATATATATATATATATATATAATATAAACGTACCAACCCTAAAGAAAGCGAACAGGTGTTAAAAGTAAAATGAGAAGGAACCGCTAGATAACATCAATAACTGTTAAACCGATGACAAACCTCTTAAAGAATTTGTGTTTTTTTTATGCGTTTTTAAAAGTGCCATAAACGTAGCTATGCTTTGCTTCGTTCACGAAAATGGCGGACGGATATTACCGTTTTTAGGTTTTAGTAATAAATGTTACAAACACGAACTATCGTAAAAGGCATTTTCTTGTACTTTTAAATAGAAAATTATTAATAATAAATTGAATACCATCGGTGATCACAGAAAGTTGAGGCCAAGGCTAGGCAACCGGTTAGGTCTTGCAATAATCCTTACCTTTAGCTTATATTGAATCAAGTTGCTTTCTCTAATCTTTCTCTTTATTTTAGAAGTGGAATCAAAAACATACTTCTATTTTTATTCTATACAGGTAATCACATGTGGGGCCTCATTTTCCTTTGATGTGTCGTTACTATAGAAATGGTATTTGCTTGGATTCGAAGTTCGTCGATGCAGGTCGGTTCATAATCGAAATAAACCGGTTGACTCTCTCAGAAATCGATACCTATATGAGTTACCAATTAAATGAAACCTAACTAATATCGAACCGATGCTTAGCCTCATGTGAGAGTTTATTCGCAAACGAACGGTATAACATTGCAGCTTCGCCGTAGTTTAATCGCTTCGAATATTAACGTAACTATGCGATTTCGTTCGCTAGGAACTAAAAACTATTTAATAATTTTGCCCCTTTTTGTAACCTTTTTCAATATACATTTGCTCCTATTGGTGATAGCGTGATGTTAAAAAGCCTAAAGCGTTCCTAAATAGTTACACTATCAAATACAAAAGTAATTTTTGAAATCCACCTGGACCAAACAATTAAAATTTTCGCTTTATAATATTAATATAGATTATCAACTAATTGTAAAATATATTTATAAACCAACGATACGATGACTAGAACAGCATTATTTCTCTTAGTTTCTTAATTTTAAACTACAACAATATGATAGATATGGCTTCTATAATCACCACAATTACATGTGTCAAGAAAGGGCGGGGCGGTTGTATTTAATAATAAAAAATACGGCATACAATCATCAGCATATACTCAGCTTTCTCTCAGTAAAACAATTTTTAGAATTAGATCTATTTTTGCAGAATTTATCTTCTAGAAATATATTCACAAACTTTATTTGATTACTATAGCGATTTACACTATTGTACATCAGATTAACATGAAATTATAGATTGTATGTACCATTTGCAATTTAAAAGTCCACATAATTGTATTTGCACCTCGAAACATTGCAAGAGGTGAAAATGTTTTCGGATTGAACTATTGTGTACGTGCAACGGAATTTTGCACTTTGACAAATTTCCATAATATTTTGGTGAGGCGTTTGATTGTGGAAACCAACGCACGTGGCTCCGCGTGACACACACAAAAGGACTGAATGTTTTGTCAAATTAGATGAAGAGACAATAGCAGGATTTACTTTTAGCATCGCTGACGTGATGATCGATTGTTTCTATTTTTCATAGTTAAGGTTTCAGCGTTATGGGCAGATTCTCACCTAATGTTAAGTGACGATGTGGCCCACGATAGTGGACACGCTAAGCCTAGTTCAACTGTCGGTACTCACTTATAAATATTTGACGGCAGATTTTTAACTTGAGGGTGGTAACTAGCCAGGCGGACATTACAAAAAGCCCTACCACCATGCTATGGTTACATCACGTTGTCTTCCTTCACCGAAAGCTCAAGCTCATTGTGGGTGGATTCGAACTCACGTCCCTTGACGCGTCATCCGTACACACATCTGTCGTATATTCGACATGGACTATACGGGCGATGTTTTTATTAAACTCCACATAATTGCACACCAAGATTTAAAAGTTCATCATATATCCCAAGTAACTCACGCACGTAGTGTATTTGGTCTCCGTATTAACTGACTTTGTGAAAATTTTCGACACTACAGTATCGTGGTAGAGTATCATTTGATACCTATCTGCCTGACCAACATCTCTAGAATTGAAAATCTGTCAACAAGAGCTTATATGTTATTTTAACTGCATTGATAGGTACTTTCCGTATATATTTAGTGTGTGTTATAATAGGTCATATAGTCATATAACATAAGCTCAGATTGTAGTCAAACATTACTATTATCTCTTAGTAAGTATTAGTTAAGGTATAGCGTGATGACCACAATCTTACCTGATGTTAAGTGACGATGTGGCCCAAGATAGTGGACATGTTAAGCTTACTGCAAAGACTGGTTCTCAAGCTTAACTGCCGGAACACACCAATAGGTAAAAGCCCAACCACCATGTCATGGTTTCAACACGATATTTTTCTTCACCGAGAGTTTAAGCCCATTATAGGTGGATTTGAATTTTCGTACCTTGACGCGGTGTCCGTACACATTACCAACTGATCACTGAACTGATTTTATTATCGTCCTCGCTTCTATAAAACACTAGTATATTTATTCATAGACCTTTCTCTTATACTAAGAACAAAGATGACACTCATTATGTTGGATGCTTGCATATTAATGGATGGAATACTTTTCGTTAAGTGATGTCGCGAATTCTTATAAACGCTACATCGATACATGCAGCTTCATAAATATGTATGATATTTTGATTATTACTATCCCGTGGTGTATTGAAGGCATCGAGTACTTTGTTAATTTTATATTTTCAATAACAGTAAATTTTAATGTTACAGCCGTGCATTATTTATTCTTGATCCGAACAAATGAAAGCTACATTCTCTGGTCAATTGACACGTCGAATGAAAACTAACATGTTGTTTATTGGTGTATGGTTTTTATTTGAAAGTTAGAGTTAATTTATCAATTACGTCTTATGAGTAATCTATATTAATATCATAAATTGGAAAAGTTTGTTCGTTTATTTCAACATGCTAAACTTAGGAAATACCATTCAGATTTCAAAAACCGTCTTTGTATTTTATAGAGCAATAATTGAGGAAAGCCTTAGGTAATTTAACATCACGCTACCACCAATACGAGCAAATCTGTATTGTAAAAAGATACAAAAACGGGCAATTCATTAAGTCAAATCTTATACAGCACAGTGCGCGTTAATTTATCTTTTAAAAATATTATGTCGACATAAAACGTATACTTTAGAAATACATCCTGAAAAATGTTCGAATAAACTCTCTTTGTAGAAAGCCAAGAAGTGACTGAGATATTATCAGCAGTAATGAATAAATGTAAGTTTAAAACTAAAGCTAATCTTAATATCCTGGCGGAAATCGGGGGTTAAATTTAATTTAATAAAGAATGTTATGTAGTATGTTAAGACAAATTGTATATTATACTGTACTTTTGGTATTTTATAAATACAAAATTGTAATAAACACGTTGCCTCGACGACCTGAGTGAATGGCCGAAGGTCAACCGCTATGACGTTTTCCGCCAGGCGAGCCTGCTAACGTCTGTGACCCTTAGCGACTGCTATTGGAAGTTGTGTTCAGTAAAAAATTATATTTTTGCTCATTTTAGTATATGCGTGTTTTTTTCTACGTTCAAATAAAAATGTATATTTTAACTATTATGACAGAAGCATGCGAGAATATGTGTATGTACCAGACTGATTGAGACCAGTAACATTTTTTTTATATAATAGTGTGAGGTTCGGCAACCTAGCACGTTGAGTACTTATATATTATCGTGCAATAAACATAGTACCATATTTACGAGGACAGGTGGGCAAGGAAAAACGGCCTTATTACCTCTTCTATAACTAACTATAAAATATCTCCAATCTTCCTGTTTATAATTAAAATAGCTGTGCCCGCGACTCCGTTTGCATGCAAGTAAAAATTATTTATTAATATTGGCCCGTTTTTGAATCTTTTTAAATACCTTTTTACTCTTAGTGGCGGTAGTGTGATGTTAAATAACATAAAACCTTCCTCAATAACTGCTCTATATAGTACAAACATAATTTATGAAATCCGAGTGGTAGTTCCTATATATGCTGCGTTTAAACAAACAAACATTTTTTTCTGCTTTATAATATTAAATAGTTTTCACCCGCGGCTTCGCTCGCGTTAATATTAATTTTGTCAAACAAATCGGATGACGCAATAAAAAGTTTCATAAAAAGTATATCCCCTTCTTTGCCCCAGTTCCTATAAGTTTTTCGCGAGAAAAAGTTGTCTATCACCATCTTTTATATCTTATATAATCTTTTATACCATCAGCTTTATACCAAAATTCATCGCAATCGACTCAGCAGCTTAGGCGTGAAAGCGTAACAAATAAAGAAACTGGCTCACTTTTGCATTTATAATATTAGTAGGTTTATAGATTTTTCAAACTATAGTTTAACACATAATTCCAAGTATTTATTTATGTTGCTTGTAAATCAACTTAGCGAGCACTGTGTGTACTCACGCCCTATTAAGCAGTGAGGGTGAGTACATTTCTTAACATTATTACACTTGAATACCGTGTAATTTTGCAAAGCCTTTGGTTAATGTTTGAAAGAAAATGAGTTACAAAGACCCATTTAAAGTTGCAGATTAGATACAAAAAACGTTCACGAAAACACGTTTTGCATCTTAACATAGCGGCCTCGAACACTGATTAAGAATAACCTTCTCTTAATAACCAAATTTAAAAAACAATGACCATAAAATGTGATCATTCCGAGGGCTATCTGTTGACACGGCACGGCTCTTGATCCTAAGAAAAAGGTAATTACACATTAAACATTAGATATTTTGTAATATATTACATGTATAACAATAATGAAATAAAATATTGATTCTCAAACTTATTCGCCGCGGCACCCTTATCAAACAAAAATATTTTTATAATCTTATAAATATCTTCTATAATAAATATCTTGTAGAACAATCTTAAACATTTTTATTGTCAATAAGGTATATCATGGAATGTCAACCCAGGCACTTACGCCCTTCTTGGCCGGTGTTATTTTTGAGACGTCTAGCAAGGATGTTTCTATATGGGTTAGCAATTTCAAAGTTTTTAGCTGACTTCCCTGATTATTGCCGCAGTACCCCTGGCGTATGCTCGTGGCACTCCGGGGTACCGTAGCACCTAGTTTGGGAACCTACGAAATAGAATATGCTTAATTAATAATAATAATTATTATTCTTTCAGCAAAATATAAAGCCTTTATAGATGACTTAAAATTAGATAGAAAAAAAAATTACAATAAAGTTAAGAATATCACTACACTTGTAACGATACGTACTAATATATATATTTAGTACGTCAACTATTCTACAGCAACAGAAGTGCTGCGACTTGTTTATAATAAAGGTTATGGCCACAATCTAACCTGATATTAAGTGACGATGTGGCCCGAGATGGTACACACGCTAAGTCCAGTGGAGGGGCTGGCTCTCAAGTGCGACTAGCGAAATACACCTGTAGGTATTTGGTGGCAGATTTTTAACAAGAGGGTGGTAGTCGGCCTTGCAGGCATTAGAAAAAGCCCTGCCACCATGCAAAAAATGCATGGATGCAATGATAATCAGAAATGAGAAGTTATGATAACTTTAACTATTTAAATTTATTCCTTTATTCATTGTAATATTAACACAGAATTATTATAAAATATCATGGTTCTCTATGTATTATTAAACCAAAATTTTTTTGATGTTTCAATTATCATATAGAAAATTACTTGTTGGTTACAAACATACCTAAACTTGTACGTAAACACAAGTGGGTGTAGTGCCAACGAACGCTCTAAAATGTCTATAGGTAGCCATCCATTTAAAGCAAACGTCGTCGACAAATCAAGTATAAATAATATTTTAACTTTTGCTCGAATATTGCCTGCATAAATAAAATTATTTTATCTTCGAACTGACTATACTTTTAGACTGATGGGTTTTAACAGCTTAACCGGACTTTCCATACTAAAGGGTCTCTTCAGTAGGGATGGCCATCTGAGATCGATTAATAAAAAAAATGGATTTTTGGGGTAAAAAACGATCTATTAAATCGATTCAGTGAATTGGTATTTTTCTCCGTTAAAAATCGAAGTTCGGTTCTTATCTATTTTCATAAAACATTACTAACAATTATTTGATGTTTTACCCAAACATAAATATAGAAATGATTATAAAATTGATTATTGTGGCGTTCTTTTTGTTGTCTATGATCGGTTTTATATTGAAAATATAAGCACGAATAGCGTATCGCAACAAAAAGTCGTATCGATTTGGATCTCGTTTACTTAAGAATTGATGTATTTGATTTCGATTCGAATCGATCCAAGAATGGATATTTTTCAGAAAGAATCGTCATCTCTACTTTTCAGCTCGATATAATAGAACAACTCTTTACGGCAATATGTATCTATATGTAATTATATTTTCGCGATCTGTTATTTGATAGTAAAATGATTGACAGTGATTCAAAGTTATTATTTTATTTTCTCAAACTCATGGCTCAAGTTATTTCTTGATTGTAATTTGAAGTTTTAAAGGAATTCCTATAAATATAAAGGTGCTTCTATGCTGCAATGAAAACGTCAATATGTTTGTGTAATCACTCGCATTTTATGAAGGCGTTTTCAATTAATGTATATTAAATATTAGTTCAAAATAGTAAAAAAAATTAATAGCACATAAATCTTTTTTGATACCTTTTATACGGACATTTATTTTCATTTTTTATTCGAATTAAATTGTTATTTTGGTATATTATTATGTGTCCAAATTTAGTTAGGTGTAATGTTTTAGATTGCAAAATCGCTTTATACCAAATTACCAAATATACCATATAAATGAAAAATATACCAAATTACTTTCATATAAAAATAATAACGTTTGTCACAATGAAGAATTATGTTCTATTAATACCATATATCTTATTTATATCACACATATATAATTTTATCATCTTAGACCAGCTGTTTGGTACTGTACAGATGAACTGATTTTTTTTACAGTTCTTAGATTATATAAAACATATCCAGGCTTATTGTAACTATTTCTACAAAGTTTCAAGACTTCAGCCGTGTTTCACTTAAATGCACTACTTAGTTAAATTATATATAACTTAATATAGGAACTCAGTAAAAAGAGATACACAATTTTGTCGATTATATTCTACTTTTCCTGTAGTTGTTATTTAAAAATTAAAGAAATAAATATTGTATGACGCCATTTTGTATATTATTAATAATTTTTTTTAATACCTAGTACATGTATGTACTTGGTCGACCAGATTATTAAATACTGAATGTAGCTCTAACCGGTTTAAACAATTTTGTGGTTGTCCGATACATAGCTTTAAAAACAACCTGTATGTAACGTTTCGAACGCATTTCTAGAGTTACAAAAATCTGTAAATATCGAAAACTTCATGATTCGTTTCAATTAGTCCTACTGTTTAATGTTAACTATGCATGTTGTGTATATATACCCATATCAGTTTCATTTTCGTGTGTGCATTGGCAAAACCGGCCAGTCCAGCGATTACGTCATCACGTGGGCTTGTTACCGGGATTTATTTTCCAACTGCGACACAGTGTCACTATACTCACGTATTATTATGGACACATGAGAGGCACAGTGTGTTGTTCATTAAAAATAACTTTTATAATGGATGACGGTATTAACCTTTTGAGTTTGGTATCAATTTTTAAAAGATTAAAATGGAACAGTTTGTTTATGTTATATTTCCGTAATCCTAAGTCAAATAAATTCCCGTGGCTTATTATTATAAGCAGGACTTGTAAGTAACAACTTGTAGTAAGTTTAAAACTTTAATTTTAAATATATAAATTATGATAAGGTTATCAACGAGGTAATGTGGTCAGACATTTGGACACTTTTCCGAACGGCAGTGTCAGGTTGACAATTTGTTAAATGATATTTTAAGTTAAGTTTTATTAGCTATGTTTTTACGTGTAAATGTATAAATAGTTATAATATAACTAGTAACTGTTCGGTACAGTTTAATAACCTATTTTACGTCTAGAGAATAAATACCTATACCTATATTTGTAACTTTTTTATTTCAATGCTGTAAATTGGAGCGACAAATTTTAAATTATAAATATTTGTATCCCGGAAGCGTTTAATTTTTTAAGATATTTTACTTTATCGTATTCTAAGTTATCCTAACTAATATTTTAAAAGCGAAAGTGAGCTTGTTTGTTTATAACGCTTTTACGCCTAGACCGCTAAATCGACTATGATTAATTTTGGTATAAAGATATATGAGACCCTGGAAACAGAAATAGGCTACTTTTTCTCGCGAGAAACTTATGAGATGTGGGGTAAAAAGAGGGATAAACTTTGTATGAAAATTTTATTGCGCCATCCGATTTGTTTGACGATATCAATATTGAATCAAGCGAAGCCGCAAGTATAAGATATTTTTTAAATAAACTTATGTTTCAATTTAGACTGAAATACTTCTACTATCAAATGTAATCTAATAGTGATTTAAGCGTATAAGCCCTGTATTAAATTATCAATGGACTAGATGTAGGTATGTGCGCTAAGCCTACTGTGATTAATAAAACAACAGCTTATTTTGAAATGTAAGAGATGCAAAGTAATTTGAAGTATTGATTTCTCAGTTGTAGTGTATACGGATAGCGCGTCTATAGACTTGAGATCAAATCCCTGCAATTAGTTCGAGCTTCCGACGAATAAAACATCGTGGTGAAACCGTAGCATGTTGGTAAAGTTTTTCTAATGTGACTGACTAGCAACTAACACCTTCAAGTTGAAAATTTACCGTCAAATACAGAGGTGTGTTACAGCTGTAGCACTTGAAAGTCAGTCCCTTCACTAGGCTTAGCGTGTCCATCATTTTTGGCCACATCGTCACTTAATATCAGTTGATATCGTGACCATAATTCTAAACCTATAAACTATTAAAATTACTAACCAATGGTACATTAAACAAATAAATACTGAGGCAACGAATGATTATATAAAATGAGCTAGTCATTAAAATTTGATATATGCTATGTCTTAATTCAATATATTCGATAAGTATATTAAAAAAAAAAAACTTTATAAATCGACCTATTTTATCTCTTAAATTACATTTTAATCTACGTTTATTTTCTTAGTGTTAAGAAATGTATCACAACAAAACTTCTTAATTCGCTACCGCTTCTTCGGTTACAATTCTATCCGGCGAAACTTCTTCCGAGTGGAAAGCTTCATTAAGGCTCTTATTAACTTTAAAGCCAAGAAGCCCTGTTCAATTTTTCTTGCTATTGATCCAATATGTTACCTAAGAACTGTAGTAAATCCTAATTCATATTAGTATGTTTGATTATTACATAAAAATAATACGCCGATAGCGAGGCCACGGGCAAAATTTAGTTATGGGTAATTAGGAAAGACCTTGCTTTCTTTAATTCGCATTTATTATCTTTCACTCTAGCAGTATTGTAGTTTTTTAAGTGTTCGTATATTTCTCTATTACTATATACTATTTCACAAATTATTATGTAACTTAATATACCCATAATGATGTAGAAGTTCATGTTCATTGTGTTCATGGTCATTCAGTTAATGTAGAAGAATCTCTATATTATCTCGAAGCTATACAAAAAATTGTAAATATGATTTAATTTTTCCTAAATATTAAGGTTAGCAAAGTTTATTATATATATATACAAGTACGTATAATATAATACCTATACAAGTAACTACGTTTTTGTGTATATTTTTTATATAATAGGAGCCAAGCGAGCGAGCGGGTCATCTGATGGTAAGTAATCACCGCTGCCCATTAACACCTACAACACCAGAAGAAACGCAGGTCCTTTGCTGGCCTTCTGGGTAGGCTCTCTTCTTAAAGGTTCCCAACTGGTATCAGTCCAGAAACACCGCCGTCGGAAGTTGGTTCCACAAGATAATTGTGCGAGGCAAGAAATTCCGCTCGCAACGCACCGTCGCGAAACGCCATTCATCCAGATGGCCTCATCCACCCATTTATAATAAAACCGTCTCTATTGTGCCACCTTGAGGGATGGTATTCAAAAATCCTCAACATTATTTTAAAAGCATATTTTTTTTTGTAGGTACATATTTGAGGTATGTTGGGTTCTTCATATGAATTTTCATCGCCCATTTCATTTCTTTATATCCGTGACAATGGGTAGTCTTTCTCAAAGGATCAAACTACGTTTATTACAAAATTCTTAATAATTTAAAATGTAATAATTTGAACACACGTATTATTTTTTATATACCTCTATCCAGATACTAAAAATACGTTCACCGTCGTTGGTCTCTATGACCTTGTTATTTTATCATACGTTTTGATTCGAACTTCATATTAGTATTTTAGATTGTATTTAAATATAAGCCTTAGTTTAATTGAATAAGTCATAAAACACCTAACTTTATGGAATTGGGCAGGTTTGACAACATTTTAAATGGATTCTATAAATTCGATTCAGAACGTAATAAGTATTTAAACATTTTGTAACATCTAATTAGTTATTATAAAAGTGAACTAATCTTTATAATACTGAAATAATTAATAGAAACGATTAAAGAAGTTATGAAATAAAAGAAGAATAGAGTTTCGTTAATTTTAAAGCGATGATAGCTCAGCCGTAGTGTGTACGACTTTGCGTCAAGGGACATAAGTTCGAATCCAACCACCTACAATGAGCTTGAGCTTTCGGTGAAGGAAAACATCGTGAGAAAACCATAGCATGGTGGTAGGACTTTTTCTGATGCCCACCTGACTAGCTACCACCCTCAAGTTGAAAACCTGCCGCTAAATACCAATAGGTGTGTTCCGGCAGTTGCACTTGAGAACCAGTTCTACCACAGCTTTAGCGTATCTACCAACTTGGGCCGTATCGTCACTTAAGATCAGGTGAGATTATGACCATAACGCTAAGCCATAACTATAAAAAAACAACGTATGTAATGGCGTAATGTATACATATAGATAGCTCGAACATAGAAATAGCTCAAACATGGAAATAAGGAAGTACATACAAAAACTGTCCTTTGGCGTAATTTTTTCTTGAACCAGACGCTCTTAGACGTAAGGTCTTTGACAGCTTCACCGAACTTTATTTGGCGTAGAGGGGCCTTAAAGACATAAGGGAGCATCATGCCGTTTGTCGTAACGGCATACGTGTCGGTTTGACTGCCAAGGCAATAGATATAATAGCACCAGTATTAACTTTTCTAAAAACATCTTAATAGAGAAACATACACAATTATACCACTGGAATGTTAATATTAATTAGCTCCAATGGACATATATTACTAGCGATCGTATACGGTGAGGGATCTCTAGGGAGGGGGCTAATACGTATCGAATCAAAAACGTAACCAGTTTGACATATGACGGGAGAGAGTGTAAAAGGATAACATGTTCCGACCCTACTTGGGTAGGATAAATATAAAAATAATTTAATGGAGTCGTTGAAATCTATTCGTGTTATAAATCCAACTAGTTCGGGACCTCCACTGACATAGCGTAAAACCTGACACGGTATCTTTCCTTCGATATATCGAGTTTTGGGATTAACCAACGGTTATCCAGTTGAAGAGAGTATAAAAATGATGAGGGTCGATGAATTGTTGATTTCTTAACTATCGTGCGTTGTATTGTTGTTAACTATCAGTCACAAAAGGGGTGCATGCACGAAAAGAGCTTCCGTGAGTGACATACTTGAGTACGTCCGGCGAACCTTGGGCAGTCAGTCTCCGTTCTAACTTCACTGACGAACTGAAGAAGGTCAGTCACAAAGGCCATCAGTTTGCCAGTAAAAAAATGCAATAGCGTAGAGTAACACTTATTACATAGTTATAAAATATCTCTTATCGACGCGACATTTAAATTCGCTTACGAATTGTATAATTGAAAACATAGTTTTAATGAAAATGTGTTGCATCCGATGTATGTAGTTCCGAAATAGCTCAGGAATAGAACAAATTTGTAATGAACGCTCACCGTGCTACAAAGTACATACGAAATCGCTGATTTTTTAAATTACAATTTATTTTAATTTAAATTAGTTTCGGGTAGCTTTTTAATGAGTTTACTACTGTGAAAAAGGTATTATTTCATAGAATTGACAAATATACTAACTTGTCATATAATGATATTTACAAACTCAAAACCTATTTTATAAATATTATTAGTTTTATATACACTCTAGCTAGTGCCCAGCGACTTGGTTCGCGTTATTCCCGACCATCACGCGTAATTCTAATATCCCTTCTTAGTGAGTGTCTACGTCATGAAATGAATCTATCTATAGAAAATTGCAAATCAATATTTGAGACAATTTTGAAAATATCCTAATAAAAATATCAATGAAAAACGTGTTTATTTATTAAACAGCTTATATGCAAAATTTCAAACCAAGAAGATTTTTTTTCTGCCTCATACAATTTTGCCACTAATATTTATCTCTATGGAAGTCAAATTACGATTATTTAGCCTAGCTTCTTATTATTCTGCCGTCCAAATTTTATGTTCCTAGCTTCAGTAGTTTCGACTATGCGTTATTGAGTCCGTCAACTAATGACTTACCAATGTATATAGATAGAAGATTTACTAACGCTAATTTCAAGAGGTTATAAATATTACGTAGGATTTGTTGTTGTAAAATTATTCCATAGTTTAATCAAATATTTTCCAACAATTTAAGTATATGTATTGGGTAGTACGCGGATCTTTTAAGACTGTTTTTATCAATTACCTAAAGAAGGACAATGTGGTCACTTTTGATCATCGCTGTAAAGTAGCTTGCCTCTCATTGTTGTATTAAGCGATTATAACTCAGTTGGTAATGTGTACGGACGCCGCATCAAGTTATGTGGGTTCAAGTCGATCTACAATGAGCTTGAGTTTTTAGTTAAGAAAAACATCATGATGAAACCATTTTCCTAATACCCGCCTAGCCTACCACTGTCAAGTTGAAAATCAGCCGCCAAATACCTATAGGTGTGTTCTAGCAGTTGGACACGAGAGTGAGTCTCTCATGTAGACTTAGATATTTATTAACTATTAAAAAAAAAAATTTTGGTGAGTGTGCACAGGAACTGCACGACATGATTCCATTAACTCCATTCTATCACAGGACGAACAACCACTGTAAGGTTTTTCAACCATACATAGCTAATATTCCCCCGATTCGTACGAAGTGTTTTGCAGCTTCCTTTATAATGCGTACAGCAAGGGAATGGAATTCACTACCGGCGTCTGTCTATCTTTCCTGTATCCTACAATGTGGGAATCCTGTGTTTTCAAACAGAAAGTGAACAGGTACTTGTGATCACTCCCTAACTTATTCGACAGAAAACACGACTTACCTACATGACATATTTGTACACAGGTATTCAATAATAATAATATAATGTTACTGATAACAAGTTTATCGAATAGGTACTTGAGATTTCTTGCCTGATCTCACAACAAGCGACCTTTACTTAACGTGTCTTATAGACCAGCTATGACCTTTTATTTTTACATTTATTGTTCATGTCTGTATTTTATAGCTTTGGTAATTTTTTAGGGTCTCATAGTAAAAAGTCACTTGGAAAAACGTGTCTATATAAATATGTATATAAATAAGTATCGACACTTAATACTTAATCGACACATGATACGAAGAAAGAAAATAAAAGTCATTTGGAAAGTAGAAAAATGAAAACATATGTGTATTAAATACTTTCACATTTCGGACCGACCAGGACGCGGTAAAAGGAAAATAATGTTGCCAATATAACAACCTTAAATTACAGATTACAAATTACTACAGATAAAAAATAGAAAAATATTAAAGTTGCGTTCTCATATTCCAACAGTTAAAAAAAACTCTTTAATAAATTGTGTACTTATCAGGAGAGTGATAATTAAGGGAATTAATTAATTGTTCTATGTATTAGACATAAATTAAAAACAGAATTTTGTAGGAATAATTTATACTAAATAATTAACTGACACGGTACGTCTGGTAGATGTGAAACGTTTGAGTTAATATTTGAATTTATAATAAATAATAAAAAGCAATAAATAAATAAAGAAGTATAAAAAAGTAAAGCTTTCTTTATAATATCAATATATTTTTCTTATTACACTATTTTAATAATTAATTATTTAATATATACATCTATATTAATATTATAAAGCGGAAAAGTGTGTTTGTTTGTTTCAATGAATTCATCACAGAAATTACCAATCCTATATCAAAAATTATATAAATATTTGATAGGGCAATCATTGAAGAAGGCTTTAGGCTATTTAATCATGCTACTATATTACTATACTATAATAGAAGCAAAGCTGTATTGAAAAAAGTTACAGAAACGGACAAATATTATTAAATAATGTTTAATACCACGCGAACGATGTCGCGGGCGCAGCTAGTATATGTATAAATAAAAACAGTTTAATGTAATAGTAAATTGCGCATGAACGCATAAGAGAGCGTCATGTCGATTGCCGTCACGGCAAGTGTATCGACGTTGCTGCTGAGGCACACCAATAGATGTGTCACATGAAAATGTTTCGTATGTCGACAATAATAACATTTTTTTTTAACTTTACCGTGGTGGCTTTTACTTACATTTTGTCGTTATGTGCCGGGCGGATTACGAGAGGCGACTCATTCAGTGTCAAGCATTAGTAAAAATCCACTAAACGACTTCAAGACGACCCAAAAATCCACCTTATTATCTTAGACAGCTTTCACACTATTTCAAGAAAAACAACACCATACCAGTTCCAACTATATCTATATACATAAGGACACAAAAAAAAAAAAAACAGTCAAGACATATAAATAACAACAATTACGAACACGTTCACATATCAAAATTTTACACAATTATAAATTTAGTCTGCTAATGGCACGGCTTAATATTTCGCACACTATCATAATTAAATACAAAATATTAGTTAACATTATAATGTGGAGTTTACTAATATTAATTAACGAAAGAGATTTTATTACCAAAATATTAATTGCGGATTATTTAATAATAGAGAGAAACATAAAAAGTTAAGGGAAAGCACTCAACAATTGGGTATGCACGGATTGCTACCATAAACCAGGTGTAACGCCACCTTCTTTTTTATAGTTTATAAGCTTAAGGTTATGGCCACTATCTCACCTGATGTTAAATCACGATGGGGCCTTAGATGGTGAAAACACTGAGCCTAGGGGAGGGACTGACTCTCAAGTACAACTGCCGGAACATACCTTTACCTAGGTATTTAACGTCAGATTTTCAACTTGAGGGTGGTAGCTAGTCAGGCGGGCATTAGAAAAATTCCTACCACCGTACTATAGTTTCATCACGATGTTTTTCTTCACCGAAAGCTTCAAGCCTATTTCTCGACGATCTGTGACGATACTGTGATTAGTAATTGTACCGTGACTTCATGTGCTATTATTTTACAATGATTCCGTACAAAAGTATAAGAAAACTTGAGAATGAAAATTTGAAAACATGGTTGATAACAGCTGGAGCTCTTCGATATAATCCCCCCCTCTCCGTTGCACAACAGAACCACGCGGGTGCGGCTTCGGTGTCACAGCTTTACGGTGACTCCCATTGCATCGCGAGCTAAAAAGTTTGATGATTTATGTTCCTACCTTCCTACAACATAGGATCCTTCAAAAAAGGCGTGAAAAGGTATCTAAGCAGGTCAGGATGACAGCGGTGAATGACAGTGAATTTTGGTTCGATATCAGTTGCCGCCGATTTGGATTGTACTGTACTTAACACCAGGTGTAGTAGAGACACTATGCTGCGTAATATATATAAAAAATTCAGTGCGTTATGGAGCCGAGCGTGACTGTTCATTTTCTGTGAACGAAAAAACGCAAAACGAACCTGAGGATGTTTTCACTCCAAAAAGGAAAAAATAAACATTGGCAATACACAAAAAGCAGCCTCCAGAAACAGGTTTGTTTGTACTTGATAAGGAAAAATATATAATTAGAATATGCAATAAAATCGAAATATAATACTATTTTATTCGATTTTATGCCAGATAACAAGAGCGTATTCAGGCACTATTTGCATACTTTTGTTATACATAGTGCCTACAAAGGACCGTGTGCTCTCCTCTACTTCATTTACACGCGACTGGATTTAAAACGAGAAAATGAAGAATTTACGATGTCAAACGGCCCTAACACTTTGAAGCGTGAGCGTGTGACGGTAGAGCAATTTCAGATTTTAGATGACAGAAAATTCGCATGCATAAAATAGAAGTTTCAAAGCAGCAACAGGTTTTTGTAATTTTGAAACTTGCCATGCACAATCTGTACCCACAGTTAATTTGAAATACCTTATTTTGTGCCTTTTTTAGCACATTTTATCTCCATGTTCAAATTAATGATTGGTCATATAATTCTTTTGAGTAAGCATGTCATTTTCATGAGTATTCTAATATGTGTAGGTATGGGGGTTTAGAGGAATAAACGTGTACAATAGCTTTTTACACTATCTAGCCTAAGCTTTATTGAACAATGAGTAAATCCTACTGTGTGTATTGACGAGATTTTTTAAGAAAACCCTGTGTCTGATCTTCTCCTACAAGATGAGTCACTTGCTCGCATCACGTTGGCACGGACCACCGTTGGAGTATTAGGAATAGGGTCTAATGAATTCTAAACAAAACATATTTAATAGCAGCTTATAGTGAGTTTTAATTTAATTTAGTAATCTAGAAGCGTCCGGCAGTGTTTTTAACAAAACAAAAATATATCATCTTATGTTTCAGACTTAATAAGATTTAAAAATGTGTTTAACTAATTGTGTTAACTTGCATAATAAGATTCCAACCACAATATCGATTTGCCGGTCAAAAGTTCAAGGACTATATGGAGCAAGTTGTAGTAGCCAAAGGTTATGGATTGAATCATTATGTTAACGATAGTAATGTCTGCAAATTACACAATCTTTATACCAGCGTTAAATTATAAAAATACTTATTAACAGTACATACCGAATACACACATACCGAAAATTAAAAAATTGCCGTGAGTTTGTGCGCTAAGGTTGCCGAGAATTTAAAATATAAAATATAAAAAGATACTGTAGTAGTATTCCAAAATAGACGTAGAGTGGGATATTGCTTTTCATTTGTACTCTATTTTGGACGGTGTCGTGTCAAACGCGCGTGAATGAACATAGAAGTGAATATAAATTAGTGTGCTGAACGCTCATCCGACGGGAATTGTGATTTTAAGGTATTTTTCGGCTCATGAATAATGCACGGACCTACGTGCACCTGAGCTACAGTCAACATTTGCTTGCGCCAGTGTTTCCAATACATTGTCACCGGACAATGTAAAGATTACAAACTACATAATCTATCAATAAAGAGGTAAAGTTTGTGAGTATGTTCAGGGTAATTTCCTGTATTACTAATCCAATTTTAAAAATTATTTCACTGTTAGAAAAATATAGTTCCTGAGTGCTATAAACTACTTTTTATTTTGAGAACCAATCAATCATTAATCACAATAAATGAAATTCAAGTCGGCAAAAAAACTATAATATAGTAAGTAGCATCCATTGCATAAACGGTTGGAAATAAAGGAACAAAGTCTATAGCAAAAATATTATTTACTTTTAACTAAACAAAAAGTCCCTGACAACATATATCTAAATTTAATATCTTACCCAAAAAGATAAGATTTATGTTTAAGATAAAATATATTTTACAAGATTAAGTTTGGATAGAGATTTCAAGTATGTTTTACAAATTCTTATAGATACAAATAGCTAAATCAATATGTAAATTTCATGGCGGTAAAGTTTACTTTTTACAGCACTTTAATTAATAGACTTGGTGAGAAGATAATGCGAAATAAATCAATAAGGCACAGAAAAGGATGCTGCTCACTTTTCTTAACTGCTTTTATTCAGAAAATAAGTACTTAAATATTTTTGAGTTCCACGCAAGACGAAGTTGTCTGAAAACGCGCTAATCTTAGCAACTACCAGCCGGATTTTTATATATATTTTTCTGTTTGATAAAGCAATAACAGAGGATAGCTTTAGGCTATCTAATATCACGCTACCACAACAGGCGAAAAGATATATTGAAAAAAATAAAAAAATATATATATGGAAAAATGATTAGACAAAACTTTAGGTTCACCCGAAAGAAGTCGCGGACACAACTAGTACGACATAAGTAACTGAAATTTCGTAATAACGTAAGGAAAAACAAACAAATGCGACCAGAAAGTCACCTAACGGGTTCAGATTCTGTCATTTCCTTTTTTTGCGGTAAGCCTGCCTACATGTATTGCAAACATGCGTCATTTCTGTCCATGATAAGTATGGAGTTTGGTAATTGCCTACTACAACAAAATCCATCGGATTTTAGTAGAGTTATGTACCGTCGTTTTATCCTTAAGATATCTATGGGTGTAATTCGTGTTTAAAGTTGGCTAAAACTGATAATTTTTCTTGTGGATATTACGAAGTTTGTGAACGGTTGTAATTCTGAGAAAGTTATCATACAAAAGTACGTTAATTAGGTAAAATAGAGTTACTTAATATCCTAAGGAAGTACTAATATTTTAAAAACGCTGGTAAAGGGATGCTAGTTGCTAGTTCCGACTTCATTAACGGAAAAATCTTTTGACATTCCGCATTAATAACGTAGCGTATCTAGACCAAGTCCGCCCACTCAACTCCTTTTTTTTAATTAACTTTTTAATCTGTCTGTTATGTATATCTGTTAAGCTTAGATGTATATCATATAATATTATTTCTCAATGGTAGTTTTTTTAACTGCATTTCTCTCGTAATTGTCTATTAAACTTACTAATTTAAACATAAGTTTAAAGTTTATGTTTTCCGGTACTGACAATAAATAGGCAAAGAGTTCAAGACTATTGTTTTAATATGTATTATAATCCTACTTTTCTTAAGAATGTCATCAGTAATCTCAAAGAAAAAGCACTTTCAAAGTTCTTTGCGTATTTTCTAATAATTTTATGCAATCAAATCAATTTTTTTTTTTTATGTTATTGTATTGATAATAATAAAAATGTCAAATCGGTCCATGAAACTTTTAGATGATACGGATAGCAACGGAAGACAATAATTCACTCGAATTCTTGCAAAAAATAACGAGGCAAATTTAAAAAGCCAAATATTATCCAAATGTTAAATTCCATCCTAAATATTACAGATATTTTCGAGTATCCATTTACATATATTCTCTATAATACATATTAACAATAGTATATATTTAAATAAATGAATATATACATATATTTATAATAGAACCATACGAGCGAACATAAGTTTCAGATTTAGTAATTTTCTACTCTATAGTAATATACTTTTACTTTTTTTTATGGAATAGTATGCAAACGAGCAAGCGTGTCTCCTGATGGTAAGTGATCACCGCCGCCCATGGACACCCGCAAAACCAGAGAAATCACAGGTACGTTGCTGGCCTTTATAGGAGGGACTGGCTCTCAAGTACAACTTCCGGAACACACCTATTGGTATTTGGGGGCAGATTTTCAACTTGAGGGCGGTATCTAGCCAGGCGGGCATCATAAAAAGCCCTACCACCATGCTAAGGTTTCCTAACGATGTTTTCCTTCACTGAAAGTTCAAGCTCAGTCATTGTAGGTGGTTGGATTCGAACTCACGTCCCATGAAACGGCGTTCCTAAGCGCTACCACTGAGCTATCATCTTAATACTTTTAGGTATGTATAGATATTTATAGATAGTACTTGTCTTCATCTATTATGTGCATATTAACATTTATATTTCTTAACCAATCACACAATACCTACATATACTAGTGGCAGTAATACAAGCTGATTGATACGACCTCTATTTTGTATTTACAAAAAAATAAACATATTATAAATGAATATATTTTACGTTATTTAGTGTAATTAAATGTGTATATACATATACCGATGTAAATTTACATTGTCATAAGTGTTAATGAAGTCGCTCGGTAGATAGCTCAATACAATTCGCTTAGAATGTTTTAAGTTGTAAAACAGACATTTTTGTGCACGACCGACCGGCTTTCTCTTTTGATTAACTTTGGCGTTGTAAGGTCACATGCAAACGCCGGCATAGTTATGACACTTCTACATCTATCTTCATACCTCTTAACTAGAATTGAGGAGTATACAGAATAGCTACAATTACTGGTCATTCAAGTATTACATAAGCATTAAAGAGGGGGTTGTCTATACGGTGATTATGTTAGCAATATTTATTTATTTAGTTGTGATGATTTTTATGCAAAATTTAATAAACCAAGTATAGAAACCCTGCTTGTTTATGCCCGAGTACGAAATCAGAAATTCTATAAAATGTTTGTTAAAGCTTTACTCCTTTTTGTATATATACCCCTTATTAGTTCAACCGTCACTATCTCATATTTTTATTTTTATTTCATTACGTTTATTTATTTGACATGAATTAAAATAACATTGATTTAAAATTCGGATTGCTTGACTTATCAGTTCTGCCTACCTCTCGAGTTAGGTGACGTGATGAAAAATATTACAGAAGGAAACACTAGCACAGGCAGATATTAAATGTAGCCAGACTGCACGTACAGTCATGCATCTTTCATGAGTTTATAAAGGACCTTTCAAAGGGACAATTCTCGCCAGGCGAGCGTTCGAACACAATACCTTATCATCGCTATATCTTCAACGCGCGCCTTTAAAACGAAACTGTTCAAAATATAATGAAACGCCAAATCAATTTTGTTGTCTTCGTTTATTTTAAAATAAACTAGACTTAGAAACAATGGTGGCAGAGTTCGGAAGTATACGGACATCAAGTCTTTCGAACCGGGTTAGAACTTTGTAAATTTACGGGAATTTAGTAAAAATGAACAACTGTAACTTTTTAATACACCCAGTAGTAAGTTTTTTAATCACAATATAAACTACATTTATACACATTTGATTTAACTGTAATCTCCCTAACGCGTCACAATGACACTTTTTAAACTTTCGTGTATTTTATGAATATTAGATATTAAATACTGGTCTCAAACGCGACTTACGTTTTTTTTTATTGATTTACTTGGCGTTTCAGCCTAGTTATACAGGCTGTGGTCACAAGCCAATGGTCCCAAAACCATCGCAATTTACCTTGTTGACTGAATGATATCTTCTCACCGTTTAATAATATCACCATAAAATGCGCTTATAAGTGTACTCTGTATATTCAATACCAGGATTTTACCACGAAAAATTGTATGAATATCTAATTGTTGATCGACATGATATTTTTAATAGGTATATGACAGTGCTTGTCCCTTCCAGCTTGCCCTGCATCCGGGTAATGAGTTTTAAGCGTTGCCCGAGTGAATCAAATAGAATTGATTTTCACCGGGGGGAAAAAAAGTTCATTATAACATGAATATGGAGTGATATGTAAATCTGATTGTAAAATTGTTAATCTCTAAAATACAGATTGTAAGAGTTGGAGTGTAAAAACTTTGATAATATTTTCCAATCAATGTCATTTAGATATACATAAAGTGTATTAAACATGTAATACACTAGCAAGGAAAAATATAGGATTTCATTTTGTGATTGTATTATAATTTTTTTAAATTATAGTACTAATTATTTCAAATAGACGTATAATATTTATTTTTATCAGAAGCAATCTTAAAGATTCTGAAGTGTCTTTTTCTGTATAGTACGGAGCAAATCTCCATCGTCCTTATTAAAAATATGCCTTCATTTATCAAAAATAGATTTATCTTGATATATAAAACAAACTTAACTTACGCCATTTGTAACGCAAGAATATCTGGACCGATTTTTAAGATATTTGATTAGTTGGATTTGTCACCGCCTCGAAATACTGAATAATTATTGAAACATCGGAAAATTTACGAAAATTTTGAAGAAAAGATTTATCCGGGATGTGGGTTAAAATTAGAAGTTATTAAATAAACGAATTTTTGATAAATATTGACGAAATCTCCGTTTGATACCTAATAACATACATATTTTGAAATATAATCTGGTTTTCTAACTTATTAATTAATAAAAAGAGTAAAAAACTACTTCTAGCGGGCGTGTAATGTTACCTAATATATTGCAAAAGGTTTTTAGCAAAAAAAAAATGGTATGGATTCTATATTGAATGGAGTTATTTCATATTATATAAAAAAATAAATAGGAAAAATAACTTTTCATCCACAACTTCAGTTGCGTAAACTAAAGTTTGTAATATTTTTCTTTTACTTCAATTGAATTTACATTTTGTTATGTTCATATATGCTTAGGGAAAAAAATCAATTCAAAATGTTTTCCTATGTGTATTTACTTCTTGATATAAAAGATTAATAACCATAGTGTTCGCTACTACAATGATCAGTCGGCTGTAAATTTGCTTACAGTATAGGTTACTTACATAAAGGTCTAACCCGCAAATAAGGGTTGAATGCCATGTAATCATTTATTAATCGATGCTTACAATATAAATAACAACACTTATAACAACTTTTAGAACTGTCGTTACTAATATGACCTAAGCGATGGTGAGAAAACTAAAACAAAGTTTTTTTCACATCAGGTGTATAAATTGAGTGATTCTCCTCGAAATCATGACTATCCTTGCATTATTGCAACGAACGCGACAAAAGCAATATCCAAACGTCTGTACAAAATTCACAGTAGTTAGCTCCAAAGGACCACTGCGGCTTTTGTACCGACGTTTATATGTTGGTTTTGTTCGAAAATAAACTATAATCATTATATATAAAATATTTGGGGATATATTACATATATGGTATGTATGTATGTACGGGTTAAAATTATAAGAGATAGAAAATTCGCCAAGTTCTGTCGCTATCTTGGTCAAACGGGGATAAAATTTCAATTGCTTGCAAAATAGGGACCACCCATCATATTACATATCGTAAAAGTTTATTATGTTCCTTAGAACTAACAAACACAAACATATAGTCAAATTATATGAATAATGACTTTGGTTTTGAAAATAAATCAAAATACGGCTTGCGATTTGTATATTTTTGAAATATATATAAACGTGCGATTTACACATATATATGTATAGTATTACTAGCCTGTCTATTGTATTTATTTTCACTGAATTGTGTATATTATACAGGCCTATGTGCTTTCTTTAAATCGAAATTAGTAATTATATATCTTATACGTTTAAGTTTTCTTTTATATGCTAATGGGCAGGAAACAGGCAGACGGCCCTTCTGATGTTAAAGGGTCACCGTCGCCTATGAACAACTGCAACACCAGGGGCATTAATTACAGCCGCGTTGCCGACCATGGAGACCGTATTTCAATCCCTGTTTGAATATCATAACCTTGGAGGAAAACCGTGCAGGCAGCCCGTTCCACAGATCTATTATAAGTATGATTTTCATTGGTGATTCTGTACCCAAGTTATGAATTACTAGTTAAATTTAAGTGGCGATGGTGCTACACGGTTTATTGTTAAAGAAGAATGTGGGTTTACAGCAGCTAATAAAGTATGGGCGATTCGTAATGCCGAGAAATCTAGAACAGTTCTCAGGCGTCACGCTCGCCTCAAGTTATTTTCTATTACTGTAAGCGGAAAGTTATATTGTGCACCTAAACAATACTAACGTGTTAATACTCCGCGGCTGGCTTTAAATGATTTGTTCGAGAAAATCTCTGACTTAATCATTACTCCAGCGCGTGACATATTTGATATTACCAACGAAGGAAAATAAATAAACACACAATTGCTACGATCTTTTTACTTTTCGTTAGTCTGCACGGTACAATTTCAAATCGATTGAAAATCTAATTTATAACTTTTTCCTTTTTTTATTTTTAGTATACAAAGTTTTCAAACGAATTTCAAAATCATTATATATACCTATAGTACTTTACTTATAATATTATAAATGCGCAAGTGAGTTTGTTTTGATTATGATGAAGTTTCGTACAGAGATACCTGGAAACGATGATATGCTACTTTTTCTCGCGATATATTGATTGGAAGTTGGGTAAAGAGATGTATAAAGTTTGTATAAAAAAAATATTGTATCAATCAATTTGCTTTAAACTTTAGTGAATTGGTTTAGGCTTTAGATTATTTAATATTACGCTACCGCTATTAGGAGTAAAGCGGTATTGAAAAAAGTTACATTAAAGGGCAAAACTTATTAAATAATTTTAGTTTCACACGAATTCATTGACACGGCTAGTTTTAAATAAAAGTTTAATTATAATATAACAAAAGACGTTACGTACGCCATTTTATTTCATTGTAAGGAGAGCCGGATGCAACTGTTGCTAAGCAGGTGTGTGTTAACCCTAAAGCCATAGAGACTTTATATAGTAATAATTATTGTGACATGTAAGATACCTTAATTTTGTTAAATGACATAGAAACTAAAAAAACGTACTCGCAGTACTCGAATCGTAGCCTAAAAAGTAAAAAAAATTAACATAAAGGCTGTCATAGAAATAAGCGGTCATTACAAAGTTTGTGAAATTTGGAGATACCCCTAGTACATATCAAGCGAAAATCATTATTAGAAACAATTTGCACTTTTTACAGGAGAGAGTGTTTCATTCCTAATTAAAAGGTATTTATGATAATTGTTCATAATTAAGTACTGATCGATTAAAATAGTGGCTATATTTTTAAAGATATTTTTAGAGCACAATAAAAGAAGATTTTGAAGATTTATGACTTTTGCGATGTTTTACCTGAAAAGGCTCGATATTAACATTCATTAGGTCGCAGTCGATAGTTGCGGATTGACGTTACTATATACATATATAGAAGTACCTACACATTGCAAATTGCACAACGCCATGTCACCCAGCATTCGATTACCCCCGACCACTGTCAATCCGTCGTAAATTGAAATCCGCTGGATTTCGATGGCCAAATCCGAAACTGCAGCGGATAGCGAAATCATTTCTATAACAACTTTAACCGAGTTAAATTTTCAGTAATTAAAATGCACCTAGACGGGTAATCGATCCCGTTTTGATTGGAAAGTAGTATATCGTTATATCAATCGTCTAGCTGTGCCCGCGACTTCGTTCGCGTTTAATAATTTTTTCCCATTTTTGCAACTTTTATCAATACAACTTTTTTTCATAGGAGCATGGTATTGAATAATCTAAAACCTTTCTCAATTATTAGTCTATACGATAACCGATATCCGACGTATAGTTCGTAAGATTGGCGCATTCAAACAAACAAACTTTTCCGTTTTATAATATAATATAGGCCTAATTCTTATATGCATAATGATAGTGTATTTAGCATAACCTTCTTCACACTAACAATTTATATGTCTATATTTTCTCTCTATCAGCTATATCAGCTCTAAAATCCACAAACTTTATACGACTTGTATTTAAAAAAGAAACAAAAAAGCTTTAAAAATCTCCAAACGCATTATCATTGTGTTGTGTATCGTTTATATAATTGCGATATCTATACACAAGTGTTTCGTACAGATTACAAAAAAAAGTTTTGTGTGTGTCAGCTCCGACACCTGGCCGGACTTTACTCCCTAAGTACGATGATCAAAGTGAACGATGCGTTTGTTTGATCCTCCGGATAGGAGCCCTCATGTGACTCTGCTCACGCGATACAGTGACACTCTACATAATTGAGAGTAAATCATCACACCGCATACCATTCGTGCACACACACACATTAAGTACACGGTTCTGTAAGGGACTACCCCCGCGGCCCTTGCGCGGCTTGCCCGATAAGGCCGTGTTAGGATCACTAAATTAGTAAGTTAAGACCTGTTGGTTAGTTATGATCGCGAATTCTTATTCACTTTCCGGCAGCAGCGCAAGCCTAGGTTCGGCCATTCTGGCCACTTGCGTCCGCTGCCTTGGAGCTGAGTGCCCTCAGCTCTCGCTTCAAAAAGTTTTTAGAAGCTGTCAAAGCTCTTAAGGCGGATAGCGTATGTCAGTTCGAAAAAAAATATTGGACGATGCGCAAGGTAGTTTGCGCAGAAAAATATAAAGCTTATACAAAAACGGGCAAAAAATGCAATTAAATTAATATATCATAAATAATATAATTAATAAATTAAATTTTTAGTTCCACGCGAATGAAGTCGCTAAAATAGCTACTGAATAAATAAAACTATTATCGAAGTGCGGCACTGGGTCATGTGATAAAAACATCGTAGCCTCATTCCTTACAAACGGTTGAAGTTAAGTAAATAGCGCGCCCTCTAAAACGCCAGCTCAAATCACGTGTCAGTGTTGTGTTTGTGTTGCAGACCGGTCTTTATCTCGTTCAGTGGCACACAGCGGTTATTCTCGTGTATGTGTGAGTGTGCACTATAAGTTAAGGATAAGTGAAAGCAAATCCGCGACGCCACGCCGCACACGATCTACAACATCGATCAATCGAACTGTATGTTGGTTATTTTACTATGAACGCCCGCGGCCTCGCAAGTATGAATTAAGTAAAATTATTACTTTAAAAAACTAACTATCTCATACATTGTATCAATATAACGTTTACACATTGTTCTGTTTATATAGATTTATGACTTAGAAATTGAAATAGCTGGGCCCGAGAATTCGTTCGCGTGAAACTAAAAATTATTTATTAGTTTTATTACAGCAGAACCCTATTATTCCAAATTGAAAGTAGCTTAAGTTACTCCTTATAACATTATCTGCCAGTGGAAGTCCCGTCAAAATCAAACCAGCCGTTTCAGACCTTAGCCGGGACAAACATACAGACAGACTGACACAAAACTATATAGATAAAAAAATAATTAAATGTATGTACCGTATATATGCATTGCATTTATTGCATTGTATATGCATTTATTATAGTAAAAAAGTGTTTTTTTGACGTTACAGACTCTTCAATTTTATTTAGTTGTATAGAGTATAAAGCTATCTATAGGTATCATAAAGAGGCGAAGTTTCTGTATATATCTCCAGAACTACTGATTTCATTTTAAGAATTGATTTTACTGCCTAATTAAAAGCTGTTTTAAAATATTCATAAAATTATTAAATGGTATATTGTTATTAGAAATATATGTAATTTAATGTAAGAACATAAATACCAACACTTGATTTAGAAAAGGGGTCATATGACTGGGTTTAGTAGTGCTTAAGTTACAAGCATATTAAATGACAGACATTCAGGGAAACATTGCTTTTTATGGTGTATGTATGTGAGGTTGAATACGATCGAAGTTGTAGGCGGTTATTAATATGCGTGTAATAAATTAATAATTGAGAAAAAAAGATATATATATAAAAAAGCGAAAGTATGTTTGTTCTTCAATCAATTGATTTCTAAGTGATACCGTTGTTTGGACACCACTATAAATGTAGATTCAAATTCTACAATGTGCTTAAAATTATATAGAAGTTAAACACCTTGGTGACACCACAGCGCATGATGACGTAGCATTTTAATAACTATCTAATCAACTACCAGTTGCCATGATGATAGTTTGTCGCCAAGCATCAACGGGTTTCCTTTAAGCTATTAAAAATAAAAAAAGTATCAGTAAATATCGCCCAGAGAAGCGGCTGAGTAATAGAATTAGCAAATTAGCAACAGGTGTGCAAACATGTTGGTACTTTTAATTAACCTGTTTTATGCACGTACAGAATGAAGGGGGTATTATATTTTACAGTTTTTGATGTTATATACTGACCAACTTATTTATTCTTACAATATTTGGACGAGCTGATTTTGCTCGGTGTGTGGCCAAAAATGAATGTATGATATTAAACAATATATATTCTTATCAGCACGTAGACATCCACTAAGAATGCGTTTATTGATCGCGCGCGGTTGGAGGTAAAACTAAAATGAAGTCTGGATTATTACACCTATTTTGCAATATCTCTACACCACCCAAAGGTTGCCTCGTAGAGAATGCCACAGGCATTAAGTCTGCCGTGTATACAGATTGTATATGGAAGTGTAAATAAATAAATATCACCTGTAGTAGCCAACCTGTGCCCCTAGTCTTTTAATCATTACTCACGTATAGGAAATAGGAAAAATGTTATTTATTAATTATTCAGGTCTCCAACATAGTTTACATCAACAAATTAATATCTACTAGTTATACAGTTAAATATTCTCTTAAATGTAACCCTAATTATAGATGACAATGACATGCACTTTTAAGTAACTATAACAAATGTAGTAATAATGATGTTGATTTAAAAAAAATATGTATTTTATTTAAAATTATAACAATTGAAAGTATTCGTGTTTGAGGAAAACGTCACTTTTTAATTGTAGCGAGTGTGTTAAAGAAGATGTCAACCTTCTTTTCTTTAATATTGGATGCAACATTATAATATCGCATGAGTCTGTTTAACGGAAAAATAATGACCAATATTTGTACGAGCCTGTTTTTCACATAATAATTTATAATTTCCAATTTATAGAGAAACACTATATCTATCAAATGTCTTCGGTCACTAAGTTCGGGATGACACATGCCAAAGTCGGTATAATATAATGCGTGTATTGCCCACTTTATAGCATTAGACTACGCAGGTCTGTTAATGTAATGTTGGACATCCTTGTTCGCGATTTTATGTGTGTGTGTAATATGTAAGTAATAAGAATATAGTTATAATATGTGCGTTTATAGCATAGTAAGATAGAATTGTGTATAGCATAAACATACAGAATAGTATATTAACAGAGATATAGATACTTATTGTTTATACATTTTATAATAACAAACAAGTTTATCTTGTTTCTGTGTCACTGATATTGTTATTTGTCCGTAACAAATAAATATACGGCGGAGAATATGTACATTAGGGTTATTGCCATCTCAACCTAACACGTGCTGAGCTCACCTCAGCCGTGGTATAGTATTGTAAAATAGACTACTTGGAAGGTGCAAAGCAGGATTACAGGTATGTGTCCTCGATGACAGAAGTCAATTCTCATCTGTTCTAGATCAGCGAGTCTGCATTAAAAGCGAACGTCAATAGAAGATTCCTAGCGGTACTCAACGTACTTGTATAATAATTTATAGTATCGAGTGAAGCTGACGTATTTGAATTGACAATAGTAATATTATCGAGTATAGAGAGTAAAGATAATAACAGTTGTCATCCAAGGTAATGTTAGATTTGGAGTTTGACTAGTAAAGGTATTTATGGTTGACTCCAGATGAGTCCCACATATTCCTCACGCAACCTTTTCAGATAATTGCATAGAGAGATCCTTAAATGGGGTTTCCGCTTAGGCTGAAACCGCCGCGCTGAAGTGCTGGAGGTTCGAGTCCTGTACAGGGCAATTATTCGTGTGATTTACTAATAATTGTGCTGAGTTTGGTTGTTACTTTGTGCTTATAAAGACCTTCATACTTGTCATTAGTGAAGTTACGTTAGTTAATACGACAAGTAACCGGAGATTCGATCAACAAGCTTTTAAATATAGAAATAATAAAAATAAATTGTTTAAGAAATATTATAATATTATGTTTCCTTTAGCGAAAACAAATTGCATTATTGTTTAGCCCGTGGATATCATTCCTTTATAATAAATGTACCAATAATAATCATTTTTGTATTAACTAGAAACTAAATCTTTTACCAGAGATATAAACTAAAAGAAGCGGTGGGAGGTTTTACCCTAAGGCGACACGTTATACGAGATGGCAAAGTTTCCAATAAAACAATAAAAATATCATTCCATCTGGATTTCTCGATGACAACAATTTTAGTCTAAAAGTTTCGATTTAAGGATAAACTCCCTTAAAGGTTGAAATTACTTAGCTTTGGTTGGTTCATATTGTTGTCCGTAAATATATACGTACGTATATATGAAGAATGTGTTTATTGTACTTATTTACGTGTGTTCTATACTTTTGTACATGTATAGTACATAAAAAACAAATTTACTCTATCCAAATACTATTTCGAATTTTGGTAAGCTTTGGAGACATTTTAGGTTCAAATGCCTGATTTTAACGGGGAGGCAAATTAGGCGGTTTACTACGAGAGCGATGAAACTCCGTACCACCCTACCCGCATCTAGTTCATAAAATTAAGTTACAGGAGATATTAGATCCTCACTAAGCATATTTATGACATAGCTGATGTTTTATATCTTAACCGGTTTTATTACAATAACTAATACATTTAATTACGACTTGGTAACATGAGTGAAACTATCGCGTGAAAATTTCGGTGTTTTTTATTATCTAAACTAACCACTTTTTCTTCCTACTGGTCTAATACGTGTCATATGAGTGTAGTATACGCCAATATATTTAGGCTATTTTCTAAATACACTAAGACTAGAAAAAAAGGCGATCCTGAAAAATACATCACCTTTACATGATATCTGACCACGTTAAACTATAAAATTAAATGGAAATCACTATAATAAACGCTCGACTTGATTTCAATCTTAGAAATGAATAATGTGTGAAATGGAATGTTCAAGTTTAAGACTTTATAACACAATAAATAATAGTTTTTTTTCTTAATGTAATTATGTGAAAACTATTTCATCGAATTGTTTTAGCATTATGTAATACAATTTTTATTCTTGAATCATCCACTCGTAATATAACGAAGGGGCGTATGGGAAACTATGACGACCCACATTCCCACTAAATACCAGAAACTAGGGACAATTTTCACAGTGCTTTTGGTATCTTAAAATGGCTCTACGACTATCTAGATCAACTAAACATTGCAAATAAAATTTTAAACAAATTAAATAAAACAAATGAAATCTTAAATAATCTTGTATATAGAAATCTCGTGTCACAGTGTTTGTGGAAGCAGTCTTCTGAAACGACTCGACCTATTTTAAACAATTTTTATGTATATTTGGTAGGTATGAGAACAGGTCGTAAAGTATATTCATGCCGCTAGCTAACTAGGATGTTTCGTATCCAAATAATTATTTTTGCCAAAATTTATTTTTTCTCGTCTTTTTATGTGGCACCAAAATATATGTACAATTCCAAATTTAAACCCCCCCCCCCCTCTACACTCACGCTCTCATTTTTTATCGCGATTGAATATAACCAAAGTATTCACAAGAAATAAATTATGTACATGACACAATAACGTTTGTCAGGTCAGCTAGTATTTGTACAATTAAGACAAATATAAGCTCGAATTTAAATATCATCAGTAGTATAGAAACGTGACATGGTAGAGATATAATTAATTACGAATAGAGTCCTACGATGTAACGGGATTCATTCTATTTTTATATCGGAGAAAAATTCTTTTGACTTACGATATGGGATGTAAAAAATGTTATTAGAAACGAACGTTTCAATATGATTTCACGAGTTAATATTTCCTTTGGCGCGTTGAATAAACTCTTTTATTTGGTCATTACTATCTATCTCGCTTAGTTTTCCTATACAAAGTGAAAAGAATTTCACCGTATTATTTGTCAATTTACTAAATTAAATTTACTAGTCATTACGAAATATATTTCCATATAATCATGCATATGTATTTTAACTGTACAACAAAAAACTTTAATCTTTTTATGAATTTGGTCTATTCTCTTTATTTTGAAGAGATAATAGCTCAGTTGGTATGGTTACGGACAACGCGTTAATGGCCGTAAGTTCGTAGCAGCCTGCAATAATCTTATACTTTCGGTGAAGGAAAACATCGTGATGAAACCATAGCATGGTGGTAGGATTTTTTCTCAGGTTGAAAATATGTCGCTCAACACTATAGGTGTGCTCCGGCAGTTGCATTTAAGAGCCCGTCTTTCCACAAGGCTTATCGTCTCCAACTGTCCACCACCTTGGGCCACATCGTCACTTAACATCAGGTGATATTGTAGTCATAACGCTAATTATATAAACTATAAAGAAACTTTATGAGAATGTTTTCTGCAAAATACCACGATTCTAGATTTACCAGTTTAAAATGTGTTTAAAAACAGTTTTATCAGTTTTAAAATCATATGAAACTAATATTCAATTCCAATATAGACATAATTAACACAATATGCACATAATTTAAGTGAAGCGTAAATTTCGGTATTAATTGATGATTCGCTCGAACAGATTTCACGCTAGCGCTTATTGAGATTATATCTGTCAACGTCCAACCGACACCATGTTAAGTTAAACCGGATATCAACGTATAAATTGACACGCTTTACCTGAATATCCATGACGTCCGTTTATTAACATCAAAATTTTACCTTGTATTTATACATTTTAAAAATCAGTTAACATTCCATTAAATGTACACTATTGGGTTAAATTCTACATGCAACGAGTACTGTCGACGTTCAAAACGTTTGAGACGTATAGATATAAAACTTGTCCTGTAGTTTAACTTTCGCTCAATTAAGTTTCAGTTGTTCAGTTCGTGTTGCCCCTAATAGCTTATTTTAATGCTTGCATCACGTTTTATTTATTACAAAACCAGTTCTTTGTGATTATCAGATATAAAAGTCCGCGTATTTAGTTATTTCAGTACCTAGTTAAAAATATCAAGTTTGAACGTGTTCATATACATATTAAAAAAATTAAGAAGGTTAACGATTTAAAGTAATACGGATATGTATAGTGTGGGAACTATAATTAAGGTTTTTATGTAGTGAAATATTTCGCGATTGTACATTGTATTACTCACCTTGTGCCAGAGTTGGCGCAAGAAAAACGCTCCAAATAACAACACACAACAACATTTTCGCTATAGTCTTATAATTACGACCAGGAAACATAGAAAAACAACCAGAATCACTTGTCCATGACTTCACTCACCGCGGACACTAAATATAAAATACGATCGTGGTTTCCGCGCGAAAGTAAAAGTTTGACATTTGACACGCGTGTAAGCTCAATTGTGTAGCGCACAAAGCAGCGTTTCCGAAGTGCGCCTGCGACTGACTGCGGCAGTTGGCACGCCGAACCAGCCTTAGCCCCCACTTCGCACCGTGCGCCTTTCACCGTTACAATTCGTAACCCGAAAGACTGTTGAGCAAGGCTGTATGACGATTGACATTCAACAAAAACAGCTCGACCATACGGAAACGTCGTGTGTTTACACGACTGTGATCCTGGAGGTATTAAGTCTACTGTCTATATAAGGCGTCCAAGTAGATTGACATTTGAAGATATTTTCTATACTTAGACACATACAAATTTTGTAAAGTAAAACTTTTACTATGTAACTAGACTATATTAGGACAAATTAAGGGCCGTTCATAAAATACGTCACGCAATTTTTTTACCTTTTTATTCCCCCGCCCCCTTCGTCACGCTATGACACATGTTCTACGACCTCCCTATCAATATTACGTCACAAACTATAGTCCCTCGTACATTATATATGGTAATTAATAGCAGTACATATTTTTAACTATTTATAGCTTGGAGTAATAAAACTTCAATAAATATCTGTATTAACATGTAAAATTAACAAAATTGTAATATGAGATGCGAAAATCACGTTTTCTTAGACTCCCCTGGCCCCCAACGTAGCAACACCCCTTACCCGCGTCCCCATAAGTGTATTTTATGCACGGCCCCTTATTAAATAGCACGTAACTAAGCAATCACAATTTGAAATATGTATCGAAGTCAATGGTTATTTTAATTTTTAAACTAGTTTACTTTTCAATTTTTTTTTAATGCTGGTGTGTTAAACAAACAAAACACTATGAGTGCCGTATTTAAACAATATATTGGTAATCTCGGAAAAATTCCAATCGAGATTGCGACTCCTTTGTACGAATTGACCATGGAGTTTATGTGGAAACTGAAACTTCAACGTACAATATTTTACTACATCCTCTATCACCAATCAGTCATTACTATGTTCGGGTTTTTTTATCCATAATTATGCATTTATTCGGTGACACATGCCTATCTTGATGTATGATACTTACAATCTAGTCAGACTTCAGTAGTATTCTTGCATTTAAGATCAACCTTGCATCGTTTCTACGCTTTTCATGTTAGAGTCATCGACTTCTTCGTAACAGTGTAGAACTGGATCGTCTGAATATCGTATGTATTACTAGTTGGCCCGGCAGATATTGTTCTGCCCCTTTAGAGAGTTAATAACTTGACTGCAGTGCCATCTCTCGTACGTGCCATCTGTCGTATCACGGAATAGTTATGTAACCTATCGTCATGATAAAAGAAATATACTTCTGTCAGTCAACTCGTTTGTCATGTATACGATAATTAATAGACGTATACAAGACTTTTATATATAAAGATATTGACCTCGCAGACTGTGTTCTGCATTTTTGAGTAGTCAATCACATCGACTATAGCGACATTATGATCACTTATCGAGATAAAAAGTATCCTATCTCTCAATTTGGATCAAACTGCACACAGTGTGCAAAATTTGATTAAAATCGGTTCAGTAGCTTAGAAATTTATCGTGGACAAACAACGTGACACGTATTTTTTATATATAAAGATGTATTTTTCGTTTTGGTTTATATAGGTTGTGTCCGCGACTTCGTTCGCGTGGAACTAAAATTTGATTTAATTTAAATTGATTGAATGAAATTTGATTTAATCATTTTCGACCGTTTTTGTAAGTTTTTGTCAACACAGCTTTGCTCCTGTTGGTGATAGCGTAATGTTAAATAGCCTAAAGCCTATCTAAGTGATTGCTCCATCAACTACAAAAATAATTTTTCAAAACCATCAAACAAACAAACTTTTCCGCTTTATAGTATCAATATTGACTGTAAATATGTAATTTTATTTTTTGTACTAACATAACTTGCTTGTCTAGGTTTGCAGTCCGAGACTTGTTAATATCAAGGTGACTTATCTTTAACCGCCATTGTAGAGTCTGCCTCTAAATGACCTCTAAATTCCTCTATATAGGTTTAGCGTTAAGGCCACAATATCACCTAATGTCAAAAAACGATGTGACCCAAGATAGTGGACACGCTAAGCCTAGTGGAGGGACCTGCGCTCAAGTGCCACTGCCGGAACACATCTATAGGTATATGGCTATAGATATTCAACTTGAGGCAAGTAGCTAGCCAAGCGGGCATTAGAAAACCTCCACTTCCATGTAAGTTTCAAAACTCATCGTCAGGTATGTGTTTATAATTGTCTCTTGGCGAACGAGTTGATGTGAATATGAAGCAAATCCTAAAAGTAAGAAATAATATATTACCTACTTCTTGAGTATATGTATAGCATTTACTTTTCGAGTAATTTTTAATATACTTTTTTAGGTTAACGTTTGACTACAATATCATTAATTTTAAGTAATGAAGCGGCCCAGTACCAGGCAGTGACTAATCCTAGTAGAGGAACTGGTTCTCAAGTGCAACTACCGGAACACGCTCATATCATATGATAGCTAGCGAGGGTGGCAAATATCTTACAACGCTATCGTTTCATCACGATGTTTTTGCTTATCAAAATTTCAGGCTCATTGCCAGGATTCGAATTCAGACCTATCGACATAGTCTCCGTACACGTTAGCACTTAAACATCATGTTAAATCTATAATACTGTTTTTATCTCTAATATCCTATACGTTTGTTGCATTTCAAAACACTGTAATATTTGAAATAGCTTTTAAACACGAATTGTAGTCGTCATTTTTACGCAACCAAAAATTTTATTACAAGAAATCTCTTTTTTTTTATTTCAGTTCAAAACAATAATTAACAACACTAAATCAAAAGCGGAAAGAGCAGTGAAAAGTGAAAGTAGTAGAAACCGAGATCTGTTTAAAACAAAAAAAATACCTGACTTGTTTCAGTAGACTAAACTGTAAATAATGTATTATTTTTATGTAACATGTGTATGTATTTTATTTTACCACTTCTTCTGGCGCATTCGGGTGTAAGTAGTAACTGTATATCAACTCATCAACCACTATCTAATATAAACCTTGATAAATTAAAAACTCTGTAACTTAAAATATTTTGTGTTTCCCTAGGTTTTTAACTTAACGAGGTTCTACTGTGTTTACTAAATTACATCATTGTACTACAATATTAATCAAAATTTTCAAATAGAGTTGATAAAAAGTTTCTTTATTTATACTAGGCATTATAGGTGAGGTATTGAAACATAAAGATTATTAACTGAAACACAATGTGACACAGAAAGCGCTTTATTAATTCTGAAACTGGCGATTACATTGTTTCATACACTACTTTAAAAAACATGAATCTTAGACTAGAAATCCTTTCTGTTACATTCCTTCACGCATGTCAGTATAGAGTTTGAAACTAACATACATAGTAATTGAGATAAAGTATACACTTATACAAAAAAAAAAAAGAAATCGAGGTGAGAGCTGTAGAGGTGACCAATGCCGAGAGGTTTTATTAACAATCAGAAAATTCGCAATTAGGGGGCATAACAGTATGACCTAAACATTATTACAGTAGATATTTTTAATCTATTTATTAAAAACAAAATCATAATTGTTTTCTAATTGAAATCTCAAACTAAGTGACAGGATTATAAAATTCGAAATGATTGTTATTTAAATTTAAACTTTTATTTTGAGAAACATTTAAATCTCTGTCAGTTGCTTTTTGACAAGCAAAATTAATTGTTTTTTCGACCCTTTGCGATGAATTTTACATGTGAGTTCTTTCATTCACTAGTGTAAGCCCCTAATAACATATCTTCTGATAAATAATACAAATATAACAAATTTGAAACTGATATAATATCTATCGGCTGGTAATTAGATGTTTGATTATCGAGATATAATGACGTGCGCATCAATCAGAATCTCTGCCAGAACATTACTATAGGTAATAAATACAATACAAATAAATTAATCCAATTATTCTACTTAATACCTTATCATGCAAGATAGCTATATAGAGTCCAGAATACTAGACTATTTGAATACGTTTAGAATTTTTCAGGAATAGAATACTATAAGCATAATAAATTTCAACTTAAGGCACTAAGCTGAAACATATATTTGCTATGAACACTGTAAACGGTTAATATAGGTATATTTCTAATTATATGTTAATTATTACGATTACGAGAATTACGATACGAATTGACACGAAATTCACAACTTATTTGATAAGTATAAATATAATTAAAACGTTCGTATAAAAAAATCCGGTACATATATTTTAGACATTAATGATAATTGAAAGAAAATCCTATCTCAATAGTATTTTGGTTTTAGGGACACAATTATAAAGTTTATATTGATATCCTATTTCTTCAATAAATAAATAAAGTTTCTGAATTCGTTACAACTCTTATGTTTTCGGCAGTGATATATGTTTAAAAATTATTTCAAGTTACGATACATATATCGTCCAACTTGACGTTATGTTTGTTATTTTTTTTAATGTAATTTAAATATTATGCAAATAACAACAACGTCAAAAAGTACGTATGTTGCATTTTTTATATACCTATGTTACAATATATTAAAAAAAAACAGTCTTTAATCAAAGTTAGATTGACGAAATTCAATACACATATTATAATATGAATTATCTGGCATTGTCTTCTTTTTATTAATAAACAAGCATCTGGCTTATAATTTACTGAATACTAAAATTTTTAGAATATCGCTTTACCATTCGTATGATGACAGTTTTGATCGAATTTTCGATACTGAACATATCACGACGTCTATTATTGAAATATTAAATACCTATTATTTATATTAACGAATGAAATTACAGTATGATTATAGTTAAGTTAATGTAATTAATTGTATGATATTCAATGAGCCTAATTAATGCTATTATTATGTTAAATATAATTGTTTTTTTTTTCAAATGGCAAATACTTATTTCTTTGGCGTCCTGATCTTAAATTAAAAAGTATTAGAATTCAACTACACTTGTCACGATTATTGAACAGTGAAAACGGTGGTGTCGATTGATATTGACATTTTTAAATTATATATTTTATGTGAACAATGCTGGTGTATGTAAATATCGCGCCTATGGTTTTAAGTCGATTATTCAATCTGCAAAGTTAATGATCTTATACTAAGCTCATTTTATCTGTATTCTCAAAGTTACAGTCTAAATAATTAGGTTTATAAGCAAGAATATTAAACAGTCAGCTTTTACGTATAATAATTTAAATTAAAGATATTTATCGGACAGAGAGACGTATATTTTGAAACGAAGGTATAGATTGATTAAAGAAAAATAAATAGAGAATTTATAGTAGTCGTCCCTCAGTTTGCTTATTCTTTCAAGCCCTATCCTAGTTAAAAATCTATGTAGTTTAATATTTTTTAAGTCGAAAATATTCAAACAGCTACGACATTTAGATGTGAGGATTATAATAATTGATTAAATATTTGACTTATGTTAATCTTAACTATCATAGTACGAACACTATTATCGGTTAAATAGAGTTGTATTGGAATATATTTTAATTAAATTTTCAAGATATTGTTTATGAATAAAAATTATAAATATAGTTAATAAGAAATTGCAGTTAGGTAGTTAAAATATTGATTGCTGTCAGAGATTTAATCCAGGGCCTAAGAACGCCAATGCCAAAAGTATCACCGGTTCGAAACCCGACAAGAAACTCGTTCAGATATTAATCGTAGTGTTCGTACTAAGTTGTATACTTAGATTTCTTAGTGAATATATCATTAAATTGTATAGAATAGATTGAATACTTAAATATTACTGGTATAGTTATAATATTATTACGATTTCCTAAACATCGGCAGCGAAAGGGACGTGCTAATTGTAAAAGTCAAAAATTTCGAAATATCTCGAACACACATAGTAATATCTCAATTGTAATATTATTTTTAATATATTAGTATTTTCCAAAATATCGGCAGTGAGGAACGCACTACTTTCAAAAGTCAAAGACTCTTACTTCTAATCAGAATTATTATCTCTAGATTGATCAAATTTGATCACATTACAATATTTCAGAGTACGATAAAATCAGTCAGCTAAACATTTTTTTTTGTATTTTTTATTTTTTTTGTATTTTTTATATATATATTTTTTTGTTGATTTTGTATTTTTTTTTTTTTTTATCGAGTAATATAATAGAGCAGTGAATATACCTACTTGAAACATCAAGTACCTATTTTACTATTAATACTTTTAAAACCAGCTACAGTTTAATTGAAATTACATGCCTATTATATTATTATACCAACGTATATATACTAAACTAAATATGTTAGTAATCATTATATTGAAATAATTGAGAAGTGTATGAAATTATTACTAAATTCAAATAGAATTTGGTACAAAGTATTTGAACTATTGCTATTCTAATATGTAAACAAACAATTATATACTGGACGGGGTTAATTGATATTCGTAAAAGAAGAACGACTTTTGATAATTTAACTTTAAGTTAACAATAAAAGTATTATTACAATTACAATTTAATGAAAATAATTAATAACTATTTAATTAGACACACATTTCCTTCTCATTTCTTTTTACTTATCCAAGGCACAATCCTGTCTTTTTATAAATGTGCTCTGAAATTTAGCACCATCTCGTTAAAGCCAATATACTCTCCATTCATACATTTGATAATTATTGATGGATTTCATACAATATTAAGGTATGTTAGTTAGCGGAGTAGGTTTGACAGCGGACTTAGTTTAAAATCGCTTCTTTGATTGATTATCAAGCTCACAAAAACACATTCTTATAGCACGCTCACCCATTTTTTTTAATAAACTATATAAGTAGATAAAGTATATTTACGATAATAGTGTATAATAAAATAGAACACATGTATGTAAATTCGATAATACCCTTTGGTTTAAAACAATAGTTACACAATAGAGATAACACAACACAAAAACTTTAAAGACGCGCAATACGTCACTAAATAAATTCGAATACGTTTCGAGTCTTAACTACTTCTTATTTCTTATTTAATTCAGCTAAGTACATCGAAAACGTAAACATCTTATTCTAATTCCCAAACACCAAGGCCGAATATATGCTGAATTCAAAAACATTAACTCTCTAACACGATAATCTTAAAAGACCACTAGCACTCAAGTGCTGTCGCCAAAGCACACTACCTACACGAATAGAGGAGAGGGCCTTTCATCATTGTTTACAGTCCACTAATATTTTATGGAAGATAATAATCAGATATTTCTAAAATTAATAGACAATTAAATACAGTACTATATAAAAAAAAACTAAACTTTGACTGTTATTGTAATTAATAATAGATGTCTGAATAAATGGATCGGAGTGCTAGGCTAATAATAAGATGGATGAGTGTTGATTGCATGCAGCAGAAATCCGAACTTTGAAATGGATGCGTGGTGTTACAAAAATGGACAAAGTAAGGAATGAATATGATAGTGGGAGTTTGAAAGTGGCGCTAGTGGTAGGGAAGTTGAAAAGTAATTGTTCATCTTGGTTCGGACACATCATGAGAAGATAAGAAACACGTGTGGTGTCAAAAGAAATGGATATGAATGTTGAAGGATGGAAAGGAAGAGGAAGGCCAAAGAAAAGATAGATAGAGTGTGTGAGGAATGAGGTAAAAGAAAAGGGAGTAAATGAAGAGTTGACGGCTTAAAGACATTTGTGGAAGAAGAAAACCTACTGCGCCGACCCCAAATGACTTGGAAATAGAACATGAAGATATTAGTAAAGAGCATGAAATGAAATATGTAATAATTCCATAGAAACATCGCATTGTAGATTAATAATTAAAAAACGAAATTTGATAATAGAGAACGGTAAACTCAACTTGATGTGGAAGTGTGCAAATTGGAATAAATATTTTATTTTGCTTTTTCTGCGGGTTTGAGATTAACGTTCGAACCGAAACAAATAGAATATTAAATTTTGAAATACTAGAATAAAATCTCTGTGACATCTCTGTAAGCAGACACACTTATATAAATCTTATTAATTGAACAAAGAAATATCAATAACATAGTTAAATAAAATAAAATATCAAAATATATAAATCAACGAGTAGTTAAACCGAGCAAATAAAACTATACCTAAAATAAAATAATATTTTACAAAAGGAACCGTCAAAGAAATTGTTCACTATTACAAAGGCATGTTTTGTGTTAAATCAATCACTTTCCGGCATTAATACGTCACTAATGTCAAAGATTTATGAAAAATTATTTGGGATACCATGTGTTACTTGTTATTTAAATGAATTAATTAAAGTGGGAACCGCAAAGTTTGCAGACCATTAGGAGAAGTTATTGAAGGTGTTTTAGATTTTACTAGTTTCTGGACTAAAAGAAAAATTATAAACATTTTTTTATTTTTGCAAAGTCTATTTATAGGTTTTGCTATCGAAAAACACGAATTACAAAACGAAATTCAGAAGGTTCATATTGCGTAGCCATGTTCTGTAAGCAGTGACGCTTCACGATGCGAGCGGCAGTGCTAACACATCCTAAGCCTGACGATGTCAAACATAGAGTTTACACGTGTCGCGCACATTAAATTCAGCCGAAACGAATTTCGACAAAATTTGTGGAGAGGAATCATAAGTTTCCATGCAAATTACAAGATTATATTTATGGTGGACAACTAATTTAATGACAGACTGTAAGCCGCTTGCTTCAATATTTAATGAAAAAGAAGACGTTCTCTTAATAGCTGCACATAGCCTATTTAGATTGGGAGTAATATTAAAAGCTTAAAATCATACATTTATCTTATTAGCGAAAATATATGTGCAGGTAACAGTTTATTTTATATTCAAGCGATAGATGTAACAGTTGATTTTCCCGGAAAAATTAGCCTTGGTAAATTAAAAGATGTAGATCAGCATACGGCCTCAGATACGCTATTGTAAAAAGTAATGAAATATCAAGATAGTAGATGAAGACCGAAGAAGATATGGATGAACTTTGTGAAGAATAATAGATGTATAAAAGATGAGAATAGTGAGGTAATAGACGGGTCATTCCATGTTAAATCCGCCGATAGCTGCAATCGACCCCTTATTATTTTATTAATATACTTTATTAACAGGTTGCAAAAAATGTGTTTTGTCTTTGAAAATTAAAAAATATATGTCGTCGAAATTATAAAAACACTTCACTGTAAATTTTAGAATCTTTTAAGAACAGTGTCCTAACCAAATTCCACTCAAGTCGGAAGGGGTTGATTCCATCTATCGGCCGATTAGATAAAAGAAATGACGTAGACTAAAGTGAAAGACGAAAAAATATTCCAACCAAATGTAAGTGGTATAGGGAGTAAGAAGAAGAAGTTACCGGGTTCTGACATATATAGCGAAAAAGTGACCGGAAAATTTAACCCAACCCTTATGTTACTCCTCTAATTTAATATATGATTAACATTAAAAAAGCATAAGTCCTAAACAGACACACAGACATTATATAATATTAAACAATTCTTTTGAATTGGAAATTTATACAAAAAGAAAATAATACAGAATTTCCTTGAGTTTATCTAAATATGGCAAAAGAACTATAGGTTTGATTAGAAAAGATAGAAAAAAATAATTTTTGCTTGCTTTCATTACTATACTTACGCGGCCCCCTCCTCTTTTCTTTTAATGCATTTACAACTGTGTAACCTCCTGCTCAGAAGCGGAAGCGGGAGCTCGTTCCGGGGAACGTTCGGTATTTACTTGTTGCATTATCTGGATCTTCATGTCACGATATACGACGCGGTGCTGTTCGTTACACGCCTTAGCAGTTTTGCAAATGCAATAGCACCATATCCTAAAGAAGGCCTGTTTGAATTCTGTAACTGTCAAGACATACAATAAATGTGCAAATACAGGGCGGAGAAAAGCGAACCAGACAGAATAGTAATAAATGTTGTCATCTGCGTCAGGATAAACGTTGACAATAACGAGATACGGAATCCAGCTAACGACGTAGATAACGTATACGGCCAAATTCAGGTGAGTTGTAGACAAATCTCGAGTGTAAAACTTATAACGATGGTTTCTGGCTTGGACATTTCGTTGTAATCTAATATGGATGGTGGCCGATACGAAGCACGAGATCGAGACTATGAAAGGTAAACCGTGGAATAAGAGAAAAGTTATTGTTTTGTAGTGGGTGTTACCGTAGTGAAGACGTTGGCAGTAGTCATAGTCGAGACTGAGAAAGGTGCCTAAGAAACCGAAAATGAAGCTAAACGCAAATATGATGCCACATAGAATCCAGTTGCTCATCGACAAAAATGTTGTATACTTCCTATGGTTGCCGCAAACTCGGAAATAACTTTCGCATGCCATGATCTGTAACAGAAGAATCATTAAATAGTTTATAATATATGTTGTATGGTATATATCATGAGCTAAATTAAGTGTTTCATGTCTTGCAACTTGTTAATTATTTCACAGGTGCGATAATAATTGTATAAAGCGTATGTCTTAAATACATCTATTAAAAGGTGTTCCATTCATAGCTCCTAACCAAACTTTTCTTGTATTAAAATATAAATTTTTGATACGGGAACTAAGAAATGTTTTATAGATACTATACAATCTCTTTAAAAAAAGTACAATTCAAAAGCAAAGTTCTATTGGAGACGAACTAAACGTTCAACTTTCATATTCTTGATAACAAACTTATGTATTTTTAAGTTTACAGAAAATTTTATTAATGAAATAATATCTTACAGCAGAGAAGAAACTGTAGCTGTATGTCGATGTTAAACCAATCCCCTGCATAGCATGACAGACACTCAATATATCCCATTGGTTAAATATTACGACGATGCCGGGAATTATCATTAAGCTTCCGGTGAGCAGGTCTGATAAGCTGATGTCTAGTACGGACATGAACCCTACAAAAGGGAATTACTGTTAGTAAATGTAAAAGTACGGTCATCTGTAGTAAAATTATAGCAAGTAATAGAAGAAAGGCGGTGAAAAAATAGTCGCGTTTTGTAAAGTTTCCTTGAACAAGCCGGTACGACAGCAGCGGCTATTTATTTATTTATTTGTTGGAAGACCAACACCTATATCTTATATTAGTTAACACTTATATTACAAAAAAACCATTAACTGGTCGTCGCCGATAAATAGCAAATTAAAAATGAAATAGTTGAGCGATAAACAAATATTATCTCGTGATGATTGCAGGTTATTTTCGAACAGCAGTGGGATTACCATATGTCTTAACTTTGTCATGTCTTTTTTATCAGAACTCTAAAGTAATAAATTAAACATGGGTGTCTTAATAACTTTCATAAATGAAAAATAAAGGATTACACGTTTAATGATATTACAAAAATTAAGAGAAACGGTTATACTGTGTTATTTTATATTAATAAACAAATAAACTAACAATATTTATTTCATTATATAATAATAATAGGTGTATCATGCGTTGTTTACAGACATTTTTATGTTTAATTCATATTTAAATTCTAATATTAATTGATGTAATATTTTTGTTGAAGTGTTTAATATATAATTTAAATTTTTTGTCGGTTAAGTGTGCAATATTTTGAAAGTCTGTTTAAAAATAAAGAAAGAAAGAAATAAGGAAAGAAAGAAAATACATTTATTTGTTACACATGGACACAGAGACACATAAAACAAAAGAAAATAAAATAAGAAATACAGTGTGTCAAAATAAGTGGCTGGCAGTTCGAAGTGAGTGTGTAACAAATGGGTCCCGAGTCAGCTTATGTGCTGAAAATCATCCAGCGCTGGTAGTCACTCTGGGCCCAGAATGTTATGCCCGTGTAACGATGTGTGGTATATTTTTGGCGGAAGTTTACTTTTGTTTTGAAATAGATTATTAGATGTTATATTTTAAATCACTTACCAATTTCCTTTAAACTAGGTTTGACTGTGAATGATGCCAACATACAACCATTGAGTATTAAGGTAGCGCAACCGCCAAGTATCAAGAAAAGAATGCGCACAATAGGTGGCCAACTCTGGTCCAGCGTTACCGGGGAAATCATCATTGTCGAATTCGGACTGGGTATCTTTATGTAATCTGGGGAAACAAATAGTGTTATGTCTAAATTACCTCTATACAAACCTAAAAAAAATTATATTATTATTTTGTTTAATCGACGTCCAATTTAATTCCTGTAAATTATAATCTCTATTATTGTAATATCTACTTATAATAACATTTCGGATATTTTAATCGATGTCGTAACATTTTTTCTAATCATAGCTATCTATTTAATCAATTATTAAATATATTGATATTATTAAAAACAAAAAGCATATAAATAAATAAATATTAAACAATTTTCTTGCGCGTACTATATACCATTATACTTTAATGTTATCACTATGCCTATGAAACCTGACTAACATATTGAGCGAACCCGGTCTTCCCAAAACAGTTGCATGTAATTTTACTTAATGGAAAATAAAAATGTGTAGATACGGCATATACGCTGTATATAGTGGCGCGCTGATTTTGTGTTAGTTGGCATACAAAAATCTCAGTATCGCGTCGGCGTGCAAGGAAGTATGTTGTGTACCGAGTAATATATCAAGTGTTCTAAAACAGTAGAAAATGTTATCGTGTGTATGCGATAATGTGAAAACAATACAAACAAAACTTCCAAACATCATTACATTATATTTGACGGCGCTTAGCGTCGTTTGTTAAGAATTATTTAGTTATGCGCCACCTTGTATAATTTTGGGGGACTAAAGGTGGAAGTGGCGCCATCTTTGGTGTAACGCTGGTAACGTGCTTTGCTTGCCGTTTGCTCATTGGCCAGTGATGCGTCACGGCGGCAGCCAATGAGCGCCGAGTATTGGTTTTGCATAGCATCCGCTAGAGGCGCTAGAGAGAGTGTGCGGACGGGCAGCTTGTGATTCAGTTTGCGTTTGGCAGTCGCAGCGTTCGTTACTAAGCGGAACACTTTGTCTCCGTATTATAATAAACGTTAGTGTACAAAGTGTGATTAAATTGTAACATGTTCTTCCTAAATTTTAATAAGAAATTATTGTGAGAAATAAAACTGGTTTATTGTTCGAGTGATGTCTCAGTCTCCTCGCCCGCTATACCCACGCCGCAGAACCCTTCCTGACTCGAACAACCCGTATGTTCCGACATCAGAAGTGGGATTCGAAGGGCATAACCATGAGGAGAGACGACAAGGACAGAAAAATCAATCAGATGCATCTGACGTTCTTACCGGAATGAAGACACTATTTACTCGACTACTGGTGGCAACGCAAACTCCGGTGACACGATGGTAGCGGTAGTGACAGTGAAGCAAAACGATTTAAGAATGACAAGAACAGCGATTGGCGATTCGAAGGCAAATGTCACCGCTGCAATTCTTCAGGACACAAGCAAGTGGATTGCAAGAATCCTCGTGCAGATCCAAACCCATCATCCATTTCCAAGGAGGGCGCTGAGAAGAGATCCTGCTTCGTGTGTGGCAAGCCAGGCCACATCGCTCCAGTCTGTCCGGAAAAGGTGGTCAAAGAGGTCCACGCGTGTAACTATCAAACGGCGAGAAGTACACTGGCAACATAATCGGGTGAGCTCGTTCCATTTTTATTCGATAGTGGTTCTGCATGCTCTTTGGTTAAATTAGATTTGCTTGTGAAATTTCCCGGTATTACGCACAATGATAAAATATTTCTTTCGGGGGTAGGTCAAGGAAATGTTTTGTGCGAATCTCAAATTCTCAGCGATATAGAGGTTGAAGGTATTAAGTTTCCAGTATTGTTTCACACTGTCCTATCTGATAGCATTTCTGAACCTGTAATCTTGGTAATCTTGGGTAGGGATATTCACTAACAAGGATTATGTGTTGAAATTACCGATGATAATATCGAATTTAAAATAGCGAAAAATTCTAAAACGTGCACAAGCAAGAGTAGATCCCTTTCATGTTGGTGATTTTGTTTTCATTAAATGTAGCGAGCGTAATCAAACCAAATTAGATAGGAAATTTCAAGGTCCCTTTATTGTTGTTCGCGTTTGAGAAAATGATCGCTACGAATTGAAAAGCATTTTTGGATCTAACCGTCTATACAAATACTCTCATGAAAATTTGCGCGTGTTGCCGAGAGGTTGTGCTCGCTTAGCTGAAATTTCGGATATTTTAAGTAATTGCGAAGATGATGATGAGCTCGTGACGGCAGTCATAAATAACGATGATGATGTAAGTGGTACGATATCAGCTTTAAGCGACACCATGTCAGCTAGCAGCGACACTTTGACTGCTTCTTCTGACATGTAAACTGGTTACTTCTATTTGGTACATAGCTTTGTGATCTGTGGTTCCGTACTAAGTCATTATTATAGCAAAGCCTTATGATGTGCTCAATTCTTAATGGATTAGGTGCGGGGTTGATTGGTGTGTCTGTTCAGTGTTATGAGAGGTAGTCGAGGGGTTCAGTTGTCCGGTTCTACTCTGGGGTGTAGATCGAAGGGACGCTGTTACCCGGGCTATGAGTTGATGCTGTGAGTCTAGGGAGTGAGTCGAAGGGGTGCAGTTGCCCGGTTCTACTCTGGGGTGTAGATCGAAGGGGCGCTGTTATCCGGTCTCACTCCTCTGGTGGCATCTGTAATTTTGGGCTATGAGTTGATGCTGTGAGTCCAGGGAGTGAGTCGAAGGGGTGCAGTTGCCCGGTTCTACTCTGGGGTGTAGATCGAAGGGGCGCTGTTATCCGGTCTCAATCCTCTGGTGGCATCTGTAATTTTACGTAACTTGCGTGTCCTATCCGAGATTGAGAGCATCATTAGCTGCTTGAAAATTTTGTCGTCACCATATGTCAGAATGATCGAGCGGTAGGCAGAACTAAATTTTGTGCCTTGTTACAGATATCCAAATTGGTCGCCCGAGGACGTGCGAGTGTCAGTCTGGCCGTGACGGCGCTTAGCGTCGTTTGTTAAGAATTATTTAGTTATGCGCCACCTTGTATAATTTTGGGGGACTAAAGGTGGAAGTGGCGCCATCTTTGGTGTAACGCTGGTAACGTGCTTTGCTTGCCGTTTGCTCATTGGCCAGTGATGCGTCACGGCGGCAGCCAATGAGCGCCGAGTATTGGTTTTGCATAGCATCCGCTAGAGGCGCTAGAGAGAGTGTGCGGACGGGCAGCTTGTGATTCAGTTTGCGTTTGGCAGTCGCAGCGTTCGTTACTAAGCGGAACACCTTAGTCTCCGTATTATAATAAACGTTAGTGTACAAAGTGTGATTAAATTGTAACATGTTCTTCCTAAATTTTAATAAGAAATTATTGTGAGAAATAAAACTGGTTTATTGTACGAGTGATGTCTCAGTCTACTCGCCCGCTATACCCACGCCGCAGAACCCTTCCTGACTCGAACAACCCGTATGTTCCGACATATTTGATTCGTAATGAATAATATTTTTATTGATAACATAAAACATATCCATACAATCTTCTGTTACAAAAAAATACATATATCCTTAAGACGATGCATAGTAATGTATACTTTTTTTTTTCGCCAAATATAAAAAAAGCATACCGTCGAATTTCCTTGTGAATTATAATATTACTATGTGTGCATCAGTGTGGCACTTGTTTTTAGCTAATTATTATTTAACTTGTATGGGAAATAGTTTAATTGTATTTCATCTTTGTAGACCATTTTAAATTTAGCGTTCAGTAACAATAAACGTTAAAGCTAAATGCTAGCTGGTAGCAGGTCAGCCAAGCTAACAAAAATGCGAGACCATTGTGCTATGGTTTCATCAAAATATTTCCTTCTCTGAAACTCAAGTTCATTGTAGGGCTTTGAACTCGCGTCGACCTACGCGGTAGCCATGTACGCTACCACAGAAACATCACTGTCTGTTTCGTTTACATCTGTTTGCTACATATAATTGCACCTCAGAACTATTCAGTAAATCTTTCAAGTTGCAAATACAACTCAAAACCCAAACAAGCAAAGTAGATTATTATTAAGCTTGACTTATAGCGTCACGTTTTCTATAGATTTACATACATTTCGATGGAGAAAATCAATTTGTGTCAACAATTCAATTGCTAAAATGAATCGAAATTATTTCAAATGTGTCAATCTGGGCAGTCGGTTCAGCAATCCTATAACGTCTAGAAATGCAAACTTGTGCTCGCACATATATCAATTTCCAGTACCTAGAAACGTCGCGTCTAGACAATTGAAACTGGAAGTAGGGGAAGTGGAAATGGTTACTGATAGCAGTAAACTGCTCTAGGGAATGACAAAAGCTATATCACAATTATTATTATGATAATTTTTTTACTCCTGGTCTATATGTAATGTAAGCTTTAAATGTATAATTAAAGTTTTTAATTAAAAAAATCTTGTTATTATAGGTTACAAATTTAGAGAAAGTTTTACGAATATTTTAAATCATTACATGAAATATTGCTGACAGAAATACAAAACAAATTGCGAGAATATTTCCTTCAGTAGGGCTCAAGCAAACCACTGTAGCCTTTGAAGATTGAAAGGACTGTTTCTATAGTTATATATATTTACGATATTACTAGGCATACAAAAGTTAAAGATTCTATAGATATAAGTAAGTGATACAGAAGAAAAGGCGGTAAACTATCTTTTATACTTTTGAATTAAATATACATTGATGTTTATTACAGCATATCTATACTTATGTAGCGTGACATATTAACAGGAAGAATAAAATTCATATAAATAGAAGAATGCTAAGAATGAAGGTGTATTAAGGAATAAAGAATTACCGAAGTTATGTAGTACCGATGAATTGTTTGAGAAATGTGTATGAAATATGTAATTACAGAGACGAAGGTTGATGGAGTGGAATCGAATAGGAGAAAAACACTTATGTAGGTTAACAAAAAGATAAAAAAGGGAGATCTTTACCCTTACTTAATATTATAAATACGACATTGAGTTTGTATGTTTGTTACGCTTTCACGTCATAACCGCTGAATCGATTTGTATGAATTTTGATATAGAGACCATGGAGAAGATGATAAACTACTTTTTTTTGCACGTGAAAAACTTGTAGGAAGTGGGGAAAAGAGAGGGATAAACTTTGCATGAAACTTTTTATGGCGTCATTTGATTTGTTTGACCAAATCAATATTAATGCGAGCGAAGCCGCACGTATAATCTAGTAATATTATACATGTGAAACTGAGTTTGTTTGTTACGCTTTCAAGCCAAAACCGCTGAATCGATTATGATGAATTTTAGTATAGAGATAGGTAGAACCTTGGAGACGGCGATAGGCTACTTATTCTCACGAAAAATCTGTTGGAAGTGGGGTCAAGGGAGGCATAAACGTTGTATGGAACTTTTATTGCGTCATCCCATTTGTTTGGGAAAATCAATAATAACGCGAGCGATGCCGCGTGTAAAAGCTAGTAAAATATGAAAGAGAGAGAGCGATGCCTTCATTGAATTTGCATAATTTTGAGAAACAGAAGATTGTATGTAATCAGTTTTGAATAGAGATTTAATTGTAAAATCTATAGTGAAAGAGCTATTTCCTGAACCGAAAACCCAAACTGTTTAGACCCGACCTCAAATAATGGGAAAAAGGAGAAACAGAATTTATCATAATGTTTATAACCCTATTAAATCACAAGTTTCTATTTTCTATGTAAATTATATGATAATACAATTAGCTAAACTTTGTGATTATATAAATCATCACGAACGTCTTAATTACCAAAAAAAAAAAAAATAAAGATTAAAAAATTAATTTAATTTTCGAATAAAAGAAATTATTTTATAAGTATACAATATTGTATACACATTTGTATATATGTCTAAAAGTCATGTCAGTTAATTGCTTTTTGCCCTCATCGAAAAACGCCCAACGACTCTAAGGAAGTTTTCACTTCAAAAATCACATGTTATTTAAATGGGAAATATAAATACTACATCGAAGCGGTTATTAACAATGACCTCAGACTTTAATAGGATATTGTTCTCGTTATCGCTTCATTATATTCTTTTCTTTTCGTATCTTTCCGGCAATAACAATGAAAAGTAAACGTTATTTATAAATTGAAACGAAGAAAGATCTCATAATAAGGTTAATGTTGTTCATAATGAACATATTGATAATTCTTTAAAAATATTTTGGTATAATTTAAAGTGTGTTTTTATAGTTAAGGTTTAGCGTTATGGCCACATTCTCAAATTTTGTTAAGTGACGATGTGGCTCAAGATGGTGGACACACTAAGCTTAGTGGAGGGACCGGCTCTCAAATACAATTACCCGAACAAACCTATAAGTATTTGGCTATAAATATTTGAGAGTGGTAGCTAGCCAGGCGAGCATTAGAAAAAACGCTACCACTATGCTATGCTTTCTTCACGATGTTTTCCTTCACCGAAAGCTCAAGCTCATTGTAGCTGGATGCTAACTCACATCACATGTCGCGGCGTCCGTACACACTACCAACTGAGCTATCACCGCTTCAAATTAGTATAGAAATTCCTAAATTATAATTACTTATATTATTGCTTACTAGTAATGTTTAAACTAATAGAAATATTTCAAACTATCTTGAAATAAAATTAATGTAAATTTCTTACTATACTACTATCTATATACTATACTACATTACTATGAAACAAACATAAGTGTTATTTCAGGATCTTAGAATTGTTACGGATTATTGAAGTCGAAAATTATAAGACCCGGTATCAGTTGTAAGGATTCGAGACGTTTTCACTAAATTCAGTCTACTTACCTGGTAATTTAATCATTTTGTTAGTTTGCTTAGGCTCGTTCCATGAAAATCGCGTTCATATTCAAATATTTCCCAAATACTCGCCGTTTACCTAAAAAATAGAATTATATTTTGAATTCTATTCACTAATTTAGCTCTATTGAACATATATTTTACCCAGTTTGTCCACGAATTCAACTATAACGGATCTTGTATAGAGGGCACACAAATATTTGCAACAATCTTCAGTTTTGTAAGGAAAATACCTGTATTAATAACATAGACTTTTAATAATATTAGAGCATATTTCAGAGAACGAATACATTAAATCATGACAATGAAGGTTTAATCCTGAAAAGTAAATATATGAATGCAAATGAATATTATTATATTTGGGAATATTATATTATATATTATGATATATATAATATTTGGGATAATAACAATACAATATCTGGATGATCGGCTTAAATGACTAGCTAAAATGATTTTATATGTTCGTTCTCAATTCATTCGCGTATGGATCATCTAAAGGAGTTTAAACTGTATTCAGGTATTTGGCACATGCGGGAAAACATTGAAACATAGTACAATACGCATACATATAATGTGAAGAAAGATGAAATAAATATTATTTTATAATTCACACAGCAAACACACACACACAGTGTATAATACAAATATAAATATAATACACATATATACAATAAATATAATGAAACCACAAGCAACATAAAGCTACTTTACAGCTGGACATACACAATCACACAAGCATATTATATAATATCATTTGGAGCAATTTGTATATCTTCTGATTCATTTAGGATTGAACACGAGAAATCGTAACACTGAGGTGTTCCATAACGGCAAAGCAGTAATAAAAAACTATATTAAAATACGGAGCCGCGGACACGGGCCGGCAATAAAAGCTAATTGAACCTATGTACATAGCTATATATTCAATACATATAACCCACAAACGTCTTTAGGTTTTTGTGACAATGGAATAGGATAATACCATAAAGAATATTTTTTTCTATGACGGATTTCAATATATCAGCATAATATTCTACATTAATTGGTGTGATGAATGCAGTAAAAATATTTGATATATAAAAATCAATTACGTTGCAAATATAATAGTATAAGAGTATAGAAGGTATGTACTTTATGCACCCGTCAAAGATTAAAACCGATACAAGCACAGTGCTAAAACCGTCCCTGGTCTCTGGCTACGAGGAAGTTTGAAGTGTCGCCGTGGTACGTGTTAGTGTCGGGTGCTTGTCTTATAAGTCTACCCACACGCCCCTTTGGTCTTTGCCCAAGCACAGATAATGTGTGTACGCAGGTAATGTAAGCGCGATGCGATGAGAAAATCTATAAATACTATGTCAGGGCCAGAGGAAGGGCGCCTTGAAGCGATTCTCTTGACCATTCGCGTATTATTGTATCTATTTATTTCGACCAGATAGAAAGGTTAGGGCGCCGCAACAAAATAGTAAACATTGTAAAATAAATTGGGCGTCCCTGGAACGGGGATTGTAATCACCACATTGATAAAATAAAGTGGGAATATCGTGTGGTTGTTCTAGTGGGTCTTTCTGATGATTCGAACCAGGTGAATCTTACATACTGAAAAGCAAAATTCTAACGCGGTAAGTAAAAAATAATACGATATATGTCTGTATATTAGAATCAATGATATTATAAGTAAAAAAGTGTAGATACGTTTCCTTCATGGTGTTTGGCTAAAACAAGTGACTGGGTAATGAGAGTAATATTCCAATGAAGGGACAGTAGAACAGTATAATTTTAATACCGTATTAATGCTATGCTTCGTCTTAAGTGTAAACGTTTCGTTTAACACAAAGAATAATTAATCAGACAAGTCATCTTGCCTTACTTCAATACACACTACATGTGTCTTAAAAGGACTCACTAATTTAGTAACCATCATCTATTGTACCATCACTTTGCTCTACTTTTATACAAAAAACATTTAAAGGGGAGTATTAACGTGTCTGTTTTAGGTATAGTTTCATTGATTGGTCTAGATGTCTATATCTATCTTACTTAATCATGGCCATATAATATTTATGCATTTGTTATTTCTACCGGGCAATTCTACCAATGGATGTAATTTATTTGCAAAAATTTCTAAATAATGAATGACTATGGTAATAAACACAAACTAAATATGATTCCATGACTTTTAGAAGTTTTGTTTGTACAGTTTGTACAATATATGTAGCATTACATATGAGGGTATTTTAGGTTTGTTTGGGAAACTTGATATATTAATCGGTACTCAACGCAGTTCCTTGAACGCCGACGTGATACTGAGATTTCAGTGTGCGAAGTAGAACAATATCAGAATATCTCTTATTTTCAATCAAATCAAATTCTTTATTCAGTTTATGTACGAAGGAGCTTTATGTACGCTTATGAACGTCAAAACTACTACCGGTTCGGATGATAACCGAATGCAAAAACCGTCTAGCAACTCGATCTGTTTATATCTTTTATGGTACAAGATGTGTATAATTTACAGTAGTTTCGTAAGGTCTAATATTGTAAACGACTTGGAGTGCTAGTTTTTTAAAAGTAATACGATGCCTGCTACTGCCCCCAAAGCAAAGCCAGCTGGCGAATCTTACGAACTGCGAATGTAGTAGAACAGAATATTGCCACCATTTTTTAAATGTAAGGACCCTATAGTTTAGAGTCAAGTGTAATAGCCAAGATATTATCAATGAAGCCTACAAAATTTTCTTTATTCTTGATTTTAGTGTCAATGGTCAATGTCAAGTGTCAATGATACATTAAAAAAGGCAAAATAACATTACGTTCATAAATTTTATGTTATCCGCATTTAGCAATAAATTATTTAATGCAAACCAATTTACACGTATTTACTTATACCATATTACTTATAATATTATTGACTGAAATAATTTAAATGAATAGGCAGAATGTAAATTTTACGTGTTAAATCACCTCAATTAAATATTTATCGATAGCAATGACAACAATTCGTTCGGAACCGATGTTCAGTAATTACAGATTCTCTTTTCACGATTTATTATTATTCAACATCAACCTACTTTGGACGCATAATAAATATGACTGCAATTTAATTATGAAAATGGTCAACAACATGTTTCGCTGATTCGACGGATTTTAAAGTTTGTTTAATGAAGACATTTAAGGTTTTTTCACATACTATTAATTATCGTAGGCTTCCTGCTACGGCAGAGCCTGCCCTGCCGGTTCCAGTCATTAATAGCTCGACCAAAACGTAATAAGGACTAAGTAGAGTGAATGAGTTCGAATCCCTGCAACGAGGCTGAGCTTTTGGTGAAGGAAAACATCGTAATGAAACTATACCACGGTGGTAGGGCTTTTCTGATACCTACCTTGCTACCAACGCCTTTCAAGTTCAAAATCAATTGCCGCACATCTATAGAAATGTTTCGGCAGTTACACTTGAGAACCAGTGTTTTCACTAGTCGTAGCACGTTCACTATCTTGAGCTACATCGGCGCGTAACATCAGGTGTGATAGTGGACATAACTCTATATACACAGGTATATTTTATATATAGAGATTTAAATTCAATTGCACGTTATATATAATTATTTTCTGTCCTAGGAATCAGAATTTATATTGATTTGGAAATCTCTTATAATACATTATTTGCTTTCTCAATCATGATTTCACTTGTTTGTATATTTATGTTTGTTAAACTTTTAGACTTAAATTTGTTTCATATTTATCTGTGAAAGTTACGCATGTCTATAATTATTGTACCGGCATTGGAATCGTTATTCGTTATGTTTTGTATATTAACTTTATGTCTGTGCAATGTTGACTTGATATATATAAATAAATAAATAAATAAATAAATAAATAAATAAATAAATAAATAAATAAATAAATAAATAAGAACAAATAGCATCAAAGTCTATCAAAATGATGACTCACTTTAAGTTTTAACCTTTATCCAGAACACTTTCCTTCTATGGGAAAACAAGTTTCATACGTATAGAATTATTAGTAATGGTCGAATTTCATCAAAATCTATCCATTAGTATCAAAGGATGACCGTTCACGGAGACATGCCAAAATTAAAAGTATAATAATTGTTGGTTGCTATATCGTAAACAGAGTACAGTCCAATTACAATGTTAAATTAATATTATATGTACAGTTTTGGCCCAGTTATACTTACATTACATTAATCTATATTTTATATTATAACACGAAAAACTTTGTTTGTTTGAACGCGCTAATCTTAGGAATCACCAGTTGGATGAAAAAAAAATACATTTGATAGAGCTCTTATTGAAGAAGGCTTGATGCTATTTAATATCATACTACCGCGAATAGCAGTATAGCGGTATTGAAAAAAATTACAAAAACGGGCACGAATGATTAAATAATTTTAAGTTCCACGCGAACGAAGTCGCGGGCACAGTTAGTTTGTTCATAAACTCAACCATACTAAATGTAGTGAACGGAAGGTATGATTAAAATATAATATAATAATGTAAATCATATAACTGTAATAATGTCTTTAGACTTCATTAATATTACTGCTAACAAGCAATACGAATGCAAAAGTTAAATCGCAAAAATTCAGGTTCGATTCTTAGTGACACAAGTATTTAAGTGGATTAAAACGAGAGCAACAAAATGCCATTTCATTCATCATTCTAGCCATGGTTTGGACGGATTTAACACCTATCATTTTCATATTTGTATTGTTTCCTCGTATCCGAACTTAACCTGGCCGCACTAAATCAGAGTCGACACTGGAAATGATAGTTATGTATAATCCCAACGAGTTCGTAGTATCTTTAAGGTTTTATAATGAATCCGAATCCCCACCGTATAAACCTAAATAGGTTTACTCATTTCATTCCAACATTGTTCCTAGAAATGAATAGAAATATAATAAATCTACATTAATTTAATATTATAAAGAAAAACGTGTGTTTGTTTATTTGGACGCGCTAATCTTAGGAACTACTTGTCGGGATTTCACAAATTATTTTTGTATTTGTGAAAGCAATAATTGAAAAGGCTATTTACATCACGCTACCACCAACAGGAGCAAAGTTGTATTGTCAAAGACGGGCAAAATTATTAGATAATTTTAGTTCCACGCGAACGAAGACGCATGCACAGTTAGTGAAGTTATATAATCGTAGGCATTATACATTTTGAAGCGATGGTAGCTCAGTGGTAGTGTGTGGGAACGCCGCGTCATGGAACGTGAGTTCGAATCCGACCACCTACAATGAGCTTGAGCTTTCGATGAACGAAAACATCATGAGGAAATCATAGCATGATAGTAGGACTTTTTTAATGGCCGCCTGGCTACCATAAATACCTATAAGCAGTTTTGGTTGCACTTGAGAGCCAGTCCCTTCAATGAAGACCGGCAATGCCCCTGCGATTCCTCTGGTGTTGTAGGTGTCCATGGGTGGTGGTGATCACTTAGCATCAGGTGACACACTTGCTCATTTGCCCACTATTATATTTAAAAAGAATGTATAATGGTCATGTTGCAATTATCACCTATTCAATTTGACATACCAATTATTTCGTCCGTTACTCATCACTCAAACTGCAAAATTTTCGGAGACTTGGAATTTGCCATACAAATTCCTTCCATAACAGCGATATTAGATTTTTTAAGTCTCTTATAATATTTTATTGATAGTATACATTACAATTAAATAGTGTATTATTGTATTTATATATCGTATATATGTTTGTAAATTTATTTATTATTATTAATTACAGTTAATCTTATTATTGTTTTAGTTTTTATGCTGATTATTCGTTGAGTGCTTTGGACTTACCATCATCTATCTCTGCATCATCTTAATAGCTGTCACAGAAAGCCTATATTATCAAGTACGCCATTCCACTATGCACAGAGTTTAGATAAATAACTCTGATGATAATTTGGAATAGACCTAATTATTGAAAAGCGTAACCACCGATATAAATGAAAATTGTTAAAATTTGTAAGTTTTTCCGTGTTATAAAAATAACAATATTCCGAGACGATAGAAATATACGCGACAAAGTATCAGGGTGGTGACAGTAGTGGCCGTACTTCACGGCATCCGTGCCACATTGTCATGTACTTACGAAGTTTTTCATTGAAAACCATTCATAACATTGTTGTCATGATATCAAACGTTGATATCATTATTGTTACTGAGAAATTTTATATATTTATTTATAAATACCACTCCCGCACTAGAAATCAAGCCCCGTTTCCTTTACAAACAGTTAACTAACATAAAGCAATAACTCGAACTAAAAATAATCACACAACCAATTTTCACGTGTAGGATTCGAAGCTACAGCATTTACAGTGGCAGCAGAGAGAAGGTTTCCGTTTAAACCACAAGCCTAATTGTGGAGTAATTTTAACTTTTATATAGTAAATCCCAAAAAAATAAAGTAGACCCAATTACCCGGCATTCAGTTAAACAGATTCGATATTATACGAATAAGAAGATCAATAAAGATTGAACAGTTCTTAAAAAAAAAACGAATTTATAAACCAAATTACTATAAATTAAATTAAATAAAAAAACATGCAATTCCTTATATATTTTCAAGTAAAATATCTAATTGTTCTATTTTTGTCAATCCAGATCGAGATCATATTAAAAGGTTAAACTAGCAAGCTACGACACTGTTATAACTTTCTTAAATTAATTTGAAATACTTAAAACGATCAAAAAAGTTTCGACTCGCGTCTTTTTTGTTTACTCGTCCCTTTTTCGTATTGTTTCATTAACTACTTAGATACAAATTACTGTTTCATTATTTTCCACGTAAATATTCTATAAATAGTTAATACAGATTTCGTATCCGGTAAAATGACAGATTTACACTTTTGCCGCCCGTAGGCTACTCAAATTTTGCCGTCCCAACCTACCTCTATTATTAGATTTCACATAGAACTACGTAAATTGTAGAAAAAAATACTATATAAAACTTGCGATTCTAATTGGTAAAACATATTATGTAGCAATACTTTAGGTATATATATGAAACATTTAAGTTTCTATACAACAAAACAAAGATACCCCAAAGTTACCGGCTCTACAATCTGCCGCCCTATGCTCCAGCCTAGGTCAGCCTACTGGTAAATCCACCACTGTATATACATTAGACCACCGGGTTAAATTTACTTTTACGGTTGTGCAGTTTCCAAGCGTTTTTCTCCTGACACCTATCGTTACCATGACCTCGCGTAGTCTCAAACAGGTTTTATGTTAGATGTCGTAAAACACGTTGGTTAAGCCTTTTATGACACGTCCCGAGTGAAATTGTACAGGAAATACGAGTGAAAATTTTATTAACACAAAGTTCATAGGGCGGCAACACTGTAAAAATGTCGAAGGCTGAGATAAAATTGAAGCGGGAAATGTAAAATTATACAATTCGATTTTAACTTTTGATACGATGAGCAAACTGATATGATTATATAGATATAAAAAACTGCTTCGATATGAAACAATACGAAGGTTTCGTAATAAAAAAAAGGTATGTACGGTGAAATTTCATGCGTCGGTAATAAAAAGAATAATGTGCAACGTAACGACGAAACTGATTCTAACATGGGTTTTACCAAAAATAATAAAAAACTACAATATACAACAATTTCACCAGAAATGTTTCTGAACATATATATCTACATACAAATCCACGACAAAATCGACTTCTATACCGAATTTTATTAGATTTATCCGATCGCTTGAGTGTATATCATGAAAAAACATTGAAACAAACATAATTATCTCCTAAACTTTTATGTAATTTTCTCCCCGCTACTTTCATTTTTTTTATGGAATAGGGGCAAACGATCTAACGTGTCACTTGATGGTAAGTGAGGGATGGCTCTCAAGTGCAAATGTCGGAACACACCTATTGGTATTTGACGGCAGATTTTCAACTTGAGTAAACTTGGATACTAGTCTGGCGGGTATTAAAAAAAGCCTTACCACCATGCTATGGTTTCATCATGATGATTTCCTTCACCGAAAGCTCATTTTAGGTGTTTGATAGGGATTCGAACTCACGTCCCAAGACGCGGCGTTCCTACACACTACCACTGTGCTGTCATCGCTTCAATCGCGTGCCACCTATTGTAAAATAGACGTACTAATTTGACACCTTCTCTAGTGAACCATAAAAGGATAAACCAAAGAAGCATCTACACATACAGAAACAATTTACCATTCACTTATAGGGATATATAGATGTGTAAGCGGTGTGATGTGATCACGATCTATTCACTACAAATCAATTTACTTTTGATTTTTATATTTCGAAAGGTATGGAATAAAAATATGATGTGTTCGTGAAGAATTTATGCAAACAGCAACCCATAACATAGCGCCGAACCTTTTATAGTCTAATTACATTCTTTACTCATTGGCTGCTCGAGCGCGGATTATACAATGGGCGTGACTTAACCTATTGTTATTTTATTAAGTGCATTTTTATTTTATCTGGCGAAGGAGCGTTTAGACGGCCGAGCCTACGATCTTGTTTTAACGGATAGTAGACTCGCTACACACCCATTTATCACTGGCCCAAAACTACCTAACCTTTGATGAGCAAATCCATTGATATCCCTCTCAAATTACCCTCTACAGGCTTCTATAGGTTAATGTAAAAATCAACTGCTGTAAGAATCAAATGATGGTCCTTTTCTCCCCTTGCCTCACATAGTCTGATTTGAAATTTGACAACGTAATGAATATTGTTCAACATTTTTTCTATTGGACATATGCTGCTAGCCTTAGGGCCTTTCACAGCTTCACCGTGCGTTGCGGGCGAGTACGGAAGGCACACAGCCCGAGTCACAACGAGCGCAAGGGAGTCAAAGAGTGGTTGATCCTCGGCTTGGACTATTATCGGTTACGGGATTAAATGACGCGGAGCTGACCTCCTAATTGGAATCTATGCAGAGCAATTAATCTACTCAGTAACAACGCAAGTCTTTTATTTTACTATTGTAGTTTCTCAGCGTAGACCGATACACCCACCCAAAAGTAGATTTTACGACACGCGGATGACGGGAAAAATGCGTATGAAAACGTAGGCACTAGCTACTATATATAATCCATGGTGTTCATGATAATCAAATAGATCATAATCTAACAAGAAATCAGCCTTCTTCGTGTACCAATTAAGTATTTAAATTTCTCTAAACATATACTATAATGCATGTGATTCATGTATGTACTGCAATGTATTCAATTAATAAATATTGTCGAGAAACGACGAAGGGAAATATGATAAATACGAGAAAAGCTTTGTGATGTTCTCGTAATACTAGCCTGCAATGAGAAAATATTGAACAACAGGTCTGTATGTTCCAATTTCCAACTAGTTGGTGTCTTATTTCTAGTTATTTTTCCAGTGAACTCCCCTCGGTCTATTGCTGAGAAATGTTATATTTACAGTTTGCTATTCGCTGTATCTCTTCTGTAGTTATTAATAAGTACAAATTATTAACTCAGATTAGATTAATTGAATCCGGAATAAGCCATTCGTTACTACTTACTACCTGCTAACTGTACTAATATAATAACGTTAAAAAGTTTCTTCGTTAAAACGCAGTTATCTAGAAACTAAAACAATGATAAATTTTATAGATAATTTAATATTACTCTACAAACCTCTGGAACGGAGTAAAACAACAGGAAAACACCAAACAAAAATATTTAAAATACAAAGAATAGAGTTTCGCTTGAACTTCGATAGTAGTCTATTTCTACTAAATTGAGAACAGTTATATTTTAAATGGTTAACATTTTATCGGGATTACAAAAGATCTTTATGCCGACCAAACAAGATATTTAAAAAATCATATTGACTTCAATTAAAATTGTAACTATTGGTACAAATAGTTCATTGATACAAATACCAAAAAGTAACTAGCGATTTTATTAAGAAATATAATTGTCAAGCGTAGTCATTTTTTATATATATATATATATATATATATACAAGATTTTACGTGCAACTTCGATTGTGTTAATATTTATTTTGTCAAACAAATCGGATGACGTGATAAAAAATGTCATACGAAGTTTGCCCCTCTCTTTACCCCCTCCCTATAAGTTTTTGGCAAAAAAAATAACCTATCTCCGACTCTTGGGTCCCATCTATCTCTGTACCAAAATTCATCATAATCCATTCAACAGTTTAGGAGTGAGATCGTAACAAACAAAGTTACTTCCGCATTTATAATATTAGTATAATTTTACTAATATTTTTGGAGGTATTGACGGGTTCGGGGCACCGTGTCGGTCATTATAGCCGAAAGAAAACATGTCGAAATCGTAGCGTAGTAATTTAGCTTCTGATACCTTTCCTTTACCTTCAGGGGTACCACCACTCTCAAGATAAAATATATTGCCAAGTATTTTTTCTAACCCTTTGTGATCTACTATTAGCATGTAATCCCACTAGGCTTACGCCTTAATACCGTATCCACTAAAAAATAAAAGAAACAAACAAGTAACTAAAAAAAAGGTCGTTTAGGAAAAATACTAAAAGCAATCCGTAATTAAACGAAACGTAAATAGTTTCAGCAATAATTCTATCTTTAATTTATAGTTGCACAATTCGCGAAACTTAATTCAAAGAAATAAGAAACTGTATCGAGTAATATTCCTACATCGCGAAAAGTTATTTTTACTAAACTATAACAATTACTGATAATAATGTAATCTAAATTAGAAGATAATAAGGGTCAAATTGATTCTAACAATTATGTCGAACGGAGTCTATAGCGTGCTATTTATTATCCAGGTTTATGCGATACCGACACATCGCGGTCCAGTTTCTGGGATTAACATCAAAACATTGAATAATGACCATGTAAAAAACAGGTAAATAAGAACGCTTCAGTTTAAATGCTATATATTTCATAGTGAATCAATTATATAATTTATAAATAATATACATATATTAAATATATTTATTTAGATGCTAAACAAAATTAAGTCAAATTTATAAAAAAAATATATATTCTATCACACTATGTATAAATACATACATATTCAATAAAAACCCATGTTTGCGTGAGATTAAAGAGATCGATGCAATTAATTAGTTATTTTCGGGTACATTTTATGGTATGAATCTACATTTACCGTTTAATTTAAAAAACTATGCGTCCATTGTCAAATCTACACGGCGACACGCTTGATTAAAACTTTGGTGTATCTTATATTCATAATGACTATTGTGAACGAAGAAATCCTACTGTACAAAATAAATTCCTTATATTTTATCCGGTATGGAAAACAAGAAACCAACAGGACCAAAAAGAAAATTTTGCAAAGTTCAAAATTTCTAACAGATTGAACAAAATAAAATCCTTTCGGATGCATACTCGTCCTTTCAAATTTAATGAAGTCGCCTACTATAATCCGACGTACCCTCATATGACTTTATTAATAAGCGAAATATCAATAGAATATTTATTGCAAAGTTAGAATTTAACTTTGCTTTAACTGCCCAAGTCAAAGCAATAAACCTGACTGCTCTCGCATAGTTTGTTTCGGAATTTATATTCTCTATTTTCACATCCGCGCACAAACAAAATATGTCAAAGTTTCGTTTGATGCAGTTGCGCTTTTAGCGTATCTAGGTGCATCAACTTTATCGAGTCACAAAGCACTCCCGAGCTATTGTTGATCCGTATTTAAAATTTAAATTCGAAATGAGAAACACTTTTTCAGTAAACTTTGAAGGTATAGCAAATTTTCGAAATATACGAATAAATTGGCTATTAGCATTAGTACAAATATCGACGTAGAAGATAAAATTTGTATCTGGATTTAAGACAGTTGAATTTGTTCTTTGTTGATCAAACAATTAGCCTTCCGCTAAGAGATAAAGTCGTCCATCGAGAAATTTATGACGCGATAGTGAATGTACATATAAATTTCGAACATTCCTCCTAATATCATAAGGCGACTGATACCATATAGTCAATCGGTATCGGTTTGGAGTTAAATAATTAGCGGTAAAATTTTATTTTGGATATTTTATTTTATTAATTGGTACATGAAAGTAATCTGGTCACACAGGATAAGGTTGCCAGTTGTATAACCAAGAAAGTTTCAGAACATAATATATGGACGATCTTGACTACTGTATTATAATAAATCCTAAAATAATGCAATTTGTGAATACAGTATCACGGTTAGATTAATTCAATATCATAAAAAATCGTATGTTTTCTCTTTAATTTATTTTGGATACTTTCAAGTTTCTTGTTTACTTAAACGAAGATATTATTTCTGCTTTTTTATTTGTTTAAAAATATATTTGATTAATATTCATAGAAAAAAAACGAAATGAGAGGGATCTCTCAATATTTAAGACTTAAAATCCTTACTAACACAAACTTCGAAAGGACCATATAAACCATACGAAAAATGCCTCAATAAGAATAAATAGTTTTAGAACAAAATGATTATTTTAAAATATTCAATTGGTTTACTTATTAAACTTAAAGTTAAATGAGCAAAAAAGTGAAATTGCTGTCTTTTATTCTACAATAAGTATAAACCTCAAATACGATGTAAATCTTAACAGAGATTTAATCACAAAACGAGTTAAAAGTGCCAGTGAACAGTGTTCAAAATTGGTGTACATAGTTTTAAGCTGAATTTTAATGAGTCTACGCTCGAATAAAACTCTTTGATTACGGCGTACAATGTTAGCTTGTTAAACAGTGTTTTCGCAAACAAACTAACCGAGAACAGTGGTGCCGCCTGACGTTTGCTTAGGTTAATCATTGTTGTTTCTAAAGTTTTTAATATACTGAACAGTCTCTATACGAACTCAACTACAGCCATAAGTGCAGATTTAAGCGGAAAAACGAAAAGATAAAGATTCACCATTAATCGTGAATCGCGTTTTCATAATAGAATCCATAAAAACTACCTTATGAACCTACAAAACTTCTCTACTTGAAGCACAGATGCTATATTTAAACCTGTATCATTACTATTGATGCCATTGTATTTTCACTAATTGAAAATACTTCGAGTATATTCCCCAACGCAGTTTTGTAATAGAAGTCATTTTTGAGATTCAGTTTGTCCTATTGTCATATAGAAGAAACTAGAAACAAATTACGACGTATTCAACTAAAACTAAAAGGGAAAGATCTTTGATAATCCCGATGACGGTCGTGGCTATAATAGCATTCATAAAATTTGGCTTAAAAACCTAAAAAACTGTAAGTTATCTATTTGAAACACATGATATAATTAAGCTTGAATGTCATTGTATTTCTTATATTGAAAATCATATGACTATATTCTTCATCACAGTAATGTAATAGAACAGATTTTTGTTAATCTCTCTGATAGACATATAGAAACAGAGTGATGCAAACTAATCAATCTTCAACAGCAAGATAAACGCATCTTCATTTTAACCGAGTTAACGTGTAAATGTTAAACAATTTAACATTACGACTTGAATTTGTATAACGTACTGGCTGTGTTTGCTACTTCGTTCGCAAGGGACTAAAAATTTTTGCTCCATTTTGTATCTTTTTTCAATACAGCTATGATGATATTTTCCTATTGATGATAGTGTGATGATATTAAATGAACTAAAGTCAACCTCGATGGTTGCTCTAACAAATAAAAAAAAATGATATCCGACTGGTAGTTCAAAATATAAGCGTGTTCAAACAAAAAAAAAATCGCCGTATAATAGATTCTATCTCAGAATATTAATATATTACTTCATTTTCATAGCAATTGATTGTCATTTATGATCCAACAGAATTGAGTATTAGCAATGTAAATTGTCCGGTGGCGGGCATATTTAATTTATTTCAGATAACCAAATATCAATATGGTAATGAATGCAAGCTAGATTGATTTCATCGGTAACTCTGCTAATGAATTGGAATTAGGATAATGTAATAAATGATAATACTCTTCAGGCTTTTGTTTGTCAGCTTATGTTTAACACGGGCTTATTATTTAAAGCTATGATCGCTTCTATTACATGAGATTTTAATCAAATCAGGCAATATAAAATTTCATATTCTGAAAATCTTTTTCTTTCCTACTCAATAACTCCATAAAAAATTAGAACTATCTTAACGTTAGATACTACATTTTCAATTATAGCAATAAATGATTTTCAACTCAACTGCAACGTAATAATTCCATATAATTTTTTATTTTTTATTGCCAATTTGCTATTGGTACGTCGAAGTACTTTCGTGTCTCACATGTAAGTTTCCCTTAAGATGAGAAATCTACTTAATTTTTAAGAATTGGCATTTAGAATTGAAAGCGAAATATAAGCGGTCCTCTATTTTCATTTAATTTCTTTCACTACATCGAAGTATAACTAGGAATGAGATCCGCAATAAATTTCACATCTTATATTATAGGTATTCCCCGAAATTTTGAACTCGATGTGTTTGATGTAATTCCATATAAAGGCTTTTGCTGTTGCAACATGAATGTATTGTATAGGAGTTATTATTATTATAATTGTTTTTTCGACCTGACAAACGCTGTTAGCCGTAAGGGCTTTGACAGCATCACCGAACTTTTTGGGGCGATGCATCGGGCGCAAGGGTGCCAGAATGGCCGAACCTTGGCTTGGACTACTGCCGGAAAACGAAAAAAGATTCGCGATCCTAACTAACCAACAGGTCCTAACTTACTAAGTCCTACCTTACTACTTTGATTATAGTACTTTAAGACTATTTTTTTATTGTATTTGTATGTTTTTTATATAGAAACTAGATGTGTGATGTTCATTCGCGTGTACTTGAACTATGTTTCTTTTCCTTTTAAAGCTTAGTTTTTAACACTTTGAGTATGATATTACAGGTATCAAAGACAAAGTTGTTATCATTGTTTTTTATATAGCATTGGTAACTCAATTAGTTTAGAACCGATTACATTAAAATCCGTAAAAAAAATAAACAAAAGCTCGACCTTACTGTAGGAATCTATTTATTTTGTCAGATAAGAAGTATTGTGTATGTTAATCCAAAATATTAATTAAAAGGTTCTCAAATCTCATAAAAATATTTGAAATAGGTTCAGAGAGATACTCGTATAAGAGGACAGGGACAAGCATAAACAGCTAAAAAAATAAAAATATATATTCGCGACCACTATATCGGTTACAAAATTGGGCTCAGTTACCTTTTAATTATATGTTTATGGAACATTCTTAGCCTATTCCTAATTAACTTTAACTTCATTTATTATTTCCATGAATACCCACAATCATTGTAATAAAGTTGTAAGAGGTCTCTACCCATAACTATATCAATTAAATTGTATAATGTATGTACATAGTTAACTACTATTATATAGATTGAAATATACCGGTCTATCAGTGTGTATAAATGTATATATGTGTGTGTTTGTGAGTTTTGACCACGATCGCGTCATATTTATATGCACCCGTGCATAAGTTTGTTTAAGCGTTTCGAAGCTTTTCTGTTTTTTAACAAAATTAGACAACAATGATATATATATATTTGTATATATTTTGACTACACTCAGAGTCGTAGGTATCGCAATGTAGATTGCATGATGGAATGTTACATAAATAGAATTCTACTATGTGTATGCATGTATGCAAGATAATTTTGACCAAGATCGCGTCATATGTGTGTGCACCCGCGCATCAGTTTGTTTAGGTGTGCGGAAGCTTTTCTGTTTCTTAAAAATTTAGACAACAATTGTTATTAAAGTTTCAATATGTATACGCAAGTACCTCGTTTCTCCCATGATTTTATAATAATAATTAAATATGACAGTCTAATTTTTGTACTGATATTAAGATATTTTTTTTATATTATAATAATTGTGAATATTTTGACTGGAATTTGAATCGTAGGTATCGCGTAATATAGATTATATGGTTGTAGTTGAATAGGATTCTACTAGGTGTATGCATGTATGCAACATTATGGGTGAGTATGTTGTGTGTATGTGTTTCTTTGTGGATTTTTATCGTGAACTCGTCATATTTGGTATGCGTCCGCGCATCAGTTTGTTAAATTGTGTGGAATCTTTTCTGTGTCTTATCAATGTAAAAAACAATTCTTATTAAAGCTTCAATATATATATGTAAGAAAGTCTTTTTCCCATGATTTTATAATAATCATTTTATATGACAGAAATAGGTTCAATATTTGTAGTATATACCTATATATATTTTTTTGACGTTATATATATATATATATATATATATATTTTTAATATCATATTATTTGTGAATATTTTAACTGGACTTTGAATCGTAGGTATCGTAATGTAGATTGTATGGTGGAGTGTTTGTTAAATAAAGTTCTACTAAGTGTATGCATGTATGCAAGATTGTGTGTGTGATTTTGTTTGTGGGTTGTGACCGCGATCACGTCATATAAGTGTGCGCCCGGGGATCAGTTTGTTTAAGTGTGCAGAAGCTTTTTTGTTTCTTATCAATTTAGACAACAATTATTATTAAAGCTTTAATAGATATGCACAAGTATGACTATTTTGCCATAATTTTATAATAATAATTTTATGTGTTTAATATTTGTAGTGATGTAATAATATTTTTTTTATATCATAATAATTGTGAATATTTTGACTGGACCTCGATCGTAGGTATTGTAATGTAGATTGTATGGTCGAGTGTTAGTTAAATAAAATTCTACTAAGTGTATGCATGTATGAAAAATTATGTGTGTGTGTGTATCTGTGTATGAGTGTGTGGCTGTGTGTGTGTGAATTTGTATGTGGGTTGTGATCGCGATCGCGTCATACGTGTGTGCACCCGCGCATCAGTTTGTTTCAATTTGTGAAAGATGTTTTGTTTCTTATCAGTTTAGATAACAGTTGTTATTAAAGCTTTATTATATATATAGATATAAGTATGTATTTTTTGGCATATTTTTTTATATTCATTTTATATTACAGCATTATGTTTAAATTTTTGTAGTGATATTCAGATATAATTATTTTTTTTAATATCATAATAATTGTGAATATTTTAACTGGCCTTTGACTCGTTAATGTAAATTGTATGGTAGAGTGTTAGTCAAATAGAATTCTACTATGTTCATGTACTATGTATGCAAGATTATGTGTGTGTGTTTGTTTATGGGTTATAACCACGATCACGTCATATTTGTGTGCGCCCGCGCATCAGTTTGTTTAAGTATTTAGAAGATGTTCTGTTTCGTAACTAGACAACAATTGTTATTAAAGCTGCAATATATATAAGCAAGTACGTCTTTTGTCCCATGATTGTATAATAATAATTATTTTATATGACAGTTATATGTTTAATTATTAGAGCGATATAAATATATAATTTAAATTTCATAATTTATCATAATAATTGTGAATATTTTGACTTGTCTTATAATTGTTGGTATTGTAGATTATATGATGGAGTGTTAGTTAAATAGAATTCTACTAAGTATAAGGAATGAAATAGAAGCTATGTAATACGTGAGATAAATATACTATACGTCTGTGTCACTGTTTTAAGTTTAGCTGTACATCGCGGCTCCAAATGAAATTATTGCCCAAAAAATTATTCATCGCAAACTATTAATTTTATTCCTTTTTTTCCTATTAAATCAAAACAGATATTTTTCAGTTATATTCGTGATTTTTGCTTAAGCAATAGATATATAAATACATCAGATAACTACGAAAAAATAAATATATATACAGATAAGACTGAATTTTATTTTTTAGTTTCTCAATTCAGAAATATCATTTATGTAAAATATTTTATCAAAATCTATCAAGTGATAATAAAATATGCCATCTATTTTTCTTCAACAAGTATTTAAAAAAAATATTGATTGGGGGACGAAGTAATTTTTTAAAAATTGCAATTTTATAAAAAAAAACATAAATCGTTTTTACGTTAAATGTGGACAGACAAACAGGTAGACAAAAAAGTAATAATTTTTCAGTGTCAGGTATATTATACGCAAGTCAAGGAATAAAACGCAAGAAAAAACTCATATATGTATATTTTACTCAGTCCTACAGATTTATTAAGATAAAACATACAATACATCAGATACAATATACAACTTTGATATTAAAAAAAACATTTCATTGTAAATTCATTCAAAACTTTATCTCCGCTCGAAAAAAGAACCCAGAGCTATTCCTTTCTGAATATAAAATAAATATGACAGCAGGAACACTTCTTTTCTTCTTTTCTTGATTCGTAAGAAATAAGACAACACTTGAACTAGCGACCGAACCCGCGGTGAACGATACTTTACAGATATGCAACTGCAACCATCACAATCACATCACAAATTCTTCCAAAACGTGAATGTATGTCGTAACACTTAACGAATAAATAATTAAAACTTGATAACACTCCCGGTGATAAATGACAAAAAAATGACATTTACCAAAATCGAAATAATAAATTATTGCCGCGATTATTTCCAAGTAAATTATATTTTTTTACAATTTCAAACTGAACATTTTAATAAACAGTTGCGACTTCGTACGGATTAACTGTATTAAGGAAACTTCAATAAACCCAAACATGTATTTTTTACCGTTAAAAAATTTACTCCGAAAACTTTGCCTCTTACAAACTTCCGACATTAAAAACTTTATACGTACGCGCCAACGAAAATTTACGCGGGCTATTAACTTTGGTGAAACTAATTTCGTTTTCCTATTTCAAAATTTATAAGTACGCAAATAAAAATTTAAATTATCGTCAACACTATTGTTATGCGCCAGCAATATTACTAAACAAGTTGTTTGAATTCGTTAAATTTAATATTCACTTTGAAGTAAGTTAAACTAAGTTTGCAAAGTTTAACTTAACTTTCCGGCGCACAGTTTTCTGAAATTACCAAAAATGTCGCGAATTTTGTTTTTATGAAAAAGATAGTAAAAAAATTATGTGATTTGGAAATGGTCTAGTTTTGTTGTTAAAAATTATCAAAAGATTTTACTAAGCGCAGCGACATTATAAAATTTTTTAAAATTCTTCGCGTCTAAATTATTCCCGAAACCGCGTTATAAATTCTCGAAAATTTACACCATACTTACCATATACTTACTACACGAAGATGTTGTTTTCTACCAATATGAAAATAATGAATTTGAAAATAGGAAAATTTAGACTCTGATAACTTTCAAGGTGAAGTGACTCGCGCTGCTAGCTCTAGTGCTGGCGACTGTTGCTAGTGAGAGATCAGGAACGACTGTCCAGAATACCCGTTGCTTTGTCCTTAGCTGTGCTGGGAAATTGGGAGGGATATTGGAGGCAGGCTGCGCCACTGGGAGGTGCATTATCTGCGCAATCTTGGAAAAACCTCGCGGACCAATGGCGTTCGAGCTCCTGGATGACGTTAGCAATTGCCGGTGCATAAGTTCATTGAACCTGGTTAAATGTCAAAGGTAACAGAAATTGTTATACCTGTTTCACTCTTGCACAGGTCGTTTTAATACCTAATTCAACACATAACTACATAGGAAACTATTTACAGAAAAATTAATTAGGTCATGAAGTAGACGTTTATTTCATAAATGAAATACTCAAAAAGTTTTATATATTGTCATATACATAGGTCAAAAAAGGTATATACATTGCTTGATATATCTTTATAAAAATTACGATGAAAGTAACCACTTATTCCCTATATACAATCGTTAACGCACTCCTATACATAAAGTAGTTGAAATATAATCTATTAATTTAAAGGTTGTATTCGACATTCGGTATGTACTCAACATCAAGCTTAATTTTTTTTTCGTCCATATAATTTAAACTATGCACCCGTTGAAATTTTTTAAACACATGTAACGTTTTAGGATGTATTAAACTGTAACAGGAGCATATTAAAAAGAGATTGCTAAGACTTACGTAGCTTATTATCTCATATTTTTCAATATAAGGTCTCTTTAAATCCAAACAAGTGTTGATCGTGTTGAATCCTTTAGATGGTGAGGCAAGGGTGTTGATAGACGGACGGCTTCAACGGCCGAAAACATCTTCATGAAATTAATACCTTATGATTTTTTTAAACTGATCAAGTAATACAGTAAAGTTGAAAATGTGTCGCTAAGCACCTGTATATGTGTTCGGTCAAAAGAAAGCTATGCCAAAGTGGTTTGCGGTGTCTCACAAGTGACAGAAGAATGTAGGGTCGTTGGAAATTATATGTGGTGGTTCACATCAGGTGTCCCACATTGTGGATTACCCACACAAATGCGGAAGAGAGATTCGTCGATAATTTTTCACAGTTAAAAGAGATTATTCGTGCAGTTTTAATCAAAGGCCAAAACCCTGACTCTTAACATGAGATTGATCGCGACTAAATACAAAACCTAAATGAAGTATTGAAGAAATTAAATAGGTAGCGATTAGAACTCACGCCCGCTCAATTTACATTAAATATTTTAAGTTATTGAATATTCCTCCTCCTCATATAGTGATATTTTTCAAAATATCCCTGTCTGTTTGTTGCTGCACCTTAGCCGATTTCGGTGATTTTTATAACAAAAAAGTTTATCCTTCAATTTATAACATTATGTGACAAAAAACTAAGTAAAAGTAGAATGAAAATAGAAGATTAACATTCAAAAAGACACTACCACTAATATTTCTTAGAAAACGCTATTAATACCGTTAAAAATGGAATTATAATGACACAAAACGGTGAGATGATAACAATAATCTTCTTGTATAAAATACTACAGATTTTTGTATAATGGGCATATCTAAAATACTCCGCTGCACTTTAATATTTAAGACAATAATCGATATATTATAATCTCTCAAAAAATAATATAACATATTTATGTTGGCATTACGTGAAATTATCGAGATTATAACATATTATATACTTCTAATACATACATACTATCACGCCTCTCTCCCATAAGGGTAGGCAGAGACCACATCCTTCCACTTGCTACGATCCTGACATACATCTTTCGCTTCTTCTACTTTCATAAGAACCTTCATACATGCTCTTCGGTTACTTTTGCACTTTTGACCTGGCCTTTCTTCAGAACGTCCTCGATCTGATTGAGATATGTTCGCCTAGCTCGACCCTTACCAGCTTGCCCATTGACACTCGCCTTGTAAATTTGTTTTGTTAATCTTCTTTCATCCATCCTCTCTACATGCCCATACCAATTAAGCACCCCTTTCTCTATCTTTGTCACTACATCCTCTACCACACCACAACGTTCCCATATCACACTATTCCTTACTTTATCTATCATTCTTATGCCAGCTATACTTCTTAGACTTCTCATCTCTACTGCATTAATCTTGCTTTCATGTTTCTTCTGCCAGACCTAGCACTCGCTTCCATACATAAGTGTAGAGACTAGCACACCCCGATGCACAGCCAATCGTGCTTTTGTGGACACATTCCGGCTGCACATAAAATTACGCAGGGCCCCGTTCACTCGATTCCCTAACAAAACTCTTCGCTCAGTATCACGGTCACACTTTCCATCTCTGGTAACCATTGACCCCAAGTATACAAACTCATCCACTTGTTCCACTCGTTCTCCATACACTCTGTCATACTTTCTTCCTTTTCAAAAACCATTACTTTCGTTTTACTGGCATTCACTTTCATTCCTTTACTCGTTACGGCTCTTTCCAAAATACTGACCATCGCCTGCAACTCCTCAGCTGATGATGCCAGTATAACCTGGTCATGTCATAGGAGGCATTTGACAGCATTTGACATACTTCTAATAGTGATTCTTATTATTGTCTACTATTATTTTAACAACAAATATACCTATAGGCGTGTTTTCAAAGTTGTGTAAGGCCTAGATACTCCTAGATACCAGATAGACCTAGGCCTAGGTCTTATATCGAATCAAATCAAAACAAAAATCTTTATTCAATTTAGGCTCTCTGAAGGCGCTTATGAACATCAAAACTACCACCGGTTCGGAAAGTAACGCAGTCATCGAGAAGAACCGGCAAGAAACTCGACCGGAACCTTTTTTTTTTTAGTCTTATTCTTATCTCTTTTTACATAATAGTTTAATATGTTTCAGTTGTTATTAGCGGATGTATAAACAGGGGTGTCAATTCCAGACATCACGATCGCTCACTTATTGATCCATCCTATAATAGCCTTTTGACATCAAAACCCGTTAGACATAGTTCTTGAACTTACTGTCCAGCAATTCAGTAATGTACTTTGAGACTTTATTGTATAACCTAACACTATTACCTAAAAAACGGTTACTGGTCTTACTGAGTCTAAAATATTGTGACAGTATAGAATGTATCTCGGCATTATTTTTCATAACGGTCATATGTCTTTCTTCTTCTATTTATTCACAACTAGTTGTGCCCGCGACTTCGTTTGCGTGGAAATGATAGTCACATTTCTATGTTTTGAGATCAGTATTTTTTTTAAGTGTATAATGTACCTTGTACACATTTCTATGTCCCTGACTTGCCCTGACGTCTCCCTTACAACGTGTATGTAAAATTTCATAATGACCGTTGATATGGTTATGTAAAAAACAAACAAACAAACTGACAACGACAGGGAGAATGATAGAAACTTTTGTAAATCATCAGGGTTCATACAGTGCTTTAATACGATGGTGACTATATTGTTAAAACTGTCTAGTAAATTTTGAAAGTGACTAACAATATGTGTCGGAAATTATCTATACTAATATTATAAAGAGGAAAGATTTGTATTTTTCTTTGTAACGAGTAAACTCAAGAAAGCTGAACCGATTTTAACATTTTTTTCACTATTTGAATGCAACATTATCCCTGAGTAACATAGGCTATATAACATATTTTTATGAAAATTATTAAATAAAAATTCAGTTTCACGCGAACGGAGTCGCGGACACAGCTTGTACATTTATAATTAACTGATTATAGTTAAGTTAATAATAGTTAAGGTTATAGCGTCATAACCATAATCTCACCGGATGTTAAGTGACGATGTGGCCCAAGATGGTAAACACGTTAAGTCTAGTCTAGACTGGTTACAAGTGTAACTACCGGACCACATCTATAGGTATTTAGCGACAGATTTTCAATTTGAGGTAGGCAGCTAGCCAAGCGGGCATTAAAAAAAACCCTACCAACATGCTATGGTTTCATCACGATGTTTTCATTCACCGAAAACTCAAGCCCGCTGTAGGTGGATACACACTGCCAACTGAGGTTTCACCGCTTCAAATTAGTGTAGAAATCCCTAAATTATAATTAATAAACTGCAACTGTTTCTAAACTTTTATTGTTGTCTATAAAATTATTTTTATAATAATACTTTATGTGTTTTTAACTTTGGAACACAATCTGACCTGATATTAAGAGATGACGGGTTCCAAAATAGTAGCCACACTAAGCCTAATAGAGTGACTGCCTATCAGTTGCAACTGCTTGAATAAAGCTATTGGTATTTAGCATTCGATTTTTACCTTGAGAGTGCTAACTAGCCCGGCGGACATTAAAAAATGCCCTACACCACTATCGTACAGTAACAAAATGTTAGTTCCACGCAAACGAAGGCGCGGACAAAGCTAGTATATATATATATAACATAAAGAATTCTCTCATGGGAAATATCTGTGTACAAAAGTATGCCCACTTATAATAAGTAATAATATAACAAGTATAGTAAATATACCGATTACTCATAATAAAACTAACATAAACCTAATTTATTTTGTTTCTTTTAAGTTATATAAAATGTTGATCCATCATTTCGTTTTGTATTTACTGTTTATTCGATTTCCACCAACGAAGCCTATTCACCATATCGATATAAACGTTCACAAAAAGGCAATATGGTCTATAGATTGTTGCCATTCACAAGAAAAAAATTATTTTCAAAAAACGTTGCGTTTTGTAGAATTTCATATTTAACGTTGAGAATTAGTACCTCCACTAGGCATAGCGTGTCCACCACCTTGAGCCACATCGTCACTTAACATCAGGTGAGATTGGAGTCATAACGTAAATTTGTAAACTATAAATAAACGTGTTACTGTTTTAGACCAAATACTTATATACAATAAAGTGAGATTAAAAAATAAGAAAAACCATTAACCAAAGCGCACAAAATTTGAATGGTTGCCGAAATTCTCAACACTGTGCCACTCTTAAAATCTCAGTTGAAACCGTTCAAGCTCTAATGCTACTTAATAATTCATTATCAAATACAATCAATACAAGCTTTATTATTCTGCCAAAGGACACACTACAACAGTGATGTTTACAAAGCTGTATAATTATACCCACTAAAATGTAATAAATGTATATACAACTAAATCTACATCTATCGTAGTCTATATGTTATTTTATATACATGATACTCTCACAGCTAATAAAAGAATATTAATCAAGTAATATATAAATAAGGCCATTTAAAAGTGCACGCAGATATAAGACTATAGAAATAAAGCGGTAGGGTGTGTATATGTTATAAAGAAGTTGGTTAACCAACTCATCAACGCACAGCTAAGACTATTGAAGCTAGAAACATGAAGTTTAGGCTGTAGGTCCCTTTTGTGACTTAGAGGATCACTGACCAGAAAATTTTCTTCTAAAGGAAAAACTTAGGTGGCTAAGTTTATATGGGAAGAAAAACATCTTCACCCATTGGCTTAAAGTATAACATACAAACTGTTTAATAATAAATAAATAAATACGTGTTAGCATTAGCAAAGTATCAGTCGTACCATTTTTCGTTGATACTTTTACTGTAATATCTCCAAAGCTACTAGACGTATTGGCATGACATTTTCCATGAATATTCCTGTTCTGATATAGAGACCCACTAATAAGGGGTATTACGATCACATATGATCGAAGGGAATAAAGCGAACGAAGTCGCAGGGCAATATCTAGTTTACTATAAAATCGGGGCAATAGGGCAAATAAAAGGGCAATAAGTATCGATAGGTAAGTTTCTGATAATATTTGGTTGGTTTGAGTCTTTGATAAATATAAATGTATTATTGGTATATATGACTAAAATAATGACAATAATAATAGGCTTTACCCAAACTGCAGGCCGGCATGACAGTAGTGACTAGCGATGGATTGTCGTTCTCTCGATGATCGCTGCAGTTTTTGAACTGTACTGTACTTAACATCAGTTACAGTGTAGTCACTTTGCCGAGCTATCATAAAAAACAAAAATAACTAATTCATATCATACTTGAGATGGTTGCGTTTATATCTGGATAGTTCTTTTCACCGTTTTACAGCAGAATATAAACTCAAAGTATAATATATACTACAAAAGTCTAAAGTCGTTTTAAATCTCATTCACGAATCTATTAGTAGTACATTTCTAAAGTCCAATTAAACAAAACAAGGTCAGATATATGTCGTCCGTTTTGCAACGCTTTCCGACTCATGTCTTTTGCTGACTGATGTGTTTCGGCGTCGATAATAAAATGCTTCTGAACGGAAACAGAGCCGAGAATTCTTCATGCTACCTATATTTGCAGGACATGTATTAAAACAGTTGTATTAGCTGAATCGTTATGAATATTTGGTGTTCTAATCCGTCTTGGATAAATTTGTAGAAATTAATAAAAATAGTTATCACAATACCAGCAAATGCAAAGCAGTTGCAAATATCAATATTTCTAAAATCAGCTATAGATTAGAAATAGACATATTGGTTCAACATTTCTGATTATTAATAAGCTACAAAGTATTATAATTTGAAATTACAAACGTGCACGACTGAAAGACGCATTTTTGATTAAACTTGCCGGGTTATTAAGAATACTTTTACTTCTCCTTTTAATTCAGTCACCAGTCACCAGGAATTCATACACTGGTAAACGTCTACAACGTCGTCTAAATTGATCTGACGGCGTACCCCTATACACCCGTCGACAGACAAACCGCATAGGTACACATAGACCGCAAGCGACACTGGTTTGTCCCTAAATACGACAAACTAGAAAGTCACTGTGGCTCGTCGGGACCTAGTCTAGTACAGATCTCTACAATGTCTATATGATTCATAATATTAAAATGAAAATTCTATTCTTTTGATAAAGTCAGCTCCAGGCGCCTAGGGAGTGAGAAAGATATACTTATGTTTCACTTCAGTCTTGTGGTCTTAAGCACAAATTGTTTTTGTTATTATTAGTATGTATTATTTTATTCGCAAATTAATCGTATCATATCGACAATAGTTCAATAAATTACCCAACACTAGTCTATAAATATTCAAAAACTTCATTTGAAACTAAGGTTCTAGTGCAGTCATGGTTTATGGAGTGCAGAGGTAATCGGTTTAGTATTTGTCCGATACGATTACATTTTTAGTTAGTAGAGCTTTCGTTCTAACTAACCTTTGACAATGGGTACTAAAGTAGTTACATCACGTCGCAAACTTGTTCAGAGTTGAGAGTTCAATGTTCAGAGTTTTATTTAGTTTTAAAAAAATGTAACGAGGTATTAACATTTTTATGAAGGAAAATCGAATAAGTGTTTTTGGCTAAAGCATAATTCTTCTGGTTATAATTAAGAGTCATTTTTAATGGGATGCATTTAATAGAGTTTCAAATTTGATGAAAACAACTATAAAATTCTATTTCAACACTTGTTAATAATAATACATCTGTAATTTAACATTGTCACTTTAATAAACATGAACCAAATACACAAACTAAATATACTTATCTAGGGTCTCTCTCGCATCTCACGCTGTTTGCCAAAGCTGGTCTAACCTAACCTAACCTAGCACTACCTAGGACCACCTCACCGACAAATACTTCTGGAATATTTCGGTCCGCCTACGGATTTCTTTTAATTGCTAAGCACATTAATTTTTATAGATCGTTTAAAACAAATTAAAGCTAATCATTTTAAAGTGTAAACATTATTTTTAGAATACGTTATATATTCCTCATTTTTAATTATAAAATCATTTGATTGATTTTTCTACACTATTCTTGGCGCTCTTTTTAAAATTATTGTTCACTACATACATAATTAATTACCCTAACTCAAGAGTCTGAGAAGCGCGTTTCGCCAGACACAAAAGAGATTTCCTTTGATCCCCCTTCAAGAGACTTTTCCAGCACTTTCAATAGACAGTTGCAGAAAGCTCTTCAAGATCACCCTTTCTATATTCAATTAAAAACGGTATCATCTCGTATCATTTTAATTAAGTTTAAAATGTAACTACTATTTGAACGTTATACGTCAAAATTAGTGATAATAACAACGCTGTCGCCACCACGCTAGCAAGTTATCGTCTACTGGTTTTTCAGAGCCAGTTCTAAAAACGGCCTGGTGATATTAGTAAAGTAAAGTTTTTATTTTAATTTGGTGTTGCTAACTTTGTTCCCATAACTTACATTAAAATCCAATTAACGACAACCAACGTTGTGTTGATTATTACATCAGGGTGTACTTAATTTATTAATTTATTTACCTATGAATAAATCAAATCAAATCAAAAATTTCTAAGTTACAAGTAGTGACATCTATTGTCGGATAGCATAACTAACCTACTGTTAATTTCGTTATTAAATTGCAGAACAGAGACATCTATAACCACTTCAAAAAACTTCTTTATGTCCCGATTGATCTCAAACATTGCTAAACCGAATTTTATTATATTTTTATTTTACAGGAACCTTAACTTGTCGTTCAATTAATAGGCTATAAGGTACGAATCACTTTTAATGATTTTAGATAACATTTTGTATGAAACGTGTAGAAACATCATGTAAATAAGAAATTGCTATCCATAATGAACAGGTCATGTCCGAGACGAAGACTATGAGACAAACCTGTCGATTGACGCGTGGGATCAGAAGTGGCAATGATTTTATGCCTCCGTAGACAGAATGTGCAATGAGGGACCTCGGCAGCCAGTTACCTTAACAGTTATGCGGCAGGTACCTCCTTGGCGTTAATGCATGCAACCCACGGGTGCATCATAGTTCGTTTATAGATGTGTAAATATCTGCAATCACGACCGATTTAAAATAGTAAGGTAACTTATGAAGGTCGGATGGCTACTGCCGCCGGAGAGTAGTTCCTAGCCTCTAATAGTTAGAGTCGACGTGGGTTTTGGTGGTTCGCGAGTTTCAGGTGAGTGTCACTATGTCAATAGTTCCTGGTCTCTAACAGTAAGGGTTGACGTGAAAATTCCTGGTTTCCTACATACGAGTTCCAGATTATAGTGCTGGCCCTAGCCTTTGATCAGGGTAGAACTAGATTGAGTTTCAGAGCCCTTTAGTTAGCGCTTTCAATTTACATAAATTGTACTTTGGCATTATATTTAGTAAATAATAATTAGAAAATTTTTTTTAGTTTTTTTGAGCGATCTTGATCTGAATCTGATCTGAAATTAAGGTGACATTTTACGTAATGTAATGTAGCTGAAGAGCATAGGTGAAGTGAGTTGTGAATAATCATTCGGAACATGATATATTAGTTGCCACAAAAACTTCCAAGAGAGCTTCAACAAGAACGGCACCATTTTGTTGAAGATAGTATCGTCAGCCCGAAATGCCTAAATCTTATTACTTGAAAATGGTAGTAGTAGTCAGACTAAGTTGCCAAGAATAAAAAAGAAGAAGAAGAAGATTACCAGATTTTATGTTCATATCAATTATTGCAAACATCAACACTTATTGAATTTAAAGTAAGTAGCTTTAGTTATTACACCTTTGCTTCTTTAATATTTAGAAATTTTCTACTTCTACGTAATTAATTTAGGATATTGTGTCCATTTAAATTACTCACTCAATAATTAAATCTGTTATCTGCGAAGGTACTATAATAATTAATTAAAGAAAAACTTAATATCATATATAACTAGTACTTAGTTATATATATATATCTACATTAATATTACCGAACGGAAAAGTTTGTTTGTTTGAACGAGCTAATCTTAGGAACTACCAGTTGGATTTCAAAAATTCTTTGTGCATTTAATAGATAAATAATTGAAGAAGGCTGTACAAGCGATTCGTTCTGAAAAAAAACGAGTCTTGGATTGTTTCGAATTGAACTCAAGTGAATTGATTAAAAAAAAGAGATTCAAAATATGGAACAATGAAATATCTTTTTTTTTCAATCGCTTTTCGCTCTTATATTTTCAATATAAAACCAATTATAGAAAACAAAAAGATTATAATAATAATCGATATCGATAATTAAAGAAACTTTATCGATAAATAGATAATCGGTATTTTGTTATTCTTATACTAATTAAAGTTTCTATATATGTGTTTGGGTAAAATATTCAAATAATTGTAAGTCGTCTATACTAATATTTTAAAAAGAGATGAGATCAAAAACTACTGGACTGATTTCAAAAATTCTTTCACCATTAGAATGCTATATTATCTCTGAGTGACATAGGCTATAAATTAGTTAAATAATTTTCAGTTCCACGCGAACGAAGCCGCAGGCACAATTAGTATCTTATGAAAAGAGATAAGATTCGAGCCTCAATTTGAAGGCGAAATATGGATTAATTGGATCGATGGCCGTTAGGCATCCCGCTCCTATAACGTCATAACAAAGTATTAATCACATAAACTAGTTATAAACTAGTTTATAATCTATGTTACTCAAGTATAAAATAGCATTCTAATGGTGAAAGAATTTTTGAAATCGGTCCAGTAGTTTTTGAGTTTATTCGTTACAAACAAAATTACATATCTTTCCTCTGTGTAATATTAGTATAGATTAATATTAAAAAAAAAACAATCTGAACATTGTTTATTTTGCTTGTCAAGTTTAAACTCAAGCTCTTTCTTAACAATAATATTATTATATTTCATATAAGTACTGAATAACACTTAATCATTGCATATAATACAATAGTTAAATTCCTATTATATATTTCTCCTACGCTAGCGCCATTCTGGTCTATCGTTGAAGTATTATGTACAGTTATCAGTTGCATAGAAACTTATTCAATTAGTCCTCTATATGAGACGGTCCTCTTTAACTCTATCCTCCATAAATTTTAAAGATACTAGATATAAATCGTTTCGGAATGAGGATAATATTTTTATAGTGCTGTCATAAATAATTGCCAGTTTATATTCTGAGAATTTGCATAGTTATAAGAGAAAATTAGGGGAATAATAGTGTAAGTAAGTGTAAGTGTAATTTAGAAAATAAGACACGTGAATACAAAGTTTATGCATACGTGATCAACATTATTGTATCATATTTGTAAAATGACTTTGTATTGTTACGTAATGATTTTTTATTAGAAAATGAAAATAGCCTATACCGAGTTGCATAATACAATAACTGTGCCGTCTGTATCAGTAACACCATAGACTAAGTATTACATCCACCGTAGAGGTAAGCTTGTCTTCAGGTATTCTATTCAGAAACTGAGTGATAGGGATCGGTACCCGACTATATTGTGACATAAATGCATATGCTGATTTGAAAACGATTAATATTTATCCATGTGCGTACAATTTACAAGACTACATGATAGCAACAACTGATGATGATTGCATACACGGTTATTGCTGTAAGTTATGTCATTGTACTGTACTTAGAGTATCAGGGGTAATGCTGTCTTACTTTACATGCTTACGTTTATATATATGTATTTATTTTTCTATTCTCATCACTAATAGTATAAAAGATACTGGAAACAAAAAATGTGCGTACAACACCGAACTCGTAATAGAAGTAATACTACTAGTCAAAAAGAAGGATGCTGGTAGCCTTTTTTTACGTGGGGAAATTTATTTATTCTTCCCCTCCCAGCCCGGCACTAGGCGCCGGGAATACCCACTAAAGCCCCATGGACGTCTGTCGTCTTCCTGGGGCGACGCGGGTCCGCGCATGCAATCACCGCGTCACCCTAGCGACCGAACCGGTCTGGTAGTAAGCTGGGCCCCATCCGGGCAGCCTGGCAAGCTGCCCTTGCAGTCAGCCGGACTAGTGCAATGGAGGGCAGACCCGCCCCCCTCATCAAAGGAATTTGGTATCCTGAAATATGTGCTAAATTTACAATGTATAGATCTTGCAATCTATAGATAGAACTAACTCGCCTTTGATATTTCAAAATCAATTATCGTTCAAATAGTCGAATCGTGACATAAGAAGCTTAAAGAAACTACAAAAACTCAATGAAGATACTCCTTCTGGAAGCCAAATATATTATTAATAATATAAATTTTTATTTCTAAAACTAGAGAATTTAATGGTTTTTACGTGAACTTAGTGGAAAACAGGTCAGTTATTACTCTGTCTTCAAGATATTTTTCTATTGATTGTTAATAATGGACTACTCTTATAAAATAAGAATATTTCAGTTTTAATAGCGAGAGCTATCTAGATTTTTGAAACGAAGTTCGTCGTCGCGGAGAGGTACCCTAGCCGGCAAAAAACGTCCGTAACGTAATCGTAAGATTTTTGTATATAGTCTATGTATGATGGCTATACAGTGTCTAATGTATAGTCTACGTGATAATTATTATTATTATATATTTTTATAAATCATCGTAAACAAAATAAAGATGTTAAGATAATTTTGTAAAGTAGTTTGTTTAAATTGTTGTCAATAAAACTATTATAAAAAATATGTAAGTCCAAGTAATTATTTTCTTTATACCTCGAAAAGAACTTGAAATTAATATTTTCATTATAAGGAACTTCGTTCCTATCTGGTGTCCCACTCTTTTTTTATTTTGAAGTTTTAAATTTTATTTTTATTAAATTAAATTGTATTTCATTATGATATAGTTATTAAGTACTAAAATATTACAAACAAGTAAATAAAAAATGTATCACATAAGTTATTTAAAAAAATACACTAATCGTTAATCCAGTCCTGATAAGTCCAATTTTATTATTGATTATTTATACTGCAATCTGGCAACATTACTACGCAATACACTTTTTTAGTAGGGCTGTTGATATATTTCAAATATCGAACTTTCGATATATTTATATTTGAAATATAGCAATATCGGAGATTGATGTATCGAAAAAAAAAATCAATTTTTCGATTATCAGCTTTATTTAAAAAAAACTTAAGTGTTCTCGAAAAAGATTTACATAGTTTATAATCCTATATTAAGCAAATTAAATTGTAGATGTATAAAAAGGATATAGTTTTTAGTCATTATCGTTTAATTTCAATTAGACGTTCCTGTTTACTAATATTTTTTGATAAGAGTTTGTGATAATATTCGTATTTGGCAAGCCCAGACATAGCTAAGCCAAGTAGCTAAGATATATTATGGCACTAAACTATTTATATCTAATTAGATATGAAATAAATGAATATGAATAACTTGTGCTTTTCCGCTACATAAAGCAGTAATTTTTCATGCTCTTTTAATTTCAATTACTGTTAACTACAGTCTAAATAGAGGTAGAGATGCTAAGCTATTAACACTGACGTGACAAGTAACATCAACGTTATTTAAAGTAAGTAACTATGTATCATAGGTTATAGTAATTTTTATACCACAGAGGTATATTTTATATTTTGTATATATAGTACATAATATCTTATATATACAAAATTATACTTTGTTTTAGATAATAAGTAAATAAATACACTAGGAAAAACATAATATATTGTAAATGAAGTACAGGAGATCAAGTTTACGATTTTGTAGATATAATAATTAAAAATAAAGTTTATTAAGAAACATTTCAATATCAAACTATTGATATATAGTCCATAAAAATATTAGTAATAAACATCGACTTATAATAATAATAACATCGATATTTCAATATATCGATATTTTATCAACAGTCCTACTTTTGCAGTCCTTGTTGCCTTCAGTAATGTAACGAACGTATCCATTAATTTATAATTTGATTGCACAAAATTTTTCTTTCTAAATTTTGTTTGTTCCTTGAGTACAGTTAAAAAAGATCAAAAACATATTTAAAGGTAAATAAAATACGGTGTTTCAAGTGTGAATTAGTTATGTTTAATTCATAAATCGTGAAATTTATTATCGGTAAGTGACAATTTGAGATTACCACTGATTTATAGTAATACATTATATATTTATTCTATGAAAGTTTAATTATAAGTAGGCTATGTGTATGTGATATTGCAGATTATATATATATTTTTCTTTTCTGTGCCCAAGAAACGAATTTATTTCGAACGTAGTACCGTTATTGATCGGTCGCAGCTCGCAAGATATTTTTAAAGAACAACGCTTGTTAGATGCGCAGACCACTTGTTACGGTGACTATCGAATATATTTAAATATAATCAGGAGCTAAAAAATTTGAAAAACTAAACCCGTTTTTTTTTGTTAACGTGGTGCAAAAATATATGTATATACATCCTATCGCTATACGCCGATTGAGCTACGAGAGGGTTTTATAGAATAAAAAGCACTGTTATATACCCACTAAGAAGATATAGCGATGAACATTATTTCTAGGAACTGTTTTAAGTAAAAAAATGTGAATAATGAAATAGAAAAGAATATGTACAATTTAATATTACTTATATTGATTTTTATTGAAAAACAAGATTTTTATACAAGTTTTATATCACAGTATATATTAAATATTGTTTTATATATTCGATCTCTTTTATTTTTTATTGCCTATTAATTTTCAAAGTATTAGTAGCTAAAGAATAATTATTACTATACCAAAAACTTGAACTGTTTTTTTAACTTGAACATTAGTTTAAATACATTAACTTATAACAAAGGTATGTGACCAATTTTAATACTCACAAAATTTGAATATTAATAATGGACCATAGTTTAGAAATAGCTAGTAAAAATATTATCTATTGTACATTTGAAACATGTAAATAATTTGAAAATATTAAGTGAGAAATTAAGTCAAATACATAGTTATGTTTAAATTTTTAATATGAAAAGATTTAATCTTTTAGCACTACAGAAATATAGATCAAAAACCATTCTTTCATTCTAAAGGCCCCTAATGACCTCTAAACATTTGAGAATCCTAATGCTTCAAAATTTATGCTATTTATATATGCTATAAAATATATTACCTTAAACTTTATTATTAAATTAATCTAATTTTAGAAACTTAAAAACCAGTTGGATTTTCAAAATTGTTTTTATATTTGGTAGAGCAATAATCAAGGAATACCTTAGGCTATTTGCACTACCACCCAAGGGGCAAAGCTGTATTGAAAATAATCACTAAAATTAGCAAAAATAATTTATAAAATTATTGTTCCATGCTAATAAAGTTGCAGGATAAAAATGTATGTTTGTATATGCAAAATTGATAATCTCCAGCACAGTTTGATGGATCATCATGATACACATATTTACATGATATCCTTGAATGTTATAGGTGGCACTTTAATTACATTATTAATTACTGTAAAGTGCTGAACAATGTATGTGAGGCCAACAAGTGTAATCAAAATTAATTAAACAGTTTTATGTAAACATAAAACTCTACCCAATAAATTAAATAGCATATAATTACTGTACTACATGAAAACTGTAAGATTTCAGTAGATAATGTTGTTTGATCTTAGGTAATTATTGTTGAATCATTTCTCATTAATTTTTGTTAGTCTTATGTCATGGTAATGAGTAATAATTTGATAAGTCTTCATGAAGGTGGTATTACAGTCTTAAATCTTGGTTACAAAGAAGACAAAATAGTTGTATCATTTTCGAAATATAGTTTAAGTAAATATTCTTAATCTTCAGTATGGATCCTAATAATTTTTACGTAAGAGTAGGGAATGATGTGGAATAAAATAACATATTTTTTTTGTAATATTTTATTATTGTATAACTTCATTTAATATTCAACAGTTTCACTTATATTACTTTATCAAATCTTGGTATAAAAAGATTTCTATGTAACTGCATTACATGGTGAACCTTCATCACTAACAAAATATTTAATCTATGTCAACTGGAATATTGCTACAGAAAAACTGCTATTTTTTTTTCAATGTCTCAATTATTACTTATTGCTCAAAGCACATATTGGTTTGATAACAATAATATATAATCATTTTACAGCTGAAAATAATGTATGCATTAACACAGTAACAAAAGAATTGCCTGTCTTATTCCAAGACATCCTTACACATATATTTTATATATGACATGGATATCACATTTATTTAAGAAGTGTTCAGAATATATTATACTATTTCAAACTAATGCTATAAAAAGCCATACAGAAATTGAATGTGAGTGAATTGATCAGGCTCTGTTACCACCTTATAATTAGAGCTTATATATTATGTACCTGCACCCAAACAATCCTCATTTTTATTAATGATATGATACAATAACTTATGTTTAGGTTTATGGTTTTAAAAGTTTGCTTTTAATATGTCCTTTTCAAAACAATTATTAATATACATTAAAGTTTTACATTTCAACATCCTTTTTGTGATGTTATTTATTCCATAAATGCAAGGTTTTATATGTAAATGATATGGATCACCTTGTTACAAGAAAAAAAAAATTACAAAGTTTTCTGTTTACAAAAATTTGTCACTATGTAAATTCGATAATTCTAAACATCACTCGGCTATTATATTATTGTGCTATTCTTTATTAAGAGTTAGAGATATCACTAGTCAAAATTGTCATTAATGCTTAAAGAGTTGTGAATTGTCTTCTCAATGGAGGTGAACTGATCATAGATATTTTTTTCATTGTTGTATAGTATGTAGAAACTTGTATAGAGATTCTTGTTTTAATTTTATTCTATTTTTCTTAAATGCACATACCTTTGTTTATGTGTAAATGATTTTATGTTTCAGTGATTATTAACACTTCAAAATATATCTATGTATACAGTGGAATCTCTGTAACTCAAATGTCAAGGGAAATGCTAAAACTTTCAAGTTAATGAGTCTTCAGCTTAACAGGAAGTTTTCGATACAAAGGATTTCATTGCAGATATGTTGACTTAGAAGTGCAAGATTAAATTTTAAAAAAATACCAACGCTTATATTATATTGAGACTTCAGTATAGTTTATTAAGTAGGACTTACAGAGTCTGGTTTTTAAAGTTCGAGTTATAAGGTATAAATATGTACTATCAATAACCTTGCAAGGAAATAAAACTTTTGTTCAAGTTACAAAATTTAATCATTAGAGATACCATGAAGCTAGGGGTTCAGTGGAAGAGAATGAAATTTTTTTCGACTTACTGAAGATTATTACTTAATGAAGTTCAAGTTATAGAGATTTCAGTGTATTTACATTATCAGATTTTCAAAAAAAAAATTATTTCAAACTAAAATAATGTTTTATCTGTAGATTTCTCACTATTCATTTAATTTTTTTCATCAAATAAAAAATAATGTATGTGAAGTGAGTGATCAATTATCATTTTTTCCAGTTCTAGCTTTATCCTCATGAAATTATACTTTATTGCCAACTTTTATTTGTTTATATTTTTATGTGATTTTTAAAATAGTGTGGACTATTTTAAAAATATTAAAATTTAGCATCAGCTAAGATTTAAAAACCTAAAAAGAAATTAATGTGTTAATTCTAGTTTAGCATCATGGAAAGCAACATTCTGGAAGCGATTGCTAATGCTCTCAGCACCATCACAATCCTGTCTTGTCTGTTCTTGAAGGTTCCGCAAATTTTGTATATAAGAGAGAAGCAGTCTGCTGAAGGGATATACATTCAAGCTATGTTTATGGAAGTCATTGGGTCTGTATATGAATATAATGGAAATGTAATAAAATTTAAGTAAAAGATGTGTTTGTCTACTTTTGTTCACATTATACCTGAAGTTGAGAAATAATATTAAATTATTCAATTTATTTAAATGTAACTAAGTGTGGCATATTCTAAGAGCAAATTCTTCCATACCTAATAACTATGGCACATGTTTTTTTTTTATATCATTTTGCTGTACCTCCATATTTCATTTAAGAGGCTGAAATCCAAATGTTCATCCTTTCAAATCCCATCAATGTAAGGTATCGTCTACATTACATTACTGAGTCATGACTACCATGTACATAGCGATATATTCGTCGTTTGTCATGTCTGGACATCTGTCAATATAAATTCATCTGCCGGCATAACATGAACGACCTCCCATATATTGTTAATATTTCAACCGTTGCCATTGTGTTTGGAACGGCTATTCTTATCGTCAGGAATGATACTTTGCTGTACCTACTACGATAAAAATGCTATTGCTAATACAATTCAATGCCCCTAGCCAAGATGTCTTGACCAATTGTTCAAGCAAAAAACAAAAAATGACTTTGATATTCCACTTTGAATGTAAACCCGTATTTTTTTTACCATGTTTTTATTAACTCGCGTTCTTGTATGTCTGTCCTGGTGGAATATTGTAATTAATTCTAAATGAACTTACCGATGAACTAGATTTTTGAAATTTGGACCATAGCTTGGAAATGAATGACAATGTATGAAAGTGTGAAAAAAGAAGGAGATAAAGATATGGCACATAACCTTAAAAAGCAGAAAATATTAATAACAAAAAATAATAATACAAACCATGTTTTTATAACGGACTATAAAGTATAAAAGAAAACATTGGGAACGAAAAATATAGGGCACATAGAATACATAACTATAAACACGCGCTCCATGTTTTTGGTTTAAATATTTTTTTAATACTTTTTAGTCCGTTAGAAAAACATGGTACATTTTTTCGTTTGTTCCTGTTCACGTTAGCAGTTGTTCAAAAACGAATAGGCTTGGGGCACAGGTGAAAATTCAAACGTATTCTTTGAATAATGATTATGTTCAATTGTTTTTAAATGAACAATGTTCATTTCTGTATTGCCACCAATCAATTAAATTGTATTAAAATGTAACTGTAATTTTATGGCATTTCACATTGACTTTGAAAATGATTTTCTTTAGGTTTTCCATAATGAGCCTGTATAACTACACCAACAAATACGGAATAATGACATACATGGAGTACCCGATAATCCTCATTCAGGTCTATGTACTGTTCTATTATGTTTTGAAATACAAGAACATGTTGAATCTTCCCATTGTGCCCATGTTGACTGCCGTGTATTTCGCTACTGTCGCTGGATTCATTCTCAATCTCCTTCCGAAGCAAGTCCTCTCTTATTTAGTGGTAAGTTAAATAATAAGCTAAAATTTTTTGTTGCCTTTTAAAATTAAAAAAAAAATGTCAACCAAATAGCTATTAAAAAAATTACCCTCGTTAATTTATTTAGGGTTAAATTTATCTTGGTATTGTATGTTTAAGATATATTATACTATTGTTCTAATAATTCCTTTAATTCTGCATTTATTTGAATAGAACAGACAATACATTGAATTTATTTACTGAAACTATATTGACTGAAGTGTTTAATTATTCAGGTGATGTTTTCAGTAAATTTGTTTGTAAGAATGCGTCTTGAATGTCATAGAAACATTCTGCTGCTATAGTATTAATTTATGTACATCGTTTTTCAGCCATTCTGCACACCGCTAAGTGGTTTTGCTAAAGTGACCTATATATACGGTATTGTGCGAACAGCAAACGCGGATGCCATATCCTTGACTACATGGATAATTTCCGTATTAACCAATCTTGGTGAGTGCCAATCTATAGGGGAATTTGCTTTGAGCGGAATGTTGTTTCATTTAATGTAATTGGCATTTTATGTAGAGACGATTCAAGGTTCAAAACGCAAATGCTTATCTATGGCCAACGTGACGATGAGTTGGTGACAGCATATTTTTCTAGTCGGGGTTATGATTATTTTAATCGAACCAAGTTTAAACTACAAGTTACAGTTTCTGAACTATGTACTGTGAACTCATTATACAAATTAAAAAACACGAATATTAATAATCATATTTTTTAAGAAAAACACAACTATATAGGTGAATTCAGAACAGAATTTGTCTCAATATAAAATTTTAGTTAAATCTTCGGAGGCGTCTCCTAATTATGTGAGCGTTATATATAATATATCAGCTGTGCTTGCTACTTCGTGTGGAACTCAACATGAATTTAATAAATTTTGGTCGTTTCTGTACCTTTTTTCAATACAGCTTTGTTTCTATTGGTGGTAACTTGACGTTAAATAGCCTAAAGCTTTCCTAAATTTTTGCGTTATCAAACACAGGATTTTTTGAAATCCGACTGGTTAAGATTAACGCGTACATGCAAAATTTTAGTTTTGTCTCCATACTAATATAGGTAAATCATTGACATTAATAATATCGTATAATTATTTTAAAACAGACGAGTTCAATTAATATGTGGTCCTTCGAGCCGGAACTGAATCAGCGGCATGTGGATAAAAAAGAAGTTATATTCCAATGTTTTCAGCAGCTCGTCCGTTTCTTCATACGGTATATATGTATGGGATATTTCAGCTCGCGTTTTCACCGTATACGTAGACTCGGCTGACGTTAAGTTGATAGCTAACTTCGTGATATCGACCCTGCTGAGTGGCGCAGTATTTATCACGGCGTTGTATTATCAATGGGATTCGTGTTACGAGTCGCCCCGGCACCGCAGGAAGTCTTCGCCGGCGCACGTCCACGCGCGTCGTCACACGCATGATTTTTAAATTCCTGATAACAGTGCAACTTAACAACCCAGGTATGTACACATTTTAAAGTAATTTATATATTTACCTCCTGTGTCCGCGACTTGATTCGCGTAACTAAATATTATTTAACAATCTTTTGTCCTTATTTGTAACTTTTTCCATACGTCTTTGCTGCTATTGGTGGTAGCGTGATGTTAAATAGCCTAAAAGCTTGGTCTATACCTGCGATATAAAATACAAACAAAATTCTTAAAGTCCGACTGGTAGTTCCTATTATTAGCGGGTTCAAACAAATTTTGCCGCTCTATAATATTAACAGGTTACATCTGCGACTTTGTTCGCGTGGATCTAAACATTATTTAACAATTTTTTGCCCTTGTAACTTTTTGCCATACAGCTTTGCTACTATTGGCGGTAACGTGATGTTAAATAGTCTATAGCCTTCTTCGGTAACTTCGATATGATAAACGGAAAGTATTTTTAAAATCCGTTCAATAATTCCTAAGATTAGCGCGTTCAAAGTAAGCGCGTAGATTATGAAGTATGAACTTTTTTAACGGCCATTCAAATATAACGTAAACAGAAATTTGGTAGTTTTGAAACCCCCTACCACCTTTTAATCAAAGCGTTTCTCCCATGCTTACATTAACATTTGTATTCAGTTATTAAATTCACCATAAATCACTGCGTGAGATCGTGTAACCAATAGGGATTATTTTAGGGAATTCATGAGTATGGTTTTTTAATGTAGTGAATTTAGCTGAAAATCAGATAGAAATAAATAAATATTACTGACGTCTCACTATCTAGACGCCCCATCCCCCGTGTGATCAATAATAAGCTAAGCGAAGATCGCCCCTACCGGCCTTTTTGGTGCTTTTGTAATACTTGGGTCGATCTCTAAGGCGCGCTGAGCAATATATTTTGTCGATATTAAATGAGACTGTGCTGTAACTCTTGACTATGTGACGCTCGTTCGCGTAAAGTCGGCTCGAGTCGACCAAGGGAGCGAGAGAAGTATAGTTAACTTGTCAAATTATTATAATCAGGCTGTCACCCTCCTCAGAGGGCTTGACTTTTTCGGATATGTTGAACAATTATCGTCATATTTCAACCAATATACAAAACCTTAACAATTTATACACCTAAACCTTCCTCATGAACTACTCTGTCGATTGGTGAAAACCGCTTGAAAATCCGTTCAGTAGTTTTTGAGTTTATCGCGAACAGACAGACGCGGCGGGGATCTTTGTTTTTATAATATGTAGTGATATTATAGTAATGGTAATATTTATTTATTACTAGCTGTGCCTGCGACTTCGTTCGCGTTTTTACCAAAAAAAACATTTTTTTTCACGGAACCCTATTTTTTTTTAATAAAAGTAGCTTAAGTTAGTCATTATAACATCAGCTAACTGCTAGCGAAAGTTCCGTCAAAATCTGTCTAGCCATTTCAGTGATTAATCAAAACAAACACTTTCTTTCTACTTTCATATGCATTTAGTTAAAAGCTGTTATTTTGACATTACAAACAGACACTTCAATTTTATTTATTTGTGTAGATTAGAACAAACGGTGAACGCAAGGCATGCAGTGATGGTTAAACTATGAACAGAAAACTTCGGAAACAATTTGATCGATTTCAACAGAGCTGATTGGACGAGCTTGTTCTCTTAAAAATAATACGCCGAAATTACTATTATAAAAAAAAAACTTAATCGATGTCTTTTTAAATTTGTTACACATGTTATGGTAATAACTCTTTCAAATAAATTCAATATAACAAAAAAAAATGCACAAATTTTGTTCTCTAAATGTTAGATGTAATTTAAAGTATTTATTAATGATATTATGAAATAATTCATTATTGTAGCGGTACGTAGTTTCTATCGAATTTAAAATTTTAATCCAAATTAAGAATTACTCCTTCTAAATATTAACATTACATGAAGTAATGTAATTATATGTCTGAAAATATTTTTAGCGAAATATTTCTGATCAATATTTATTAAAAGACATGTTTTTTTTTGTTTTATTTATGTGATTGTCGATTTCTTATATGGTATATTTATAAATTAACGGCACAAAAGACTAATGACGACATGTTCCCGGTCAATTATTATCTGTTGTGCAGCTTATGACGTAATAAAATGTGTCATACCTCCCGCCATTTTGTTTTTTGTTTGTGATTCTTGAATAAAAGCGCTTGAACGTTACTTTATTTACTAATAATCGATAAATACTTCTAGTCAATCTTTCTATAACTTCTTCATAAAAAAAAATCTATATTATAATCATCACTAACACTCTTATTTTTATGTCCTTTGAAATATCATTTCGTATAAGTTTCAAACTAAAAGAACATAGACAAGAGAATTCTCTTAAAATAGAAATTCATATATGGATTGGGAGCTTTTTATGTTATTATTGTTATTTCTATTATGCTTATGTTCAATTATAACATTGTCAATCTTTATTTACAATATCCCATTAGAATGTTATTACTGAGTGCTAATGAAAATTTGTTTCGTATTTAGGTATTTCTGTCTAATGTTAGAACGGATATACTGTTTTTGTTATATTGTACTTCGGAAATTTTTAGGACTCATGCATTAACAACTCTGAGAATTATATATATTAGCTATTTTACATTAGAAATTTATCATGAAAATATTTAATAATGAAAGTATTCTAATAGTTTACCGTTTGCACCGAAAAGAGGTTAACTGTAAACTTATATTATATTTATTATAGCTATTTCAATAAGGTATTAAACAAATAATATATATATTGATCTTAATCCTCAATGGTTACTTATATGCCTGAGTTTGTTTATAGTTGTGTAAAACTTTTAACCTTTAGATCTCAAATTAATGAGTCTCCTACTTCGATGATCGGTAGAATTGTAATTTTAATTTCCAGCCGCGCTGAAGCAAAAATCTTACGAACGTGTTATATTTTTATTATCTTAGGCTAGAAGATGAATATAGGATTCTAGTTTTGATAAATTGCCTTTTTTCGATCGTTAACAATGAAAAGTTTTAGTATCAGATAATATTATATTTTTATCGTACTTCTAATTCAATGGTTTCAGATGCTTTGGTAATTTTCCAGTGATAAAAATCGGAAGGTTTTTGCAAGCATGCTTGTGATGGTAAAGTATTTATCATTTTGAAAGTAACATATTTTTTCATATTATTATTTATGTTATTGACATTCAAAATGTCTATTATTAAGTCTTACTTTGCATTTCTTACAGTACTTAGTACTACATAATATACTTGAAAATATGTTGTTCCTATTTATGTTTGTTTTAATGTTATTTCTCACGTTTTTATTATAATAAATACGATAAAGTTTCTTGACGACAGCGTCTTTCTGTTGGTGGTAATAGTGTACTATTTATTGAGTTTGTTAAATCTCTCATTACCTTCAGAAAACACGTTAGTTACATACATGGTTATATTTAATTAAAGCTGAATCCGACGTAGCTATTACTCTACTATTTTTATAATTATTTATGTTTTGTGCCATTTAATTTTAATTACATTTTATTATGAGAATTGATATAGTGCCAAATAAAATGAGTATTTATTGAAGTATTAAGAAAATCTTATTGTAATAAATTATTTCAACACTATATACCTTCTTTTATTTAGCACCTCCTATATTTACTTTTTTTAGGAATTGTTTTGGCGTCGAACAAAAATATTTTTATATAACGTTCTCATATATCATATGTCCTATGGCTGTAAATTTTTGGGGGGATAACTTTAGCCTAAGATGAAATCAAAGCATTTATCCAAAGGCAGGCCAAATGCAGTCTTTTACTCCGAGATGGCCAAGGGTAAACGGAAGAACAGTGGTCAATATCTGCGGCATAAGGATATGTTCAGGACACATTTGAACGAGAACATCGCTTTAACACGGTTATCTTGGCTCTCTACCACCTTTAAAAGTATTGCAAGGTTTGAGAATCGATTGCAAATAATTGACCAAAGCCTTCTCTCACGTACCTATACGAAGAATCTAAACGGCCATCTCTACTGCTCTGTATGTGATCGGGGTTTCAAGTTTGGGTTTGTGAGTCACATTAGGGCCCACGTTCGAAAGGAATGCGGCGTTTTGGATGCACCGTCATCGAAATCGATGAGGGTGACTATATGTAATTAATGCACATCTGTTTCTTTTTTTATCCTAGCTTGGCATATATTTTTTATTCGTTCTACACTGCAGACTCTTGGTCTGCATCATTGTCATGCAATTTGCATTGCTATGACTATTGTGCTCTTAATAAGAATAGTTCTAAATTCTAGTTAGTGGTCGATATACTACACTATTGTTATATTTATTATTACACTATCTATATATACTATAATTTTAGAAATTAGCTTTTCTGAGCCAGCGGCGACAATCTCCTCTTCTTGCTTGCCTTAATTACTACTTCACCTTATGATAAGTTCAGTAATGTCCAAGCAGGGCCGGATTTAGATGCAACAAGGCCCTAGGTTATTCCACTTATGAGGCCCTTTCACCTCTCGCGGTGATCTTAAGCTATACATTTTTCATTGTTTATTAGTCATATTCGTAGACTTTTCCCGTATGTTCTGTACCGTGGTTTAGTGATCACTGTTTTAAGGATAGTGTAATTTTAATTTTGATAACAAATTGAATGTAGTCCCCGCCGGATCTTAAGGCGCTAGGCTGAAGCATAGTTAGCCTATAGGTCTACCCGGCAGTGAGTCCAAGAACAGTAGCGGTTGCCGTAAGGTAAAATGTCCTCCGTCAGTCTCAACTGTCATGCCGGCCTGCTAAATACTTCCTTACGTCTCGTTTAAAGGAACCAATGCTGTATGAAGAAGGAAACACCTATGTCGAAAGACGGTTCATTGGGTAATAAAGAAAATCGTAACAAAAAACTGTCATATTAAAAATTAAGTTTCATGTCAAATTTCATTAGAATTCATTCAGTTATTAAGTTGGTTTTATTTAAGAATACGTTTTAGTATTTATAATATTGAACGTTATTCTAAATTTGAATACCCTGAATTCTTAATTTCTTTGCACGCAGCGCCATCTAGCGCATTCTAATCTAAATAAAAAAACCTATTTGAGATAACAATTATGTATATACTTATAAATACCAACATCATTATGACTTGAAGGAACCTCTATCGTTTATGGTATAAAAATATCACAATTAACAAACAAACACTTTCGCGTGTTCGCGTTCGCGTGGAACTAAAAATATTTCATATGTATGTAACTTTTTCAATACAGCGTTAATGCTATTGCGTATATATACTGTGTGATGTAAAATAGCTAAAATCTAAAAATATATCAAATCCAAAAATAATTTATGCAATCCGACTGGTAGTTGGTAAGGATTAGTGCGTTCAAACAAACTTTCCGGCTATATAATATTAATGTAGATAATAAAAATAAATATTGTGTTTCTTAATTTATTCTAAAATTTGTTTTCGGCAACACACCTGAAATTCCTCTCGTATTGTGGGTGTCCATGGGCGGCGGTGATCACTTATCATCAGGTGACCCACTAGCTCGTTTGACCCCAATTCCATAAAAAAAACACTCTAATCTTCATCACCACTTTTCAATTGTTGAAATTTCTGCAAAATTTTTCTTGCCGGTGTCTGATTGACATAAGATGATGATTTTATTGTTGGCAAGATAGAGCCGGCCTTTCGAGATGATACATTGGATCCGACCGATTTTTTATTTGCCTTAGATGATAATAAATACTTATTCATATGAAGTCTTGAGCAAAGAACTCTTGGTGAAGTTAATTCAAAAGATGACGACGATGAAATCTTTGTTCGTGGTGATGTAATTGATCCGTGACGCGGGGAGCTAATATAGTTAGGTTCATATCTAAATATATTATGTATTACTTCATCAGACGATTTCTTTACCTCTGGTAAAGCTGGTAAATTTTCGGATTCAGTACTTACAGAATCTTCATTCATCACCAAATTTTGTTCCATTAAGCCTTGTGGTTCTTGGGCAGCGAAACTTGAGCGACTGGCCAATTTACGTCCTCTCTTTATCGCTTTAGTTTTAGCAATTTCTGCAGATTGCTTATTACTAAGTAAATTAATATTCTGGTCTATATATTTACAAATCGCTTCTGCTTCTTCTAAAGGCGATAAGTGAGAATCACGAAAAAATCCGTGTCCTTCGCGGATATCATATATCCCTTCTATAAACAACCATACCAAAGTGCCTATTACTAAAGCAAGAGTAGTGATAACTGCAACCACTGTGGTCATATCAGGTCTTGACAATTTGTACTGGACTCTTCCCAATACACCATAAGTTACTACATTACGTGTTTGTCCGTTAACGTAAGCTCGGCAAGTATAAAAGCCTCTCAATTCATTATTAGCTATAGCAATTAACCTCAGTAACTTTCCATTATCGGCAGACCGAACATTCTTCTCCTTTAGATTCTCGCTTACAGTGGTATCCAAAAAAAGCCAATAGGCCTTGTGTAGTGATCGAATATTCCTATCATGAAGGCATGTCAAATTCAGATGATTTGACTTTCCCCAAAAAATTTCCTGATAAGACCCCGATATACTTGCAGTTCTTGAAGATACTTGAACCTTATCGTCATTGTAGCGTTCCACATTTAACTTATACAGGTCTTGCACTATTCCGTTGATAGTAAGCGTTGCAAATATACCAATAAAAGGTAAAAAATCCTCAGCGACATTCCTTTTCACTTCAAATGGAACTCCTCCAATGAAATATTCCCCTGTACATATAGTAACGTATATTGGCTTGTTTAAATCTGTTTTTAGAATGTGTGATTGTATTGAAGTTTTTAGGGTTTTATTAGCATATTTCTCTCGCTCTCGATAGTTAATATTTTTACGAGCACTACTAGGTCCTAATAAAACATGTAAACGTTCACTAAAATTTATAACGGCTTCTATAGCATTCGTATTACGTTGTTTTGCGACATTAATATCCAACCATCGATCAGGTGCATATTCCAGAGAAGTTGTACTTTCTGAATAAAAATCTCTTAATTTTAATTTTAGTCGCAATCTCATGTTCTGCATAGACAAAAGTAACCAGTCTTCGACATTATTGTTCAAAAAAAGGATGGTGCCTGACTGTTTTGTAGATTTCAATGTGAGCTCAATATGCCATTCATCCTGGTTAATAAAACAAGGCAATCGAATATACTGTCCGTGTTGGTTTTGTAAATATGCTTCTTCTAAACCAGCTTTCTCATAGGCTATATTCGAAGCATCACTTGGGCTGAAATTATATTTTTTTATTCTGTGCTTCTCTATTATCAACTCCATAGGAATGAAATTAAAAATGAGTTCCTGTATTTCGCCGTGTAGTTTCTCTCCGATAAGAATGTTTACATTATCATCGAGTAAGTCTGGGTCACAGGTAAATGTGCTTTTCATTGTTATTGGTTCATCATCTAATCGTAATGTCATAGCTTCATTAGTAACAGTGATAAGGATAGAATGCCATACAGCCGGTTCAATAATCGATTGTGAACAAATACGAGGTGCGCTACAAGACTTTGAAAAGCCATTTGTATCGAGGCAAATGTGCCATTTTTGAAGACTCACCCGAATAAAAGAATCATGCGCAGTATTAATTCGACGTACAAAAATTCCATGAGGAGAAATTGCCATAAATCTAACATAAAAATGAAAAAAAGTTGAACGTCTATTTTCGAAATTGTATTGCAATAGTGAATCTCCGTTAAATAGAGCAACAGTATGTGACTGTACCTGGCAAGGTATTAAATAACAGGAACTTATTTCGGTTTTGAATCCTACGCACGGGGTCCCGTTTCCGTTAGGTATCGGTCGAGTGCAGGATCTTGTTCTAGATTGTCTGCCCACTCCACAGGTTTGTGAGCACCGACCCCAAAGACTCCAACCAGACCATCCTCCATTCATTGTACAATGTTTACTTTCACATTCTTCTAACTGATCGTGTTGCCCTTTACAGTTCGTTCCCCAAATGCCAGAAGCAGGCAGTGTGTGAGTTTCTAGACAATGTCGCTTACGACGTCTGACGCCTACTCCACATTGTTCTGAACAAGCAGTCCATTGCTCCCAGTTACCCCATGAACCACCAGAACTTTTTCTATCATTAGCGCATTCATCACCACTACATTCTATAACTTCTAAAGGACTTCCTGTGCATATATATTGTGCTTCAGATGGGGATGGGGTATCGCATCTTCTAAGACGCCATCTATGTCCAGTTCCACAACGCGCACCGCACGCTGACCAAGAGCCCCATGCGCCCCACTCGCCTACGACAGGACAACCAATATTGTGTTTTACACATTGCAGTGAATTCCAAAGCGCTTCCGAGTTCAACTGCCACGTATTATCTGTAGCTAAGGCAGCTTCTATAGCTTCAAAGGGGCATTCCATCACTAAACAGCGCTCTAAAAGAGCAGGAACGGCTTCTAATTGACGTAAAGCTTGCATTCTTCCAATGTCATCATTTACAAGCTTACGATAATCTTCAACAGTGCAATTTGTTATGTAGCAAGATTCAATTTGTTCTTCGGGACCACTGCATGGTAATCCATCTCTAGACGGTGTGGGATTAATACACTCTCGTGTTTTCCTTCGATGTCCAATGCTATCACAAGGACCACGACAAGAAGACCATGGTGCCCATGGCGCCCATCCTCCGTCAACTGGACAATCTGTGTCTGTCACAACGCCCAGTTCACATTCTAATCGCCATATCTCTTGTTGTCGTTTGTTGTTTGGTTTCTTAGTTAAAATCCTTTCAAAATTATAAAACCAAACAAAACAATATATCAGAATTACATTCAAATACTTATAAAGCATAGTAAATAAAGATTAAATCACAAACAGATGTGGTCGTACTTCAGAATCGTGACTTTGAAATTGCCTTGGAATACTGTCATGTATAATTGTACCTACTCTATGAAATCTGTAAGTACCTACACATATCAGATATATACTCTTTACTACAAATATGTAACCACCATGAACAATTATAACTAGGTTAATATTTATAAAAGACTTGTGATCATTTAAAGTGATTGTAATAATTTTGTTTACGAGTTATAATTAATTAAACAATGTCAATGTTAGGACTCAAGACGTGTTATCTTTGATATAGAATCGAAAAATATTTGCTGTATGATTATTATGAATCTGTAGATTGTACATATATAAGCGATTTATCGCTGTCTGACTCATCACTATATCTCAAAATTTAAAATCTTTTTAAACATTTTAAACCATTTTTGATACTTTTACTAGACCTATCGACTTGAAATTTGGTATGGATATTTCTTTCACGGCAAACACTTACTAAGAGAAGATTCTACGACCTAGTATACGAATGCGAAAGTCAGGAGTATCAGCTAATTAATGTTAATTAATGCTATTTTTGATATGATATAAATATATTTCGGCACACAACAATATACATTTAGTATAGTATCACAAGAGCTAAAAAGCAAGTTCCCCGCGCGGTCGGGTAACCCTGGAGTATGCTGACGCTATTTCTGTTGCCAGCGAGCTAAAAAAAACATTCTTTGGATACTTGTATCGGTCACAAATTAATATTATAAAGTATGTTACAAACTATATTAGTGATATTTTTTTAAATAAATAATTACCACATGAAATGTATTAAAATATGTTTTTATTAATTATATTAAGCCACAAAATCGTTACTATGTCAACAGGTACATTGCATTGCATAGTCAATACTCCAATGAAAGTGCAATGTGGAGATATACGACTTTTTCCCCTAATAAGTTTACTTTCTTTAGTAATTACTCATTTTTAAATAGGGTATATAGAGAATAAGTAAATATTAACAGTCAGTTTCAGTTTTTACCTTTTTCAATGAAATAAAATAGTATGTATATATTTATTACAGTGACACTTTTAGTAAACTATTTCAAACATTTATGTAAAAATTAAATTAAGTTGCAATAGTTGAAATGTAAGAAAAATATCCTGTTATTTTATAATAAAATAATAATAATTTTATTGGAGGTTACAGTAAAAATTTGTATTAAGAATGGTAGTTTATTTTATTATATGTAATTAAATTATAAATTTTTCCACATTGCACTTAATAATACAATAAATTATTATTTTCAGAAAGAATACGTTTAATTAGTATATATAACTAAATACCAATATTAATGAGGTAATTAACTGTACATATAATGTTAGTTTTGCAAGTCAAAGAAGTCAAAATATTTGGGACCAATTTATTAACCTTATGTATTTAAAAATATATATTCAATTCCCTTTCCTGAATAGTGCAAAATTGTCATAGAGGTTAGAATCTATAGGTATACGATATTTCAAAAAACTTTGCATTATTGTTAAATTATCTTACAAACAAAACTCTCATATCACAATGTTAGTTGCCATACTCCTCTGAAACGCCTTGACCGATTTTTATGAAATTTTGAATGTATATTCGGTAGGTCTCAGAATCGGTCGTAATCTATTTTTCATACCCCTAAGTGATAAGAGGAACCTCAAAAATTTTTTTTTTATTATGTAGCATTAAGAATACATACAATCCTAAATTTTCACTCTCCTACTTTCATCCTCTCATTTTTTTAAACCACCAAAATATTTACTAGAGATAATTTATAAGACAAAACAACGTTTGTCGGGTCAGCTAGTTATAAGTATAATAAAGCATTCATATTTATCGCGAAGAAAGATATTTTATCAAAAGTAGCAGAGTAACAACTGATAAAATTAAATTTAAAACTTTGGTTATTGTCAAAAACCTGCTATTAAATTTTTTGTAGACTAACATGTATTAGACTTCTTTTTAGAGAACTGCAACTACTAAAAATTCTTCAGAAGGCACATAAGAATATTTAAGTATAATTATACCTTCAGTAAATAATAAAACAAACATATGCACATGAGAAATCACTAGTGCATAGTGGTCCATCGATTACAATAAATAATATAAACAAATTGACCAAGTCACACCTATTTAATTACAATGAGGTAACTCCAAAAAAAAATATAAGTTATCTAAATACAAAACAAATAAAATTATTTTATGTAGTACAAACACAAATCAAAACACAGATCGGTCAAGAAACAATAAAAAAAAATTTGTTTTAAACAGTGAATTTCAGAAGTGTCAAACAAATTGTCTCAAATTAATAACATAGTACTTTGTTGTATAAGCTAACAATCTCCCGCCTGTTACACAAAACGTCTTTTGTTTACCTTTGCCGGAAAAATGTATACAAATGTTAATCGAAATTAAAATGGGAGAGTGACAATGAAATCCAAAAACTAAGTAGCCTAGAACAATCTACAAAACACTTCGCATCGATTGGTTATAGTCCCATTCATATAAGTAGTTTCGACGTGATTTAGTATCAAAGCAAAAAGAATTCCCTTCCAGAGCCGTACCTCAGTACCTGATTTTTTGTAATGTCAACAAATTTTATTATGTTAAATAGCATCTTTAGATTAATAAATAAAAGCAGTGTTAGTGTTTCTCTTACCTTTACTAGAATTTCAATAAATTTTCAACAATGTTTTGCCTCAACACTTACCATTGGGCGAACACTAGGCATAACAATTCTATAGATACTATAAATTAAGCTCCGCAATAAGAAAAGTTTTATCATCTATTATTCTTGCATTATATGCTAAAACATTTTATTATCACATTTTCAGTAGTAGACCGATAGAGGTCAATAATAATAAAGTTGTTTATAAAGAAAAACTGTTTCAGAAAACAGCAAACAAGCTCGTATGATTTTCGACAAGAGTAAAGTAATTTAATAATAATTCAGTAAATCAAAACCCAATTCTGTGGATGATTATAAGCCAAGAATATAGGGCAATGCAGTAAGAGAGAATATGATGATTTGTCTATATTTTCAGAAATGGCGAGCCAATTCCTGAGCCAGCTTTTCATGTCTTGGTTAGCTAAATTACTCGCATTTAGTCCTCGTATTTGACAGGCATTCCTCAATGATTCTGTACTTAGTCCATCAACTCCACCTTCCCTTATTATTGCTTTGTCCATTTCGAGCAGAATAAAAGCTTTGTACCGCAATTTGCTTGATCTAAATAATGTTCTTCTTAAGCCATGCATTTTTAATAGGTATCCCTAAAAAATTTGCATTACGACTATTATACATTTTTTTCTATAGTTAAGGTTTCAGCGTTATGGCCATAATCTCACCTGATCTTAAATGACGATACGGCCCAAATTGGTAAACACGCTAAGCCTGTGGAGGAACTGGCTCTCAAGTGCAAATTCCGGAACACACCTATTGGTATTTGATGATAGATTTTCAACTTGAGGAAGGTGGCTAGGCAGGAGGGCATTAGGAAAAGCCCTACCACCATGCTATAGTTTCCTCACGATGTGTCCTTCACTGAAAGCTCAAGATCATTGTAGGTGGTTGGATTCGAACTCGCGTCCCTTGACGCGAAGTCAACGCTTCAAAGTTTTATTGATATTTTTTGTGACACATATGCTTAATAATTTTGCTGACACAATTGTACTAATTTAATTTTTTTATACTTATCACAAAATAGGTGAAAAGTCTTGGCTTAGCTGATTTATGATAACATAGGTGACAGGTCCTATATGGTGATTAAATCAAAGATAATTTTTTTCTGACATTTCTGCAAAATTTAATCAATTATGATATGGCGAACCTACTTGTTTATTTTCGGAAGAAAAAAGCATGTTAGCGGATTCCCTAAATTAATGGTTATTGCTTACTTATTCTCATTGCTTTGAAGCGATGATGGTTCAGATGGTAGTGTGTAAAGATGCCACGTTAATGAGAGTCAGTTCGAATTCCTGAATGAATGAACCTGAGCTTTCGGCGAAGGAAAACATCGTGACGAAACGATAGCATAGAGGCAGGGTCATTTCTAATGCCTAACTGGCTAGCCACCACCCTCAACTTAAAAAATCTGTCTCTAAACACCTAAAGAAGTGAAATGGCAGTTGCATTTGAGAGCCAGTCCTTACTAGGCTTAACATGTCTACCGTCTTGGGGGAAATTGTAATCTAACATCAGGTGAGATTGTGGACATAATGCTAAACCTATAAAATCTTTATAAAGTATGGTATTTTATAGTAAATTTCACTAAATATGTAATAATATTTATACATTGGCATATGGGAGGAAGCTTAAGGGATCTGAAAGCGATCAACATTTTTGTCAAACTTTACTCTTTTTGCAAAATTTTTGATACTGTGCAGCTTTTATTGACTACATTGTAAACTTTGACAATCAAATTTGTCAAACTTATTTGATAGTTTCTAGGGTCCTTTAGCGCTTTCCTTACTTTTGCTAACAAGGAGGAGGGGAAGGTCAAAAACTATGGCACTTGGGTAATGTAATACTCTTTACTACAAAATGAAATACTTATATTAATATTAACAAGCTAGATTTTACAAGTATAATGAGATAAACCTCAAAAGCTGCTGATTCAACTAGATGATTTTTTTTCTCTATCTTATTTATTAAAGTGAGGTTTACTATGTATAACTTCGTGCTAACATCACAATTTAAGTAGAAATATAGCTAGATATAGTGAGAATAACTGGTAGTTATTTTACCTGATAATTCCTGAAAATTTAATTAAAATTACTCTTAAAAGGTACACTTACTAAATGCGCATAAGTAAGACTGCTTAATTGGTATGGCTCCTTGGAGAACAGATCTTTACAAGCCAACAGATCATTTGGTGTTGGATGCACACCCGATCCAAGCAAAGCTACTACCCTTTGCCATTTTGTCTTTAAATCATTATCTACAATCTCGTCCACTTTAGATTGTAATGCTCTAAACACAGGTTTGTTGTTTTTTATTCTTTCTTTAAGATCTTGCCTCGAAAATTCAACTTTTTGCTGGATAGACCAAAAATGTGAACAAAGTAGGCTTTTTGGTTTTAAAAATCTGAAACAAAAAATACATAGACTAAATTAAGCAAACTATTATCTATACTATTATTATTATCTCACACAGGGAATTTCAAATGTATCTGAATTTAATTGCAACATACTTCAAAGTATTTACAGAACTAACTCATAAGTACAGTGTAAATTCTATATAGTGATTACTTTGGTTTCATTCCATTTGGCCTTCACAGATGCATGAGGGACTGGGGTTGGATTATCATTCCATAGATGGTCACCATTGTGTTTGGATTATACTGTGCTTAACATCAGGTTCGGGGCTGTCAGTAAGCTGAGCTACTATAAAAAAAAAAATCTCAAATTTCCAACCACATTTTATTCCATTCAACTTGTTTGTAAGTATTACAATCATTAACTCATGGAGTGAAGTATGGGTCCAATCTAGCAAATGATTCATTGTAAGCTTGAGGAGTGAGTGAAAATAATAACATTATTAGTAACGCTTTACACTGTGACCAGAACAGCCATAATCGTCCTCTATGGAATAGCTAAAGGTATTATATGAACATTGTGAACACAAAGTGGAACATAGCCTTACGGGTCTGTGCATTTTATGACATTATTAGGAGTGGTCTAGCAATATAGAGAACATATCATTGTATGGTCAACAAGGTAGACCAGAGGTAGTCAAATTATTTCAACACTTTAAGATTATTATTCAATTTTAAATGTTACAGTATATATCCTTTTTAACAAAGTGCAAAGATATATGGATATAATATACTTACGCTAAAGGAAAAATAATGTAATTCCCAAAAGGTATAGCGGACAATACTAATACTGGTGCTATTCTCAACATATCTGATGGCATCTTTTGATACAACTCTATCTCTTCTCGGGTCATGTTCATAAATCCTTGGTCTCTTGTCATTCTTATTCTTAAACTTATATACATTTTGAGATCTCTTAGAAAATCTTTAATACCAACGCTAAATACTCTGTACATTTTTACTGCATTCGGAAATCTAGTCTCCAGTACGTTAGTGTAGTTTTTAACATAATCTATGTACCGTTCGACAACATATGTACGTAACTTTTCTTTTTCATTTCGTAGGGTTTTTGAATGTTTCAGCCTATTTATAGTTAAAGTCCTGGAATAATTAAACATTAACTATTATGAAACCTGTAAAACTACTTTAACAATTAGTATATTCACTTTGTTTTTTTTTTTTATATTCTTTGTTATTTAATTTTATTAGTGGAATAGAAATAATTTAATCTATGTATATAGGTAACATAAAAATAGTATGTCATATATTGAAATAAGAGTTCATCAGAAAAAATAAATTATTTAAGACATCATTTGTATGTAATAACAAAAAAACATGTTCCAATAACCCCAGCCACAATATTTAAAGTAATAAGCATTTGGTGGAACTAATAACCATTTAAGAATATATTTATAAATGGTTGATATAAATAGTGAAAGATATATTTATAAAAACCATGTGAAATTTACTCCATGCATTAAAATAACATTTAAACTAATTCTAATATAATTATGCTACTGATAATTGAACTAATGTCTTTATTTTTTAACTCTATAATCGGTATTTATTGTAGTACTTATGATATACTATTTACGCATGATAATTTCACCTTGACAAAAACTAGGAAATTGATTATGTAAAAATAATTCCATTCAAAGTCAGTAAATATTAATGTAAATGATTAATAAAAACAAAAATGTTCGCTTTAATACTCGTTGTGATTTGCGTCGAAACATTCAAAACAATGTGGAGCGGAATGATTTTTGTCTTAACCCCTAAACATTATAATTAAATGTTACGTCAACAATAACAAGTGACGAAAGGCTACGTTATGTCACCAATTTTCTACTTACGCAGTGAAAGAAATTCGTAACTAGTATTTTATTTCCATTTATTTTTCGCGTAACTTATACAATTTTAAATTATAGTAAATATTATACCTGTGCCTATATATTTGCTGAAAACCACCTTGAATTAGAGTGGAACGAGAACATAATAATAAACTTGATACAGTATATATCCTGTGTAAAGGCATTATAAATTATAAATGAATACTGGAATAACTATATTTATTTACTTCTACGACTTTCGAAAACCGTAATAAAAACTGTCATTTTTTTTCTATTTTTTAATTATGGCCTTGAAGCTTGTACTATACGTCTTTTGAGCCTAACTTCGTATGATTATTTGGAGGTGACATGAAACTTCATTATTTCAACAGATCCGATATTCGAATTGATGTGGAAATAAATTCAACAACATAAATAGAATAATTTAAAATTAAAATCAATCTATCAACTGAATGACATCTTGTCAAAAAACAAAAATGACTAATAAAATCTAAAATAAAGATAGTACAGGTCACCTATAAATATTTAAACGAAATGTAACGTTTTGAACTTTTTAAATAATAATGAAATGGAAATGAGCTGAAATTGATAGATCCTTTAAATATTTATCGATCAGTAGTAGTAGGCAAAATCTATTGAATACTCTTCATATAATTATCATGTAGGATAAACCATACAAGCATTATATAATATAGTTTTAAAACTGAGGATAAGTATAGCACAACTGAAACTTTTGTATACGTTCCCATTGATACAAGCAGTTTCTCTCATATTCTTAAATGTTTTATATGGAGGTGATGTATTGTTAGTCAGCAGAGACCAGTAATAAACCAGCACGTCCTATTTATCGTCTGTTCCCTTTATTAATCTAAAACTAACGGAAACATTAATCGACTCGAGCAAGAAGTGAACAATGCAATGCCTTGAATGTCTCGAGAATCACTTGTGATTCACTAATGTTACAAAAATTTAAGGTAATATATAATAATGCATTTAAGGAAAAAAATAAGTAAAATCCACAACGCCTTGAGGTATGCACAGAAGCTCAAATGGAAGTGGACAGGACTGGTAGCGAGATTCACGGACCTAAGATGGACCCTCAAAATTACCTTGTCGAGAGGCCCACAGGGAAAAAGAGGAAGAGGGAAGCCAATTACACAATGGGAAGATAAGATTTAAAAAAATGCAGGCCCAAATTGGCGCCAAATAGCTACAGATAAAAACATTTGGGCATCCTTGAAGGAGGCCTTTACACACCAGGGGTTCTTTACTTAGATTTAAGTTAATTTTGGAATTAGTTATTATTATGTAAGTTACTAAGCACAAATAAAGGTTTTTATTTATTTATATTTATATCATTTGGGGATTGTAGCAAATTCATTGGATGGGGCCCAGTAAAAATTGTAATACGGTATTTTCATTTCAAATCAGTTTATAACTAATATAGTGTGCATTATAGTTAAATATGTTATAAACTTATTTATTTAAATCATAGATACTACATATACATATTTATAATTAAATAAATCTCAGCTTTCTGTACCACAAAAATATCAATAACATCATCAAAATTTAGAGTTCATGCCATAGAATTTTCAATCGACAGAATATGTTTTAAAATTGAGCCGTATTAACTATATATGGTCCTTAAATGTTAATAATGTATTTAAATTTTATTTTTTTATTCACTGATATCTAAACTGAGTATAATGTTTTGATCACATCCACTCTGTCATTAAAAGATATAATCTTCCAGGTCAAATTAGTTTCTGTCTCTATTACAATTAGGATCTGTGTTTACCAAAATACTGAATGAAAAAGGCATTCTCTTTAAAACTGGGATTTGGTACTGGTTCATATGTAGACATAATACAAATATATAAACTATATATTATAATATGAAACTGCTATTGTTATCTATCATTACAAATGAAAACAATAAAATAGTTTTTTTAATATTTATTAAAATGCCTACTTCAACAGGTACATTTATGAAAAAAAAAGAGAATTAAGTAATTTTGACACAATTATGTTGTTATTTATATGAATATTATGGCAAGAATATAATCATTGTAAACAAAGGTGAATATATCTAAGGAAATTGTTATTTAAACTTACATGTATATAGTACATACACAGTTAAAAATTCATACTTCTTGAAGTATTCAATTAATGTATAAATTAATTAACTAACACAACTTGGGAATTCTTTCTTCAAAAAGGCTTGAAATTGCTCATCGAACTTAGTTTCATATGTCCATGGTAATAAATCGGGATACATTACTATACTTCTGATAACATCTACGTTAGCATTCTGCGGTAATACACTTCTTACTTTCTTATTGAGACAGCCACTTGCATGAATATAGTTGTTAACAATAAGATTATATATGAAGTTCACATATTTGTGGTCTAAATTCTCTGTTGTGTTTGGTATATTTGCATTATTTGATCTTATCTCGTTCAGATAACCAGATGTTATTATAGGAACAATGAAGTTAGCCTGGAAAAGGTGTAATAATGATAGCATAAGTATTTGAAGGGGTGATAGCTTAGTTGGTAGTATGTACAGACCTCACATTAATTGAACTCTCACTGAATTCAATCCCTGCAATCAACCTAAGCTTTAGGTGAAGGCAAAGATCATAAAGAAACCATGGCATGGTGGTAGTGCTTTTTCTAATTTTCACCTAGCTAGCTACAACCCTCAAGTTGAAAATCTGCGACCAAATACCTATACGTATGTTCCGGCAGTTGCATTTGAGAGACTGCTCCCTCATACAAGGGTTAGTGTGTCCACTATCTTTGCCATAACACTAAACTTATGAAGTATATTAAAAAAAAAATGCGATCTTGTGAAGAGGTCTTTTACGCTAATCTTGACTGCCTAAGTATAATCACATTTGTTTTCTATAAACCTTTTTAGTATATACTGCCGATTCACTACATAAATTGACTGTAATTTTCAAATCAAATCAATTCATTTTATAACTATCAAGAGCTTTGCTTTTATGAAGTCAAAGGTTGAAACAAACTGATTTTTGATGCATTTAAAGATCATAGTGCAAACTATACTTAAGCTCATACTATTCCTTCTATTTTAGACTTTTTAATAAGCCAATTTAATATTAGGTACAATCTTTTGTATATATGTAGAGTAATGTTCTTTCACTGTGCCAGGTACATCGCGAAACCTAATCATTGTGGCAGAGAAAGGATAACACGAGAGTATCTGAGACTTGCGACTCAGATGTAGGTTAAGGGAGGCCTCCTTTCGACAATTGTCAACACTCACCTTCCCCGCTCGTGCCTCTCTCCGCACAGTATAAACCATTCCCGATAATGATTTACAGCATAAATACGAAAACAGTGTCAATAATAAAGAAATATTAAATCTGACGTCTCTTCAGCAATGTTTCAGCTACATACGATGAATACAGCTCAAGCGCCTCTTACACTGAACCCACGCTTGCATCGCGTTTTATACTAATCGGCGTTATAAACTACCCTCCTATAACTATATTCTGCCATAGAACACCCACCCTATCACTACATCCCTACATATACATATTTATATTTTTAAGGACATGCATATTGTCATAGCTTAGGTAAGTTTATGCACTGCACTTAATAGTAGAATAAAAGTAATAAATTTAAAAAAATATCTGTCAGAAATGAATATATTAGATAAAATAAAGAAGGTTTAAACATGGGACCTGGTGGATTTACATATGAATGATGGTTCAACCTCAAATAACTAGTTATTTACATATTTATAACTGAATAGTGAGAAATTTTTGTTTATGTATAAATAAACAGTTGTAATAGGTTACAGGAACACTACTGAACCACTTTAGATGAAATTTCATATTTAAACAATGCTCTACATTCTATGTTAACCTAGTCATTACTTTTTAAAGATTTTAGTGAAGCCTAAACATATAGATATTGTTATTCAATTAAAATATTGTATAAATGCATTCTCACCTTTTCAAAATATTCCCTGATGAATTTCTCTGGGTTTTGAAATATATCATCTCTCCTACTATTAAGTGTTATAATTTTCACACCAATGACCTCAGTCCAGTTATCAACATACTCCTGGATGTTTATTGCGGTTGGCAAACCATCCTGTGTATATGTTAGAAACAAAATCGGCCTATCATTTACTGTAGGTTTAGTATTGTTAATTGGCGGTTGTAATGTAGGCTTAGGTTTCTTTGGATCTTTATCTTCAATAAATTTTTTATTCAGTACTAGTGGTAAATCGTTGGTAATATTCGTAAGTGTTATTATTTCCTTATGTCCACTAATTTTACCACTATGGTAGCCACTGTCATCTTTATTGAAATGTTGTACTATGTCACATAAAGGATTTTCAATTGCTTTCAATATGTCATATCTTTGAAGTTTTATGAATGCATTAATCACTTTGTCAAGAGTGGCTTTATCGTTTTGCTTATATACCTTCAAAACCATATCCACAGGATCATCTCTAACTGTGTTCATTATATACTGAAAATATGAAATTTACATATTAAATTCAATATAAACTAAAATTCAAATAGTTAAAGTTTATAATTGTATCCAGGAGAGTCTTTTAATTATTGACCTAATGTTCTTGAGAATAAATTTATCTATATGCTGTGATATCTCGTATCTCTACTATGAGCTTTTCCTTACAGCCAAACTTTAATTCAACCTTGTACTATCCACAATTGGTTCTTCTGAAGAAAGTAAAAGCCCAGATACATTCAGCTTTGGCCAATAGCAGCGGGATTGTTTTCCATCAATGCTAGGTTACACATAGATAGTGACTCGCCAGAGGTCTCTGGAATTTCGTTGTGAGGTTCTTATGCATTTTACAGTTTGGACTTGTCAACAAGTGATTACCACCTATTCCTGACTCTATTGTATAATTTTGTTGGTAAAAAATTTTGAAATGAATGACTGAAATCAGGATTATTCTATGTTAAATAAATCATTAAATTTTATGCATAATTAATGGTTTTCTATTTACTTACACCTAACAACAACCTACCTACCTGCACCTTCAACTTTTTAATATTATTGTGTTACATTATAGAAGTTCACCACTATATGTGATACAATGATACTAAGTTATAGTACACAATAGTATAAAATTACTAATTAAAATGAATTTTTACTGTTTTGTGATTAATTAGAAAAAAAACTATCAAGCTTATTGAATAAATGCATGTTCATAGTGAAGATTTTAGTTACGTTTTCTAAGTATCATCATTTACTATATAGACATGCACCAAAATAGAGAAGTAGAAATGAAACGGATTTTAAATAATGGAATAAGTTGTCTTGAAAATATTTCCATAATCAAATAGGCATTCTAATATTTAATATATATACTAACATCTAAATCATCTTGGTTTACTCCCAATAAGTATCCAAGATCACGCCAGCAATTTGATGTGCCTCCAACCCTTTTCACCAGTGTTTTCCATACTTCATAACAAGAAGCACCCATCTTGGACTTAGCATTTCTGTAGTATAACAAATCGGTGTGCAGAAAACAAACTTTTTTACCCAAAGAATTAAGGCGGGTTATCTCGGTTGCCCTTTCTTCACGAAACACATTTTCTAAAGATAAGGTGTCCACAGTTATTGTATCATCCCTATGAAAAACAGATAACATTTATTAAAATGTTGAAAATACAAAGAAATATAATAGGTATGTTGAAAAAACCCCTAATGGAAAGTATTATGAGAGAGGTCACTGAGGTAAATCAGTGATTATAAGCCTGATCCTGTGTTATCCCCCCACTGAGTGCAGCAGAGTGAAATAGTTTTTAGGTTAGGCTTGTTGAAAAAATATTAATATATCAATACAAAATATCAAATATAGAAAATTGTATTAAAAACAATATATATTTTTTATTTATCTAACTAAAGCTACTAGAATCTAAAACCTAAGGATAGGAACAATAAGAAAAAAGTAACTGTATTGGGAACTGAACAATAGCGCCATGATGTGGTGGTTGAAATTTTAAGTATTAATAGCTTACAAATCTATTGTCTTTGCATTAGTATTTGTGACCACAAATACTAACTCTTATGTGTACATACGTAGAAATGTAAACTATTTTCTGTCATTTTATTCTAAAGCAATGATTCCCTAAAGCATTTCTAAAGCAATGATAGTATTGATTCCCAATTGATATAATGTTTTTGATATCTTTGTAATTATAGCCTAATAAAAAGGAATACTGATAAAAATACCTCTATTTTTATTGAGACTTTTGTACATATTGTATAAAAAATATACAAAATTGTTATAGAAGTTGCTAAAGCCACATTATCTTAGACACCCCAACATATTTGTTACAGTAAGTGACAGCCCTTCACCCCATAACTGTGACCATATTTTATAAATGGCCATTGATGTAGGCAATATATGTTACACTATTGAAGCTGTGTCTGGAAGCACAGAGAGCCGGGTCTACTCTACTGACATAGCCAATGACACCATTGGCAGATTAATACAATAATAGAGGAAACCCTTGAATAAAGATAAGGTACGATTTATGCAAATTGCCATTTCTCAAAAAAAATTTAAACAACCCGGGGGTTGAGCATTTGCTACTAAAATGTCATAACTTTGGGTTTTTAACTGTGATCAACAAATGCACCTGACTTCAATAATTGCTTGGAATATACTGAAAGTGGTGACGTAAAATATAGAGCGGAGATAATAAATTTATGCTACTACGTCAATATAATACAGAGACATAAGTTCACAAAGTGAAAAGATAACAAAAATATTAACATAACAGAAGAACAAATATTTTCAAATAATATGTAGAGTCCTATTGAAGAATCACGAACACATTTTCTAAAAGGATAAAAATACTTACATTTTTTTTTGCTCTTCAGAGTAGACCGTACTTGTAATCAATATAAAGAAAGTAATTTTAACCAATGCAGAATTTCAATTTTGATAAAAAATACCATACACGGTTAAGATAGGTATTACTAAATATTACCTACATTGTCTTTGAAGCTTGGGGAGGTATAGCTGCGTACTACCAAGTATCAAGATAAAAATCTTCTGTTATACACAAAATATACAAATGTATGCAAATTTTGAGGAAAATATAGCGAAAAATATCTCGTTTGACAAGTTCAATGTTGCCAGTGCTTTCTGGATCAAATTTATCGACGCTAAAATGTATAAAATATACGATCACAAAAGTACCATATTTTACACAATTTTAATTAGGCCATAGACTAAAAAAAAGGAAAAACACATTGTAACAAATGTTAAAAAAATCTAATATTTCCTTATTTAATAATTTGACGTCAAATGTGACATTATGTTCACTTTTTCACAACGCCTTATATTGAACAAAGTTAAATCACATTATTCATTAAAAAAAATAGGTATCTTAATCTTGGATTGTTATACTTCCAAACTTGTTATACGGCTAAATAAATGTATCGCTTAATTTATTGTGTTTGAGATTATAAAGTAGTACATAAATATATCAATATGAATTGTTCTCAAATCGTTCAATTAGGCTGGCAGCACATATTTTTTCAAACATATACCGAGCGAAATAAGTTTATATGTACAAGATTTGTATGTTGTTGTACAAATATTTCGATGTACATATATAATGCATGAGAGCTAAAGTTAATCCTAGTGCTTCGTAAAATATTTCTACATTTCGCGCAGAAAGTTTTTATTATCAAATATGTGTTTATGAAATGTGATTAAAGTATTTACTACATATTTTTTTGTATGAGAGTATGCAACCGAAACAACAACTAATACAAGTGCTTGGGTTGTTGCAGGGTTGGTTTATGGTGAAGTGAATTCTACCTATGCAACTAAACTGACTGTACTATATTTATCTCAACACAAAACAAATCTAAGTGAGAGTTTTTAGCGGGATTTTGATATGAGATGTGATTTTTATTTTAATTCACTTAAATTCACATTACTTTATTATTTATTAATTCATATTTTACGTGCTGTCGTTTGGCTAATGAGCGTAGATGAATTGAAATAAAATACTAATTCGGATTGAAATAAAATCTGAGTTATCTACGTGATATCTGCACAATCATGTATAAACGGTCTACCACAAATTAAGAAGAGGAAGAAATCTTGTTAAGAAATTCCGTCTAAGTTTCGATCGAAGGTAGTTCTACATTCTTATGAAGCAAGTTATCCTGAACGAACTAAGACACGCCAATCGTCTTGTACATAAAAGTTTTTCTTTTATTATTGCTTAATGAAGTGGTTCCATTTCACAGTGTGAGCCAATACGAAGCAACACAAGCAAGCAAGATACACGACTTGTAGAGCATGAGATTGTGTTATAGCGACATTTTGGTATTTTTTTATATCTACCCACCAGGCGCGGATCCAGCCCTCTAAAAAGGTTGAGGTACAGTCACCTGAAAATCGGCTAAGTGCGTGTCTGCGTATGAACTTGCTCATAAAGAGTGTGACGACACAAATCTATTAGGGTTGTGATCATGCCCATTGTGCCCACGACAGTGGATTCGCACTTGTACGCTGCGTCCCACCGCGGTTTTTCCAGTTACGTTTGCATGCGAGTGTTACAATCGTTAACGCAAGTGGAATGGAGTATCAGTCTACCCTTCCAAATATTATGATTTGATGATATTAATTAAGCTTCGGACTTATTTTGAACGAGATGAATATCACAATTATATCTAAACTTTTATCGTCACCAGCCAGTGTTTACCAGCCAACCAGCTACATATATATATATATATATATATATATATATATATATATATATATATATATATATATATTTTTTTTTTAATATTATACACTTATTTTTAACTCTGCTTACTAATCTCTTACAAATATTATATACAAATGCAACCGCTGCTGTTCAAGAATCTGCAACCGTAACATCCCCAGTTTATAGTTTTGGAGCAATTATTACGGGTATTATAGTTTTTTTAATTTTTTATATTTATTTGTTTAGATATTTATCCGCTTTCTATGTGCATATCGCCCTGACAGTTTCTTCTATTAGTATTAATTTTAAATCTCTTAATATATCATTATCCTTCATTTTGTTACACTTTCTTGCAATTTTTATTATTTCTATATTCACTTTCATATGAAACATCATTAATATTATATTAATATCAATACATCTTTAAAAACTTTCCATGTTTCTCGAATGTTCTTTTTGCTCATTTCCGATGTATTTTTTTCTTATCGAAACAACAAAGTAACAGCACTGCGCCTGATTGTGAGCACAGTACAATTCGGAAACAGTGGCGACCGCTCAGACAACTATGATTTATCAATAGGCGCCATACCTGCCTGCTCCAATTGCCCTTGATAATATGTTTGAAAACCTTGTTGTAAGTAATCCCTTTTTAATCTTTCCAGTTTCCTATCATTTCTGAGTTGTTCGTTGGTCTCTGTCGTTATTTCATTAGCCTATCTTGATCTTTTTTTTAATTTTAAGTACTTCTTTTTTTTGCAATAACTTAACTGCGTTAGTGGACTTACCTTTGCTATTATTTTTTTTCAACTTTCATTGTTTCCGTTATTGATTAATATATTTTTAAATTATCGTACTTCTCTTGTATACCTACATATATAGTTTATTACTTTTACATTATAAGTTATTTTGCTTGTCCTTTATAATTATATAATTTAACTTGTAGGTAGGGTTATGGAAGTTATTTTATAAACAATTGCATTGTTAGGTATATTAAACAAAAAGGTATATCCGATCGATCCACTAGATCACTTTTTTGTTGCACGATGTAGTGACGGTATTGCACTTGATGTTAGGCACCATACAATCCAAAAACAATGGTGATCACCGAGAGACCGAAAATACATTGTCAGCTATTAGTGTCACGCTGGTCTCTTCAATTTCACCATACGATAAAGATAGGACCTTGACAACTGTTTAGTTCGTGATAAAATTAAAGTTACCGTAAAATTTTGGCTCCGAAAATGTGGTTCGGTTGTAGAAAGGTGAGGAAAGAATTAGATCGAATATCGTTTTTGAGCATTTACAGTCGGTGGGTAGGGTCAGTGGGTAATGACAAACATAACGCATAAATCTCTCCTCTGTACTGTATCTAGGATATGGAGTACGTATTTTATTGATCCATCCCAGAGATACGAATAGTATTACTAATAAGGATGAAGTTACATCTTATAGAGACGGTAGAGTTGAATGTGTGTGAAATCCACCGTATCCTGCTTAAGATTCTGAATATATGAGATACAGTAGAGATGACACTCTGAATGTAATCACTTCATTGTATTTACCACATGTGGAATATTTTTTAATTTTGTTTGAAACTTTATATGAGTTCGGGTTATGGCTACAATCTCAACTGATCTTATGTGACGGAGTGGCTTAAAATGGTACATACGCTAAACCTATTGGAGGGAATGACTCAAATGCAACTGCTGGAACTGCGGGAACACACATAGGTATTTGGCGGCAGATTTCTAAGTTGAGGGTAGTAGCGAGCCAAGCGACATTAGAAAAATCCCTACCACCAAGCTAAGTGAATTGTGAAAAATACTTGTAAATAAAATATTAAAATAATTTTAATACTAAACTAGGAAATTACTAAGCAACAAACGTGTGCATAACTACGGGTACTATTAGTTAGCTAAAAATGTAACTTTAATCCAATGTTTTTATTTATATCTCTCTGCAAAACCCTTTTTTATTAGAATTAAGCGTTTATTCCTTATTTTTTTCTCATCGTTATCGTTCCCAATGCTTTAGATTCACAAAACTAATCAAACTTAATTTGAAATTTGAATTTACAACACATTTATAATAAATTGGTAACTAACTCGTTGAAAGAATTTGAAAAAAAAGGAAATCTTTTTTTTTGTTTTTTTCGAGTTTGGTTCATATAATTAAGAATTTTAGTAATAATTAAGTAATATTTTACAAGTTCATATATAATTAAAAGTGAAAAAACATTTACAAAATGTTTACAAGTTTGGAATTTTTTTAAACATAATAATACAACACTAAAATTACAGTAGATAACTTCCGCTAAGTTTTACAGGACATTTCACTCTGTAACTTGAGACAAGAACATCTGCGATTTTCACAATAATCACTAAACCCTGCGTCGTGCTCTGGTAAGAAACTTAATTAAATATATTTCTTATCCAATAATACTATATAATTTTAAAGTAAATCTATTTACAATATTTAATTTATTAAATTCCTCAAGTTGAATTACACATTCAAGTAATATTATTGTATGCAAGAAATATATATATTTATATACTTTTTAGGTGGTAATTGTAAGATGTCCTTTATTTTACATATATAGTAATATCGTATTAAAGTAAATTTGTTATTTGCAAGTTTTTTCGTTTAAATTTTATTCCGTTTTTGAAACGTGTTCTCTTGAAGATTTTTGATTGCATTTTAGACATATGTTAACTTGTTATATAGTTTCATTATTAAACGGGAATAAAGTAAATTAACAATGATATGAGGGTCTGTAAATGTCATGCGGCCTTAAAATGCATATAATGCTTGGACAATGCCGTCACCATGTTGTGTGTTGTCCATAATGGCGGAGATGATGCGATGATATGAATAATTTTGAAAAACTTGAAATATCAATAGATACGCATACCGCGCTATAGTATCAATTAAGAATATTGGAGAATATTGTTAAAATATTATTGTTATAGACAATTAGAGTATTTTAAAGATATGGATTTCAGTTATTATTACATGTACTTTCCATTGTTTATTCCTAATTGTCGTATATATACACCGATTTTAAATTAGATTTTTCATACCGTGTGTAATTTGGTATTAAAAGATAGAATCGTTTTTATCTGAATAAGTGACCTTATTGGCATTGGTGGCGTTGTGGTCGAGATATTTTCATCTGAAATAAAGTCTCCCACGCCAGCTAGTGACTTATAAAATTATTAATTGACATTTACTAAATATAAATATTTCTTATTAAGATTTTGAATTCTGTCTCGTTCCTGAAAATGATTAGATTATTATTACTTTCGTGCTCTCGTCTATTTTGTAAACTGTGCTTACAGGCGAAGAAAATGGCACAATTCGCACAAGCCTTAGAAGCGGATAGTGACTTACGCCACAGGCACCCAATTCTCCTAAACATGTCCCACGATATGGGGAAGTTGCGTGTCATGTACGACGAGCTATGGAATGCGTTATATGGACAGGAGACTGCTAATGTGCCAAAGTGAGTACATTCTTTGTTTATTTATTTCTATTCTTTATTCTATTTATATTTCTATTGTCTATTTATTTGTTTATTCTTTTTATATGGTATCTGCCTATGTAGGTAGTATGGCCAACGTCGAGTGAGCCACGAACACAAACACCCACACTTATGTTCACACAAATCAATCCACAATGTCAGCAAGGTGATCGCCTAAACCGCTTGATCAACCGTGCAGTCACTTCTGCATTTTTACCCATGAAGGATTTATTATTTTAATTGTTGAACAATTTATTTGGCATTCGAACTAATAGTAACGCATTTATGTGTACATTATCTTTCAAACGGGTACATTGTTTACAATATTATAATATATCTTTTTGAATTTGTAGAAGTATATAACAGTGAATTCTACACTTTGTTGCATTTTTTTTTATTTACCGACATATAATTACCAATATTTCATTTAAACGGGTTTTTATGACAGAGTAAATTTTCTAAGTGAGTTAAGAAAAAAAAAACACGAAAGGATGTTGTTAATTAAATGCTATCAATATACCCGTCATAATGAATAGTTTTCGGGGCGTAAATATTTAGTTTTAAGAGGGGCGGTACGGACTCCCATAAAAATATTCTGAATCCAGTGTATATCTTGAACAGGCAGTGCGTATTCACTTAGCGAGCATCTGTGGCTGACTTGAATAGTCAATAGTTACTCACCATTATCGAACTAGTACGCGCGACATTTAAATTACTTTTGTTCTGTTGTTGGTATCTTTATTGACTTTGTTATTCAGATTTAACATATCTGCATATGAATTGATAGAAAATATAGATTTGTCATTTTGCCGCATTCACATCTGATGTTAAATGACGTATGGACATGCTAAGCCTAGTAAAGGGACTGTTTCTTAAGTGCATCTGCCGGAACCAATCCATGCATGTATGTACTTAACTAAAGCTTTCCAACTTGATGGTGGTATCTAGCTAGGCGGACAATAGACAATATCCTACCTCCGTGCTACGGTTTCATAACGGTATATTTCTTCACCGAAAGCTTATTGCAGTGATCTGAACTTACAACCATCGATGCAGAATCCGTACACTCTACTACTGAGCCATCATTACTTTTAATTTACTTAGAGTAAAATAATAATAAAAATAATGGTTAGCAATTGCAAACTAACGTATGAAATGGTTTTTTTTAACAGAGCGTTGCACTTCTTCAAGTCCTTCGCGATACTAAGTTTCAGTTTAAACCGTCTTCGCATTGCGCTCATCTTACCGGACTCGACGGAATTGGTGATTTTAATTAAGTATTTAACTGTATCAATGAACATTCGGTCTATGTACCGGAACTTCGTCAAGTTTGCGTGTCAAGACATCATGACGCAGGGTAAGTCTTAAGTCTTTGTAAATCTTAAGTACATTTGAATAACCTCATAAGTGTGTATCATAACATAATATTTGAATAGCTTAACTGAAGTTAGTTGTATAAGGTCCGTCTTCATTTAATTAAACTTTATGTGTACAATGACGGACTTAATGCCATTGGCGTTCTCTGACAGTCAACCTTAAGTTGGTGCAGAGATATAAGATTCAGTTCATTAACCTGTTTTCGCCAAAATATTGAAGATTTTAAAACTGACGTAATTGGCTTTGAATGAATGAAAAATTGTATAGATGCATTAGCAGTGCCAGTAAATTCATTCACGTGGAACTAAAAAAATATTTAATCATTTTTGCCCGTTTTTGTAACTTTTTTCAATACAGCTTTGCGTCTGTTGGTGGTAGCTTGATGATCCAAACCCTCAAATTAAATTTATATAAATATATATCTGTACAAGAGTTACTCATGTTTAGTATAATATATATTATAAGCCAGATCAATATTTAGCCTATTTGTTACCTACGGGAAAAAGAGATTATCAGAGATTGTTTTAGTACAGTTATCATACTAATATTATAAAAAGGACAAATTCGTATTTTTGTTTGTAACGAATAAACTTAAAAACTACTGAACCGAATTAAAAAATTCTTTCACCATTAAAATACTATATTATCACTGAGTAACATAGGCTATAAATTAGTTAAATAATTTTCAGTTCCATTCGAACGAAGTCTCGGTACAGCTAGTGTTTAATAATGCTTAAGACGTTAATAATGTTTTCACGTTTTCCAGAGGGTGCGCTAAACAATAATCTACAGGAAAACCTTATTTTAAATTTATGTGCCGAGTTATTGGGTAAACTGGCGAGAGAACGTCTGGAGGTATTAGATTTATAATTACTAGATTAGGTACTAGATTTATAATTGTAATAAGTAGTTTTGATTGAAATAATTCCCATCAATGCCTTTCCAGTAACGTTCTTAAAGCGATATTAAATATTTTTCAGATATTATAGAAATTTTAAATAGCTTGTCGTCCCACCAATGAATAAAATAAAACTAAATGTTTTTTTTTATTTTGTAAAACTTCGATTTTTCATAAGTGTAATAAAATCATAATTATCGAATATATAATAGTTTTAAATCTACAAAATCGGTACTACTTTTTTTAAATATAATATATAATCATTTTAATTGCTTAAATAGTAAAATACATATATTTTAGTGATGGATGGTCACCAAGATGGTGAACACGCTAAGCCTAGTGGAAGGATTGGCTATCAAGTGCAATACTGGAACACACCTATAGGTGTTTGTTAGGAGATTTTCAGTTTGAGGATGGTAGCTAGGCAAGTAGACATTAAAAAAGTCCTACCACCATGATATGGTTTTATCACAATGTTTTCCTTTATCGAAAGTTCAAGCCTCTTACAAAGACTCGAGCTCGCGTCCATTGAACACAGACCTATAATTACTATTGTGTTAATTACAACAGGTTCTAAACATGTTTTCTTTATCCGCCAGGCTAAAAATTATATAAGGGCAAACATAATTAATGTAGAGGGGAATCTAGAGATAGGGCAGGTTCTGAGGAAAATGTTTGCGTGGCATGACACCCTCATCCAGGAGATTTTCCTCAATGAGAACAACGGACACAACGGAGGCAACGCAGGCGGTGCCGGCAGCCGCTAAGATTCCTTCGAACTGAGGCAGGATAAACTCAAAGCGTCTCAATAAATTCTTTATATAATCATCATGTAAACCAATAAACTAGGATAAGTGACATTTCATAAAAAAAAGTGTGTTGATTTTTCATTAGTAAGAAAATTTATTTTTGTATGTTATATTAACCGGGAGGACTTGACCTTACCATGGTTTTGTTTTTTTCTTTCTTTGCTATGTTTAATTTAGTAATGGTAAAAAAAAACTTTAAGCTAACGTTTCTTTAAGTACTAAGTATCCAGTACAACTTTTGTATGTTTATTTTTTTTTATAGTAACAATAAAAAAAAAACAAAAACAAATTGTGGTTGTATTATTATATCCATTAATATAAAGTGTCAAAAAATATTATGCTTTTCGCATTTTCATTTCTATATAAAAACTATGTAATTAAAACTGGATAACTAACTAGATACGAAAGTATATCTACATAAATTCATATACAAGTCTATATTATTAAAATAAATATTTATGTAATTCACATGTATAAAATCATCACGTGACACTATTCCACAATTTATAAATTTTTGTGGTACACTTTACTCAGAAGCTATCAAAATTACAGGTTTGAGCTTTGACATCGTATTTTTTATTCATATCTCGATGTGTTATCAATCACATAAATATTATTTTATTTACAATAAAAAAAAAATATAAATTACAATTCTATTGTATTACTAATACCATCTATTTATAAAATTACGCCATAAAATTAGCTCAATGAGACATCTGTATCTGTGTGAAGTGTGCCGTGACGGCATTCATATAGATTTTACTGCCAAGGTGCGTCAACAGATGTCTCACATCAAAAAAACCTTATACCAAATAGTAAAAAAATGTTTTTTAGTTCAATAGACTTAGCGCTATAGGAAATACTGTACACGCCAAGTCTAGTGAACGGACTGAATGCGCAACTGCCGGAACCTATCTATAGGTAGTTGGCGGCAGTTTTTCAACTTGAAAATAGTAGCTAGCCAGATTGGCATTAGGAAAATGCTCTACCACGATTCTATGGTTTCATCACGATGTTTTCCTTCACCTTTAATTGTATATTAAGATAAAACATTATAGGGTTAACAGTTTGTGTTTAAGTATTTGTTAAATAGTAACAAATTTCAGCTTTTAACTCTTTGATTATCAATATATATTATATTATATTTCGCGTTTCTTTCTAATTATATACTATTATTAAACTATAAGCAATGATCTGCAAATAAAAAAAATACTCTTATTTTAAAAATTATACACATTCTTAAGGGCAGCAAGTCTTTATGTCCGGGTCACCGTAATCGCTAGAGTGGGGGTTGGTGGTAGTCAGCCAAGTGGGGAGAAGAAAAATCTCTACTACTATGTAATGATTTCATTACGATGTTTTCCTTTGCCGAAAGCTCAGGCTCATTGCCGAGATTAGAACTCACGTCCATTGACGCGGCGTCTGTCCACACTACGGACTGAGTTATCGACGCTTCGAAAAGTTTGAAACTTAACTGAATAAGCCGCCACTCTGATTAAATCAAATAATACTATTTTTTATTGAGTGTCAACACACAGCACAATGTAAATACAACGTTTACTAAGCTAGCACTAAGCCACCCATCATATATTAATTCCAAAAGGTAATAAGCTTAAAGAAAATCATTAAGACGTCACGATTGTATCACAATGTATATATCACGACCCATTCGACTACAGATCACGTACCATCCCACTCAGGGCCGGGTTAAAATGAAAAGTGGCCCTAGGCTACCCCAATTATGACGCCATTTCACCATTCCTTAATCAATACCTTTTTATGGTTATGTATTAGTAATATTTGAAGCGATGATAGCTCAGGGGTAGTGTGTAGGAACGTCGCGTCATGGGACGTGAGTTCGAATCCAACCACCTACAATAAGCTTAAGCTTTCGGTAAAGGAAAACATCGTGAGGAAACCATAGCATAGTGGTAGGACTTTTTTTTATGCCCGCCTGGCTAGCTAACACCCTCAGATTGAAAATCTGCCGCCGAATATCAATAGGTATGTTCCGGCAGTTGCATGTGAGAGCCAGTCCATCCAATAAAGGCCGGCAACGCACCTGTGATTCCCTTGGTGTTGTAGGTGTCCATGGGCGGCGGTGATCATTTACCATCAGGTGACACGCTTGATCGTTTGCCCCCTATTTCATAAAAAAATATGCGTAGAATATCTACTTATTTTTGAATGTTCACTGTTTTTAGAATAATAAGTCATAATAATAAAACCATTTTATTTCCTACTCACCTATAATCGTTGTTCTTTAGCTTCGCTAAAACTCAAATATATTTTAACCGATTTGCTCTTTCTTGTTAAAATTTTATTTATTTTCGGTTATACAATCCTTGTCATGACAATAACGAACAATAAAAAAAAATATCCAATTTGTTACAGTCGTTCAGAAGTTGTGCGCATACAAACATTTCGGCGATTCATTTTTAGATAGATAGGCTTTCTAATGTTGCGCTCAAATTCTTAATTTTTTCTTTTGTAAGAACCTTCTTCTGACAATAATTAACACACCAAAAAAAGAATTAGCGATATTGTTCCATCCGTTTACGCGTTATTGGTTGACTAAAGAAATTTCTTTTTAAGGTACCTACACTGTTAGCCTGAGGGGCTATTACAGCTTCACTGAACTAGAGGGGCGAGCGCGGAAGGCGCTCGAACCCGCGGGGCAACTCGCATAAGGGTGTCACTAGTGACCGAACCTCGGCTTGGGCTGTTGCCGAAACGCGAAAGAGAGAATCGAACGAGGTACTAGCTACTAATAAAAAGAGAAGAGTAATTGTAAAGGTGCGAAAGATTGTACATTAAAAAAAACTAACTGGCGATGCCTGAGACTATTACTTGATTAAAAATAGTAAGATCGAAACTAACTGATCCCCTTCGGGATCTGAGAAACTAACTTTGGTTTGTATGACTAAGGGAAATGGAGGTTCATTTATATATATATATATATATATATATATATATATATATATATATATGCATCACTGATACTATATCGTCCACTTATATCTTTCGTTGTCTACCCATGGTTCTTTTTTCTTGTGGGCTGGTTCACTGTTTTTAGAATAGTGTCATTTTAATATAGCTAACGTCTTGAATGTGGCCTACAATCAATCTTGATCTTGAGGCCGAAACCTAGTTAGCCTATAGGAAAATCTGGCCAGGATTCCACTAGATTACTAGTTACGTTCCATTTAGCATTATGCAGTTCCACTCGTTTTCGAGCGTTACGATCATTAACTTAGGGGTGTAGTGGTTATCGCTCTGGCGATTGTTAGTATCACCTTTGGTTTTGGTCATGTCGGTTAAATATGTAATCCTTGATCCGTCTTAGCTTAGCTCACGGTAGATCTGAAAGATAAGAAGTCATAAATTTAACTAATATAATTTAATACATCTATAATTCAACCAAACAACGTCTCCGATCCCACTATGGTACGTCGATATAAAAACTATCCTGTATCCAAAAGTAGAAATGTATGCAGAATTCCATTAAAATCGGTGCATGACTTTAAGAATTCACCACGGACAAAGAACGTGGCGCGGAATTTTTCAGGCCTCTTTACAGACTATTACTGCCATTTTCAAGTGATAAGATTTGGACAGATGAAACTATCTTCAACAAGATGGCGACTCCCTTGTTGAAGCTCTTTTTGGAGTTTTTGTGGCAACTAATATATCATATCCGAATGATTATTTATAATTCACTTCACTTATGCTCTTCAGCTCCACTATATTACGTAAAATGTCGCCTATATTACACAATAAGGGCTAAAATACTAAGTATATGAATACAAATAAAAATCACAACATGACAGATCAAGATCCCGCCAAAAACTCCTCGCAAACAATAGCTAGTTGTATTATAAATGCAAGCGGACTCACAACGACGGTATGTATAGTCTGCATTTATTACTAGACCTATTTTTAATCTGCACAAAGCGTCACTCGCTCTCTTGGATATAGAATATATATATAATACATAATTATAATAAAGAAGATTATTCTATTTTTAAACCTGGTTTTGAGACTTCAATCTGTGGTTTGAAAATATATCATCTTTCTGTCAAAAATATGCACTTGTATGAAGTTTGACAAAAAATAAGATATTTTAATAAAAATGTTACGGTGAGCTAAAAGATTCTCGTATAAAATAATTTGATTATTTAAATACATTTGTTTTGTGTTACAGGCGATATTATGGTTGTCACGACTGTAGAACTCCGTGCGCTGATGAGTTTAAAAAAATACTTGATCTACAGAATTCAGGCCTTGTTATATATCACCATAAGCAGAAGGATACTATGGTTTATTACTTTTTCTTCATAATACAATTTTACATCAATTCACATTTCACAAATTTTAATTAACACCAAATCTTATTACCTGTCAAAATTGTTGAGAAGGCGATCCGATGATTTCATATGTATAGTTTTTTTATGTACTAGCGGGCAAACGAACAATTATGTCACCTGATGATAAGTGATCACCGCCGTCATGGACACCCACAACACCGAGGGAATGGCAGGTGCGTTGCCGGCCTTTATTGGAGGCACTGGCTCTCAAGTGCTAATGCCGGAACACACATATTGGTATTTGGCGGCAGATTTTCAACTTGAGGGTGGTAGCTAGAAGGCGGGCATCAGAAAAAGCCCTACCACCATTCTATGGTTTCCTCACGATGTTTTCCTTCACCGAAAGCTTAAGCTTATTGTAGGTGGTTGGATTCGAACTCACGTCCCATGACGCGGCGTTCTTACACACTACCACTGAGCTATCGAAATATAATTTAAATGACTACACTAGCTCCTACGACGGACTTTATCCCGCCTTTTCCAGTATCACTTACAGTCCTAACATAGCACGGACTAGAATATATAGGGTATCGTTTAAGTTGGTTTGGGCAGGTTTCAGATATACGACATGGTGGTAGGGTTTTTTTAACGCCCACCTCACTAGTTACCTACCAACCTCAAGTTGAAAATATGTCTCCAAATACCCATAGGTGTGTTCAGGTATTTGCACCTAAGAGCCAGTATTTGCACTAGGCTTAACGTGTCCAATGTCTTAGGCCACATCCTTACTTAACATCAGGTGAGATCGTAACCATAACGCTAAACTAATAAAGTATAAAAAGTGAAATTTCAATCACTTCATTGTGTCTTTTTTATTTACCGCGATAAAATAATCAAGATGAATTCAATAAAAACTTCAATGTTGTTGTAATTTTGCAGGTTCAAACGATAAGTACGGAAGTATTGAAAAATGAATACTATATCTTACATAACACTAGTAATTTCGAACTCAAACGCTCTGTATTTATGTTTGAATTATGTAAGTATAATATTTGATGTGTAGTAGCAAAGCTTTGAACGCTTTGCAATATGAAAACCGTATTACAACTGATATTTGATATAAGTTTTCTCGTTAGCAGTAAAATCCAATTATCACTATAGCCTCGGCAAAACGGACTAACCAGTCTGTCGAATTTACTGAAACTATTCCCCTATTCGTATTACAACTTTTATAAATAAAATAGCGAATATTTGTTAAATTTTATTAAAAGCTTACAATGCATTAGTATCTGAATATGGCATAAGTTTTGGTAAAATTGAAGTATTCCTTCCACAGCTCTATATAAAACTAAATGCAACCTATGCAAATTGAATATACAGAAAGTTCGAAGTTTACTAGACGAGATTACAAGTATAAAGAGGAAAGAGATTTTAAGCAAATGTATATATTGTAAAAAGACTAACCTATCGGGTAAGTGCAAGAGATGCGAGTACGTTGTTAATAAGTTTTTAATAACTAAAATGAAACATTCCGAGGAACGTCGAAACGAATATGAACAGTGGCTGTACAAAGTGAGGTTCTTTTTGCGATCATTGTTAGTAGTAACAAATGTTTGTGGACGTAATATTAATCAAGAATATTCAATAACGGAACTTGAAAAGCTTTTAAATCAATTAGCAACACCAATACCTAGCCGTGAATTGGATATAAGATTGTTTCCTGACGAATCAGATATTGTTAAGGTTCTATCAGAAAATAAATATATGTTACAAGAAATAATATATTACCTGAAAACTGGAAGTTTCAGTAATCGAAGACTATCGTATAACAGTCTTTATGCGTCACCATCATCAACACCTGGATATTGTATATGTAAACATTTTACGAATAAAAATAATCAACAAGATTTAGCAACAAAAACTTCTCCAGTGTATGAACTTGTAGAAACTATGGTAGAGAGTGCCCCACAACCAGAAGCTGATAACTCGCGTATTCAATTAAAATCTTCAGAAGAAATACAACAAAAATCAGCAACGAAAACTAAAAGTTTAAAAGCAAGGAAAATACCCAATGAATTAACCAAAGTGAAAAAAGGCCAATCTAACGAAAATAAAGAGAATACTATGTTAGATCAACAAAAGAAGAAGTCTATGAAAGTACAAAAAGTAACCAAACATATGACCTCAGAAGAACAATTACTGTTAAAGATTATCAAAAACAAGGAAAAAGTAAAAAATAAATTAAAGAATGAGCACGAAAAAATAAAGTTACCCCCAGAAGTTGTAGGTTTACCTGAATTAAAAATACTTTCAAAACATGATCTAATTGAAGAATCATATGAAAACGTTATAGAATGTGGGAATCAACAACCATTGTATCCTACAGAAATGGTTAAAGGAAACAAAATAGTTTCCATAAATTTCCTTAAAAGGAGTCATAGTGATGATACGGCTATTCCCTTATTATTTAAAGTCAAGACTGACTGTGCAGAAGTTGTTTCTTCTACGTTTCCACTACAAACACGTATTGGTGACAATGATAATTTGAAAAAAGATATAAGTCAGACCAAAAATATGGTAAGTTTTCAATTAACGAATACAAAGTAATAGCTGAACCCGGATACAAATCGCGAATCAATCAATCAATCGGGAACAAAGTGCGGCAACTGTATCAAACCGCAAGGCCAATAGTGCATTCTTTTCGCACGAAATGAGTTAAAAACGCATACTTTCATACTATTTAAGAAACTTGATGTGTTTAAAATCATCGCTTTATATTATTTTAAGTGATACAAAAGAAAATGACGATAAAGATCAGGGCGACTTATTTTACGGAAATGTATGTTTGTTTAAACATTTTATGATCTACCAGGCGTATTTCAGAAATTGTTATTGTGTTTGATAGAGCCGTAATCGAGGAAGGCTTTAGGCTTTTTAACATCATGCTACAGCCAATAGCAGCACAGCTGAAAAAAGGCTTATTTGTTTGTTTCTTATGCTTTCACGCCTAAACAGCTGAATTGATTATGACAAACATAAATGGGACTGTGGAAACGGTGACCGGCTACTTTTTCTTTCGAAAAACTTATAGTGAGTTGGGTAAAGATAAACTTTTTACGAAACTTTTTATATATCATCCGATTTGCTTCAAATTTTAGAAAATAATTGCCTATAATTTCCAATTTCGGGTAAGATCGTATCTACCTGTAGTAAATACTGATATAAAAAATATAATAGCATTTAATAGCTAAATGATTTCTGTATCAATCAACAACCAGAAATAGTTGAGACAATTAATATTAATGCAAGCAGAGCTGGGGCGAAAAGTTAGTTATTACATTCAATTTTTAGTTCCATGTTTACGAAGTCGCAGGCACGGTAAATCTAAACTATTTTAACAGTATGCGTTTTCACAACGTGCAAACATGTTAATACTATATTCATAATAATACACAATATTTTTAACAGGACGTATATTTTTTACCTCGACTCGTTACGTAACAAATTCGAATTCACTGTCGTCTGTTTTCAGAGTCATTTGAAAATTTTTGACAATACTTTGTTTGCATTTTAATACGCGTGTACGAATGCAAACTGATTATTGTTACGGAGGTGGATATTTTTATTCTTCGGATTCTACGTGCACCAACAATATTCTGGTTTAAAATTAAAATAGTTAAATAAAAATTGCTATCTTTCCGAAAAATTAAATTGAAATAACATGAATGTTGTAATATATAATAATGTTTATACATAAAGCGGAAAAGTTTGTTTGAACGCGCTAATCTTAGAAACTTCGAGTCGGATTTCAAAAATTTCTTTTTGTATTTGATAAAATAATCATTGAGGAAGCTTTAGGGTATTTAACGTCATACTGCCACCAAAAGGAGCAAAGTTGTATAGAATTTTTTTTTAAAAACGGGCAAAAATGATTAAGTAATATTTTAATTTCACGCCAACAAAATCGCAGGCACAGGTAGTATGTGAATATAGAAATAAACGTGCAATGTTGTTAGTATATAATTATAAATAAATCAATAGCTTTTACAATTTCCCGTTCTTGTGTTTTAAAAAAAGTTTGGTTTTTTGTTATTTTAGAACAACAATTCAACGAAGGGAATTATTTGTTATCAATTATCTAATAAAGAATTTATAGATAAAGGCTGGACAAAGTTACCTGACGAGAAAATCATGCGCAGGGTAAGATTATACAAGTAAATGTGTAATAGGAGAAATAATAATTGATCATGAGGAGTAGATACAACACCAGAAAAATGCGACATCGGTTCCTGGTGTCTGAGAACACGGGAGTTTGAAGTGTGTACGTGGCAGGTCTTAATGGGTAGTGTTGGGTGATTAGCACCCGATAAGTCAAGTCATGCCGCTCTCGCCTTGACTTGAGCTCAGGTAATACTTTTGAGTTTGCGCGTTGCGATGAAGATGTCAGTCAAGAATAAGATTATTGTACACTGGCCAAATTATTATATTATCATTCTCAAAACAATGGTAACCTTCACGCTCTCTCAGATAATTAAACCTTTGGTAATTCGTAACTATCAAACGTTACTAAAAAAGAAATTTATGATAAACAGACAGTTGTGGATTTTTTAAATAGCAGTAGTCACAAGTTTTGCTGAGCTAAATTTATTTATAGATAGCCTGGGCGGCTGAGACGGGCATGTGAGATTTGCCTGGCTATAATCAGGAATACCTACTACAAGGCCGGATTGTCCAATAAGCTAACTAGGCTTCACCCTAGGGCCTCAAGATCAAGAGGCCTACATACTTTTAAATTGTTAGCAAAATTAAAATTACACTGTTATAAAACCAATGAACATTACAATGAATCGAAAACAAAACAAATTCTACGTATATGACTAATAAAAAACATAAAAATGTATTGGAAAGGTAAAAGGTATATATGGGAGGTAAAAGGACCTTATAACTGGAATAGTCTAGGGCCTATTTTCATCTAAATCCGGCCCTGCCTATTTACTAAAATCCCCATAGTGGCTATTTTCGCATTTCCTCTAGTCGCAAGACAAGTCTCAGAATATTTATGTTCATTCATATTTGGTCTTATTATCATATAGATGAATATATATAAAATGATATCGGCCTATCCTGAGTTTGATTGGTTTGAACGTAATAAATGCAAGAGAATGATGTTCTATGCGACCGGCCAAAAACTTGCCGAAATCGAAAGTAATGAGTGCGGTAAATGGTATTACAAAAACGGTGTTGTAGCTTTGGATTACTATCAAGCAGAAGGTAAGGACTTACTCGTTGATATATTGAGTATTTTTAAATTAGCACAATATACTTATAGTAACTAGCTGCATCTGAAACATCGTTCGCGTGGCACTAAAATTATATTTAATAATTTTTGCCGGTTTTTTTAACTTTTTAACACTGCTTTGCTCCTATTGGTTGTAGCGTGATGTTAAATAGCCTAAAACCTTTTCCAATGATTTTTCTATCAAATACAAAAAGAAAAGTATAGCTGCTGAAACACACCTATAGATATTTGGCAATGGATTTTCAATATTTGAGTGGAAATTAACCGGGCGGGATTTACAAAATACCCTAATAACCATGCTATGGTTTTATAACAATGTTTCCCTTCACTGAAAGTTGACTTTGGGGTAGTGTATATGGAAATACACAGTAATAATGCTTTCTAACTCATTCTATCACATGTGATATCATACGAATGTATGTGGTTCTCTTTATACTGTCGCTTCTTCGTTTCATCAAGTTTCAAAAATACGTAGTTACTTCAAAAATATTTTTGGCTGAGTAGTTTATTAGGGTAATGTAGAATATTGAATTTTTGTAATTTATTTAACAGAATTGAACGCTGGTCAGCGGTATATTATATACAGTTCAGGGGATGAATACGATAATGGCAAGCCGACGCCGATCACTGTACTGGCATCTTTCGATTTTCTCGGGAATGGTGTGGTTTATGACCATTACGGCAATATAAGGTATTGTTGTTTACATAATTTTTTTATTGTAGCATCTGCCTCTGTAGGGAATTTTGCCAATACGAGAAATCGAAAAAGTACAGACACATTAAATGTATATTATTATTATATGTATAGATAATTGATCGTATAGGCTATTTACTAAATTATTGGTTTATATATTATTTAAAGTAGTGGGCCATTCAAAAATTACGTAAACACAAAAAGCCGGACGGGTCTTTACTTAACTAATTTTTGATAATTGAATATTGACTGATAGATGATCATTACATGCGTCATTTAATGTGATAAAAACCATCCTATTTCTCAACACAATCTATATATGAAATACTGTGTACTGTATACATGAAAGTGACGTATCTATACTTATAATAGCATTGTATAAAGATCGATAAAAAATAAACGTTTTATTACTATGTTTTGTTTCCACACGTTTCTAAACCTTTCATTCCATTATATTTGAACTTACACGAGTTACTGTTACTTCGCTTACATCCTCCAAGGTCTTTGGTACCAATAAAGAACATTTGCTTTCTTTAACTAATAGTGCAAAGTATGGTACATCTAGTTATTTATAAATTCCAAAACTGAAGTGTTAAAAATAATTTTGCAGATCTGCGAAATCCAACTGAAGAACTAACAATAATTGTCACAAAATGATTAATTTAGTTAGGCTTACTATACAGCTATACAGAGCATAGTATATATAGTTATTTATAAATAAAATTTAATCGATTCTAAAATTCAGGTCTTAAAATTAAAATGGTCGATTTACGATATCCAATTGAAGAACTAATATTCATCGTGTAAAAATTATCAATTTAATTAGTTTTATCAAGAAATGTAGTAATACTATTGATAGATTTAAGCTATTAGAACTGTCAGAATACATTACCTATCTAAAAGTATACATTAACTATCTGTTTTCCTTAGATTAAAATATAATCAGTCAGAAGGCGTCGTTATTGATAAAAAAATAGCTCCTCCGGGACGTTGGAAGTGGCACACGTTAAATGATCCCCCGGTATTACAAACAGTATTTATAAATACTAATGATAACGACCGAAACTCGTGTCCAAGTAAACTATTAATTGAAAACCAAGAAGTTGCGCTTGGAGAACGAGCTGCTGATCCAGAAATGCTGACGATAGAACTAGAAAACTTTGCTAGGGAGAAAACAAACAAGTTGCTGCAAAAATTCAAATCGTTTCAAATTCGAATGAAGGCGTTCAAGATTAACAACAAATTCTCCTTGAGGATAATTGATCAATCTAATATTTACGTTTTGTTCAGAGATGGCCAGGTTTCGTTGAAACTGAATTTAGGTATGCTGTTGCTGACTGATAAAATTGTTGACACTAAAATTACTGAGGTGGCCAAAGTTGCAACTCCGTATGATACACATCCTGCAGTATCAGAGAGTGTGGCCTCTATACAAAACATTTTAAGTAGTGCTAAGAAGTTGGGCAAAAGAAGGGGTGTTCCTAAATTGCCACCACTAACCTTATTTGAACTGAAATACCACTGAGATTATGGTAGAATAACGCAAAACTGTAGATTTTTAAATTAGATGTTACGTACAACTAGATATAATCTATATAAATATTATACAGCGGAAAAGTTTGTTGTTTGTTTGTTTGAATCCGTTAATAAGTTGGAAGCGATTATAGCTCAGTGGTAGTGTGTATGGACTCTGCGTCAAAGGAAGCCAATTCGAATCCACCTACAATGAGCTTGTGCTTTCGGTGAAGAAAAACATCGTGAGGAAACCATAGTTTGATGGTAGAGGTTTTACTAATGCCTGCCTGGCTGGCTACCACCCTGAAGTTGAAAATCAGCAGCTAAATACCGATAGGTGTGTTTCGGCAGTTGCACTTGAGACAGGAAAACACTTGCTCTCCACAGGTTTAGGCTGTCTACTAACTTGGGCCATATCGTCACTTAAGATCAGGTTAAAATATGGCTATAATGCTAAACCTTAACTATAAATAATATTTTATATATTAGGAACTACCGAATAATTAGTCGAATTTCCAAATTTTTTTTACATTTTGTGTCGTCTGAATGCCTCAACACCTCAACGACAGGGATGTCGTTCCGGTTTGTGTCAGTGTTGTCCGGACACAGTTGCTTCGGATGGTACTTGCACAGGATTACTGGAAGGGAGCCAATCGCAGCACACTTTGTATGATTGTGCTGCGTGGTACGAGCCGCGCCGCGCTCTGTAGGCGGCAATGGGGGCAGACTCTCACTGCCGGGTATGTTGAGAGCCATGCTCGGCAGTGAGAGTGTGTGGAATGTAATGCCTTCCTTTTGTCAACATGTTATGTCACAGAAGAATGTCGCGGAGAGAATCCGTGAGAGACCCTCTCCGTCGCCGATGAACTGGCAGTCGGAGCGCCCGGTAAACCCGTGCCCTTTCACCGCCATGAGCTGGACTGAGGGGAGCAGGTCGGATGATCCACCTCACATTGCACCAGTCTTGCGCCACACCTTTACTTAACATCAGATGAATTTCATAAAAACCGTTTCAGCCGTGTAGGAGAGGTTCAGTCATACACACACACACACAAAATTTATATACCTATATAAAAATAACCTTTTTTATATACCTACGCGTTAAAATACATTGTATATAGTATTGTACAGGTATAAACTATAAAACGATAGTATTAATAGGGAACAAGTAAATTAAGAACTTTACTATACATACATATTTGCTGTGATATACGATTTTATCCGACTGCAATAACAGAGATGCGGCGCGTTCCCATTAATAAACCGTCTAGTAAAAAATCTGTATTTGATTGGATCGCAACCGCCCTCTAACGTAATAATTCCGCTACAGCGATTCCCTCTGATTTCTCGGATTTCGAGAGCGGTGAGTGTGATATTCAGCTGCCGGGTGGTTTATAGCCCAGCGAGCACTTTGTATTTTTTCAAGTTTTTCATGCAATCAGCCACAGTTACTTTGATGTTCAACTATTAAAAAAACTATCTATCCATCGGAATCTGTGTTCATTTTGTTCCTATTTTTTAGTTTATAGGTCTAAACGCTAACGTTATGGTCGAAGACAATAGTACATAAAGAGTAAACTCCAGTTGTACGCCGGAGCTGAGACACACACACGCATACTTGTTTTTACTAAAAGCATACTAATAAATATACTATAATTCACTAATATTATCATGGATAATCTTAGTCACACAATCTACATTTTTTTTACTTTAGCGTTATGGGCATAATTTCATCGCATATTAATTAACGATATGGCCCAAGATGGCTCTCGAGTGCAACTGCCGGAAAGGTATTTGTCGGCAGATTTTCAACTTGAAGGTGGTAGCTAACCGATTAGAAAAAATGTGAAAGCTGTTCCTGGTCTCTGATAACACAGGAGTTTGAAATGTCACCGTGGTGCATTTATGTGGATAATGTTGAATGATTAGCACCCGATGAACCACCAAATTGAATAATTTATTTTTATTGTGTTCGTGATTGTCAAGACAAGGTCTGTATAAAAGTAATGAAGCTATGAAAGCTCACTTACGAATGATAGCTCACGGACATATACGGACGCCAATCAAAGGACGTGGGGTAGAATCAATCTATATTTAATTTTCATATAATTCAAAGACATTTAATTAATTGGAGTTATAAACATGTTTCATTCCATAACTAAAATAAATTAAAAACGAAAACTATATTAGTTCCAGTTCTATTGATCTTAACGAATTGAAGTTGGACCGTTGATTAGGATTGATTATGGGTAATAAATATGTAAAACAAATATACAAATCGGTCAAACCGTTTTTGAGTTTTAAGGAACATCGAATTTAGGTGATACGAAGTTCACCGGGACGTATTATAGCATGTCTTAGATATGGCTTAAATATATTTTAATTTAATTACGTGATATTGTAAAAATATGACATAAGGTATACTACGATTTAATTTTATCTCTCTCGCCTTGGAATGAACGTGCATAGTTTTCGCGTTGAAATGAGAAAGTCTGTAAAGATTAAGATTTTAAACACCACGTTAAAAAAATGATGGTACCTAGGCAGGTGGACATTAGAAAAGTATGGTTTCATCACGATGTTTGTCTTCACCGAAAGCTCATTGCAGGGATTCGAACTTACGTCCATTGATACGGCGACAGTACACGCTACCACTAACCTATAGTTAAGAGATAAGACGATGTGCCACTGACAGCATTCGAACCTTGAATTTGTCCTCAGCAGTCAGCAGTCCTGTGAAACAGAAAGATGAATAAAATGTAATCCTCAAATAATCCTAATCCTTACTATACTATTACTATAATATTATTATACTATTATCATACTATTACTATAATATTACTATACTATTAATATACTATTACTATACTATTACTATTTACCATACTAATATTATAAATGTGAAAGTGAGTTTGTTTGTTACCGTTTTACGCCTAAACCGCTGAAACGATTATGATGAATTTTGGTATGCAGATAGATGGGAACCTAGAGACGGCAATAGGCTACTTTTGTCGCGAAAAACTATAGGTATAGAGAGGGAAAAGCCTTTTTATGAAACTTTTTTTATCCGATTTTTTTTTTGATAAAATGAATATTAACACGAGCGAAGCTGTACATAAAATCTATAATACAACAAAGGCAAAACGCAGTTTATTCCGCTTATACCGCTGAATAGGTTTTGGTGATTTTGGTATAGATAAAGCTTTTGAGACTGCTATAGGATAAACTTAATTAATTAATAATAGGATAAACTTTGTACGAAACTATTTATTGTGAAGATGATAAACTTCAAACTTTGCAAAATTATTGTTTACTAGCTAGGCCTGTGACTTCGTTCGCATGGTACTGAAAATTATTTAACTAATTTTTTAATTTTTGAAATCGGTCTAGTAGTTTTTTAGTTTATTCGTTACAAACAAAAATATAAATCTTTCCTCTTTGTAATACTAGTTAGATAATCAAAAATCTATATCTATTGACAACCATAATTGTTTGTTAAAATCAATATGGCGGCTGGCGAAACCAAACAATAAAATGATGTTTTATTTGTAGTTCCTATATTAACTATGACAAAGAATGGTAGGATTACTTCAGTGGCAAATTGTATGTAGGCAAATACAAAATAATATATATAAAAAAATATTTCAAATTGTATTCTAAAATAGATACGTATTGGTTTGTAGTTTCTGCTTCGCGGAATGCCTTTGTTTGTGTGGCGATTCGATACTACAGTTGCAACGAGCCCCGGCGGTTGGCATGGCAACCATTATTTCAATTCGAGCCTCATACTATCTCCGGGCACCTGATATTGCGAAAATTGTGAAACAAATTAATCCCGGAAACGGTCTCTTGTGATAACTTGTAATCAGAATGCATATTGTGTCGAATTTAATCAACAACGTCCAAAATTGCTTTCGTTGTGTTTTAGTTTATAGTGACGTAGTATATATGTCTGTTTGTTCAGAAATTAAGAAAACATATTCAAGTTCACTTCCATCACTTACCATCAAGTGACACGTTTACTTGTTTGCCCCCATTCCAAAAATATGTGAAATGCAATATATTCAAAAATTACGTAAGTAAAAACCCATTTTATTATTAAACTACGGGTACTAGGCTATCGATATGAAATAGGTTATTGGTTGATGTTATTCTAAAGATAGTAAACGAAACCCGGTCTCAATAAGTGAATTTTTTCGGGAGTTATCGTGACCACCTTGTATAAAAAAATCTGGACGTCCACGTAAAATTGTTTTGAAACAGTTTCTTTTTAAGTTCGCTAGAAAGAATTGTTTTATACAAATTTGAGATAAATTTTTTGAACTTGTTTTCTTGGTGTACATAATAATAACAAAAATAATTATAAACTTATTGATGGAACATATGGATATGGAACATATTACACAATGCTCATATTATCGTATAAATGCAAATTGGCTATGGTAGAAGCAGTTTAAGAGCAAAAAAATTTGCTTGGTCTAAACGTGTCGAAAGCAGAGCACTATCTAACCCGCTTCGCGGTATTAGTCGTGCACGGTTCAATACACTAGTGCAGTGTTTCTCAACATGTAGGTCGCGACCCCCTGGGGGTTCACGAAGCCTCTTTAGGGGGTCGCGAAGTTTCTATAGCAGAGTTGCAAAAAGTTGAGAAAGCTACTGCAGTAAAAAAAGCAATAAATCTTAAGAATATTTATTAAGAAAAATGTTAACTAAAGGACATAATCATTTGTATGAAATAAACAAAAAATAAAAATGACTTATGAGATCTCTTCCATCTTAAACATTTGTATCAAATTAACAATAAATAAAAAATAAACTTATGAGAACTCTTAATGCGAAGGTTGCGTTTGTTTTTCATTAACCAATTTCTCCCATCGTGGATCCGTTTATGCTACATGGATAATTAAATCGTTTTCCAAATTTAAACGATTTCTTTCCTTACTTTTTATTTAGCCATAGATGAAAATGTCAACTCGCACAAGTACGCGGTGGCAAAAGGAAGCCTCTATTGTTAATTCTGGGTATTTTGATTTCCTTTTTAGACAAAAGGTATGCAAAATGACAGACTCAAAATTCCAATTGCAGCATCCTATCGGCCGATAAATTAAACATATTTTCTTTGAGCTTGGTTGCCAAATTTGCCTCATTTATAGCTGCATTTAAAAACTGATTTAAGATCCACCTTTGCCGAGTATTCTTCGATATCTCTTGCAATGAGAAGTAATGACATAGTTATTTGTTCGTTTTCTAGCGGCAGTCCAAGCCGAGGTTCGGCCATTCTGGCACCCTTGCACCCGCTGCATCGGGGCTGAGTCTCTTCTTTTTTTCAAATCAATCAACACAGTTATCAACTAGAATGACGAAGGTTCACTATTCTACAGAATTTTTAAATTTACTTACATTCTCTGGACTACCACTTCACAATTTTTACTAATAAAAGTAGATTTTGATGGATGTAAAACTAATTTGAATGGTACAAAAGTGGCCTTCCACATGCGCACATTTTATTGTGGTTAGTTGACTAAATATAGCCTGATGAAATTGATTCCATTAACTAAGCTCATTGTACCATGGGAAATAAACATACCAAAATACCAGACTATAAAATAAATATAAAGTTAGAACTACGAGCTACTAAATAAGTCAACTACTACTAAACAAGGATCATCGATTATAGGTGATACGAAGATCACTGGGTCAGCTAGTATAATATAAAAACAAAATAGTTTTAATCCTGAATTATTTCACCATTAGAATGCTACATTAGCCCTGAGTAACATAGGCTATATAACATTTTATTAATGAAAATTATTAGATAAAATTTAGTTCCACAAGAACGGAGTCGAGGACAAAGCTAGTAAGTGATAACATCGAATTGTACATTTTTATCACTAGCAGCGTCTCAAAGGACGCTCTAATCGTTGTGAGCTTAAATCGATGCAATAAACTGGAGCTGTCGGTGATGAAACTATTAAACACCGTGTCACGTTAATGTTCATCTTTTCTTATGACAATAACTAATGACTTGATTTAATGAATTAATTTTAATGAGCACCTTTTGTTAAATTATTATTTTTTTATACTTTATAGGTTTAGCGTTATTGCAACGAAGTCACCCGATATTAAGCAATGATGTAGCCCAAGATGGTGGACACGCTAAACCTAATAGTGGGACTGGCTTTCAAGTGCAACTGCCGGAACACCTAGGTATATGTATTTGGCGCCAGATTTCTAACTTGAAAGAGGTAGCAAGCCAGGTGGGCATTAGAAAAAGCTCTACAAAAATGCTATGGTTTTAGCAAGATGTTTTACTTCACCGAAAGCTCAAGTTTATTGCAGGGGTTAATACTTACGACCATTGACGCGGTGTCCGTACACACTACCAAATGAGCTATCATCTCTTCGTTAAATTCATATTTAGTCGAATCAGAAACTGATTATGCCAATTATTCAAGTATTGAAGCAAGTAATATTTGTATTTATAAAATTATTTCAAATTATTTCGTTTTCCTTGGACACGGTTCGTGTTAATGCTTGTATTAATTCAATCCTCATACCAAGTCTTTAGATATATGAAAGTCGACTCTTAACGAGTAAATCTCAAACCCTATTATTTTTAAGGGATTGAAGAATAACAGCAATATGTGACTGAAGTTTAGTGTTATATATTTTAGAGTTTTGGCCCTTACAAAATAAACGAATCACATCATTATGTATTTGTTTATTTATTTTTCCAATTTACTGGATGAGTGACGCCGAGTTGTTCAATCCGCCTTAGCTTTAGTTAACCAGTAGGTTCTTGTGATATGTAGAAATACAAAATATATTAAAAAAAAAAGACAAATTAGTTGCATGCCTTAGATCGGAAGGAAACGCTACCGAGCAGTGGACTGGATAAGTTGAAGACGTTTCAATTTGTAATCGAATCGAAGTGGCAGATTCAAGTACTCGTATAGTTTGCTTTACCTTCGCTTGGTAATTTTAATATATTGGTAACTTAACAGATATTATTATGGGATATACACAAATCAAACAAGTCTAACCAACATATATTATTTACTAGCTTTTACTCGCGGGTGTGCTTGCGTTAATATTGATTTTGTCAAACAATTCTGATTCCGGTACCCGCTATTTTACATAAATTATATCAAAAGAGACTGATCATCATCATCTTCATGTGCTGTTTCTAAGTCATTTGGGGTCGCCGCAGTATGTTTTCTTCTTCCACAGATCTCTATTAACTGTCATATCTTCATTCACTCTCTTTTATTTTATCTCATTCCACACACACTCTATCCATCTTTTCTTTGGCGTTCCTCTTCCTTTACATTATAGTTACAGCACAGAAATTTTAATGTAATTTGTATTGTTATGATTATTGTGATCTTAATAAATAAAAATAAAAAATATAGTGTGAACAATTCACACAAATCTTTATACATTATAGCCTATGTGCAATGCAGAAGCTATATTATTGTAAAGTTTCATTAAAATCCATTTAGTAGTTATTGCGTGAAAGAGTAACAAACATACATATATCCATATTTAAAAGCTTTCGCGTTTATAATATTAATTCATATTTTCCTTTTTTTTCTAGCAAAGCAGATTGGTGTAGAATATTTTTGATGCAATTAGAATACAATTCGATTTAACCAATTTTTATTGGAATGAAACTGGCAGTAGTTAACAAGGGAGAAACATGACGACTCGGATAGCATTTGAACTTTCCTCGCTGTGAGTTCTCAACGCCGTGCCGCTCAATAGTTAAATTCAATACAAAAATAAGTTCAAACCCGATTACTGAAAAATTACATTCTAAAAAGTATTACAAAAAAAATCTATATTAAATAAATTTATTGAAAGAAATGTATTTTAACTAACACAAGTACATAATGACGTTCAGTGCGTCGTTATAGGCAAAGCGAATAACGAAAAACCGAAAAAATCCAATTATAAAATAATACTTAATAACATTTCTGTCTATTTTAACTTATAGTACCATATAGCTGTGTAAATCTCCAGAATTAAAATACCTTGGCAGCACAAGAATTAAGCGATTCTTTATTAATAGTGTGTTTGTTCAGGGGGTGCCACTGTTGCCGCAACAAGTGATCTTGTCGTTCTTTGCTAGAGGTCGCTGCTATCGGATCAAAGTTCACTGTAAACTAAGCTATCGCTTTTGCAGCGGTCCGTCGGGTGTCGCTGCAAACGTTGCCACAGTAGAAACCACAGTTGGTTTAAGATTATTTATAATCTGTCCAGGGGTCGCCACTGGAAGGTGCACTCATGGTTTTTATAAGTGATGAGATGGCCGTGCTGTACTACGTCACGCATTAAAAAGCAATAGTGGATGTTTAAGTTAACGTTAAAAGTAGTTATAGATAATATAAAATATTGACGTCACTTCGGTATTCATATGTTAGGGTTTTTTTGTTTCCAACCATGCCGTTTAAAGTAAAAGTACCGAGATCTTGCAGCCCAGTCAGATGTTATTTCACTATCTGAATTCAATTTAAAATGTCAAAGTTATATTTAGGCGTTATTAGGTGTTTGTAACAGATCTGTTTAGCCACTTTAGCACAAATAAAATTAAAATTGATACAACTAACTCAATCTAGTTCAAAATCAGGGATGCGTAATATTTTTTGGTGATTTTATATCGAATCAAAATATTGAGAGGCGTAGTTGTCAGTATGATTTGGTGCCAATTTGTAAAAGAAATTAAACTAAACAAGTATAGGAACCGCACGTCTAGAATCTCTACCTGGTGATTAAGTTTCGACTGGTGATTAAAATGTACACATTTCGGGCAAATAGAGAAAACATCGAACCACTTGTTTTATTGACAACTTATTTTGATTACAACAAATATGTTAACTATACCTAAAATCTTGTTGCATTAAAGGCTGCACAGAAAAGTCGTATAAAATTTTATAGTTTTCTTTCAAATAATTATGTCGCCTCATTGAAAGATAATAAAGGCGATAACTAGATAAATGCGGTAAAACTTACTTGTAAATAAGAACGTTATTGTTATAATCAGTTCAAATGTTACATATGCAAAAGTAAAACTCACTGGTGAAAAATGGCGTTAACACTTACCACAAATCAAGGATTAATATAAACCTAACCTTATATTTTTTCTGTGTTATTGCAAAAAATATGAACAGCGATAAAACAGTAGTCATTAAAAATGTAAATAATTGAGTAAACTGTAATCATTCTATAGGACTTTTTTATGCTAATGGCCAGCAAACAGGCACACGGCACATGTGATGGGAAATGGTTACCGTCACCTATGGACAGCAGCAACACCAGAGGCATTATAGCCATGTTGCTGATCTTGACGGAAAGGGCTAGTCCTCGTTCACTATGCCGAATCACAGGGGCCCATACTGAACATTTAGTTTTAAACTTACCTTTTAAATACTTGTAAAAATACTTATAAAAGTTAGTTAAACATTTACTGTACATTTATCCCAAAATGTTTAAAAAAACAATGTCCACCCGTGCGAACCAGGACCGGCCGCTAGTGTATATATAATTCGGGTATCTCGAAAACGGCTCTAATGATTTAATTAAATTTGTTGTTGGACATATTCTTGCTTTATCAGTTTTTTTTAATATTAATGGAAAGCAAACAGGCAGACGGCACATCTGATGGTAAATGGTTACCGTCCGCCTTTGAACAGCTGCAACAGCAGTGGCATTACAGCTATGTTGCCGACTTTGGAGACCGTATTTAAATCCCATTTTGAAGAGCCCCATATCATACACAACCTTGTGGGAAAACCGTACCGGGCAGTCCGTTCCAAAGATCTAATGTGCCCAACAACCTAACAGAACCTAAATGTTTTCACAACCCGGCCAGGCCTTAGAGTATGCGGATGAGCAGATAACCAACGGCGAAAGGTGCGACCTTGAAACTGTGGTGACGGTACCATATCAAATAGCTCCTCAGAACACTCCCCGTTGTACATGCGGTAGAAAACACAGAGAGATCCCTACGTAGTACCAAGGCCTCTAGCGATGGGTTTCCTTTTAAAACTTATTAAACAACTTACGAACGAAAGACGGGCCATTGGAGGTATTTACGGACAAAACATTATTCTGCGTGAGTTCAAATCTCTGCATCGAACCTGGGCATTTTACTGAGAAAAACAACGTGTTAAAGTTGCATAGCATGGCGGTGAAACGTTATGTACTATCCGTCTAGCTAGTTATCGCTTATAATTCGTCCTAGCTATTCAAGCAACTAATGGTGTGTTTCAAAAGGTATTTCATCTGTAAATCATTAAAAGTTTTTTTTTTTTCGAAGCGATGATAGCTCTCTTGGTAGTGTGGTTGGACGCCACGACAGGGGACTTGGATTCGAATCCATCTAATATGGGTTTAAGCATTCGTTGACGGAAAACATCTTGAAGAATCCATATCATGGTGGACTTTCTCTAATGCCTGGCTAGCTACTACCCACAAGTTGAAAATCTGATGCCAAATGCCTATAGGTGTGGACCGGTAGTTGCACTCTAGACCCAGTCCCTTAGGCTTAGCGTGTCCACCATCTTGGACCACATCGTCACCTAACATCAGGGAGATTGTGGTCATAACACTGAACCTTAACTACAAAATTACATAAATTAAAGTGATACTTTTAAAGCGTAAAAAAATATCTTTATATAAATATACATCGGGCGCTGGTGTAATTTATGTTCTCGAAATAACGTATAAATGTATTAAATTCGTTAAACATCATTAATTAACCTTGTTTAATCTACGATAATAAAAATTTAAGGTGTTTCAGCTTCGACGTTTGCAAACAAATGTTTATACAAGTGTATATTGCACGTATATTTCATTGGCTTTACACATGTAATATTTTAAACTATTTACTCGGTATGAAACTGGATAAAAAATTTCCTAAACGATTATATCATCTATACCTACCGAATTGTTTAACAAATCACAGTCAATTTATATATAGTATTGGTTTTGATATAAGAGAGGTAGTACATGGAGAAATATATTTTTTTATTTAGTTTTATCACAATCTCAGCTGATGTTAAGTCCCTTATGGCATATTCTTAATAGAGATATTAAAACCATGAGTGCATCTATCGGAATGGTTTTAAATTGATATTTTGTTTCGACGAAAGCTTATGCTCACCTCATAGATTTAAGTTCACGTCAATGGACACTGTCTCAAGATTCTGAACCATATGAAATACGGTAGTATTCAAACCCAACGTTAGGAAAGAAGTGAGAAGCGTGCTTTTGATTTTCCTGGTATTACAAAAATCAAAACGTTAAGATAACGGCTTGTTTATTACCTTTGTTATATCAAGTTTCCTGAATAACTAGGAAAAGTTTCGATCCCTAAATGTTCACCAATCAATTGCGTACTTAATTTAATTCAATAAGCACCGATGTCAGCTTATGGTGTGGTAAGTAACAGTGAAAAACTTACAACTCTTTCGGATGTTCTATCGTGATATTGTTACAAACATACTAACTATTAATGACGAGCTGTGCCCACAACTGCGTTCGCATGCTTGTTAAAAACTGAAACGCGTCGCTTAGATAAGAGTACAGTCAATATCCGTATTACATAATCGCTATAGAAAATAAGAAGAGGGTAATGCATGCCACGGACTAATAAAGAATTTGCGAATATCGAACTCATAACTTTATACAATGAGACACTCGATTAACGGTGGAATCACCCGAAGTATATACAAAAAGATTATTTGGGTTGCTAACACGTGATAGAGCAACATAAAGTTGGCCATCTGAAAAGCAATATACCTACCTTATTGAGTGATAGCTTTCGGAAAGGGATGCGTTTTTACCGGGTTTAATAAGGATACCTATTATTGCCTTTTTCCAGGCGGCTGAAAAATGACGGTAAGTTAAGGCTTCATTGAAGATGCAGATTAAAAGAGCTATGAGTTTATCAGGGAGAAGTTTGAGGGTTTGGTTATTGATGTCGTCGGGTTTTCCTTGGCTTAAGGCTTTTGTGATCGCGAGGACTTTGTCAGTTGTGACTAAGTCTAAGTTTTCGATTGGGGGGTCTATCTTATTGAATTATTTCTTCTATCGACCCTCCCGATGCGTCCGGGATTTATAGTGTGATGTTCATAGGAATTGGGAGACTACTGTCGTTCGAGAGTAGCAGCAAGATACGCTGCCTTTTCTATACTTTCGGAGGCGGGTGGATTGCCGAGGCCTCTATCTAACGGGGGCATCGCGGACGAATAGCTGCTCTTCTGTTTACGAACGAAATTTCAGAAGGCGAGATGAAACAGATTTATTTCCTTTAAGAGACTGTCCCATCTTTAACCGCGGTGAGTTACGAGATTAAATTAATCTTTGTAGGTTACGTAGCCTTACGCGGTTTTCCTCGGTTAGATAAGAGTCGTCCGGGATCAGTCTCCGAATGTCATCTGGGAGTATAACGCGATGATCCTTCGCCACCTTTACCTCTTTCGAGGATGACTGACCGGAATTGCCGTTTTCAACCGAACCAACATTTTTCAATCGCTAATTCAGCATAATCCACTCACTTTATCTCGTCGGGGATCCTATCTACGCGAGGAAAGGAGAGATAGTGTCTGAGCTTTGGATAGTCAGCCACTTTGACTGAAGCGAGAGTGTGGTCACCCGGGTGACAGAGTTGGAGAACTATTGGGCGGTGGTCGGAGTCCAGTTCATATACGACTTCGATTTGCCGTACCTGAATATACTTAGTAAATGTATCCTTAGAAAATATATTTATTATGCAAGAATTAGAACAGTGCTTAAAAAAAGAAAGATACACCTTCAGGCGATGATAAAATTACAGACTTAGTGATTTACAATTTCCCGCAAACTGGAAAATTATACTTGTTAAATATTCACAATCTTATTATAACTCAGGGTATTTTTTTCTTCTCTCTGCAAACTCTAGGTCCGCACCATTTGTTTCCTAGTATTTATAACTAATGTTATTAAAAATTGCATAAAAAACAGATTCATGACCATAGCCGTCCAATGGTCCTATGTCCTTAATGTAGATCTCCATAAAGATATGGACCTTCCGTCCATATATGCATATATTAAAGAAAATCTTTGAAAAAGCCGAAGTTCATCCCAACCCCAAAATAGTACACGCAGTTAGCTACACTGTCAATCCGCACGTCAAAGGCTTCGCGCGCCGCCACGTATAGTTCCTTAAACGACACCGTCGATAAAATAACGACATTGAATGTGCTCCTCCCTGCCGTCTCCCAATCGCACACGCCCGCGTAACCGCCGCCCTCGCCGCCGAGGCCGAGCGGATAATTTAGCTCCCGCACACCCGCTGCGGCCTCCCTCCGCAGACGCTTGAACCTAGGTTCGATCCTCCGGACAGGAGCCCTCAAGTGACTCTGCTCGCGCGATACAGTGACACTGTACATTACTGAGAGTACATCATCACACCGCATACAATTCGTACATACTCACACGTTAAGTACACGCTTCGGTAAGGGACTACCCCTGCGGCTCTTGCACCCGGTAAGTAGTATCGACGGTACGCTATATTACTTGAAGTTCTGAATTTAGAAGAGAAAGGGATAGTCCTGAAGTTGCAATGGATTCCGTCACACATTAGATTGAAAAGTAATAGGAAGGCAGACCACCTAGCAAAACAGTCTATTTCTAAAAGAAACTAATATTAACACTACACCAGATTACACAGAACTGCTTGCAGAATTCAAATGCAAATGTCTTCTAAATTTTAAAGAATATTTCGATGAACGGTCTAGAGGTAAAATTTGGTATACAAAATTACAAAGCGAGTCGCCTCATATACCATGGTTTGCTAGCAGTGCTCTGAACAGATATCTAGTTGTTACTGCTAATAGAATACGGTCCGAACACATGCCGCTCAACAAGTTTGAAGTTCTTATTAGAAAAAGTGTATCACCCAACTGCAATACGTATGGATCTATCAAAGACTTGCAACATTTGTTGATAAAATGTAAACGGAACCGAGCTCAACGGAGAGCTATCATATAAGACTTAGGACTTAATTTAAAGGACCAGGGTATGCTCTATAAACTCTTGGGTGCACCTGCAAGTGATGAAGCCAGGATTTTATGGAATTTTTTCATTAGTTCCAAGTAATTTTTGTACATATTATCAGTAAGTTTTGTACATACTGTAGGGTTAGGGTACGATGGGCCTGTAATCCATCCTGTAATCTATCAAGGACATCCTTTTTGCATAGAGGTCCCTAAATTAAGTAAAGAAGAAAAAGAACGTTATAGTATGACCTGATAAATCCGTCGTCCAGCCACGTGTTCACTACTTGAAAATACCAAATGAGATTCCGGAAAAGCCCCCAAACAATATGGAATCTATTAAGCAATGATAGCTCAGTGGTAGTGTGTAAGACTTCGCGTCAAGGGACGTGAGTTCGAATCCAAGCACCTACAATGAGCTTGAGCTTTCGATGAAGGAAAACATCGTGAGGAAACCATAGCATGGTGGTAGGGCTTTTTCTAATGCCCGCCTGGCTGGCTACCACCCTCAAGTTGAAAATCTGCCGCCAAATAGCTACAGGTGTGTTCCGGCAACCAGACCCTCCAGAGGCTTAGTGTGTCTACCAACTTGGGCCGTATCGTCACTTAAAATCAGGTAAGATTATGGCCATAACACTAAACCTTAAGTATAAAATAGGAGGTTAATAAAAAAGTAACCAACTTTATTATTTTAAATCCAATTATGAACTACCACCTATCCTAGCATGTATTCGCCACCATCGTATTCTCTATCTCTCCTCTCTCAATTCATACAATTTACAATTTACAAATATTAATTATACAATTTTAATATATAAATCTACACGGGCATACAGTTGTTTAAATTAAATAGTTGCTTCTTAACAAGAGTGCTACAAGATCCGAACAGTATTGTATCAGCTAAGTAAGCATACGTCAAAGGCTTACTACCGTATCGTAAGAAACGGAATCCTTTCCATATCACATACAGTTATATACATACACAACATCTCTTGTAAGTCCGTCCGTTGTTCGTCAACGTTCATCAACCTCGGCTCTCATACTGAAACCATCATTATTTCGAAACCTATCTTGCTGTCTATACGAAAAATCACAATATCTGTCTATTGTGTTGCTACTCATAAAGAACTGATGTTTATTTTTGTTGGTTTTGTTAACTTATTATTTAGATATATATAATCGAGTTTCACAGTTGTATACTCAATATAATTAATATCACTAGCTGACCCAGTGAACTTCTTATTACCTAAAATCTTTGTTATTTATTCTCGCTAAAATTCTAAAACGGTTTGACCGATTTGTATTTTTTTTTTTTTTACATTTTGATTAGCTATAATCAGTCGTAATGAACCTTCCGATTTCAATTCATTTAGATCAAAAGAACTGGCTATATCTAATATCGTTTCCGTTTTCATTTCTTTTGGTTATTGAATGAAACTTGTTTATAACTCCAATGAATTAAATGTACTTTAATTATATGATGTTTAAATATAGGTGGTTTCGAAACCACGTCTCTTGACGCGGTGTCCGTATAAGTTGCGGGCACAACTAATTATAACACAAATCTACGTATCAAACACAACATTGGTACTTTAAATTTAAGTTTGCTTAAAGCTTTTGCACGGCATAACAGTATCTATTTCATAAAACTGACCACTGTCAATTAATTTAACTACTGTGAATTATTTTTAATTACGCAGACATATTCGTACCCGCGACGTGTATATATATTGGTCGTTATAAATTATACATAAATACACACAAATTGAATGGCTAATACATTATTTGAATATATGCCAATATGTAATTTAAAATTCACTTGAAGTATTTAAGCAAGACTCAGTTTGGAAAAACCTCAGTTAAATTTTGGTAACATATTCATTAAGCTTACAATTCAAAATGGTGGCTAAACTTTTTGTTTTTATGGTATGTTTGAGTTTTATAAGTTTTCTTTTTATTAAGATGTAAGACTTTCGTTGCGAATATTGAATTATTAATATTATTTTAATCCTTTATGATAATCTAGCTTACACTTGCGGCTTCATTGTCGACCGGGAGTATATGATTCATTGTCAGCAATAATTCTGCCAAAGTTTGAAGCAATACGCCATTGCAGTAAAAAGTTTATAAAATGTATAATATTATTGCTGAGGCAGGCGTGTAAATAGCCTTGCTCAATCAGCGGCTGGTTGAGTATACTTTATGACTGAACACGGGGAAGCGTGTCAGCATAACTTCGTTTATGCAAGAGGGTGGATCTGGCATTCAATTCAGCACTTAATGCATAAATTGACTTACCGAACGTCCCTGACTGCAGCTGCTAATTCTCCAAGGTCTTAACGATCACAGAGCTAATGTCTTCTCACATCTCTTTGACAAATGTTCTGCGGGATCTGTATATATATATATATATATATATATATACACATACATATATATATATAAGCGCTCCAACGGAGATGGTTCTGGAGACAATATCAAGATTTGCGCTGTGGTATGTGGGCCAGGAAAAATAAAAAACGGTTATGTGATTTTTTGCAAGAAACGTGTAGAAAACTCAATGTCTTTGTTTTTTTTTTCGTATTGACCTACGCTGTTAGCCCCAAGGCATTTGACAGCTTCACCGAACTTTTTGGGGCGAGTGTTGAGGGCACTCAGCCCCGAGGCAGCAGGCACAAGGGTGCCAGGACGGCCGAACCTCACCTTGGGCTGCTGCCGGTAAATGTAAAAAGATTCATGATCCTCACTTACCAATTTAGTGAAAGTCAATGTCCAACCGTCACCCCCGGTAACGTCACTAACTCACATAAACAAAATCTAGATGGCGGGACTTCCGCCTCACCAATTATAGTTAGGACAGTTAGTTACCATTTAAAATCAACATGAATAACATTTCTATTTTCAGAGCATCGTCTCTTACACTTTGGCTTCATCTGTGAATCTTCCCGGAATCGGTAAGTCATTATAAGCTAAATATAATGTATATATATATATTTTTTTTTTTTTTAATGAACCTTTGTTGTTAGCCTGAGCGGCTTTCACAGCTTTACCTAGCTTTGGGGAAGAGTGTGGAAGACACTGGGCCCGGGTAATTTCTAAGTACTATACTAGATGTATATCCAATGGTTGGTTCTTTACTTCTCTGTTTTAGGAGACATTACTATTTGTTATAAGAAAAAAAAACGTAAGTATCGTGGAACACTCGGTTGAAACGAATTTCCTTACGTAGTATATTATTATTGATAAAGGTATTATATTATTGATTAACAAAAACCAATAAACGAATTACTAGCGTCTGAGAGCAATTAAATGAAACGCAGATATATGAATTACACGCACAGTAATGAATTTAATGAATGGTAGAAAATTTCATTATTTTTTTTTTTTTTAAACTTAAGGTTTAGTGTTATGGCCATAATCTCACCTGATCTTAAGTGTCGATACGGCTCAAGTTAGTAGACACGCTAAACCTGTAGAGGAACTGGCTCTCAAGTGCAGCTGCTGGAACACAACTATTGGTATTTGGCGGCAGGTTTACAACTTGAGGGTGGTAGCTACCCAGGCGGGCATTAGAAAAAGCCCTACCACCATGCTATGGTTTCCTCACGATGTTTTCCTTCACCGAAAGCTCAAGCTTATTGTAGGTGCTTGGATTCGAACTCACGTCCCTTGACGCGAAGTCGTACACACTACCACTGAGCATAATATATATCATCAATTTTCTGATTGTAATGTTAAACATTTTATTGTACGTCATTCGATTCATCTAATTCATTATAATACGCTACGAAACAACTGATGCGTATGACATGTACAAATTACATATGCGCAGCCGTTGAGAACTTACTGGCTGTCTTGAACCAATAAGCGCGCACCTATGACTGGGCACAGCCAATAGCGTATGCGCTATGGATAATCGCCTACATAGTAGAAATATAATGCAATGTATAAACAGGCTCAAGAAAGGGTCATCGAGAAGATTAAATATTTTCATTTGTCTAGCTTTCATCCGTACTAAGCAATAAGGAACTTCGTTCCAAAAAAAAATACTAAATTACATTTGAATTTATAATAGATTAAAAAAAAGTATGTATATTGTAAGTATTGATCAATAGCTTAGTAATAATTAACTCTACTTCAATTTATATATTTCAATTTATTTATATCATCCCTTACATTTTCGAGGTATTTACATGTTTTTTTGGCAGCACTTTTCTATTGCGTTTTAATGTATCTCGTTAGATTTACCTTTAATAAGCGCATGTCGGTAAAGTATCGAATTAGTTAAGTTCCTAGGCTTAATTTTATATACGGTCGTACATATTCACTATATACCAATTTAATAAAATTAAAACAGTGTATAACCATCATGAGGAGCGTATCAGTTATGATATAAATGTCGCATATCGGTTTAGTACTTCCAGAGATTATCGTTTCTAGACGAATTTACTAACTTTCATTTATTCTAATAATAATGAACATTACGAATTGTGCCTGCTATATAATTCACATTAACACAAATCTTATTTTTCTATCCTCCGGGAATAATTAGGTGTAGCCGAGAGTGGAGTGACTGGAAGATGCAGTAACGTCGTAGGTGGTGTAGCTAGAGGATTTGGTGGAGCCGTGGGCGGAATAGCTGGAGGTTTGGGTGGAGCAACAAACGATGTAGCTGGAGGATTGGGAGGAGCAACAAACGGAATATCTAGAGGTTTGGGTAGAGCCGCTAGTGGTATAGCTGGAGGATTGGGAGGAGCAACAACCGGTGCCGCTGGAGGATTGAATGCAGCAACAAGTGCTGTAGCTGGCGGAATGGAAGGAGTAACAAGCGGTGTAGCTGGAGGATTGGGAGGAGCAACAAACGGAATATCTAGAGGTTTGGGTGGAGCCGTGGGCGGAATAGCTGGAGGTTTGGGTGGAGCAACAAGCGTTGCAGCTGGAGGATTGGGAGGAGCAACAAACGGAATAACTAGAGGTTTCGGTAGAGCCGCTAGTGGTATAGCTGGAGGATTGGGAGGAGCAACAACCGGTGCCGCTGGAGGATTGAGTGCAGCAACAAGCGGTGTAGCTGACAGATTGGAAGGAGTAACAAGCGGTGTAGCTGGAGGATTGGGAGGAGCAACAACCGGTGCCGCTGGAGGATTGAATGCAGCAACAAGTGCTGTAGCTGGCGGAATGGAAGGAGTAACAAGCGGTGTAGCTGGAGGATTGGGAGGAGCAACAAACGGAATATCTAGAGGTTTGGGTGGAGCCGTGGGCGGAATAGCTGGAGGTTTGGGTGGAGCAACAAGCGTTGCAGCTGGAGGATTGGGAGGAGCAACAAACGGAATAACTAGAGGTTTCGGTAGAGCCGCTAGTGGTATAGCTGGAGGATTGGGAGGAGCAACAACCGGTGCCGCTGGAGGATTGAGTGCAGCAACAAGCGGTGTAGCTGACAGATTGGAAGGAGTAACAAGCGGTGTAGCTGGAGGATTGGGAGGAGCAACAACCGGTGCCGCTGGAGGATTGAATGCAGCAACAAGTGCTGTAGCTGGCGGAATGGAAGGAGTAACAAGCGGTGTAGCTGGAGGATTGGGAGGAGCAACAACCGGTGCCGCTGGAGGATTGAATGCAGCAACAAGTGCTGTAGCTGGCGGAATGGAAGGAGTAACAAGCGGTGTAGCTGGAGGATTGGGAGGAGCAACAAACGGAATATCTAGAGGTTTGGGTGGAGCCGTGGGCGGAATAGCTGGAGGTTTGGGTGGAGCAACAAGCGTTGTAGCTGGAGGATTGGGAGGAGCAACAAACGGAATATCTAGAGGTTTGGGTAGAGCCGCTAGTGGTATAGCTGGAGGATTGGGAGGAGCAACAACCGGTGCCGCTAGAGGATTGAATGCAGCAACAAGTGCTGTAGCTGGCGGAATGGAAGGAGTAACAAGCGGTGTAGCTGGAGGATTGGGAGGAGCAACAACCGGTGCCGCTGGAGGATTGAATGCAGCAACAAGTGCTGTAGCTGGCGGAATGGAAGGAGTAACAAGCGGTGTAGCTGGAGGATTGGGAGGAGCAACAAACGGAATATCTAGAGGTTTGGGTGGAGCCGTGGGCGGAATAGCTGGAGGTTTGGGTGGGGCAACAAGCGTTGTAGCTGGAGGATTGGGAGGAGCAACAAACGGAATATCTAGAGGTTTTGGTAGAGCCGCTAGTGGTATAGCTGGAGGATTGGGAGGAGCAACAAACGGAATATCTAGAGGTTTTGGTAGAGCCGCTAGTGGTATAGCTGGAGGATTGGGAGGAGCAACAACCGGTGCCGCTGGAGGATTGAATGCAGCAACAAGTGCTGTAGCTGGCGGAATGGAAGGAGTAACAAGCGGTGTAGCTGGAGGATTGGGAGGAGCAACAAACGGAATATCTAGAGGTTTGGGTGGAGCCGTGGGCGGAATAGCTGGAGGTTTGGGTGGAGCAACAAGCGTTGTAGCTGGAGGATTGGGAGGAGCAACAAACGGAATATCTAGAGGTTTGGGTAGAGCCGCTAGTGGTATAGCTGGAGGATTGGGAGGAGCAACAAACGGTGTAGCTGGCGGATTGGGAGGAGCAACAAGCGTTGTATAATCTACCCTCCTAAATTAACTCTAACAAGAGCCTTTATTACAAACGGGTTAGACGGGGTTGAAACCTCTCTCTCAACCGTTGCTCACATTAACTGCATTATTGTCGTCTTTGTTTTTTTTTTATTCTGATTCCTTCCTTTTTGGAATACAGTTTTTAATTTTTAATTTTTACTTTATAAATTCCTAAATCTCATGTAATTATTTTTTTGTATGTTAAAATGTTTATCGGCACCAGTCTACACACACAATTCATATTTTATTAATTTTTTCTTCAGGCCCCTAACCATAATTAAAAAAAAAAAGCATTGCCTTGTATAAAAAGTGTTGTTATATCACGTATAGGAAAAGTCCAATAATTGATAGATTTTAACCGCGCAATTTTTATCATTTGAAGAGCGAACCTTACTGATATTTATTGCTTACTATTGGTAGACTTAGCATATGTCTGCGCCACTAACAAAAGTTCGATGCTAACAAAACGTATAGATGGTCTATATTATTTTGTATTTCCTTACATTTCTTTCTTTTGACTGTTGCCTAGTACATTTGACACGTGTGAATTTCAATAATAATAAAATAATTAATATAAATCACAATTTGTTTAGATGTTTGGTATTTTCCTGAACTACTAATTTAACTTTTTCCCTTATTAAGGAGTTTGTAATTATTTTAGGATTCTAAACGGAAATCAGAAAATTGTTCTAGATTATTTAATGAAGAAAATCAGTGTTTGATAAACAACCTCTAACATTCAGTTGTAGGAGTGACCAAGTGATTATAACAAGACTTCGGATCAGACACAAATTTGACTCATATTAAAATTACAAAAAGTTTTTCAAACGATGATAGCTCAGTGGTAGTGTACGCGAATGATGCGTCAAAGAACGTGAGTTCAAATCCCTGCAATGAGCTTAAGTTTTCTATTAAGGGAAACATCCCGAGGAAAACATAGTATGGTGGTAGGGCTTTTTCTTATTGCCCGCCTGGCTAACTACCACCCTTAAGTTGAAAATCTGCCATCAAATACCAATAGCTGTGTTCCGGCAGTGGCACTTGCTAGCCAGTCGCTCCTATAAAGGCTGACATGCACCTGTGATTCCTCTGGTATTGTGGGTGTACATGGGTGGCGGCGATCACTAACCATCAGATAACACGCTTGCTTGTTTGCACCCTATTTCATAAATAAAAAAACGCAAATGCCGATTCGGAAAGAATCTATAGCGCCGCTAATTTAATAAAAACAAAATCTCGAAACCAGCCCATAACATCCACGATCATTGGTACGATTTTGGCAAGACACTACATTTGCAGTAAATTAAAAATATTAAACCAACACCCGAAATTATCGCGAAAATTAAACACCCGTTTTCATATTATAAGCTGGATCACGCGAATGAAGATGCCGTGAGAAACGTCGTTCGTTTATTGGGAAGAAAAAAGGAGAAGTAGTCTTTTTTTTTTGTGAAGTGGAAACTTCTTTAGGCGCGTTGAACACTTTTTAGGTGAACAAAAAGCGTGAAACTCGCGTCATCGTCAACGCACGCTTTCCATAAGGTATATGTATACTGTGTATGTACATAGATATACCTCTGTGCGTTATTAGTATAAAATATATATATACAAAAAGTATATCTCTCTTTTGTTTATAGTTTTAAGTTTTCACTTCTGTCGGCATTTCTCATGACTATTTTAAATTAATTTTTTCAAGTAAATATTTTATATAGAGAATACGGTAATTTTTTATCAAATACGGTAATTTTCGCACTTGTGTACGGTAACACCATATGTAGGCAGCGGCAACACTGGTACATAAGATTAAAGTAGGCACCAAAGGTTACAATTAGTGCTTCCAGATTCACTGTACTTACAGTAGATTTATTGTATATTATATTTTTACTGTATACTGTAATGATAAAATATAGTGTATGAACATACTGTATTTAATTTCTAATGATATAGATTTATTAAATGTAAAAAGTAAAACGTAGTACGTAGCTAACTTGCAACTGCTAACCTTTATCCCTTGACAATGTTAGAGTAAGACTGTCACATAGTTGCAGATAGTTTTAGTTCCCCAATGAATGCAAACTAACGTTGAGCACTAATTTTTACCGGTCTGTGCTAAGCATATCGGGCTGTAATGTGCAATAAGTAGCCGTCTCTGTCTGAAAAGGGACATTGTATTTATCGTCTAATTAATTACATTTAGATTGTTTTTATTGCTATGCAACTATAGTGAGCACATTATTTTTTTTTAGATTAAGGCCTTTTAATTGTTTTGGGTGACTTAAACTAAACTGAAAACCATATTAATGCAAAAATGATCTCAAGTAGCAATGATTGTTATGTTCGTACTGGTCCGTTAAGTGCAAAAAAGCAAAGTAAAAACCGACCAGACGAAGTGTCTGATCACAAAAAACCATTAAAAGAAATATATTTAAAGTCATTCATCAATATTTCAAAAACTGCGTGCGATGATGAGGGTAGAATTTTATGAAAATCACGAGGACATTATTTTCGAATAACTTACAACAATATAAATTTACAAATAAACTAATAAAGCAACTTATTATTCTTTTAAGATTGAAAGAAAGTTTAACTGTAATTTTACTGTTAGCAATTTGGAAATCTACTGCATTGTTTTTAGTATCTTCTGTATTTTTTAAGTGAAAACACTGTAATTTTACCTTTGGGATCTGGAAGCAATGACTACAGTATTCATTCAGTATTAGTGTATTATCTACACATACTGTTGATACGTGTTTCACGAACATATGATGAGTTTTTTTATAATTCAGCTGAAATATCACTACTGTGCCACAGAAAGATCTTTACATAATCTATCACCACGCATTTCATAAAATGTAATGTTATTTAACATTTTCTTCAAAATCTGCAGTTTAGCTCGCAGCTTCTTAGTTATTTTTTTTATATCTTCTAAATATTTTCAACTATGGTGCAAAAAAGCCTTCGTCTTTTGTTACTGTGCGGACCTTCCGGATCAGGGAAGAGCACATTATTAAAACGCTTACTGAGAGAATTTCCAGATAAATTTAGTTTTAGTGTTTCCCATACTACTATAGGCCCCCGTCCTGAATGAAAAAGATGGATTACTCTATCATTTTACAAATAAAATTGATATGATGGCTTTCGTTGAAAGAAGTGAATTCGTAGAGACGGCAATATTAAGCGAAAATGTGTGTCAAACAAGGTACATAAAGCATGTTAAATTTTTACCAAAAAAAAACATTTAACTATGTTCTTAGTGTTTTGAGTAAAATTAGCAATTTTCCAAGTTTTAATTTTCTGGTTAATTCAATCATTGTTTACCTATTTTTATAACTTAGCTTATATATCTACTTATATATAAAAGTCTCATATACATCTGTTAGTTACTTAATAATTTCTAAACAAATTAACTAATAGAAGTAAAATTCATATACAGTGTCGGATTTCAGGCTAGGTTAGGTAGGGTATATAACATTTGGTGGCAAATTTTCTAAGGCCATATTTATAGGTGCCACTGTAAACAGTATTAATTTTATATTTTCTAAGAATACAGAATAGGCAGCAATTGGATTCAGCATATGTGCTGCACATTTGTAAATCCACCACTGTTCATTTAATTTATTTCTTTTATCGTAACTATAATAGTTTCATAGCTGTAATTCTTCAATAATCAACACTTAAAGTTGCCTTAAAACAAAAGGTTACCCCAATGTTTTTGGTCCCATAGGTCAAATTCCAATTATGGAAAAATTACAAATGGTATTGGTCTGATTATTCAAAATAGAAATAAATATGTTCAAACAAGCATGATAGTTTTCTTCAAGATATATTTTCTTCCATTTAAAGATTCTACTGCTAAATATATGCTAAATGCTAATAATTTCATACATGTTTCATTAGGTTGATCAATTTCACTAGTGCCTGATATTTGTTAAAACTTAGCTTCTTGTGTAAACTTAGTGAACAAATGTTAATTAGTGTTTGTTCTGCTGTGGCTATTAATTCCTATTTAATTTGGTTGTTCAATGTTTGATCAAATGAATTTTTATTTAAAGAAAGTATAATACTATAAGAAATATATCATATTTTCAAAAATATAAATCATCAATTCCTATTTTGATTTAAATCATTTTATTTTGTTGAGTATGCATGCTGTAATGTAGACTGCCACAAAAAGTTTGACTATTCTGAAAAATAGATACATAATAAAACAATTTGTAAAAGGCTAAGAAACATATTTTATTTATAGGCAACTAAATATTCCTATTGAACTTGTTTAGAGTGAATCAAGCTATTTGTGTAAATCATATATATTTTTTCATTTTCACACTAGCTGTGCCCATGACTTTGTTTTGTATAAATGAGAATAAAGTCTCATTTCATGTTGCCTATTTTTCTGATTTCTGGACATGGTATTGTTATACTAACTATAACTATTATTATGACATAGTTTTTATATAGATATAGAATATCAATCAGATTGGCATTATTATAATAATTTCACTCAATTTGTGACTGATATATTACCTTAGGCTATTATCATAAAGATGCCAGATTTTTTATGGATAATACATTACTATAGGTTACTAGTTGAGCCTGTGTTTTCATTTGCATGGAACTGTAAATTATGTAACTAACTTGTCTATGTTACTCAGGGATAATATAGAAAGAAAGAAAGAAAGTTTTATTTATCCAACACACAGCAAATTATATTAAAATACATAAAAGAAAATAAACTAAAAATAAAAATTATACAGAACAGTACAGCAAGATCACACAAAAATAAAAAATAATAATAATAATAAACAAAAAAGAACGTAATGTGTGGATAAATTGGTACCAGTCTCAGCATAACAGCTACACTGATATAGTGCAGCGCTGATATTCTGACTGGACATATAGATATAGCATTCTAATTGTGAAAGAATTTTTGAAATCTGTCCAGTAGTGTTTGAGTTTATTTGTTACAAACAAAAATACAAATCTTTCCTCTTTATAATATTAGTATAGGTAAAGTAATAAGTAATTAATATTTAAAGGTAAAAAAGACAGTTACTAGGGTAATCTTTGAATAATCTTTACCATGTTCCGTTAAATAGTTTCTGATGGTGCGCAAAAATTCTTTCAATACACTATATTGTAGTACTTCAATACAATGAGGATAAAAAATAGTTGATATTTTTAGTTAAGTATCAGCTACAAATCAGAGAAAATTACATCAAATTTCATCAAGTAGCTCATTTACTATAATATTTAAATTTTATTCCATATCCCAGAAGAAACTCTTATCTTTTATGCAATACAAGGTATTTTATAGAATTAGCCCATGATCTTAGTTATCACCATATAACTTTTCAATAAAACCTGCCTGTTAGTTTTCAACTGATATGTTTTTAAATATCAGACTGACAGAAATTGATTATAGAATAGTTATACCTATGTATTGATAACAATGTCCACTGTGATTATAATAAAACAAAAAATAACTATACTAATTTGTCTAACCTATAATTTTATTAAATGTATTGATTTAAACAAACTTGGTTTAGAGTTGTTTGAATTTTATGCAACAAGAAGGAACTATTATTTTCATAGCAACAGGATTATGATAAGTACATACTAAATTACACACCATTGAAACAAGGTTAAAGAAACAATATTAAAATTTTGTTATAGTATTCTAAATATAAAGACAGATATACATACAAAGACAACAAATATCAATAGCAACAAAGAAAAAAAAAATTAGTCTTTTGAATAATGAAATGTTTATGTCACAATTATGAAATCAGTCACTTTAATCTGTTTTCAGTAAACAAGCAGACCCATCCAGAGTTGCAGTGCACTGGTTAGGTTTGTATCTTGGACATTGAAATTGAAGGTGTCAAACAAATCAAGAAAACGAATCTTAATCCATTGCTGGTGTTTGTGATGCCACCATCCATTGAAGAATTGGAGAGAAGACTACGTGGATGCAACACAGAACATGAAAAAGCTTTAAAGAAAAGATTACAAACAGCTATAACAGAAATAGAATTTGGTAATTAAATTTAATTCCCATTTGTACATATATAATATAGCATTGGTTACACTATATAAAATATTTTTTTATTAACTTTTTATAATTTAATTTATAGGCTTCATGGCAATTGTCGTAATTCTAATTGTGCCTGAATGTCAACCATCATACAATCGCTATAATGACATACTTAAGTGTATCTCATTATGGATTCAGGTTATTAATAATCAGTAATTAAGCAGAATAACATGGATTTGTGCCTGTTTAAGTTGCGGTCAAAATAGTATATCCATCCTTGTGTCTCTCTTTTGGTTTGTCACATTAAGTGACCTACTCTGCTGAAAGGTGCAAGTACAACGACATTTGTTGATGGATAACTATGTTGCATGATGGTGTTTTCTAATACCCCTTGAGCTAGCTACCACCTTCAATAAAAAAAAAAATACTGGAGCTTTGTTCCGCAGTCTACACTTAAGAGGAAGTCCCTCCACTAGGCTCACTGTATCCTTCATCTTGGGTGACACTGACACTTAACATTAGGTGAGAGTTTGGCCAAAACACTAAACATATATATGTGTAGTCAAAAAAGTATTGTGAATTGATGACTTGTATATGGATCAAATTTAATTTTTTGTTTGTTGTTGTTACATTGGCACAACCGTTTTTGATTTTGGCGAGGAGGTTGAGTTGCGTCTGTTATTTAGATGAAACAGTGTTGTTTTTAGTTACATCATATCTATACTAGATATGTGTGGCGCCTTCATCGCCACCGATTGCAAACTCTTTTCAAATGCCGCTAATATAAATGGAAATGTAACATTCGAGTTCAAATAGTAGAATGTGTTCGCAGTTGACGTTCCGACACGCTTTGTTGGATCCCGGTACTCTTATCTCGACCGCTCATAGTAAAGCATGTACACTAAATTATAAATAAATACAACAACAATATCATCATCTATCACGGTGATTTAGTTTATTAAGATGTTCTTCTGTAAACTGGGTGATTGAGAAGCGCTTATTTTTAAATCTTATAATTGACCCTTCTTTTATGAAGTTGAATTGTCTCTTGTTTAGTAGTCAATTCTTTTTAGTTTCCAGGTACTGAATAGCTTACAGTTTTACGTATAATTTTAAGTATTCTATCGTGGCGACGTGAGTAATCTCCCAGTCAATATGAAATTTTTACATGTAAACTGTATTATCTAAGGGTTTATTAAAAACACATGAATGTATTGTTTCAGGACAAGAGCCAGGCAACCTCCACATAACTATACTTAATGACGACTAAAGCTTACACAGAACTTCATGATTTTATTCATGATAAGGAACAAGGTGAAGGATAATATTAATATTGTTTATATACTTGCTTTTAATTTTATATCTACTGTTTTTGCTAGTAATGTGATAATTTACTAATGACAAAATAATTCAGAACTAATAATTCTTTTTACTTATCAATAATCTTATAAAATTTTGTTACACTTGTAAAATCTAGGCTGATTACATAAAATTTATTACCTTTTAAAATAACTGTACCTGCTTAGTAAAAAAATATGAATTTATTCTTTAAAATTGTTTTACTATAAGGTAACAAATATTTATAAATTCTAAAGTTAATGAGATTGAAAAATTAATTTGTTCTATTTCATATATATATCATTGAATACGAATTAAAGATAGATTTTAAAGCATAATTTCTGATTATAATTTTACCGGAGGGTAAATATAACAGAGTAAAATAAAATGATCACTGAGAGTTGAGTAAACCACCGGTAGTTATTCGTGCTCTCAGCCATGTGCCATAGTGCTCAGCAAACTGACAGTTTGATATACTTTTGACGGCATATTGACAAAACGCATTTAAACAACGTCTGTACATGGACTTGCTGATTCCAGAACAACATATGCTTTAACCAGGTTTTCTGGACTTTCAAGGGGGTTCATTGGCGTTAGCCGCTGGGAATATACCCACTAAAACCCTTCGGTTTTTTGTCGCCTTCCTGGGAAAACGCGGATCCGCGCATGCAATCACCGCATCACCCCAACGACCGGCCTGGCCTGGTGGTAAGCCGGGCTCCGTTCGAGCAACCTGGCGAGCTGCCTTTGTAGTCAGCCGGGCTGGTGCCATGCTTTAGAGTAGCGGTGGTTCTTACCACACCCACCACTTCCTCTTCCTTACTTCCACAGTTCAGCGCGACTCTGAGCAAAGTCGGGCAAAGTGTGCTGTGCAGTTTTCTCCATCATGCCACACTCATGGCACTATCCGAAGCAATCATGTCCGGACAGCACCTGCACAAGTTGAAATGACAGGGAGCCGTGCCCACTGCTGAACTACGCTTAAAGGGTCGGGTGGACGGCGTCTATGATGTATTGTCCATAACGCTCGTCTACCAGGCCTTTAGCCCAGCACCGCACCAAGGCGAGCTCTTCTCCTCTTCGTCTCCACTTTTGCGGAAATTGAAGTCTCACCTCTCGCCTTTCTCACCGCTGTGTCTCTGTACACAAGGAGGAGTTTTTTTTTTTAAGTTGTATTATTTTTGTTTTGATTTGTCCTACTAACATGTATTCTGCTTACCGCATTTAAAAAAATCTTGAGCCTAATTAATTTCTATATGAGTCACGTGTTTTAACTTAACAACATTATTCACAGATGCCAGGGCAGAAACTATGGAATCCGAAAAGGGAAATAACTAAGAGTGACATAAAAAGGCCTGCTTATACCTATAGTAACTTACAGTTTTCTAAAGGAACACTTGAGATATTGTTGTAGGTATGTTGCCGATAGCTGTGATGGTATTGCGTAGCAAATAAGAAAACGTTTTTTACTTTCAATATAAAATATTGCTGACTGGATGTTTTTGTAATGCTCTATTTATTATTAATTTTTTTTTTTGTCATTTTAAGAGTTAATTTTGATTTCAATTTTAGTGCCACGAGGTTTGTGAGGAATTAAGAAGTAGAAAATGGAAAAATTCTTGATACAACTACTAAATACTAACTTTTAGCTTTAGGGGCTTGTATTTGTAATCAAAGCACATCAACTCCATTTCAGTGTATTATTAAGTGTTAGTTCAAAACCATTCCAAGAAACGATAGCGCTGCAAGCGTAATATTTGTGAAATGTATATTATTTATATACTATTAATTATGGTCAAATTTACTTATTACGTTTAAGAAAATAAACATGTTTATTTATGTATCGTGTACATGTAATAAACTTATTAAAATAACTTTTGTATTTATTGAATCTTAAAAATTGAGACTACTCATGGCGGTCGTTTTTGTTACAATATTATTAGTTAATTTTATCATCAGTGCTCATAGTATAAAATTATGAAACTTGGATCATCATAACTGATAAATAATGAACAAAATTAACTGTTGATTTTGCCTTTATCTACACACCTAAAACTGCTAAATCCGCAGGTACCTAAAAACTACGCATAGAACATTATAATTAGTTGTTTTTGTTATTAGTGTAATAGTTAAAATATTTTATTTCGAATATTTGCCAGTCTGTCTCATATACATGCAACCTGCGCAACTGCGATTTATCCGGTGTTCACTTACCATCAGGTGACCCTGTAACTCGTTTGCCCTCTATTCCACAAAAAAAAACATGCATCACATCAATTTTAACTACAGGACGGTGATTACATTTGATATGGTAATAACAATTTTTTTTTGCTAACATAGGTGAACCAATTTTGTTAGTTCCGAAATTAATTAACTAAAAATAAGAGTTATATGTCATCCCTCTGAAGTATTACAGTACTCAAAATAGTTTATTGAAAACAAGATTTGTGTAATCAGCTTCAGTAACTGGTTATGTCGCAGAATCCACTTTTATCGCTATATTAATATGTGCAAAATATTGTTAGAATCACATTAGTCTCTGTTAAACATGAAAGAATACTACTAAATTAGTTGCGGGTCTTGGAATTTCGAAATATAATACAATGTACTAGGTTTGGTTTTGTGATGACATTAATGTAGTTAAAAGCTATTTAATTATTACACTATTTAAATTTAACAACAACTTAAATTTATACGGAATAATAAAACAACTAAGATAAGTAACGGAGGAGGGTAGTTTATTTACACCGATTGCTAAATAAGCGTGACGCGAGCGCGACTTTGGGCTCGGGGCTGAGTGCCCTCAGCATTCGGCCTAAAACGCCCTGCCAAGCTCTAAAAGACCCTCCGGCTAACTAAGTCTTTTAAGAAATTACTGCACGATCTGTGACACATACATAATGAAAATATTTTATAGGACAATACTATTGTTTTTGTCTCACAAATCACAGTATCACTGAGAAGGTTCTTAAATTTGAAAGGTTAAGAAAATCCTTAATCACCACTGACAGACCTATGTTTTTAAAGGGATTTTAAAGAAATGCTGCTTTCAGTCTGGAATAGTTTGGATTGTTTTGATAGACTTGAGTGTTGGAATATGTGACAACCTTTTAGGTACTTTTGGCGTTACAATCTTATCAGTGTTAGGATTACATAATAAATTTGCAGGTTTTGATCTTGTATTGCCTGCATCAGTTTAATTCTTCATGCAGGATAATGGTGTTCTGGATCCAGTGTTAATGGTTGATCTGTATTTCTTAGGTATATTATTTAATACAACACACTCGTCTTCATAAATGAGCAATCCTTTATAATGTGATTTTGCAACACTTCGAAATATTTCGATATTTGTATCTTGCAGAACTATAATTAAAATATCATATATCATATCTTCAACACCGTTATCACCTGTATCTATTACAGTTTTAGGAACAACTATTGGGGATCTCTCGATTCTAATAGATGGTGATCGTTGGTCCTGATCCAATATTTTAAAGCCAGGAATACAATCAATTTCATCTTCAGTCTTATCTATATTATTGCTTGGATTATTTTTTTCTGAACTATCTTCATTTTTACCAGTATTGTCCTCCGCATAGTCAAAGTTTGTTTCTAGAAATTGAGTTAGTCTATCAAAACTGTTACAATTAATATCAGGTATGTTGTTACCTTCAATGTTTCCTGTAGATGCTGTTGAAGAATACAACGGTTTTTAACTTTTTTTAAGTATATCATTAAGAGACATATAAAAAAATCTCATTACATAAGTTAAAAGGTACAATAAGTTTAGAATTTGTTCTCTCGGTTTTCACACAATCTTCCAAGTCTTCATAACTATTAGTCAAAACAGGACTTGCACAGTTTTTATTCTGAAGTCTCATTTTAATTTAACAATTATTATAACACCATATAAACTATTTCCTGGTACTTTCATTTGGTGGAGAAGTCACCTAAACAAACTGCGTGATCGCATAACATCTTTCCCCAAATAACTTTAAACTATTATTTATTTTACGTATAGATATTACTTATTGCTGGTAAATAATTTTTACTCTTGTATTATTTATCAAAATACATGAACAGAAATAACATGAAATTTAGTAATCGGCCTGAATATGTAAATAAAGGTCTATGATACTCACAGTTATTCTTGGCATAGTAATATCGTGTCCAAGAAGTTGGAAAATTGGTCCTAAAATCACACAACATAAGATTGAAGTTTACGCGAACGAAGTCCTAGGAAAGGTTATATTATATAATACATACTGTCTATCTGTAAGTTACCTTATCATACCTAAACTGCTAAACAGATTTTGATGAGTCTTGCTATAGAATTAGAAGAGACATTGAAAATGGACACAAGCTACTTTTTTCGTGAAAATAAAACTTCACAATGTTAAATAGCAGGTGAGAGTTTGTAAAGGACACCAAGCATTTCTCAGATCCATATATTACCCGCGTGTGCTGGCGAAATGCTTAGCGATACGCAAATACAATGCCCGCGGTGGTCCCGGTAGCATATGCCTGTCTATTATACATAAATCACAATAAGGCATTTTGTGAGAAAAAATATAGAAAATTAAAAGAGATATATGGGCATTATAATTGGGTATGTCATATTAATCCTTACGGATGAGAGTTACTAAAGAAGACACTTTTATGAAGATAAACATCGCCTCTAATAGCATTTCACGTGGAAGCGTAGGTTAGGCAATAATCAATAAAAATTCAACAAACGACTTAGGTTATCCTTTACGGTAGGTTGTCATGTAAATAAATGATTTAAGATCTGATGATGGTGTCGATCTAAGATTGGGGAATTAGGCTACTCATAGTAGTCATTTTACGCAGATACAATCGTGGGCCTCAAACAGTATATTTGTTAAATGTTCCACTAATCATCATGGAATTTTGCATACACTTTGGCAAGGGTACAGATAAGGATACTGCTCACCTTCCATTTAGACAAGTAGTATCTTAAAAATATTTAGTTCCACGCGAACAAAGTCGCGGTCATAGCAAGTTCAATATGTTTAGTAGGTAAATTTTTAGGACAAAAAAATAATTTGACAAACATTTTATCACTGAGACTTTAAGTTCGATATACCTATTGAAACGATAGAATACAGAGTATCAGGATATTGAACACAAATGTAAAGTGCTATTAGGCCAATATGGTTGAAAAGAGTTCTTCAATAGCAAGCTAATATAAATAAGAAAATTCATCTGCAGCTGGTGCGGCTGATGCGTCTTGCGCGCAACTGAATAACTACATAAACGACTTATTGTATACATAGTGATAGTGTAGGATCGCCGATAATAAAGATACGTTGGCCCGATTGGTCGGCAACAAGTGCACGGTTCATTGAAAAATTCGCGCATAAGTGTGCTGTATTTTTTTAAGGTAAGGTTTACCGTGCCGGCCACAATATCATGTGATGTTAAGTGACGATGAGGCCCAAAATGGTGGATACGTTATATGGATAAGCCTCGTGGAGGGGCTGGCTCTCAAGTGCCGGAATACACCTATAGCTAAGTATTTGGTGGCCGATTTTCAACTTAAGGGTGGTAGCTATCTAAGCGAGCATTAGAAAAAGCCCTACCACCATGATATGTTTTCATCACGATGCTTTCCTTCATCGAAAGCTCAAGCTCATTGTAGGTGAATTCGAATTCACGTCCCTTGTCATGGCGTCCGTACACACTACCAATAAAGTTGATGTATGTATGATGAAGTATGATCTCTCATCTAGCCCATACTCGGGGAATGATAACGGATATGTATTTTCATATAAAAATCTGGAGAACACATATAGCCCAGACGCAGGCGGAATAATTGTAGAGATATCATACTTATGGGCATCTATGAATTTTAAAAAATCAGGTCATCGTGGGAATTATTGTATGTTTTTATAATTTTTGGCTTTATGTGGATAAGAGGTAACTCATATAATTTGCTATGACTGAGTAAACAAGTGCATTCCGTCATGAGGAATTGGCTTGATGTGGATTCCGTATCTATAACTTGTAGCATATTTGACACAAATGTGGCGATCAACCTATTTGATGGTAACCTCTTTTATATGTCGATTAGAAATACAGAGAAATAAATGGAATGAAGCTTCTCTTGTTATACAAAAATGATATGTTCTATTTTATTTCTAAATAATATTAAATTATAAATGTTATTAGAAGGTTATAATACCCTCAATTGGTGACCTCGACCATATAGTAAAACTCCAGTAATATAATAATTAACATTAACGGTACGGTAGTCAGTATAAAGAAGTGCAAGAGAAAAAGTGCCACTTTATTCTCTACAAGTTTCCTCAGGCCAGTTATTCGTTGATTCGGAAACTTGCAAGTATCAAAGCAGAATGCCTCAACGTTCTACAATGTATGTCATTAATATTTTCTTCGAACTGCATCGCCGCACCTCTATAGCTTCATAGTAATTCAACTTAAGTGACTCCCCAAAGACTCATTTCAATCTTCAAGAATGTTCCAGAAATATTACCTAAAAACAGTGTAGACACATAATGACACTTAAGGAATTACGTAGACCTAACTAGAAGATGATAAATTTTAAACATCTGGATATCAGTATATTTCGAAAAGGAGATGGCGATTTTACAAGTCCGTCTTTCTAAATAGTTTCCACTCAGTTCAGGTGCTAAGTCATATCGTTCATGTTTGTGTTCTTTAAATCTTTCGATCTTAGATTTCTCTATTGTTCCTCATAGCGGTTTCTCCTTCTCCGTAGGAGGGTGGTGTGGTGGTCAATCTTTTTGTATGTAACCTTTTTTATATGTCGACTAGAAATACAGAGAAATAAATGGAATGATACTTCTCTTGTTATACAAAAATGACGTGTTTTATTTTATTTGTAAATAATATTTTAATATAAATGTTATAATCGCAATAGAATGCTATATCACTCTCTAAAACATCCGCAATTTTATTTTCTACAATACAACAGGGATCAAAGTTAAAACTACTTCTAAGCCAATACAGTGACAATTAAATAATAATTCGCCGGTCTTTAATTTAGAAGACAGTTTGAGTAAAAATGGGAAACGCAATGTTTTTAAACTATTGGTTAAAATAATATGACAGCTTCGTAAATCGTCAGTGTTGCCAGGCCTGCTCATCGCTGACTGAACGAAAACAATAGACTTATTTATTTAAAGATAGAAGATAGAAAAGTCGAAAAAAATCTAATTAAAACATCATGTCTATTGAAATTATTGCAATGAATAAAAAATATAACTAAAGTATATTTAAGTGTACACTACAGTTCCGATGATTTTCATTAACGTTAATAAATAATATTGATCTCTATTGAATCTATTGTACAAAAATGCTCTGCAAGTGCGCCTTTGCCGACCCGACGGCCGACGTCGTCGCCGCTATGCATCGTCACACAATAATCTCACATTTTTCTATAAAACAGTAAAACACTACACTACACTATTTTGTGTTTAAATTAACTTCCTCCAGAGTAAAACTAAATTAGATATTTGTATAACATAACAAGACATACGCGTGTACCCGACAACAATGCGTACCTACTACAATAACATACATTGAAATAATTGGCGGCACTTGTGCCGGTACATATATATAACGTAGCAATTTTGAAAATATAACATGAAATAGTTACAAATGCAGCCTGTACTTGAAATATAAATAATATCAGTAAAAGATCTGTCTTCAATTACGATAAAGATTATTTCAGAATCATACTTTGTTCTCCTTTGCCTCGCAGGACACATTTCGTTCGCATTTCCCTGGCACTGATGTTATTAGACCATAATTTGCAGCTAAAACAATGTTTACTAGATCTCAGAAGATTCGATATCAAAGCGAACAAAGTTTGTGAGTGTAATACGTAAATTGATACCGACAATAGCTCTGATTAGTAATAAATTTTCTCAAATACATTTTATTTTTCGAAAGCAGTACTAGACGCCTACGCCCGCACGCCCGCACGCTCGCACGTCCTCACCACTTCGCTGTTTCACACATCAACGTGCTAAGGTGGTACTGCGATGGCAGCTGTGATTTATTTCTGCATAAGTATTCAATGATCAAAGTTTAACTCGAGGTTGTGATGCGATGACACCGAATGTGTCAGATATATCATAAGTTTCCTCGTTACATTTTATTATATTGTGTCATTTCGACATGTCAAATCAGTATCTATTAATATTTTCAATGATGTTTCAATAATGTTCGATAATAATACATATTTATTGGACATTATGTTGTTATCGTGTCTACAGAAAAGATAATAAAACAAAACTAAAATGGTTATATATTTTTTAATTAAAACTATAATATTACGCTGTAATTTTTACTTCAGTAATTTAACTTGTTTAAAAATAATGTATTTATTTAGATAATTGCTATTAACTAATACAAGTTTATAGATTCATCTGTCACAGTTCCTTTTGAGAACTTGATCCGTCGGCGACCGATTTACATAATGTATATACCTATACCTATATATATATATATATATATATATATATATATATATATATATATATATATATATATATATATATATATATATATATATATATATATATATATATATCTATATATATATACTGTAATATATATAATATATATTGTACGTAAACATAGCGCTGTATATGCATAGCTATAGCTTTGTAATATTTCTAAAGTCGTGTACTTTCATTTTTTTATATGTTGATAGATTTCAATATTTTTAGGTACATTGTGGCACGTGTATTAGCGCCTCGAACGTCGGCTCTCTTCAAAAATAAACACTTCACTACTAATAAGTGCAAAATGTTAAAACATGCAACAAGTGATTTAACTACCACGAATTAAATTTTCCAAATTAAATATTTTGTAGATTCAATTTTGGGATTAAGGTTCATCTCTTTATTTATAAGTAACCGAGTTTCTACCTTGAACTAGAAAAATGAAGTTATAATTATTATATTATTACCTTTGACCTATTGATTGGTTAATAATGTCTCTTAATAATAGTGTATAAATGTGTGCGTGTGCTATATATAATCGATGCAGTCGCAGGTAGTGTACGGCGAGCTTTACATTCGGTTCGAGATCCGTTTACTCGTCACCGGGATCCTTATCCCTGCGTGGTACCCGGAGACGAGTGGGCAATACGGGGGTGCGGCAGTGCCGGGTGTGGGGGTCTCGATGTGCGTGCGTGCGTGCGTGCGTGCGGGGCCCGGTGACACCTGTGCACACGCAGGCTGTGTGACGTGGCGGGAGGCTCACAGCGCGCACGCTGCTGTTGGCGGCGCGGCGGCGAGGGCGAGGGCGCACAAGGTGCGGGGGTGCGGCGGTGCGGGGGGCGCGAGGGCGGAGTCGCGTCGCGGCGCGGGCGTCGTCTCGGGCCGCACAGTCGCCGCGACGTTCGCTTCTGAAGCGCACGCAGCCCAGCGTCACCAGCACCCGTCATGAGCACCGGGAAAAGAAAGTTGTCGTTCCTTGGATTCGCCCCGCAGGTTAGTCCCGAGAGCCGCCGGATAGATACGTTTTCATTTCCTTGTTCGACGCGAAATTCGATCGATCCATAAATTTGATCTTCGATATATGAAAGTAAAAAGCGAAAGGATCTGAAGCACGGGTTCAGGCGCCGAGACCCTTCCTCGTCATCGGGAAATGGTCCGGTTCTACAGAATATCTTACTTCTTAATATACTTGAGAAAAATTCTCTAAAGGTAGGAAACCAGTTGTCGCCACTCGTCTTCGCTAAATTTATCAGTTAGCTGCGCTGACTGCGGATAAGATAGGGCGCCGCGCGACGACGGAGAAGGTCACGCGACCCTCTGCAACACGGTGCGCGAGGCGCTCCGTGCAACTCCCTTTTCTTTGCTTACTTGTCACTGCTGAGCCAGTAGGTATACTGAGACAGTCATTCCAATAACATTGAGGTCATGCTGCAGAGATATGTGGGGGTGTCGCGGAACCCCTGCCGGAGTGACGGCGCGTGCTGTCATCGCTACTCGCTACACAGTAACATGGGATGCAGTAGTGAGATCGTCCTCGGAAACAGATTATGCTTTTTACTTGTATCTCATTTAATTCTACTTAAGTATTAGATCGTAGTGTGCGGCTTCGGGTGTAGCAGCACAGTACCATTACTACCGCTCAAATTCCTTACCCGATTAGTTTGTTGTTAAAATCACTACAGTAGTAAATCAGAACTTGTAATAGGTTAGTTTTTCGGCGGCCGCCCAAGCCGAGATTCGGCTACTCTGGCGCCCTTATGCTCGTTGCCTCGAGGCTGAGTGCCCGCGGCATTCGCTTCAATATATTCGGGGACGCTCTCAAAGACTGTCAAGATAACAACATATGCCCTTTCGATAAAATAAAACCAGTGTAACAGTGAGCCGTTGCGCCGGAACGGTCCCGGACGGTGATCCGGTACAACCTTGTACGATTCCGTAGAAGATAAGGCGGCCAGACGATAATCTTTAGATATCGTTATCTGCTCATAGGCTTGTAACGGTAGCTCGTGCGCACGATCCCTTAAACCGAACCTGCACTCGGCTGGCAGTCGCCATTACTAATCACATTTTGTTACATGATAAGCAATAAAGATTTCCACGAAAACTTGTGTATATTGGCGCGCTTAAAGTCATAAGGTATTTTCTTCAGCTAACCAGTAGTAATGTAGTACAGAAACTAAAAGATGAGGTAGTGCATAATAAAACATACAATACATAAAATCAAATAAAATGATTCTATTCGTTTACTGTGGACATTTCACATTCACGAAGATAACCTACCATTTGAATATTGAGAACGGCTGTAGCTAGAGGCCGTACGGACATTTTCATGTGTTTTGATTTATTTTCATTCCTACTTACATCAACATACCCTAAACAATTTTATTATCATAGAAGTTATTAGTGATGTGAATGTATATATATATGTATATTATATGTATATATATATACATGTCTCGGCTACTTGTGTGGTTTTGTTCAGACATGCTTCGATGTGTCGCGGAGAATTGACGATCGCTCATAATATATTGACTGATTGCAACTTACATAATGTAATTGTGTCTCCGAACTCCTGTAGCTCTTATACTATAAGAATGTAATGTAATTATTTACACTTGAGAATCCCCACAAGTGTGACTAGATATCCCGTGAGGGTGTCGAATATGTCATTGCGAGGTTATGGAATGGCGGTGGGTGGAGGGCAAGGTCGCGCTCGACACCGCTTTGACCGCTCCCGTGTGAACCGCGACAGAGGCACTCGCAGTTGCACTATACTCAGTTCATTGTTTCTGTCAAATATTATTATATAATTATGTCATGATGAATGAACGCGCCTAATCCGCTGCACCTCTACTTTCGACTCGGGTTTATTACGTCGGAGCATAGTCGCTGGGTTGTGCTCGATGGGACTCACGCTGACGTTTCGGAGACGATTCCTGCTCTAGATAAAGTAAATTCATCACTAGTTACAAATTCGAAACAAACAGTATCGCCTCGTAGATCGCTTTTTGTTCGATAGCAAATAATAGTAATAAGTATAAACAATCAGAATGTTAGTAGATAGCGAGCTGTAGAGAGGAGGAGCCGGTGAAGCCTGACGGACGGAGTGACGGAGAGTGACGGACAGTAGCCGCGTGTAAACAAACACTGCACTTGTCTCACGTCTCGTAATCACACGCACGTACTGTACATACACACACTGCGACTACTTGTACGGTTAGATACACATGTCCGATGTGACACGGTTCAGATAAACCTACTTAACATATTACTTTATACATATTATGAATGCTGAAGGACATATAGGAACTTGGCTCCGCAGTCCGCCCGCAGGCACGGCCGGATCATTTTTATTAAAACTCTGTTTAATTTCTGATCTTAGTCCGATTTAATATTTGATTCGTTATTATTTTGCTTATATTGTGAATATAATTAAGATTTCGAAGTCTATGCTAAAATACTGTACAGACCGAACAAATTTTCTCTCTGCGCTCGAACTTTCTACATCTTTCTTAATAATCCTTACAATAGAGTGTATGTTTTTGAAGAAAAGCGGCGATGAACGGAACCGAAAGCACATGTAATATATCGCGCAATCATGGACTGGAACCAAAATGATTCCATTTCCTAGACAATCTGGATATATCGGTGAAATGTACCGCGTAGAATTCATAAAACAATTTGTGGAGGGACTGGCACTCAAGTGCAACTGCTGGAACACACCTATTGGTATTTGGCGACAGATTTTCAACTTGTGGGTGACAGCTAGTAAGGCGGGCATTAGAAAAAACCCTACCATCATACTATGGTTTCCTCACGATATTTTCCTTCACCGAAAGCTTCAAGTTAATTGTAGGTCATTGAATTTTGTTGTTTGTTACGCTTTCACTTCTAAACCGCTAAATAGTTTATGATGACTTTTAGTACAGACATAGATGGGAGCCCAGAAACGGTAATAAGCTACTTTTTTTCGCGAAAATCTTATAGGAAGTGAGAGGAAGGGAGGGATAAACTTTGTATAAACTTTTTAATGCGGCATCCGATTTGCTTCAATCTTTAAAGAGCAGGAGCAGAATCGCTGGTATAAGCTAGTAATGAAATATACCTATATTTAATATTATAAAGCGGAAAAATTTGTTTGAACGCGGTTATCTTAAGAAATACCAGTCGGATTTCAAAAATTATTTTTATATTTGATAGAGTAATTATTAAGGAAGGCTTTAGGCTATTTAACATCACGCTAACGTCAATAACAGTTAATCTGTTTTGAAATATGTAACAAAAGTTATCAAATAATTTTTAGTTTCACGCGAACAAAGTCGCGGGTACAGTTAGTATATGTATATTCTGAATTGTTCGTGTAAGTAAATTTTTCTTGTTGAGGTAGCATCTTCTACCGCACACCTGATAACATTAAAGCTATATGAACTTTGGCAACAGCTGCATGGAATAGGAATATTATTGTACTCACGTCTTAAGATTTTTGAGCGACGATGCTCGCCTTCTTCCAGGTGGTCGTTTTCCCTGAATTTTCCCTTGCATTATTAACTGGAGCAACTCGTAGTTGCCAATACGCATTAAATGTACAAGGTACTGCAACATGCACTTTTTAACATTATAAAATCTACACATTTTCGTTTACCACTGGCAAAACTCTTCATTGGATACACTATATATCCATGATATTTCGTTGTTACATTGCGTTTTGTTGCTTACAGTCAAAGTTCTACTTACTTTTGTTGTATATTTTATTATATTTTGTGTGTAGTTTATAATTGTTATTATTTTTTAATATTGTTTTTAGTATTATAGATACAGCTATATATACTTAGATGTATGTAGAGCAAACGATAATCGCGACGCGAATGAATTAAATACGCTTGTTCGTTCTACAGACGGCGGGCGAGGACGAGCTCCGGCTCGACGAGGAGATGGATCGCGTCGTGTGGAGCGAGGGGGATCCGCCTCCGGGGCCGCTGCTGCCGGCGCCCGGCTCTGAGCCGCGTCGGGACCACGCCGCGCCGCGCCCAGGTACCACACCGCAACACACGCAAACCACTCCACCTGCCTTGCCATCACACACACTTCTCACTTGGAACTTCTCTCTTTCCGCAGGACCAACCTCTAATGATGCGGACCCTACACCGCAAGTGAGTACAACGACAACTTTGGAGGACAAGAGGTCGGTATTGAGTCGTTTTTATCCAACAATGATGGTCAAATGTTGAACAGGTGCCAGAGAACGGAACGACGGAAGGAGTGCGTGAGGAGGATCGGCGAGTGCAGTTCGATGGGGACCGCGGGCCGCACCTCGAGCCCCCGCATCCACCCCCGACCGACGCAGACGTTGAGCGGGATGCAGAGCGGAACGCGTCAGTACTTGATTCTATTACGTTTCTGTCACGTCCGGGTGCATCCGGGTGCTCTCCTGCCGATTGGCTCCTTTACTACGTAGTCAAAATGCACCAGAGGGCGGAACGGAGGGCGTGATGTGAGCGGGCGGGGAGCGGGGGGAGATGACGCGACGTCACGTGCGCGGTCGCGGTCAACTCGCGGCGCTACCAAAATAGTGCGTCCACGTGACGTTGGCATCATAGTGAGCCACCGTTTCTCGACTCTCACCTCGGAACCTGTGACAGTTCATTAACGTGAAACGGGAATCGAAACTACCGCCGGTGAACTATTCAATACGATGCGGTGACTCGTAATCGGCACAAAAGTTTGCTTGTCTATCCGGCTAGTTTTAACTGAAATCATACGAGATTATCTTCGAAGAACTTGAGTTCGCTAGCCTTTGTTGTTTCATTCCGAGCTTATACATCCTGTTTTGAATTTCTTAACAGTAGGTTTTAGTCGTTATTGTTGTGCCAGTTTGCTATACAATAGTCGAATGCCGTTACATTACACCACAGATTTGACATCATAAGCTTGATATATTTTCATCTCATGTTATTTTCGAGCAGAACGTCTGTATCTAAGGGATTTTACGAATGCTTAATATTGTAATACAGTACTCAGTTGTTATAAGCGGTAACAAATCAGCGTAAAACCATTTCATTCATATGTGGAAGTTCCTGCGTTGCGGTGTCGCTCTGTCTCTCTGATCACATATGATTCGAATGCAAACAAATTAATTTTATTTTAATACTGGAAAGTCTAACAGTAACATGTTTATCGCAAGTGAGTATCGCTTTCAGTGTCGCCATTAATGTTAACGTCTGGACGATCACCACGTTGAATGGCGAGATAGAAAAATCCACTACAAAGGCGATTGGACTACTAATAACTTACTACTGGTTCCTTAGGAATATTAACAATTAGCCATAAAATCATTCTGGACGCATGGTTCTCTCGTTGAAATATATTGCTTTTATTGTTTAATTAACTTTAATATTTGAAGTATATTGTTAATAAAAGACAAGAAATTGAAATAGTTTGTTGTTTTATAGGTTAATCCATTGTATATCATACTAAACAGGTCGCGTCCATTTCGTACGAGTATTTGTGTTAATCATAGAAAGTAAATATATAGCGTTGCTACAATGATTTCATATAACTCTATTCGCCTAATGCAAGCCAATAAAACTTCCTACCAATATTATTTTATCCCAACTATTCGATATTCATAAGGATTTATAGGCCAATTTACATAAAACCTATAGCTATCTACACCTTGCTGATAAATCACTCCACCTGCCGGTGGAAACCGTATGATAATAGTAGTAGCTAGTTTTTGAATTTATCGCGTTCAGACAGACAAAAAGACATTACTTGCTATAGTTAGATGATGGTATGGTACAGATGTTAACATGTATCTGAGTAGATATAACAGGTGCAAGTATGTTTACGAGAAATGATGTGCGCAGGCGCCACACGTCAGGGTCGCTGCACCCTCTCAAGACGCGCAAGTACTCGCTGCAGCAGGAAACCGCCCCGCCCAGCGACACCGACCACTCGCATGACCACCGCAACGAGGACCAGCGTGCTCTGCGTCGCCACAAAATTGATCCTAAGGTCGGTATTTAAAAATTCGAGCACCGCGCAACCCTTTGCTATCGAGGTATCCGCGGTCGTTTTCTACTGTGGAACCGTGGATGTTACAGGGGTCCACGGTGCACGTTGGCCGTAAGGATGGCGGTGACGAAGTGCGTGACATTCTTCCGGATGCGACCTTCAAAAAGATGTACGACCACAGTCCTCATGCAGTAAGTGTTGTGACTTCTGAACTCCTTCCCGTACCGCATCACCAAGACATCGCCTTCTGACTGTGCTTTATCTATCCATGCAGGTTTTCGTGCAACTGGACGAGCTGTTGGCTACCGAAGACGGGGATTCCGAGTGGAAAGAAACTGCTCGCTGGATCAAGTACGAAGAAGACGTGGAGGAAGGATCAGCACGGTGGGGCCGGCCACACGTTGCTTCGCTCTCGTTCCACTCGCTACTGAACTTGCGCCGCTGTCTTGAAACTGGCGTCGTGCTACTCGATTTGGATGAGAAGGACCTTCCTGGCGTCGCTTACAGGTGAACCCATATCCAAGTACCTAACCTATGATCGGCTCAACCTCAAAAGGAACCATCATGAACATACGTCTTGACGCAGGGTGGTGGAGAGCATGGTGGCCGAGAACCTGATCGAAGAAGACGATAAGCCGGTCGTGATGCGATCTCTGCTGCTCCGGCACCGACATGTACACGATGACCGAGGTTTTCGCTTCTCCATCAGTGGTAAAAAACAGACCCCCTACAGTAGTCTACAGGTGAGCGCCTTTAATGGGATGAATACTTTATTACTCTGAGGTTTTCGAAAGACATATTTATATAAAATTACAGTAGATATGCACACGAGAGGATTTGTGAGATCCACAACAGGGCGGAGCGTTATCCGAGGTCACGAAAACATGGTCATCAAGTACGGAAGTGGAGTTAGTGCTGTTTGTAAAAGAAACGTAACATTTTGCTCATAACAAAACAAAGATATAAAAAAAGATAAACGAAGGAGATAATCTCAGGTGTCAGATAGCGAGTCACGTTTATCGACATTCGGTGCGATAACGCGACATTTTGTTTCTATCGGTATGTGCCGTCGTGTGTCAAACATTCAAGGTCATCTTGGTGCGATGGTTCCGCGCTCTTACGTAAGACGGGAAGGGTCGCGCCTCACGGCACGTGTGCGGTCTACGTACGGGTACTCACAGGAACGCTGTTACACAGTCGCTGCGAATGGAGGAGGGCAGCAGAGGCGCTGGCGCCGGTGTGCGGGCTCACTGCGCGGTGTGCTCTACTACAGGCGCCTGCCGCCGACACAGCATCCACCACTTCGTACGGATACTCTCGGCCACTGTGCCAGTGTGTGCTTCCTGCTCCCGTTTCCGTTCCTTCCCCCGACAACAACACCATCACCGCCACCGCGTCCCGTAATGTTACAGTACTATTAGTAGTGACCACTCGTAAAATCAATTGGTTACGTCCGGCTACCTCGCAACTAAGGAATGCGATGGCCGCCGTTCTCATACTCATCGCACCGTATCGTGCACCCTGAGGAGTCTCAGCCGTCTTTCACTCTTGCTTTAATACTTACAAAACTTGTGCGGGTCTCACCGTGTGACGTGTCCCGTTCGAGCACCTATAGCCCGCCCGCCCACTCCTGTCCTCCCTAATGTGCTAAACTTTTTGAAACACTTGTATTATATTCATTGTATATGTGGTGTGCTGTGTTTGTTACTCAGCTCACTATAATAAGGAATTAAACATACGCACAGAACCTGTCGGAGCGTCGTCGTCGTAGTTCGCACGCGCTGCCCGCGGAGAAGGAGGCCCGCAAGAAGCACTCGGGCGCAGGACTCGAGCAGCAGGAGACGGAGTACCGGCCGCGGCAGGACTCGCAGGAAGAACTGCGCCGGGGGCACAATGAGTCCATCCTGAAACGAATTCCTGAGGACGCAGAGGCGACCACTGTGCTCGTCGGAGCGGTCGGGTTCCTCGACCAGCCGACGATCGCATTCGTGCGGCTCGCGCAGGGCATTCCCATGCCGTCGATCACAGAGGTGCCTGTGCCGGTCCGGTTCATGTTCATTCTGTTGGGTCCGAGCGGGGCCGACCTCGACTACCACGAGGTGGGTCGCTCCATCTCGACGCTGATGTCGAACCCTTCGTTTCACGGGATCGCGTACAAGGCGGACGATCGCCGGGAGCTCCTCTCGGCCATCAATGAGTTTCTCGACGATTCAATCGTGTTGCCGCCTGGTGACTGGGAGCGCCAAGCTCTTTTACCCTTCGAAGAGTTGCGCGCGAAGAGCGAGATGATCCGGCGGCGGAAGCGAGACGCGCTCGAACGCAAGCGACTCGCCGCCGACGGAGCCGCGCCGCCCTCCGACGAGAAGAAGGCGCTGCTGGCGGCGGAGGCCGGCGGTTTGCCGCCCGACGAGCCCGACGACCCGCTCTCGAGGACCGGCCGACTGTTCGGAGGTGAGTAGGCCCGGGCAGTGCGACACGCGCAGGCAGCGCCGGTGCACTGACTGAGCTCCGTCTCGTGCCGGCAGGGGTGGTGCGTGACATGCGGCGCCGATACCCGCACTACGTGTCCGACTTCAGGGACGCTCTGAACGGACAATGCGTTGCAGCCACAATATTCATGTACTTTGCTGCGGTCTCCTCGGCGATCACGTTCGGCGGTCTGCTCGCCGACAAGACGTATGGCAAGATAGGAATATCAGAGACTCTGGTGAGTAGTGAGCGGTGCGCCTGCACCGTCCGCGTCACGAACGTAGCTTCACGAAAACTGTATATCATTTTTACACTTAGTCTGTTTCATTGAGTGGGAAAAATAATAGTAATAATTATATTATTACGTTACCTGCGACAATTCAAATTATAAAACAATACAGCAACACTTCGGTTTAATTAGTCGTTTCTACTAAACATAAACATCATAATATGTGGTCATAGGTATATGATATGACATTATAGTACAGTATGAATAAATGTCTGTGACCGAGAGGCCGACTGAGGTATTAATCCGTTATTTTAACTCGTATTACACCGTGAAGGTGTTTCCAAATATTTTTAAAGACAAAAAGCAACAATAAAAGATTGTTCACAAATTATAATAACATATATGTGCAGGGCTTATAAAGAGTGATCAGGGCGCAGCGCAGGCGCGTTGTGTTCACCTCGCATTATCTCTCCTAATTCTACTGTAATTTTATTGTTTACTAGCTTCTCGCGGGTAATTGAACTAATCATAGAATTTTTTATTTTTTTATTTTACAAGGCACTGATACAGAGATGAGATTAAATACAAAAGCAACTTAATTCTAGATATCATTTTAAATCCCATACCCTATGACATTAGTGCATAACTTACACAGTTAGGAACTTTTATTATGAGTGAACATGAACAGAATAAAGATTACAAAAATTGTAATATTTTTACAGAAATTATAATATTTTAAAGTATTTTGAAAGTAAATGTACACAAAACAAAAACTCTAGTAAAAATTGGAGATGTAGTATCAACCAGTTATGTAATAAAACTTTTGAATTTTACTAAGCTATTGTAGAATATGTCGTGTTGAACATGGCTTTCATTGTAGCGCCTACACATTCTATAAATCGGATTATTCTTTGACACGTTATTATTACAAGCTGGTACACTAAACAATTGTTGATGTCTTACGGAGCGTGTAGGCACCTTTATATTGACCTTGCTCAGTAACTCGCCACCGAGTATTCCATTGGATATTTTATGAAGTATACACAGGTCAGCGACAATTCTGTGTTCGAGGCTTTTAAGGTTTAATTCCTTGCGTCTTGCTTCGTAATCTGGTAGCTTACGTCGGACTCCAAGCTTACTGCACAATGATCTTAGAAACCTTCGCTTCGCGAAGATAGACTTATAGCGATGCTACGCTTAATAGATCTTTGAAGAGTTATAATTCCGTGCTACATTGTATTCATATAACTTTATCGGTTTATGCAGCGTACGTCATTAAAGCTTCCAGTCGGTATAATTTTTTTCGACTCCTTCAACATTAATCGTTATAATTTAGCCGCTTTCATGCAGTCTTAACAAATTATACACCTAAACCTTCCTCATGAATCACTCTGTCTCTTGGTGAAAACCTGTGCCATTTGTTATACTTTCATAGCTTATGATTCTGTTATGTAACATGAAAATAAATAAGTAAATGAACAAATGATTGAAGTTCACAATCACATTTAAGTATGAACCCTATCATTGCTACGACTCATTTTAATTATTTTATTGTTGTACAAAACTTCTATTAACAGAACAGTTTTATAGCTAAATTAATTATATTCATTTAAAGTTCTTATGAATCTATCTAGTCTTTGTCATGGTGACATTTTCACACGAACTCTAATAGGAGGTGTTGTTGTAATTGCGAGGCATTACTGCGCTGTTTGCTCGTACTGGGTATTGGTATGACGAGTAAGGGAGCTAGTGTCGTGTGAGGGTAGCAAGAGTAGCGAGGGTCCCGGGTTGCAGGTGTTCACGAGCGCGGGAGGAGTGCTGTTCGCGCTGGTCGCAGGGCAGCCGATGATGATAACGGGCGCGACGGGTCCGCTGCTGCTGCTCGACGAGTCGCTCGCCAACTTCTGCCACGCGTACGGGTTCGAATTCCTGGCAGCGCGCATGTACTGCGGCCTCTGGATGATAGTCATCGCGCTCTGCGTCGCCTCTGTCGAGGGCAGTGTCGCGGTCAAGAAGATAACCAGGTGACTCGCGTTAAACTACATCTTCCTTGAAGATTCGCTTCTTAAATAGTTTTCACTCGACAACTTTCGTACTGGTCGGGCGTCTCTTCAACGTGACGCCGCGCACTGCTCGTCTCACTAGAGTAACGCATGCTAGGATGTTCCATTAGACATGTTTTCAATAGACATATAGATTTTATTGCCTATAAATAAATGAAATTATTGAAAGTATTTGTTCGCCTGCGCAAGCGGGAGCAGGAATCTAGAATATAGATCCTTCCATATTAATTGAACAGTAATGTCGTTCGATAAGGAATACAATTGCTTTAAAAACAGAATAATTTTAAGTTCACAAATACATTATGATCTTTGAACATAAAACGGATAAATTCTCTGTTCACTGTGTTAATGAACTAAAAAGCCGGTCATTGTGTTAAATATTTCTTTACACAGTATATCTCTTCTTTTCTGATATGTTTTGTAAGAATCGATGACAAACGAAAAAAAAAATACCCTAAAGGGTGTAAAAATAACGAAGTGTAGAGATTTTTGTCAATCGTCCAAGTAAGTTCGGTAACACGGCCAATAAAAATTGCCCGCTTTGAGATATGCATTGAAAGTTTGGACGAAAATATGCAATGAATTAAAGTAATACATATATACATAGCATACAATACATAGAAAAAACAAGTCAGATTCATATTCTCTTAACAGATTTGGTCGTTCTAATATTAATGCGAAGTGATCAACTACTATGAGGTTAGTTTACTTATATTGACAGCGAGTTAATAGTCTGGGACCCGGCGCCGCGTTACTTAACTTTCCAACAGATCTAATATTCTCTTTTCGTGAATGCAAGTAATATGGTGTTCGATAACAAGTGTTAAATCCGACCATCCACTCAAAATCCTTAAAATTAGCTTATTCATGACTTTTTTCTCGTAGAGGATATATATCATAATGTGGGTAAAAGTTTTTTGTATGGAATTAGATTTTTAAGCCTTATTGAGCTGATACTAGATTCACAAAGTGGATGCGAGAGGCAAGAAATGCCGCTACTCCAAATTCCACTAACATTGCCACTTCATGCTGTCACAGACGGCAGAAACAATGCAAATAACAAATTATTAACTGTATTACTAATTATACTGTATAATTACATTTGATAACTAACTATTGTTTTATTTTTATATGCATAGATATACATTTAAATATATAAAGATTATACTCGCCTCATAAAATAACCGAATGAGAAATATATACAGGGACATTATGGAAACGGGTGGTACTCTCGAAATTAGTGAGTATTTTCTGAGATTTATTTAAACATGGACAGGTTCACGGAGGATATCTTCGCATTTCTGATCTCGTTGATATTCATATCGGAACCGATAACGAGCACCGTGGCGGTATATCGCGCACATCCGCTCGGTGCCGACTACTGCGCCGGGGGGAACTCCACCGTGTCGCCGCCGCTGCCGCCGCCGCCGGGTGCTCCGCCCCAACCGAACACTGCGCTGTTCTGCACGATGCTGACGCTGGCCACTTTCATCATTGCTTACTACTTGCGTATATTTCGCAACGGAAAGTTTCTAGGCAGGAGCGTGAGTATTGGAACCGAGATAGTGCGAGAGCTGGCCGGGTGGCGTGCCACTCGGTCCGCTGAAACAGTGTTGCGCGGGTGCAGGCTCGCCGGGCGCTCGGCGACTTCGGGGTGCCGATAGCGATAGTGCTGATGGTGGGCGTGTCGTGCCTCGTACCCGTGTGGACGGAGACACTGCGCGTGCCCGCCGGCCTCAGCCCGACCGCGGAGCGCTCCTGGCTCGTCCCCCTCAACCCCGGCCTTGAGACCATCCCCGCGTGGGCTGCCTTCGCGATGGCGCTGCCAGCACTTATGGTGTACATTATCGTCTTCATGGAGACGCACATCGCAGAGTGAGTAGCGAGTTACGAGTTAGGACTGCGGGGAGTCAGAAGCGGAACGGGTGCTGCCATAAAAATGTCTCTGTCGACAGGCTGATCATCGACAAACCGGAACGCAAGCTGCAGAAGGGCAGCGGGTTCCACATGGACATCGTGATAATGTCGGGTGTGAACGCGCTGTGCGGCATGTTCGGTGCGCCCTGGCAGTGCGTGGCAACCGTCCGCTCCGTCAGCCATGTGTCTGCACTCACCGTCATGTCGACGACGCACGCGCCCGGCGACAAGCCGCACATCGTCCAAGTCAAAGGTAAACTACACCCTGAACTCTGACTCCCAATGCTAGCTCTTGCGAGTACGATGTTCTGCTAGCTACGGGTAGCCATATACATAACTTGGCGCATGCATCAATTGCGAATAAGAGACGAAATAATATATTAATCGAATTTTAATTTCCTTTCACCTATTTTGTGTCAGTTCCAAAAGTATTAAACTGTTTTGAAAGTGGCTAACCGTCCTAATAGCTATTTCATGGAGTAACTAAACAATCTTATATAAATTTATTCCATTTGAAAATATTGTAAAAAAATAATTCAACTTTCGACTCGGGTTATCTTTTAGGGTGGTTTGTCAAGTAAATTGATGAAAGATGGAAAGAAGTAGGTTATTGAACTGTATATTTGTTAACTGTTCCTCTTATCATCATTAAATTTTGCATACCTGTTGTCAGGGATACAATGAACAATACTGTTTGAAAACTATTATATTTTTTGGTTCCAAGCGAACTAAATCGTGGGCACTGTTAGTATTGAAAAATCTAACTCCACCGTCTAAATATCATGTGTGGTATATTTATAAAGCATATAGATTCATTTATATCAAACGTGGTATGGCGGACATGGCATCCAGGTAGGTAGACACTTCCTACAGTTGTAAGCGGATGCTCTATGCAAGTTGTATCGGAAATAATATTTGTTAATTGCTTTGTGTCATGGCTACTGCTTATTGTGTCATCTCGACTTAGCGATGTAAAACCGAGCGAATTTTTAATATATAAGCATTCAGCATTTTGTATCTGAGGTATGTTTTTTTTGTTGTTTTAAATGAATTACTTCTTAAATACTTACTTAAATGTGGGAAGAAAATATACATATATGTATATTGTATGTGCATCATATAATAAACCTGTAACTAAGCCAAAGCTGTACAATAAATATTCCTCCCAATTATAATTTGTAATGTACTTTATATTATCGATATTAATAATATTATAAGTAATTTACTTATAATATCATTGATCGATACAGAGACCAATCTTCTTTAATCCTGGTTATCGCCCTGTACGCCCTGTACGCGCATCACTACTTGAGACAGATTGTGATGTAATTTCCCACTGAGGTAACTAATATTTTAAAATAACATATACAATACTTTAATTCTATAAAGCGATAAGTTTTTTTGCCATAAAACGGTACATTTTACTCGCTAAATAACAACTACATAATATATCGGGCCAGCAGGTTTATAAATTCGTGTTGTCTATTGTAAGGACCGAAAAGTATTACAAGAAAAACTTCATAAACTATTTATTAATTGTTTGTGCACTGCAATTTTTTTTAAGTGGAGTTATTTTGGGCAATCGTGATGACCGGTAATTTCGACGGTTTGACTGCGTTGTAACGTTCCAGAGCAACGGCTGACCGGACTACTGGTAGCGATCCTGGTGGGACTGTCGGTCCTCGCTTCGAGCTGGCTACGGCTGGTGCCTATGGCGGTGCTGTTCGGTGTGTTCCTCTACATGGGTATTTCTGCTCTCGGAGGCATACAGATGTGGGACCGCTGCATTCTACTGCTGAAGCCGGTTAAACATCACCCGCAAGTGCCGTACGTGAGGCGGGTGAGTATCGATACGTGCTTGCGTGCGTGCGTACGTGCGGACGTGTGGACGTGTGGCGTGTTGTTGCAGGTGCCGACGCTGCGGATGCACCTATACACGCTGGTGCAAGTGGCGGGACTCGGGTTGCTGTACGCGGTGAAGTCGTCGCGGTTCTCGCTAGCGCTGCCGTTCTTCCTGGTGCTGATGGTGCCGCTGCGCATCGCGCTCGGCTTCGCCTTCACTCCGCTACAGCTGCGAGCTGTAAGTTCCGCTTCGCAGTCTCCTTTACGTAATGACAATGTCATTGTGTAAAATTTACTATTTTTATAAATTTGCGGTTTGCGTATTGACAGTTGGACGGCGCCCAGAAAGATATAGACAAGGACGACGAGCCGGACTTCTACGAGGAAGCGCCGCTACCGGGTTAGGCGGGCGGAACGACGCGGAGGGAACGGAGGGAGGGAGAGGCCGGAGTGCAGGACGGGGAGTAAAGATACGGCTACGCGTCAAAACGCCACGTTATCACACATTCACAGAACACTGATTGATGGATATTCCCGCGTGTTATTATAATACGCGCGAGTGTCAAGTTTAAGAACGCTACGTATGTACAGACGATCCCACTTGTAATAACTTTTGTACAGGAGCGTTAGATCGTGTCAGTTGACGTGCGTCGCTTCTCATTAAGCGTGCGACCGATCTGTTCATCACTGAGTGACGCGATACCGCGCCCTCGCCCTCCGCGTGACGGCGTGACGCGTTGCGTGTGACGCTTGCACCTACCATTAGCTATTTTAAAAGTTACTACATAGATGTAGTATGTCGCTATAGAACTGGAACGTATTCGTATTTACCAATGTCAACGTGTCACAGAGCCAAGGCTCATAGTTGTTTGTAAAAACATAAGTTATATATTTCTCTATACATGTATACAGATGTCGTAGTTGACCGGTGACACATACGAGTGAGTGAAGCACTCGATAAGAAGCTCTGTGCTTTTATTTTGGATTTACTAATTTTTACAGTAAATAAAATGGTGAACTCACCATTAAGTTTAACTCGTATGTTTCACTTGCATTATATTGTGTTAGTTTAGTATAAGTATATAGAGTAGGGTATCTCCCCGCGTCTACCCTTTCCGGCACAAGTAAGACAGTCCAGACGTTTAAATCGCACTTTAATACGTTTCAATTAGTATTAATATATGTGCGGGAGTGGGGGAGCGAGCCTCACTCGTGTGACGTGACCCCGCGTCGCATCGCGTCACGTCGCGTCGCGCTATGGCGTAACTGCTGCGTAACATTTTAGGATAGTTTCCAAGAGCAACATTTCGGCGCGCGTCTCTTACTCTGCCGTACGCACCTGTGAGGGAACCTCACTGCCCCCCACACCCCCTCTCCCGCACCACACACGATGCAGACGCGGATATACACACCACCAGTGCCAAAGGTTTATTTTAGTACTGAGCCCACAACTAAAAATTCGCTCATCTTTATATGAATAATAACATACAATATAGATTGTTCAATGTTATGTTAAGAGTACTACAGTTCTGTCCCACGATGCTGCTGTCGCCAGTCCGACATTTCATACATCATTTTTCATATAACATGGGTATTTCATGAAGTTTACATAGTACTTTCTTACCGCATCACGACACCACATCGCGCAATTAACCCATTTTGCAGCATCATGGACGGAGAGAAGGGACGTATCACCAATTTGGAATTGACACTGTACAGCAAAAAAAATGGGTAAAAATCATCAAATATATTTGCTAAACGAAGTAAGTCGCGTTTTAGACCCGTATTTAAGTTATATATTATAATAAATAAATGATATTTATAGATATTGCCTATATCGATGTAATTTATATAGTATGTATACATTACAGGAGCTGGTACTAGGTACAGACAGCTCTAAAAAAGATAATAAACTTTTTTTTTTACCATAGCCTAACCTCGTGATTTGCAATTTGAAATGTGGCTCCTGCAAGCTCTACTATACGACACTGCTCGTGTCGAAAGTCTGTGTTATATATAATCCGTTTATCCGATAGGTAATATGTGACAGATAATTTTTGAATCCAGTATTGTTTATATAAAGTAATTCAGGCTTTTCGGAAGCAGTCCAAACCGAGGTCCTCAATACTCGCCCCAAAAAGTTCAGTAAAGGTGTCGAAGCCCTTAAGGCTAACAACGTATGTCAAATCAAAAATAAAATAAAAAACAATATGTCTAAACAAATCTCGTTCATCACTTCAAATTTTAGTCATGGGCTCTCAAATAATATATAAGTAATATTAGTAGACAATAGGATGGAATAACATAGGAGGCGGAACGGTCGCCGTCGGCCCTCTTGCGGCTGTTGCACCTTAGCGCCGATCACGACTGTAGTTGACAGTATTATTACAAAGTTGATAACATAAAGATGTGAATGAAATACGATTTCCTTATCGCAACAGAAAGTATAATGAGTATCTCGTGGTCAATAGTTATTGCACAATATTATAAACTAATTGTTACCGTGTCGGTACCACGTCTCGCAACCAGTTGCACCGAGAACTTACCTTAAATGTTCCACATATACTTATTAATTGCAAGTCTATATTGTTAGCTACATATTATATTTGGCAAAGTCATCGGTGAATGTTGCTACGTTTTCTTCCCTAAACTTAGATATGAACTAATTATGTAGTTGAGAAAGTTGTTGAATATTTTATAAGATTATATTGATATTAAAGGTGACCCTAAGTAACTTCGTGGCCTTCGGGCGGTGGCGTGGCTCGAGGGTATCGGCAGCATGATGCCGCCTCTGCCAGTACAAAACGCCCGGTAAAAACTTAAACCATCAAAACATTATTCAAACGTAACCAATGTTTATGTGCGTTAATAAAATTAATTAGGAAATGTAAACAGCGATAAACAGCAGCGCGATGCACTGCCTTGCTCTAAATATTCTTGGGCTGTTTGCGGCCCTTCTAAGATAATATTATAGAACCCTTATAGAAAGTTAAGTATTTGTCTGAATACATTTTTCTCTATTCACTAAAACTTCGGTCGCTGTTTAAAAAATATTTAGAAATCTTATCGTGTTTCCGATTTAAGTTTGAAGAATGTAACGGTAATATTATTAAAATTGTATGAAAAATGAACGCCGCGTAGTCGGTTGTCTACCCGCGATCCCGCGACGCCTCCTGCTTCGGCTACCTTTAATATCAACATTAGTATTTATAGAGGGCACTGAAGATCTTCGGTAAATCTTTTAAATTGTATGTGGTGTATTTATAATTATTAATTATTATTTTTAATATCTTAATCGAGAATGAACCACTCGAATCTTTCTTTCGCACCATTTAATGAACACTCGGTTACGTGGTGTCCTAAATCACTGTACCTAAATACATTGTAAATATTTTATATATATACACATGCGACATGCGTTCATTCGTTCTCGCAGCCGAATTGAGCCGAAGCGGTCGCCTCAACTTACATACAGGTCATAAGAGACCAATAGTATTTTTGATATAAAATATTTAATAAGTGTTAAGTTTGTTAAATGTTTATTGAGGTTGTTAATAAAAACCTGTAAGTAATAGTTTTTGGGTTTGATTTATTGTGTATTGCGTTTTCGGTAAACCCGGGTCCGTAGAAAAAGATTCGCACAGACGCACCGGCAGCTCACCTGCAACCGGCTGCGACGTAACTCGGGACCTCAAGCGTTGTTAAACATTTAAAAAGAAAAGTTATAGAACAATCAGAGCGAAATAACGAGAGTGGTTTCAAGGTACACGAAGACCTTCACCTCGATGCGACCGACCGACCAGCCGCGACCAGACGCGACCAGACTGATTGACAACGAAACGACGGCCGACAGGTGAGAAGGTACTTGTTGCCATTACTACTAGATCCTTCGGGATACGTCGCTGTGCCACTGACACTGCTGATTCCTCACTTTTTCTGACGTTATATGAGCTGAGCGGGTCTATTCTGTTTCTTATATCTGTTTCTTAATAACGCTTCACATTGATATACAATTTATATATAACATGCTCATAACAAGCAAAACAGTACTACATATAAATAATTTAAAATTACCTAATGATTGTAATAGATAATTGTGTTGAATGGAGTCAACAATTTACAACAAGGTGGTATTACTGTAAAGTAATCTCGAAGTTTAACTCGAAATCTAGGTCCACAACTGCATGATTGATATTGTTACGTAACCTCCGTAACATTTTATTTCTCATGCTAGAGCATTTTGTATATATAATTCTGACAAGACTGAAGCGTTTTAAGATCGGTCGAAAATGCAACTGGCTCCCGCGCACTAGCGGGCGCGTGACGCCACGCGCATTACCTTTTATAGCATGTGCAAACGTCTCAAAGAAAGGGTTAGTTAAACCTTAAAAGGGCGCCGCGTATGTCCGAAGCGGTGGCTTTATGAGCTCCGGGAAAAAAAAGATTTTTATTTTGTAATTATCCGCATATTGTGCGGGAAGGACTATCCCATTTCAAGTGCAAAAGTAATAAACAGGAAGTAAGCACCCAGCACCCAGTATTGAGTACCCCCGGATCGGACTCTTCACCAAGCGTATGATAACGCCGTGACCGAATCACAGCGTAGGGTTATCTTCGCATGGGCTGCATGTCCTTTGCCACAAATGCCTCCGATACAAATATAATATAATTATTTCAAGCCCTAAACGTTCATAAGAATTCAATTGTTGTTGTGGAGTGGATGCAATATGAACACGTTACAGATCCTGTTCCTCCACCCTATAGGCGTATAGGCGATAGAACAATGACGTGACTTTAGTGGGTATTCCCGGCGTTTCACATCGGGTGAGTTCCATTTACCGCTCCCAGCCTATCAGGGAGTAGGTGACTAAATTCATTTCTTCCCGACAAAAATATAAAATTGTCCGTTTGTCACGCACTTGAGACACGTAAAAGTCATCAAGTGAGTGAAATCACTCATAATACTCTATTTTTCATAGAGATAGATTTCTATCTTATTATTATTACAATGTTTTTGTCGTGTATGTCGTGCTACTGCCGGATTACCCACTTCGATTGTTTTCTAAATAATTTCAATTTCATTTATAATTCTTGTGTGCTTTTTTATAATAATGTCAAACAGATACAATAAATATCAAAGTCTATACATATAATAAAACTGCCAAATGTTTTATCGTTAACTTAGTTTGAATATTATGATTGAAGTGTACTTTGTTACAGACTAGCTGCGCCCATGTTTTCGTATGCTAATAATAATTTAAGTACTTCTCTTCTGAATAAAAACTGCTCAGTGTCCTTTGCTGTACCTACCCTTTACGAAATGTTTGCAAAATTTCGTGATGGTCAGTCGAACAATGAACAAATATACATTTTTATATGTAATATAAATATATATATATATATATATATATACTATCTTCTTCTGCATGGAATTACTATTTTCAATATGCTATTTTCCCCCAAATTTCATCGATTTACCTGACAGGCTACTCTAAAAAATAAATAAAGTTAGGTACCATATGTTTATACACACTTCTTAGCGATATAAAAAGATAAATAACAAAATTATATACTACTGCATGGTTTCTTAATTTGTAATTATTGTTAAATAGCGTATCAATATAGAAATTTACAATTATTTGGTACCACTTTCAGAGAACTTAATTCATGCAAAGCCGAAAAGTAACTGACAGTATAAACAAGGATAGTAATGATGTATTTGGCTGCTGGGGCCCCAATGTAGTTTTTCTTTAACACGACACTCGGGTCGCGGGTTAGCTGTTGTTCGATTCGAATACATTTCGTCTAGTGAAAACCACCCGCTGCGTCACATTTAAGTATTCTCAAAATTATCAGCAACATTCTGTTTCTATCCAAAAAATCTAATAATTTGTGATTTTACTCGACATATCATATAACATTTATGTAGCATTTCGCTTCGAATTGACATAGATTCCTACAGAGACAGATGTCAAAATAAAGAAGCTATATATGTTTGGATGCGTAATCTATTTTAAATCGATGATAATTCCTAAGTTACTCATTTAATTTAAATGATATAAACTAACATTTTGTCTAAATTAAACATTCAGGATGATCAATAAATTAATTTACATAATGCTTAATACCATGCTGATAAAACATCTTCGCAAATTAACTGTTATATCGGAACAAATTTGTAAATCATAAAAATAGTCATTGCAAGTAAACCAGAAATGTTTGTAGTTATTTGCTATCACCTGAAGCCTTCTTCAGTGACAACACTATAAAATGTATAAATAATTAAGATTAAGATTAGGTACAGGTAGTTTTTAAATAAGATTGTATATAGAGGCTACATAGATACCTTTTTACCCGACTACGGCGAAGCCAAATGGAAGGGGAAGGTAGCAGTCTATGTATGTATTTACGTATGTTCCTCCGTAGCGCCTAAACTTTTCATCTCATTTTGATGAATAAGATGTCAATCGATTCGTTATTATGGCCCGGGTAACAGGCTATATGACGTCACATGAAATTGTATTTACCGTCCTTTAGAGGACATAAAGCCATGAATTAAAAGTTTTTTTTTTAATAATATCGTGTAACGTATCAAATGAATGGATCTCGTTTCAAATATATATTGTCAACTTTTGCTCCTGGCTTTGCTTGCCTTTACCCTATAACTGGGCAAAATTTCTAAAATCAGGTTTCAGATGCGAAAGTCTAGAAGAAGTGTGAAATCTGTTCCTGATCTCTGACAACACGGGAGTTTGCAGTGTCGCCGTGGTGCATGCATAATGTGTAGTGTCCGCCTGTCCGGTGCTTATCACCCAACGACTCTTGCTAAACGCCTCTCTCGTCGTGACCTGAGCCTTCAGTTAGAATTGAATAAAAAATTGTTATAAAATTATAGTGATTATATACCATAGGTACGTAATGTAAATACACATTTACAAATTTCTTTAACAAAATTTATTAATAAATAATCCAAATTACAAGGCTGCACTATGGATAAGCTGTAATTGACGTTGGAAAACGTATTTTAGGTTTACGTTGCATTAAGTAGGGTAAGAATATTAGGTTTATTTATTAACCTTTCTGGACCCGCGGAAACGTTTTGCAGCCCTTATGAGTCAGCGCCTTTGATGGAATTGGAAAGGCTGTGAAGTTTTATTATTATTTATTTATATATCAGATTATAAAGATCAATTGAGTATAACTAAACACAAGGATTAAATTAATAAAGTAATGACTTAGAGAAAAAAAAATAGTACATTACTTACAATGTAATAGAGACTAGAAGCTAAATAAAATAACCCGACATTATCATATGACGACTAATAGCCAATAATAAAAGGACTGACATACAAGGCTATGAGCGTTTGTATAATTGTATTAGGACTATCGCGAACTCTACTTTCTGTGAAGGCAATTTCCTTAGCTCAGATAAAAATCATCACCAGAGGTAAACGCAAATATACAAGATGCACTACAAAAACGTGGAAGTTCCAAACGTTACTATATTGAACACGTAAAGCGCTAATAGTTTGTTTTCTAAAGTTAACCTACAGGCTACTCGTGTAGAAACTTTGGCCGTATGCTTTAAATAAACCGATCTTAATTTCTTCACTACAACGAGCAAACCTGTGTGCCAACATGTTCCCCCTAACTGCGAGCACCGGCCGTTCTCTTTCAATATCGTTATCATCTTTTAAGTCAGATGTGACAATGTGGCCAAGATATTTAAATTTGTATGCTCTGTTTAGTGGAATATTATCTTCTTACTAGATTTTACGTGAGGCTTCGCTCGCGTTAATATCGATTTTTTCAAATAATTCGGATAACGCCAGAAAAAAAAACATACAAAGTTTATCCCTCTATTCACCCCACTTCCAATACAAATTTCGCGAGAAAAGTATCTCTGTCTCCTGGATCCCATCTATATCTGTACCAAAATTTAGCACAATCGATTCAGCTGTTTAGAAGTGAAAGCATAACAAACTCACTTTCGCATTTATAATATTACGTCTTAATCATCTTATTGAGTAAAACAAGTTATTTGATATGTTAGATAGTTATATTTATTTAGTTCTATTGAAATCTTTTGTGACTTTCACATTAATAACATTATAATTTAATTTAAATGCCTTAGTGACTTGTTTTATTCCATAAGATGATGAACTTTTTTTCTTACCTTTATCCCGTAGTCAAGTTACGGTTTTTTTTATGTTTTTATTTATTGGTAGGTACTAATTAAAACGTTCAGTATTTACTAAAGATATGTTTCTACTAAGTAAAAGTTTGACACATGTTTATTCCAAGCTGAATTTCAATATAATATTACCATGTACACCATATAGGTACATTATTAAAATAATTTGCACACCCAGACGACCTTCTGTCGTAACAAATTCAAATTCTACACCCTCTCGGTATGTTCGGAAGGCTTTCTTTGTCGTTTAGTGAACAGGCTTTTTTATATGATCTGCGGAGTTCTATATTGCGTTAACCGAGAATCCGAATCCGAGAATATTTAAGGATCCGGTATTACCATTTCATATGCTGGAGTTCCAGAAGGTCGTCTACTCTCGCCCACCCGCTTCCTTCTGCATATCAATGACATGTTGCCATTGGGCAGCATCCATTGCTATGCAAACGACAGTACCTACCGTTCATGGGTGTTATTATATCAGTAAGCCTAACAGTAGTAGGAGAGCAACAAAAACGTATCGTGAGGAACTGTTCGTTGAGGTCGATCGGGCTTTGAACCTCTGATCGTCGTGGGAAACAAAAAATCTGGCCGAGTTCAACGCTAATTAAACTCAGGTTGACTACCAAAAATCTCCTTTCACCCCACTCCCATCTCTTCAGTGCGTCTCTCTCACGATCCATGACAACCTTAATATCCTAGGTGTTGATATTTGCAGTGATCTCAATCCTAGAGATCACCTTGGGAGTGTCACATCCAGCGCATCACGAAAACTAGGAATCCTGGTCATGGTGCGACGGTATTTCCCGCCCAACCAGCTGTACCTTCTTTACAAGGCTCAGGTTGGGTTATATATGGAATAGTGTACGCATCTTTGGGACAGTTTCGCAAAATACCTCCTAGATGCCCTGGACAGGCTGCAACGACAGGTTATTCATATAGTAAATGATTCAGTTTTTACCAAGAACTTGGAAGCGCTTCCACTGCGTATAGCCTCACTTACCGAGTTGTATCATCATGGTGTTTTGAAGCGATGATAGAGGTAGTATGTACGGACTCCGCGTCAAGGGACGTGAGTTCGAATCCACCTACAATGAGCTTAAGTTTTCGGTGTAGCAAAACATCGTGGGGAAACCATAGCACGGTGGTAGGGCATTTTCTAATGCCCGCCTGGCGAGCAACCACCTTCAAGTTCAAAATCTGCCGCCAAATACCAATAGATGTGTTCTGGCAGTTGCATTTGAGAGCCAGAACCTCTACAGGTTTAGCGTGTATGGCAACTTGGGCCTTATCCTCACTTAAGATCAGATGAGATTAACTGGCAATAATAAAGGTAATAAAGAAATAACTTGTAGGCGGAGTATGTACCGGTGAGGTGGTCTCTGTAGTAGAGGTGTTTACTGGGTTAGGTTAGGTTGGACTTGTGATAATAAACAGCGCGAGACGATAGCGGCAGCCATTTCATTGTATATATGGACACTATAGTGACATTCTCCGTAAAACACAATTGAATCTATAAAAATTCGAACTTATGTCCATCGATACGGTATTCGTAGGTATATGTTATCACAAACCATCTTGCTTTCTTTACAGCAAGAACCACCATAAACCAAAGGGCTCATTTTCATTAGCCGTTTTAGCCCGAATACGGGTTGCAGGAGATTTCTGTTCACTCATGCCATAGGAACCGCATGCTGTAATCGTTTTCGTTAATCGATATCGCCAGCCGATTTTAGCACAAAGGTATGATGTTATTTTGAAGCACTAGCACTTTTTACTAGTAGTTGATCATAAGAATATATTTGTAAACTTACTTTTAATAAACGGAAAAATCGAATCTAGATAGTGAGCTGAGTAAATTATAAATATAAAGGTTGTTACAAAAACAATTAGTAGATTGAAAGTATTGTATTATAATATATTGAAATATACTTTATTTAGTTTTTAAATCAATTTTGTGTTGTATTAACGCAGTAGGATAATCAATTACCTTATCATACTCATACTGATATTATAAACTCGAGTTTGTTTGTTATACTTTCACGCCTGAACCAATTATGATGAATTTTGGTGTAATCATAGATGGGAACCTGGCGATAGTGGTAGGTTGCTTTTTCTCACGAAAACCTTATTGGAAGTGGGGTAAAGGGAGGGATATAAACTCTTTATGAAACTTTTATTACGTTATCCTAGTTATTTGACAAAAATAATATTATAGCGAGCTTAGCCACACGTAAAATCTAGTATTACTATTTATGAAACTTCAAACTTCTCAATACAAAGGTTACTGCTTGAACATTTTTTAATATTTAAGGTTTTAGCGTTATGGCCATTATCTCATCTGATCTTAAGTGACGATACGACCCAAGTTGATAGACACGCTAAACCTGTGGCGGGACTGACTCAAGTGCAACTGCCGGAACGCACGTATAGGTAATTGGCGGCAGATTTTCAACTTGAGGGTGGTAGCTAGCCAGGTGGGTATCGAAAAAAGCCTTACCACTATGCTATGGTTTCCTCACTATGTTTTCCTTCACCGAAAACTCAAGTTCATTGTAGGTAGTTGGATTCGAACTCACGTCCCATGACGCGGCGTTCCTACAAAGTACCACTGAGCTATTATCGCTGTTACACTTTAAATCTTTAACTTTTAAACATCTTTAAATTATTATATTTTACAACTTTTGAACAAGTAAACACTAATAATCATTAAGTTGTTATAAAACAGTGATTGATTAGAAATTGTATTTTCTGTCTCTTGTAATAGAAATCATAAAGGTTTAATGGTTAAATGTAATCTTTCTTTGTTTACGTCGTATTAATGGGCAATGGTATCGTTTCAAACTACCTGAGATTCAAGGTCAGCAGTCTTTCTACCTAAAATACAATAAGAACCAATTCTTTTATATGAATAATTGTTTATTAACTGTTGAGCAAAGGCAAGGTTGAGGTTGACTATAGTGTAGGCCCTTCAACTTGTGTTAATTTTAATTTGAACTGTTTTCTGGTTTATTGGATTGCTCTGTCTTAGGTCCACAAATACAGTAACTTCTTTGTTCATACATTTCATCGCTTTTTAAAACATTATTTGACACATATTATAGAGTATATAACATTATATATTAAGGTGAAATTTATGTCATTTCAAACTTAAGAAAGTTATTAACATTCCTATCAGTACAACATCCATTCTAATAGACTTGGGTTTTATGACATTAAACGAAAATAGGGCAACATATTCAAAGAAAATATGTATTCAGCCGGCAGACTTCGGGCGTTAAGCAAAACGAATCGTTTTGTGGATATAAGAACAGGACATAAATCTCTTTGTTATTGTCTTTTGTGCAATATAAAATAAACGAGGGACCGAAACCTAATTACTGTGTTTGTATAGATTATAAGTTATTGCGTTATGGCTACAATCTCACCTGATGTTAAGTGACTATGTTACCCAAGCTGGTAAATACGCTAAACCTGTGGAAGAACTCTGCCTTTCAAGTGCAACTGCCGGAATACACCTATTGGTATTTGTCGGCAGATTTTCAACTTGAGGTTGGTAGATTGCCAGACGGCAAGTGTAAATTTATATTTACATGTAAAAATGGATATTATAAATCTATTTCACACTACATTTATGACAGATATACTTTCACAATGAATCACTGAACTAAAGTTAACATTAAATATAAATAATTTTGTGATCTAAATTTTTTTTAAGCCAAAGATTTAAAGATTCAATTTCCTATAAAATATTTATTTTGAGCATCTCTACTGAGTACCCGCACCACGCTTACTTTACACCGACCGATCAATTTCATCGGTTGTTAGGCCGCATGCCGTACATCGACCGATATATAGATCCAGCATTTTCAGTACACGAAAGCCCGATGCGGGTACTCCCCGCATTTGGTGTATCAACTGAGTTATAGACCAGTGAAAATGCGCCCTTAAAGGCGTGACTTTTCAAATTAATTATATATTGTTAATCTAGTATTCCTTAATCGTAGTTAAATCTTTGTATATGTCGGTGAATTTTATAAAGAACTAGTGACCCGCCCCGACTTCGCACAGGTAGCTCTAATTAATCATCATCCTCAATATAACCATATGCCGAAAAAAAAACTGTGCTTTGTTCAATACTAAATTACAGGCGATTATCTGTTGGACTAACCTGAAGATTACCTGAACAGTTCAACAAAATCGGTCCAGCCGTTTTGAATCCACGGGGAACATTATATCCATACTTACAAACATCACTTTTTATATATATAGATGATATTTACATGATAATTATGTACTGAATACCCAGACGATCTGGGATCGTAAAGAAAACATTCTTGGTTTAATTAAGACATCAGTCACCAGCGGCGAATGCGAAGCGACAAAATCAAAATCTACTACCGGCGCGGTTGTAACGCCCATAAGTCATATATTGGAGGCCTGGGAGGAGTCTCAGGATGCAATCGGTGTGTTCTGTGATTTATTTAAGACACCGCATTCCTTCTACAAAAACGAGCAGTTCGAGCCATTTACATTATGAGTTCTCGCGAATTATTAAAAGATAAGTTTTCGAAATTTGGTATTTTAACTTTGCCCTCTCTATATATTCTTGATAATATAATGTATGTCCGCAATGACTTACAAAAGCTAGATTTCGTTATAGACCACCATAATTTGAATACTACAAATCGCGACAAACTGGTCACTCCCTATTTTCGAGTAAGTAAGACAAAGTTAGTTTAGTTTAGGTAATCGTGTGAAGTTTTATAATAAAGTCCCTAAGCACATTACTGAATTGCCGGACCGTAGGTTCAAGAACCATGTAAAACGGGTTTTGATGTCAAACGGCTATTATAGGGTGGATCAATATCTGAGCGATTGTGATGTCTGAAATTGACACCACTCTCTGTACATCCGCTAATAACTACGAGTACTATTAGACACATTAAACTATTATATAAGACTTTAAAAAAGAAAGATGCAGATCGAGTTTCTTGCCGGTTTTTATCGATGACTGCGTTATTTTCCGAACCGGTAGTAGTTTTGACGTTCATAAGCGCCTTCTTAGGGCCTAAATTCAATAAAGATTTTTGATTTGAAATGATTATTTATTAATTCTATATTTATATTACTGTTTATGTATAATAAGTGCGAGTAGATGCATATGCCAAGGTAATGGTGCAGCCGGCACCTGCATGCAGTCTCGGACGTCATTTGATGTGTCGTCCCACATACGAGCTCAAGTCGCGGAACCGGTTTCTCCATATTAAGAATTAATTATTTATCATTGAACATGTTTGAACCCAATACATACGTACTCCCTCGTCTACTTTATTACTACAAATTAATATATATCTACATCTATAATAATATTATAAAGCGGAAAAGTTTATTTGTTTTAACGCGCTAATGTTAGAAACAACAGCCAACAAAACGTCGGATTTTAAAAGTTCCTATTGTTTTTAAGCAATTTATATTTATCACGCTAGCAATAATAGTAGCAAAGCAATATTGATAAAAGTAACAAAAAAGGGAAAAAAATATTCTTCCTGTAGGCTTTCTTCGCGTGCACTAGCTATATTGTTAATATTATAATATTCTTATGTTATTTATATATATATACTTTATATTAAAATAAAGCTTATATTTTTTATTACGTTATCAAGCCTTGGGTATAAAAATCAAAATCCAAATTGTTCGTAAACTAGCAAATATCAAACTTTTTTCTCCTGTTCCGGAGGAACCCTTTCATTTTGTAGAATAAAAAGTATATTTTTTTTTTTTTTTTTTTTATACTTAAGGTTTAGCGTTATGGCCATAATCTCACCTGATCTTAAGTGACGATACGGCCCAAGTTGGTAGACACGCTAAACCTGTGGAGAAACTGGCTCTCAAGTGCTGCTGCCGGAACACACCTATTGGTATTTGGCGGCAGGTTCACAACTAGAGGGTGGTAGCTAGCCAGGCGGGCATCAGAAAAAGCCCTACCACCATGCGAATTTAATTATATTTAATTAGTTATCATCGTGTCAAATTTGACCGACATATGTTCGGTACTTTCAGAGGGATGCATGTAGAAATAGACAGTACAGAGATAGAGAAATTAAGAAAAAAGTTGTGTAATTATGTCTTATGCTTCTTATTTCATAATTTGGCTTACTATTTAATTTAGGTTACATTCAATATCAATTTTAAGTAAACGTCATTTTATAACAGTAACACAAGACGTTAAATAGGATCGCGGTGGGTTCAAATGAATCTTAAAATTAACAGAGTCGCATTTGCCAATATAATACTACACTGCAACCTATATATTCCAATATATTTAGAATCAGTCTTTCAAAATTTGTTTGTATGAACGTGCTTATCTTAGGAACTATCAAACAATGTACAAAAGAAATATTGTTCCTTAGTAGATCTAAAAAAAGTTTGCAATAGCATAATGCCTATCTGCCATAAGCCACAATGAGATATTTTATGACAAATAGTATTGAAAATTAAAAAGCGATATATGGTCATTATTATCACATTTGGCATATTAATCCTTACAAAGCAAAGTTACTACCTAACCAGAATAATGTTATGAAGACAACCATCGCCCATTATGGCATGTTATTTGAATGCATAGGAAATATTGAGAAGAAAATTCAACATTCGACTCGCCTTATCTTCTATTCTATATCTTCGGGTATAGTAAATTTATAATGTAAGATCTAATTTAACTTAAGATTGGGGAAGTAGACTACTTAAAGCAGTAATTCTATACAGATGGAGTCGTGGGCACCAGATAGTATATTTGTTAACTTCACAACCGATCATCATAAAATTTTGCATATACATTGCCAGTGATACAGAAAAACACGCTGGTCACCTTTTATTAAGAAAAGAAATATAAGCTTAAATGGTTTAAGCGGAATATTTGTTTTTTTTTTTTTTTTTGAAAGCTCTAATCTTAGAAACTACCAGTCGGATTTCAAAAATTACTTTTGTATTTGATAGAGCGTTCATTGAGGAAAGCTTTAAGCTTTTAACATCACACTACGACCAATAAGAGGAAAGCTGTATTGAAAAATTACAAACACGGGCCAAAATGATCAAATCATTTTTAATTTACGTGAGTGAAGTTGCAGGCACAGCAAGTTATATTATAAAAGTATAGATACTTCTCTTTACCTTCATAATATTAAGCTAAAGCGTGTGGGATGCTAATGCGTACATAGTAATATTTCAATGAAGGGGGAAATAGGAGAGTATGTTTATTTTTATACCGGTCGGAAAAAAAGGCCATGTATACATTGCTATACTTCGTATTAACTATAAACGTTTCTTTCTGTAACGGAAATTTTTACAGTTGAATATATTTTACTTTATGAAAATATCAAATTATCAATAAAAAATAAACGTGATCTCCTGACCTTTTGAAGTTTCATTTGTATAAATAACATCGCATTACAGAAGTGGGAATTTTCTGTTGTTTTAGGATACTAGAAGTATCCATCGGTACATAACCTACTTCTTTGAATGATGACGCGACATTAAAGTTTGAGTGTGCCAACTGGCACAAAGTCAGTGCGCAACTATCGGAGCAGATGTGCTGTACCTACACTTATCTAATTATAATATAATTGTTATAAGCAGGCGAGAAGCTCACAGCTGATCAACACTCTGCTAGAAAGAGCACCTTCCCAGCTGAACCACCGGATAATAATAATTATAACGTATCTTACTTTGCTATCTTGAGTTGGCTATAAACAAAGTCTCTAAGCACTATTCCATACGCAAATATGATAACCGCGTCAAAAGTTTGTCGGTTTGTCTACCGGAACACGTATGACTTGCAACTACTGAAAATTTGGGGATCATTGGCAAATTCGATCTGTCAATGATGCGTTTATTATTATAATCAGTGCATAGTAAAGATATTACAATTATACAAGTAGCTGAATGGTGCTTCGTCACTGTTGCCTCAAAACCTGGTTCTTGCTCTAATTGTGTTCTAGTGCTCGTAGCTTCTTCTCGCATGGAATCAAATTTATAATATCGGTGACATGGTATTCACAATTCTCAAACCAGTATGTTTTTCAAAACAGAATAATTTTAAAATTACAACTGAATAATATTTAAGATATTGACGATGGAGACGCCACAGAGTTATACGATTATAGGTTTACATGTAATATCGGTAAATATTCGTAACAACCTAGATTAGGAATATATTCGTTTTTCTCTTTATATTTATATTTGGGGTTTGGTCACAAATTGACCATGTCACCCCAATGATAACTTCCGAAGTAAAGTAGGTATCATATTTATATTATCTATTTTTATCGATTCCGAATGCCACACATAATCAGCCTGTAAAACATCCTTGCTTCTTTGGATGCAGGAGAAGCACGGATTCTACGATATAAATCGACGCATCTCAATGATTTCTTTATCGTATTTTCAAGTGCTATTCTTGGAATTTGGTTACGTGAGCATTCTGCCATAATATGATATACATCCTCTATACTTACTAAAATTAATGGATTACGCTATGAACGAAGTCGAAAGGCAATAATTAATTCAGATCGACTGATATTAAATTTGTCAAACCAGGGAAAGCACAATAAAGTAGTATGTAAGGTTTTATACCATACGCCTTTATTCACTAATCGCTCATCGAAGTATTCCTTCCACATTTCACGACAATGTTTTATGACAGAGTAGATCAGCATAATAAGACATATAATTCAATTTAATGGTATGCCATTGGTACGAGCATTTTTGCCATATTTTGGGATATAATGTGAGAACATATACGAAAATATAAACGTATTACAGTGAATGAAGATACTTATTGGTTATAAGCCTTATTAAGCCTATATTATGGTATATATATTACCTTCAGTCATCACATTTCATATGTACAAACTTGCGCCCGAAAACAAACTATAAAATTTATAGTTTAATGAAATTTGCGGAATACTTCCGACCAAAATGAAATCAACTTCATTCGTCTATTGTAGCTGAACTACACCCTGAAAGTTGTGACAATGAATTAAATGATGACAGTGACCAGTGACAATGTCAATTGATAGATATAAATAACCAAACGTTCGCTCGTTCTGACAAGACATTTAAATGTTTTGCGTTATTTCTATTAACAAACAAGTAGGTAGTATAAAACAATATTTTTTTATAATGTTTTTAATCTTTATGTTTAACAGGTTGTTCTAAATGATTTCATATAAATACAACATATGTTTTCTTTATTTTTGTTTAGTGTAAGTAAAAAGTGCATTCATTGAACATAACTGGCATTAACATTATCTTGATAATCGATATGACACGTTACCAATTAATGAAGCATGTTTCGTGTAACTTAGGGCCTCATTTACAATTTTGTGCACATAGAGTTATTATAGTAACTATAACTACTTATTAACTTTATTTACTTTTTATATACATAGTTACCTCCTAGCCGACTTAGCAAATATTGCTCTGCACTTTCCACAACTCTAATCTTAAATTGAATAAGTCGAGTAATTATTTAACCTAAATTCAAACTAGTAAGAAATCAAGAACCTACTTAAAAAAATACAATAAAACTATAAATGAAAGTTTCATCCCCTATTTTGCACGCTTAGGGGATGAATGCGGAAATAAAGGTAAAATTATATATTTTCATATATAAAATATTTAAATAAATAAACCTTTTTATTTCCATGTCCTTTTTTTACATACATGAAGTTATTAGTTTTTATTGTTAGTTTTTAATTTTATACATATATATATTTTTTTCTTATATGTTAGGTGTTAGTAATGTTAGTAATGTAATGTTGATGGACATGGACCCCTTATTGGGTAAAGGCCTCCTCCAATTTTTTCCATCGTTCTCTATTTCTAGCGATTCTTTTCCCAATTTGTCTGATATATCATCGGCCCACCGTCTGTGTGATCTGCTTACTTTTCGTTTTCCTGTTGATCAGCTCCATTGTGTACACCGCAGGGTCCATCTGTTGTCATTGAGACGTGATATATGACCGGCCACTGCCATTTGAGTTTTAGTGCTTGTGTTAGTGCATCAGTTAGCTTGGTTCTTTGTCTTATTAATTCACTTTTCTGATTTTTAATATGCTTCTTTCTATTGCTCTTTGTGTTGTTTTAATTTTATGCTTAACTTTGTCTGTGAATGTCCATGTTTGGCAGCCATATAACAAGCAAGGGAAAATACAAGTTTCTATCACGGTTTTTTTCATACGTAAAGAGTAATTACCTTTTAGAATTTCTTTAAGTGACCAGAATTTTTTCCAAGTTATATTTGCTCTTCTTTGAATTTCTTCTTCATTGTTTAAATGTGCAAAAGATATTTGTTTACCTAAGTAAATGTAATTACCCACGTATTCTATTATTTCTACTTTTGTGTTGATGGGACATCTAAGGCTTATTGGTCATTTTGGTTTTACTTGTATTCATTTTAAGTCCTACTTTACAACTTTCTTGAACTAGATGATTTGTCATTTCTTCCAGCTCCGTTGGTGTTTCGGCTAGTACAACTATATCATCTGCAAATCTAAGATGACTTAAATAGCTGCCCTTTATCCTTATACCCTTACTTTCCCAACTTAGATTTCGAAAAATACTTTCTAGTATAGCAATAAATAGCTTAGGTGACAAAGGGTCTCCTTGTCTTACTCCTCTTTCAATTCTTATTTCCTCTCCTCTTGTCTCCAGTTTTACTTTGCTTGTACTGTTTTGATACAGGGCCTTTAGTATATTAATATATTTTTGGTGGATATTGAGAGATTTTAGTGCTTTCCAAATGGAGTTGTGACTAATACTATCAAAAGCTTTGCAGTAATATATAAATGCCAGATATAGAGACCTGTTAAATTCTTGGTATTTCTCAATTATTTGTTCTGTCTGTATATGATCAATTGTACTGAAGCCTGAAAGGAAACCTGTCTGCTCTATCGGCTGCGAGTTGTCTATATCTTTTGTGATGCATTTTAGTAGTATTGATGAAAAGAGTTTATAAGTGGTTGCTAGTAGAGCGATTGGTCGATAGTTTCCTATTTGCGAAGGATTTCTCTTTTTATACAATAATATGATATCTGATGTGCACCATTGCCTCGGAACAGTCTCTGTATCCATTATCATATTAAATAGTTTTGTAAGGTGACTGATTAGAACAGGTGCTCTAAGTTTGATAGCCTCATTACTTATTCCATCCGGGCCTGGGCTCTTACATGTTTTTAGTTGTTTTATGTGTTCGTGTACTTCTTTTTCGTCTATTGGACTAATTGCGTGTGTACTGGCGACGTTATTAGTTTCTTCGTATATTTTATTTTCTTCCTCCCATCTAGTGTAGAGCTCCTTATAAAATGTTGTTGCTTGAACTATAATATCTTTTCTTGTTTTGGTCTCTTTTGACTTGCTTTGTAGTTTTTGTATCCATGTCTTGTGTAAAGTTAACTCCTTTTAAGCTTTTTTGTACTTCTAAATTTATTCAAGGTTTTTGTTATTATGTCTTGTCTATGGTTTAGATAATCTTTACGTATTGATTTATTTGTTTCTTTGAATAATTTGCTTAATGCTTTCTTCTCAGCCCTATCTTTGTTTCTTTTATGTAATAACTCTGTACGTCTCTTGATTAGAAGTTCTGTTGTTTCGCTGAATATTTTGTGACATTTTGTCTGACTAACGTCGCTTTTACCAGTCAAGCTGCATACTATAGCATTTTCGAGCATGTCATAATAGCTTTGAACGTTATGTTCTGTTTCAGCCATAAAATGAGTGTGAAGAGAAGTGTTATAGGATTCTATTGCCTCTGAGGTTCTTGGGTTTTTTGGTAGAATTTTGTAATTCTTTTTGCTTTTCTTTGGGTGTTGAAGCAGGAGTGTCGCTCGTACTGGTCTGTGGTCTGACGGAAAGCTTATTTTGTTGAGAACTTCGCAGTTTACAACTAGATTCGGGATATTCGTCATTATGAAATCTATTTCGTTTTTTACTTTTTGGTTTGGTGATATCGAGGTCCATTTTCTGTTTGTTCTTTTTTTAAAGAAGGTGTTCATTATGGACAATCAGTACTCTAATGCGTAGTCTATTATTATTTCGCCCCTGTCGTTTCTCTCTCCGAATCCGAATTTTCCTATGACTAGATTTTCTTCATTTTCAGCTTGTCCGATTTTGGCATTGAAGTCTCCCATTACTAGCACTTTGTCACTAGCCAGTGTATGAGCTTTTTTAAGACTGGAATAACATGCTTGTAGTTCGTTTTCACTTGATCTTTCTGTGGGTGCATATACTTGGATTATTGAGATGTTAAAATGATTGACTTTTAATTGGAGTAATGCTACTCTCTCTGAGATGCCGATAAAGTTGATTATGTTTTCTTTTAGTGTTTTCTTAATTAGAAATCCTGCTCCATTAAAGCCTTTTGGTTGGTCAATGTAGCAGAAAACGTAGTTTCGGTATTCTTCTATATTGCAACCTACTCTCCTTACTTCGGAAAGTCCTAAGATGTCGCAATTTATATGTTCAAGCGCATAAGTTAATTCTAGATATTTTTCAGTAGTCGCCAGGGATCTCACGTTGTAGGTGCATATATTTAAATTATCCTTTTCTCTTTTACTCGGTTTATTTTTGATAGTTGTAAATGGAGGGTGGCGGTCTAATTCTCCACGATGACCAGTCAGCTTGGAGAATGATCTATTTTTTGTTAAACGTGGTTCAGGTTTTCTTTTTGTTGGATTACGGTAGCTGGTGGCTTTATCCTAGGTATTGTGCTCAGACGGGTTAGCAAGTGAAGAAAAAGAGTTACTTCTACCTCTGATGGCATCGAACGCGTTGATTCTATGAGTTTTTGATGTTGCGCATTGTTTTCGAGGTTGGATCGAGATTTTCGGGGATGTAGAATCTTCTCTCTTCCTTTTTTCTAAGCTAGAGGTCCCTTGATTGACTATTAGCTTGTCATATTTTATGATTACGTAGTTATCTTTATTTCTTTCTTCTATTAGCTTTGTTCTTAGTTCTCTTCGTTTATTTATAACCTCTTTTGGGTAATCTTCTGAAACAAATATATCTTTAAGCTTTCTTTTTTGTTTCATTATTTCGGTCTTCTTCCAGTTATTAATTAGTGTCATCAGTATCGGCCTTGCTTTACCTTTACTGTCATCTTTTTTTCCTAAACGGAATATGTTGTCTATGTCGTAGTTTTCAAGGGGTATATTTAGATCGTTTTTGATTATCTGTTTCATAATTTCCATAAGACCCGTCAAAAATTCTTCTTTTTCAGGAAGTCCGTATATGATAATGTTTTTATTTCTGCTTTGGCTTTCTAATTTTTTAATTGTATCCTTTAATTGTTGATTTTCTGCCTTTAGTTCTGCCATGTCGCGTATGAAAGGTATTAACTTTGCGTCTAGTTGTGACAAAATATCTTTAGTTTGTTTTGCCATTTCGATCCTCATCTGTTCGATAAAGGTTGTAAAATTTTCCGTTGATGCCATTTCGTACTTGTGTTTCACTTGTGCTTGTAGTTACGATGTCATTAACAGTAGTTTTTCACAGCTAGCGACACCTAAAATATATATAATATCTCAATAGTATTGTCATAATGACATTGTTTTCTCGTCGTGGGTATCGGCTTGCGAAGCGACCATGCACCTACAACGCTTGACGTGTGCTAGATTGTTTGCGAACAATATAAGGGCAGAGATTATGGTTTGTGTCGTCTATTTGTTTGTGAATAGCCTGGTTTGGATATAATTTAAATATAAAACAAAAGTTGTTTAATACGATATCCATCGTTTATGGTTGTATCTACGTGACATTGGCAAAATTGTGTGCGCATACATGTGGCCATTAAATAAAAAAGAAGAAGAGCACAGTTTATTTATCATACGTAAACATTAAAAAAAACTATTTAATATTCACAAGCAGGAAAGAAAGCCAAGCGATATCGGTTCAGTTGGTAGTGTGTATAGACCTCGGGTAATCGACGTGAGTTCGAGTCCCTGCAATGAGCCTAAGCTTTCGGTGAACGAACATTTGTTGATGAAACCATAGGCATGATGGTAGGGCTATTTCTAAGGATGAAGAGAAGAATTAACATCTCCGCACAGATATGGAACTTTTTTCGATCAAAGCCTACATCAGAGCTTTCACAAAGTCCTGTTTCGAAAGATAAGAATCCTAACCAAACCTTCTGGTAGTCCAACTGGTTGCCTATTGATGAGGTCAAGAGTTCGAATACAGTCCTCCGTGCCGGCCTCGCTAGGCAGTGTGTCCTCCGGCGAGGAGCCCTCCAGATGTACACTCACTTCAGTAGTGGTACTCCCTTTGTGTACTCATTCACTAAGCTAACAGCACCACATTACGTTACCCATTCGCACATCACTAGACTAATCTTTTCAAGTGGTCAGCTTACCACTCTAATATGATCATTAATTATGCTCGCGACTTTAACGTCTAGACCTGTATATTATAATAATTTAGACAAATAGTTGATAGAAATATAGTTTAAGTTATAAAATGGTAACAGCAACAAGTGAGATGGAAGAGTATAGATAGTTTATAGAATTGTCAATGGTCTGTAACAAATAAATACACGGCGAGGATTACATGCACCAGGGTTATTGCCATCTCGGTGTAACCATAGCAAGTCCAAGTAGATCGCTTGGAATGGATGAAGTGGGACCTCGGACTGTGTCCGGGGTGGCAACCAGTCAGTACACAGCAGTATCAACAACAGTACCAACGATCGTCAGTAGACGACTCGTAGCGGTACTCGCCGTACTTACTTGTGCAGTCTCTCATTAAAGGTGGAACGAGTGAAGCCGAATATCTTATTCGGTAATAGCAGTGAGACAGTCGATATACAACCAACCCGCCCGGGTTTCATATGGGTAGTAGAGTATACTAATTCAATTTAATAATACATATACATAAATAATTGCTCCATTAATCGATCAGTTTCAAGATATCTTTATAATTATTTCGTTATTGGCTGCTAATCACCGGAAATAGCCATATAACATTAGTACAGTTTAATAGATATTTCTTAGAAGAATAGGCGAGAGATTGTGTTTTATAACATCCTTAAGTCGCAAAAAAGTCAAGTGAATTAGAAAATGCCACTTCGGATAAAATAAGCAGATCAAAAAAGAAAAATCGCTATATAGTCATAGTCGATGTCAAACATACAGCTGATAAACAAGAAGCTTAGCATTAGAGAGCGCCACTTTTACTGCATTTAAGAATATTTGAAATTATAGGTGGTGTATAGTTCGCTAGAAGAATAAACCCAGTGAATTCACTCAGCTTATCTTGATTTCATACACAGTAGAGAATTTAAAAATAATTTCATGTAATTAGTGAGATCATGAGATCAATCAGAGGTGATTATGATGTAAGTATTGTCCTGGACATAAGAGCACAGCGGCAGTAGTAGTTAGTTGCATGTAGATTCGGATTCGCGTTGCAGACAGTAGGTATACAGCGTGTATTGATATAAATAAAAACATCAGAATAGCATGGAGAACACGTTTATTTGATTATAATGCGCACAGTCGACACGTATCTTTGGGTTCTATAACTCTGAAGTAGTGGAGTCCGGGACCGGGACGAGCGGGGTCGCGGTTCGCGGCACTGTGACACTGGGTCACGACCCGCTCGCCCCGGTGCTCGATCACTCAAACAAAGACATTACATGATACAGGAAGCAAAATATACTCTCATTTAACCAGGCCGCACACCAGAGCAGCAAGTGTCAAGCGAATTTAAATTGCTGTACACCATATGTTTCCCGAAACATTTGCATTTTGAAGTATATGCAGCGAATATACGCACACCAGAGCAGCATACGTAATAACGCAATTATCGCTATGTTCTCATCCGATGAAAATGACTTTTTGATGTAGCAATTCCAACTAAGAAACAGAAGGCAGTGACGATACTGGTTAAATCTTTATAATCTCGGTTGCGAAGAGTTTGGGAATTTGAAAATATTTAAAGAATTTATTAACGATCCAGAAAATCCATTGGATGATATTGTCATAAAGAGAAGGATTTTGTTCGATCTTTTAAATAAAAGCAATAAAAAATTCTAAAAGTTCTTACATATTTTGCACCGATATTATACAATGAATTGTATACATGATACATGAAATCAATTCATCACATCATTCATCACAATTCATTCACATCAATTGTTGCCTAAAGCATGTGCTGCTCTGGTGTGCCATCTGCTTTAGACGGCAAATGTTTTTGAATGAATACACACGCGTTACAAGAGAGTCGATCGACACGAAGAGGCGGGAGGACACCCCCCGGGCAGCCAGTACAAGCCGCAGATTACAGTTCTCCTTACAAGATACAAAATTCTTAATGTTATAATTATTCTTATCAATATCAATGTACCTATCGTACGTAAATAAATGTAGAGGACTTACGTATAGGTATATGTATACAATAGGTACGTACAGCTAACACATACATAAAGTGGATATATTATCAAACTAATAGAGACTAGTATACCGAGTGAGAGAGCGAGCGGGAGCGCGCCTCGCTCTGTCCCGCTCCGGTTCGTGGCGCGCGCCACCCGTGCGAGCGGGACGACAGCCTCTCTCTCTCTCTATTCACTCCTACACGTATTGTGTTACCACGGAACTGTCTCGGCTATCAGCACCGACCCTTTCGTAACCAACTACCTGTGTCTAAGACTTCGTACGCGGTACCACTAACAATTATATAATTTGATCGTTTTTGACAATCTTTTATATAGCTTTGCTTTTTCTGCTTTAGCGTGATGTTAAATAGCCTAAAGCCTTCTTCAATGATTGGTCTAACAAATACGAAAATATTTATTTTAAATGTGACTAGCAATTACTTTTGTGTTTGCAGTTATCACTGCCGTTCAGAACCGTTTTCGGCATGGAGCGCTGCGGCACCGACACGAGCTCACTGTCGGCAGTTCAATGGTAACACAATATAAAGAGTTGGGCCAATATCATACTGATATAGTGTTACCCGCTTACACACTAAATAAATATCACGTAATACATATTATACTGTCACATTTTAAGTAGCGAAACCAATAGGAATGTCGGTCGGTCGCGGCGCGGTGTCGGTGGCCGCATCCCCGCTGCCGGTGCGGAGACTGCGGGCGTCACCTTCCGGAGTATTTCCTCTTTCCTTACGAAGCTTTTTATTTGGCACTGTTAAATAAATATTAACGTTATTCCATACATATATTTAAGTTTACAAGTTATTAATGTTATATCCGTAACGAATAGCACTAGTACCTGTCGAGTATGTCGGCGAGGTCGTGCAGCGCGAGCTCCACCGTGTCGGCCAGGTGGTGCGCGAGCGGTGCCGGCGAGGCCAGCGCCCGCGCCTCTGCCTCCAGCCGCGCCGCCGCCGCTCGCAGCTGCACGCGAAGCTGCGGCCCGCACCGCGCCGACCCCGCCGCCGCGCCGCACGCGCCCCGTAGCCGCGACAGTCGCTCCGCCGTACGCAGCCGCCACAACGACCCAGATCCTCCGCCCCCGCCGCCCCGCCGCGCCTCCGCCCCCGCCGCTTCGAGCGCGGCGCGCAGAGCAGCGAGCGCGTCCCCCCCGCCTTGCTCCGCCGCTCCCACCGGGGTCGCGTAGATAGCGCGCTTGCCCCGCACCGCCCTCTCTTCCGGCGACACGTCCTCGCCCCGCTCCTCGTTCTCCTTGCTCTCCCACATCTTCTTTAGGCTGCTGATGCTGCCGGTGCTGCGCCGCTTATCTTCTTCCTCACCAGCTCCACCGCCACCGCCGCCGCCGCTCGTGTCCGGCGATCCGCTATCTGTCTCCTCGGGTTTCGCACAGGATTTTCCGGCTCCCTCCTTTTCTTCGGGAGAAGTCCGTTCCAGTCTCTTGGTGACGTCGGCCGTCATCGAACCGCTGTCCACTTTTCGGAGCCGTGACTTAAAATCTAGTATCGAACGGGCGGGTTCCTCGGAGCCTCTCGAAGCACCGTTGGGTTTTTTATTCGTTTCTACCCTTTTAAGATGCGATTTGAAATCAGTACCGGGTTTCACATCTCGTCCGGACTTCTTTTGATCAACATTATCATTATAGGCCGTTTTGCGTAGGTTCGCCTTGAGGTCGATCGGTGAAACGGTCTCCTTGACGTCGTCGGGCGGTGCTACGGGGGTATCCTGTTTTCGGTCAAGACGGCGCAACGCTTCGAGGTTGAGGCTCTCGGAGAGCTCGGAAACGAGTCGGGTGACTGGGTCTCCGAACGCGGGGCGGACGTCCGCGGGCCGTTCCTCGGACGGCGGGGACTCCTTAAATTTTTGTTTTTTCTTATCGGCGCGTTCTTTTATTTCGGCAACGAGTTTCAACTCGAGCATCTCCTTCATGGTCTGGCGAGCAGGCGCCTCGGGAGCGGTGTCGAGGAGTGCGGGCGGTGGCGGCGGCGGTGGGGGCTGCGGATCCTCGGGCGGCGGCGGCAGGTCCGGAGGTGGCGGCGGGAACTCGAGCTCAGCAATGCGCGGCCGCGACTTGGCAGGGCTGCCGGTGAATGAACGCAGCGGCGGGGGCGCACGTGCGGTGCGCGGCGAGGCAGGCGCCGGACCCGGGGCCGGGCCGGTCACGCCGCCGGACGAGTTCGAGCGGATCATGTGTGGCTGCGCTCGGGCGGTGCGCGGGGACAACGAGCGCGCTTCCTCGGAGGGCGAGTCGCGGACATGTCCACCGGCGAGCGCGGAGGTGGAACCGGGGGCCGGCGGAGCGGCAGCCGGGCCTGGGGAGACGGCGGGCCCACTCTGTCGCAGTGACTCGAGGAAGGCGCCGATGCGAGCACCCTTGGGCAACGTCCCGTAGCGGTTGATAGCGCGTTTGACATTTTGCACTTCGAGTGCGGCGACATGCACAGCGTGCGGGGGTGCGTGCGGTGGCGCGTGCGGAGGCGCATGAGGAGGCGCGTGAGGAGGCGCGTGCGGAGGCGCATGTGGAGGGGCATGCGGAGGCGCACCGCGTGAGGCGCCTCGCGTGGGGGGTGAGTGGGGCGAGCGGTCGCAGTGCTCGTGTGCCGCTGAGTGGTGGTGGCGCCGCTTTACGCGATGACGGTGCTCGGTGCTGGCGGACTCGTCCGTGTCAGGCGTCGCTTCCGCGAGCGAGCCCTCAGAAGACGCCTCGCGGGCTCCGCTCCGGGTTCCGCTTCCTAATACCGTAACCAATGCATTTATGTTATACAGTATAATAATTTGGTATGGGGGCCATTCAAGAAGAAAAATAATGTTACTTTAATATTAATAATAATTGTTATTAATCATTAATATTACAATGTTTTTAAATGAAATTAGTTCTTCTAATGGTTGTATGATACTGTTAGAATTAGCATAAACTAAATCAAACACAGTACCGTTGAGGGAGGTCAGGTGGTGTTCGTCCGAGGGCGCATGCTCCTCGCTCGCGTACTGCGACTCCCGGAACGAGCTGCACGACGACAGCAAGCTGCAACACAATGTGTGTCGTGTGAGTATGCAGTGTGTGGGCGGGGCGGTGCGAGAGGCGCAAATACTCACCTGGTCCGCTTGGGAGGCGTGGGCGCTTGCTTGCCGCGCCGGTTGGTGGGCCGACGCATCTGCACCGCTCGCCCCTCGGGCCCCGCGCCCGCACTGCCGACGCCGCCCGACAGCTGCTTGAGTGGCATCTGCGGGGTGCCGGCACCCTCCTGCAGCTGCTTCTCCACCTCTGTAAATGTAAGTAAGCACGGCGCTAGCGGGTGCGGGACTCTCGGTCAGTAAGTGTGTACGCGGGGAGCGTGCGGCCGTGCGAGAGGTTACCGTCGGTTATGGAGTTGTCGAGGAACATGTGCTCGAGCGCGTGGTGTATGTCGCGGAACGAAGGCCGGTCAGCGGGGCTCCACTGCCAGCAGGCGCGCATCAACTCGTACACGGCGCCAGGGCAGCCGGGCGGGCACTCCATGCGGTACCCCTGCTCAATGAACGTTCATTTATATACATTAAACAAAACAAACACATCTCATTGCATTATGTACATACTGTAAATCTTGTTCACCTTGGAATTTATATAAAGAATAAATTCTATGTCTCTTTCCAAATATTGAATACACTCATCAAATTTTTCCAACAACTGCCGGAACACACTGAAATATGTATATAATTGACAAGAGCTTGTCAGGGTGTCAGCAAGTTAGCGAACATTAAGAAATGCGATACAACATGATATGGTGTCATCATTTATCGACAGTAAGTTCCTACATGTTAGCGCTGCTAATCAGTTAGCGCATTCACAAAATTCAAGTTTTAAAAACTACCAGGAAAGCAAGCTGGTTTAGACAGTAAATAAGGAGGGGCTAGGTAGCACCGTGGCCGCAGTCGTAGACACAGTGCGGTACCTTTTGGTCACCCTCAGCACCGCAATCATCTGGCTTCTCCCAAGCCATGCGATTAAAAGTCCAGCGATGGAACGACGCATGCCTCTGAGGGCGGGTTCGGACTTCGTCTGAGGTAGTGACTAGAAATCGAATAGATTTGATATACCCCTGAGCACAGCGTGTTCCTCTAGTGGGAGGGGGCAGCCTGATCTACTGTGCAATCCTCAACCGCAAAGGCTCTCGAGTTTGTGGCCGCCGCTCCGCGTGCCCGTAACTTGGCGTTGAGATCGCAAAGCAGGAGGATGGGAAGCGACATTTTTGGGAACGTTTCAAGTTGACATACAGTATGTAGTTTCTATCAGCGATAAGAATCCAGCGTTTTGTGTTGTATGTAGTGTAAGTTGGGCTAAGGAATTGCTTTTTCTCGAGAATCATCATTTTGTCAAGTGTACTTGTTCGAGTTTCTTCGTTTACCCATTCGCGTGAAACTCATTGTTCAGTAGAAATCGGTATATTCTTAGTAATTCGATTATACTTAAACTAAAATAATACTGAGTACGCATGGCTGGCGGTTGACTCCCGCGATTTCAATCAGAAGTTCAAAATTACTATCTTTGGTTTGTAATTCACAAGTACGAGTGGTGTAGTAGTAAATGTCGAGTATCATTACGCAATACCCTGATAGTTCGGATGCTATTATTTATAAAATAAGAGCGCCGTACGTAGGAGCGAGTAATATAAACAAACACGTGTTATTAATAAGTGGAATGTGACTCGTGAATAAACAAACAAACAAACGGCTCGATGATTCCGTCCTCTGAGTATACATCATGTTTGTTTTTTGGACAGGCCATCGTGTAATATAATAATTGAGAATGAAATGTATATTATATACTAGTAAAATGACTTCTTCATGTTCACAATGATATTTGCTAATGGTTATAATATTAAGGGGTATGTGAATTAATTTGAGATAAACAGACTGCATTTCTCCACCATAAAAAAAAAATATCAGATGTAGCGCGCACACCATGTATAGCTGGTAGCACGAGGGAGGAGAGGGACATATATAGGCAGCGCGCGCGGCGGCCGGCGCATACACTGCCCGACATGGCTCCGCTGCGCGACCTGCTCCTCTACTGCCTGCTGGTGTCGGCCGTCGCCACCGGTACGCATGCTACGTGCCTCTCCCTCCTCTCGTTCCCCCACTCGCACTCACACGTGTTCCCCTCACAGGTAAACACAAGAAGCTGAGGCCGAAGAAGCCACTGCCGGCGACCGCGAAGGGCATCCAGTGCTACAACTGCCTCTCGTTCGACCACCCCGGCTGTTGGGACCCAGACCACCCAGACTACGCCAACGTGACGGTGAGCTGCTGCGGGTGTCACCGCGCCGGCGCTCCCGGTACAATGTAATACGTGTATATGTGTGTGTGCAGGTGCCGAACATCGACTGCTACATACCGGGCATGGCGTTCCTGTGCATCGTGATCACCTCCGAGTCAGCTAAGCTGGGTGAGTGTGAGCGTGAGCCTGTGTGTAGGTATAGTCAGCCGTAATGTATATAACGAGTGCTTGTGTGCCACAGTAGAGAACGGGCAGGAGATAGGGCCGGTGCGGGCGCGCACGTGTGTCCCTGCGAAGGATTTCTCCAAGAAGACTGTGTCGTACGGAATGTGCAGCAAGCTGAGCAAGGAGCTGTCCGCCTCGGAGATATTCTCCCGCATCGCGGTAATGCGGCCGCAGTGCTCGCTCTGCAGGAAGCATCTCTGCACGGAGCCGTCGCACTGCTAGCCCGCTCCGTCGCACCGATATCGATGTTAACTTTCAATAAAGTATATATACAGTAGAGCAATGTCAGTATAGGTGTACCTTCTCGAGCTTGTGGTAGACGTCGGCGAGGTCGAGGCCGGGGTAGGGCGACATGCCGTAGGTGGCGATCTCCCAGAGTAGGATCCCGAAGGCCCAGACGTCGGACTTGGTGCTGAAGGTGTTGTAGGCGAGCCCCTCGGGCGCGGTCCACTTGATGGGGAACTTGGCGCCGGCGTGCGCGGTGTACGTGTCGTCGCGCATCAGCCGTGCCAGCCCGAAGTCCGCCACCTTCACGAGGTGATCCTCGCCCACGAGGCAGTTCCGGGCGGCGAGGTCTCTACACCCAGCACCCAACACACACATATATATAGTACCGACCGAAACTTCTTATATCACTGTGTATATCTTTCAAAAGAATCAATTCCTTCATTAAGAGATAATGAGATATACCACTCACTAGAATAATATAGGATATGCAAATAAAATAAATACTAAGAAGCAGAAATATATTTTTTTTCTCTCATTTATAAAATAAAATGTTAATAATAATAATAACAAATGTATGAGACATTTATTCATTTGAATTCATTATACTTGAGTATTCTGTATTAGCAGAGATATACACTAAATTTTGTTTAATATCTGTACCAACACAAATTCCTTTTATCTTCTTACATTTATATAATTTTATTCAGACAACTACAAAATTGATTTTTAACTTAACTGTATGTATATCCATCCGTCTAGGTTTTATCATAACTTAATTTTATAATCCACTTATATTAATATTTACGTCCATATTACCCCATTGTTAATATTTAAAGACTGTTCTAATAGACTGGGTTTAAGGGAGCTATATATTTTTATAATTATAAATATGCAGTAAACATACGTAGAAGGACAATAAAACGTTCCAGAAAGAAAATAATTATAGGTGGTGTTTTTTTTTGTACATTTCATATATGACTTTAGCATTATGGCAAGAATCTCGCCTGACTATGTGGCCCAAGATAGTGGACACATTACGCCTAGTGGAGTGACTGGCTCTCAAGTGTAATTACTAGAACCCAGTTTGGTGTAGTGTGTATGCGTGCGTGTGAGTAAAATCGTACCTGTGTATGAAAGATCTGCTCTCGAGGTAGCTCATCCCGGAAGCGATCTGTGTGGCCATATGCATGAGCACGACGGCGCCGGGCACGCAGTCGCGGCTGCCGGAGCGCAGGTAGTCGAGCAGGTTCCCGCGGGACATGAACTCTGTGATGATGTAGAAGGGCGGCTCGCGTGTGCACACGCCCAGCAGCTCGACCAGGTTCGGGTGCCGCATCTCCTTCATTATCGCCGCCTCCTCCAGAAAGTCCTTCAGCGCCATTGTGTCGTCCTTCAGGGTCTTCACCGCCACCTGCACATGCGTACACCGACGTACTACGTCACGTATACTTTATTCAACACCGTAAACTTATCAAAAAATAAGTCTTTCTATCATATATGCTTTACCAATACATGTATAAAGTAAATACCTTCCGACACGACTCACTGTCTTTCTGATGACTCTGTCTGTCAAAATCTATCAAATGAGTTTTCACAGACTTAATACATTTAATTTTTATATAAAATACCTGAAGTTTGATTGTTAAGAAAAAATAATGCTAACTGACAGCTTCATTACAGTATGTCATGTAAACCAATAGAATTAAATGAAATTAAAACCTGTGTACTGTATTATTATTCCTCTTAAAATGATCCATTAAAGTGTACATACGTTATATATCTATCTTCTATTATTACCAAAATTACAGGTTCAAAGTTGAGACCGATTTGCTAGTAATATATACATATTTATGTGTACTACAATAAAACGGAACCAGAGCCAATAATGTATATATCAAATAATTTTCGAAAGTTATAATTTTATTGTACTTAATCACTGTACCATGTTTTTATTAACTCGCTTTCTTAGGTCTCTCCAGATGGGATTTAGTGCGCGTGTGCGTGAGTGTGCGTGAGTGTGCGTGCGTGTGCGTGCGTGTGCGTACGTGTGCGTGTAAGAGTACTAACGGTAATGTTGCCGCGCTTCCAGGTCGCCTCGTAGACGTCGCCGTACTGTCCGCCGCCGAGCTTGTGCTTCATCACGATATCGGTGCGGTCGATCTCCCAGTGGTCCGGCGGCGCGAACGGGAACACCGTTGGCTTCGACCGCTTCGGCGCCGGGTACAGCAGCTGCGTAATCAGCCCGTCGCCCGCCATCGAGTGGTGGTGGACCAGCTCCGCCAGCGTGCCGAACTTGGACTCGGAGGTCACGTACACCTGCACACAAACACACCCACATCGGTACCGTACTGTACCGTGCCCGGTCGGTCTCCTCACTGCATGAGCGTTACCTTTCCGTCCGAATCCTCGTTGATGCGATAGTGATAGACGCGACCCTCGTACCGCAGGGAGATACTGCGCTGCCCGGGACTCGACTCCGACTCGCGCACCTGCCGACATACAAACATTATCGGCGCACGACCATCCAAACAAAACAAACTTTCTTATTAAAATTAATAAAAAATATGGAATAATAAAATCGATAAACATGACTCTTTACATGCGTCCGCCATATAACACATTCCATCTATATTAACCCAATTCCAGTCACTGTTGGGTATAGACCTCTCAGTTACACCATCTATTTTGGTCCAATGCTAGCTTCATCTATAGTCTTCCGACCAACCAGACAATGTCGTCTGACCATCAGGCATAGTGGTCTGCCTCTAAGCCGTCATCTTTTTAAAGGGTACCACTCCATATTTTGGTATCCTGCCTATTTCAGCTTGGCGGTACGTATACCCACGTCTTCAACTTTGGTGCAACGTCTAATTTATTTATTTAATAATAATCTAAGGGCCGTCAACAGCCGCACAATATCTAATTTTATAATATACACGTCCGAGACGCGTAATATTGTGCAGGTATTTAAAGTCGGTCACAGAATGCACTATTAAAATTTTTTTAACAATATTAATATTAAATATAGAAAACCAAATAACTTGCTAAAATAATAACTAGAAATGAACAGAATTGGAATAATTACTGCGACATAAGAAATGCGAACAAAGTTGAACAGATAATTAATTCACAACATTTTAAACTTATGTAGCGTATTCTAAAAAATGTCAAGTTCTCGAACTTTTTTGTTACACAGTTCATTATAAAGTCTCAATAATCGCGGGAAAATAGTGGCCGAGGTTAGTCTTACAGCAAACAGTGGTCCAGCTTTAGGTCCATGTACTTGTACTTTATAGCTTGCTTCATTTTAATTAAATTTTTAATATGGCCTAAATGTTGTTTATTTGGTTATTTATGAGTTTGTGTAGGAAGATGAGATCTTGTTTCTTCCTATGATTTGATAAGGTTGACATAGTTAAGTATTTTAATCTTGGGTTCGATAAAGAGCAGCGTTTGAAGCGTCTCTGTGTACTCCTAAATCGATCAATATATATTAGATAATGAGGTGACCACACAGTGCATGCATACTCACCTAACAGCTGCAGCTAGATATAAGACTTTACAGAAGAAAAAATGAAGTTACATCTGACAACTTATTTTTATGCAAGAATGGTACCAAGCAAGCTAAGTTTAGGACACGTCCGATAATAACTGTTTGCCGCGGCCTTTTAAGGTTTCTAACCCAGCGGAAAGGAAATTGTCATTAACGTGTAGAGAGCGCGGGGGCACATTATGTATGTGAACGGTGGAGGTATTCCGGTTGCAGAGTGGTTGTGTACTCACGAGGAAGCTGCCGTTGATCCCGGAGGAGAGCAGGTACTCGGCGGCGTTGCGCGAGATCGGCCCGTGGTACCACGAGTGCTTCTCGAGCGAGTTGACCGGCGTCACGTAGTTGCTGGGCACCCAGCCGACGGCGCCCGCCACCGTGTGCGCCTCGCACCACTCCCCGCTCTTGTTGTAGCTCATGATGCGCACCTGCTCGCCTGCACACACACACACACACGACCGACTCATTCACACACCGACTCGTCGGGGACTGCACACATGCATTCTAACACTTTATCAGATTTACATTATTAACAGATTTACCATACACTGTATAAAAAATAAACTTCAACTAAATGTGTCTAAATGTAACAACATAACTTTTTCAAGACGTAGACAGATTATCACTAATAATTATACAGTTTATGATAAAACTATTCAGCGCGCAACCCACATTAAAAACCTAGGCGTATTGCATGAATACAACCTCTTATTTAATAAGCATGTTGAATATATAATTAGTCGGGCATCTAAAACCCTAGGCTTTTTGATGCGTTCTACTACATGTTGTCGTTCCTTAAAACCGTTAAGATCTTGTAGTGTTCCTTTGTACGTAGCCATCTCGAGTATGCGTCACAGGTTTAGAATCCACAATATAAACTATATACATCCAGAATAGATAGAATTTCAATTTTTTTTTTAAACTAGGGATTACAAGATACAGCCGAGGACCCGAGGAGGATTATTATGAACGATTTCACAAATATCATTTTTTGCCATTAGAAGACTGACGTAAGATCAGCGACATTTGTTTTCTTATGAAAATAGGCTAGAAGTCTTATCGATTGTCCTAGCCTATTATGCAAAATTTGATTTCACACTGGCGGATTAATGCTAAGAGATCGGCCGCCATTACAAATCCCGATTGCGAGCACCAACTACAGGAAAAATGCTTTTACTATTCGCCGTTCTAGAACTTATAGTGCACTGTTTTGGATTTGGACATAGACATATTCTGTACCAGTCTACATACGGTAAAACGTCTTTTAACACTATTTTATATCTGTAAGCATAAACCGTATAATTACGTTTGTGCGTCATTATTTATAGGTGGACGCTTATAATTAGCAACATTATATATATGTGTTTTTTATGTTAACCTGTAAATAAAAGTATCTTAAAAATAATAAATTAATAATTAAACATAATCACAGCAAACTAAAAAATGACAAACATATGCAACATTTTGTTTTCTAAGGAAAATAATTAACACAAACAAATTCTGAAATAAAATATTTACTTTTATTCTAATTATATAGTTCGTTAGTAGATTTAATATAAGAGTTTAATTTTGTTCTTAATTACATTGGCTATTGCAGCTTTAATTAATACAACAAATATTTAAAAATATAGTTTTGACTTATACTGAACCACCTTATTGTGTTTATTTTTTCTCAAACACAAAAAAACATTAATATTGTAGTAACCTCCAAAAATAACCTTTAATGTGACATGGACAAAAATAATGTATAAATATGCGACTTTAATATAATATACATACATAAATGCACCATATTTAAGAAATTATTTAAGAAATACAAACGTTACGAAGTTTTTAATAGAGAATAATGTTATACCTATAAGTATTACATGTGTTGGTACCCGCTGTGATGATTAAATTCGTTCTTAGCGGTTGTGGGTTGTCTACAAACGAGTATTTAGGCGATGCACGTGCACCACATTCCTCCAGCAGGAAAAAGGATGTAACAAAACTGATACTACGCATCAATCAGTAGTACAAACTATCGGACACCGGTGTTAACACGATCTTAACGTGAAACGACCTCCTTAAGGCGCGCCTTGGCAGTAAGCGCATATGCTGCCATGGCAAACGGCATGCCTGTATATTATGTCCTCATATACCCTCTAGACACCGCTTTCAGCTTCCTTGTGTGTGTGTGCCTGAGGGTGTGTGTATGTGCCTATATAGTATACACTGTATGAGCTGCATACTATTTTTTATACTCAATTTTTTTTTATTAGTTGCTATTCATGCTAATATTAAATAAAACGTTTCACATCTGACCGGGGATCCAATGACGGCCAACATTTTTTAACGTGAAATTTAATTACGAATGTTCATGCTGTTTGCACAGGCTAAATACGAGAGGGACATGTAAAACACAAATGGTGCGAACCTGCTTAACTTGCCAGAGGCACGCAACCGCGTTCACAGTGCTTGCAGTCCTTATTGGGACTGGAATCAATCGTGGACCCACTCGGGCGTTACTAAAATTGGTCTGACCCCAGAAACTTACAACTTCGATAAACCGTAGCAGTATCACCATCGTTACCGATCCTAAGGTATAGCTTAAACCACGAAGTTGTACATATACAATTGCCAATGATATGCCTGTCTACCTACCAATAGCAAGATTACAGGACGAAAACGTTCCTGACGATAATTCAACGGCCCAAATCATAACATAGACGATGAAGAGGAATACATACAGTGGAACAGGTGGATTCATTATTCAAGAAGGAGGTAAGACCATCTTAAGTGTGAGACACCTCAAGCCGCTCTGGGCACTAACATCACGCCGGACGATATGATCCTCGTGAAGACGGAAACTATCTCACTAAAAAGTACACGACAGCTTTAACTACGATCGAACTGGCCAAGGATTTTAAGGAGTTTGTGTAGCATTTTATAACGATACCTGTGTTATAAGTGCGTACAACTGTTCACGGTTAATAACGAAACAGATCCTCATTCAACTATGTAAGTGACATCGGCAATGTCTCGTAACTAAAAAGGGCGAGCAAATTTATATACATCGATGATGGTAATCAAGACTCATTTATCAACATGCAAAAAATCTTTTCGGACATAGAGCCAAGGAATGTTCGCTCTGCCTAGCGATTCATGAATCTCAAACTTTAACAATTAACTCAGTGATTGTTTTGTATAACAAGTCAAAAAAGTTGCGGCCGCATGATAGTGTGTTGCATCGCCATCTAGACCATTCTAGATAACGCTACCGAAACACTTGAAGGGCAGGTAAAGAGATAGGATCGATTGAACTAAGTATACCTCAATTACCAAAACATTATATTAGCATAGCATTAGTATTAAAAACTATACCTGGTACGGAGAGAAAGGTACCGCAGTGGATACTCAATATTAACATACATTAACAAGTAAATATACAACGTACGGCAAGAATTATAAGTTTGCTTGGGTACTTAGATAAGTATATATCATTCGAGAACTGAGTGTGCGCTTAACTCGCTGTCTCATAAACAATATCACCTATATAGGGGAATTAGAAATGTAAAGCAGTACCTAAATAGACAATTAATTTTGATAAAGTATTAAGTACATAGTGTTGCTTCAAAAAACACCTTCACTGTTTTAAATAATATATATAGAGAAAACATATAAGAATGAATTATTTAATCATATGAGATATTTCAAGACAGCTGGATTAAAAGTCGCATAAAACGGCAGGGAAGTCTGCGTTGTAATGGGATAACGTGAGTACTTGAATCCGGCATGTATTGGTATACCTTTCTTGAGCGTGAGCTGGTTGTCTCCCCCGGCCTGGAAGTCGTACAGCGCTACGAACAGCTGGGGGTCGTCCTCTTCGTGGTGAGCTAACAGGTTCTCTTTCGACGTCCATCTGTTTATAATCAATGTGTCCGGATCACTCTCGTGGTAACAATGGAGTTATATTATATAACAATACGTCTAGTACCGACAAAGAACAACATGTGACTCGTGCGGTTCCAAAGCACTAGGCTCTTTACAGATTATCTAAAAATGACCAATGTTTATAATGCGCTCAGTTCGCAAACCAGATAATACGGAATGCAGCAAGTGATGAGTCGCTTGCGTACATCAACGAGTATATGTGGCTAATATTATACTTATACTCTTTTAAATACAATATTAGACAAATTCGAGTGGTAATGCATTGCAGATTAGTTTCGAACGCAGAACAGCATTAGATTTGCTGTACGAGGTAAACTCCAAGTAGTTGCGTTAGAGGCCGCAAGAGTGGACAAACAGAGTAAGAGAACATGAGAGATGTTAAATGCGTTGAGGTTAAGATACCTGTTGGCTGTATCTAGAGGTTGTGGTGGAGGGGCGGCTGAGGCGGCGGCGCCAGAGGCGTGGCCGGAGGCGGAGGCTGCCTCCCCGTCCGGCAAATCCGGGATGTGCGGCAGCGGTCTGCTCTGCAGCAACGCTTCTGGAATAAGTCCACGTAAACACGTTAGCGAGCAAAACAAATTAGCAAGAAGGTGGTACATCTTATGCAAGAATCTACCGAATGAGGTACTCGACATCATTTGTCGGCAGACAAGCCTCTATAGCTCACCGTTGTCGGATCCTAAGTATTATTGAATAAGTTAGAATCATAAGTGTAAAACCGTATAGGCTGCATGTCTGTTGATTGTTAGTTAATATGATAACAGACCCGCTGTTTAGACCCGTGTAATACAACAAAACTGAAAATAGATAACGTATAAGTGACCAAGTCGTAGTCATCACGGTAAAAAAATGGTACAAAATGAAAGATGGAAGCTCGAATGCTTGACAAATTTTCTTGATATCTATCATTAATTAGTAAGTAAAAACTATAGATTTCTGTGTATTTAAAAATATAATTGGTTGTGTGCAAGAGTAAACACTAAGCTTGTTATTTTCCTTGAGACAATATTTTACATTCGGTTCAGTTCAGTGTAGTAGTATTTACTTGGTTGGACTTTTTTGTATTCAGTTTTTCTGCTGTTATTTAGGTGTCCAATATAGTTAGCTGTTCGAGTGAAACAAAATAAAATATCACCAATAGAACGCGTATCGTTTGATAAACATATTTATTTTGTTTGAATCAGTTATGAGGCTCCACTGTAGTCATATGATTGCGTTTTAAATCGGCGATATTTCGTCATCTAGCGGATTGTTGTAATCCCGCTTAGTGGTTGTAATCTCGCTTAGTGTCTTTTGCTCAGTATTTAATTCAGAGAGTTATCTCTTATAACTATATTTGTTAAACCTCATAGAAATGTGGTAGTAGTAAAACTATTGAATCAAGGACCGTGTATACGAATTTACACGTAAGAAGATTTCCATGATGAATTCGATACTTATTCTCTGTAGTTGTTTAATCTCTATACTTTTACAGAAACTATTTATACAATTTGGCAAGGTGGTACATAATATTATATATTAAAATAAAGTATATTTTTCCATAAAACGTATGAATTTCTCCGGGATAGGGAACAAGGATTTAAATAACCTGTTTTGTACATTATCTTTTATTTTAAAAGGTACCAATACAGGCATTAGATTAACATGTTAGTCTGATTGAGCTTCAATAGTTATATAATAAATCTGTGTTAGGAACAGTTACCGAAAATGATACTATGTTTGCAAAGATCAAAGAGAGAGAGAGGAACCTCTTAGCAATCCATGGATTAACCGTGCTTTCCATCGAGTGGCAGAGAGGGAAATCCGAGCAGATCCCAAGACTTGTGATACGGGTGTAAGGGGCATGTCAGCACTCTAGTAGCGCCCCCTTATAACGCTAACGTTATAAACGAAAAGTTGAAGATCTCCAAATCTCAGAAAAATGTTTTGTTCTCTTCCCTTCAAACACCAATACCTACATTGTCTATAAGTCGAAATCTCTATAAAACTCGAATTTTTTGGCATCTTCCTTGATGTTCGACTTATAGAGATTCTATTGTATTTACAATTTAGTATTCTCCTATATGTTACAATGTCAGAAATGCAGGTGCGGTGTTTCTGTTCCATATTTAATGATTATTACCAGTATAAAACAGCAGAGACGGTTAGTTGTCGAAACTATCGATGTCTACTCTTAAACATCTAGAATCATGTTGTAGCTCTTCATACTCAGACTAACGCGAGACGCGGCCCACGAGTCTAAAGGAATATCCTATACACACTTTATAGGCTACATACACAATCATATATTTGGGCATAAGTTCATCTGATGTTAAGTAACAATGTGGCTCAAAATAGTAGACGCACTATGTTTATAGAGGGTCTCATGTGCAACTACCAAAACACACTTATATGTATTAGTAACTGTCAATTTGAGGGTGGTAGCTAGCCAGGTGGGCATAGGAAAATGCCCTACCACTGTACTATGGTTTGATCACGATGTTTTGCTTCACCGGGCACTCAGGCTCATTGCAATGAATCGAACTAACGCTATCGACGTCACGTCCGTACACGCTACTCCTGAGCCATTATTGTAGGTAGTAATTGTAGACTGAATGATTTGTTCATAGTTTATTAATTATCAAAATTTTATTCGGAGGAAGTTCACAGCATTAGTAAAACCAGTTTCAAGTTATTACCGTCATGAAACAAAGGTGAACTAACGATTACTTAGCCGTACATAGCTGACATGAAGCACACACATACAATACCGGCGATTGTATTCATATTTCGACAGTCGTATACGGTCATCGTTATCGCTACATATGACGGGACACCTTCAATAAACTCGAAGAGTCAACCTTTTCACTTACCATTTAGATTTATTATTTAGCTTTTATTGTTGCACTATTCCTCTTCACAAGGAGCATGATCCCGATAAAATAGCTTATTAAGCGCACCGCAGACGCTCACGGTGCCCACGTAGCAAGTTTAAAACCAAATCGTAATTGATTACAAACAATATGTTTTCATTATTCATATCCATATAGGACAATTTATTGGCACCGCTAAACCGTATGAGCTACATTCACATAGCGAATTGATAGGCACCTAGTGAGATGCAATCTATTGTCGAATGAAGTTCCTCAGCCACCACCTCTTATAGTGGAATGGGGTCAATTCGAACGACAGTATTCTACCTATGTATAATTAGTGATTTTTGATACGAAGCCATAGACCATGTAAATTCAATAGTGCTGGTAGCTAGTGGTGTGCACGGTCTGTAGCGGTGTATCGTCAAAATCCTTCCAAATAGGAGTTACATCGTAAGAGCTCAATCAAGAGAACGAGCTGAACCCAGCTAAATGACGAAAAGAGCCTTAAACATCGAACTTGTTACGTTTGTTTCTAGTGCTCCACTACTCAACAAGAGGCACCTTTGAGAACTCGGATCATGTGCATCCATATACAAACGCAGCAACGTAGCACCGACCACGAAGACGAGCCACCAAATGATTCCCTACGACTGACCCAATTGAGCTCTCGATGATAAATAACGCAGACTATACCAGAGTGACCATTCATCACATATAATAATGTCATATAAAACAACCTCATAAACACCGTTTGCTTACTAGAAAAAAGTTTTTGAATCAGAAAATGTATATACCTACATAACTAGCAGTGCCTGCGACTTCGCCCGCGTGAACTTGAATAATGTTTTGTATTATTTTTTCTGTATGTGTAAATCATGTTAGAGAGAGAAACGTACTTCTTAATAAACCATGGATTTACCGTGCGGGCGGGGGTCCAACGAATGACAGATTGAAACTCCGAAAAAGTTGCGTGACTTGTGATCCGGGTGTTGGTTTAAGGAGCCCTTTTTCGACGCGGGTCATCACTTACCTACGTCTAAACACATAATAAAACTGTAACTAAGCCAAATATGGGCAGAGGGCCTGGTGGACGAGCGTTATGGCCGATACACCATTGATGCCGTTCGCCCGGTCCTCCAAGAGTGGTGCAACAGGGAGTTTGGCTCCCTGTCGTTTCGTCTTGTGCAGGTGCTATCTGGGCATGGATGCTTCGGATGATACCTGCACAAGATCGCGCGCAGGGAGCCGACCGCCGCCTGTCATGAGCGCGCCGCGGCGGAGGATACCGCTCAGCACACTCTGTGCGAGTGTATTGCGTGGTCAGAGTCGCGGCGTACTCTGGGAGCGGTGGTTGGGACGGATCTCTCGTTGCGGACCGTGGTGAAAGCTACGCTCAGCAGCGAGAGTTCGTGGAATGCGATGGGCACCTTTTTCGAGACAGTTATATCGCAAAAGGAGACCGTGGAGAGGGCCCGCGAGGCTGACCCCTGCGTCCGCCTCTCATTGTATCAGTCTGGCCTTCTGGAAGGACAGCTCGCCAGGCTGTCCCGACGGGGCCCGGCTTACCATCAGTCCGGGCCGGTCGCCGGGGTGACGCGGTGATTGCAGGCACGAACCCGCGTCGCCCCAGTAAGGCGACGGATGGCCGTGGGGTTTTAGTGGGTATTCCCGGCAACTAGCGTCGTCGAGTCCCACATAACCTTCCCAATCTCCTCGAGTTGGGAAAGTATGCCTAAATGCATTTCCCCACGGAACTAAGCCAAATATGAACGTGCAGTATATTTTAACTATTTGTAAACGCGATGGTTGGCTCTGTGGTAAAACTATATAAAAAGGGAGAGCAACATCTGTGAGCCCAGACCCCTGTAAGGAGCAAACACAACATGTATGGGATGACATTTTAAACTCTAAACCGACGATATAAACACATGTTTTTTTTATGTAATAAGGGACTAACGAGCTAACGTGTTACCTGATGGTAAGCGCTCACCGCCGCCCATGGACACCCACGACACCAGCGGAATCGCAGGTGCGTTGCCAGCCTTTATTGGAGGAACTGGCTCTCAAGTGCAACTGCCGGAACACACCTATTGGTATTTGTCGGCAGATTTTCAACTTGAGGGAGGTAGCTAGCCAGGCGTGCAAAAGGCCTACCACCATGCTATTGTAGGTGTTTGGATTCGAACTCACGTTCCTACACACTACCACTGAGCTTTCATCGCTTCAATCATCATCATATCATCGCTTCGCATGTGGCATAAACATACTATCTATTGTGGAAAAAAATATCTATGTTGTGTTTGTAATTATGTGAACTAAAAGCTTTTAACATATACTGATTATGGGTTTTAGTGTTGAGGTACGTCATCGATTTAAGTATCCAGAATATCATCCCGTTTTTTTTTAATTAAACTTCTTGTCTAGGAGGCTGCTTGGAATGCTTCATTATATTTTATATTATAAACAAGTAAATGTTTATTTTATGCGTAAACAAATTACAAACGATTGTATAACAAATTTACATAACCTATTAATTTTTTAAACAAATGATACCGGAATAAATGACAGCTTTATTTAACCTATAATTGATAGTATTATCATGAACAGCAGACACACACTCACACACGGACGGACATTGAAAGAAATAATAGAACATGGCTACCAAACAACTACGAAATCTATTAAAAATTATTATTATTATTAGCATAAGGTTTACTAACATTATAGACATCTAGCCTATCATTTACGCAATCACCTGAGCTGACAATGTACCAATTTTAATGGAGATCGGTCAAACAGGCCTTGATTTATTAAAGAACATACAGACAGACAAAAAAATACTGTTTAAAGAAACTTTTACATTGGCAAACTTTAAATTAGCGAGAGCGAATCCGCGGATGAAAACTAGTATTAATAGCTAAGTATCGCTAATAATTGACAACCCACTGTTTTCACAGTAGCTTACGTACTGTCTACAATTAAAAAAATAAAAAAAAATAAAGAGAAACTTTAGTTGCATTCTAATTTTGATTAATTAATGATGCATGATTAATGACATGCAACAAGAGAGGGCAAACGACATGATGCTAATCTGTTGTTTAATTTCATTCTTGTTTGTAATATTTCTCATCTATTATCGACGCAGTATAATGATTTTACCCCCGAGGCGGTAAATACCTCCTGAAACCCAGGTTTACCATTAAATACATACATATCAATATTACACATAATAACAATGTTGTCATTTCTACCACAAGAATTTTAATCATATCATCACAATCTATATCTTCTTACATATAAGTATCTGAAAATGTATGTATGTATTCTGTAAAAAATAAAACAATGGGACCAATTATGAAGAATTTTTCAGTCAATCTATAAATTTACCCTGCTCGTGATCTGATGAAACTTGACAGTAATATCATTTTTTTGTGATTGCTTAAACCAGGGTGGTCGCTAGTAAACAATACATTTATGGTAAATGAATTCAGTTCTTATTATGATTACTCTTTATACCATTCGATAATTTATACATATTGTTATGCAAAATTTTACCATTTTGGTGTTCCTATAAGTATGGCAAATGCAGCAATACATGTATAATACAATAAAGCTTATTATATTATCATCTAGTCTTTAAAAATTATCCAAAGGAGCTGATGCAAACCTTTACCTATGCTCAAAAATGATGTGTCTTTATTTACCTATAATAGACTAAACTAAGACATGAAAATGCATAATTATAAAAAAAAAACTTATGTTGGTCATCCCCATATGAAATACAAAGCCTCACGCAGGTTGCAAGATATGACTGGATTTGAATAAAGCAAATTTATAAATAATCTTAGTTGTCAACAAAATTAGAGACTGATTTTGTAATAAAAAGTTAGAAATGTATTCAATATGGTATGGAAATTATAAATCATATAGACAACTTAACATATCCTACTAATGATAATGGTATCCAACAATAATGCAAACTACAAATTAAATTTATTTTTATTATTACCTTAAGGTTTATCAATCTTATATATGTATAGCCAATCTATTGGGCAATGTGTTCTTATAATGTATAATTTTTCATCAAGATTGGTCAATCCATTTTGAGTTATACAAGGATATACAGAAAACAATACAAATAAATTAAAAATTGTATTTTGGTATTTATTATTAAGTATCTGGTATTAAGTATTTTGGTTAGGAAGTCTGAACCTGAATACTTATCACGAAATTTGACAAAAGAAATATAGACAAAGCCTACAGATTTGCATAATGGTATACAGAGATTAGGTAAAAACTTATATCTAGGCATTGTAATTCCAAACGATAAAAGTGGCTCAGTATTACTTTTAATATTAGAAATTAAACTAAAACTCATAAATCGTCTTCTACCAAAAAATATTCCAATTATTAAACAAATTTTATTAACACCTACATACATATGTTTGCTAAAAATGTGTACATATATTGTTTTTTCATTAAATCTTATAATAAATATTTATTTTGTCAAAGTGTCATCTTTTTATATCACATCATAAGTACATATAAAAAATATATACTTGGCAAACAAATGACTTAATAAAATCATTATTCAGTATAAAACTTTTGATAAGATAGTAGACATGCTAAGCCTAATGCCCAAGTTTTGCTGTAAAATTAAATTTTTTCATTCTTGATAACAGTTTGTCAACAGTAGCACTAAGTAAGTAGCCAAGCTACCAAGCAAACAATAGAGAGACTAGACCACAATGTTAGTTGTTTCATCAAGTTTTCCTTTAACAAAAGCTTAGGCTAATTCTAGAATTTGCAACATGCTATTATTGAGTCCTCATTGGCTAAATTACCATAATATTTGTTATTAATTATTGAAGAAATATAAATAGTCATATTTGTGATATGGTTCAAGGAAAAATGAAGTATGTCTTACTCCTTGAATTAATGTTATCAAATACAAATATCACTTAGAGGTTATGTATGGTGATCTGCACAACATACAAATATATTAACTAGCTGTACTGCAAATTTAATCTCATGGATAAAAAATATGCTTCATATAATTTCAACATGTATTTCTCAACTGTGTCAACAAAGTTACTATAATGCTAAGTGTAACTTTTATTTTCAAATATTTGTTTATATACCTATTGAAACTCAGAAACATGGTCACAATAAAAAAGTTTTGTTTCAGTTGGTGAACAACAACTTGTAAAGCAGATAAATATAACTAATAAATATCTACATGGAAGAAAGACAACCATCGGGATGGTATTTAATCATAGTACACACATACTATTATAGTTTCTAATAAAGCATAACTATGATTTTCAATTAGCTACTAATAGAGAAAAGTATAGTCTGTATTAAATCTAAAATATAAAAAAAAACAATTGAAATGAAAATAAACTAACAAATATTTAACAAAATTTGAAACATTCCATACTTTTACAGAGCACTCAAATTGCTCAAAAAATTCCGTTTTGGATGCACTTCTTAAGAGTTTCAGTACTACAGAAAGGTAAAACATAACTTAAATGTCTTGTTTAATTGTTAATCACTGAACAGAAAAAATTCATCAAAATATGTTGTGAAGTTTATATAATACAAAATTATAACATTTTCTCTTATATTAAAGGAATACTTTCGTTTTATTAAATTGAAGTTTAGAAACTCGTCAGTAGCTCTCAAGGTTACCTCCTACAAACATGATTGCAAGCTCTACCACTTCTTAATAGTAGGATATATATTGAAACTGTAATTAATTTTGATGGAATGACACTACATTTTAAAAATATATATTATTATATTATATAATATAAAACTCAGTGCCATAAGATATACAACATATAAGTACAAAAAAGGTGTCCTATTCATGAGAAATGTTTTACTGATTTCACTTTTTTAATCGCTTGTTCATCCATTGGCTATATATCTCTGATCAAAACCATTTCTGAATAGTGGAATGAAGTCAAGTTAAATAAAAAACAAGGAATTCAACTAATTTATATCTTTTTTTATATAATAGGTACATGGAGTAATTATAGTGATTCTTTCCGATGACATTGTAATGAAGGTGTTTGTCTTTGCATAAGTAGATGCCATCTTTATGTACACCATCACTTAATATTAGACAGGATAATGATCAAATACCAGCTTGATATATTATGTTGTATTAAACCCTAACGTAATGCAGTCTGAGAAATAAAAAAATGCTACTTTTAACCAAAATCCAAATGTTCCAAATATTTGCCATGGCTGACTCATATTTTTATAAATAAAACAGTATTCAATATATGCCTGCAGTATACTTTACACTTGATTGATGCATACAGTGAGTGGATCTAGTACTCATGCCTAATCAAGTTTTATTCCCTTAAATACAAGTTAACTATATTGACTGTAAAGACAAAATATATTTAAATTTAAATTGATGCAGTTACACAATACAAACACATGTCATTATTACAATATTATATAATAAAATATCCCATTTTTTAACTCAGGCACTATAACAGAGTAATTTGTTGTTATGTATGCTTTAATTAAGATAATAAACCAGCCCAATATAAGTGTAAGATTTTTATTTTAGATTTTGTAGTAATCTATGATCTATTATGTGTGCCTCAATAAACAAAGTTACTGTCAAGAGACTACTCACCATTTAGGGATACTACATGAAATTGTAAAATTACTTTCACAGGCAGTCTTTACTGGGAGTAGATGATAATATATTGAAATGTTTTGATGAAAAGTTTACCAATTGATAAGAGATAAAAATCAATAAATTGACAATGACAATACAGTATGCCTTTAACATCGCTTTGGTCCCAGTTTGTAAAAAATTTACTTATATATTACATACCCAACTGTATAAGGTGCATTTTTTTAGCTTTACTGTATTTTAAACGAGGCTTGTGTATATGTAAATCTAAATTTAGAACTACAAAGAACTGTAATTTCACTAGCCCAAGAATCTGACAGAAAACTACTAAATATGTAATGGAATTTATTTTGAATATTTTATATGTGAGAAAATGTAATATGATAGTTACACTGCAACCAAATATTTTAATCACAAATAATTTATATATATATATATATCAAAGCATTGCTTTATTTTATTTCAAGCAAATACTTAATTCACAATCAATGATACTTGTGTGAACTAAAACTATGAATGATATGACATATATGAGTAATACAATATTGATTGTTGTAAAAGCAACATTGATATATACTAAATAACAAAACAAGTTGATGTTTAAACAAAATTATAGTCTGCCATGTTCAACTTTTTGTGTAATCTTAAATTGAATTTACAAACAAATTTACTACCATTATTTTGTAATCTTAAGTTTTATGAAATCTTATATTCATAATTCAACAGAACATATAACAGGTTTATTCATTAAACCATTTTCATATGTAGCTTTTAAAACAATTAAGCAATACAAAAATTGGTGTGAAACCCTAACAATATATTATTACTCTAGCAAACAAATGAATATATGTACATATACATACATTAAGTAAGTACACTTTGGCATACTGTCTCATGTTTAGTACATTCCTTCTCACATTAACATTGAGCCTGCAATGTCTATCAACATTACAGAGACAATGAAACTGTACACCTCTTAATGAGATAACTGATTCTCATTTCAAACAGCTTGAGCATTAAACTATGAAAATTAAATTTATTGGCGCCTCGATGTGTACTGCAGGGCAGTTACCAGCGGGAATAAACTAAAGATTTTAATTTATTTGAAAAGGATGAAATAACGAAAACAAGAATATTATTTTGTTTGAGCGTCGTTTAGTTTTTACAGTTTGTTCTTGTTATTTCTTTATTTAGGAAAATGTTAAAGACTCACCGCTGTGTTCAGTGAAAATGTTTGAACCGAGCATGCGGGGGTCCTTCGGCACTCGCGGCTTGCTACGCGCGGACCGGACGGACGCACCACTCGCAGTACCGCGCTCCTTCGCCTGCTGTGCACCCATCGCGCTGCGGTTCCACTCAGCACTCAGCACCCGACCCTGACCACACCTGCACTCACTACCACACGCGCTAATTCAATAAGAACAACGCGACTTCCATACTTGTTCCTATCACTATCATAACGAACACAATAACAGTTAATTTATTTGACGTAAAACTATCACACTATACACAACTTCCTCAACTTATAATATTTAGATACCATCGTGTCGTAATTATAATGCATATAAAAACAATATCACCGCCATTAGGTGTGTATGTGACTGACATGTTTGATTGACGTCGATTTTTTAGTTTATACATTAAAAGTGTGAGGGCAGCACAACTGCAAGTACAGATTAAATATATATTCTCTATGATAAATGGATCATAAAGTTAATTCATTAGGTTCATTATGCCGACTATATATTTACAGAAAATGAGAAATATGGACAAACTAAAATATACCTTCTATATAAAATATAAGTGTGCATATTTTCGTAATTATTCTTTTCCTAATCGACATAATCAATTTTTATGATCACCAGGATACACCAGAATCCACTTCGCAAGAAGAAGAGAGTTTCATTGAACTCTCTTGTGACAGCAGCCTTAAAACAAGATTTACGTGTTCCAATTTGATGAAATTTTGGATATCGGTCCTAAACAAATATCCAACTTTAAGTTCAAAAGCTCTAAGAATTGTCATTCCCTTTGCAACATCTTATTTATGTGAAACCGAATTTTCAGTGGAAGCTGCAATAATAAGTAAATATCTCTCAAAGAGCAATGTGAAGCGAATGTGAATATGAATTAGAATAGCGGTGTCAAATCTTATACCATGCTTTGAAAAAAATTGTTGAGATCACCAAGCTCACACATCACTTTGAATAAGTTGCCATTGTATTATATTTCTTTTTTTTTTAATAAATGTTTTGTTTGTATTATAGTAAACCAACCGCATCTGTATTGCCATACCGTTTTTCTCGTGATCGTTTGCCCGCGCGCTTGGGGGATTAGTTTTATTAAGTTTCCGCGTATGCGCGTGCGATGGTGAGAAGTCACGTCCTCAGTCTGCCTTAAGAGTTCGCGATAGTAATATACTACGCACTTATTACCGACACGCGCCTTTGACGCATACACACGCGCTTGCGATATTATAATTGGAATTTATTACAGGAGGTACATTTTAAAACTATGAAATAAATGAATTTCGATATTCAATTTGATCTAATTTTTCCTATGTTGAATTGTTTATAATATAATTAAAAATATTAGCTAAAGTAATGCAGGCTATGATCGCAGTTCATGAATGAATCTTTTAATTGATAGAGTCGCTTTTGTTCTAAATATACTACATGCTAACTTCTATTTTCGGTAATTAATAAATCCAGCACAGTACCGTTTGCAGACCAGTTTTGGAGTTCGGAATCGCTATCCTCGTCTGACTAGTGATGTTACGTGCTAACTCTTTTTTACTCTACCTTAAATATCTACCATCTTTAACAGACACTCTAATAAATACTTAATAAATACATAACAAATACAGAAAAGTTTTTGTCATATCCATAATAACATAGATTCGCTATTTTTCTCTCTCTTTTTCTATTTGTCTCATTTACCAGAGGTCATCGCTAATTTTACTCTGTTTACTGTTACTTTGCTGTCAAATTATATATAAAATAATTTTATTAACTGGTAGACATGTCAGTTTTAAACGTAAATTATTTTTCTTTCTAATAACTGAGTAGGTACTGAGATATGCATACAGGTTAAATGGGATTATTCCGTCAGTAGCCCGAGCCGAGGTTCGGCCATTCTGGCACCCTTGCGCCTGCTGCCTTCGGGCTGAGTGTCCTCAGAATTCGCCCCAAAAAGTTCGGTGAAACTGTCGAAGCCCTTACGGCTAAAAGCGTATGAAAAAAATAAAAAAAAGTTAAATGGGGACTTGCATGCGCCATCAGTGTGATGTGAGGAAGCGTCAGAGTAACGTGGCGTAGGTACATCGCAGTCGAGTAAAGCTTGCCACCCTCTGTACACTCTTAATACTAAGCTTTAGAACAGTGTCTATATTACTTTGCAGTTTTCTTTCATATGCCCATTGCTCACAATCATCTGTACAATATATCTATATCCGAAACCTGTTCAGTAGTCATTCGAGTGTAAACAGTAAAATTATCAAGTAACTCTTCTACTAAATAAATACATATACCTACCTATAGGCAACTTGGTACTTCAGTTTTTTTTTTATACTGAAGGTTATGCATTATAGCCATAATTTCACCTAATCTTATGTGACGATACGGCACAAGTTGGTGGGCACGCTAAACTTGTTGAGGAACTGGCTTTCAAGTGCAACTGCCGGAACACACATATTGGTATTTGGCAGCATATTTTCACCTTGAGGGTGGTAGCTAGCCAGACGGGTATTAGAAAAAGCCCTACCACCATGCTATGGATTCTTCACGACGTTTTCCTTCACCGACAGTCCAAGATCGTAGCGAAGATTCGACCTCACGTTCATTGACGCGGCGTCAGTACACACAAGTAAACTATCATCGCTTCAAAACTTCGCATCGATTGAGACTACAACTAACCAGGAGCGCAATTTGCACTCCGGTGTTTTTCTTCTTCTTTCTTTCTCATGGGCTTCTCCTTGATGCTTGCGAGTGCGAAGTCAGAAATGAAACAAGAAACTGTCACATGTAGAATTTTATTTAATTGTATACTGTAATATAGTATAGTACTGCATCAGTAACATTTGAAATGATAGCGGCGCTCGTGCCGCGTGTGGCGCCTATCGATACTTGATAGCAATATTGGAATGATCAAGGAAGACAAACATACTGACACAACATACAAACTCTATCATATTATAAACCTTAATATATAAGACAGATATATCTAAGTAATGACTGATTCATTATCTACCCATGGGTTTAAATAAAAATAAATTTACTGTTTTAATTTAGATACTCGGTACATTTTGATATTAAAAACATTTTTATGCAGTGCCATTTTATTGTGCGTACTGTGACACGTCTAAAGACGAGCTACAACACACAGAATCGATATGAAGACGAACCAAATCAGAAGTGATCTGTGTGCCGGAGTAAACCTGCTCTAGAATAGTGTAGTGAACCGTAGATAATGAATCAATGAAACAATTATTGTAAATAGTTTAGGTTAATGTCTACAATTAAAGAATGTTCGTTGGATTGCAACTGCCTCGTAGGCAATGGGTAGCGCACACAACACAATGCTCGTGCGCACTTGATTCTCATGTAGGCAAGTGTACTATGCATCGGCCGCGGCGTCACATGACACGCACTCGATACATTACAGTGTCGACACAGTGACGCAACCCGCCTCTTCTCTCTCCACACGCCAGCTCGCCCACACACTATCCTTCAACATCTCACCTATTACGAGCAGCCATTACAATCTTACCTCGGACACTATCTCTACGATGCTATTAGTTATACAATATTAAAAATTAATAATGAATTACACAAATCAGAATATACTCAGGCAAAGTAATACTATTTTATAAAATAATCGCTTTTAACGAACAAATACACACAGAAAAACATTTGAATTATTAAATGTTGAAGATTCATATAGTATAATTAATTAAATCTAATATAACGGACCCGTTAAACGGTTTTGTTAAAAAAATAAGTGTTAATTTTATTTAGTCAGGCCTAAATGTTACGCGAGAACGCGTCACTGTAAACTTAGGGCAAGTGCGAGTTGAAGGTTCCGTTTCAACACATGTTTCGGTTTAATTATTTTTTTATATAGGATTTAAATATTATTTATTTAGTGAATTTAGGACTTACATGTTAATAAGTTTGACACGCCTCCACTATTAATTGAATTTTAAAACAAAATTTCAAATAAGTTACAAATAGCTTTAGAAGCCTCGGAGTACAGTATGTTAATTAAATTATAATGGATTTTCATCTGAGGACCCAACCGCTTACAAATACATTGTGGCGGCGGTATTGCCTGACAAGTGAAAACAAATTGTTAAAAAACGAAAACGTAATAACACTAACACCAACGAAGCATTGAAGTAAAATAGCTCGGCAGAAATTATACTAAAGACGGAAACAGACAATGAACTGGAACCTAGTTAATTTCTTTATAGGGACTTTAATAGTGACTTTATTTATTTAAACAGTATAAAAATAAGCGTGCTGAATATATTTTCTAGCGAAAATCATTTTATAACGGACGGGATTTCCAAATATTTCCATGAAACGTGTAACGAACATAAAGGTTTATAGTCGATCAAGACTCGTAGGCGGAAAGACTTGCCCCACTTCGCCCTCACCTCTACCTCACATACCGACCGAACCCCTCGCACCATGACAACACGACGAAGAGGACAGAGCTCGTGTGGCTGCTGCGCCTGCGACGTCGAGTCAGTGGGAGAGCCGTGCGTGACACTGTGCGCTCTGCTGCATTCGAACCCTGCCGATGAACCTCTCTGCCTAACCCCCTGCCCGCTCGCTATTCCAATGACATTCATTCTAATACATATGTACACACACATGCATACAAATTATTGTTTAAATGTACGTACGTACATACGTTGATAATTAGACGATTATACTATGGTATTAAGACATTACAGATACATCGATTGACGACACATATCAAAGTAAAATTGACAGCGTACAAGGTACGAATGGATTCGGGAAAGGGTGTGGGAGTTGGGGTTGGGGGAGGGGCATGGAGGAGGGGGTGCGTTGACCGGCGCTCGCCGGTTGGTACCGGCAAATTACCAGAGCTGGCTATGTTGATACTTGAGATCGGGCTGGGCCGGTCCTGAGGCGGGCGTCTCGTAGTCCGACTCGGAGTCGGAGTCGCGGCGCTGCTCACCGGGACTCCACTCAGTGTAGTCCTCGTTCCAGAACTGAGCGGAGGCGGCATCATAGCCCTCCTGCCTACCCTCCTGCCTGCCCTCCTGCCTTTATTAAACCACCGAAATCGAGTTCAGGGTCATGTTTATTTACTTATGTACTCGTACATTTACAAATAATTCTCTATATCACTAATGACACACAATGCATACGATAGAAGCGCAGGCAGTGTCAAGGGGCCGCTCTAAGCGTGTCGGCGGTTGTGACCTAATCGGCAGCTCGTTACATCAAACTACTTGCGAGAATTCTCTACTCTCGCCAAAAGTGCTGCACTGTGGAAGACCTCGGACATTACAAACTACGGACTACTCGACGTCAATTCTACTACAACAACGATACACGCAAACATGCACATGCACCCCCCAACACACACACACCCAAACACAGACAAACCCATAAACGCATTCGTACACACAGGCGCACACACTCACGCATAGTGTTAATGTAAAACAAAAATAATAAATAACAAAGCGCTAAACGAAAAATAATGTTATCACAGTGTCCACTTGTAATTGGGTATATGTTCAAGCATAACATTAGGAAAGAAAGTTGAGATCTGTCGTGCTCCGTTAGTCAATCCAACTGCAGGTGTGGGGTCTGGAGCCCGGGGGCTCGCGAGAGAGGGAAGCTCCTACAGAGCACAGAGACTACAGAACACACAATTTTTTGAAATATATTAAATAAAATATTTTAAGGTAATTTTTAATCTCATATTTATATTCTTTAACGATTTCGTTGTATAATTATTTATGAATTCATCGATCATTTGCGTAGCATGTAATCGATGTGATGTAAAGGCGTGATATTCATATTGTGAAAGCTTGGATTATTCCTTTTTTTATATAGTTAAGGCTTAGCGTTATGGCCATAATCTCATCTGATCTTAAGTGACGATATGACCCAAATTGGTAGACACGCTAAGTCTGTTGAGGAACTGGCTCTCAAGTGCAGTTGCCGGAATACACCTATTAGTAAATAGCGGCAGGTTTTCAACTTGAGGGTGGTTGTTAGCCAGGCGTGCATTAGAAAAAGCCCTACCACCATGCACCTTGCTATCCTCTAAAATTTAACAGCAAACAACTAAGTAAAATTTCATCAAAATTGTTTTAATAAAAATGTACAAAATAGTCTTGGACTTCGACTCTCTCAGGAAATATAAAATTTGGTTTTTGAAAGATTGATTGCCGTCAAGGTGGAAGACGCACGCACTCCCTTGCTCATATTTTTATAAAATTCTACCTGGGCCCGCGACTTCGTTCGCGTGGAACTAAAAGTTATTTAGTAATTTTTACCAGTTTTTGTATATTTTTTTAAATACAGCTTTGTTCCTATTGGAGATAGCGTAATGTTAAATAGCCTAAAGCAGTCCTCAATGATTGCTCTATCAAAGACAAAAATAATTTTGAAATTCGACTGGTAGTTCATAAGATTAGGGCGTTCAATCAAAAAAACAAAGCTGACCCGGTGAACTTCGTATCACCTTAAAACGATGTTCTTTATTCTCACTAAAACACTAAAAGGGTTTGGCCGATTTGTATTTCTTTTACATCTTGATTAGCTATAATCAATCCAAATCAACCTACTAACTTAAATTCGTTAAGATCAATAGAACTGGCTATATTTAATATCGCTTCCGTTTTTCATTTCTATTGGTTATTGAATGAAACTTGTTTATAACTCCAATGAATTAAAGGTCTTTTAATTATATGAAATTTAAATATAGGTGGCTTCGAACTCACGTCCATTGACGCGGCGTTCGTACACACTACTGAACTATCATTGCTTCATTGATTTTCATATAATAATGTAAAAAAATCTTTTTTTACGTGTATACAAACCATGTCCTAACTATAACGAACACAATAAATAATTATCTAAAAAGTTATCTATTTTGGTACAGTCGTTCGGTAGTTATGTGCGTACATACATTCCGGCGATTCATGTTTATATATATAGATATATACAAATAAAGATCTGAAAAGGTCGGTGCATCGTATACAAGTAAGTAGGTTATATATTTAAGCCACAATAAGGGGTTTAAAGCAACGAAATAAATTAATAATGTTAACACCATTTATGAACTGTAGACTCAAAAGGGTAATCTACATTCATAAGAGCAAGTGAGCGAAACTTAACTACATTAATTTTACTACCTTATCCTGGATTTTATTTTTCATCCCAGTATATGGACATTATATTTGCTTTATAGCATATTATAAGCATACGCCTTTAGTTGTTTCAGAGTAAAGAATGTAACTTCATAATACATTCACACAGTACTAAATATAAATTTCAAATATATTATTTAATCTCCTTCAACCTGCCATCATGGTATATGTATATTCCCGTATAGTGTCCAATAGGTACAGAAAATCGATCAATGAGCAAGATTTTTACGAGGACGTACCCTATCTTTTGTTTTCGTTAAAATAAAAAAAACATTTCTGTAGCAATTTACCTAAATACATATTCTTAGGCCGCTTTATGAAGTCTTTTATAAAGTCCGCCTTTTTTTATGAAATCGGAACCCATAAAAATATTTAATAATTATGTTGAAATTAATAATCCTGCAATGTTTATTTCTTCTAAAACTCGCCAAAACTACAGCTCTAAGTTAGCAAGTTCTAAAGGACAGTGAGATCTTAAATGAATACATATTTTAAATTAGTCGAATGTACATGGATGAATTTAATTTGTACTTTAACGTCATATGCGTTTATATATGGGAATTATTATCCTTTTACATACGATGATGTAAATGCTTGACACGACTGGAAATCGCCGAGAACCAGTAAATTAGTCGTAATTTAGTCAGCAATTAATTCTTCATAGGTATATAATGACATGACTTATCTAAAGTATCTGCTGATTACATATAACATTGGTGTTTTGTCGAACTGCCCACCTTGATCCCAAATATCTGGCATTTGGAACTACAAATTCCAATTCATTTCAAATTTACGCTTGAGTATTGGCGCTTCGAATTTAGTTTGTTTTTATACCATTTCATTTTTCGTTGTTATCGTTCTGTTCACAAAATGGATAATTTAAGATATCGTATTATTTACGAATACGAGTTGGACCGTGGCACCGACGCCGCAGAAACAACTCGAACGATTAATGGCGTGTATGGAAAACTACTATAAAAAACCATGGTACACTTCTGGTGCCAGCATTTTGGATTTACAAATTTTGATCTACAGGATAAACTCCGTGGGCGGCCGGAAACCCTAATTGTCAAAGAAGAGTTATCGAGGAAGCGGACACATCTCAAGCCAGGTGAGAGTTAAGGGCAAGCTTTGGTGTGAGTGATAAAATAGTTTTTATTCACTTGAAACAAATTGGAAAAGATTGAACATGAATAACTAAAGCACACCAACAATCACTCATCGACTGCTGCGTTGCATTACTCAACCGTCACAATAACGAGGGTATTTTGAACCGTATCGACACTTGTGACTCAAAATGGATTTTTTACGACAATCAAAAACAGACGTCAAAGTATTTGAACACAGGGGATCCGGCTAAATCCTGTCCCAAGGGAAGTTGACTCAGAAGAACGTACCAGTGTCATTGTTTAATTACTATGCAATTACTACCGACGGAGACACCAGCCCCTGAGCCTCGTGGAAAGCTACGACACTCAACTGCTTCCTCGACCCAAATCGAATAGATATTAACGATGTTTTCTCTTCCTAAATCTGAAGAACTGCTGTTGGAATGTATCCGACACCCACCATACACCCAAGACCTTGCTTTAATAGATTACCATTTTGTTCGAACTTTAGATAATTTTTTGCAAGGAAAAAAAATCTGATAAGGCAATCGAAACCGCCTTTAAATACTTTATTGATTCCCTCCGGCACAATTTTATCAGCAAATAAATCAATGAACTACCAATAAAATGGCGAAAGTGCATAGATAATAATTATATATAATTCCATAGATTAAATACATAATTTTATTTTTTTTACTTTACCCACATAAAACGCTAATATCAATGTAAGGACCTAATACAATATTCTCAAAAACTATTTTATTTTAATTTCAAAATGCGAACATTGTGGGTAAATGTTTTAATAGAATTTTATAGCTAAACAAGTAAACTTCAAATATACATTTTTTATTTTAGCATAGAAATTAAGTGCCAAGTGTGAAAAATAATTGACTTTTAAAACTAAAGTAAGATCTAAAATAGTAAAGTAACATTTTTTTATTTTGTTGTATATAAATATATGGAATAACAGAAAATTATGGTATTGCTTGCGAGCATAACAGCCCTACTGTAGTCCCTTTCAAACGTAAATCATATAAAATAATGATTCAGTCTAATAAATTTGTATATAACATTGCAACTATGTAAATGTCAATTTGTAAATATAAATTTGATATAAATATCACTTTGATCGTGTCATTTTACAGCGACGTTGCCGAGATCTCTGAATGAGCCTAACTCGGCTGAATAAAAAGCTTATAAATTATAATAAATAAAATAAAAATCAGGCAAAGCTTGGTACGAAGGTACTGGTAACGGTACGCCGACGACAGGAAATAGCATTAGAGAGGCGGTATTTACCTGCTCGCCGATTCACCTATCTCTCCGTGTATGACCTGCAACAGAGGCGAGGTTAGCGGGCGGAGCACCCCCAGACTCCTAGGCACCCTTAAGCATCCCAGCGCATATACTCACCGAGCCAATGGAGGACATCGGCCGGTACATGGGGCTCCGGTCCACGGCGCGGCCCTTTTCCGGGGGCCCGGTGCGCACCTTGCTGCGGACACACAACGACCCTCTATAACAGCCGACCGAGTACACCTCGTAACCGCAACATTTAGCTTTAACTGTAGATATTCTACGATACGATACCTTGCGCCGCTCTCGAGGTGGTCGAAGAAGCCCGGGACCACCGCAAAGTTGTTGTTCTGTCGCACGAGGTGCTCAATCCCGTAGTTGCGATTCATGAAGCTGATCATCTTCTCAGAAGGGCCATCAATGGCCAGGTCGGGCAGCATCACGTCCATGTCCTGCCAACATGTAGCGAAGAGTATCAGCTGCACTGTCTTTTGTGACGCTATCCACTGCACTATACTAATAAAGTACCCTAGGTGACCGAGCTTAGATCTGGTTTTTTTAATTGTGTTTATTTATAAAAATTTGTTTAAACACGCATCACACACATCCACATTTTATGATGTTACATAGGGACCAACTGATTTAAAAACGCAAACGTAATAAATATTTTTGAAAAGAATAAAAAATGCGTTTTTACGAAAAATGAACTATACAGGTGAATTTATAAAACCAAAATCTATCTAAATACAAAAATTAATCAATATCCTTAGGGCCGTTTCCGAGATACCTCAAATTTATATACATACATGTACTTACATAAAAGAATTGCTTTCCTTATTACATTATACCATAATTATAACAAATCAGTTTGTAAAATCTTGTGCGGAACCGTATTACTGGGACACGTCAAATTCACATTTAAACTTAATAAATATATTAGATATATATTTTACGTGCGACTTCGCTCGCGTTAATATTGATTTTATCAAACAAATCGGATGATGCAATAAAAAGTTTCATACAAAGTTTATCCTTCTCCTTTGAACAAGGTTTTCGCGAGAAAAAAGTATTTATCTCTATGCCAAAATACATTATAATCGGTTCATCGGTTTAGACGTGAAAGCGTAATAAACAAACTCACTTTCACATTTATAATATTAGTATGATTAAGATTACTAACATTAAGCATATAATCGAAAAGAGCACGGCCATAGCCCTGCCGCTGATGAGTCGGGACCACGAAGAAATCGAGGATACAGGGAGGTTCCAGCTCGCGCAGTTTGCCAGTCTCGTCAAACAGGAAGAGGTGCTTGTAGCCGACCTTCAGCATGGCCAACACCGCGCCGCGACCCCTGTCATAATATCGCAATAAATAAAGTAAATATCCGAAGTCGTGTTTACATACGACGAGGACGCATTCAATTCGCAGTATAATTATATGTATAGTGAGAGTTAAGTCGGCGGACGGGCGAGACCGCGGCATAGCGCACAGCGTGCTACATGCCGCGTAGCGTGTCGCTTTACTGCTATTGTACCCCTTACCGTATGAGCCTACGAGGTACGGTTGCTTTCTCATACATACTAACAGAACAAAATCTTCCCATCGCACGCCCACCTAAACATGCAGATAACAAGATATATTTCGATATCTAAGTAAGTTTGCTGTAAACTATTATACATTGAGACTCGTCTCAATGTGTGCCCATGTTCATATATCTTGTATTTACATAATGCAGAATTGCATTTCAAAAAAGATCACCTTCCAGATAACAAAGACGCCAGCGGTATACAACTACGTCCAGGTAGAAAATTGGAAATAACTAGCACTATAGACGCAGTGAAACAATATAAAATGAGTAGGTAATATACTAAAACTTCGAACAGCACTAAACGCAAAATAACAAAACAAATTAGGAAAACATGACAAAAACAATTTAATAAAAAATACAAACTCAATTTAAGATTTATAACAGAAATTGTAAGGCTCCAGAAACTAGGAGGAACACCGACAGAGCGACAATGCATCGCCTATCATCGCTGTCATGCCGTCAAGAGAACTTCCACAGAGTTGAATATACGCTGGTTACTTACTGGTTTACTATAAATATGTTTATAAGGCCTTTCGGTCTATGAATTGTGGCAGGCTGTATTTATAATGTCCTCAGTACATTATTTTGAACATTTAGTGAAAAATAGTGCAGTAAATAGTTTGGCAATCCTCTCTTGTTATTAACTTTAGTGTGTTCCGAAAATGGTTAAGGTTGCGATGTTAATAATTGTGACCAGTGTCATTTTTTTGTAAGAACTTTCTAAATGAGCCGAGTCTTCATGTTAGCTTCACCGACACAAACAAAGACATACCATTTCTTAGACAAACAATTGTAGACAACCTTTATTTTGGGCACAAGCGCAACACAAGAAAATCGTAATACACACTTTTATGAGATGATTAAGAGAGAATCGCAAGCGTTTTAGAGCGTGACGAAAGCGGCTATAGGTGCGAGGAAGGGGGCGAGGGAGAGGAGGGTAACGAGCATGACGAGTAACTGTAAATGGGTAGAGCGGAACCGCGAGGTCGCGAGGCAGCCACTGCACCGTGACGGGCGCGGGCGCGTCGCGTCAATGCCCACGTCGCCTCCTGCACGACGTGCATTATTTAGATAATAGATGCACCATGAGTACTCACTCGTCGGCCTCGTGGTCCTTCATGAGGTAGAGGTAGTGGTTGTGCACGGCGCGGAGCCTCTCTACACTAGTGATCACCTTGTTGAGGCCCTGCGCCTCGGCCGACTGCGCGCCCAGCGAGTTGATCAGGCTCCCCAAGAACTCTTGAGCGGCTTTATACATAGGAGTCTCGCTACAAATAAAAAAATACAACTTAAGCTCGCCGCTGCTTTAACTATTCGAGGAGGTTATAAAGGTTATAAGATTGCACCGTATGGCAATCATAAACACATAATTAGTTCTTGATCAAAAAGAATCCTGCACTCCCAGCCAAGCTGTCTGTCAACAAATGCTAACGTAGAATCAGAAAAAATAGCAATAAAGTAGATACATAAGTAGAAAAAAAAATAATATATAGTGTCAAAGTGACTTTACTCAGGCATTGATATACGTGATATGTACTAATAGTGATAATAAGTCTGTTAAATAAAGTTTCTTGACAGATTTTGGTGCAATTTCATCGTTCGGTAGCTGACAATATAATTGTTGGATAATATATGCGGTTTAATTCCTTTTGTTAGTAGAGTGTTACAAAATAGCGTGTCATTTTTATTGCACGATTAGTTTATCGGTTAAAGCAATCGCCGCGCTGAAGTGCCGTGGGTTTGAGGCCCGCACAGAACAATTATTTGTGTTATCAACAAATAATTGTTCTGTGTTTAATTGTTACTTTGTGTCCATTAACTGTGTTTACAAAAATCTATATACTTGATATTGGTGAAATTGCCTAACAAAACATTTTGACATTTTTTATGTTTATACAATAGTTCAAATCCGATCCCAGTAGAAGTTTCTACTTCTTAAATAGTCGATTATTTTTATTTATTAATAGCTAACCTGTGCAGTTCTTATTCATAATGCGTACGTGGCTTGTTCTCAGGAAAAATAGAAACTGATGCGAAAATGATTTGTCGATTCCTACGAACCGGGATTGTCGATTGTGATAATTTATGTAAACAACTTCTCTAGTCATACCAAATTATAAAATACAAAAAAAAATACAAATTATAAAACACATTATATATTATAGATATACGTTCCTCTTTATATCCAAGTAACAAATTTAAAGATAGTCATGAACTAAATTCTAAAAACTTATTAACTATTTCATTTTTCATTTATTTATGGTAGTAATGACTACACATGTAGCGACATATTAGTTAGTCTACAAAAAAATGGTGAAATACATTTCCAAATATGTCCTTCAAAAACTTATCATTCCCTCATTGTTGTGTGATTAAAGTGAGATTAGAGCTTAATGGCTGTTTCAAATTCCGCGCCGTAGTTTTTAGAACTTGATAATTTATATTCAAAACATACCATAAAGTGGATTTTGAGTTAAGCGATATTTTATAAAACTAATTAAAAAATAAAGTTTTGTTTAACCTCATTAAGTGTGTAACGTCTTATACAAAACGTTCTCTGTACAAACGTATTTCAAATTGACTTCAATACAAAATGTCTAAAAGCACAATCTTATGTTTAATATTTTTTATTATAGTACTGTACTAGATTTTACGCGCGGCTTATCTCGCGTTAATATTAATTTTGTTAAACAAATTCGACGACGCAATATAAGGTTGCATACAAAGTTTGTCCCTCTCTTTAACCCACTTCCTATAAGTTTTCAGGATGAAAAAGTAGCCTATCTCCGTTCCCAAGGTCCTAACTATCTCTGTACCAAAATTCATCACAATAGATTTAGCGGTCTAGGCGTGAAGGCGTAACAAACAAACGAACAAATTCACTTTCGCATATATAATATTAGTATGGATGTTAAAAAAACTGGAAAAAATAAATTTGACCCCTGCAGAAACTACAGTGACGAAAAAAATGAAAACTTATGAGATAACTTTAGAAATACTTTAAAAAAATAAAACAGTCACAATATTTAATAAGTAAAAAGTAAAGATTGTAAATGCTATTGATATATAAGAAAAACTACAGAAACGGAAATAATGGCGACTACAGAAGAATATCATTCGTCATACATTATATATACATATATACACGAAGAAACAAAATGACTTCGCGACAAAGCTTTGACAAGTTTCTTGGATGAAACACCTCTTGCTAGCCCAACAACATCCTCGCAAGACTGGTTTCTTAAAACAAGGCAAAGATTAACAAATCTACTACCGCTTCACATCTGCGGAAGTTCCTGGGAAAACAAAGCAATATTGTATGCAAAAATAGCTACATCAGAAAAAACAAAAACAAAATAAAAGCAATACAATTATATACAGATAAAGATAATTATGATAATTAAAAAAAAAACGACCGTATATAAGCCAGTTTTTTATAATTTATTTTTCTAAGAATCAGTCACGTACGTAACACCTAATTATTCATAAACAATCTGCCAATCCTAGTCAATAGACTAGGTGCTCGTTTAAGGCAACCTAACCTAACCCTTTACGTCGACTGTAGGCTTTACGCTATGTCCCTGTTCTAGTGATTCGATGTATTGTCAAATGACCAACCACCAAAGATGTTATTTCAACATCTATAAATTCAGGAATTTAGGAATTTGATCGAATTTTCATTTTTATCTTCTTCTTGGGGCATATATTATGTACAAAAATAACGAATTGTTTATATTTAACTGCAACTTTGTTTGTTTGATCGATGAGCACGAATGAAAAAGAACGCGTATGTATAGGCGTATAGTTTTAATGGCGCAGGTTTTACACTATAACTGAACGTGAGTATCTATCAAGTTCAGTTAAGCAGCAGCGGACGGGGGCCGCGACCTTACAACATTCACCGGATCAACTAGAAAATGAAAACGTACCGAATATCTTCAACCGTTTCATAAAAGTTAATTTATATTTAAAATTACAAAGTATGAGAATTCATATTCCAGTAGATTAACTGAGGGGAATTAAGCCTCGCGTTGTCTTAACTCGCTTTTCGTAACGGAATCCACGCTTTTTTGTTCGCAGTTAAAAATGTTAATAAGATATTCTATACTTTACGCTATATGACACAAACTATTAGAATTGCTGTTATGCTTGTTAGATTCGACTCAATTCAAAACAAGTCTAAGACAGTTACGATCTTCAGTAACTTGTGTATGTTGATACATACACAATTGTCATCAAATACTAATTTATCTATAATTCTATATTAATATTATAAAGCGGGAAAGTTTACTTGTTTGTTTGAACGCACTAATCTTATGAACAACCCGTCGGATTTCATAAATTATTTTTGTATTTGCTGGGGCAAGTTTGAGGAAGACTTTGGGCTATTTAACGTCTCGTTACCACCAATAGGAGCAAAACTGTATTGGAAACAGTACAAATACGGGCAAAAATATTAAATATCATAATTTTTCGTTCCACGCGAACGAAGTTATGAACACAGCCGGCGTATAAATAAAAATCAATTGGTGTTCCTCGGGTTTGGTTAACTTAACTATTTTTTAATATTACTAATAATACAAAAACAGTTATTAAGAGTTAAAGTAAATAACTCGGAAAGCCTTTTTTTTCTATTCGATTTATGATGAACTTCAATAAACACAGGATCCAACCTCTAAGTACAGATAGATATAAGTAATATTCTTTATCATTTGATTTTTTTAAAATTGATATTATTAATTTATATTATAGTTGAGATCAGCAATATTCTCCTTTACTTGTAATCGCCACATTTTTTTTATATAGTTCAAGTCAATAGATTTTTAGAAAGATTTGGACATAAAAATCAGAAAATCCGAAGTCAGTTCATGTCAGTTATCAGAATGGACACATTGTCGCTTAGGATTTTACATTATTTCATAGGGGAGAGATTATACTACTTTAATAGTGACGATTATTGAAACGTAGGCGGAGTCTTCAGAAAATTGGCTGGTCTCGCCTTCCTGTTTTCTCACAAGCAGATTAGTATCGAGCGTCGCGTCGGTGCGTAGCGTGGGTACGCAGTGATGCTGCGTAGCGTCGGTGCGCAGTGGGCAGGAAGCAGACTGCGCATGTACCAGATTGCTACGGGCGACGCGACGCTCGGTAACAATGGCTCGATAGCTGATGCCCGGGCTAGCGTTTCTAGGTATTTCGTGAGATCATTGCGCATGTCAGACGGCAGCAGCCGCTACCTCCGGCTCTCCCCGGCTACGGGCATGTACGCAGTAATCGATAACTTAATATTGGGAAGTGAGATGGGGGTGTCCACCCGCCACCTACGCATTGCTAATAGGTATACAAAATGGCGTCTATCGTGCATTATATAATGGCGTTTATGATGCATTGTATATGAATATTCTAGATACATTAATTTTATATCATATTTTGTGTACAAATAGATTTGAACGTGAATTCGAATCCAAACTCCTACAATGAGCTTGAGCATTCAGTGAAGGAAAACATCGTGAGGAAACCATAGTATGGTGGTAGGGTTTTTTAATGCCCGCCTGGCTAGCAACCAGCCTCGAGTTGAAAATCTGCCACCAAATCCCATTAGGTGTGTTCCGGCAGTGGCACTTGAGAGCCAGTCCCTCATATAAAGGCTGGCAACACACCTGCGATTACTTTAGTATTGTGGGTGTCCAAGGTGGGCAGTGATCACCATCAGGTGACAAGCCTGCTAATTTGGCCCTACTCCATAAAAAATAATTGCATACGAGATCTCTGATCACGGAATTATACAAGTATCTGCAACATACTCAGCACTCTTAGGTAAAATCATAGAGTGGCTCACGTTGCTGAATAATGAGATATAAGAGCCAGTCCAGGTTATTAACTAAAAAAATTATACATTTATATAGCATGAAAGTTTCCAAAAAAATAACTCAAGACATTTTACACAACCATCAACAAATATTTATATGCTTTTTTGCACATGCAATATCATAAAAACCTATATTTAAGTCAACCTATATTTTTGTTTTTCTTTTGTATCTCTTACTTTACTTGTTCAGAGTACATAAGGATGTGTATTAATAAAAGTTCACAAACCATAACATATATCGGTATTTGAATTTGTACTTCATACTGTTTCCCCTAACTATATATTAATATTTGCATAGAGTTTGCTCACTTTACTAAAATGTTGTAAAACAGCATCTTTGAATTTGACAATGTTGGTTTTCATCTATTTTTAACACTAACAAGACTATAGGGCACTTAGTTCTGAGAACATCATTGATACCATATTTTCAACACATATAGAATATTCAATTACCTATTAATAGCTTGAGTCACTTAAATCTTAATGGATAATGAATATGTGAATTATTTTGTCTCAATTGGAGATATTGAACTATACAATGATGTATTTGGTCACAGGTAAACCCTCATACATGGCAATCTCTGCACCCCCAAATAATTGATATAATGTATATGGATTATAAGACCTTTTGGAATATGATTTGTGTTAAAGTGTTAAGGTTTACAAGTTCAAGTTTTGTGAAATGTCCTAAAACAATATATTTTTACATTGTGGTGATACTTACGTTGATTTAGCCCGGCGTAATCTTGGCGGCACTATTCTGTGATCTAATTTAGTGTATTGTTCTGGTAACACTTCATTTACGGTGAGTGGTGGTAGTTTGCTCATCATTTTGAATGCTCCAGTAACCACCGATGCACCTGATCTGTTTAAATTACTTTTTATATTATATGAATAATTCTTATCGCATTATAGAATAAATAGATATTTAATAGGTACTTACCTACTTAATAAGGCGTTTGCCAATGTTACCGAGTTACCTGACGCACAGCGCAACTCGCTCTGACGCAGTCCACACCTTGTCGAACCGTACGGCGTCGCAAACTATCCACCCACCGCGCTTATCGATTGAGCTAGACTTTAAGGGCCGATCACATATACTATACTTTACGTATCTAATATGACCAATAGGACTAATATTTCTCACAGACAAACTGCACCACTACAAACAAAATACAATACTGCACTCTGCAGCCAGACATACAACCGTAGTGCGTACAACTAAAATTGTCAGATTCTAAATGTCAAAACTATCATATCATTCTTACTAAATGTCACGTGTATATCCGATATAACAGAGGTTCTACCTACGTGACATTGGGAAAATTGTGTGCGCACACATGTGGGCACTAAATAAAAAAAGAAGAAGAAGAGATCCTGGTTTACAAATTTTACCTAATAATTTAAATTACCACGCTTTTTTAATTGTTTTTTTGTTAGTAAAACTTTGCCATGCAATCATTTCCTATCAATGTGCTTTAGCGGATGGTTTGAAGGTAAATATTTTCCTTATCGTAATGTTATACATCCTCTTGCTCATTCTATTAAACATATTATGTGCTTTTTATGATTTAATTGTGGTATTTTGATTATTTCATGTTTTAACTAACAAATAACATCTGTAATTAGATTATGTATATTGTAATATGTGTAGCGTGACAGTCACCACAAGTTTCTGTATTAAAAATGTATGTGTACTTATAACCACACGATAGAAGTGAAAATTTTAATTATAATATATTATTAATGGAACGAAGTTTCTTATGGGGCGACGCGGAGGGGTATACTAGCCGGCAAAAAACGTCCATAACATTAGAAAAAAAGCGTAAGAATTTCTCTATCTCCATAGTCTATGTATGATGGCTATACAGTGTCTAATGGACATACTACGTGATGACTGTTATTATTATATATTTTTATAAGTCATCGTACACAAAATAAAGGTGTTAAGATAATTTTATAAAGTAGACTTTATTTTTATTTTTATCGTTGAAATTATCCTGTTTCCTTGTTGTTCCTTGCAACTCGGTCTCGGTCTATTCACATCTAAGAGATCATCTAGAAGATTAATTTCTAAAAATCGACTTTTAGAGAATTCATATTTTTTAATCGAATTGTAATAAGTAAAAAAGATCAGCATCTAGATTCAAAATATCATCATCATTTCAAAACATCGATTTCAAAACATCATCATTTTAAAATCGATTTTTTAAAATCGAGGAGGATGAGTGTAGTCCTTTTCATTAAGGTGAAACCAAAGGTATCTAAGATAAGTCAAGTCGGACATAATAATATAAACAATCTAGCGATTTATTGATTATTCATTTCTTAAAATTATAGTAGTTAAACTTGTTTGAGTAATATGTTCAATTAATTTGTAAATAATTATATAGTACTTATCTAAATATAAACGATCACAACGCGATCATTTTAGTTAAAAAGATTGATTCTACAATTAATCGATTTCATACCGCCATCCCTACTAGTCATTTTACTTTTGGTGTTTAGAAGCTGTTAGAAGCACTGGTTAGGTCGTAAGTTAATTATAATTATTTGTATTCCTAAGTGGAGACTGAAGACTTACTTTTTGTAATTATGAAATCCAAGGGAAAGAGGTAAAGTTATTCATTATCTTAGAAATATTATGGAGACCGGTTAATACACAGATTTATAATATTTTTTCTTTTTGCAATACATGTAATGGCGGCTGAGAGCGCTCAGACAATGCATTTCTTAGTTTGTTTTGATTACGATGTATTGTATATTTTTGTAAATGGTAATTAGCCTATCTCCGTTGCATGTTTGTTTCATTTAGCTGAGCGTCATTTACATTAGATTATTTACTCTGATGAATAAAGTATGTTCGCCATTTCGAAAGCGTCACCGGCTGCCATTTTTGCTAATTTACTTTTCACTTTTTTGCATAGATTTTAAATATGTATTTTAATAAAAATAGGATTATTTAGAAATTATGAAGTATATTATAGAGAGTTACATGGCATCAGTGCTATCAAGCTTCTATATAATTTAGTTAAACACAGAACTGATGTTGCTCCACAATAAAAGTATAATCTGATGTAAAAAATGCTGTGCAAATATGTTGATTACTAGTCAGTCATTTTATTATGTTGTCAAAGTTAAGCAGTTTGCCAGTAAATATGATGTTGAAAAAAAAATGGAAAAGTATATGGTGAATACAGTTTATTTCTGTAATAGGTACCTCTTAGAATAAATTAGTTAAAAATTATATTGAATATCTTCAATTGAATCTCTAGGTGAAAACTCATGTGATGTTTTGCCAGTAGTACATGTCATAGGTAGTTCTAATGATACTAGCAGATTGGACAGTAAAACAATCTTTTAAAAGCTATTCTAGAACATTTTATACAAACAGCCCTTGTCTTTGAGAAAATTTGATGTACACAATGAACAATTGAAACAAAAATAGTTGGCTCTTTCTTTTTTTTTTTTTATTTTACTATTCGATGCTTGGCTTCAGTCACACCTGATGGAAAGTAAAGACGAGGCCAAAGATGTAGTGGGTTAATGCAAAAGAAACTGGTTCACTCTTCTTTTTAAGACACCAATGTTGTAAGACTCCAGAAAAATATATGTAGGTAGTGAATTCTACTTCTGGGTGGTTTACAAAAGAAACAAGGATGAAAATTGTTTAGTGCAAACAAATGGAACATTGACAACATATGGGTGAAGGCCCACACAACTTTGAGTATTTTGGTGGTGAAATGGGGAAAGCGGTTTTAAAAAATTTAGTTCCTGTGAGCATTCACAGAAGTGCAGTTGGTAAAAAACTGAAATGCAAGGGACTCTGCCATGATGCTTCAGGTCATGCATTTAAGCATCTGTCAACAAGTTGCCACCAATCAACCTTCAGCTCGTCAATCGTTAGATTCTAGTGGTGCTAGCTGATATCTGTCAGACCCACATATGACAGCAATACTCCACACACAGCCTTCTTTGCACTTTGTATAAATTGAGAAGCTGCAATGATGTAAGGTGCTGCTTAACTTTGAAAATAACCCTCAATTTTTTGGCGGCTGTTTTAGCCCTAGCATCAATCAAGCAGCCAAACTTGAGGTCAGCTTCAAAAAGTATCTGGAGAAGCTCCAAGTTATCAATGATAGTTATGGTTATGCCTTGGTCCTTTGGAGTGTACAGAAATAGGCTACTTTGTTGGAGCAAAGACACATCTGGATTTCCGTAGCATTAAATCTAATGAGGTTTGCGTCTCCCAAGTTCAATACAAACTCATGGGATTTATTTACACAATCAACCATAGCCTTTCTCTGCACATCAATGTCTTTTGGTAGCCTGAGGGTTTGGTATGTAACTTTCTGTAACAGCTATCACCTGTATACCCAAGAATACCAGGCATGAGCTAGTCATTAATGTGTAGCAAGAGTAATGTTGCAAAATCACAGACTCCTGAGGAATTCCAGAATTTATTGCAAAGAGGCCAGATGACCAGCCATCAACAACTACTCGGCATGACCATTCTCTCAGGTAGTCTTGCATTCAAATCCTCAAGCTGTCAGGGATTCCATGTGATCGAAGCTAGCTTAGAAGACTCCCATGCTAAACCCTATCAAAAGCCTTAGAGATGTCAAATGACACTATAAGAGCCTCACCATGCCTCTTAATTACCTCAGCCCATTCTAAATTGTAATATAAAACTTATTTTTTGTTTAACTGAGATAAACAGATTTCTCTAAACAGATTTTGATTTTAATTTTATGATGACTTAAGAGCCAAGACAAATGGTTAAACCATGTTTACTAGAATCATTCATTTAACCTTGTTGAAAATTGTTGAATAAAATGATGTTGCAAAAAATCAGTATTATTTTGTATTTCTTTATGTAGATTTCATATTTAATATATGAAATTTACATAAAGAAATACAATCCTTACATAAACAAATCTTTACCCATGAAATTGCTGTTTTATATGAAAAAAAAAGCAAATATTTTTCTATATTTTATATTTCTATTTATCAAAATAATCACCTCTCCAATAGACACATCTTTGTCAAGGCAATAGCAGTTTATTGATGCCCTTCTTGAAGAAAACAGCTGGTCAGGAGGCAACTAATTTTTCAAAGGCATTTTATACTGCTTCTTCGGTATTGAGTTTTTGCCTGCCAAAAAATTAGAATTATTTTTTGCCCATTTTTTTAGGTATCCAAATTCTGGAAAATGTAATGGTCTATCGGTACAAGATTTGGTGAGTGTGATGGAGGACAGGGGCTTCCAACCCCAGCTCTTGTCATTTAGAGACTGTTTGCTGTGTAGTATGAGGTCTCGCATTGTCGTGCAAGGCATGTTGCGATACGTAACTCGCGCTGGCGATCTTTGAGGTTGTGGGGCATCCATTTGTCAATCTTTTCTACCTTGCCAATTTGATGCAAATTGACTAATATTGTTAAGATGTTAACGTCGAAAGCTGCTGCTAATTCAGGTGCAGATTGATTATCATCAGCTTCCACAATCACTTTTAATTTATCATTATCGTCTATGAGGTTCATTTTTCAGATTGAAATTTCTAGAACGGAAATGGCCAACCATTAACAGGCGATGCGGTTGGTGTGTAGTGTTATTTCTGTAAACGTCGTTGATGTTGCGTGCCGCTAATACTGCGTTGCTGGCTCGATGGTACTCATATTCCAAAATGAACTAATTAATTTAATTAATTAACTATCCATGATCAGGAAACAGATTCAAATACAATGAAAACATAACACCAATAAATAAACAAATGACTACTTTTGGAAAAAGAAATTCATATTTTCCAAATAAAATTAACTTGAAATTAGAATTATAGATAAAAATTATTTTAAGTTGAAATAGCCAGTACTACAGAACGGAAATTTCATGGGTAACATTTAGATTAAAATTTTATTTTAATATATAAAGATCTAAATCTAAATTCAAGACATATTTTTGATTCAATACATTGTTATTTAGTATATAATGTTTTTTTTTAATAATAAAAAGATTTTATTACTCTTATTTCTTTTTTTTCCTGCAAGCAACCCATCATCTCTTTTGCCATTAGAAAGACTATAAATCACTATTGAAATAATCATTAAAATTTTTATTAAGCATATATATAATCCATTCCCTTTACAAATAAGAGTAGAAAGAATAAAAAAATGGACTGGTATAGTCCATATTTAATTGATATCCTATTCTTATCTGCAATGGGTGGAATTTGGTTCTCACATTTTGCCAACTCACTTACCTCTGCACCTAGTCTAATTTGAAGTTACAATAATTTACATATTTTGTTTAGTAGGAATGTACAGGCACAAAGAAAATTTGCACAGGGTGCCTATGTGCCTCCATCCAGTCAAACAGAGCGAAGGCGAGACAATGGACAAAGGGATTATAATATACCGAATATTGCGCGAAAAACTAAAATTAGCATGTCAGCTGCAAGCCTACTAGACCATGTAACATTTAAAAGTAAGTAATGCTTATTGTTGATTTTATTTTGGTTGTCTTGGAGCAGGTACACATACTCAAATAATTTATAATCTCAGCAACTCTCTCTCCTTTACTTAGATCAATTAATTCTAGATAAATTAAAGTATAATCTAATTGCAGATAGTATTAAATCAATGTAGTAATATTCAATGATAAAAGTATAAATTGAAATTGAACAGAACTATAAGGTTAGTTGAACCAAAGATGTTCTCTTATTCTTTAAATGTAGTTATTTTATCTAAAATCATCTCACTTTAGAATTTATTTGTGTTAAATAGGAATATTTAATTCTTTTTTGGAATCAGATTGTAAAGTATAGATAACATAATCTTTCTTGTCATACCAAATATATAGAATATTTTTATTTATTTCTCCTTCTCCATTCTCCCTTTATTATTAAAAGAAACTGCATTGTAAATTGTTAGTGCTTGGAATTCTAAATATATAGAGACTTACTATAATGAAGATAATTACGTCCATATATTTATATGGGTCCAGACTTTATATAAAACAAACGGAGCTTTTGTAGTCCTGTTATCCCATAAGAAGGTATGTAATAAATGAATACATCCTTTTATAGTTAAAATCTCATTCATAGATGTTTAATACATGATAGAGGGGGTGTATTCAAAATGTATGTTATGTGGTTTCTTAAATCACAGCGTTGAATTGAAGACTGCTGTATAAATATTACTTGTTTATGTATGTAATACCTGTCACTATTTCACTAGCGTGGATCCTTTCCTCATTAAGAAAGATGATGTCAGCTTTCTCTGAGCTGTCAATTCCTATGCATTGTGAATTTAGACGCTTAAACATTGCAAATTTTTAATTGTTTGTAATGAATTGTCATAGTGTCTTTGTACTCTTTGTATTTTACTATTTTTTAAGTATTTTACATTATTATGTATATTTTGAGACCTGAAAATCAAAGTATCAAATTATGTAAGTATTTCTCTAAAACTTATGCCTTGGAGATAGGTCGGCGTTGTAATGTCAAACCGGTATCCCTCATATTTGAGAGATAATCGTGCTTCGGTTGTTTTATAGTAATACGAAAATTAAAACAGAAGTAAAATGTAGGGTTCAAAATTTTAGTGGATCTGATATAGAAATGTCACAAGATATTTTAGACTGGGACAATGACACAGAAGACATTATTGAAAATCATAGAACAATCAAATAATATTATTTATCAAATTCATACACATGCTGTCAACTGCTTGACACTCGCTATGTCCTTGTTGAACTTTTTAAATGTCTGCGTTTTGTTCCTATGACAAAACTATATTGTAACTTTACTAAACACAGAATATAACTAGTTTAATATATATTTTAACCATCGGCTAAAAATAGTTTTATGTATAAAGATAAACACATACATAGTTAATATATTAATTATAATCTTATAAGTCAGGACTCAATTAAAAAAAATATTTTATAAAGTAATAACCAAACTCCTTGAGGAAACGGATTGGGATAGCTATCTACCTGAGAGCAGAGATGGGAGATCGATTACTTTTGTAATTAGATTATTAATCTTATTGAAAGTAATCATGATTACATCAATCTTGATTACATTAAATCATGATGGTTGTGTAACCATTAATCATGATTAAAGTAATCCGAAATCACGATTATATGAGTATTTGTATTCAATATTTTAGTAGTAGTTTATGCCGATATCAAATAAAAGCCCGTAGTATTAAAGCACGAATATGTTTATTACATGAAGTAAAAGAAACTTTAAATAAGTAACCATTTTCTGTATGTTTTTGACTGCAAAACTCTAAATGTAATCGATAGATGGAATTAAAAATTTGAAATTATTGCTTTTTTTACCAAAACGTTATGTTATAACTATGAGTATTATTTGATTATTAGATGAAATGTTTGAAAAGAGAGTGCTATTGAAATCCAATTTAATATAAATAATTTCAAATATACCTGTAAGGCTAAAATTCATTGATTGTAATGATTAATCTCTTATAATCGAGGTTAATTTAAATTGATGACAAAGGTTGAATACAAATAAAGTTGATTTACACTATAAAGCTATGTCTTGTTACTACATTATTATTTTGATAGTAATCAAAATTACGATTAATGATTAATAATCATTAATCTCTTGTATGATTACTTTTTTGATTATTTTAGTTAATCTGTAATCATGATTGAAGTTTACACAATGTAATCATAATCTTTAATCATTAAGCTGAATACAGTTTGTCCAACACTGCCTTACTACAACTTACTGTCTGTCCCAGATAGTGTGTTATCCCTAATCGTAGATACATTATCTAAAACGGCCATTACAAAGTGGGGGGGGGGGGGAGCGGAAGAGGTCTGATATTTACTTCACTAATTTTATAAATCTCCAGCCCTCGGGCTCGAGCGCCCTCTGCGCTCGCCAACCCCCCCTAGTTCGGTGAATCTGTAAAAGCCCCTCAGGATAATAGTGTAGCTCCCATAAAAAAAAAACCATTTAAAGATTAATTATTCTGATGTAGGAAAAATAATTATTATTCAAATATACGTGATTGTAAAAAAGTAGTTTTTAGTAAAATTATCGTTTACATAATAAATTATCACATAAAAGTATACAATTATATTTGTATGATGTGTGTATTTGTATGTATATATTTGTATACATGCTGTACAGCATCAGAACCTAATTTTATGAAAAGATTTTACTCAAGTTTTTAAAACTGTTCTACTTACTACACCAAAACTAAGCTACCAATACGATATTTGATTTTATTGGTCAAAAAAATGTACAACATTAGTACCCAACATTGTTTGAAATTACTAAATGAACATCGTTAGTATTATTGTTCACTTCATTATATAGAATTGAAGAACACATTTTATTAGATAATACTTCTACTACTTACTATTAGATATGTAAAATTGATAAAGACAGTGCAGATACTTTGTGGCCCGAATTTGTTTCGGAAATAAATACAGAAACACAATGTTAGTCTCTTGGATGTTACAAAAATATCTATATCATGCTTGTCCACTCACACATGAATGCATGTTTTACGTGTTTGAGGGTAATTGATGTATGCCCAATAATGAAACAACTTTATAGAAGATCATAGACTTCTTTTCTTGGCAGGAAAGTTAAGACCTGCATTGAATGCTGTAGGCGTAGCATTCTTAAAAATATCAATATCGATACCTCAGCGGGTAAAATCAGACCAGCTATACCTTGAAGAGATTAATTTAATAATACACCTGTACAAGAAAAACTGTATGGACTAAATTGCGAGGGTATTAACTGTTGTTCAGTTAGTAATGTCAGAGATGTTGATAATTGACTATGCACCAACTACACTGTTATTTAAAGTTCATGACTTTATTTCTATATTTTTGTGTCTATACTTTTCATAGGCTATAAAGAAGATAAGCTATAAGATATTTCATGATATACATTTTCATAAGTTCTTTGACGAAAGAAGATATGTTGTAATTTAATGGTTATTTTGATAAAATTTTATTAGCATAGTATAGTAGAACCTCTATAAGTCGAACATCAGTCGGACGCCAAAAAATTCGAGTATAGAGTTTTCGACTTATACAAAATGGAAGTTTTAGTGTATGAAGCGAAGGAAACAAAGCTATTTTTCGAGATTTTGAGGTTTTCAACTTATCGAGGTTCAACTTAACGATGTGCTACTGTATATATAGAAAAATAATAATAGTAAACGAGAATAAAATAATTAGATTTTCTTTTGAAACACAATCAATCTGTTTGAAATTATTGTATGTGTTGTGCTTACCACCAGCAGATAGATACCAAACAGGTCTTCAGCTCAACACATAACACTTATTTTGTATTGAAATGTAAAACCGTTATATTTTGTTAATACAAATTGTATGTTTTGAATACAACATTCCCTAACGTTATTAACATCTATGCGATTTTAACTATAAAAGGGTGCATTCATTTACTGATGCTTGTATTAGCAAAACATACGATTTGAAAGTCTGCTTCTTGTCAACTGAATTGTAAGGTCACCACTTTAACACGTTTTTGTTTATTCCCTTTGTATGTATTTACATATCAGAGAGACAACCTGTTTTACGAATTTACGGTTGTCTTGATGAATTGAAAATTTCCACACAAGTCAAGAAGCAATAACAATACAATAATATTATGACTTTGTTTTAATATCCTGACTAGGATCATAAGAATAACGAAGATCACCGAGCTTAATTTATTGAAAATAGTGTAAAGTAAATTATGCAATGTTACACTTTTTCATGTACATTTAATATTGCTTTAATGCAAAAAATATTAAAATAAATTATAAACCACACATTTCAAACGTAAAAAAAATATTATAAATAGTCAATCTATAGAAGTAGCTGTAATAAAAATTTCAAGCTCCATCTCACGCGTTTTAAAATAAAATTTATTAGTTTGTTAAAATATCTTAATAATTAAGTCTATGGAACAAGCTCTTCATACTAAATGTCTATTTTTTAGTTAAATCATGGCTCTAGTGGGTTAAAACAATAATTCAGAAATTTCTAATATATAAGCATAATATAAACATTTTTATGATTTAGAGATAATTATTTCACTCTACAAATTTCGTTGAATCTACCAAACCAGTAATTTAAAAAACTCCCGTATGATTTTACAGGTAACTCTATTATTTGAATACCAAATGACTACTGAATGACTTACTAAAAATATATACTTTAATGAAAACATTAAAAGTTATCATATGGTTTTGGGTTTAATTGTCGTTTTCCAAATCTTTTGCAGTTAATAGTTGTAAGTAGTTATACAAATACATCCTTTTTACGTTAAAAAAAAACTATGGTTCCGTTTGTTGTTTCAGACTTATATCCACACTTACAACCAATTGTATTGCTTGAGCGATTAAAATGCAGTAGTGTAGAGGTATCGAGTCCAAACACATCTCGTCCAGAGACACCTCCAAGGGGTCGTACAGAATTAATGAATGGCGAGCACAATAATAATGTACCTGCCAAAATACAACAACGCATAACAAGGAGCAAATCACAATGTAGTATGTCAACTCGGTCACGTAGCTCTTTTCGTACAAGGGATTTTAAAGAAAAACCTTTGAAAAAGCGTGTCACATTCCTGGACGACTTTAGTATTGATGATAATCGTCCACTTATGTTTTTCTCCAACAATACCGAAACTAGAAATCACGCTGACCGTCGACCAAATTGTGACAGTACAGTGCTGTCTCAGACTGAATCCAATCAGGAGGAGGAGGCTAAAAGTGTAGAAGAGCCTATGCAAGTTAACGAAAGCACACAGTTTATGGCCAACAACATAGTGCACATGCCAAACACTGCTATAACTGAGCCGGACAACTCGTCCAGCACTCTTGACAAAGAAGCTAAAGATGAACCATGGGACTATAATATATGTGTTGGTGACGCCAAATCAATTTTAAATGGTATTAAACTCATCAAATTATTTAAGTTTTAATATGTTATTATCCTAACGGATACTGGTATAATTATTTCATGCCTGTGACTAACGAAAATATAGAGTTTAGTGTTGTGTGTAGTGAAAACACTATGAATTGAATAGAATCGAAATTGAGTTGAATAAAAATGCTATGTAGGCATAGGTCTGATAGTAACTACTACAAAATAAAAAGATTAGTACTGTAGAGGAATTATACCAAATGTCTCAACAGCCTAGTTCCGTTTATATAGCTTGGTCTATTATTAGCGTTACACATTTAAACTAGTTTTAACTGAGTATTATATGATGTGAATAATGTATGTGGTAATGTATGAATTCCTTACTTCCCACAGATGATCAAGTTAATACAACAGATGAAAAAGTCCCATCGTTTGGTAAGTTTTTTAATGTTAAATTATATTTCCTATTAATAATGCAGTTATCAATTATTTTAATCATATTTACCAAAATCTTAAGTCCCTGATCCTCTCATCAAGAGTTGGACCATGTTGATTTTCTGCGCTAAAAGGGGTTTGCTGTAGTTCAAAGTCATAATTATAAATAGTTTGCTTGTTTACATTTATCTATAAACTTTATTTACCCTGCTGTTTACGTTTTCGCTTTCTCAAAATTTTAATTAAAAATTGTTTTTCTTTCGTTGAGAAAAAATGATACCCATTTTATTTGTAAACCATATTTCAATTTGGTCCAGAAGTGTGTCTACTTTTCGATTATCTGATAATTTTATGAAATAATAAATTACCAAGATAACTATTTGATATTCTGATTGTATAGATGCACCACAAGATCTTTTTGGGCAGGAAGAATATATAAACCTCTATGACAAGCAGGACCTGGAAATACCAAGTGAATGCAAAAAAATTGACATTGACAATGTGGATGAAATCAGCCATATAGAACCTGTCCTCGGACCATCAGAGCCTCAGAAAAATGAGCCAATGCAACTAGGGTCAGAACAAGAGGACCAGAACACTCCGCATCAGGAACACCCTCAAGATATTTTTAACACAAATATTACTGAACCTACCTCGAATACTGTAGAAAACCATAATCAGTATCCAAGTACTAGTCGTGCTCGTGAATTGTTAGCACCACTAAGAAATGTAAAAAGACCAAGCAAACCCAAAGCAAAAATTAAAATGATTAACAAGAAAACACTCAAAACATCGCGACAATCCTTAAGGATTATAGCCAAAAATAACCAACATGAACAATCAACAAGACCACAAAAGGATAACAAGGAATATCCTAAGAAAAGGGGTGCTATTAAAATAACAACTCACTCTAGTGACACACCTGACTTAAATTGTGATTCAGCCTCGTCAACATCCAGTGACAACAGTATGCCGTTGCATTGGACAACGTCATCAAAAGCTTTATTTGGTAAGAAAGAAAACAAGGCTGGACCCAGTTGTAGTAATAAAGAGCCTCCCGGTCTGAGAACCAGCTTTCCTAGAGGAACTGAAAAAGCTGAGCTTGTCAATGCTTTGGTATTTTATCCAACTAAAGCTGAATTTGCTGTAAGTATACTCTAAAATTAAAAAAAAAGCATATTACTTATTTCTCATTGTGTTTATATTTAACTGGATAATATCCATAATATCGGTTCTCTGTGTTCGGGGATTCATTTCACTATGTTCAAGTTTTTTTTCTTTTATCTATTTGTATTTAATAAATAAAACTATCGACCATTGGTGGTAATAAAAATAGTATTTTTTAATTAATTTATTATCAGAACATGTGTCAGTCTAGCTAGCCTTTATAAACCCTTTTGCAAAAATAAGGGGCACTAATGATTACTGTAAAATTGCTTTACTAATATAGCGAACCTGGGAAATAGGCTTTTGCTGATTACTAAAATTTTAATACTTTTTGGATATTTTCTGCAAATTAAACAATTGATTTTTATTTAGTGTACCACTTACTTATATGACTGATGAGACTGCGACTATAGCGGCCGTAGCGGGAGGGTGACATCTAGCAGTTATATATAATGATTTATTGTTATTTTCAGGATCCTATATCATATTTTGAAAAGATAATGCCAACAGCAAAAAAGTTCGGGCTTTGTAAAGTAGTACCCCCAGAGGAATTCAATCCATCGTGCCATATTAAAGACGAGATGCGGTTTTCCGTATCGAACCAGTACATAGCTCGTATGTACAGTCGCTGGGGCGTCGCACAGCGAGAAATATGTGCAATAAAAGCAAACTCTGCAATTCAAGGTGTAGTCTTCAACAGGGCGCCACTGGTAGGTTCTAATATTTATTCGTATTCCCATTTTAACTGACTAATATGTGTACTACATATAATATTTATGTATTTGTAATAAACAAATGGAATATTAGAACTTAAAGAACAATTAAAAAATTATCTATTATACTACAATATTTTAGTGTTAATTTCATTAATCATAATTAGAAATTATATTACAAATTTAATTTTCAGTTGGACTGTATGGAGATGAACATTCTGAAACTATACCACTTGGTGCAGCATAACGGCGGCTTAAAGAAGGTTATTGAAAAGAAACGTTGGACCCGCATAGCTGAAGACCTACGTGTTAACCGCTGCTTAAACCTGGAGAAAAAACTTGACTGCATCTATGTGAAATATGTTCTCTCCTATGATACGCTGACTAATGGTAAGTGTTTGTAATTAAAACAACTTTGTGCTAAAAGTTAGTTAAAAAAAAATTAAATACAAACTGATGGAGATAACAGTTATTGTTATTATAGATGACCAATTAGCCTAAAGTGCTGTAGCTGCAAAGTGCATCATATCATACTTTCAACTTGAAGGTGAACATGAGCTGACCAAACACTAGATACTTTACTGGTACTAACTACGTTATTCATCTATTACGGAATTTTCTCTGCCTTTGTTGCCTATACATAGCCTCTAAGTTATCAAGATTTTTAGTATAAATTTCTAAAGTTTATAGAGATTTTGTTAATTAATTATTTCGCAGAAGAGCGTCAGAATATGCTGCGAAAAGTAGAAAGATGCTGGCACAAGTACAACATGAAAATGTTGGAACGTGCCATGAATCCTTTGCACAGTCAGAAGAAACTATTGGGTGAGTCGGACTCATCTGAAGATGAGGATGATGACATGGATCAGTATGTGGCTTCCGCTTTGGCGGAAACTGAAGAATGTGTTGTGGAAGGTCGACAGATGAATTTATCGATGTTCAAAAAAGTGAGTTACTGTATGTTATGTTTACAAAAGAGAAATAATATTGGAAGGCATGTTGTTGTGTTAGGATGGTCAGTTGATTGTAAATGCAGTGTTGCAGTAATAAATGTTTGTCGGGTCAGATTGCCAGCAACATGATGTGCGCACACTTCCCTAAGACGAGCGCGCCCACTGTAGACGAAGTTGAGAATGAATACTGGCGTATTGTGCTGCTGGCGGCGGATCACGTCTGTGTCAACGTCGCTTCAGTAGACACAGGGCCGCAAGGTTATGGTTTTACGAAAAACAAAAACGACTTCTATGGGAAACACCCTTGGAACCTTAAGGTATCCGCTTATCTTATTTATTATCTATTACCTAAAGATACGCTACTATTTCAGTATATGTTTTAATAATTTAATATAATCATTTGACTTGTTCCATCTCCAGCTCCGTATATCAGTTTAATGGATGTTTTCATCTGTAGCTGAATAACATAGTAACTCTAACATTCAAAAATATATTACATCTTTATGTTTACTACTATTCAACAGATACTTAACCCTATTTAACAGGTTTCCAATTTTTGTTTTATTTCTTCTAAGAATATTCTTAAATCGAACAAGCACTAAATCAAAAAGTAAAATGTAAAACGAAAAGTACAAAACATATAGCAATTAGAACTACACCATTGGAAGAAAAGCATGTGTTAGGACTAAGATTAAGTAAATAACCGGTTCTGTAAATAGTATTTTTTACCATGTGTATATATTCTATACTCTGTGTTGATGGGCGACGCGAAGCCCTTTTATATGATACATAAAAAATACCGCTCACATGGCCGTAACTATATAAAGCTCACATTAAACTTCCTAGCAACATGTTTGTTAGCCCTCACCATTCACGCAGGTGTTATAACTAGAGGGGCGTAGTCTTAAAAGTTCCCCTAAATTAAAAACATTTTATTTGTAATGTAACCTTGTGTTATACCTAATTTTAGGGGAAAATCATGAGGTTCAATGGAGTAAAAATATATAATTGGGCTTTTACCTTTTATTTAGCTAAATACACGTAAAGTGAAAGAATTTCTTTTGTCTTTAATTTTACAGTAGTATAGTTTTTTTTATATACCAAATGTAAGTAATATCTTTCAACTTTTTGCGATCAACGTACGTACATTAAGTTAATACAAAACATAAATTAATTAGTATAAGCAAAAATATACTATACTTATACTTATTAATATTAGCTTTGTTTGAGGAGTATTATCTATTACGCCATTGTGTTGCATTATCGAAAAGAATATTATTGTTTTATTATTATTTGGACAGAAACATAGCAAAGCGTTGTTAGGTCGATATGTTTAGAACTCATAAGTTTCTGTCAATTTGTGATCTTCCAGTAATTCTTTTGACAAGGGAATGCATGTTAAACAATTATCCCTTGCTATATTTTGAGCTGTACCTGATGTCTAAATAATGAGTCACTTTTCCAGAGCATTGGTTGAAGCACTCTGATGAAAATATCCTTCGGTTTGCTTATCAACATAAACCTCTGACGTGTAAAATGTGATAACATCAACTAAGGGTAACAGCTTTGAAAGAAGTTCTGCAACTCTTTGGCATTTCATCTGTTCGTTCCGTCCGTCCGTTCGTTACAAATGCTTCACATAGCCACCCAATCTGTGCAAGTGTTTCTCTTAGAGTTCACTCTCCACATGTTTTAATATCATCAAATTGAAGTTCTCTTAGTAATAATTGAAAGCACTGTTTACATATGACATAATTCCATCAGTATTCTGAATTCTTATGTCATGTCAAAGTTCAATGTATCAACGTTTGTGATGAATTATCTACCTATATTATAAACATAGCAAAATAAGTATTAACTATTTGTGAGCATAGTTTAGAACATGTAGATATATTGATAATTTGAAAAATACATACTTAGATGATTTAAAGTGATAATTGAATGTACACAGGTTTTATGTCAGAATCCTGGAAATATACTACGCTCACTGAGTTCAGTTCTGGGAGTGACAGCGCCTACCCTGCACCTCGGCATGTGTTTCTCGTGCAGTTGCTGGCATCGTGATCCCCACGGCCTGCCCTGGATGGAATACATGCATTCCGGTCCTGGCAAAGTTTGGTACGTAAATGTTGAAACAATTACTAGCTCTTCCACGTTTATAATGAGCTCCAAAAAATGTGACAAATTAAAAATGTGTCTTCTCAAAAATGCATTAAATACGTTTTTAAGTTACTAAATATTTTAAGACAATATATCCAATATCTTAGGATATGGACTATTCAACAGTTTAAAAAAAACGTTACTGAAAGTTGTCAGGAAAGTGTTGATGTTACACTTGACTTCAAACAAAAACTCAAAATAATAATTACATGTATCAAAATATCAATTATTATTATAATTATAATTCTTAATTCACTTGGAAATAAAATCAAGGGTCATATGTACATAATACGTGTAAATTGCATGTGTGGTAATATATACTTGTAGGTACTCCATAGAATTGATGTAATTAGTTGAAAGTGACTCTCTTCATTGTAAAGTTGCATCAAAAACTTGCCCAGTTTTAACTGATACTTCACAGAAGTTATTACTATTCATGAAATGATTTATAATGATCATTTAGATATAAACAAACTGTGCTGTGGTTTTCTTATGTTGATATTGCTCTTCTGACTAGTATTTTTTTTTTTAATTCAGTGACGGAAGTTACTTGTCACTGAACTTAAACAAGTTTTGATCCACATATCCACACGGGGAGCATGCAACATGGTTGAGTCCAATGCCAAGAAAACCCAGATATGTGCCTTTACATAAAATTACTCTTTTCACCTAACCCTACTCTTCAGAACGTCCAGTTTGCAAAAGTCCTGGGAATGGATATTCGTGGGGCCCACATCTGAAGGATCACATTGAGAATATCATCTCACAACATCTGTGAGACTCAGAATCCTGAACAGAGTGTGACGGTTTATCCTGCCCGACCAGTTGTACCTCCTCTATAAGGCCCAAGTTCAGCCGTACATGGAATACTACTCGTACTCGAGCAATAGAGCGAAATATCTCAGCGATGGCTTAGACAGGTTGCAGAGGCGGGCTATCAGCGTTGTAAATGATACAGACACAATCACCAATACCTTAGAACTGCTACAGTTGCGAAGGATATTGCCTCTCTAAACATGTTCTACCGCTGTATCATATATCATGGGATGTGTTCGAAAGAGCTCTTTGAACTGATCTCCCCATCTGTATCCCACATCAGAGTCACGCGGGCGCGGCTTCGATGTCACAGTTTCACGATGATACCTATAACATGACATATGACAGTGCTGATTGGCAGGGAATTTTAGTGCAATATCAGTCACTGCTGATTTATATTACAATTTTATCATAGTATATTTTATTCTCTTATCGATTGTGAGCTAGTTGCACTTGTATTACTTAAAGTATAACATAGGATAACATGACAGGATTCAGTTGTGAGTCGAGTGACATGAGAATATCCTGAAATACGATATGGCTGATATATTTTTTGTGTAATAAATAAATGTTTACTCAGGTATGGGATACCGGATGAACAGAGCGAGAATTTCCGTAAGGCGGTGATGACACTGTGTCCGACCTCGTACCGGAACAAGTCGATCTGGCTGCCGTCGGACATCACGATGATTCCGCCGAACCTGCTCCGCGAGTACAACGTGTCGCTGTCGCGCGTGGTGCAGAACCCCGGCGAGTTCATCATCGTGTTCCCGAAGGCGTACTCGTGCTCCATCAGCACCGGGTACACGCAGTCGGAGAGCGCCTACTTCGCGACCGGCTCCTGGCTGCCGACACTCAGCCAGATCTTCGAGGAGCTGCGCGAGAGCTGTGAGCCGACTGCCTTCTCGCTGGAGCAGCTGCTGGTGAGCGTCGCCCGCGACCCGCGCGTCAACCTGACGGTGCTGCAGCAGCTGCACGGGAACCTCACCGCCGTCATCTGCGACGAGCTCTCCTACCGGCACACGCTCATCAAGAGAGGCGTCAAGCTGGTGCACAGCGAGGTACGCATTCTCCGACCTCTCTCTGCACTGCACTGCACTGCACTGCGACTCTCTCTCTATACTCTCGCATCTATACACTTTCAGATACGGACACGGACGCGACAGCGCCGCGGCTGGAGCTCACGGAACGACGAGTGTCTCATTTGCCGCTCCGTCTTATACCTGTCCAAAGTAAGTCGCGCTTGACATTTTATTAAACACTTTCACTCACTTGTCGAATATACAAACAACATTTGAAAACATATATGTGAATAATAATTGCCGTTACGTGACTTTCTTACTTTAATAATGCAGGAATTACTGTAGGACCAATGGTCACTAAAGGTAAGTGAGTAGTTTTCTTATGATAATGGATAGCAAGCAGCTAGATATAGCGTATGTGTCTATAGCATTAAGGAAAAAAAGCTTTGCCTGTTGCTGCTTTATTCTCGTTTGTTCCAATTTAGTACAAATTATGTTCTTATCGACCATAAATCGTAATTTATATGAATACTAGCTATCTCACGTGGCTCCACTCGCATTAATATTGATTTTGGTCAATCAATTTTGGTTATCGATCGATACAGAAATAATATATTCTATTAAATTATTTATCTCTGGACGTTGGTCAATTCAGTTACATATGAAATTAAAAATTAGAATTAGAAAAAAATCGAAATTATAAGCAATTATTGTTCTAAAGCTTGAAACAAATCGGATGACGCAATAAAAAGTTTCATACAAAGTTTATCTCACCAGCTATCCTTTTTCTATAAAGTGTTTCGCGAGAAAAAGTAGCCTATCACTGTCTTCGAAGTCCCATCTATCTCTGTATCTAAATTTATCATAATCGATACAGCGGTTTATAGTAGTTAACGGGCAAGAAATGTGCTCTTTCATTGCCGGGACGAACGTAATGCAATGTAATCTTTTATGGGGTATAGAAGATAATTATAGATAATTAATATGTAATTGGACAGGTAATGGGAATAATAACTAGGAAGTCGCAGGTGTGCTTGCGACACGCCATCACCCTGCTGGAGGTGCGCGGCTCCGCCGTCGACATCTCTCAAGTGGAACTGATAGTGCCCTACACGGACGAGGAGTTGAAGGGCATCGTGAGCGGCGTGGTCGACCGCTTCACGCACTTCTAAACCAACACTCCATCAGACGTGAATACTATTTGTAAACAAACCTTTCAACATTACCAACAAGGTAGCCAAAACACGGTATACTTTAAAAAGATAATTTATTCTACGATACAATTGGATACTTAAACAAGACTAACTTATGAACTAAGAATAAAATTAATTATCGAATGAATACAAATGTGTCGCGTGTTACGAAGCCCGGATGACCACCCAAGAACCCAGACGCAATGTCAACGGTATGCAACTGCTATGGTATACAAATGCTGGTATGTAAAGCTAAAAGGTAAATGGCTGGTAAAACTAGGTTTTACTTATTTATCATCTGTATTTCTAATCTATAACGATGATGCCAGGAAAACATCGTAATCAAATCATAGCGTGGTGATAAAGCTTTTTCTAATGCCCACCTGCCGCCAAATACATATATCTATGTTCCGGCAGTTGCACTTGAGAGCCACTACCTTCATGGGTTTAATGTTTGTTGTGACCATAACGCTATATCTATACAGTATTTAAATACTTATATAATTAGACTTAAAGAAAAACAATTAATTAAAATGAAGTTACACATCTCAAGATGAATTGTGTAGTGGTTATTCTTGAAAGTGTATAAATAGGTATATTTCGACAATAATATAACATGTTCATGTGATATGAAATGTATGAGAGTTTGATCCAGTCATGCATTCGATTCCCTTATTGTAACTGTAGAATAATAATGCACAAATTGGAGAGGTCAGACTGTGCGGGTAGTTGTGTTGTGTCGTTGTGTGGATGTGTGTCGCCGAGTACGTCATGGCGGCGATTCGATCCGACCTCTGAACTGATCTCTGATACATGTCAATGGTGCAGAAATAATCGAGTTCTGATATCACTTTTATTACGTCACGTGTCCCGTATGTTATGTTTATCAAAATTTATTAGCTTTAAAACTGATACAGTACAAATATGTTGTGTTATTTTTACTATATTTAAAATTCTCGTTTGTTTTTTCATATCTCAGTACTTAGTCGAGTAATATAATAATTATTAAGAGAATTGTTAAGTTGAAGCTTAGGGTATGGTAATGGCACTAAGAGTGATTGCAGCCCAGAACGGAGTATCCGTGACAGCCATGTGTACATATATTACTATAGCCATACATATGTATACAAATATACAAGCACAAGTATGTTACATTTATATTGAATATTTGATTATATTTTTCTATAACGTTTATACGGGCTGTTCTAAAAAGGGGAAAATATATTAATATTATAATGTGAAATACCATATGTATGAAGCATACTTGTTTTTCTTCATTCCATATATAAAGACAGTGAATGAAGTAAATCAGTGATGTAGATTCGCGTAAAATAAATATAACTTAAATTATCATTTGGATAATAACATTTGCAACGACTAGTCAGTAAGTAAATTATTCTTTGTCCATTGGATATTATCAAATAGTTTGATCATATTATAGCTGATAGTAACTTGCCAAAGAATTTATAACGTATTATGACAGAGAAGTTAATATAACGAGTAGTTGTTAAGTTTAGATGATTATCATACAATATAATTGTAAAGTAGTGTATATTGATCTCAAGTGAGGTTTAAACAAGGGAAAACGTAGTGAACCCCCGTCCCGTAAGAGTCGGCAGGCGGGGGCTAGGTACTAAGTAGCTCTACACCGGACACAACTGTGCTGGTTTACTTTATATTATATGTGAATAACATAAGTATAGGTTATAGTGAAAATAAACTTTCATGCGTTACTTTGTAACTGCAAATAAAAGTCTTTGTTTATTAATCATTCATTCTTATTACTAATATACAATTATTATAATTATACAATGATTACCTGCAAATCAAAAGAAAAAAACACAATTAAGTTTATTTTCTAATATAGTCGAAATACGTTTAAATATTTTTTTTTCCTATTCTCTCTTTAGTTGTGACATTGTCTTCGAATGTCACTATATGTTTTTACAATGGCCAGTTAAAACACGCAATGCGACCTAATATAACTTAAAGAAAAATATTTTCCTTACACGTGCTTTGTAAATATCTGCATTATCGCCTGTTTATGGGTGAATCAAGTTTTTAGGACCGCCTTCTGTGCGCATTTAAAAAACCACAAATATCGAGATAGATCTTAACATTAGCAATATTGTTTACATTAACTTATAAATTATTTCAATTTAAATATAAATTAGTTTCTGTATTGTGACACTGGATAAAAAATGTCCTATAGAAATTAATCGTGTCCTCATTGGCTGTTGATGATACATTCTTTACAATAACTTTAATAAATAGTGTCAAGGGGGTTAAGAATGGTGGCATATGCGTATTAAAATAAGATAAAACCCATGCCAGTTGGTATGAAATGTGAAACGGGCGGTGGCTTTATGCCGTCGCATGTGTATTAAGTAATATCACTTATTATGTAAAATTTATCGTATATTTCGGTATAAAACTAAGTAAATGTGGTGGAACAATCATGACGGATAGTAGTTTCGCAAAATAATAACTGAACACATGTTACAGTAAATATTATTGTATTTCCTGTGATATTTTCCATAAAGTTGTTTGACTTGAAAGAGGTACTATATCCACACATTTCAATTTGTTAATTTTACTGTTAACATGATTTATTTAATATTTGGAAGATAGTTTTGATCGTAAATATGTATTTTTACTGTTTCGTTTTGTTTCAATTATGTTCTTTGATGTATTTTGTTATTTGATATTTTCAATTACTTTTTCTAATCTATAACCACGTACTTGAGTGTGCAGTAGCAGTGGATCGTGTCTGATACGAATAAGTGGTATTAAATATAAGAATAATGTACGAAGTAGCGGAATGTTAGAAATTCTAAACGTCTGAATATTCTAAAACTTTCATTATATTCTTTACATAATTATACTTTTTTTATTACATGGTTTCTGTATTGAACTTGGGCTTTCTCTCTGACACACTATGTATCCGTATAATCTGAGAAAGATCTCTTTATGATTTTGCTGCTTAAAAACTTTACTAATAATACAAACATGACAACTTTCGTAAATATGGAATATTGATAGATATAAAATTGGTGAAATTGCACTGAAATTATTAAAATATGATTGAGTGCAAGTTAGGGTAAGGTAGGTTAAGGTAGTACTGACCAGGGTAGTAAGTAAGGCGACAGACACGTAATAAAATGCGTGTAGTCAGTGTCGCACTGAATCTTTGCATTTATTCTATGGAAATCTCGACGGACTGTGATATATTTGGAATTTGTAGAATTTCCCCTATAAATGTAGGTAACATATAATAATATGATATTAGGCAGCCTGGTTGGTATTTAGAGTTCTGAAATAATCTCCCCGCGTTGAGGGGGATGCGTCTTTCTGATCTCAAAACTCGAGAAAGACAATGAAGACATTCTGATATCGTAACCTTCAAAAGGAATGTTAGATTGTAAACTTTCGGATAAATATATACCTTCATATCAGTCTATATTTTATACATATATTCTTATATTTGTAAATTAGTTTCCTTCCCACCTTTATTCGTAGTCTTTAGAAATTGCTCATAATTGATGTACTTATAGTGTCATAGTTTGGTTTCAAATGTGTAACCTTACATTGTATGGGTATATATATATATATATATATATATATACGTAACTTATTCACGTTGTTAAACCAACATCTAATGTGTGCAATAAGTAGGACTTTGAAATATAGAACAATATAGTCTTTTTTTATTTGAGAATGTTCTGGTTGATGTAAATGGTGTAATTTTTATATCGGTTACAGCAAAGTTCTCGGTATAATGCGTAAAGTCATTAGATGTAGATGAATATGACGAACTGTCCGCATAAGTGCACCTCGTAGATATCGAATTAAGCATATTATATAGAACCGGTATTGTGGCTCTAAGATGATTTGTTTTGTTATACATTTATCTGCAAATGCATACATATTACATGCGATAAATGGAAATTACCTTTAAAAGAAAATTGTAAATCTGATATAAGAACAGTGTTAATAGTTATTTCTGATTTTGCTCCTTTTTTTAATATGTCATAATTGTTGTTATAACATCATTAATATACGAGTCTAAGTGTGAAATGTTATTTTTTATTTTGTACCTCTATTGAAGATATAACAAATATCTCTCTCATTAGGCTAAAACAACACTCTCTCGACTGGGAGGCGCACGATTATATTCGCTTCGGTAAGCACAACCGAAACGGTGAAATGTGCCGGATGCCTGAAAGGCAGATTTGTAGAAGAATATGTAGAAACGGGTTCTCGAATGGCTACCACGTACCGGAAGACGTAGCGTGTGTAGGCCCTCCACAAGGTGGACTGACGACCTGGTGAAGGTCGCAGGAATCCGCTGGATGCAGGTGGCGCAAGACCGGTCGTCGTGAACATCTTTGGGGGAGACCTATGTCCAGCAGTGGACGTCATATCGGTTGAATGGATGGATATGTAAACACTAGGGCGTGTAAAGCCTTTTTCATGTATGACCGAAATAATTATTTTTTATTTATAGTTAGGTTTAGTGTAATGAGCATAATCACACCTGATCTTAAATGACGATACGGCCCAAGATATTGGACACGCTAAACCTGTAGAGGGACTGGCTCTCAAGTGCAATTGCCGGAACAAACCTATATAAGTATTAGGCGGCTGATTTTCTACTTGAGGGTGGTTTCCTCACAATGTTTTCCTTTACCGAAAGCTCATTGTAAGTGCATTCGAGATCGCGTCGTTTGACGTGGCATCCGTACACGAGTAGCGACCACTGAGCTATCATCACTTCTTTTTACATTCCAACACTTAAAGTTAATGTTAGCTCGGATAAAATTGTACTACTGTATATAGAAGACTAGTTTTGAGGAGTCGCATAAATAAATATCACAACCTCGCGAGATACATAAACTACCACCAGCAGATGAGTGTATATTCCCTGGACTAGTTACCGGTATTATGAAACACGTAACTGCATTACTTACGGCATTACAATTACACATCTTAAATTTCATCGTTTGAGGGATTTTTACATTACAGAATTTAAATTCGCTATATAAATTGTTCCTAGCGTGAGTAATCGTTATGTGACCAAAAAATTCGTTTTCATGTTTTTAAGCAACAAGTTAGACGGCCCTTCATATGATAAATAGTTCCAGCACTAGGGAATTACAGCCATGTAGTTGTACACCGTGTGAAGTATGCGTATATGTCGGCTACAAACTCCTTTGTCTTTTTTATGACCACAGTTGCTGTTTAGTTAAAGTTGATATGTTTAAAAATGACAATTAAAAACGAGAAATAACCACTATTATAATATTTTATTTATTTAAACTCTTAATTCTTCTCGAATATAATGGACCGTACTACAAATCCGTTTTTCAAAGGCCCGTGAGATAACCGTAAGTGCTAAACCGTTCTTGGTAACTCATTTCACAACCCAGACGTAAGCGACAAGGAATTTGTAAAAAACTTTAGCATCGATACGATTTGACTCGATACGGTACGGTTTAGGGAGTAAGAATAAGGCATCCAGTCAAAGGTGGAAGGTGTAAGCTTGAAACAGTTTTCAAGCACTTACTTCTGTTCATGCAGTTAAATATACAAAGACATCCAATGTCTGTACAAAGTTTCATGAATCCTAGACCGCAAATTAGTTTGTAATCGTATTTAGATGGAGTCAAAAAAGCTGGTAGACAGATGCAACGAGCCATGTGTGAACAATGAGCCTTGTACGGTTTCACTTGCGCTTTGTATAGAATAAATCGATAGCTTCATTAAAGATGCATTAAATGCAGAGAGCAGTCTGACCCTTAGCACTAGTAGGGAATATTTAACTTTTAAAACATTGTAGGGATTTTGATCTCTTCATAGAGAGATCGCATGGGGTAGCGGTAAGGTTTTCTGCAAATAACCTACAACAAGGAATTTTGGTGGTGGTTTATAATTGGACGGATTCCCTTTAGTGCCTCCCTTATATATCGGAATAACTGTGGCTATATTCTAACACTTAGAAAATTCGCCGACTAAAAGGCTGAGGTTGAAGATATACGTCAAAGGCCCTATCTAATAGCAGGATCCCTTAGCCTGGGACCTGGAGGCGAGAGAGAGAGAGACGGCTTGAACAACCGAGCTTTGGCGTGTCAACTGTCAAAGCCATTCGACCTATCTTGGCCGAGATGCTAACTAGACGACACGGCGCCCTGTCATACCGGCTGACACAAGTGCTCTCGGGGCACGGCTGCTTTGGGAGATTCCTGTGTCGCATACGCCGGAAGCTAACAGCAGGGTGTCATCACTGTGACTAAGTGAGGGACACCGTGCAGCACACACTCGTAGAATGTCCCGCACGGGAAACGCCATGCCGTGAACTCGTGACGGCGGTTGGCCCAGATCTCTCGCTCCCGGCAGTGATTACATCAATGGTCGGTAGCGAGAACACGTGGAACTCCGCCGCCTTATATTGCGAGACAGTTATGCTCGTTAATAGACAGTGGGCACGGAGAGGAACCGTACGGCTGGGATTCCCTGCTACTGCCAACGAGGTCGGCGCCGTAGGCATAGCTTGCGGGTGCAAGTCGCAGGCACATCCATCCGCAGTCGCACGCAGATGTCCGAGGTGAGGCGCATCCTGTGTTCGGTACGCCCCTCGGCTCTACTATCTTTGACCCCCCGCAGATTATAGAAAGTGGAGAGAAACCTAAGCCTTTCGGGCTTCCCTGGCCCAATGGGCGATAGAAGAACGGCGAGTCTTTCGCAGGTTGAGTCCCACATACCCCTCTCAGCCTATTACGGAGGATATGCCTAAAAGCATTTCCCGAAGTTAAAAAAAAGAAGATATACATAACAGGTTCCACTAGGCTTGTGACGACAGATTAATTTTAAGAGATTATTTCTAAATCTTTGGGTCCAGAAGCAGTATCATTATTTAAAATGTTTACCAGTGAAGTTACTTCGCGAAAATTAGTGGGACGCATGAAAAATGAATGCGGATTTTTTGATCGTAAATTGCTAAATCTAGCTAAATTATCGTCATTAGTCTTCAACTGATCTATCGTTTGAGTTGTTTAACCGATATTTACGAAAAAGTAGTTATAATTGGAAAGTGTTAACGAGAGATTATTTTCCGCTGATAAATCAAGGTTATGTTTTTTATCTTTCATTTCACAAATTTTCTTTACTTCATTCCATAACTGCTAAGGTTTATTGCTATTGTCTGTGAGATGTTTATTATTTATTTAGATTATTTAGATTTAATGTTGTGTATTAATTTATTGTAGAAATTTCTGTATCTTTTATAGGTTGTAGCGATAATTACGTTGTCTCTATTTTTTCTTAACTTCATGCACAGGCAATCCCTATTTCGCGCACACCTAATAAGTCCAGGAGTATTCCATTCCTTGACATTTGCTTGCCTTCAACTCAGCGTAACCACCTTAGTATTACACTAAATGATCTAATTTGAGGTAAGTAGGAATTTTTGTGCTGCCACAGATGGATCTGTTTGGGTGAGCATGTAACTCCAGCTATTCTTACTAAGTTCGTCTATTATAGTTTTATTATTCGTGTTTTATAATATATTTTTATCGGGGGCTTTCAAGAATTTACGATCGCTATGTCATGATCCCTTAAATCTACTTTGCAGACAAGATTTCAAGCAATATTCTTCAAAATTAGAATTAATAGTGTTCTTACATAATTATCAAACTTAAATAAGTAATTGTGTTAGTATATATTTCGATAATGATGATTGAAAAAAAAGAGTAGTTAGTAGTAGTAGTAACATAAACCATACATACATTTACGGAACAAGTCCGTGCATACATTAATTGTACATAAATTACGTGTGCATATAGAAGACGCAAAGGTTGTGTATCCAGTGACCGTAACTATTAAAAAAGAGAACAGTTAAGTGCAAATTACAAAGATTGAACTGCAAAGTGTACTCAATTTATTTTACTTGTGTATCTCTGTAGTCAGTAAATTGTATTTTCAATAAGGTTTTGCTAATCTAAACATTTCATTTAGTAATTGCAACACATTAACAAAATAATTATAATGAGTAGAAGACTTACATTGCAAGAAGTTTATACCGCTTACAAAAGATGGGTTATAAACAATCCGAATGTTGTAACAGACGTGGAGACTGTTGCTACGTGGTCATCATACTTTGTAGCAGGAAAAATAAACAAATCTCCAATTATATCTGAACTGATATATTCTTTATCAAAACTGTTGACACTGTTCAACGACAGTTTGATCAGAGAGGCTTATGACACGGCAGAACACTACTACGGGCTACGTGACCAAATAAAACTAATGATGACCATTATACATTATTGTGAAGTATTCATCGAACTGATTGTAAAAAATAGATACGGAAATCGAGGCAAGTGGACTATCGCTGCTCTTTTACAGTCTGTGAAGTGTTGCTCCGCGTTAGTACTAATGTTCCGCTATAAAGAATTACCCACAGGCCATCCGCCTGTACCTATATTACAGCGGAAAAAATTTACTGAAGGCAAAGACATGGATGAAAATTCAAATTCATTTTTCAAACTTCAGCGTTGTGGTCGTGTTATGAGACGAGTGGACGGGGCTCCGCCAGTCGCCTTCCGGGATTGGGAACCACTCAAAGTGAATGATGATCACATGAAATCAACAACTGACGTCAAAGATTTACTTTACGCAGAGTTATTGCATGTAACAAAACCTTTGATTCACCTTGCCAGTATGAGAGCATTTGGAACAAAAGCATGGAAGCAGTGGCTTCTGGCCCTATGTATAGATATCGCTAGTATTAAGTTATACAATAAGTATATGAAAGAGTTATCTTACGACCAGAGACTTGAAATTAGTAGAAGAAAGCTTAGCCTGGTTTTGTATTTACTTAGAAGCCCTATGTATAATGGTTATTCAAAAAATGTTATAGAAAATGTTCTTAATTCAACATCAAACAAAATTCCAGTAATGTCCTTTCTATGTGGCCCAATAATACAATATTTGAGCCATTGGCAAGACATATACTTTTATATGTGGGCATCATAGAGATGTTATAGATAAGGATATTAGAGTAAGGGGAGTATGCTATTATGCTTTAATACCTGTACAGTGTTTCCTGAGGATGTAACATAATAATTTTCGATATCATTTCATTTAAATAATATGAAATCTAAATTAGTAAAAACAAATCTAAATTTAGTCTATATTGCTTTCCGGAGATCTCATCTGGACATAGATATCTTTGCATTTATAATAATTATTCATATTATCATATTATATACTCATGGGCACATTTGACCTACTACCACTCTCAAATTTAGTAATGTTTCTTTATGTAGGGTTCACTTGATAAGTGGGAATAACTTCAGTAAACAAAACAGTCATACCCAAGTTTTATTTGTTTACTTCTGTGGTTTTTATTGAACAATAATCAATATGTTTGAAATTGGATATTCTCTTTCTTTATGTAAAGGATAAATTTGCTTAAAAACATTGTGATACCATTTCTTCAATAATACCAAGGTATTGAAGTGCTTTTATTTTATTTGTACTTGATGCCACTCCATGTAGCTGGAGTAGAGCCAGGGTTGTGGCAGATCAGATGCAAGGTTTAGTTAGGTTGGATTGGACAAAGGCTTGGATGTTCAGGAACCACTATACAGAATCTCATCTGATGTTATAGAGATACCAGTTTCTATACGAGAAAGCTAGGGCAACTTCATAGAAGGTGTTCATCAGAGATAGATGATTGTTACATGGTTACAAACATTCTTCGAAATTTGTTTACAACAGCTTTTTAGGCTCACGACCACTGTTTTGAGATATGAAATGTAAATGTGAGTCAAAGAACAATAAGAAGAAGGTTAGCAGAGAGGAATCTGCAAGCGTTTCAACCAGTTCGAGTCCCAGAACTTACTGCAAGTAACAGAACAGCAAAATTTGAATTTACTCGGGAACATTTAAATCGAATATCAGAAAAATGGAAGGCAGTTCACAGATGAATCAAGAATCCCTTTGCGAGCTCCCAATGGACTTCAGCCCGTGTATATTCATTATGATGACATGGTTTGGTGAATGTCCTGTGACAAAAAAGTGAATTCGATAATGGTGTAGTGTGGTGTTTGTTACGGCAACTATATAGATTTGGTGATGATTTTGTTTTATGCACAATGACGCTTGTGGGCACATGAGGAGAGTTGTCACCAATTATTTGGATGTAGGCAATATTCAGCTATTACTATGGCCATCTTAAAGTGCTGGCCTGAACCCAATAGAGGCTGGTGGGAATAAGTTCAAAAGACGAATCTGGAGTCGTTTACCAGCTCCTACAACCATCAATGATCCAAAAACTGCAGCTGTTGAGGAATGAGAGAACAGTTCTCAAAGTGACATCCAAGACATGATGGACGGGCTTTTAAATCAATTGAAAGAGATCACAAAGGCCAGAGGAGGAAATGCACATTATTAATCCCATAATTAAGAGCATTTCAATTTACATATTGCTAATTTTTATATTTGTAAGCAAATAGCCTAATCAATTTTCTCTTATTTTTGTTTTTAATTAAACCATTTCACAAATTACACATTTTATTTCTTTTTGCGGAGGATCATCCGATGTAATATTTTTAACAAAATTAATTTAATTATGATAAAATTTCGAAGAAATTGTCAAAATCTAGATGGCTGGTTAAACATGCCCCTGAGTGTATATTAAAAATGTTACTTGATCATATAATTTAGACTTCCTTATAAATGATGTTATTGTTTGTTTATTAATTCAATAAATATGTGTGTAAGCTGAGATGGGCGTAATCAATTGCTTTTGTAATTAGATTATTAATCTGATTGATAGAAATATGATTACATCAATCTTGATTACAATCAATCAAGATTACATTTAATCATTATTGTTGTGTAATCGTTAATCATGTTTTAAGTAATCCGTAATCAAGATTATATGATTATTTGTATTCAATATTTTAGTAGTAATTTATGCTGTTATCAAATAAAAGACGTAGGTATTAAAGCACGAATATGTTTATTACACGAAATAAAACAAACTTTAAATAAGTAACCATTTTCTGTATCTTTTTGACTGCAAAACACTAAATGTAGTCGATTGATGGAATTAAAAATTTGAAGTTATTGCTTTTTTACCAAAACGTTATTTTATAACTATGAGTATTATTTGATTATTAGATGAAATGTTTGAAAAGAGAGTGCTATTGAAATCCAATTTAATATAATAATTTCAAATATACCTGTAAGACTAAAATTAATTGATTTTAATGATTAATCTCTTATAATCGTGGTAAATTTAAATTGATGACAAAGGTTGAATACAAATAAAAGTTGATTTCCACTATAAAACTTTGTCTTGTTTCTACATTATTATTTTGATATGAATCAAAAAAAGTAATCAAGATTAATAATCATTAATCTCTTGTATCATTACTTTTTTTGATTATTTTAGTTAATTTGTAATCATGATTGAAGATTACACAATGTAATCATAATGTTTAATTATTAATCTGATAGCAGTTTGCCCAACATTGTGTGTAAGGATGGCCCAGTGGAAATAGAATTTGATATTGGTGTATGATGTAATTAATCAAACATTATTTAATTACGTGTTTGTTACATAATGTGGTATTTAATGTTACAAGGTTAATTATTTTTGTTTATATTTTATATTATAACAAATTTGGTAAATATATTTTCAAAAACATTTTATTCATTCTTTTTATATTTAACAATACAACCCACCATTCGAGATGAAGACTTACAATTAACAGACGTTAACTTACTCCTAGTTGTAAAATAATCATTGGTGAATAACACAAATGTTTGCTAAAATTTTCAACATTTACTTTTCTTTTCATAGAAGTTCATATTTTTCTTCAATTATGCATATGTAAGCTGGATGTTTTGTATGGGATAGTCAGGTCATGTAACACCATTCTATCTACATGAAAACTTTCATACGAGATGCTCCTTAATATTTCTAATTGAAGGCTTTCATTCAATTTCTTTAAAAATAAGGTTATAATAGTGTACATTTTTTTGTGTGCTAATTAACCCTGGTGGAAATATTTTCTGCTAGAAGTCAGATTAATTCTCGCAGCATTCTGAAAAAAATTCTAGAAGAATAAATAAGTCAGAAAAATTCTGAAAAAGTATAATAATACATTTTTAAGATTTATATGGCATTTATTAAAAAAGTCACAATAACTTATTTTCAGAAAATATTAATACATTTATAAATCTCTGAGAAATTCTGAAAAAGTCTTCCAGAAGAGTCCAAAAACGTTTAAAAATGCAGTCTTTAAAAAGCAATATAAATCTTGAATATGTCTTCTCATACTTTTTCAGAATTTTTCTGACTTATTTATTCTTCTACAATTTTTTTTTAGAATGCTGCAATAATTAATCTGACTCCTAGCAGAAAATATTTCCACCAGGGAATGTTGCTTCCAAATATTAAAGTATATGTCACCCATTGAGGTTATAGAAATAAAAATATAAGTAATCACAATATATTTCATAGGAAGTTGGGAATGTACAAATCTTGTGGGAAAAGGTGATTTCAACTTATATAAAAAAGAATAAAATATAAAGTGGCGATTGGGTACATTAAAATGGAAAAGGTTTATGTGTAATTAAACTATTCTGTGTTAAACTTATAATGTGTAATAAATAGTGTAATTAAACTATTAGTGTTGACTAATCACTCGTTCAAAAACTTTAGATAAGGGATAAAATTGTACTTTGAAATATTTTATAAGAATCTAAAGTTTCATTTAAAAACTTTGAGTAACGATTAAAAGATTCGTTGACTACTATATGATTGCGTCCGATGCGTGGGTTTCGTGTAAAACAAAACATAAGCAGATTGCATTGAGATATAGCACAATGTTTGAAATAAAACACTTTATTACACAAATTATTAAGAGTTTATTGATTCCAATAAAATTACAAAGGTGTCCTTAGGCAGGCTATACTTACTAAGGTATACACAAACCAGAACTACTAAAGTACCACATTAATAAGTTGAATTACACATGCAATATCTGAAATTGTATAGCTCCATTGTTAAATGTAAGCCCAGATTAACAATATATATCCAAGTAGTACGAATTACTTGACTAGTGCTTATCGGGGTTATAGTTATTAACTCCATGACTCAGAAATAAGTATATATTTTCTAATAATACACCTTCCTTCTTCATCATAATCAAATGATTATAAATAACACAGTACCATTGAAGATCTTACAGTTACATTGAAAAATAGAATAAAGACAGTTATATAAGAAGAATTACAAGGTATTTAAAATAGCCACTTGATAGAGACACAACATTTAATTATTAAATGTATACAATAAATTCAGCTTAATACTAAATTATTGAGAATATAATTTTGTAGACTTTTTCCAATGAACGCATCGAATATATGATGCCGTTGGTTAGTATAGTTTGCGTTAAAACTTGTATATAGGAAAAATTAATTGAACATTTTCAATAGAATGCCCGTGACTTAGAAATTATTTAATATAGGCATGTATATGAAATTTATTTATATTTCAGTTGTAAGGACTTGCTATAAATGTATGTAAATATATCCTATAGATGTAATCTCTGTGACGGTTTCCAGAATTGTTGGAGTGTGAAAATCTGTATTTAAATTGAATAACTTTCAAGAAAATGAATTTCCACACATGAATTATACTTACTATAATATACTATGCATATTGTAATCATGTAATTGTAAGCGGATATAAGAGTTTAATTATTATCTGAACGATCTAATCATTACATCGATATAATCTGCTTCAAAACAGTAGTAGAGATCGTTGTTATAAACGAAAATGTTTATTTACCTATCAATGTGAATGATTCAAGAAGGTAGTTTTGGACATGTGAGACTGTAGTCTCAGTATCTTTTACGAAATCAAAGTGTTTCTAAATGGTCCGACAAGTATTTAAATGATTATTAATATACGCTTTTCACAACTATGGAATGATATTGAGCTTTGCAATTAGGCGCTTACTGTAGATCTATCACCAGCACTCCAGTTCTTTGAGCTACTGTAAAATGAACCTGGATCATTATACTAAATTAGTAGGTACGTAGAAATATACAGTAAAAATGGTAAAATCGTGTCAAAAAACCAGTCCATGGAATATTAAAAGTAAACTTTAATAAGTTTAAAACGCACCTTCACTCTGTTAATTCTCACGATCAATTTAATATATACATAAGGATAGAGGATATTATCATATTATTGGATAAAGTAATAATTTTATGTAGCAAAAAAAAAAGTAATTGTGGATTGGAAAACTTCAATCGCTTTGTTCCCACGACTCTGTACATTTAATTTTAAAATTTTGTATTATTTTTTCTTTTTTTTTGGATTTATGTCGAAATCGGGCGAGCCGTTTTGATAAAATGTTACTTACAGGAAGTTTATGTATTCGAACTATAAGAATTTATCATTTTAAAAATCATGAAAGATCAATAAATGTTGAAGAGATGGAATATTGGCGAGGTACAAAAAATTTACTTATTAATTTTAAAACTACAACAACCTTAAAGTAAAAAAAAAAAACGATGAGATCCATCGAAAACTAAACACTCGTACTGACTGAAGACATTTACATCTGTGGTAACATATCATTCACTTTGGCAAGAATGCAAATGTAAAACCACTTAATAAGAGATTCATTTGTAATGATATTGATTGAGAATCGAAAACACGTACGTATCTCGAAATATTCCCGTGGTTCGGTAACAGACGATAAAAAGGATCTTAAGTTGAATATTCGAGGCTTGTGAGATTCAGAAAACGTGGTCGTTTGAAATCATAAATAAACCGATTGTTTCTTCTAATCAATACAAAAGAAGGGTCCGTTCGAATACTAACTCGTCATAATAATATGTTTTGACAATGGCCATTTTAATATATACATAGTAAAAGTAACGTTTTGCACTTATAGTGTGTACTTTATGTATAAGAATAAGCAGCCGGCGCGGGCCACTCTCAATATTAAATCGTATATTTTGGGCGCAACTACACTAAAAACATAACAAAAATGCTTACTTACCTAGTAAAACCTATAAGATGAAATATAAGAAGGAATATCTCCTTTGTAAGTTTCTTTACAAGTAATAATTTTTTTTATAAAACAGTTATATTAAGTAATGTATGTATTTTACGGTCATCCGTCAGGGTGACAAAGTCCTTCTATAAATAAGGTCATCGCTTTGGGATTTTATTAGTCGAACCGTGAAGAATAATATACTTATTTACTATATATTTGTTCTTCATGCGCATACATTCAATACATATATATGTATATAGGTTAAAATAGTTGAAATATAATACACACCAGGGATGGAACTAAACCTACGTATAAAATCACTAATAGCAACCTCAAGAGACGTGGAAGATAAAAAACGTCAAAGTCCTTTGAATAAATATGATGCGACGCGTGACGACGCGTGACGACGCGTGACGACGTGTGGCGTGACGCGTCTCAAGAACTAAATATTTGTAAAAGTTGTATAAAACCGGTAATATCTACGGCCCATCCCCGCGTATATAATATCTTATTATACGTTACAAAAATACCACTCACGCGTTCAATTCTCTATCGTTTTTACGATACATAAATATAATATATACATGCTAAGTGTTTAAGAAACAGTAAAGAGCGAGCGACCGAGCGGACACGACACTATAAATTCGGTTTCGCACTTGTACGCATCTGCATGTATGTCCTCATCCTATTCAATATCAATCACTTCCTGGTTATGTTTAAAATTGAAAATTTTTTAAAACATATATATACACAGCTCACGGAACGTGACAATTTATAAAAATACAAACTATAAAAAAAAATGACAAAATTTATAGGAGACATTTGAACATAATATTATTAAAGAAAAACATTACATCTTTGGTTTCAGAAAAAAATTGAAACTGGTATATTCAAGAGTGCACATTTCATTTACCGATTATTTAAAAAATATATATATTATTTCACAGGTGAATACAAAAATAATCACACATTACACAAACACCTAAATTACTGAGCTGCCATAAAAGGAATGTAAAATTCGCTAATTTATTTACTTATTTCACCAATAAAAACAATGTTTTAGGCTCACTAAAACTTCTACTTAATTATTTAAACTTATAAAATAATTTAAGGGATTCTCTTTAAGGATCAAGTCATAACATAAACTTATATCTTAATAATATCCTGAATGGTATGGTGATATACTTGTGATTTTATCACATTGATAAAAAAAAAATGTTAATAGAATCATATATAAAATGGTTCGGTACCAATTTGTGTAACAGTGACAGACACTTGATCCCGACCGATTAGTAAATCTTCCATTATATCAATTATCATATAAAAATAAATAAATTTCTTAACATGATTTTGTTTAAATTTAATAAATTGTATAGTAAAAAATAATATCATTCTAGTATTAAAGGGCAAAGTACTCGAGATTCTGCACTTATAGTTTTTAACTGAAGCAGAAGTGTCATCGGATTTAAAGACGTTGCTTGCAAATGATTCATGTATTCTATAGAAACATGATTTACAAATATAATGTGAAACGAGATACGAGAGATATCTCAGAAGAGTATGTAACAGTGAGGGGTTCTCACCATCAGAAGCTTATTGAACAACGTTAGAGTAACACTATGTGCCCTATGTATACATCATTTCGATTATGATTTTAAACATTATATTCTATATAAACACCGAAATAGCACGGATCGTAATAATTATTAAAATACTATTGATAATAAGTACTCAAATTATTTATGTAAACGTCATACAATAATAAATAATGTCAAATCATAGCGCGTGACAAACACTTTTTCTAAAAATAATTATGAGATTAAAATAACCTCAATATCTCTCAAATGTAAGGACGAAAACCTTAAAAAAATAAAAAATGGCCGACACACGTTACTGTCACAAGTGACAGTTACCGTCACGGCATGACAGTTGTTGTTGGTTTTCTTAAAATATTCCGATCCGTACGTAAACTTACTTGCTAAAAGATTATATTAGCAAGGAAAGGATCAAGAGGGGCTCTACTCCTATACGAGGGGACGCACAACGATGTCACATTTATAACATTAATTTCCGACAATAAATTGTATGAATAAACTTGTTCTACGATAATGGAGATCGACTACTGCATGTTGTTATACGTTTAACATGCACCTTACTGTATTACGGCGGTCATATGCCGTTTACACTGAAAACACTAAACATTCAGATGCGATTCAAACATTAAATAGACGACAATGAATATTATCATTATAAAATACCTTTAAACAGCGACGGTATATAGACAGATTTAGTTTAATCATAAAATATAAAAAGTATAAATAAGGGGATCCTTTCCTTTGAAAGAATAATAATAATAGAAAAATTAACGGAACTCAAAGTAGCCGGAAGGGGGTTGCAGCACCCGGATAAGTAGAAAAACGTTTCGGTCACTTCAATCGCTGGTCGCGTGGCAGTCGGTCCGCCGGTGTGGTGGCGGTGTGGTGGCGTCGTGGTGGCGTTGTGGTGGTGTCGTGGTGGCGTCGTGGTGGCGTCGTGGTGTGCAGCGGTGACGAACCAGGCCAGCGATTGTAGCAACTACGGGTTATAATAAGGAAACCGACAATGAAATAAAACAATTTAGAAGTGTGCCGGTACCCCGATGGCGGGAGGGGCCGCCTGGTAGTGGCAAGAGGTAGTAGCGATGTTTCCGTTCTTCTCCAAGACAGACAGGTGGAGCTTGACGGTGTCCATGTTGTTGTTGTGTTCGGTGTCGTGGTCGCCGCAGACGCATGCACCAGCGACGGCGACCGAGTGCACCTCGTTCGTGCCCTCCAAGTAGTTAACGACCACTTGGGCCTCCGGCTTGTTCCTGTCCCTGTCCTTGATCGCCGGAGCCGGAGCCGCTGCCGGGGCCTTTGCCCCATCTGAAGAGGATGATGTCTTCTTCTGGTTCTGCTTTATATTTTTGCGGAACCCGCAGCGGCAAGTTTTCAGAGCTTTCTCGCGTCTGTAAGTACCACATTGATATCATGATATTAACAACACTATTGTCCATTATTATTACCAACTGGTATCCAAGAGATGTAAAGCGAAACAGAGGACTCCCACAGGCAAGATGGGAAAACGATCTGTGACCCACATCTGCTTATCATTGGAGAAGGGTAGCACGAGATAGAACACACTGAAAATTTTTAGTAGAGGCCTATGGCAAGAGGCACTCTAAACTACGAGACATACTGTAATTATTAGAACACAACGCCAACATAGTAAATTATAGTTCAGAATAAAAGGTCTATTATTACAAAACAACGTGCGACTTTTGGTTGTAGAACATTACTGTGTATAGTACATAATGCTTACACATTTAAATATACTCGCTTGACAAAATATTTATAAAAAAACGTGTGTCTGTCAGCCCTGACACACGACTAGAGCTTACTCCTTAAGAATTATTAATTATGTAAAAAGAGGGCAAATGAAAGTGTCTTTAAAAATAATCAAAGCATATGTGAATATTTATTTATATTATTCAAATAATTCCAATGAATTATATAGCATAAACTAAGTATTCTTTATATATACATACATACATAACCTCAAAGTGAAAGATCAAAGTACGTTGCGCAAATAAATGTATTGGCGCCACTTTAAGTTAATGCTCGATTTTACTCCTCATAACATTTTCGTAATGCAAGTTTAATATGGAAATCGTTTATTATGGAGTAAACTCCAAAAAACTAATGAGAATATTAATACTCCTTTTACTAATTAACATGTAAGAATATTCACTGTCACTGACTATTAGTACAACATTTTTGTTTTGGTAACATGTTTGAACTGCACAGCGCTGGTTGAGTGGTCGTCTTACATTGTCAAATAGCACTTGAGACAATAATTTCTATGGAACCATGGGTGATAACATTTGCAATGTTTAATTGTATGTTAGCAAGGCTTTGTGGGGCAAGATAGCAGGATACATTTTTTTATTTTTAAGGATTAGTGTTACGGGCATAATCTCATCGGATCTTAAGTGATGATACGGCCCAAGTTGGTGCAACTGTCGGAAAACACCTATTGGTATTTGGCGGCAGATTTTCAACTTGAGAGTGGCAGCTAGCCAGCCAGGATTTGGAAAAACCCCTATTATCATGCTATGGTTCTCTCATTGTAGGCGGATTGGAACTTATGTCCCTTGACGTGCAGTCCGTATAAACTATCGCTGAGCTGTCATCACTTCAAATATCATAGTTGGAGTGTTATGTAAAAGTGTGCATGTGGTGGTGGTGGTGGTGGTGGTGGTGGTGGTGGTGGAGGTGGTGGAGGTGGTGGAGGTGGTGGAGGTGGTGGAGGTGGTGGAGGTGGTGGTGGTGTTTGTGGTGTTTGTGGTAAGGGGTAGGTGGACTAACTCAGCGAGGGCTCGTTCGCGTTCCTCGAGCTGCAGGCGCACGGTGCACACCTCCATGTAGAGCTCGTTGGCGCGGAGCAGCTGTTGCTCGTACACTTGCCGCACCTCGCGCCCTCCGCGCCTCTCCCGCCGCCGCTGCTGCACCGCCTCCTCACCATCACCCTCACCCTCGCCCTCACATTCACCCTCAGGGACTCTGCAGACACGCACGCACGTCAGGCACCGGCTATACTATACACGCTAGTTGCTCACACAGAGTGCTATAAATACCATTGTCGTTCAAATATCACCAAAGGGCTGTAAGATTTTCCATTAACTACATTCATTTTGATAGTTTTAGTATTTATGCTGTAAATCATTATTGGGAATAGTTTATGAGTTTTTCATGGTTGGAATTTTGTTCCATCATCAGACATAACCACAATGTTTATTGGGAATTATTATTCTTTTTAATAGATTGAATTTATTAGTTAATTTTTATTGTTTTATTAATTTGAAAATTATAATATTTTTTTCATGAAATTGAAAACTTATTGTTTGTAAATAGTCCACTTCTAATTGCTGACAAACATGAACCATGGAGGTAGCACTTCTGTCGATACTAATGCCCTCTGCTAGTTAATTTAGGCATTAACAGGCAAAAACTTAGTACCAATAATTGTACAGGATAACTAAAAATGTGTTTTTTTACTGAATGTGGTTTCAACCAACCATTAATAATCGAATTAGAGGTTAGAATAATGTAAAAGGTGAAAATTAGTATCAATCAGAACATGTCGTCAGTGTTAGAAAAATATCTGAATCACACAGGCCCAAACTAATATATCTAAAGTTTAAGTTTAATAAATAACCTTACCAAGTATCTAAAAATGTTAATGTACATGATGATGCTTATAATCTGAATATATTAAAACCAGGTGTTTAGCTTTTTACCTCTATATAAACCTCACTACTACTATTTGCTATTAAAAATCTCATCAAATTCTATAGCATTATTATTACGACTATTATCTCGTCATTGTTCACATTTTCTTTCAATTACATAATCAAAAGACTGTAAGTTTGGGGTTATCTGTGGGGTTACCTGTAAGGTATCTTAATATTTGATTATTTATTTGTATAACTATACTTCTTTCACATGACATTCACTATTTAACAATAATATCTTTACTAGCACAGTTTTTTAACTACATTTATCCACTTATTATGTTTATCATCCCTCTAACATAATTAGTTAAATTAAATTTCATTCATTTTATATAAGTTTTCTGGGCAGCCTTTGACACAACAAGATTTTTCCAACAAGGCATTACAAATAATTAGAAAAATTATTCAATAAATGTTATGCCATGGTGTCTTTTTGGCTGAAAGATGAACATTCTAATTGACACTTATTGTGACAATCCAGACATTACCTAGACTTAAATGTGTAAAGAATGTGATCTGGTAATTACCTAAATTGCAAATTAAAACCGCTGTTTAACTGTTTTTAATTGCAACAAACAATAATATTTAATATTATTTTTAATAAAAACAAAGACACTTTTTCATTACCTCAAGGGCCAGAACCAAGTAAACTTCTTATGTCATTTTATTAAATTTGAATGATAAACCAACAAATAAACAATGTAATATTTTTAATTTGGATTATATAATAGCTTATAATTTGTAATGTTTTTTTAAAATTGAGAAACTTGTATGTGTAGGTTACCTGGCGTAGTATTTATTGAGCCCCTCCTGCACCTTCTTACGCCACTCAGCTTGCGTCACGCTGAAGGAGTCCGCTTGCAGGGCTACCATGTCCTTCGCGGCCACATCTAAATGAGCCGAGATGATCTTAAACGAAGGCCTAAAATAAATACAATTATTTACATTTGTGATCATGCATATTTTACATGTTGAAGTCATGATAGTTTAGTTGTATGATCGGTAGCTGGCTACCACCTTTAAGTTGGAAATCTACTGCCAAACACTAAAGTGTGTTCCAGCAGCTGCATTTGAGAGTCGAGTATCTCCACTAGGTTTAATATGTCCACGATCTTGGCCCACATCAGCACTTAACATCAAGTCAGATTGTGGTCATAACACTAACCTATAAAAAGTATTTAAAGAAATGTTAACTGTGTATATATAGAAACAAATCCAAGGTGATATGTAGTCAATCAGGTGAAACAAGTGCGAGGCAATGAGGATAACCCGGCAAACAAGGATGTTACATCCGTCTATTAATAACCAGAGAACACCGGGTATTTTCAGATGAGTTCTTATTTCTAATCACTCACCGTCAAAGTAATTCTAAATCGGAAATCCGTAAGGAAATGAATGAACAGCTATGAATTTGTATTCTTAAATGCCAACGGATATTGAAAATGATTGTCTCTGGAATCTTACATGTGTAGCTGTTCAAGTGAAGTGATTTGATTTGGAGAAGGAAATAGTGGAATACATTGATGGGATTGTTTTGCCGCTGCCAAAATGTCAAGGCTATACAATGAAATTAACATTGTATGAAAGGGTCTGGATATATTTGCATTACACTCTAGTACTTTAGAAAAACAAAATTGAAAACTACTTTAATGAAGCTCTTGATAGAAATTAATTTATTGTCTGTAAAATATTCCCTGACCCTGTCGGTTCAGACTTATTTTTATAACTATTATCCTTATCCAGACTACTAACACGGTCTAACAACATGTTGAATATTTAAATATTTAGTTTTTTTAATGTTACTGTTACCTATATAATGCTGGATTGTGATTATTTGTACAGTGAACTCGTATAATTGTTCACATATCATAATTAGATATCGTATAGGATGTTAGTGAATGCGCAGTGTTTGTAGTGACTAACCGGTTCCTGGGCACGCGGTTCCAGCACTGCTGCAGGAGCTGCTGCAGACTGTCGGGGCAGAAGGTGGGCACGGGCAAGGCGAGCGAGTCGGTGCCGACGCCCCACATGATGGCGTGCGTCTCCACGTTCTTGTAGGGCACCTCCTGCGTGAGCAGCTCCCACAGCACCACGCCGTAGGACCACACGTCAACCCGCTCCGAGCACGGCTCGTGCCGGATCACCTCGGGCGCCATCCACGCCACGGTGCCCGTGAAGCTCATGATGGCGCTCACGTCATTCCACTCGCGACTTGTCCCGAAGTCACTCACTTTCACCGCCAGGTTATCCGTGATCAGGATACTGATCGGAAACAGAATACGTATCAATGTTCTACTCGGTATCGTCACCAGATTTTATGTACCCTTTTTATAAACTCCTTCCATTATCCCGTACCGATTTCTTTATAAGTCTTTTTTTAGTTAATAGTGTAACCGATTCTGCCACTTGCGAGGAACTTTAATTTTGCTATTAAACAAGTCAATCTGCTCGTTATACAAGTATATTGTGAACATTGACAACTACAATAATTATTACAATTTAATTTATAAAACGACCCTTTTTAAGTTCAGCGTAATAGTATTTCTTAATAACATTAATCAGCCGGCTACACGGATTGCAAAAAATATATTTTCAAAATGTTTAAAATACCATAATGACTTTATCTTCCAAATATCTTTTAAGACCACGAAAACAGATGTTATGTACCGTTTTATTTGCAGGACTTACTTTGGGCTCTTGAGATCCCGATGGATGATCTTGCGGCTGTGTAGATAGTTCATCCCCTTGGCGATATCCTTGGCCCATTTGATGATCTGCTTTGGTGCAAAACAGGCGCGACTGTGCAGGAACTCAAAGAGGGGCCCATATTGGCAGTACTCCATTATGACGCAAAAGTACGGGTCTTGTGTGCACACTCCACGGAACCGGACTACAAAGAATACATTTAAATTGCTTATTCAATAATACATTGCTACCAACAAATCACAGTCCAGAAGTACTATCAAAATTATCGTAATAAATTTAGTTTCGGCTGTTAGATATTTTTCAAACCTATATTAATATTATAAAGCGGAAAGGTTTCTGTTTGAACGCGCTAATCTTAGGAACTACCAGTCTGATTTAAACAACGGGAGAAAAATCCATACTGATATATATGCGAAAGTTAGTTTGTTTGTTTGTTTTTTACACTTTCACGCCTAAATCTCTGAATCGATTATGATACATTTTGGAATAGAGATAGATGGGACCACGGAAACGGTGATAGGCTACTTTTTCTTATGGAAAACTTATTGGAAGTGGGTAAAGAAAGGCATAAAATTTGTATGAAACTTTTTACTGTCATATGATTTTTTGAAAAAATCAATATTAACGCAAGCGAAGCCATATATAAAATCTAGTATCAAATAATTGATAGTTCTACGCAAAGGAAGTCATGGGCACAACTAGTTATATATAATATTGTGAAAGATATAATTTAGGGTCTAAGCTAACAATCTCTTAAAGAACTATTTCGTAGATGTTATAGTGACGTAGTTAACAAGTTAATCCTTACTAATATTATAAATTCGACAGTGAGTTTGTTTTTTTACGATTTCACTACTAAACCCCCGAGTCGAGTATGATGAATTTTGGTATAGAGATAGATGGAAACCAGGAAAAGGTGATAGGCTATTTTTTTCTCGAAAAACTGATAGGTAGTAGGGCAAAGATTGAAATAGGCAGAGGGATAGTCTTTGTATAAAACTTTTTATTGCGTTATCTGATTTACTTCAAACTTTACAGAATAATATAGAATTTTGGGTACGTTCATATCTACCAACATCCTGACTAAAATCCTGAAATAAATTTAATAGCATTCTATAAAAATAATCTATATCTATCGATACATCAATCATACAATTATCGCGAGTGACGGCGTAGATGAAAGCCTATAATAATAATGAATACGTACCAATATTATCGTGGTCGAGCTTCCTGAGATGCTTAATGTCGGTTTCGGTTTTGTCGCGCAGTTTCTTAACGGCGACCAGCTCGCCGCGGAACATGCCCCTGAAGACGACGCCCTGAGCCCCGGACCCAAGGTACACCAGCTCCGAAAGGGTGTCAAATGGCACCTCCCAATCGTCATCTGTACACATACGTGTTTTCAATACTTTCTATCGCACTTAATGTTAAGTGATGATGTGGCGAAGATGATGATCAGGTTAAGCCTAGTGAAGGGATCTACAGGTATCTGGCAGCAGATTTTCAACTTGAGGGTGGTAGCTAGCCAGGCGAGCAATAGAAAAAAGACCACCATGCAATAAAAAGTAATCCTTCACGTCGATGACACTTCGTTACAGACTTTATGAATATAATTCAAAAGTAAATGAGCATGTGCGACCACGTTGATAGTCCACTAATACTCTTCCGTGATATTATATTGGGTTGGGAAAAAGGTTCTTCGAATACAGATTACATTTAAATACAGTATATATGTGCCATTTTGTTCGATGACTTTCTGCCATCTTGTAGGTAGTAAGTATCATGATCCTGTTGTTGTAGAAGTTTTAGATCTTCTGATCAAAAAATGCGACAAGTAGTTTTGGCAGTCTTCTCTTGATGTTAACCTGACACTGCCTAAAGACTTTTAAAGAGAGCGAAAACTGAAGGTCTAAGGTCAGGGTTATATGGTGGATGCAATAGCACCCTCAAGACAAACTATCATAATTTTGGCAGAGTTGCTAAATACATATTGTGATGAAAGACTTCCGTCCTTTCTATTGATCTATTTCGGCCGCTTCTTCTCAACTTCATGCTTTAATGTCATTAGTTGTTGTTCGTAGAGATCTGAATCAATAGTTCTAACCGGCGGTAAAAGCTCATAATCAACAATGCCTTCCTATCCCACCATACACACAGCATCACCTTATTGCAAGTTAACCAAGGTTTTGTCACAGTCTGTGAAGTATGACCGACCTTTGACCACGACCTTTCTCGTACGTTCCTTTCACTTTTCATCATCTTTCATCAATCTCTTAAACAACGATTTGGTTTGATTACGCCTCAATAAAGAATCGCAAACGAGTACACGGATCATTAGGTGTCTTTTAGTGAGCTCGTGAGGCACCCAAATATCGAGCTTTTTCGTGTACTCAGTTTTTTTCAAATGGGTCAAAATTGTTTTGCGCTCAATTCCCAGTTCTTCAGCTATGTCGTAACAACCAATAAACCAATCTTGCTTCGCTGTTTCAAAAAATGCGTCTTCTTTATCTGTAATAGGGGTGGTCCTCAGAACGAGGTGAATTTTATACATCACAATTCCCGGATTGATACCGCTTAAACCAACTTTGTGCTACTCTTACTAACACTGCATTAGTCCATAAACGTGACAAATTTTTTTCGTGGCTTGCGTTTCAGTTTACCTTTTTTGTAATAAAATTTTAAAATGTATAGCATTTCTTTATTAGATTCACGTATAAAAAAAGAAAAACAAATGCAAAATAGCGGATATAATATTTTACTAATTTGTTACTTTATTTGAAATGTAACCTTTTTAATGTCATCAAAACCGGCCAGATACATAAAGTACAGCCAAAGAGATTTTATTACAAGTTTATACATACTATTACGAAAAGACTTTATCCCAGACCTATTAGTTTCGTCATATTTTGTTTTTTATAATAAAGTCGTGATGTCGGACTCGTTGCCTGAGCACGCATTGCTGGAAAACTAAACTTGAACTAGGCGTGTGTCACTTCGCTAGCTCCAAGGTGCATGCGTTTCAAAATATTTGAACTTAATGTGAAGTTATTTAGAATGTTAAACATAAAGTGCATCATGGTATAAACATAAAGTGCATCATGGTACTGCACCACGATGTGACGCGAGGCACCACAACACGCGCAGACGCTGTGCAGCTTACTCTTTACGAGTTGCGAGCTACTTGTGCCTATAGTGTTTGTTACAGCCGCATGTTTGTACACTTACACTTAATCTGTCCATTTCCAGTAATGTTATGACTACAACACCCCCTATTCAAGTCCAATGTATTCATGGCACTAATATTAGAGCACTCCGACGTGTGCACGTTCCGATATATAAATAATATTAAAATTGTACATTTAACAATCTAGTTTGTATTATAAAATTGTGCATATGTGTGCGTTGGAACTATGCGAAGACATGTAAATATATAGATCTACCGTCAAGAGTATTAATAAGGCAAATACCTATATGTTTCGGAACCTAATTTTTAATGGTACTAGTAAAATAAAATTGAATTTAATTTAAACTTGAAGGGTATTTTTAAAAACTTTTTGTAAAAACGTTACCGGTGCTAATGTTCAATACCTGTATTGTGTGTGTACTGAACTGTACATACAATTGATAAACACAAAGTAACACCCGGACCCAGAGCAATCATTTATGGATCATAGTGCTAATTGGCCAGCATGGGATCCGACCGTACAGCATTCGATGCGGTGGCGGCGGCAAGGTAACCGCTAGGCCAACCGTGGAGTCTACTTAATAATATTTGTCATTGAATTCTAAATTAGAATATTTTATGCTTATAAAATTAACATTTTTCGTGACACGTATTTATACGAGGTGAACGATTAGCGGCATTTGTCTCGTTCTGGTACGTGGCTAAACGATACGTGTTTTATTAAAGTAAGGGATACCAATGTCTCTAGTCGTGATACCTTACACTGCACTGATTCTAGTGTCTGCTATCTGCTTTCGTGCCGACAATCAGAAAACAAATCCACTCGAATTTATTACCATAGTAACTAGCAGGTGCGGGTTCAAAATCAAAAATATGTACATTAACAATAAAAGGTAAATTGAGTTCAATTTGTATATCTATATATCTCTTATTTTTACGATATCCGTATCGCGGAAGTCTTAGATATTCTTACGATTTTTACCAAGAAATGAAAATTAAATAAAATAGCTTTACATTTGATAGAACAGACAGACCAACAATTGACAATTGTCCTCTGAAAGTGGATCTTGCCGTCGTATATGATCTATAACAAAATACATACATTTATTTGGACACTGGCATTGATTACTGTGGAATTGGTATGTCAGCAGAATTGGATCATGCGCTGATCGTGCCCTATTACCGGGTAATGAACTACAAACAAAATTCAATTTTATATTACAAAACGTAGTTCGCTTATGGCCCTCCTTTTTTTTATTATCGTGGTGTTTAAAATCCTATTCTTTACGGGCTTCCTCATCGCAACGCGCAAGTGCATTAATATGGCTCAGGCTAAGGCGAGAGAGGCATGTGGGTGACCCATCGAGTGCTAATCACTACACTACCCACTAAAACCCACCACGGGGACACTTCCAACTCCCGTGTTGCCATAGACCAAGGACAGCTCTCACACTTGTAGTCTCTGGCGGGAATGGCCGTTCGGACCTGCAGTTTTTCCGGCGTCTCCTACCAAACGGTTTGATACGACCGTTCCACACACCTCTATAGACCAACCATGACGTATGCTGGTCGCATACGAACGCCAAGTATCTGAATATTACTGCAATGGCGAAGGGCTGACCTTAGAAAATTACCCCTCACCGCAAACCCTTTCTATGAAGGCCTGAGATCATTCCCACGCGTCCGACGGCCAGTTCGCCGAGCGCGAGATGGGTGGTGCGCGTTGAGCTTTCGCAATCGATCATCGCTTTGATGACGGCCCCGAGAGAGAGATCGGTCCCTATTGCCACAGGACAGAGAGCTAACGTGTGATCGGTGTCGTCCATAGATCAGTTACAGTGATGACACGCGGTACAATTTTTCGGCCGATGCGAAACAGGTTACTCCTGAAAGAACCGTATCTTGTGACCACTTGCGTCAACCGGAAGGTAAAGGTGCCATGATCTACGCCCACCCATACAGTCAGGTGAGGTCTAACTGCCTCGATCGTCCTAAGACCCGAGCTCGGAGTCTTAAGTCTACGCTACCAAACTGTAGTAACAAAGACCTTTCGCAGCTACGATCTTATCGCCTCGTTTTCCCGGGGTGCTAGACGGAGTCCTCTAAATCCCAATACAGTACCGCGAGATAGGATGCCTCTGGGTCCCATGGCACCGAACCGACTAGGAGGGTGGCCGCCTCGAAAGAGACGGTGCGGTATCCCCGAGCTACCCTGACAGTGTGGCGATATTTCTATTAGTAAGTTTAGCAACCCACACGGGAGCCCAGTAAAGGACCATATTTGCTTTTGAGCACTCAAATTTACTTAAAAAATACCAATTTTGAAATGAAACAGATTTACTTTTACACCCCTTATTTATTAAATCCTTCAAAACCATATATTTCCCTCTTGTTCTGAAACAATATTCCTACTGACACTGTTGCTTTATCTAAAACAAACAGGAGATCTAATTTCTCCAAATTGTTACAGTTTAGTTCCACATACAGGTTTATGATTTCAAGGTGATCTAGGCTTCTGTAAATAGCTATCAGTAATTAATTTTTCTTTGTTGATGAACTTTTTAATAACTGGGAACTTGGAGCTGATGGTAGTGTTTTAATATTGACAGCAAAATTTTTTTTGCCTATATTGAGTAATGTTAGTTGCATTTTTATCAATATTACAACTAAATCATAGAAACCTGGTAGCAATACATGCTAGGTTTAAATTAGAGATGTTATGAAACTCTGAAACCCTAACTATTGGATAATCCAAAATGAAATTATATCTGAAACTGTAACTGAATCCCATATAAAAATGTCTAATATTATGAGATACAGGAGAAATCAAAATAAAAAATTCTTTATTCAATTTAGGTTCTAAGAAGGCGCTTATGCATGTCAAAAACTACTAGTCTAAATAAGAACCATTGTGACAAGTTTTCAGCCACCCAAGTCAAAACAGCATGAATTATTATGTTTTATTTATATCTTTAAGAACATTTAGAGCATTAATCATTCTAACTGAGGATATAAATCAATAATATCATATAAATCTTTACAATACACACATACATGTATGCTTGAAAGTCAATGCCTTAGCTTTACAAGGATAACCTTGAAAATATAAGAGATTTTAGTTCTAATGTATACAAGTATACACTACTATATATGAAATATTTAGAATAAATAACACTTTGTTGGTCCAGTATCACAAGTGGAGTCGACCACCCTCAAAAAATTTTAATTCAGGCTGCAGGTTAACAACTACTGGTTCAATAAAAAGTAGCTGCAATTAATTCTATATGCTGTTCAGAACAATGTGATCCTTATATTAACTGTTTAGGCATAGTAATATTAAGCTTTAATTAAAATAAAATAAAAAAACTAAAATCCAAACTAATATAAATTAAGATAACTTCTAAAAAAAATTAAAAAAAAATTAAGTAAAGTATTCCAGAATCCAGAAACAATGTTCTAATCTATTGCTGTAGACTACAGTTAATATTGACTTCTCAATATATGAGCTTCTATAATTCTATAATATGGTCTATATACAATACAATATATAAATGCTTTTAATTAAAAAGGAAAACTAAATTAATAGTATCCCAGTGTAGGAATGTGAAACCACTTTATTAACTTTGGTACTTCTAAGGAACCACAGGCCATGAACACAAACAAAATTTACAAATCAAAGTCCTTTGATATGGCCATTGATATAAAAGCCAGCCAAAAAAACATCTAAAAGGTAGTCTGGAAATGTAATAAGGGCAAGGTAAAAACTGATGAAGAGCCTTCATCAAAGTCTAGGTCTAGGTCTAGGTAGCTTGATTCCTAGAACACTACATACTGTTACAGATATAGACTGTGTGGGTTGATATAAAATCAATCGAGCCCCGCCGGGTAGTCGTGCATCCTCGAAAGCTGCGTAGCGCATCGGCCTTCGTATACCCGGCCATCTATTTATAAACTCCAAGGATGCAATATTGATCGCGGTTTTTTTTTCCAGGTTCATACTCACTTACCTTTCGTGGTTTTAAGTTCAGCACGATTAAACAGCGACATCACGGTAGAAAAACATCCTTGCATCCAGAAAAGACTGTTTTTATTCTCTTGAAAGGCCGCCATTTGAAGATCTTGATGATCGTCCTTGTGTCCATTTACATCTTCAGATTCGTCTCGACTCTGTTCTTCCATTTCGATATCAAATTATTAGAAATATACCGCGATTTGCGAGCAAATTATTATTAAAAAGTATATTTTTAAAATATTCAATCACCGCGACTTGCTTCCCCGACGTGAACTCAGCAAGCTTTGTGCAGGTAGTGTTGATACTTTAGAGTGTTTGGGATAAAATTTAGCTAAAATCAATACACATTTCTAAGCCTGCGCTGTATGTTCACTAGTGCTAAGTTAGCGTTCACTTAAAGTTCATTTAATTGAGTTAGCTCGGACACAATATTCACAACGTATTTTATTTTACTCATTTATTTATTTTGATTATATTTTTTACCAACTTTCGTTGATTTTGTAGATATTTCTTTTATCTTAAATTACAAAGTTACCACAGTGTTATAAATTTAAAATAGTTTTTTGTATAAAGGTGTGGCGGTTAAAGCACAAATATTTTCGCTGCATTTAGGCGTGATCTTTTTGGTTGTGTTAGCTGCCCGCTAAGGTATCTTTAAAAAATTAATATGATGTCTATTAGAAAAAAAATTAAACTAAATTACTAAGAAAATATAGCCGTGTCAAGAAGCCTTGCAAAAATATATAATGATAATTATATGGGTTGAGAGGTGTTTTCCTTTAATATAGTATACTAGCTGTGTTTTTTTAAATCACATTTAAAACATTTTATTTAATCATTTTCATTAAAAAAAAATGTTATTTAACCTACGTTACTCAGTGCTAATTTAGCCATCTAATGGTGAAAGAATTTTAGAAATCGTTTAGGTAGTTCTTGAGTTTATTCGTTACAAACAAAAGCACAAATCTTTTCTCTTTATAATATTAGTATAGATACACCAAGTCCACTAAATATCGATATTACTAATATATCATTTAATTTAAATAACTTATAGTAATAAGGTTTATTGTGTTTATATGGGTGATTCTCTGTAAGGATGTTTTTTACTATTCCAGGCATTGTTATTTAGTAACTAATAAAAAATTATTACGAAATAAAAAATATTTCCTTTCGGCAGATTGAAAACTAAATGAAATAAATTTTGTTGTTTTTGCTATAAATTCATAAACCACCGAAATCTCAGTCCCCTGGGCTGTCCTTTTCCCAAAATTAAAACTTTAAGATTAAATTTCAAGATATTCGTCTATAATATATAATTTTGTCCATAATTTTTATAAACTTAATTAGTTAACTAACAATTTTCTTCAATAAACAGTACCGAAGATTTATTTGTTTCAATAAATTAATTAAACCAAAGTTTATCCCCAGCGCTTTAAGATTAATCCCCTGCCAAAAGATCAAAGACAAAAAAAAAAAAATATCCAGTGCGCTATTTTATGTTCTGTAGCGTCTACAGGGACCTAGCTAGCCTTAAATTAATAACCGTTGTGCTGTTGGTGCTTTATCGCCATTTTATTTAGTGCCAAAGTACCGTTTGTTTTGGAAACATGTGTCTGGGCCACTTTGATAGTCAGTCCCTTGGTAATTGTTTTTATTTTTAATATTGAATCCATAAGTCTTAATAACATACTAATTAATGTAAATTTTATTTGAGAACTTGAAAAGTTGAATGCATTGAAATAGTTTGCTTGATTTTTCTCAATTTGATCAAATACACAGTGCCCAGGCAACAGTCCCCTGACATGTTATGCCGTGCCATGGTACTGTTTTTTTTCCAAGGAATGACGTCGATTTGACAATGGTAATTCTTTTGAATTTTATTTCGTTATTTATACTTTCCTAGTTATAACAATTTGTTGTAGGTTTGTTGTGCTTCTCCAACCATGTCACACCTAAATAAAAAAATATAATTCAAAAGCTGTTACGAATAATAACTAACCAAAAACTGCTAAAGTAAAATTAAAAACTTAAATGATATATGAATAATAAATACATTAATTTTAAATAAACTATATAATTATCAATTTCAGTTTGTATTTAACATTTTAACTGCAAATTACGTCGATGTCATTTTATAAAACTCATTATTTTATGAAAATGTTTTAATAAATAGTTTAATAAATTTAGTAATAATAAGAACATTTTAATAAAAATGTTATTCGTGTGTGGATTATAAAAATAAATGATTATAATGATGTATGTATGTGGTTTTAATGCATTTATAACAGTCCCCTGTCACCAGGTAAGGGAAAGATACTGACATATAAAAAAAATAGAATTGGCTGTGTGTTAATTATCAGTAAGCTGCTAGTTTTATAGCCTTTATTAAAAATATAATTCATTCATAATAAATCAAGTATAATTGGGTCGAACAGATTTAAGACGTCTTTACAGATAATTACCCATATAATGTAATAAAAATGTTTATCTGAATAATATATTTTATTTTCACCTATGTATGAGTAATTGTGTATATTGTATAATAAAAATACATTGTTTGTTAATAATAAACTCACATTAGATTAACCGTGCTTATAGTTGAGAATTTTAAATGATGTGTACAATTTGTAATTGGATTTCAGATTTGTACTGCTATAATAGATTTCTTATTATGTAACTGTCAATCTGTCATCTGTAATTGTACCTTATAAAAATAAAATAAACAAAATATATAAATCACTTTTACTGTACAATTGATAAATATCGATATGTAAAAAAATTACATTCAAAAGAAGGCTGTGTACCTATATATATATTATATGTTTATTTATTATAAAGTCAATATTTTTCTATATTGAAAAATCGTTTATAGATATGACACTTTCCCTTCATATGCCCAAAATGACCAAGTACTATCACTTGAAAATGTCAGTACAGGACTCTAAAGAAGACTGAGTTGCCAAGATTAAAAAAGAAGCAGACATTAGACAAATGAATTATATTACTGTTACAAGTCCTTATGCAGAACAAAACAATATTATTAAACAGATTTTCCTAAGAATAACAATTTTTCATTTGCATCAGTAAAATAGTAGCAGAAAAGTTACTGTTCAAAGATTGCATTACTCATTATACTGAATCGATCACTTTCAGGTATTCAAATTCTCAACATGCAATCAGTAGACAAATACGTTATTTCTATATATTTTTAGTGCTAATAAGTTTCAATGGTATCTGGTGCTAACTTTGCCACGTGAAAAGAATGACATACCTATTTTAACTTCTTGTAAAATCATAATAACAAATAATAATTATGAATAAGCCATAGTTTTATGTTCATTAGAGTGCTAAAATATGTCTACCAGTATAAATTTGCGATGAGTATTTTAGGAACTCAAAAGTAATTATATTATAATTAAAAATGTGTAGATACATTACATTCACAATATTTTGTCAAAAAAATAGACACGCCGATATGTACACACACATTGCTATGCTTTGTCTTCTTTAAAAAAAAGACTAAAACAATAATAAAAAAGTTGTGTAACTACCAAATTTTTTTTATTATATGAGTGATTTTTTTATATATTATGTTCACCTGTCATATGTTTATCTCGTTCTTTTTGTTTTTCACATTTTCACCTATTGCCATTCACTTCTGAGCAATGGTCCAAATTTCGGGTATTACGTTACGTACTATCCGTTACATTTGATACCTAATAACATAGCATTGCATCGAGTTGTGTTTCGTACGTATTTTAAAGCAGCCTTGTGTATTTGTAAATCTAAATTGAGATTGATCCAATAGGTTAATTGGTTGAAAATACAAGTAAACCGTAATTTAATGAGCCCAAGAATCTGACGGAAAACTACTAAAGTTGTTATGGATTTACTGTGTTTAGTATTTTATTACTGCGAATATGTAACATCACAATGATACTATTCTTTATTTTATTATTTATGATTCTCAAAATGCATATATTATATCATAAAGATGTTTTATTTTATTTTTACGTATCTATATCGTTTTTATGCAAATACCTTATTCACGCATCAACGGTGCTTACGAGAACAGAAACCGGTATATTTGTTTATATAAGTATAAAGACTCCATCAAAGTAAATATATCACTTTGAGAATACGAAAAATGCGACTAACGAAAGGCATTCTTGAGTAACGTTTCGGTACTCGGTACTAGATGGCGTACCCGTTACTAAGTAACAAACAAATACGGTTTGTTACAACTCTACAGTATACTGTCATTTTTATGCTGTTGTGAAAGTTAAAGATACTTTAAAATTTCGAGTTTTACTTTCAGATCTATGGAGAAGGAACTACGTAGAAAATTTGGCGATAATTGATAAAATTAGGAAATACTTGTTTTGTATAATTTTCGACTAGCAATTTTTCAATTAGCACGTACATACGTAGTACGTAGAGCAGGTCTTTAAAGTAGCAAATAAATAAATAAATATTGATTACTATTATGTTATTATTGCTATTGACAATTGTAATAAAGGCTACTCTGTAGATTATACATTACACCACCGGCCGCTCTAGAGATTATAGTGTCTAGGACAAAAATACAAATTGCCACCTCTTGGAAAATTTGATAAAGTGCCGATATACAAATATATTATATAACCATTATAATTTTTTAGGAAAGAAAAGATCTATATGTGAAATTTTCTCTTTGTTAGTAAAATTTACCCTACAAATTATAAATTTTTCCAAAAAAACGACCGCCACAGCGCCCCTAAATTTTGGTGCCCTGAGCGAAACCCCGGCTTGGCCCCCACCCCTCCCAAGTGCGGGCCGTTCATTATACTGTTATATATTTTTTAACATTAGTCTGATTCTGTGTTAAGCTATTAATAAATCTTTTTCTACTTAGTATAAGTAGTTACATAAGGTATAGATGAGATGCAACATTATGAAATAAAAAAAAAATACAGTCTTTGCTTAAGACCCCACGGCAGAAGTGAAACATCGCTGTATCTCTGTTGCTCCCTCAGTCGTCTTGAGCCGACTTCACCCGAATGGGTCTTGCACAAAAAGGATATGGATCAGAATTTCAAAATCTTCCTATAAGAAGTTTCACTTAAAAATGTTATGTAAAATCGAACTATTAAATTAATTAGTAATGGATAATCGATTCTCTATAGTTATATTTAGAGTAAGAATTAGGAAATGGCTTATATCTGCATTGTTATATTAGGGATGTAATTGTTCTGCTTTTGGGATCATACCCTCCAACATACACGTATATTATTTCATACACAATAGATATAGATATATAATCGATACCACATCAGTTAGAAAAAGTTTAAAGCGGAAAAGTTTGTGTGATTGAACGCATTAATTAGCGCAAACAAACTATTCCGCTTTATAATATAATTAATATAGATATCTTACTAATGTTATAAATGCACATGTTTATATGTGTCAATACACTTTTGTTACTCTTTCACACAAGAACTACACAATGGATTTTTATGAAATTTTACCATAATATAGTCTCAGAATAACACATAGGTTATATAAATATATTGTGTAAATTGTGCTAAATATAACGATGATTGTCAAGTAAGTAGGATAAAAATGTGTAAATAGAATAAAATGTATAAATATAAACTATATTTGTTAACTATTCAATTCAACAGCACTTGGCAAACTTGGCATACACGTTCCGAGTGTAAATCCAATGTGTGAATCCGCCACTGAGTTCTGTATCGTATTGCGTAAAATAAAACTGCAATATTGTTATTTCATTTTTAATGTTGTTACACTAACGTTTACAATTTCTCAATATAACTGAGCAACAGAGTAAATTATTGTCATGACATAATAATATGTACGTTAAGAAGTTACATCAAAAATTATTGCAAAACTACCCGACATCACTGAAGGGAAATCATTACTGTTATTTTAATTTTAGAATATTTTTATAAACCGTATAAAATCTACATTATCTGATTAGTTAAATTATAAATTGTACAGGGATTGTGAGTGGCAAGACGTGTTCGATCCCTTCACTATCGAGACCATAAAGCGTTAGTGTTCAAATATTATTATTTCACATTAATTAATTAATACATGATATTTTTCTTTTTAATAAATACACGATACGTATTATTGTATTTGTCATGCCACATTAGAAAAGACTTGGTAAAGTTTAATAATATTGATAATAATTTAATAACTAGACCTACAATTGTTCTCGATCACATGTTTTATTCTTATTTATAGAAATACCCTTATACATTGTTCATAATATCTATAGTTTATTATACAATATATACGATAGATACGAGTAAACACTCGGCAGATGTGACACTCGCCGCTGTCGACACGTTACAACCGATTTGGCACATCGACCGGTCGCAGGTTCGAGCCTCGTCCCCGGCCAGCCGAGGAGTTGTATTAGTACCGCGTTTAAACATATTTATCGCATATATATAATTAATTAGTATACCCTTACATTTCAATGTATGAAACCAATGGGAAAAATATATAAATGAATGAATAAATAAATTAATAATCTGTTATTTAATCAATAAAAATCATAATTAACCAAAATCCGTATAGTAATCGCGGAATTGAATTTAAAAAAAATGTCGAAGTACGGTAATTAATATATAAATGTGTTTACATAGTAAATATAAATAATTAAAAAGAAAAAAATAAAAAACAGATAATAAACATGAAAAATATAACAAGTCACTTTAAAAAAAAAAAATGTATATAATTATTAAACAATTTACAAGTGATATAAAGTCATAACAAGAGCAAGTTAGAATCTTCTATAAATGCGTATTTGTCGATAGTTATATAAATAGCTTAGTAGTAATTAATATGTAAAAGATTCGATAGTCCACCACAACGGCCCTAGGGGACCACGGGTCCATGGGACCCATCAATAAACACATACTCCGACACCCGTTTCACGTTGGACTGTTTCGCTTTAACTAACTAACATAATATTACATTTACAAAAACATACACACAATATATTCATTCTAACGTAATCAAATGTATTCAAAATCGGTGGAGTACACCATTGCTTCGCTTATATCTATTTAAAGCTACGCAACGAGACAAACAGACATTAAATATATATATATACATACACACATATATATATATATATATATATATATATATATATATATATATATATATATATATATATATATATATATATATATATATATATATATATATATATATATATATATATATATATATATATATATATATATATATATGTGTGTATGTATATATATATATAAAAATTATGAAAGTTTTATAATACCGTATAAAATAATTAGTAAAACTGTGATGTGCTTACTGTAGTTCCCATTAATTATTAGCATATCGATTGCTCTCGAGTACTACACTTGATACTGCGGTGTTCACTAAATAGATCAACTACACGGTTCTCACAACGTTTACATGCACATGCGATGGTAAGTCGACGACGGTCACCGTCGAAATTAACCGAACATACGGAGGTTAGTTCAAGAAACGTTAGGAAATGTCCATTTAGTTCGTATCAAATGAAGCGGTGGCTATCTGGTTAGAACACTCAACGAGAGATCTTTTTCTGACATTTTAGAATCTATGTTTCGCGTTAGTACTCTTATCCCTTGCGATTTTTACAGTTTATAAATAAATTAATTATGAAAATCTTACATAAATGTATACACACGGTTGAATATCCGTACGTACATTTGGTTAGAAAAAAATTCGGGTCTCTTTGATATGGCAACACTAATGGAAATAACAGGGAACGTATGTGAAATAAAATAGACATTTGGAAAAATATGTACCATTAGTATGTACATAGGCGACACACAAAGTAGTTCGTGTGAAAGCAAGAAAATAAAAGCTTGTATTTCGATTACGAGTGCGAGATTATGTATTATACATCTAATTTGTGTCAATTGTTCAAGCTTTTATACTGCATCAAACATTGACAACAAATGAAACGAAAAGAAGACAATAATCAAAATATTGGATACTTTACGTAATAGAGAAAGGGTAACGGGGTGTTACTAAATGTTTTACCATGACTTATGCTACAATAAGAACATAACTTATTACATAATATACAGTTTTAAAGGATTTCCTAATTATTATTACTAATATAACATTAATTTAATAGGTACGGTTTTTAAGATGCTTTGTTTAAATTGCCGAATTGAGCACATTCTGGAAGTTCAGTAAAGTCGGGAGATAAGTGTATGCAACCTTCGTATAGCCACCGCTTAACGGTTAAATAAACTAACTTATAAATAATAAATGAAAATTATTACCTACATGAAACCGAGACGCCGACAAAAACTGCATAAATTAAATTTAAAATTTTTAGGATTAGTCGGCCGGATGAGAATAATTTTCACGGGAATATTCTTTCGAAACTCGAAAACGATAATTCGCGATATCCGTTTGTTCGCAGTCAGTCACCAGCATCCGGTACCCGCGCGAAATAAAACAACCAACACACATCAAATATACAACAGGATTAGCGTATAAGAATGGAAAAAGTAATAAAGTATAAAGTGGGAAAAAAGGAATTCGAATTGGTTTATTCAGTGCGGGTCGAAGAGTAACGCGGCCGGTCGTATCGAGCACGTAAGAGAACGTTCCCGGGAAGACGGGCAGTTAACGCCGCAGCTGCGTATATATATAGTAGCTCGCGAGTAAAACTCCGGCTGCGATTATGACTTGTTTATATGGAATTCTCTTGATCTTTCCCCAGGGATTGTTTTCAGGGGTCTGTTTGTGGGTCTCGTCGCGCCTGATAGTGCGCTGGCTGTCGCCTCGCCCCTTGGACAAGATGGCCCGTACGCTGGAAACAATAATCGCCAATATTCAGTAACACTTACCGCTCCCAACTCTACGGTAAGTCGAGACTTTTCGGGAAAAACTTTGTAAATCAGAAGAATTATGTTTATAACCACAATTTTAATAGTACAGTAGTAAGTTAGTTTTTTATCAATATATTTTAAATATATTTTAATTAAGAATGAAAATGTCTCTTCCGTATAAAGTGCAAATTGTTGTTTACAATGTTTTTCGTGAAATGGTTCGATATACTTACATACCGCACTTTGACTATATTTTATATATTTACTCTTTGTGATCTTTTGATCTAATATCATAGGCATTCTCTGGCAGTCAGCCTTAAGGTGACACATAGATAAAAGATGCTAGGTGTGAAACGGATATACGACATAAGAACTAATACAACACTAAGACCAACTATACATAATACATACTATGTATTTAAGGAATTATGATAATACACAATTTAATTTTAAACAAAAATACTAATTATACCCCATTTTCAATATGCTTTAAAACGATGATGGCTCAGTGGTGATGGTCAAAACGCGAGTTCGAAGCTACCTTCAATGATCCTGAACTTTCGGTGACGGAAAACGTCGTGAGGAAAACATAGCATGGTGGTTTAGTGGGCTTTTTCTAATGCCCGCCTGGTTAGCTACCACTCACTAATTGAAAGTCTGTCGTCAAATACCTATAGGTGTGTTCCGGCACTTACACTTTAGACCCAGATCCTCCAATAGGGTTAGCGTGTTCACCGTTTTGGGCCACATCGTCACTTAACATCAGACGGGATGGTAGCTATAACGTTAAGCCTATAAAAAATCGTAATATAAATATATCGAAATGTACCATATTTTAGTTAATTCAGACGTCGAGTCTTGTTATATTAAACATCTGGTTTTATATAAAGATTTTTTGTCTGCTAAAAACCAGGAAATAACGGAAAGAAAAGAGAGTTGAACATCTGTTAATTAAATTAAAAAGGGGTTGTCAATTTTGTTTTAATACGGATCTAAAATTTATCTAATTCCTATGATTATTTTAAAAACAATAAAACTTTACTGGTCAAAACAAGTAGTAATAATAAATGTGCATGGAAAATAAAATTGTAATATAAATCATGATTACATAATTTGTAGTATTTTCAATCTAAATTTCTCAAAAGTACTACATATTTATATATTCTTATATTTTTTTCAGTTAATAGGTTTAGCGTTATGAGCTCAATCTGACCTGATTTTAAGTGACGATTTGGCCCAAGATAGTGGACACGCTAAGCGTAGTGCAGAGACTGGCTCGGAACTCACCTATAGGTGTTTGACGACAGATTTTTAACTTGAGGGTGGTAGCTGGTGGTGGTAGCGAGGGTGGTGGCATTAGAAAACGCCCTACCGCCATGCTATGGTTTTATTACGATGTTTTCCTTCACTGAAAGCTCAAGCTCGTAGCAGGGATTCGTACCAACATCCTTTAATGCGGCGTCCGTACACGCTACCACTGAACTATAAAATACTATTTTGTTTACTATTAAGCCCTACTGACACCTTAATACCGTTCTGTAGGAACAATCGCTACAGAGTAACTATGGTAAAATGTACAGCAAATATATTTACTACGAGACAGGAAAAAGGCTGCCTTTTTTATTCTTTCTACAGTTGATAGTTCGATTAAAAATACAATAACCATCTGATTGTAACTGATGTGTTAGTAAAATCGTACGAACACGAATTTCAATCACATTAGAGGTTTTATGTAGAGGAGGTATTATAAAAAGATTTAATCATAATTTGCACCGAAATTAAGAATTGTATTAATATATTTAAAAAAACAGTCATGAGGACTGTCGAGAGAAGTGAAAACTTAAAACTATAAACAATCAGTTGTTATTTTTGGACACTTAATTGTTTGATATTTAATTAAAACTTGTAAACGTCACGTGATCATGCCGATGACGACTTATATAAATTTACTCGCTATCCAAATTTTCCTGTAGAAATTTTCACTTCAAAAACTTAAACATGAGGAATAATATATTTAACAATAATAAATATATAAGAAAAGCGAAACAATTAAAGTTTAGTTACCTGCTCGTAGTCGAATGTTGGTATTCCTCATTGGATTCGGATCCCTCGGCCGAATTTGACGTCGGCTGGGACTCCTCGGAGTCCGATGACTCGGAGTCATACGGGTTGTATCTGACTGTACATTATAAATAATACAGCTATATTAATATTATAAAACGGAAAAGTTTGTTTGTTTGAACGCTAACTAGCCTTGGAAACTACTAGTCAGATTAAAAAATATATATTTCTGTTTGATAGAGCAATAATCGAAAAAGGCTTTAGGTTATTTAACATCACGCTACCATCAACAGCAGTATTGAAAAAAGTTACAAAAACGGGCGACAAATATTAAATATTTTTTATTGGGACGCTAACGATTTCACGGACACAGCTAGTATGATATATAGACCAAGCATTATTAATATGTGAATGTGTAAAAAAAAACCCTGTGCCGTTTCATCATATTACAAACTGTATCAAATTCGTATTCACCAACATCATTAATAAGTAGCTAGAAAATTCTAAACTTTCCGAAACCTCAACAAGGATCGTGTGCAAACATAAAAATTTTGGAAAATCCAAAAGTGCACGCCTCAGAATCTACTTTTTTTTTTGTTTATTTAATAACAATTAAACCACATCGAATCAGACCGTGAAAAGTAATATGGTTCTATTCCCAATTATACTGAAGCGTAAGAAATAAAAAAAGACTCGATTAGTAACGTATTTCGGTCGTTATCGTGATAACATATAGGATCCGCACATACAGATACACGGAAGGCCAAGACAGAACTTTTTAAACAGTTTTTTAACACGTTTAAAAACAAAAATGGCATCAAAACATTCATGAGTGGAAAAAATTTAAGTTGCAAACCATACCTAATAAATTTTATTGAGAAAATTCTAGATAACAGCTCCGGGAATTTCCATAACTCTTTAAAGGTCACTTTGAGACGTGTCATCTTATACATTTAGGGATTTAAAGAACTTATTTAAGAAACTTAGGGGTTAAAAGAGAACAAGGCGCGAGAGAACTTGCATATATGTGTGTAAACTAAGGTTCAAACGGTAAGCAAAGTCCGCATCAACTGTTAACTCCCCTCAGATATATATCTGATAACCCTGTGATGAGGTTTCTTGAGACGGTTAACACTTAGGGTCAATTCGTCAGAGTAACAAAGAAAATAATTAGAACTGGATATTTGTGGGTCTTCCAAAGAATCAATTTAATATTATTAAGAGAGCAATTCTTGTTTATATGTATATATATATATATATATATATATATATATAAATTTCGCGTATATCGGCTACGACTCTATTTGGATGTATTTAGACACATTCTGATTTTTAAGTTCATCTATGCATATACTTAATCGTAAAAACGCAGTATTTTATTCAAATTATTTCTAATAATTAGTTCATAATTAACATGTGATTCGTATATCTAAGTATATTTTTAGATATAAACATAATAACTGTAATGTTTTCTTAACCGGCAATGAATTACGAGGTGTTGTGGAAATAGGTGTTATCGAGGTAGCTGGGGGGTGACCGGGGGGTGGCCGGGGATGGTCGGGGCCCCCTCTTGGGATCAGTTTGTAATAGGTGTGAATGGAATGAAAGATAAACAAGAGACATACTTTTAGTGGTTGAACGCCAGCGTCTGATGAACGGTCTGCGAGGCAGCGTCTTGGTCGGGGCAACGCACATGCTCTCTACGCGCGGCGGCGGCTCGGGCGTCGCGTCCTCCTCAGTACATGCATCGTCGTTCAAACACAGTTCCGGGACTACCAGGAACCTCTGCTCCTGGGTTTTACCCTATACTTATATTATTCCATCGTGTCTTACATAATACTAAACATCACAACGACGTTTTTTGTTTTTGTCTGTAGACAGCGTTACGGCTACAATCTCATGTCATGTTAAGTAACGATGTTGCCCGAGCTGTTGGACACGCTAAGCCTAGTGGAGTAACTGGCTCTCAAGTGCAATTGCTTCAACACGAGCGATATATTTAGACTGTATTATAGACATGGGAAGCCTTGAAAGTTTCTAGTGTTTGCGCAAACATTTCATCACGATGTTTTTCTTCACCGAAAGTTCAGGATCTTTGCGGGGATTCGAATTCACGTCCGTTGATTTGATGTCCGCACACACTACCAACTGAGCTATCATCGCTTCATGAGGAGGCATCATGCATGGCGGTAGGGCTTCTTCTAATGCCCGCCTGGCTAGCAACCACACTTAAATTAAAAATCTGCCTCCAAATACCTATAGATGTGTCCCGGCAGTTGCACTTGAGAGACAGTCTCTCCGCTAAACTTAGCGTGTCCACCATCTTGTGCAACATCGTCACTTACCATTAGATGCGGTTGTAGAAATAATATTAAGCACATCATTTATTTAAACTACTTATTTATTTTTGACTACCCCAAAATAACACTCTACAATACAAATTACCATCATTCAAAAAGCTCAACAGTCCCAATCTCCGTTTCATCAAATCCGCAAACTTATTATGGAAAAAACTCAGCATCTGTACGCTTGTATCACCGAAATATAACAAATTAGTCGTTAGTAGTGGGAATATTAATAGCTATTCATAAAAAATAACAAATGGGCATCCATCTCATGGAATATTCTGAGCGGACCGTGAGGTTTAAATAAAGCATTTTTTTTTTATCCAGTGCGGACTAGTGTTCTTAAAACCTTCCCAGCGCTGTCGAGCCGACGCATTTTATAAACTATACATGTATATATCGTCATTGGAAAGCATTCAATGTCGCATATACAATTATGCGAATACGAATTCGTTTTGTATGTACATCATTTGTTTTATTTTTTATATGATATGGTTTTTGAGAAAGTTTTTTGGTTCTCCAATAAATTTAATTCTTGCGAGATACGACAAATGTGCTTTCCATCGTCGATATATTGGTAGATGGTGTACAAAGACACATAGTATGTTTAAATAAGATACGATAAAAATCTGCACTCACCCTTTTATTGTGAGAGGATTTTATGCCCTCGATGACAGCTTTATATGAAAATTTCAATTGGTCGGGTGTTTGAACTAACCCCATTCTTTCATGGCGCATACGGATCAATGTGTTTTGAATATCCACCTTATCTTTGCCCTCTTTCTCCGCCTACGACATATTTCACATATTAATATGTTATTTCATTAAAATAAACAACAATCTAGACGTATATGAAGGATTACTAATAATAACTGCTGCCCCGCGACTTCGTTCCCGTTATTCCGTCAATCAGTAATATCCCTTCTTAGTAGTTGTCTACATCATCAAAGGAATATCCATGGCAAAATTTAAGTCAATAGGTTTATAGCTTTGGCGATATTTTAGTAAAAGTAACGATGAAAAATTGCATCCCCTATTTTATACAAGTAGTGAGCCAAATTTAATAAACGCTGAAACACGTGTTCCGAATGACAATGTTTATAATTAATCTTATAGTAGAAGAGCAAATCATAGATGGAATTATGCAATAATAAAAACAGAAACCTCTTAGAATAGCAGTGGTCGCTCCGCGTTAGTACGCCTCTACCCACTTGATGCGCACAGTGTGTGCACAAAAGTTATTAGTCGATACCGAAATAGGCAATAATAGAAAGAATAAAGTTTGGCAAATCCAAAAATATTATCCCTATTATCTTTTTTATAATTTTTATTTAATAATAATTAAACTACATCGAATCCGACCGTGAAAAGTAATATGGTTCTATTCCTAATTATACTGAAGCGTAAGAAATAAAAAAGACTCGATTAGTAAAGTATTTCGGTCGTTATCGTGATAACATACAGAAAAACGAACGTTCATGACAGAACTATTTAAAAAGTTTTTAACTAGTTTAAATAACAAAAATGGCACCAAAAATATCATGAGTGTTAAAAATAGTGTTTTCTCCTGATATGTGTGTGTATGTATTATTTTACAAGTGCAATAAACGATAAATAGAGACATTTTAAATTTGAAAAATCAGTTGGTTTGCGTGAATTGACAGTAGTACCCACCCTCAACGCTTCGCTTATGAGGCGTCCAAATTATCATCTCATGATTGTCTGCGTCCTAATAACTCCAAAGAACCGCGGGTAGAGCGGCGATTTGATAAATTGCAAGTAAAAATAACACGTACTCATGAATGAACTAGAGTTTTCTCATAAATAAGTAAATAAATGATCGAAGTGACTCACGATAGCTATACAAGAATCGACTAGGCAAAACGTGCCCGACCGTCCGATCCCTGCACTGCAGTGTACCACCGCCGGGCCCCGCTCCGACTCCAGCACACCGGAGGACCGCACCAGCTCCAGGAACTGCAGGAACTCTGTTGGTGACTTTGGTACTCCGAAATCGGGCCACGTGACGTGTTGAAATTGTAGTACCTCCCGCGTCGCGTTGCTAACCAAGTCGTAGATTCTGTAACATTCAATTCGTAGATATCACAGTTTGAACTTTGTGATAGGAGGTGACCGAGCCCGGATACCTCTTCCGTATAGATATTGGGGCATACAATATTTTTAACGAATAGTATTAGGTTTTATAACAAAGTCCCAAAGCACATTACCGATTTGTCGGATAGTCAGTTCAAGCACCATGTCAAGCGGGTTTTATTTTGTTAAACTATTATAAATCTATTCAAAATTTTGTTGGTACAATTAACTTACTAACAAAAAAACACATATATAACCACATCGAGTTTCTTGAAGGTTCTTCTCGATTAGCTGGGTTATTTTCCGAACCGGTGGTAGTTTTTACATTCATAAACGCCTTTTCAGGGTCTAAATTAAATAAAGCATTTTTATTTGTTTTGTAACCCTAATTGTCTAATGTTTTCTTCGTTCTCATGTGATGTTTTATAGTAAATTTATGCTTACGTAAGCATACAAGAAGGGCGGGGGACCTCATTTTTTACTTTTGCAGACAAGAGCAGAGGAAAGGGTCAGAAATTACTAAAATCGTGCTTACGTAATAGTTGAATGTCCCCTGTTTTTATAATCTGAATCTTTGAAAGAACTCTTGAAGAGCCTTTAAGAATTCTCGAGGACTCTGATACTCCAGAACATGTCAATAAATGAAAAATTATATACCTAGGTCCTACATATAGCGCTATATCTCAGCAGTAATATAACTTCGTCTGGAGGTTAAATAAAAGAAATATAAATATAGTTTGATGAAGCCTTAAATCATTTTCATAAAAGATACTTTAATAGGTGTTGAAATTCGACATTAAAACAAGTCCTCCGCAACTGTAAATGTTTCTTTAACCTATAGACGTAACCTTAAAAGGACACAAGTATCGAAGCTAATGATAGCTTAGTTGGTAGTGTACGGACCCCGCATCAATGGACGTGAGTTCGTTCCTTGCAATGAGCCTGGGCTTTTAGTGAAGTAAAACATGATGAAACCATAGCATGATAGTAGGGGATTTCCAAATGCCCACTTAGCTAGTTACCACCCTCAAGTTGAAAATCTGCCGCCCAAAAATCTATACGCGAGTTCCGGCAGTTACACTTGAAAGCCGATTTCTCCAATAGGTTTAACGTGTCCACGATCTTGGGTCACATCGTCACTTAAAATCAAATAAGATTGAGGCTATAACAATAAACCTATGAAGAATAAAAAAAATCTATATGAAAGTGTAAAAAGATATTGGATTTGACCGAGGATCGAGTGGGATATAGTAGAGCGAGTTCTGTTGTTGCGCAGTACATATTGGTATGAAACAAATCTTACCGCAAGGTTCTAATATTGTAAGATTGGCAATTCTTTTCATCAATCAGCTCCACTATTAGATTAACATCGTCTAGATGAAGCCTTTGTTCTTCACCTGTTGCGCAGGGCCAGTAGAAGTAGCATTTGACCTCGCTCTTCTCCACTACTTTGTTTAACATGATGATTGCCGGACTATTCTGTTCCCACACCATGAGCCAAAAATGCCCGGTGGTGTTCTTAAGTGGCCCTTGTGTCAGAATATATTTTCTGTTTGCTTCCGGAATCTGCAGGAAAAACAAAAAGTTTCTACTTTATAAATTTTCATTAATTATGGATTTCAAACATTACTAAATATCCATATGAGGGGATAAAGTAAAGTTGAACATTTTAATGTTATTATTTATATCTAGTTCGAGTATTGCTTTTTTCTAGGGAGTCATCCATGAATTACGTCACACGTTAAGGGGAGTGGAGGGTGTTGACGAAGTGTTACATTGTCTGGCAGGGATCGGAAGGGGTTCGAACTTTCGTGACTTCACATTTCAAGATCGAATATATTTATGCAGTAAAAGGTGAAATGTAAAGTATTAATTCACTGTTGTAATTGAAGTAAAATTGTAAAATATATGACGCCATACCAGGGACGAAGGAGTCTCATAAATGTGACCAGATGTCACTAGGACGGAGGGGGACATAAAATCATGAAATTCATTTGACGTGATTTGTGGATGACTCCTAGTATGATATAAAAATTCAGTTAAAATTTTACTGACTCGATTAGCTTCTATTTAACAATAATATTTCATAATAATTTATTTAATTTGTAACTCAGATAAGATGAAATTAAAAGGTGAACAAAATAATAAAAAAAACAGTAAACTAAATTAGGTAAAGCAAATATTAATGTTTTGTTGCTGAATACCTCCTCTTGCCTTTTATTGTACTACAATACTTTAAGATAGAATTAAAACATTCCGGATATCGCCAAACAATCATTTTCATATTCATCAATATTTTGTTTAATATTTTGTTGCATTACGTAAAATGCAGAACGGTGAGTAGTTTATTATAATTTTATTAAATTTATAATAAACTACCCACAGCGTATTACTTACTAGGCGTTAATTACAATATAATTTTCCTATAACACTCAGGTATAGTTTAAGAAAGTTGAACGGAACCTTAGAAAATTTAAAAACATAATGACTGTATTAATTTTACATGATTTTCATTTGTCAATAATATTTTTTTATCAATCATACAAATTAGAATGCTATATTCATAGTTATGACAGGACAATGACTGTCGGGTCAGCTAGTCGTAAATGAATAAAGAATGCCTGAGTGTCGTGCTACACTCGGTTGGAATTAATTTCCTTACGTAAATATATTATTGTTGATAAACTTAATACATTTTTGATTAAAAATACAAATAAATGATTTACTAGCGTCTGAGAGCAATTATTTGTAACGTTGAGATAACTAATGAATTGAAGGGATAGTAGGAAAATTTGTAAGCAAATTTATTTTTTTATTTGTGAAAATACATATTTTGTTTTCAATCTATCTAATTTCTTATAATACATATAATACGTTACGAAACAGCTGATGCGTATGACGTAATCAAACCATATCTGCGCAGCCGTTAAGAGCTGACTGACTGTCTTGAACCAATAAGCACTACAATATTATACGCTCTGTGGATAACCGCCTACAATTTAGAAATATAGTGCAATATAGAACAGACTAAAGAAAGGGTCGTGACGGAAAAATCTTACATTTTGATTTGTCTGGCTTCCATCCGTACCGTGCGATAAGAAACTTTGTTCCAAAAACGGTGTGCTCTTAAGAGAACACGACAGAAAAGAAACATCACTATATCTCTCTCGTCCCTTAGTCACCTTGAGCTGACTTTAGATGAACGAGCGTCACACAAAAAGCTTGCGGATCAGAATTTCAAAGATCTCCTATAAGAAGTTTAACTTCAAAAATGAAAGGTTTTAAATTATATATCTAACCATTATCTCGACTGATGTATCAATGCACGCTTTAGTGATATAAACACTAAGCTTGTAATCTTATGTTCGAGTTCTACTGCTATAGAACAATTCCAGGCGACAGATTTTCCACTTAAAAATGTTTTCTCAGTACGCAATGATTTTATCAAGATGTTTTCAATGAAAGTTCGACCGCATTGTAGGTTTCGCATTCGCAGTTACGTGGAGCAACAACGTGATTTTCTATACATATTATATTATATTTACTGACTGTCACGCTGTGCGTCTTTAATTTTTAACAACCTTCGAAAGCGTTCAACAGAAGACAAATGACATTCACTGTATACAACAGTATATAGAAATAAATAATACTTTAAAAACTTAAAGAACACGCTTTAAAAACCAAACTAAAATGTAAAAAATTATCTTCAATAAGTTTAGAATACAAATAGAGTGATGAACAAAATAATTCATTTTATTGTAAAAAGCGTGGGGTATGCAGTATATTTTGCACCTAGCTATTTCTCAAAATAACATACAAAGTTATGAATTATATATGGTAAACACATTTAAAAAATCTTTTATAATACACAACATTATATATATATATATATATATATATTATGGTTTTTCTTATTTAGGCAACTTCAGCAATATCAAGTGAAAATAATCATACAAGCAACGAATAAACACTCGAACTCAGAACAATTGTTTTTACACAAATCATTGTCCCAATAATCGAACGCAAGAAAGGTGTTAAAATGATCCTTCCCTCCTTTTTGATTCTTGGCAACTCAGTCCTCTTTAGAGACTATTACAGCTCAAGTGAAAAGATTTAGATATTTCGAACAGATGAAACTATCTTCAACAAGATGGCGACTCTGTTGTCGAAGTTCTCTTGGTTATTTATAATTCACGTCACTTATGCTGTTCAGCTACATTACATCACGTAAAATATCGCCTATACACAGTACAGGACGAAGTAACCAAGTAAATGAATAAAAATAAAAATCACAATATGACAGATCAAGATCCCGTCAAAAATTCTCGTTAAAAGGATTTGTAAGCCACGTAGGTTCTTACAGTTGGTAATCAAGATAATAAGTTATTTAATAAGTCAGATCTATGCTACGCAATGCAAGTAAATTATATCCCACCTACGCGCTACGATTTCTGTGTTCAGTGTATTCACTAAAGAGCAGTCGGCGGGTAATTCGTAACAAATCCGTCGAATACATACAAAATAAAATATGAATTTCTTGGTCGATACGCAGATTCCTTTTAAGGCTTATAGTGTCTGGTAACGTTCCGAGTAAAACCTCTTTATGTATGTGCTGGTCGTTGCTAAGTATATCAAAAGGTATTGTGAAATTATTTTATTGGACAAATGCTTGCTCTTAGGATTATAGATTAGTATCGGAGCGGCTGTATACACATATTTTACAAAGCGAAATGTAATACTTTGAAGTTTTCTGTATTATTTAGTATTGAAAAGGGTCGAAGGTATCCGCGGTTTCGAAATGGTATCACGCAACAACTTTGGGAGTAAAAACATAGAATAAACCTTACGGTAAGACGGTAAACGGTACACCTGTTTTTTTTAATTAAAAGAAAATAATTACACATTAACTTGCAAATATACAACAGTACCTTCGAATAAATTATATTTTTAGGAAAAGATAATCGTGTTCAAGTAATTTTTGAAACATCTTTGAACATTTCAGGAGAGAGATTTTTCTTGATATCGAGAGTGAGCTACTTTGAAATGAATTCAAAAATGTAAAGCAATCTGCCGGGTATTTAGAATGAAAACTAATAGACATTTGAGAATAAACTCGTTTTGTCATTATTTTTCAATACACAGTCTTCACTAGCGGTCCAGTTGCGGACTGGTAAGTCACGATACTTGTTCGTGACTGGATCACAGTCACCATGCACTAGGTGTAAGTCTCTATAGTGATTAAGCTTGGGTGTGTCGCCTTTCGAGGTCAGTCGGTTTATATATACTTGTCCGAAGGCTCGATAGTGACATCCTAGACTAATTTGCTTACCTGTTCGTAGTTGTCCTTTTCAGATTGTCCTGTGCATAGTACGGAACTGTGGTCGGCTAGGTCGCGTCTATCGCGTACACGGCGACACTTCTGTGACTCTAACAGTGACAATGATGAGTATCACGTTTTGGGATGAGCCACTGTATTCTTTTATACTTTATTCTTTAAGAGTTATGGCTACAATCTCACGTGTTGTTAAGTGATGATGTGGCCTAGAATGGTGGACACGCTGAGCCCAGTGGAATCATTGACTCTCAAGTTTCAAAATACACGTGTAGGCATTTGGCGGCAGATTTTCAACTTAAGAATGGAAGCTGGCAAAATAGGCATTAGAACAAGCACACGGCTTCCATAAAAAAGCTATAACTATAACATATTTAGCCAAAAGGTGGCATAACGAACAACGATGAAGTTGACCGAAAATTGGTAATTGTCAGATTTATTTTGCCTCATGCCCTTATTGCTAATAAACATTTTTTCAGAGTTACCTAAAATGATTTAATTTAGCATCTTGAAAACGTGTTATCGTACCAGTAAAACTTATTTTCTAATTCTAGTTTCCTTTAAGAACGATAGGTTTGTCTAAACGCGTTAAAATGAAAATTAGAGAAATTTCTTAGTATTTGATTTCCACTTTTCTGTAACGAACATCAAGCTGTTTGTAGAAAGGATTTTCGACGTTCTAATAGATACCTTTGAAGTCTATGACGCACCTATAAATCTCCTTTGATATAACGAAATTACTTGTTTTACGTAGAAACGTAGGTAGCCACTATCAAAGGCTCTGAACTTTAGGATTTATATCAAAGGAATGGAAAATAATAATAATTTATTATGAGCAAATTTCAAGAGCAACATCTCAAGTGTAGATTTAAGTGGATTGTACCAGCCAGTTCATAACTCAATATTATTTCAATTATAATAATAGTATTATATGTTTTACAGTATACAAGATAGCGAAATATAATTGATCTCCATTACATTATTTAGAATGATTTCGTCGTAGTATTTATTTATATTTATACCGTGGTTCTTGGGTATGTTTGTTTGCCATTGTACAGTAAGCTCAACTAGTACTAGGTATTTAATTGTTCTAGAATATAATAATATCGTTTTTACAAAGGTGAAAAAGTAGGCCCTTAATTTATATGATCCCTGTGTCTGCCACTTTGCGTCGAACTAAAAATTATTTAATAACTTTTGTCCGTTTTTGTAACTTTTTCAATAAAACTTTGGTAATGGTAGTAGCGTGATGTCAAATAGCCTTAAGCTCTCCTCAATCGAGTACAAAAATATTTTTTTAAATCCGTACTGGTAGTTCGTAAGATTAGAGCGTTTAAACAAACAAACTTTTTCGCTTTATGATATTACTTTGTTTATTTATTTTGGAATATAATTTTTATGAAACAGTAAATTCGATTCGTGTTATAGTGCTACACGAGCTCATGTAACTACTACAGGCGTAGCTCGTAGCTGGCTACACTAATTTGAATTTCCGTAGCCCATCGTATTGCATGACGACACGGTGCGTGAGACCAACTATATCAACGTGGAACAACATCTACCTACATACGTCTATAGTAAATCTCAGTTTAATACAATTACTTGTTCAATGTACTATACTATCCGATAGTAAGTTCCCGCTAACCAAATTAACTTAAAATGAATATGAAAATTTAGTCATAAATACAAGCTAAAACAGTGTTTATCACATTTCCAAAAAACATTCAAATAAACAGTTTTCTTTTAAATTTTATGTTATTGTTTGTTAGTTAGTCGGTGCAACGGCCTATATATATACGTGGGTCAGTGGATTCGTATTTAGTAATTAATTATTTTTTTATATTTTTCTAATGCTCGCCTGGCTAGCTGCCACTCTCAAGTTGAAATTCTATATATTCATTTATTTATATATAGCAAGTCAACGTTGCACAGACATAAAGCTAATTAGAACATAAAACGAATAAGGATTACAATGTCGGCACAATAATTATAGACATGCCTAACTTTCACAGAAAATATGAGAAGCGATGATAGCTCAGTGGTAGTATGTACGATTTCGCGTCAAGGAACGTGAGTTCGAATCGACTTCATCTACAGTGAGCTTGAGCCTTCGGTGAAGGAAAACATCGTAAGGAAAGCGCTACCACCCTCAAGTTGAAAATCTGCCGCCAAATATTAATCAGTGTGTTCCGGCAGCTGCACTTGAGAGCCAATTCCTCCACACGTTTAGCGTGTCTACCAACTTGGGCTGTATCGTCACTTAAGATCAAATGAGATTATGGCCATAACGCTAAACTTAAATGATAAAAAAGGTGTGTGGTGGGACCTGCATCAAGCTATTATCATCTAACCTACGCCAGTCCACCATTTTGGACTATATCATCACTTTACATTAGGTGACAGTGTGCGCAAATGCTAAACCGATGAAATATATTTAAAAAAATATGTATATTTTGCAACGTTACAGTATATTGTATACAGAGATTAAGATGAAATCCGAATCCGACTACTTTGTGTAGAAGTTTGACATGAAAAGATATTAGTTTATCTCTTACTTGGTTGATAGAGCGCTTTACAAAGATGAGTTAAAAACATTAGATGTCGCCCGCTCACAAACATCAAAAGCATTGAATTAAAAAGTGTTTAATAATTCTAAGCGGTATTAAAAATATTTTTATTATATAATAGGAGTAATAAATATTTTGAGCTGAAGATTTCAAGAAGGTTCTTTAAACCTGATAAATGTATTACTGGCTTATCAGCCTAATAGAGACGTATATATCTCCATATGAGACTTGAAACAGTCGGCGTTTTTGTGCCACCATAATACAGATAAAATCAAAAAAGTAGGTAGGTACGCAAAATGGCCGACAATTGAGCAAAAATACGCGTAACTTTGTTTTTCACAATATACATGTTATGGTAGCACATAACTGCAAGACTGTTAGAAATACTGCGCGAGTTGTAGATAATTCAATTCGAGTGAACGTGCCCCACACCGGACGTTATTCATCAAACTATATTGTTTTCGTGGAACCCCTTCAATAATGATTGTAGTTTTCAAATATTCGCCAAGATAATCTCGATAGCAAAATAACAGTGTTAACAGATTTGTTTTGCAATAGGTTTGCTTACGTTTTTTGAAACGTGCGCCAAACTTGTTGCCTCATGAAAATAAAAATTTAAGCTCACAAAAAACCATTGAGATTAAATTAGAATCATTATTGCTATGAGTCCGTAAAAGTTTAAAAGACGGTGCTAAAAAAATCTTTTGTTTGACAAGTTCTATTTTTATAAACTCCGCCATAAACTTCTTCAAACTTATAATAAAGTCCTTATAAATATCCACGAAGCCGTTCATTGTCTAAAGAATTTTAAAGGTTGCGAAGTGACGTTCGTAAACGCTACCACCGAGCTATGATCGCTTCAATTTGTTTAGTAAGTAGCTTAGTTCAAAGCTTTGTTTAAAACTTATTGACAAGTTTTAGTGTTAACATTAGAAAAATATTGGAAGGAGTTTCTTTCTACCTTTGTAAGAACCTCAAACTATCAAATTATGATTATATTCGAATTTCGACCACTGAGCGAAAAAATAAATTAAAGTAACAATACTTTTTTTTAGAAAAAAAAACACAATGTTACAAGATCATCCCGGGAGCCGTGTCCGGAATCATATACGAATGGGCTGATTGTTCGGAACAGTCAATATAGTAAGTCTGTTATTCAACAATTATGTAACATCAGCAAATAGTCACCACAGTGACCCCCTAAGGTGTCTCTAGTTTCGGAATCAGAAAGTGTATATCCCGTTGTGAAGCATCTCTACTTATAAGTATAATACGCAAACAACTTGCACATCTTAATAAACCATAATAAAGAATTCTTTTGACTTGTCGCATTTTAAACTACGTCAATGAATACCAAAAGATTTTTAGGCCGCTATGTTAACAATTATTGTCGATTTCTGACCTCTTCATGGTTCGAATCCTTGTAATGAGCTTGAGCTTTCGGTAAAGGACAAAGATCGTAATGTACCACAACATGCCGGTAGGGCTTTTTGTAATGTCCGCTTGGATAACTATCACCCTCATGTTGAAATCCGTCGCCGAATACCTATAGATATGGTCCGACAGTTGCAAGTGAAGATATACCCTTTAAAGCTATTAAAACAAAACATCACGCACAATATAATTTACAATGTCACTATATACAAATAAGCGTAGAGTTTATTCATACAATAAAGGTAGAGTTACAAGAGTAAACATATCTGCTTCTCTAAGTTGCCAGTAAAGATATATGTACAATAAATATAAATATACATATATAAATATAAGAACGATATGCATTTACTTTGGCATGAATAAAGAAGTTTATAAAATCTTATCTTATCTTTGCTATTAGTTCATATAATATAATCTATTATTTTTGGGCTAATTGTACCGCTGGATATTATACTGCCAATGGTAAGGAAAAGAGGCCTTACTGCCTGTGACCGACCTCCGTGGTGCCGCCGCCTATTTAAAATGTAGAACGTTTTTCGAAGCGTCTCCTTGGCGACCGTCAATCGTATTTTCTCATTGTAGGTTGTGCAATTAACATTTATTTTCGAGAAATTTCGTACAAATATATCAGCCGCGCAGGTATTCATCTATTTTGTCGGATTTCACCCGATCTTTCATAACAATCTGAAACCACATATGTGTGCGTTGCGGACGGCGCTGGGTTGGAGATTTAATGGCGCTATTTCAACTTCTGGTACCTCGGATCGCCACCAGGTTAGTGAGACTATCCTTTTCCTCGGTATTGGTGAGAGGAGATCCAGGGGTGAAAGCCCGGCGCTACCGGCTCTTTACTGCTCATCCCGCTGCGCCTTAGATCAGCATAGCGGTGGGAAACTATTATATGATTTATATTATTCCACGATCGCCGCTACGACGGCAGTCATTCTAATTTGTAAACTAAATTTTTTCGTTTGAAACTTTTTTTTAAGCTATAATATATCTATATCAAATTACCGAGCCTATCATGCAATAACATTTTATATTTTCACAATTACGCTTATATAATTATTTAAACTTGTAAATTAAAAACTGCACCCTGCAACAACAATGAATGCACGAGGACTTTATAAAAATGTATTGTGGGTAGTATCTAACGTAATCTATACTAATATTATAAAGAGGAAAGATTTGTGTTTTTGTTTATAACGAATAAACTCAAAAAGTACTGGACCGATTTCAAAAATTCTTTCACCATACCATTAGAATGCTATATTATTCCTGAGTAACATAGGCTGAAAATTAGTTAAATAATTTTCAGTTCTATGTTACAATAACAGCTAGTTATTGATATACTAGCGTCTATTGTATACTGCCACATTGGAACCCTTTGACGCTGAGTCGAACAGTACTTTAAGCATCGGCTCCAGAGAGGACGTCCAAAAAGCGTATTCCATTAAATTACCTTTGTTCGTTACCGATTCGATCTCGAACATGTAGCGCTTGTAACAGTTTCGCATAGACATTTAAACGACATGAATTTCACGAGGTATTTTGGAGCAAGTAATAGATGTTTTATTAAAGTTGAATATTGAATAAAATCATTTCGTTTAGTGATACTTTCTTCAGCGATAGATAATGCGTATCGTGATTATCAATGGTTGAGGTTTGTTATGATTTTTTTAGAATGTGGTACATAAGAGAACTATTAAACACTAACCAGTAATATATTTCAATCATTTCAAATTGTTATTACGTAGGTACGTCGTGTAATATCCCCTTGAAAAAGATTTTACCTTATCTACAAGTTATATAGACTTGTGTTGTTGCTATACGTTATTGTTCTGACTAGGATGAAAACAAGCTAATAAGTACATGTATGTATATTAAATATGAAACAATGTAGAAATCATACATTATAAATTTATGAAAAATAAACGATTGTATCTTGGTAGAAGTTATAAAAATAAAATTAATTTTTATATGGCCCGTTATTACTATTCACAACAATTATTACGTAGTACAAAATTTTGAATAAAAATGATTTATCTATAAACCCCGTAAAATTTTAGTATATATTCGCAGAGTATTTCTTAGTAAACACGATGTTAGCAGAATCGCTGTAATATTTCATAGCATATTTTTCTTATAGTACCTAAGTGGTTATTATCTCGCGGAGATGAGTTCTCGATTGTTGTCGACTATGAAAGCCCGTATTTCATATATATAACACATTCTCATGCAAATATTCTCGACTCGAACATTGTCATCAAAAGGGCGCTTCAAAGTACTTTATAACAACATTCACAACGTATGCGACTCAAGCATCTAACTCAACGGAGCATGCCATTATGCATGTGTTTTGCACGACAATAATGTTCTATAAAAAGTATTTTTATTTTCCAACAAGTTTTAAGTCCATATGTTAAAACGAAATGATATTTTATATAATGTACCTGGTCGTCAGAATAGTAGCATCTATCGAGAATAACGAGAACGATGTTATATATGTAGGTTTAAAATATTCCTCATTGTCATTGTCGAGTTTAAAGTTTCACGAGTTGCGTAGGTCTTCGCTTTCTATACAAATGTCCCCAGTATTTTCGCATTCCTAATATATATACCAGCCTATTACTTATTAGTAGGATCCAATATGCACCTTGACAGGATAATTAATCACGTGGCCACTACAGAGTACTTCAAATTATACGTGAAGCTGTAAGCTTTTCGCTAGCTAGAGCCCAAAGTGTGTTGACTTAAATATAAGATAATTTAACTTCATAAACCACGGGACAATACTGAGACCACAAAATAAGCCCTTCTCAATACTGGGTGGTACTGCACCCGACTGGATTATTTTAATGGACACGTACTAAAGCACAGTAAAATCCCAGAGCATGTGAGACTTCGTGTTCCAGACCAGCAATATTTATTTAGTTCTAGTATATATATAAACGTATAGTACTGGTTAAATTCATTATACCATAGGAAAGAAATATATCTAAGGATCACGCATTCAAAACAAATAAATACTGCGAGCCAATAAACGCACTGAACGGAAATAGCTACGGGGTTAATTTATACGCGGTCGAAGTGGGAACGAGGGCTGTACTAGCGAAGTCTCTATATAGTCATCTATACCTAAGATGTTGGCACGTCTAGGACCGCAGTTAAGTCAAATAAAAAAAAAAAAATCCCAGACGTGGTTACAATATCCGGGCCGGTCGTGCAAGGAAATCAATTTCTTACATGATAGTATTGACTTGTTTAGTAATAGTGTCTCTTCACTCAGACAGAATTTATGCAGAGTTTATCTCGCCGCGGCGTTCTGACTCCCTTTTTGATGTCTAAATTTTATAATCATATTTGTGAAAATATGTTATTGACCTTATATTTTTAGTGTTTTTGTAATTATTTTTTGTAATCTGTATGTTTTCCGAACAATGTAAAATAAATAAATGATTTTTTTTATATAATTTTGAATTAATACATTGGATTGTAAACTTCTGGGAGATCTCGATTACTAATTCCTGTGATTTTTTATTTTTTACTAATTTTCATCTTTTGCAGTGATGATAGCTCAGTGGTGGTGTACGGACACCGCGTTAAGAGACATAAGTTCGAATCCAAACACCTACAATGAAGTTGAGCTTTCGGTGAAGGAAAACATCATGAGGAAACCATATCGTGGTGGTAGGGCTTTTTCTAATATACACTTGGGCTAGCTACTACCCTCAAGTTGAAAATCTACCGCCAAATACCAATAGGTGTGTTCCGGTAATTACACTGGAGAGGCAGTTCCACCACAGGGTTAGCGTGTCTACTAACTTGGGCCGTATCGTCACTTAAGATCAGGTGAGATAACTTCCACAACAATAAAAAACCATTACTATAAAAAAAACTAGAAGTGAAAATGATGGGAAACAGAAAATGTCTATCGTCGACATGCTAATGGATTATCCTCAACCGAATGCCTGGGTTCACCTTGAAATTCGAATCTACGTCGGTAGGAGTATAATCATACTACATGTCCTCTGAGCTTCGTTTGCGTAGCCTAAATTAACTATGTAAACTTTTATATTCCTATCGAAGTTTAATCACACTGTAAGATTATATAATTAATACTAATTTAATTTTTATCATCTATCCCGGAGGATAAAAAGTAACTCATATGTTAATCCTTGATATTAGTTATCACCGTGTCTAATATCATCATAATCTGTACAGAACATTTTAAATGACGCGCTTTAAAGAGGACAGACAGACAGATATCAATTCAAAATATTTGTTTGATCAATATGTGTATTGTGTTTGGTCTCTAAATCTACAACACTATTGAGGTGACGATAGCTCAGCTTGGTAGTGTGAAAGGAAAACATCGTGATGAAACCATAGCATAGCGCTAGGGCTTTTTCTAATACCCGGCTGGACTTGCTACCACCTTCATGTTGAAAATTAGCCGTCAGAACTACGGACAGGAACCTATACGTGTGTTCCTGAAGTTGCACTTAAGAGCCAGTCCCTGCACAACTTTAGCGTGTTAACAAGCCTGGGCAACATCGTCACTTAACATCAGATGAGATTTTAGCCATGACGCTAAACTTATTAAACAAAGATGAAGCAAACAAAAAACAAAGTTACAATTACATTTTTAAAATATGTTAAGATATTTTTATGCTGATGTAATGTTTATTAGACACCGTAATTTTTATGTGTTGACGGGTAGTGTTGTAATTATGTCATGTTTGTATGGTGTACCTACGGACGGTGACAACATTTTCAATTACACACTGTGCTTCATGGAATCTGTGTACCTACTGGTCGATACTTGTTCAAAGCTGTTCGCGTTCAAAGCTTTGTGCTCGCAATTCCAAATATTCGTGGTTTCTAATTTACTTGAATTTCAAAGCGAATGTTCGCGTAACTCTTAATTTGAGGATTCTTTGCTCATCCACAGGCCCATGCCTGGCGACGGTTAGGACAAAATAGTGAAGCTTACAAAAGGTACAGGGAGAAAGATATAAAAATACCTAAAAGCGCTACAGGGATTTTCTGTGTACAAGGTTTAATTAAAACTTCGTATTGAGTTTGCAATACCATTGACACTATACGAGTAACATGTCGGCGTAACGAAGGCATAACGAAGTGTGCGTGGCTTATTTTTCTGGTCGGTTCCAGAAACAATTACAACAGCAAACCTGTAATTCATTGAGCACTGGTATCAATGGCGTAACCATACAACCTGAGGCTTGTAGCAAATTCATTGCATGGGACCCCACTAAAAAATCCTCAAGTTATAATTTCATTTTAATAAATCACTAGAGTAGTTAATATTTTGTGCATTTCAGTTACCTATCTAATAAATTAACATTTTGTCAAAAGCATATTACATATTTGTAATAAAATAACATTTTAACCTTAACCAGGTATATTCATTAATATAATTAATTTCTCCGATCTTTTTGTTCCGCAAAAGTATCGATAACATCATCAGAGTTTAAATTTTCAATCCACAGAATAGCCAAATCGATACCAAATATAATTAAGCCTACTCCTATGAAAGCGTTCCAATCTTAATTAATTTTGAATTTGTATATTGTCTTTAGTTGTGTTCAACTTTAATTGATTTTCTTACACAAAATTTATAAACTTTACAAAATTTTCCTAAATATGTTAGGTTACTTTTGAGCACGTGGCCTCTGGAGCCTGAGCCCCCCTGTATAACTTTCAGTTCAGTTCAGTAATATATCTAGTAATATTTTCGCTGCAAGTTTAGTGAAAAAAAAAAAGCAAATTCAAATCCAACGTCTGTAGACTAATAGTGATACGACATGATTGCATACAATTCACACTTTGCTAATCGGTGTTTGATAAACCCTGTCTAGTTTGACTGGCGCGTAACATCAGCCGCTCCAACAGACACGGACGTAATTCCGAATAGCCGGCTCAGCGCATCGTATGTACACAGCACGGTCTACTGCACCGCATACACACATATATGTACACAGCAGTGGCTTATAGTTCCGTAAATCAAATTTCCACATCTCTCGCCATACATCCGAATAGAAACTGTCTTTATCTATATTCGTAATATAAAGCGGGAAAGTTTGTTTATTTCTATTCGGATTTCAAAATTTCTCTATGCCGTTGATATAGCAATAACTGAGTAAGGCTTTATAAAGGCTAGGCTTAGTGTGTCGACCATCTTAGGACACATCCTCACTTAAAATCAGGTAATACTGTAGTCATAACGCTAAAAACTATAAAGTTTTAAAATAAAGTTAGTTGGATAGCGCTATCGTGGCCACATTTAGATACATCTTGATGCCTAGTAGAAGAGTGGGAGTTGTCTTTGACAACATGAGAGTTTGAAGTGTCGCCGTGGTGCGTTTTAGTGGGTAGTACCGGGTGCTTATCACCCCATGAGTCTACCTACACGTCCCTTTTGCCTTGTCTGGAATATTTACCCACTACGAGATCAAGTACATAAAGGGGATTTTTTTTACCACTTCATAAAGCAGGTTCGTGTATTAGTGGGTGTATTCAGTAATCTGCTCCCAATCGGATCGTGGTTACCAGACACCACCAAGTGCAAAGCTCGTCAAAGCGATTCACTCTCGGTTTGTCACGTTCCATGATCAGACAGTATTTAACACCGTGAGGCTTATGAGTCGGCCCGACAACACCGAATACAGATAGATTTGTCAATATTGGATTTATTTATATATGGGATTGTAGTGTGAGACAATTAAATGAATAAAGGAAAACAATACAGAATCGAAACTATAATTAGTTCTTACTGTAAAAGATGACCGGCTTAATACGTATTTCGCAAACATCGATAAGATATTTACATCGAAATGTTTTTATTTATTAAGGCATAAGAGATTATAGACTATTACGGAATATAAAGTTACGAGTAATACGATGCTTTTGGTCGGTTTATTATCAAGCAAATCTGAATATGCGCAACCAAGTCAGTTGGTTGTAGTATATTGACATTATATAAAATTACATCACAGTTTGTGAGCAAAAAGTAAAATATTCAATAACTAAATATTAAAATAATGTCATGTATTTTTTAATTGTGTATTGTAGTTGAACGAAATGAATAGGCTCAGTATTGATATTATCGGTGTTGTTATGTATATGATCGACACATGCTGGCTATTGGGTTGTCGAGAGAGACTTTGTTTTTGCTAAAAGGTATATGAAACAATTTAGGGGTTCGAGCACGGACATTGGTGTTAAAGTTTATAATCCTCAGTAATTATGGTCAGTTTCTAGTAGAATTAATTATTTTATGTAAGTAAATTAATTCACTTGTGAGGAGATTTTAAAGTATTTAGCACATTCAGCAAATGGCAAATTCACATTATATATAGCGTTAAAGCATTTGTGTCTACTGTTTTTTATCCTAGCTCGGCAAAATGAGTCTACTTCACCGGATGGTAATTTTCAGTATGGTCTAGTAACAGTAGTGACTGCCGTAGGGGCAAATGTCCCTCTTCAGTGGCAACTGTCTTGCCGGCCTACTACTGAGTATGTATTGAGACGTACATAAAAGATCTACATTGAAACAAACCCACGCAATTAGTATTAAATTTTGAAATATGTAATATCAAAAATAATTAAATAATAACACGAGACTGAGAGGAGATCGACTCGCAGTCAAATCTGCCTCAACAATATATACTACATTTGCACTAAGTGCAAGTTCCGTTATTGGTTCACAAGCGTATTCTGTACATATTAATAAAACCATAACTATAAGTCATTTCGATAAATTTGATATTTATTATTATCTAGTTGTGCTTTATAACTACTGTAAATGCACAAATTAAACCAATAATTAAAATTTTACCAAAACAAATATATACAGATCTAGTTTCATAAGTTTAATAAGCGCCTTCTCGGAACCTAAATTGAATAATGGTTTTTAAACCAAAATATTTTATAATAAATTCTTATCTTTCTGTCATTTTATACGAACATAATTTATAAATTACTAGACAAATTGTAACGAGATTGTAATTATGATAACAAATACAATTGATTAAGATACTTTTTACCCCATAAACTATAGAGGAACAAAGTTAAAATTGTATACTTAATAAACTTCTAACCGGATTGTAATGCATTTTTTTTATTATTAAAATCCAAGCAATCATTCAACTCTTGGTGTATTAAATTATGTCTAACAAAAGAGTTTGTTTAAAGTGTCAGGACTCGGGACACAAATTTTACTTAGTAAGAATATTTGAAATCCCTTCCCGGTAAGTTATCTTTTTTATCTTCTTATACTAATTAGTTGTCCTCTTGAAATCCATGATTTTATATCCGGAGACAAAATAATCACCATATTCATCAAAACATATATATGCGCGTGAATATTTATGCTGAACGGTTATAATGTATTGAAAATTAGAGATTTCATATATATATACGAATACGAATACTATGGCGAACTTTTTAAAGTTTTAAAGTAATTAAAGTATATAAACAGCTCACGCGACGGAAGCTATTAGAAATAATATTTTTCCCGTTTGTAACTTTCTCAATACTACTTTGCTTATATAGCCGAAAACCTTCCTCGATTAGTAGTTTCTAAGTTTAGCGCGTTAAAACAAACAAACAACCAAACAAGCTATTCCGCTTTATAACACGACATATTTATGTAACTTAATCCTAACTAACATACTAAATGATTTTGAATTGACTTGATGAATTAATACGTGAAGTAAAAACTTTGTACCTCTTCTTATGAAATTTGCACGGACGAAGGAGTAAGAAATTTCGAACACTTATAGTTTATATATAGAGAAAGAGTGCAGAATACTAAAATTTTTTTTTAAATTATGCATAAAATATACATTAAATCAATAAAAAAACATTACACACACTACCGTGTATTTGATACACACACGCATATATACGCTTTTATTTATTGTTAAAGTCTGTGGTCAAATTGGGAATAGATTATACATTAATATTGTTTGTCTTTAATGAATGTCAAACATAAAGATAATAAATTTATTTATTACAATATGTATATAATATATATTAGTTTTACTAGTTATCTGCATAAAAATTTCATATAATTTGTTTGAAAAAAAAAAATAGGCAAATTAACAGAGTAGCCTTGGCGAAAAGTATAACAAAACCTTTATAATGTTCAAACTTATAATTTAAATTAATTATGGTCGAATTTCGACCACTGGTAATGTATTATTATCCGTTAAAAATCTAGCATTCATAAGGCGATAACCTCAGTGTTCATTTTGCAAACTATCACTCACCGGTTATGAGAAAACATTGATAATGACAACGTGATTGACCTTCAATAGGTTTAGGTATATACATTGTGTATGATAGTTCTAGTTATATTTAACCAAACAATACCATGTTCACATGATTTAAACAAAATTAAGACGGTGCTTAAAATTACATGAAACATAATTTCAACGATGCCACTGAAGAATAAATATTTTCAGCATCTAAAAATAAATCCCTTAACGTGAAAAAGAAGTGATGAAAAAATTGTTTCTGTATAAGTTTTTTACAGAGGAAAAGATGGTTTGTTTGAACGTACTAAACTTAGGAACTAGCAGTTTCATAAAATATTTTTGTATTTAATAGAACAATCAATAGGAACAAAACTGTATCGAAAGAGATTACAAAAACGGGATAAAATATAAAACATTTTTTTTTTATTTACACACGAACGAAGTCGCGGGCACGGCTAGTAATTCATGATACGATACTATGTGGGACAAATGATTTTGAAGTTATATTAAAGTACACGCATCAAATAAATATCTTTTTGATGTGTGTCTATTGAAATTATTTTCAATACATATGATCGCATTGATATCAACTATGTATAAATTCAATAATGAAATATAAGATGATTGGGTAAGACAGCTTATATAAGCTTTTATATACGAATCCGGGCCGTACGTATACGTGGAACATGTAGAGAGCTCCACTTCAATAAATGGAAACGTTTTCTTACAAATTATATTGAGAATATTTTATTTTTGAACAATATAAGATAAAATAATTTGTGGGACCTTGCCTCTCATCGTGCCGTTCGCCGTGGAACTCCAGACTGCTGAGAGCACCCCGATACTGTTTTTAAATTTCCTGTCTGCATATTTTTTGTGGAATAGGGGGCAAACGAGCAAGCGTGTCACCTGATGGTAAGTGATCACCGCCATCCATGAACATCCACAATACCAGAGGAAACGTAGGTACGTTGCCGGCTTTTAAGGTAAGATTAAAGCACTCTTCTTGAAGGTCCACAAGCAGTATTGGTCCGTAAACACTGTCGACGCAAGTAGGTTCTATAAAGTAGTGTGAGAAAAAAAACCGCTCGAAACGTACCGTCGTGGATCGCCATTCATCCAGATGGTGAGGATGAAAAATGTAAGTGTATGGCGCGTTGTACGGTGGTGCATATTGGAATTTTTTACCAATCAATCATCACTTTATTCCGGCAAGTATATTTGGGTAATACAACAAATGTATTACAACTCAACTAATTACAGTTTATTTGTTCATGCATAAACGCGTATATAATAAAGACTCACATATACAAACGTATATTGATAGAGTTCCTATAGTTTCAGTACGATTGCCCGATTTACGGAACCGAGGTTGCCTGTGGTCGGGATAAGATTACGCTTTCACACAAATGGACAGTTTTCATTAATGGACGTGGATGTGCATATTAGTAAATCGATTCGGTGCTGGCGGCGGCGAGCCCTTCTCGCATACTCGTAATTACATCGGCACCGCACCGCTACTCGCCGCTGAGATAATTTACTGAACCATTGGACCTCGAGTGAAATATCATTGAATATAGACGTGTTCTGTCACCAGCTTCTACATTTGTACAGAAATTATATAAGAAAATTATCTTAAATTTATAAGAAATTCTAGTTAAGACAAACTTCTTTCCTTTCACATCAATATGGTCTTTTTCGGAGAAAACATATTAATTTATCAAAATTACATACGGGCGTGAATTTTCATGCTAATCAGTCAAAAGGTATGAAAGTTATAGATTTTATATATTTATATGTCTATATCCTCATTTTTTTTATAGTTTACGGCTAGCGTTATGACCACAGTCTCACCTGGTGTTAAGTGACGATGTGGCCCAAGATGGCGAACTCGCTAAGCCAGTGGAGGAACTGGCTCTCAAATGCAACTGCCGTAACACACCTATAGATGTTTGGCGACAGATTTTCAACCATGGTATGGTTTCATCACGGTGTTTTTCTTCACCGAAAGCTCAAGTTCATTGTAGGTAGATTCGAACTCACGTCCTTTGATGTGGCGTCTGTACATACGTCAAACTGAGCTATCGTCGCTTTAAAAATTCTAACTTAATATTATGAATGCGAAAGTGATTATGTTTATTACGCTTTCACGCCTAAATCGCTTAATCAATTATATGCATTTTGGTATAGAGATATATTGGATGCTGCTTATGGTTATATGGCTCTTTATCTCGCAAAAAATTTATAAGGTGTGTTCTGAGTGGAATGGTAAATTTTCTATGTATAAAACTTATCACTGTGTCATTAAATTTGCTTCAAACTTTGCTGAATTATTTATTGTAATAAATAAGAAAAATCTTACAACGTAAATATAATATAGGGAAATCGTAATGATGAAGCTAAAATTTAGTAGGTAATAGTTGATAGATAGTAGACATCAGCTAAGAATGAATTTTTGAAAATTCATATCTACCTGAATTGACCGACTTTCAGAAATAAATAGTGTTTATTTAACGATTTCTTTATCAATCGACAACAAACTAAAATAGATCAGATATATTTCAAATAATATCTGGATAATATTTACTGGTGGTAGATTATCATTCAAAATATATGGAAGTATACACGTTGCTAGATACAAGGAACTACACAAGTAATCGATAAACTCAAAGCCACATTTGCGCCTTATGACATACCGAAGAAGTTAATAACCGATAATAGCTTACAATTCATGTCAGAAGAATTTAAGCAGTTTGCAAAACAATGGCCAATGGCCTTCCAAGACGAACATATTTAAACGGTAAAAAGGTTACTAGGAAAAGCTAAAAATAATAGACCACACTCTTATTTAACGCTCCTTTACTTTCGAAACACGCCAACTTTTGATAAAGAATATTCTCTAACTCAGATGTTAAAATGAAGTGAGTTATAGGCGATAGTACCGGTGTATAATATTTTACTAAACCCAAAGAATCCTGGTTTGAATGATAGAAATGTAAAAAAACCGAAGAATAAGAAAAATTCATAAGTTAAAGTAGAAATACGATATGTATACTAAGGAATTATGACCGCTACATCTGACAGAACTAGTAAGAATCCTTGAACAGTCAGGGAAGACAGGTAGATGGATTCCAGCGCGAGTAGTAAAGTCTACACCACAATCTTGATCATACAGGCTAATGGGTCGAGTTACCAGCTCAATAGACAGCAAATTCGGGATGAAAATCAGCCAGCATTAACAACACTTGACTAAACTATAAATTGTGATTATAAACACTATGGTTGTGTAGCAAATGTCAACGATCGTCAGCCAGGATAATACTCAAATAACGCAAACGTCACAGTCAATACCATCTCAAGTTTATCACAGACCACACTCGGGTAGGCAGGTTCGTCCTCCTTATCGACATAAATGTGTTTTGTAATCTATTAAGTAGTTAAGGATTGAATTTAATATTAAATCACGGTTTAGGTATTCAAATGGCTATTATTTATTACAAAAGTATTGTTTATATAAATCTTTAAATGCAAAAAAATTGATCATGTGACATTATTATTATAGTCGTGTATTTTACTATTATTTGCAACAGTAAAATACTAGCGTGTTAAATTAAAGATCATGTTTATTGTAAACTTTTGAAATTTATGAATTGAAATTTGAATTAAATTTTTATGTATGAAATTTTTGAGTTAATGAGAAAAACATGTATATTTGTTGATTAATCTAATATTAGTATCATTACTATGTAGGTATGTATAAATTAAGTAGTTGCATGGAAGAAGTCATACTGTATAGTTTTATTTACGATATTTAAATACGAAAATACTCTTAGAAATGAAATAAAAGAAATCGCATCGTAGTCACAAAAAGAAATTACTGTCCCAATTTCATGTTTCTAACTTCAGTACCTTTAGTTGTGCGTTATGTTTCAGTCAACCACCTTCTTTATATATTTAGATAGGTAGTTAATAAACAGAGATTGACTACAGAAACCTTTTAGAAAATTATAACATATAACATATTAGAAAAAGTAAATGGCAAATTACGATAATTTTTTTATAATTATAATTATGAACACTGTTAAAGTAAACTCCTGCAAATATTATTTTTTGTAGATGTTTTCGTGAACTATGGTTTTTATTGTTGATTTAATGGAAATGATGGAGACTAGGCGACCGTGGTATGAAAGATTATTAACAATTCGCCCGACAAGATACAGTAGGTATGTTTAAAATTGGCCTTGTATTGACATTGCCCATATTTGTATTTAGGAGGCTGTTGTCTTGAATTACTTAACGTACAATTCTACTTACCACGGCGTATATCCCATATAACATTTGAAGTACATATGTATAGAATTCTCTTATTACCAAGCGAAAAATTAACAACCTCACCAGCACGTGATGTGAACTTTACAACTTTTTATTTATTTTACTTGATTTCTGTCTGCTTATTATTTAATTAAATTACTCGAATCATACAGACTGTACATATTGACGCTTTTAATAAGATTCAAATTTTTATGTGTTTACTAGTGAGGCGTTGAAGTACGAATTGCGTCTGTGTAAGCACATGAACAAGAGTATATGGGGCAGACTGAAAACCAGCGCATGCTCCACATAGCATTAGCTGAGTCTGTGCCTTTTTCACTTAGTATAAGCCAAAAACATATGTTTCTCGAAAAAAATTTTGTCATTGGCAATAAGTGGTTTTTATTTATTACGGGACACTACACCAGCAGAACCGCCAGCTGTGTTTTTCTACATTCATTTGTGTAAAGGGAAATAAAAAAGTTATGGCATGACATTCTAGACACTAAATCGATGATATATATCAACACTAAATCCCGTTTTTAGAGTGTGTTAAATTCTTTAAGATTCACATACATTTATTTTACTACCGATGGTACAGAAGCTATTTATGAAAACATTCCGGTCACCGAAATTAATCTTATTTAATATTATAAAGTAGAAATGTTTGTTTGAAAGCGCTAATCTTTGGAATTACAAGTTGGAATTCAAACACATGTTACAAAAACGGGCAAAAATGATCACCTAATTAAAAAATTTAAATCTATGCGAAAAAAATCGTGGACACAACTAGTGTTGAGGTATTTTGACGACTTAGCATTTAGAATGTAATCCAATACATTTTTGTTATTACTCTTTATGCAAGCCAATGTGGAAGAGACAAGTTGGCGCCGAGCCTCAGATCATAAAACGCAACACTTTTGTATACAGGTGCCACTATTGTGTGTGCTCTACTTCGACTATGATAGTCGTGCATCAAAAAAGTACAACAATTTTATCTCTTCTTCCGGCAGTTAAATATTTTTAAGACAAAGTAATTTTTTTGTGATCAGGACTATTTATATTTTAATTTTAATTAATTTTTTTTATTTTTTATTTATATAAACCCAACAATATTCGTGCACGCTAATCTCGATAAGCACTCTACATATATAAATGAAATTTTCGAACAAATGGTTATTGTTCGGTTTAACTAGAGAGATAGGATAATTTGTATTCCTATAACCTATACCCTAACATGATAGGCGACACAGTTACAGACTTATTGAACACTACAAAAGGTAGTCGGTCGATGGCGACCACAGCTAGCAATTATATTTTAAAGCGATGATAGCTCAGTTGGTAATGTATGCGGACGCTGCGTCAATGTACATGAGATCAAATCCCAGCAACGAGTTTGAGCTTTCGGTGAAGGAAAACATCATGATGAAACCATAGCACCGTGGTAGAGTTTTTCTAATGCCCGCCTAGCTAGCTGGCTGGCTAGCTACCACCCTCATGTTATATATCTGCCAGCAAATACTTATAAGTGTGTTCCGGCATTTTAACTTGAGAACCAGTCTCTCCACTAGGCTTAGCGTGTACACCATCTTCGTTCACATCGTCACTTAACATCAGGCGAGATTGTGGTCACAACACTGAACTTATACACTATAAAAATATACACATTCATTTGTGGCGTAATGAAACCTTCGTTGTTCAACTTGCTCTTGCACTTGACCGATTTGTATATATGATATTAATATTTTCCTATTCGTGCCGAATATAATACTATACATTTTTAATACTATACTTCGTAGTTTATCTTTTAATCGAATCAAAATCTAACATTAGGAACACACTCCTTTGTAAACGCATCTCGAGAGACAATAGCTGGTGGGGAGGAAGGATTATACATGACAAAGCGACACAAGAAGTTTATATCCATACTCCATAGGTAATTTGGGAAATAAATAGAAGCTACAAAATGGTAGCAAACTACGGTTATTTAGCTCTGTGTTGTTGATTCTAAATTACTATTGGGATCTGACTTTTTATGTAGCTTATGTTAAGTACCGTGCAATCCAAAAACAGTGGCGACATCGAACTGACGTCGTTCCATCGCAGAAAATTCATTTACCGCAAAAAAAGATAAATCAAATTATAGATTTGACTGCATGGCTCGTGTAGCAGTTTGTTTTATAGTTTTTAGATTTGTTGTTATGGCCACAATATCACCTGATATTAATAATGATGAGGCCCGAGCAGATGGACACACTAAGCCTAGTTAGGATTTTAGTATATTTTAAGGAATAAATCCGACCATAATAATAAAACCATTTATTTCAAATTCCGTCGGTAGAACAATTTTATTATACAAAAAGGGGCAAAAAATATTCAATTATTTTTAGTTTCACGCGAACGATGTCGCGGTCACAGCTAGTACCTAATACACAGTTTAGGGTATACGGGTTTCCCTCCAGCGGGATTCTTCAAAAAAAAAAAAACACCTGTTATCACATCTACTGAGCCGCGGTATACATAAGCAATTACAATTTCTTTATTTTTCTCACGGTTCCCGCCGATCTCTTGTGTGAGAATAGTGATACAGAAGCTAAGTTTTTGATAACGCGTACTTGTTTTTTAGACTCGAAGCGCTTACACAATCTGTTTTATTACCACTGATCTAACTCAGATTACTCATACAGTAAGAGATTTGCTATTTATCTGCAAATTTGAGTACCCGTGTCCAATGAAAAGATAACGTTGGTCATAAATAATGTGGCGCTATTGCAAGATACTACTATTTCGCGGGGCTTAAGATCGTAAGATTTTTTATGTAATGAATTGGTTAACAACCCTATTCAATGAATCTGGTTATGAGACCACTGTGTGCTACGAGCTACTGTGTCTTTAAGAATGATTTTGCCACGTCGGGTCCACGAACGTTTCTTTTGTTATTTTACAGGTTTAGCGGTATGGCTACAATCTCCCTTGAGGTGACGATGTGGCCCAAGATGGTGGACAGGCTAAGCCTAACCAACAAACAAACAACAGGTAAGTCTGATTTTCATTCAAGATAGAGGCACTGATTTCCGAGGGAACAAAAAATATACATGAATATAAATGTGCTGATGCGTGAGAAGTGTAACCTCTTAAACTTAACTATCTACATATTTTCAAATAGCTGAGTCCGCGACTTCGTTCGCGTGAAACTAAAAATTATTTAAAAATCCTTGCCAATGTTTGTAACTTTTTGCATTACAACTTGGCTCATATTGATGGTAGCGTGATGTTAAATAGCTTAAAGCCTATCTCAAGGAGTAGGTAGGTATTCTAACAAATTCAAAATATTTTTTGAAATCAGATTGGTAGTTCTTAAAATTAATGCGTTTGAACTAACCTATCCGCTTTACAATATCTATCTATACAAATAAATACAAATCTGCTTGTAATCTGAAAGTATCAGCTTTTTAATCACCGTTACTACTGATCCGACTTTGAAAATTATTTCCATAATTCTAAAGGTATATTATCTCTGATTGATATAGACTACTATGCAGTAGGTTTAGATATGTAAATCTCTGAATAAGTCTGTGATACTAACAGTTATACTTAGCAAGTTATCGTGTTCACGAAATTGAAAAATTGATCTTACAAGTACAAAAAATATGACTCAAGTTCACGCAAACGAAGTCGCGGGCACAGCTAGTTCACAATCAATTTTATACACCAAAAATTAAAAAGAGTAAAATATTATAAGATTATAAGCAAGCGTGGAAACGTGGCCGCGGCCGGTGGGTTAGTGTATGATTGAGGTTTGAGGCAAGGATAAGACATATAGCACCTGTATTCATTATCTGTAATTATATTGATATATGTTTGAGGAGAGCGTCAAGCTCCACTAAGCAAATGTTACTTTCTCACATTTCATATGAATTTATTATCGGCGAGTGTAGCGGCAGACGGCGCGACATATATGTATACACATACTTGCGTCTCAACTACTCATGTAGCGTAACTAGAAAACGTAACCTAATAGTGTTTTATAATTAACAACCCGAATGGACCGTGCCTTTAGCATTACACGTAAACAATTATTTCGCATCATCCACTCTTCAGAAATCTCAGGTTCATTACACGGATTCGAATATTACAAGAAAATATGTTTATTAAATAAATACTTTTTTAAACTACCTACTATTACTGTTACTCGGTTCACTACATGGGTTAATATCATAAAGTATCTTTATATTAATACATAAAACTTTGGACCACTTTTTACGAAAATCGCGCGGTCGGAGAAATATGAAATTTCGCACACTTATAGTCTATTTAGAGAAGGAGTGCAGAAGGATTTTTTTTTTATTATGCAATAAGAATACATTAAATCAGTAAAAAAAAACCTTACATACACTACAATGTATTTGACACACACACGCATGTATATTCTTTTGTTTATTGTTAAAGTCTGTGGTAAACTGAGAATAGATTATAGATTAATATTGTTTGTATTTACTGAATGTGAAACATAATCCTGTATATTAATACGAATCTTTGACAACAGAGCCTTATTAATGTTCAAACTTAGGGTTGAATTTTGACCACCGGGCGACCACAAGTTCCATTAAATTGTTAAAACGTTTGCCAGTTCGTACAGCTAACTTAGTGCGTACCAGTCAGACTTTTGCGTAAAGTGTTTGTAAACAACTGAAAAATTTTAGTGCCATCGCAACTTAGGATCGATTAAAGTGTCAATTATAATGTACAATATTTTTTTGTACGGTGAACCCAATACCCATTTCCACCACATTTGTTTAAAACTAATTGAAACAAATACACTAAGAAATAGTTTCTTTATAAAAAATGTATTCAGGACTTGCACATTTTTATACTCACATTCAACATTATTTTAAGGAGAACTAATATACGAGAAGTACGTATTTTTTCAGCTAAATTCAATATCAAGACCCGCAAATATTGGAGAGTATATTTTTGATGTAAAGGGTTTCTTTTGATGTAAAGGGATGAGTCTTCGAGTGATTAAAATTATTAAATTGATTATGTTTACAAATTCCGCGCTGTTGGAATGAGGTTCCTTATCGTACTGTACGGATGGAAGCTAGAAAAATCAAAATAAAAGATTATATCCGTCACGACTCTTACTTTAGTCTGTTCTATATCTTTATATATAAAAAATTCGTGTCCCATTGTTTGTCCACGATGAACTCTTAAACTACTGAACCGATTTTAATCAAATTTTGCACACTGTGTGCAGTTTGATCCAATCTGAGAGATATGACACTTTTTATCTCGATAAGTGTTCATAACGTAATAGATGTCGCTGTAGTCGATGTGATTGAGTATTCGAAAAAACAGAACAAGATCTGCCAAGTCAGCTAGTTGCTATATAATTCTATATTATAGACGGTTATCCATAGCGCGTTTGCTATTGGCTGTATTCAGTTAATTATGCGCGCTTATTGGTTCAAGACAACCAGTAAGTTCTCAACGGCTGCGTAGATATAGTTAGTACACATCATACGTGTCAGCTGTTTCGTAGTGTATTATATACTCAAGGGCACATTTAACCGGCTACCGCTTTCAAATTCAATATCGTTTCTTTAAGTCAACTTACGCTTTGACTACAAGAGTATACTTGATAAGTGGGTATATCTGTAATAAACAAAACAGTTATACCCACGTTTGGTTTATTTCTGTGGTTTTATTGAACAATAATCAATTTGTTTGAAATTAGATATTCTTGTTGCTCGTTTTATGTAAAGGATAAACTTGCTTAAAAACGTGATACCATTTATTCGAATAAAAGCAAGGTATTGGTGGTCGTAACTGAAACACTATACAGAAGAGTCGATATTCAACAATTACTATGGCCATCTTGGTGTGCTGCCCTGGATTCAGTAGAGGATGTTTGGAATAAGTTCAAAAGGCGAATCCGTAGTCGTATACCAACTCCTACGACCATCACTTGGCCCAGAAGAGATCCAGAGGAGAAACTGCACATTATTAATCCCATAATTAAGAGCACATAAATTGACATATAGCAGATTTTTTTTTGTAAGAATACTCCCTCATCATTTTGTCTGAATTAAACAATTTCAAAAGTTCAACACTTTATTACATAAAGCTTCATCCGGTGTAATATTATAACAAAATTAACTAATTTATTATAAAATTTCGAAGGAATTGACAAAATGTTGGTGGCCGGTTAAATGTGCCCATGAGTGTATGTATTATATTGAATTAGATGTATTGAATGATACACAAGAAAATGTTTGTTTTCACAACTACAAAAAATATATTAATTATGAATTTTCCTACCATCCCTTCAATTCATTAGTTGTCTCTGCATTTCATTTAATTGTTCTCAGATACTAATAATTGCATTTATTTGATTTGTTAATCAATAATATATTCCGTTTTAAACAAATCAATTATTGGAAATGGAAACAAATTATAGTATAAACGATATCTATGTTGGAAATAAAATCAAGTTTAAAACAACTCTCAGAAAGTTCTATAGTCCTTATATAAGTAGCAAGTCATATATCATTTTAATAACCTGATATTTCAATGATATATAAAAGTATTTTAAATAAAATCTATTTACTAATTATATGTAACGGTCACTATATAAAAAGAGGGCAATCAATTTAATCAATATATGTATGTCTGACAACTTAATCCTCGTAATAAAACCCAATAAGATCTAATTTCGTCATCAGCAAACTAAGCGGGGCAGATAAGTAATTAAGAACGATCACTATTTTTCCGTAAAAGAATTTCCAATAGGAGGTCAACAAATTCAATACGTATTTTTTCTTGTATTCTGAAATTTTGTATCATTTTATATATGTGTATACCAGCGGTGCCCGCGACACCGTTCTTAAACATTTACATGATTTATTATTAATTGTTACCGAAATGTATAATAGTAATTATTTTTCGTATTCAATTTCATAAAATTTTTAAATACCCCGACTGTAACAAAACACATATGCACTTAAATCTGGTTCGAGAATACAGTTAAGTTAAAGTAAAAGGAAATTTTTTTTTGTTATTTGTACGCGCTAATCTCAAAAATTACTAGTCGGACACACACACACACACACACACACACACACACACACATGGCTACTTTGCAAAGCATAGACGAATATTTATGAATAGTAATTGTTAAGCGAGAAACACATAATTATCACCTCTGTGTCTGCGACATATCTACATCCTTTAGTCAATCAACAAATATTGAAACTATGAACGACACGAATAAACTCACGGAAACCCGTTCCCTCGTGTTTGTTACTGGATATAATAATCTCAGTAGATTCGACTTGACTACATCAATTGACTTGGATACATATCAAAGATTACAGTAGCCAGGCGTGCTTTAGTGAATACAAGATGCATAGTTACGAATTTAATAACATTCAACCGATTAACCGATTTATCATTATTTGTATTTGTTTAACTTTTTTTATATACCTACTAACGAAGATCTTAGACACTTTTGTTTTACAATAAAGATTATAATAAAACATTTACTTAACTATAACAAATAAAATAATTAAAAATAATAAGTAAATCGTAAACGTATAGTAAGTAGTAACGTTGCGTTTTCATTAATTAGCATACATAATTGATATTTTGTTAACTTACTAGAAACTGAAAGAAACAACACGTCAAATATAAACAATACGGGAATCAGTTAATCATAAATTAAAATCGCTCAAAAAGGAATGCGCTCAGCCAGCTTGATCCAGTTAGCGACTGATTTCAAGGGTAATAGAATTATTAGATATCATAGAGTTTTAGACAAATAAAAAAGGTATGTAAAAATGATACAAAATTTTCTATTTCTAAAAAAATGATATGGGAACTACATATACAATTCACCGCTAACTGTGATAATTTTTTTAAGTTTTCTCAGCTGTATTTACATTATTATATACGATATTCTACCAGTGCCGAAAGCCAATACCTCGACCATAGTGCATGAAAAAATATTGCCTTCGATACGACGTTTTACTACCAAGACAGTTTATCAAAACAATAATTTTTTTCAGCAAAATGAATTCAAAAAGTTGACTTACTATAAATTTTTAACTATTATCCTCTATAACAGAGGAATAATTGATTAGATAAAAAGTAGGCATAATATATATTAATCAAAATGATTATCAAAAACTATCCAGTAGTTATAAGCAGTCTTTACAACACATAGAATGGACAGATAGAAAAATATTCAGTACATTTATTTTTATTTCGACAACCTAGTACACCACTATAATTATAATTTAAACATACTTAAAGTATAAATTCGAAGGACCATTACAAAGGAATGAATATTTTTTTACTTTGAATTACGTAACCCATTTTGCAACATTTATATTATGCATTAGTCACTGTGATCGAGGGGTTGAAACTAGCGAAATGTCAATCCCATCGATTCTATGCCCGCAGGTTAATTCCGAGAAATCGGAACAAGTCAGACTGTCGATGACGTAACAGTGAACATGAAAGCTAATTACGTTATTCAATTTAGACTCTGAAAATGCGCATATGAACGTCAAAAGTACCGCCAGTTCGGAAAACACCCCAGTCATCGAGAATCTAAAGAAACACAATATACAAAAAAAAAAAACTGATAATTTGAATACTTAGTATTGATATGAAGAGGTCTATCGTCGCAACTTTTCGCAACAGATTTTTTTTGCTGGGCCGGTATTTGTCTCGTAACTCTCAATGCATTGAGTTAAACAAAATGGACTAAAGATATTTTAAGAGGAAACTGAACTCTACAAAAAAGTTTTGAAGTTTTCCGTTAAATGAACATTTTCCATACAATCATGCCTTAAAAATTAGTGCAATTTTACAATTTCTTTTTTCAACTTTGGAATTTTGTATTTTATGTAAAAATCAGATGGAACAAACCGATAAATATTCTTATAGGTAATCAAATGTTCTATAAAAGTCTCTTAACATTATTGGCTAAATTCACCCAATCAAAAGTTATTCGAAGTTAATTTTGTTGAACTATTGAAGTTTCAGAGTTCTGAGGCAAATTTTTTCTAACTAATATTTAATATCGGTCGACTATTGTTAGCGTAAAAATAAATTTGAAATCATTGCCTTTCGTAGTTGTTTGGTAGCCACGTCCATGTATTTCTTTCTTTCAATGGCAGCGTGTGTATATGTGTATTAAGTATTCGTTAATAATCTTCGTAATACCTATCATGATTTTCTATCATTTAATGTAGGTTATGTTAATTTTGCATGCAATCGTTTGTCATTTGCTTACATATGAAATATGACATTTATTGGTTTCGTAAATATTACAACCGACGCCTTGTAATTTAAGTGCAAATTATAAGTGTTTAAAGATTCCACGGTGCACCGTAAAGACGGCAGACGGTTCGACGCGGAGTGAGGGGGCTATAGTGGGTCTTCCACAATACCCCTCATAGCTTTCCGGGTTTGTGCGGAAACCCGTAAATGGATTTCCTCGCTTTAAAAAAAAACATAAAGCAACAACTTTTATTCCGTAATGCCTCAATGTTACAAAACAAAATTCGTTGACCGTTTTTATGATGATTTTTGTATAATCCGAGAGAACTGTACATGTACTAAAGTCAGTAAAATAGAGAATAGCTAGAAAATAATATAAAAGTAATGTTGAGGCACAGACAGACGATGGCATCAAAGAGTTCTGGAAACACCGCCGCCATGTGGACTGTAAACCTGCTAGATTGAAGAGTTAAAAGATGAAATGTGACTTACCTGCAATAAGTTTGCATTTATGTAGTCATTTTGTGTCCGCTGCAGAGAGATGCGGCTATGATCATATGGGCTCACATCGCGGTATCGATTGAGGGGACGATTCTTGTGTTTTTGCGCTTCTATATATGTGAGCCGGTCTTTTTGAGACGCCTGATCTATACGCTGTACAGAATTTTTTTTTGTGAATATCACTTGTTTGAGGTCATTATTATATATTACACTAGTTGTGTCCGCGAATTCGTTTCGTGGAGCTAAAAAGTATGTAATAATTTTGGTCCGTTTTTAACTTTTTCCAGTACAGTTTTGTTTTTATTGGTGATAGCATGGTGCTAAAACATCTTTTGAACCCGACTGGTAGTTTCTAAGATTAGCACGTTCAAACAAACAAACTTTTCCGCTTTATAACATTAATACAGATATTAATCTACTTAAGGTTCAAACAATAGGTTCTATTTTTATTATTGTATTTTGTCACATTTTTAACATAATTTGTATTATATATAAGTAGAAAGGAATCATAGAATCCTTACAAACCATACACAGCAAGACCTAGTAGTATATTTAATTTAAATATGAACACAATGTAAGGTAATGTATAGATATAAACATAAAAAATTATCTGTAATAAACATTATATTTGTAAAAATGTTATACATAAACTTAATAATTTGTTGTATAATATCAAAAGTAAATACTGTTAAGTATTACCTAAACATGCCAAAGTAAAGATTTTTATATGTGATTTAGTATCTAAAATGTACATGTATTCAGAAAAATAGGTATTTTAAGTAATAACAATCTATATAATTTCTGTTTACTACTTCCTCTCTATGAAATACAAGTAAAAATGTTTATCACAAAACTTTATTCTCTGGAATAAATATCAAAAAATACTTTAACATACATATAAAATAATTATAAATAACTGAGAGGGTTCAGGGATTAACATTGTGATACAAAACGTTCATATGTAAAGGTGAACAATGTACATATTCTTTAATATAAACAAATGTATATGAAATACAAATAGTTTTTTGTATATAATTAGTTGTTTCTTAACTTTTTCTGGTCTGGTAAATCATACAGATACAGATTTTTCATATTGCAAATAAATAATAGTTATATTCAAATAGCTGAGTTATACTACAATAATTTTAACAAGAAAATGTATATTCTGAAAATACAAACCATGTATTTACTGTCTTATGGTGTTAGCAAAAGTCTGTATTATCTGAATCTGTATTCAATAAGTTAATATATATCATTCTATAACTAATATAGTAAGTTTACTTTTATCTATAATACTGGTGACTGACTATTAACCTAGGGATTAAGGTAAGGTAAGTAATCTAACCAGATGTGGTGATGATGAGATAGGAATTAGAAATTCACTCAACAACATACAGTTTCTTTAATGTTGTCACTTGAGAAAAATCCAAAGATCTTTATAATATTTAAGTACGATAATCTTTTGTAATGGTTTAAGAGATTGGTAAATCAGAAACACATAATAAACCATTTTTTTTTACTTTTACATATATGCTTAGAGTTTTGTCAATCACATCTGATGTTGAGTGGCAATGTGGGTTAAGACAGTGGATATGCCAAGTCTAGTGGAGGTTTAGACGTTCAAAATATTACAGAACTCGAAAAATATAACATAAAACTGAATTCATGAGGGTAATCCTAAATTTATAAAAGGGTATTTGTTTGATGAATTCACTATTTCGCAGAAATCCATCATTAAATGGTGAAGTGTATATGACTTTGCACTTCCGCTGTGAATAGATTGGTGGCTGTCATTGTTGGTTGACTGTTGATCCAATGTTGGAGGATCGTTAAACCAAATGTGGGTATGTGGCACAATCAATTACATGTGTTTTGCTGTGTCGCTGTTCAGAGTTCAGTGTCAGATCGATGTTGACTCTTCCAATGCGAGCAGGCGAATCAAAACATGTGTCATTTATTGTGCCACATACCTGCACTTGGGTCTATTATCCACCAATAACAGATCAACCATAAACCAACAACTCTGAAGTGCAAAGTAATATACACTACAACATTTATAAAAGGGTAAGTATAATAATAAAAATATAACGGACTACATGAAATATTATTTTATATATATATATAATAAATTAAACTTGCTAAATATTTTACAACCACATATAAAGATTATTCCAAATTATGTTGGGACTTCAATTTCCAGACAAGATAAATTATTTTTTTCTGGAACAACTAAACATATAGTAATGGGTTACAAATGTACCATATAATAAAAACTAATACTAGAAGCTAATAAATCAACTAATTAGAAAGAGCTGTGGTATTATTATAAGCTGTTGAAGTGCATGTAACAACCATACCAACAAAATCGCTCTACAATCTTTTAAAAGATCTTGTTGGCCTATCAAGGATTTACGTAGATTCTATACTAGAATGTGTTTACAAAGCTGCACTAGCAGGGTACTACCATATTTGGTTAGACAGGAAGAGAAACATATCCAGTGAGCATGAATGTTTGTGTGCATCAGAAAGGCGCTTATTAAACCTTCACTGGTGTAACAAGTCCCGGGATCAGCTTGGAGTTTCTCTCAATTTCTCCACTATAGACCATGCAACTGCACGATGACTCCGTTGCATTATAAGAATGTTGTCTATACTTTGACTTACAAAATTATAAATTTAAAACAACATAATGAAAAAAAAAAAGTTTAGAAAACCATTCTCCTGTCTTTTAACATATATTATATAAATGAGGGTATTACAAAATGAAGAAATTAGCAAATACAATAACCATAATACAGTATATCATAATAAACTAATTTCCAAATTTTTTCTTACATATATTTGTATTATTTGTTAACTAACATGTTGAAGAAATTAATTTCTGTGCACTCTCCAATAGGGAATATAAGAGGGGTTTATAATTCAATTGTTTAAAAGCATTGCCAAGTACCCACTAAAAATATATTATAATGATACACTATTCACCTCATTACCAGACCCTAGTGACTGCTATTGTACCACTTTGGGTCTCTGGGTGGACAATAAAGAACATAAATTCAAGTAAAGTATATTAAATCAGAGAATTTTATCAATTCAAATTATTTTTTCTTTAAGTGTAGGTATATTTAAAATTGTTATTTTACGACAATTATTACACTATAATATAAACTGGACGGTACCGTGAAGATTCTAAAGAGCCCGAATACAAACGGCGTTTAGCACCAAATCGAAAACCACAGGAGTAAGAAGTAAAACACGCTGTAAACAATGAAAACAACCGAAAACTTCCTGGACGCTACTGATTATACTATTGTAAACACGATGTGTTTTCTTCCGATACATATAATGGACGAATATAGAACAAGTATACATGTGTTGTACATACCTGATAAATCTGCCCCCAACCTTCTTCGGAGTTTATTTTAGAGAATTCAATTTCAACTTTGTGCATATTGATTTGATTTTGGTAGTTGAAAGTTTGGTGAACAGGAGCGCGCGTCTAAAATTGCACGTAAAAGTTCTTGTAAGTTTTAAAATTAATCTTTATAGACGACGGTTGGTAAATAACCGGAGAACTTACCTCAACGATGTTAATGACGAGATTGAAATGATTATGAACTACACCGCTATCCACAGACCAGGCTCAGAACTAGGGGTGTTGATGACATATCGATGAAGCGAAATACCGATATTATAATATAGAAATATCGATATTTAATATTACTATTTTTTAGATAATATATCGATAGTTTGATATTTTAAATGGAGATGCTCCATAAATTTTTAAATCATTGTTCTTTCCAAACCTTACCTGTGGTACTTTATTTAAAATATATTATGTTTTTCTTCATTTAATACACGTGTTTTACTTATTATCTTTAAAGAAATGTAATTTTGTATGGATATTCAATCTTTTGGAACACCTAAATGTTTCGGAACAATGAACCGGTTCCCAGTTCAGTACAGAGTATTCTCTAGTCTCTACTTCTATTTAGTCTGTGGTCAACAGTAAGCGATGTTAAAAACAGATATTATAAAAATACTGTTTTATTGTAATATAGCAGAAAAGCACGTGCTTATTCTCAATTTATTTAATATGTACGTATATAGAAATAGTTCAGGGACAAATATTTCTTCTTCGACAAATTCTTCCAAAGTGGAAGATTCATTCGTTCATTATGGAATAGACATGAAGATATGCTCTTGAAAAATATCTCCAATGCCAATAAAGTTTTTGGTAGAAGTTTAGTACATTACCTGCTGAATTAAAGCAGTATTTAGATCAGCCAAATATTTCAAGATCATCAAATTCGTTACGTTTTTGGATAAATAGTAGATATTTTACTCACGTGTTGTCAGAAAATAACTTTTCTGTTAATTATTTAATAGAAAATATTGTAATTAATATCGAAAAAAAATGTTGACACTGGTTATTGCATCTGCTGTGTCAAAACAATAAAATAAGAACGCCTGCGTTCATATTTTTCACGTGTACCTATATGTTATATGTAAACATAATTCATTTGGTTATTACAGTGGATTGCTTTTTATATAATATCTGTTATGTATTTTACATAATAATAGAATTCAGTTTGCAACAAAGTTTTTGTTACGTAAATGTTGGTTTGATTAATAAAGAATAACTATTTCAAATTTATTATTTTAAGTATTATTTACTTATTATAAATTACGGCTGTTTATTTTTATATACCTAGTAATGAAAGATAAGTGAGGTTTATTAAGCTAAATGACATCGCTTATAAACTGATTCGAGTTATCGATACTATTTTCCTCTCGAACATATTATATCTATTGCTACATACTGGTCACTGCTTATTACCAGAGACCATCATCTATTTTAGTGTTTACATCACATTATTGCTATATCTACCAAAGAGTGACGAAAAAAATATCTTATCTACTCTGCTTCAAAATAGTTTAATTAGGACAAATCATATTTTCACTTTGATTAAAACTAGTTATTGTATTTTAAAATAATTATTTTGAAGGATATTGGTTCTACTAAATACATTTTACTACTATTATTGAGCCATTCGATTTCAAACGTTCAGAAATTCAATTGAAGTGAAACTTCTTATAGGAGAACTTCCGATCTGCCACCTCTTTGTGTGACAATCATTCCGGTAAAATCATCTCAAAGCAATTAAGGCAGCGAGAGAAATATAATGATATTTTATTTTTGTCGTGCGGTCTTTAGCAGACACCGTTTTTTTATTGTATTAATCTGAATTTTAATTTTTATATAGAAGTAAATATTTTAAGAGAGTATAATCCTCATTATAGCCGTTAAGTTAGTTAGTTAAGTTGACAACGATAACTTTAATGAAATGTTACTTTATCAGTAAAACAATAAAAATATAAGTCAAGCTTATATTTACAAGTAATAAAGAAACCGATAAAATATAATACGTTAAGTATGAAAATCAATAAGTCTCTTTAAAACAAAATCCTTTTCTACCAATTTGTTAGGTTGTCTATGACTCTATTATTTACATATACTGCATAAGAAAATAATGTTGTCTGTGACTGCCAAGTGGACAACTTACCTATTAGAATTGACATTTGCTTCCAAAGTTGGTAGCTGTAGAGCTTATATAAGGAATTTTTATGCCAAAATCATTTCATTCGTTGCAAAGTCTTGGTTGGTTGAGGTCTAGTCACTTGTAACTTTCTCCTAATCACTTCAGAAGTCTCTTGTAGTCGCCACAACTCGCTGAGAGATGGCTTCTCCGCGTACAAAACGCAAATTAAACTTTATTCGTGCATTAGACGAAAACCAAGTGAGTTATAACTTTGAGGATTAGTATTTTTTCATTTGAAACTTCCTGATGGCTAATGATGAATATCTCGTCCACAGAAATGCTTCGAGTGTGGTACACTGAATCCTCAATGGGCTTCAGTGACCTACGGCATTTGGATTTGCCTTGACTGTTCTGGCGTTCACCGCAGCCTTGGAGTTCATCTCTCTTTTGTACGCTCTGTTACCATGGATAAATGGAAAGACATAGAAATAGAAAAAATGATGGTAAGGCTTTTAATATTATATGTTATTGTAACAACATTGTCTTTGTCCCAGTCTTTCCTATAACTTCACAATGAGGAACTCTACTTCTAGTATATTGTGACTGTTACATATTTGTTTTTTCGATGTTGTGGTGCACCTGTTGACATCATTGTAATGAAAGAAATACATTTGATTTGTTTTGAACATCTTAGCTAAATCTATTATACAATTTCAAAGTAGCTTTCATCAATGCCTTTAATATATATATTATATATTATTCATCTATGTGGTAACTGAAAATAACAAATAAAGAATGATTATCTAAATTACAATTTTTTTCACAGTAATACACTTTTTATATTCCTTGGATCTTATAAGTATTAAAAATGAGATTTGTTTCTTATTTCTGCTGAAACTGATATGTGGCCTAAAACCTGTTCTAGGTTTAATCCTATGTTAATATTTTGGATTTTTTATATAAATGGTTAATAATACATAGTGCAAATAAAAATAAAAAACAGAAAATTAATTATTTTCCCTATACATTTTGCCAGTCTACCTTAACTACATAGAGGTCGCTTTTCAAGGAATATTTTTTTAAACTTATACAGATACGGGTCGACATCATCTTTAAATTTTATATGTCTATTATTTTATGAAGGGGAGGGGGTTTGGTCAATATGTGAAATCAAAATTATGATACACCTCGCTGTCCCTGCAACTTTATTCCCTTTAGTATTAAAAGTTATTTTTCTACCACTTAGGGAGGACTCTTTTTTTTGGATGAAACCTATTCATTATGCTTCTCTGTTCCTCATCCACCCACTCATCCATCATACCTCAATAATTGGACTATTAAATGAAAATAAGAATTTTATAAAACTGAGTTGCCAAGATTGGCACCTTCAATGAAACAGATAAGCCGTTTGAGGGAATCTTCTACAAATTATCACTAATATGTCAGGATTGAAGCTGTGCGTTCTGTCTGTTTTTTAACCAATGTTCTACTGTTAAAGTAATCTTATGTATAGGTTCTTCTCGGACAACTACCTAGCGACACTACAAGCATAATGTTTACTTTGACTTTGATGCCACATTTTTATTCTATTGAGATGCGTTAGCTAAGTATGTAATTTTATATTTATTATAACATTTAGATGTCAGGGTATTATAACTTTGAGGGGTGTCAGGGCAATTACTCATACTAGAATTGAAGGTAATGATTAAAAAAATATATAGTTTGATCTCTGAGCGTTTTCGTGTTCATATTTGATACGGTATTATGCCGGAAGCGAATGTGGCTAGCGTAACTTTTTTTATTATTATCTATTAACGAAATTAAATACAGTTAATGTTGAGAGAAATGTAAAAACGGACTAATGAGAGACAGCTCCTTTAGTCTAGTTCTTTTTCTGCAATCGTTAGCGTAAGGAGATAACAAAAAAAGTGTAAGATGACATTTTAGATATTAAATTGACTGCATATCTGCACAGTAAATCTCGTAAATATATTAAATGTAAACACAAAATTAATATCTATTTTATTGTTCGATAGTAAAGATGCGATATTTTTAACACGCTCTAATAGGGGGATTTGTTTGGGGAAATGTTTAGAATCTTATTCCATACATTTTTCATTGGTATATTACTCATTTCAGTTGCATTTAGTTTGTTTTTTCTTTGGTAATATACGTTTATAATGTTTTTATGAGCGCTTATTTTGAGTAGTTGTATGATGCAAGTGATCGATCCAGCTCTCTCCTACCCGGGCCAATTAGTTCGGTCGCCCTGGCTACCAAGTTATAATGAGGGTTTTTTTAGGTACGCCGTGTCTCGTGCAAGAATACCGTCATAAAATATTTCGGTTTAAAATATTCTATTTTCTAACATCATGTAGGCGTAAAGGGCATCTTATAAAACGAACCAGAGGGGGCTTAGTTTGCTTACGTCTATCGAAGATTCTAGAAAAATATCTGAGTAAACATTCAATACTCCGCGCTGGGTAGACAACCCACTTACTTTACTGGGAAAAGTAACTTCTATATTTAAGTAAAGTGCTACTTGTAAAATCGAAGATTATATTCCCTAGGAATTTTCCTTCGTAGACGAAAAGCTACTTGTGTAATAATTATAGGGAAAATAAAACAATGTATTTTATTGAAGCCTTCTCGAAATAAAGGATTTGTTTGAAGAGTATCGGAAACAATATTTTTGATGATATCGATTCTCGGTACAGTGTTTTCGCAATTAAGTAATATTTGAAAATATTAGAATATTTATATTTTAATAAAACTGTTTAGTATTGTACAATCGATTCTGCAATGAAGGTTTAGGTTGAAGCATTATCAAAATTTAATATCATTTCCTTTTTAACCTTATTAGGACGTGACAGTATATGAAATAATTTTTTTTTTATCCATTGACAAAGTACCAGTTTTCGTATGCTAATGATTGAATACATGTTAATAACGAATCAGAAGATTTTATGAAATCAGATTTTCACTGAAAGACGTAGATGGATGGATAGACGTGGACGAGTATTAAATGCAATTGTTACTGGTTACCTTACGACAAATGATGAATAACAATATGAGAAAAAAATATTAGGTTACTTTGATGTCAGTCTTGGATTTGATATACAAAATCAAAAATCTTTACTCAATGTAGGCCCTGAAAAGGCGCTTATGAACGTCATACTACTACTGGTTAAGTATGTAATTTTTAAATATATGGCTAGCATTTTAATACAATCACTGATAATGGTAATATAATAAGAAACTATAACCCAAAAAGTATCATGGCTTTCTAGACCAGTTTCAAACATACATCGATAGGTTCTCTTAATTTAATTTTGACCTTTAATATTGTCGCTGATGCTGTTGACGCCTCTCCAGCTAAATTTACATATGCATATTTAGAAACGCGATAAACCGAAGAAGAACTAAGACTATGACCTTAGTGGTCGTTCTTTTACTCTATCGTCCCCTACAAACTATTCTTGCTACTTAACCAGAAGTTCTCTACCATCTTAAGGTCACATCATCATAATCATTGTTCACTGGTTAGGTCTAGTAGGTTTTCAGATTCTTCTAACTCGAAAGTTAAGTTTACCGAAAAGCATGTATAATAAGTACATATAAGTGAAAGTTTGAATATATGTAATTAGTAACATTTCAACCGACATTCAACAAATACACTGTAATAAAAAAATATTGCAGCGTAATAGTGAGGCTGAATCTACGTTTTCAAGCGGTGATACCTCAGTGGTAGCGTATACGGATGCCGCGTCAAAGGATATAAGTTCGAATCCCTGCAATGAGTTTGAGCTTTTGGTGAAGGAAAACATCGTGATGAAATCATAGCCTGGTGCTAAGGCTTTTTCTAATGCCCGCCTGGCTAGCTACCACCCTTAAGTTGAAAAACTGCCACCAAATACTTATAGGTGTGTATACCAATAGTTGCATTTAAGAGCCAGTCCTTACACAGGCTTAACGTATTCACAGCTTGAGCTATTTCGTCACTTAACATCAGGTGAGATTGTAGTCATAACGCTATAGCATGTAAACTATTTAAAAAAAAAATAGTACCGTAGGTTTAGGTACTGAATTATCTGTTGCAAAACGTTTTTGCCGAGCGGTTGGAAGTTTGTATTTTATTTTCGAGACAACCCTCGCGCCTCTTTTGAGCCTCTGTGTCGCGGGGGCTTCAAAAGCACACAAGGAAAACTCGCACCCACACGCGAAGCAGTTATTTGTAGATATCAAAAATGTCTATTCAGTGTGGGTTTAAAGCAACAGCCCCTCAGTGCCGCGGCCAACAATGTAGTGAAATGAATGAAATGAATTCAATGAGCGGATATTATTTTTATTAAATAGCTTTTGAAATTCCTCTGAAAGGTTGTCACCATGTTCGGTCGAGTGCGTGTACTGGCTGTATTAGTTCAGGTGTCTCGAGCCGTTCTGCTCTATGTGCAAACGTGACAAAAACCAAATGAAGTAATTGAAGTCACTAGTAGAGGTACACCGCGACTTTATTCTGTACTAACCAGTCCCGGGAGATGTGGTCGTGACCCATTCCAGTGGTCAGTAACTAAATAAATAAACTGTACTATAAGTACGTCCATCTCGTTCAGAGATAGCATGGAAATCGTCTACATATAAAATACAGATACCTTCGTGTCAATTTACATGGTGGTGTATCGATCGGTGTTGTAGTTTAGCGTTTTATCCCATATCCCACAGATACCTTTTCGTTTATTGGGATAATCGGTATCCTGTATGTTGATCAATATTATTCTATTATTCGCTATATATTTTTTACATTTTGCTTAAATCCCGCTAGAGCCTGTAGAAAACAAATTAAAAAAAAAACCTTGTCTCTTTATCGGTGATAATTTATATTTTTTTAAACGTATTGAATGTGCACATTCGGCTCCGTTATAGTTTTATTGTATGTATAGAATGCAGGGAATTTGAGGCTGAGGTCAGAGTTCATTTAGATTTACACTTTTTTAACTTTCGCGTATTGTATGCATTATAATATAGAAATTAAATAGGGTCCAAAAAAAAAATTATTAAAAAGTGAGTCGCGTTTTAGACCCGTATTTATTTTGTATATTATAATTCATTTAGATTAGCTCTAATTCTATTGATGTTGTGCGTTTATCTATGTACATGTAACGTGACGTGTTTTAATGATTCTCTATTCACTATTAATTTTGTTTCATTTACGTTAAAACAGCATTAATACCTATAGCTATAAGCGATGCCTGCGACTTCGTTTTAAAATTGATTTAATATTTTTACCCGTTTTTGTAACTTTTTCAATTGGACCTTTGCTCTTATTAGTGGTGTGATATTTAATAGCCTAAAAGCCTTCCGCACTGATTACTGTATCAAATACAAAAATTATATTTCGGAAACCCGACTGATAGTTCCTAACATTAGCCCGTTGAAAAATACATTTCCGTTCTTATTTCTTATTAAAGAAATATATTAAGATTAATTTTGATAGCTGTTGATAATGTATTAGGTCGTGCCGTGACATTTTTGTTGGCAATCGTAGAGGGTAAAATTAAAAAATGATGTAGTCGAGTATTAGGTGTCGAAATATGTTAATTATTATTCATGTTTTTATAATTCATCTGTCTATTCAATAATTTTCGTTTGCAAATAATAATTTGCAAATGGTATGCAAATCATTAATTATCCTAATAGTTCCTATGCTATATACTGAACGGCAAACAAATAAGTAATTTAAGCATACTATCGTTTATAGGAACTTTCCAAAGATTATGACTTGAGGTTAGTCATATCACTAATAGAAAGAACATATTTTGCTCTTCGTTTATTAAAGAAATAATTTTGTGAAAAATTATAGATATTAGTAAACCAGTATAACTTAGGTCTTGTTTAGGACAGGATTTCTTTTACACCGCTGATAATAAAAGTCTTTGTTCCTTTACTCTTGTTCGTAGATAGTATCTAGTGACATCACAAAACAAAGCACTATGGCCGCTAGCTTTTTCACGCTGGATTTAAAAGATAATATCTTATTGCAAAAAACGATTTCATAATATTAGAATATTAATTATCAAGACTTTTTATTCTGTATTTTTATACTTGGGTTTCAGTCACAAATTGACCATGAAACACCAGTTATTACTTCTGAAGTATAGTATACGTCTTTCATTTTATTATCAACTTTGTCTTCAATTCTACACATAACCAGTCTGTAAAATTCTCTAGCTTCTCTGGATGTCGGGGAAGTAAGGATGCTAGAGGCTTATAGTTAGTAGCACAAGTTTATTGTTAGCAGAGAAAAAATTAAGCCATATTTCAAACGAAGTGATTCGTTTTCTCCTTACAATACAATACTCCTGTACAATAAATAATTCAACGGATTTGTTAGGCGCTTAGTTTGTTTTCGGTTTTTTTTTTGTTTGAATAGTAAAATATTATAATCAGTATCGTGAGTGTATGACACTGTAAAATATCATTTTTTATCTCTTCTAGTTCCTTTACTGCCATATATCTTACTGGGTATTATGTAGCCGCTCTTTTGCGGGGAACAAATTAAGTTAGTGGCGACTAATGGCTGTAGTTCCCGTGCGCTGGTTCTATCGTACGCTCCTCGCCTGTTTAATTAGGTTGTAATATGCATTTCCTGGCGATACCGCCTATGTCACAGTATAACTCAATTTTCCATCAAATGCATTGACGTTAGACGGAAGAGCATAGATAAATGATTTATAATGTACTTTTATAACTTCTTTTGTTTTTGTTTATATTTCTAAAGGATGGATAAAATATTTCAAATTATGCTGGCTAGTTAAGTAATTAAAAAAGATAATATATGCAGATCGAGTTTCTAGCTGGGTCTCCTCGATCATTGGGTTATTTTCCGAACCCGTGGTAGTTTTGACGTTCATAAGCACATTTCAGAGCCTAAATTGAATAAAGCTTTTGATTTGATTACAGTGTACAATACATTGCTCTTATTTTAGATAGTTTGTCAATAATATAGTCTGTCTGACCTTAACTTATATGAAAGTTAAGTTGCTTGGTAGCCATCCTAAATAGTAAAATGAGACTAAAAATTGAGGGTAGCGAATATTCGTCTATCGGTTTTCTACGTTGCATTATTATTCCGGTGCGCGTGGATGTATGTACGCATAGCTATAGGATATCACAACAACATCGACGTCAACAAATCCATACATTTTCTGGTCACAACTATCGTTGTCCTATATTATATGTATATTCATTACCTTCCGGTAACCACAATAGTATTTTAAAATAATGTAAATAATAATAAATTTAAATAATAAAATATGTGCTACACCGTGTTACACAAAATTTACGATGCAAAAACTGTGCCTACTTTCTAGATAGTAGCTATCCAGTGACGAGTGTCACTCTATCATGCCTGCTTGCGAGCTTTTTGTCGGGCCAATTTACACTGGCTGATCAAATATAGACATTACAATAAGATACTATGATGGATTATCTCCACGTTGGTCAGGAGGCTGTCCCGTACCGCAGTGCTTTTTTTATATTTTATAGGTTTAGCTTTATCGACGCAATCTCACCTGATATTAAGTGATAAAGTGGCCCAAGATGGAGAAATCACTAAGCCTTGTGCATGAATTAGTGGATGAATTGACCTTACATGATATCAATTTAAGTATTAAATCTGAAATCATATTCGAGAAAAATGGTTTTAACGGAAAAACGGATGGATTAATTTAACGTATTTCTCCAAAACTTAGAAAAGCTAAATTTCGTGAACGACCGGCATGATATAAATACTTAAAATCGTGACATACTGGTCACCCTCTGTTTTAGACTCAGTAAAACTATTAACATTTTTAGGTAAAATTCAGTAAATTCAGTAAAACTATTAATAGTGTTAGGTTTTACAATAAAGTCCAAAGCACATTACCGAATTGCCGGATAGTCAGTTCAAGAACCATGTCCAATGGATTTTGATGTCAATAAGGTGGATCAATGTGTGATCGATGGTGATGTCTGGAATATACACCCCTCTCTGTATATTCGCTGATAACTACTGTAAATAAACCCAGTGAAACATAATTAAAAAAAATGTACCTAAAAAAGATCGAGATGCAGATCGAGTTTCTTGCCGGTTCTTCTCGATAGCTATTATTTTTCTAACATTCCTTTAGCATTTTCCAAACTAAACATTTTTGATTTGATTTGAAACAGATTCTATGAGTTCAGTTTTATCCTTATAGGTTCCAAAAGCCTAAAAAGTATAAAACTTATAACTTTTTATTCAGAACAGTAGTTAAGCGATGCTGTACGATCATTGCATTGATATTGAAATAGTTCAAGATATTGTGCGTAATTTTTCAATTAGGCTACTGCTGTACACTTCTTGATTATCAAAGATGTTGCATATGTCCATTGTTGTTGAATCACACGTTAAACATATAGTTTTATTACGTCGTACCATTGACATTTTAATGTTAAAATATGAACAAAATAGCGGCCAATGTTAAGGCTTTCCAAGTAATGATCTGTCAGTGCAGTTGAACTTATTAATAGCAGATCTACGCATTTCATCTAAAACAATAGATTGGAGGGATGTTGGTAAACGTGACTACAATTTCAGACAGCGGGTATTTATTTATGTGTAGGTACGATCAGGATTTGATACCTACCTAGCTATTATGACTAACGATATGCTTTAGTACCGCTGCATTATACAATCTCAAAGTTTTGACGACTCTCGAGTGATAGTTTATCACATACTGCCGTTCGTTGAAATCCCTGGAGCGGAGTTCTGATCTGGGAAAATTGTAAATCTGGTTTCTTAGAACACTTCTTCCTATAAAACGAATCTTTATTCGTTGGTATGTTTTAGTTGCGGCTTAGTTTTTATACTTATTTATATTAATATTATTAAGCGGAGAAGTTTGTATGTTTGAACACGCTAACCTAAGGAACTACCGGTCGGATTAAAAAAAAAAAAACTGTGTTTCGCAGAGTAATCATTTAGGAAGGCTTCATGATATATAATGTAACGCTACCACCAACAGAAGCAAAGCTGTATTTAAAAAAGTTTCAAAACGGGCAAATCGATTATAAATTTCTTTGTTACACGCGATCTAGGTCACATTCACAGCTATTTCAGTGATATGATGTTAACAACAAAATCGTATTAAACAAGACTATTCGGCAAAATAAATGCCAAAGTACAATGCAATATAGGTTCTAATTAATCTTTGTGAGGTGGTAGAGATGGCAATAGGGTCGCGACCGCCAAACATCTGCCATAATGACAGGCTCAGAAAATCCTGTTCCGCAACCAGTCGGTGTATATCTAGAAATCAAGAGGCTTAATTCTTCTTAGGTTTTTTCTCGATTCACGATCGGCTTCGGGATATACTGCTGAGAGGTCTGCAAGCTGCAATGATAGTGAATTCGAATTTAGAAGATGGTCGTTCTTTTATTGTACTTTATATTTGTGGTATTATGGCCACAATCTCATCTGATGTGATGTGGTGATGTCGCCCAAATTGATGAATACGCTATGCCTGGCAGATTTTCAACTTGAGAGTGGTGGCTAGTTGAGCCGACATTAGAAAAAACTTAACCAATATGCTATAGTTTCATCACGATGATTTCTTTTTCCGAATGCTCATTGTCAGTTTTCGAACTCACGTCCAATTAGGTGGTGTCCACGTTGTGTGCCGCTAGCACTGAGCCATCATTGCTTTATATTGTGCTTTTCATCAGGTACAGTGCAGTCTTTGTTCCGTGTTACGATAGAAAAAAAAATTAAAAACGTTTGAAGTTATTTTGGTTTTAATTTCAATAATTTATTTGTCCACTATGTGTACTATTGACTTGTATTGACTATTTTGAACATTCGTCTAAGTATGTTTATTAGTGTATTTATGAGAGAAATTAATATTTATTTAGGTTTTGAAGCGATAATAGCTTAGTTAGTAGTGTATACGTACTCCGCGTCAACGGACGTGAGGTCGATCCTTGCAATCAGCTTCGGTGAAGAAAATATTGTGATGAAACCATAGCATGGTAGGGCTGTTTCTAATGCTGGCTTGTTACCACCCTCATGTTGAGAGTCTATTGCCAGATACCTATATATATGTTCCGACAGTTGCATTTTAGAGCTAGTCCCTTTTCTAGGTTTAGCCAGTCCACTATCTAAGGGTATATCATCACTTAACGTTAAGTGACGATATACCCTTTAAAACGTTTAAAATGAAACATCACGCACAATGTCTTGAATTTACAATGTCACTATATACAAATAAGCGTAGTTTATTCCTACAATAATTACAAGAGCAAACATATCTGTTGTCCAATTCGATATCTCTGATATTAAGGTTATGTCTATGCTATTATGTTTGCGGATGTATGAAGCGGAATGCCTTCCCGCTGCAGGATATTATCAAGTAAGAAATAAACGTCAGCCTCTCCCATCAAATCCGGTTTACGCCTCTGTAAATTGCCAGTAAAGACATATATGTAATAAATATAAATATATAAATATAACAACGATAAGCGTTTACTTTGGCATGAATAAAGAAGTTTATAAAATCTTATCTTTGTCTTATCTACAAGATTTAGATGAGTGCAATTTATTTCATATAATATAGTCTAATACTCTTGGGCCAATTGTACCGCTGGATCTTATACTGCCAATGGCGAGGAAAAGAGGTCTTTCTGCATGTGGCCGACCTCCGTGGTCCTTCCACTCGGCTTAGCTGGCCCATAATCTTGGTCCACATCGTCACTTAACAGCAGGTGATGTTGTGGCCATAACGCTAAATCTATAAAGTATTTAAAAAAAAGCTTACCTGGTGTGTCCTGTAATATAGTTCATTGTGTTCCAAACCGTTGATACCATAAGTTTATATAGTAAAGTCGCTTTCTCATAATCTTAAGTAGAGAAATTCTAAATTCTAATTTGTGTTTGAAATAAATTTACAAAAAATAATTATTATAAACAAAAACAATGTCATCGTTATAATTAGTTAGATAAAACTTAGACTTTTAATATTATTTTATAGGAAAGCATCCACGTTGAGGAGTCTGTTCCTTCAATTAATTAGCACTCAAAGCCTTTAAATTTTAAATAATTACAAGTATTAATTTTTTATTTTAAAGTAAGTGGATAATGTGAAAAAGTATTTCCATATCTTTTCTCTAAATCATTAATTTCAATCGTCGAAATTCAGAATCGTTTGCGATAGATTTTTGTTTAATACTCTACGTTCTGTTATTTAATTATCTTGTGAATAATTTATATATAATTGCCTAACCAACAGCAATGTTAATGTTTCTTCCGTATATTTCCATAAAACGACAACGAACAAGCCTTAAAAATGTTTTAGAAAGTGAATTCTTATAAATTTCCTTTCCTTATTGGAAGTTTCCCCGTGTACGTCATAAGTTTAAAATAAATCATATTTTTGACGTAAACGACCCACCCACAAAAGGGTATTGTTTACTGGAGAGAATAAGCTTGCTGCACTATAAGGCATCTGTTTACAGATAGAAAATCTATTTACAGAACGAGACGGGCTTTATGTTTTACACAAAGAAAATGGTTACAAGATTTACTAAAGAGGCTTTACAGAATTTTAAATGGTAGCTTATAACTATTCACCGCAAACATATCAACTATCTACATCTTCTATACCATTTCTTTTTTTTTCCATTTATTCCCTATTAGGGAAGTATTGATTATTTTATATTTCGATATCTTCATATAGTACAATCAACAAAACATGACGAACGTCGAGAGATAAGAAATCCTACATGGGCTCCTGCTACGGCTTTATCATCATATGTCGAGCACTATCTAAAAGTTTAACTATAACTTACGTGCAATATTTTGCTCTTTTACACATTAGAGGCATTCACGAATCTCATTAGCATTGCTCTCGTACGCTTTGTGCTCAATAAGCACCTACTTTAACAATTCCTATCGGATTTATGATCCATTTTTCGGTATTCGGCTAGGTACATTTCTATTTTTCGTTCGTTTTAATGAAACTACTTTTCGCATTGTTAGTAACTTTAATATTTTTGAAATACTTTGAGCACCTTATGTTGCCTGAGTCAGCCTCCGATAAATGCGACACCGCAACTGGGAATTATAGCAGTGTATTGCGATCGTCGAGTTTGGAATTAGCCGCCAAGATTATGCCCAATAACGTAGCTTTTTTCTACAGCTTATGGGCCAGAAATCCATCTGAATACCTTGAACCTTGTTTGCGCGGCTCCTAGATGTAATTTGCCTATTCCAATTACAATACGCGGCTCGCATTTTATCTACAGCACCAGCGCATTCGTGAATGTACTTAGGACGGTTTTTGCGATTACAGATGATCTCCGAGGAAAGGATATATAATAAATTACCGCAATTGTGTTTACGCCGTCAATGGTGTTGCCAATCACAGATCGATTTTTCTTATGAAAATTGCTCTAACGAAGGGACAGATCCAAAATATTCCCGTATACCGTCGCAATTTGCTAACAAGCAGTGATAAAACATTGCTCTTCAAGCATTGGTCCTCACATCCGGGAAGGCTGAGTGCACGGTATAGCTGTCATAGCCAGGCATTAGTTCGATGTGTTTATTGAGGCTCCTACTGATATTTCGTGGCTAGTTTATTTTTTATTTTTCATCTAAGTTACTATGAACTATTTAAAAGTTAACTTTTAAAGTTAAATTTTAAACTATTTTAAATTATATAAAGAACTATTTAAAATAGCTTGGTAGTAAGCATAGTACAATAAAAATCCAATGGTTATCGACAATAGCTCGACAAGTTATTGGCAGTTGTTATGTTTGTGATCCTTGGCGGCTAGATCGGCTTGATGCCGAAACGCGATGAACCAAAATCAAGTCAATATTACAAGTTTATTAGCATGGTGCATGATACTCGTAGCCGATTCGGTTATATATACTCAATCATTTTACAAATCAGGCCTCGATACCATCCACAGGTAATTCGCATCGCGAAGTATTCATACATTACTTACTGTGAGCATAGATTTTACAGCTGCACCGGACCGTTACCTCACCAAACGAATAGTTTAGATTGAAGCGACAGTTTTTAAAATTTATTTGAATTTATCTATACCATCTTTTTTCTAAAAACATGTATAAAACTTGCACATGTCCTCGTATAATTTTCATTGTAATAGTATCCTTCAAATCCAGACTCCACTAGGTATCACGAGCTCATACAACTTTATTATGTCGTAAAGTTATAGTTTCTACAGGTGCCAATGGTAGATGGCGACTGATAGCAGTTTTGTCGTTTAAATAATACCTCAACATTATATATTTATTAACAGCATCCAGTGTTTTGTGTGTTACTTGTGATCTCATGCCAATAATCATATCTTTGATTCAGGTGGGCGGGAATTCAAAAGCAAGAGAGTTCTTCGAGGAGCAACCCGACTATAAACCTGACATGAACATAGTTCAAAAATACAACACCAAGGCAGCCTCTGCGTACCGGCAAAAGGTAAGAGCAAGTTGAAATATTTTGAATTCCTTATTTTATCAAACTTGTGTTTCTTAAGGCAGTAATAACATTTCTTTTAAGTTGAACTGTTTAAAAAAACATATTATGTTATTTTAAAAATAAATATGAGGATTCAGATTTACGTCGGTGTATGTACTGGTTATAAGAATATAGTAGATGTCTCCAGCCAACTACCTATGTAGTATACTGTATGATTTTGTATTTAGTGCGTAAATTTATGAATATTTAACCAAATATACGTGGATAAAGAAATAAATAGAGGCTCAAGGTAAAACGCATTCCAAATAAATCGTTTAGTTTGTAAAAACAAGAGATTACTAGATGATATGATTTCACATTGTTACATTTAAAAGCTCAGTTTTTATGTTTATATTTAAATATTATAACATAAATAAAAATTCGTGAGCCTAGTACAAGCGCGTAGGTGTTAACGAAATTCGCTACCGTCCAATTATGCAAATTCTATATTTTATTACGTCTTAAAAGTACAAAGGTCAAAAGGGTAAGCACTACGCTACACAATAGATATCCAATTGAAATGGCTATTGTGCTCTCTACATACTTGAGACGTTGACAAGAGAAGTTCAAGTTGTAGTACGTATCCTTGAGTTATATAAGGGGCATGATATGATACGAGATATGAACTGCAATGATTGGTTTTTAACCAATTTATTTTATCCAAATGGACTATTGTAATGAACGTAGAGTATTTCACTCTAGCTTCATTCACTTATAATAATAATAATTTACTTACACTAATAAATAGTTACCTGTAGCAGAGAGGATAAAACCGAGCAGTGTCCGAGACTTGCGACTCGGATGTAGGTTTAAGAGGCCCTTTGTCGACGTACGTCAAAACTCACCTTCACCGCTCGTGTTTCTCTCTCTATTCAGTACTATTCATTCTCGATAATAATTCACGCCAAGTTCACGACAACATAAATGTCAAAAATATCATATTATTATTTATATCTTTTTAGAAGTGACTTGGAGGTGGGTAGTTTATAATACCAATTACTATATAAGTACGAAGCGAGCGCGGCTATGAGTAGAGGCTGAGTGCCCTCAGCATTCGCCCTCAAAAAGTCCTGCCAAGCTGTGAAAGCCCTTCCGCCTAATAGCGTAAGTCCTAAAAAAAAAATAGCGGCTATGAGTTCATTCTAAGCGAGCCACTCGAGGCTTATTCAGTGTACAAAAAGTCCTGCCAAGCTGTGAAAGCCCTTCCGGCTAATAGCGTAAGTCCTAAAAAAAATAGCGGCTATGAGTTCATTCTAAGCGAGCCACTCGAGGCGTATTCAGTGTACGTAGCTGGAACGTCACCGAAGACACGCGATATTTATATTTTTAAGCTACTCCTCTCCTTATTGCTAACAATATTATTATTGCATTATTTTATTTCATAAAGAAAACCCGAAAGTTTTCTATTACCTTACTATTTCTGTTGTTAAGCGTCATACAATTTTATAGAATTAGGGTAGTTAATAACACCGATTACTATATAAGTGCGATGGGAGCGCGGCTATGGGTCCCGTCGGATTGAGCGCCCTCCTCGCTCGCCCATAAAGTCGAGTGAAGCTGTTTAAGTCTTTAGGCTAAGAGTGTAAGTTCTTACGGAGAAATATAGCGGCTGTGGGTGCTGTGTAAGCGAAGCACTCGAGACGGCGACATGATCGAAGTTACGTGAAATTTATATTTTTCTATTATTAACACCGTTTTCATATTTTTAGTGTCTATCTTTGTAATCATTATTGGGAATGATATATTCGTGACTTTGGTCGTTGTAATTTTATTCCTTCGTTGGAAATAATTAGATCATTCAGTAGAAACGTGCCACTGGTTCATTCGGAACGTACATATTTAGATTTCATCGCTGTTCTTTTTTATCTCGTCTTATCGCATACCCTTTGTGTAACATGCGAGTTTACTATGATGATGGAGATGGAAATGATCAAATTATTAATTTATTCATGAATTCATGAAATTAATTATATCCTAATAATAATATAATAAATACATTATTTGCATACATCAATTTGGTTTAAAGCCAATTATTACAGTTCCTACGGAGAAGAAATAAAAAAATGTATTGTTAGTAAAATTATCTTTATTATACAACATTTCTGATACATTTATAAAACAGTTTCGTACATATCAATATTTGGTTGTATGTCCTATGGCAGTAATGACAGCTCGACACCTCTTCGGCATTGAAGTGACCAATTTTGTACAAGTTTCTTCACAAATTTTCTCCCATTCTTATCTCCCTTGGGAGTCTCCCGCGATATATCGTAGCCAGCGTTATGTAGCGTCTTTTTATAGTATAGCGGCGGCTTGGAGCGCTATGTCACGTAATCAACAAATATTCGTTGAAGTACTTTTAATCATAATTCGTTGATGTACTGTTATTGTATTTTCTACCTGTATAATATTTCCGCCGATATATTTTATAACAAGATAGCGCAGTGAGTGCTGTTCCTGATACTAAAAGAACAAACGCGACTGTCGAGGCATTGGTAATTGAATGCCAGTCCTCGCTTTCTGCGTAATTATTTCATCCCATTTAAATATGCCAAACTCATGGATTATCTCTGTTTTAGTTTTTTTGTCTAAAATTTTCAAATAAATAATTTCAATGAATGGTTCGTTGAAGCATTCACTGAACTTGCATATAGTAATATTGATAATTGTTTGTCTATTGTCATCTTTGAAATCGGTCTTCTAACGTCTTCGAAGAGAAGAATAATCTGCTAGCGGTATCGATGCCAGTCTAGATATCTCTACTAATATTATAAATGTGAATGTAAGTTTGTTTGTTACGCTTTCACGCGAAAACTACTTAATCGATCATCATGAAACTGTGTACCTACATTCTTGGAGTTGTTAGAAGTAACATAGGATACTTTTTATTGAAAAAAAAAAACTGAGTTAATGGCTACAATGCGAGCGAGGCCGCGGGTAAAAGCTAGTATACTCTATATATATATTATTTATTCTATAAGTCGACCTTACATTTCATCTTCATATCATTATTTATTGGTCTAAAATTTGGTGTTTTCAAGTAAAAATTATAGTGTTAATATTTCAAATTACATGTTATTTATTACATTAGGTATCGCTATTGCTTTGTTATAACAGATTATATTGATTTTTGGACAATAAAATACAGATCGTCTAAATTGTTAATTAAATATGAATTGTTTGCATAGAGTCTTTGGTTTAGGTGCTCACAATAGCGAACGCTAAAACTCGATAGATTTTAACGTTTCCATTATTTCTTAAACGTGAAAAGAAACTATTACTGTTTTTAATTATATCTTTACCGAATCCTCGGATATTTGACTATCTATGTATAACATAGGACTGAGTGCTCGGTATTTTTTTTCGAACTGACTAACGCTATTCACTTTGTACTTTACCGTGCTTTCTGTTGAGCGTAAAGTCACTTAGCTGAAATGTTACCCGGCGCATGCGAAACCATTATGCCGTCCGTACGACTCCATGAACTTGATATTTCATATGATACTGTATGGCTGAAATTTTTATTGTGTTTTTTTAATTTTTATAGTAAAGGCTTAGCGTTATGGCCATAATCTCACCTGTTCTTAAGTGACGATACGGCCCACGTTGGTAGACACGCTAAACCTTAGGAGCCAGTCTTTCCACTGAGCCTAGCGTGTCACTAGGCTTAGCGATTTTATTTACATAAAAATATTATTGATCCACACCGGCTTTCGACGGGTAGTTAAATTAATCATAGATGATAGACATATAGCGTTGTTACACGTAACAGATATTTTTAAGGGAAATATTATACTATACATTGTTTTCACATAACTTTATTGGTTCAAGCAGTGCACGCCAGTGAAACTTCCAGTCGGTATACATTTTCCGCCTTCTTCAACAATCATCGTCATATTTTAGCTAATATACAAACAATCAAATTATATAGCTATACCTTCCGCATCAATCACTCCGTCTGTTGGTAAAACTGCATGAAAATCCGTTCAGTAGTTTTCGAGTTTATGGCGAACAGACAGACAGACCCGGCGGGGGATTTTGTATTATACTATGTGGTGATATCTCGAGAGTTCGCGTGTTCGTCTGAACTTTATTTGATTTAGGCCGGGGATTATTTATTACCAGATTGCTGCCTTAGCAGAAGGGAAGTCTTGGAGTCCCTCGGATTACAAGCCGGAGCCGATAGAGAAAGAGCCGCAGTCGCGCGACTTCCCGTCAGCCGAGAGCATCTATCCGAGCAGCGGCTCTGATAACAACATCAGCTACCAGTAAGCGCTAAACCATTCATTACAATTATTCCTATACTGATTTATTCATCTAGAACCAAATTTATATTAAAAAAGAAACTAGCTGTGTCCCGTGGAACTAAATATTATTTAATATATTTTCACCCCTTTTTGTAACTTCTTTCAATACAGGTTTGCTGTTGTTGGTGGTAGCGTGATGTTAAATATCCTAAAACAGGGGTCCTCAAAGTGTGCGCCGCGGCGCCCTGGTGCGCCATAAACAATGAAGAAGGGTGCCGTGAAGCGATTCTCTTTACCATTCTCGTATCAATCTCGTTGCTCGCGTGAATATTGATTTTGTTCAAATCGGATGATGCAATAAAAAGTTTCATACAAAGTTTATCCTTCTTTTTGCCACACTTCCATTACGTTTTTTACCAGAAAATTTGCCTATCGCCGTCTCAAAGGTCCCATCTATCTCTGCCAAAATTCATCGTAATCGATTCAGCGGTTTAGGTGTGAAAGCGTGACAACCAAACTCACTTTCGCATTTGTAATATTAGTAAGGATATAAATATAGATATAACAAACTTGATTTTGTTAGATAAGTTGTGAAATAATATGTGAGAAAGTACGTTTTTTATACATTATGGGTTTAGTGTTATGGCTACAATCTTACCTAAACTAAGTGACGATGCGGCCCAAGATGGTGGATACTATAAGCGACACTACCACTAAGACGAAGACACTACCGACTGAGCTATTACCACTTGAAATTTGTACGTTGCAGTAGCGAGTATGGCAGCAGCCGTTACACCGGCTTCGGCAACACGCCCAGCCAGTCGCAGTCGACACCCATGACTCCGATACACAGCGGCAACGAAATCGTCGACAACACGATCGCCACTCTCGCCTCGGTAAAATATATTATTAATATCAATATTATCCGTACCGTTTATTCGCGTCGTACTAAAAGTTATTTTTTTCAGTACCCCATTGACTCACCCCGGCACGTTACTACCTTCTCGCTTAGTGTTTCTACTCTTTCTGCTAGGCCCCTACCGGTTTTAGTGTGATGTTAAATTGCTTATAACCTTTCACAAGACTTAAGCTGTGAAGTGCTAAAATAATTTTTCTAAAAGTGACTCATCTCACTTATCTTTGTTATGTTAGTGTAGATATCTTTTTGAATTGTACTATTTAACATTATATCTAGGGCAGTTACTATATTGTCCTATAATAAATAAAAACATATACTTGTTTGTTATAAGGAATACTTGTTATGGTTAATACGTTACACTTTAATAAATTTGTCGGTACTATAGTTATTGTTGATAGGCAAAAATATTTTTTTACGAATCTTTGGTAAGTTATTTTATTAAAGGGAACATGTGTATTACGACGTTTTTGTATAAAAATTAAGCTCTCGTGACGGCAATGAGCACGGTAGCCATGTTGCCTTTTTATATAATCGTTATTGTAAATAGAAATTAAAAATGTAAAGGGCGACATATTTCAATACTATATTAAATAGCTAATTAATAATACTACAATAATCGTTAAACTATGTGGTCGATTCAGTGTTTACTATATTGTCATCCCATACGTGTTTGTTTTCTGTTTACGCTAATGTTTGTAGAAAAGATAACTTGGCTCCGGGCACTGGTTTACTAAATATTTTCTGGATATTACTAAGTTAGGAAATACATGAATACTATCGACAGCCCAGCACCGTAGTATATTATCCTGTGTATTTATAATTTATATTTATAATATATGCTTCAATACCTTGATAGGCTTAAAATCATGAAAATGTGTATTTATGATAATAACTTGAATTACAGCACGGCAATGTCTATTATGATATCTAAATACCAATATGTATTTCAGTTTAAAGGGCACGGGTTAGCATACGAGTTGTAACCACTAAGTCTTCAGAACTAGAGTCTGTATTGTGTCTCCATGATTCTGAGGCTTATGCGTTGGCCAAAATTACAGCTATATTTTGGATTATGGGATTAATTACATTTGATCGCATATTGTAATAATATAAATTTGGTTTGAAATATTTCACATTTTTAATACAATAAGTAGAAGTATTTATATGTAGGATGTAAGCCTTAAGGCTCTAAAGTAGAAAAGGCCTGTAACATGGAAGCCTAAAGTAGTATTAGAATTTAATAGGTTTAATTAAATAGTTAGTGGCGCATTTTGCCTGGGAGATGAGAGCACAAAATATGGACATACGTATGTATGCAAAAGGTTGTTTATTAATAGTTTATAGCTGTAGCGTTATGGTGATAATCTCACCTGATCTTAAATGACTACGCTAAGCTGATGGAAACACTAAACCCGTGGAGAGACTGGCTCTTAAGTGCAACTACCGGAACACACCTATTGGTATTTAAAGTTGAGAGTGGTAGCCAGACAGGCGGACATTATATAAAACCCTACCACGCAGCTATGGTTTCCTCACGATGTTTTCCTTCACCGAACGCTCAAGTTCTTTGTAGGTGGATTCCGTTCAGTATACACTACCACTGTGCTACCATCGATTCAGAATGAATATGTCTAAATAACACTCTGGTGTCTTTGCACCCCGGTTTGAGCCCACCGCTTTGTGTGGAACAGGGCTGGTCCATGTTCACGTCGTCCGTGAGCAAGGCAGCGCGCTCCGCTACGGAGAACGCCGTGCGCTACGGAGGCATCGCCTCTCAGAAGGTGTCCGACATGGCCTCCACCGTCACCGAGAAGGTATTCCATTATCATTGTTCTCTTATACAATATCATTGGTATATCTAGTATATGAGCAGTGTAAAATGTTTTAAAGTTCTATAGGTTTAGCGTTATGATCACAATCTCATCTGATGTTAAGATGGTCGACACTCTAATTGTAGTGGAGGGACTGGCTGTTAAGTGCAACTGACGCAACACACCTATAGGTATTTGCCGGTGCATTTTCAATTTCTGGTGGTAGGTAGCCGATTGGATATCACGATGTTTTCCTTCATCGAAAGCTTAGTTTCATTCAAGGGTTTTGAACTCCTCACGTCCATTGACGCGGAGTTCGTACATACTAACAACTGAGCTACCATCGCTTTTTATGCAAAGTATTTACACTTATGTGGCGTTTTTAAGTGAATGGTTTATTGGGAAATATATGGTATTGGGTTGATACCCAATATTGTTATATTGGCGTTCAACAAAAATAGAAATAAACGCCTGTTCAGGATGTGGTATTAAAATATTTCGTTCTTTAATATTTTTAGTATATTTATGAACAAATGTACAAATAATAGTGTATCAATGGTAGGTGGTGTATAGTGTACGGTTGAATTAGTTAAGACTAGATTTCGTATCTGTAATGAATTTATGAGTTTTTATATCTTAGGCACTATACATTTTACATACTTATTGTTGTTTTCAATGGGTACAGAAACAATAGAATCCGAGAAGCTATCTCGACATCTGAGATTTTTTTATATACGTCTATAGTGGAGATATATTAAAATAAGTAGGCATTCTAAATTACTGATACAACGTCGATACGCTTAGTCAGTAAACACGTAACTCCTCTCACCTAGTCTTTTGTACATTGTTAAATGACGATGTGCACATGCTGTGCATAGCTACCATCTTCAGTTTGAAAGTTTGTGGCGATGTAAAAAAAGTTTCACTTTATAAATAATAGCGTAGACCATAAGGCCCTATACTATTACAATTATGAGGTCATTTCAACTCTCGCGCTGATGTTAACCCATACATTTATGTTTGTTTCTTAGTCATACGTGTAAAATTTCTTGTTAATTTTGGTTCAGTGTTTTAGTGTAGAATTATTTACCCTTCTTGGTTTTGAGGCCCTAGGCTGAAGCCTAGTTAGCCTGTAAGGAAATCTGGGCCTGGTTAATACCTAAATCGGTTATGGTAGGTGAATAATCGCGGAGGCTGGAGCTCCCTGGGCGGGGTCGCCGACACGCGCCGCTCCAGCAACTCTGGCTCGTACCAGTCCCACACCTACGGAACCATGAAGAACTCCACATCGGAGCCATACTCGCAGTGGTGAGATCTCTTCTTATCCTACATATTTTCTTTTTCTCCACAGTGCAGACTCTTGGTTCGCACCATTTTAATTTAATGTCTAATATAGCTTATACATTTAGTGTCATGGTTGTAATCTCACCTGATGTTAAGTGACGATACGGCCCAAGTTGGTGGAGACACTAAACCTTCCAATTCCAATTTCCACTATCCGCCTGGCTAGCTATTAACCGCCAAATACCTAAAGGTATGTTCCGGCAGTTGCACTTGAGAACCAGTCCTCTCATCGGTTTAACGTGTTCACCAGCTCGGGCCACATTGTCACTTAACATCAGGTGAGATTGTGGACATAACGTTAAACTTTTACTGTAAACAAAAAAACCTGTGGAGGAAATGGCTCCCAAGTGCAACCGTTTTATAAGCAGTATTTACGTTACAATTGAATTTAAAATCACAATGCAACAAACTACACGGGACCAGTTGAAATATAGCTAACTGAACAATATTTACTCGCGAACTTTACGAGTGCGTTAAGAGAAAGGATTCGTATTTTTACTTAGTACTAACTAAATCTACTTTTTAACTTTATATATAATTATTATCTGTACTTACTACAGTAGAACCTCTGTAAGTCGAACATCAAGGGAGCCGCCAAAAAATTCGAGTTGTAGAGTTTTCGACTTATACAGAATGGAGGTTTTGGTGTTTGAAGGGAAAGGAACGAAAAATTTTTTTCGGAATTTGGAGGTTTCAACTTATCGAGATTCGACTTAACGAGGTTCTACTGTATAATTACAAAACTTTTAGTGTGCGGATTTACTTGCTAAAATCCCTTATACATTACTATATTAGATGTAAATGCTCCAGTCAAGCGAAACTTGGCAGCTGTACAATTCCCCGGATCCTCTCGCTTGATGATGCGAATAAAAGTAGTTCGTAATGACTGGTTAGAAGTACGCGACGAACAAGTGTTTTGATTAGGTTGTGATGGTGTTTTCGATGACACAAGCAAATACTATTTACAGGAACGAGCAAACTCAGCCATGGAAGGATTCCGTCGCCGCTCGTAACAACTTGGACACTCGTGACTTGTCCCAGGTGGGGGTGTCCAGCCCCCCGCCGGACATCAAGAACATCACCATCAAGAAGAAGAATGACGAGGAATCTTGGGACTGGCTCAATAAATAAATTTGAACCGGTTAGTTTACAAATATATATATATATATATCTATACTTCTAAACTAATATTATAAAGAGGAAAGATTTGTATGTTTGTAATGAATAAACACAAAAACTGTTGGATCGATCTCAAAAATTCTTTCACCATTATAATGCTGCATTATCCCTGAGTAACATAGGCTATATTTATTAATAGAAAAAATGGGAATACTTGCTCGGATAAGTTTATTTGTTTGAACGCACTAATCATAGTATCTACCAGACGGATTTCAAAAATTCTTTATAGATTTGATAGAGCAATAATTAAGAAAAGCTTTAGGTTTTTTGACATCACGGTACCACCAATAGGAGTAAAGATATATTGAAAAAGTTATAAAAACGGGCAAAGATAGCAATTTTTACTGCATAATGTTCTAGCTAATGCAAATATTTTATTATCTCCTAAGGATCGCAGTACACTGTCACTTTTATTTTTATAAAGAAGGACAGACAGTGTTAAATACACTGACACACCGAATATATTTTTTTAGGGTACAAGTAGCTGGCAACACTACATGCATTGGCCTTTCAAGTCTGTCACAGCATGCACAATATGGTAAACAGGTCATAAACGCAAAAAAAAAAAAATATATTTTTTGAAGAATTATATATAGAACAACCTCTATAAGTCGACATCAAGGGTGACGCCAAAAAAATCGAGTTTTAGAGTTTTCGATTTATAGATGATGGAGGTTTTGATGTTTGAAGGGAAGGAAACAAATATTTTTTCGAGATTCGGAGGTTTTCAATTTATCGAGGTTCGACTTAACGAGATTCCACTGTATTATAAATACAGTACAAGAAAAAAAATGATACATACATCCAAGGACACATACTAACATTATAAAACTACTAAGTAAGCTAAGTAAAAACAAATAATAAAAACAATGAATAAAACAAATAAGATTACCTACAAACGTTTAACGGAATATATTTTCGTATCAATATTAATACTATAAAGAGGAAAGATTTGTATTTTTGTTTGTAACGAATAAACTCAAGAACTACTGGTCCGATTTCAAAAACTCTTTTACCATTACAATACTACATTCGCCCTGACTAACAGGCTATATCACATTTTTTATGAAAATGATAAAATAAAGTCCCGGACACAGCTAGTTATCATTTTATATGAACACTTGTTTCATGATATATTATAATCAAAATAGTCGAGACATTTCTAAAAACTGCATATAACAGAAATCAGTCCGACAACGATGAAATACTGAGTCTCAACTTAAGTTGGAGTAAACCTGAATCTCAACTAGGAGTTACTTGACTGAGTCTCAGGCGGAGTTGGGGTCAACTTGAGTCTTAACTTGGAGTTACCAAATGAACTTAGTTTAAATAAAGTTAAGATCATAAGAAAACTCTTATAGTTATCATATACATGTAATCGCAGTTAAATGTATATAAATGACTAGCTGTGTCCCTGTATTCAATAACTTTTTTCGATACACGTTTTCTCCTATTGGTGGTAGCGTGATGTTAAATAGCCTAAAGCCTTCCTCGATCATTTCTCTATCAAATACAAAACGACTTTTTGGAATCCGACTGGTAGTTCCTAAGATTAGCGCGTTCAAACAAACTTTTCCACATTATAATCTTACTACGGATAATAATAAATGTAATGTTTTCCCTTTCAGGTTTAATGAATCTGAAGAATCTATATATAATATGTCTACTTTTCTTAACATATTCGCTTGATAATGATATCGCCGTAAACGGTGATTTGGTGTTTTTACAATAATTTGGCCTATTTGTTTAATTAATTATGATTAATATGTATTCATATGTATGCTTGTTGAATGTTAGTAACCGTATATAACGCCGATGTGGCTTGGCTCGACTAAGACGAGCAAGGACGGGAACCTGCGACCCGGCTGGAGTTGACTGCGCTCTGCAGCACGGTTCATACTAACCGTTTGCTAACAGCGCTGTTGAAATGTCGAGGAAACTTTATATTTATGAGATGGCTCTTGTAATAATTAGCGAGATTTTATCGATAAGCGGGGACCACTTACTGTCAAGTGGATTAAGTAATTAAGGATACTGAACGAATTTCTGTAAGGTTTTTTAATATGATTGTCACTTCTCGACATTCCGTTTAATAATTTATATATCATGGTATTTTAATTTGTGCTGTTATTATATAGTTAATATTTTATTTTGCGTCGTAACGTTTACTAATATGGTAAAAAGATGAGTGTCTAAAATATTTCAGCTCCAGATAATTGGAAAAAAAATTATAATCATCGTGTTTAGGTATAAGGGAAAAAAACTTTGTAACTTGAAAATCGTTTAATTTAAATATTTAGGTATATCGCTGGAATGATTATATATTAATACGAATACGATTCAAACAAATCGTTAAGAAGTGTCCAGCCTTCTTTCTATATGTGTAAAAAAAATATTAAAAAATGTAATAAAAAAAGCTGTCTTAGGCTAAGTAATTAATGTCGGTACTAGGTAATGACTAATGAGGTAAATAGTTATCCTCCTATTTCGAATATGTCGAAATTGTCAGACATTTCTTAGAATATATTTATGGTATTTGAACAGCGACATCGTAACAATCGAGCACATTAAACTTATTTTACAATCGATTGAAATTATAATTAAACAAATAATGTTAATTTTATATAAAAAATAATGTAATATACCAATAACATTCCTCCATAGGTCATTTAAGGTAACATCTTAAAAATTTGGTTATTTATTTTCGTTTAAAAAATAATATATTTTCAGTAATAAAAAAATATTTATCACATAGGGTATGAATGATGAATATAAAATACAATTTTAGTTTTTAATAGGCAAATGTATCGAAGCATGAAGTTTTAGACGTTCCCTCCACAGGGAACGATAGGCGGTGCCATTCGGTCATGTATTAATTATACTTTAATTTGTATTAGAACAATTTTATTGTGTTATCTTCCATTTACCGAGAGTATTTGACTATTTACGTATTATGATTTAATTCATAATGTGCTATTTTATCCTATATATTTACGCCATGATTCCAATATGATAGGCGATAAATAAAACACATTTCTCGTTTCTTCCAGAACTATTCCATAAAAAAAAAAGAAAAAAAACATGATTTTTTGTAACTTCTTACTACAATAAGTAAATAAAAATACTATATTTAATATATATGACATGGTCCATTATTTTAATTATTTCGCAGCTCATATATTATTTTGTAATTTTGATTATGTACAAATTAGTATCGAATGTAATTTTAAAATGTTATTTTTATATAGTTAATTTTTTTCTCTCAAATATTGTTTACAGTATCATACTAATAGTTTTAAATATTTTATAAGATAAGCGATATTTCAGATCTTGTAACGTTCCAAACGTCATGAATTGTTTTAATCGGGCGATATGTTTATATATATATATATTGTAAAATTTAAATTATGTTACCTTTATGTAGAGTTTTATACCTTTTTATTACTACATTTACATATAATAATTTTACTGATAACACTGAATCCGTTGCTTTGTGCAACCCGACATGTCACTACATAGTATTTGTTTATTGATGTATGTGTTATATATTAAATAAAGATTTCTTTACGACATCGCGTTTTATTTTAAGAACCCTTTACATTTTTAGCTTTTTTTAACTGAATCAGTTCAATAAACTCTATCATTATGTTTGATACACACTATGTGTACCTTTTTTTATTTATTCAGCATAGTTAATAGTTCATCTTAGTATTTTAGTAGTTTCTTTAAGTTTATTCGATGTTTGCTTTACACCTACCATCTATTGCCGTCATCTTAATTAAGGTTACTGTCAGATAATTCCTATGACATTAAGTTCGCCATTGCACTTTGCATAAAGTGTAAATAAATAATTATCAAAATGAATACACAGTTTAAGCCTTATTACTGTCACATTTTTGACATATTATTTTTATATTGTTAACGCAATACCTAAAACATGTAATTTATGTAATTGTTAACACTTTTTGATTGAAGCATTTAATGCGGCGGGTCAGACCGCCTGTTCGCGTGGCAACGCGTCACCACAGCATGCGTCGCCACCCTGTTAGTATATGTCAATAAGGATCAAATTGTTTTTATTTAATTTGTGTATTAAATAAATGTACGTGTTATGTTCAATGAATAATTAATTTGAAAAACATCTCAGTACTTGTAAATTCTTTGATTGTGTCATATTTATTTCCTTCCCTATATGTCAAAGTAATGGAATCATTGACGTAACTTTCACCGACTTAGTTTTGTCTGATTTACATGAAATATGCACAGAAGTCAAGAGGCAATGACAATACAATAATATTATGACTTTGTTCGAATATCCTCACCCGATTCATCAGGATAAACGAAAGTTGTAAAGCTCAATCAAACAACTGTTACAGTGAGCCCGCACCAAGGCCAGACACTTTGTCGGTGGCTTTCAACTGTCATCTGTCACTATCACTCAATTTTGTTTTTGCACACATGTAGCGTTTACGTAAGTTTACGATGTGGCTCAAGATGTTGGACACACTAGTGGACGGACTGGCTCTCAAGTGCAACTGCTAGAAAAAATCTATAGGTGTTTGGCGGCAGATTTTCTTCAACATGAGGGTGGTAGCTAGCCAGACAGACATTAGAAAAAGCCTTACTAACATGATATGGTTTCGTAATGATGTTTTCCTTTACTGAAAGTTAGAGCTCATTGCACGTGGATTCGAACTCTTTCGAACAGCTTTTTCGGTAGTCGCGTTTAACTGCATATTTACAGTGGATCTGATTTCTACTTCCGCGTAGGAGTGGCAGGCCCCGGTGGTGGAGTCTTGAAGTTGGCATCTGTCGTTTCTCTTTCATTGCGAACAAAACTTTGAGGAGGACAACGATCGCGATACCATGGTTTTTTTGGTTATGGTCAAAGCTGCTGTTGTTTTCAGGCAATCTAGGTTTGCTATGAATGGTTTGTGTCTTCTCGCTACTAGGTTTCCCTCGGCCGCCGTAGCGCTTTGAATTTCCATTCTGCATGGTTGGAAGATTGGTCGGTACCATTAGCGATGTACTCGCCGATTTGTCTACTATCTGATGCTGCTTTATCTCCATACCGCAATCACAAAGGTTAATTTGTACGCAATAGTGTTATCATGACAACATAGATGTCGCTAGGCATTGTAAATTTGAGAGTAAAACCTTTTTTTCGTGTTGGTTGGACTTCTTATTAAAGCTTGATTCATGAAAATTATTATAATTTACTAGCATTTAATCGCGCCTCCGCTTGCTTTATTATTTTTTATACTTAAGGTTTTAGCGTTATAGCCATAATCTCACCTGATCTAAATTGAAAACCTAAGTAACACCTTGCTGTCGGTAAAGGAAATACAGATATATAATTAAGGCTTTTTTATGACACTAATGTTTGACATCAAATTAACATTAACATAATTGAATATCAAAACCTATGATCTATAAATTATATTTGATTAGCTAACAGTGTAGTGTGTATATGACGCGCATGAATGAGAACCTACTTAACTTTGGAAATGTGTCACCATTTTATTTGAGTTTGCCTTTTTTTCATTTCTATTTGTACGATTACCGCTTAAAAGATTCTTTTGTAATTTGAATATATTTTTGCGGAAGTTTATTTATCTATTTATATTTATGATTTTCTTTGTTGGTAATTAGATCAAGGAGATAACGTTTCTTTTTTATAGGACTATAGTTCAAAATAAGGGACACTCATAAGCTATTGCATCTTCAGGCCTCCTGCGTTATCAATTAAAGCTTCGAAGCGGAAGACTGATCTTTCGCGGCGGAAATAGTTAGTAGCGGAAGTGTTCATGTTGTCGATTCTCATACGACTTCCGCCATTCAAACATTAATTCTATACTTTATACTATATTAACAACAATAAGTTTGTCTTTTGTTTTTTATAGTTAAGGTTTAGCATTCTGACCACATTCTCATGTGATGTTAAATGAAGATGTGGCCCAAGATTGGCACGTTAGCCCAGTGAAGAGACTGGCTTTCAAATGTAACTGCTCGAACTCATCTAAAGATATATGGTGAAAGATTTTCAAATTGAGGGTGGTAGCTAGCCAGGCGGGCGTTAGATAAAACCCTACCATCACGCTATGGTTTCATCATGATGTTTTCCTACACCGAAAGCAGCCCAAGCTCATTGAAGGTGGATTCAAACTTACGTCCCTTGACGCGGCGTCCGTACACATTACCAACTGAGCTATTATCGTTTCGATTTACCCGTTAATATAGGGTTTCGAAATTGTTTTTTTTCGGTTAATTTCGTTTTTTCCCAATTTTTTTGGTTATGTAAAAATATATGGAATACATACAAAGACTAAGAGTGTTTTTATTCGAATCCAGTTTCTGTCGATACGAAGGTTGACTGTTGCGACAAATGTATCTACCTTCATATTTTTTACTACCTCTGGCAATATTCCAGGTGGGATACGAACCACCAACCGAAAACCAAGATGACCACATATACTCTCTTGTTGTGATCACTCAGCATTAAGGGAATGGATCCCATAACTCCTTTTATTTTCAGCCCGGGGGAACTTATAGGATGCTGTAGGACCCACCGGGAATATCCATTAAAACCCTACGGTCATCTATCACCTTGCTGGGGCGATGTGGGTTAGATGTCGATCATCGCGTCACCCTGTAAAAATCGTGTTAGAAAAAACCTTTACTTAGGTATAAATGCAACAAGTCTAAGTTAAAAAGATAGCTGTATGCACTAGTAAAGCTTTGAAACGGATGCGGGCGGAGGTGGCGCGGCGGGAAGGTCGGGGCACTTCGATCGATGGCACTTTGAATGCTGCAGTGACCTTCACTGTGAGCGAAACGTAAGGCTCAGAACATTATGAATTTGTACCTTTTGTATATAGTTATTATTGTTACTATAACAAACATCTGTTTTGGTTGTCTGTTATTATGATGCTCTACGTTAGAAATCGGTAACAAAATAACAGAAATGAATGATTTCTGAGTTCTGATGATGATGAATGAGAGTTTATATTCATCACTGGAATAACAGTCCTGGATGTGTGACGAAGTCACGTGAATGCGAGAGAGTGAACATCACTTTTGAGGGCCCAAGTTAGCCAGGCGGATATTAGAAAAATCCATGTTATAGTTTCATGACAATGTTTTCCTTTACCGAGAGCTCAAACTCATTGCAGGGATTCGAACTCACGTCCATTGACGCGTTGTTCGTCCACACAACTAAGCTATCATCGCTTCATTTGATTGGATTCATAATTCACTGGATGGCGCTTCAGTAAAAATCCGAAAACGAATGTAATATCATTATCCTTGCTGATGTTACAAATGCGAAAGTGAGTTTGTTTGTTACGCTTTCCTTCAACATTTGTATATAGAATAAATTATGTGCCCTAATATTTTTAAAGTATATTTTGTTCGTAGTTTACTATATAGTCGCACCGAGGGTTTGCTTTATGTCATACATGGTTAGCTACCAACTCTCAAATTGAAAATGTGCCGACAAATACCTAGGTATTTTAGGGGAGTTGTACTTGAGAGCCAGTCGCTCCACTAGGCTTAGCGTCTCCAGCATCTTGGGCCACATCATGTTAGATAGTGGCCATAACGCTAAACCTGCTACGTATAAAGAACACCTAAGTATTATCTTGTAATGGAAAACATAAAGGTGGGGTAAATTGATAGTATTATTCATGGATACTGGAGTTAATTGGGTGTCAAGTAGTCTCGTACTTTGTTACAACCCTGCTAAGAGATAAATAAGCGTAGAGTTATCTTGAAATATTGTGGTCGGTGTTATTACCGATATGGAATTAGAATTTAACACAAACCGTGTGTTCTTAAGACCTATTGGTACGGTATCTTCTAATGTCCGCCTGGCTAACTACCACCCTTTATTTTATTAACAGGATGTTTAAAATACTATTATTTACGACCTTCTTCATTGCAACGCACAAACGCATTACCCGGGCTTAGGTCAAAGGGGTGAGGGGCATGTGGTAACTGACCGGGTGCTAATCGCCCAACACTACCCACTAAAACGCACCACCCAGACACTTCGAACTCCCATGTTATTAGAGACCAGGCACCTAACCGATCCGATACGGCAGACCAACACAACTCTACGGACGAACCGTGACGTACGCTGGTCCTATATGACCACGAAGGACCTGTGCATTACTGCAATGGCGAAGGGCTGTCCTTAGAAAATTATTCTTCCTCGCAGACCTTGTCTATGGAGACTCCGAGGACCGGTTCGCCTAGCGCGAGATGAGTGCTCCGCGTTGAGCTCCCGCGATCGCTTCGCCGTCTATTTCTTCGACGTATCATGTACACAGACAGAGACGGTAAATCTACGACCTTCGATTTAAAATTATGTTACAAATACTTATAGCAGTGTTCTGGTAGTTACTCTTGAAAGCCAGTCCCTACGCTAGCGTATCTGTCATGCGTAACCACATGGTTATTAATGATCCGATGTTAACTAGATGAAATTGTGGTTACACGTTAACATATACAGTATAAAGAAGAAAAAATACTATTATTTTACAATTATCAGCAAACGTATGCGTATCATTTGACGCTCTGTATATGCGGATAACAGCAGTGATATCAGACTGTTGAGCATCAGGTGATAGTTATGGCAGCCGTACTTATTGGTACTCAATGTAATCATTCGTTTCGCCACTTAAGTATGGTACTACCACGATGTTTTCCTTTAGCAAAGAAGTTTTTGGATTTGGATTTGGATCTCTTTGACCCGAAAATGTTTCAGTTGTAATATGTATCTTATGTAGAATTTTAAAATATTATCCTCCTTGTCCTCGGCTCCTGAACAGGTCAACGTCGAAGTAAGTGGCAAGAACAAGAAATATATCCAATAAATCGGGAACGAGCTCGATCAGCTGACCCGTGGCAAAATTCAAAGCTATCCAGTAGATTTGGCAAAACGTCTCGTATGAAATTCGCTGCCGCGCGCGCGTTACATTTTTCTCTGTATTATTTTTAGAAAGCCGACGAACGGCAGTACCGACGTAGCGAGGCGCACACGCAGAGCCGCGCGCGGTCCGACAGCACTGGAGCCCTATGGAGCCCCCGTGTTTCGTTGGCGGTGGCCTCCAGACCGTCAGAGCCGCACCCGGGGCTGAAGCCACCCTCCTACTGCCGGCGCCTTCGGGCTCCGCGCCCTTCACTTACACATGGTGAGTTTCATCTTAACCTGATCAATATATACCTTGTGTACGCTACAATAGGGTGCAAAGTACAGTATGCGCCCGGTGTTCGGCGTTGTTTATTTTTCACATGTCAAATTATAAATAAAGCATCAGGAAGCCGCGGACTAGCCGGGACAAGCCGGGACAAGCGTGCCGTTGCGTTACGTGTATAGAAATATATCTGCGTATTCATTTTCTCATATTATATGGCCATGTATTGTCACACGGTTTTTGTGAATGCAAATTTGTTGATATGAAGTTTTAGAAATATACAGTTCATTATAGACAGTCATTTACAATAAGGTATGTTATTGGTAAGAACAATGAATGTATAAAGTGAAAATTTTGTGTACGGGTTGTACAATCAGGTCGACTAATATTTCATCTGGGTATTTATTTACTGCTCGGATCTGGAATGAAATGTGTTAAGTTTTTGTGATCTTATATTTTAGTATTTGATAACGATTATTTATATAACGTATGATATTTCTTGAGAGAAACTGTTTTAAAGTTTGCTTCAGTAATTTATAAAAGCGACTATTATTATCTGTTTAACTTTAATTTAATTGTATGCATCATGGATTTCCTAGTTTGAAGACTTATGTAAGGTTTTATCTTTTAAATTTCCTAGAATATATTTGTATTTTTAAAATAAACTGTAATATATAATCATTCTGAAATATCAGTTTCAAAACCCTTCAATTTTTTATACACCGGTCTGATTTCGGTTCTCTGTGCTTGACCTGTTTATTGGACACACCGTCTGAGATTCTGTACCTGCAAATTACAACACAAATATCTGCCTGAATATTGTTCGTAATCATTGAAAGGTGATTGAGCAATACATACAAGTTTTCACATTTTTACATTTTTTAATATAGTTTTTGTAAATGTTACTAATACAGCTTTGCTCCTATTGGTGGTAGCGTGATGTTAAATAACCTAAAGTGTTCCTCAATAATTGTTTTTTTTATAATAATAATAATTTATTACCAATACCAAATGTTTTTACATTTTTTTTTACAATGTATACTATATGACAAAAGGACAGACTCAGGTAATGCTATGTGGCACGGCAGCGCCACACAGCGCTGGTTTTCAGTCTGCCCAAGCTTTCTTGGCTATCAAATACAACAAGTATATTTGAAATACAACTGGTAGTTCCTAAGATTAGCGTGTTCAAACAAACAAACTTATCCGCTTTGTAATATTAATATAGATATATACAGATAAAACTAAGCTTTAGTTTTGTCGATCCGTTTTAACTTCTCATGTATTGTAAGAAATATCCAAACAGATGTTGAACTGATTAACACATGTTCTATCTATATAAATAGGTGGAGACAAACTACTTTTCTTATTATTTGTTAATTAAGTACCAGTTTATAAAAACTCTTTGAAATCAGTGAACATTTTTCCAAGTTTTACAAAAAATATTCTTTCAAATATCAATTAAGCGGTAACTAAGCGGACTGTAGTGTACGCAATTGGCCGTTTTAGTATAATTTAATATTATGTTTGTTTTAAAATAGGTGAAAATCAGAGTCGTGGTATTATCTAATCCATGTCTAGTTTCTAATAGTCGTGTCCATGTCATGTTTAATTGAAAAGGTTGAGACAAAAGCTTTATTATAGTTTATAGATTTAGCGTTATGGCAACACTCTTACCTGATGTTAAGTGATGATGTGGCCCAACCTGGTGAACACGCTAAACCTGTGGGGAGACTGGTTCTCAAGTGCAATTGCCGGAACACATCTATAAGTATTTGGCGGTAGATTTTCAATTTGAGTAGGGTAGCTAGGCAGGCGGGCATTAAAAAAGCCCTACCGCCATGATAGGTGCATATGTACTATGATCGCGACCCAGTGGGATACTCATCCCTACCACACTTTGTACCTTGTTGATAGATTCTAAAATTCTTTATTACTTGAACACGCGAAATTGATATTTGCTATGCATTTCTCCATGATTGTTATAAATTTTACTCTTCAATCTCCAACTTCTTTCGACTCGTTTTAACTGTCAAAACTTTCTAAATAGATCCATCGCTTTATTGATTATCTTCGTCTGGAATATTTTAGACACAACTGTAGTGATTTTGTTTGTGTACTAAGTATATATAATAATAGCTGAGTTTGAGTGAAATTAAAAATTATTTAATATTTTTTGGCCATTCCCGTAACCTTTCTCAATGTAGCTTTGCCAATAGAAAATTGGTAGTAGCGTGATGTTAAGTAGGCTAAAGACTACCTCAATGATTGAGCTATCAAATGCCAAAAGATTTTCGAAATCCGACTCTACATTTCCTAAGATTAGAGTGTTGAAGCAAATGTTTCCGATTCATTATATTAATATAGATAGACTTTATCATTGAACAGTTGATTACTGTTATATAACACAAGTCCTCTCTTTTGTATTTCAATAAAAACGTTGGAGCGAAATATTTTATATGATACTCAAGGGAGGCAGATTGCGTCCATCTATGGTAGTTACCGATTTGTAGGTAGAAATTGATATGTACCTCTCTAATAATTGAAATGCACCAGTCTAACCGTACTCAAATTTTCAAATAACTCTTGTTTATGAAATATGGCGATAAGAGATGCGCGTTCATAAAATACGTAACTCTGTATTGCAGCCGATAGTTTCATCAAAACTATCATTCGAGTGGATCGTTCGGACTGACGAAAGCAATGTAATTCCGTCCGGATACAAATCCATTCACATAGTTTCATAAAATAAAATGGAAACCTTGAACAAATCTGATGTTTCGCGTTAGTGACTGATAATTTGACTGAGCCCGCTGTAGATATGGTGGAGAGACGTTTCGAAGTCAATAGAGTCACATCAGGTTACTTTAAGATTAAAATGAATAACATCCCTGATTCTTTTCTATCCAACATTTCCATCCATATGTTGCCTAGAAGAAATTGTTATTAGCAATAAGGTTGCCAATTTACCGATCATACTAGTGCACAATAAAGATCATCATCTTTTTGTCCTGTTTCCAAGTCATTTGAGGTCAGCGCAATACGGTTATTTCTTCCATAAGTCTTTATCAACCGTCAACTCTTCACCTCTTTCTTCTGGGTCTTTTCTTTGGTCTCTTGCTCTTCCTTTCCATTCTTCAACATTCATATTTATTACTTTTCTGAGCGCATACGTTTACTCTGTTCTCATGCCATGTTTAACCCAAGGCAAGTGATTGATTTCCTTTCAACTTCTGGCGCCACTTTCAAACTCTCTCTAACATACTCATTCCTGACTTTGTCCATTCTTGAAAAACCACACATCTTTATCAACATTCGCATTTCGGCTGCATGCAATCGACACTCATCCGCCTTCTTATTAGCTCAGCACTCCGAGCCATACAATATGACAGGTCTTATATGCAGGATTTATTTATTCTGCCCTTCAAACAAAGGGGCATTCTGCAGTTGCAAATTGTATTTGATACCGGTCGCCACTTTATCCACCCTGAGTTGATTCTCTGCCTTAACAATAAAATAGAATAATAAAAGTATAATTTAAAAAACATTGTGTTTTTATTAAATCACGCTGCAAGTGACAATTTTTTTGGATCGTAGGCATTTAACTGAAAATATTCGGAATATGTGAGAATATAAATGCTACACGGTCAGCTGATGTGAGCCATGGGCGCCGTTATATTGGGTTTGGCTGCTCTGCCGTGCACTTTACTCCTCCTCCGCGGCCGGTTGTAATGTGACATGCGACAGATGGATGAAAATATTTGAGGCGATGTTATAAATATTTTAGAATATTTGACGTGATACGTATTATGCTAATAAGCTAAAGTTTGACTTCCTCATTAATTATTTCGAAAATTTCGGATTTAATAGCAATAATTGTTTCGTCGTTAGCTGATACTGTACCAGATTGGATATGAGCATTTAAGCCAACTCTGAAAGGTTCGTTACTATAACCCGAAGCACTAAGTTATGCTGGACAGCGTACAAATATAGAAATTTGTTTTGTAATATTGCGTACTAAGTGAATATAAACACAAATATACAAATGGACATTACTATATTTAGTTTCCAGTGCATTTAAAAATTCTTTGTTTTATTCCTATATGTTGTAAGCCGGCTTTTATTGTGACGATTCTTGTGACAATTGTATATTGCATTGTAAAGATGAAGTGCATGAAAATCGCTCGAGAGAATATATTTATTTAAGATACTGCTCGTTTCGACAAATCTGCATTGTAGGAAACGTTTCACAATGGATGTCAATATTTTTTCCATTTGTTGAAATCTTTGTAGAATGTCTTACATAAAAATTAGTTATGATTTTTTACCTGTTTTCGTAACTTTTTTCAATACAGCTTTGCATTGCGTTACAGGTTGTGTGATGTTATTTAGAGTAACTATCAAATGCATCTAATTGCAAGACGCGTTTACAGTGGGTATCTGTCTGCTTTATGTCAGATCCCTTTCATTTGGAGATAGACTAAGTTAGTAACTTCAATAAGGCTCCGTATCTGTTCATTGTTCATAATTTAAAGAATTTAGTTCGCTGGCAGTGATTGATAGGCCCATTCTCTCGTGAAATAAGTAGCATCAGATTACATAAACTAAAAGTTGCTTTAAAATCAATAAGATTTAGTTGCCGCGAATTTCTACACCAGCTGTGCCTGCGGCTTCGTTCGTATGAAATTTAAAAAAATATTTAGTAGTTGTAGCCCGTTTTTGTAATTATTTTAAATACAATTTTGTTCCTATCGCCGGTGGCGTGATGTTAAAGCTTACAGCCTTCGTCAATGATAGCTCTATCAAATACAAAAGTAATTTTTGAAATTCGTCTAATTGTTCCTAAGATTAGCGTGTTCAAACAAACAAACTATTCTGAATAACGATTCCTAATTTTTTCTAGTAACAATATATAGTCTATGTTACTCGGGGATAATGGAGCATTCTAATGGTGAAAGTATTATTGAATTCGGTCTTGAGTTTATTCGTTGCAAACATACAAAAATACATATCTTTTCTTTTTATAATATTAAATATATAGATTCATGTTAAAAGCGGAAAAGTTTTTTTGTTTGAACGCACTACTATTAGCAAGTGCCAGTGGGGTTACAAAAATTATTTTTGTATTTGGTAGAAAAACGTTTGAGGAAGTTTTTATTGTAATAAACATCCAGCTACCATCAATACGAGCAAAGCTGTTTTGATAAAAGTTACATCAACGGGGAAAAAAATATTAAATAATTTTAGCTCCATGCGAACGAAGTCGCGGACACAGCTAGTTTATGTATATAAGGAAAATACAGTTTTATCATACTCCATGACGTTAAAACTACTGAACTTATAATGATGGGATTTCTTCTTCAGAAGAAGAACAAGAAGGGATGGGGGGGCCTATTACCAGTGGTCGGCAACCTTATCATGTAAAAGAGCCCAATATAGACAATATATAACTAAAATTATTAAAAGAGCCATTTTTTAAATTTTAAATTAAAGTACTCTGTCGTCCTTGCCTTAGTCAAATAAGTCTTAGTTGAACTAACAATGAATTCCATAACATTTAGAAATATACATAAAAAAGATACTATTTATTAAAAATTGTAACAAGTTAAATAATATAAAACGTATTACTAAAACTAACTAGAAATACTCCACTACTGTGAACATTGGCCTTGCATTTCCTTCGAAAGAAAGTAAAATGTTTACTCCTTTCAAGGTAAGATAATAAGTAATATTATTCCGTGTCTGCACTAAATATTTCGTGGCAGAGCCTCAGCTGAGGAGTCAAAAGGCCGCATGCGGCTATTACTTCTAAGCGGAAGCTACTTCTAAGCTAAGCGGAAACGGTTCTAGGCTATTTATTTTTTAGAATCCATTTTCCCTTTGTAACTTTTTTTTAGATTTACTAGTGAAAGCGTATCATGCGGTTGACGGCTAGTATACCAACAAACGTATTTAAACACTTCTTCTAGAATAAGACTAATCTAACGATGCCTATTACTAATCATAAATTGTATTTTGTATCTTAAGTCTTCGCAGCGTCGTGTCGTTGCCTCTACGAGATGTTCTTACATGTCCCACACGCAATGTTAAGTTTCAAGACATTTGAATCTTCTTCCGCCTTTTATTTACAGGAAATACAACCACTATTAAACACAATTAAGTATTAAGAATATATTGCTAATTATAAATTGTAAAATCGGTCTAGGGAATTTTTGTGGCAACTGAGTCAGGTAAAAGGTAATAGTACGTAAAACTTTAACATATACCACATATGTTTCAATGAATGAATAAAAATACCAATTGTATTATTCCGATATAGTTTTTAATAATAATCTATAATAATAAGTGTGTATCTCCCGCATGTTGTGTACACGCGTCCTATGTATCTATGCGCGTGTAATTCAACATTGTAATATTAGTCCAAAACTAATTCTCTAAATTAAACCGGCTAATTCGGAATGGGTGTCCGTCAGGCGTCAAGGTTTACATTTTACATACCGAAAATAAACACGAGACTTCAAGGAATGTTTACAATTTCAGTTCAGTACGCCCTCTAGCGGATAAATCAAATTACATTTGATTTTGTATAGATTTTCATTGCAATGAATACAGCGCCATCTAGTATTTTTCATACGAACTTCGTCTTATTTATTGTAATTACTATATATTTATTAGATTGTTACAATTAATTTGTAGACAACATAACTATTACAGAACACTGTTGAAATAAGTAACAATTGACGACTAAATGAAGAAAAACTTTGGGGTTCGATTTCAGCGATGATAACTCGGTAGTGTGCACGGACGCCACGTCAATGGACGCGAGTTCGAATCTACCTGCAATGAGCTTGACCTTTCAGTGAGGGAAATCGTCGTGTTGAAACCCGTAGCATGGTGGCTTTTTATAATACCCAACTGGCTAGCTCCACCCTCAAGACGAAAATCTGCCGTCAATTACTTATAGGTATGTTCCAGCAGTTGCACTTGAGAGCTAGTCCCTTCGCTAGGCTTAGCGTATCCACCATCTTGGGTCACATCGTCAATTAACATCATGTGAGATTGTGGCAATATCTTTACGTGCTCAAAAAAAAAAGCAGTGGAGTATAGAAGATGTGCTTTCTGAGTGCTTTAATGCATCATGTTATTGGAACAATTTCATTTGATCCGTTGTGATCCGGTAGTTGCACTTGAGAGCCAGCTCCTCCACTAGGCTTAGCGTATCAACCGTTTCGAGTAATATCGTTACTTAACTTCACATAAAAAAAAACCGCTAACAATACGCGGAACGGTCTAAAGTAAAAGAAAATGTAGATTTCATACTTTCGTCATATAACTAAATCAATCACCTACTTTTATTACATACCAGGACTCATATGCATTGTTATAATATAATATTGAACACAATATAATTATAAACAGAATTCAAAGTAAAATTATTTTCCACTTTCATTCTGAAGTCAGTATTTTCAGATTCATTATTCTTTTTAAAATCCTGACTAATATTATAAATGCGAAAGTGAGTTTGTTTGTTTGTTACGCTTTCACGCCTAAACCGGTGAATTGATTATGATGACTTTTTCTCGGGAAAATAATGTAATAGGTCACGCTGAACGCTAATTGTAAAACAGGGGTATTAATGAGAAAGCACCCAATCTACTGTTAATACGGTAGGGTTGGTAACACTGTGTGTGGGACTCTAACTATCACTAAAGGGATTCCTTCTGACATTTTAGTGGGTAGTGATTAGCACCTGATGAGTCCCCACATGCCCCTGGTCACATGTCAGTCAGGTCAGTCACATGGCCTGAGCCCGGGTAGCGCGTTTAACGCGTTGCGAGGATGAAGTTCGTAAAAATTAGGATTTTGAACATTACGTTTATAAAAAAAAGTTAACCAGATGGGCATTAGAAAAAGCCCTGTCACCATGCTATGGTTTTATCACGATTTTTTTAGTTGATGTTTACCGTATGCCGACAATCTCATCTGATGTAAAGTGACGATGTGGCTTAAGACAGTGGACACATCCTAGTGGGTGGACTGGCTCTCAAGTGCAACTGCCGGAACACACCTATTCGTATTTGGCGGCAGATTTTCACCTTGAGGGTGGTTGATAGCCGGGCGGGCATTAGAAAAAGCCCTAGCACCATATTGTAATATATGTTTTTGTAAACATGTATATAGATTTTAATGAATTATTGTTAATTCGTCATTATTCTGTAACATCGAGTTTATAACCCCATGACAAACCGGACCACAGTTCTGCGGTGAGCCACTCACACGCTGTCGACGAGGATTTAATTCCATTAGCTATTATGTGGGCGTTTGGTAAGTGCCTAATGGCTTTCGTAATGCATTTTGAACATTAAATAGTATGTCATTCTCTGTAAAAATGTATGTTATTTTTCAAATTTATTATGGTATAATTATTATAAAGTGGAAATAGATTTTAAAAATAATCACCCATATATTTATGACTGTTTCTAATTTCAGATTTATCTGCACAACGACTTGACTGGTTTTTATGAAATTTCATACACAGAAATTTTATGTAGTTCCTAAATAGATAGTCCGCACGATTTTAATAATGATACTCTTAAGATTATGATACATAACTAATTACTACGGAGCATCTATATTCATAGACTGCATCGACAACTTTGCTTGTTTGTTAAAATGCGATAACCTAAGGAAGTACCAGTCGGAATTAAAAAAAAATATTTGTTTTTGATAGAGCAATCATTGAGGGAGACTTTAGGCTATTTAATATCACGATGCTACTAATAGGAGCAAAGCCGTATTGAAAAAAGTTACAAAATCGGGCAAAAATTGTAAAATAATATTTTAGTTCCACGCGAAGAAGTATTTACTATATATCCTCTTTTGTACGTTTGATGACGTGTAGAGAGGAACTTCTTAGCAAACTAAGGCGTATTGTGACACAGATGGAGGTTTAACGGGGCCTCTTTCCGACGCGTGCCGACACCCACCTTCACTACTTGTGTTTTTCTCCCTGAATAGGTGAATTCGGTTGGAGCCTCCTAACGCAGCTTTAGAGGCATCTTCTAGTATCAAACTTAGTGCAGTCCTATACAGGCCAAGATCTTTTAGAAGATTAAATAGATATTTTGCTGGTATATCTCTCGGTCCCACTTTAACCGTGTATAAATTAACAAAGTAGCCATTCCTGTTCAGGTCATTTAGAGGCACGTAGCATTTATTTGTATTAATCTCAGGGTCCTCAGGTATATCTGTTTCTCTTGATATAAGTAAGCACAACCAGTACTACGTGTTTAGTTATTTTATAATAAATTAAAATATCCGGTCAGGAAGTCGAAGTCCCAACATCCTCTGGGATTTTGTAATGCTTTACAATCACATGTGACGTAAATAAACCGAACGAAGTCACGGGTCACCATCTAGTTTTAATATATGCAGGTTGAAATTTAATAGTGTTGTCACAATTAATAATGTTATTTCGTAGTAAGCGGGTACGGCCTTTGTGAAGCGCGCGCCCCGTCCATCGACTAATGGATGCCAGATTTTTGTCAAAAAATTGTATAAATGAAATAAATTTCTTCTCTGAGTTGAGATTGATTATTCAAATTGATTGCTTCTAAATACCAATAAGTGTGTTTAGTTAACTGCACTGGAAAGCCAGACTGTTTAACACCAAGTGAAATTGTGGCCATGACGCTAATCCTATAAATTATACAAAAGAATATACGAAAAATATATAATGTACAGATTTCGTCTAAGGTATAGTTTCATTATTTATGTATAGATAAGATGAGATGTATGAATATGCGTGCTGGCAGGGCTTTTTCTAATGCCCGCTTGGGTAGCTACCACCCTCACGTTGAAAATCTGCCGCCAAATACTAATAGGTGTGTTCCGGCAAATTGCACTTGAGAGTCAGTCCCTCCAATAAAGGCCGGCAACACACCTGCCATTACTATGGAGTTGTGGGTGCCCATGGGCGACGGTGATCACTTACCATCAAATGACACGCGGGTTCGATTGCCGCCAATACCATAAAAAAAAACATGCGTGCGTACAAAGTACACATGTCAGAAGTGAAACTTCTTTGGCGAACTAATTTATAAATCTTGTTCGCTCTGTCTCACTTTTTCTCTCAATCTTTCTCACTCGCTTGCTCCCTACTCTCACTCCACGGCTAGTTGCTCATGCTACGTTCGCCCTGTCTTACTCTCTCTCAATCGGTCTCGATCACTCTCTCTCTCTTTTTCGACACTTCCGTTGCATACCAGCGTGACGTTTCATCTGTAAAAATTTTACCCTCATGCGCCTAAAGAAGTTTCACTTCAAAAAACACACTAAACATTATTCGGTAAAATTTCGCGAAAGCTCTCCCCAATGGCTGTTGTCATGGCACGAACAATAATTTATAATGTGGAGTAAAGTTTATCGGCGAGCCTTGACAATAAAATCGACCTGTATGCCGGGTCTGAAAACGACAAGACGCGCTAAAATCTCTATTATGCTGACGCCCTTTCTACGTCACCACTCTCAGGCTCCGCGGTATATGCCCGTGTATACCATACATTTCGTTACTTCTAATTATTTTATTTATATTGCTACGAAGTGCTTTTAATTATAAATATATATGTTCTCTGCTTATTATTATAATTTAAATAATAAGAAATATACATTGATTTTATCAACTAAACTCTATTTCAGTTTATTATTTTATTACATACTCTTCTTCTTCTTCTACGTCTTCATTGGTTGGTACTAATTATTATTAATTGCAATATAAACTTAAATGTTTCATATCTACAGGCTGCTCCATAGGTAAATCGACTTTTATAGACGAAATCAACATTATGATTTCTTATGTTTACGCAAATATTATTCATCGAAATAAAACTAATTTAAACGGATTTTATCGCGGTTATTTATTTAACCTACACCTCAGTCCGCCCCGTGACCACGAAGGCTGAAAAGCTTTCGAAACGTCGGGATCAAAATTAATAAATAACCGCGATACAATCCGTTTAAATTAGTTTTATTTCAATGAAATCAACATTTTGAAATATACATATATACGAAAGTCAAATTGTCAATATCGCCGATTGGCTATATTTGTTATAGAAAACATAAAACTTTAAACAGTGATATATATATATATATATATATTTTATATATATTTATTTTACCTGACATACGCTGTTAGCCTTAAGGACTTAGATAGCTTCACCGAACTTTTTGGGGCGAGTGCCGAGGGCACTTAGCTCCGAGGGCACTTAGCTCCGAGGCAGCGAGCACAAGGGTGCCAGAATGTCCGAACCTTGGCTTGGGCTGCTGCCGGAAAGTGAACAAGCAGAACCAACAGGTTCTAACTTACTAATTTAGCGATCTTAACATGACCTTATCGAGCAAGCCGCCTAAGAGCCGCGGGGGTAGTCCCTTACAAAACCGTGTACTTAACATGTGGGCGTGCGTGGATGGTATGGGGTGTGGTGATGTACTTTTAGTGATGTAGAGTGTCATTGCATCGCGCGAGCAGAGTCATTCGAGGGCTTCTATCCGGAGGATCGAACCTACGTTTAAGTACCTGCGAAGGGATGTCGCGGCGGGTGTGCGGGAGCAAAGTTAACCGCTCGGCCTCGGCGGCAAGGGCGGCGGTTACACGGGCGTGTGCGCGGACACTTACGATTGGTGGAAACGGTAGGGGGAAGCGCGTTCAATCTCGTTATTATATCGACAAGATGAATGAAGAACAGTGAAATAAAGTATGAAAGTTTGTATGGAAAACCAGTTATCTCTCAAATTATCGTTATGAAAATTCATGCAATTCATTGGAAAAATATAAACGGTGTTCCGTGTTTATGAAAAATCATAACTATAGGTGATACAATACGAGATAACTATTTAAAAGGTCACAAACGCAATCGCGGACAAAAATAGTTGAGATAGTTTGGAAAATCTAAAAGCGCACGCCTTGTACCATTTATTTTATTTTTAAGAAACAAAAACACTAGTCGTACCAATTACTTATTTTATTAATTATTTATTATTTTACAAATTATTATATTAATTATTCTATATTTTTTAAGCAAGCATGATTTATTGTTTGCTGCAAAAACTCCGTAGATAGATTTACCTAGAGAGTCTCTATCATGTTGAAGCGCTAACATAATTATTATGAAATAACGTTCGACTCGGCAGTATGATTTCGATATTTTGCCTTTTCTTTAAAAAGAAAATAAATGACAATACCCAGAACTTGTAAATGTAAAATGTTATAAATTCAAAAATGTGGCGTGTCTAAACCATTTTATTATTAAACTACAAGTAGGTACTAGGCTTTTTATATGAAATAGGTAAACTGGTTGATGTTACGAAACTCGGTCTCGATATGTCAATTTTTTCATTACTTATCTTGACCACCTCGTATAAAAAAACCGGATGTCCCCGGATTTTTTTTTTAAACACCTTTTTTCCAAATTTGTAAAACAAAATTGTTTTTTTTTTTTTACAAAATAGGAGATAAATTATTTGTAGTGTTTTCTTGAAATACATCTACTCATATTATCGTAAAAATGTAAATTGGTTGTGTAGAGCCGGTTTAAGAGCAAATAATTGCTTGATCTTAACGTGTCGAGAGTAGAGCGCTACCTCACCCGCTTTGCGGTATGAGGAGTGCAATAAATAGTAAGATTAAATATTTGTTACTATAAAAAATTATTAATCTATACGGTTTCTTGAAGGATAATTAATTATGTACAGGTATGTTATGTTTTATAGGCTGTCTTAGAGCGTTGACGATGTTTTGATGATACAGGCTCGGTATATATCGGTATCTCGGATCTAGAATGCAAAACTTATAATAGACTGGAAAGTTTGAAGGTTAACATCGTGAAAAAAAAATATAAACCTATTGGTTTTAGCCCGGTAGCCGTAGCTTGAATGAATTATTATTGAAAATATGTCATCTTTTTGCCCCATTCCCGAGTCATTTGAGGTCGGAGCAATACGTTTTCTTCTTCCATAAATCTCAATAAGCCAATCCCTTGTCTTTCATCTCCATCTTACTTCCCATACTCTATCCATCTTTTCTTTGGTCTTTCTCTTCCTTTCTATCCTTCAACATTCATATCCATTATGTTTCTTAAAATAGTGGTAGAGCTTTTTCTAATGCCCGCATGAGTAGAAACCACCCTCAAGTTTAAAAACTGCCGGAAAATGCCTATAGGTGTGTTCCGGCAGTTGCACTTGAGAGCCAGTCCCTTCACTAGGCTTAGCGTATCCGCCATCATGGGCCGCATCCTCACTTAACATCAGGCGAGATTGTGACCATAACGTGAAAACTTTACTTTAAAAAAAGGTAAAATTATAAGTTACTAGGTTTTATTTGCGGCTTCGCTTGCGTTGATATCGATTTTGTCAAACAAATTGGATGACGCAATAAAAAGTTTCATACAAAGTTTATCCTATTTACGTCACTTCCAATAAAGATTTCGCGAGAAAAAGCCTATATCCGTCTCCTAGGTCCCATCGATTTTAGTACCAAAATTAATCACATTAGATTCAGCGGTTTAAGCATGAAAGCGTAACAAACTCACTTTCGACTTTATAATATTAGTATGATTTTGAGATATAAAAAAATGAACGTAGGCCGTTAGCGAGGGAAAAACAATAATTTAAAAATAGTTTCACAGCTACTAACAGCAGCTTAAAGTTAAGTATATCCCTAAAAATCATCTCATATACTTTAATTTCATTACAATAAAAGTAAAGTCACTAAATCTGCAGAAATATTCAAGATGTACGATAAACAATTCCACGATGATGTAGAGCATTTTAAGCTCACTGCTAATAATCTTAAGGCAGATTTTATAAAATCTGGTCCGTATTCATTTTGATGCCAAGATGTTTAAATCCGTTATTAATTATAATTATAAAATTCTTGGATATGTGCGAACCGAAAAGTCCTGTATGAACCCTATGTAATTAGGTTAGATTGAATGAAAAAACAGTAATAAATAAAATAAAAATTATATATACCAAATACGCTGTCGTTTACTTAAAAACCGGGCGCTGGTGTCGCCTTCATACGAAAATATCCGGCGCTTGCGCAGTTGTCAGTCGAGTCGACCGCGCACCGGACTCGGTCCGGGATGTGCTCCCGACATGGGCAGCAATTGTTGCAAGGGTGACGCCGCGGCCAGGCCCAGACCGGTCAGGTCCAGCTCTTCGATCTACACCAGGTACTCAGCGTTCCGTGTCAGTGCAGTGTCATGAACAGTCACTACTGTTACGTAAGGTTTACGTCCCGCTCTGCCTCTATACTACTGTATATTTTTACTCACAATGTCTCTTGTTGTTCTCATGTCATTCCTGTTTGCTCCGATAAAAGTAAATTAAACTTTATGGCCGTGTTTTCGTATGACGTATTTTTTATTCCATTCTATATGATAACTGGACATTAGTAAGTACGTATCTATTATACATTTGATATTTTTTGTTTACCTTTTTGATAATTTGTCGTTAAAGTTAAAAGTTAGAAGATTTACTATATATACTACGCTTTTATTTGGAAGAAAAACCTTAGAGCGCGATTACAATCCATACTTTTTAATAATTTATTTATTTATATTATTATTTATATTTTGATATTATATTGCTTAGCATTTACCTATTTATATTAATTAGGAATATATTAAAATGCTAAATGGGAGCCTTTATAATTAGTTTGTACTTTCATATATTAAGAACATGAACTAATTAATTAAAAATATAATTACTACTGTAAACTTGACTATTTACGATGTTTTTCTATATATTTCTCATTTTCTTTAATCACTAATATCATTATTTACATTATACAAATTTGTTTATTGTGTGCTAGTCAGGCACATTCCTTCAAGTATTTATGCTCTGGGCTTAATCATAATGTTTTTCCTATGTAGGTTTCGGCTCATTATAGGATGCGAATGTAGGTCGTTTGCGCGGTGTCTGTGCGCACTACCACTGCGCAATCACTGTTCATACAAAAATTACTACACATAGTTATTGTCAAGTGTAATTATTACGCGAATTTAATTATAGCTAATTAGCTGTGTCCGCGACTTGGTGGGCGTGGAACTAAAATTTTGCGTTTATCTTTTTGCCCGTTGTTTGTATATTTTTTTATACAGCTTTGCCCCTATTGGTGGTAATGTGGTGTTAAATAGTCTGAGGCTTTTCTCTACGATTGTTTTATCAAACGCCTAAATATTTCTTTAAATCTGATTGGTAGTTCCTAAGATTAGCATGTTCAACAAACCAACAAATTTTTCAGTTTTTTTTTAATATTAACATAGACTATAAGTGGAGTCATGTGGTCGGTATGTCAGGGTTTTGTTAAACTAACAGACATAAAATAATCCGACGCGACGGTCCGTTTAAAATAAGACACCTGGCAACTCTACTTAAGATATAATGTTTTATGTTATGTCAAGAACGACATAGCGATATAAAAAGAACTTAAAAAGTACATTCTATTACTAGAATTTGGTAATTAAAAAAACAGTTGTGTGTTAGGAGGAAGATGAAGCTTCTCTACTCAGATGCTTAAAACAATTTCTCCATTATTAATACTAACAAAAGATTAACAATGGTGAATTAGAGAATTATAGAATTTTTCACTGCCCTTATATAGGTTTTTTTACTATTTTACATGAGATAAACTTTTGGAAATTTAAATATACAATGCGTACTTGTAAACTACAATCTAATTTAAGTTACAAGTACTCGACTCCGAGGAATTAAGCTAACTTGTGCCATCATTCGTCTGGTTCTATGCTCTGTCGTTATTCAATCTGATGATGTAATTAAGGCGTGCAAAGTCGCGGGCGGTTGCTAGTGAAGAAAATTTGTGTTTCTGCGTTCTTTAAAGTTGAAATCAAACGCGTGATACTCAGTTTACACTTTAAAAACACTTAAAAAGTAACAATATAGAATCTCGTAATAATAATTACTTTTCGTCAATATTCTATATTGGTAACGGTCAATAGCTATTAAAAAAACTAGTGTGTGCTTAAACCACACGACAGTAGTGAAATATCTCTATATCTCTGCCTCGCTCCCTCAGTCGCCTCGAGCCGACTTTACCCGAATGAGCGTCCCACAAAAAGGTTGTAGATCAGAATTTCGAGGGCCTCCCATAAGAAGTTACACTTCAAAAAAAGAAAATTCGATGATAATTATCACAACAGGGAAATGTATTGAACTGATTTTATTTAACTGCCTAATTGTATATAGATTATTTAGTACTTGAATAATATAAACTTTTCGTATAGATCCTTTAATTTATTTAGATTGAAGTCTACTTAGATATACAGGAATAAACATTTATTCTTCTTATAACCGAAAGTTATGGGAATCTGCTGAAGGAGAAAGATGATGAAAAATAATCTTTTACAATAACAATCTCAATATATTATAAACAGTGACAAGGTCGGCAGGAGTCGACACAGACGTAGAATAGATACGAACTCATGTTTATATTTAAAATGCGACCTTTACCTAATAATAAGTGATATATTTATAAGTTTTGTAACTGGTATTTATTCATTATTAGCGTTTTTTCTAATGTTCCACGGCCTCGATAGTCCTCCTATGGTACATGGTCACTTTAGACTATACTTTTTCATAATGCACCATGCCAACAGATGGTAGATTGTAACACTTGGCGACTGATTGTGGACGAGTCGAGAGTTTTTAATGCCCACTGGGCTAATTACTATATTCAAATTAAATATCTGCCACCAAATAACTATTGCCCTTTACTAGGCTTAGCGTGTCCACCATCTTGGGCTACGTCGTCATTTAACATCGGGTGATATTATGCCCATAACGTTAAACCTATATTAAAATTATAGCTCAGTGGTAGTATGTACGGACCCCGCGTCAAGGGAAGTAAGTTCGAATCTACTGACAATGAGCTTGAGCTTCCGGTGAAGGAAAACATCGTGAGGAATCCATAGCATGGTGTTAGGTCTTTTTGTAATGCCCGTCTGGCTAGCACCGCCCTCAAGTTAAAAATCTGCTGCCAACTACCAATAGGTGTGTTCCGGTAGTTCCACTCGAAAGGCAGTCCCTCCACAAGTTAACGTGTCCACCAACTTGGGCCGTATCGTCACTTAAGAATAGGTAACGCTTAACTGTACAGAGGTATATATTTTGTTTATTATAATGAAACATTCCTTTATTCATTCACTAACATTCTACACAATAACATTAATGATAATTTAATGTATGTCCGCAAATACTTGGAAAGGCTAGATTTCATGAAAGACCGGAATGATTTAGATAGTAGAAATCCTGACAAACTTACCACCCCTTTAGACTCAGTAAAACCAGTAACAGTTTCTTAGGTAATAGGGTTAGGTTTTACACTGAAGTTAGAATTGCCAGATAGTATGTTCAAGAACCATGCCAAGCGGTTTTTTATATCAAAAGGCTATTATAGAGCGTGAGCGATGGTGATCTCTGCAATTGACATTCCTCTCTGTACGTCCGCTAAAAATTGTTGTAAATGCTAACATTAAATAATTATGTAAAAAATTTACCTACATAAAGATATAAATATGCAGATCGAGTTTCTTCCCAGTTCTTCTCGATGACACCGTTACTTTCCGAACTGGTGGTAGTTTTAACGTTCTTAAGCGCCTTCTAAGGGCCTAAATTGATTATAGATTTTTGATTTAATTTGATTTTAAAGTGTAAGTTACTATATGTATTTTGTTATAGAGAGGAATCGATATAGAAGTAATTAATAAGAATCGATATTTCATATAAGGTCTTGGGTATGGCAGTAATAAGTGAAATTACCACAAACGTAAAACCGCCTCTCCCATGTCCATCGTACTTATCAGATATGAAACACATACATTTTTTTGCGTTTATCTGTCTGACCTCTTGTACACGCATTACTATCAAATCATAATCTTTATACAATTTATGCCGTAAGAAGGCACTTATGTACGTCAAAACTACAACAGGTTCGGAAAGTAACGCGGTCATCAAGAAGAACTGGCAAGAAACTCGATCTGATTTTTTTTTAGGTCTTATTCTTGTCCTTTTTTACATAATAGTTTCGTGTGTTACAGTAGTTATTAGCGGATGTATAGAAAGAGGTGTCAATTCCAGACGCTCACGTATTGGTCCACCCTATAATAGCCTTTTCACATCGAAACGCGTTTGAGATAGCTCTTGAATTGTTAAATTTTACGATACGATGATAATATTTTACATAGGACTCTTTTATTCAATAAAACGTTAGGGTTTATTTCTCAGAGGTAGAAAACAAAAGTTAAAGTTTCGAACTTCTTTCTACATCCTCCTATTTTGCTTGAGTCTCCATATGCACATAAAAGTTTAGGATAGTAGCATTTATATATAAACAGTTTAATGTCGATAAAATGTAAATTAGATCTTCAAATTATATGTCATACGATTCAAATCCATGTGAACGAAGTCACAAGTTCATGTATTAGAAAATTATAATGTTTGAAGCCTATAAAGAACCTTGTTTTAATAATATGGTTGTAAAATCTCAGGTTATTACGTCAATCATAGGTCAATAAGTTTACACTTGGAAATAGTTAGATAATATATTTGCTAATTTGCTAATGTTTTTCATAGCTTTTTTTGTTTCCAAACTAACTTTTACTTGCTGCTTCTCTCGCTTTAAATTTGGGGCTTCCAAAAAATCGGATAGTACAGCAAATAAAAAGTGTCATACAAAGTATATTATTACATATTCCTTTCTATACCCCACTTCTAATAAGTTTTTGCGAGAAAAAGTAGCCTATCACCGTCTCCATGTTTCCATCTGTAAATGAAGTGAATTCGAATTTCCGCAATGAATTTGAGCTTTCGGTTAAGGAAACCATAGCATGGTGTGGTAGGGCTTTTTGTACACCAAATACCTATAGGTGTGTTCCGTCAGTTGTACTTGACAACCAGTCCCTGCACTAGCCTTAGCTTGCCCACCATCTTGGGCCAATCGCCACTTAACATCGAGTAAGATTGTGGCTATACCGTTAATCCTATAAAATATAAAAAACAATTGTGTGCTTAAGTTCACACGACAGAAATCAAACATCACTACACCTCTCTCTCTCTCTCTCTTTGTCGCCTCGAGCCAACTTTACCCGAACGAACGTCACACAAAAAGGTTGCGGATTAGAATTTTAAAGCCGTCCCATCAGACGTTTCACGTAAATAATATAAAATACGTCACAATCGTTCCGAAGTTATCAAACTAATACAATAATAGTTGTAGAATATTTACAAAACACGCATGTTATTGCACATAGCGCCGGCGATTATTAACGCATTACTATAATAATAATATTTATGAATACTTTGTTATGTCGGTCGGTATGAAACGTGAGTGCGAATTCCAGCGTCCAAATATCCTGGCGCGGCTTGCGGCGCTCATACTTTACTAACCAGCGTATCGTTTTACCATCTACAGAGTAAGTAGTACGAGAATTGTTCGCAAACACCATAAACAAGGCGTGACAGTCATCATAACTTAAAGTAATTTGAAAGCGTACGATTCTCAAAATGGCCTTCTTCTAGAAGATAACACCCATTCCATTACATATTTCTTTTATTAACAAGAATTAAATGCGTAAGATATGATGTGTGTATAATTAAAAAAAAAGTGTAGTTGGTAGGATATTAAAAATGCTCACGATTATTCAATTAAGCTGCACGCAGACGCGTCTATGTTTAAGCAAATTTTATTTTTTTGTAACTAATAAATATGATTATAAAAAGGTGCGTACTAAGATTCTGTAGAACTAACACTATTAGAGAGAAAAAAATAATATTTGAAAGTGTTTCCTAGTCTGTGGCAAGTAAACAGACTAGGTAAGGTCGCCGTGTAGATTTTTAGTGGATTTCCTTGAAGGTTCAGACCAAGCGGGTCTGACATACTTCTCTCCTAGCCTGAGATGGATTTTTCACATAAGACACCCCGGTAAAAAAATGTTATGACGAGTGAAATTAATAGAAACGTCAACTCAAAAACGTTACGTTTTCCTGCGCTTCGTATCGTGCGCAACTTTCACTTTGACAATCGTACTTAATATCGGAGTACACAAATACATTTTTTTATTATGGTATCTATCTATGTAATTAATTTCACCAAGTGCGAAGAACTTTATAAACACAATTAAGGGGCAATGTGTGACAATGAAAACCAGAACAATTATTTCTGATTCACACAAATATTTGTTCTGTGCGAGACTCGAACCTATAGAACTTCGTTACGGTGATTGCACTGAGACAACTGTTTTAACCGCCAGGCCCAACGTGCATATTCTATTTGATCGTACCACAAAGCTCAAATAACACCACTGACACCTTGAAGTTATTATCTTACAAAACTTCTTAAACGTATCTTATATATTCCATTTTAATAAAAATAAACATTGATTATGTCTTTTTAACCGTAAACAATGTAACCTTCAATAAATATAGGAATGCAATATCTCGGGAGGAGATTCAAAATACTATAACTTTGTTTGCGTCTACGAGGATGGTTGAGCTTTAACTACCATTTTTTTTACTAGCTAACCTTGCAGAGCTTGAATAGTCAGTCACATCGACTACAGCGACATCTATCGCGTTATGATCACTTATCGAGATAAAAAGTATCCTATCTTTCAAATTGGATCAAATGACACATACTGTGCAAAATTTGATTCAAATGGTGTTCAATAGTCTAGAAGTTCATTGCGAGGAAACAACGTAATACGATATTTTGATATATAAATATTAACACAGTGTTTAAACTCTATTCTTTACGGACTTCCTCATCGCCACGCGTAAAAACATTACTCGAGCTTAGGGCAAGACGAGAAGAGCATGTGGCAACACTCATCGGGTGCTAATCACCCAATACTAAGGCTGTGTTCCATTATATACTGCCAGTATTGTAAGGGGTGACGTCAATTAATGTACTGAAAAGCCGTTTCTTTATAGTTAGCTATATTGGTTACTGTTTAAAACCGAATGCAGTCCAGTGTATTGTAATCTTTGTTTATTTATTATTCAACTGATTTCTTGTATAGCTCATAGAATACGCTCAATTCTTCAGTTACTTTCATTTTATTTATATTTTTTATTTATATATATTTGTTAAAAAATATATATAATTATATATATTATTTATATATATAATTATATATATATTTATTATATTAATATTGAAATAATCGATAGTTCAAGCTTTAAAATTTCTGGACGCTGTTGATCACGTGATCAAAGCACTGAGAGTACCTTAACTCGAAAGCTCTAGTACTCACAGTACAAAAATGGCGACGATCTGTGACGTCATATACACTTCCCTATGTTACTGAGGCAACATACTGTCAGCTATAACGGAACGAATTTCTCCCCAGTAAGAGTACTGAGCAGTGGTCTCGGTGTAACACACCCTAAAATGGTGGTGCATTTTAGACACTTCAAACTCCCGTGTCGCCAGATACCAGGGATAGCGCCCATAGTTCTTCTAATTATCTTCAGCCCTTTTGATATATTAAAGTTTAAAATTTCACTAAAACTAGGATTACCAGATGACAGGAATTTTCCTGGAATATCCGAAATTTCAGCTGTCTATTTATAGAATAAAACCTAATAATTAGGAATCAACTAATTAGTAATTTATTAATTATTCATCTGAACCTCGTACCACGCATCTCTCACACATATTCAAGTTTACTCGCGAGTTAAAATACGATTCTTTTGCTACCGAAATGTCAGGAAATTTTTTTGAATGTCGATAAACGCTTTCATTGATATCCTTGCTAATATTATAAATGCGAAAGTGAGCTTTTGTTTGTTTATTTGTTACGCTTTCATACCTAAACCGCTGAATCAATTGTGATGAATTTTGGTACAGAGATAGATGGGATCCAGGAGACGGAGATAGGGTACTTTTCTCGCGAAATTTTTATAGGAAGAAGGGTAAATAGAGGGAAAATCTTTGTATGAAACTTTTTATTGCGTCATCCGATAAGTTTGACAAAATAAATATTAACGTGAGCGAAGCCGCAGTTAAAAGCTAGTATACTTATAAGAGAGAAGAGACAAACTATAGAAGATAAAAAACTGAAATTTACAGCGTAATAACTAAAATCTTGCAGTGACAATTTATAGTTTTTTGATTATGTGGACATATACCATAGTTTTCTTAAAGCTTTCTCTCGTGTTCACGGTTCTACTGTAGCGGATTACTGCGAACTAATATTGTTCTTACTATAAGCTTATATATATAATAATTATAATTAACTATTCCCGAAATATACATATGACGGGAGTATCTGGGTCGCCGGTACCAACACCAGCGATTAATCTATGGATTTAAAATGTTGCAGGCCCTGTTTTTACTTATGACTTTTTATTCCAACTCACGCCGATCGAAAAATGATATACACAGGCATACGATACAAAAATTAAATCAGATTATAATTAACAATAGTGAAAGTGTTGAAATAAAACTGGACGAACTGTTCGCACGCAGCTGTTCGTTCGTCCAGATTGTAACAAAACTTTTTGAGAGCGGATAGAGATCGTAAACCATGTAAACGCGTTTTTCATTCAACGGAACAAGTTGCACAATAGGTTTTATATGATCTTTTTTGCTGTATAATTTGAAGTCGTTCGTCGAGATCGACGCGTGTAAATTCAGTTATAACATCGCTTTTATAGCGGTGTTTAAAATTCGGTGTGGTTATGACGTCTGGATATACAAATAATTTTTCACTATGTATATACGACACGATACAGCTTTGCTCTTATTGATGATAACGTGATGTAAAATAGCCTACAGCCTTCCTCAATGGTTGCTCTATTCGACTGGTAGTTCTTAAGATTAGCGGGTGGAAGTAAACAAACTTTTCAAACATCATTAATATAGATTGATCTGCTGACTCTCTACTCTGCTATTGCAAGACATCATTGGTTTAAAGGCTACAAATTTATTTAGCGCCTTTTATACTTTATTTTATTCGTTTCGTCCTACATATGTATGTGTAGGAAAATTGACATACATCCATTAATGATGATATAAAAATCTTATGTTACTTTGAAATAAAACTAATTTAAACGGATTTTATCGCGGTTATTTATTAACTGTAACATGAACTTTTCTGGACAACCTACACCTCAGTCCGCCCCGTAACCACGAAGGCTGAAAAGCTTTCGAAACCTCGTGATCAAAATTAATAAATAACCGCGATAAAATCCGTTTAAATTAGTTTTATTTCAATGAATAATATTCGCGTAAACATAAGAAATCATTATCTTATGTTACAATGTATTACTCCACGTATTTTATGGTTCGTACGACAATGGCTTCAAAAGAAGCATGAAGAAGAATTTGAACGTGCCGGCACGACATCGACGGCTGCTGATGAAAATTGTGTCACCGACAGTCGCCGTTGTTTGCCATTCTATTGAGTTACAATAACACAAGCGGTGATAGCTCAGTGTGTACGGACCCGGCATCAATGGACGTGAGTTCGACCCATGCAATGAGATTAAATTTTCGGTGAAAGAAAACATCGTGATTAAACCATAGAATGATGGTACGGTTTTTTCTAATGTCCACCTCGTTAGGTACCACTCTCAAGTAGAAAATCTGCCGCCAAATACCTATAGGTGTGTTCCGGCAGTTGCACTTGAAAGCTAGTCCCTCCACTAGGGTCAATGTGTTATACAAGTGAAAATCCAGGTGAAACGACCAACGAGGAAAAGGCGTACCTCGTGGCTCAAAAGTCTTCGGACGTGGTTCAATTTGAGCTGCAGATCCCTATTCCGTGCATCAGTTTCCAAGGTCCAGATAGCTTTAATGATGGCCGACCTTGGGTAGGAGTTGGTGTCTCCAGAAAAACAAAATCAAAGTACAATAGACGACGTTGTATGTATATTGATTACTACTTGAGAGTAGAATAAAGTATACTAAGTTATATATTATATTTTATAGCATGTTGGTTACTTTCCAAATAAAAAATCAATTACGTAAAACGGAATAGAAACTGAAAGTTGTAAATCCATGTATGTATGTGCTTAGTCTATTTGTGGATAGGTCATTGACCTTTATATTTGAAAATCTCGAAGTTGCATTGTGTAATGAACAATTTGTTGGCTAAAACAAGAATATTCTTAGGTTTGGCTTTCAAGCAAAAATCATGTGGTTATTCGGAATTGTGATGAAATAACAGACCCGTTTTAATGTCAGACTTTTCACATGGAAGTAGTTCTATGATATGATTATGTTAGATAAAAAATTCAACATATTCATAGTAAAAAATAATTTTAAAAGCCCATGAATTATTTATTTCATAAATATTTGTGTTGGTGAATATGGTGTTCTTTAATTAAACAGAAAAGAGAAAATAATAAAAAAAAAATCATATAATATAATTTTCAAATTTATAGTTTCGTTCTTGAGTTATGTTAAATATGTTTTTCGCGCGTAAAATTGTACACAAAACTAAGCTTTGCGAAAATTTTAAAGTATTTTTATCATAACGTAAAATGTTAGTAAACTAATTTATATCTTCAGCAGCTGTTTCAGGTTAATGACATAAAGATCGTATCGTGAGAAACAATAAACGGTTCGTAAAAATACATATAAATAACACCAAAAAGAAAAATACTTTTCATTGTGTGTGTTTTCTTTTTTGATTTTAAAGTAAGACAAATTTAAATTGACTCCAATGTATTTATGAATAGTAAGATGGACGCAAGTACTCAAAAAGAAACGCCGCTTTGCCATTTGGAACATAGGTTCTGTTACTGGTCGCCACCAAGAACTGGCAGACATATTGAGAAGCGATGGAAGAGAAACAGATCACGAGATATCGGTCAGGGTTACACGCTGATCTACTCCGGTTCTCCCTCCTAAAAAAAATGGATTAGCGGTTGTGCTATGTGAAGAGTTTCAGAAAGCATTCTCGATCGAATTCGTAAGCATTCGATAAGCTGCAGAAAAGTCATCTCTGCTGGTATGGTCACATAAGCCGCAGACTACCCGTCTTTGTCAGAAATAGATATCTCAACATCACTGTAGAAAGGCCTAGAGTGCGCAGTAGGCCCAAAAAACGCTGGCTGGACGTCTTGAAGGTTCATATGAAAGAGAACGATATCTCATAACAGGATGTCGAAGACCGGGCAAACACTAGGCCGGGATAGCGCTAGGAAGAAGACGATACTGCTTGGAAATTTGTCTCAGCGAATATATTTTTAATTTAACATGATAAGTGCGTGTCTCAGCTGGATTAAAATAGGGGTTTTATACACTACTAGCTGACTCGGTGAACTTCGTTTCAGATTACACATCTCTGAATTTTCGGCTTTTCGGTACTATAATATGTATGTATTATACATATAAACCTTCCTCTTGCATCACACTACCTATTAAAAAAAACGCATCAAATTCCATTGCGTAGTTTTAAAGAGCTAAGCATACATAGGGACAGACAAACAGCGGGAAGCTACTTTGTTTTATACTATGTAGTGATAAAAATAAAATAAAAACACTTATTACCTATCCGTGAACATATATATATTGACGAATCCTTTGACGATTGATCTTCTTGCAATCGTCAGTAGTCAGGCAGGTTACGAAAGGGTTCCATTATTTTCCGCTGCCTTAAGCCGGACTGATGGGGGCGTGTCGGGGGATCCGCCACCTATTGCACCCATCCGCCTATATGTTAGGGTAGCTTTTTTATGATAATGGACAGCATACAGGCATGCGATCCCCCGGATGGTAAATGGCTACCGTTGTCTATGGATAGCATCAACACCAGCGGTATTACTGCTTATCGGTCACTATGATGGAACACAAAGGCTCATAGTGAACCTCTTCTTTGCGGCAGTCTAAACCCGAGAGTTGTCGCTAACCAGTCGGGCAAAAGCCCTAACACCAAGCTGTGAAGTATCAAGGATTATATGGTTAACCATTATTATCAAAACCAAATGTAGGACCAACAATCGCCAGAGCCACGTTGGTTAGTCGGCAGGGTGCACCGCATGCAGATGAGGTTGGCCTGTGTAACTCAGATAGTATTTGATACCCATTACACATCAAAAAGCTTGCCAGGCTAACAAGACGAAACCTTCTTAATACCGGCCAGGTTGATCCGGAACAAGCGTCCACCCAAGAAGGCGACTGATGACCGTAGCGTTTCAGTCGGTATTCCCGGCGGCTAGCGCCGGTCGTGTATAGCATATGACTCTCGGTTCCCCTGGTCGAGAAGGAATGCATAAGTGCATTTCCTTATGTAAATGATTGGGGTCCTCATTAGGTGGGAAGTATCATTAAATACACACAGAGGTTTTACTCTTGCGCATTCACACTGACAGACGCGTTTTTTTCCTGTAAACCTTATTCGGTCTATTAGCAAACAATTTACTCCCCTCTTTATACAGTCACTAAAAACGATTGTAGTATATAATGTATTTTTTCAAAATATTAGCTTTTACTCACGGCTTTGCTCTCATTAATATTTATTTTGTCAATTAATTCTTCAAATAAGTAATAAGTAATTCTTTGCTAAAGTTTGGAGCAAATCGAATGATGCAGTAAAAAATCTCATACAACGGGTATCCCTTCATCTTTACTCCACTTCCTATTAAATTTTCAAAAGCGAAAGTAGCCTACCACCGTCTTCAGAGTCCCATCTATCTCTATACCAAAATTCATAATAATCGATTTAGCGGTTTAGGCGTGAAAGCGTAACAAACAAACAAACTCACTTTCGCATTTATAATATTAGTAAAGATGTACGTAAAAAGGATATAACCCGATTGAGTTTATTTATTCCATGAGTTCGAGCGAAGTTCACAAGTGAATAGAATTCAACAGGATATCCGATCTATTTGCGATATAAAATCACAAGACAATAATGAGGCTATCGTTTTGGCTGTCAGCTGCTGTTTCTCGCAACGGGAGATAAATTTAGATTACCTATTAGTCTCACATGACGTCGATCCGATGCGAAAATTTCGCAATCCGATATCAAAAGTATTTTAAAGTTATTATGTGGAAATGCATGCGCGATAATTCTTTATCTTTCTTTGGTACTGTTACAACGTTGATAAGGTTTTTATAACATAAGAGATGATGTTAATGTCACGTGGGAGTGTAGAATATTTTGTTAATTTCCAGAATCTATTCTTACAAGATTGTCATTGAGAGACTCACACAACTTTTAACTAAAGTTAAGATTCATATTGGATATTTTTTGCCTTGAGTTCGATATTGTTTATTAGCTATATTCGCCATTCGCCATTGCGTTTGCGTGGAACTAAAGATTATTTTATAATTATTGCCCGTTTTCGTAACTTTCTTAGTTACAGCTTTCCTGGGATTGGCGGTAGCGTGATGTTAAATAGCCTAAAGCCTCAATACTAACACAATAATAATTTCTGAAATCCGACTGGCGTTTCCTAACATTAGCACATCTAAACAAACAAACTATTCCGCTTTATAATATATAATATAGATAATTCACTTCCCTCACGGATAAAATCTTAAATATGTCACACAAAATGCTATGGATATTGATGTAAAAGAGAAAAGTGAAGTAAGTTTTAATAATAAAAATAAAAATCATAACACATATCCGACCAAACCTTCTAAGAAGAACTTGACTTTGTTATTTAGGTTACATATAGACAACACACGAAAGCCCAGATAAATTCAATTTTACTGAATAAAAGTTTTATGAAAAAAATCCCAATTATACTTGTTATCTGAAGAGGTACGTATCACCCACATTCTAAGTTACAATCAAGTAAAATAAAAACACACAATAATTAAATAAAATCATTCTAATAAGTTCAGGAACAATTTTCTAACCGAAAATTGTTGGTGAGAAACTTCGCTGAGATTTTATTTTTGTTGGAACAATCAGATCTTCTACCTTCTAGGTGAGCACGACTAAATCGGAGGGGCGAGCCAATAATGCAGCAAACTCGCCTCTGACGGATGCCACCTCGAGACTTTTCAAGGAATCACTCTATGACAGAATGGTATATTGGAATATACTGTAGCACAAGCCAAGATATTAGATTTTCAATCTATATTTATACCTCGGCCAAATTCAAAAAGAATTATTATTGCGTTGTACGCCCAATTTTTTTAGAATGTTTATAGTTTGTAAGTGAATAAGCAAGTGGGGTAGCGTTAATAAAAAGGGAATTATTGGAGTAATTATTTACTCTTGCCCACCATCTCGGGTCTTATCGTCACTTAACGTCAGGTGAAATTTTAACCATACCACCAAACCTATAAAGTATTTAAAAGATGTTACCGAATTTATAATACACAGCATGTAAGAGAATATAACAATAAATACAATAAAAATATTATAAAAATACGTTCATTAGGTTTCCAGTTGTAATCACGCTAAAGGACAGACTGATAATTATTCTGTTGTATAGTATGCAACAGATAGGAGTATATATTGGATGTCTGCTAAAACTAGCTCATACATTTCAATATAATTTTTAAAATAATGTAATATTAAGTACTAATATGGATAAAGGCGATTCGATATTAAGAAATATTTTGTTAAGCGATAATACCTCTGAGTTCATAATTTAAGAGCATGTAACTTCAGATACTGTTCTTGGTTATACATTTTATTCAATACGCACAAATTCACCTGATCCTATAACCTATTTGACACTTCTGATCCTATTATCAGAATTCTTTATTTGAGGTATAATCTACATAAGTAAAAATAATTAATTGAAAATGAATTTTCATAATCACTTTATTATAAATATAAATATATACAAGGAAGGTATCTTAAAAGCTCTATCTTGTTAATCTATACTGCAATGATGGAAGTGCTAGCGGGACCGGAGATTTGTTCACTGCAGGTTATTGGCAGTTTACCTACCTAATACATTACAACAAAGCGGCAACATAAATTCTTAACAATCAGCTTCGAATAGAGAAATACTAAAAGCTATTTTGAAACTGATATTTAGTGATGTTTTCTAACGTTTTACTCTTGTGATAAACGTAATTAGAGATTTATAATTTTATAAAACCGTATACCGTATTATAATGTAATTAAACCATAATGGTAAGAATAAAAAGTTTATTTTCTAATAAAATTATTTTCGAACTACTAATGCGACAAAGATTAGTATTTAAGGAGGAATATTGCAATTTAATTATATGACAATTATTTGCATTTCTGTACATTTATATTTGAGAGACCTACTCAATGGCCCCTGCAAACTTTCTATTTGAGTAATCTTTATTTAATTCGAGATCAATTTAGATTTAAGTAGAATTGTCAAAATTTCTGGAAGAGAAGAGCTTCTGAGCTTTATAGAGGGGAGGAGATCACGATTACAAGTGGTTTGCGGTAAAATATTGTTTGGGCGGTCCTTCGCAGTTATTCAACAGGTCCTTGCATTACATATGCGTCTAGCGTACTACAGGGATTCATCCGTAGATATGTGAAATCTGCCGTATCAGACCGGTTATGTAGTTGATTCTAGAACGATTGACGAATTCCGGATAGCTACCCCTACCTGTGATTCGAAGAAGCGTCAAGGCTATCGCTGGTTTCTGGCATTACGGGGGTTTGTATCCCACTGTCATATCTTTTATTGGGTCTCTTTTACTCGTGGCTTTGTTCGCGTAAATAATGATTTCGTCAAACAAATCGGATGACGCAATAAAAATTTACATACAAATTTTATCCCTCACTTTAGCTTACATCCAATAAGTTTTTGCCAGAAAAAGTTGCCTATCACCTTTTGCTTATGTTTATACCAAAATACATCGAAATCGATTCAGCGGTTTAGGTGTGATAGCGGAACAAATAAAGAAAACTCACTTTCGCATTTATAATATTAGTAAGTATTTGGTGGTGCTAGTCTGAGTCCGGGTAGAGGGTTTAAAAAAATACAGTAAGGCCTAAACATGTCCTTTCGGGTATATTCATATACCTTCTTAATACTTATATAAAAAGTAAACATTACATCAGCACAATATTTATATCATTTACAACCGCATTAAGCTGTCTACAATGTTAAGTCTACGAAAATTAGTTGTCAGAGGAAACGTTTGCATATTCCCGATCCCTCTGCAGCTTTCATGTAATAACAATATTTATAAAGTAATTGCTTTTTTTCACAGTACTGTATTTTTAGGTTACTTTAATATAAACTGAGCGTTTGTCAACTGAACTTGTTAAAATTGATATTCCTAGAATTAATTAAATAGACAGAGGCCATTGGTAAATAAAAAATACAGTTTTTTGAGTTGTTAATTTTAGTGTGAAGCTTGAGGTGGAATTTTGATCAGGTTGAGACTGCATCAGCCGTGTACGGTGCGTTATATTATATTTTTACATTATATCTCGTAGGTTTTGCTGTTCGCTGTTAGTTAGCCTGTGACTGTTAGTGTCTGCGACTTCGTTCGCGTGAAACTAAAATTATTTAATCACGCGCCGTAATTCAAATTACAATAACTTTTGATAGAGTAATCCGTTTTTAATGAAATAAAAACTAAATAATACTCCAGAATACGTTCAATAATTTCCTTGGTGGCGTTTTATCATAAATGTTGTACTTTAACAGTGACGCGTGCACAAACAGACAGACAATTCTAAAAATGATGTAAATGTATTTTATACTTAATCTTAGTCACTTGTATTTTTTTCCCAATAAATCTAAAAAGTACAAACACGTTAAATTTAAATTCTTATTATATGTATAGATTTATTTATATAACTCGGACCTGTGTTACATAATAATATGGTATACTGCGTGTACATAGTCGTATATATAAATCATAATTCGTCACAAAAATCCCCGCCGACAGTTTTAACAAGAGAATCATCTCGATAAAGCGCTGCACGAACCTTCAATATTACCACGAAATCATATCTTTGTACACGACAGAGGCATAATAACTAGTTTGCTATTAAATGATAAGAAGCTGCATTTGTGCAGCATGTTCTAAACATGTGATTAGATATAAGAAATGTGTTTGGTTAATTTAATATAATTAGTCGATGATCTTCACGAGCCATCTCAGTATGAAAATACCAACGGTTACGATCGCGGATTCATCGTAATGTTTTATTTTCAGCTTCGACATACAACTATAAATACACATAAATATGGTTTACAAAGCAGCGTCTTATTCCATTCATCAGCTGTTACATAAGAGTGTATTTTTATTGAGAACTTCTTGTACTTGTGGTTTTATTAAATGTTTTCACGATTAGGTATTTGAATGTTATTTATGTCAATTGTATGGTCGTGTTACTTGGTAATTATAGATGTTACGATTTATTAAATGCTTACAACTTATTATTCATACCATCGCATATTTGCTGCCAAATACCTACAGGTGTGTTCCGACGGTTGCATTTGAGAGCCAGTACCTTTTCTAGGCTTAGCATGTCCATCATTTTGGGTTACATCGGATTTCAGCATCAGGTGAGATTGTAACCATGACCTATAAAAAATAAAAGAAGCCGCTAGTCAAACTGTCCCTTTCGAGAATTGTTAGCAAAAAGAATACGATAAATATATGAAATGATTGTAAATGTTTAAACATCGTTTATGGAGAGTGCTGGATTACTATACAATAGACACTGTATATACGTTACTACATTCATCAATAATCTTATTTATAATCATTTGATATTAAACACATTAAACGACCATGAATATATAAATACATTACATCATTTTGATTTTAGAATTGTTTTGAAAATCGCGCTTCGTTCACTTCTTGTGGTAACTCTATATCCGATGTTACCTTTTGTCTCATTGTATGTTCGCTTCAGTTCAGATGTATAACTATGACAATGTCTTACGCGAATCCCTCACTGCTACTGGCTGCACATCTAGAGCGGACACTCAGTATGTGCGCTCTCACAACAAATTACCTAACACATAAATACACTAATTTATCTATTCTACATTTATAAAAATGAATCTCTATTTCCCTTGGTCATCGCATCACGCGTGAACGGATAGAACAATTTCGCTAATTCTTTTATTGTTGTGTTAATAATTGCCAGGGGCAAGTTCTTATGAAAGAAAAAAATAAAGAAGTTGAGCGGAACATTGAAAAAAAATTAAAAGAATTGAATAAAATTAAAATAACTTAACGCCAATATTAATTTTACAGAACTATCAGTTATCATTACAATAATAAATACTATGTTTCTGATTAATATTTTTTAATTTATTTATTATTATACCAATTCGAATTTAATATTCATAGTTAAGACAGGACAATGTCTGTCGGGTCAGCTAGTTACTTATATCTATAGAAAACACAACAGTCGACAGTCCGATAAAGAATAATTTAAGAATAATAATAATAATAAGGATTCTAGACTGAAGCCCGAATACGTGTTAACAATTTAACGTGTTAACATTATCAATTAATGAAAGTGAATATTAATTTAGTATTAAAACGAATTAGAAAAGACAATAATTCCTGTGTTAATATACTCTGAGATAAAATTCATTTTTTTGTCGCATATGTTCGTTGTCGAGTAAAAACTGTTAGTTAAATCATAAAGAAGAAGTGGACATACAGTTTTTTTATAGTTATTAGGTTAAGGTTTTTTGATGTATGCATAGTGCGTTGTTTTTAATTGTTTATATAAAAAATGTTTTTTTTTTTCGTAATTTAAATTTCATATATTTCGTTTGAAAAAATAGGTAAACTAACTGTGTAGCCTTGGCGAAATCTGTGATTAAAGAAGAATAGTCTTTGACAACAGAACTTTTATATGTTGAAACTTATCATTTAAATTAATTATGGTGAGTGACTAGAATCGATCAGATTGGGACATTGGACATATTCGATCAATTAAGAAAATAGGATTAGTGAAAGAAATTGAGGAGTAATAGGCTAGCGTGATATGGGCATGTCATGGGAAGAGATAGATGCTATATAACTAGATGAACGTTAAGTATGAAGATGGATGGATATAGGAGAAGAGGAACACCGAAGAAGATATGGATGGACTGTTTGAGGAATGATATGGGTATAAAAAGTGTGAATACTGATGTGACAGTTAGTATAGTAGAGTGAAAGAAGAAACCATGTTGTGCCTACATTGCCTAGGTAGGATTAGGGTTATAAAGAAGAATAACATTTTATATTTTATAGTATATAGGAAATACGAAAATAAGTGACAATGAGATGCTATGAGGAGTAATGAAAGTCATGTAATTAAGAAACAGATTTAGTATGAAGGCGGATTGGTAAGCGAAGGTTGGTAGGTAAATGCGAAACCGTGGATGTATGAAAAACAAACTGCGAAACTGCATGTGAAATTATATCCGAGAATTTGAAATGTCCGTTGATAGAATATTTTAAGGGGAACATTATGTTCTTTCTGATTAGACAGGATATTGCAGAATAATGTAATATTATTGTATTTTCCAGATGATGGTAGTAATCGCGTGTAATTTACACAAATATAATACAAAACGTATCTAATAGTAATGTATACGTACATAACGAAGTTAATTTTGAAAATATAATAGCGGCGTATTTTGTTATGGATATACAAGCTATAGAGCTATACAAGATTCAAATTTTATTGTAAGTTAACGATATTAATGCAATTCTTTTTTTCGGTAGCTTCTAATTTAACTAAAAATATAAGCCATGTTCAATCCTTCGATGGAATTATAATTAAAAAAATATATTCCAAAGATAAGATTTTATAAGTAGCGGCGCGAAGATTTTAACCCGTCAAGCATGAACGAGGGCGAAAACGGCATCGGAGATTATATACGTGACGTCACAAGACTTAGTACAAAAGGGGCGTCTTTATAAACAATAAAAATATTATCGCTACATTGTCAATTAAGAATTTTACCTGAAAATTTTAGGAGATTCTGAAGCTCTTACAGAGGTGTTAATAAAATTACTCCTTATAATTCGGTAGCCATAGATCAGTTAACTATAAACTTCTATAAAATTGCAGTATTATAATAAATAAAATTATGATCTAACAGTGTACAGTTCGTTTTATATTTTTCTGATTAGTGGAAATGTGAAAAGATTATTGACAACACTGACAAAAGTTTATATTGTCTAAAACGCGGCAAAAGTTATTGTGTGATCATTATAATATTGTGACATATATCATCATATCCGTTGAGTTTTGTAAAATATAAAGAAACGGTGAGTATTTCCTATCATAATTATACACTTCTCAGTGTAAAACCTATTCATATTTTTCAATTCGAAATTTTTATTTCCTTGTAATACTTTCAATCTGTCTTTTCGTAATAATAATTTGAATATATCATTACACATTTATGTTCAAAATGTTAAAAACCTTATACTGTGATCTACGAATGTCAATTGAAACATAAATAAAATTTTATAAAAGCAAAAGATTTGTTTATAATCACATAACCTATTTTGTTTACATGTTACTTGATTCGCGAGTTTAATGCTTTTTGTTGAGGTGCTGTCGATAATGTTATCGATTTTTTAAATGTATTTTTATTATACTATGAAAAGTTGGGTATATTATATGAATAAAATTTACAATATGTTTTTATAGGTATTTTTATTGTGTTATATAAAAAAATCATATTACCATATTATTTTTATAGGAATCTTCGAATTAAGACATTTTTGATTCTGGGAGCGAGGATGGTTTAACTGTTTTGGACGACAGGGATGTGGTCAATATAATTCATATTTGTTTATAATTTCTATTTTTATTTGATTATGTTAAGAAATGTATGCGTGTAATTGTACTATTTTTTAGGGAGATATCACAATGCATTTTATTATACGTTCTGCTACGGTCCATACAGCGGATGGTAGTCCTCGCTTAACGGACCGGCGTCGATGTAAATGGTGCTTGTTTCGAGAAGGCAACACAGAAAAACAGTATGTATGTGTGAGAGTCAAATTGTCGATTACAATGGTGATCAACATCAATCATTTTATCACTTTTTGGCATTCTGTACAATCATTTTGTCAAGGTATTATGACAACAGGCAATCCTGTAGTATGAATTCTAAAAATATTAAGTTGTGTAATATGTATGTATTAGTAAAGAACACCAGTTTGCCATAGATAATGTGTTACTATAATATTTATCAGTTTGTACTATCAGTACAGAAAAATAAGTGTATTTAACAGTTCTAATGTATTTTATTTTTAAATTTTACTATATTGTATTTATTGTATTTTGTTTTTGGTGGGTTTAAATTTCTAGATAGATTTTATTATGTTTGTATAATAAATTTTTGACTGCATATTTGTATTATATTCTTTTCTTTAGCTTACCAAGAAACAACATAATTCGCAAATTTCAAAATTATTCAAATTTTAACTTGCTCGGAAATAAAGGTTTCAATTTTGAATATATTTTGACGTATTTGTCAAATAACAATTATTGTAAAACGTTTAGTGTTATAGTAGTTATCGTTCGCTTTTATCGAATATTCACATTTATTCTCTCTTATCAATATCTAATTTTTTCAATAGTAGCTGACCCAGTGAACTTCGTATCACCTAAAATCAATGTTCTTTATTGTCGCTAAAACTAAAAAACGGTTTAACCGATTTGTATTTTATGTTCCTTTTTGTTTAATAAATCAATCTTAATCAACCATCCAACTTCAATTCGTTAAGATCAATAGAACTAGCTATATCTAATATCGATTTTGTTTTTCATTTCTTTTAGTTATTGAATGAAACTTGTTTAATACTCAAATGAATGAAATGTCTTTTAATTATATGAAATATAAATATAGGTGGATTCGATCCTCGTCCCTTGACGCGGCTTTCGTACACACTACCAACTGATTTATCATTTCCTCATTACTTTTTATAATATAACATTTAAAAAATCTGTTCTTTTTTTTTCTATACAAACCTTGTCCTGACAATAAACGAACACATTAAAAAATAATTATTCAATGTGGTACAGTCGTTCGGAAGTTATACGCGTACATACATTTCGGCGATCCATTTTTATATCTGTATAATATATTACGTTAATAATAAAAGTAAAAATAAAATAGTAATAATAATAGCCTTTTATTCAGTTTGATTTAAAATATTCTTTTACACAGTTTATAATAATAATTTATATCTAAACTAAATCTTATTCTAAATAATGTCAGTAAAATATAACATAAAAAAATTAAATAGTATATCCAAAATAATTTTATCTATACATTTGTTGTGTGCGCTATCACTAGTCTAGAAAATTACCCTAAAAATTGTCACATTTTAATCTGTGGTAAAATTTACCATTTTTTCTGTTTTGACTCTTCATGTCAATAAGGTCTATAATAGAATGTCAATTTTGGCGCTGACGACCTTTTGAATTGACGTTAATATTAGACTTTCGTTAATGCTTGAGGTGTGTATAAAGATATAATTTTATCAGTAGTAATTTAGTACATTTGTAAAGTTGTTTTGATGGTGCTATAAAATAAGGAACTGATTGATGTTATTCTAAAGATAATAAACAGAATCTGGTCTTGATACGTCAGTTTTATCGGGAGTTATTAGGACCACCTCCAACCTCGTATAGAAAAAATCTGGGCGTCCACGTATTTATTTTTAGTAAACAGCTCTTTTTTTTCAAGTTTGCTAAATAAAATTGTTTTTTCAAACAATACATTATTTGAAATGTTTTCTTGGAATACATCTACTCATATTATCATATAAACCCAAATTGGTTGTGGTAGAGGCAGTTAAAATGTAAAAATTACTTGTTCCCAACGTGTTGAGACTGAAACACTACCTTGCCGCGTTCGCGGTACGAGGCGTGCAATATTTTTGTATTTCATAGCCTAATTATTGAGAAAATCATGCAACATTCCTTAGGAGTCGCGCAAAACGAAACAGAAAATGCTAAGCGTGGAGCATGTAATAACGAATGCTAGCAATATGATACGATGCAACGCGGTGGGTCGATGGGGTACAGAAAATCACAATGCATACACACTTAATCCAGAAATGAATATTTATGTTGAACACTGTATATTTGGTTTATTTATTTTGACTACATTTGGCTAATTTAATATGCTATTTGTTAAGAATTATTATTATTATTTACTTATTTCACTAATTATTTTATTTACACTAGCTTCAATGTTTTTATATATTTATGTGACGATGTGGTCTAAGATGGAGGGACTAGCTCTCAAGTGCAACTACTGGCACACCTATAGATCTTTGGCAGCATATTTTCTTGAGGGCGGTTACTAGCCAGACGGGCGTTAGAAAAAATTCTACCACCATGTTATGGTTTCGTCACCATTTTTTGTTCAACGAAACTCACGTTCCTTGACGTAGCGTCCGTACACACCACAAACTAAGCTATCATAATTTCAAAATGGTAATCATCTTTCCTTAATACAATATTGCTGGTTATTTGGAAGAAAATGTCATATAAATGAAGCTCGTCTGTAATATAAACTACAGCAAAGTATTAAATTCAGTCGTCCGTTCCCTTATATATTAATCTATCCATTCATTCATTTAACTTGAGGAATCGGAAAATTAGCTTTAGGTACTAAGCGAACGACAGTTACACGTAACGTGATCAACATAAAAGTATATTTAATTATTGTTTCATAGAACTTGATAGGTTGCATTGTTATCGAATTGTTGACTGGGTACTGGAGAAGGCAGAATGAAGTCTGCTGGGTCAAATAGTTAAAACATTTACGCAGCGAGCTCACCATATGGCAGAAGATTGATCGTTTTCCCTGGTCACTGGCAGTACGACCTTAATAAGAGTCACCATGAGCTCTTTTTATTTCTACACGGATCTGTCGTGGCCAGCTCGACTCATTTTATGAGGTTAATGTGTTTTTACAATACAAATTATAATAAATGTATGTTTTAGGAGTAAGGCAGGCGCGTCTTTGGACACCCGGTTTAGGACTTCCGAAGATGCTGGCGGTGTCAGACTGACGGTGAGCGCTGCCCGAGCCGGCGATACAGGCGTCTACACTTTACAAGTGAGTCGATCTTTTTTTACTCCTAATAACACGATTTGGAAAACATTGTGTTGCATAACAATGTGAAAGCCAGTACCAGAAATTATACTTCTAGAAATAAGAAGCCGAGTAGTTTAAAAAATAATCAGACCGATAATATGGACACGATGAGAGACGAACTTCTTGGCGAATCGTGGATTCACCCTGTGGGTGCCGGGTCTATCGTGTTGCAGGGAGAGAAACTCCGAGAAACTTCTCGAGACTTGTGACACGGGTGTAGGTTTCAGGGACCACTTTCCGACAGGCGTCAACACTCATCGTCAGTACTCGTGTTTCTCTCCCTGCCCAGTATAAGCCATTCTCGATAATGGTTCACAGCATAAATACCAAAAATATCGTGGATTCACCCTGTGGGTGCCGGGTCTATCGTGTTGCAGGGAGAGAAACTCCGAGAAACTTCTCGAGACTTGTGACACGGGTGTAGGTTTAAGGGACCACTTTCCGACAGGCGTCAACACTCATCGTCAGTACTCGTGTTTCTCTCCCTGCCCAGTATAAGCCATTCTCGATAATGGTTCACAGCATAAATACCAAAAATATCGTGGATTCACCCTGTGGGTGCCGGGTCTATCGTGTTGCAGGGAGAGAAACTCCGAGAAACTTCTCGAGACTTGTGACACGGGTGTAGGTTTAAGGGACCACTTTCCGACAGGCGTCAACACTCATCGTCAGTACTCGTGTTTCTCTCCCTGCCCAGTATAAGCCATTCTCGATAATGGTTCACAGCATAAATACCAAAAATATCGTGGATTCACCCTGTGGGTGCCGGGTCTATCGTGTTGCAGGGAGAGAAACTCCGAGAAACTTCTCGAGACTTGTGACACGGGTGTAGGTTTAAGGGACCACTTTCCGACAGGCGTCAACACTCATCGTCAGTACTCGTGTTTCTCTCCCTGCCCAGTATAAACCATTCTCGATAATGGTTCACAGCATAAATACCAAAAAATATCAAGACACTGTCAATAATAGAATAATATAAATCTTACGCCCCCTTCGATGATTATGTCGCCTTGAATGTCACGTTTCGAAGGAACGCGATAGTCGTGTTCGCATTGTATTTATACTACTCGGTGTGAATAACTACCCTCCTAAAAGTCCCTTCTAACAATACAATAATATCTCACTTCAAATCCAAGTAGGTTGCTAAGCATATGACAAACAGAAATATATATAGAAATATAGTTATATGTTCTGTCTATATTAATATTATAAAGTGAAAAATATTGTATGTTTTACCGCGTTAATCTTAGGAATTACCACTCGGATTTAATAAAATATGTATGTATTTGATAGTATTGAAAGGCCTTATTATTAGGCAATTTAACAATAACCATTAATAGGAGTTTATTAATAACAATGCCAAGGGTTCAGATAAATAAGTTATTTTATTTTAAGAGATTATTAGTGAACAAAACATCGTTTAAAAAACCTAAAAAACGCGATTTTATAGAAAACCAAACTAAACAATAGAAAATATTTTTTTATAAATTTCAATTAAGAATAGTGAATTTTTTTAATACGATTAATTTAATAATAGTGTATATAAAAAATAACTGTATTGTAATTAAAAAAATAAAACATGTGGTGCTTATTAAGATTTTTCGAAATGATAATCTTTCTACTCATATCCGTTAATATAATATTTATAAGTATTGACACCATGCACCTCACGCTTTATTTTTAAAGAAATTCTATTTTGTTTCTTATTTACACTATAATTGATAGATATTTATTTAAAAAAAATTACACTATTCTTAATTCAAATTTATCAAAATTTATTTTCTATATTTTGGTTTGTTTTTCTATGAAAGCGTGTTTTTTAGGTTTTTTAAACTAATATTTATTATCTTTAGTTTAGTTTATTTAAAATACCGTATTTTTTAACCTATTAGTTTTAATATAGAAAAGTTAATCGGTAGTTCAGTCATTATTCATTACAATAGCGAACAATCGCGAAATTAGATGTATCGGTTAAAGATAATTGGAAATTATAATTAACATCAATTCTTGCTTTATCGACTATAAATGAAAGTTATATAAACCAAAACATCTTATCCGGAAAATTAAATAATGAAATAATCTTATCAAAGTAATATATTGTCATCGGTCCTCGATAAGTCTACGAAATTGAAATAAAATCTGACCATTTGAAGTGGGTCAAAATCAAGTCCAAAGGAGTCGGTTACAAACATACACACAAACATACAAGTGAAGCTAGTAAAAAGCGTGGAAAAATATATAAACAGAGTTTCTTGCCGGCCCTTTTTGATAATTAGATTATTTTTCGAACCGGTGGTAGTTTTGACGTTTTTAAGCGCCTTGTCAGTGCCGAAATTGAATAAAGTTTTTTTGATGTTACGTTAATGATACATGCCCACTTAATGAAATTTACATCATGCTATCCTTACTAGACATTATTAATAATATACATTATTAAGGATGCAAAAGTGAGTTGGTTTGTTACGCTTTCACGCGTAAACCGCTGAATCGATTATGATGAATTTTGGTACAGAGATAGGCGGGAACCGGAAGATGATGATATGCTACTTTTACTCCTGAAAGATTTATAAGCAGTGGTTTAAATAGAGAGATAAACTTTATATGAAACGTTTTATTACGTCATCCTATTTGTTTGACAAAATCAATATTAACGCGAGCGAAGCCGCAGGTAAAAGTTGGTATTGTATAATTGCATATTTGGTTTTAATGTTGGGCAATGTTTAGGCGAGTAACGCAGCCGGCAGCGATACGGCCCGAGTCCGGTTGGAGGTGTCACCAGACGAAGCACCGTCTGGCGAGGACCCGCCTGTCTTCCTCCGACGCCTGCAGGACCTTACAGTCAAGGTCGGCACGCGGACCAGGTTCCTCGTCGAGATAATCAGCTCAACAGAATGCAAGGTAAATTATTATCTATCCCACTCTCTACATCCATTGAGCACGACATTCAGTCACAATGCTTAAAAAAAGAATTTGCTGATAGCTCTTATCTAAGCTTAGCTTTTGATAAAAGGATTGTATATTTAATATTTATAAATAATTATTCAATACACAGACCGACGCCTCAGTACTGATTTGTTAAATTCAACATTTTAGTCGTATTTTAATGCAGCAAGTTTCTTGGAACAAAATGATGTTCTTATGAAAAGAATGGTGCTCACGTAACGTAGCAAATTACTGGTTTTGACTTGCCCTATGACATGCAATATCTGCACTATAAAATTTTTGAAATAAATTTTGTTTTCGAAAGTAGAACAAAATTATTATCAACTTTTTTTTTTTATTTTATTCTTAAGGTTTAGCGTTATGGCCATAATCTCACCTGATCTTAAGTGACGATACGGCCCAAGTTGGTAGACACGGTAAACCTGTGGAGGAACTGGCTCTCAAGTGCTGCTGCCGGAACACACCTATTGGTATTTGGCGGCAGGTTCACAACTAGAGGGTGGTAGCTACCCAGGCGGGCAGTAGAAAAAGCCCTACCACCATGCAAAGATGAAGATGTTGCCTGAAAAAGCCTGCTAGTAGCTATAAATCCACCCTTTATACTAACTAGATCCTTTGAAATAAATAATAATATACATGTAGATATAATAATGGTGTACGATTAATAAATAAATAAATATATTCATATATTTATTGATCGATGATGAATAAGAGACATTTGTATGAGGTTTTTGTAGTAATTTCAAGGAATGATAAATATTATTTAGTCCAACACTAATACGACCTCTAAACGTTTTTAAAATTTACAAATTAATTTTAATATCTGAAGCGATGACGGCTTATTTGGAAATGCGTACGGACGCCGCGTCGGTGAAGGAAAAAATCGCGAGAAAATTATATGATTGTAGGGTTTTTCTAATCCCCAATTGGCTGTTGGCTGTGTAGCCATCTTCCTTAAGTTGAAAATCTGCCGCCAAATACCAACAGGTGTTTCGGCAGTTGCACTTGACAGCTAGTCTCCACTAGGCTTAGCGTGTCCCGCAACTTGTGTCACATCATCACTCAAAATCAGGTGAGATTGTGGCCATAACGACAAGCCTATAAAACATAAAAAATATAGCAAATCATTCTTTTTTGTCTTAATATTTCGATGCACAAATTTGTTATTATTTTTAAGTATGGGATAATACAAATAAACGAATAAACTATTTTAGGTAGAACGAAATGGAAGTTAAAGTTATTTATAACTTGTTAAAGTTTTATTGATTGCTATCCTACAAAGGAGAAACGTTTTCAATTCATTTACACAATTGTAAAAATTTACACCTTACATACACCATACTCAGTATGGCAGGTATCATTCATAATCCATTAATGGTCAAATTCATATACAACATTTCATATATACGTCAAAAATTTACAGATATTGTGTATATTGTTCTTGCTTATAGTATAGAACTATTGTCATCACTTTCAAAATTTAGCAGGCATTATATTATGATGTAAACATAAGCTTAACTCGGGCGCCATTGTTTTCATGAGCGAGAAAGATAGCAAGGTTGATAAGAATGAAAGAGATAGCAGTCTATTTCTTTAAAATTGAATTTCAATTAATCATATACATTCTCTCGATGGTAATTAGCGTAGAATGAAGTTGTCGAGACATGCGCTTGTTTCAAAAATAAAACGGTTAGTGTAACGTGACGATGCCTTAGTTTTAGTTGACATGAATGTCGTAATAAAGCATAAAAACATTTGGCGCCGCGTCGTGCGTTCGCCTCGTGTAACCAAAGTAAGGATGGCGAATATTTCTGAAAAAAAAAAAATTGATTCTTGGATTTATTCGAATAGATTCAATTTTTTTTAAATTCGTTTTTATTCCTTTTATTTTCAATATAAAACCAATAATAAACGAAAACAACACAACAAGAATTGATTTTACTATTCTATATATGTGAAAAATTATCGTATCTATATATGTTTTGGTAAAACATTCAAATAATTGTAAATAATGTTTATTGACAATAGATAAGAATCGAACCTCGATTTTTAAGGGTAAAATATCGAAACAAAGAAACTATTAAAAAATCGATTTCTTGAATCTAAAAAATCTATTAGCTGGATAATAGATTGCAGAACACCGTCCCTAATTCAAAGGTACACGTAATAAATACATTATTATAACTGCAGTTGTCTGAGCGCTACGATGATTCTTCTATTGAATTTATCTATAATCGTATATGTATTTTTATCTAATCATTATTGTTTTTCTTAAATACTGTATAGACACATTTCAAAATATACGTAGTACGATAATTAAGAATTATACTTGGGAAACGTATTCAATTCAGCTGAATTATTGTAGGTCGTAATGGAGTTTGTAGGTAGATACCATTGAAGGCGTAGTCCCGGTAGCAAGCCAGCCGGGCCCAGGCTTGGCAAAAATATAAACCTTGAAGCAAAAGGAATGCGCCATCTGATCGGCCCAATGACATAATTCCCCTATTTTCGCTTGGTACATCCGTTGTTCTATATATAACCTGTTATTCACTCACACATGTAAACGTTTACTTTGTTGTATGACTGTATTAGTAAACAATTTGTGCGGATGTGAGCGACTCTACATGCGAATTTTCTTTTGCATGATTTACGAGTTTCATATATATTTTTAATGTTTATTTACTTGCCAGTTCGTTGAAATATTATAATTGGTTGGTCTTTTAACGGAACCTCGATGGATCGTGTAACGATTTTACTTTTAGAAAGCGAAATCTTCTTGTTTCCTCGTTCGGGTAAAGTCGACTAAGGGAGCGAGAGGTATATAGTCAAGAAGTCACTGTTATACTCGCTCGGTGAGCGTTACCTGAGAGAGCGTGTCGTGTAATTTACATTCAGTATCAACACAAATACGATATATGTCTTGCCAATGCGTTATAGTTATACTTTGTGATATAAACATCGCCTTTGTGCAGTTTAAACTCCTAGCGTGTGATCTTAAACACACATTGCTTTTTTTTTCTAAGTGTTATCACATTCTGCTTCATCTTCTGCACATCTTGCTTTCACATACTACTGAATTAAAGGCTTACTTATAAAGTTTTAGTAATGTTAAAATATTGAAGAACAATACATACGTACCGGCATTATAACAATGGTATTTGTTCAATATCGCCTTGATGTTTGCAGGTAATATTGTGTACGTTTACAAATTTTATTATATTAAGACTACCATCTGATTATGTAGGATAACATCATGAGAAACTTGAGTACTTGAGAAATATTCATCTAGCAATTTTGCAAATATGGTAAAATTTGAAAAAGTTAATAACCGGACCACATGTTAAGGAATAACATAGAATTGAAAGCGACGATAGTTCAGTTGGTGGCCTATTCGGACGCCACGTCAATGGACGTGACTTCGAATCTCTGCAATGAACCTGACCTTTCAGTGAAGCAAAACATCGTGATGACACTATAGTATAGTGGTTGAGCTTTTATTAACGTCTGCCTGGTTAGCTACCACCATCAAGTTGAAAATCTGATGCCAAGTACCTATATGTGTGTTCCGGCAGTTGCACTGAAGAGCTTGTTCGGGGTAGCTAGGCAGGTGGGTATTAGAAAAAGCCTTGCTATGCTATGGTGTCCTCACGATGTTTTCCTTCACCGAAAGCTCAAGCTCATTGTAGGTCGATTCGAACTCGCGTCCTTTGACGCCGCGGAATTCGTACACACTACCACTAAGCTATTATCGTTTCAATCGCTACATAAAAAATGATAATATTCATAATTATATTTGGCATAACAATTAGATATCTAGAAACTTGAATAATACATACCTAAAAATATATAGTATATAGTTTTGGTACAACGACATTTATAACTGAAAAGTTAAAAAAAAATGTTAACATAAACGAATGTTACATATTTATTATTAAAGAAAAAGAAGCTCCGCGCGAACTCGTTTTTCGGTGCGCGAGATTTAATTTATCGCGTAGTTATTTTTCAAAATAGATTTTTAACAAGCGTTTTGTTATGAAAGCGTAATGCGAAAACATCAACATTGCAGTTATTATAAATACCCATATGGCGTCGAACAAAATGCACTCGACGTATCGTTTTCACGCTGAATTGGATCATTAGATTAAATGAATTTGAGTGATGTTTGGAAACGCTTCCTCTATAATTTCACTGAAATATGTGGTTCAATAAATTAAACTTGTTTTACATGTTATAACCGCAATCATAATAAATTTATTCATGTGAGTTATTTGAAATGTCTTTATGAGTGCGTGTAGTATCTCGGTAGTTCTTGGATCTGCAGTCATCGAATACATTTATTACCGAACATTTTTTTTTTTGCTATGCATATTTCTGACGCAACTGGGATTGTCACCTATTTATTTCAAATAAACATAGTACTTTTTTTTCTAATTAAGTTATAACAATATGATACCTAGTTTTGGGAAAATTAATATAGTTACATAATCTTCTAAAATATTATAATATTTTAAGTTAAAATAGATTTCAGGAAAGATGTTAATTTCAAAGCAATAAATAAGCAACAAAAGGTTGAGAAAACAGAAGCCAACTATTGATTTAATATTACTGAATGTAAGTAATATTTTAAATGTGAATGTGAGATTGTTTGTTTGTTATTATTTCACAGTTTAAATACTCAGCCTATTATAAGGTTTATAAGGATCAAGATATAAGGATTTTTTCATACATAAAAAGTATTGCGCTCAAGGCAAAGGGTGCATTTTAGTCTCACACAGATAAAATCGCGGGCTCAGCTAGTATGTTGTAAAGAGTTTTTCTATAATATAGAATGAGCTTGAGCTTTTGGTGAAGGAAAACATTGTGAGGAATTCGTAGCATGATAGTAGGGCTTTTTTTAAGGCGGGCAGCCTGGCTAGCTACCGCCCTCAAGTTGATAATCTGCCATCAAATACCAATAGGTGTGTTTTAGCGGTTGCACTTGAGAGGCAGTCCCTCCACAGGTTTAGCATGTATACCAACTTGAGCCGTATCGTCACTTAAGATCTGGTGAGATTATGGCCATAACGCTTACCCTTAATTATTGTAATATATATATATATATATATATATATATATATATATATATATATATATATATTGTTAAATAAAGATAAATGTAATAAAAAGAAAATACATACAATTTTTTAAAGATAAACGTTGGCCGATTTGATCCGATGTAATTGGGTAACAAGGATTTGAAATATAGTGTACTTGAAAACCGTTTATAAATATTTATATTTATAAACTAAATTATTCGTTTATCTAATGTAAAACTGAGCAAGATGAATGCTATCATCAATATATGCGAATGTTTATACTAACATCTAGTGCCTTGCGAACTTTCAATAATAATACTGTTGTTCGCGCGATGGTAAAAACTCAGCCAGGTGGCGACACAAAAATTTGTTTTTTTAATTCTTTTAGATGTATCGTTATGGCCCCAATCTCACCTGATGGTTAACGACGAACTGGCGCAAGATGGTGGACACGGTAAGATTAGTGGAGCGCCAGCACTCAAGTGCAACTGTCGGAACACACCTAATGGTATTTCGCGGTGGATTTTCAACATGAGGATAGTAGTTAGCCAGGTAGGCATTACAAAAAGCCCTACCACTATGTATTACAACGCAGCAATTAAGTTTTATTAACTGTCCAAAAATATAAGTGCTAGAAAAAGAGAAAAATGTACCGAATCTGTTCGTCTCTTCCCATTTGTATATTCATCTGGAATTTTATTTTATAATTATGAAAACATGTAATGAGCCTTGTATTTTTATTGTTTTTCCTTTAATTTTTGATGACTTTATGTTTTCGAACAATGCCAAATTAACAAATAAAATAAATTAATTTTATTTTCTTGAACGCTTGCGAAAGTTTTGAACTTTGTACCGCTAGGCAAGTTGTTCTTTTCTACAATTGTTAACCATAAGAGGTAACAAAAATTGTATGATATGACATTACATTTTTTCGTATTTTATCACGCTAGCGACTGTAGGAAGATACAAGGAGCAGGGCGGCTGTTATGTCATTAAAATTCAAGTTAGACGGGGTTTCTCAAGAATATGATCTTTAAAAATAATAATCTATGTCTATGGTAATATTATAAAGCGGATTTTTTTTTTTTCGAACTGAAGCACGCTGTTAGGCCCAAGCAATTTGACAGCTTCACTGAACTTTAATCCTAGTTTGTTTATACTAACGCGCTAATAATAGGAACTACCATTGGTAGTTTTTTATTTGATTGAGGAAGGTTTTCGGCTATTTATCTTCACGCTATCACCAATAGGAGCAAACTGTATTGGATAAATTTACAAAAACGGGCAAAAAATATTAAGTGATTTATAATTTTACGCGAATAAAGTATAGGGCATTATTGATACTATATAATTTCTAGGTCACGTGGTACCGCAACGAAAGGCGGCTTTTGGAGGCGGAGAGGGTGTCGCTGGCGAGGGATGGAAACTTCTGGTGCGCGGACGTCGCTACAGTGAGTGTAGATGACGCTGGCCGCTGGACATGCACTGCGGAGAACACGGGCGGTAGGGCCAGCTGCTCAGCGCACCTGAACGTCCTCGGTGAATAAGAAATTCAACACTTTAATTAAAAAAAAAATGTGTTTCGTGGAACACTCGTTTGGTCATTCTTACGTATTATTTCGTGAATCAAAATTCAATACTAAAATGGAATTCCATTTTGGATTCCAAATAGTTTTATTAATTTAAAAGTGTACAGTCAAATTTTGATCGTATTGTCATTATTTAAAAAAATAATAAACATTTCCTTTTCTAACATAACAGTTTATTACTTAGAAGATCAAGATTTTTTTTTTCGACCTGACGTACGCTGTTAGCCGCAAGGGCTTTGACAGCTTCACCGAACTTTTTGGGGCGAATGCTAAGGGCACTCAGCCCCATGGCAGCGGGCGCAAGGGTGCCAGAATGGCCGAACCTCGGCTTGGACTACTGCTACCGAACAAAGATTCGCGATCCTAACTAACCAATAGGTCTTACAATAACATAGGGCTTGCCATGCGAGGGCCGCAGGGGTAGTCCCTTACAGAACCGTGTACTTAATGTGTGGGTGTGCAAGGATGATACGCGGTGTGATGATGTACTCTCAGTGATGTAGAGTGTCACTGTATCGCGCGAGCAGAGTCACTTGAGGGCTCCTGTCCGGAGGATCGATCATAGGCTCAAGCATCTGCAGAGGGAGGCCGTGGTGGGTGTACGGGAGCGAAATTTACCGCTCGGCTTCGGCGGCGAGGACGGCGGTTAGGTTAGAAGATCAAGATAGAATCATACGTAAGATGGGGAGATTGGGGAAGGTTTGAGAAATTTTACGTATACTTACATGGGGGTAGGGTCGTCAAAAGTGACCAAATTTATCCTTACATAATTAATGAATGACCCCTAAGGAACTTCGTTCTAAAAAACGGAACTCAACTACCTTATATGAATTTACTGGAGTCATCCATAATTTCAATTAGCTGGATGTTAGTTAACCACTTTTTCATTACAGTCCGATTTAAATCCTCTTAAGCGCCCTGTTTTTGCAATGATGTTAGGTTTAGTCACAAACTCAGTTGTCGGCGGCACCCGCTCTAGAGATTACGGCGCCCAGGACAATAAGACAAATTCCCACCCCTTGGACGTATTTATATAGTATTAATATATAAATATACTACATAACCATTATGTTTCTTTAGCGAAGAAGGGACTAATATATGACATTTTCTCGTTTTTAGTAAGATTTACCATACAAATTATAGATTTTTACAAAAAAAGGGCAGCCATAGCTCCCCTAAATTTTAGAGCTCCGGGCATATTCCTGGCTTGCCACCCCATAGACCGGGCCCTCGTTATCGGGCTTCCAGACGAAGACATATAATCTCAAGGAGTATTCCTTTTTCTGGTGTTTTTTGATTTGGTACTAAACTGCTTGTCAGTAAAAAATATTTTGAGTTTTACACATCCAGTTATTTGTGTTTTGGTTGTGACATTTCGTTTGGGACAGTTTTGGGACATTAGTATTTTTCTAAATACAATTATGGAGATTAATTCTAATGCATTACAAATAATAATTAATATTTAGCTATGAAGAACCGGCTGGAACAAGATGTTCTAAAATCTATTACAGTTAGATATTTAATCCTCTATGAATATTGCGTCTTACATAAAACTTATAAAATAGTACGTAGTATAGAAAAAACTTACCAGACCTTAAAACCCTGGACGCGTAAAATGAACATTTGTTTTACAGGAACTTAATAGTACCACGAACGAATTACTATTAACAAGTCCACCACAATCTCATGTTATGATAGGATAGGATGGATTAATTTAAAACACAAGAGGTCTAAAATGTAGACTGTCAGTTTTCTGTGGCTGGTTTAGTTTGTCTAGCTAGACAATTTTAAGGAAATGGCCTAAAATCATACTATAGTTTTATCTTAACATCTTTCCTCATCGTAAGATTTTTCTTGTGAAGTTCGAAGTCCCATCGTAAGATCTAAATTAAGATGCTCAGGTTTGCGTACACTGACTTAAGACAAAAGCTCTAATTAAACGCAGGTATTGATTAAAATTTTATACTAACTTACTTCGAATTTTACCAGTGCCCAAAGCCTACAAACGCCCAGAGTTCGTAGAAGAATTACGAGCCCTTCTCACGGAGCAAGGCACAGTATCTCTGGAGTGTAAAGTCGTGGGAGTCCCTACACCTGTGCTGAGGTGGTTTAAGGTACTATTTTTTTTTATCGCTCGTAACAATAATAAAAAAATCTAAAATTACAAGCTAAGGAGTTATTTCAATTTAACGATATACTTTATAGTCATTGATGTTCTAATTTTTATTTATATCGAGTTCCGTAAATCTAGCATCTACATAGTTTATATTGAATTACTTAGTATTTTATGCTATTGTAATGTTTACAAAATTTTGCAGTTAGGCTCGTATTTTTTTTTAATATTATCATTTGCCTATGTAGTCAAATTCACCAATGTCAAGTGTGAATAACTATGCAGGCAACGAAAACAAAGTAACTAATAGACTCGGAACAACCTTTTATGGATCACACAAACAATTCGAATTCACAGTTCTTTGCTGGTTTTTTTTACTTATAAATCGTGCTATGAAAATGGGTCATGATTAACATTAAATAGCTACTATTTTTCACAAAATTTATTTTTTATTTGTTTTACTTTAAAAATCGTTTGAAGATTGTACAATTAAGTATATAATTAGTAATAAAAAACAGTTTCAAACTTGCACAGATGTCAATATAATATATATTATAGTAGTAATTTTGAAGTTTGTTTGTTCTTAAATATATTGTAAATGATTAGTTTATATTTTAAGTAATTTTACTTTTATACCAATAGATGGCGCTGCCACGATTTCTTACAAGCTATCGAATGGTATTTTTTGTTTATAGTGATTGTTTTTCTTTATTAATAACATATCTCGGCCTAACCAGATGTTTTCTCTGGCATTCGCTATAAATACCACTGTGTACATTAGGATCGTTTTTGGAATAGATATTAAGTTTTGTACAATGTTCATAAGCGCCTTATTAGGGTCTCTAAATTGAATAAAGATTTTTGATTTGATTTCATTTGGTATCCTTAATATTATTTTATTTTTTAGTTTTATCTGATTTTTAGTAAGACACAAACGTTGTATATAAAGTAATATAAGGAAATAAAATTATTATTATTATTATTTGCATTGCAGGACAGCCGTGAAATAAAAGCGGGTGACGTGTTTGCGTTAACAGCAAACTCTGAAGATCCGACATCATTAGGCACTTACACGTGCGAAGCGGTAAACTGCATGGGTAGGGCGTATTCCTCCTCTAAGGTCCACGTGGTAGGACGTGGTAATAAGGAGGGCTCTAATAGATCTATCGCCAGGTTAGTAGCCTTCGATGCTAAAACTCTCAAGTGCACTCGAGAAGATTTCTTTATTCGAATTTAATGAAATCAAAAAACTTTGTACAAATTAGGCACTGAGAAGGCGCTTCGTGAAAACTACCAACGGTTCAGAAAATAACTCGGTTTTCGAAAAGAACCGACAAGAAACTCGATCTGTGTACATTATTTATTCGATACATATTATTTTTTAAATAATGCATTTACAATAATTATTAGCGGATGGACAGAGAGAGGGTTTGCATGGTGGTAGAGCTTGTTCTAACGCCCGTCTCGCTAGCTACCATCCTCAAGTTGAAAAAATGCCGCCAAAAGTACCAACAGGTGTGTTCCGGCTATTGCACTTCACAGGTTCACAGGTTTAGCGTGTCTAAAAACTTGGGCCTTATCGTCACTTAAGATCAGGTAAGATTATGGCCATAACGTTTTAAACCTTAACCATAAAAAAGGGTGTTAATTCCTTACATCACTTACATATAGCCTTTTGACATGATACTGGATCTTACTGATCGGCAAATTATATATTGTTCTTAATTATATGTACTGTCCTAAAAGAACAGGCACCACCGTAAAACGACGATCTGCTTATTATTGCTTTTGTTATATAACACGGTATTACTTTCTGAATGATATCAATAGAACGGTTGGTACGTACTGGATACAAATAGCTCAAGATAGAGATAAATGGGCTTCTTTGGAGAAAGCCTTCGCCCGCGGAAGGGTTCGTGTAGAGTAATAATAGCATAAATATTCTATGTATATAAAAGGTTTTTTTTATTTAATTTACTTAATTACTTACCGAATAATTGGGTGCAACCGTTCTAATTACCTATAATAGCAGTGTTAATTTAAGAAGCGTGAAAAATTGTTCTTGATCCCTGATAACAAGGGAGTTGAAGTATCGTCATGGTATTTTTAGTGGGTAGTGTCAGGTGCTTATCTCCCGATGAGTTTTAGTGGATGATAGCTCAGTGGTAGTGTGTACGGACTCTTTGTCTAGGGACGTAGGTTCGAATCCACTTACAATGAGCTTGAGCTTTCGGTGAAAGAAAACATCGTGAGGAAACCATAGCATGGTGATAGGGCTTTCCCCGCCTACCTTGGGCCACATCGTCACTTAAGATCAGGAGAGGTAATGGCAATAACGCGAAGCTATAACTATTAATAAAATGTCTTGTTACACGCCTCTCTTGCCTTGGCCTGAGCCCGGGTAATGGTTTTACGCGTTGCGCTGAGGATGTCCGCAAATGGATTTAAACACCACGTTAGTGAAAAAAGGTAATAGCTGTGTGTGTGGTAATTGACGTATACTCAATCGATCTTAATTACTCAATTAATCCGGTTCATCACGTTGCAGTTCAACGGGGCTTTAATAAAAACACGTTAATTCTAGTGGCATATCGCCGGAGCCTCCGCCTATCTTTACAAAGGAGTTGGAAGATCAATTCGTGAGGATCTGCGAGCCACTCACCCTCAGCTGTCAGATCGTGGTGCCGCCGTGGCCTCGGTCCGTTGTATGGTACAACAAAGACGGCAAAGTCGAGCCCAGTGAAAGGTATGGCCAGTTGTTGTTGTACCACGCTACTACACCTCGCAGTTAGAGCAATGAACTGAATTCTCGTCCTAGGGAGACAGGAAACAGCTGTAACTCGTTCAACACGCGCTATGCGTACAAGCGAACAGATAGATATATATATACAAAAAATATCGATAACAAAGTAAATTTCAATTATAAATTTCAGAGACTATTTTACATCAAAATTTCAGTTATTTATACAGTTATTTATTTACACTACGGCGTCGAAATTGGAAAAAATGTTAATATAGGTTTTTATTTATTTTCATTAGGAAATTTTGTGTGTTCAGCTCGAAGTCAATACATAAAGGTATTTTATCCCCTCGCTTCTCTCCTTAGGGGTAAAAAAAAAACGTTTCTTGGTTAGCCTTAACATTACATTATTTACACAACATTACATTATAAAATTAATACAACATAATACATGTTTATACCACTCTTTGCCCCACTCCCTATAAGCTTTCGGCGAGGAAAAGTTATCATTAAAAGGTATCATTAATCTCTATACCAAAATTCATAATAATCGATGTTACGCGTGAAAACGTAACAAACAAACTCTAACATTTTGATTATTGTCAAGGATAAGATAGTAAGAATTTTTATTTTTATTCTATATTTTAATCTATACTATTTATATATAATCGGGGCAAATTTTACCAAAAATTTCACTGATGCGCGTACTAGGGAAGACAGGCAGCAATAAATTAACCTACATCTCTATATCAGTAACAAATTATATCTCGATTATAACTGAATGATACAGTTTTATGCCATGCATATACTTGTACTTAAGTGACTTGTTCATGTTGAAGGTACCACGTGTTAGAGGATGGCGTCGGCGCTTTTATACTGGAGATATCGAACACGGAGTGGTGCGACGAGGGCGAGTGGAAAGCTGTCGCGACCAGCGTCGGCGGTCGTGTCGGCATTACCACTTGCTTCATCACTATGGATGGTAACTTTAAGAACTATTAACTGTGTACAAATAGTGTGTTTTTATCTTTATCTCTATTGAGAGTTTCTTCAGACAGAATCTGCCACCCTCATCTGTAAAAACGAATTTGAAGCGACGATAGCTCAGTTGGTTTTGTGTACAGATGCCGTGTCAATGCACGTGAGTTCTTATCCACCTGCCATGGGTCTGAGCTCTCGGTAAAGGAAAATATCCTAAAGAAACCATAGCATAGTGGTAGATCTTTTTCTGATGTTCAACTGGCTAGTCACCACCCTCATGTTGAAAATCTGTCGCCAAATATATATAGATGTGTTCCGGCAGTCGCGCTTGAGAGCTATTCCTTCCATTAGGCTTAGCGTGTCCATCAACTAGAGCCATATTGCCACTTAACATCAGGTGAGATTACAGCCATAACGCTGTAAACTATAAAAAATACAGCTAACAAATCCTATCGTAACTGCCTATCGTATATACTTAAGATATGATAAAAACGTAAAGCTACTTCACCCAAGTGTTTTTTAGTTGTTTTGCAATAATTGCTGACATGTGTTAGCACTTTAACAACCTTGATTTATGTTATCTCATGCTTCACTTGTTATTACTTTTCCTTAGCAATATTTGAAATACAATTTAGCTTGTGACAATGAAAAAAAAAATATTTCTACGTTTTCAATTAATATTGAAGTGAAACTTCTTTAGGCGCATGAGGGTAAAATTTTTACAGATGAAACGTCACGCCGGTATGCAACGGAAGTGTCGGAAAAGAGAGAGAGAGTGATCGAGACCGATTGAGATAGAGTAAGACAGGGCGAACGTAGCATGAGCAACTAGCCGTGGAGTGAGAGTAGGGAGCAAGCGAGTGAGAAAGATTGAGAGAAAAAGTGAGACAGAGCGAACAAGATTTATAAATTAGTTCGCCAAAGAAGTTTCACTTCTGACATGTGTACTTTGTACGCACGCATGTTTTTTTTATTTAAAATCAGTTATCAGGCATTAGAAAAAGTCCTATTATCATGCTATGGTTTCATCGTGACGTTTTTCTTCATTAACGCAGCGTCTGTACACACTACCAGCAGAGCCAACATTATTTTAATCTGATAATAGACAAAATAATGGCTGAAATCAATTGAGAAACGGCTTTGCTATTGTTTTCGATCCGTATATGTTTAGTAAGATATATCTGTTTAACGTGTATGTTTCAATGTCTGCTGTTAACATATACAAACCCTACTTATTTCTTTTCTATTTCTTAATAACATTTGTTGCTATTTCTATTCTTGCAACTTAAATTTTCAAAACGCTAATAGACATGTTTACTTTATTTGTCATTTTTTTGTAAATAATTCTGGGGTTAAGAATATAATCTCAAAACTTTGACACCCACTTTTGTGCCTATTGCGAAACTTTTTTTATATAGGATGATAGATATAATAACAACACAGCATTTCTTACAAATTTAATATTTATATCCTTAGTAAATATATGTTTGATTATTAAAGAAGTCATTATTAATATATTTTGTGGTTAAAAATTTGTTATTTAATTATTTCCGTTTTACAGTACCCAAGAACTATAGAAAACCACGTTTCATGGAAAATCTACAAGCAGTTCTGACTGATGAAGGCCTTGTATCCTTCGAGTGTAAAGTTGTCGGTTTCCCTACACCGGTACTTAGTTGGTTTAAAGATGGACAAGAGTTGAAACCGGGGGATGTATACCAGCTCACAGGGACAAATTCCCTTGGCTCTTATTGCTGCATAGCTAGAAATTGCATGGGTCAAGCGAGCAGTTCCGCTGAATTGACAGTCGAAGACATCCAGAACCAATTGAACGAAGAAGAAAAACTTCAGCTCTTTTCGAAAAATCAGGCACCTAAATTTGTTCAAGGACTGAAAAGCGTTGAATCAAAAATTGACGAGCAGTATCGCTTTACGGTTAAAGGTAAATACTCCAACACGGTTTGAACGAACAGATATTTATGTATAAATATTTTTGAGAATTTTTAATCAGTAGATACATTGATTTTCAGTTGCTATTCCACCTGAACCTTCGGTATTGTGGTACCGTGACGATCAGCCTGTTGATGAGTCGCCTCGCTGCCATCTCGGTAAAGAGGAACGTGGTGTGTTCTTCCTTGATATACAAAACCTAGAGTTTCTTGATCAAGCTGAGTGGAAATGCGTTGCAATGAACGATTTTGGTCACAGTGTCACATCCTGTTTTCTTAAGCTAATTATACCAAGACATTATAAAAAACCAAGATTTCTCGAAAACCTTCAAGCTATATTATCTGATGAAGGAGCAGTGAATCTCGAATGTAAAGTAATTGGTGTGCCTCAACCGGTTCTGAAATGGTATAAAGATGGAGAGGAACTAAAACCTGGAGATATACACAGAATTATATCAGGACAAGACGGTACATGTTGTCTTGGTACTTATACATGCGAAGCTACTAATTGCATGGGGGTAGCTGCCAGTTCAGCATCACTTTTAGGTTTTGAAGACTCAATAAAGGCAAAGGAGAAGAAAAAGGTTGAGGACAAAGCACTTCAAAGGAATCTCTCCCTGAGTACAATACATGAAGAAAGAACATCTCAAATGTATGATACCCCGGTAGGTGATATCACACTTGACGACAGAGGGGAGATCTCATTCTCTTTTGATGGTAAAGAAGTTTCGGTCTCACTTTATGAGACTCCTGATTTGACTGAAGAAGAAGCATTACAAATTGTTGAAATGTATGCGGACCAGTTGTCAGAGAATATAACTGAACATAATGTAGTCGAATTACCACCGCTTAGATTTATCAAAGAAACTTCAACATCCGGTAATTTATTGATGGAAGCAATAATAATCGATGTTTCTCCTGAATATTTTGCTTGCCCAGATGAAGATCTACGAACAGAGGCCGATGTTGAAGATATATCCATAGTAGATGAAAATGGATTACCGCAACTTTCTTTAGATCAAGATATCGATATTGCTGGTGATAATTATCTAGACAAAACAAAGGCTTTACTAGCTGAAGAAAAGTTTGACGTGCCTATGAAATTAAGTAGAAAAAAATCTGATTCGCAAAGAAGTGCAGACGACTATTTCAGTTTATCAAGAGATGCTTCCTTTTCAGAAGATAAAAAAGATGATGACACGCAAGTTCATTCGGAAAGTGATCTCCAAAGTTATGCCAGTGCTCATAGTTCAGAAAAACTTAAGTCGAAGACATCTAAACTTTCACCTGAAGATGTATTGGAATCATCAGAACCTACGAAAACAATACTTATTAAAGAAGAAACACAAAAGCATAATATAAATAGAAATACATTTGAATCTGAGGTCCATACTCAGTGTTTGAAAGAAAAACAACGTAGTAATAGCAGTTCTCGGCGATCTAGTTCTGCTAGTGAAAAATCTCTTAGCAAGCATAAAAATGAGAAAAGTGTAGTAAAACCAGATATTAGGCTCTCAAAGAACATATCTATGAATGATGAAGAATTTCAAAAAACAATGTCAGTGGTCAGTTCAAGTCTTGCTAAAGTAATTAATGATATTCAGTTAATTGAAAGGGATATTATCCTTAAGTCAGAACTTATGTCATCGGTAGCGACAGCATCGAAGAGTTTAGAGATAATTGGAAGCTTGATAGAACCTCTATCAGAAATACACAGTATAGTAGATGTAATTACAGAGTCAGAAAAAGATTGTAAAGGAGTTAGCAGTTCATTATTCAACAGACTTCCAAAGCCATTAAAGGCTCTTCATCAATCGCTTACCATCATAGAAAAATGTATCGATTTAGAAAGTAATAAGATAACATTAGTAAAAAAGACTTGCATATCTGTTATTGAAACAAGTGGTGCAGATATGCAAAAATTACTATCAGGATTGAACTCTGTTACTAAATGTGATTATTTGGTAACCGATGAAAAAACACTTCTAGAAGTTGATTTAGTGACAAATGAAATTGCTGCGGTTATTAAATTATCGAAAGAGATTATAGCAACCAAAGACTTGTTCATTGCATCCGATAAACTAGAGTTAGAAGAACCTAGCGTTGAAGCAAAACGTTTAAAAGAAACCCAAAAAGCAGTATTTGAACTGAAATGCTCTCTTGCAGCTTTGTTATGTATAACTGAAAATGTCGAATGTGGTAAAATAATGAATCTAAGCAAGGTTAAGCGAGCTGAAGTTATATTAAATGATATTTCAGCTCCTATACAGGATTTACAAGTAGCCTTGGAACAAATTGAAACCCTTTCAGTCAGTGAGTCCGATATATCATTGGAAAAGTACAATACGAGAATAATAGAATCAGTTATGAATCCAATCTTAAAACTAAGGTCCTCATTTGAGAGATTGTCAACTGAAATAAAGGTTGATAATGAAGTAATTTTACATAATATAATATTGACAATAAAGCAAAGTCTCACTGAAATTTCATCACATATATCGGTAATCGAAAATAAAATTGGATCATTTGATATTTTACAAAACGAGAATAAATTGGATGTGTTACAAAGAATGGCACAAATTCTAATAACAATAGAAAATAACCTCTCAAGGTTAGAACCATTACCTGTCCTCAAGGAACACATGGAGCTATTGCATAAGCAGTTAACGAAAGTCTTGGAAAACGTTATAGAAAGTAATGATCCAGGAAAATACCTTTCGTTTATAGAAATTTGCAATGCAGCGTGTAGACTAAACAGCTATTTAGTAAATATTGATTCAGATAATGTGTTAGCGTTAATGAGTCTTAGCAACACTCTGAAAATTATACAAGATCATTTTGTAAAAAATGTATTTGAAACAGAATTAAATTGTTCAATTTTGACAAACATTGCTGATTTACTTATTGATATTCAGGAACTTATTAACCACGCTGAAGAAGTGAATTTTCAAATTGACTCAGAGCATGCTGAAGAATTGGCAATTCAGGTACAAGAAGAATCTAAACCGAACATTATTATGGAAGACGTGAACAAAACCATAGAATCTACAAATACTAAGATGCTAGAAACTATGCCTACCATGTTGGTTAATGTATTACCAGCATTAGAAAACATACTTCCAGTTTTAGAAGAACTCAAACGAAAGGTACCATCTTGTAGAACAACAGGAGTTGTAATTGAAGAACACGTTTCTGAAATGTCGGACTTATCTTTTGCCGAAACAGTAGCGAATTCATTATACGAACTAAATGAAAATTTATTAGTATTAAATCAAACACTAGTGGATAATATTTGCATCTTAAAAGATAATAGTAATACTTTGTCTGTTATTGTAGAACCACTTTATGAATTACATAGAACACTAGAAATTATACAGCATGAAATCATCTCACAGTATGATGAAAGTTTAAGGTCTTATGAAATACATGGCAGTGTTGCAAATGCCATCCAAAGCTTACAAAACTGCATCGTCATAATTCAAGAGCAGATAGGGGTTGAAGCAACTGAAGATATGTCAACACTTGAAGACATATCTGCAATCAAAACAACTGCTGATACTATACATTCAGAACGTTTAATTTTACCAACAACAGTCGAGACAAACAAACAACAAACTATAGAACCGTTTTCAGAAAAAATACTAAAATCTGCTGTGGCTATGGCACTACACTCCTTAAATACACACGTTATAATATTACAAAATTCCGAAATAATTGATACTTTACTTTTACTATCACTTGTCGACGACTATTCAAGTATTAAATCAGTAAGGTTACGATTGAGTGAACTTAATTTAGGCATTGCTGATTATTTGCACCCTATAATCATGGAAGATTCGTGTGACTTTCTAAATCTGAATAATGTCTCAATGTTGGCGGCTATAGCAGAACCAATGCAAGAACTACAACAAAGTTTATCAGTTATTGACACAAATAACATTCCAGTTTATAAAAATATATTACAGTTGCCGGAAGAGAAATTACATTCCTTTTTTCAAAAAATATCAGATTTTAAGAGTCATTTAGATAAATGTATGCGAGCTATCTTTCCTGCTATGGAAATTGCTGAACATTCAATCGACATTTCGAATAAAGTTAGCTATTTAAGAGAAGTATGTGAAAATTTGAAGAATATTATAGAATACACTGTAGAAATATCTGGTTACCCATATTCATTAGACGGAATAAACGATTTGCATGGAGTTATTACTATATTGATCGATACTATAGATTTAAAGAAAGGTATTAAAATCAATCAATTACAAAATATGATTGCCGAAGTCTACGAAAAAGTTATTAAAGTACAAGAAGATATTATACAGTTTACTCCACAGTCGCCAGAATTATTAGTTCAAGAAGTTAAACTTATAGAAACTATTGCTGACGTTGAAAAGAATATTGCTGTTTTAGAACAATATGATTTCGTTGATCTTTCTTTTGTGTCGGATATAACTCGGTGCTCTTCACTACAATTAACAGAAGAATTTCAATCAGATTATCTTATACACATGAAAAATATTGTTGAAGACATAGTAACTGTCGTGCAAGATTCAAACAAAAAAGCTAAAATAGTCGATTTAATGATTGTTGAAGATTTCTTAAAATATTGCAAAAATGAACTTATAGTAATGAGATATCTAACGTCGAAAACTACGAACCATAAAAAAGTTATCAGATTATTACAAGAATATAATATTCTTTGTAATAAAATCATAAATTTTAAAACTAATAGATTAAACCTAAATATTTCACATGATATTAATAAATATTTAGATACCTTTCTTACTCAAGTAGATGACTGCTTAAAAACACTTCAAATTCATCTTCTAAAAATTGTAAATTCTTTCTCAAATTTATTATTCAAAGAATCACACGCACGTATACAAATGGCTGCAAAACATATTTCAGAACTAGGCGATAACAAAAAAGTCGAAGATTTTGTACAAATAATGGAGCACTTTTTACATTTTATAAACATTTTAGAACCTTTTATGGAAAATGCTTATATTAACATAGTCCAAGAGTTAAAGGAACCTTCTTTCTCAGTGTTAAATGATGAAGAAATTCTGATAAAGAACATGCAACAGTTATCATTGCTTGTTGAAAGCCAACTGAATAATGTGACTAGTCAAAAATCAAAAGAAATAATAACTAATATATTGAATTGTATTCAAAAGTATGACTATAAAGATGCAATAGGTACTAGTAAAGTTCTTATAATAATGACATGTATCAATGAATGCACCGATATTCTACAAAAAAAACTTTTAGACACTAAAATACAATATCAAGTAATAACAGATAAGACTGTAGATAATGCTTTGAAAGTAGCGTTAGTTGAAATACGACAAACACTTCAGGTATTGAATAAACAACTAAGTAGTATTCAGCATCAAATATTTTGTGGTGAAGAGGATAACATAATAACTATAAACTTGGATATAATAGAATCCATGGTTCAAAACACCATTGATATTTATAAAGGAGTACAAAAGCAAATTGAGATCCAACCGACGTCCATTTCCATTGAAGACATTTCTTTTATACTAGAAGTCGATAAAGAAATTAATGCAATTAAAGATAATATTCGTACCGTAGAAAGTAAAAACACAAAGGAAGAGATAAAAAAACGCATTAAACCAATCGAAGAGATAGAAAGGTCTCTTTATAAAATTATATCTTCAGAATATATTAATACGGACAAAAAGAACATACTAGAAAATGGTAAGTTTGAATATTTCGGTATGTATATGTATACATACATACATACATACATACATCACGCCTCTCTCCCATAAGGGTAGGCAGAGACCACATTCTTCCACTTGCTACGATCCTGACATACATAATTCGCTTCTTCTATTTTCATAAGCACCTTCATATATGCTCTTCGGTTACGGGTACTTTTGACCTGGCCTTTCTCCAGAACGTCCTCGATCTGATCGAGATATATTCGCCTAGGTCGACCCTTACCAGCTTGCCCATTCACACTCGCCTTGGAAATTTATTTTGTTAATCTTCTTTCATCCATCCTCTCTACATGCCCATACCCAATTAAGCATTCCTTTCTCTATCTTAATAATCTAAAATCTTGCTTTCATGTTTCTTCTGCCAGACCCAGCACTCGCTTCCATACATAAGTGTAGAGACTAGCACACCCCGATGCACAGCCAAACGTGCCTTTGTGGACACATTCCGGCTGCACATAAAGTTACGCAGGGCCCCGTTCACTCGATTCCCTAACACAACTCTTCGCTGAGTATCACGGTCACACTTTCCATCTCTGGTAACCATTGACCCCAAGTATACAAACTCTTCCACTTGTTCTTGTTGTATACTTTACTTTGTACTTGTTGTTGTATAGGCATAGTTTGTAAAAAAGGCTCGATAGTCATACTAGAAATTAAAAAAAAAAACCTTAAAGTAAATGTACATATACTCGTATGCTTTTCTTATATGTAAATTTGATGATGCTAAATCAATATTTGCTGTGTAAAAGTATTAGGTAAAATAAGAGTTTTATTTAATAATATCCTGGCTTACGTTAATTGCTATTTTTCACCACATTACACCATATGACATGTAGAGTCAGACATCAGCATTATTATACGAAATTTTTGTAAGTAAGCTAGCAATAATAGTTAAAATGTCAGAAATGCTTCAAAAGATCAAATCGATGATATTTATTTCAATTTTTATTAATTAGGCAGCATATTTATTTAGTTTATATATAAAGAAATCAACTTATTATTATCACTGCCAGAAATAATATCGAATTTCTCCGTAATAAATTTTGGACAAACAAAATTATAACGACTTCACTGAAACTAATTATAATTAATATAATTACAAACTATAAAGACGAGAGGTTGACGCGCGTCAGAAAGGGGTCCTTTAAACCTAAATCCGTGACTTGACTTATGAAGTCTCGGAAACTGCTCGGGGTTTCCCTCTCTGTTACACGATGGACCTGGTACCCGAACGGTGAATCCATGGTTTGCTAAAAAGTTCGTCTCTCCCTTTTTCACACATAAAATAAAAGCAATATGTAAATATTTATACTGTGTTCAATAACTGTTGCTACGTTTATTATATCAAATTTTACTGAAAATATTTCAATTTAAGTCTCGCATATGTAAAATTTCTTTAAATTGATGTATGTCTATTTCAGAGAAAAGAGCGCAATTTATTCAACACATCGATCAATACATTGAACTGATTGAAATTGTTGAAGAGATTTCTGTTGTAATAAAAATAGACGATTTTAAAGACAGTATGAATATTGCCAGGAAATTGCGTGAAACTTTTGCTACAACCGCAAGTGTAAATAATAATGAAACAACTGAAAACATTACAAACGAAGTCAAACCAGTTCAAGTAGTTTTAGCTCATAAATTGCAGGAATCATTGTCTACTTTACAGTTACAAGTACTTGATAATGCGCAAATGTTAAACTCTGAACTAACTTCAAAAGCACTACATTGTATTGCTCAAGTTACTGCTCATTTGCAAGCTGACTTAAAAGTAGTTACAGAAGTTCAAACGCCAATACATACCCATGATAAACAGATAAACAAACCTGTAACTAGTTATTCCGAAATCGAATATGATGAAGATAAATTAAGAAAAGATATTATTGAATTGTCACATATAGCAAGTCAAATTAAAATCAATGAAATAAAGCAATTATCATTAAAGGATATTGAAAATTCTAACATTTCTGTACAAAAACAGGAAGTAACTTGGCTTTTGGGTCACATCAACGTTTACGTTTCAGAGGAAATAGGTAACATGATTCAGGATTTGTCTACAATTCTCAACACAGAACCACTAATGGAGTCGGTTTCCATCGCGAAAGAGTTACGTGACAACATCGTTACGTCACTGGCAGATGTACAAGATAATACAACTATGATTCGGAGTAACGCGATAAAAGAGACAGAAGCCAAGCTAGCACAACAGTTACAAACGGCGTTAACAGTGCTTCAAGACCAAGCACTGGAAAACCTACAAGATATGACTACATCCGATAAAGAGAAGGTTAGGCGAGTTACAGAAATTACAGAAAGTCTCAAAACTGATCTGGTTGCTGAGATCAGCCTTGAACAAGTAATAGAAAGTAACCAAGAACAGAAAATCGAGGAACCCACGAAAGAAATTCCCTTGCTCTTGGAACACATCAACGAATACATTTCAGAGGAAGTAGTTAACCTGATTCAGGATTTGTCTACAGTTCTCAACACAGATCCACTTACGGAGTCAGTTTCCATCGCGAAAGAGTTACGTGACAGCATCGTTACGTCACTGGTAGATGTACAAGATGATACAACTATTATTCGGAGTGACGCGATAAAAGAGACAGAAGCCAAGCTAGCACAACAGTTACAAACGGCGTTAACAGTACTTCAAGACCAAGCACTGGAAAACCTACAAGATATGACTACATCCCATAAAGAGAAGGTAAGGCGAGTTACAGAAATTACAGAAAGTCTCAAAACTGATCTGATTGCTGAGATCAGCCTTGAACAAGTAATAGAAAGTTACCAAGAACAGAAAATCGAGGAACCCACGAAAGAAATTTCCTTGCTCTTGGAACACATCAACGAATACATTTCAGAGGAAGTAGTTAACGTGATTCAGGATTTGTCTACAGTTCTCAACACAGAACCACTTACAGAGTCAGTTTCCATCGCGAAAGAGTTACGTGACAGCATCGTTACGTCACTGGTAGATGTACAAGATAATACAAGAATTATACAAAATGACGCGATAAAAGAGACAGAAGCCAAGCTAGCACAAGAGTTACAAACGGCATTAACAGTGCTTCAAGACCAAGCACTGGAAAACCTACAAGATATGACTACATCCGATAAAGAGAAGGTAAGGCGAGTAACAGAAATTACAGAAAGTCTCAATACTGATCTGGTTGCTGAGATCAGCCTTGAACAAGTAATGGAAAGTGACCAGGAACAGAAAATCGAGGAACCCACGAAAGAAATTCCCTTGCTCTTGGAACACATCAACGAATACATTTCAGAGGAAGTAGTTAACCTGATTCAGGATTTGTCTACAGTTCTCAACACAGATCCACTTACGGAGTCAGTTTCCATCGCGAAAGAGTTACGTGACAGCATCGTTACGTCACTGGTAGATGTACAAGATGATACAACTATTATTCGGAGTGACGCGATAAAAGAGACAGAAGCCAAGCTAGCACAACAGTTACAAACGGCGTTAACAGTACTTCAAGACCAAGCACTGGAAAACCTACAAGATATGACTACATCCCATAAAGAGAAGGTAAGGCGAGTTACAGAAATTACAGAAAGTCTCAAAACTGATCTGATTGCTGAGATCAGCCTTGAACAAGTAATAGAAAGTTACCAAGAACAGAAAATCGAGGAACCCACGAAAGAAATTTCCTTGCTCTTGGAACACATCAACGAATACATTTCAGAGGAAGTAGTTAACGTGATTCAGGATTTGTCTACAGTTCTCAACACAGAACCACTTAAGGAGTCAGTTTCCATCGCGAAAGAGTTACGTGACAGCATCGTTACGTCACTGGTAGATGTACAAGATAATACAAGAATTATACAAAATGACGCGATAAAAGAGACAGAAGCCAAGCTAGCACAAGAGTTACAAACGGCATTAACAGTGCTTCAAGACCAAGCACTGGAAAACCTACAAGATATGACTACATCCGATAAAGAGAAGGTAAGGCGAGTTACAGAAATTACAGAAAGTCTCAATACTGATCTGGTTGCTGAGATCAGCCTTGAACAAGTAATGGAAAGTGACCAGGAACAGAAAATCGAGGAACCCACGAAAGAAATTCCCTTGCTCTTGGAACACATCAACGAATACATTTCAGAGGAAGTGGTAAACGTGATTCAGGATTTGTCTACAGTTCTCAACACCGAACCACTTAAGGAGTCAGTTTCCATCGCGAAAGAGTTACGTGACAGCATCGTTACGTCACTGGCAGATGTACAAGATAATACAACTATTATACAGAGTGACGCGATAAAAGAGACAGAAGCCAAGCTAGCACAACAGTTACAAACGGCGTTAACAGTACTTCAAGACCAAGCACTGGAAAACCTACAAGATATGACTACATCCGATAAAGAGAAGGTTAGGCGAGTTACAGAAATTACAGAAAGTCTCAAAACTGATCTGGTTGCTGAGACTAGCCTTGAACAAGTAATAGAAAGTTACCAAGAACAGAAAATCGAGGCACCCACGAAAGAAAGTCCCTTGCTCTTGGAACACATCAACGAATACATTTCAGAGGAAGTAGTTAACGTGATTCAGGATTTGTCTACAGTTCTCAACACAGAACCACTTAAGGAGTCAGTTTCCATCGCGAAAGAGTTACGTGACAGCATCGTTACGTCACTGGTAGATGTACAAGATAATACAAGAATTATACAAAATGACGCGATAAAAGAGACAGAAGCCAAGCTACCACAACAGTTACAAACGGCATTAACAGTGCTTCAAGACCAAGCACTGGAAAACCTACAAGATATGACTACATCCGATAAAGAGAAGGTTAGGCGAGTTACAGAAATTACAGAAAGTCTCAAAACTGATCTGGTTGCTGAGATCAGCCTTGAACAAGTAATAGAAAGTAACCAAGAACAGAAAATCGAGGAACCCACGAAAGAAATTCCCTTGCTCTTGGAACACATCAACGAATACATTTCAGAGGAAGTAGTTAACCTGATTCAGGATTTGTCTACAGTTCTCAACACAGATCCACTTACGGAGTCAGTTTCCATCGCGAAAGAGTTACGTGACAGCATCGTTACGTCACTGGTAGATGTACAAGATGATACAACTATTATTCGGAGTGACGCGATAAAAGAGACAGAAGCCAAGCTAGCACAACAGTTACAAACGGCGTTAACAGTACTTCAAGACCAAGCACTGGAAAACCTACAAGATATGACTACATCCGATAAAGAGAAGGTAAGGCGAGTTACAGAAATGACAGAAAGTCTTAAAACTGATCTGGTTGCTGAGATCAGCCTTGAACAAGTAATAAAAAGTGACCAGGAACAGAAAATCGAGGAACCCACGAAAGAAAGTCCCTTGCTCTTGGAACACATCAACGAATACATTTCAGAGGAAGTAGTAAACGTGATTCAGGATTTGTCTACAGTTCTCAACACAGAACCACTTACAGAGTCAGTTTCCATCGCGAAAGAGTTACGTGACAGCATCGTTACGTCACTGGCAGATGTACAAGATAATACAACTATTATTCAGAGTGACGCGATAAAAGAGACAGAAGCCAAGCTAGCACAACAGTTACAAACGGCATTGACAGTACTTAAAGACCAAGCACTGGAAAACCTACAAGATATAACTACATCCGATAAAGAGAAGGTTAGGCGAGTTACAGAAATTACAGAAAGTCTCAAAACTGATCTGGTTGCTGAGACTAGCCTTGAACAAGTAATAGAAAGTTACCAGGAACAGAAAATCGAGGAACCCACGAAAGAAATTCCCTTGCTCTTGGAACACATCAACGAATACATTTCAGAGGAAGTGGTAAACGTGATTCAGGATTTGTCTACAGTTCTCAACACAGAACCACTTAAGGAGTCAGTTTCCATCGCGAAAGAGTTACGTGACAGCATCGTTACGTCACTGGCAGATGTACAAGATAATACAACTATTATTCAGAGTGACGCGATAAAAGAGACAGAAGCCAAGCTAGCACAACAGTTACAAACGGCGTTAACAGTACTTCAAGACCAAGCACTGGAAAACCTACAAGATATAACTACATCCGATAAAGAGAAGGTAAGGCGAGTAATAGAAATTACAGAAAGTCTCAATACTGATCTGGTTGCTGAGATCAGCCTTGAACAAGTAATGGAAAGTGACCAGGAACAGAAAATCGAGGAACCCACGAAAGAAATTCCCTTGCTCTTGGAACACATTAACGAATACATTTCAGAGGAAGTGGTAAACGTGATACAGGATTTGTCTACAGTTCTCAACACAGAACCACTTAAGGAGTCAGTTTCCATCGCGAAAGAGTTACGTGACAGCATCGTTACGTCACTGGCAGATGTACAAGATAATACAACTATTATACAGAGTGACGCGATAAAAGAGACAGAAGCCAAGCTAGCACAACAGTTACAAACGGCGTTAACAGTACTTCAAGACCAAGCACTGGAAAACCTACAAGATATGACTACATCCGATAAAGAGAAGGTTAGGCGAGTTACAGAAATTACAGAAAGTCTCAAAACTGATCTGGTTGCTGAGACTAGCCTTGAACAAGTAATAGAAAGTTACCAAGAACAGAAAATCGAGGAACCCACGAAAGAAATTCCCTTGCTCTTGGAACACATCAACGAATACATTTCAGAGGAAGTGGTAAACGTGATTCAGGATTTGTCTACAGTTCTCAACACAGAACCACTTAAGGAGTCAGTTTCCATCGCGAAAGAGTTACGTGACAGCATCGTTACGTCACTGGCAGATGTACAAGATAATACAACTATTATACAGAGTGACGCGATAAAAGAGACAGAAGCCAAGCTAGCACAACAGTTACAAACGGCGTTAACAGTGCTTCAAGACCAAGCACTGGAAAACCTACAAGATATGACTACATCCGATAAAGAGAAGGTTAGGCGAGTTACAGAAATTACAGAAAGTCTCAAAACTGATCTGGTTGCTGAGATCAGCCTTGAACAAGTAATAGAAAGTAACCAAGAACAGAAAATCGAGGAACCCACGAAAGAAATTCCCTTGCTCTTGGAACACATCAACGAATACATTTCAGAGGAAGTGGTGAACGTGATTCAGGATTTGTCTACAGTTCTCAACACAGAACCACTTAAGGAGTCAGTTTCCATCGCGAAAGAGTTACGTGACAGCATCGTTACGTCACTGGTAGATGTACAAGATAATACAAGAATTATACAAAATGACGCGATAAAAGAGACAGAAGCCAAGCTACCACAACAGTTACAAACGGCATTAACAGTGCTTCAAGACCAAGCACTGGAAAACCTACAAGATATGACTACATCCGATAAAGAGAAGGTTAGGCGAGTTACAGAAATTACAGAAAGTCTCAAAACTGATCTGGTTGCTGAGATCAGCCTTGAACAAGTAATAGAAAGTAACCAAGAACAGAAAATCGAGGAACCCACGAAAGAAATTCCCTTGCTCTTGGAACACATCAACGAATACATTTCAGAGGAAGTGGTGAACGTGATACAGGATTTGTCTACAGTTCTCAACACAGAACCACTTAAGGAGTCAGTTTCCATCGCGAAAGAGTTACGTGACAGCATCGTTACGTCACTGGCAGATGTACAAGATAATACAACTATTATTCAGAGTGACGCGATAAAAGAGACAGAAGCCAAGCTAGCACAACAGTTACAAACGGCGTTAACAGTACTTCAAGACCAAGCACTGGAAAACCTACAAGATATGACTACATCCGATAAAGAGAAGGTTAGGCGAGTTACAGAAATTACAGAAAGTCTCAAAACTGATCTGGTTGCTGAGACTAGCCTTGAACAAGTAATAGAAAGTTACCAAGAACAGAAAATCGAGGAACCCACGAAAGAAATTCCCTTGCTCTTGGAACACATCAACGAATACATTTCAGAGGAAGTGGTAAACGTGATTCAGGATTTGTCTACAGTTCTCAACACAGAACCACTTAAGGAGTCAGTTTCCATCGCGAAAGAGTTACGTGACAGCATCGTTACGTCACTGGCAGATGTACAAGATAATACAAGTATTATACAGAGTGACGCGATAAAAGAGACAGAAGCCAAGCTAGCACAACAGTTACAAACGGCGTTAACAGTGCTTCAAGACCAAGCACTGGAAAACCTACAAGATATGACTACATCCGATAAAGAGAAGGTTAGGCGAGTTACAGAAAGTCTCAAAACTGATCTGGTTGCTGAGATCAGCCTTGAACAAGTAATAGAAAGTAACCAAGAACAGAAAATCGAGGAACCCACGAAAGAAATTCCCTTGCTCTTGGAACACATCAACGAATACATTTCAGAGGAAGTGGTGAACGTGATTCAGGATTTGTCTACAGTTCTCAACACAGAACCACTTAAGGAGTCAGTTTCCATCGCGAAAGAGTTACGTGACAGCATCGTTACGTCACTGGTAGATGTACAAGATAATACAAGAATTATACAAAATGACGCGATAAAAGAGACAGAAGCCAAGCTACCACAACAGTTACAAACGGCATTAACAGTGCTTCAAGACCAAGCACTGGAAAACCTACAAGATATGACTACATCCGATAAAGAGAAGGTTAGGCGAGTTACAGAAATTACAGAAAGTCTCAAAACTGATCTGGTTGCTGAGATCAGCCTTGAACAAGTAATAGAAAGTAACCAAGAACAGAAAATCGAGGAACCCACGAAAGAAATTCCCTTGCTCTTGGAACACATCAACGAATACATTTCAGAGGAAGTGGTGAACGTGATACAGGATTTGTCTACAGTTCTCAACACAGAACCACTTAAGGAGTCAGTTTCCATCGCGAAAGAGTTACGTGACAGCATCGTTACGTCACTGGCAGATGTACAAGATAATACAACTATTATTCAGAGTGACGCGATAAAAGAGACAGAAGCCAAGCTAGCACAACAGTTACAAACGGCGTTAACAGTACTTCAAGACCAAGCACTGGAAAACCTACAAGATATAACTACATCCGATAAAGAGAAGGTAAGGCGAGTAACAGAAATTACAGAAAGTCTCAATACTGATCTGGTTGCTGAGATCAGCCTTGAACAAGTAATGGAAAGTGACCAGGAACAGAAAATCGAGGAACCCACGAAAGAAATTCCCTTGCTCTTGGAACACATCAACGAATACATTTCAGAGGAAGTGGTAAACGTGATTCAGGATTTGTCTACAGTTCTCAACACAGAACCACTTAAGGAGTCAGTTTCCATCGCGAAAGAGTTACGTGACAGCATCGTTACGTCACTGGCAGATGTACAAGATAATACAACTATTATTCAGAGTGACGCGATAAAAGAGACAGAAGCCAAGCTAGCACAACAGTTACAAACGGCGTTATCAGTACTTCAAGACCAAGCACTGGAAAACCTACAAGATATAACTACATCCGATAAAGAGAAGGTAAGGCGAGTAACAGAAATTACAGAAAGTCTCAATACTGATCTGGTTGCTGAGTACAGCCTTGAACAAGTAATGGAAAGTGACCAGGAACAGAAAATCGAGGAACCCACGAAAGAAATTCCCTTGCTCTTGGAACACATCAACGAATACATTTCAGAGGAAGTGGTAAACGTGATTCAGGATTTGTCTACAGTTCTCAACACAGAACCACTTAAGGAGTCAGTTTCCATCGCGAAAGAGTTACGTGACAGCATCGTTACGTCACTGGCAGATGTACAAGATAATACAACTATTATACAGAGTGACGCGATAAAAGAGACAGAAGCCAAGCTAGCACAACAGTTACAAACGGCGTTAACAGTGCTTCAAGACCAAGCACTGGAAAATCTACAAGATATAACTACATCCGATAAAGAGAAGGTAAGGCGAGTAACAGAAATTACAGAAAGTCTCGATACTGATCTGGTTGCTGAGATCAGCCTTGAACAAGTAATGGAAAGTGACCAGGAACAGAAAATCGAGAAACCCACGAAAGAAATTCCCTTGCTCTTGGAACACATTAACGAATACATTTCAGAGGAAGTGGTGAACGTGATACAGGATTTGTCTACAGTTCTCAACACAGAACCACTTAAGGAGTCAGTTTCCATCGCGAAAGAGTTACGTGACAGCATCGTTACGTCACTGGCAGATGTACAAGATAATACAACTATTATTCAGAGTGACGCGATAAAAGAGACAGAAGCCAAGCTAGCACAACAGTTACAAATGGCGTTAAATGTACTTCAAGACCAAGCACTGGAAAACCTACAAGATATAACTACACCCGATAAAGAGAAGGTAAGGCGAGTAACAGAAATTACAGAAAGTCTCAAAACTGATCTGGTTGCTGAGATCAGCCTTGAACAAGTAATGGAAAGTGACCAGGAACAGAAAATCGAGGAACCCACGAAAGAAATTCCCTTGCTCTTGGAACACATCAACGAATACATTTCAGAGGAAGTAGTTAACGTGATCCAGGATTTGTCTACAATTCTCAACACAGAACCACTTAAGGAGTTAGTTTCCATCGCGAAAGAGTTACGTGACAGCATCGTTACGTCACTGGCAGATGTACAAGATAATACAACTATTATTCAGAGTGACGCGATAAAAGAGACAGAAGCCAAGCTAGCACAACAGTTACAAACGGCGTTAACAGTACTTCAAGACCAAGCACTGGAAAACCTACAAGATATAACTACATCCGATAAAGAGAAGGTAAGGCGAGTAACAGAAATTACAGAAAGTCTCAATACTGATCTGGTTGCTGAGTACAGCCTTGAACAAGTAATGGAAAGTGACCAGGAACAGAAAATCGAGGAACCCACGAAAGAAATTCCCTTGCTCTTGGAACACATCAACGAATACATTTCAGAGGAAGTGGTAAACGTGATTCAGGATTTGTCTACAGTGCCTTTTAACGAACCATTGTATGAATCAGTTAGCACTCAAGATAATCTTTGCGAATGTATTATCGTATCGGGACCAAATGTACACGACAACGCAAGTATTTCTCAATGTGATGATTTCAAAGAACAGCAAGCTGAGCAAGTACATCATTTACAGTCTGCTCTATCAATACTCCATGGTCAAACATTAGAAAACTTGCAAGATATGCCTGTGACAGATTTGGAAGAAATTAAATGTGTTACAGATGTCAATGATAGAAACGAAACTGATTTGGTTGCTGTGGTAAACCTTGCGCAAGTAATGAAAAGCGATGACAATGAGACAGTGGAAGAATTTATAAAAGAAACTCCTTTGTGCGTAGAACATACATATGAATACATTTCTGACGACTTATTTAATGTGGTTCCCAATTCTTCAACAATTCTAAATACAGAATCCATATATACTAGAGAAGAGTTATGCGAAGGCGTTGTTGTATCGGAAACAGACGTACATAATAATACCAATATTATTCAATGTGTAAAGATAAAGGAAGCAGAGGGTAAGCTAGCACAAGATATACAATCGGCGTTGTCAATTTTATACGATCAAGCATTAGATAACTTAGAAGATATGCCTGTCACTGATACGGAAAAGATGGAATACATTACAGAATCAACAGAATGTCTCGAATCTAATTTAGTTGCTGTGATCAATCTCGAACAAGTAATGGAATGCAACAACGAACAAAAAGTGGAAGAGGCCATGAAAGAATATATACCTCTCTTGAAACATATCAACGAATACATTTCAGATGAAACGGTTAAAATTATTCAAGGTTTGTCTGCAGTTCTTAATATAGAATCGCTTATGAAATCAATATCTATCACAAAGAAGTTACTTGAAAGTATTGTCTTGTTAAAGCAAGATGTACAAGACATTACTAATATCGTTAAAGGTGATGAGATTAAGAAACAACAAGCAAAGTTAGCACAAGAGTTACAATCAACGTTTTCAGTTTTTTATTATGAAGCTTTTAAAAACTTTCAAAATTTGTCTACTACCCATAAACAGGAGATACAGCTCGTAATGAAATTAATAGAATATCTTAAAACTGATTTTGAAAAATTTGATATTAATCTTAATTTAAATCTCAGTTCAGATGAAATAAATGCTGTTGAAGTTTCTGACGTTGTTACAACAGAACCCATAGAGTCAGTAAGTATTGTGAAAAGTGAAGATATTACAATAAAAAAGAGTGAAACTTCTGAAGAGCCATGTACACATTCTCAATTTAGTGGCACTGGTAATCAAATAGATGACATTCCTACAAATAGCTCTGTTAACATCAACATTATTGAAGATGACACGTATATAGAAAATAATACGATAAATGAGTCAAGAGTCATGCATGGTGATGCTGAAACGATATTCGGAAATTTAAAGGTGAATCAAGAAAAATCGTGTAGTGGATTGGAAAAAGACAAAAGTGAAAAAATTGTTGATAATATTCCAGCGCAAATAGAGAAGGGAATTGAGTCGTCAATGACTAAGCCAAATGGTAAGAGCATTAAAAGAAGTTTTAAATACTTTATATTAATATTAATATATTTTGTACGTTATATACACCTATTATCATGCGCACTTAATAACTTATTAATGGAACATTATAACACGGTTTATATTTTGCCGAAGCTCAATTAAGTAAATGAACGTCTTTAAACTGATTACAAGTAAAGCCAGTGAAAACGTGACCCACAGTGATGACTTAACGGTTGTATCTAGGTAATTATAGCAGTAGGTACTGCATATTTAACAGGCATTACTTAATTGTGTTTTGAGTTTGTTAAGCCTTAACTACTAAATCAATTATTAGGTTTAAGGTTTTAGTGCTATGGCCACAATCTCACTTGATGTTAAGTGACGACGCAGTAGACACGCAAGTCTAGTGAAGGGACTGACTGTTAAGTTAAACTGTCGGAACACTCCTAATAGGTATTTGGCGATAGATTTTCAACTTGCGGTTGGGAGCTAGCCAGGCGGGCATTAGAAAAAGCCCTACCATCATGCAAAGTCTACAAAGGGTACATAAAGGGCAGAGTATTTATAATCCAGAAAAAACCGTTGCTGAGAGATAAGAGAAAAGTAACTATTAGTTCCACGAAAACATTATCACTGGCAACGCTAGTTACACTCTCCCACCCCTCATTATTACTGTTACACTAAGAGTGTATTATATACTTATAAAATTATATACTAAATCTCAAGAGAAAATTAACCAAAAATATAAGCATTCTGGTTAAGACATTTTTGAAGTGAAAACTTCTTTAGGCGCGATGAACACTTTTGGATGAACAAAAATCATGGAACTCGCGCCATCGTCACCGAACGTTTTTTATGTCGTGAGTGTATGCAGATTGTTAGATAACATACGGATAACTAGTATTACTTCTTTTCTTTTACATTATTTTGTAAAATATAATTTTCACTTTTGTCGGCATGCCTCATGACTGCTTTAATTTTTTATAGTTAAGGTTTAATGTTATTGCTACAATCTCACCTTACTTTAGGTGTCAATGTGGCCCAAGCTGGCGTATACACTAAACCTGAGGATGGTCTGGTTCTCAAGTGCAACTGCCAAAATACACTTATAGGTATTTGGTGGCAGTTTTTCCACTCGAGGGGGGTGGTAACTAACCAGGCGGGCATTAGAAAACCCCTACCACCATAATATGGTTCCATCACGGTGCTTTATCAATTGTTTAAATAATATCAATGTTATAAAAGTTGATTAAAATAATAATTAAAATGGCAAGTAAAAAAACACAGTACAGGTGCTGGTACAGTAAATAATGTAACGAATTACGTGTTTATAAATCTCCTAAATATGTCTTTAGTTAAAGGACATATATGAATAGATTAAAATATATTTTTAGATTTTATCTGTTATTTACATTTTGATGTAATAAAAATAATAGTTTAAAATACGCTTTTATAGAAAATCCAACTAATAAATAGAAAATAATTTTTTATAAATTTCATTACAAATAGTGTAACTAAAAATGATTTTACTGTAAAAAAAGCGTGAGGTGTATGGTATCAATAGTTATAAATATTTTGTGAACAGATATGAGTAGAAGAGTTATGTTGATAATATCCTGAAAAGCACTCCACGCTTTTTTACAATAAAATCATTTTTTCTTACACTATTTTGTAATCAAATTTATTAACATTTATTTTCTATTTTCTAGTTGGATTTTCTATAAAAGCGTACTTTTCTTTTAGTTTTTTTAAACCATTATTAATTTTTCATTTTTTAGTAGAATTTTCTATAAAAGCGTACTTATCTTTTAGTTTTTTTAAACTATTATTTTTATAATTTATACTCGATATAGCGAGTTGAAGAACTATAGTACACAATATTTTCGATTTTATTGTAAGTCGGTAACATATCCGAGAAATGAGGACTTCAGGCGTCTGCTGCCTCTTTCGGATGAGATAGCCTGCGGTTCTCAGGTTCCTTCTCTGAAAATTTCATCTGAATCAGTCGGTAACTTATTCAAGAAATAGGTGATCGGCCCGCCTGGTTGTTTCCCTTCTTGGTCTTGACGCAGACACTCCGGGTCTCAGAAAAACAAAAAATTGCTAATCCTCATTATCCTAGTAAGGATAACGGATCAAACTGTATAAAATATTGAATTGTCATTGGTCCTTAATAAGTATACCAAATATTGAGTTAATCCGACGTTCTTATGGGAGTCAAAATCATGTTCAAAGTTTCCGTTACATACTAACATACGTATGGAACTAATAAAAGCGTATTAAAAACATCAAAATTATATTCCTGAAACAATTTGTGCATAATTAAATAATAAAAAACAACATAGTTAAAAATAGTTTTTATTTTGCTTATTATAATACGTATATAATCGTTGTTTTATATTTATAACGTGAAAACGAAAGGGAACACTGTTTTACTTTCTTAATTCGCTTTTTCTACAATTAGTGTATTCGAGACGTTGAAATTTTTTAACATCTACGTAAGGAAAATAAAAGTTAATCAGAACGACACATGTATGACACCGTACCATTTTAAAATAATAAATCAGGGTAAATCATAATTTCTGTACTTCTTAATTATATGACGAATATTTAAACATTCGTGTGTCTAATTACTGTGGGGATCCACTTTCGCGGCCATAGAAGAAAATCCTTTCAATGGTATATTAAAGAGAAAGTAAAATATAGAGGAAAGTACCAGATATATGAAATACGAAATTAACGATAATCATCAGAAGGTATCAGGAGGTTGTACATTTGTATATTAATATTTGATATTTCATGAAGAACTGGAGATATTATTTAAAAAATATAATTGATCATATCAATGTCTATATAATTATAAAAGTCGATGACTCAGGTTGAATTTTTTTTTTATTTCAGCGTTGTAGAGTAGTATAATGTCAGGTACCATAGTATGAATAAATTACTGAACAATTAAAAATACATCATTGTTTTAAAATATCAACGCAATGAGGACTGCCAATAGAAATAAAAACTTAAAACTATAAACAAATAATTATTATTTTTAGATATCCAAATTCATTGTTTGATCTTAAATTATAACTTGTAAATCAAAACTGTTTACAGCGTAATAAATTATACTAATCGGAACATATATAGTGTTATCTTTAATACGACACGTCGATGACGACTTACGTGAATTTACTCCCTACCCAAACCTTCCTATAGAAAATATTCACTTCAAAAAACCATCAAAAATTAGCTTTTAATAACACGCCGAAATAGAAAGTACAAAGTCTCTTATTTAATAGTACATAACATCTGTGACATCACTGAGCTATTTTCCACAAATTACGCTAGTTAATTTTCGTTGTTGTCGACGATCCTATTCTAGTTATGAGGAGAGAGCGATAACATAATTGTCATTGGCTAATTGACACATGAACATTTTTAAGTCAATCACACAACATAAAGTTGATTAAAATTACGTCAAAAGATACATTAATTGATAAAGTGATAACTGAAGAGGAAACCACAAATAAATTTATAATATTAACTAAGAATAAATGTATTCGTATTATCTTTTCATGTATATAACATGTTAGTTATGATATTATAATATAATTAGCTATACTATATTTAGGGTTCGTGTATAATGATAGTGCCAATATACAAATTAAAAAAAATGCATGATTGACGGGGCGCACTTGGTTAGAACGAATTTCCCTCCGTAGTATATTATTATTTATAAACGTATATTATATGATTAATTATCAAATACAAATAAATGAATTACTAGCGACTGAGAGCAATTGAATGAAATCAGAAATAACTAATGAATTAAAGGAATGGTAGGAAATTTTGTAATTAATATATTTTTTCTAGTTGTGAAAATAAACATTTTATCGTTCGTCATTCTATTATAAAATACGCTACGAAGCAGCTGACGCGTATGACCTCGCCGTGTAATAAGGAACTTCGTTCCAATAAATACTATAATAAGAATCTTCACTTATTATTTTTTAAAAAGATATTGTGGTCAGTATTCTGTAATTAATTGCAGTCTAATTACGTACCAATGATTTAACAGATATATTAGAAAATCTTAAAGAAAGAAACCTTAATTGTTACAAAACATTTAAATCGTACATAAATAATGTTTGCCATAATAAATGAACATGCTAAAACAAGTATTCTGGAATATTTAATTAAAGAATTTTAATATTGAAGTGATTCAATTTATGCCATTTCACAAAATTACTCACAATTACATGAAGTACTTAAATAAAAATTAATATCTACAATAAGCATCATCCTTTCTATGTTTATTGTTGCCTCTTTATCATTAAAAATTATGTTTTTTTTTAGAAAATTACCTTCGCCAGCATATTGCAGCTTTTATTTCGGACGAAATATCAAGCTTCATTAATAAAATATCAGCCGTCATAAATATAAAAGAATTATCGCATTCAGTACAGATTGCGAGAGATCTTAGTCAATGTCTTGCTGTAACTACAGATCGAAATTTTGTAGAGAACGCTGGAGAAACTAAAAACACCGAAGAAGAGAAATTTGTATTGGTACAAAGGTTGCAAGTAGCGCTAACTGCGTTGCACACACAGGTTGTAGAGAATTATGAAACTTTGAAAACTGTTGTTAATCCTGAAATATTAGAAAAAATTTCAGAATTAATTATGCACTTACAAGAAGATTTAGATGTAATTGATATATCGTGTATGCCAGACATAACTCAAATTATTTCTGATAGTAAGTATAGTTAAAAGTGATCTTAACTTTAGTTTTTTACCGTTGTTGCCATAAATTCTGTACTAGTTTTATAGTTAGTTTTTAAAATTTTGTAATTTTTAATTTTATTTGCTAGATGGAGAGCTTCAACTACTTAAAGAAGAAAACACAATAAAACAGCTGGATATGCTGTTGCAAGAAGTAAACGAAAAAAATAATTTAATAACAATAGACCGAAACATAGAAAATATCGAATTACTAAAAAATACTCTAGATGAAGTACAAACAGTCATTATAAAGCTGAAACAAAACTTCGATGGTTCTGTTAATGATTTTGTAAATGAAATACTTGAAGATTTAGAATGCAGTGTAAGAAGCGTTCAACTACAAATAAATGAAGATTGTCCTCCAGAATTATTAAAAGAAGCATGTGCAACGCTGCAGCTCCTCGTTGAAAATATAAAAGAAAATGAATATGTGCGAATACCTAAAACTGTTAATGCACAGCTTAAAAGTGCAAAATTATTACTGAAATGTTCACATGACACAGAGCAGACCATAAATTTGCTTAATGTTGCATCATCTATTGATACAATGGACAAAAACAACAATTTGGCTAATATTATATCAGTTTTGAATAACCTTAAAGAAACTATAAAAAACTTAAGAGTTACCTTTTTAAGTGACACAGATACTTTAATTGAAAAAGGTATAGATATAATACAAAATTTAGTCCACATAGAAGATAATATTTTTGCTATAGAAAAAGATATAGATACTGAAAGTAATTTAAATCCAGAGATAAGAGATATTATTCTTACTGCAATACATTCTGTTTATGGAAGTATTTCAAACATGCGAAGTACAATATTAAGTATACAAAAGCAATATATGTTTGAAAATTATGGAAAGCCTTCGGAATTATTTTTGCATTCGATCAAAACAGTTGCAGAGATATCAAAGATAGATAACGAAACCCATAAACAAATGTGGAGAAAAATATCTAAATCATTTCGTAATGTATTAAATCACTTTGAAGATATCAAATTTTACATAAATTTAGATAAAACCGCAAGAATTCCTACGGATGCCGCATTTACAAAAATAGTGCTTCAAGATTTATTATCTAATTTAAGTGAACTGATAATGCTTCAGGACTGCTTAATGTCATCTCCAGAGAGTAACAAGAAATTTAGTGAAACTGTAAATTGTATTGAGAAACATCTACTAAGAATAGAATCACAGTCAAATTTAGAAGTTAAAGGAAAAATGCCAATTTTCAAGACTATAGCTTCTTGTATATTTGATACTGTTGACTTTATATATTCAAGTTTACAGAAATTAAAACTCGATGAAAACATTTCAACACAAGAAGATATACAGACAATTAATAAAATTAATATAATTAATGATGGTTCTGACACAAAAAAGAAAACTGGCACAGAGTTGAGTGAATTAAATCAAAATATTGAACAAAACTTTATAGCTGAAGAAAATGCCAGTAAACAAACTAAAGACATTTCTTTAGACTTTGTTAAAGCAATGAATGAAGAAGCTATTGAATTGAAAGTCGAAGGTAATATAATTAGTTATGATGACACATTATTGGATAACATTGAAATTAAATCACTAAACACAGCCACCGAAGAAACGCAATCCATTAACGTTATGGAAGACAATGATAAGAGTAATGAAATAAAAAATAAAGAATTAAATATAAAAAAAGAAGTAGAGATAGCAGAATATGAAGATAATCTAGAAACAAACAATGAAAGTCTTCTAGGAAAGGATAAAAGTAAACAGCAGATGAAAACATATCTAAGTACAGAAGAAACTCAGGTTAGCATTAAAATGGAAACTGAAGTTGAAGGAGAACGTATACAAGAAACTATATTTGAAACAACAAAGTCGAATGATGAGGAAACTGGAGAAACAGAGTTAACTAAAAAAGATATAGAACAAAATAAAGAAAACAATAAATATAAGGAGAAAGAGGAAACTTTACTGGAGAAAAAAGAAGATGATAACCAAAAGGTTAAACAAAAAAGGTACAAAGATGAAGGTAATCTGAAAGAGCATCAAGTGGACGATGACCAAATCGATAAAGCCACTTGTCATGACCAAACCGATAATCTAGTAATCAAGCAAAATGTTGAACAAAATACTGACACTAAAGATAAAGACGAAAACATGATTAGTCAGGAAAAGTCTACAGAGCAGTCAGAAAAAATAGCTGTGAAGAGAAAAGAAGGCAAACTTACCAAAACAAAAAAGAATAGCATTAAAAAGAAAGAACACCAAAAACCACAAGCTGAAAAAAATGGAGAAGGAAATATAGAATCTGAAAAGCAAATACAGGATTATAAAGTCAATAATAAACAAGAAGAACTTGTTTATGATAAAAATCAAGAACAAGAAGAAGAAAATTTACTAAATATTGAAGAGGGGGATAAAGATAACGTTCAGAGAGTTATTGGTGAGAAAAGTAATGAAATAGAATGTATACTTGTGCAGAAAACTGAAGAAGAACTAGCAAATTTAACGAAAGAAATACAAGAAAGCACAGATGTGGTTCACGAAAAAGAAAAAGATAACAATTTAAATATTGAAATAGAGAAAAAAGGAGAAAAATTGCCTTATGATAAACAAAAAACCGAGCATTATGATGTAAAAAATGAAGGTATGCAAAACCTGAAAAATAATGAACAACAAGAACAAGAAAAATCTGAAAAATCTGGAAAAGATCAACATCTACTAAAAACTATGCCTGAAATATATGATAATGTTAAAGGTGTTCAAGACCAGGAGATAGTGTTACAAAAAATGGAAGAGGAACCAAAAATGCTAGCTGAAGCGGTGCATGAAGAAACCAGCCAAATCGCAATTAAAACAGAGAAAGAGAAAAAGATAAAAGTTAAGAAGAATAAATTAGGCAATAAGAAACAAAACGAAAAGAAAACAGGAACATCAGTAAAAGAAATAACAGATAAAGAAGAACTAATAGATCAGCAGGTAGAACAAGATAAATTTACTAAGGAAACTCGGCAACTTGAAAATGAAATACATATAATCAAAGGGGAAAATAATATTGAAAATACCGAGAAAGGTTTTCAAGAAAATCTTGAAAAAGAACGACTACAAAATAAAGAAAAACCAGAACAATTGACAAAAAATAAATTAGATAAAACCATGTATTTCTCTCAGGAAAAAGAAGAGGCAGAAATCGCTATCCTTGAGAAAAACAAACCGGATATAGTAGACCAGATAAATGAGCATGATATACGTTTAGAAAAAGAAAAAGAAGAGAACTTGGCAATTATACTGCAAAGTAAGAAAGAAGTAGAAAATGTAAAAAAAACGCAACAGTATCCAAGAGGAATTGATAAGCTAAATAAAATGGTTTCGCAACAAGGAGAAGAAAAATTGATTAACGAAGATAAGCCAAGACAAAACGTTGATGCAAAGACTAATAATGTAGATAAGATGGAACCACAACAGTCAAAGGAACAATTAAAAATATCAAATAAAGAAACACAAAATGAAACTAATAATGAAAAAAAAAATGAAATTTATGATGATACCAAGAAATTGTCTGAAGAACAAAAATCCCAAATGCAAAAAATAATAGAAGAAAACCTAAAGCCTGTAAAACAGAGACAACAAGACGAAAACAAATTTAATAATGAGCAAGTAGTACAAGAAGAGCTTATTGTAGAAGATCTACAGCATGAAAAACCATATTTTAATATTGAAAAGAAGATTGAAGATATTAAAGTGAAAGAAGATATTGAAATTAAGTCTCAAGAAGACGAAAAGTATCTTCTACAAATAACTGAAGAAGCATTAATTACATCTGTTGCTGATAAAGAAGATGCATTTACAACTCTTAATGTAGCAAAAGAAAAGGAAGTAAAAGACAATATTGATATGAAAAAGATGTATAATAAAACAGAAGATGAAAGTCACAACCATGAAAACAAAATAAAAGTAGAAGAACTGAAAGAAAAGCAACAACAAGAAAAAACGATTTCTAGAGAGACACTTTGTCAAGAACAAGAAAGTCAACAGACTAAAGGTTCCTCCGAACAACATATTGGTATAAAATCTAATGAAGACGAATCAATTTTGCAAAAGACTAAAGAAGAATCGAGAAAATTAATACAAAATAAGCGCAAACAATCTGTTCAACTTGGTCAAGATAAAATAAATGATGAGAATAATGTAACAGACAAAGAAGTTGAAATAGAAAAATTAGAACAAAGTAAAGAAGATAGAGTATTGTTACAGAAAGAAAAAGTTGAAAACCAAGAATTTGAACAACCGAATCAAGCAGATGATACCAAGCCCACAGAACAGAAAGAAAAGAATCAAAACGATCAAAGACTTGATAAAGGAACTCTGGAACAGGTTGAAAAAACATTACTGATTAAAGAAGAGGCGCAAAAAGATATCGATGTCATAAAGAAGGAGACAGAATTACTAAAAAAAGATAAAGAAGAATCAGAAACATTAGATAAAAAAGGACAAGAAGTTTCGAAGCTATCCAATCAAGGGGTACAAAAAGGCAAAAAATTAAGTGATGAGAAAAAGAAAATAGTGAAAAACAAACAGAAAAATGTACCTTTACACAAGAAAGAACAAAATCAAGAAGTTGAACAGCAACAGCCAGCAATTGAATCAGAGGTAAAAGGAAAACATCAAGAACTAGATGTACTTAACAACGAAATGTGGCAACACGAGGAAGAAAATCCACTAATAAAAGCAAAAGATGACAAACACAAGCCTCAGGAAGACATAGAATCTAAAACCGTAGAAAAAGAAGAAGCAAGCTCGACTAAAAAGAAAAAACAAGATACCTTAATTCTGGAACAAGTAAAAGAAGGCGCTGAAAAGGCAAAACTTGAAACAAAGAAATCTTTTACAGGGAAAGAAATGAAAATAGTGCATTTACAAGAAGAAGATAATGAAAGCAATAAATCCAAAAGTAAAATAGATAAATTCGAAGATGAGTTAAAGAAAAAAGAAAATCGTGTTACTGTTGATATGGAAAATATAAACAGAAAAATTGAAACTTGTGATAGGGACGGAACAAAAAATCAATTACATGAAAATACGCTTGTACAAAATATTATTGACAATGATCATTACATAAAGGAATATCAATACGAACCTTCAGGTCATCGACAAACTCTTGAAACTGAGAAACCGAGATTTATCGACCATAACCGTAAAGATTACACCATGGATTTTGAACGCCCTTCAAGGTATCGAGAGAGAAGTTTTGAATTTGATAAAAGTGGAGATCGGATAGAATTTGCAAATATCTCCAAAATTGCTCACATACACAAAGCTCAAACGTTAATTTTCGATGCTCAGTTACGTTCCTCTTTACCACCATTTTCTGATATTGGTAGAAATAGTGAACCACCAGAAAGGAGTTCTGAAATGAGAAACCAAAATAAAGCGTTAAGCGAGGCGAGGAGTGTTATTTCAGAAAAACGAGCTGGATCACGCGATTTAAATCGTAAACCTATTTTTTCCACATACTTGACAGATCGAACAGCTGTAGAAGGGTCCCGTGTTAAATTAACTTGCAGTGTTCTTTCGGCCTCGGAACCAACAGTGACGTGGTATAAAAATGGTTCTCTTTTATCTTGTAAATTGAGATATAAAATTAAGTTTGTCGACGGCTTAATTACATTAGAAGTTTTAAATGCCGTTCCAAACGACTCGGCTGAATATACTTGTACAGTAGAAAATGAAAATGGGTCGGTCAGCACCTCTGCGAACTTAAAAGTATATCCTAGTTTTGAGTCGTCTCCTATTCCACCTACTTTCACGCGTTCTATCAGAGGTATTTACGGTTTCAAATATTTGGTGCAGTATCCGAAGTATTATTTATAACTTAACTTTCTAAAATATTACAGATACATACCATATGGCCGAAAACGAGCTGATTTTAGAATGTCGTATTCGTGGCCAGCCGCTCCCAACAATTACTTGGCTTAAAGATCAAAAACCTATAGTTGACAACGATCGGTTTCAAGCGTTCTACTTAGCTGATGGACTGTGTAGATTGGCTATCAGCCATCCATCTCCTGATGACAGTGGAAGTTATACTTGTAAAGCAGAAAATTCTGTATGGTCAGATCAGATAAGTCATGTTGTCAATTTCACAGGTGAAATTAGTATTTTTTTTTTAATATATTTTATAAGATATGACTACAATTTCACCTGATGTTAAGTGGTACGATGTGGCCCAAAACGGTGGACTCGCCTAGACTAGCGAATGAACTGGCTCTCAAGTGCGACTGCCGAAACACATCTATAGGATTTTAGCAGATATTCACTTAAAAATAGGCTTACCAGCTTACTACGGTTTCCTCACGATGTAATCCTTCACCAAAAGTTCAGGCTCATTGCAGGCGGGTTCGAACTCACGTAAATTGACGAGGAGTCCATATACAATATCAACTGAGTCTTCATTACTTTAACATTATAAACAATATATAAAAAATAGCTAGTCTATATTAATTATAATTCACTTGCAGGCAAAGAAAATCGCTTAAGTCCTAATTTAGCAACAATAGAGAAGATAAGGCTAAATAGAAGAGCCACCGAGTCACGGCGTCCACACTTTAGTAATGTCTTAACAGATTACCGAGTAGTGCAAGGTGGCACTATAGGTTTGCAAGTTGAAATACAAGGAGCACCGACTAGAGTCGAATGGCTTCGGGAAGGGCGAAGCGTAAGCGAAACTCATCGAAATGCTAGAATGTTTGTAGAGCACGGTCTTTACACTTTAGCGCTTTCTGATGTTACTGATAAGGAGAGTGGATTATACACATGTAGAGCTTGGAGTGCTCAGGGGAATGTTGATATGAATGCAGCTATAACTGTTGTACAACCTAACGAGCTCGGAGGCAAACCTGCCAGCATTGTAGGACGCCCTGAGAAAGATATTCTTATTTCTGTTGGCGAAGACATAAACATTTCGTTCAGAGTTCAAGGGGAACCTAAACCGAAAGGTAAATAGATTTATTTGAACCACATTATTACAAAAACAAATTTGATGAATTATTTCAGGAATATTTGAATTTTAAATATTTTATTTAAGTTAGCGATATGAATATAGACAAATTTCAATCAAATTGCTTTGGTATTTATGCATCATACGACCAAAAATGTAATCAAAAAACAGAAAATTGTTTATAGTGTGATTATAAGCGATGACAGCTCAGTGGATAGAGTGTACGCACGCCGCGTCAAGGGACGCGAATCCGCCTACAATGAGTTTAACCTTTTGGTGAATAAGGGAATCGTAATGAAACCATATCATGGTGGTTGGTCTTTTTCTAATACCCGCCTGTCTAGCTACTACCTTCAAGTTGTAAATCTGCCGTCAAATATTTATAGGTGTGATAAGTTGCACTTGAGAGCCAGCCGCTCCACAGGTTTAACGTGTTCAGCAACTTGGGTCACATCGTCACTTAACATCAGGTGAGGTTGTGGCAATAACGCTAAAGCTTAACAATAGCATAAAAAAAAAACACGTTTTAATTTTTTTATTTAAATCAAAGTTTTAATGACTAAATTAAATACGATTAATAAAAGTTTGAATAAATAAATAACATGCATAGGTATATCTAAATAAATAAAAATTATCTCAATCTCTCTACACTTATTTTGTAATACACAGTTATTTTATAACTTAAAATGAAATTGTAATGTGAATATATAAAACTTGTTTATATACAAAAATTTCGTGTCACGTTGTTTGTCCGCGATAAACTCCTAAACTACTGAACCGATTTGAATTAAATTTTGCACACTCTGTGCAGTTCGATCCAACTTGATCGATAGGATACTTTTTATCTCGATAAATGATCATAACGTGATAGATGACGCTGTAGTCGATGTGATTGACTACTCGAAAAGGCAGAACAGAGTCTGCCAGGTCAGTTAGTAGTTTATAAACAAATCATATCCTTGAATACTCTCGGTTCGAGCAACCCAAATACGTAAACCCAACAAAAAAAGAGTTTAACATAATAACCCTGCGTAGTATAAATATTTACTATTTAGTCTAGAATGATAGAGATTGTCATCACATTCGTTGGAAAATTAATTATCTTTTATAACTGGACCATTTTTTTCTGCAGTGGTATTCATGAAGGGCATTCGGGATATCACGAACAATCAACGAGTATGCAAGATGACATCAGATGATTATGTTAAATTTACCCTTAAGAGGTCAGGCGTATCTGACGCAGGAACTTATTGTGTCCTAGCGAGAAATGCATACGGCTGTGATAGAGCCTTTGTAACTGTTGTGGTGAGATTATTATTATATATCCTAATTTTTATATCGTAAAACCCTTGGACCTGATTCTTTATCAGATGTGATTCTATATTGTATTGTATTTTGTATGAATCAGTGCTCAAATGAAATAAATAATTTAATCCACGCAACCAGTTCTATGTTAGTTATCAAACACATTATAAAACAAAGTGTCCCACTGCGTTCTATCTGTTCGCGATAAACTCAAAAGTTACTAAATGGATTTTCATGTGTTTTTCAACCATAGACAGAGTGACTCATGAGAAAGGTTTATATGTATAATTTGTGAAGCTGTTGTCTAAATTGGCTGAAATAGGACGATGATTGTTGTTGTTTTTCTCGAAAAGACCTACACTGTTACCTTAAAAGGCTTTTACAGTTTTACCGCATTTGTGGGTGAGCGCGAAGGCCGCTCTGCCCGAACGATGATTGTTGAAGAAGTCGGAAAAATTTATAACGACTGGAAGATTCAGGGGCGTGTGCCGCGTAAACCTATAGAGATATACGAACACAATATATCACTGATTTAATCCTCTTTAAAAGATACGAAAGTATGCTGTATGTCTATCTTGTATGATTAAGCAATTATTCATACAAAGCTGGGCGTGTTGCTAGTTCTTTATATAAAATACAACAATCTCATTCGCATGTATAAAAGTACTTTCGTAAAAAAAGAGAATAGTTTGCTATTATTTTTTATTTCACGTGGGTAAATGTATTTATGCATCCCCTTCCCAGCCCGGGGAGACTGAGAGGGGTATGTGGGACTGACCCGGCACTAAGCGCAGGGAATACCTACTAAAACGCCACTTGCAGTCAGCCGGAATAATTTGCTCTTACTATTCTAATTTCCACCTCATATAGCTATTTGTTTTGCTATACGTGAATGATTCTTTATTAATATAATTTACTTCGTTTTGATGAAACGCCTCGAACAGTTTCATTTATTTTTATGCTTTTTTGTATACAGGTAAGACAAAGGGCTTCATCTGCGAATCTAATATCAGACTGGACTTATCCCATAGATGATTCCGCATTGACGACCAATGAACGCAAATATAAATGTAAGTTTTTATAACCAGTAATAATTTATAAAATAAGCGATAAAGTGCATGTTGACTTCAACTTCTTATATTTCCAATCATATAAAATATCAGACCCAAGCATTACTTTGTTTGTTTGAACTTGATAATTATAGAATCAACCAGTCAGTTATCAAAAATTATTTTTATAAATCATAGATCAATCATTGAGGAAGGCTTTTTTTAGGCTTTTTAAGGCTATTTAGCATCACTCTACACAAGTTAAATTTGATTTAAAAGCTGTATTGAAAAAAATTACAATAACAGTCAAAAATAATTAAAATGTTTTGGAACGATGATAGCTCAGTGGTATTGTGTACAATTTTGCGTCAAGGGACGTGAGTTCGAATCCAACCACCTACAACGAGCTTGAGCTTTTTCGTGAAGGAAAACATCGTGTGAAAACCATAGCACGGTGGTAGGGCTTTTTCTAAAGTCCGCCTGGCTAGCTACTATACTCAAGTTGAAAATCTGCCGCGAAATACCAATAGGTATGTTCCGGCAGTTGCCCTTGAAAGCCAGTTCCTCCAAAGGTTTAGCGTATCTAGCAACTTGGGCCGTATCGTCACTAAAAATCAGGTGAGGTTATGGCTTTAACTATAAAAAAAAGTCTTTAGTCGGATGTGAACGAAGACGCGGACACAGCTAGTAACGTGATAAAAGTAAATAACGATTCTAAATACTAACAGTATTTTCTAAAATTATATAGAAAATTGTACCATATTTTATTGGACAGTTACAAAACATAAAAACAACCTTCGCAAAATGGATCGACACCCATGCAGCTGTCGATGTAAAACGATTTGGCAGTAATGATTGGCAATTGGTCAAAATTCAATCGAAGGGGTCATTGTCGCGTTCCTGATAAATGTCACGTTTGATTATAGCCGTGCCCGAGCGAGTCCCGGGTGAACCGAGCATCGTCGACGGCGGGAACAATTGGATCTCCATAGCTTGGCCGAAGCCAGATCCTGGAGCTACAGCACCAGTTCTCGCGTACAAAGTAGAATCCTGGCTCATAGGGAAGGAAGGCGGTGCACGTTGGGTAGAGCTCGGAATAACACCGCTGAACTCTTTCGACGTCTTCAATTTGAAACAAGGGGAGGAGTATCATTTCCGGGTGACGCCTCGCAACAGATACGGTTGGGGTGAATCTGTTCAAACCTCGAATCCATTCGGTGTCCGCTTGGCTGGCGACAGACCTGAATTTGTGGAAATACTACCGGGACAATTAAAAGTTTTGGCTGGCGAGACGGCTAATCTAAGTTGTAGTGTGAAAGGGAAACCGGTGCCGGAGGTGATTTGGATGAAGAACGGCCATGACATAGACGAAAACGAACGGATGAAGACCACTTACAACGGCTTCGATTGTTGCTTGACTATAAGAGATGTTGATATTGAGGACGACGGCCGCTATAGTTGCGAAGCTACTAATGTAAATGGACGTGCGTCGACGTACGCTAGACTCGCAGTGGTAACTGATAGACTCATATGGGAAGCCGATGCTAAACTCAAACGGTAAGTTTTAATTAATTGTGAAGAAGATAATAATAGTGTATTTACTGGAGATACTATATAAGTGTAAAGGTTGTTTAGATGACATTATTATATTAACAATTAAAATGGCATTACAATGCCAATCATGTTTTAGAGTATCATTAAATAGATTCGTTGTAATACCTTTGTTTGTATTGTAACAAGCGTTGCAATAGACGGTTCTTGGAATGTCCTTATAAGAAATCATTTTAGAATTGTGCTGTTATATTTGCTAATTGTCTATTCAATGGTGGTTTTAATTTAGATTTGTAGTTAAATATTGGATGGTTTTGCAGTGAGAGATCAGCTGGTGTGGAAGGAGAATATCCACCGCAGTTTACAATGCGGCTTCGAGACCGGCGCGTCCAAGCTACGTACCCTGTTCGGCTTACCTGTCAGGTCATAGGGTGCCCTTCTCCAACACTTACTTGGTATAAGAATGGAGAAGAGATCACGTATGACAGTAAGTCGAGTTTGGTTAATTTTTATGTAATAACTTAAAAGAGAGTTTCTCAAAAATTGGAAAATTTTGATATCACGTCCCTTAAACATAATAGTGAGGATAAAATTTTGAAATCAATTACAATAGTTTTAGTTCATAACATATTGTATGAAATATTATTTTAATGATTTATGTCTGTCTGCCTGTCTTATTTCTAAAGCGCATTCGATGACATGGTTTTGAATCCCACTAACAATTTAAATTTTTGATTAAAGAAAATACTGTAACTGACACGTGAAAGTTGTATATATATATATATATATGGTTGTTTCTTTTACTGTCGTTTCATTGACTATAAAATCACAACGATGCTAAAGTTACACTTCAAAAGAAAAAGGTAATGGTCATGAAATTAACGTATTTCTCGTAACGTTTCTCGCAACTGTATTCAGAGAATTCTACTTTTAGCATTTGTGTTCTCGTTAAAATTATCAGAATTTATTTACAAAATAAAGTACCCTGTAGAAGAGGATGGTAAATTAAAAAAAAATGCACTTGGTATCACCGAATTTGATGTAAATAAACTACTCTGATACTTATAAAATTATCTTAATTTATTCTATTTCTATAAATTCAAAATTAATAATACAATTTAGATTTCAACAAAAAGGAAATATCGGTATTTAAATTAAATTTCAGATGTATTTTTATATAATATGTATTAATTAATTTTTGTATGTGATAAGTATAACGTAGTAAGGATCTATCTAACACAATAAAATACTGTATTAAATAATTACATTGTATTTTATGAGTCGTCATTAAAATCGCAATCAAAATATTAAATCTCGGAATAATTTGATACACTTTTTACTTTCACCTATAATTATTATAAAATCATCCAATAAATAAAAAAATGTTTTGGAATTACAAACTCGACGCATATGCTATCAATGTTTCAACAACTTTGAATCATACATAATTTCGTAAATTTAATACGATATTTTGATAAGTAACAAATAACTAAGGTTATATTAAATACAAATATAAAACGTATCAAGAATCATATAGCGTACTAACTTATAAATTCTGATAACACATGCAAACATTGTTGTTTTTGTTTTAATTAATTTATTACGGTCAACAGTCATTTTCGCTTATTACTTTTGAATGTCTTATTCATTTTAGTTCCCAAAACATTATAAAAACGCGTACAACCCACTGACATAAACTACTAATTTGACATTGAATATTAAATGTTGCCATGTATATAGATTTTACGTCAGGATCAACTTTTTTTTGCCAGGCACTATGAAATCACAGAAAGCTGGATGAATATTTTTAATGTTCAACTGACTAGCTTCTAATCTTAAACTAAAAACATATTTACTATAAGGATCATTATTGTATTCCTGAAAAACTTATAATATTTCAGTTGTTTGGTTTTATTTTTTAATGTATTTACACCTCAGGCCATTTTATTATATAATAGCTGACGCGGTGAACTTCGTATAATCTGTAATCGTTGTTCTTTAGGCTCGACAAAACTCTAAAACTGTTTGAACGTTTTTTTTTACAATTTGATTAGCTATAATCAATCCTAATCAGCCTTCCAACTTCAATTCGTTAAGATCAATAAAACTGGCTATATCTAATATCGTTTTCGTTTTTTCATTTCTTTTGGTTATTAAATGAAACCTCTTTATACCTCCAATGATTTTTTTTTTTTTCGAAAGGACCTACACCTTTAGCCTTAGGGGCTTTTACAGCTTCACCTGAACTAGATCCAATGAATTAAATGTCTTTTAATCATATGAAATGTAAATATGGGTGGATTGAAACCTACGTCCTTTGACGCGACGTGCGTGCATACTATTATCTGAGCTATCACTGATTCAAACTACGCTATCATCGCTTCATTACTTTTCATATTATGACATTTAAAAATGCATTTTCTTTTTTACAAACGTTTTCGTGACCATAAAGAACACAATAAAAATATAATTATCTAATTTGGTGCGGAAGTTATGGGCCTGCGTACATTTCGGCGATTCATTTTTTTAAATATAAATATACGTAGATATCTCTTGATAGAGTGAATCGGTTGCTATGAAACAATAACTAAGTAATACTGCAGTTTTATACAATTTTTATGTATAACAGTTATCTATAATAGTTTTGTGCATTTTACGTGATGCGTGCACAGACAAACAGTCACAAATTTCAAAAAATCTGGAAAGGGATTATGTTAGTTATCCTTTAACACCATAGCTATTTTTTTTATATTTTCAATGTACAAAAATGCCATTTCTAAAGATTTATTATATGTATAGATAGTGGTAGGGGATTTTCTTATGAATATCAGACTAGTTACAACTTACAAGTAGAAATTCTGTCGTTCAGTACCTATACTTGTGTACCAGTAGCTGAACTAAAGTGCCACATCCTAAGATGGGCTTCTTAGCTTGCCCATCTCTTTAGGCACATTAATATAAAATCACAATAGACCGTGACCGAAAATAAAATCCCACAATGAAATAACATAGAATAAAAAATAGGAATAATATGTTTTGAACTAAAATAAATCATAAAATAAGTGATGCCTTTGATTTTAGATCGACATAATAAATATCAAGACGAACACTTCCATACGTTGGAGATAGCGCCCACTTCGTTGGAAGATGGCGGAGTCTACGAGGCTATGGCGCGAAACTCCAGCGGAGCGGTCAGCTGTCGATGCAGTCTCGTTGTGGATAAGGGAATTCGAGCCTACGTTGCTCCAGAGTTCTGCTGTGGGCTCGAACCCCTCTATAGAGTATCTAAAGGTATTTCTCAAAAGTGTTTTCTTTCGTTACGTCATTCTAGATTTTACCTTCGGCGTCACTCGCGTTAATGTTGATTTTGTCAAACAAATCGAATGACGCAATAAAAGTTTCATACAAAGTTAATCCCTCTGTTTACGTTTCAATAAGTTTTCGCGAGAAAAACTAGCCATTTACCGTCTCCAAAGTTCCATCTACTTCTATACCATAATTCATAATAATCATTTCAGCTGCTTAGGTGTGAAAGCGTAACAAACAAACTCACTTTCGCATTTATAATATTAGTAAGGAAGTAAGGATTTCTCTTAATGATTTGTAAAAGTTATTAACATAGACATCATATTGAGCCTTATGTGATTTTTTTTTGCAATTAATGAAATTATTGTAAGTTTTTTTTTCGAAATAAAATAGTTCTTTCATAGGAAATTCCATCAACATGTATCGGCACCATCTAGTACTAACAATATAATAAAACTATAGCTATATATATAAACTATAGACATAATACAAATATTACTAATAACAATCTATTTAACTAACATGACATGATAGCTCAGTGGTTGTGTGTAGGAACGCCGCGTCATGGGACCTGAGTTCGAATCCGACCACCTACAATGAACTTGAGCTTTCGATGAAGAAAAACATCGTGAGAAAACCATAGCACGGTGGTAGGGCTTTTTCTAAAGCCCGCCTGGCTAGCTACCACCCTCAAGTTGAAATTCTGCCGCCAAATACCAATAGGTGTATTCCGGTAGTGGCACTTGAGAGCCAGTCTCTCCTATAAAAGCCGATAACGCACCTGGGGTTCCTCTGGTGTTGTGGGTGTCCATGGACGGCAGTGATCACTTACCATCAGGTGACACGCTTGCTTGTTTATATCCTATGCCATAGAAAAAACAGATTATTTCCATTATATTTGCAAATGTAATATATATTATGCGAAAAATGAAATAATTACTATAATATTGTGCTCGATTACGATAATAAGCGAAACATGTGCACCGGTCGGGTATAGTTCTGATTATAATAACTCTAACAACTGTTAGCAATGAAATAGTTATTATCGTATGTGTAGTTACAGATCTTGACAAAGCGTAAAATCATTATTATACATTATAAGTGGGCTATGCTGGCCACATCGACGTTAGAATGGACATACCCAGAAGTCCGGCCATATTTTAGTCCATTATCCATGAAATATGTTTTTTTTTTATATTTAATCAAGAGCGATTCCCTTCATTTTGCATTGTAGTAGGGCATTTTTTTAATGCCCACCTGGCTAGCTACCCCCCCCCCCCCCTAAAGTTGAAAATCTGCAGCCAAATACCGGTAGGCGTGTTCCAGCAATTGTACTCGAAAGCCAGTTCCGCCACTAGGCTTAGTGTATTCACTATTTGGGGCCACATTGTCACTTAACATACGGTACAATAATAAAGTATAAAAAATATTTGGTGATACGTGCAGTTTGTAAATGTGGTAACGAAAGCGAAATTTATAAATAAATTCGTTCATTTAATTATTAGTTTTACCTTTCCTTTTAGATTACCTTTCAGAGTACAGATGATGTATAAAAAATAAGTAATTATAATAAAAAAAAAATCTACTCTACAAGTTACATGGGAGCACATAGTGATATGGGTTTTTATGTAACTAATTGAACGCTGACACCCGCCAGTCGGCTAGGTTGTTAGCACAATGTAAAATGCATGTGACTGTCACATACTATACAATTAACTATTGGAACAGTATTTCACGTTGGAACAGAAAGCCGATCAACGGATATTACGCGGCGTCCGTCCTGTGCGGGAAATCAAATTAGCGAATTTACAACGAAAAATGTTTTAAAATTTCCTTCCATACGGTTGAACGTTCAATAGCAATTTCTCTTGGTGCTAACTTACATGTGGTCCAAGATATAATTGCTAAAACACGAGAATCATTTTTCGGTGAATCGATGACGTAGTAAAGACCGTAGGAACTGGATTGGAGCAGTAATGGGTCAGTTTTTGGGTGTCAAGACCAGCGTCGATTACACGAGAGACCTATCTAGCAGCGGGCATCGGTTATAACTTATGTTTAATACTTTAGCACCATTTTACTTTTATTGAAGTAAAAAGTAAAATTTCTATAGCGCGGTCTGGATAGGGTTTAACTCATGTAAGTTGTCATCGGCGTAGTCACGTGATGTGTACACCCTACTTCCTATTCGTATAATTTATTACGCTGTAAACAGTTTTGATCTACAAGTTTTAATTTAAGATCAAACAATTAATTTGGATATGCAAAAAAAGCAAATGTTTGTTCGTAGTTTTAAATTTTCACTTCTTTTGGCAGTCCTCATGATTGCTTTGATTTTTTTTTATTACTGATCTATACTTAATGGCACATACAGCAGGTCTGAAAAAAAAACTGATAAGAGATAGGTATTCCATTAAGTGTCGTCGCCTTCATGCCAACCTGGACATACGATAACTGATTCCGGTACTTGAGAAAGTCACTCGGATGAGTGTATTATTACTATGTGTAAGGTTGCCGTGATCCAATTGGGTGCATATCTATTGCCCCGCATTCTGTATGTCCTATAAAAACTTAAGCTTATTATAGACCTTATAACTAGGCACCACGTTTTTTTTAATAGTTCATAGGTTAAGCGTTACGACTACAAGCTCATATGATGTTAAGTAAATTTGTGTACCATGATGGTGTACACGCTAAACCTATGGAGGGACTTACTTTTAAGTGCGACTGCCGAAACATATCTATGAGTATTTGGCGGTAGGTTTTCAACTTGATAGTGTTAGCTATCCAGGCGGGCATTAGAAAAAGCCCTAACTTACGAAACTTCTTTTGACGCGGCGTCCGTAAACTCTACCATTCCGCTATCATCGCTTTGAAAGTAAACATACATAAGTGAACCCTTTACAGACATAACTGTGATTGTTGATAGGCGAAGAACTGCGGATATCGGCTGTCGTGGAAGCGTACCCTTCAGTTGGCGTGACTTGGTATCGAGACGGTATACGTCTCCGGCCGAGCCGAAGAGCCGTCATGACCTTGGACCGAGACGGCCAGATCGAGCTGGCGTTAGCGGCTGTGACCCATCGTGATGCTGGAGTCTATACCTGTACTGCTTCAAATGAAGTAGGCCGAGCGTCTACTTCTGGGAAAGTAGAAGTAGTTGGTGAACAGACCACAGACGAGAGGAAACCACCGCTCCTTGTTGTCTGTACTGATCTACCGTGAGTAAGAGTAAATTATTATTTTTAAATTTTATAGGTTTACCACAATCTCGCCCTATATTTAATAACGTTGTGGCCAAGATGGTGGTCACGCAAAGCCTATTGGAGGGGCTGGCTATCAAGTGCAACTGCCGGAACTAACCTATAGGTATTTGGCTGCAGATTTTCAACTTGAGGGTTGTACCTAGCCAGGTAGATAAGAAGAAGCCTTACCACCATGCTACGGTTTCATGGCGATATTTTGATTCACTGAAAGCTCAGGCTCATTGCAGGAATTCGAACTCACGTCGATTGACACGCCGTCTGTATATATTTGTTTTTTAAGTAGCTATGTATTTATGCATCCCCTCCCGGTCCGGGGTACTAAGAGGGGTATGTGGGTATTCCCGGCGCCTAAATCCCTAAGGCAGTCTGTCGCCTTCCTGGGGCGACGCCTACTAGCTGAGTTGTCATCGCTTCCAAAACATTTAACACGTAAGGAGAAGTTATTTACACATGTCCTGCTCATTCCAACAGTTAATAAGTCGACAATAGCTTTTTTTTTAACATAGGGAAATGCATTTAGGTGCGCTCAGGGGAACTGGGAGCGGTAGGTGGGGCTCACCCTGCGCTAACCGCCAGGAATAACGTCTAAAACCTCACGGCCACATGTCGCCTACCTGGGGCGACGCGGCTTCGTGTAGTCGGCCATAGCTGCCACTATCTCGTTCACCAGTAACACACACAAAAAAAAAATTAATAACGTTGCCAATTACGAAACAGAGAAAATTGTAATAAATATTTGTTAAGAATATTATTTATTACAAATTTTAATAATTGTCTCTATCCCAGGGGAACTCTTTTATATTATTTAATTTAATAATTTAAGGTTCATCAAAAGCCACATAATATTTATTTTCTTATTATAGGCTCATGAGATGCATAATATTGTGCAGGTATTTAAACAAGATTTAAACACAATTAACAAAATATAACGTAAACAAGATAAAATAACAATATTAAGTACAGAAAACCAAAAAAGTTTTCTAACGTCATTAATATTAAAAAAAAACAACAATAAAATAAAAGAAATGGTAAAAATACAGTAGATAAAAACAAGAAATATGACATAAATGACTATAAATGAAAATAAACAAACCCGGGAATAATCATGGTTGACAACAAAGGCGGACAATAATAACTGGGCAGCTAAATAATCCCTAACAATTTTTTGAACTTGACTAGCGTATTCGATAGAATATCAAGGTTCGGTCTTTCTTTTAACAAGGTCGTCACTCGGCCTCAACATACATTGAATTTGAAGAGATGACAGCTCAGTTGCTTGTGTGTACGAACATCGCGTCAATGGACGTGAGTTCGATTCCACCTGCAATGAGCTTGAGATTTCAGGGAAGGAAAACATCAAGAGCGCATGGTGGTAGGGCATTTTCTAATAACCACTTTGGTAGCTACCACCTACAAGTTGAAGATTTTGCCGCCAAATACCTTTAGATGTGTTCCGGCAGTTGTAGTTCAGAGCCAGTTCCTCTACTAGGCTTAGAGTGGTCATCATCTTGGGCTACATCGTCACTTAGCTTCAGATGAGTTGTGGTCATAACGCTAAACATAAAAAATATAAAAACGGAAAATTGCTAAAGTAGACGATGTGAGTCCCACAAATAGTACATGCGGCACAGATATAACAAGCAGTGGTCCAGGTTGACAGAGAAGTGTTTGCGGCAACCTTATTTCAATTTGTGATTACGCCTCAATGTTGTCCAATTTGTTATTATTAGTTTATGTAGGAAGATGAGATCCGATAATCATATTTATTTATTTAGGGGCCATTCATTAATTACGTAAAAAATAAGTATATGTAAGATTTCTCAAACCCTCTCCTCTATCTTACGTAAGGTTCTATCTTGATCTTCTAAATTGTGAACTGTTATGTTAGGAAAGGAAATGTTTAAAAATTTATTTTTTTAAATCATAAAAATTCGACAATACACAAAAACACGTAATATAATTTTTTCTATAGAACCAAACAAGGAATACCAATAAATACATATGAAATTTTAATAAGTTATTTTTTTTTCAATAAGCGATTAAAATTATTGAAATAAAATTCGACTGCACACTTTAAAGTTAATAAAACTATTTGAAATCCAAAATGGTATTAGATTTTTAATATTGAATTTACCCCTCCCCCCCCAATATAATGGCATGTAAAGATTATCTTAACCCCCCCCCCCTGCCCTCAATACTCTTACATAATCAATGAATGGCCCTTTATTTGTTGGAATTAAAGAAATAGTACCGAAAAAATCTAAATCACTAATATCACTTACAACATTGAACGAGTGACTAAATCGCCATAAATATGAGTTTTGCCGGTAATTAGTAGAAACCGTGGGCAGCGACGATAGGGAGACATTGGTATGTAAATACTCGATCGGACCAGTAAAACATAATTTCGAGGAAAATTCGGGACAATCACCGCTATTGGACGCAATTTTGAGCAGATATGAACATCAGCTATTTCTAATAATCAGTTCAAATAATGCCAAAATGACGAAAAAGATGCCCGGTTTTGTAAACGCAGTAACAATACATCCCTCTGGCGTGGAAGGGAGTTAGGTTACATCTAGTTAATCCCAAGTACAGCTTGTGGCAGATATTTATAGATGTTGTTCGCTTCTCGTAGACAATGCAATATGTGTAATTTGATTCAGTAAAGTTAAGGTTACGTATCTCTTATCTTTCAATCCAGATTTCTTTTTATTACTTATAGGTTTAGCTTTACGTAAGTCATAGTCTCATATGGTGTCAAGTGACGATGTGACCCAAAATAGTAGTTCACAAAGCATAATGAGAAAATTGTTTCTTAGATGGATCTTCCTAAATGTATAGTTATTTAGTAACAAATTTTCAATTTGAGGGTAGTAGCTAGTCTTATAGGTATTGGAGGATGCAAGAATTCGAACTGACATCGATCAACTCGTTGTTGGTACACGTTACTACTGTACCATGAGTGCTGACTATAATGTTACAGCCGAAGAGCGATAATATTGACCCTGGGATTACTTAAACGAGTATTCATATTCTTATTTAGAGTTTGCAATAATAAATTGACACTAAAAAGTGGAATAGACGGGTAATATAAACTATACACGATGACTTCGCGGTTGGCGTAAAGGTTGAAGTGATAGCCACAACGTTACCACTACGCTGAGCGCTGTGGGTTCGAATCTAACGCAGAACGCAGAATTATATGTGTGGCCAACTAATGATGCTACTGACTCTTGATGGTACCATGTTGTCTTTCGCGACGCATATCTTGATTTCTAGGTGACACAACATAAAACACTAAACTTGGCAAACAATCCTAACATCGTCCATCATAAAAAAATAAATATTTTCATAATATACACAACAGAATCGATTCATCTTTTACTATCGTTCGTTTTTACTGTTATTAATTACAAACTTTGCCTTTTTTTCTTATCACGTTAGATGATTTCTTTTCAAATGGTCCATTTCATGTATTGTATTATTAATTGCCACTGAAAATGTATGTTATGTATGTATGTATGTGTGTGTATATATTTATTTTGTGTCCACGACTAGAAGGGTTAAATTTCATGTTGGTGTTGTTTTTATGAATAATTTTAAATGTCATATTTATTCAGTGGAATCGAGTTTCACAGAGTATTTATATAGACATGAAGTTGTAATGCACACAATAAATCGATTTAAAAGGTTGAAAAATGTTTTCAATATATTCTTGTACTGAACTTCTAAACTACCAAGTTGTATTACAAACTTGTCGAACTTAATTATTGTACGATAGGTATTCATGCTCGAGGTAAGTCTAGCACAGACGAACTTCATCTGATAATATAAAAGTCACAACATCGAGAAAATTTGCCATATGGACAGACATGTCATATTTGCCTCTCGATTGTGAAAATGTTTTATGCAGTTTTTTTCCAGATATACATTTAAAAAATGGATAAGGATAAACTTGTAAGGTTTAATCTACAGGGAAATTGAATAACTAACGTCCAAAAATATATTGAAGCGACGATAGCTCTGTTGATAGTGTGTACAGACACCGCGTCAATGCACGTGAGGTCGAATCTACCTGCAATCAGCTTGAGCTTTCGGTGAAGGAAAACATCGTGATGAAACTTTAGCCTAAGCCCTACTGCTTCTTCTTATGCCCATCTGGCTAGCTACTACCCTTTTTTATTAACGTGGTGTTTAAAATCCTATGCTTTATGGACTTCTTCATCGCAACGCGTGAACTCAAACTCATTACCCGGGCGCAGGCCAAGGCGACAGGGGCATGTAGAGGGCTTATTGGGTGCTAAGCACGCAACATTCCCCACTAAAATACACCATGGCGACATTTTAATCTTCCGTGTTGTCCGAAACCAGAGACAGATTTCGCAGTTCTAGTCTTAAAACCAACGTCTCGCGGTGGTCTCAAGCGGTGACCCATACAAATACTGATAGCTCCCGGTTATGCTTAACTTCGGTAATCGAACGAGAATCGATGGTTTGAACGTGGTAAGATCGTTGGCTGGCGAGCATGTTTAAAAACTGCCGGCAAATACCTATAGGTGTGTTCCAATAGTTGCACTTGAGATTGAGTCCCTACACTAGGCTTAACGCGTCCTCCATCCTAGACCATTTCGTCACTTAATATTAGGTTAGGTTATAACTTATAAACTGTAATAAAATATACGGTTAGTATATATTACTATAACCCATCAATCGCGCGTGATTGCAGAATCTTAGTGGATGTCTATGCCAAAGAAATATCTATGCCAAACTTAGAGCCAATAGGCCTGGTAAATTTGGTGGTATCGTGACGACACAGCCAGTATTGCACATTGCAAAATATTGCAAATTGTGTGCAGTTTGGTCCAACTAGAAAGATAAGATACTTTTTATCTTTATAAGTGATCATAACGCGATAGATGACGCTGTAGTCGACGTGATAGACTACTCGAAAAGGCAGACCAAAGTCTGTCAGGTCAGCTAGTATAGATATAGGTCGAACTCCGGCAAAGGCGTATCTATGCATGCGCCATAGAAGCACCTGTACACACACAAGTATCCGATTGCTCTAGTTTCCGAGTCAGAAGTCCTTCACCTAGATAGGGTATCGAAGGTCGCTCAATAATCTAATTAGGGTTGACACACGCAGGCGGAAAGTGCATAAAACAATTTAAACAAAGTAATAATTGAGTTGTTGACTCACCTCATAACCGTTTTATTGTGTTTTTATTTAATTTTCCTCATATATGAAATATTTTAAAGATAACAGTGATATTGTAGTGGTTGAGAACATACTTTTCTTTAAAAAAAAAACACAACTGAATAAAAATATACGCTTTAATTTATTACAATAATAAATTCCGCTGTGGCTTCACAGTCGAAAGTCGATGGTCTTGGTTGCCGTAAAACTACCAATATTTCAATTACTATACATTTCCTAGCCTATTTTGAGGAGTTTCCGTATGTATCTTTTCGAAATCTAAGGCCCCATGGTAATGAAATAAAATAAGACCATCTTTGACAATATTCTCTTTTCAATAAAGATTAATTGGATGGGTCCAACAAGATAGAAAGAAAGAAAGGAAAAACATTTATTTAGATGATATACAATGCACACAGCGTAATTACAAAAATCTTACAAAGTAAAATCATCAGACAAGATCAAAAAAGAACCCAAGCTTAGCATATTCTATGGCAAACTGCTATAGCACTGGTTTTCAGCTAGACCTGAAGCTAGTTTAAGTACATTGGTCTTGGATAAAAGGAGTGGATAAGAGGCGGGAATTGGAAAGTGCCCTACCACCATGCTATGGTTTTATCACGATGTTTTCCTTCACCGAAAACTCAAGCTAGGTGGAGTGGATTCGAAATCACGTCCCTTGACGCGGATTTCGTTCACACTACACGTTGCATAATGGTAGGGCTTTTTCTAATGCCCGCCTGGGTAGCTAACACCCTCAAGTTGTAAACCTGCCGCCAAATACCAATAGGTGTGTTCCGGCAGCTGCACTTGAGAGCCAGTTCCTCCACAGGTTTAGCGTGGCTACCAACTTGGGCCGTATCGTCACTTAGATCAGGTGAGACTATGGCCATAATGCTAAACCTTAAGTATATATAAAATAAAAACACTACCAACTGAGCTATCATCGCTTCAAAACATCAAAAATCGAAAATCTGTGTAATCAAATCACTCAGGATAATTACCATGTCATCCACGCTTGAGATACATGCGATAAGAATGCCACGGAATGGCAAACAGGACATGGCAATGGAGGACGATACGCTGTATCTATTATTATCCGTGATTTATTTACGCTTAGCTTAAGCCACATTTGTTCTACTTCCTGGCATATAGGAAGTTGGCATATGTGCGCATTTAAACCCTTTCTAATATAAAACGCAAAACCATCACCTCGTCCTCCCCGAATACAAGTAGGGTGAGGAGCACTACGCAAATTATACCCAGATATGATTGGTGCTTTTGCTTGTTCGTTGGGCCTAACCCATGTCTCATTTATTGCTAAGATGTCAACATGACTATTAACTACCGCAGGTATGATATCATCATGATGAGTTGCAAGAGATCCAGATCTGTACAAACCTACTTTCAAACATTTAGAATTAGATAGTTATAAAATACATATTAAATAAGAAAAAATGACATGTATTGAATAGGAACTTAGATGAATACTCATAATGATAATTTAGCGTCGCACATGAAATTATACGGGTACTTAATGATGGTAATACAAAGAACACAAATATATGAAAATCAGCATAATAAAGAGAAACAAGAGAGTCACCATCTTGTTGAAATGTTAATCTTACATATGGAATAACGACCGGCTTGGCTGTATGCTCTTAGTGCCTCAGCCTTTTCCGTGAAATGGAATAAATTGAAACAAAAAAAAAAGATGCCTATGGTGGTCGCGACCCAGTTAGTTAGGTACAGATCTCGGAACATGGCCTGCCTAAGCTTCCGTTTATTTATTTATTGTAACATGTTGTCAGCGTTGTTTTCTTTCCCCAGATATTCTAAAGAGCCAATGTTCATACGCAAACCACGGTCTAGTGAAGCTACAGAGGGCGACACTGTCATCATCCAGTGCGAAGTGATCGGAGACCCGAAACCCGATGTCTACTGGCTCCGGGACTTTTTAAAGGTATGTTTACTGTCTTTGCCCGCGGCTTCGCTCTCGTGAAAACGTCTCGTATAAACCTTATTTAATAAGTTATATTATCACTAAGTATTACCTGTGGCTTCGCTCGCAATAATATTGATTTTGTCAAACAAATCGGACGACACAATAAAAAATTTTCATACAAAGTTTATCCCTCTCTTTACATAACGGTACCTATGTATATAACCATTTATTTCTCTCAATACACATTGTTAGAGATTAATATTACTAAACAACTTTTTATAAGAAACTCCTATTAAGAATTTAATTGATAAAAATCACTTATCAGTGTATGTCGCTGAATGTACATATGTTGGGCTGTTATGCCTGATTACTTAGGGTTTATAACGTAAGAGAAGGTCAATTTAAATATATAAATTTATGTTTTTACCAACAATACATATAAGACTTATGTAAATACCAATTACTTATTACGGTGAAGGTTATATGGAGTGAGTGCGTCCCCAACCAGTCAGACTAACACTGATTGATTATTCTTATTCTTTCGCACAGCAGCGGACCGCACGACTCATCACAATCTCGGGGGTTGGTTGTATTTGTGCGTGCACACCTACTTGTGTGCCGCCACATATTTATAAGTGTTGTAGCCATAATGGCTCAGTTAGTAGTGTGTGTGGACTCCGCGTTTATGCAAGTGTATTCGATCGAATCCACCAGCAATGTGCTTGAGCTTTGGGTGAATGAAAACATTGTGATAAAACATAGTAGCATGGTGGTAGGACTTTTTCTATTACCCACCTAGCTTGTTTAAGTTGAAAATACGCAGAGATGTTTTCTGGCAATTGCACATGAGAGCCAGTCCACCAGTGTTCACTATACTGAGACGCATCGTTTCTTTACATCAGGTGAGATTGTAGTCATAACGCTAAACGTATAAAGTATAAGGTATATATATATATATATAAATGATTATTTCTTTACTTTAGCCCGATTATTATCGAGACGCTACTCACTTTAAGCGCGTTGGAGATGGTCCTGAATATCAGTTCGAGATCCCTCATGCGAAACTCGACTATACTGGAGCGTATTCAGTAGTCGCGCGTAACATTCACGGCGAAGCCAAAGCTATCATATCGCTGCAGATAAAAGCTAAAGGTAACAGTAATTATAACAATGAGTGAACGTGCTTGATAAAACTAAATTATTGTGCAACATGAATTCATATATAAAATTAATACTCAAAATCATAATTAAAAAAAATACTTTATTCTATTTGGGCCCTGACAAGGCGCTTATGAACTTCAAAATTACCACCGGTTCGGAAAATAACCCAGGCATTGAGAAGAACTGGCAAGAAACTCAATCTGTATATATCTTTTTAAGTACAATTTTGGGTTTCCGCAATTTGTATAATTCCTGTAAAAAACATGGATTTTTGTATGATGATAATATATTATCACATTCACTTTCTGTTAAAAAAAAATTGTATGCTAATGAGCAATTTAGTGTTTAAAGATGCCAAAAACTAAATAACGAAAACGCTGTAATATATTTGAATTTACTACAATTAAAAAGACAGTGCACTGTGCACAGCGCGGAGGCGTGCACCCGCTATATATAAACTTTCAATTCGTTGAAAATATCATTAAATATTTCTCGAGTTATATCTCTACCCGTGCGCGAAATTGACTTTAACGAGCTCATTTTATAGAAATAGTTTCCATTTCAATAATTTTCCCCAAAGAATTATTTTACGTATCGAACAGATTTTTTTCCGATTGGACATATGCTGTTAGCCCTAGCGGCTTTCATAGCTTACTAAGATACTCAGCCTTAATCAACGAGCACAATGCGAGCTACAACGCGGATAAAGATTGCCAACTAACCACTAAACAATATAAAGGATTGTACAGAATATTATATTTACTTATGTAGAAGTTGTTCCGTTAGGCATTATGAATCCCTTTCTAGTAATTAATAATTTGATTACGGCGCCTCCTATCGCGTTCTGGTAAGGCTTATAATATATATAAGGCTTATAATACATAAAATTCCATGAAAAAGTCGATAACATTTAAATTAAATTCAAATAAAATTTGATGTACTTTTGGGTCGGTTTTGGTTTTATTATAATGTACAGATTTTATATTTGCAATATCTCTATATGAGTGTAATAATTTATTCTATTGCTTCCAGATCCTAATTCTAGTGACGAAACGCGTAACATTAGATATGGGTAAGTATTTATTGATGTGCTTTTTTAATTTTACTTTTAGTATTTAACTTATTAGTTTGGTTTTCTACTAAAGCGTGTTTGTTAATTTTTTAAACTATTATTTATTACATTACCGGTCATAATATATACCAAATGATGATAGTATTAATTTTACTTGTAATTATAACTTACTGTAATTAATTATTTTTTTAACGTGGATAAATCCGTTTAGCGATACTCTCTCGACCCGGAGGAGACGAGCGGGTTATGTGAGACTCACCCGATGTGAACCGGAAATACTAAATTATTAATACTAAAATTTCACGGTGTACCTCTGCCGGATAAATCGGCATCTAACAATCACCGTGTCGCCACGGCGGCTGGCCCATCTAGGCTTTGGCGCTCGAGAAGGCTAGCTTGGTAGACCCCAACTATCCCCCGAACGACTGGATCAGTGCAATGGGAAGACGGAACCCCTGAGCCATTTTCCCTTGACTTAGCGCGGGTAACAGAAGGAGGCGCAAAAACATCCCCGAACACCATCCTCGTCTCCGTAACCCCTTGCGGAGGTAGTGGCGGCTTGGGTCGTACACCTACTTTCTTGGGAGTCTGGCAACTGGCCCTCCATTTTTTGGTCCGGTGAAAGACCACTATCGGCACACAAGCTCAGACCGATATGGTGTGACCCACGTTGATATATCGGTAAACCTTAATGTTCTCGTTGTGATTTGATATATCTATAACTATGGCTAAAATATAATTGTGTTTCAATAAAATAGATACACGTAATGTATACAATAATGATAGTAAAGGTAGCATTGCAATGTCATTTGTTATAACATTAAAATAGCCGGCAGTTATTATAACCAGTTTCTAGCATATTTATTAAGATGGAGAACGGAGAGATAAAAATAAAATTCCAACAAAGTCAGATGATAAACAGTTGCTCATTACTTTAATGCCTTATCTCAACACCTTTTTTCGAAAACTTATTACTGTATTGGCGTTAAAAAACATTTAACTTTGCAGACGTGTTGAAGTTATTCCGAGGTTTGAGAGGAATCTGACAGATCTCCTGTCTTACGATGGCGACGCTGTGGAATTCGAGTGTCGCGTTACTGGTAACCCAGAACCCGATATTAGGTGGTTCCATTACACTGAGGTGAGTTGCGTTATAAGTTATTCTAACAATAGTCTATCGTTTACCCGATAACAGAGAACCCAATAATAACAGACAAAAGAAACATTTGTAATGGCAGTCGTGCTATTCTACAAGTATTTCTGCAGTAGATATATCTTGACTGATCCAGAAACATCTAAGAGAATTACCATAACCCAGTATTATCCCAGTCAAGTGACCCCGAACTTAACACATTTACATGCACCTCTATAGTAGATGCCACACTTCAAATGTGGTGACCAAGAAATCTCGTTCTACCATAATTTCAATTACATTGCAGCTGATAAGAGACTGCCCAGATTTTGAATCTCAGTACGAAGATGGAACTGCTCGGTTAAAGATCAAACAAGTGGCTTCCGAAGACGAAGGCACCTACACTTGTGAGGCTTCGAACTGCCTGGGGAAGGCTACTTCCAGCTCCTGTCTGGTTGTCTACCGTAAGTTATAATATATGTAACAGCATACACCTTAGAAGTATTACCGCTTATTTAAGAGTAAAAGGCTAAAGTAGTATAGAAAGGACTTATGCGCAGGGATAATGCCGCATAAATGTGTTCTACCGCCTTTATCGTGGCGTGTTTTGAAGAGCTCTTTGAACTGACCGTCTCCTATTAATTCCACAATTGAACCACGCGGGTGGGGCTTCGGTGTCACAGTTTCACGGTAACATCAACACCAATAACATCAAGAAGTAAAACGTTTGCAGACTCTTACTTTTGTCGTACCGTGAAGTTGTGGAACCGTCTCCCTGTCAGCGTGTTCCCTCCTTCCTATGATATTAGGTCCTTTAAAAGGGGCATGGAGAGGTATCTAATCAGGCTAGCATGACAACGATGACTGGCAGTGAATTCTATTTATTGTCAGTCGCCGCTAATTAGGATTGTACTATGCTTAACATCAGGTACAATGCAGACACTGGACCGAAATATAAAAAAGGGTAGAAAGTTATATAAGTAGAATTATATTAGGTAGATAGATAAAGAAGTAAAGGAAGACAGAATAAAATATGAGAGTACATTGTGAGGAATAATGTCTGTAAGGGGGAAATACTGACATGACAAGTAGTAGAAGAGAATACAAGTGGGAATGATGTTGTTCTGGCCGTATTTAGGTAGGATAAGAAGATGAAAACGAAGTACGATGTAGCGGTAAAGAAGAATGTTTATATATATATATATATATATTATATATTATATATAACTTCTAGCACCTGCTGATCCCAACACCCTAAGCCAGACACTTCGTCGACCTCCAGCGCTGTTGTCGGCCGCTTCCACGCCTCGATCCACACCAAGGAGCACTCCAGTCAGATCTGTCTCTAGGACACCAGGTAATCTACTAATTGTACCAAGATCGTTTTAAATGAATTTTAAAATTTCTCGTATATACAGCCGCTGAATAAGTTATTTTATAATATGTGTAACCTAAGTAAAAAAAGGAACGCAGTCTTCAACTTTATAAATTAAAGTAAACCTACGACCTTTTATTGATAGATAAATCTATCTTGCATATATATTATATGTTCTAACTAAAATTATAAACGGGAATGCTTGTTTCTATATTTTTTCACGTTTTTCATACAAAGCTGATCATTATGCAATTTAGCATACACATCTTAAGGCATACAGAATATGACACAGGGCGCTTTTCATCCATAAAAACAGCTGTTAATTCCATGCGAACAAAGCCGAGGGCACAGCTACTATGGTTTGACAAAGTAGCAAAAGCATTGTGTTTAATTTAATTTGTTGTGTCAATTAATCACTAATCTCATACTTGCAGATAAAAACAATTCCATTCTATGTTTTACTATAGATTCCCTATGACTCCACCCGCGTTTCATTACGCAGTAGTTATTTAATAGTAGTATATATAAATAATTTTATCAATTGATAGACGTATATTTCTCGTTTACAAACTGTCAATATGAGAATATTTAAATTATTTACTAATGGGTTTTATAGTCATTCTTCTTATTCTTATTTTGCTTAAGAAATATTTCTATTTTATTTATTGAAAATAATATTAACTAATTATATTTCCTATGGATATAGCAGAAATCGAAAGTTTTAACACAATCGGTTCACGAACGCTTTCTGGGGAGAGACATACAAACATATATTCTTATTTGTATATAATAGAATAATGTATTAAATAAGAAATTTGTAAAATGAAAATGTTAAGCCTAGAGTTTTTTTTTTTAATCATGAATATTTCCGCAATCTAACAATGCTTGGTGCTTAAAAACAAGTAGGTTCGTGTAATAGGCCGTAACAAGAATAGAAGCTAACTCGTACATCTGAATATAGACGTAGACATGTATAGTAGATTCCAAAAAGGGATGTTATTTATAAGATTGTATAATAAACTTTCACATTATTACATTAGTTTCCGTAAAAATGTAAAGTGGGTTCTGATATTGATGAATAACTCGTCAAGATTTATTATTTTCGCTTTATGTATTTGAATCTATAATATTATAAACAAATTTTTATTTTTTATTAATATAAACGAAGTTCTCCGAAACGCCAGTCTGTCTGTTTGAACGTTATAGACTCAAATACTATAGGACGGATTTTTATACAGTTTGCACTTATGGATGCATTAATTCATAGAGAAGTTATTGGTTGTATAATTTAATATTTCTTGTATAAATTTTGTAAATGTTAAAAAAAAGCAAGCCGTCCCTAACCTTTGTTAGTGTGTACCACGTACACCAAAATACCTCCATAAAATCTTTTTAAAATCTGCAATTAAAATTTAAAATATTAATAGTAAACGTTTAAAACGTATTTTTAAATAAAGCAATTTTTGAGGTGTTTATTTTCGCATCACTATTAAATTTAAACTAACAGGCATATAACTCTCTCTACTTGTTACTAAGGATATTCTTAAATCTACTCTCTGCAAGGCTCTAGTCTCGAGTGTATGGTAAAAATTAAAATTTTCCGCCACCAAACAATATACCTAACACGGATTTTCCGTCGATCTGCGCTTCGTATAGCTCTTGCAACGTTCTATAGATTGAATTCAAAACTACTTAGAAACACAGGAACTTATTATTACACCTTTATATTTTAGTAAAGCTCTAAATAAGATGTATAATCAATAGGTAAAAACAATTAAATTAACAAAATAAACAATTTCAATTAATGTCTTTTTTACTCATTATAAAGCGATTTCATTGAAGCTTTGTAAATGAGAATTGTGTTTATCAGTAAAATAAATACTATGAAAAATTGTGAAATATCACATTTAAAAATCCTGAATAATGAATACAAATAAAATTTACGTAACAAATCCGTACAAAGTAGAGAGACAATGCCGCGGCCCTTGTACTATACTATCATCCTACACGTATAGATGGCGAAGTGGTTAAGTCTGGGCAAGTCGACGCAGTTATTGGTCGAGATCGTAGCAGCAACTAAAATAACTGGCTAAAACCGAAACATAGGCTTACTAACTAATATATATTTTCTGTCTTTGTGTGCTATTTGAAAACAAATAAGAAAATAAAAAACAAAGTGGGATATGCTTTAATGCTATTGTATTGAAATATTTAATTTGCTAGGTCCGGACATGAGACGCACCTTCAGTCCGCTCAGAAGAATGGCGCCGGCATTCTACACATATCCATTCAATAAGGTAGCCGAAGAGGGTGATGAGGTGACTTTCCAATGCGCTATTAAGGGTCTTCCTGTACCTTGGACGACGTGGGACAAAGACGGAGTAATTATTACGCCGTCCTCACGAATAACAATCAAAGAAAAAGATGAAATGAGAATCATAGAGATCGAAGAAGTTAACATTGAAGATGTCGGTATATATAGGATAACGGTAGAGAATGAGTTTGGTAGGGCGGAGGCGTCGGCGAGGTTGGAGGTGATAACACATAAGGGCAAATTTTATGGAGGACTTCGAGCGTACAGTGCCTCTCCAAGAAAGACAATGACGTACAGACGGCCTTCGATACCGAGGCAAGACTGAACTGATAAGTTGGTGGCGGTAATAATTTTATGTGAGTACTCATTCTAAACCATTTATTAGTCTGAGCGACTACAGTATAGGAAGTGCTATAAGTATAACTCGGGCACTACGTAGAACAAATTGGGGATTATATTGCGCAATGTTATTGATTTCGCTGTCAAATATTAAAACATATATAAATAGAGATTTCAGAGTATGTCATTTGTACTGAGCGAATTTACGTGTCATTTTTATATAGATCTTTGCGATTTGTACTCTGCTTTGCGTTATTTTTTATTTGTTTAAAAAGACTATTCACACTGGTATATATCTGGAAATTTAATAAATAATATATATATACTGCTGCACGCGTTTTCAATTAGTATCTATTCTACTACCCGTGGTATTGATCTGTCACAATAATAACCTGTCATATCATTAATAATGATTATATGTTTCTTACAGGATACGACAAGAGGAAATAACGAGCGTAGCGAGACACTAAAATAATATGTTTTATTTTATTTAAATTAATTAATTTATTTATTTGTGCATTTTGTTTATTAAATTTTTTTGTCATTGAAAGTAACTTATATTTCGATAGGCTAAAGCGTTAAGTTTTTCTTTTTTGTTACACTTTGTTTTTTATATTCGTTTCACATGAATCATATGTATTAAATAAATATAAAGTTTCATGCGATAAAAATATTAACGATAATAATAATGGGGTATTAGTGCTCACCAGCATTACTACTCTCGCTGGTGTTACAAGCAAATAGATTTTTATATATGTACGCTGTCTGAGCTTGTAAGGCTGTGTTTTTACGTCATTAATTCATTAGTTATTAATTGTCACATACGCTGATATAATATAAAAAAGTTCAACAGAGAATCACTTAAAAATTAACGTTAATAAAGATGAAAACATTTCGTTTCAAAATAAATAAGTCGTCGAATATGCCTTATTTATGATATGTATAATTCATTGTATGATAGCCTTAATATTGTCATCGTACTATATGTTCATGTGAAATGATGTAAGGTTCCTAAGCAGTATCAGAAATTGTTTGATACAGCAGAAATATTAACTGTAAATTATCGATATTAACTTTAAAACCGATTGTAATTATTAGTAGATTCTCGATACATACCAAATAAATTTTATAAACAGTTTTGTGTTTGGTTTACTTTGTTATTTTATTTTGATGTTTATACATACTTGTTTGTTAAGAACTTTGTTTAGAATTTTACCTCAACAAATAACATCTGAAAGTAGGACTCAACATATGCTACACCGAAATGTGTTTCATATTTATGGTTTAAAGAAGGTGAAAGGGATCATAATCGTGAATTTGTGTAAAAAATAGCATATGAGCAAGATCACGTCAAGTGGACCCCCCCCTTTTCCACTTGATTATTAAATTCAGGTATGAATATTTCTACATGAAGTATTTACTATGAACAATTAATCCCCAGAACAGTTTTTGAAAATTTTCATTTTAACAAAAAATTTTTTTTAATGAAAATTTTTATGACTTTTAATTAAAAAATCAATAAATAAAAAGCTATTAAAGATATTTTAATGAAACTTTCAGGATTTATAGTTCAATAGTAGTACTTTGATAAGATACACAAAAGTTTAAATTATTTATTGATTTTCATATTGTTAATTATCTTTTTAGTTAACAAATGAAAATTTTAATGGCTTCTCCCTCAAAAAACAAAATTTTTTTTCTCGATATTATGCATTAAACATTTAAATAATGGAATCCGCAAAAAAATTTGAATGCTCGCGATTAGATTGAACAAAAAAAAATTATTTATCACGGGCGGTGAGCGCTGTCGGTACGGCGCGCTGCCGCGCGTCATTATTCACTTGCCTTTTAATTTGCTCAATAATTGTAAGTAAAAATAAATTATTTATTTTTTAATAAAAATAATGTTATTTAATAGATAATTTTACGAAAACTCATTACATAAAATTAATTAATAAAATGTTTTTTTTATTATTGAATAAACGAAGATATCTAAATTTTAGCAGTATTCTATTATTATTTTTCTTTTTTATTAATTAATTTTATGTAATGAGTTTCAGTAAAATTATCCATTAAATAACATTATTTTTATTAAAAAATAAATCTCATATCGTATTTCTACAATTAGAAAAAACCTAACCGCAAAAAGTTATACCTATACTAATATTATAAAGAGGAACGATTTGTATTTTTGTTTGTAACGAATAAACTCAAGAACTACTGGACCGATTTTATAAATTCTTTCATCCCTAGTATGCTACATTAGCCCTGAGTAACATAGGCTATATAACATTTTTTTTAATGATAATGATTAATTAAAATTTTAGTTCCACGCGAACGGAGTCGCGGACACAGCTATTAAGTAATAAAATACACCTCAGATAACTTTATTTTAGACTCGATGTATATGAAACTTCATTCTCTGCAAACTTGAGTTTTATCTAAATTAATATTATAAAAAAGCTTGTTTGTAGTATAACTTATTCTAATGCTCGCGTGGCTAGGTACCTACCACCTTCAAATTCAAAATTTACCGCCAAATACCTGTAGATGTGTTTTGGCCAGTTAAGAGCCAGTCCCTTCACTAGTCTTAGCATGTCTACCATCTTGGGCTACATCGTCACTTAACATCAGGTGAGGTTGTGGCTTTAATTCTAAAGTCTATAAACTATAAAAGAAAACAAAATCAAAATTAATAAGTAGGCTGAGAAATAAGTATTATTCTTGTAAGAAAAAAATACGAATAGTAAACTAATAGTTCTGAATGTTTTAGTCTCTTATAATTAATCGATGATAGCTCAGTGGTAGTGTGTACAGACTCTAGGTCAAGGGACGTGAGTTCGAATCCCCCTACACTGAGCTTCAGCTTTCGGTGAAGGAAAACATCGTGAAGAAATATAGTAGGGCTTTTTTTAATGCCCGGCTGGTTAGCGACCACCCTCAAGCTGAATACTGCCGCCAAATACTTATAGGTGTGTTTCGGCACCTGCACTTGAGAGCCAATCCCTCCACAGGTTTAGCGTGCCTATCAACTCGGACTGTATGGTCACTCAAGATCAAGCGAAATTATGAACATAACGCGAATCTTAACAAAAAAAAAAAAAACTTTGCTCATAAGACATTTCAAAGTAGGGCTGTCCGAAAACGTGAGTGTTAAAATTAAAACATGATAAATCTTGATTATATCGTTTATTGCATACACAGAAACCAGTTACATGTTTTAAAATTAAAATAGATACATATTTATAAACGACATGTGAATGAAATATCCATATTTAAAAGTACCCACAGGCATGCATTCACTGTGTCATGTAGGCAATTATAACCTTCAAATATGAAACCCGACACCAAAAAGATATGCATCTTTGTTGTGGTAAATCGTGATAGACTTGTCGCTGGAGTTGTATAGCCTCGCGTGCCTGTGGGCGTTGTCAAACGACAATGCACTACGAATAGTCATTAAACATTAATTTTTAATTTTTAATAAATAGACAGTTAATATGACATAACATTAAACATTAGCTAAATTTTTTTTATAATTTTTATACTTCTAAATGTTACATTTAGAGAAAACACTATTTTTTTTTGTCTTTTTACTTTTGTACTTTTTATTTTATATTTATGTTTTTTTTGTTTGTTTTTTTTTTGTTTTTTTTTTATATATATATTATATATATATATATATATATATATATATATATATATATATATATATATATATATATATATATATTATTTTTTGTTATATTCTGTTTGTAACGTTTTTGTACTTAATTTCATATCATAAAACATTTTCGTGATGTATTTGGCAAATATTATTAGTAATCGCTACATTATTATTTTAATTAAATATTTTATGTTAAAACTTTTAAGTTCAATAACTTTGACACTTTATAAGTGAATTTATGAAAAAATAAATAATTGGGATAATGAGAATCCAACACTTAAAAGTGTTTTAATAAAATATGTCTTTGCCTTTGAAACGTTCGTATAAAATATATTTTTTATATGTATTCTAAATGCTACATATATATTTTACCATATATATATAGTATAAGAAATATCGTACATTTTGAATGATCGTTAGAAAAATAAAGTAGTTTTATTATGGACCTTTTTTTTTCGTATGGACGTTGTACTATTTATTTATAATTTAAAAGTGATAAAAATTCACTGTACTCGATTATTACTTTATTATAACAGTTATTATTTTTTTATTATCTAGGAAGAATTTAGCAATAACTTTTTTTTTTCATTTTAACGTTCTAGACATATTTAATTATAATTATAAATACTTACTAAAACAATACCCTTCATGTTTATAAGTTTTTAATTTTTTCTGAAAATTTGTGGTAAATGTTACGCACTTAAGACGAAATTTGTGTAAAATTATAATACTTTTGATAATCCTTTCAATTTCTTCTGATATGAAGTTTAAATATAGATGGAAACTTTGCAACGAAATTATTATTTTCAAAATGCTATGCATTCGACTTCAACGAGCTACTCAGTGCAGTAGACTCTTACAATCCGGTCTTTTCCTTATCCCCTTTAATATACTCTCACTTTAAAGTTACCTAACACTAATACACATTCTACTACTATTATAAGTATACATATTTTTTTTGTTTTTTTCAAAATTAATTAAATCTTATACGCTTAATTCTACAAATTGAAATGGATTATAATTTTAATAATACATAAGTGACAATTGATATACGACATCAACAAAGATTAAAATACGGCATCCTTTGGTAATCTTAAACATTCAAAGGAATGCGTAGCTAGACAATTATTATATATTATTCGTACATAGGTATTCCATAGACGTGATGTAGTTCGCGCCTATGAGAGAGGTCAAAGTGGGTAAAGTGACATCTTTACAGATACAACTAGCCTGGCACGTAATTAAAAGCAATGCGAGCCATCCCAAAAATCCCACACCATTGTCTCGATCTTACTGACTTAATTTGCGGGTATGACTGGTCGTTACATGCTGAGTTACCAAGGTTGCAAGTGCTCGCTGTAACACCACTGGCGGATTTGTATTGAGTTTACCGTCTAGATCCCGTCTTATATAAATACGTCCAAGCTAGTTGTTCAATCCCTTAGTCGCCTTTTACGACACCCACGGGCTGATTTGGGGTGGCGCTATTCGTAACCGGCAACCACACGGCTGACATTGCAGCTAGTATCAAGTATACAGTACTACATCTCATCTCATCCACAAGCTGACATTAATATGAACGCGACATTCTAGAAACTATTAAATGTACCAGAATCGAGATGTATTCAACTGTAAAGATGATTCACTTTTTAAATATTTTTTTCCAAAAACCATTGGCTTTTCCATTTGTGTCTTGCCCCGGATCAGTACGTTTGCTTGTTTTCCCGACTCCTTTTCTGTTAATAAATAAGAAAAAAGTAGTTTTAAACATTAGAATTTATATAAGGATTACACGTCACATTATCTAATGACAATCAATTAAACTAACAAAACAATCAACCTAAAAGTCTGTCGCATAAACACATGTTATACAATAAATGTTTTGCAGTACCTGCACTTAAGAGCCAGTCGCTCCTCTAGGCTCATCGTGCTTACCATTTTGGTCCACATTGTCACCTAATATCAGGTGATATTGTGGCTAAATGCAAAACCTATAAAATATATAAAACATGTTGTATGGTATTCGTTGTTTGTTTGGTACAGCTTTTGCATTACATACATAGTATACAAGGTATACCTACTAGCTAAAACAAGCCGCTTTGACGGATTTTAATTACTTTACCTTACAAGTAACTTCTAAATACGATTGTTAATTATGAAAAATACTCTATAATTAAATTTGAATAGTCCTTGTAATATTATTAGTTTTATATCGTGTATATATATATTACTGGAAGTATATAGAAACGTCGAAATATATTCGGAGTTTTCTTTATGAGGGTATGATGTTAAATAGACTAAAGTCTTTTTTAACGATTGCTCTACCATATACAAAACGTTTTTTTTTCTTATGCAACTGGTAGTACCTAAGATTAGTACGTTCAAACATCATACATCGATTGGTTGTTCATGCGGAATATGTATAGAGAGTATATATAGATTTGTGGTTCCATTTTATTTTAAAGCTAGTTAATCAGCGAGACCGCGGGTAATATAATTTTATAATAATTAATATAGATGTATCAATTAATCAATTTTTACATTCAAATTAAAAACAAAATCTAAAAACTTACCCTTTCTTACTCGGTTTCTGTGTGTCTTCAGGCGCAGGGTCTGCTTCAATAGCTTCGGTATCCGTTTCCTAAAATCAGAGAAATGTTTTCACAGATATCGGTTTGTTTAAAAAAAAAAAGATTATTTGCATACAAATGTGCTTTAGTAATGGTATTAAACTATATAATAGTAGTAATTATTTATTTATCATGTAAACATGAGGACATCAGAGACTTTTCCCATATTTTTTAACCGATTAAAGCGATGTCAAAAGTAGGGGTCATTGATTTTAGCAGTCTATATATGTATGTGTTTACGTATGTTCCTCCATTGCGCCTAAATTCTTCATCCGATTTTGATAAGTAAGCTATCAATTCATTCGTTATTAAGGCCTAGGTAATAGCTTTTAACCTGCTTCAACAATAGGAAGAGTAATTTTTACCTTGTGAACTCCGATTTTAACTTACTTGAGAAAGCACTGTGCACAAGTTACAAAGGTGCACTAACAAGAAACTAATTTTATAATTTATTATATCCCCGAAATAATAAAAATAAAAAATTAGTTTCAAAAGTAAAACCCGAATCCCAAAAATGCGAAAGAAGAAGTTACCTTGGACATAAATTTCCAGGTGTGTTGTAATGTTTTTATTTTATTATTTTTACGTACATAAAGTAAATACGAAAACTTTGAACTCCACTTTACTGGCACTTTTTGTTTTGGGTATAGCGATTTGTTTTCATTAATAAGCTGATAGTCCTATATGTAACCTTTTTATCTTATTCTATATAATTCAAACCATGTCGAATCTATCTCTACACGCATGAACGACTTCCAACAAACTTCGATTAGGACAAGTTCAGTACAGTCATTACTATCACTCCGACTCTCGTATCAGACAGTCAGGTCCAGGTCAAGGTCAATCTACCGCTGGAATCTCTTACCCGATAATCTCGTTATTAGGATTACTTTTAGTAATTTGACATGTTGGTTACTTGGACTCACGAATTCTTGTCCGTTTTCCGGCAGCAGCCCAAGCTGAGGTTCGCCAATTCGAGCACCCGCTGCCTAGGGGCTGAGTGCCCTGAGCACTCGCCTCAAAAAGTTTGGTGTAGCTGTCAAAGCTCTTAAGGCTAACAGCGTATGTCGGGTCAAATAGAAACCTACGACTAATAGTGATTGCTGCAAGTATCAAGAGTTGTTTTTTGTTTAATCTTCTATAGTGCTATAAAGACATGGTGTGAGCGGTGCGATATTACACTCTCTACTATAATATTCGTTGCTTCTCATTTTGGAAGATATTTAAAGAAAGACGAGTATTCGTAGCAATTTTATGCAAACAACCTGTTTTAACAAAAAAATTTTTTCTTCAGGACATATCCTGTTAGCCGGAGAGGCTTTTACAGCTTGGCAGGACTTTTTTGGGGCGAATGCTGAGGGCACTCAGCCCCGAGAGCTGTTTTAACAATTCAGTGCCGGACTTTTAATAGTCCGTCTCATTACAGTTGACACCCATTGGCCGTTTCAGCGCGGCTTATAAAGCGGGCGTGACTTAAAACTGTTATTCCGTGATTATGCGCATTATTTTCTCATGTCGCTTTCTTATCTCGGAGCATACCGACGAGTTAGTCTACTGGTTTGTTTTATGAAATAGTAGACTTTTTACACCACTGCCCCACCGATACCCTTGCTACGAAATCGCTACGGTACCTAATGTCAAAATAGTAGTATAAGTTAAGCTTTTAGTAAAGTGCAATACAGTGCTAGTTTAATAGGTAGAGTGTTTTGCTTTACGTCCATTCGTAAAAAGAAGTAGTAATTCCCGAATATGGGACAGTCAAAACTATTTTGAAGTATTTCTGTATCATGGCTGGTAATATATTCAATCTCTTGTCGATGCTCCCAGGAGCATTAAGGACCATATGTTTTTAATATTTTATATTGTAGACAAATTGGTGCAGTAGCTAATCGCATTAATTCTCTATTTTGTAAAACTGTTTTATTATGTATTGGCTGAGTAAAACATTTTTTATACACTTTTTAAGTCTAGCGTTATGTTCACAATCTCATTTGATGTTAATTGATGATGATGTAATCTAAATTACTTGCTAAGCCTAGTCTGTGGAGGGACTGCCTCTCAAGTGCATTTGCCGAAACACTCCTATAGGTATTTGACAGTATATTTTCAACTTGAGGGAGATGGGAGTTTGAAGGGTCGCCGTGGGCAGGCAAAGGATGGTGAGTACGTCGGTTAAAGAAATCGGCACCTACAATATGAAAATGGCTAAAACAGTGACATGGATAAAGTAAATAAGATTTTAAATATTATAGAAGAGGAGTTTGCCGCAGTTGACTCAGCGGGTCAATAACATCACAGGCACCATTAACAAAATATTAAAATAGCAATAGTAATAACAATTATACATATAAAAAATAATACTAATAAGGAAGTTATTTATATTATGCATTTTTATAAGGAGTACTATAATATAAATATATATAAAAAAATCATATTTTGATTAATAGATAAACATTAATATAAACTAAATATAAACAATAAGTTTGAAGCAAATCGGAATACACAATAAAAAGTTTTTACTAAGGTTACAGTTGGTAACATATATTTTTTGTTATTTACCTTATATGTCGTTTGCTCAGAAGACTGATGTGGTTGCATTTCGGCCCTCAATCGTAGATCTCGGACATCTATTGTGGTCTTCGGCGGGCCGTGTTTGAGCCAGGCATGGTCCAGAGCAGCTCTGGCTTTCATTCGTTGCTTGAAGTCAACCGTAAGCAATCGGCTGATAAAATCTTTGCAAATATCTGATGTATCGCCCAAGAATGAGTCGTCGTAAAGGTTGTCTTTGTTTAACGACGATTTCGGGGGATCCTTTGCTGTCACCTGTGTGGAAGAAATATTGGGATAAGAATGGAGCGAAGGAATGGGATGAGGAATAGAATTATCACCTAGACGGTTCAATATTTTCGCTATGTTTGAATCGTCAGCAAAGCGATTTAATGGCGTGTAATCTAATGGGAATGAGAAGTCAATAGTCACCGTAGGGCTGTCCGCGAGACATAGGTTCAACAGTTTTTGGTTGGAATTTGAGACTGACATCCATTTTTTACAGTGCTGTTTCCATGATAGCCTCGCTTGTGGTGTCGACCCGCATAACCTAAAAAATTATAACTTAATGTTAGTATATAAAGTATAAGCATTCAACATACCTCCTGTCGCAATAGTAGTACAAAACGTATATAACGGAACGAATATAACGTGCTACCGAATCAAACGGGCCCTATACGAGTATGCTTAACTGTTATGAGCACAATTATTTGGATCGCGAGCTTCACAGCCTAGATGTAACACCAGCGATAAGGTCATATTTTAGCGTTGCGCACTCCAATATCTGCCGATACATATCCAGTAATGTTGTGGAGTGTTAGATATTTATACCTGCCTGAGTCGCAACCATATGCCGATAAACCTGAAGGATGGTAAGTCTTTTTCTAATTGATGTCTGATTAGCCTTTTTACGTGGTCTTTAAAGTCCTATAATTTACAGACTTCCTCATCCCAACGTGCAAACTTTAACGCATAAATCGGGCACAGGGCAAGGCGAGAGGGGCATGTCGTGGACTCATAGGGTGCTAATCACCCAACACTATCTGCTAAGATTTATCACGGCGACACTTCAAGCTCCCGCTTTGTCAGAGACCAGGTAAAGCTTTCGCACTTTTTCTAGTCTTAGCGACTACCCTCAAGTTCAATATCTACCACCAAATACCTGAAGATGTATTCCAGTAGTTGCTCTTAATAACTAATTCCTACGAGGCTCTGCGCTTTCACCACCTTGGGTTACATCTGGTGATATAGTGATAATTACTTTAAACCTATCAACTATGTGGAAAAAAGCGAGTCCTAGTAACTGTCTTTCAATTAACTGCCAGTATTATCAATAAAGAAAATTTGAAAATAGTTTTGTGCCCACGTGCACAATAATTTCATCAAATTCACAATAGTTATGGTCGTTAAACAACATCGCATCAAGTCAAAAAATGACCGATTATAATGATACTGTGCTCAGATGTTCGACCATTATAAACTCTGAATTCTTAAATGCGATTGAGTCAAATAGATACGTTAAGTATTTTATTAAAATAGTAATTGTCGAGTATAGTTAATAGATCTACACTCTTGCTAACGTCTAGTTTAATGCTAGCATTATGGCCACAATCTTACCTGATGTTAAGTCTACGATGTGACTCAAGATGCATAGCGTATTCAAAGCCTTGTGGAGGGACTGCCTCTCAAGTGCAATTGCCAGAACATACCTATTGGTATTTGGCGGCAGTTTTTAAGCTTGAGGGTGGTAGCTAGCCTGACGGGCATTAGAAAAAGTCTGCTTCCATGCTATAGTTTCATCACAGTGTTTTCCTTCACCTAAAACTCAAGCTCATTGCAGGTGGATTCAAACTCATGCCTATTGACGCGGCGTCCGTACGCTCTACCAATTGAGCTTTCATCGTTTCCAAATTGTTGTGTGCATGATATATTAACAGACTTATTTACCGTATAAATATCATGTAGAGAGTGGTTATCAAACAATAGTTCCTAAAGTGATACGAAACATAATTCAAATGTAGGCAAACAAAATCAAAGTACAAACTTACAGGTAACACATCATAATACCCAAGGACCACATGTCGGTTGAAGCGGATATGTAACCGTTTACCCATATCTCAGGCGCTACATACGTTTTAGTACCCACGACGCCTTGTATGTGCCAACCACGTTCATCAGTGTAGTGTTTAGCGACACCGAAATCGACTAGTTTCAGTTTTCTCGAATTAGGGTGAACTAAGACAATATTATCTGGTTTTAAATCAAGATGGGAGATGTTCTCGTCCTGTAGGTAAGCGAGGGCTTCGCAGATTTGTTTCACGTAATGAAACAGGTTTTTTTCGTTACATATTCTATCTTCAAATATTTGATAGATAGTATTACCCCACAAACTGTAAATTTAATAGTATGTTACATCAACGAAGAATTGTGAGTGATCATTAATCTATACCTATGTATATCTATACTAATATTATAAAGCGGAAAAGTTTGTTTGCTTGTTGGTTTGTTTGTTTCAGCGCGCTAATCTTAGAAACTACCAGTCGTATTTCAAATTTCTTTTTATATTTGATAGAGTAATCATCACACACATAACACAGCTTGACACAGATTCAATGTTTATGTTTTTAGTTATATTATCAACAATTGAACACAGAAAATTGCATCAAAATCCATCACGAAATTAATTTAATACACAGTTTTAACATTTATCCCCTATAATTTTTTATCATAATTTATTGAAATATATTACACATTTGGTTCCATTACAGTTTAATTTTAAACATAGAACTTATCATTAGGTAGCCGTGCACTTTATAAGACGTCAGTCATCTGCAATTACCAGTGGTAATCGGCCTGAATATGTATATTAAGTCTGAGATACGTTAAGTAATTCTTATCGTCATAATATTGTGTCCACGAAGTTGAAAAATTCATCCTAAAAGTACACAACATATGATTAAAGTTCATACGAATGAAGTTGTATATATGTGTGAGTAACTCTGTCGATTTCTTCGTTATTTTATCATACCTATACCGCTAAACCGATTTTGATGAATTTTAATATAGAGAATAAAGATACCTTAAAGAAAGATAAAATACTCCTTTTTTCGTAAAAATAAAACTGGACAATAATGGACTCAAAAAAATATTGCTGCTTAGTATATTTAAAAAATCCGCGGTAGCATATCCCTTTATATTATATATAAGTATTATACACAATTAACGTATTTTGTAAAAAAAAACTTCAGTAATAATTAAAGTTAAACAGCGATATATAGGCATTATGGACACATGAAATGTTAGTCTTACGCATGTAAGTTACTAAAGTAGAGAACTTTATAAAGATAAACTCGCCCCAAATAGCATCGCATATATTAGGAAATAATGGTATAAGCAAATGACACTCGACTTTTTTCTTTTAGAGTAGGTTGCTGCCGGGTGTGGTCAGAGCCATACTCGGCCGTGAGAGATCAGCGATAGCAATGGTCGCGAAGACGTCGAGCCGATATGTTTACTCACTCGGTGAGTACTCACTAGTCACTGAGTCACCGAACTCACTAGGCTGCCCAGATGGAGACCTGGTATACCATCAGGCTGGGCCAGTGGCTGGGGTGAAGTGGTTATTACCCACTCGAATTCGCGTATTCCAGCAAGGCAACAGATGGTAAAATAGGGGTTGGTTGTGAAGCAAATTGATGATGTGAGATTTGACAATGAAGTTGATTTAAGATCCACCATCTTGAAAAGGTAAATGTAGGCTACTCAGAGTAGTAATTCTATGCAGATGGAGTCGTGGATAGTCGGTGGATATTTATTAACTACTCAAATGATCATCACGTCATTTTACATACACGTTGCGAGAAGTACAGATAAGACCACTGGATACTTTTTATTAAGGAAATAAGTGCCTACTTAAATAATTTTAAGTTCTACGCAAACGAAGTCGTGGGCATAGCTAGTTAATATTACAAAGCGAAAATGTCTGTTTGTTTGGTCGCACTAATCATAGGAACTACGAGTTGGATTTCGTAAATTATTTCTGTATTTTATAGAGTATAATCATTGAGGAAGGCTTTAAGGTATCTTTAATCACCATACCACCAATAGAAGCCATGCTGTATAGAAAAAAGTTACAAAAACGAGCGAAATTTATTAAATATTTGTTTAGTCTACGCGAACGAAGTCGCTGGCTGAGCTAGTAATATATAGGTAGTAAGAACCGAATAAATACAATTGTCGAACCCTTTATCCATCAACCATTTTAGTCGCATGAGGCTAATCTAGTGCCATGTTTATAGAACGTTAGAAGCCTTGTATTATAAGCTTTTTCTCTTGTAAATTTATTGATTTTTATAAAATAAGCGTCTATTAAAAACTACAGGTGTATATTACCCATTACAGGCGATATTATTTGGACTACACGTGCTTTTAGACACTTGTAATTGTGGTTTTGTTTTTATAAATGCCTTTGTACCCTGGTTTCGATTTTAGATATATGTAGCATATAATCATTATAGCCTTACAGTGGTATTGGTGTTTGTTTTGTTAATAAATAATTTATTACAAAAAGTACTCAAGTGTAGATAGAATTTAGAAGTTAATGTTAAATTTTATAAATAATAAAATTTACAAATAAAATATATATTCATATATATAAGCTGACCCGACAGACTTTATCCTGTATTCGCTATAAATATTCAATTCGAATTGAAATTAACAATAAAGTATTATTTATTTTGTTTTTGGCGCATTAATAAATAATTTTGTAATGAGCCTGCAGTGAACCTGAGCTTGCGGTGAATCAAAATGTGATCATGAAACCATAGCATGCAAGTAGGGCTTTTTCTAATAACCACCTGGCAAGTTACAACCCCCGAGTTGATAGTCTGCCGCCAAATACCTATAGGTGTGTTTGTCCCTGTAGTTGCACTTAAGAGCCAGTCCCTCCACTAGGTTTAGCATGTTCATCATCTTAGACCACATCATCATTTACCATGAGATGAGATTGTGGCCGTATATTTTTAAAAAGTATCTTGTATTCACCAGGTAAATTATTTTAAAATTGATAATTCATTTCGATAACATCAACATTTTTTGCAGCCAATATCGTTAGATTGGATTGCGATTATATAAACGTTTACTCAACCAAACATGGTTTTTCTAGTTTGGAGCAATGTGTGGGAACACCATCTCGTTAAGTTCAGTATTTGGTTCAATAGATAAACAAAAACTGGTAAGGAATGTAATGTAATAAAAACTTTGTGTCAACAGGAATGTTGTCATAACCAATATCGAGCAATGATTAGTAACAACTTCTGCAGATCGTTCGTTCTGCAGTTCGATCCGCATGTTCATATTTAATGTAATTTTTTGGCATATTCCCATAACATAGAATTCTGCTAGTTAATCGTTAATTACTTTTATGGCAGCATCGTAGGCATATTTTTGTTGCTGATTTAAAAGGAGAACGTTTCTTTGAACGGTTTCTCTCAGTGTCTCGGAATTGTATTGGTTTTACGTCTCAACACTTGATTAACATTAAATCTCTCTAAAGATTGATTACACGTATAAATTTTTTGCAATTAAGATTGAAAATATGTTCGGCCAAAGTCTTCATTCTAGCATATTTCAAAGAAGTTGTTCTATGTTGACGGTGGCTACCTGACAGCTCTTGTAATACGTTCTGACACGTACCTATGTGTATTTATTTATGCAGTAGAATTTTATGATATGTGTATTATAATATAATCAACACAGTGAAGAAGTTATTGTTTTCTAGAAAGGGCGGAAGTACGTCTTGCGGGACAACTATTGCTATAGAATATTTTCAAAAGCGAACAACTTTTCCTTATGCGTATCAACTTACAACTTAACTAAAGTCAAACTTACTATTCCATGACGATAACAGTTTTTTTTTTTGTTAATAGCATACAAGACACTAAAACAATATTTTTATGATGCATACATTGAAGTATATTGAACTCTTTGCTCGCAAACTGTACGAACGGTGGCCCACGATCCGTGATTTTTTTTGCGGCAAATATTTTCCCTTCGTTCGGCTGGTTACTTCTTACCTGTGAAAAAATATTTGTAAAACATAGTTCATGATCAAGCACGTTTCATAAAAAAAAAAATTTCGCTATGATCCCATTGGAGTTCCAGGAGGGATCTTAAACTACCACGATGAGGTTTTTATTTTACAATTATATTGCTTCACGTCGTGTAATATAGGTAACATATTGTCCGATATTGTTAGTTCGCCACAAAAACTGTTTTATTAAGTTTTAATAAGACATCCACCATCTTGAAAACAATATACTTTCCCTTTTAAAATGATATAGACATGATATATATTTAATATTACTCAACGAAATAGTTTGTTTTTTTGCATGAGTTAATCTTAGGAACTACCAGTCGGATTTAAAAAATCTTTTTGTATTTATAACTTTAATTAATGAGGAAGACTTTATACTATTTAACTTCACGATGCCACCAAAAGGAGAAAAGCTATATAGACAAAATAAAAAAAGAACGGGCAAAAATGATTAAAACCAATTTTAGTTCCACGCCGAGGAAGTTACGCACACAACTATACAAGATACACATCATCCATCATCCATTCAACCGAATCACATCCACTACAGGACATAGGTCTACCCAAAGATCTCTACGACGACTAATCTTGCGCCACCCGCATCCAGCAGATTCCCGCGACCTTCACCAGGTCGTCGGTCTACCTTGTGGGGGTTTACCCACGCTACGTCTTCCGGTACGTGGTAGCCGTTCGAGAACCCGTTGACCCATCGGGCATCGGTTCTGCGAGCAATGTGCCCACTTAAGTTTAGCAATTCTTCGGGCAATGTCGGTTACTTTGGTTCTTCAGCGGATCTCCTCATTCCTGATTCGATCACGCAGTGAAAATCCAAGCATAGCCCTCTCCATTGAACTTTGAGCAACTCTGAGCTTTTTTATTAGAAAACATAAAGATACACATATGTATACACATAATATACAAGTTGCGAGTAAATAAGTGGTAGGTGAATTAGAAGAAATGTATGAAAGTGTGCGATCAGAAGAAGGAAAAATGTACTTGCGTTTCAAAATACATTCTACTATGAGATATCGTTTTAGAATAAAATAGATAAGAATGATATGAATGAATGATCGCAATTACAAGTAGATATCACCTTCGCTACAAAGACCTGTCCACATGTGCCTGCTGCTAAAATATCCTTAGATATAGTGTATACCTTATAGAATTCTGCTTCGTTTCTGTAAATTTGTCTTTTACCGTAGTCTTTAAATAATACAGTCAAATACTCATGTTCGATTTCACGCATGTCTGCAACAAGAAAATAATATAATATAACGTCGCCTCAGTGCATATTTATTTAATAGACAATTATTTACAACTTGAAAAAAAAAAGTTTCAGTTACAACTTTGTCAAACAAAGTTTTATCTTCAAAATATAGTACCTAAAAAAAAGTTCGTAGTATAAAATGTAACCAAAAGTGGGCTAAAGAATTAAGCCCTTTTGGCAACGATAAATTACAAAAATAGGTAGGTAAAGGTCTAGTGTTATAACTACAATCTCACCTGATGTTAGGTGACTATGAGCCCTAACATGGTGAACACGCTGACCCTAGTTGATTGACTCGCTGTCTAGTGCAACTTCCGGAATATACCTAAATAATTATAGAATAAAATACAATAGAAAATAGGTATTTGATGGTAGATTTTCAACTTGAAGTTGGTAAATTCTTAGACGGACATTAAAAAAACTCTACAATCATGGTATGGTTTCCTCACAATGTTTTCCTTGACCGAGAGCTCAGGCTTACTGCAGATGGATTCGAACGCACGCGCATTAATTCGGCGTTCTTACACATTACCGACTAAGCTGTCATCACTTCAAAAGTTTGGTTCATGGTTCAAACCATGGATTCTCTGTTTTTCAACTTCAAAGTGTTTCAGAGAGTGATATTTCCAAAATAATTCTTAGTATTAAATCCCATGCTCAAGCTATAGACAAAATTACTATGGATATGGTTGTGTTAACTCTTCCAAAAACATTGAATCACGGATATCATAAATAGATCCATACTTACACCAACCTTTCCTGTGCAGTAGAAAACAACTCTGGTACATCCTATCCCCAAAAACAATAATCCCAAAAATAATTAAGACTTCATGCCGATTAGTATTTTACCCTATTTATCAAAAATTATGGAAAAAGTAGTATACAAACAAGTGACAGCATTCCTTGAACAAAATAGTATTTTACCTTCTTTTCAATCGGGTTTTAGGAAAGGTCGTAGTACTACTACGGCCCTACTCGATACATCGATATATGCTGGTTATCTAATGCTAATCTAATCTAATAAATATTCTGGTTGATCAAGAGGCAACGTATGTATTCATTTTGATTTTCTAATTTTTTTAGAGCTTCCTACTCTATTAGTATTCCCCTTTTATTATCTAAGATTTCTTTTTACGGCTTTAATAAACACACCGTCGACTGGTTTAATGGTTAAGTTGTTGAATCGATATTAATAAGTTGCATTACGTATAACTGAGGGTACAAATATCATCTCCAGTGTCAGTTCTGTCATGAGAGGAGTACCTCAAGGTTCAATTTTAGGTCCACTTCTTTTTATTTTATTTAGCGTAGTTATTGTTAATTGTGTTTGAAATTGTAAATACCACATATATGCCGATGATTTGCAAATATATTTCACAATATCCTATTCAGATTTTAAGAACTGTATTAAAAAATTAAATGAGGCCTTAAGTAGGATTTAAGTAGCCTTAAGTAGGCCCACATAAAATTCACTTGTACTTGATCCCTTTAAGTCTAAGTACGGATTATTTGGTTCTAAAAATCAAAATCAATACATAGGTTCAAAAAACCCTATCAATCGTTAAATAATCAATAAATTAAATAAATCGTTATAAATCGTTAACGTAGAAATAATTGAATGAGTGAGTGAAGCTAGAAGCCTAGGAGTTATCATTAATGAGCGGATTCATTTCGAGTCTCATGTACTAGAGGTAGCTCGCTGCTGTTTTAAACTTCAGTTGAAAAGTGAAGTACGTATTAATCTTTAACTTAACGTACTTTAACTTAAGTCTTACTTCAGTACTAATTCAGTTCAAAAAACGTGTCCAAAGCGCACGTACCAGGTATTGTTTCCATATTCCAGCACGTGCACACGTTACGCCATATGTGAATAACGCGGGAATTTTAAAAACGGACGCAAGGCATCAGTTATATTTTGCAAAGTTACTATTTGGAATTGTGAAAATTCACAAGCCGGAATATTTGTACAATAAGCTTGAGTGGATTGGTCAATAGCGAGAGTACAAAACTCGAGTTACTTTGCGCCGAATAAGTGTTCCAATACACAGAACCTCTGCTTTTCGTGAGAGCTTCAGATATCAGGCGACTGAATGCTGAAATAATATACCTCCTCCCATCCAAACCGTTACATCCCCTTTCACCTTGGTAATAAACTTGCATATTTGTTATTATCGAAACAATAGTTAATTACCTGATAACTATTATTATTTATTTTAGTACGTAATGTATTCTATAATCTATAAACTTTAATATACCTTAACACATTAACCTTGCCTTATGCCATTAAAAAGTAAACTTCCGTCACACATACGTATATACCACACTTCGTTACACAGTTATAACACTCTGGGGCCGGAGTGAAAACCAGCGCTGAATGTCTTTGTCTGACTCGGGATCCATTTGTTACACACTCATTTCAAACTTCCAGCCACTTGTTTTGAGAGAGTGTATTTTTTTTCTCTTTTGTTTCATTATTATTATTTTTTTTTTTAAGTATCTTGTTTGTAAAATGAATGTTTGTGTGTAACAAATAAAATTATTTTCTTTCCTTCTTTCAAAATCAATGTACATTTCTTCCTATATTAATTACTCTAGTAATTACAAAATCTATATTAGTAACATTATAAAGTGAAAAAGTTTGCTTGTTTGACTGCGCTTGTCTTAGGAACTACCAGTCGGATTTCAATAATATTTTTTTGTAATAGAACAATCATTAAGGAAGGCTTCAGGATATTGAAAATCAGGGTACCGCCAATACGAGCAAATCTGTACTGAAAAAAATACAAAAACGGGCAAAAATCATAAAATAAATTTTACTTCCATGAGCGAAATCACGGGCAAATCTATTATCATATACGTATAAACAGTATTGTAGTATACGCGCTCTCTCTCACACAAGATAGTAAAGTTTGAAGGGGTAGAAGTGGTATGACACAATAAAAAGCATGATTTTACTGCCAAAGCGCGCCGAACGATATATTCACATCAAAAACGGAATGTTTTATTTATATTAACTTTAAAAATACTTTTTTCTAATTAATATTCTTTGAATTCGTCACTGCATATTAATATAATTATGTAATGATTTTATCAAGATGATTTTAGTAATGAACGACCGAAGGTTCGGTTTCGGTTTCGGCTAGTTTCGGCAACAGTTAGTTCACGACTCGTGTGTTAATAGCTAACTCTCACCGTTTTCTTTCGTTAATGTTTACTTCGTCCCTAAAAGGACTTGGTACATAATTTAATTTTGTTTTTATTTATGTTTTACTTAGAATAAATTTGTAAAACATGTTTATTTATTTTTAATTAAGTATTTCACTGTAGTGTATATTATTGTGAACTCTGTTGAAACTCATAGTTAGATTACTTATTATTTTGTGTCTTAGAACTATACACAGAGCGCAATGAATATTCCGTTAGGTTGAAGAATATTGTAAGCAATTGCGCTGTGTATCTATCTGTATTGATAGATAACAATCAATTAGTAAATCTTTGAGTACTAAGTGTTAACATTTTTTCAATTTAGTTATAACAGTAATTCATATATTAATCTATATTTTTGTAAATGTTTACTTGAACATATAATATAAATAAATATTCTTGTTACATACTTTAATTGCCGTTGATCATTGAAACAAGTTATTTCTTTGTATATGTTTGAAAAAATTACAAAATTCCAGTATACAATAACAAAAAAATCTAGTTAAGATAAGTTTCGGTTTCGGCTGAAATTACTATTTCAGTCCGACACTAGTTCTTAGTAATTGGTAATTGAGATTTGCTTTGTGGATGAACACGTAACTACCGATCTGTTTAACTATTAAAAAATCTGTTATTTCCATGACCCGATGTCGGTAAATGATGTATTTGTTTGTTCGTTTTGTTACACTAGTGGTATGCAATTTGAAAACATAATGCAGTGTGTCGTATAAATGTATTATTAAAACATTAATAATGTATTCTATATCTTACTTAGTTACTTACCTATAACCATGTCGGAAACTGCATCGATTGGGGAAAGCGTTACGGTAGTAATAGTAATACAGATGAGATCATCGATAGAAGTATTAGTGATCATCAGTATTGGTGCCTCGGTGATACCGATAACTTTTTTCATTTCTTGGTATTGTAATTCAACTTTGAAATATATACCAGTGTCTTTAAATATAGGATGGACCCTGTGAAAAAAATAAAATTTTTAGTTATATTATAACCATAATAATCAAAACTAGATCAGGCTTATAAAGATACTAGCTTTTGCGTGCAGCTTCGCTCGCGTTAATAATGATTTTGTCAAAAAAACCGTATGACGCAATACAAAGTTTAACACAAAGTTTATTCCTCACTTTACCCCACTTTTAATAAAGTTTTCGCAAGAAAAAGTTGTTTATCATCGTCTCCAGGTTCCCATCTACATCTATACCAAAATTCATCATAATCGATTAAGCGGTTTAGGTGTGAAAGCGTAACAAATAGATTAACAAACAAACTAACTTTCACGTTGATAATATTATATTAGTAAGGATTATTTTTTATGTACAGACATATAATAAGAATAAAAAATTTAACGTGCCTGTGCTTTTTAGATTTTAAAAGAAAATCCTTTTTTTGTATTCGCTGTCATTTGACTCACCTTGCCGAGGGAACTGTATTGCTTTTACGTAATTCACAATATATGAAGTCTTTATTGTTTAAATGGATCTGTATGCCCGTGCATTTGACTGTACGTTCGGCATAGCGATTCGAGCGGATTCATTTTCGATGTGTGCATTTAAAGCGCTGTTTCAAAATTTACATAGGGGGATAGCTCCAAGACTGGATGTCACTTTTTTGTCAGTTGCATACTTGACACACGTTTTAATCCCGAATATGTGATTTGTCTTTTTTATAAGAAGAATTCCAGTGAGAATAAATGAATATGTTCCTTTATTGTAACTGTATGACGCATGGTTTTACGGATTCGAGATTAAACCATTGTACATAAACAAATATAGTACTGGTAAATGAAATTATGATCTTACCAGGAAAGCTGGAGGGTTTTTTCACCTGGATTATTATCGTAGTCACGAGGTGTTTTATCTTTAACCGTTAGTACAACATCTTTATATTTCGATGTTATATCTCCTTTAAAGTAGTAATACGTAGAGTCCAGGCTAAAAGAGTTTTAAACTATTAAAACACTCATAACTACCACTTTACTACAGATTTAAAAATACCAATTTTTGAATATAACGTATATTCAAAATATATTTCATGTCATCGACAGATAGGTCAAAAATTAAAGAAAGTAATAATATTTATTTTGATGAATACACAATTCGATGCAATCGACTGACGAGCAAGCGTGCCACCTGATAGTAAATGATCACCGCCGTTCCATGGATACTCACAACACCAGGGGAATCGCAGGTGCGTTGCCGGCCTTTATAAGAGGGACTGGCTCTCAAGTGCAACTTCCTGAACACATCTAGTGGTTTGGCGGCAGATTTTCATCTTAAGGGTGGTAGCTAACCAGGCGGGCATTAGAAAAAGCCTTACCACTATGCTATGGTTTCTTCACGATGTTTTCCTTCACCGAAAGCTCAAGTTCATTGTAGGTGGTTGGATTCGAACTCACGTCCAATGACGCGGCGTTCCTTCACATTATCACTGAGCTATCATCGCTTCAAATGTACGCACAATGCACAAATGTATAACATTACAAATTATAATCAAATAATATTAAAAAATAATCCAAGCTCAGCATACGCTATGGCAAGCTGGTATAGGATTGGTTTTGACCTGAAACTAACTTTATCTAATGACATTATTATTGGTGGCCTTAGAACAAAAGAAGTGGATAAGCTAACGTACTATTGTTTTCAAATTATAGTTGTTAGTTTATGAGTCTCAATATATATAAATACATATAGAATATGAGTATGAAAGTAAATATGAGTTCCCCAAATGCATACTATTTACAAATAACATTAAAACATGCAATATAAATAATCGAAACATTGTAGGCAATTAAAGTAAATATAAAAATATACTCTATGCTGAGACATAATTGTAATTTTAGACCATATTCCTTTATTTTGTTCCTGAATGTGCGTACTGGTCTTTATATTTGCAAAGGTGGCGGAGTATTATTCCAGATATTAGACACTGCTTACTGAAAACTTCTGTTGTATTTATTGACAAATTTTCAACTTGACGGAGGAAGCTATCCAGGTGAGGATTAGAAAATGGTCTGCCACCATACTATGGTTTCATAACGATGCTTTTCTTCGCCGAAAGTTCGGACTAATTGTAAATATTAGGGGCTTGCTACTCACCGGCAATAGTAGATATCCATAAGCAGCGTGTTTGGCTCAGCTACACAAACTTTAGCAGTGTATTCTTGATCTGAGGACTCCTAATAAAATAAATAAAGTTTTAAACAGAATATTACAATATTACAACTCAAAAAAAAACACAGTAATATGTTTATATACTACGTGATCTTAACTGTTCACCAAGGAGGCAATATATAAAATTGTCAAAGAGTTTCTAGATTTACAAATGCGAGATCTATCGAAAATATTTATCAACAAATAAATACCTACGTCAGAAGATAATTCTTGAACGCCATGTTTGAATCATAATTAATTAAAAAAGGACCAGAATTATAAAATAATAATAATAGCGATATTGTCAATATATGTATAATATAAAATTCATCGGAAAAATACATGTATGTTACGTTGTAAGATTTTTATATGAAGCAATAATTACTTATTAGTAATGCAATTGCAAGTAAAAGTTGTTCAATAAATAAAGTAAACTAAATCCTGTTCCTGTTCATATATTTAAAAAAAAAGTTATTGAGTTAATAATATATACAATGCGTATAACAACTTAAAAACTATTATACCAATTTAAATACTGTCTTCAGACCAATGTAGTATTAAATCACAGGAAGAACCCAGATTACTTATCATCTTACTTTTCTATTATAAGGATTAATAAATAACAGCAAATCAACATGTGGTAAAAAAAAACAAATAATAAAAAATGATAACCTACTATAAATCCACAATCTAGAACCTCCTGTATAACTTTAAATCATTTCCACGCGAAGGCAACCGCGGGCTCCAGCTAGTTGCTAACATAAAATAAAATAATTCATAAAGTAAATAAAAAGTCAACAAAAAACAAAGTAATCAAAATCAATAAATCTATTTTCCGTAGCCCTAAGTGATAAGGGTGATCCAACCCAAAAATATTTTTTTATTTTATTATGATATGCCATTAGAAAAATTTTCACCCTCTTACCCTCATCCTCTCAATTTTTAATACAACCAAAGTAATTACTAGAAATAATTTATGAGACAGAACAACGTTTGTCGAGTCAGCCAGTATATCATAAAAATATGTTTACACGCAATTAGCAAGAATAAACCACAGTTTTATACCTATATTTTTAAATTGTTTTATTTTATTCATCATTTCATTCATAAAAAGATAACGTCAACTGTATGTGTGTGGATAAACAAAATGGTGGCCTGTGGTCGCCGTTACATCTACAGTAATATAAGAAAACTTAAGTACTTTTTAAATAATTGTACTAATCTTTCCAAATACCATTCGAGAGCTAAAAATTATTCTCGTATACGACACCCAGATTCACCAGGGAACAGTATAGGGTACTTTGCATCTAGATATCAGTACTGTTCTGTGGTTGAAATAGCGTACACAGCTACTCATTTTACAATTTTTAAATAATTATACTTACGTCATCTGACAATTCGCTGTACTTTACGACGTAATCTTGGCCCCGTTGCAATATGCTCTTTAACTGTTCCGCTGTGCCGTATGCGTAGTTTTTCGTAAAAGAGAACGGCACGACAATTAATTGCCCTTCCACTATACATGCATATTTAGTTTTCCCGAGTGGTAAATGTTCGCATAGACTGCAAGTAACTATGCCCTCCATAAAACGTTGTACTTCATTTACGCTCAATATGTAATAACCGTTTAGGTAAGCAACCTTAAAAAAACAAGTTTATAAGTATCTCGGCATTGAGATGTACACAGAAGTAAAAATCGTCATCAGCACCCAAATTTTTTTTATTTTGTTACTTCTCTAGACTCTTAGTGGACACCTTTGTTTGCTTTTTTATGTTATAAAAATGTTAATAGTTATGGAAAAAATGATTAAAAATAAATATTTCTTCGTGCAGCCTAATCGAATCGTGAATAGTCAAGAATATTTTCATGATTACTGCATGGACTATGAGAAGACTCGCAAAAGATCCCATTGTATTTGGTAGTATATATATTATAATTGTTATTTACTTATCAGTACTTTATGTTACATAGCTGTAACCTGCTATGTATGTACTTGTAAACGTAGAATAAACTAAATTTGTTTTTAAGTAATCATGTTAAATTTTACAGCAAAGTTCCAAAGTGCATTACCGATTTGCAAAACAGTAAGTTCATGCACCATGTCAGGCGGGTTTTTGATGTTAAAAGGATAAGTTGCATTTTGTTGATCTCTTATCGGATAAAAATTACACTCCGATTATTGTTTAATATTAATTCTTACGAATGAATGTTACTATAGTAAAACTAAAGTAGACAACTTTTTAAAGATAAACACCTCCTATAACAGCATTTTATATGAACATTCGGTTAGGAAACAATAGCAAAAAACAACACTTAACTTTATAAAGGCTGTTAAGTAAATTGATAATGTAAGATCTAATAATGATGTTGACTGAGGATTGGGGAAGTAGTAACTCCATACGGATAGAGTCGGGGGCACCAGATAATGTATGTTAACTGCTCAACTAAACATCATGAAATTTTGCGTACACATTGCAAGTGATACAGAACAGGACACTAGTCACTTTTAATTAAGAAAAGAAGTATTTAAATGATTTTAAGTTTCACGCAAACGAAGTCGCGGGCACTACTAGTAGATAATATATACATTATTTTTATTCTAAAAAAGTCAATAGATGGACAGTCGTGAATTAAGCAGTTTGTTCAAATTGACATTGTGAAATCAAACGTGGAGCACTGCTGGACATGTATTTTACTGACCGAAATGAATGTGGTTTATCCCTTTGGCAACAGGTTTAAAGAGGTTCTAGTGTAATTTGCATCAACGTCAACTGCACTTTGCTATCAAAGCTTTAACGTGATTCGGAAAATACCGCGTTTATACGATAAATAATGAAGTTGCTTTAGCAAGTAATACTAAAATAATATTTTACAGGTCAATTTCAAATTCAATTTGTGTATCATTGAAATAAAACTAATTTAAACGGATTTTATCTTGGTTATTTATTAATTTTGATCCCGACGTTTCGTAAGCTCGCCCGCCCCGTGACCACGAAGGCTGAAAAGCTTTCGAAACATCGGGATCAAAATTAATAAATAACCGCGATAAAATCCGTTGAAATTAGTTTTATTTCAATGATTTTATTGGCGTAGACATAAGAAATCAATTTGTGTATGATAAAATTCAGTACGTCAATGATAATCCAATTTAATATAATTATAAATACGAAAGTAAGTTTGTTAGTTTGTTACGCTTTCATGACTAAACCGTTGAATTGATTATAATGAATTTTGGTATAGAGATAGATGGGAACTTGGACACGATGATAGTCTACTTTTTCTCGCGAAACCCCAATTGGAAGTGGCATAAAGAGAGGGTTAAATTTTGTATGAAATTTTTATTGCGTTATCCGATTTGTTTGACCAAATCAATATTAACTCGAGCTAAGCGAATAAAATGTAGTATACAAAATAATTTATGAATCCCGATAAATAAATACGTGATGGATCTTCGCTTATATAGTCGTAGTATTAAAGTAAAATGTATGCATGAACCGTGTTATTAATGAGAATATTAAGATGCTAGCTGACAAAGCATGAAACAAGTTTTGCAGACCCTACGCAATAAGTATCTAACGGATCGAGTAATTAAATTATCGATAGATTAATTTTACAACTCCGACTTCGTTTTCAGCTTCGGTTGGAAGACCTTATTTAAATGTTATAGTTTTAATATATAGAGTATGATATCATATAATTTAAATTTGGATGTCTAAAGAGATTGATTATTAAATTAATTGTATTATACTTGCTTTTAATTTGATACATCAGCCGGCCATTCGAGTATGCCCGCCTCCGTAACATCCCTACTATGTAGGTAGGAAGAAGCAGAAATGTAAAGATTTTTTGGCATGATTCCTTTTTTCATAGTTAGCATTATGGTTGCAAACTTACCTGATGTTAAGTGAAGATGTGACCCAAGATGGTGGACATGCTAAGTTAAGTGGGAGCCTGGCCCTTAAGTACAATGCCGGAACACACCTATAGGTATTTGGCGACAGCTTTTTAACTTGAGGCTGGTAGCTAGTCTGGCGAGTATTAGAAAAATCTCTACCACCATGTTATGGCTTTATCATGATGTTTTCCTTCACCGAAAGCTCATTATGGGTGGATTCGAACTCACATCCCCTAACGTGGCATCCGTACACATTACCAACTGAGCTATTATTGTTTTTCTTAAGTAAACGTTTTTAGCTTTAAGAGTGAGTTTGATAATATATACTGCGTTAGCAATTGTACGCATACACATATCGCTAACTTGATCTACATTACCAAAACCCTAGATATAGGGTTGTCCAGAAAGTTTGTACCAATTTCCATAGTTAGTTAGTTTCTTAGTTTCATTTTCATACACAATCTAAAAAGAATTACTTAAAAAATACTTGGAAATAAACTCTTTACTTTAAGTTAATTTTTGACAGTTGTATTTTTCTTTAAAGATGAAAGCAAACAGAGTGCATTTTAGACATCAAATGCTTTTCTTTTACCGGAAATGCAAAATGATTACCGAATTTACAAAACAGAACATATGGTGTCTTTGGTAAAAATCTTGTAGCCGAAAGAACTGCAAGAAATTGATTTGCTAAGTATAAAGCTGGTAAATTTAGCCTTGAATATAGAAACCGTGTTGTTTGGACCTCCATATTAACAATAAAAACACAAGCTCTTCACCTTAGACGGTGATCAAATTAAAGCACTCGACGAAAATGAACCACCATACGTGATACGTGATTTAGAAAACTATAAATAGCTATACTGGTACTGGTAACTGGTAATACATGGGGATCCACGAGCGCTTTAAACTTAAAGGTTTAAAAAAACTCGAATATTATTGTTATATTTATCGTACAGATGACATTTCGATTAGTAACTCGGTCTAAAAATGCAATGAGGTGTGTAATGAAAAAAAATCAGGAGTTCGAAGATAAAGGACGTGTGGAAAAACGTCAGTCTTATAATAGAATGCAAATCCGCAATCTACATTATTACTATAGTACATTATATCGAGGATATCGAGAACACTGCTGTACACCATGGTGGTGAAGAGTCTGATTTCAGAAACGAAGGCTTTTCTTGGTTCGATCCTACGATCCTACCTCTTTTGGAAGACTTAGCTACGAGGGCGAAGTTCAGTAAACATCAGTGATACCCATTTATTTGGCTGGTTCGCCACGACTGTGTGCAGTTTCGTACAGTAGAAGAATAGATTCGGTATTAGACGAACGCCTTGCCGGAGATGACCTTATATTAACCAACTTAGCAGGTTCATTTATATACGTTGTAAATTTTTATAGATCTACGTTAAGAAATCTACGGGAATATATGTATTTATTCTACTTTATATTTTCATTTCATTAACTTCAGTGTAATACCTACTAACAAAATTTAATGTAATTGTCCTCGTAACAGGTAATCTAGTAATAGAGAAAACGGCACGAGGTTTCTTTGTGGTTTCCTGACACTGCATGGGAAAGCAAGTCGCAATTGCATCGAGGCTCAAATTAAAATGAAACAAGTCAATGAAATTACGATAACTTACGTTGAAATTTTCGTCACTCCGGTAAACAGTGATCCCTCCAATCGTCCACTTGGCATAATAAAATTTATAATTTTTAATTTTGAATTTACACTGAAATGCAACTTTTTGGCCATACGCCGCTACAATTGTTCCAATTGGAGTGACTAAGCTGATGTTAAGTTCGCGTTCTGTATTTTGTTCTGTAGACAAAAGAGAAGCAATTATTATAAATTTTATTTAAGCTCAAATCACTTTATTAACTTATTCGGTATATATATCGATACTTTATACAAAAAACATCGTAAGCGACATTCTGCACTTTTATTAAGAGTGCAGATTTTGCACTTTCATTCCTAATTAAAAAGTATAACTAATGATTCTTTCTAAAAAATATGATTTGTTGTTCATAATAAACTGTTAACCTATTAAAATAGTGGCTATTAACATACTGCTTCTAATTTATAAAATTAACTTTTAAGAGGATATACTAAAAAAATTTGGTGTTTGCTATGTTTTTACTGAAATGGCTCCATATATCGTTACTTTTAGTACGTACAGCCTTCATATATTTTCTATTTCACCCTAATAACTGAAACCTTTACTCCTAATAAAACTGTAATTAAGAGAAATCTCTACATATTAGCTTCAGTGACAGTTTTATTATACGCATAGATAGCAGATACTTGTTCGTGATAAAAATCTGTATTCTTATATTATTTACAGAAAGTTTTGCATCCACTAGGCGATTGCCTAGGCCCACTCTTCGTAAACTGTTAGCCACCCACTACAAAAAACTGATGAAGTTAATTATGCCTATGTTATTGATCTTCAAGTCTATGCCCATATCCAGTAAGTATAATGTAATGATCACAAGGTTGAAAAATAGTTTCTAATATTAATATAAGACTGCGCTTGATACGCCATTTTTACCATTTCAGTATCACATAAAGATGCGAAAGTTTCGACTTTTAATTAAGCTGTTAGCTAATGATACGAGAAAATAACATGAAAATCCGTGTAGCAGTACATTGAAAAATTAAACATTATCTCCTATTCGTAAGGAACCCTTTGGTTTTGTATAATAAAAAGGATTTTAGATGTTATTTCATAGTTCTATAGTGTGTCCTGTAGTTACAAAGTGGTGAACATAAAAGGAGACAGAGGCAGATAAAAATTCAAAATAAAATATATCAGGTGTCTTATTATGATAACAAAATATATTGCAAATAAAATTTAAAATAAGTATATAAATTTGAACAGAATATAATTTGATATTCATTGTATAGAGTGTAAGTATTATTTCATGGGATCATGTCAGTCATACTGTTTACTTTCTAATTTATATTACGGTAAATATCGTAATATTATTGCAACTGCACCAGAGGGCTTATGATCGCCTCTTATTTCAAATGAAATTTATACCTACCAGGTTGAGTTCCTGACGGACCCGCCTCCATGTTTGATAAGACAATAACCAAGTTGGTAATCTGTAACAAAATCACAACATCTATATTAATAAAATTGTTTATTTTAACGCGCTAATCTTAGGAACTACCACTCAAATTTCAAGAATTCGTTTTGTATTTGACACAGCAAAAATTTAAGAAGGCTTTGGTTTATTTTGATCACGATACAACCAATAGGAGTAAAAGTATTGAAAAGTGTAACAAAAACGGGCAAAAAATTATGAAATAAATTTTAGGTTCCACGTGAACGGAGTCACGGTAGACCTTGTTGGTGCTCCATTCAGTATAAAAATAACTTGATGATAGTGACATCTATCACATCTTGGAATAGCTTTGAACCATTGTCTTAAAAAAGAAATATATTGAATGAATTTGTTTCTATGAAGCGATGATAGCTCAGCTGTTGGACAGAAGCCACGTCAGTAGACGTCAACGAAGGAAAAACGACGTGATAAAACCATAGCACGGTGGTCGGGCTTTTTCTAATGCCAACCTGGCTAGCTACCTCCCTCGAGATGAAAATATCTGTAGATCCGTCTGGCAGATGCACTCGCGAGCCAGTCCTTTTACTATGCTTAGTGTATTTACCATATTGAGCAATATCGTCACTTAACACCAGGTGAACTTTTGGCCATAACGATAAACCTATAAAATATTTAATAAATGTTTGATATGACAAAATATACTGTTATTGCGAACTGCCGACAGAAGTGAAAAGTTAAAATTTTGAAATAGATTACAAAGGGTAACATAAAAACCTTCTGCGTGAAGAGATACATATACATGAACATTTTCATGACAAACGGAATTAAGACTGCATAATGTATACGTATCGGCGCAAATATTATATAGACAGGAAATACAATAAAAGTACATTAACGAATTATGATTAAAAGTACTTCAACGAATGTTGGTGCATTACGTGACGTAGCACTCCCCGCTACCACTATACTATAAAAAGGCGCTACATAACGCTGGATACGAGGAGTTCGGTTCGATCAGCCACAGCGAACGGACGTGTCCGTGAGCTCTGCCGATTGTTCTAAACGATTCGACCGCTGCGCCTTACCGCGCCGCTATTGTTCTCGCACCTGCGACGACGCACCTGCAACAAACCGGCTATTGTTGCTTGTTCGCGATACAGTGTCTTTGTTCTCTAACCATATTGTTTGGTTATCGTGGTATTTAAATTGAGAGATATCTCTCAGTGTTTTTGTGCCGTGATTCCAAATATTGCTTTGTTATTGTGATTAAGCGCAGTGAAATTAGTGTCACCACCTGTAAGTACGCCGGTCACCGGCTTCCACATAAGGTAAAATTTAATTAATCCTTTTTACGGGCCAAGGCCCAGTTCTTTTGTTACTTATTGTTCTCTCTTCATTGCTATTTCGATCTTGCATGAATAAATTAAAGTAGACTCATGACATATTATAAAACTCAGGATAGTTGTTAACTTTCTGCTAGCCGCACCCCCCTGCCCCTCAGACAGGGAGGTTTCCTACAAAGAGCTCCCTAGCTTTTTCCTTTAAATTCTCGCATCAACCCGCTATCATGGCGGGCCGCTCTAGTTCACTAGAAAGAAGGCTACAAAAATATCTCGCGACCCTGCCCGCGCCCGCGCAGCGGGTCCGCGCCCCACCCACCGGCGCCAACGCGCCGGCGCGCCGTCCACCGTCCCCACCTACTCCCACGACCCTACCCATCCGTACCCCCGCCACCAAGGCGACCGCCCCGGCGCGTCGTCCAGCGTCGCCCCCGCTACCGCCGCGCCGCCCGACTTCACCGCCGCTGCCGCCGCGATCGCGTTCTCGCTCCCGTTCACCGGTCATCCGGCACGTGGTAGCGTCCGCTCCCCCCGCCGGCACCTCGTCGCGGCCTACGTCGCCCTCAGCGACCACCGCCACAACATCTAAGCCTCGTCCGTTCGAGGAAATAATATCATATGCACCTAAGCCTATACCTACGGCGAATTCATTCTCGCCACTTTCTCCTGACCCGACTCCAGATGTCGACAACGAAATGGACTCGGAAATAACTAATCCCGAAACGGGATTCATAACCGTTTCAAGGGCCAAGCCCAAACAAAAACGGGTGCTATCACCCGAGACCACAGCACCGGCAGCCGCAAAAACCATGCGAGCCGGAAACAACCGCGTCCCTAGATCGCGCGTTCCTCATTCTGCGCAAGCAGCAGCAGAGCCCACCGAAAGGGCGGTGCGCCCACCGCCCCCAGTCACAATAGCAGACAAGTCAGCGTGGCTTAATATTTCCACGCGACTTAATTCTCTAAAGATAAATTACACACACGCCCGGAGCACCCCATCCGGCATACAAATTAAAGTCCCCACAATCGCGGACTACAAAAATCTAACGTCATACCTCCGCGAAGGTAAACTCAATTTTTTTACATATACACCCGAAGAAGAGCGCCTTCTCCGCGTAGTAATCAGGCGCGTTCCGAAGGAGCTCCCAACGGAAAATATATTAGCCTCCCTTAAGGAGCAGAATCTACCAGTCCACGAGGTACACCGCATGTACCACGCAATCACCAAGGACATTTATGATCTCGTCCTTGTCACCCTGGACCGTTCCAAGGAGGGCAAGGAGATTTTTAATATTCAATCTGTGTGCGGGCTCTCTGGCATTTCAATAGAGATACCCCACAAAAAGCATGCTCCTACGCAGTGTCATAACTGCCAGTCGTACGGACACTCGGCCAGGAATTGCTACATGAAGCCGAGATGCGTCAAGTGCCTGGGAGATCACTCCACTAAGGAGTGTCTTCGCATGCCGGAGACCATCGAACCACCCAGCTGCGTCCTGTGCGGTAAGGCCGGACACCCCGCGAACTATCGCGGGTGTGAACGCGCCCCACGGACAAGGCGCACGCGCACACATGTCCCGCGCCACGCGCCTTCAGCGCGTGTCGTGGCACCAGGCCCCGCCCCACCGCCACTTACGTCGGACCAGGCTTTCCCGAGCCTGCCAGGATCCACGCGCGTCGCTCCCGCGCAGCCAACCAATAAAGCCCCACCCACGGCATGAGCCCCCAAGCCCAAGCCACAAGCCCCGAAGGCGCCTTCAACCTCAAACGAATTTCAAGGCCTGACCTGGATAGCAGGCCTTCTACAAAGCTTCGACGTCGATGACATCATCGCCTTCGATCTTATGATCAGCTCTGCCGACGGAATCGACCGCCTAAAGGCCGTAGCCGCCTACCCGGACCTAGCTCGCGCCGTGCAAAAGCTCGTCCGAGCTTCGCCGTAATCAGCATCCGCCGTCTCTTCAAACCGTTCGTGTCCGCGTACACGCCCGCGTAACCGCAGATCTCGCCGCCGAGACCTAACGGTTAATTTCATTCCCGCACACCCGCCGCGGCCTCCCTCTGCAGATGCTCGAGCCTAGGTCCGATCCTCCGGAAAGGAGCCCTCGAGCGACTCTGCTCGCGCGAAACAGTGACACTCTACAACACTGAGAATACAACGTCACACTGCATATCATCCGTGCACACCCACACGCTAAGTATGGTTCCTCTGTTACAGTCAGATTCATACAGTTCATGGGCGTTTTAATGCGAAGACTACGTCCATCCAACACCGATAACTCAATCTTAAAACAGTACAGTACAATCCACTCCACCGACTTCCTTGCCTCTCTTAACAATTAGTATTTTTAACATTTCACAAATTAGTAATTTATCTAAAGGTCTACTCCAGTAGGCCAGCTCTTATTATTTTATATAATATTTTCGCTTCCGGCAGCAGTCCATGCCAAGGGCCAGCCAAAACGGCACCCTTGTGCTCGCTGCCTCTGGGCTGAGTGCCCTCAGCACTCGCCCCAAAAAGTCCTGCCAAGCTGTAAAAGCCCCTCCGGCTAACAGAGTGTCTAGTCGAAAAAAAAAAAAAAAGAAAAAAAGCTGGATACGATATATTGTGAAAGACTCCCGAGCGAACTGATCATTCGGATGTAGTTATCATTTTACGAATAAAACATAAGCCAACAAAATAAATTACTTCCTGAGAGTACCCCGTCTCTGATATACAAACATATCGGTAATTTACAGAGATTGAAATTTCATTATAGTTAAATGTGTTCACGTAACGAACGACTAATAATTTCTGTAGCGCGTACCTATATTATTACATAAACGAAGGGATAAAGTATATATAATAAATTATATATTTTTTATAAGGTTGTGTGTAATTCCTTTGAAAGAAAAATAACGAGAAACGAACAAGAGAAAAGAACGAAGCCTGGTGGGCATTAGAAAAAGCCTTACCATCATGCTATCGTTTCCTCGCGATGATTTCCTTCAACGAAAGCTCAAGTTCATTGTAGGTGGTTGGAATTGAACTCACGTCCCATGACGCGGCGCTTCTACACACTACCACTGAACTATCATCGCTCATCAGTGCTTATTTGTATTGTATGAATGAATGTAATCGGTATCTGTAATTGGTGCCCAAATTATAATTAGAAATTGTGAATATATAATATGTGCACTGTTGCCGCTGCCTTTAGTTAAATAAATAAACAGTCTATATGGAGCCTACTCCACGGTTTACCCGCCGCGTTTTATACCGCAGTATACGGAGTGCAAGCCGAGTTTTCAGTTCGATTTTATAACACGTTTATATTAGCTCGACCTGTATCTATCTATGTAACGGAATCTTGGAACACACCGTTGATCCATACTGCACGTGGCGCTTCAGTACATACGTATTTCTGTCGCAGTAGCTGACCGCTTTGTTTCCGCTTGCCATGCTGCAATTCACAACAGAAAACGCGCTTTGACTTTCTCCTAGACGTTCTATTAGATATTTAGGACATGGACGCTCCATCGCAAAACAAAAATACCTTATTTAATCGTTTTACTTGGTATTGAGTTCACTGAATATGTCCTTATACACCCTAATAAAAACTGAACTCCATAAAAATACGTGACCAAATTAGATTAAGTAGTTGAGATAATTCCACATAGGTAATATAAACGGTGTATAATAAAATATTCATTATTATCTATTTTATACAAAAAGTAAGTCTAACAAAATAGTATCGATTCATTTGTGAATAAACAAATAACTCGATACTGTCCGAAGGATATTGTTGATCTCTTGGATAAAATATAATATTTATTTATTGCCTCTAGCTAACCTAATTTATATATACAGATAAAAAGGTAAAATTAACGTAAATGTACTTTGTAGATTTATCTTTAAAAAAAAATTGCATGTGACTAAGAATAAGAAAGAAAATACATTTACATCATTTTTTAAAATGTCTGTCTGTTTGTATGTGCAGGCATCACTGCTAAAGTACAACGTTTATGATAAAACGTCACCATAGAAATCGCATAACGTATCCTCGAGTAACATTCAGTTTTTGTTTCAATAAAATCGGTTAACTCTATCAAAAGTTATTCTAATATGAACGACGACCCGAGATTAAATAATTTTAGTGCGAAGCGAACGAAGTCGCAGGCACAGCTATATACATCTACGGACTATGTATTTATATTATTACTTTCTGGCAACAATGTGAAATGTATATTTGTTTTGGGACGCATTGATGCAAATTCTTTCTAGCAATTGCCACGTGCGCCCTCCCTGACATTTTATTTTGTAGCGACACATACTACGTACAGACATCAGAACTAATATTAAACTGATAATGTCAATTTGTTTGTTTGTTTTATAAATCTATTTTATATTGTTTGTTTTATGAAGCGATCATAGCTCAGTTCGTAGTGGGAATGTACGCCACATCAAGGGACGTGAGTTGGAATCCACCTGCAATTATCTTGAGCTTTAGGTGAACGAAAACATAGTGATAAAACCATAGCATCGTGATTGTGGTAGGACTTTTGCTAACTGACTAGATACCACTCTCAGGTTGAAAATCTTTGGACAAATACATATAGCTGTGTTCTGACAACTTCACTTGAGAGCCAGTCTAGTAGTCTCTAGACTTAGCGGGTCCACCGTATTAGCCCACATTGTCACACAACATCAGGTGAGATTTTGGGCATAATCAATACTTTTACGGCTTAGATACTCAACGGATCATAGGAAAACGTAATGTACCTTTAAGCCAATAAAAATATTGCTTAAAAACCTAATTCTACATTAACACGAGACAAATTTAATATTACAGAAAAACGAAAATCAAGAATGTAATAAATGTTATGGTGCGAGTAGTTATTTATGGTATATTGCTTTTATCAAGGAATTCTGTACTATAAAATAATTACATTTTCTTAAAATCAATATTTATAAAAACATACATAGATATGAAAAAACACAGAAGTGTAAATATTATGGAAATAACGATTGTTTATAGGAGCGGTACGGAGATTGTTATTTTACAAAACTATACTGCCGAAGATTGTTAAATATTACCGTCTAAGAAAGTCGCACAGTATTTTACTTGCGAAGCTTTTTTTCTTAGATCGTTAAGCTTTAGTGTTATGACCATAATCTCACCTGATCTTAAGTGACGTAACGACCCAAGTTGGTAGACACGCTAAGCCTGTGGATGAACTTGCTCTCAAGTGCAACTGCCGGAATACACCTTTTTGGTATTTTACGGCAGATTTTCATCTTGAGGGTAGTTGCTAGCCAGTTGGGCATTAGAAAAAGCCCTACCACCATGTTTCCATGTTTCCTCACAATGTTTCCATCACCTAAAGCTCAAGCTCGTTGTAGGTGGATTCGAACTCATATCCCTTGACTCGACGTACATACTAAAAAGTTTTCAAAGTTGTGATTTTGCTTATCATATCAAGTACTCTACCTAGTTGAAAACTTTCTTATCATCAAAAAGGTTAAGTTGTGTCTTTTCTTGATCCGCTCTCTTCTGTGCCATTACGCGATGTGATAAGTAGAATAAGTGTAAAAAAACATATCTTTGATATGTTTTTACCAGTAAACTAACATCCAAGAAAAATCTTCTGCACTTCTTCCACTACGCAGCACTGTACCACATAACTTCTTGTGGTGCATCAACACATCCTTGTATCGCAGTAACATTCTTCTGGAATCTTTCCTTCGAGAGACCGTGCTCAGGCTTTATATATCCCCGTCCTAACCTTTCCCCGTGCACTTTCCCAAATAGCGTTTGCCTTCTAGAACGTTTTTCTTGATCAACTATCTTCTTCTGAGCCATCATCGTTGACAACTAGAACAAGTGTGAAAGTTTTATATCCGCCAAGAAAGTAGCAGAAAACTATTAACCGAGATAAAGCTTTCGCACTTCTTCTACTACACGGCACTATACCACACAGCTTCATGTGGCGCTTCAGCACATCCTTGTATCGCATTAGCTGGCCACCTTGCTTCCATTAGCCATCCTGCAATTCCAACTGAAAGTTACACTTTGCCTTTCTGTTTGACATTCAAGAGACATGGACGCTCCATCTCAGCTGCTGGTGCATTAATTGAACGTCTATTCGTTTGAAATTGCCTTGTCGTAGGCCCATAGCCGATATTAAAGTACAAGAAATGGATAAAAAGGAGGTCAGTGTGTGCGCAAACACTTGTGCAAGCTTATCCCTAACCACCATGTGCCCAATGAACCGGAGGACCTACAATCAGAGGGAGATTGGGACATCCCTAATAGGATAAGCGTGACCTCTAACATATACGTAAACTTTAAACATATTGCGAGGCCCAGTGTCTACATGGGAACGCGAGTCGGCCTCAGCAAAAGGCGTTCACGATTATTGGTAGTAAGTAGTAAATGGGGGATAGGATACTACTGCCACTGGATTCAGGAATGTGACAGAAGCAGATAGAGCAGTTCGAGGTCGCTTACCTGTAGTATTCGCGTACAAGGAATAAAGCAGACAAACAAATAAAAATATATTATCATTTATTTATTAAAAATTAAAAATATTTAATGATTCGATTATGTTCAATTACAGGTTAACTGCACATGTTTGTAATCTGTACATATTATTAATGTGTGTATATTATTCGTAAACAACCTGGCGTCCATTTGGCGATAGCCTAGGCGCGTTCTTTATTAACAGTTAGTCACCCACCACTAAAATTTCATGTAGATAATTGTGACAATGCTTTTGAACTTCAATAGGTATATAAAACGTCTATGATACTAAAAATTATAATAAGCATAACTATACTATGCCCACAGAGTTGATAAATGGGTCCTAAAATAATAGGAAACGTGAATAAAGTTCACGCGAACGAGGTCGCGGGCACAGTTATTTAATTAAATACAAACGATCGTTGGCACTTTTTGGCCACTCGCGAATTTATGCCACTTCTTGGTCCACTCTCTTCTTTTGTAGATCAGCTCGTTTGGACTAGAATAAGTGTAAAAACAGAAACCGGCTTGAAGTAATAAAAAACAACTATCAAAGCGGTAATTGTTTCATCACTTCTTCTAGTAAGCGCCATTGCTGTTACTCCAGTCTTCTTAATTTTCGCCAGACGGAGCGTTGATATACTTCTAGATAGTAGGTAATATGTACATAGGGCTGGTACTGAGGTTTTGAAGTATCTTCATAATTACCGAAGGCTCCATACTCACTTGAATTTTGTCACATTTATATATGCACACGCGCGTATAATATTAAATAACGAATCATATTAAACGCATTTCCTGGGCACATAGTGGAGCGACTTATTCAATGCCCATAAAATAATCTTGTTTTGTACGCCTAATAAAGTTTCCACATAAAAAAGGAAATGACAGCGAATTGTTTAAGTTTGTAATGAATATGTTAATTAATTCTAAAAGTGACAGCAAAACAAAAATCAAGACTCTTAATAACTTCTATGGTCAGAATAGTTATATATGGGATACTTTTTTTTTCTTCAAAATAATCTGATGATATGGAAATGGCCTGTTTTCTTTTAGTATATGTTTATATAAACGTACATATAAAGAAAATAACTAAGGATACAATGTTTTTTTTTTTTATAGAATAATGGGCAAGCGAGCAAAGGGGTCATCTGATGATAAGTGATTACTGCCGCTCATGTACACCACCCACAACACCAGAGGAATCGCAGGTGCATTTTCAGCCTTAAATATGTGAGTAACATCTCTTCCTAAAGGTTCCAAAGTCGTATCGGTCCGGCAACACTACCAACGCAACTTGTGGAACTTGGTTCCACAAGATAGTTCTGCAAGGCAAGAAATTCCGCGTGGAGCGCACGTTCGTAGATCATCATTGATCCAGATAGTGAGGATGAAATTTAAGTTTATGGCGCGTTGTACGGTGTTAAAATCCAATAGTAGGTATTAATCAGAACAATACCTCGGAACACGATGCACGGATGATAAATTCTATAGAAAATGCAAGGAGATTCCACGTCTCTTCGCAATGCCAGTGGATCAAGTCGATTGGAAAGGACTTGGTTATTAACAATTCGAGACTCTCTGTGTTGGATGTGGTCAAACGAAAGAAGCTGGTAATGGGGCGCCTCTTCCCAGAGATTAAAACGGTATTTCATATGAGGCCGGACATAAACTGTGTAAACTTTAAGACAATGGTACGACGTGAAATACTGTCTTGCTCTACTGAGCACACCAAGCTTTTTAGAGGTTAATTCGACCTTATCTTTCAGATGACCACGGAACTGAATAACATTCCAATTGTCAAGAGTACCAATACTGGGCAAAGTATCTAAGGTAGCGGTTTCGAACCGAAGAGACGCAACAAAGGGATTCGTTTTAGCGGGAAATGCGTAAACTTGTGGCTTCTTAAGGTTGAATTGGGCTAAATTTATTCTGCCCTATTCCAAGGCTTTCTCTAATAAAGTCTTGACTTCAGACACAAGTTTAACCCGGCTCTCGTAGACGTGCTCCCGAGAAAAGTTATCACGACCGGTATACAAGGCGTCCCTGGTGATGACATTTGCACATCATTGAATGCTGTTATTAGATTGCAGCATGACATTGATATACAGAAGAAACAGGATGGGATAACCTTGTGAGGATAGTAAACAATCTAGTGGGACACCACATTCACGGATTTGTTCAATACCGAATGTTCATAGCAACGATATGGAAATTGTCATTTTATAAAACTATACTAACGAAGATTACTAAATATGTCCATGTATGAAAGTAGTGCAGTTTAAAACTCATTGCTTTTCTATAATGGCCAAGCAATAGACTTCATGTAAAATTTAAGACAAAATTAAGTTTTGTTTATTTACATTTTATAAAACAATGACTCGGCGGGGTGTCTGGCTGTTCGAGATAAACTCAAAAACTAATGAACGAATTTTTATGCGGTTTACTCCAATAGATGTGTAAATAATTATTTATTTATCTATGGTTTGGATATAGTTTATTAAAGGTTTGTGTAAATTGTAGCAGCCGTATTCCAAAAAGTGATTAGAGACTGGTAAATAGTGAGATCTGTACTCACTCTTAATTTATTAAAAAAAAGTATGATGGATATCTTTTAAACACTCCGCATTTGTTGACTATTACACAACTTGACTTATACAAGGTGGCCTGTATATAATGCTCTAAAATAGTATTTAGTTGGTTTCGGAGCTTTTTAATCCTCACCATGTCTAAGTTAGGTCTTATTTATGGCAGACAAATCCGGCATCAATCCGTCAGTAGCAATATAAAACTCCTCACACCTTTATGCTTGTTAATAAAATTACTGACAATACCATAAAACGAAGTATTGATGAAATTAATGATAATGATGATGCAAACAAAGGAAATAATGTTTAAAATTTGAATATTTGTATATTAATTATTTAGTCTATTAAGTTTTATTTATATTTATTGCATAGTTTTTATTATTATTATTATTGTAATTCTACAAACATGCTTTTATTATTCGTTCTGTATATGTTTGAAGTTAACAACGAGACGGATCCGTTGCAGTCGCAAGTTGCTGTTTAAGGAGATGGAACATCTATTTAGTTTTCATCTAATTATCGTGACATTTTTAGAAAAAACAGCTTGTTGACATAACGTCAAAATAAAGAGTAAACTTCCTGCAAAATTTTTTACACTTATAAGCTCCTATTAAACTTATTCAAACTTATATTCTAGACCAGGGGTTCCCAAACTGTCCGCCACGGTGCCCTGGTGTACCCTAGAAAGCGCGGATGGGCGTCGTGAGACGCTCCTGTTTACTATTCTCCGGAAATTCGACTTAGGTATAGAGACGAGGGAAGGTCGATTCCTTTGTTTTCATTGTGTTGATTGGATTTGTAGTGACACACAGCTGATATACAACGTTACTGTGTATACTACAATGATTTACATTTAGAAAAGTGTATCGTCATATGTACTGACGGTGCTCCGATCAATGTCTGGCAGGTATGGAGGAATACAAGCGCTTATTCGTGAAAAAGCACCGCATGCTATGTGGACCCATTACAATATCCATAGGGAAGCACTTGACTTGAAGTCAATAAGGAAGCTGAACACACAGCTTTGTTATATTACCTCAGTTCACGAGGAAATAGCTTATTTCATGCATTCAAATAGCATGAAGAAATTGACATATATTTACAAGATGAAGTTTATATAAACTTCCAGATATTTAGCCGAAACAGACTTTTTGATAAAACTAGCATATTCGTGCGATATATTTGACAGACTGAATAATTTGAAACTGTCTCTGCAAGGCACATGGACATATTGAAACTATTGGAGAAAATTGCGGCGTTAAGGAAAAAACCTACAATAGTGGATATTTTTTTTAATGAACACGGAGGTCAAAATTGTTTCCCGAAATTGCATAAGTCTGCGGCCTCCAACGAGCTTTTTGTCTCACAAGGCTTTATATCCCATTTCACTGAACACCTTTCGGAGCTTTCTGAATAGTTTTCGAAATACTTAGCCGAAGACAATGTCGAAAAATTTGCGTGGATCCAAGATCCTTTCCATGCATAAGCTCCACCAAAATTCACTTCGCAAGAAGAAGAGAGTCCGATTGAACTTGATGTCGTAGAGTTTTAGCTATCGGCCCAAAATAAATATTCAATTTTAAGTTGAATTCTCATTCGCTTTGCAACAGCTTTTATGTGTGAAGCCAGATTTTTAGCTGTAGCTGTAATAAAGAGCAAATATCGCTCAAAGATCAACGTGGAGAAAGAAATGAGAGTTGCACTGTCAAGCCTAATACCACGCTTTGAAAAAATGTGTGTTGAGATCACCAAGCGAGTACGTCACATTGACTAAGGTACCTATTTTCTTAAAAAAATAATCTAAAAAAATATAAATATAAATATAAATATAAAAAAATATAAATATAAAAACTCAGATTCATATTGTGGATGATTTAATTTTTGTGCCTATCTACTTAGTATCATTGTACCCTAATTCAACTAGCATCCGAGACAAAATACTAAACCTGTAAATGCGCCGTGAACTGAAAAGTTTGGGAACCCCTGGTCTAGACATTGAATTTCTCTTGCAATTTCTTGTATAATGAAGTACGTTTTAAGAAAGTACCATTGTCTTGTTTAATCTTATGCGAAAATACCTTTATAAAAACTGTACCTACAATAAATAAGTTCATCGCAATATTGTGGGCAGTCAAGTGCATAATCACGTTATTCTAATAGGTGTCACAGTGCTGTCATCTGTACACGACTTCTTACTTCGAGAACCTTGAACTGAAGGTGCCCGATACGTATCGATTTTATAAAATCTCTACGTGTTTATGGAGACGACATCGCTTTATTTATTTATTCATCCATAGTAATTAGTTCTTTACTCTTAATTCATTTATATACACATATAATAAAATTAAATATTAAAAATATATAATTTGGGTATATTCTGCTTCTGGTATAGAGACATAAATTATATGTATTTTTGAGCTTTCTTGTCGTGTTTTACCTTCAATATGTGAGGCCAACTGTCATCTGTTTATTGCTAATAGTATTTTAAGTTTCCATTATTAGTTTAGTTTGGAGCCTTACTTTGGCCTTAAATCTTTTAAAGGGTCTAGAAAATATATATTTTTATTGTATTTGTTGTATCTGATAGGTTACTGGGTAAACAGGTAAATAGAGTTATTAAGAGTGTTTCTTTAAATATTAAGATTAGGTGAGATTATGTCTATAACGATAAAACTTTAAGTGACGATACGGCCCAAGTTGGTAGACACACTGAACCTGCGGAGGAGCTGGCTCTCAAGTGCAACAGCCGGAACACACCTATTGGTATTTGGCGGCAAATAATCAACTTGAGGGTGGTCGGTAGCCAGCCGGGCATTAGAAAAAGCCCTACTATTGTTTCCTCGTGATGTTTTCCTTCACCAAAAACTCAAGTTCATTGTAACTGGATTCGAACTCACGTTGATGCGAAGTCGAGACAAATGTTTACTTATAAAAACGTATCGATTACCAGAAAAACAGATAAGCTAAAATGTATTTTCTTTTTGCAATATGTAACGTTAATTAGGGGCTCGCGCCAAATATATATATAAGGTAATATAGCAAAGTGAATACACTGGCAATTAATAGTAAAAGAAATTGTATATTTAAAGAGAAATACAACGGATATGCATTTAAGAAATGGACTCTCCATGTGGGACGAGTAATGTAAATAGAAATGGTTACGTTATCTCTTTCGTCCAAGATACCATTGAAATCATCTTTTAAACTACGATTTTCACCCCCGTCGAGTGCTTTAATAATAGCATTTATTCATTTAATTTCATACCCGAGTAAATCAATACAACATTCCATATAAACTTTTAGATTTTGGCGTACAGTTACGTATAGTAAAACTATTACTGAGCATTTCTTTTTGTTTAATTATAATTCGAGTGTATTTTGTTATTAATATAGAGATTTAAAATGTTTTTTTTTTATGATCTGACTGTCACTTTGTGACCTCATACGTGCATTACTCTGAAACTATTAGACAGATGAAACTTTTCTCAATAAGTACTGATATAATGGATCAACTTATAGGATAATTTTATCCCATAAAACGATAGACTTCAGAGTAATGTGTCTGATAGTACGCACAGTACAATAAAAAAACGCAATCTCTTAAGATCGGAAATTTATTATCACCTGATAACTTCCACACGGCCTTCTTGGGGCCGGCCTAGTACATTACGAGTGGAAATAATAACATTAATATAGTTTTGTTATCACAAAAACGAAGAAGTAAAGTTTTAAATCAACAATACACCAGTTTTTTTTTTTTTATCGTGGGTAAATGTATTTATGCATGCCCTTCCAGCCCGGGGGGACTGAGAGGGGTATGTGGGACTCATCCAGCGCTAAGGACCGGAAATACCCACTAAAACCCCACGGCCATCTGTCGCCTTCCTGGGGCGACGCGGGTCTGTGCATGCAATCACCGCGTCACCCCAGCGACCGGCCCGGCCTGGTAACAATACGTCAGTATGATAAATATATATAACAAATTATTAATAGTTTATAGATTTACCGTTAAGGTCACAATCTCACCTGATGTTAAGTGACAATGTGGCCCAAGATGGTAGACACGCTAAGCTTAGTCAGGCTAATAAGTGCAAGTTCCAGAACACACCTGTAGGTATCTGGCGGCAGATTATGAACTTTAAAGTGTTGCCGTGGTCCGTTTTAGTGGGTAGTTTTGGGTGATTAGCTCACGACTTCGGCCGACACGAAGCTTAAAGTATTAGTTGTATTTTGTTTACTTAATTTAAAATATGACTAGCCGCCAGTCACAGTCGATTTTTATATAAAATACAGAATCATGCATTCCGAATTCTGTTAAGATTTGAGTATATATATATGTTTAGAATTATAGCTAATATTTCAACCAATATTAAGTGAAGTCCAAGATGCTGTACACGCTGAGCCTAGTGGAGGGACAGGCTCTCAAGTGCAACTACCGGAACCGACATATAGGACTCTAGCGGCAGATTTTCAACTTGAATTTGGATACTAACTAGGCGGACATTATAAAAAGCCCTACCACCATGCTAACATTTAAGTTGCGACCGCCATGAATGTAAACTAGTCATTGTGTGTTTCTTTGCGTTCGTAACTTTCGAGATAAGCAAGTGTACAGAACTGTGGAGAAGTATTCACGTCGTATGGATAGCTATTTCTCCGTGGTCGGCATTGTGTTACATACCACGTCTACCGCTTATTAATATGGAACAATGCCAAATACTTTAAATTAATGATATGAAGGGTAGTTGATAACACGGATTTCTGTATAAGTACGATGCGAGCGCGGCTAAGGCTTCAGTTGAATTAAAAACGTTCGACAGTACGCAAGGGTTGCAGTAAGCCGAAGCGCTGCTGTAAAATATAACGATTGTGGAACGAGGCTCCGAGTATGATTCTACGTAACCTCCATGGTCTGTAACAATTGTTCATATTATTAGGCACCATTAAAAAGGATGTATGTATGTAGGAAGTATCCGAAACGCAATTAATGAAACATATAATAACTTAGTTTCTCTCTGTGTGCATTATAGTTGCGATTCATTGGGGGCGAAGGTTCCCAATAGATCACCAGATAGTTTGTTATACACTGCTCGTTCCTGGAAAAACAACAGGACGACTAATGCGGACTATGCACTAATGTATAATAGTTTAATTGAAAGTTAAATTATGTTTACGCAATTCAATAGCATGTTCTTAAATCATATGGTAATGAAATTTATAAAACTAAGTTTATGAAGCTTGTCGTTGAATTTTAATAAATGCATTCAATAAATTCATTATAAATCTTAGCGAAAGGGTAAAAGCATACAAACTAACTTTATAGTTTATAACTGGCTCGATAGTCTGAAATTTGACGAGTTTCTGTTCTGATAGAAATGTATTAAAATACTACGTTAGCGTTCAATTAACTCGAGAGTGTATTGAAAACAAGTTAGTTTCCAAACTCGTCGCTAGGTACTAACACAATTAACTAACGATAAAACCAAATAACGTTAATGCTCGAAGTGAACCGTGGAAGGACGTGAAAATTCTTTACATTCGCTGAAAGAGCAAATTGTTATATACCACGTCTACTGCTTAATAATATTCAATAATTCTAAATACTTTAAATTAATGAGATGGAGGGTAGTTGATAACACAGATTTTCTATAAGTGAGGTGCGCGCGCGGCTAGAGGTTCCTAGTCCAGTGGAGCTGTAAAAGCCTCTCAGGCTAACAGTGAAGGTCCCTTCGAACAAAAAAAAAAGCGGCTAGAGGTTCAGTTCAGTCAAAGTAACACTCGAGGCAAGTTCGGTCAGTTCAGTTGAGTTAAGAACGTTCGGCAGTACGGAAGTGTTGTAGTAAGCGGAAGCTCTGCTGTAAAATATAACGATTGTAGAACGAGACTCCGAGTATAATTCTACGTAACCTCCACGGTTTATAACAAAATATCACAAAAGTATTCACGATATTTAACTACCAAACGACATTTGCGTTTGGATGTACTTCGAAAATATTGCATCGAACATTCCTCATTTCAAAAATTGAAATATTTTTATATTGTATTGTAAAGTCTACCTGAATGCTACTAATATCAGTAAAATTCCTCAAAGGACTATTATCATGGCAATGCACATACAAGATTATAATGGAGAAACATTTTATGAATGTATAGGGATTTAGTTATATAGGAGGGTAGTTTATAGCACCGGTTAGTATAAAGTGCGATGCGAGTACGGCTTTGGGTATAAATAAATTGAGAAGATCGCAGAGAGAGGATATCACCGAGACAATGTCCGAGATTTGCGTCTACGAATCTCGATTTACGGAGGCCTCCTTTCGACAATAGTCAACACTCACCTTCACCGTTCGTGTTTCTCTCCGCCCAGTATAAATTATTCCCGCGAATGATTTACAGCATATATACCAAAACAATTAAGTCAATAAGAAATCTTACGTCCCTTCGGTAACGATTCAGCTACGTACGATATCTGGCCTCGAGTGCTCCGCTTTGACTGAATCCAAAGCCGCGCTCACATTGCACTTTATACTAAACGATGTTATAAACTACCTTCCTATAACTACATCCCAATATATTATAATATTTGTATTTCACTAATTAGAACACGCGCAACTATAAACTGCGTTTAATTATATTCACAGTTCCGTTGACAAATGAATAACTCAAGTCAGAAATACATATTTATCAGTTCAGTGGAACGACCGCAGTAGATGCCTTCTGACCCTGTCATTGATTTTAAATCATGTTACGCTGAAGTTTATAATGAGATCGGCGCCGCAAAAATTCTTTCAATATGACTCAATCACAAATATGGTATCAATTTTGACTTCCTTCGCATTTATACATTGAATATTTTCTATACGTCTTTTAACAATAAATCTAATGTTTTGTTAATTACTCTATTATCGAAGCTTATTATATAATTTTTTGTTTGGCTTTTAGTAAAGCGTGTTGATTTAACTAATATTAATTATCCTATAATATAAAAAATTATACGTCTGTAAATCTTGTTGGATTTTGATAGTTGTGTACTTACTGTGTTAGGTATGTACAGTAGAAATATTACCAAAAAAAAAATTAACTATTTTATTTCTGTATCGTATTTGCATGTTAAAATATAGAGTTTCAAAGACAAGATTTTTAATAAGCATCGGTAACTCTGTAATCTATATAAATATTATAAAGCTGAAAAGTTTGATCGTTAGAACGCGCTAATCTTAGGAACTACCAGTCCGTTAGTTGAGAAAGGTTCAAGGCTATTTAACATCACGTTACTACCAATAAGAGCAAAGGTGTATTGGAAAAAAATATGAAAACGGGTAAAAAATATTCAATGAAATTTTAGTGCCATGTGAACGAAGTCTTTGGTATAGCTAATACTATTATATGTCATAGAGAAAAAAAATATTGTTCATATAGCACTGTATTAACAGTATTTCTTACCTTTAAATATTAATTAATTTAAATATTATTTTTTATAAACATATAGTCAGATTGTAAGATGTTATATTATAACATCTTAGGTTACACACCTACCTAAATGTTATTTATACCATAAACTAGAAAAAGTTATAAAGTAGCGTTATATACTCTCTTCAGTGTTGACCCGTAAATTATTACTTGGTAGTGGCTATCTTGGAAGTCTTCTTTGGGAAAGCAAATGCAAATTGTGAATACACAGATATTCTTATCAATGCTTTGTACAGTATTCAGAAGCTTCCGCTTCGCATTTCAAAGTAAATACATTAATTAAATATGATTAAACTGATGAAAACGTTAGTAAGTTAACTAACTTTTCAATTATACTTACATCGACATATGTTGCACTGCTACGGGAAGAAAAATTGATCTTTTTTAATTGCCGCGGAAACGTCTGTGGATTTACGCAGAACAACTGTCTCCAGTTTTATAACAATACACTTACGTACGGATAAATAATAGGTATAAAAATATATATCCATTCTAATTCAAGTTCAGGCACAGAGTCAAACCGGTGTTGATATCAAATGGCTATTATAGGGTGGATCAATATATGAACGATTGCGATGACTGGAATTAATATCCCTCTCAGTAAATGCGCTAAAATCGATTGTAACTTCAAAGTACTTTTATCAAAATATGTACGTTTAAAAATAAACCAGATTGAGCTTTGACAGCTTCACCAAACTTTTTGGGGTGAATGCTAAGAGCACTCAGCCCCGAGGCTGCGGGCACAAGGGTACCAGAATAGCCGAACCTCGGCTTGGGCTACTGCCACAAAACGAATAAAGATTCGCGATCCTTACTAAACAACAGGTCCTAATCCACTAAGTTTAGTGGTCCTTACAATGATATCGGACAAGCCACGCAAGGGCTGCGGGGTAGTCCCATACAGAACCGTGTACTTAATGTGTGGGTGTGCACGAATGATATGCGGTGTGATGTTGTACTCTCAGTGATGTAGTGTGTCACTGTATCGCGCGAGCAGAGTCACTTGAAGGTTCCTATCTGGAGGATCGATCCTAGGCTCAAGCATCTGCGGAGGGAGACCGCAGCGAGTATGTGGGAACGAAATTAACCACTCGGCCTCGGCGGCGAGGGCGGCGGTTACGCGGGAGTGTGCGCGGACACGTGCGAATGATGGGGACGTCAGGGAGGAGCGCGTTTAATATTGTTATTTTGTAGACGGGATCGGTGAAGCAGTTACGTGGCCGACGCGCAAAGCGTTTGGTGTACAAATTGGGAGTGTAGCTAACTACGTGTACTGTTTGGGGTTGGGGTGAACTTCGGCCTTTTCGAAAAATTACTTTGTGAAGTCTTTAATATATGCATATATGGACGCAAGGTCCATATCTTTATGTACATCTACATTATGGACGTAGGGTGGGTCTTGGACGACTATATGCATTAAGTTTTGCAAAACTTGTAGTTTGCGAAAGGTGATGCGGGAAGCGTGAGCTAATATTGGGCAACTGTAAGTAAGTATGGGATGGATACTTACTTTGTATATTGTGAGCTTATGTCTAAGGGGCATTTTGCTCTTAGATAGATTAGATTTAGGTTAGATTGCGTAGAAGAGCCATATGCGTGGAGGCATTTTCTGTACGTAATCTATATGTTCGTTGAAGGTTAGGCGCCTATCTAAAACTACACCAAGACATTTAGTTTGATTAGCTCAGGGGATATTGACACCGAAAAGGTATAATGTTTTTCTTATATTCCTCCTCGCGTGAGGATCGAACATGATAGCTGCAGTTTTGTCTGTGTTTATTCCTATGCTCCATTTGAGGCACAAGGACTCAAACGTAGAGACGGCTCTTTGGACGCGGTAGTATATATGAATCCTATTCCTGCCCGAGCTGAAGATGACTGTGCCGTTTGCGCTGGAGCCTACTGCGACGTTGGAGAATTCGGGAATCTCACTAACGAACAAGTTGAACAGACAAGGCGCTAGCCTTGCGGGACTCCTGAGCGTATTGGGTGAGGCGAGGATAGGGTTCCGTTTGCTTTGGTGCTAAATAACAGTGCACTGAAAGTAAATGCCATATGATATCATATCGCCACAAATTATATATCAACTTTTAATATCAACCATCGCCTGAAACATCGACTGAGAGCAATGTTAACATAATATATTGCCTTGCTTAATGCGTTGCAAAACAAAGTATGTATATACTTCCTATGTCATTCGCATTTACTTCATTATAATATGAAAATACATTATTATGATAAAATAAAAATATTGCTTTGACAATTGGTATTTTCATAATCATAGATTATACGAAAAAACTCATAAGTTAAATTTCCTTCATACTTTCGATCATTACATTTGAAATTTAATGAGTTTTGAGCAAGGTACTCCAAGGTTTAAGACTTCCAAAATATAGCAGTAGGTAGCTAGGCGTATTTAAAAATTAACTTATTGACAATGATTTCCAACACATATAATTTATTTCTTTTTTTTCCATATTTCCAATCCAATTCTATCAATTAGAAAATTCAACTTATAGACAAAATCCGTTAGTGTAAATCCCTACGAGCCAGATATAAAATAGAGTAAAAAATTAATATACTTAAATGAAAAATAAATCTTATGCAGGATACACAAGGGCAATTTTCGAAGTGCGCTGTTGCTTACTGCTGTCATTCTCGTTATTATAGGCAATGCACTGCAATATGTAAGCTTTAAGTCAAGGTCGGATCGACCGAAATATAGCCTACCTTCTACCCCGCTCTCGGTAGATGTTTGAGTAAATAGTACATGTTTAGATTGCTCGGTCAATGCGAGGCGATGTATTGCTCGCTTGGTTAATATTAACTTTGTTATATCAACCGCGGTGCATAGCCATGTCTACAATATAAATTTATTGCCTCTCACCTTAACAATACGCTCACATAATATTACATCAAAGCCCGTTAGTTGCATGTTCTGCAATCATGCACTCTTGAACAAACTTTTCTGTAATAAGGAAACCAATTATGAATCCTTATATAGATTTAATATAAAATAAACAAGACGATTCTATAATTAGATTTGTTTTTAGAAGAGAACGTATATATCAGATAAGAAAATGTGCTTCTCTTCAGGGATAAGTTTAGTCCGCATCACGGGACGTGAGTTCGAATCCAACCATCTACAATGAGCTTGAGCTTCCGGTGAAGGAAAACATCGTAAGAAAACCATAGCATGGTGGTAGGGCTTTTTCTAATACCCGCCTGGCTAGCTACCACCCTCAAGTTGAAAATCTGCCGCCAAATACCATTACGTGAGTTCCGGCAGTTGCACTTGAGAGCCAGTCCCTTCAATAAAGGCCGGCAACGCACCTGCAATTCCCGTGATGTTGTGGGTATCCATGGGCGGTAGTGATCACTTACAATCAGGTGACACGCTTGCTCGTTTGCCCCCAACTACAGAAACAAAAAAACTGAAATGGAATATATTCCCAACTTGTGTCCCTCCGACGGTTCTGACCTGATTGAAGAAAAATTAGAAAAAAATATTTTATGACAAAAGCAGAACCGGCTTCAAAATACGTAAGAATCCTAATATAAAGGAAAAAATAACTAAATTATTAGATAAGTTCAAAAAACCAAAATCTACGAAGACTATTTACTTATTGTCTTAGTTTACTTAATAATCCATTTGAAGTCGGTGAAATCGGCTGATAGGAAATGAACCCACCCACTATCTTTGAATGAATACCACTCTTAGAATTACAATATTTTCTTCAATTTTGTATGAGAACACCTTCAAGTACTATTAATAGAAATAAAACAACAATAATTGAAATCGGTTTAAGATCGACAAATATCAATGACGTAGATGAGAAGTGGGTGAAAATCAAATAGGCGGTATTCATCCTTGAAGTCTGTAAAAAAATATACTTTATTAAGTCCAGACCCAAATCTCAACTTTTCAAGATTTCCGTGTGGTGTTTAATAGAAGTGTTAGTTAACGCTCCTAGTTGTCTACGGCATTATCTACTTTTTATACATTAGTAGCTGACCTGGCAGACCTTGTTCTGACTTTACGAGTAGTCAATCATATCGACTACAGCGAAATCTATCGCGTTACTATCATTTATCGAGATAATAGTATCCTATCTCTGAAGTTGGATCAAACTGCACAGAGTGTGCAAAATTCGATTAAAATCAGTTCAGTAGTTTAGGAGTTCACCGCGAACAAACAACGTGACTCGAAATTTATATACATAAAGATTTCATTCAAATAGAATTTATAAAAATATAAAGTTACTTGTCATATATATATATATTCTACTTTGTATTTACGTTTCGGTTAACTATGGTATTCATTTAACTAGACGTATAAATGTACTGAAATCATTTTTGGCAAATCTATTATTTTTAAGTTTTCTTTTTCTTATATATAACCAATAATGCTGTTGAGTTCTTTGAATAAATAAATTTAAATTTATTTGTCATCAGATTATTTTATGTCTGACCGAAGGCCTCTGTGTCCCTCTGATCCACTGTAAGACAGGTGGAGATGAACTTATGGTTCATTTATATAGACATTACGAAGAAGCGCCGCGCAGATTAAAACAAAATACAAATTACTATTTACTCGATCAGCTGTGTGTACAAGTAATGAAATATCAATAACAAATTGAAGAAGCCATGAATTTTGTTTAACAATAACTGAAATAGACAGTCATATAAAAATTATATCGAAGAACCGAGGTTGCGATTTAAAGATACCCCAATGCCTAAGTTCTACTTAGCGTACATAACATACAAAATATAGAATAAAGTCGTTCCAAATAACGACCACACATATGACGTTCTTAGTTTCACCCACGCCATACTCACGACTACTCATGGGCGGGTGGACACCCATACTCTATTTCAATTGAGTATTGATGGGGAATCTCGTAAACGAGTGCAATGTTGCCAACGTAACTTCTCCCGGACTATGTTTCCTGGACGTACAAAAAGCGATGATATCTCAGTTGGTCATGTGTACGGACGCCGCATCAATGGACGGGAGTTTGAATCCCTGCAATAAGCTTGAGCTTTCGGTGAAGATACACATCGTGATGAAATCATAGCATGTTGGTACGGTTTTTTCTAATGCCTGTCTAGTTAGCTACCACCCTCAAGTTGAAAATCTGCTGCCAAATATCTACAGGTGTGTACCGGCAGTTGCACTTGAGAGCCGATTCTTCCACTGGTCTTAGCGTGTTTGCCGATTTGGGCCACATCGTCATTTAACTACAAGTAAGATTGTGGCCGTGACGCTAAACCTATAAACTATTGAAATAAGTTGTAAGTAAGTCAAATTATGTAAAAAAACCGTTTTAATAAGAAATACATAAATTAATAATATACGTCATCGGAGTACATACTAAAAACTGACATGGTTCAATATTAAAATAATAAAGGACAAAAGGAACACGGGTAATATGCATCGGTAGCAAAATGTCAAGGTAATAAAGTAAACTGAAACTCCTCCCACCCCCGACTCTAGCTCCGGGTGGGTGGAAATCTAGGCTAATGCTCAATGCGCATGTCCTGAACTACAAACGCGGTCCTTGAATTTCCCGGGGATCTATATATGGTCCATTAGCTCAGAGGGTTAGAGCGTCGTGCTAATAACGCGAAGGTCGCGGGTTCGAGCCCCGCATGGACCAAGTATTTTTTAATTATATATATTGAATATACTTATTATTTAACTCAATATTTGAAAAGCCGGGTAACAATTAAATGAACGTTATCTTCATTGGTTTTGTGATTATTGACAGACTGAAGGTAAAGTGGAAATGTAGGAAAAGAGGAAGTAATTTAGAGGAAATTAGTAACAATAAAAAATCAACGTTACGTGTAAATTGGAGTGGAGTTAAAATATGTATTTGACTTAGTTCAACGGGCAGTTTAAATCACTTAAAAAGAAATAAAAAGGCACATCTTTGACTTGTTAAGTAAATAAAAGTGGTTTATAAACAACTAGCCAAGTGTCCCGCGACTTAATTAGTGTTAATCTTGTTAATCATTAACAGGTCGATCGTAATATCATAAAAGGAATATCCATGGCAAATTTCAAGTCAGGGGCTTTATTTTTATTAATAACACATCATGCTAAATTTCAAGGTGAATATTTTTTTCTTCCCCATACAAACTCTGTCACATCCGTTTAGGGGCTATATTTCGAAAAATCGTTTCTTGCCTGTATTATCCGTGTTGCGTGTTAATGTGTCAGTCAAACAACGTGTTTCTATATAGAAGGTAATTGACTGGCATATTAGTGTATTTACTTCTAAATATACTAACTAATACACAAGTATAAAAACGACATTCAAATGTTAAATATACAGCTTGATTCTGTCTTCCCTCGAACGAATGTCAACAGTCATAGGAGATACTTAAAACTTAAATAATGGATAAATAAATTGCATGAAAGTAGGAACAAGACATTTTTTTTATAGTTTATCGGCTTAGCGTTATGTCCATAATATTATCTGATGTTAAGTGATGATACGGCACAGGATGGTAGACATGCTAAGCCTAGTGGAGAGTCTGACTCTCAAGTTTAACTGCCGGAACACACGTATTGGTATTTGGCAGCAGATTTCCAAATTGAGCGTGGCAGCTATCCAGGCGAGCATTAGAGAAAGCCACAGACACAGCTTTAACTGCCAATCCCTAACATGCAGTTTTTAAATTATCGAACTTCAATTCAGGTAAATCTATTAAATTTAAATAAATCTGGCAATATTTCTTCAGATTACATGTATACCTGAAAAAGTATAAGTTTGTATAGGATTTATGTTTTTCACAATTATGTAAGTTCACCAACATTGTATGTCATATAATTTCAACATAGAGCACATGTGAAGTATAAAAAATTAACTAGGAACATGTATTCTAAGTTGTCACAAAAACTCTGACTATTGTTAATAAAGGAATCGACATCTTGCTAGAAGTAGATTTGAAGATTACATTTCAGACACAGTTTTTTTGCATCCTCCAAATCGTTATTGCAAATGGTGTATAGTGAGTTCATGGTTAAAATTTTGTTCTGCCAACAGAAACCAACCATATTGTTTATTGGATATTTCCAAATTGAGATTTCATCAAATTATTATTATCATTTTAAATTTCTCTGTTTCCGATTGCTAAAAATATTTTATTTCCTCTGAATAATTCGGGTTAATAATTCACATGTCTTGTGGCAATTTTAATGAGGTCATTTTTCCGGTTATAATGTAAACTGTGATATTGTGTGTACACACCTAGGGCTGCCACCCACATAAAACTTTTCACTTCAATGACTAATCCCATATACAAAGATCTTTGTACTTTTATTTTCGGTTTTCGAAATGAACTCCATAATTCAATTAAAAATATTTTTGACGCTACTGAAATAAAACAGTTTTATTTTTCAAATCTTATTCAGACTAGTGACTGCTGAGCAAATTTTCTCAATATGAATCTCAGTTTGTCCGTTTGTTTGTAACATTTTCACCCCTTAACTGCTCAACCGAATATGACATACTAAAAAAAAGACTCTCCTTAAAGTATAGAATAATAACTTTCAATGTGACGAGGAGTACTGTAAAGTGACTATTTTTTTACCACCATGGTTTAATCACGAAGTTTTCCTTCACCGAAAACGCAAGCTCATTGCAGGGATTCGAACTAATGTATATTGACGGGGGGTTCTTATGCACTACCAACTGATTACATCATTCAATTATTGTAAAGAAATTAAAATTAAAATCTTTATTATGCTCACAATGTTTTTCCATAATCAATTATTGGCCCGCTAATTCATCGAAGTAAACGCGAAATGGACTCAGCACATGTCTAAAATAGACAACGCCGGTCGGAAATATAATAGTCTTCTTATAAGTAACTATATATTGAGCTAGACGTCACCTCGAAGAAGCCTGTTAATTAATTGAATCACAGACTTCCCGATACGGAACCCCAATAGCATAAAGGAACAGGAGTAAAAGGAACTGCTTGGAAAGTGCAAGAGGTTGCAACGATTTTGAATACAAATAATTCTTATCCGAACCTTCGTTATAATCTTGACTTTGAAATTCAAATATATTATTAAAACACAAGGTCATTAAGTCGAATTCGAATTTTGTAGATAAGCCTCACATAGAATTAACATATGTAACTATATTAAGTATACACTGTAACTATATACTAATATAAAGTAATATATAAGTATAAATTGTGAATGTGATCTTTGATAATCATTTTCGATTATTCATTTTCAAGATTCCTAAAAGTTGGGATACACAGTTTTTTTTAGAAGTTCGATATCCAAATCTATTTAAATAGAGATGCAAATGAATCGCTGGGCTGAGTGTGTTTTCTTAAATAAGTACATTTACAGTTGTGTTCGCGACTCCGTTTACGCGGTACTAAAATTTTATTCAATCATTTTCATTAAAAAAATGTTATATAGCCTATGTTACTCAGGGCTGATGTAGGATTTTAATGGTGAGGGTTTTTTTTAAATCGGTCCAGTAGTTCTTGAGTTTATTAGTTACAAATAAAAATACAGAATACAAATCTCTCTTTTTTATAATATTAGTATAGATATATAAACAAAATATACTATTAAGGGAAATTATATTGTAAGATCAGACCCGTGATTATATTGCAAAGGTTAAACTTACTTCATGCACCTGTTGATACATTTGCCTAATGGATATGTAGTTATTCGATGCATTCTAATTAGTTCACTGAAGCGTATTAACACTTGACACATGCTCGTCGGCGACAGTTACCACTCGTTAAACATATCGATTGGTACGTTAAAGGATTGTTGGTAAACTATTAATGTTTTCAGTACACATTTGATGTTTTAGGTAATGGTAATGACATATCTTTAGAATATATCATCCCTCTGATGGGCTTATTAAAAAAAAAGTACCTGGTCGATCAAGCTTACCTCGATATTTTATTTAATTGTGTTTTCTTGCCATGAATATATATAAATACATACGTGTAAACTAAATAATCAAATAAAAAAACTAGAATGCAATAAATTTTAAAAATTTAAAAAGTTTAAAAAACTGCCTTTTACTACGCGAACAGCTCTATAAGTGAATTCAAAAAGCAAGGATCTGTGTAAATACAAAAATTCATCCAAATTGTTAGACCCGTTTCTGAAATAGGCGAAATTTATAAACATATACATAAGAATTGCTTACTTAATAGTATTAGATAGATACATAGCAGAAGCGGTTAAAGCAGTTGCTTAGCCGCGTTGAAGTACTGTGGGTTCGAGTCCCGAACAAGACAATTATTTGTGTGACCCACAGATAATTATTCTCAGTATGATTGTTATTTTGTGTCCGTTAATTAAGACATATATATAGCCTATTCAGCCTACAGCCTAAAGCAGATGCAATCATAATTTAAAAAAAAACTGTAAGTATACCCAGTTTTTACATTTAATATTTTCGAAATTTGAAACGCTATTAGTTTTTATTTATTATGGATCGACATATAGGATACCTTTTTAATCGAATCCGGAAATCCGAATTTTTAATACGGCATACGGGATACAATTTCAAATTTCAAAATCGTCAGGCCAATTTTTTTTGTTCCTTTTTGTTTATCGTTACAGCCACAATTTCACTTAATGTTAAATGAAAAAGTGGCTCAAGATGGTGGACAGGCTATACCTAGTGGAGGGTATGGCTCCCAAATACAAATGCCCGAACACACCTATGAATATACAGCAGCAAATTTCAAATTTGAGGGTGGGGTGACTCATCAGGTAGGTATTAGAAAAAGCCCTACTACCACCATGCTACGGTTTCATCACGACTTTTACCTTCACCGGAAACTCAAGCTCATTAATTTTAACGCACGTCCATTAACGCGGCATCCGTGGACACTACCACTGAGCTATCATATCTCGGACATATATTTTTTTACAGATAAAATTCTTATATCATTCTTGGATGCGATAGGTGGCGCTAGAATAACAAATTATTAACTGTTGAATATGGTCGGGAAACGTCTGCCGCTGGCAGCTAACCACAACAAACTCACATAAGCTTCAGTAAACAAGCTACAAGTATTATTTGATTGAAATATATAGCAAAGAGTAGGAGTCCTACACGCGTTTTGAAGCTCAAGTGAATATTTTAATTACCTTTCCACGTATCGCTCGTGGTCCCATACACTCCAGCTACCACAGGGATTAAATATGATTCGTGCATATAACTTTCATATAATTAAACAATAGTTAACTTTTAGTGCAAAATACATATCACAAGTACGTATCAATCAAGCTGCAGAAAGAATATCGAACAATAAACTTATCAATTTTGTTAATCTGAAATACAATATTATAAAATGTATTTTACTATAAACTTTCCGTCTTACAAGGAGTAAGTACGGATTTTATTTCAAATCTTAACAATTATTAATATATATGAAACTGTTTTCTATTTCAATAATGATTTGTAATATAATATCTTAAGTTATATTTTGAAATAACAAGACGAGAAAATTATTACAGAACAAATATTATGGATGTTACGTTTATTTTATGTAGAGACTTTCTCTTTTAATCTATATTATAAAATTATGAAGAGGAAAAGTTTCTTTCTTTGTTTCAGCGCGCTAATCTTAGGAACTATCAGTCAGATTTCATAAATTATTTTTGTATTTCATAGAACAATACTTGAGAAAGGCTTTAGGCTATTTGATATCACGCTACCACCAACAAGAGCAAAGCTATATTGAAGAAATTTACATACACGGCCAAAAATTATTAAATAAATTTAAGTTGCACGCCAACTACGGCGCGGACACAGCTAGTATATAATCTTATATTTACTCGCTGTCGGGTGTGGTAAGAGCCATTTTCGGCAGCGAGAGTGTCTCGAATGAAGTGGCCTCCTTCTCTGAACATGTTATGTTACAGAAGGAGGCCGCGGAGAGAGCTCGTGAGGCAAATCCCCACGGACATCCTCTCCGCTGTAGACGAATAGGCGACCGGAGGGGCCGGTATGCCCGTGCTCTTCCGCCGCCTTAAGCCGGACTGAGGGCGGTGGGTCGGGGAACTCGTCTCCCATTGCACCAGCCTGGCTGACTGCAAGGGCATCCTGGCAGGCTGCCCAGATGGGGCCCGGCTAACCACCAGTCCGGGCAGGTCGCTGGGCTGACGCGGTGATTGCATGCACGATGCATTTCCTCACGTTAAAAATAAATATATATCACATGAGTTGTGCATTAAAACCAAGCAATTACATGCAAAATTATACCTATGTTATACAATATAGAAACAAATATATAAAGATAAAAATAATTTTATCATTACGTGACAGGTTCAAACAAAATTTTCCAGACATCTTTATTTATCCAATGTTACATATCTTTTGTAGATGCTACCTACACGAATGTCGGCAGCACGTTTTATTCAACGTGCATCCCTTTGAAACGAAAATATAAACGTTTTACGCATAAACTATAAATAACGTAAAGGTACTAGGTCTTATTAGGTATAACAGACAGCCGTGGGGCTTTAGTGGGTATTCCCGGCGCTTAGCGCTGGGTGAGTCCCACATACCTCTCTCAGTTCCTCCGGGCTGGGAAGGGGTGCATAAATACATTTCCACAAGTAAAAAAAAGCCGGGCCCCGTCCTTGCAGCCTGGCGAGCTGCCCTTTCAGACGGCCGGGCTGGTGCAATGAGAGGGGGGCCCCCCGACCCGACCCTCGCAGTCCGGTTTAGGGTAGCCGAAAAGCCACTAGCGTATCGGCACCCGGACGTCTGTATCGGAGAGGGCGCCCGCTGGGGTCAAACTCGCGGGCTCTTTCCGCGGTCTCCTTCTGCAAAATAACTATCTCGAAAAAGGAGACCATTGCGTTCCACGATTCCTCGCTGCTGAGCATGGCTTTCACCACGTCCGGCAGCGAGAGATCCGATCCTACCGCCGCTTGCAGAGTGCAGCGCGGCTCGGACCATGCAACACACTCGGCTAGAATATGCTGCGCAGTATCTTCCACCGCACTACACTGGCGGTACACGGCGGTCGGCTCCATGTTATAAAGGCGTTTTATAAACAAAAAAAATGGAAACAGATTTTTTACACCCAATTCATACAATACGACCATTGGGCGAATAGTAATTATACAAGTTCCTCATGTGGTGACCATTGTCTTGTGTAAGTGTCGGCTATGTGGACTGTCGCAAACTACCTTGTTCCTTACTATGGTTACCTCGCGACTAATATTCCCTGATAATAAGTAACGATGTGGCCTAAGATGTGGACAAGCTAATCTTAGTGGAGGAAATGGCTCTCAAGTGCAACTGTCGAACCACACCTATAAGTATTTGGCGACAGAAATTTTCAACTATGCAACCCTACCACCGCCTTGCTATGGTTTTTTACGATGTTTTCCCACACCGAAAGCTCAAGTTAATTTCAGTTGAATTCGAATTCACGTCCTTTGACGCGGCATCCGTACACGCTACCACTGAGCTATCAGCACGGTTGTATTTTTCGTAAATAAGGTTTTTTTTAATAAAGTTGATTACGTACACTTAGGATTATTTTACTTGAATAACTAGTTCATACGTTAGTGGAAATATATTTTTGTGATACACCATTCTGAATAAAAAAAATAACCGAACAAAGTTCTCTCACTCAGCTACTTTATTTAAGGACTTACTTATTTTATTTAAAAAATGTTGACATCACATGAAAAGGATTTTCGAACAATAGTAAAGAGATTACAGGTGATGTAACAATTACTATATTACTGAGGTGGTAGTACCGCGTACGACCCGTCTGATAATAAGCGGTTTAGCACAGGTGCTTAGGAGACTTTGTATTAAACGCAGATATAAAATATAAACCACTAGGATACACTATTGTTGAGGGTTCTATAAGGCAAGTCGTCTCAAGGGGAGAGATATTGTACAGTAAAATTTATATCAAATAAACATGGCATTGTTATAATAAGTGCGAAAGTATATACCTTATAGTATTTACGTAAGTTATACGTCTTTATTTTATTTATGTTATGTTATAAGTTTTTATTAAGTATATACGCAGTATATATAACCTTAAGCACACAGCAGGGTGAAGTTATACTATATCACAGAGATTTAGGTGTTACAAGATTTGACTTACAAAAACTTTCATTCATCAAACGGAATTTTATTTAATTAACTTTGGTTCGTGTTCCGATTCTAAATATGTGTCTTTAATTTATACTACAATAAGACTAATCTTTGAAATGGTAGAATGATTTAGAGTTCAGTTAGATTTATTTGATTTACATTTAGCAATTAATATGCTAATGCATATTACTGCGTATTTATGAAGTCAATCGCCTAGAACTAACCATGTTGTAGTTTAGAATGACACGCTGTTAATAAATTCATAACTCGGAGGTAAGATGAAAACCATTATGCAAAGCATTATGCAGTGATTTCATATAAACTAGCGCCGGTATTTAAACTTAAAGTTAAGTCGATCAAGTGATGTAAGAGTAACTGATAATATTTGTTATTGTTTTTGCAAAATTAAAACTACATTCATCTTTCAGGGATTACTTTTTAAAGTAATTGTTCAACGTGATGATAGCTCAGTGGTAGTGTGTAAGGATTTCGCGTCAAGGGACGTGAGTTCGAATCCACCCACAACGAGCTTGAGCTTTCCGTGAAGGAAAACATTGTAAGGAAACCATAACTTGGTGTCAGCTCTTTTCCTAATACCCGCCTGGCTAGCTACCGCCTTCAATTTAAAAATCTGCCCTCAAATACCAATAGGTGTGTTCCGGTAGTTGCATTTGAGAGCCAGTTCCTCTACAAGTTTAGCGTGTCTATCAACTTGGGCCGTATGGTCACTTAGGATAAGGCCAGATTATGGCCAAAACGCTAAAACCTTAAGTGTGGTTTGATTACAGCAAGGGGTATTTTGTAGGTGTGCATCTTTTGTTCTGAAATAACTTAGTGAGTCTACACACATTGAATTTTATAGTGTATATCGACCCCGATCCTTGAAATGTTTTCATGTTGTTTTCATGGATAGAAAGCTGGATTTCATCTAATAGTTATAAGTTGCTATTAATTTTCATACTATAGTAATTAATTCATGCAAACAAAAAATTTAGAGCGAAAAATTGAAATTGTTATTTTCTGTAGAAATTGTAATGGTTTTTTAGTGGTTCCATAGTTGCATGAAAAGAACATCCGTCAGGAAGGTACTCATAGCAGTGAGTCTAATTCCCACTTTACTGGCGAGTAATGCTTTTCAAAAGTGGACGAACGTATTTATTAAAACACGACTTCGGCCGACACGAAGTAAAAAGTGTTGGTTGTATTTTTATTTACTTCATTCAAAATAGTACAAGACGCCAGGCACAGTTGACTTTAATGTAAAATGCAGAATAACTAATTCAAAAGTCTGTTACTATTAGGGCGGAAGCGTAATTATATACTTTATAGGTTTAGCATTATGGCTACAATCTTATCAGTTGTTGAGTGACGATATATTCCAAGATGATGGGCATGCTAAGCCTAGTGGAGAAATTAACTCTCAAAGTGCAACTGCCGGAACATACCTATTGGTATTTGGTGGTAGATATTTGACATGAGAGGGGTAGCTAGCCAGGCGGGCATAAGAAAAAGGCCTACCGCCATGTTATGGTATCCTCTCATCAAAAAGTACTATACTATTGAAGTTTAATAGACAAGTCCACAGAAAGAGGGAGACAAACGATGTAGTGGTATATATATGTAGTAGTATAATGTAGCTCATAGTGGTAGAAAACTACTATTTTACAGTTATTACAAATAGACGATAATACTTGTACCGAATAAACTTGAATAAACTTTCCCATACATTTTCCGTATTTTTTGTAACCCTTGTATTGACGTCAAGCAAAAATTTCATAACCAATATTACGTATTTGAATTCACTTTTTTTTAACTTAATGTTTTATTTTTTATTTTGCTAAACATGTATTTATCCATGCTCCTACAATACGCAATGCGAAAACTGTTAAATCAATTCGGATATAGTTTTTCCACGTCTATATAAAACATAGTTTGCCTTATTGTGGAAGATTCTCAACGCAAAAAAGTCTTGCTTTATAAAAGACATCAGGATGCCTTTTGTATTATATTGTTAAAACTTGAGAGTGCTGAAGACCTTTTCTTTACTAGGTTTTTTATTCACTTAAAACCTTCGTTGGGAACTAAGTAGGCAGCTTTAGCAGCCTCGGAGTCAATAACGTATAAAATAAAATTGAATATAGTTTTCAGACTTTAAAATCATAGGGGCAAGGCTATAGCCAGTCATCTATAAATAATTACGCTTTTCTCAATACAAGTTAAGCAGTAAGACTTAAATTTATATTAACAAAAATAAATGTATATTTATATTATTAAGTGGAAAACTTTGTTTCTTTGGAGGCGTTTTTCTTAAGAACTATCAGTCGGATATCAAAGAAATCTATACACATTTTACCGCAGTTATGGAAGAAGACGTTAGGCTATTTAATATCACGCTTCCACTAATAGGAGATAAAATTGTATTGAAAAAAAGTTACAAAAACGGCAAATGAAGTCGCGGACACAACTAGTAAATGATACTCCGTAGGTAACGCAATCGAGATACGTGGTATCAAAGTAACAGTTGAATGTATTGTTGGCCTAATAGTTAAAGCAGATGCAAAAAGTGTTGTGGGTTCGAATCCCATACGGTACAATTAGTTGTGTGATCCCACAAATACTTATTCTGATTACGGTTGCCACTTTGTGTCCGTAATTGTGCGTATAAAGTCGTTAACAGTTGACATTGGCGAAATTGCCTACACGGCGAATGCTGTAATAAAAATAAGTAGCCGATATATATTAAAAAAAGGCCATCGCTGCAAGTTTTCCGGCGCCGGGATTATCTAATTTCATCCATAACAAAGCAAAAGTTGTCATCAAGTTGGCGTTAACACCATCCGTATAGTAGTTGTGGTCCAGTCGATTATAGATTTTTTTGCCAGAGACCAGAACCTGCCATGGCCCAGTATAATCTAAAGTTCTGGATATCTCTGTTCTAGTTAAAACACTCATTTTCTAGTTAGAACATTCAGATCTCGGTGGATCAGCTAGATTCGAATCTCTCTTTCTTTTTAGTAGCCAGTAGTCGGTGACACCGACAGCTAGGTTTGCACATGCACAATCCTATCGCGCCATTGCGGCACAGTACAATCGTTCCCTCAATTTTAGTTAGTACCGCGTTCGACTCTCCTTCGCGTCCCGGCAACAGCCCAAGCCGAGGTTCGGTCACTGGTGACACCCTTGCGCGAGTTGCCCCTCGAACTGAGCGCCCTACGCGCTCGCCCATAAAGTCTGGTGAAACTGTAAAAGCCTTTTAGACTAACAGTATAGGTCCTTTCAAAAAAGAAAAGAGACCAGAAACGAACATTGCTTCCAGTCCCTGCCGGGAGTTGCAAGGCCTTCACCGACACGAGAAGCCCTCTTGACGTCATCACGTAATAGTTCACGCATGCGTACAAGCCAAGGCCCTGCACCATAGCTGCCAGGCTATATATATATACACTAGCTTTTTTTTCGTGTCTCTTACAAAAATATATTAGTTTAAGAGGCTCTGCCGAAGCGCTGCTCAAAAATAGATTTATATATATAATATATGTAGACAAAACCGTTTGAAATATATTTTTATGCTAAGTCTGTCATCGGATTCTTGTTTAATGTCTATTGAAGAGCATTCGTTATATTCGTTAAATTTTATAATGACTATACTCGAATTATAACCACACAGTGAATATTAGTATTTAAAAATTCCCCGTCTTTGTTCAATTAATATAGCCGTAATTTTGTATAAGAGTTTTACCTCTCCTTATTTACTCTTTTGGTCCTTGAAGAAATCTATACATTTGTTAACGTTGTTCAATAACTTAGCATTGGACATTGTGACCTAACGTTTTGCATTCGTAACTCCAAGCGATACCGAAGAATGTAATATCCAGTTTCAATTGTGACTGTTATTTACATACCTATATAATCATATGGAATTGCTTCACATTTTCGTATTGCATTCTGGTAGAGTTAACATCGTTCACATTTCACAATCAACCGATCATCATAAAATATTGCATATGCGTTAAAAGTACCTGGCATTAAAAAAACCCGTAATTACAGATACAAATGTAGCCGCGGCAAAAAAAGCTAAAAATGAATAAATAGTGATAAAATCAGTAACGGCGTCAGATAATCAAGTGTAATAGTTCAGGTCAAATTCGTCTCTAAATATGTGTCGAATCAATAAACACGTTCAAATTTGAAGACGATGGATACCTGAAATAATAACTTAAACTGAAAATATAGAAAAGTAAACGAAAACTGAAATAAAAATATATATTTTTTCTGTTTTTCTTTATTTCATTATCAATTAATTAATAGAAATTTATGAATTAAAATTATTTTGTAAAAATTGGTAGATTTTTCTTCTAAACACATGTTCGATAAAAAAAATATTTTAGAAATATTTGCTTGATTGCTGTGAATTATTATTTATTTTACATTCAGTTTTAAAATGTTTTTACACAAAAAAGTTTAAGTGTATTGTTATATTAATTAATGAAATATTACATTTTTCAAATTATTTTTAAACGTATTACAATTTTTTTTTAACGTTGCTGGACAGGAGAGAGTGTTTATATAATCTGCGAGTCATGAAAAGCCTTGCAATGAAACCTTAATATTTTGTAATCATGTAATATTATTTGCTAGTCTCAATTGGCACTTAACGATTATTGTAGCCTAATTGCTTTCAGTCAGAATCAGCTGAGAATATTAGCCAAAAATGATGTATTCTTAAAATGTTTAAAGCGATGACAGCTATGATGGTAGTCTGTATGGACGTCGCGTCAAGGATCGGAGGTTCGAATCCACCTGCAATGAGCTTGAGCTTTCGGCGAAGGAAAACATCGTGATAAAACCATAGTATGGTGGTGGGGTTATTTCTAATGCCCGTCTGGTTAGCTACCACCCTTAAGTTGAAAAACTGCCGCCAAAAACCTATAAGTGTGTTCCGGCAGTTGCAATTGAGAGCCAGTCCCTGTACATGTTTAGCGAGTCTACCAACATGGGCCGTATCGTCACTTAAGATCAGGTGAGATTGTGTCCACATCGCTAAATCCATAATATACCATCAACGTCATCACAATAGAGATAAGGATTGTTAATTATTCTCTTTAAAACCCAGTGTTGAATTTTAAGGGCTCACTAACTATATTCTTAAGAATTATCTATTCGATACCATTAACATAACCAATTATCCACTGGTCTAAATTACTCTTAATAAACAATTTCAAAATAATATTCTGATATTCATAATTGATTTATTCCATAAAACACTCAGATAGTGTTACATTCAGTATAGTGACTCACTTCAGCTTTTCGAGATTAATCGGTGATCTAGATATTCATTTTCTAAGTCGCTATTTATTATCCTTTGAATACTGATACAACGATTAGTACATCTTACGTCATAATTTGCTTTCGTCGTCGGTTTTATCAACGTCAGATAATTTCGTCTTTACAATTATGTATACCTAGAGACCAATCTACCTTTATATTGTATTCATTTAATATGGAAAAATATATTTATTCTCTCTTATATAGAATTTTTATAGTATCTATAAATTAAACAATTTTTTGTTCATGATTTAAATATTATTTTAATTTTTACATTTAAGCAGAAAATACTTTTATGACCCCTTTGACTTAGAAGGATAACTTTTTATATAGGAAATAGAAGCTGTTTAAGACTTTATCACATCTCACATTTTGCTTACGCACAAAGTGAATACAAAATTATGGACTTGTAACTAGTAAATTAGACATTCATTGTCTGCTATATCGGTACTTCAACAAGATCAACCTCTTAGAGGGTAAGCAGATTGTCGCCGTTATGTTATCACTCTGCATCTCTGTTTCACGCCAAACGTGAAATGTAACAATTCATATAAAATGTATATCATTATATACATACATATAACTTGAACAAATCAATTATTTCTCTCAAGTTTCCCATCTTGTAACTTGAAAATTGATAATTCTCGTCAGTTATATTTCAAAGATTATTATTATTGCTTAGTGATATTTATGTTCAAAATTTAAGCCAATGTGAGTTTAAAGTGAAAGTTTATTAAAGAATATAACATAATAAAATACCTATAATAAGCAATATAGGAAATTTATTAAGACGCAATGATAAGATCGAAAAGTTTTCTATAGTTAGCAACTTGCCAGAATCATCTCGATCGTCGAATGGTTCCTACAATCCGAGTGATCGTATCGATTTAAGACTTTATTTGATTAATATTTTAAGTATTCTTTGATAATTTAGTAATTTAATAATTAAACTAAGACGTCTTTTGCCGTATAAACTAATTTTTGCGATGCGAATGTACTGTGCGCAGTAAGGTAGCTTGATCAAAGTTTCTAAAATTATTATTATTTAGTTACATTTTCACTGTTTCTTTAAATTGTTTTTATCACACTTTGAAAACACATATATTTTTATATTTTTATTTTTTTTACACTTAATGTATTTTTTTAAAATTAAAAGAACAAAATAAATAAAATATAATAAAACTATTTAAAATATTAAAAAATACTATTAGTAGATTTTTGAAGAATAATATTTTATTATGTTTTACTAAATATTCAATTTTTCCAAACAGAATTGAAAATTGAAATTGCTAAATGTTATTTGCTCGCACTTAATGTATTTAATACGTTGTATGATAAATACCATATATTATTAATACAATTTACTAGATCAAATATAACAAATACATTTTACTCGTAATTATATTGTATTTATTAAAAATATGAAGTAAATTTGTTTTTTATTTTTGTTGGAAGAGCAAACCGAAACTTAGTTCGTAAAGTTTGTAAGCTTGAAATACGTGGAAAATTGTTCTTTAAAGCTCCGCTTAAGGCAAAATATTTATATATCTCGTTTATTAAAATAGTCCAGTCGTTTATTAAAACAAAAAAATATTTTATATAAACTGATTTATTAAAAAAAATTATAAAAATTAAATTAAAAAACTGATAAAAACAATGAATATTCACTTTCCTAAAAATAAGTGACTACTTACCAAGAACTAGGAGACTTTTCTTATCGTAGAACCGGACTCATTACTTTTATTTGACTTAGCACTCGATTTTTGCTGCTCTACGCAACATGCATCCTCCCGGGATAGCGACGCGCGAACGAATGCAACAAGTGGTCTAGACCAGAGCCTCGTTCCCGGCTACGAAGGCTGAACTGTCGGGAAACCTGTGTTACCAGTTAATGATTTTCCGTTCAACCTACGCAGTATTTTCCGGATAGTATTCTATCGTTTAACTATATTATATTTGTTATATGAACGAAAATATATATGAAATTGAAATGATATTTGTAATGTTCGCTAGCTTCTTTCGATGAATTATTTATTTACCTTATTCTTTGTTTCACTAAAATGTTAGGCTAATATGAAGCTAATTTGAATATTTTATGATCACCTTGATTAATCTAAGTATAGAGTTATGATCACTTGATGTCATTATTATAATATACAATTTAATTGTAAATGTTTGTTTTTTACACATAATAAAATGTTTTCTTTGTATTGTAGTCATGGAAAATTTACCATGCATATGAGGCTATGAGCATAAAAGGTGGACTTATGTAGCCGATTAAAAAAAAAAAAATTACATTCTATGAACCCTTCACATCTTTTTTACCGCTAATAAAACAAAGGATTAGTATTTTTCTGCATTCTATTATCTTTCGTATATAAGAACATAAATTGTTATATGTTTTATGGGATGTTTGATTATTGGTTTTTGGTATTAAAGAAAATATCAGTAAAATAAACTTTGTGTGAAACTTTTAACTTCATCATCCAATTTGATTGATAAAGTCAACATTAACACGAGCGAAGTGGAAGGTAAAGGTTAGTTCTAACTAAGGGATATTATATCGATGCTAAGAAAGCCATAGAAGGCCTGACGATATAGCTAACCAGCAACGACAAAATAAGACTTTGGTTTCTTTAAAATTTTGTCCGTACGACCACTTTTACGCGGAACTCCTGGATACATATGAATGAAATTTAATGCAAAGTGATGAAATATGATAAATGATATTGTGGAACAATAATAAGGATTTTTAAAGGGATGTTTCTGAATTAGAGGATAAAAGTCTTTCCAACTTTAGTACCTTTTCTCATCGTATGAAAGAAATATACACAGTTCACATTTGAATTTGGTGCATAACGACAAAGAGTGTTCACGCAACCAGAAGTATTTAGATTATTTTTTGGTAGTTTTCTGTATGAAATTAACTGTATGAATACCTCAAGTTACAGTTACGTTAATCTATTGTCCTTTCCAAGTCATATTACTGTGATGCTATTTATGGACCGTGTCTTTTAGCTCGTGCCCCATAAATAATTTCGCGTTTAGGAGAGGCTCTGCGTGGTTTTGCGTAATATCAAGCTAGAAAGATGCACGTTTTTTAATCACTTAAAAATTGTTAAAAGAATGGAAAATGTATTTAGCAAGTGTATTTTGTTTAATATATTAAATCACCCGATAGTTAACTTCATAATCAATTTATCTAGGTTTTTCTTTAACGTAGCGGAAATGTTACGACGCATTCCGTCCCAGCCCGTGGGAGTACTCATCAAAACCTCACTCTAATGTGTCGCTTTCCTGGGGCGACGCGGGTTCGAACTGTAATCAGCGTATCGTCCGCGGACTGGCCCTGCCTAATGGTAAACCAGGTCTCCTGGTAAGCAGCCTAGCGAGCTACCTTCTCGATCGGTGGGACTGCTGCAATGAGAGGCGGATCCCCTGACCCACCCTTCTCAGTCAGGTTTACGACGTCGGAAGGGCGCGAACGTATAGGCCCCTCCTGCCACCCGGCCGACATTGACGGAGAGAGTGAGAACGAGGATCTGCCTCGCTGTCACTCTCCGCTGTCTCCTATTGCGAGATAACTGCCTCGTAAAATGAAACTATATCGTTTTACGACCCTTTGGTGCCAAACATGGCTCTCACCATATCCGGTAGCAAGAGATCCGTTCCTCCACCGCTTACATAGCGAGACGCGACTTGGACTACGCAACTTAATTTCAGAACAAAATTGAAAATCTCTTTATTATTATTTCAATATATATTTATATAAAATATGTATATTTATATTATATTCCATGTTTTATGTTTTCATAACGGACTAAAAAGTATAAAATAAAAGATTCGAAACGAAAAATACATGCAATACATAACAATCAACATGCGCCCCATGTCTTTCAGTCTTATTCTACGTAATTACTAAACGGTCTATTAACACTCTCGAATAAAGTGTAATGAAAATATTATTTGTTTCATGGAAACACATATTTATTGGTCTATATAATGAGAATTCACACACAAGATTTTATGTTTTATTATAGTTTTGATATCATACTATTAATTTTATTATTTTAAGCATAGAGTTCTATTATTTGTCAATTTTGGAGTTTAGGCTATTCCTGACATACGATAATTTTTAAAATGTTATTGTATTTCCGATACTCACAATGCTTAGACACTTGCTTATCGTAACAACAGCTTTATTCTATTAGGACTCCTGCTATTACTAACCACCAAAATCAGTCGAGGTAAAACCTCCTATAGCATAGTATCTTGGAATGGACCGAACTGTCCCTACGACCACCAAAGCCATATGGGTAGGACGAGTGCATCCAAGCAGTGATATCACTACCTGTTCAGAATCGCTAGATTAGCAAGTGTTTGTGAGATGTAGTAAGAATATTATGTTAACTATTTTAATAGATTATCTATTTCTGCAGATCATCACATAGCACATATGAGCGCCTAAAGCAACTGCGATAGAACTAAAATTATTAGATAAAGTATACGAACGCAGAACCAAGATATCCAAATATATGTAAATATTTCATTGCTATCAGTTGTATTTTAAATTCACTCTAACAAAATTGAAGCGATGATAGCTTAGTTGGTAGTGTGTACGGATTCCGCGTCAATGGACGTTAGTTCAAATTCATCTACAATGAGCTTGAGCTTTTGATGAAGGAAAACATCGTGATGCAACCACATCATGGTGGTAGATCTTTTTATAATATCTGCCTCGCTATCAACTCCCTCAAGGTAAAATCTGCAGCCAAATACCTATAGGTGTGTTGCGACATTTTTACTTGAGACCAAGTCTCTCCATTAAGCTTAGAGTGTTCACCATCTTGCGTCACATCGTCACTTATCATCAGGTGAGGTTGGAGGCATAACGCTAAACCTTAGCTATAAAAAATGCTAGGGAAGTTTCAATATTGTCATGCAGGTTAAGCTCTAAGTTTCTCAGTTCCGGTCCCCCTTCTGATAATAATGCCCGAGAGCGTCGAATTTATTTTCGCTTGTCCTGAAGGAACATGCTGTCGAAGGAACGGATAAGTAACACCAGGTTGTGTTCCAGAACGCTTAGTGAGATGTCAGTAAATAGTTAAAAAAAAAATAATGTGCTTAAGACTGCGCGACAATGCTAAAACATCTTTAATAAGTAAAACACTATATCTCTAATGCTTCCTTAGTCACCTCGAGCCAATTTTATCCGAAAGAGCGTCACATAAAAAGTTATGAATCAGAATTTCAAAGCCCTCCCATAAGAAGGTTCACTGCAATAGTTTCATTTAAAAAAGTATGAATGTTTGTAGTTGAAATGTTATACAAATCGGGTTTCAGTTCTGCGAAACTTAATTTGTTCTGCTCGACGTAGCGAGATTATTATGAACATGAGTGAAAAAACTATTTCACATTTTGTTTCTTATGTACCCTCACGAACCGAACACACTCATACACGGCAGTGGTCTTTTAACGATAGCGTAGGTAGTTACTCGTATTAAACGTACGGTAGTTTTGTTTAACATGGACCACGTATTTTACATTAACAATGTTATAACCATGCGCCATACCTATAAAATGCAATTAGTGACCTATGCAGTCTCTGTAGGAAGAGAGTTCGGGCACGATAAATTAAATTTCTTCGACAACCAATATAGTTGGGTTATTTACAAAAAAAATCACACCGCTTTACATTCATATTGTGAACGTCGTAAATAATTTTATTATTTTCCCAGATTTGAAACGATGATGGCTCAATTGTTTGCGTGTACGGACGCCGCGTCAATGGATGTGAGTTTGAATCACTGCAATGCTTAAGTTATTGTGTTTAACTGCACACATATATATATATAAAATGTTAGTTTATTTTAAGTGATTTCTTATATTAAATATTATATATATACTACCTACAATAATACATATATTTATTCCGTAATTTTCAAGCGATGATGGCTCAGTTGATAGGGTGTACGATCGCCACGTCCAAGCACTCGAGTTCAAATATACTTGCAATGAGCCTGAGCTAACAGTGAAGGGAAATATAATGAGAAAAGCATAGCATATCGGTAGGAGTTTATCTAATGCACATCTAGCTAACTACGAACCTCAAGTTGAAAATCTCCCATCAAATACCTATAGATAGGCAGCAGTTACACTTGAGAGCCAGTTCCTCGACTAGGCTTAGCGTGTCTACCATCTTGGGTGACATTATCGCTCAAATCAGGTAAGATTATGGCCATAACACCGAACCTATAAATATTTTAATAAAAGATTGTAACCTTGACAAAGTGACTTGACGTGTGATTCGTATATGCTTCAAAGAATAGTTAAGCCAAATAGTCAATGGTATGAGCGTCGATTCGATATCACAAGAAATTTTCTATCAACCGACCAACGGATTTTTTTATACTTCTATAGGTTTATGTTTAGCATTACAGCTACAATTTATTTTCAAGTTAATTGACGATGTGGTCCTAGATGGCAGGCACGCTAAGCCTAGTGAAGGGGCTGGCTCTCCAGTAAACTACAGGAAGACACCGTATGGGTAATTGGCGGTATGTTAACCTGAGGCTGGTAGCTAGCCACGTGGGCATTAGAAAAAGCCCTACCACCATGCTGTGATTTTCTCATAATATTTTCCTTCGCTGAAAGGTCAGGCTCATTGCAAGTATATTTGAACTCAAGTTCTTGGACGTGACGTTCGTACACACTATCATCTGAGCCATCGTAGCTTGAAAATTACAGAAAAAATATAGGTATTATTGTAGGTAGTATAAATAAGATATTTAATATAATAAAATAATTAAAATAAACTAACATTTAAATATATATGTGCCGTTAAGGACAATAACTTAATAGTACGTTAGTCATTTGCTAATACTCGTCCATCTATAAAATTTTCCCTGTCGGTTTGTTTGTGAGCTGATTGATCGCAAGACAACAGTGCGACCGATTTGACGTTGTACATCGAAGATTGTATGCGCTTCTGCCTATATAGACAGAACGCTGTTCATGTATGTAAATTTGTAGTTCAGTTAAGGCAGTTCAACGTAAACTACGCTAACATAGGTATGTCGGTGCGGTGTCGACCTTTCACTTAATTACTTACTTCTTTGGATAAATTCCTTAGATATTAAAATTATAAAGCGGATAAATTTTGTTTGTTTGATTGAACGCGCTAATCTTAGGAACTTCCAGCCCGATCTCATTTTTTTTGTAGTTGTTAGAGCATTCGTTGCTATAAGTTTTTTAACATCAGCAAATTAAATTAAATTATAGCTATATTGAAAGAAGTTACAAAAATGGGTAAAAATTATCAAATAAAATTTTGGATCTGCGCGAACGAAGTCGCAGGCGGTGCTAGAATAACGCGCCTGGCAGACCTTGCTCTATGCTTTCAAATAATTAAAAAGTCGACCAGAGCGCCACCACCTATTTCGTTATTGTATCTTATCGAAATACACGACAATCATATCTCCCAAGTAGAACAACTGCACAGACTGTGCAATATTTCATTAAAATTAGTTCAATAGTTGAGGTGTTTATCGTAGACACTGTACAAAAACATCACACGACATGTGTATAAACACATGTATAAAGACTAGCTGATCTGGCAGACCTTGTTCTGCCTTTTCGAGTAGTCAATCACATCGACTACAGCGTCATCTATCGCGTTATGGATCGAACTGCACACAGCGTTCAAAATTAGTTTAAAATCGGTTCAGTAGTTTGAGAATTCATCGCGGACAAATAACGTGACAAAAAATTTTGATACATAAAGATTTAATTTTACGCGGGCTCCTTGTTCTTGAACCAAAGAGCATTAACCTACAGAGCTTCGGCGACCTTAATTCCCAGTTCTATCGATGTCTCGCTACCGTGGCGATGATGTAGTCAATGTAGATATCTGGTTATTACCAAAAATGCCAAAATTATTTAGTTGATGCATAAAATATAACGATTCGTTTGTGATTGACTAAAATACATTATGTACTTAATATTTATAACTTCATACTATATTGAGACGTAACGACTAATGATGTAAAGTATGACGAAAAAATTACCTATACAAATAAAACGACATCCGCAATCCAAGATTGCTGACAGCTATTGTGTTTCCCAATAAAATCAACATATGAACAAAAATCGGTACATTCTAGTGCCAGTTGCTAATATGTTGATCGTCAGGAACCATCGATGTTTGGACTTGCAGTTCACGACAAAATAATATTCGTAATTCTAAAATTAAGCTGTGATTTCTGAACAATTTATGGTAGGTGATAATGTCGAAATAAAATAATTTAAAATATTGTCTCACCGACAAAATCGGGAAACAGAACTAATAATCTTGACTAAATACTTAAGATTGTGGATAAGTTATAAATGGGCATGTTTCTATCAATACGTGACTAGGTAGAAATTATTACCCTAGAGCTGAACGCATAAGTTACACAGCAAGCGATAACTTACTAAGAATACTATCACGCGACGCAGAATGGGCTTTTAAGTCGAACGAAGATCCGTAAGTTTCTAGACAAAAATGGGGAAAACGGTTGAACTGTTCAAGGCTGGGAGTGAAATAGCTAAGAAAGATCTTTTAGAGCTATTGAATAAAGTCCTTATAAGCGGGCATGTGGCTGACTAATTGCTGTACCTAGCTTACTTATACATAGTATTTGTATTCATATGAATTGCATAAACAATAAACTTAGAACAAGTTTAGGTATGAACAAATTCAATGGACTTATCTTAGAATCCCCGCATTAAGTCAGCTTTACCATGTTTAAGCTAGTTATAATTTTATAGATTGTGAAAAATGCCTTCGGGAATATATGTATTTATTTCATTTCGAATTTCATTGCATTACCCTTTGAAATTGTATTTTCAGATAAAATTAAAATTAATTATTCACGCGACAGCAGCGGAGACGAATGATTGACTAAAGCTGATTGAAGATATGCGAGCTTCGCTATCCTTATGTTCAATTCTTCGCAGTACACATCCGCAGTATGCTCATACCGTTTGGCAAGAAGCTGTGATGAATCACACCGACGCTAGACCACCAAACAGTGACTATCACTTTTCTAGAGGCAAGTTTTGTTTAGGGCATTTTTAGGTGCTTAACCAGGATCTAACCAACTTGCTGTTCGCATGCGATTGTCAAACAGAATCCAGTTTTTATCGCATAGAACAATGCGGTTCAAAATTCCTTTGCTTGTGTGCCTGTTCAGCAGTGCAAGACACGTCTCGACGCGCACCCAGCGCTGGCGATCATTGAATTCGTAGGGCATCCCATTTGTAATTTTTTTTTACCTTGCCAATTTGACATAAACGGATAAATTTTTCAAGTCTAAATTTCCAGAACGGAAGTTGGCAAACCAATAACAGGCGGTGTGTGGGCTTGTAGTTTTTGCTACAGCCTTGCTACCTGGACCGTACTTATATTTCATAATTACTGATAAATGATGATGAAAAAGATTCAAATGCAATGAAAACATAAGAATAAGTAATAAACAAATGACTACTTTTGGAAAAAGAATTTCATGTTAATAAAATAAAATTTATTTGAAATTAGAATTCTTAGCCAAACAACAATTATTTTGATTTAAAATGACCAGTACTGCAGAATGGAAATTTTATAGGGAAATACCTATTATTAGTTAGAATTCTATCCCTTTACAATATTAAACTACTAAAAAATATAACTATAAATGACAATATGTTTGTATTTCTTACCTTTGAGATGTCGTTAAGACTTCTTAGCACCTAACAGTATTTCTTACCTTTAAAATACTTTATATTTTGTTTTCATTTAACAATACCAAATTTGTAAAACATAATCACAACTTTTATACGTAAAAAAATGGGATTCGTTCATTATTAGCCTAAATCCTTGGTTTGAAAATGGGTAGGTAGTCATTTACTACAAGAAAACATTTTAATTTCGATAATATGATTAACCTGTAATAAGGAAACAATAAGTGCGGTGTGTTTTCTTCTCACGAAAAACTCATACCAAGTGGGGTAAAAAGAGAAACAAACTTTGTATGAAACTTAAAACCTTTAAACTGTGAAACCTCATATTCGACACTGAATGTTGAAAAATAAACAATATATAAAAGTTATTAAACATGTGTCGGTAATTTTATTTCAAAAGTAAATTAGGCTAAGTTATATAAAAATCTATTTTACAGTCAATCAGTAAATATTGAATACAATGTCTCTAGAGTGTTGATCAGAATCATTTCACGAATAAAAAAGAACAAACACAAGTAAAAGAGAAACTATATTGGTTAACTTGATTAACTTTAACGTCGTCTAGATTACCAGTTTTTTTTCTAATGCTAAATTTTCTATTCTTCTTTTATATATTGTCTTCTCGAAATTATAAACATTTTCTTATGTATGAAGTAATAGTGTAACATGAAAACAAAAGTATTGAACTCGATGCGGAAATATGTGTTTGAGTTCATTGTTGCAGTTATATTGTTTCGGATCGATACAGACTGGAAATGAGACAATAGTACGGGGAAAAAATAAAACAGTCAGGTCCAAACCTCTAATTAAAAAGATGAATTACACCGAGTTACAGGGATTCGAATAAAATGAAAATGCTTTATATAACTGAAATATTGAATGATAAATTAACCAAAGTGTTAAATATGCAAATTAGTTATTACAGTGTACATGAATGCACACGGCCCCGTTATTCTATGCATTTTACCGTCATAATATTTTCGGACCTGTATTTTGGTTAATAACAATGTAAAATGCCTGAGATATATGTTTATAGGTAACTTGATTGAACACATATTGACTTTTAATTTCAATCACGAACCTATGTAATTGTGTGAACTGGTGTCGTATCTGTTATGGTCTTACTACTAGTACAGATGTCGGCGTCAGCTGGAATTAATATTTTTTAAACAACGTGCAACATAATATTAAGCATGATTTGTATTTTATAAATATAAACTAAACTATTATTTTTTATTTATACTTTGCACAATTCATACATTCACATATATGTACTATCTAAAGAAAATATAAATTTGTATAAATATAAAAATTGACGATGGACCGTCGACAATGGAAACAAAGTTCAAGGTGTCGATAGTCAAGGTGACATGGAGAGGAATTGCCTCATGATGCGAACCGTGTGAAGCAAAACTGCCTTCTGAATCAGACGCTTGATCCAACTATCCAGTGAGAATTCTTTAGATGTGAGTCGAAACTCGTGGCTATAAGACCGTGAGCTGAAACGACTTTAGGCGAGTCACGAAAAGATATTTAATCTCTTTATCTTTTTAAAATTATTATTATTATTATTAATTTTGTTTATGCGCGGAAACATACAACGAAGTTCCCTATAAATGAGAAAGTACTAGGATTTTTTAAATCAAAACAACACATACCTCAAGAACGAATAGATAGCCTAAAAACATGGAGAAAATTAAGGCATGCGCTCTATTGAAAAAAAAAAATAAGCTATTAAAAAACTATTAGTGACAATTTAACAATTAGAATAGTAGTAATAACAATCTACCTTGTCAATTATATTCGACTGTCAAAAAAATATATAATCTTATTGAGATATTTCTAAAGAAAACGTAATGTTACCAAAATAAAACTTAAATTATTTTGAGGCACGTATTGTATTGATAAAAAAAAATGTTTTCTCATCAAAAGAAGCCTTTTAGGAGACGTCGTGAGAAATTTAATTTTTGACCAACAACTAGAGGTCATTACGGCATAAAGTTTTTCGGTATAATAACTTCACTCTGTGTCCAGTAAATTAATTTACAAATAATAACGGCGAGCGACAAAACATACAATACCCTTGCAAATCCCCAGCCTCGGCCGCGTATTTTCGTTTGCCTGTTCAATAGAATGTAGTACTGTCTCGAAACCCGCACGAGTTTTTTAAGCTAACTCTCCCCACAAACTCTTTTTTTATTCAATTATAATATATATTTATAATATAATATATTAAATTTAATATATAATTTATATAATAATTTATCGGCGGATGCTCCTCGCCCGTCCTTTTATCATCATTTACCCGTAGGCAGAATATGTCGGTTAGATGGTTGATGTAGTAGAGGTCCTTGCTAGGTTAGGTAAGTTTGGACTTGTGATAACAAACAGCGCGAGACGACCTCGGCAGCGGTCGGTGAGCACTCCTAGAGAAAATTGTTCAAGTGAATAAAAGCCTGACGCTTTTGAACTTCCAATAATTGAAGGGGAAAACAGGTAAAGTACCAATAATAAAAAAAAAATTACAACGCTGTTCAAAATAATGCATATACATATATAAATAAAAAAATTAAGACTACACGTGTTTGATTCATTTGCTAATTCGCCTAATACCTCAGAACATATCAAACAAACACGGATTTGTAGCGCTTAATCAAGGCGCATGCTTCTTGCAAACCCTTGCGTGATTGGAGAACGCATGCCTTGAATAAAACACGAATTTGTGGAGAGAGTTAGCTCGTAAACCCGTGCGGATTTTGAGGCAGTACTGCCTTCTATTGAACACGAAAACAGAAATACGCGTCCCGGCCGCCGAGACGCGACGTGCAAATGTCACTACGCCATCGTTTGTATACCTCTGTATATTTGACGTCTCCCATCGAAGCGCGGAAGTAGAACAGTGTGAAGGATTTTTCACTTGACTACACTTTTCACTTCAGTTTAAATAAGTTATGCAAGTATACACAGTTCACTTAATAGGAGCGCTAAATATTTACCTTAAACAGTCTTTATATTAATTTTATAAAAATATATTTATAATAATTGATAGTATAAAGGGGAAAAGTTTGTATGTTTATTTAATCTTAATAATCGCACGTACTAATCTTTGTAACTACCAGTCGGATTCCTTTTGTTTATAGAGCTACACAGATAGGAGAAAAGCTGTATTGAATAAAAGTTACAAAAACGAGCTAAAATGACTGATTAAAATTTATTTTAACGCAGATATCGCTAGTATATTATAAAATAAGAGGGTAAAAAAGGTCCCCTAAATCATTCTTTGTACTCTTGATATGAATACAAACTTTCATAAACAGCGGTTAAGTAGTTAAGACTTTAAAAGCATGACAAACTTACATTCTTATTAATAATATTATATTAGCACTACGCTGGCGCCGAACAAGCGTTTAATCTGCCTGATGGTAAGCGGTAACACTAGAAGCATCACATACACATTGCCAACCTATACACTAAATTCTTTAAAAACTGTATACATTAGTCCTCCGGGTAAACATCAATAGAGAGGTAATTCCACATCCGGAGCGTAGAAAGAAAACTGTTCTTAAATTAAGCTTTATTTATCGATCTCTGACGTATACCAAGCTATTCATCAATCACTATTGATTTTTATGTATAGAGAGAGTTCCCACTGCTGCTCAGAAAATCTAGACTTCGATACGCTATTTTTAGCACTAAATTCTTTGTCTAACAATATAATTTGAATTTTTATCTTGTGTACAAACCTTTCGTTTTATGAAATAAACAGTATCCTATATGTCAATCTATTATATTAATTATATCCAAGTCAATTTTCATAAAAGTCTGACGCACCGTTTCAGAGCTATGCGCGTACCCTAAGGGACAGACAGAAAAATATCCATTAAAATAAAATAAAAAACATTTTTATACATCATAGGTTTAGTGTTATGGTCACAATTTCACCTGATTTTAATTGACAAAGTGGCCTAAGATAGTAGGCACGCTAAACCTAGCGAAGAGACTAGTTGTTCATGACGATAACGCTACACTATACACAGCTTTAGCCCCTCAGCAAAAATTAAGAGAATTTTACTGGTGGATGGACGTCTGTGATTTTCGAATAATTAACAATATTACAATAGACAGGTAACTAATCACAATTCTAAGTTCTAGACACAATATTATAGAAATATGAAACCGCCATTTGTTATCAGGACAATGGCGTAAAGATACTGCTATTGAAAAGATTTATTTTGAAGTCGTCGTTACCATAGACACCGACGTCTAGGGTAGGATTAAATAGCCACAATCCGGTGAGGTAGACCAATATTATTATAGCGTTACCGCAACAATGGAAAAAATACTGCGTACGTGACATAAGCTTTTGTAAACAATTTTGTAATACGATAGTAACGGTAACTAAGGTCATCGCTATCTATTGAAGGACAAAGTTCATGTCTATAACCATGAACTAAGTTTGGAAAATATTACATACAACTGACTTACACTCAATGCTTTATTATAATCAGTCTATAGGTATCTTAGAATATAGGCATAAATATACCTTTTTGCCATCTTGACAATATAGTGTGAGAACTCCCAGAGACGTGGAATCACTGACTTCAGTACTGATGGTTTATTAAGCTACGAAGAATTGACCATTCGAAATTTGGGCAGCAATATAACATTTTATTTTAGAAATTTCGTAGAATAAATAACAAGAATTACAACATTTTCATGGAATAATTGATCGGCTTCGCTCGCGTTAACGACGATTTTGTCAAACAAATCGAATGACACAATAAAAAGTTTCATACAAAGTTTATCCCTCTATTTACCCCACTTCCGATAAAGACTTCGCGGTACCTAAATTCATCACAAACAATTTAGCGGTTTAGGCGTGAAAGCGTAACAAACAAAGAAACTCACTTTCGCATATTATTATAGCTCAGCGGTCGTGTGTACGACTTCGCGTCAAGGAGCGTGAGTTCGAATCCAAGCACCTACAATGAGCTTGAGCTTTCGGTGAAGGAAAACATCGTAAGGAAACTATAGCATGGTGGTAGGGCTTTTTCAAATGCCCGCCTGGCTAGCTACCACCCTCAAGTTGTAAATCTGCCGCCAAATAACAATAGGTGTGTTCCGGCAGCTGCACTTGAGAGCCAGTTCCTCCACAGGTTTAGCGTGTCTACCAACTTGGGCCGTATCGTCACTTATGATCAGGTGAGATTATAGCTCTAACGCTCAACCTTAAGAATAAAAAAAAACATTTACAAATAGACCTTACAAACTATTTCAGATTCGTTTTCTTCTTCATATATTCATATATAATTTTATATCAATAATCTATAATAAAGGACATAAGTAAGAAGGTTTTTATTTCTCACGCCTACAGCGCTGAATCGATTATAATTAATTTTTGTATTGAAGTAGATATATTGATAAAGATTCTGAAGGCGGTCATAGGCAACTTTTTCTTGGGAAACTCCGAAAACTTATAGGAAAATTTCGTATGTAACTTTTGATTGCGATGCCATGTAGTGCGCGTAGTCAAAACTTTCCTATTATTTCAGAAAGACAATTAAACGCTATGTCGCAGACACGTTGCAACTTGTCATAGACTTTAGTGCGCTTAATCTTAATAGCTTAATAAATATGATATTTTGCCTCATATTTCAGTTACTTTATTAATATATTTAACTTGGTATATTTTTGTGTTTCGTATAAAAATGGTTTTGTTATATGAAATTTTTAAATATAGAAGAAGTAAATTGTTCAAGTTAAATTCATATATTATTAATAATATAGCTTAGTGATATAATTTATATTATTCAAGTATCAGTACATCAGTATACTTACTAGTATGGACATTTTAATATTTTTATAGGTATTAAGTATATTCTGCTATAATTTTTGTAATAACTATGTATTTTAATTTTAATTTAATTGTTTATTGTCTTGCTTAATAGTTTGCATATACTATATGGTTCTTCATATCACTAATACTTCAGTCCACTGGTTCAGTCCGGAGCTCCACTAGGACTGCCTCAGTATTGCAAAACACGCGTTTCTATATTACCACAACCGGTAGCTAAAACGAGCTACTTGAATTATATTATTAAACAATTTTGATAAAATCTCGTCATTGTAATTTGAATGTATAAAGTTACTTTTAACCAAACGAGTAAATATCAATTTAAATTCATAAAGGTTAATATTTAAACCCCTGTAATATCATTATATTGAATATAAAAAAACGGTTAACGACCAAGCTAACACCTGAAACTCAAATTTGGAGAACATTTTTACCCGGATTCGAGGTAAAATTGCCTCAAATTTGACCGAGACATAACGATTATAATAAAAAGTTTAAAGATTGTGTAAGTATTTATTGGTAAAATAATGCGCGTAGCGCAGCACAATTTCAATGTATATATTACCGTCACCTATATAAATTATAAAATAAACACCGATTACTATTAGAAAATTCTAATAACAGATTTGCTTCAGTTATACTTTTATGATACGTATAGATTTAGAATAATTCAAGGGAATCAAATGACGCGAACACAAACTCTTGCGGTTATGCCTGTTGATTTATCAATTACTTTATCGAACAATAATATTGATTGACACGTTACATTGCCGGGTTTTAAGTCAAGGTAGTAAAACATACAAAAAAGGAGTTGACTGTCGCAGGACACTCCACAGATGTGAACCATTCAAGTTAATATTAGAATGTATATTAAGTAATAGAAAGACGACCTTCTTAACTATCTATGGATTCACCACGTAGGTGCGCCGGGTCCATCCTACGACAGAGAGGGAGACTCCGAACTGACCCTTAACTACTCGTGTTTCTCTCTGTGCTCCGACAAATTTGGTGGTACACCTCTCGCTACCACTTTGACCGTGTATAAATTAACTACGTAGCCATTCCTATTTTTATAAATAATAGCTTCAGCGTTATGGCTACAATTACACCTGATGTTAAGAGACGATATGGTCCAAGATGGTGGACACGCTAAGCCTAGTGAAGGGACTGGCACTCAAGTGCAACTGCCGCAACACACCTATAGATATTTGGCATCAGATTTTCAACTTGATAGTGGTAGCTAGCCAAGCAGGCATTACGAAAAACCCAACCACCGTACTATGGTTTTATTGCGATGTCTTCCTTCACCGAAAGCAAAAGTTCATTGTAGGTGGATTCGAACTTTCGTCCCTTGACACACGCCCGGACTGAACCTATCATCGCTTAAAACCAAAGAAGTTATGGAGTAAAATAATAAAATTGGATTAAGTTCATTGATAAAATCAATATATTTCTTAATTATTACTGTCAAGATGCGCCAATAACTGTTTCAGATCGCAAAACACGTAACGTAAGGATTTATTTGCAATGAACTTCAAAACAGGTATAGTTATCTACCTAAACTAACCTGAAATACCTTTGTAACATGCCGCAGAAATCAGTGCACTCAAACAAACTGAAACAGAGCTTTGTGTGGGGCATTTTAATTAGCGAGTATCAAGCTACCTCCAATGGCAGCCCAATTAATAGAGAATTGAATTTTGAAATCGCTGTGTGCAATTACACGGGTTCCTCATTATTTCTAACTGCATAGTGTATTAAAAACTAAACATAACAGTTTTGTTCCACGAAAAAAGAAATAACGATAATGAAAAAATACAGTCTTGACGCGATGATGGCTCAGTTGGTACGGACGTGGTGACTTCGAATCCCCGCACAGAGCCTGACCTTTCGGTGAATGAAAACACGGTGATGAAACAATAGCATGGTGGTAGGGTATTTTTAATACATACCGGGTATACCACCCTCGACGTTAAAATCTGCTGCCAAATACCAATAGTTGTGTTCCGGCAGTTGCATTTGAGAGCCAGTCCCTTCACTAGACTTAGAGTGCCCACCATCTTGGAGAGAATCGTCACTTAACATAAGGTGATATTGAGATAGTAATGCGACTCGAGCCGTTTTTTAAACGAGTTGTTAAACTCGTAATTAAGTGAAAACAACTTTGAGCCGAGTTTGTTATAATATTTGGTATTTTATTCCATGTTACCAAATATTACTAATTTAATAAAGAAATTTAAAAATTCTTAATCTAAACTAATCGAAACTCAGTTCGAGTGATAGATTCTTACTCGAGTTGTAGAGTCTGTAAGTAGTTTACTCGTGTGACCCGAAAACTCGAGTACAACTCGAGTGATGTAGTTCAATGACTCGAGTGGCTCGAGTCACAAAATTCTACTCGATTCGCATCTCTATATTGAGACTACATTTTAAATTAAGCTATAAAAAAACTTTACTTAGAATATTGAATTAGATAGAATTTCGAATTGACATGTGTCTTGTGTATATATTTGGTTATCTTTTGTTAAAACTAGCATTATTGGCAGTCGTTCTGCTTGATTCAGTACTCAATTACGTTAATATAGGAATTAGTTTTCATCGATCAAACGGTATTGGAGTTTAGCCTACCCATATTCCGGAAAACCTAGTCGTTGTATAAAGTCAAATTTTCCCGTGTATGAACTATAACATATGTTATCAGTGTGCCAAAGTTATTCAAAATCTATTCTTCAGTAGTTGTAAAATGGTGCACGTAGAATGCAACAGACAGTAAAAAAACAAAGTTGGCCTTCACGGAACGCTCGGCAAATTTGAAACATTTTAATTGTATAATTATAAAAATAAAGCGACAAAGTGTCTACACCTTGTATATATGCAAGCACACACTGCGGGAGCCGAGAGCGGTACTGAGAGCGTCTTGTCTTTTGCTGTTGCGGCAAGCTGGTCAATTTTACTGCCAAGGACAATAAATGTTTTTTTTTAATCTCTATATTGATAACAAAGTACAGCCAAATTTTAATTTGAAAAATATATTCTAAGTAGAATTTTGCCTCAGTTTCAGTTTCGAGGGTAATTAAATATGGTGTGCATACAATATATAGATATCTGCCGCTACTGCACTGTGGCAAGGTTCCCTTCGCGGGTAAATTGAATTGCCTCGTCGTGTAATCAAATTGACAAAGGCATCACGCTGCTTAGTCGATATAGCTTCCGCTTATATCACATATTCCCTTGTGCCCATTTAATCTAGTCAGACGCGGTGCACCTGTGCACAGGTATTGTATATGAATTCCGGTTACAAGGGCATTATATATATATATATATATATATATATATATTTATTTATTTAAATAAAAGTACTATAATAGGCTGTTTAGTGCAATATTAATTATTGAAAATTAATAAATGTTACATTGATATTGTCAATACGATCTTAATTCTGCAATTCCGTCAATACTCAGAGATAATCTTATTAAAATAATATATAGATAAAAAATTAGAAATACTGTTTTAAGTATATATTAAGAAGGGTATCATCGAAAACTGACCGACAGATATGAAAAATGTTGAATTACAGTAACATGTTTATTATTTATCCTTTATTTTTATAGAGTATTTGTTCAGATAGAACATTCCACCGCTATCCATACAACATGCTACAATTAATTCTTCAGCCCAATACCGGTGTCAAACTAATCATAAATCAATTTGACTTCTTTGGATGTTGGGTGAGCCAGTATTTCGTTGCATATTGAAGCATTTGAGGTTGTGCATTACTCTCAAAATTCCAAAGTCCAGTAATTTTCGAGACTTTAATCATCATTATTTAAAAAAAAATGTGTTTTTACGGCAATGCCAGTGTTTTAATATCCAGAGTAATACTATACTATCACACTACATGATTGTTTAATTCAATTATTTAATTCTTAACAAACAAACATTATGCTTAAATATATGTCATTCAATTCTAATTAAATTATGAGGTGTGCACTTTTGGATTTTCCAAACTATATTGTAACTATGTTTGAATATTTGTTGTCTATGACATTCGCTACGGACACATTCCATTAAAATATGATATAAGTATATGTTCCTCTAAATGACACATCTGGTATATTAGTATCATTGCTATGCTTTGAAAAAAAATTCTAACGTATTATACTCAGAGCGAATTCTCAGAGCTAAAACAATCATGTGTCTTCTTATAATGACATTTTGAACCCAAGAACAGAAACTAGAGACTGCTGAATCATTTTATACTTACTGCTATAGTGTTACAGACCGTGGAAGCTGTGTCGAATCATACTCAGAGTCTCGATCCACAATCGTTATATTTTACAGCAGAGCTTCCGCTTACTACAGCACTTACGTACTGTCAAACGGTCTTAAAACTACTGGACCGATAGTCGCTTTTTTTTTTTTTTTTTCGAAAGGACCTACACTGTTAGCCTTAGGAGCTTTTACAGCTTCACCTGAACTAGTGGGGCGAGCGCGGAAGGCGCTCAAACCCGCGGGGCAACTCGCACAAGGGTGTCACTAGTGACCGAACCTCGGCTTGGGCTGTTGCCGAATCGCGAATGAGAAAACGAGCGCGGTACTAGCTATTAATAAGAGAATATTATAATAATGAAAAAAAAAGTCTAAACTAACTAATCCCCTTAGGGATCTGATAAAAAAAAACTTATTTTAGATTGTACTGTACTGCTCAACGTGGCGAGACAAGATTGTACTGTGAACCGATAGTCGCGCTCGCATCGCACTTATATAGTAATCTGTATTATCAACTACCCTCCATCTCATCAACTTGAAGTATGTAGTATCATTAGGTTTCTATATTAATGAGCAGTAGACGTGGTATATAACATCTCAGAAGTCGGATTGAAAAACCCTGTGGTCTTGGCACGAAGAAGAGACATAGCGATGAGGGCAGTATAGAACGAGAAAAAATGTTTTTCATCATCATCTGCACGCCCTTAATAAGGAACGACGACGTATGTCTAGTTTGTGATGCAATTACGGTTACGAGGCGTCACACGATAATGGTGCGATGATCTCGACAACCAAAGTTTTCTTGGGAAGAATGGAAATTGTATCTTACTTCTCACGGTCAACCGAATACGTAGATCGACTAGAGTGGCTAATCAAAACAACTAACAAAGAACTAGAACAAAACAAGATCCAGAATCTGTGACTAAATAAATCTACTGTGTATACAAGCTGTAATCTTGTACACTCAATTTGATATTGGAGAAGATAGCGACAATTAACAGATATCTTAATAATGACGGTGTTAGCCTAAAAACTGTAAAGAATACCCTACACAAAACTGCTCATATGTTGAAGAATACAAAAATAGAATAATTGCCTTAAAAGAAAACTCGCATCCTTAAAGAATTCGGTATATAAAATATAGGAGTACCCTACACAAAGTTACTAAATGTAAGGCAGAACAATCTCTAGACCGTTATACAATCTCGAGCGTCAAAGGAACTGTATGAAGGGAAACCTATCAACATTAAGGTGGGTCAAAAAATCAATTATGTTTCTTTTACAAGCGATATGGAAAAATGGGTTGCAAGACACCTTAAAACAAAATCTAACCAAATCATACTTTTTTCTTTTTTTTTCTCAGTCCAATAGAAAAAATTTCATACCTTATCATTAAATTGAATGCACAGAAGAATGTTCTTGCAGAACTTAAATTTCATCGACAAAACATAAGATACCATTTTTATAGAGCAGTTAATTTCCTACAAAAAAATGTAATGCACATTTTATAATAGTTATTTAATGTTCGAGTTATAAAATTCATAAACAAAAACGAAATTATATCTTAAAATAATCAAACTTAAATCTTCAATATCATTCAAATGGTGAGGTTTACGGAAGAAATATAGGATACCTTTTTTGTAGAGTATTAGATTTCCTACAAAATTCTGCAGGAGCATTTTTTTGTACATTCAATTTAATGATGAGGTATGCTTTTTTTTCTATTAGGCTGAGAAAAAAAAAAACTGTGATGCGGAGGATCGTCCTATTAAAATTAAGAGGTCATATTTAGTGAGAATTTTTTAAGGTCAGCCCAGGCCCAGCAACCCATATTTCCGCGTCACTTGTAAAAAAAAAAATTTTTTTGCCCCCCCCCCCCCCCTAGTCAACATACCATTTACAGAACTAGGAGTACAACACTTAACTGTGTGACTAAAATTGTGGAAAAAAGTACAGCACGTTCACAAACACAAAAGGTCAGTAATAATTTTCATCCCACTTCTGATATATATTCTATACATTGTGGAGGTTGCGTCGAAACATACTCAGAGTCTCGATCTTCAATCGTATTATTTTACAGCAGAGTTTCCGCTTATTACAACTCTTCCATACTGTCGAACGTTCTTAACTCAACTGAACCGATAGCCGATAGCGATACCCTTCATCTCATCAATTTAAAGTATGTAGTATTATTAGGTTTCTATATTAATAAGCAGTAGACGTAGTATGTAACAACAGCTAAAACTAGGGGAGTCCTATGATTTTCACTACGACGTATTAGGTCGATTTCTTGGGTTTCTGGCCGCATTTTGGTTACTTTAAATGATCCTCGCATGTACTGGTTTTGGATTTTTTTTAATCCCCTAACGCTACATGGAAACCGCAGCATTTTCAGCTCGGTGACCTGCATTCTTTGTTCTTCTTCGTGCTTCGTTGTTAGTTATATATATATATATTAGTTTTATTTTTAATCGATAATTCACGTAACAATTATAATATAATTATAATAGGTGTGATCATGCAGTTGCATTTGAGAACTAGTCCCTCTACTAGGCTTAGCGTGTCCACTATCTTGGGCCACATCGTCACTTGACATCAGTGAGATTGTGGCCATAATGCTAAATCTATAAGATATAGAAAAATACTACGTTCATGTTTTCTGCGTTATTTCTAACCAGTGAACAAAAGTTAACTAGTTATCACGCTTGAGGCGGTGACGCTGAATCGGGCTTACTCAGCTCCAGTTACTATGAGCTATGTTTTATGTTTTTGGCTTTTTCGGAAACGCTCGATGACTAACTACATATTTTTAAATAGTTTATAGGTATAACCTTTGTCCATATTGCAATTCAATATTAGGTAACGAGTATGGCCCAATGTAGTGGGCACGCTAAGCCTATTTTGTAGTTTGGCGACAAATATTTAACTTGAGGGTGGTAGCTAACTAGCCGGAGATTAGAAAATACCCTACAATCATGGTAAGGTTTTATCATAATGTTTTCCATCACCGAAACTCACTGCAGGGATTCAAACTTACTGCCATCAACGCAGTAGCTGTATACGCTACTGTTGAGCCTTAGTTTTTTTTTTTTTAACTTTTAGTTAATTTAAATAACACATCCTACTAGAAATTAAGTAATGGACACAAAGTAACATCCAAACTCTAAACAACCACTTGTGGGTTCACACAAATAATCGAATTCGAATCCGTAGCACTCAGTGCAATGGAGTTGCTAGGCGCTGTCAGATTAAATATGAAGCATATCACATCTAATCTCAAATGTAATATAAATATTATTCGAAACATTTTCTAAGACACATTTCTTTAGTTATGAATATGAGACGGTAAAGCTCTTTTGAGAAACAATAATTCTATTGTTTGTTAATTAGTACCGAAAAGTACAAATAATATTGCAAATGGCGTATTGTGTGGTCAATTCTAAAACGAATTTCAAGCACAAACTGGTAGATTTAACGTCAAACACTAACCACAGTATTCGTAGTGTTGTGGTTTTTTTTAATCTCACTTCCTGACGGTAGTTTCGCTTACGCTTGCAGAATTTCGTTGGCTTACCGCAGGATTTTAATATGTGACATGTGTATGGTATATATAAGAGTAGAAATTACTTTGCATTTCCGCCTTTTTTTATGTTGCATACGACTGCACTGCACCTGATGTACAATACAATACAATCAAAATCAACGGCGATTGACAATAAACCAAATTCACTGTCAGTCACCGCTGTGATAGTGGCTTGCTTAAATACATTTTCGCACCTCTTATGAAGAACCTCATCTCGTAGGAAAATCGGAGCACGCTGATGGGAATACAGTTTCACAGCTTCACGGTAGGACAAAAATATGAATCAGCAAACTTTTTTGTTTGCAATTCAATGGGAATCGCCGCGATGCTGTGACACCGAAGTCGCGCCCGCGTGGTTCTGTAATATAACGCAGAAGAGGTCTTCAGAACACTCGTCTTGGTACATACGATAGAACATGCTTAGCGTGGCAATGTCCTATGGTGCTAGTATCTGCATCATTTACAATATGGACAGCCCGTCTCTGCAATCTGTCTAAGCCATAGAGGAGATATTTAACGGATCCATTCCAAAGGTGCGAGCAGTGTTCCATGCACGGCCGAACTTGGGCCTTATAGAGAAGGTACAACTCATTGGGCATGCAAACCGTCGCACACCAAAAACTGTCTGGAACTGATTGGCCGCTGCTACGTCTTATGAAATAAAACTGTTAGTAAACGAAATTGTTATTTATGTTTTAAGCCATTATTGAACACTTTATTAAACGCGTTGTTGATTGACGGCTGACCCGACAATGGTGGATGGGTGAACCAGTCGTCGATTAACACATTGAGTATGTGACATCATTGATTACACGTGTGTCCCTGCGTCACAGCGAATTCTGGGCGGAAATGCAAAATAATGTCAACTTTAATATTCAATGGTAGATTTTTTCAATGTAATCAAGTATATGTTTGTTAAATTTGTAGATAATCACTTTCTTAATTTATTCATTGTATTGAGTGGCCTTTTCGATTTCATCGTGAACGGACACAAGTACGCACCACTCCGTATTACGAAAAGCGTCGGGCAGACTAAGAAAGGGGCGTGTGGGGATTAATCAATGTTAAACTTATACGGACGCCTCGTCAAAGAATGTGAGTTCGAATACCTGCAAAGAGCCTGAATGGAACCTTACCATCATGGTAGAGTTTTTTCTTATCCTCACCTGGCTAGTTACCAACCTCAAATTGACATTCTGCCACAATACCTGTAGGTGTGTTCCGGCAGTTGCACTTGAGAGCCAGTCCCTCCACTAGGCTTAGCATGTTCACCATCTCTGGCCTCCTGGTCACTTAACATAAGGTGAGATCGTGGCAATATCAGTAACCGTATAAAGTACAAAAAATATATATTTTAAACAACGCCCGTGCCATTAGTAAATTGGTAAAAATATTAACAAAACACTTTAATCGATGGGAAGTGAAGCGGATAAAATTGCTTTTACCAGATTGAATTTTCGCGATGTATTTGCCGAAGAGAGAAGTTACATCTAGACGTCTGGCCTTGCCCTTGTGCAATATGCATGGTATATTTGGTTTACTTTGATCGCAGAAATAGAAGCAATAAATTTTATTACATTGGATAGAGTCTGTATTATTGATTATTTTTGCCTAAGAATCGACAATTCCGTTCTCCGCTAAATATCTGTATGGCCAATGTCCAAGCTAAAAGTATGTTTACAGGTCAAAATAGGCGTTCGTATAATACCTGTCTGTTATATGAACGCCACATGACTGCTTTCGAGTAGTGATGGCTTAGTGATAGCGTGTAATGGACGTTAACTGGAATCCTCGAATGAGCCTGAACTAATCCTGCTGCGGTAGAAGATATATCGAGCCTTTTCAGGATAACCTCCTAAAAATTATCTTTGTAAATTAGAAGCAGTATGTTAATTTATATATATTACAATATAATATATTAAAATAATTATAAACAAACTGAAGAACTGCTTCAACCTTAGCTAGAAACTGTAAATTGTAAACAAACACACACACACAAACGTGCGCGCGCTCGTAAACAATCACACGCATATTCTTATCCTAAGTAAGCAAGTGTCCAAACTGAGGGCGTTGGCATCTATGAAACAGTTTTAAACTAGTATAGATGTCAACGTTACAAGTGTAGTGATATATCCATAACATTACTTTAGTTTTAGTTTTATCTAATTTTAATTAACATACAAAAGATGTATATTTGGAAGAAATAAATTATAACTATTATTATTATATTTTATTATAATATCCACTATTTTAATACACAGTAGTTAGGTCTGAACGATGAGTCATATTTATTTTATAAAGATATCTTAAGTTTCAATTTTATCACAATTTTTAAGCAATGATAGCTCAGTGTAATGTGTACGCATTCCGCGTCACGGGACGTGAGTTCGAATCTACCTACAATACACTTGAACTTTCGGTAGTGGAAAACATCGTAAACAAACAATAGCATGGTGGTAGTGCTTTTCTTAAGCCCTCCCTGCTAGCAACCAACCTCAAGTTTAAAATCTGCGGCCAAATATCAATTGCTGTGTTCCGGTAGAGCTGTACTTGAAAGCCATTCAGTCCCTCCACATGTTAAGCGTGTCTACCAACTTGGGCCGTATCATCAGTTAAGATCAGGTGGGATTATAGCCATAAGGCTAAACCTTAACTATACAAAAAGAAATTTTTTAATAAGGAATGAAAAACTCTTTCCTTTAAGAAGAGCAAATTGTCGCTTACGATGTTTTTCCTGAATATATTCAGGTATATTCGATATATTCTATATATCGCTATACTCTAATATCATTTTTTGTTATATTTTGACTATATAACAAGAACTGAAAGTTCAGTTTACAGATGAATGAAACTTTAAATTTGTGAAAGAATGGGGAACGTAAAACAGAGCGTATTTATTAGTGTAGTAGTAGACTTCGGGAATTCGGTTACGTGGAACTAGAAATTTTTTAATAATGTTTCTTCGTTTTTGTAACTTTTTTCAATACAGTTTTGCTCCTACTGGTGACAGCGTGATGTTAAATTGCCTGAGGCGTTCTTCAATGATTATCTAATAAACAACAAATTTTTAATAATAAAACATTATTATATAAAACCAGTATTACGCTTGGTATAGTTAGTTGATTAGGTTTTCTACTTAGCATAGGGTCCTATTAGCATAGGGCCCAGGACCCCGGCCAAGACGAGGATCGGCCATTTCATGGCTCCCTTGTGCTCGTTGCCTCGAGCTGAGTGCCTTGGTGCTCGTTCCTCAAGCTCATTGAAGCTGCTAAAGCCCTTAAGACTTGTAGCATAAGTCCAATCGAAAAAAACTTGGTATCGTAATATAAACAATTTTAATTTACAGTATTTAACAATAACCTAATCGAGAGGTCGTATCGGAGAGCTTTCAGGCTAAGGTAAATATAAACAACCACTCCGCTCAATTAATGTCTAAAATTTATTTAAACATTTTCCGTCAGTCTAGTGTATTAGAATAGATAGGAAAGTATTAATATACATTTTATTTTAAAAAGTTACATAATAATTATTTTATTAGTAGGGGTGTGTGAATAATCCGAAACTTACCGAATATATCGTTTTTTTTTTTTAATTATAAAATTGTTCCTGAATTATTGAATGTTTTGAATTTAGGGTTTGTTATGTTCGGCATTAAAATATGAAATTTACAAATAATATACATTTTATTTAAACTGAATAGTTAGTATAGTTTTTTTTTTAGATGAAACAACAGAATTAATTTTGTAGCAAATTAAGTATTATCAAAAATTATTTTTCCAGTTTTGCAAATTATTCGCGCATTATTTGAACATTTTTGAATTATCTGTAATAACTCGATTCCAATTGAATATATTCGATTCGATTCGAACTATGTTCGTACAACCCTAATTATTAGGGTAGAAGGCCAGAGAACGGGGAAGACTTGGATCTAAAATATTTAGAACATACACGGCAACTTACATTAACTTACTAAACTTAGGTGAAGTTCAAACTAATATAATCAAAAATCGATCCAATATGAACTACCTTCAGAGGTTTACAGACACTATTTGCATCGCGATTATCGGTGAAGATTTAATTACACCCATTATATGTTTATACACTTTATAGATTTCGCGTTACGGCTACTATCTCACCTGATGTTAAGTGACGATGTGGCCCAAAATGGTGAACACACTAAACCTCGTGGAGGGACTGGCTCTCAAGTATACAACTGCCGGGACAGAACTATAGGTATTTGGCGGCTGATTTTCAACTTGAGAGTGGTAGCTCTACCACTATGTTCTGATTTCTTCACTATGTTTTCCGTCACCGTAAGTTCAGGCTCATTGCTGGTGTATTCGAACTGACATGCATTGACGCTGCGTCCGAGCACGCAACCAACTGAACTATCATCGCTTTAAAATATAGTACTGGGACAATATTTTAGAAAACATTGCGTAGGGTTGATTACACGAATCTAAAATAAACGTATCACTTTTTGATTATAATACTATGAAGTTATAATTTAATACATAACTATAACATTGTTATATATTCTCTTGCACTCTATTATGGCTAACTGTCCCATTCTTTCCGTAAACCACTACCCATTCCACTAATCAATAACACGAACATTCCACTACCCATCGCGATCGAGAATAATTTAAAATCTTCCGCATTCAAAGTGACTATTGGAAGTTATACAAATATTTGCAAATTAGGCTTACCGTTGAAGTAATCTATACAAATAAATAAAATTGAAGTGTCTGTTTGTAATATCAAACTAACAGCATTTTAATAAATGTATATTAAAGTACCGATATTACGATACATATATAAAAATATATATCTATAATTTTTACTTTTGTCCGTCAGTCTATTTAATCTCTAAAGCACGGAACCGATTTTAACAGGACTTTCACTGGCAGATAGCTGATCTTATATGGAGTAACTTAATCTTCTTTTATTTTAAAAAATATTCGAGTACCGCGAAAATAATTCATAAATAATTTTCTCACACTTAAAAATATACAAAAGATAACTCCTTTACTCCATCTGTCTTATGTAACGAAATACGCCTAAACGTCACGCAACCTTGAAATCTCACTCTCAATTCTTAGTCGATTATTGCATCGACGTCTAAGAAAATTCACTTGAAACTAACATATGTTTACCTATTTTATAGTCAACAATAATAAAGCCTCGAGCGAAGAGATAGTATAAAATAACCTTTTATAGGTAACTGATTCAATTATTGTTCGACTGGTGCCAACGAAATTGATTGAAATCGAAACGGCAGTCGGTTTTATCTTCTAAATACCATCCGTATCAGTCTACGGCCTTTGTATGCAACTATTCAAGTAGACACTTCAGAGTGTTACTCCTGAGTATTGAGTTTCTACAGTCCTTTGAACACTTGTACGGTACATAGTAACAATTCCGCAACATCTACCACATGCGATTCAAAAATGAACAAGGTTTATCGAAATACTCCATAACAATTTATTGCTCATATTAAAATATAGTCTATTAAAAGTAGTGATAGTTTACTTCAAATTGAGTGATTAATATCTATTATATTGATGTTTGTGATAATTTTACAAAGCGGAAATCTTTGTTCTTTAGTTTGTTTGAACGCGCTAAGAAGAATTCAATCGCACTAATTCAAGAAAATTATCTCTGAATGGAGCGAAAACAATTGAAGCTTTGTTTATTCCTTTAATTATGCACTGCAATAAAATATTTTTATAGCTTATAATTTTAGCATTATGGCTATAGAGATGGACACGCTAACCTTAGTAGAGTGACTGGCTCTCAAGTACAACTGCCGGAACACACCTATAGGTATTTGGCGGCAGATTTTCTACTTGAGGGCGGTAGCTAGCGAAAAGGGGCATTAGAAAAAACCCTACCAACATGCTGTGGTTTCAAAACGATTTTGTGCTTCACCGATAGGTCAGGTTTCTTGCAGCGATTCGAAATCAGATCAATTGAGACGATGTCCGTACGTACTACCAGCTGAACTATCATCGCATATCGCTTCATAAACAATGAGTAAAATATTTTCATTTTGCATATATATCTTGTAATTACATTACCACTTTATCTCACTTCACTATGGTTATAACTCTTAAAATTATCAAGTCAGAGTCGAGTTTATCGATACTTTGTTAAGCCTTAAATAATGTTTTTATCCTATACTTACTTGAATGCAGTGAAGTGAAGCTGTGGTCGAGATATTGGCTACTTGAAAAGAGCAGGATACAGTCTGCCAGATCAGCTAGTAAATAATAAAAAAATCACCACGTTCGTTAAAAAATCCACTGAAGATGTAAATTTGTATCTCATCATCACCTTCTTACCTTGTTCCCAAGTTATTTGGGGTCGGCGCAATACGTTTTCTTCTTACATAAATCTCTATCAGCCGCCATCCTTTCACTCAGTCCCTTTCCTCTCATCTTATTCCCCACACTTTATCCGTTTTTTCTTTGGTCTTCCTCTTTTTTCTAACCTTCAACATTTATATCCATTATTTCCCACAGGTCGCCTGTGGGGAACGCTCTAACCTTATTGCACTTATAAGATACTCTATTACTCATATATACGGCAGGAGTTTTGACAAATATTTTAAGACCCGCCGCCTGATGCCAACCCTCCTTGGGAATTTTGTATCTTTTTTTGCGGTTAAGATAATTTCAACACCAGTTTTACTCAGTTCAGTAAGCAGATACAATTAAGTAAACTTATAAAATTGTTAATCATATAGCTATAAAGGTTATAATCGAAATGTGATAGTATTCTAGCATTCGAGATTATTCTTTATACATGTCAAAAACAGAATAAATTTGAAAAAAAAAATAACATGACATATCTCTTGACGTAGTTATGTAAAAAAATTGTGAAAATTCAAAGTGTTTTAACGTAATGGATACATTGAGTCGAATCAGCAGTATTTTCGAAAATGTTAGAACTGCTATAAAGAATAAGCACTCTTCTGATAGATTGCAAAATCTTAAGAAGGACATACAAACTCTAAGCACCGAGCTGGTTGTGCTCGGTAAGGAAAACCATGATCAGTACATAAGATCCCTCGCAATGGAAGGGTATGTAGCCCTTTTGTCCGTGAAAACCATATCCGTATCTCTTATAGAAAAAAAGAACATTCTCCATGCAGCTTTCGAGAAGTTAAAGCCGCATGCTCTTCGAGACGAGTGCCTCTTTATTTTGTTAAGAATCCAAAATCTCTTGTGTTATTACCTAATTCAGCTTGATCAAACCGCTCAAGCTAGAGATATTTTGGAAAGCATGGAAGACCTTTATGACAATATAAATAAATCTCATCCTGATAAATTCTTAGATGCTGAAGATCTGTTCACAGCGGAACCATTGTCAAGCATTAAGCGAGTCAGTCCAGACAAAATCGACAAAGTGATCACTAATAATGTTCAAATGCAAGCATTCTTGTACAATAAATTGAATTTACCTCATAAATATACCATCTATAACCATACAGCGTTAAGAAGACAACTGGAAACGAAGGAAGGTACTCCTCAAGACTGGGCCTTAAGAACTGCAAGATTAGGTAACTACTTTACATATCTTAACAACATGGGAAACGCAAGACACCATCTCTGTGCAGCTTACCACGTTTTGCGGACTTGCCACGATAATTGTAAACTTATACCCGAGGAATTTGTTCTCCAAAAAGGCGATTTTGAGATGCACTTTTTGGAACTTAGTCATCATTGGGTGAAATATGGATTGACTTTATTCAAGTTGTCCAAAAAGAAAATTCTGAGTAAATATTTCAATCACCCCTCATCCAGGACCGATTTATGGAAAACTGTGGATATTTTGGAAGATCAGTTAGAGAATTCTAGCAAACATGGTGATGAGAACGTCAAAGATATAGGCACTGAGAAATCTGGAAAAGGTGATTGTGCTTCTGAACGACTGTTTACATTTCCTTCTATTGATTTGAGAGATATGGAGAATCGTGTACCTTTGGAAATGGTATCTAATGTAGAGGACGCTCGAAAACTATTTGCATTCACACACAAATGGTTGATGAGAGCCAAACATTATTATGATTTTGAGCATCATTCCGCGCAGTACATTTCATGTTCCTTGCAATTGGCAGAATTATACGAGCACTTGGCTTTTTTTGAGCGAAAAATTGACAACCAATACAGTATACAGAAGAGACGGGCAGACGTTTTAGAAACTTTGAATTCGTTGTTAAAAACGTGTGACAATGTTATGTCCGTACAAATCGACGTAATAAGAGAGCTATCACAGGTACAGCTAGAACTAATGGCTTTAAACCTACAGAAACTTTGGCATCAAGAGTCGCAGACAAATATATTCAATGTAGATAACGATGCAGATTCGATTATCAATTCCTTGGATTCGACGTCCAATAGAACGCTGACGGAAAAAACTCTGAATGCTTCCTGCAAGAATATGTTTCTGAGAAAAATGGAAGCCGCTACTTCATTGAATGGGAAGCTGTTTAGATTGAGCGGGCAGTTAGCTGTGAGAACTCCATCTCAGCTCAGTATTGACACAAGTATTCTTAAATAACGTCCTAAAGTTAATAAAACTCGTACAAGTGAAATATTTAGAGAACTTACGAAAACACCTTTTGTGTAACTTTAAAATTTATGTATCAGTTTTATATTTATAATTGTTTGCTTTAATAAATCAACTGTGTTCACACCTAAAAATTACTTTAGATATTTTAATTATTGTCATATATTTATAGATCAAAATTTTTAAAGAATTTTACTTCAAATCTCGAGTTTGTTTCAGTCTCCTGCCTCCCAATACTATATGTTTCAAGCTACATATTTGATTTTCTTAATGTTACATACTTAATCTTAAATTACTTACTGAATAACTGAATTACTGAATCTTAGTTAATTCGGAACCTGAGAAACTTGTTCTAACATTTCCTACTCCTGCCTTCTAAACTTAGTCAACCTAATATCTAGATCCGTGGCTGTCAATAGCCGTACTTCGGTGCATTACACTAATTACATATGTGGAATTTGTGTAAATTTTCAAAGTTAAATTGAATTTACTTAGAATCATTCCACTAGGACTATTTTGAAAGCTAACGGTAGGAGAAGTTCTGAAGAAACTTTGACAGGATTTAGGAAAGTTCTGGTAGTACCAGTCTATGTGAGAAAACAATCTTCGGCGAGCGGTAGCGTGCCATGAGCTAGGAAAGCTGTAAAGCTCATGTTATCCGCTAAGGTATGCAAAGAGAATTGTAGTTGAAATAGATTAATTGTTGTATTCACCTCATACTGAAAAACATTATTTTAGCCATCTTATTAATGAATAAGTAATTAAATATACTGCGACTCCATCATTCTTTTAGACAATAGGTAGGTATACAAGCAAGTAAAGCGTTTAAAGTATGAATAAAGTTTCTTTAAAATCAGTTGAGCCGTTTTAGAGATTCGCGTGGATGAACATCATGACACGGGATTTATATATATATATATATATAATAGAGCTAATGCAAGTAGTTTAAAAGATAATAATAACGTCAAGGAGGCCTCCTTTCGAGGATCATCAACACTCACCTTCACCGCTCGTGTTTCTCTCTGCGCAGTATCAATAATTTCCCATAATGATTTACAGTATAAACAAAACAGCAAAACACTGTCAATAATAGAGAAATATAAATCTTACGTCCCTTCGGTAACGTTCCAACTACGTACGATATCTGGCCTCGAGCGCTTGGCTTTGACTGAACTCGAAGCCGGTCTCGCATCACAGTTTATACTCATCGATGTTATAAACTACCTTCTGTTACAAATCACCCTCCTATAACTATATCCCTATATATACATACGTATAAAGATAAGTTCAAACAGTTCATTATTTCTGTAACATAATGGTTTGAATTTGAAGCACTAATATTCGTAAATGTTTATAAACTTTTATATTACGAAAACATATATTCATGGAAAGAAGTATTTGAAGATTGCATAGCATTTAGTATCTGTGAAATTTTAGTTATTATGGTTAAATTAACATTTTTTATTAGTACAATAATCTTACATAAGATACTTCCGCAGGGCAGCAAAAGCATGGGTTATTTCACATTCTTACTGATTAAAACCCACGGACTCTGTACTATACCAGGATTGATGGAGCGCTTTCGCATTCATCATCTAATAAGCTAACACCATCACTGAAACTGATTGAAAATAAAAGAAAAACGGTACATATATATGTATTATTTATTTTGTTTGGTACATTTTATACAATTAACTTTACATTCACACCACCGCATTTGTATACGTTTTACAAACCATATTATATTTTACATATAATAATACAGAAATACTATCGAAATGTGTGCGAAATATTATCACATAATATTAATATGTAGTTAATAAACATGTTTTTATTTTTTTATATTTGAGGTTTACCGTTCTCGCCATAATCTCACCTGATCTTAAGTGACGATACGGCCTAAGTTGTTAGACACGTTAAAGCTGTGGAGGACCTAGCTCTCAAGTGCTATTGTCGGAACACACCTATTGGTATGTGGCGGTGGGCAACAGAAAAAGCCCTACCACCACGCTATGGATTAATCACGATGTTGTCCTTCACCGAACGCTCAAGTTAATTGTAGGTAGTTGGATTCGAACTTACATCCCATGACGCGGCGTTCCTACACACTACCACTGAGCTATCATCGCTTCAAAGTTCGATGTTCATAGGAGTCTGCTTTTGCGGTCCGAGGAACGCGTAGCACGTAGCACGTAGCGCGTAGCGCGTGGTGTCTACATAGGTCGCCATCCAACGCACAAACGCGTTTCTAAGCGTGCTTCAGAGAATTCGCAGCGCTTCGAGATGTGACACTTAAAGAAACCTTCCAGCTATGAACGTTATACACTGACAGCAGAATCGTGTCATCAAAACATAAACATTTAACCAAGATCGCAAAATTCTATGGGCAAATATGCATGGACGCAGAAACCCGTTTGCGTGTTCAATAGAAGGCAATACTGCCTCGAAACTCGCACGGGTTTGTGAGCTAACTCTCTCCACAACGTCGTGTTTTATTCAAGGCATGCATCCACACACCTAACGGCGGATGATCATCGCCCGACCGTTTATCATCATCTACCTGTCGGCTGAATATGTCGGTAAGATGGTTGCTGTAGTAGAGGTGCTAGCTGGGTTAGGTTAGGTTGGACTTATGTAAACAAACTAGAGGAAACCCCTAGAGAAAATAGTTCAAGGAAATGAAAAACCAGACGTTTTTGATCTTCCATTAATTAGAGCAGAAAACAGTGGAACTACCAATAATAAAAATTTTGATGACGCTGTTCAAAATATTAATGTCCACTGGCAAAGAATTACTGATATCGTGGGAAAGGATTCAAATGATGCATATACAAATACAAAAGAAAAAATACAAGACTACACGTGTTTCATTTTTTTTGCTAATTCGCCAAATAGCTCAGAACATATGCCCTCAAACAAACACGGATTTGTGGCGCTTAATCAAGGCGAATGCTTCTTGCAAACCTGTGCGGGATTAGAGAACGCATGCCTTGAATAAAACACGAGTTTGTGGAGAGAGGTAGCCTCACAAATCCGTGCGATTTTCGAGGCAATACTACCTTCTATTGAACACGCAAACGGAAAAACGCAACCCGTTGCAAATCTACCAAGATCTGAGGGCTGGATGAAGTGAAGCGAAAAGAGCTTGAGCTATCGAGGAAGGGAAATATCGTGACGAAACCACAGCATGGTGGTGGGGTTTTTTCTAAGGCTCACCTGGCTAGCTATCACCTTCACGTTAAAAATGTGCTGCCAAACACCTATTGGTTTGTGTCGGCAATTACACTTGGGAACCAGTCCCTCCACAGGTTTAGCGTGTTCAACATCACTAAACATTAGGTGAGATTGCAGCCATAACGCTAAACCTATAAACTAAAAAAATGGCATGGAATTTACAAATTCAAATAGAAGCTAACACATGACAAATTGAGATTCCGTCAAAAGCTCCCGCCAATCAGGAAATCAAATCGAATCACATTTCCGAAAAATAGGATGATAGTATCACTTTTTTTAAGTAAAAAAAAAACCGTTTCCGACACAACATGACGTTCTGGAAGAGAAGAAACAAAGAAAGAAACTCTCCAGAGATAGTTCTTTTGACAATTGATAAAAAAAAAACCTGTTTTAATTCCATGAATTTTTAACTGCTAAAGAACCGACAGGCGAGTTGATAGTCCAATCTTACAAGCGGACGCGATTAAGTAAAATTATAAGGCGGTGGTTCAATTTCAATAAATGAAGCGTTTTTGAACTACAAAAACTACATTTCTGAACAAAAAGTGATACCTTTAACGTGCTTTATTGATGAAAATTTTATTTTGATGCGCACTAAAGCTATATTATTCACTAGCTGTGCCTGCTGTTCGAGTGGAACTAAAAGTGATTTAATAATTTTTGCTCGTTTTTGTAACTTTTTTAAATAGTCATATTAGTGGTAGCGTGATGTTTAATAGCCGAAAGCCTTCCTTAATAATTGCCCTATCAAATAGAAAATTTAAAATCCGACTCCGTTCCTAAGATTAGTGTGTTCAAACAAACAAACTTTTCCGTTTTTTTTTATTTTAATACACATATACAACTCGTTTTATTAAAAAAAAATATCAAAATAATGCAATGGTTGACCAGATCATCAGATATGACTCTAACAGAAGCCCAATATCTCTGGATTTAACAATCTGGCTGAACTCCAGTCCTCGTGAAAAAAAACAAGTAATATTCACTTATACTTTTATTTATATTACCCTTTTCAACTTGTTTCGGTAACCTTAATATTCAAACAATATACACTAAAAAATAGATCAATTATAATTTATTTTTTGATAGTATATACTAAAATATAAAAATGCATGTTTGTTTTACAAACAAATAATTATTATACCTAAACGAAACAATAATAGTTTCTCATCGTTTTAATTTACTCAGAAATTAAATAATTATATAAAATACACTAACTAAATAATTTACCATAGGCAAGGAAATACAAAATAATAGGTTCATATTTTAGGTATATATGTTCTCATGTGTATTTAAATATGCATTACGAAGCAAAAAAAAACTAAAGTTTACATTTTGTTACAAAATTATTCTCTAATGTATTTATAAAATGCATCTTATGTTTATTTCTATTCACAATGTATTACTATTATACAATAATTGTAATAAAACACGAGATCTGCTCTTAGAGTCTAACCTCTAAAAACTTCACGCTAAGATTCAACCAAAAGCACATAGTATGTACTAACAAAAATTATTATAATATTTCAAAAAACATGTTTATATATATATACACTATAACTAACAATATTATTCAAGACAAAATAAAAATATCACTAAGTCAACAAAATTTATAATATAAGTTAAAATAAATCTTTTGTCAAACATTTATATCCCAATTCAACGATAGGTATTTTCTTTCTTTTGTTTAAGTTAAGTAGAATAATAAAAAATAATATGGAATGAAGTAATAATACTCTTAGTAAAGTTTAACAATAAATATCAAACAAACTTTTTTCACTTTTGAATACAACGCTAATAATGTATAAAAAAGGAAATACGTTATAAATTAATAATCTTAATTTTTTGGACATGATTAAAAATATATATTTAAAATATTCAAATTTAAAATTTATTAAAAATATTTATATTTTTATTTCAGTTTATCTACTTAGGTCACTTATATATACTAAAATACAATATTCATCGTACATTATTCTGAATATCTCACTTCTGTAAAATACGTGTCACTCATCACTGGAATGGTTTAACACTAATCAAAAAGTTTAAATTACAATCATTTAAAAAGTAAAAATAAAACAAATTATAGACTTTTTAAATAAATACCGATACAAAAAATCAATAAAAATTCCAAAAAAAAAAAATACTGCTCGCTAATTACATGAATACATGACCGCAGTTTTTAACTGGAACACGATCGGTTAATAATATAAACTAGAGGTCGCCCAGTGGTCAAAATCGGACCATAATTAATTTAAATTATGATCATTATTAAGGTTCTGTTATCAAAGACTCGTATTAATATATAGGGTTATGTTTGACATTCAGTAAAGACAAACAATATTAATCTATAATCTATTCTGAATCTGACCACAGTCTTTAATATTAATCAAAAAAGTATATATGCGTGTGTGTGTGTCAAATACATGGTGGTGTGTGTAATGTTTTTTTTATTGATTTATTGTATTTTTTATGCATAATTTTAAAAAAACATTAGCAATCTGCATTCCTTCTCTATATGAACTATAAGTTTGCGAAATTTCATACTCCTCCGTGCGCGCAATATTCGTAAAAAACGGGTTCAAAGTTTTTGCTTCACGTATTAATAATATATAGATAATATATTTTCCCTTTTATTTTATGTAACTTTTACAAACATTTAATACAATATAATGTACAATTGCATTGCTTTAAAATACACTCGAACAAAATGTAAACCAATCAACAAAAATAAAATACCAAGCAGGGATTTTCAAAGGGAATAAAAAGTTTACTCTCCAGTTGCAATGTAGTTGTGTCCGGAAAATATAATGTTTTTCGAGAGCGGCCTACAGAAGTTCCAATTCGAAACAGTCAGCTCTAAATAAAAACGAATATATTTCTATATACATAAATACAATTGAAATGTCTGGTGGTGATTTTGCAATATACAAAATTTAAATAAAAAACAAAGTGATTTCAATCGGTTTCTTCCAAAACGGCTAAACTAAATTTAACACGATCCCCATTGAAGGTTAACAAACTTTAAAATCGACTACATACAGTTACGCTTTCACATAAGACGCTAAGCAATAATGACACATATATAGAAAAAAAAACACAGCATAAGTCCGGTGATGCATCATGTCTCCGAAGGCGAAGCCACGTGTACCAACCAGTATGCGGTAAAACAACAAGGCATATATATTTCAGCGTTATTCATTTCACAGCTAATATCGAATCAGTTGTCTCGCCGCCTTGTAACTTCGTAAAGGACTTTTTTAGCGTCGACGCCGGCTTTAACATTCATTTCCATATCACTGTCCTCGCTGACACAAAGCCTACCGCTTAGGAGAGGTTCGTCGTGTTCCCCTTCAACTGGAGACCTTGTGAGTCTTAGAAAAAAAAACAACAAATCACACGATTGCCTCGAACTCTATTAGATATATATAGACTATTTCGTATGTCCAAGTAAATGTTTTACCAGACTGAATGCTTTCAATCAGTTTGAATTTGGTTCACATCAGTACCACGTAGTCCTATATTCAGAGACGTACACATACCATTTGTCAAGAATGTAACGTACCATTTTATTCGATATGCTATGCAACTTGTCATACCTGAACACGTTGACTGCGACGGTAATTTTCGTAAATCTAGGCTACAATGGCAATTTGATTTAATCAGATTACATTAGTAATAATCTAATTCTAGTTCATTATTTGTTGTTCGTTTTTTAATAAATTTTCTGTTCATGGAAGTCGGTATTGATGTGTTGTTTTTTCACAGAAGCAATTTAATAATATTGGCACTGATATGTTTCGAATTTAATCGTAACTGCCCAAAAATGGCAAGTAAACACATGTAGGAGATTCTTTATTTGTTCATAGTTTATAGGTTTAGCGTTATGGGCATAATCTCACCTGATTTTAAGTGACGATACGGCCCAAGTTGGTGGACACGCTAAACCTGTGGAGAGACTGGCTCTCAAGTGCAACTGCCGGAACACACCTATTAGTATTTGGCGGCAGCTTTTCAACATGAGGGTGGTAGCTAACCAGGCGGGCATTAGAAAAAGCCCTACCACCACGCTATGGTTTCTTTACGATGTGTTCCTTCACCGAATGCTCAAGCTCATTGTAGATGGATTCGAACTCACGTCCCTTGACGCGGCATCAGCACACACTACCACTGAGCTATCATCACTTCATCGCGCCAATTAAACGAACGCAATCCATGAGTTATCTCGTAGTTGGCAATCAACGTGTTAAATATTTTAAAATTTTAGGTGATAAAGAGCATTAATATTGTGTGTATTTTTGGAGTTTACACCCGAAGAAACGATTTTCATATTTAGCCCGTGGCATGAAATTATATGAGGAGTAAAATCGAGCGTTGACTAAAAGTAACACGTTACGTTCCTTTGCGTAAGGTACTTTGACATTTCATTTCGAGATTATGTATGTGTGTATACTTATTATTATGTGAAATAGTTTATGTTACATATTTCATTGGAATTATGTAATAAATATTTTTATATGCTTTGATTATTTTTTAAGATGCTTTCATTTACCATCTTTTTACATTATCTACACAATAATAGTTCTTAAGGAGTAAACTTCAGTCGTGCGTCGGAGCTGGCACACACACTTTCTACACGGAATTGACGTTACGCATAAACACCACGACAGATTCCTGCCAGTACTTATTTGTACCAAGCGCTTGGTATTTTTTTAACACTTTATAATATAAGAGACACAATGTCCTATAACATACAGTTTTTATCATCCCCAAATAAAAAATCATCTCGAATAGGTTAAAAGTTTCCAATCGAAAGAACCGTTTCTGCTGGTAGTGTGTACAGACCCCGCGTGTACAGACGTGAGTTCGATCCCTGTACTGAGCTTGAGATTTCGGCGAAGGATATCATCATGAAAAAACCATAGTAGTGGTAGGGCTTTTTTTAATTCCCGCCTGGCTAGTTACCACCCTCGAGCGGAAAATCTGTACACCAAATACCTATAGGTGTGTTCCGGTAGTTGCACTTAGCAGCCAGTCACTCCACTAGACTTAACCACCGTCTTAAGCCACATCGTCATTTAACATCAGATGAGACTGTAGCCATAACACTAAAACCCATAAAGTATAGAAAAAAATTAACCTTCATTTTTAACTATTTATAACTGTCCTAATATATAATACTAGCTTTTACCTGCGGCTTCGCTCGCACTGATATTGATTTTGTCAAATAAATCGGATGACGCAATAAATAGTTTCATACAAAATTTATCCCTCTCTTTACCCCACTTCCAATAAGGTTTTCGCGAGAAAAAGTAGCCTATCATCGTCTCCAAGTGCCCAAACAAACAAACTCACTTTCTCATTTATAAAATTAAGAAAGGATAGTAAAGATACAGTGTACACAATAGCTATACTAGACACGTACCTGGTTTTGCATAGGGTTTGAAAACTATTTGTATCCATGTCATCGTCGAAGTTGAGCTCCTTGTCTAATTTATTCTCCTTCCTGATAATTATGAGTTTATGGACGACATGCGTTATGATGCCCAGGAGGCACATAGACAAGCCTATCATGTTGATAAAGCTGAGTTGATCACCGCCTATCCGTACAGCCAAAAATAGTATACATATCTCCTGAAATGACAATCTTTATTGAATAACCGATTTACCAGTCATTCCGCTCCATTGATTTTTCGATCAACCACTTTTCAATTGTGCAACCAAACTTTCTTTTGTAAGTTATTATTAATCTACTTTGTAAACATTAAAATTGAAATTGCAAGAAGATTTTGCTACAACTATGCGAGTAAAATTTCAAATACGAGAATCAAATTTAAAATTATCCGTGCCACGGGGATACTGACATAATATAATTTGTAACACGTTCAAACGTTTTCGAACTAATTATTTATGAATTCAATATAGATTATAATAGACGACAACGATTTCTTTGTTACTAATGTATTTCCTTTTCTAATTATTTTTAATATGGTATTGACATTTTAAATATATATAGAAAATGTACACAATTTAAATAACGAAATATACCTACTAAGGCAATTGAAAAAAAAATCCCGTAATATACTATTTACCTAACGCCAATCCTTCGAACGTTAGTTTTTTGTACAGTAAAAATAATTCACCTTAAATATACCCGCAATGGACAGGGTCAAACTTGATGTGTACGTCACGACCAGAAACTCACTGATCTCCATAGCGAATGCTATGCCAGCGCCGACAGAAACCTTCAGGATTATAGGGAGAAACTCCTCATCGGAGAGCGACATCAGGTAAAGATAACACCCGTACCCTGGAACAGGTGGAATGCATGAGTGCCCTCGTTCTTTCATTCAGTGACCAGTGGCCAGATCTCAGTGAAAAGCAGGATTTCGTAAAAGATCGGCGTGACTTAAATAATAAAAAAATCGTTACGAATTGGTAACCCCATATTATATAGATTCAATAAGACCAGTAACAGTTTATTAGGTAAAATAGTGTCTGGTTGTACAACCAAGTCCACAAACACATTATCGATTTGCCGGACAGTTAGTTCAAGTACCACCTCAAGCTGGTTATCGTGCCAAATGTTTATTACAGAGTGGATCAATATGTGAACAATGGTGATATCTAAAATAACCAACACTCTCAGTGTATCCGTTAAAAACTATTGTAAATGTATTTGAATTTTTCTTTGTTTAAATATGGACCTAAAAAGGTAATATAATTAGATCGAGTTTCTTCCCCATTTTTGTCGATGACAGGGATTTTTTCCGACCGGTGGCAGTTCTGACGTTCATAATAGCCTTCTTAGGGTCTAAATTGAATAAAGTAATCTGATTTGATTTAAAATGCCCACATGCTATACATTCTCTTGGTGACGGATTCTTGGCATCGCATAAACTCATCATATATTTCGCCCTATACGGTAGTTACATACGTTATTGTGACCTCAAAAGTGACTAGCAGAGAAGTTTACAGTAGTTTTAGCTGACCACATTATCCCAGGATCGCGACTTACGAAGGGCACATTTCTTAACTACAATTTTAATTTTGAAGATCTCTAGTCCGATTCGAAGTTCGATCGGCCGGATCGGAAACGATCTAGATGGATCATGGTCGCATTGTAATAACTTTTTTCGATTTTCTTTCGTAATTTTTTTTTCGGCTAATAAAACAAAAGACGCCTAATATAATGAACACACAATTTACAATTGGAAAATAACTTTCCTTTGCTAAGAAGACTTACAGACGTTGTTTCCAACTAATTCAGATGCGACATGAGTATGTGGATTATTCCATATTTTTTTTAATAATAAACTGCTGCAAACCGTCAGGCGGGCTATAGCTAGTCTTCTAGTAAAAGTTTACATGTACACATTTAAGGTAGCACTGTTACATCTATCGATATTGGAAATGTATTTCAGTTCCTTTTCAAACTGTGTAACAACACTGGGATAGATAGGTCCGGGTTAGTCAGGAACTCGGGCGTCGGCGGAAATTGATTTATGAGTTTCGCATGCAGAAGCATATTAACAATTGGAATTAAAAAAGTACCCAAGTTGTGTTCTTCTTAATTTTTTGTTTATAATCATTGAAATGTACTTTGTTAACGATATATTTAAGAAAAATATATTTTGAATTTATATCACTGAACCCACTAAACATTTGTTTTTTTTTTCTATTAAAATTCTGTTTTCTTAACTTAATCGCAGTTTATAGGTTAGGTTTTGATCGCGTCAGTTGTCCTTTATATTTTGTTATTTGTTCATTATTTATTTGCTACGTTGAGTGAGTTTTGAAGTTATGATGGCTCAGTTGGTAAAGTGTACAGACACCGCGTCAAGGGACGAGAGTTCGAATCCAGCTATAATGAGCTCAAGCTTTCGGTGAAGGAAAACACATCGTGCTGAAACCATAGCACGGTGGTAGAGATTTTTCTAATGCCCGCCTGGATAGCTACACCCTAAAGTTGAAAATCTTCCGCCAAATACCTATAGGTGTGTTTCGGCAGTTGTACATGAGAGTCAGTCCCTCCACTAGGCTTAACGTGTCGTCTATCTCTGGGCCACGTTGTCATGTCACTTAACATCAGATAAGATTGTGGCCATAACGCTAAACTTTAACTAAAAAAAAATATTATATATTGTGTGTCCATTTTTGTTTTACACAATTTTTTTGAATATTTAATTTATATTCCGTTAACAATAGGTAAGTTCTGTATCTATAAAATGGCACACCTTAATACATAACTTGTCTCGGGCTCTATATAATTCAATAATAACGACTTCCAAATGGCCCTTTCAGACCAAAAATCTTACTATAGTTGCAGTGAGGCAATAGATACAGCAAGTTGCTTATTAGTAGGATGCAATGTGCTTCTTGACAGGGGGGATTACTCACGCTGCCATGATAGAGTATTTTAAATGATACGTGAAGTTGTAAGTCTTTCAGTAGCTAAAACCAATATGGATTAACGACAAACAAGGGACAAGTACATTTTGTAAAAGAAGGCTCAATTTTAAGATGTAAAATAAGCCTTTCTCAGTCCTGGGTACTATGGATATCTAATGGGCACGTATGAGAAGTACTGTAAAATTCCAGAGGTTGTTGAGGCTTCGACTTCCAGATCGGATTAATTTTCTCCAGAACATGAAAACACATAGTACTGATTGAGATTACTATAATATGGGAGACAAATATACTATGGCTACGTAGTGAATTTATACGCGGTCGAAGTGGGACCGGGGGTATACCAGCAAAGTCTCACTACAATCTACTAAAAGATCTTGGGCTGTCTAAGACTGCAGTAAGTTTTATATTAGAATGTGTCTCTAAAGCTTCGCTAGCTGGATCCTATCAAATGTAGCTGAGCAGTGAGAGAAACACATGTAGTGAAGGTGAGTGTTGACGCACGTCGGAAAAGGGCGCCTTAAACCAACACCCGCGTCAAGAGGCTCGGGAACTGCCCGGATTTCTCTCTCTGTCACACAAACTAGCTAGACTACGAGTTCGTGTCAAACTAAAAATTATTGAATTATTTATACCCGTTTTTGTAACTTTTTTCTAAACAGCTTTGCTCCTATTAGTGGTAGCGCGAAGTTAAATAGCCTAAAGCCTTTCTCAATAATTACTCTATCAAATAGAAATAGATTTCAGAAATCTTGGTACTTCCTACGATTAGCGCATTTTAACAAACAACCACATTTTTCGCTTTGCAATATTAGTATAGATATGAGTGTTAATATACCTTGTTCGTTTAAATTTACTTATTGGCAGTATTTACTTTTCAGTGTTTCAGTGATTTTCTTAATCAGTGTTCAGGTTGGTTGATAGCTTCAGTATTTTCGGTTGATTCTGTTTGTTTCCAGTATTCCAGGCTTTCTGCCTTAGCCTGTCCGTTGCATGTCTGCAGCTATATGATGCTTTGTTGCATCCATATAGACAGGTATTGGTTATATCTGACGCAGTAATGACTCATTTTATGGAATAACATTTAGTTAAATTGTATCTTATAAAACAAAAGGTTTCCTTTAAAGTAAGGATAAAATTTAATTTAGTAATGAATAAACTATTTCACGGATTGATTTTTTTTCCATTCAGTAGCCGACAACTTAGCTATATATCTGTGGTTTATTTGACTCCTCTGTTGTATTAGAGTGCTAAAAATACCTGTATTTCTTGCCATTTAATCATCTTAACTATATTTTTATCTTTCGGTCCCCTTTTAATTATAGATAACTTGTAACATAGAAAGGTCGTGGCTACATGTTGTTTTAAATAAAAATAGACTTGTGCCATAGTGAATAGATTGGCTTGTTAGTGAAGCGGGCATGTCTTCCCCGGGTATACCGGATGCACTCAGTCGCTTCCAAAGCTCTTTCATTACATACATTATTAGATAATTTAGTATAAAGGGGTCTGAATCCTGTCGACTACCGATAGAAATTATATTACCGATAGTCGCCGTTCTTTGGCTACTGCAGCGTATACTAGTATGCGTAGTATAGACATTTTAATGTCATAATATAAAAGTCTATAAATAGTGTATCGTAACATTTTTTAAACTTTCGCATATTATACATTATAATATAGAATTTGAATGTGGGTCAGTGTATCGTAATTGATATTTAGGGAAATATGAGACAAATATAGGCCTAATAGTTCGAAAATAGCAACAAAAATTCACAATAAATATATCCGAAATATTCTATTCAAAATAAACAGTCTAATTAAGCGACATCCTTATTATTATTCTTTGGAAGAACAAATGGTTTTAGTTTGCAATTTATAGGAAATGCTGTTTATATTTTTTTAAATGAAACATTATATGGGAGGGTTTTGAAACTCCAATCCGCAACCTTTTTGTGTGACGCTCGTTCAAGTAAAGTCGGCTCAAGAGGACTAAGGGAGCTAGAGAATTATAGTGATCTTTCACCACTGTCGTGTCCACCATCTTGGGCCACATTGTCGCTGAACATCAGATGAGATTGTAGCTATAACCCTGGACCCTAGACCTATAAACTATAAAAAATCATACTCCTATGGCTGATGACACACCAAACGTTATGATATTATTAAAAACGAATAATGCTTCATAAATTAATGTATAAACGCAACCAAATAATTTTATTCGGTTGGAAAAAACACTTATTAGCATCAAAACTGGCTTTAGATAACGGCAAGAAATAAACTAGAACACTTGTTTCAACATTAGCATCTCATAATGTGGGATTATTAACATAACATCATGATATATATATATATATTTAAATATCCAATAAATGGTATATGACAAATGTATTGTGAAATAAAAATTATATCTATATCTTGTATTCCTGAAGAAAATACAGTCCCTTAGTCAGTCAATCACGTCAAAACTACTAAACTTATTGGAACGGGACTATGTCCATTCGATGCGATGTTTTTCGTCGATGATTCTAGAATACTTAGTATTTAGTTTTTTTGTCATAGTTAGGTTTATGGCCATAATCTCACCTGATCTTAAGTTACGATACGGCCCAAGTTTGTCGATGTTAATCACTCCACGCTAAATTTGTGGGGGGACTGGCTTTCAAATGCAACTGCCGGAACACACCTATTGGTATTTGAAGGCAGATTATCAACTAGAGAGTGGTAGTTAGCCAGGCAGGCATTAGAAAAAGCCCTACCACCATGCTATGGTTTCCGCATGATGTCCTCACTATATTCCACTGTCCCCGTGCCTTTTTTTTCCATTTACTAAAGTATACGTTGAAAGTAATTTCGTTTGCTAGGCTCGCGAATCCTTGTTTACTTTCCGGCACCAGCCCAAGCCAAGGTTCGGCCATTCTGCCCTCAGCACTCGCCCCAAAATATTCGGTGACGCTGTCAAAGCCTTTAAGGCTAACAGCGTATGTCAGTTCAATAAAAAAAAAGTGCAAATATAACTGCTTTCTCGGCACCAAAATCTTATAAATTATTGATAATAGTAGGTCGTTCATCAGTGTATCACTTAGTTTATACCAGAAACTTATGACGATGCTACAGTTAAACTGTTCCATGCCAGAAAAATTACAGCTAGAATATTGTCTACTATGAAACAGCAGTGTCCCGATCTGAGGAATGAAGTTGAAAACACGTAGCAAGTCATCTATGATCGATATCAGACAGATTGAATTCTTTCTAACAGTATAAATGCGAAAGTGTGTTTGATTGTTTGTTTGTTACGCTTTCACGCCTAAACCGCTGAATCGGTTATGGTGACTTTTGATACAGAGATAGATGGGACCTGGAGACGGTGGTAGGCTACTTTTACTCGCGAAAACTTTATATGGAAGAGGGATAAACTTTGTATGAAACTTTTAAATGCGTCATCCGATGTATGAAACTTTTAAGTGCGTCATCCGATTTGCTTGACAAAATCAATATTAACGCGAGCGAAGCTACACGTAAAATCTAGTGCACAATATATTTGAGTTTAATTATTCGTAGCTTCAACTACTAAAAATTGGCCATGTCATACTGATTCATAAGAAACTAGCTGTGTCCGTAACTTAGTTCGCGTAGAAGAAAAATATATTTAAAAACTAGATTTTATGTGCGGCTTCGCTCGCATAAATATTGATTTTGTTAAACAACACGGATGACGCAATAAAAAGTTTCATACAATGTTTGTCCCTCTGTTTACCCAACTTCCAATAAGCTTTTCGCGAGAAAAAGTAGCCTATCTCCGTCTCCAGGGCCTCATCTATCTCTGTACCAAAATTCATCAGAAGCGATTCACCGTTTTGCCGTTAAGCGTAACAAACAAACAAACTCACTTGCACATTCATAATATTAGTATGATTATCGCCCGTTTTTGTAACTTTTTCAATTCAGCTTAGCTCCTATTGGTGGTAGGGTGATGTTAAATAATATCAAGCCTTCCTCAATGATAGAACTATTAAATGCAAATAGAATTTTTGAAATCCAACTGGTAACTCTTATGATTACTGCGTTCAAACAGACAAACAAACTTTTCCGCTTTATAATATTAATATAGGTTAAAAAAGTCAAGAGTACAAAAAATAAAAACATACCTTCAAACAGCAAAGTGAACGGAAGAAGGGATAAAAACATCCAAGGCTGGATATGGAAAACCATATCAATCGGATTGTGTAGTCCGAGCTTCGCCTTCTGCATGAGAAGTTGGGCAAAGGTCCACCTCAGGCCGGCGGCGAAGGAAGCCAGCACGAGGAAATTGAAACCGATTAGGTTGAACTGTGTCGCTTTGTATGTAAACATTACTAAGCCTGACGATATGAGCAGCACTATGCCGACCAGGGACATGGTCTACGAACAAAAAACATGTCGTTACTATAATATATATCAAGACTGCCTGTGAAACGATGATAGCTAAGTTGGTAGTGTGTAATGTGCCGGATCTTTCGGTGAAGGAAAACATCGTGAAGAAACCATACCATAGTGGTAAAGCCTTTTCTAATGCCCATCTGACTAACAACCATCCTCAAGTTGAAAATCTACCGCCAAAATGCCTATAGGTGTGTTCCGGCAGTTGCACTTGAGAACCAATTGCTCCACTAGGCTAACGTGTCCACCATCTTGGTCCACATCCTCACTTAACATCAGACGAAGTTGTGTCCATAGCTCAGTGGTAGTCTGTAGGAACGCCGCGTCATGGGATGTGAGTTCGAATCCAACCACCTACAATGAGCTTGAGTTTTCGATGAAGGAAAACATCGCGAGGAAACTATAGCATGGTGGTAGGGGTGTTTCCGCAATACCCGCCTGGCTAGCTACCACCCTTAAGTTGAAAATCTGCCGCCAAATACCAATAAACTTGTTGCACTTGAGAGCCAGCCCCTCCAATAAAGGCCGGCAACGCACCTCCAATTCTCCTGGTGTCGTGGGTGCCCATGGGCGGCGGTGATCACTTACCATCAGGTGACACGTTTGCTCGATTGCCCCCAATTCCATAAAAAAAACTTACAAACATATACATAAAACTACGCATTACATATCGACGTTAGAAAACAAATTTGTGGTATCTCGTAATATTGAACTTACAGGAAAGAGCCAAATTTTTTTCCTTAAATACATATATTATAAAAAAAATATGTTGTATAAAACATACATTTATTTCATCGCACACCAACTAGACAAATTTCAAATTTTCTTCAACTAAACAATTCAAATCTATGTTAATACTATAAAGCGAAATAAATTATTAGTTGAATGCGCTAACTTTGGAATTACAAGGCGGACTTCAAAAATTATGTTTGTATTTGAAAGCGCAATCGTTGATGAATGCTTTAGAATAGTTAAAATCACGCACAACATCTATTTTAAATCAATGAAAAAGTTACTTTTTAATCCCATAACCGAATGGATTCTTCTGGGCTAGGCAATATTATAATAGGCAATAGGCATATTGAACGATTCTCAATATAATCGTTACTGGTTACGTTAATCGTTACGCATATGTATTTTCGAAAGTACCTATTTAGAGTGCCATAAAAATCAAACGATAAGCGGGCACCGAAAGGTGGACCTCTCATGACCACTCGGGGAAACAAAAGAAAAAAAATATTTCAACTTTTTTTTTATGAAAAAAAAAATTAGTTGCCTGAATTATTTTCCTTACAAATTATTTATATATTAATGTGACAATCATAATCATATTTTTTTAAATATGTATGTTTTTTTATATTGGCAACCTAAGTAATACTGCTCTCCACTACAACGCTTAAAAATCCCAGAACGTCTGTAGTTTTTACACAAGAATTAAGCAAATTTATTTTTTACCTGAACGTTATGATTTTTTTTATATGTAAAAATGGTCGCAATTTACCACGATTGTCAAATAGTATAAATACTCTAGGATTTAAATTGTATAATTAGCCACAAGAAATATGCGTACTACTTCTAAACAAGAAACATAATTAGTTATACATTTTCATAAATATGAACGCGATGGGGACGCCCTGGTCGAATAATTAACTAATGGAAACGGAAGAACGTCTGCAAGGCAAGCTAATTAATTATCGTAAACTTGATTTGGTGAAAGGTGGAACAATATTGCGTTTAACCTAGAGATGCTAGCTCCAAAATTACCCGGTACCCAATCATACCTGTTAAAGTTGGAAGACAGATTCCCAACTTGCATGTGGTAGTTACTCGGGGACGTTTGAGGTAAATGCGCTGTACTTTTAAAATTATATTTTGCTTTACCAAAAGTACCGCAGATCCATTGTCAACTTTATTAAAAACAGGACCGTGTGTATCACAAAAGCGCTGTCACAGTGGTTTTGATTAGTGATATGCCGTTTTCATCGAGCAGAGCCGGAAAGTAATTACTTTCCTATACCCAGTATTAATAACCGAGATAGAGGATTTAAATTTCGCTTTCATTTCATACGCGTAATTACATTTCAAATATTAACAAAGGTTCAGTATTTTACAAAATAGACCACGGTTTTATTATATACATAAGTATATTAAGAAGATAACTATTAGTTAAATATAGTACCGACTTCTACGAAATAGATCGGAGATAAAGCCTTTTTTTATAGTTAAGGTTTTAGCGTTATGGCCAGAATCTCACGTGATCGTAAGTGACGATACGGCCCAAGTTGATAGACACGCTAAACCTATGGAGGAACTGGCCCAAAAGTACAACTGCCGCAACACACTTTTCGATATTTGACGACACATTTTCAACTTGTGGGTAGTTGCTAGCCAGGCCGGTATTAGAAAAAACCCTACCACCAATTCCATTGCATATAGTATGTATAAACTTGTAATAAAATGTTTTAGTCTGGCGGTAGTAATTATGACCTTCATAAGCGCCTTTTATGACTATATTATATTCTATAACCGATACTAAATGCACATTATAAATTTTTCGTATAGTAATTATTCTATCTTAATAATAAAGCTAACGATGCTCAAGAGTAGAATTCATTATATCACGGTCATCGTTACTATCAAAAATAAAGAGCATGAAATAAATCCCAGCACTTTGCAGGAAAAATAAACTCGTACCGGTAACTATTGCCTCTTAGTTACAATGAGAATGAACTTGAAAGCGAATCTTCGATGACTAAGTATTTAACCGCGCAGATGAGTTATTTAAAAGGATATTGATACTCGTAAACGATTGTAAAGAGACACCTCGATAAATAAAGATTAAATCGTAATAACTAGTACCTGTTTACGTGAAAACGGGCAACATAATTTGAAGCGTGTTCCTAAACGATTGTGAGTTATTGTCAACGGACACTCTTCAAATTCATTACTACTCTTTTTTATGTAACAGTCAGCATTATACGCATATGCAGAATTTGTTTTTATATTTTCACTTCTACACCTAAAAGGCTATACGCACATCCCTTCGACCTCAACAATACCTATATTTATTTAATACTTTATAAGTTTTAGCATTATCACTATAATCTTCTAATGTTAAGCGACGATGTGGCCCAAGATGGTGAACATGCTAAGCCTAGTAGACGGACTGACTCTCAAGTGCCACTTGCCACGCGCCACCGCAGAATCGGGTAAAAGCGAATGAAATCGCCGATGCTATTGGAGTGATCCATTTTAAATATATATATATAGCTATTATATGATCTATATCACGGAAAATCATTAATAAATTTTATAGTTGGTGCTTGTTGGTGCTTTATAAAAGTCAATTTATCAATATATCATTTATTATGCATATCTATACATAGGATCCTTTTACTCATCACCAGATCTCTAAAACCAGCTGATCTATTTACTTGAAAGTCAAGCATAGCCCCATCACAACATAGACACTCAAAAAAGCTAAATTTTTGTCCATGTGCGGAACAATCACTAAGATTTTATACATGATTTTAGGCAAACAAACTAGTGGTATCATACAACAATATTTTGACTTCAGGCTCAAAAGAGAAGAATCTCGTATCACAAAGAGCTAGTTTTCTATTCCTAGACAGCAATTTCACTGTAACAGGAGGAAAAGTAATTTCACGTTAAAAACTTTAATATCACAGAATATTTCACCGCAACCGTCCCTATCAAAGTAAGCCTTTAAAAGGAAGCGTAGTTAATACGCAGAAATACAGAGTATAAGATGTTATAAAACGACTTTTATGTTTAACTGTCTTTTACCGCGATTGCAATATTCGCTAGGAGAGTCAATACAAGCGAATATGAAACCTTTAAAAATTCATCCGGCTAAAGGGATATTCCTAGGAAGGTTAGTAATATGTGGAACATCTTTGAGATTGAAGATGGATCGTCTAGAAACTGGATGTGATATAATATCTTGCAATAAAGCGAAGTCTTATATAAATAAGGATCGTCGTATATTGTAAGGATACTAAGTCACCAACAAAGATAATTACGAGCTATATTAAATAGTTTATAATTACTTTAGTTTATATTATCTAATAATTTTAGGCTGTTTTTCTTATTTATGCAAGTGTATTTAAATATTAAAAATATATTTTAATAGCTAACTTAAAATTAACAGTTTATTATCAAAAGAACAAAGACTGAATGCATGTATACTTCAGCATTTGGGAGAATTTTGACGTAATAATTATAACCGAGACTTGGCTTAATGATACTATTTTCGATCATGAAATACTTGATGAACGGTATAATGTTTTTAGACGAGATAGACGACCTCCACATCCGTAAGTCAGTATAAGAAAGATGATGAAGATGTATTATTAGGCTTCGCAAAGAAATATGATGGCTTTAGAAATACTTCATGGGAAACATCGATTGAAGATTTATGGATAACAATAAAAATAAAGCAGTTTATCTAACACATTTGTGCGGTTTATATACCTCCTCCGGTATCACAACACGGTTTAGACGCATTACGCATTTTTACAAAAGGTTAACAATATTGTATTAACCAAAATATCACACAACTCACATGTTTTAGTGGTCGGCGACTTTAACTTAGGTAATATTGTTTGGGGCTATGATCCTAAAACGCATACAATAAGACCATCATCAACAGTATATTTAACTGAAAGTACCTTAATAGACGCATTGGCATTTACCAGAATGTATCAATACCAATATACACAATCGCATATTAAACTTAGTTTGTTCAAATTTACCTCAAAACATATCAGAAGCAGAATTATTACATGCTTTGGTCGGTATAGATGAATATCATCCAGCTTTGTTAAAAACAGTTGCGTCTTCCAACACTCGAGTTATAAAATAAAAAAGCATCATCGTTTAACTTCCACAGATGTAATTACGATGTAACTCCAAACTTAGTAACATAGATTGCAATACAATCTGGACAGAAACCAGGTTTGTTAATGAGATGCTAACTGTATACTACGATAGCCTTAAATTAATAGACCTCAGTATATACTTAAGTGTAATAGATATCCGGTATGGTTTAGTAAACCTCTCATAAAATTATTAAAAGCAAAAGCCAAATACCATTCTAACTTCAACACATATAAAAACCGTAGAGACATACTTACTTTTACTTATTTAAGTAAACACTGCGATACAAGGATCACAGTTTGCTACAACGTTTGCAAAAAATATGCGCTCAATTATGTGCGTACAAATACAAAATATGTATGGATTTTTTTAAATTCACAAAAATCCAACCGTTTTACAATCCCTAACGAAATGACTTTAGGATCAAAGACAGTATCAGGTGGTTAAAACATTTGTGACTTATTTTGCAAACATTTCATTCCATATATCTAAACTCATCTATAAACCCATACATTCCTAAGCATATTGGTTTCGGTCATTGTGTTTTCACAGTGGACGAACTTCAAAAGTCACTTCTTGCAATTAATTGTAATAAAGGACCAGGTCCTGATTCTATACCTCCATTATTCTTATACAAATGTGCAAGAACTCTAAGTATCCCATTAACCGTATATTCAATCGTTCAATAACGACAGGTGTATTTCCAGATAAATGGAAGTTAGCTTACATAACTTCAATTCACAAAATAGGAGATTTCTGCAAGGTGAATCACTACCGCTCCATATCTATTCTGTCTGCCTTTGCTAAGATTCTTGACATAAAATAATTTACAGTCAAGTTTCTAAAATTTTCAATCAAACCCAGCATGGTTTTCATCGACCCAACCATATAAACTAGTATAAAAACATATAAAAAAGTGGTATTTAATTATTAATATCTTATATGATAGAAAATAGTGACTTACCTTCCTCTCCAGGCCGAGCATGATGGCGAAACCGAGTATGAAAATGATTGTCGTTGACTTTGTCATTGTATAGAGAGATATGGTGACCAGTTTCAGGCCCCAGTTGGAGAAGCCGACGTCGATCCCGCTGACGACACCGGTCGGAGCGACTGTCCGGAGGCACGTACTAATAGGTAACAGCAGCTGACTAGCGCCGGTCATGCATCGTAACACTATACGCACGAAGAGCGCCAACAGCCATTTCACCACCAAGTGGTACATCACCACCGTTAGCGGATATCCAAAGTCCTATAGACAAACGATTTCAGCCATTAGTTAACTTTGCCGTTTTGGAACGAAGTTCCTTATCGCGCGTTGTGAAAAGGGGCTAGACGGAAAAAATTCTCACGATAAGTTGTAACGACACTTTTTGCTATAGTAAGCTATTGTAAGCTGTGCGGCGTGCGCATGTTTCTCTGTCTGTCTCTCTCTCTCTCTCTCTCTTATAGAAAGCAAGCCAGAAAAAAATTGAGCCTACTGATTAAGTTTATTACATTATATTTGTTAATAATAAAAAAAAAAATTATAACTTAAAAAAATATTTATTTTTACAATCATTCACTATTTAATCGAAAGGAACTTCGTTCCATCCGGGTGTCCCTTGACACCTCTCAACTTTTTTTGTACTTTTTAGATTTGGCGTTATAATCACAGTCTCACCGCATGATAAGTGAAGATGTGACGACCCAAGACAGAAGAAGCGTTTAGCATAGTGGAGGGTCTGGCTCTCAAGTGCAACATTTTAAAGTGATGATAGTTCAGTTGGTAGTGTATACGGCCACCGCATCAAGGGACGTGGGCTCGAGTCCACCTATGATGTGCTTGAGCTTTCGGTGAAGGAAAACATAGTGATGAAACTATAGACATGTCCTAAACAGTATAATATTTGCCGGGCCAGATAGTAATTGTATAAAATATTAAAGTTTTTGATTTTATAATACTTCGCGTATTACATAAATGTTTGTACGTACAGTAAATTGATAGTGTAAAGTCAATTCAACTTAAGTAGCGATTGAAATTATTTGCGAACGCTAAAGTGAAATACAGTGGCTGAAGTAAACTCCGCTTAAATTGCTCACTGCAAATATATCAAATTATAAGTTGTAACTGACTATTAATTAACATTCGGCGGTGTAATGTATACATGCTTCGTATTGTATAGTAAATGCAATTGCACCCTACTGTTTGGAATGTTGATATGTGAAACATTTCTCAATATCTACACAAATACACGTTTCTGCTTATCCCTCTGATATACATATATATAAATTATTACATTTTTCTTTGTTAGTTTTCACTTAATTGCTGTTTGCTTATTGCTGTAGACTTAAAAAAATTGAAGAGATAATTATGATAATTTTCTATTCCCTGACGAGACAATTACTCAATCTTAAAGCGATAATGGATTAGCTCAAAGAACGTGAATACTAATTCACCTTGCAATGAGTCCGAGTTTTTTTTTTTCCAAGTTATAAAATGGAAACCGAATGTCAAACGCACTGTTTGCAAATTACTAAAATCCTTTTGCATTCCTTTTTCCTTTGCAATCATATTTCGACCTGAAAGTGCTAGTCGGGTTTTGCTTTAGATGCGACATGTGTGTATTTCTATATTCATGTTATTACAAAATTATTAACGGACAATAGAAGGTAAAGATTTTTGGATAACATATTCGTTATCGAAAAGAAATATGAGGGATAAAGTATCGTAAATAAAAGTTTTGATAAATAACTGATAAGAATTTAACCGCTTATAGATAGGTTTATAATAAGAAGTATAATAATATTTCGTTGTATCCGACACGTGGAACACGTGATTGATAAAAAGTCAAGAAAATATATACATATCGACGATGGGAAGCATATTTGTCGTATCTCGTGAATTTAAGTTTACAGGAAAGCCAGAAAACAATTTTAAATATTCATATTATAAATGTAAATTGGCATGGTATGGAATAGACATTGAACACTCTAGCAGGCGGACTTATCTTAGTATGACACTAAATAGAGCATTGACTTTCAAAACCTACGGCCTGGACACAAAGAAGAAAGTAGCATCGCGCAATAACTTGCTTCGTCGCTTGAACACGTCTGCCTGGGTGCTGTTCCACACGTCCTTCGTACAACAGGCTTAGCACTCTGCTTCTCGGCTAATGAATACGCGTGCTCAGTGTGGCATCGCTTAGCACAAGCAAAAGAAGCGGATGCTTCCCTCAATGATACCTGTCGAATAATCACAGGTTGTCTAAAACCCACTCTTCTCATCAAACTGTAAACCCTGGCCGGCATTGTTTCAACGTAAATCTGAAGGAGCGTGGCCTGGGAGATAGAAAAGAGGAAACAAGAAACCGACTGTCGACACCCTCTTATGCCTACCAACCTCACAAAAGCCAACTAAAAACCCGAAGGATGATCATGATACATACTCAACCTTTAGACGTTCACCGAATAGAGGCACGGAAGATAATGTGGCTAGAAAAGTTAGCCACCAGGCTACGTGGACCTTGCCGAGGAGTTACCACCTGGAAATAATTTGCCATGGAATTTTGGATAACAGTGAACCGTCTTCGAACTCAGGTCGGCCGCTGTATTATCAATATGGTTAAATGGGGGTTTTACACAACAAAACCAATCCTTTTGTTATTGCGGGGAGCCGCAAACTATGACGCATCTACTGTCGTGCCCCCTCTGTACACACTGTACTGTATACTTACGGCATCTACGTCAAATGCCCAGGGAGTTGCCGAACACTGGTCCAACTTAATTTCATGCAATCTTTGAGACGATAGAAGAACATCATACATCATCATACATTGTATCATACAAAATTATTATTGGAACGAGAGCAAATGCATTTATTTATTTCTGTTTCGAATGGTGTACATATGTAAATTGTATTGCATTATACTTTCCAGCGTCGATATGATAAAATGAATGTACGAAGTAAAACTAACTGACGAATACGCATAAAATATATTTTAATATTTAGGGAAAGTATAAAACATTCTCAATCAACATGGATATATACAGATTTTAATGTATCTGAAGGAAGTGTAATAAAGATAGAAATAAATGCAGTTTCATCCTTAATACCTACCCTAGTAACAAAAATTTATAGCGTGCAATAAAAGAGTACACGACCGTATTTTCACAGTAACCGGTAAGCACTGCTCTGTCAATTAATAAGTTAGTTTGTAGTACTAATATTACAGAATAAAATGGTTAGTAGATACAGAAACACCTCCGGTCAACCTTGAATTTGATTAATCGAGGTCGTCCGCAGCGCTACGGTTATCAACTACAATATTCTTCTTCAGTAAGTAGATTTTCAATTGAAAAAGGAAAATTAATTATTTTCATTTGCTTTCAAGAAGTATAATAAACATGAATTAGTCACTGAATAACTTTAAAAACGTTGGTCACAAACGAAATATTTTTATACTAACAAATTTCCAAAAATTTCAATAAGAGCTCACTGGACTCAGTGTTCCACGATATAGAGACATATCATCAGCCAGTATCAACTAAGTTTATACTAAGACACTAAAAATAACAAAAGTAAAAAAAAAGTGATACAATAGTAAAAGTAGTAGAAAGTGCTAAAAGGTTGAAGAATGAGGAAATACCTGCATCATATGGTGAGATTTTAGATTTAGGGCCTGTATTATATTTCGTAAGTTTGTTTTATGGATAGGAATGGTTCGAAGAATCGTATTTGGGAAATATATATTATTTGAACATTCACATGTAAAACATATTCACCGCATTTTAGATCAATTTTTATATTAAATTCATGTGAACTTGAATCATGTTTGGTATAATTTTTCATATTTATAGACATGGTATTAATTATTATGCTAGGTATAACTGTTATTATCACAATGTTTTACGTACCTATTAAACTCGATGACGCTAATAATTACAATGTTTATAATGGGTAACTAACAGTTTGCGAAGCGCGCTTCTGATTTTTTTTTTTTTATATTTTGATGTGACGTATCCAGTTACATTCTGCCGTTTTATGCCGGGCGGGATACAAGAGCGGCCTGTGGCACTCGCCTGGTGCGAATCATCCTAAAATACTCTCTAAAACACACTATGACAACCCGTATGATCCACCTATATTACCAGCGTCCGAAGACTATTTTCGCAGTACAATTCTTCTGGCATCATACTGTTTGGCCCGTTACGGTAGACCTCCACAAAAGTACAGACGAAATCGTAATGCACGAGCGGTCGTATACGGAACACTAAAAACTTGCTGCATGACTTTTATGGTGATGGGCCGCCCATACCTCTCACCGCTGGTCCTCTGTACGGAAGCCCGAGACTGTTCTCACGCCTCCGTCAGCCGGTTCGTCAGGCGAGATAAACTATACGAAGAAAGAGACGATCGAGTTTCATCTTTTTTCCCCATAACCTTTACGATAGCTTCAAGCAAATGATCGATCCCTACAACCGCGATGAGAGCGTGACGTTCGGAATCCCATGCGGAACAGATTGCTAGAGTGTCCATAGTGTGATTGGCCTTCACGAACATGCAATCACAATTATGGCAACTCAGCACGAACTCCTGAACGACACAATACCGAAGACTATCGAAAAAATTCCTATGTCAAGGTACCATGCTGAACTCCTAAATTATGCTTCTAGGTTGACCTACAAACGCGGGACTGCGGATACAACGTCCAACAGCCATGGATTCAGCAGCTTGAAGTACTAGACAATCGATTATACAAAACATGTCCGAGGTACCGGAGATCTCAAACTTGACCCTACCGGCGGTGCTTTCCTCAGACCATAGAAATACACGGTCTCAGACTTATACAATGTCATCGCATGCACCTATCATCAGAGTGACCAGAACAACTCCTGGATCACACACCATCTTGCGCCCACATGCCAGACCCTGGTGACTTGACAAGTTTACATACTTCACGGAGAGATACAATGGGATGATGAGATGCGTGTAATTCTGCACTCCGTGGTAGGGGGGCACATCATTATTACAAAGCCAGGGTAATGGATTGAAACCGTTTGCGATTTTTCAGGGTATCGAAACACGACATCGCCCGTGCAATGACCAGTTCTGGCAATGTCCTGACTTGCGTATTGATAAATAATAAAAAACTTAATATAGTGCAGTACTTAATAATAGTACAAGGTAAGATAGGATACAACTGAGATGGGGGTTGAAGTATTTTTCCTGCATGCTATTATTCTTATCTTCGCTATTCCCATATTCTCTGCTGACAACTGATTCCTTCTCTTAAATATGAAAAAGTCGAATAGTCATGATAATCAGCATTGAGGGAATGATGATAGAGAGAGAGTCAACATAACCAATCAGTAGTCAGTAGGTATCATAAACAAGTCTCTGATAGTGACAGTTAAACTTATCATATGGCTATTTTCCACTTAGTATGCACAAAGCTAACACCCATAGTCATGATTTTCCTATTTCACTTGCTTCTTATCATTACAACCATTAACTCATGTAGAATGGAATATGGCTCCACTCTTGCCGATGTGTCATTGCGAGCTTGGCCTTGAACATGGACTGAGAGAATAAAATAATGTTATTATAAACATTGGTATACCTCTATAAATTTAAAGCAAACTTCTGCCTCCTAACTTGGTTACTGCCACCACCAGGCAGGAGACTATGGTGCTCTACAGACCCCTTGGACCAGGACATATTCCTTTAGTTTTAATGTATCTACAAAGAACTTTCCAGCTTTAGCAATAGTAGTAACAATTTCCTTGTCAGTGACAGATTCATCCAAACCGGTCATTCACACACTGCACACTTCACAGGCATGGACACATACTAATGTGAAATGGTTGACCACATGTTTTGAACTTTTTGAATTCTGAGTGTTATGTAACAATAATAAGACTATACCCACAAATTTACAAAATAGTTCCAGAAATATCACAAAACATAATTCAAGTCCATGTAAAACATAAAATATTTTAGAGAACTGTTCAATCAAGACATTTTTAAGTTGTCTTTGTTGAGTTCAAGCAACATGTCAAGCAGGTTTTAATGTCAAAATGCTATCACAGAGTGAATCAATATGTGAATGATCATGATGTCTGGAACTAACACCCTTATCTGTGTATCCGCTAAAGCTATTGTAAATGTATTTCAATTTTTTTTTGTTAAATATGTACCTATAAAGATAATATACCCAGCTCCGAGTTTCTTGCTAGTTCTTCTCGATGACTGGGTTTTTTCCAAAACAGTGGTAGTTTTGACATTCACAAACGCCTACTCGTTGCCTAAATTAAATTAAGTAATTTAATTTGATTTGGACAGATCTTTAAAAATGTTAAATTATTATTCAAATATTTAATGTAAAAAAAATGAAATAACTGTTACATATTCATATTTTTTTTAATAGCCAATTAATCATTGGGATAGAGAATGTACAAGAAATAAATATGCATTTTTTTATAATCAACGCAAGCAAATTAGTCATTTTAGCGCCAGTAGGAAATAAAAAATTAAAACTGAATAACACTTACTTGAAGCAGCCAGCGCTGGTAGAAAGTCAGCCCAATAGACAAAGAGAAGTATAGTGATATTAAGCCTAAAGTTAACACGGACTTTTGAGCATATTCACTGATCCATTTAGATTCTTGTTTATTAACAAACACTTCTCCGGAGTCATCCGCGTTTGTTGACAGCTGCTCGTATTTTGTATCAGTCATTATAGTTGTATAGTTAAATAATGAACAATTAAACGGTAATTATTAGCATATCAATCATAAATTGACCACCGAAAATGTTAAGTTATAGAAATAAATGTTTTATTTAGTTTTAGTTTTTCGAACTTGATAAGACTGAGTTCTGAAATTTGACGTAAATTATCTTATCAAAATATTATAAATATAGTCAGTGTTGCCCGTGGAAAAATGTAAAATCGTAGGTAGAATGAGGAAAAATTGTATGAAATCTAAAATTTATGTTTTGAAGTAAAATATCCAAAATATACACATCTAACGTTATAATTTTGCTGTTTGATATAATTTCTACAAATGTATATAAAACTAACTTATTTATTTACTATAATGATTATACAATGCTTAGTTCAGCATAGCTCAGTTGAACGAAGTCAGATGCACAGCAGGTTGATATTAAAAAGCAGACAAGTTTGTTTAATTAAACACGCTAATATTAAAAGCTACCAAGCGAACTTCAAAAATTCTTTTCTATGTAATATTATTAATATATACTAATATTATACTAATTCACGATAAGTCTGTGGTGTGTCTGTCGGTGTATGTCTGAAATTCGACAAATACCAGCATCAAGATATTCGAAACCAGGCTCTTATATTTTTAAAGAATTAAATAGTTGTACACGTGTTTTCTTGCGAGACGATGCAGTTCGACGTCCTTTACAACCTCTGTATATGCTGTAAATGTGGATCGCGTGAAACAAGCATTCATTGAGGATTTCGATTCAAGTCCGAAGCAAGTAGGAGGGTGATGTGGCACCTCGATTGTCACCGCTCCTTTTATGTACTGGCCGTTTCTGGTCATTATCAAATAGAAGAAACATTCGAATCTTTTGAACGGATATGTCATAAAAAGTATCATTGTCGATATGGCTTTGTTGAGGTATGAGAATGAGTAAGATGATTACCGAATTAAATTGTTATAATTAATATAAGTGTACATGTAGCAAAGTTAAACTATTATTACAACACTATATAAACTATTTCCTGGTACTTTTATTTTGTGGAATAGTCACCCAAGCAAACCGGAAGATCGCATAACATCGATCCCCAAAAGTAAAACGCTCTACCCCCAACACCTCTGCTATGCATGCAAAAGGACTCGTATCTTAATCGCAGACTGTAAAAGATGTAGACTAAATTATAAAGAATTACAACAACAATCTTATTTATCTTGGTGGTTTAATTTATAAAGAAATCATCTGCAAACCGGATAATTGTACTGCTCGATTCCCAGACCAGTTTGACAGCAAAGAGACGGTTAAAAGCAGTTACATACGAGCCACAATTTTGTCTTTTTGTCTTAAAACCATGGAAGCATATTTATCCCAATAGAAGTTTTAGTACCAAGCCAAAGTCATTACAATCTAATATATTTAAGAACTAAGTATGAAGATTAAATGTATGAGTATAAAATAAGGCTTAAAAAACACGTATTCATTATCGTTGACAATTCAATTATTTAATTGACCATACGTCATAAATGACACGTAAAATAATACCACAGAGTCAAAATAAATAAATATAATTACATTCAGAGCGCGTTCCAGATAGGGATTACAACACTAACAATCAGAAAACAGTAAAAGTTACTAACACTCACGACCGTGATTTTTCCGTTACAATTTATTTAGTGATTGAAGTCGTCTTAGGGAACGGCTGAAGACATGTTTTGAGTGTTGTTATCGATATCTAGAATGCACTCTCATTGAAGGCATTAAGGCAATTAAATAGTCAATAAGAACCAGTAAGAAAGCATATTATATTAAGCGTATAAACACAGTCATTTATAAGCGCCGTTATCGTTCACACAAATAATAAACTTTGCATAATAAAACTTTATTAAAATGGTCATAGTAAATTTTGCGACCTCCTTAGTCCCGAATGACGTTTTCGGCGTATCCACGGCGGCCGTGGTCTTTTTGTGGAACGACGGCTGGAGAGATGTTTTGAGCGTTATGATCGGTGTCTGGAACGCACTTTAACTACTGATATAAATGAAAAGTTTTAAATTATAATCTATGGTACAGAGGCATACTCTGTGACAATGTTACGAAGTTACAAACGTTATACAAAGAACTAAAATATAATATATTTGTTGTAATAAATTTGTGTGTTATAAGTTAAATGTACAATTATTTTTGATAGTTGTATTAAAATCATTTAATGATTAAACTATAGTAGATATCAACATGAGTGACGCTAGTTCATACACATCGCTACTCGATTTAGTATCCAGTCATTTATCAAAATACAATGTACAGGACTCATCCTCGGAGAGCGTAGATGGCACGGCACGAAATTCTATTCCGATACCATCGCCTAATGGTTTACAGAAAGTTGTATCTGATACTTGCCTTATTCCATCCAGAGAAAGACTTCCTTTGCCTAAATACTGTGTCTCGGACAGTCCCATAAAAAATGTTCTCGCTGAACAGATATCGAACATGGTTAAAGCTAAAGAACGAAAAGAGAAAGAAGAGAGACAGCATTTAGAGGAAGATATGAAGAAGCTGGCCCTTGAAGACAATAAAGATGATGAGTATATGATAGATTTGTTGACAGCTATCCAAACACCCGTTACATTACCTCAGCCAACAGAAGCAGTGATAGCGCGCACTGATTCTTTTGAGTCACTATTGGTTGAAAACACTAAACGATTTATAGAGCAACATGAATCATCTGAAAATGATGAACCAGTAGAGGAAAAAACAATTCCCACTGTATTACCATGCCAGACAGATATTTCATATATTTTAGCACAGAAATTTGATACAGTCAAATGTTCAACTTTTGGTAAAATACTGACAGCGAGATTGAGACCAGTGCCTGCACCATACCAAAGAGTTAAAATAGAAATGGATAACATAATAAGATTTGATTTCAACTCTAAGTCACCATGTGATTTGGTAAAAGAAAAATTACGAAAACCTACGTCACACAATACACAGTGTGTAAGCCTCATGGACATTATTATGGGAACTAATGATAATATTTAAATAATCAAGCTATTGATAATAATTGCTCAATGTATAAGTTATGACATGTATTAGTGAAACATCTAGTAATAATATTTACAAAGTCTTATTTTACCATAAGGCAAACTAAATGTAGTTATATATAGTACTTTATTATTTATAAACATTTACTTAATTTCATAAATGGGTAATTCCACTCTGTGATATTTAATGTCCTGTATTGTTTGCTCTCATAGCTCACTAATTAATAACCAATTAATGATTTTTTTGTGTTAATTCAATAATTATAAACATATTTCAACATTATTATTATATAACATAACTTGCCACTTAGAGAAAACTTACAATATATCACTTAAATGTCAGTACCATATCATGTCCATTTCTAGAATTTACCTATAAATTGTTGATTTTTTTGTCACATAAGATTTAAACTAATTACCTCATAAATTCTAATATGATCAAATTGAAAAAAATGGACACACTTTTGTTTAATGTATTAAATTAACATTGAATTCCAGTTTAATATATTTTGTCTTTAAATTTTAATGAATTTGAATTTGTGTGGCTCAAGCGCCATAAATAAATTAATTATTGATAATCAATATTAATTATATGTAAACTTAGTAATTTTGTCAATTAATTTCTACAGAATTTATCTTATGCAAAAATCATAATATTTTTTATGAAAAACATCACAGAATGAAATCACCCATATGTTTGTCAAATCAATATCTGCTAGGTGTAAAAGGTAATTACTATGAATAAACAAATATTGGTTTGGCAATGACAATATGTAATTTTAATTATAAGTTCTTAAAAGTATCTGTTATTTTTGAAGGAAAATTAATATAAGTCATATTGCTGATTCAGATATCTTGAGAGAGTGCAATTGATATTATTAATATTTCTAAATACACATTTCAATTAGTGCCTTAAGCAGGTCATCTGAGGCCTTTCATTATTGTCATTTTATATTTAAACTTGACAAAGCAGTTCCTTACAACTCTTTAAATTACTGCAGCTTCACTACCTTGTATCTTTTTTACTGTGGTTATGCTAGTCTGCTTTTCAGGTAAGCAGGATCACAGAAAAATTGGTAACCAAATTTCTGTTAATATAACTGAATGTATATTTCTTAGAATGTAGAATTTATCTAGAATCATTATATTTTCACATGTTCTTTCATGTATATATAATTACACTATTATAATGTAAAAATTCTAGACATTTTTGTTTTAGTTATTATTGATGTTTCTATTTCTTATTTTTTATTTCACAAAACAAAACTATCAACTTGACTAGATGTAGAAAGATGTTATTATTTATTTTTAGTTTTGTAAGGTATATATTATAATATATATGATGTTTTCATTCAGAGAGGGTGTAAACAGTACATTTGTAATCCATCTTTAATCAAACTATACATTGTATTGATTAAATTCCTCTGTAGGATACTGGATGTAGATGTTATGTTTGTAGATTTTAAAATAATTTTACCACTCTAATGGCGCCTAATAGTATATCTGACAAATGTTTCCTAAGTTTAATTACTTAAAAAAGGTTAAAAATTGAACACCAAAATGAATTTCAAATTTAGATGATAATAATAAATATAAATTTAAAGTTATTTACCAATTAATGTTCAAATAAATATATTTTTTGTACTACAATTATTTGCATAATATTCCCAAGAGATAATTATTGACTATTGAATATTCATATTTATAACTACTATATATTAAAATATAGGTACTAATGATATCCATTTGTAAATCCATAACATCCCTTGTTTATGATACAACAAAATAATTGAAGTATATTTTGGTTATTTTGATCATAGTGAAAACTTCTTTAGACTGCATGGTTGGCTTAGCGGAACAATATCAACTGCCAGACTGAAGTGCTATTAAACGTTTGAACTTGTTTATGACAATTATTTGTGTCATACATTATTTTTCGTAGAGTTTTTCCCTTTTAGTTGTAAAAGGAAAAAGCTGATTAATAAATAATTATTCTGAGTTTGTTAGTTTGTGTAAGTTAATTGTTTTTATAAAGTTCTTGACATTACCGAAATCGCCTACATAGGTAGACGCCATAATAAAAAACTCGACATTCTTTTTAAATTTACAGTAAAAATTGTGCCTATCAAGAAATAATTCATTAATAATAAAATCGTTTTCCTTTTATAATCCTTAATAATTATATATTAAAATAAGAAAAAATTAAATACTTGAATTCGTAATATTTTAAGTACTTGCAGTATTAGAATTTAATTATACCTAAAAGCAATAAAGATAGTATGTATTTCTAGATATATTCTATTTGTATATCTTCTAGTATATTAATAAATTCTCTAGTTTTGGATTTATCTTTAAGACTTGTTTTATTGTCGTTAAACATACAAAATTTAACCCACTATAAAGCCCAATAAGCATTAAAAAAACTGCGCCCAAGCAGAGACTCACCGAGTGTCAAGCACCAATCACATAAACACCAAAACAATATCTCGTAGACCCTGAACACTGTTAAAGAACAGGGACAGTTTTCACACTTCCAGTTTCTGGTCAACCCCAATTTCCTCTTTCTAAAGAAGTTTTTGTCATTGCCAATAAGTTTCTTTCGCCCAGTAAATGGGCATCTACAAGTTGACTAATATTTGATAGTATCCACTATGTGAGCATAAACAGTACCTAATTTATTAGACCTAGAACGCAACTAGACCTGGGTTCCAGCTGAAAATTAGCGCCGTGTTTCAGACACCTCAGCATATGCTGAGTTGGTAGCCCTATGTTAATAATAAGAAATGCAGTTAGAAGGCATGTACTACTATTATTTATATCTATATATTTTTTATATTTATCCTCGATAGTTTTCCTTGTTGCTCGCATGTCTCTTATTAGGATTAAATTATTTCTTTCTAATTTAGTTGGTTTAGTAATGGGTCAGTGGCTAATTTAGTAGCGTATACTGACACCGCGTCGATGGACGTGACCTCGAATCCTTGCAATGAGCCCGAGTACCAGATAAAGAACATCTTGATCAAACTATAACATTGTGTCTTTAACTAACTACAACGCAAGATTGAAAATTCGTCGCCAAAATATCTATAGATATTAGGGTTAGCTTCTCAACCATCTTGTGTCACATAGGCACTTCACATCAGGTGACAATGTAGCTAAATATAAAAAGATTGTTAATAAACAATCTCCAGACAAATCCATTTTATAATCCAGAAATTATTAAGTTAATATATCACAAAGAATGTAGAACAAAATAAAAACAATGCAATGTATTAACCAACTGATTTATTCTGTTAAGTTTACAAAATAACTAGTAATTACAACTTCCCATATGACATCAAGTGTTCGTGGTTTATATATAAAAACACATAATATTGTTACAGACATAATAAATTTCGAATATAACGATCAATACCGAAGGGCAATTATAGTCTTTTTTAGTACCATCATCATAGGATACATTTCAACAAATTACTTTACGTAACATAATTTAAAGTGTTTAAGCCGAGTTTCATAAACTGAACTCGTCTAAGAATCAATACTGTATTCGTCACGATTCTCTGTAATAATTAACCTTTTATTGCTTGATTTTTTTTTTTTTTTTTGGTAAGAAATCAATCAGCATTGTAATAGATTTATGCTCTAGATTAAAACTATTATGCGCTCAAGTGATGGGTTAACTAATCAGTCCAAATAACATACAAGATATCGTATCGATTTGTGATTCAAAGTATCGCATCTTCGCTTAAATAGTGTCGCAACTCAAAGAACAAGATTATTGAGAAAAAGGCCGTTAATTTATGCCACTTCTTTTGTTCCCCTTATCGAGGTCTAACTTTAATTTATATTTAAAAAGTTTTCATCTAATGAAAAGCTTGTTCGAAGCTACTTAATAACATTTTAATGTACTAAAAAATTAATTGTGTAATAAGAATTGTTTTAATATTTTTTGTGTTGTGATACAATTTAAATGGAGGTGTGACACAGAATATTTACAAACGTCTTTCTCCTCTTGTGCTGTTCATAATATTATTAAATCGAATTATTCAGAAATTGTTCGATTGGTATCGTGTTTGGTATTTGTTTGAATTTTCTCTGGTCATATCAAGACCATGCATGCAATAATACAATATTACGTGTTATTATACTAACTACAAGTTACATTTACCTCTTTCCTTCAGTTTAACATCACTATATCACTAATATTTAAATTTGATTATCATCCCCCCATCATATTTACAAGTGCGTTAACCACTTGATTTAGTAACTAATACATAGAGTTTTATATTAACAAAAGACAATATATTTTACTTTGTAATTTCCTCGCTTGATTTAGGCAATACTTTTAAAATTGAAAACCATCAAAAAGCATAGTGACACTGAAGTATTACCCGAGAGATATCTATGTGAATTTAGTTCATCATAAATAACTTAATAACTTCTATTACAATTAAGGAGAAACATGAATTACTTAATATCTCGTAATATATATAAACCAGATATATCTATGTAACACGAAAATATTACACGCTAATTATTTTAAGTAACGATTAGTCTGCGTCCCGTACCAAAAAATAATAATAATATCTAGAAATAATGACAAGTCTAACTTTACTACAAGCCTTAACGAAAAAAGAAAACCTTAAATAATGTTGTTTCGCTAATGTATATTGAAAATTTATAATTTAGAAGACACAATAATAATATGGATCTCACTATTAATGTTCTTTTTTTTAATAACATTTCGTATGACACGGTACATGAGAATGTAATCGATCCGTGACAATATAATACTTTAAATATTACTCGTATAATATTATAAATTACTAGTATTAGACAATACATCATTAAATACAAATAGCCGTTAAGGATAATTGTCGAATTATCATAGGACAATTTAACGTAAGAATATCTCCGCATTTGTATAACCCATACCATAACATGCGACGAATATCTACACGGTATTAAATCTAACTAAATTATTATTTCTCTTTCTATATGCTAACCTCTAACTCACATGCATACCGTTTCAAATACTCGAGAGTTCATAAATATTTGTTGTCATAAAGTCTTAGTGACAATTGCTCGTAAATCACTATTGAATATACATACATATCTGTGAATTACTTATCGTGCATATTGATAACGCGCATAAACGAATATCGAAACAAAAATATAACTCTATTTTAATAATCTTGGGTACAAAGGTCTGGTGTATATATATATTTTTTGTTTTAGCATTTACTACACAATGTTTTATAATAGCATCGTTGAACTCTAAGCCTGAAACTTGGTTTGTAATAATAGTAAAATACCTTTTAGAGGAATCTGATATTTCTCGTATTTTAAGTGCATTACGATATTACTGGATCGGAGTATTTATATAGTGTCATTAATCGGGTAAAATTGTGATATTATTTACAATATACTGTGTCATGGGTAATGTGATATTGTTGAAATCTCTCTGTGTGGTATATATTTCTGAAACATATATATTAGTGGAACAATCTACAATCTACATTATTACATCAAACAACAAATTGTATAACAAATTATGGATATAAATACAGGAAATAATGTTTAGATTTATTTCATTATCGTGATACCATTGTCTAGAATTCAAGATGATTTTGAAAATGAGAACATCTTTTGTATAATAAATTGCGAAAATATTTAAGAGCCGCAGAAAAATTTAATTTACATATACACAAGTACATATTTATACCAGAGAAAGGAACGATTGAAAAAAATGCTATAATTAATATAGCGTATAATAATCTATTTATATAAAACAAAGTCGGGTTTGTTAGAACACTTACATACACTGGAGCGATTTTCATTGTTAATAATTTGTCGTATTTGTCTCCGTCCCTAATAATCGGGAATAATTAAAAAAACATTGGAAAATTGACGAAAAACGTAAATAAAGGTAAAAACATTTTCCCATACAAAATATTCATGTGTTTCGTAACTGTAAAACATTTAATGTTCATCCCGTCGATAGGGTAAACTCTCCTCTCAAATTAAAGAATGTATTTAAATATATATATATATGCGTGCGTTCAGAAATTTACAATGAGATGAGAAGTGACTATAACCATTTCTTGGCCAACGTTAATAATAAAAAACCGTTGTATCCAAACGACGTCATTTAGCGCGACGCATATTGTAAAGAACAATTTCATAGCGAGGTACATAATCGCTACGATTCAGTAAATACGAGTAATTGTGGCGAAGAAAATTAAAATTGTCGATCTCAATGCGACTATTCAGAATTTTCTTTGAGGTCAGTTACTACTCCTCAAACAAGTCGATACAGTTATCCACCAGAATGACGTAGGGAAATATTCCACAGAAATTTTAAACTAACCGGCATAGCTTGGACTGCAACCTCATAATTTTTGATAATAAAAGTAGATTTTGTTGGATGCAAGACTTTGTTGAATGGTATTATTGTGGTTGGTTGACAAAATATAGCTAGATGACGTTGATTCCATTAACTGAGCTCATTGTGCCATGGGAAACAAATATACCAAAATACCACACAATAAAATAAATATAAAGTAAGTACTACGAGCTACTAAATAAACTGAACAGGAATGGATATGGTAGTTATGTTATACGCGGTCGAAGTGGGAGCAAGAGCTATACCAGCAAAATCTCTTTGGCCTATTAAAAGATCTTAGCCTAGATAAAAGGACAGTAGAAAGTTGTATATTACAACGTCTCTCCTGCGCTAGCACGCTCCTACCATATTTAACTGGACAGGGAGAGAAACACGAGTAGTGAAGGTGAGTGTTGACGCGCGTCGGAAAGGGGCCCTTTAAACCTACATCCGTATTACAAGTCTAGGGAACTGTTCGAAGTATCACTCTCTGTCATACATTGGACCAACCACCCGCACGGGTAATGCATAGTTAGCCAAGAAGTTACTCTCATTTTATATGAAATCCCAGGTGATGACATGGACCCTATGTCATCACCTGGGAGGCGACACAAATTCAAAAGAGGCGTGAAAACTCCTATGACATAGGGTCCTCCAAAAGAGGCGTGAAAACTCCTATGACATAGGGTCCTCCAAAAGAGGCGTGAAAACTCCTATGACATAGGGTCCTCCAAAACAGGCGTGAAAACTCCTATGACATAGGGTCCTCCAAAAGATCCGTGAAAACTCCTATGACATAGGGTCCTCCAAAAGAGGCGTGAAAACTCCTATGACATAGGGTCCTCCAAAAGAGGCGTGAAAACTCCTATGACATAGGGTCCTCCAAAAGAGCCGTGAAAACTCCTATGACATAGGGTCCTCCAAAAGAGCCGTGAAAACTCCTATGACATAGGGTCCTCCAAAAGAGGCGTGAAAACTCCTATGACATAGGGTCCTCCAAAAGAGGCGTGAAAACTCCTATGACATAGGGTCCTTCAAAAGAGGCGTGAAAACTCCTATGACATAGGGTCCTCCAAAAGAGGCGTGAAAACTCCTATGACATAGGGTCCTCCAAAAGAGGCGTGAAAACTCCTATGACATAGGGTCCTCCAAAAGAGGCGTGAAAACTCCTATGACATAGGGTCCTCCAAAAGAGGCGTGAAAACTCCTATGACATAGGGTCCTCCAAAAGAGGCGTGAAAACTCCTATGACATAGGGTCCTCCAAAAGAGGCGTGAAAAGGTATCTTAGCAGGCCAGCATGACAGCGGTGACTGATTGTGAATTTTGGATCATTGTCAGTCACCGCTGCTTTGGATCGTACTGTACTTAACACCAGATGCAGTACAGCCACTATGCTACGCAAAATAAAAAAAAAGCAGTTGTTCAAAGATAATAATTTACAAAATGATAAATTAACATTTTCAACAATAAGTCACCCTTTATGATCGACGGTAAATATTCCAAGCGATACTCAAAAAGTAAGCGATCAGTTGTAGACAATAAGAGTGAAGTTAAAAAGCCGATATGTTCATGTAAGCAATAGTTGGTTTGCGCCATACTCTCGAATATAGTCCAAGGCTTATGAGGACTACGTTAATGTGAAATACTTTAATTCCGCCAAGTCAATAAAATAGAAATGTAAATAAGTAAACATAGGCGGTTATATGAAATTTTTCGCGGAAAAAAAAAAACAAATAACGAGGAATCTAAGTATCAAACGACACTACTAATCTACTAATCGAGACTAGCTGTAAAAAAGATTATTGAATAACGTCAATGAATCAACGATCAAGAGAAAATACAAAAGAGAGGTTGTCTTGATTTCGCGTATACCGATGATTCCAATGGATTTGCCATTCGATTGCGTAGACAATTAACAAAATAAATGGCAAAACCATTCGTTGGAAGTTTGCGTACTCAACTGGGAGTTTCCCAGGTTCGTGAAAGGACAAATACATATATGTCGCGTGTTCGAGCGTCGGATAACAATTACTGTATAATTACGGAAAACAAAAAAAAAAAAATTTTTTTTGAACAAGAAGCATTATATTGATTAACCATATTCAAATTGCATATGATTAAAAAAACATTTAATTCATTGGATTTATAGACAAGTTACATTCAATAACCAAAGATATGAAAAACGAAAACGATTTTAGACATAGTCAGTTCTATTGATCTTGGATTATGGATATTGATCTGGGATTTTTTGAGTTTTAGCGAGAACAAAGAACATCAATTATAGGTTCGTATCACCTATAATTTATGTTCACCAGTTCCGCTAGTATTTATATACAAATATCGAAAACTATACGACCACCAGAAGACTCTAGGTTACTGTGATAATATCTATAGCCATTTTCTTGGAGTCTTAAAAGTACTATAATATAATTTTTTTCATTGATTTGATATTAAATCGTGAAATTTTAATTATATGCTTTCTTTCTAATAATTAAGCACACTTGAGTATTTTCGTGACTGTAATCCATATTTTATTGGATGATTTATATTTACTATTGGAATACAACAATAGAATATCACTGTCTATTAGCAGTTAATACTGATGGGGGTGAAAACACTTCTTTCTTATGTAAATTTTGAAACTAAATAAGCGTTTTTAGACCGACAGACCAAAATATATTAAAGTAACAAAGTTATATACATGTACCTCTTCTATAAGACCAATCAACAGATACGCAGTAAAAAAAAAATATGATATAAAAATAAACACTATGCCGTAGTTCGTTTTATGATAGTCATTTTCGCTGAAATATGAAGTCAGGAAGTTGTAAAAAAAATAGGTTGATTATAAAAAAATTAAGAAAAAAGGGTATATTTTTTAAACTGTATACATTTAAAGTTATAGCCACAATATAGTGCACATGATAAATCCAGTGAAACATTTGAGGGTTTTAGATTAAAAAACGTTCTACCATCATGCAAATCACGAAATCCTTAATCACTATTAGTTGATATTTTTTATACGTTATACAAAATAAAAAAAAAAAACAACATACCGTGCTGGTTTATGTTGTTGTACATAAGTAACCATAAATAATATATAATTTTAAGTATAATGCTAGGTGGTAGTGTGCACAAACACGTGGAAATGGAATACAAGTAGGCATCAAGAGAACTATTCATAAACATACCATCTTTTCATACGAGACCATTGTACGTTATAACATTATGTATTTATTGCAACTTGACACACTTAACCTGGTGATATCGAGGATATAAAAACATTATAATACACTTAACATAAATATTAGAAAAAAAAAACTAATTATCTAGCAGGAAAAAAATAGTACATTCTGCAAGTGAACGAAAAATCATTCACTACAAACAACCCGATTAGTGAACTACACGTATATTAATGAACTACACGTATATTAAATATAAGCTATTATGATAATATTTCAAGACAATTGGAAACTTTTAACGTTCTGGTTAGGTTCGTTGTGTGAATCCATCGACCAAGTACAAGTACATATTTCTAACATTCTGGTGTTGCCAGAAGATTTCTACAAAAGATTCCATATTAACAATTTTTTATCAGTAGTTTTGAAAAATTATTCATGCTATTTTAACATATTATTACAAGTGATTTTACTGGTAACAATAACACCTACAAAAACTGGTCCATCCGTAACGCGTCCTCTAGTGACAGTTTCTTTGATTATTTAAACAATTAACCGTATATGAGTTCTTTTCAACCCACACATCAATTACATGGAACGAATAAGTGATTTTCGTTCTAGAATGATTAAAAATATAAAGTATCCATAACTTTGTTTTGTAAATGAAATATTATTGATGTCGGTTATCTCACTGTATAAGCACCTTTGCAACATATTGAATGCGTCCTCCCCTCGTCGGACGAAGTAATCCCGAATTTAGATATCTTCTGAAGGGACTAAACGCAAAACCACGTTACTACTATTGTTGTAGACTTCGTCCTCGACTTCATTACCCTCATCGTCCTCCTCATCCTCCTGGAATACAGATAAAATTAACTCTTTGACGTACTCCAGAGAGAGCACTCTCAAACAGATCCTTTGCGCACTTAGTAGGATTCGAAACCATTACATAAGGAGGATTATGGATCAGTATTGATCTCTCCATACCCCAAGTAAGACATAATATCTATCTATTCTATTATGCATCTATCTCCGCAATTCTTATCATCATTTTACATGCAATGCCGGTAGAAAACAATTATCGAGACATACAATTGTGAACAGGGATGAAATTACTAAACATCACTATAATTCACATAATAATCAACAGTTTTCACGAGCATTTATGTACACTACGAAAAGCGTTTCAAATGCTGTACTCAATAACGATTAACTGGGAAAAATTACCATGAAATAATAAGATGTAAGAATGTTATAGGTGATAGAAATGTATAGAATGTTCACGTTCATAGACTGGGTTTTCCTTTTTAATATTATAAATATAATTATAAACGATATTATAATATAAATATTATGATATACATATATACATATATATATATATACACAGCGAATTGTGACAAAAAACATCACTGTAACTATTGTTTATTATAGAAATGTCGATGTAGTTGTGATTTAAAACTGGAGATGGTATTGGCATCTTGCTATGCATTTGTTTCATCACGATGTTTTCTTTCACGCCACGTTCTTTGTTGCAGCGTGCGTATACACTACCACCGACCTATCATTACTTCAAATACAAGGTGTATAGAGACTTACGTCAAACCCGAAGCAGGAGTCGACTTCTTTTTCCAATTTTATTGTCCGTTCAATAGCCTTCTGATTGGCTTGAGCTTTATTCAATTCAATATGTTCCTTTGTGTCTTCTTCCTCTTCCTCTTCTTCTATTTGCTCGTCTTCATCATCTTCATCTGTTTTAAAACAGAGCACACAGATATTAATTATACTGAAGATATCGTATTTATTGTTTGTAACGATATTAACAATTTTTGGTAGCATCTTCGTCTATCATTTCTAGGTTTCTATTTTAAAGTCATAGAGTCGTGTTATATGAGCGTAATAAGTGAAGTGAATTATATATGACTAGCTATTTCCGCGAGTTCGTTCGCGTGGAACTAAAACTCTATTTAATCATTTTTGCCAGATTTTATAACTTTTTTTAATACAGCTTTGCTCCTATTGGTAGTAGAGTGATGTTGAATAGCTCATAGTCTTTCTTAAAGATTGCTCTATCAAATATAACATAATATAATACATTTTAAAAAGACAACTGGTAGTTCCTAAAATTAGCACATTAAAACCAATAAAAGATAAAACAAACTTTTTCGCTTTATGATATTATTATATAACTGGAGATATATACATGTGTGCAATTTATTTAACGCTGTCAAACTCTGTTGAGCGTCTAATTTACTTGACTTTGGTGGGTTTGTCGATATATAGATATTTTACCTCTCTTTAACGATAACTGATGCTATCGCCATAAAATACGTAAACCCTGAAATGTCGCTATTAAGAGTCTACACTAATTTTTGCTACAAATAACCTGCGGTCAGTACTAACAATATAGGATAGCTAACTCTTATTACTATCACCCTAACTTTTACAAGATTAGTACAATATTACTATGTTTACTAAATCATTCTACCGACGTCGCACTAGCAGAATTGTGTATAAAGACATTGACATTAAATTAAGAAAAAAATAATTATATAACAGTACTTGCCTGCGTCTTTTTTTTTTAGCAACCATACATTTTCAACAATTATCGTAATATTTCAAATAAACCTGAATCATCCTCATGAATCACTCTGGCTACTGGGGAAAACTCCGTGAAAATTCCTTCAGTAGTTTTTGAGTTTATCGCGAAGATACAGCCGCGGCAAGGGGTTTTGTTTAATAATATGCTGCGATACCTTATTTGTCAAATGTGTTATTTTGTGGCAATATTAGTCAATATTAATAATATGGAACATTAGTTTAAAACTATGGTTTTTCGCGGTTGATTAGAATTACGACAAAGTAATTGCAAAAAAATCTAAGAACAGTACAGTTGCATGTCTTGGTGTTACCCAATGCAGCTAATCTGACAATAGTACTAAACAAATCAATACTTGATGAGTTTCTTAAGATATTAAAACTGTAGATAAGTGACTTTTCTGACAATTACATCATTGTATCATTATTATACAGTGTTTGTATACGATAATTTGCGCAATATTAAGATAAGCTGGTATATTTTTACTAAAATATATGACTTAACTGGAGAATTAAGGGGAAATATATTAAAAAGGTAAGAGTTTCGAAGAGGGAAATAACTTTCAGAATTTCTACATGTTCTTACCTCGGAGAAAACATTATCATGTGATAGTTTATAAGTCCAAATGTTCAATATCGAGTGATGGAGTGATTTTTGTATTGAAAACTTCTATAGCGCGAGTTGGATAGGGAGTAAATTCATGTAAGTCGTCATCGACATGGTCACGTGACGTGTTCACGTACACACTACAACTGTTCCTATTAGTATACACTTAATGCGCTGTAAACAGTTTCATTTACAAGTTTTAATTTAAGATCAAACAATTAATTTGGATATCCAAATTAACAACTGTTTGTATATAGTTTTAAGTTTTCGGAAGGGGAATATTATGTGACTTTACATGCCCTGGAAGGGGGTCAAAAAGGGAGGTAGTGGTTTGGTCGAGTACCTTGTTCCATGTCCTCCTCCTCGAGGTACTCCGGCGCCACCACCGCCACCTGCTGCTCGGAGCCGTCGTCGAGCTGAAGCACCTCCAGCACCACATACTGCTGCCCGGAGCCCTCGCCCACCGTCACCAGCTCGCCGCGCCGTAGCTCGCTGCCCGTCAGCCCCAGCTTCACCAGCTCGGAGTTGTCGCCACGGTCGGATCTTGGATCCTGGAGTACAATCAATTCCATTCTTCTAATAGATAAACGCTTCTTTGACATTATGCGCAAAAATCAGAATAAGTATTAAAAAATTCTTGTTAATGTAATCACGATCGAGCGCCCTTTAACATCAACAATAATAAGCAAGGGTTCCCCTGTTCTGATGCTTAGATAATATTCGAATGTCCCCTAATAATCTATTTGAAATAGTCATAATAGTTCGTGTTTCTAACATACACCTCGGAGTGAAATATAACAGCACGTTTCAAATTTGACGATTTCACAGTAGTTGCCTAGTGGATATTTTAATAATTTTCAAAACAGTTAAGTAATAGATACTGAAATTACTTGTTTCAATTTAATTAATTTGAAATTACTTTTAAGTGTTAACTTTGATTTAAGACTACAAGCTACCTAACTTGCTTATACTCGCTTTTTCATGTTTATGTGTTTCGTTGTTAAAAACTTAAATCCCTACTAATATTATACATGCGAAAGTGGCGTTTGTTTGTTTGTCACGCTTTCACGCCTAGACCACTGAATCGATTATGATGAATTCTACTATAGATATAGATGTGAAGCTGGAGACGGTGATGGAGTACTTTTTTTTGCGGAAACATTATTGCAAGAGAAGGATAAACTTTGTATGAAACTTTTTATTGCGTCATCCGATTTCTTTAATTAAATCTATATTAACGCAAACAAAGCCGCACGTAAAATTTAGTTAGTTGGTTTATATTTGACACTACTCCCAATTACCGTATTTTAATATTTTATGCATGTTATTTGCGAATTATGAAAATCTATATTTTATCTTCACGATACGTTCGATAGTAGAAAAATGCAACCACATTAAAATTAACTGTATAGGATGACGTGAAGGGTGATTTTATAAAACAACTAACGCCATAACCAAACATACACATAAAACACATAAAAAGTGGAAAGGTAAGGCATTTTAACTGAAATGTATTCGACTATGTTACATAGATTGTAAGAATGCTGCTACAATAGCTTAGCAAAATGCATGTATAGAAAAAGCAAACCGAATAAAGCTTAACAGGCACAGCGGACAATCATCGTGTAAATTATTTGCTACACCTTGTATACTATGTGGCAGAGTGAACGCACAGTATCATAAATGCTCATTATTTTTTTCGCCTACTCTCGTAAAATCCACAATACCCAATTGTTTTACAACACGAAGACATTTAGATTGGCACACATTTACATCGCAATAAAAAGGGTTTCCCAGATTCATAGTACTCAATCTATAGGCATAAAACTATAAATTCGTATATATGATATTCTTGAAATGCAAACCCATCAATTGGGGCACGTACATTATATATATAACGGTACCGGGTACATTGTGAAACCTAATTTAATTATTTTTATATTTGATAGAGCAATCAATGAGTAAGACATTAGGCTATTTAACATCACGCTAGCACCAATAGGAGTAAATATGTATCGAAAAATGTTACAAAAACGGGCAAAAATGATTAAATAAAATTTTAGTTTCACGCGAACGAAATCGCAGGCACAGCTGGTAGGTGGATCTGCACCTAAGTTACTGTTTACTGTAAACAGCAAAACAATGTCTGCGAGCCCAGCTAGTTTATACTAATACAATAAATATAAACAGTTTATTTGTTTAAGCACCTTAATCTCAGAAACTAAAAGTCAGATTTGAAAAATTCTTTTTGCATTTGACAGCTTAATGATTATGCTAGATTATAGGCCAGTTAACATCGCGCTGTTACTTTTAGGTACCGAGTAAAAAGAATAAGGGAATGAAGCGATGGTAGCTCAGTTGTTAGTGTGTAGTGTGGAGTGCGGCGTCAAAGGACGTGAGTTCGAATCCACCTACAATGAGCATGAGCTTTCGGTGAAGGAAAATATCGTAATGAAACCATAGCATGGTAGTAGGGCTATTTCTAATGCCCGCCTAGTTAGCTACCACCCGTAAGTTAAAAATCTGCCGCCAAATACCTATAGTTCCAGTAGTTGCATTTGAGAGCCAGACTTTCCACTAGAGTTAGCGTGTCCACCATCTTTAGCCACATCGACATTTAACATCTGATGACATTGTGTCCATAATGTTAAACCTTGACTATAAAAAAAAAGAAACGCTAAGCGAGATAGCTGTAAGAGCTCGGGCGAGCGACGCGGCGGCACAAAGCTTAACTTCTCAACCGATCATAAAGAAATACACGGTGTTCTTTTCAGTCATTATCAAGCGAGCATAACAGCGGTGAATGCCAATGGACTTCCGATATATCACTGATCGTCTTTGTTTTTGGATTGTACTGTACTCCATTCGCGTGGAATTAAAATTTTATTTAATCATCTTCATTCAAAAAATATATATAGCCTATGTTACGCAAGGCTAATGTAGCATTGGAATAGTGATAATAAAGACGTAGTAATAAAGAATTTTTGAAATCGGTCCAGTAGTTCATGAATTTATTCGTTACAAAAAAAACTGTTTCTTTTTTTTCTTCTTTTAACACAAATACTTTTAGTTTTTACTTTTAGTTCTTCGCGAATGAAATCAGAGGCACAGCTTTTAGTAACATGTAAGAGCGTGTTTACTGAGCGCAACATAACACAGAAGGAAAATATGTGGCAATATATATTTTTTTTTAAACACAGCAACTCAAGTGTCCAAAAGTTAGCCAGCCGCCTTCCGATTTATACTGTTTATAATTGTGAAAATAAGTTTTTAGAATGTTTGTGTATAAAACACACTGAAACAGGCTAACGAGTAATAAATTAGTTATTGAAGTTGCTTATTCGTATATGTGAAGTAGGGTAATCTTATGTATCGCGCAACCGAACGGTAGGCACAGCTAATTTTGTTATGAAGTATTTTATAAACGTGACATTACGATGTTTTTCTCATATTTGCCTATAAATAACACTAAATAGCTTGACGGATTCTAATGAAATTGTGTATAGAACTTGGCTATTTGCAGACTAGGACATAAATTACATATTGGTATCGCTCAGTGTAAAGAGTGCGCAAGTGTTAATTTTGCAACTAAATCTTTTAGAAATGTGACAGTACGATATTTTTCTTATATTTGCTTATTGATCACGCTCTAATGACTTGACGGATTCTAATGAAACTGTGTATAGAACTTGGCTATTTGCAGACTAGGACATAAATTACATATTGGTATCGCTCAGTGTAAAGAGTGCGCAAGTGTTAATTTTGCAACTAAATCTTTTAGAAATGTGATAGTACGATATTTTTCTTATATTTGCTTATTGATAACGCTCTAATGACTTGACGGATTCTAATGAAATTGTGTATAGAACTTGGCTATTTGCAGACTAGGACATAAATTACATATTGGTATCGCTCAGTGTAAAGAGTACGCAAGTGTTAATTTTGCAACTAAATCTTTTAGAAATGTGACAGTACGATATTTTTCTTATATTTGCTTATTGATCACGCTCTAATGACTTGACGGATTCTAATGAAATTGTGTATAGAACTTGGCTATTTGCAGACTAGGACATAAATTACATATTGGTATCGCTCAGTGTAAAGAGTACGCAAGTGTTAATTTTGCAACTAAATCTTTTAGAAATGTGACAGTACGATATTTTTCTTATATTTGCTTATTGATCACGCTCTAATGACTTGACGGATTCTAATGAAATTGTGTATAGAACTTGGCTATTTGCAGACTAGGACATAAATTACATATTGGTATCGCTCAGTGTAAAGAGTGCGCAAGTGTTAATTTTGTAACTAAATCTTTTATAAACGTGACAGTACGATGTTTTTCTAATATTTGCTTATCGACTACGCTCTAATGGCTTATCGGATTCTAATTAAATTTGGAATAGCACTTAACTATTTGCAGGTTAGGACATAAATTACATATTCTTATCGCTCAGTGTAAAGGGTGCGCAAGGGTTAATGTTGGAACGAAATCTTTTATAAACGTGACAAAACGATGTTTTTCTAATATTTGCTTATCGATCACGCTCTAATGACTTGACGGATTCTAATTAAATTTGGCACACAACTTGACTACTTGCAGACCAGGACAAATATTACACTTTCGCTCAGTGTAAAGCGTGCGCAAGAGCTAATTCTGTTATTGAATCTTTTATAAACGTGACAGTACGATGTTTTTCTAATATTTACTTGTCGCTGACGCTTAAATGGCTTGAAGGATTCTAATTAAACTTTGCATAGAACTTGGCTATTTGCAGACTAGGACATAGATTAGACATTCGTATCGCTTAGTGTAAAGGGTGCGCAAGAGCTAATTTTGTTAGTAAATATTTTATAAATGTGACGGTACAATGTTTTTCTGATATTTGCCTATCAATTACGCTTGTGATTAAGACTAGTAACATATTCATATCGCTAGGTGAAGTGGTCGGGCCAATAACTAATTTAGTTACCTAATCTTTTATAAACGTGAAGATACGAGTATTTCTTAATTAGTTTTAATTTCTTTATACATTTACCATTTTTAGCTACAATCTAACTTGATATTAAATGATTATGTGGCTCAAAAAGGTGAACACGCTTAGTCTAGTGAAGGGACTGATTCGTAAGGGCAGCTACCGGAATAAGTATTACGCAGCAGTACGCTACGACCATACTATAGTTTCATCACAAAGTTTTCCTTCCCTTAGCTTGGCTTATTCGAAATCATGTGCATCGATGCGGTATGCGTACACGGTACCACTCACTCACACTTAAATGGAGGAATAGATTATGATGAAATTTACTTAAGAAATAGATTATTTGCGAACCAAAGGTTATACAAAGGTTACATATTCGTGTCGCCCAGCGAAGCGGGTGAGCAACAGCTAAATGTACAAACTAATATTTATTACAAATGTATTTTAATGAATATGTATCAGAATCAGCATCAATTGCATGTTAAATATAAACTTCGGCATAGAAGTTGATTGTCTCGTATCGCTCAGTGAAGCTTTTGGATGACCGCTATTTGTAATCCTAACTAATACTTTGCGAATTAATGCGAATGTGAGTTTCTGTGTTTGTTACTCTTTCACGTTTTAACCATTCGCCCGACCGTCATAAAATATAGCAGACACAGGGGTAAAGAAAAAATTAGTAAAGAAAAACGTTCTATATAATAAAGGTATAGAAAATAACTTTTAATTTCACGCGAACAAATCGCGGGCACAGCTAATTTATATAATTTTTCACAAATGTTAACATACGTTTTAAAATTTGACTAAATAATAGTGTAGATGGTGATTTATGTAGTCGATTAAAACTCAAATTACCCCAACTGCTATTTAAACGTACCGACAATCAGATTTTTAATCTGAGAGTAACATGCAAATGTGCAATAAATATTCCGCTGGCATTCTGGTTCCATTTATTGAGATATTGAAGCCTCATCACTTAATGTAACAATACACTATGTGCGAAGGAAACGGTCAAAGTATGGCTCAGCCTTGAAAAAAGCCGCGCTATGAGTGCATCAGCCAGGTCAACATAATAGGAACAAATTTACAACATACAATAGTATTAATAATAAAATAGTACAATTTGTTATCTATGGAAATAAGGTGTACGTCCTTTAAAGCAAAGTCTAGCAAATTAATGCGCGCACAGCAAGTTTAGGAACTATAACAAGGAAAATCTAGCTACAAGTGTGTTTACATAGAATACACTGAAATAAGAGAAATCAAAACGTTTTTATAAACAACAAAAGCGATAACTCGAGGCGCAAGCTAAAATAATCCAACAGGGCATCGCCAATTTATCCTAAACATATAATTTAAAATATCAGCCACTAACACGTGCAGACATCTAACGGTTGGTTCGCTGTAATGTAGGTTTAATTGTATCCGGAAAACAAGAGGATGTAAATTTAAAGGTAGATTTCCTTACAGTAAATTAACTTTGACGTTCAATAGACAGTTTGTGGTAACCATCCCATCCATCCAGTTATCCACTTATCAATGTTCAAAATTTAATTCCTTTTGTGAACATTGCAAATAACAGGGAATAGTGTCAAATAATATACAAGGAAATACGAGTTTACGGTATTTTGGGAAATCATATTACTATATCAAGATATTTTTATAGAAAAGTATGAAGGCGGATGGAGATATAGAAAAGGTAGATTATAATTTTTGATGGAATAAATGAGAAATGATGTACACACACAGAAGATAGAAAGGAATGGATGAGGAAAACATATATAGAGACCCTAATGAGGTGAGATGATGAATGAAAAAACAAAAAGACTGTATTACCTTGATAATTTGTCCATCGACGATTTTCACTTTCTTCTCCCTTCCAAGTTTCAATTCCAGAGCCCGTTCCTGGTGTCCAGAGTCAGGGTCGTGGACCGCCAGGTGACGGATAAGGTTGCCCTTGTGGGCGAAGGTCCTCTTACATTCCTGGCAACTGTGGGTCTTCTCCTTGGGCGGCTTTGGCACGTAGTCGGGGTTATGGTAAAGGTTTTGATGCCGACGGAGCAGCTGTTTTTGTCTGGCGACAAAGAGAAATATAAGATTATAAGTATCACGGTTCATATGAATTGTTATATCTAATTAATGAACATATTTTTTTTCAGAAGAGACCCTTCATAAAATAGGTTCACACTTATGCGAAGGGACGGGAGAAGGGGGTACTTTGTTTTTTACTTACGGTGACAAAATGTGACACTGGGGGTTGGAGGGATCTAAGAAAACGTCACATTCGCAGCATATAAAACAATTTTGTGAATTTTACGTCTTATCAGAGAAATTGATTAATTTGTTAAATATGTAAAAATATTGAAATTTGTTTACTGTTATTAATTGCTATATAATCATGTACGGGGATCAATCATTTGTGACTTTATATTAATAAGAGTCGCAAAAAAAATTTGATACGGCGCGACGAAACGGGGGAAAGAGTCTATAAAGGTAAAACTTTGCGTGACGTATTTTATGAACGACCCCTATTTCTATATTATATACTAGCTGACCCGGTGAACTACATATCACATTACAAATCTTTGCATTTTTCAGCTTTTCTGTACTATAATATGTATGTATTATACATATAAACCTTTCACATAAATCACTCTATCTATTGCACTAAAATTACTGTATTAATATCCGTTGAATAGTTTCAAAGCTCTATGCGAAGAGACAGCGGAAGCGACTTGATTTTATACTATGTAAAGAAGATATCTTTTGATATATCTCTTGATAGAGTGTACCGATTGCGAAGAAACAAAAACTAAGTAAGTTTTGTACATTTTACGTGATGCGTGCACAGGCACAAATTTCAAAAATACTGAAAATATGTTCTGCCGATTATCCTTTAACACCCTGGCAATTTATTTGTAAATATTTTCAATGTACAAAAACGACCATTCTACATATTTATTATATGTATAGATTTAAGAACCAGCGCGGGGTTCACTTACAATGGCTACTTAATATATTCTGAGTTGTGCACTTTTTGCAATCGGACTGTGGTGCACTGTGCATTATATTAAAATAGCTGACCCGGAGAACTTCGTATCACCTATACTCTGGAATGCTAGATGGCGTTAAAGTAGCTAGATTTTGAGATTTTTTGACAAACAATTTTTCTATCTTTCGTGTATATTTTTACCAGTTACCTCCAAGAATATGTGTACAAAGTTTCCTGATGATCGGTTAAGTAGCTTTCGTGTGAAAGTGTAACAAACAAACTTACATTCACATTTATAATATTAGCACGGATCCTCAGATTATGTTATTTAAATTATTACTATGGATGGTAATTGTATATTTTTTTAGTTAATTTTAATGTTATATGTAGCCATATGAAGCGATGATAGCTCAATGTTAGTGTGAATGACTTCGCGTCAAGGAACGTGACTGCGAATTCAACCACATACAATGAGCTTGAGCTTTCGGTGAAGGAAAACATCGTGAGGAAACCATAGCATGGTGGCAGGGTCTAATGCCCGCCTGGCTAGCTACCACCCTCAAGTTAAAAGCCGCCAAATGTCAATAGTAATAGATATGTTCCGGTATTTGCACTTGAGAGCCAGTTCCTCCACAGGCTTAGCGTGTCTACCAAGTTGAGCCGTATCGTCACTTAAGATCAGGTGGGATATTATGGCCATAACACTAAGCCTTAGGCTATATAAAAAAAATGACCTTGTGCTTACAATGCCTATAATCTATTCAGGGTAATTTGATGAAGGCGTAACTTTACGGAAATCCATCATTAAATGTTGAAATGTATATTACTTTGCACTTCCGCTTAGAACTTATTGGCCGCTGACGGTTGAACCGACGTTGGCGGGTGGTTGGATCAATGCGGCCCCTCCCTGTAGGGGGGGCGTGAAGGGCCCGCCATGAGGGCGGGCGATCGTCGGCGGGGGACTGGAAGTTAAGGCTAGGCCGGTTTTCCCAGTCCCCCTCCCTAAAGACGATGCGGGAGTACCGGGGGGTTTTTAGCCGGTAGGAGTCCGGCATAACCCGGTTGCGCCCCCGCGCGGCCGGGTATCCATGAGGATTTTCCCCCCGTAAAAAAAAAAAAGGGTGGTTGGATCAAATGCGGGTTATGTGGCACAATCGATTACACGTGTTTCGCTCCGTCACTGAGCATCCTGCAGACGGCGATGGGCTACCTATTGTCGCGAAAAACTTACTAGAAGTGGGGTAAAGAGAGGGATAAACTTTGTATGAAACTTTTTATCGCGTCACCCGATTTGTTTGACAGGACGAGTATTGACGCGAGCGAAGCCGCAGGTAAAAGCCAGTATGGTATATACCTGAAGGATTGGTCGCACTGATCGCAAACGAATGGCTTCTCATCGGTGTGTTTGAGGAGGTGCGACTTCAGATGGCGTAACGTTGTGGACGCGTACGGGCAGAGCTCGCACCTGTAGCACTTCTCGCCTTCGTGCGTCTGCAAAGCGACAACACACACCATTTTATTAAAATATCTATTTAGGGGCCGTTCAAGTATTAACCCCTTAGCCTACACGATATCTACCAATTGCGCGAGCTATAATACGCAAGATTCGCGCGCCGTGCCATTCAACTGTTCAGCCGTGTACCCCCGAACTGGCGCAAAGTGTATACTTTTCGTAACATATATATTTCAATGCAACGAAAGGAATTGTGAAATAATAAACAATGTTTAGGTACAAATAGTAATTTTAAGACGTCTAGGAAGTAATCATAATCAATTGATCAGTTGACAAAAATAATTTATTATTTCAAAGTAGATAAAGAATCAATAACATTTTGTTTATGACACAAATTCTTTACCACGAGTCAGACTCGTGGTTTTCACTTATGGCACAAAGTCTTTACCACGAGTCAGACTCGTTGTTTTCGCTTATGGCACAAATTCTTTACCACGAGTCAGACTCGTGGCTATAGGCTAAAGGGTTAAATATCGCAATTTAGGGGAGCGCAGAGAGTGAGAGACGCGTTACAAGGGCGGGACGGGGTTCGAACTAGGGATGGCGATCTGAAATCGAAGAATCGTTTTTTTTTTTTTTGTTTATAGTGACTCATGGCATGGCGTCAGGGAGTTTTTGGAGCGATCTTGATCTGTCATGCCGTGATTTTTATTTTAATTCTTTTGTTTAGTTATTTAGTCGTATATTGTGTAATTTAGGTGACATTTTACGTGATGCAGTGTAGTTAATGTATAATGAATAGTGAATTATGAATAATAATTCGGAACATTATATAGTTGTTGCCACAAAAACTCCAAGGAGAGCTTCAACAAGAGAGTCACCGTCTTGTTGAAGATAATTTTGAATGCCCAAATCGCATCACTTGAAAATGGAAGTAATTGAAATATTGTATTGCGTAATATTTGAACGGCTCCTTAACCATAATATAGATCTATATGTAACAATATCTAGTGAGCAAATCTTGTATACGTACATCAATCGAAACCGGATATAAAAACATAGTTTACAACGTGGATTCGATTATAACAACTATAGATCACGAACGAATCACTCTAATAATAGTTTTTGAAAATGTGTATGACTTTTAAAGACTATCGGATATAGCGTCGAAAGTTATACGGTCTCTCCTATGTCGTGTTATATATATAAAAGTGTAGCACAACAAAAAGGTCTATCCAAAATTTTTAAAATTTTCAAAATCGTATTAAATGTTTTTATTTTAAAGTTGTCAGACTAAAGAATCGAAATAAGCCTATAGAGATTTAAAATAAAAAAAAAAACGAGACAAATTTCATTATTGACATGTAGTTGACAATAAATAACTACGTAAATAAATGATTTTGTCGATTTTGGAAAGTTTAAAAATTATGAGCGTCGCCTTATAAATTTCTCCAATTAATATCGAAAAATTTATTAATATTCGTTTGTTTTGTTACACACATATATATATACAAACGAGTTTATTTGTAAATTGACTTTAAAATTGTGTTGAACTTTATTTCATTCAGTCATATAGATATAAGAGGAATTGCAACGATTTCTTTGCATAGAAATGAAACACATAATTTATTTATATTTAATTTTGTTATAACAGAGATTTCTAAAGTGACCACAGTATCTTTATTTAATTATTAAACAGTGTTAGTGGTAAGTGACATAGAATTTGATCTAAAAAATCCATTTATTAACGATATTAAAGAATGTTTGGCGTTGAAAGAAACTTCAAGGAATATTATATTGGGCGTCAATAAAAAGGTCTAATGAACACAAAGAACTAACAAGAATACCGTAATAACATTCTAGAGGGTAGCGAGTTCAGTATCAGTAAACTACAGTAATATATATATATTAATAAAATTGTATGTTACCTTGTTGTGAATCTTGCACGAGTATCTATCCGGGAAGGATTTACCGCACCGTTTGCATTTCAAAGGTTTGTCGGACGTGTGCAGTTTCTGTACGTGGATACGCAGGTCGGTCTTGCGGCCGCACTTGGCGGGGCACAGCTCGCACGCGTACACCGGCTTCTCCGCCACTGACACATACACACAAACGGTGTAAACCACTTGTACACGGTATATATCATACACAATGCTCCATTACCGTGTCTATGTACCCTTCACGCCACTCTCCCTTCTTACCTACCCCTCTCACCTAATTAAAAAACAGTTGCGATTTGAATCCGGACGACGCAAGACCATCTGTAACTACGGTGCATCAATAGTTGTAGATATATATATATATATATATATATACTAGCTGACCTGGCAAACCTTGTTCTGCATTTTCGAGTAGTCACATCGACTACAGCGACATCTATCGCGTTATGATCACTTATCGAGATAAAAAGTATCCTATCTCTCAAGTTGGATCGAACTGCACATGGTGTGCGAATTTTATTATAATCGGTTAAGTGGTTTAGGAGTCCATTGAGGACAAACATTGTGACACGAGATTTATATATATTAAGAAGATATTTATATACTTAAGGTTTAGCATTATGGTCATAATCTCACCTGATCTTAAGTGACGATACGGCCCAAGTTGGTAGGCCCGCTAAAACCTGTGGAGGAACTGCCTTTCAAGTGCAGCTGCCGGAACACACCTATTGGTATTTGGCGGCAGGTTTACAACTTGAGGGTGGTAGCTATGGCGGCGGGCATTAGAAAAAGCCCTACCACCATGCTATGGTTTCCTCACGATGTTTTCCTTCACCGAAAGCTCAAGCTCATGTTAGGTGCTTGGATTCGAACTCACGTCCCTTGACGCGAAGTCGTACACACTACCACTGAGCTATCATCGCTTTAGATAGATATTATTATTTTAACGCTTAAGACAAAATTATTAGTATACAAATTAATAATCGTATACTTACATGTATATGTATGTACAATTGTACATATATGTATAAAGTGTATGTGTATATCGTGTTGTGTATGTGTACACGTGAACGCGTCTGTATGGATATTTGTATGTGAATGCCGATGTTTGTGTGTTTAACATATCTAATGGTATATTTTTATTTCAATCATGCAACAATCAAATCATAAACAATATTCTAATGTTTTATTCCTTTTACTCTACCGCCTGGACTGTTCAAGGCTAAAACAGCTATATCGGTCGCGCATTTTCTGAGACCTGGATATATAAACAATTATTAGGATTGAGACAGTCCTTGCTTTGTGACCTTTTACTTAACGTGGAGGAAAATCTTTTATAGACAATACCTCTCCAGCCTTAGGCAAGGCGAGAGGCCTGTGAGGGACTCAACCGGATCGAAGCAGGAGATCTTGCTTTATGACCTAGTGTGACCTATGAGACCATGATGTTTATTTATTATCAGGAAACCCAACAACAAACATAGTTAAATAGAAAAAAAAAAAACATGCGTGCGTACAAAGTACACATGTCAGAAGTGAAACTTCTTTGGCGAACTAATTTATAAATCTTGTTTATATACGACGTTCGCTCTGTCTCACTTTTTCTCTCAATCTTTCTCACTCGCTTGCTCCCTACTCTCACTCCACGGCTAGTTGCTCATGCTACGTTCGCCCTGTCTTACTCTCTCTCAATCGGTCTCGATCACTCTCTCTCTCTTTTCCGACACTTCCGTTGCATACCGGCGTGACGTTTCATCTGTAAAAATTTTACCCTCATGCGCCTAAAGAAGTTTCACTTCAACAAAACATTATTTTTACATATATACAGTGGTATATAATTATTAAACTAATACAAGTTAGAAAAGGCACTGCTATCTGACGCTTACGTACGTGTATGTCTGGTCGCTTGTGTATGAGCGTGCCTGTATTTGTGTTAGCGCGTGTGTATGTATATGCGTGTGCGTATGGATGTGTGCATGTGTATGGGTATGTACGTGTGTAATGATATGTGCGTATGTATACGCGTGTGCGTCTCGGAAACCTTGGATATGTGCATGTGGATGCGTATGTATGTATGTATGTATGTATGTATGTATGTATGTATGTATGTATGTATGTATGTATGTATGTATGTGTGCGTGTGTATATGTGTTTATTATGTTTGGATTGATAGTTACCGTTGTGTATGAGCTTGTGCGCCTTGAGCGAGTTGGACTGCGTGAAGCACATGTTGCAGTGGTCGCACTTGTACGGCTTCTCGCCGGTGTGCGTGCGCAGGTGCCGCTTCAGCTTGAACGTGTCGGGCGACGCGTACGTGCAATGCGGACACTGACCACACAAACGATTACTATCAATCATCCTTTGCTCCTATATTATTTTTACGAACGTGAGACGAAAAAAATTATACCTTCGAACATGGTTTCCACGAATACATAAGTCAAATATGAAAACAAACAGTCTCATACTCTTATAGAACATCAACGGTTTTTCTACCCTCACTGGATAAAACGATAAATTAAATAAAAAATTAATACATTTTAGATAAAATTGCACTGCAATATTAAGTTAGTTCATCTTTCCATACCTGGTAGGGTCTCTCTCCGGTATGACATCTGACGTGACGTCGGAGTTTAGATAGCTCTACTGAAGCGTAGTCGCATTCAGTACACTTGTGGGGTTTCTCATGAGTATGCCTGTATCGGACATGCCTCACCAGTTCACCTGAAACACGATAACAGACTTATTACAACACACGGAATTGTGCCCACTCTAAGAGTATACATATAGAGCCTTTTTAGGATAAAAATCGTTAGAGCCCAAAATCTTATAAGTGTTTTTATTGTAACCCCATACAAATTATCTTTGTAAATTTGAAGCAGTATATTAATAGCCACTATTTTAATACATCAGTGATTAATTATGAACAATTTATAGTTATTTATAAAGATAACATAATTACTTTTTGATAGCGAATGAAAGAATACACTCGTGTAAAAAGTGCAATTGTCACTTACGATGTTTTTCCTGAAAAAGCTTGATAATATTTTTAACAATAAAGGTAGATACTTTTTAATATCATTAAAATCAGATCAGTGTGTCAAGATAAGAAACAGTTAAGAAAGCGGAAATTAGTTACTATTTAGCAAATTTTACTTTATTACCTCGATACACATTGTTAAACATATCATTTTTACAACTTTAAATACTATTCGAAATTGTATATACTTTACCAAAAAATAAGAATTTAGAAATTTGAATATAGTGCCCGTACATATATTATATAAACATTTTTTTTAGCGAATGAAGGGGTCATTATTGGAAATTTTCTCTTTGTTGATAAAATTTACCATATGAATTTTTTGCAAATAAAATGAGCGGCTTGCTGCGCAAGACTAGAGTGCAAGAAATTACAGCAGAGTACTGTGGAACTGGACGAGGGTAGTGTCTAATGCACCCTATGTTAAAATTCTATAAATTTTCTTCAACAGCTAAATAATCTCAGTGTGCCAGTTTACATCAAATCATCACTAAATATCCAGTGAATTTATAAGAAGCTTATAATGGAAAAAGGTAAGTCATAGCTTATTTAATTCAGCCTGATATCTAAGGAAAACCCTAAGCAACATATTAACATAATTACTTAGCTAAGTATCTCTTATTTAGTCTTGGTAACTTGGTAACCAGTCTTGGTATATATTATAAGAATTGATGTCACACAGCCGCTAGGTATGTGATTACTTTCAAGTTATTTGTAACTGTAAACAACTGTGTAAATAAGTCTAAAGCTTTCTACAGTTATTGTTATATCAAATACAACAAAAACTATTCATTTCTGACTGGTAATTCTTAATATTAGCGCGTTCAAACAATTTTTTTTTTTCATTATTATAATATTAATGTAGATAATTTAATCTGGGTACTAGTATTTTACTCTCCTGAAACAATTATATGAAGTTCTTGAGATATGTCATTTTTATATAAGTCGAATTTTCATTTGATTTATCATTACTATTTAGAGTATACTAGCTAACCTAACAAACTTTGTTCTGTCTTATAAATTATTTTCAGTGAATACTTTGGTTGTATTAAAAAAATAAGAGAATGAGGTTTTTAGATGAGAAAATTTAGGTTCGCATATATTTTTTAATGCGACATCATAAAAAAAATATGAAATGAAAGAATGAAATGTATCAAAAATATAAATGTTTGCGGTCGACTACCCTTATCACGTAGGCGTATAAAAAATAGATTACGACCGATTCTCAGAACTACCGAATATACATATAAAATTTCATAAAAATCGGTCAAGCCGTTTCAGAGGAGTATGGCAACCAACATTGTGACACTATAATTTTATTTATAAGAAAATATACATGATTAGTAAACTATTTTCCCATTTAACTGTTTGTGACTTTATTATTTTCTAATAAACACAAAACATCTTGAATAATGCATCAGATATCTCAAAAATTTGATATTATATATTTAGTTTTGTTATAACAGTGATTTCTGAAGTGACCACAGTATCTTTATTTAATTATTAAACAGTGTTAGTGGTAAGTGACATAGAATTTGATCTAAAAAATCCATTTATTAACGATATTAAAGAATGTTTGGCGTTGAAAGAAACTTGAAAATATTATATTGGGCGTCAATAAAAAGGTCTAATGAACACAAATAACTAACAAGAATACCATAATAACATTTTAGAGGAGAGCGAGTTCAGTATCAGTAAACTACAGTAAAAAAATCCTTGAGAAAATTGAGTGAACAAGCTCACAATAATAAAATCGAATTTCTATGTAACATGATAATGACAAAAATAATTCAAAGCAGTAATAAGGACTGCCGACAGACGTTAAAACTATGAACAAACACTTGTTATTTTTGTATATCCAAGTTAATTGTTTGATCTTAAAGTAAAACTGCTTATAGCGCAATAAGTGTATACTAATAGCAATGGATATAGTACTGACTTTTATGAACTTCCTCCCTATCCAAACCGCACTATAGAAGTTTTTACTTCAAAAATTAAATAAAACGAACCTGATGTAGTGAACGGACTGCTGCAGTATTTACAGACATGAGGCTTGATGCCGTTGTGCATGTTGAGGTGGTTTTGAAGCGAGGCCAGGGTTTTGAAGCCGCGGTCGCACACACTGCACGTATGCGGCCTGTCCTCCGAGTGGGACTTCATGTGCCGCATCAGCAAATACCTGAGCACAAAACAACCAACATCAATTTCCCTCCGTACCCTCTCTCCACACAAATATATATATGTGTCGGAAATAGAATGACAAGATGGAAATGAATCAGCTAAAGCCTTAAATGTTCCTTGTTTTGATTAAGAAGTTAATTTGATTGTGGTTTCGAAAATAAGATCATTTCCGTTTAGCTACTTCCGTCTTAAAAAGTAAGTTTTAATTCGAGAGTGTAATAAGACATTCATTTGATCTTTTTAATGTTTGTTAAACACAGATGTCACTATAGACTTCCGGAACGTCTGAACAAAGCCTTGGTGATATGTCTTGTATTATATGGTAATGTTGGGGGAGTGATTCTTTAAATTCGGTTATAACAATACATGTACTGGAGGAGTTATCTTGGACTAACCGCATGGGTACCTATGATTATTTATTAACTAAACTTGCACTAGATGGATTATTCAGTGGGTCTGGATATCTCAATATCTTTGGGAACTTCAGTAGTTTATAATTAAAACTAATCACAAAATAGTAAAAATTAAATAATTGAAATTATTTTTCTCTTATTACAAAGCATGCTCAGTACTTAACAGTCACTTAACTACTATATTCAGCCATCTTCAGGTTTTATATTTATGTAAAGGCTTTAAATTATTTCCTTTTAACTTATGTATGTTGAAATTGAAAAATATAATCCATATCAAATAATTTCTATCACTTTCTTTGCGACTAATATATTTAATTGAATATTATATTCTTAACACAAATTTTGGAGTAACAATTCAATGAAAAAACGAAAAAATCCTTTGAATCATGATTAAATTAAATTCAAAACTTCAAAATTGTGTTTTTTTTTGTTTAACAATTATACTAAAATGCAAACAATCTAAAAACTATTATTTCCGATACAGTACATATAAATACTAACCGTCGATGACTGCTGTAGTTACAAAAGTTGCAAGTGAACCTCGGCCGTGGATACTTGGTCCTTTTCGCCGATGGCATCTTCGGTTTGCCTTCAGATTCCTCTTCTTCATCAGATTGTTCCTCGGCGCCTTCCTCTTTGAAATTGTAAACGTCACCATTGGTTTTATTTTCATCCTGTTATTATAAAAAGCATTGTTGTACATACAACTATAGCAGGGTGGGTTGAGGTAAAATTGTATAAGACATGACTGAGGCGAGTGTTATTTAAGAGAGACGATGTGGCTATGTCTGGAGGGTCTGAAAGTTATTTCCAGGATTGTGGACTCTTTATCATCAGGTAAAAGACAGGCACTTAGATATGCTAATAAGCGCAACAACACAGCGTTATGTCTTACCTGATCCATTTTAATATCAATGTTAACGAGTGGTTTATTGTCTTCCTGGACGACCAAGACATAGCTGACCTCACCGTTGTTCGCGTCCGACGGCACCAGGGTCACTGTCTGATAGCCCTCACTATCCGTTTCAAGCAGGATATTTTGTTCCTGTCCTCCAATACCCTTGATAATTTAAAAAACTGGTTTAATTATGAAGGTTTTATGAGTTGCGAGATACGAATTAGCTTCGTGTAAGCATATTAAGTTTTATTTTTGAAATAATGAAATTAAATTAAAATAAAATAAAAGTTAAAAACAATAACTAATTTTAGTTGGGCACAAAAATATAAAGTTATTGATACGGCCGAAAAGATAACAAAGTTTCAGCTAAATCGAAAGTGATCAAGTTCAAAAGCAGTTTATTTAATGTGGAATACTGCAGTATTACTGTGGTCGTACTGCACACTACACATGATACTTAAAAAGCAAATAATGACAGATTAAATGTCAGAGACAAATATGTTACATATTTCTTCTAACTCATGTAACGAGATGGACCTAAACGTGAGACATCTTTCGATTTTCAGTCTTAATTGTCCTCCAAATATCAAATTATCGCAGAAAAGGTTTCACATTAAAAAAAAATACTATTTTCTAACTGACCTGGGATTGCAGTGAAACAACATTTTGATTGTCACCCGCCTCCTGATAATAGTAATGTCCTTCTTCATCAACAAAGTAAGTCACACCAGAATCGTTTTCCTCTTCACCATTCACTGTAAAATTACATAACACATAAGAAACCATTATGGAACAGTTTAATACATTAATTAACAATTGAGTTAACAACAAATTTAGGGAAAGCATATAGAAAAATATCTCTTTCTATTCGTCAAAATACTACTCTATGTAGAATTCTGCACACATAATAAAACTGTAAGTGTAACATTAAATATTTGTTTCGAAAATTATAATTGACTGGTAATTTGAGTAAATAATTTTTTTTTTGCTCACTTGTCACATCATGCATTCTTTAAACTACTAACTACATCACTTTATAACTACATTTTGATCATATTTGACATGAATGATTGTTACTATCATAGAACATAAGATACATTTAATCCCATAAAACAAAAGATTATTTTCTAGATAGGGTGTAAAATGCTCTACATTTCTGTTTGATTATTTATGGCGAAAATTGTCTTGATTACGATTTTTTCATAGTCAAAGATTTTATGATATTTCTAAACATAATAGACGGTGCTTTGGTGTAGTTATTTAGTACTGGTAACAACAAAACAACATGTGGCAGGCTTGCTAGTATTAAAATTAAATAGTGGACTATAAATAAAATTATTATAAATAAATATGATAGACCACTTGAGACCAAATTTGTTTGAAACTATGTGCAATTACTGCACTTACCATTATAGAATAAAAATGCCTATGCCATTTTTTTATCAACATGGTGTACAAAATTCTATCCTTTACAACTTCCTCAATGCATGTGTAAATATATTAACCCGGTTTAGACCAAGGTAAGAGGAGAATGTGACAAGACTCATCAGGTGATAAAAAATAATGTATGAGATGATATTATTGTTAGAATATTGATGCCAAATGTTTACTATCAGCTGTAAATATATGTTGTGTTTCAAATGTATATGAATTTTAAAGCTTTTAACATACTGTGATTTGATGTGATAGATTATGGATATTCTAAATAAAAATGTCATTCCATACATATTTTGATAACTCTTTACGAAAATATATCAGAATATAGCAAGAATATATTGGTTAGAAGCTTAGTATATTCATAGAATAATCAACTGATCTTATCAGGGCTTATTTGTACACATTATAAATATTTACTTATTGCAGTATGTGATTCTGTTACATTTTGCTTATGAAGCTTGTAACAAACATATGTACAATGATATTATAAAACAAAAACCACCTTATATAAAATATAACCAACAATAATAATTTCAACAAAAAAGCACTGAAGCTATGTACAGAAATATATACTTAGAATGAATAACTTACTTGCAAGAACTGGACTAGCTGATTGATTTATCAAACTTTGAATTATGTTTTGATTCTTCTCCTGCTTTATTGATGTCATGACTGAAATAAAATAAAAAAACCTTAGATTATTGATTTGCCATACATTAGACAATACATAAATATTGGCAATATTATAAACAAATAAATGATTGTTTTTTTTATAATTTTCATATCTTTATAACATCATTAAGAATATTCTACCTTTTTTTTTTTATAATCTCTTAGTAAAGAAATGTTCGTATGTTTGAAAACAGCCTATGATCTAAAGATAGCAGCGATTAAAGCTTTAGCAAACCGTATGTATTTGGTACCGGGTAACGAAACGTTACTCGACAATATATTTCGTTACTCGTATTTTTTTTTGCTAACGTCAGTTTGATTGTGTCTTTATACAAACAAATACAACTATTTCAAATCGCACAAGTGTCGTTAATGTGTGAATTGGGTATTTGCATGAAAACGATTTCAGTATTATTGTGATATTACATATTGTCACGTATAAAATATTGAAACCAATACATTGCAAATTCAGTAGTTATATGTCCTATCCTTGGGGTAATTAAATTACAGTTTATTTGTAGTTGTAACCAATTTCCATCAAAATCAATCTAAACGTCGTACCGTACGCAATATAAAACACGACTCGATGCTATGATCTATGCCCGCTATACTCAACCTGCGGCCCTAATGTGGCCCGCCGGGCTTTTGTGGTTGGCTCACCTGGTATTGCTTTATTTAAAATTACCTAAGGACCTATAAATCCTGAGAAAACTATTACCTAAATATTTTTTGTTTGCGGTCCACGACACCATGACCAACACATGTTTGTAGCCCCTTCAAAAAAAAGTTTGAGTATCGCTGATCTATGTTATTAGGTATCAAGAGTAACGTAACTGTACTGACGAGTACCAATTCTTACAGTATAGAATATATACGGGTACCCTACTTTTCGTTATTTTTAAATCCTAGCGGCGATTAATGAAAAATTAGGGATGTGTTAACAGTATCCAACCCATTAATTCGAATTTACGAATAATTTTGTATATTTCGAAGATTTTGCAAAATTTGAAGATTTGTATAGATTATTTTTTTTACAAATTACAATGATTTTTTATTTTTAAGCATATGCCTTACTTTAATTATTATTTTTAAACAGTGATAATGGCAACAAGTTATTTGAAATAAAGTATAGTCAATATCGGATTTACTATACTTAAAAAAAACAAAAATATTTCAATAAACTCTGGAATATAATGAGAGAAATAAAATTTCTAAAATGATATTAAGTACGACCAAACCTCTAGCATATTTAATTCTACCTGCAACATAGGAACCTATGGCAGAGATAGCTGTCACCTATTAACATACCTCAGCATATTTTTTTCCCCATAATACAAAAGTAACTCCAAATTTTCAACATGTTATAAACATGAATTCTTGAATTTATTATTGTAACGGTTTCTTTTAGTATACTAGCTTTTACATGCAGCTTCGCTCGCGTTAATATTGATTTTGTCAAAGAAAACGGAACACGCTATAAAAAGTTTCATACTAAATTTAATCCTCTATTTATCCTACTTCCCAATATGTTTTTTGCGAGAAAAATTAGACTATCACCGTCTCTAGATTCCTGTCTATCTCTATAGCAAAGTTCATCATAATCGATTCAACGGTTCAGGCGTGAAAGTGTAAAAAAACAAACTCAGTTTCACATTTATAATATTAATAAGGAAGGATGGGTAAATTATCGAATAATTAGTAGATTCGGTGATCTCAAATAGTTATGCATAAGCGTGTGAATAAAGGCGTGATAATAAAAATTGGTGCCTTTAAAGCATATATATATATACTCTCCGTTACACACATATATATATATTATATACTTCCACATACATATATTATTTAATTATGAACACCAGTCACCCCCGTTAATTATTTTAATCATAAATTGAAATAAGTTGTGTAAATGATAAGTTGAAATGAGGTATATAATCAATGAAACTGTTACTAAACATTATTAAAAAAAACATTATTTACAAAAATATTATACATATCTTCATATATATAAAAATCTCGTATTGTTACAGTGATGTTAGTCCACAATAAACTCCAAAAACTACTTAAGAGATGGTAATGAACTATAACACTTACCATAATTTGGTCCAATTTAAAAATAGGATACTCTTTATCTTGGTAAGTGACTGCATAGTCCTTATATTAACTAAACAATGTCTGCTAGTCAGCTATTACATATGTACATGTACTAGTTATCAACTTTTTTCGCATTGAACTTGTAACTTTTTTTCAATAAAACTTTGCTTCTATTGGTGGTAGTGTGATATTAAATAGCCTAAAGCCTTCCTCTAGGATTGCTTTATCAAATAGAAAAACGTTTTTTTTTTAATCCGACTGGTAGTTTCTACTATTATTGCGTTCAAACAAACAAAGAAATTTTTCTGCTTTATATTAACATAGATATATTCTTGTCACAACCTAATTTAGTAAGGCCGATCTAATTTCAATAATTGAAATTCAAATGCAACACAGAAATAACAATATGCGGACCATTCTAGAGAAATATTATACAAATCAGGTCCCTCATCAAAAATCAGGTCCCTTTGCAAACTAATCATATTAACTGGACAATATCAGGAAGCCTAATTATGCAATACCATTATGGTTAAAAATATTAATACACTCATTCTAATGATTAATTGGGTGCAGACAAAATCACCAACCAAGGAGTTAATTATTTTATTTGTGAGTCACCAACATAAGGATCTATTAAACAATTTAAAAAAAAGTTATTTTAAAATTAAATTTAATAGGTGTCATATTTTATGGTGATTAGGGTGTGGAATCACTCAAGCTACAATCTTACATAAGAATTTTAAAAACTATTAAAATAATAGTAAGTAATAATTAGAAACAACAATAGTAATATGGATAAATCAATGAAATTACATCGCTACTTAATAAGATTATAAATGTTAATGTAACTTTGTTTATTAAGCTTTCATGCGAAAACTACTTAACTAATGATCATGAAACTTTGTACACACATTCCTGGCGGTATTAGAAGTAACATAGGATACTTTTATAGATTTTTTTTTAATACTATAAAAAACTTATTTAATGTCTTCAATGAGAGCGAAGCCGCGAGTACAAGCTACTTCATTATCTATTTGGACTTTTAGTGAAGCTTCTTAGCTTTTTAAAATCATAAAAGCATAAATATATTAGTTAAGTGATTGATGATATTTCTCTAACATGTTTGTAGTGTGATATGAACTTATTATAAAGCATTTCAGATGAAATTGTTAAAATCACAGTCAATTTATACTAATTATTGGCATAAATATCATATTAAAGCAATTTTAATTAGCACTGTAACTACATGTTGTAATAACTTACTTTGTACTGGTACTTGACAAAACGTCAGTTATATTTAGGCTTTACAGTAACAGCGTTCTCATGTAGACAACTGTACACCATCCTCTGCCTCGGATTGTTGATAGAAAATCTGAAATATAGTTAATATTGTATAAAAGTTATGCTTTGCATTGTATTACACAACTTTCTACCAGACTGTGCTTGCATATTTTAATTTATAATTCATATGTATATACACCTCCATTCTATGAAAAACTATGCTTAAAACCAAGAATGTGTAAGCTATAATGAGGTTAATATTTCATTAAAAAATATGTTATTAGTTAAAGTATTTATTCTGAAAACAATTATTTCAAATATAGCATGATGTTTATCTACAACTTTGTCCATATCATGTTTAAAAAAAATTGTAATGTATATTTAGAATATTAATCTTATTTCAGATATTATTTAATGTTTATGAAAATGTTGTCTGAAGAAATTACTATGATTTAGTTGTATAGGCCACTTTTATTCTACAAGAAAAGAAACCAAAAGGTGTTGAATTTTAAGTTTTTAGTTGTATAAGATCTTATGAAAAAAAAACTTCATTAAAACCAAATTGTAGAACAAATTCTTAAAATCACAATTTTACACTCATTTATTATTCTTAGGATATGTGTATTTGAGGAATATAGACTAGTTTTTTTTTAATTGTACCACAGTAAAAGGAAGAAAGTATGTATAATTGTAATTCAAAAATAGTGACAATTACTGAAAGATTGATATATTAACGATTGTTACTGTCAGGCCAGCTTGGGCAATGTGTCTTCATTTTGTTTAAAGGAACCTATGCTATACGAAAGATGAAACATGTACCATAAGTGTGAGCAAGTAATATTATTGTGCTTGAAGGTTTTCTATTCCATTGTTATTTTATGTTGTGGAGAAGAGGGTAGAAATGTCCTATGTATCCCTAAATTTGTTTCTTTATAACCCATTGTTCAAATGCCTAGGGTTTTTTAAAATAACACTTGTTGCATGCATATTATACATAGCCCCCTCTGCTGACTTACATCAACAAAGTACTTTGTGAATCATTATCAGGCATACAGTCTGTATTTCTAAATATAACTTAAATTGAGAACAGAAAACAATGTACAGACTGTCAATAAATTCATAAGAATTTGTTAAATTTAAAAAAAGTCTAACATATGTGTTAGAGCTGACATGCTTTATGCTATATCTAAAGCAGAAGGCATTGCAGTTTATTTTATTTTGTGATAGAGGCTAGAGAAATATCTTTCATAATTTTAACATTTAAGGTTATAGAAAAGGGTAACAAAGATTGTATGGAATATAAAAAAAAAAACTGTACCTATTGTCTTGAAAAACTTTCTAATGAAAATAAATAAACATCTATATCAGTATTTACCAAATTGAATTCCCTACATGTGTAAAATTAGGGATTTAATTAATTAATTTACACCTTTATTAATGTTTTCAAATAAACACCTGATTTCTTATTTACATAAAACTTTACAAAGGGCAGAACAAATAATGCAAGCCAAGTAAGTTAGTGGTTTCAATTACTATTTAGCACATTTAACATTTAGCAAAAATTAAACTGTGTTCTCAGTAAAGTATTGACAATACAACTTTGTACCATCATATTTCCACTTATTATGTACATAATTTAAAGAGTAGGCAGTTGTACCTCTTTGTGATAATAATTTTTGTGAATTAATGTAATATTTTTACAAAACAATATCACTTCATTATCAATACACACTACAAATCAAAATCTTAAAAACACATATTTAAATCTAGTTTAACAAACTTGTCTCTCCACTGTTTAGAGTTCTACCTATGTGACATTGGCGAAATTATGTATGCACACATATTGCCATTTAATAAACAAGAAGAGTTTGAATGAATGTATGATATCCAAAGAAACTTATGCTCTCAATAATATACATGTAGTAATAAATAATATATTTAATAATATTTAGTATTTATACAAAAGTATATAATGAATAGATCCTTCTTAGTCTCTAAATATTTCAAACCTATGCACTAATCTAATTCAACTAGCATTTTAGAACTTTTAGTAAATAAATGTAGGTATTTTGCACACACTTTCTTTGTGAAGAAACTATGAGACTAAATAGCAGATAATAATTTTATTTATTTAAACTTACCTTCCAATGTCTTAATATATATGATTAACTGATCTCTTCAGAGTTGAAAAGTACATAATCTACTTCCACAACCCAGTGTATGATCTGAAATTTACTACAGGTTATTGTTTCTTGTCAATAAATATATAATTATGTAACTTTTCAGTAAGTTTTTGTTTACTAATAAAATTAAAATAAAATCAAATTTAAATACAGTAGAATCATTCAAAACATTATATCTGTGACCTTATAGTTACGACCTTTTAAACAGTAAAAATCAATATTAGTCCTTGAATATTATTATTAAATAAATACTTTAGAAGTATTAATTTGTTTTTTAAATCTCTACAATGCATACAGGTTTGAGGTTATATCAAAAAGTAAACATTCCCAAAAACACAAAACTTTCAGATGAATAGTGTTGAATACAAGCAATTTTCGTGAACGTAGCAGTTTTACCGTGTTAGCAGTCCGCCATCTTATCGTTTGAGTAAATCGTTTTTCGAATTTCGACATCAACGGAAACACAATTTCGTATGATCTTTTGAAAAGTTTATAATACTAAATTACCGCCACAAGATAACTAATGCAGGGTACACAGGAGGCGCTGTCGTGCCATTTCAACGTCGGAGATATCTTGCATTTTCACATATGTTTAAGCACTTCGACCGAATTAGCATAACGGGTGTCCATTGTTATCACAAGATTTTCGCGAAAATGACTTTATTTGACTATACTAGATTCTGACTAACTTAAAATCACGTAAAATAATACCTGGCTTCCACAATTGGAGCTTCATAAATTTCTCAACGAGGGCGTTACAATCATTTCAGCCATGCGATAGTGACGCCCAAATGGCTCCGACATGAACTAATAGCACAGAGTACATTTACATAGAACAATTGACTAATAGAAGAGAAAACGAGGGCCGTGTGTTGCCAGCGTACAAAATATTTTTCTCTACGTGTATCATCACTAGGTGGTGCTATATAGATATTATAGTTTTCTACTTTATTTATTATAAATCATTACTTTTTTATATTTTTTCTTTATAAAGAAAACTTTACAGCAATTATATATTAAGTTTCATGACTGGATATCACTATGATTTTTTTTTTCGACTTGACGTACGCTGTTAGCCTTACAGGCTTTGACAGCTTCACCTAACTTTTTGGGACGACTGCTGAGGGCACTCAGCTCCGAGGCAGCGAGCGCAAGGGTGCCAGAATGGCCAAACCTCGGCTTGGGCTGCTGCCGGAAAGTGAACAAGGATTCGCGATCCTAACTAAGCAACAGGTCCTAACTTACTAATTTAGTGATCCTAGCACGACCTTATCGGGCAAGCCGCGTAAGGGCCGCGGGGGTAGTCCCTTACAGAACCATATACTTAACGGTGGGTGTGCATGGATGGTATGCGGTGTGATGATGTACTTTCAGTGATGTAGAGTGTCATTGTATCTCGCGGGTAGAGTCACTCGATGGCTCCTATCCGGAAGATCGACGCTAGGCTCCAGCTTCTGCGAAGGGAGGTCGTGGCAGGTGTGCGGGAGCGAAATTAACCGCTCGGCCTTGGCGGCGAGAGCGGCGGTTACGCGGGCGTATACGCGGACACGTACGATTGGTGGAGACGGTAGGGAGAAGCGCATTCAATCTCGTTATTTTATCGACGGGATCAGTGAAACAATGACGTGGCCGGCGCGCGAAACCTACGGCGTGCGGATTGGCAGTGTAGTTAACTGCCTGTACTATTTTGGGATCATGATGATTATGGAATATTAACTTAACAATAAACGAAACATGTGTACATTTATTACTGATATCTGATGTGTACACTTTTAACTGTGAGGGTTATAATTAATCCAATTAGTATACATCATTAAGATATTTTACCTTAAACGTATGTGTATATTAAATTATATTTTATACTTAACAATGATAGTAAATGGGATGGAGAACTATACGAAATAACTATCAGGTTATTATTGTTGGAGCTGAAACAGAAATATCTGCCAAATTTGAAAAATGTTTGTTTGTTGATATCGGTATATACAATACTTATTATGTTAACTGGTAATTATGTATTTGTAATTCTTTTGCTAGGTCGATTTTGTTGTTTTTTAGTGTAGGTCCTTATAAGGCCATCCCGATTGTTGTAGCTGATTTTATTGTCCAATTAGAATAAAATATTAAAATTATCAACATGTTTGCGTTAGATTTAGAGTGCATATTTAAACGCAAAATTGTATGATGTTCTCTATGGATACAGTTGTAACTGTTTTGTTAACGTATTGAAAAATATATATCCGTACATCCTCTCTTTTTATGCCGGGTGGATTATGAGACGGCCCGTGGGACTTATTATAAATGAAGACGACCGTCAAATACCGTAGAAACATACTATGAATACCCACGTTGCTTCCTATTACCAGAGAGACGCACTACTTCGAGATCCATAATGAACTTGGATATTGTTACGCTTTAGTTTGTATTGGGTAATTTCAATAATCTTAGGGTATTTATTAAAACAAAACAGAATATTATCTGTGTGGTTTTACCATAGAGTTGGATATGATAGCAGTGTACGAATATTGTGTTTAGGGCAAAATAGGAGAAAAATGGATTTTATTTTCTGTGTCAACTACGCAATATCTTTCTTCACGTAAGGTACACGTAGCATTTATTTACTTTAACCACGGTAATATGACGGCATTATTTTGAAGCGATGATAGCTCAGTGGTAGCGTGTATGAACGCCGCGTCATGGGACGCGAGTTCGAATTTAACCATCTACGATGAGCTTGAGCATTCGGTGAAGGTAAGCATCGTGAGGAAACCATAACATAGTGGTAGAGCTTTTTTTAATGCCCGCCTGGCTAGCTACCACCTTCAAGTAGAAAATCTACTGCCAAATACCATTAGGTGTGTTTCAGCAGTGGCACTTGAGAGCCAGTCCCTCCTATAAAGGCCAGCAACGCACCTGAGATTCATCTGGTGTCTTGGGTGTCCATGGGCGGCAGTGATCACTTACAATCAGATGACACGCATGTTCGATTGCCCTCTATTCCCATAAAAAAATCATGGTGGTAGGGCTTTTTGTAATGTCCAACTGTCTAGCTAGCTAGCTACCACATTTTTTTTCTTAGCGTGGTGTTTTAAATTCTCTCTTTACCGACTTCCCCATCGCAACGCGCAACCGCATTACCCGGGCTCAGGCCAAGGGGAGACAGGCATGTAGTGACTCATCGGGTGCTAATCACCCAACACTACCCACTAAAACCCTCCACGGCGACACTTCAAAATCTCGTTTTGCCAGAAACCAGGGACAGCTTTCACACTTTTTCTAGTCTTCACACTTCTAGTCTAGCTACCATCCTCAAGTTGTAAAACCTGCCGCTAAATACTTACAGGTGTGTTCCGGCAGTTGCACTGAAAGCTAATCCCTCCACTAGGTTTAGCGTGTCCACCATCTTGGTCGTCACTTATCATCCGGTGAGATTGTAGCCATAACCCTAAACCTATAAAGTATAAAAAATCAGCTCATCTAAGAAACTCTACTTCTTTCAAATGAGAACCTCAGTATTTTAATAAACAAGTGAAAATTTATGATATATAGGTACCGACTTACTAAAATTAATACGTGTCTTATGGTAAATTATAGAAATAGACATTTTCTACTCTCGGCCTTACTTGACACTTTATTATCTCAATCGTAATTCAGATCAATAGAAGTACATAGTAAATGAAACTGCTTGATTTTATTTTACACCTCGGATAAAATAATTTCATTTAGATACCCTAGTTCAGTGTTTTTCAACCTTTAAAACACATTTTTCACGAACATCGAATGCGTCGCCAATAGATAACGCAAATTACAAACAAAATTGACTTGTGGTCATCGTCTCTAAATCATAACCACTTCAATTCATCTTCTTCGACACAGTTTTTTATTGAAAAAGTCGAATGTGAGATAAACATCAAGGAATTTATATCTGGTATTAAATGGTGTTAGAAAACTTGAAATTTGGCAACCAAGTTCAAAGAATTTTTCTCCCGATTTCAAGATTCCTTCAAGATTTATCTCCCGATATGGTGCTGCAATTGGAATTTAAGTCTGACAATTTGCATACCTTTTGGTTAAAAAGGAAATCAGAATACCAAGAATCAACAATAGAGGCTTTGAAATGTTTGATTCCATTTGCCACCTCGTACTTGTGCGAGTTGACATTTTCATCAATGGCCCAAAGAAAAAGTAAGGAAAGAAATCGCTTAAATTTGGATAACGATTTAATTCTCCGTGTAGCAAAAACGGATCCCCAATACTAGAAATTGGTTAATGAAAAACAAACGCTACCTTCATATTAAGAGTTCTCATAAGTTTATTTTTTTATATTTTGTTAATTTGATACAAATGTGTAAGTAGAAAGAGAGTTCATAAGTTATTTTTATTTTTTGTTTATTTCATACATATAATTATGTCCTTTATTTAACATTTTTCTTAATAAATCTTTTTAAGCTTTATTGTTTTTTTTAGTGCAGTAGTTTTCCCAACCTTTTACAACTCTGCTACAGAAGCTTCGCGACCCGTCTAAAAAGGCTTCGCGACCCACACGTTGAGAAACACTGCCATAGTACCTTATATTTTTCTGTACTCCTGACAACGTATACGCAAATACTCACATGTTCTTTTGAATTTCTATTCTATTTCTAACACGTGAGAGCGTAACAAGCAACCCCACCTTTGCGTTTTTATTATTGTTTGGAATATTCCACAACTTTTCTACACACTACCACTGAGCTATGATTACGTTCCACTAAGTGTTCTCAACGCTTAAATCATTACTTCAGTCGTACCACATGACGACTATGTCGTTTTGGTCACGGCGCAAACATCACTAATGACGTAATTATTTTCACTCACGTCAAGCTCACAAAGGCCTTTATGCAAGGAGGGACTCATACTACATTCAGATGAGTTAATGGGGGTAACTCTTATAAGCCTCTTATATACCTGAACGGGAGCAGTCGCGGTCGTGAGCGTAAGCCTTGTGAATGCTACGTGGAATGTAGCCTATATATGGTGTCGGTAAGTTAGTCACCTGATGGTAAGTGATCACCGCCGCCCACGGACATCCACAACACCGGGGCAATCGCAGATACGTTAAAATATTCGATATATTAATCTCGACTGATAGTGGTAACACGTAAAAACTTACAGAAAATATTAGCTCTTGAGTGAAGCTGCCGGAACACACTTGCGAAGTGCTTGCAGCAACAAACTTTCAATGTGATGATGGTAGCTAACTAAATGGACATTAACAATGCCCTACCTCTATTCTATGGTTTCATTATGATGTTTTCGTTCACTAATAACCGAAAATTTTACCTGTTTAGACTCCCCTCTTCGTCACGCTTAGCTATTTATTCTGCGACCCCCTTATCATCATTACGTCACAAAGGATAGACTCCTTCTCCCCCCCCCCCTTATTTATATATGCAAATTAATAGGCGTGTACACATTTCAATATTTTTTAATATTTATTACTCGCAATAATAAAACTATAATAAATTAATATCTGCAATTATATGTAAAACTGGATTTTACGTGCGGCTTCGCTCGCGTTAAGATTGATTTTGTCAAACAAATCGGATGACGCAAAAAAAAGTTTCATACAAAGTTATCCCACTTCACAGTCTCCACGGTCCCATCTATCTCTATACCAATACATCATAATCCATTTAGTAGTTACAGGCGTGAAACCGTAACAAACAAACAAACTCATTTTCGCATTTATAATATTAGTATGATTTACAAAATCGTTTCATGAGGTGCGAACGTTACGTCTTCTTTGGACCCTCGGCCTCCTATATCACATTTTGTCACAATAAGTGATATCTGTGCGAAAGTATTTTCTGAACAGCCCCCTACTGGAATACAAACTCACATCGAGCGACGATATGTCTGTATATTCTGTAACTGAGCCCTCATTGGTTTATCACTAATTTATTTTATATACCAGTAGAACCTAGAACAAGTGGAACCTTTAAATCTAGAAAAAATGTTTTGTTCCCTTCGTTTCAGACACCAAAACCTCCATTCTCTGTAAGTCGAAAACTCTATAACTCGAATTTTTGGCGTCTCTTACTTATAGAGGTTCTACTATATATTCTATACTACTATATATTCTGTAGGAATTTATCAAAAACGCATGTTAAACTCGAAGTCACCAACCAGTAGCAAACATAATAAACTTTAGGTCAATAATCAAATTATATGAAATAAATAAAAGAGTAATCGAATAATTTCAACCATTTATTGAATTCTACAACAATCACTTAAAATGTTAGAATTCTTAAACTAATAAAAACGAAATCGATCGTCTACTGTTTCAGCATACATACAATTTTTAATCCAAATACAATATTAAACTCCAAAGGTCATTTCACGTCCAATCGACCCCTTAAGATTTGGCAAATTTTGGCGAGAAGTTTTGTTTTATCATATTTTTTTTTTTTGTAAATTTTTCGGAAATACATATGACTATTCTTAAGAGATCCAGAAATTGTTGCATCTGTGTTTTCTGTTATTTCAAAAATATAAAGTTTTGACTTTTATTTAAAAAAGAAAAACATGGAAGTGAAGTTAAGCAATCATATAATTTTTAATTTTGAGCAGTCAAACTTTCATTTATTGATATAAAACTAGAATAAAAAGAATCAATACTTTATAGGTTTGAAAACACAACAATACACAGTTCTAAACGTTTCAGGATCTTTTAAGAATAGTCCAAGGTATTTAACAACTTATAAATATAACTTAGTTATATGGTAAAAGAAAACTTCTGACCAAAATTTGTCCAAATCGAAAAGGGGCGATTCCAACTATTGGTCGATTTGACGTGGAATAAACCCAAATAAATTATTAAACTGTAATTCAGTATTCGAAAAATGGGTAACCGTTTTAGTGTTCAATTTAACGTATATGCAATTATTAGGTAACGCAATTATACAGTAAACATTTGGTAATATTAAGCTTATTATAAGATATGAAGTTGAAACAGTAACACGATATAATAAAAGAGAATTATAACAATTAACAAAAACTTAATCATAACCTGCGTTATAGAAAAGTAATTAGAAATACAGATGACAAAAATCAGTCTCCGAGTCCATACTGTACAGTATGGGCTCGATTATCCGGACCTTACGGATTACTTCTTCGTTATTTCTTAATTTTTGAAGTTTAACTTCAATAATATATATATATATATATTTTCATCTAATAATTTAATAAATAATTGGAAACCTTATATTAACAAGTACCTAAAACTAATTTACTAAAATATTAACCTTATATCTATAAAAGTATAAAGTAATCAAATGTTTATGAATATCGAATGATAATATCGTAAATAAATTAATAGGAACGAAAAAAGACAGATTTTTTAGCTGAGAGTCACTAGCAGTGTCAATTGTAAACCGCTATTAAGCATTTATTAAGTTTTACAAAATATGCTTCGAATAGTATTTATCCGAATATTGTGAAATAGTTTACAATGAATATTATCTTAATACTAGAAAAGACACGAACGTTTCTAGATAGAACGTTATTAATTAAAATCAATGGGTGTTAACTAATATTACTATAAGTTCCCAAAGGTACTTTAATATTCAGTAACACAGAAATTATATTGCATTCAATGGACGCCATATATTATAAATAGTCCTGCTATTTTAAGAGATGCATTAGCCAATAAACACTGTACTTCTAACAAATCAAAATCAAAATACCATGTAAGTTATATTTTTCCTAATCTTTTCCATCTATTTTCTACATCCTGTTTCTGGCGCCCATGTGCTTGAAATAGAAAATGCCAATTACATTTTATTTGGCGGCAATAGTACTAATAAAAAAATGGTTTTCTAGAACATGTATTGAACTTTATACATACGTGTAAAACTAAGCTGTAAACACTATGGTATTATATCTATGAACTATTCTAAACAATATATATTATACTTTATAGCTTACAAATGCACCTGTTTTTAACTGTACCAAACATTTGTTAACCGCTTAAAGTATGTAACCCAGCATGTCTGGTTTAATATAACTGCGACTTTAATCACAGTTAGACAACATACTCTCTCCCTAAAAACTATTTTTTATTATATGCAAGCCCTGCCAATAATCTAAGCAAACACTTTACGGGGAAAGACGTTATGGTTAAATACATATTGATTCATATCTACCATGAAATCGAACGTGTGTTCACGTAGACAAAGTATTTTTATTATCCACCTTGTTTTCTAATAAACATTATATAATAAATGTATGATATAACACCTGTTTTTTTTTTAATTATACATTTGTTAAACTTAGTTAAGGTAATTCCTTCACCTTCTCAGTATTCAAAATTCACAAGGCTAATGACTGATAGCGCGGCACCCAGTCTACGTATCGATATATCCACATCTATTCTGAACAGATAATTTGTTGATTCGTATATATAATACGTACGGGTGAAAGTAACATTTTGCTATTATATATATTTTTGGTATTAAATCTTCATCGTTCTTCTCATCCTATCCACGTAATGTTTAACCATATAGTTATGAAAAAAACACAATACGAAACTTTATTAAAAATAATTACGATCAGATATAACATATTTTTTATCAATTTAAGTATTTGACCAAAATTCTACCTTTAATATGTAATATTCAGTTTTGTTCAACATCTATACGAAATCGTAATAGTACTAATAATTTTTAATTAACAAAAACTTAAACATTAACTGCCGTTTGGAATATAGCAACTTAACACAAAATATCTTATATTAATTTAGCGCGATAACGAATCCTTCAGTTGAGAACAGAAAAAAAAGTATATCAATGGCACAATATATTATTATAAAATGTGCACACTGAGAAAAAATCTTTTAATGCTAAAATAAAAAAACAAATACTATCAACTATATTAATTATATTTGTATAATTAATATCGTCTGAATTATGACACATCGCACTACGCTAGCGCACAGCAAAATAATATAAACTTCCGCGTGTTGTAATAGAAAATATGTATTCGCTAATCAGCCCATAATATTTTAGGTAAGCCATGATTGCGTTAATGCATTGTGTCATTCTCACCTATATACAAGCAAAGGGATCTCTGCCACTCGGTAGCTCTGTCGTCCCTAAACCTATCACAAAAACAAAATAATATATGAGTAACTATAATTGAAAATAAACATAAACTTTGGAATGAAAAGTATCTGTATCCACTTTGCAAATGGATAAGTTAATCAAAATAACTAAAGGGTTGAGCTACCGCTGGAGCGGTGGCTCTACGATGCCCCTATGTCTCTAGCACCTGCCTCGTATGGGTTTTCATGTGCCGGGTGATCATATCGCGGCGGCAGGCAGTGTACGGGCAGGCCGGACAACTGTATGGCTTCTCTCCAGTGTGAGTACGCAAGTGAGTTGTCAAATGATCTGACCTAGAGAACATTTGACCGCAAGTCGCACAAGCGTACGGCTTTACACCTGTGTGGAGGCGCACGTGTCGCGTCAGCATATCAGAACGAGCAAACTTTTTGTTACAATATTGGCATTCGTGAATCTTTACGGGGCTTGGTGTCTTATTACTCTTGTGACGCGAAGCCATGTGCTTGCCCAGATGATCGTGTACTGAGAATGTTTGAGCACACACCGAACAAGTAAACTGCGGTTCCTTGACCGGCTCTTTGGGCTGAACTGCAGGTGGCTGCCGCGACTTCATTGATAGATCTAGAGGTAATTCATTGATTTCAGTTGTCGGTAGCTGGATAGGCGGCACAATCAGCAAGTGCCCGGGAGAAATTTGCGGATATGGCGGGTAAAGATTGTTGCGTACATTTACTTTAAGTTTGTCGAGTAGTTTTGATAGGCGACGCTGTTTTTGGAGATGTTCTGGGCTTTGGGGATCTGTTGTTGTCTGCGACATGCTACCAGAAAGTCCGCTGCAGCCTTCTCCATTTTCCTCCTGGCTCCGACCTGTATAAATAAAACAACAATTTCATTTTTTAATGTAGACAGTATTTAATTAGAAACAAACATTAAAATAATCGGTGAATTAATTATAAAATAGCTTGGTACACTTAATTATGTAACTTAATTTGAAGCGGTCGGTTTAATGCGATTATCTAAATTTATTTACAAGATGATTGAACTTTCGCAATGGAATATTCTCTAAAAGTCAGCGCAGAAGACACACAGAAATTACTACGATCGCAGGGATGCTAAAGTGACTCGGATTTTATATACCTACTCTTACCATTCAAGCCACATCGCGAATTGAATATAACTAAATATTCTTACGATCAAAAAGTATACAATATATAGATCTAGCGTCTATCCCACCAATAAGGGAGAGATGATTAAAAAGATATTATACTTATATAAATATATAAATCAATAGTTATAGATGTTATAATATTACTACTGATTAACTATTTAATCATATATTTTCTAACGCCCCAGAGTATATCTCTAATGGAAATATCAGCTGTGCTGAACAAGAGAAAAACACATTACTCAATAACAGAAGCAGTCTCAGAATATTAAATAACTTTGCCGGGAAATATTATAATAACCAAGCTAGAATTATATCGACTATGACAGGAAAATGCAGAAAATATATTACAAAAACTAAAAGCGCCGACAGTTAACAAAAATCTAATAAAAAAAAAACTGAAAGAGATAACATATATGAAAGTAAAATGTAAACGTGATTCTAATTTGTACGTTGAGAAAATTATTTCTGAGAAAAAAATTAATCAGACCTAATTAAATGGACCGACATGGAAAACGGCGCATACGTATAAATAAAGGAAATTAGAAAACTGTAACGTACGTGGTCGTTAATAATTAAGGAAAACATATTTTAAAATAGAAAGAAGTTGTCACACAAATCAATCTCTAAAGTCTCAGTCTCTAAAATATTCGAAAATTTACACCGTATCTTTGATTAATTTTAATAGTAAGTAAAATTCCTTTTAATTTTAATTAAAAATAGCTAAACTAAAGTGTGCATCATCTAACCTAGGCTCTTTCAGGTATATATAAGCTTATCGTTGTGGCCACAATCTCACTTGATGTTAAGTGACACAATGTGAACCAATATAGTGTACACGCTAAGCCTTAGTGTAGGGACTGGCTCTCAAATGCAACTGCCGTAACACACCTATAGGTATTTGGTGGCAGATTTATAACTCTAGGATGGTAGCTGGTAGTTCTCTTGAAGAAGACAAACTCTTCACGCTATATCTATCTTCTATCTTATCTAACGAAGAGTGCATAAACGTGAAGTGTCCTTGAAATTTCATTCGTAATTCTCGTCCAAATACCAATTAGTCACCGAAGTAGTTTCATTTAAAAAATAACTTTTCAATAGTCGACCAAGGCAAACATTTGCTGCCATTTAGTGGAAAAAGTTCTACATAGCTATTTAATATTACACAACCAAATCATAAGAATATCGTGACTACAGTTTAAACTGGGAATTTTCCCTTCTTATCGTGATATTTTTAAAGTGAACTATCGATTTGTGTCTTTTGTAAGGCAATAAAAATTGCGTCATAGCAAATTCTAAAAGGTTACTTTTGGCTTTTCTTAACCCGGGATTGTTATACAATAGTTCAAATAAAATCGAAACTTTTCTTTATGTTAAGATAATTTATAAATTACGTAACGCAACAACCTTATTCATCCATTTTTCAATATTTTTTGCCCGTAGTTTTAACGTTTTTCAATACAGCTTTGCGCCTGTCGGTGGTAGTGTGATGTTAAAAAGCCTAAAACCTTCTTCAGAAATTTCTCTAACATATACAAAAACAATTTTTGAAATCCGACTGGTAGTTCGTGAAGTTAGCGAGTTCAAATACACAAACAAACTTTTCCGCTTTTTAATATTAATATAGATTAAGTTTTAATGCAATTTACACCCAATTCAAGACGTCAGATTAATTTAAAAATATACGGACCTACCAAGTACCATGATTTTATAGTAATTTTATATTTCTGACAAAATATAGTAACTACGAACACAAGGCTAATAAATATACATAAAATCAATTAATTTGTATCAAATCATATGGTCATGCCACATGATAGAAATAAAACCTTTATTAATAATATTTGTATTATTCTTATACATAATGATAAAAACGTATTTATCGAACGGCGCACTCCTTGTTAAATAGTAAGCGTGGCCGATGACGAGTGGAGCCGAGTATACAGGATTCAGTGCACCAGTGCGTCACGACCGTGACGCTCCGCTGTCGTTCACTGTTCGTAAAACGCGCTTAAAGAATTATAATACCGTATTCACTTAAAACACGCTCGAATAATAAACTGAGCTAAAAAGTAAAATAGACGGAGCTACGAACGAGGAAGGGATGAATATATAGTTTGTAGTTATTTTTGTTAAATGATTGAACAATAACGGTATCTTGTCACAAAAATATATATTTTAATAACAAATATATAAACGTAATAAAATGTATTGACTTAACTTAAGTGCACCCCTTTTTCTTATTTATATTTTCCTTACATAATTTTTATATTTTCAAAATGGATACATGAAATAATATCAAATTATTTCTGGCATCGCAAATAAAACTCGCCAGCGACTGTCCGGTCTCAGGGCAGGTGATGTCTATCCTAAACCAAATTACCAGCGATAATTCACTGCACCTTTGACGCATCTGTCTTTCGAACAAGACGATATCTTTCGCTTCTCATTGGTAGGGCCGGAATATTTTGGAACCAATCGCACATCTCCGCTGTTACACAATAGAGATCCCCTAAGGTTTTGAGGCCAGGGGCATACCAGTACTGGTTCCGTGAACGCGCTTTTTTTCATTCACGGCTTACGATGCAGGTAAAGATTAAGAGGCGTAGCTATTGCCTTTACAAGCCGGAGGGGGAGGTACGAGTTTGTATTTGGAAAATAACCGAACGTTTGATTTTTTCGAAGACCTTTATTTAGGTTATATAAATCTAGAGGCATATATTAATTTATTATGTATCTTTGGATCATTGTTTTTGTATGTAGATAATGATTAGTAAGGGAGTTGATGTTTGAAGTGATAACATCTTTAGACGCTCTGAGCACTTTATTTTGTGGGTATTTGAAAGAAAGTCAGATGAAACGCTCGACTATGTAACGAACGTTCGGGTTTAGTCGACTCGAGTCGACTAAAGGAGCGAGAGAAATATAATCAACGCGTTACTACTATAGAATATTGAACACACTACGACGAATACTCTAATATTGTATTTTTTTTTTCGAACTCACACTTGCTGTTGGCCCTAAGAGCTTCGACAGCTTCACCGAACTTTTTGGGGCGAGTGCTGAGGGCACTCAGCTCCGAGGCAGCGGACGCAAGGGTACCAAAATGGGCGAATCTCGGCTTGGGATGCTGCCGAGTAATATTGTAATTTTACTAGGAGACAGCTCGGTCATAAATAAGAGACACTGTTAACATTCGATTGTAAAATTGGAAAAGTATATTGTTATGTGCACTTCCGTATGTTCAGTACGATGTATTATAGTGTTAGCATTAAGGACTCTTGTCTGTCTATATATATAGACAATATATGTATATAAATAAATATATGTATGTATGTATGTGTGGACTCCAGATGGCACGATGAATCTTTCTCAGCGGGTGATCCTGTTAAGTTCGATAGCGGCTGTCTGTTTCCGACGGACAGCAAACTGCCTTTTAGTTCTACATAAACAAAGTCGCTGGCAAATGCTAGTTACATATAATGTTAAACGCTGACGTACATATATGTAAGAGATCGATAAACTATTGAACCGTTACACTGATCACCAGATGTATCTAAATGTTCATTCATAGTGAAGAAAGCTGTTGGTGAACGCGACAGGTGGGGCTGTTCTCGAATTATTGACTTGTGGGCAGGAAAGAGAAACGTCCACCGACCTAGCCAATTTATTATAACACATACATATATTAATATCATAAATTTATATTTTTATTTTATATTTATGTTAAAAATATAAATTATAAAATGATAGAACAATAATTGAGGATGGTTTTACATAACGCCAATAGAACCAACAGGACCAAAGTTGTTTTGATAAAAAATACATAAACGGGCAAAAATTAGTAAATAAAATTTTAGTTCCACGAAAACAAAGTTGCAGGCACGGCTAGTTTTTTTTTTAATAATTATGTATTAAATCTCAAAACAATAGCAAAATATCTTGTCTACCATTTTCTAGCTAAAAAAGAAAACAGAACATCAATTGACAGACAGTAACTAAAAAGGTATCAAACCGTTTCGTTTTTTCTTATTTATATGTAACTTCGTTCGTGTTTTTTTTTTGTCAACCGAACGTGATTGTCAAATCCATTTCTAGTAGGCGTCAACATCGTGAATTGTATACCCCTGGCGAAGGTTTGGTAGTCTAAGAAATATAGATATTGATGAGTGGTAATTTCCTTATCTATATTCATATTACAAAACGGGAAAAGTTTGTTTGTTTGTATGAAGTCCATCCTCAAAATTAATATAATTAAAAAAAAGTAAGTATTTATTACCTCTATTGCTAAGTTATATGGTAATTAGCTTTTACCTGCGGCTTCGCTCGCGTTTATATTGATTTTGTCAAATAAATCGGATGACGCAATAAAGTTTCATACAAAGTTTATCCCTCTCTTTACTCCACATCCAATAATTTTTTCGCAAAAAAAAAGTAACCTATCGCCGTCTTCTGGTTTCCATCTACTTCTATGACAAAATTCATCGATTCAGCGGTTTAGCACTTGTTCGGATTTGTGTAGAAGACTTAAAACTTTAAGTTTGTCAGGTTATTAGTTATAATGATCTACGGTATTGGAATGAAAATTATGATACACAATAAGCTAATAAGTGCTGGTTTATACATGTAGTAATTTTTATAGATTAATGTAAAGAAACCTTCGGGAATATACGTATTTATCTCATTTTCGAAAATTAACTCTTTAGTGATTTCATTAATTTAATTGTCCATCCGACAATCTTTAGCTTTAAGTTACCTCAATAATAAGTAAATATTGCTGTTGAATTCACAAACTAAAATCAATCAAAGATTGTTGCTTATAAATATAATTTTGCACTGTTATTTTTAAAATAGTCTAGTGGTGTTGTAATTTAAATACAAATGCTAGTCGAAGTAAGTGTCATCCAGTTGACAGAAATACACACTGCAATCCGTGTAAGTAATGTAATTATAGGGAATTTCGTATTGGCGCATCACAAACTTGACCCCATCCGGAAGCATCGGTTACGTGCTTTGCGTACACTCGATTGATACGCCGTCATATCCCGATCTTTTCTTTTTAAATATTTATCAATATGCACCAACACCATTCCGTTAACAACATAGTAATGAATACATACACTGAGTACATGTTGTTTCACTTTACGATTGTGTTTTTTTAATTATACAGTTTATATTAAGTTTTCTGACACAGAGAGAGAGTGCAATAGTGTCTCCTCGATAACACTTTCGTATATAATAACGTTTTATTTGATGCACACAGAACGGAACGGTGAACGGTAACTACCTAAGGCCATTGAGTCGGAGGACCGGTCGAACTACCCGAGCACCTTGGTTTATTCGTCGGACGTTCACATGTGACTTGGAAACGTATAGGCCAGGCGCGTTCGTCTCCTTCCACATGTCACGAACTACTGACTAGATTCGAGTAATTACAGACATGATTATGTCGTTGGGCATATATCTTACCTCGAACGCGTGGGCGTTTACGAAAACAATAACAAACAACGTAAAGCATCTGAATTATCCCATAATACGAAAATGCATTTACGAAGTGAAGTAATTGATCTATACTCATTCAAGTCCCCTTAGTCAAGATGGGTTTGAATCTACATTCGTTAGCGTAAAAACTGAAATCAGCAGTGAAAAAATTTCCAAATTGTGTTTCAAGTAAATATGATTTTTAAAATTTAAACACGTACCAATCACGCTATTTAGTGTTGGGATATGAGGTCGGTTTCTTGCTTATAATATCATTTCACACATTATTTGTTTTCTCCGTAGGTACGCTAACGATTGCAGAAAAAGATAACTTGGCTAGGGGGGGGGGCAAGGAGTACTTATGTCAACTCTTAAGCGGTTTATGCGCTTTTTGTTAGGTACCATTTTACTTGACTTTGAATCTCTTTTATCTGATTAAACGAAATGAATCTTTCATAGAATTATTTGATATTACTGTCTGGTAATGTTCAGAAGGCTTTTATGTAGAAATAACTTGAGGTACGAATGAATAAAATGAATATTTAATATTAAATAATTAGTACAGCTTATGACCGAACATTGCAGTTAAATTGCAAGTTTCTAGGTAAATGCAATGAAGATACGGTTACATTGTAAACCCTTCGAAAGGTTTGCCAGAACTAAAGCGCGAATGAATGAATGAGCATAGTGCTGGTATAATTTGTGTTCGACAAACGACACTTTTGACTTAAAGTAAAAAGATACAAATGTTTGACAGTTACCTATATTAAAATTATATAACGAAAAAGTCGCGTAACCTTATTAACCATCAGTCGGATTAAAAAAAAATGTTTTGTATTTGATAGAGTAATCATTAACGATAACTTCAGGCTATTTAACATCACGCTACCACCAATAGGAGCGAAGCTGTATTGAAAAAAGTTACAAAAACTGGCATCAATACGTCAATAAATTTTATTTCTTCACCAACGAATTTGCGGACACGACGTAATATATTATTTGAGTATAATTATTTGAGTGGTTTCTTTAAATACATACATTACTAAATTCGAACAAAACTATAAGGTTCGCATTACCTGATTTTAAGCGTGTTAAAGAATGTTAATGCATGATGCATGAGTATGATGAGAAATCCATTTTTTTTTTCTCTTTTGTAATAAATAACAATCCATTTATACATAACTACGTCAATATTACGTAAAATATCTTAAAACTCTTCAAAGTCAACAACGTTTCAACAAGATGTGGATTTTTTTATGAAATCTAAAAAGTTCTGCTAACTTTGGTTTCGCACATTTTTTATGTAGGCGCTTTATATGATTGCGTAGAGAGACAAGAGAAAACATAATATGTTGAAAAACCCGTGATTTAATGCATTATCTAAACAACGATACTGTAGTGATCGATTTTAAAAGCTATTGTTATACTACCTAATTACTAAACTATATGATTTTAACAACAACTTTAATATATATGGAATAATATAAACACAAAAAATATATAAACTAAAATAAGTAACGGAAGAGAGTAGATAATAACGCCGATTGCTATATAAGAGCGATGCGAGCGCGGCTATGAGTTCAGTCAAAGGCACTCGAGGCGTATTCATCATACGTAGCTGGAACATCACCGAAGGAACATAAGATTTATATTTCTCTATTATTGACACTGTTTTAATATTTATGCTGTAAATCATTATCGGGTATGATTTATACTGGGTGGAAAGAGAAACACGAGTGGTAAAGGTGAGTATTGACGCGGGTCTCTGACACTGCTCAGTGTTATCCTCTCTGCCACAGCTACTAGGTTTATGATTTCTAACAATATTAAGAAGACGATTATAGTTGTAAATAATTATGTATTTGGGTATTTGTATTAACGGAAGTAGTGTTCGTAATTGTGAGCATGGTTAGGAGGGAGAAGGGCGCCCCATCACGCTTTGTAATGGCGGAAGAACCGGCAGTCAGTCGAATAAAGTGCTACGAATAGGTTGTCTAGTTGGAATAAAGCTAGTATCAAATACTAATAGATAGCTGTTTATTGTAAGTGAATAAGTCTAGAGTGAAATACTTGACGTTTATTATAATACTATCAAATATTATAATGTTATTATTTGTAAATTAAAAACATTATAATTATTTTCAAATTAATCGGTACTTCGAGCGACGATTATATACACTTTATATGGTTTATTTGTTCATGAAAACGCAGGATTGGATTGCGCAACACAAAATATAAATAAAAACTTTATTGACGTAACAATTAATGTATTTTATTTAAAGTTTGTATTTACTAGAATATCAATGAATTTAATTTTAAACATCTCTTTTTTACTTTGCATAGTGCGAGAAAAACAGTCTACAGTTCAATTCAGACACTTGGAAACAAAAGTTTTGAAGTTTTGTGTTTTGGAATTTTCTTAGGTATTCAATGTACAACTCGTTAAAACGTAAAGGCTGCTTATAGTCGCGGTTTTCTGGAACCTACAATTGTATGATTTGATACGAAAAAAGCGCTTTTCTTATTAATGAAAAATAATATTTTCTACTCTTGCGGATTTAATACTTTTATTATAATGTTTCTAGCTGTACCTGTGACTTCGTCTTTCGGGAGGATGTAAAAAAATTATCTACTCATTTTTGCCCGTTTTTATAACTTTTTCAATAAAACTTTGATCCTATTGGTGGTATTGTGATGTTGTAGCCTAGAGCCTTCCTCAGTGATTTTTCTATCAAATACAATAATTATAATTTATTGAAATCCGACAAGTAGTTCCTAAGTTTAGTGCATTCTAACAAACAAACTTTTTCGCTTTATAACATTAATATAAATAACATGTTTTTATCTGTTAGGTGAAGATGTGGTGTAAGATTATGGACACGCTAAACATAGTGGAGGAACTAGTGGAATTTCCTGAACATACCTATAGGTATTTAGCAACAGACTTTTAACTTGGGGGTGCTAGCTAGCCGACCAGTAAAGGTGTAAAATTTGTCCCTGGCTTTTGGCAACACGAGGGTTTAAAGTGTCGCCGTGGTGCGTTTTAGTGGGTAGTATTGGGTGATTAGCATCCTATGAGTCACCACATGCCCCTCTCGCCTTGGTCTGAGCCCGGTTTATGCATTAGCGCGTTGCGCAACGGCAAAGTGGAATTTCACCACGTCACCAAAAACAAAAGCGTGGAAGCTAGCAGGCGGGCATTAGAAAATAGCCTTCCATCATGCTACAGTTTCAATAAAGTTTTTTTTTTTTGTTATATTCATATTGATAACTGTAGGAGTAACTATCCGCAAAATAAAAGTGGTTTGTTTAAAATCGCGCTGTTACCCATCGGAGGCGTTGGAGGATGCAAAGAAAATATGCAAACACTGTCCATGTAAAACATGCAAAAGTACGGTATCTTCAAGGTGCAAATTTTATTCGCGACTTTTCCGGTTACTTGAAGTTATAGGTACTTCGAAACCAAACGAAATTTGTGCACGCCGCGCCGATTTCACACACCATTGGAAGTTATATTCTTAAGCGAGTTATTTGATATTCGATTTCCTTAGTTAAAAACGTAAACATTGTTCGTACTCTGCTATTTTCATTGTCATCGTAATTATGTAATTTGTTTATATTATATTCATTCATAGTATTCAATTTGCAAATTCGAATTTTTGTCTGGGCTTAGTCCAGTTGAAATGCAAAACGTATATATAAACTAGCTGTGCCCGAGACTTCGTTCGTTAAAAAATTATTTAATAAATTTTACCCGTTTTTGTAACTTCTTGCAATACAGTGTTGCTCTTTATTTTGTAGATGTGTTATGTTAAATAGCTTCCTCTATGCTTGTTCTATCAAAGATTTTCCTGTGATTAACGCTTTCAAACAAACAGACATACTTTCAATTCAACAAATTCCAAGAGATAATACTGTTTATATGGTTGCCTGCTTTGAGTTGCGATTCTGCGTTTTACTGATTGATTCAAATTACACGAACAATCTCAGGCACGGTTACCGATACTATAAAATTTAAGGGTTCCACTGCAATAAAGAGAGAGAGACGAACTTCTCGGCAAACCAAGGAATCACCGTGCGGGTTCCGGGTCCATCGCGTCCAACTCCGAGCAGTTTCCGAGATTTGTATACATTATCGTTAAATAAGTGTATCCTCTTAGGTAGATAAATAAACACATACATTGGTTTGGTTTGATTTGCCTCATTTTCAAATACATTTTTAATCTTTTTGTATTTTTATCGGCGACGTACCTACACCCTTGACTAAAATGCCTAATTTTATCACTAAATAACGTATCTACGTTAGTTTTTAATTACCAGATGTTATTTTGCCCTGTCCTATAGACATTTAGAACATTAAAGTTATATGAGTTAATAGCTCAACCTTATCGCACCTATCGAGTTCAGGAAAAATGTAAAACCTTACTTCATGGAAAATGAAATAGGCAAATATTCAAGATGCTCGATTAAAAAAAAAGTTCGAGTGACGTTTTATATAAAAACGTTCATATCATAATATAATACTTCATACTATGTCATCATCATCATACTAATGTTATAAATTTGAAAATGAGTTTGTTTGCTTGTTACGCTTTTACGTATAAACCTCTGAATCGTTTGTGATGTATTTCGGTACAGAGATAGGTGAGACCGTAGAGACGGAGATAAACCACCTTTTCTCGCGAAAAACTTATAGGAAGTGCGGTAAAAAGAGGCACAAACTTTGTTTGAAACTCTTTATTCCACCGTCAAATTTGTTTCACAAAATCAATATTAACGCGAGCGAAGCCGCACGTAAAATCTAGTATATCGATATTAACACCATAAAGCAGAAAAGTTTGTGTGTTTGTTTGTCGGAGCGCGCTAATCTTAGGAACTACCAGTCGGATTTCGAAATTTCATGTCAATAGAAGAATTTTTGTCACTCCTTGCCATCCCCGTTTATCCTCTTAGCAGTTAAATTTCTAAAAACCTCTACTGAGTGAGTCCCAAAAGAACCCACTGCCCAAATTCCAACGTACCATAAAATACTCTAACTTTCTTAACATAAAATAAAACTAACAAATTATTATGATACCTTGTAAGTCTCGACTACTTGTATCTATGTTTAACCGATGTCAATGGTCTCATATAAGTACTAGCCGTGCCCGCGACTTCGATCGCGTAGATTTGAATTATATTAGATATTATTTTTCGTAGTTTTTTCAACTTTGAGCACATAATATTATTTAGGTATACGTATAATAAAACTATTAGTGACCCAGATATGATCATTAAATATTCGTTATGTAATAGGTGTGATTCAACGACGAACAATAACTATACTTTGCATTTTAAAAGCTGTTGTATTGATCTTACACAGTTAGTGTAATGACTGTGAAGGAAGTTTTTTATATGATTAAGTGTTATCCTCCGCAGAAGCGCGATTATGTGAGACAGTTGAATTAAGAACGTTCGACAGTAAGGATGACTATAACAATAGCATGACTGTAACAATTGTAGTAAGGGGAAGCTGTGCTGTAAAATATAACGATTGTGGAATAAGACTTTTGAGTACGATTCGACGCAACCTACACGGTCTGTAGCAAAGAGTGTTGTTCTATTAATACACTGTGATTCATTTTTTTAGATGATTCACAAATGTTAATCTATCACCATATTACAACTATCTCTATCTATATTTTTGCGGTGAATATATATAAATATATATATAATCCCGCTCCTCATTAGTTTCGTGTCTTCGTAAAGCTGCATTGCGTGTTATATTTATATTAATATTAGCTTTTACCTGCGGCTTCGCTCACATTAATATTGATGTTGTCAAATCGGATGACGTAATAAAAAGTTTCAAAGTTTCTTCATTTATTTTACCACTTACAAAAATTATTTTCTTATTTTATAAAGGAATAATTGAGAAAGGCTTTAAGCTATTTAACATTGCGCCATCACTAAATAATAATAACAATAATAATTTTATTTCTTTAAGATATACATCCTTTGTTTATTACTTAAAATTAGATAAAAAAAAATTAAATTTTATTTTTGTATTTGATATAGTAATCATTGAGAAAGTTTTTAGGCTATTTCTCAACACGTCAATACCGATAGGAGCAAAGCTGTATTGAAAAAAGTTACAAAAATGAGCAGAAGTTATTAAATAAAATTTTGTTATCTCTATCTACGATCAACTGGATTTTCTCACAAACGGCTAATAGAATGAAATTTATTTATATGATTACCATAATACGGTTTACCGACATTATAATTACCTATCATTGGCGCAATTATATACTCTTACAATGTTTCAATTTTCATTACGATCTGACAAACCGTTCTTGAGATATAGACGGGCACACACAGTTCGATAAAAAAAAGGATTTTCGTCATCTACCTACATAGCTAGGTAGGTAGGTACCTAAAATGAGCTTGAGCTTTCATTGAAGGAAAACATCGTGTTGAAACCATACTTTCGTGGTAGGGTTTCTCTAATGCCCACCTGGTTAGCTACCACCCTCAAGTTGAAAATTTGTCGCCAAATACCTGTAGGTGTGTTCTGGCAGTTGCATTCGAGAACCAGTTCCTCCACTAGGGTTAGCATGTTCACTATCTTGCGCCAAATCGTCACTTAACATCATGTGAGCTTGTGACCATAACGCTAAGCCTATAAACTATAAAATATATATATAAAAGTACATATATATTTTTCAAAATCAACAGCACCACATAGGCAACAACCACACTGGACCCCAAACTATAGGTATACATCGCAACACTAACTAAACCATCTTTTGCGTAATGTTTTTTTTTTCATTTATGTTTTCTATATTTTTACAGATCTAATTAGAATAATAAAGCAATTACCATGAGACAAAGATGGCATTCTGATAGGGCTTATTCTAATGCCCACCTGGCTAGCAACCTACCACCCACAAGTTGAATAGCTCCTAGTAATAGCTATAGGTGTGTTCCGGCAGTTGCAGTCCCTTCACTAGGCTTAGCGTGTCCACCATCTTGGGTTACATCGTCACTTAACATTCATAACGGTAAACTTATATACAAAAATTTCGTGAACTCCTATTCTACTAAACCGATTTTATTCAATTTTGCACACTATGTGCAGTTTGATCTAACTTGAGAGATAGGATACTATTTATCTCGATAAGTGATCATAACGCGATAGATGTCGCTGTAGTCAATGTGATTGACTACTCGAAAAGGCGGCACAAGGTCTGCAAGGTCAGCTAGTAAACTATAAAATTTTTACATTACATATACAAATTATTAACACCTGCTTGGCTAGCTACCATCCACAAAATAATAATCTCTCTTCAGCCATTTATTCAGACTTCAGCCATCCTGAGTGTTTCAGCGACTTACTGCGACTAGCACAAGACTTACTAGCACCTTTGATATTTCGTTAGTTATATTTTATGTTAGCACAGTATATACGCAGTACACTACAATACATAATCAATTCTCGATAGTTGGATATAGGTTGACTAAGTCCGTCATGTGGCAAATATAGAGTCTTAAGAGCTTTGCAATCGCATATTCAGTAGACCCGACCACTTGGGTATAGATCTCTACCCTCGTATTTAACCACTATATATATATATACTCGCTTTCGAAACGCTACGCTAAATAATGCCACGATGTCAGCTGTTATACCCACTGTGTAGTGGTCGAAATCTCGCCCCACATAATCGCCATATCGTGTGGTATTACAATATTTCATATCACAAATTGGAATGCATCATCAACATACGAGTACACATTTGTCTACTTACGTTGTCCGAACATTCGAAACAGTACGCCTAAACGCAACAAATAAAAATACGATCTTCCAATTTCCTTGGCTAAATATCTCATCTAGATGAATATTATAAAGCGGAAAATTTTGTTTGTTTTGAACGCGCTAATCTTAGGAATTAACTGTGGCATTACTAAAATTGTTTTTTGCATTCGATAGAGCAATCATTGTGGAAGGCTTTAGGCTATTTAGCAACACGATACCACCAATAGGAGTAAAGCTGTGTTGAAAAAGGTTACAAAAACGGTTTTTTTTTTTAATTTTTAGCTCCACGCAAACGAAGTCACAGCCACAGGTAGTTTACTAATAAAGTGTTATACCTACATGTTTTAATAGTAGCTTAAATCTCTTACAAAACGGTTTACGTGAAAATAATACACAAATACGAGTTTGTCTATATTCCTTGTATGTAGTAGACTTCCAGATATCCACAAGTATTCACTCGATTGACTTGATTTTTGTCGCGCATATTCCTTTAACAATGTATGTGTGTACGATGCTAAGATTTAATTTTATGGTCACGCGGGGTTGAATGAAAAACGGAAAAGAAGTCGCGTACTCAATCTAGTTAACTATACCTATCTTTTATTTAAAACATGGACAATTATTATTCCTTATGAGGTATATATTTACAGTGCAATAAACAAAATATATATTTTTTAAATAAGTAATAAATACTCAATCGTTCAAGAAAATATAAATTTTCAATAACATTACATATGTATAAAGAATTATACTAATACGTCAACAAAGAAGCTGTACCAGTAAAATTCGATACGATTCAAATTTGCTTTCCCTCACCCTTATTATTTACATCTAAAAAAGGCCAAAACAAACTAAACCCTCATCAAAACTACTTATGACAGTCATTTATTTATATAAAATTAAAATAATATCAACAAAACATCTTTAAGAAAGTTATAATTTTACAAATGGTAAATTGAAAATATAAATTTGACATACACATTATAATTAAAGTGTAATGATGAATCTGAATATATAAAAAAAAACACAAAACACCTTTAAAAAGGTATATCGAATGAGTAAATTAATTGTACGAAATACCTTACAATCAAATCACAAATTAAAAATACATATTACTACGCACCTTCAAAATCCATGGACGAAGGGCTAATTCCACTGAACATATTTAATGTTTTTCTATTTTAAATTCACACAACATAAATAAAAAAAACTATCAACTCCAAACAAGTGTTATAAAATTGTTCTATGGTATAGACACAAACGAAAAAAGCCCGCGGATCGTTCGCTAATAATAATCAGTCACGTCCGCGGTGTTGCTTAGACGGCGTCGAGGTACCGAATGAGTGTCTTCGCATTAAATCAGTGCTATGGTATAAAAAAAACGCGTAAATAGTTTGATTTCTTACATTGCACTCGAGGGTCTTAGGGCAGATGCGGGGTCGCGTGGGAACAGGGGGTTGCTGGCTCGTGCGTTTAAACATTCGAACGGTGTAATCACCTTACACTCTTTTCAACGTCTTCCTAGAATCCCGATAGACATCTTAACACTACTCCACATATACGTGCTCCATACATTCAAATTCTTAGTTCATGGAAAATTTTATAATCATCTTCGTATGTATAAGGCAAGTTTTCTTTGAATTTTCTCTATAACCCTGTTAACTTATTTTAATTTGTATAATTATTTAGATAATTTACTTGTTGAGTCACTTGTTTAAAACTAGTTACAACCCCGGGGTGCATGTAATCCGTTTAAAAAAAAATCATTCAAACTCTTTATACCTTATTAACTTTAGATATAATAAAATATTATGTTTTATAATTTAGATAATTTACATTTTTTTTGTTGACGTTTTAGCGTTATGGTCATAATCCCACCTGATCGTAAGCGACGATGCGGACCAAGTTGGTTGACACGCTAAACCTGTTGAGGAACTGGCTCTCAAGTGCAACTGCCGGAACACACCTATTCGTATTTGGCGGCAGATTTTCATCTTGAGGGTTGTAGCTAGCCAGACGGGCATTAGAAAAAGCCCTACCACCATGTTATGGTTTTCTCACAATGTTTTCCTTATCCGAAAGCTCAAGTTCATTGTAGGTGGAGTGGATTCGAACTCACGTCGCTTGACGCGAAGTCGTACACACTACCAGTGAGCCATCATTGCTTCAATATGTATGCGTATGTAGTGTTATTATGTTTCCAGTATCATTATGTCTCCACGCCAATAAGCAGTAGACGTGGTATTTAACATTCGGCCATCCTGCTTCAGTCGTGTCCCACGACCTTCGTCGTTTCGTAGCTTCCTTTGGTGTTCGGCTTACATTCCTGAAAATAAAAGTCAGCACGGCAGTTACTTGTTATAAAAAAAACTTTATACAACTCAGAGTCTCGTTCCACAATCGTTATATTTTACAGCAGAGCTTCCTTTTACCAATGTATATTTCGAACAGTAATCCGTACTTAACTCAACTGAACTGACTGAACTCGCCTCGAGTGTCGCTTTGACTGAACTGACCCATAGCCGCGCTCATATCGCACTTATATAATAATCTGTGTTATCAACTAACCTCCTTCTCATTAATGTTAAGTATGTAGTAGTATTAATAAGTTTCCATATTAATAAGCAGTAGGCGTGGTATGTAACATTCGGCCATCCTGCGTAGGCTGCGTCCCGCGGCCCATATTCTGATCTTCACTGCCCAACCGGTAGTTCTGAAACACAATTGTACAAGGAAGTAACTTGTTGTTTGAAAATGCGGATTCTACTAAAATTTGGAGGAATGTAAAGCTCAATCATACAGTGGTTATTACAAACAGACTTGATCACACAGCCGTTTTTATATTGGGTAGGTTACAAAGACGCTTGCGCTGGTTACAGGTTGGTCATGCAAACATTAACTTATGTAGGTTACATAGGCTCGTCACATACACTTAATCAGTTGGTTTGTAAAGTACAAACATTGATCACACAGCTTGTACACACAATAGATTTATTTTATTCATTTTGTTGCCCTTAATATCCACCTAGTCATTGTACATGATCACACAGCTTGTACACACAGTTTTATTTTATCCGATTAGTTGTTCTTAATATGCATCTAGTTATTGTACATTATGACACAGTAGATTTATTTTATTCGGTTAGTTGTTCTTAATATGGACTTAGTTTTTGTTTCATCGCAATCGGTTCACTCTATCAAGAGATATTTGATAATATAAATTTAAAGTACACGCACGCAATTCAGTTACTTGCATCGCCACAATAGAACATATGTTGACAGTTGAACTACATATTAGATAGATGGCGTTTGTGCATATGACATGTAATATGAATATTGACTGTACTATGCGACGAGTTATAATATGCGACAACCACGCCAACAAAGTCGCGGGCACTGCTAGGTAAGTAATAGGACTATACGCATAGCACTAAACTATACATGCCCAAACTACTTACTAAATACTTCATAAAGGTTTTGTCTACTGCTTATACTACATACTGCTTCTTACAGCAGCTACAGCTGCTACAGCTTAATATACTGCTTCAGTATCTAACGTACAGAGTTGGTGAAACGAAATATCCTAACAACATGATAGTCATCATAATTCGGGATAAGATAGAAATACCTACTGTTACAGAATGACGGGATTCGCAATAGTACATAAATATTTTATGATTTCTCTTAAAATCCTAATAGTTTCTAAAGAACTATAATTTTAGCAACCCATGCAAATACAAATTTGATAAAAGCATCGATTACCACTAGTATATATACATGACCTTTGCATATCTTAACAAAACAGTATATAATGTACGCATTGGAATCACCAGTTTATCGATAGGATATATTTCTCCTTCTGCTTTACCGTAACAAATTATTAGATGAGGTTCCGTCTAGCTCGCCCGGTGTCCCGGTGCGGAGAGAACTATCTCGCCCGGTGCGGAGAGCACCAGCTCACCCGGTGTGGAGACCGCCAGCTCGCCCGGTGCGGACAGCACCAGCTCACCCGGTGTGGAGACCGCCAGCTCGCCCGGTGCGGAGAGCACCAGCTCACCCGGTGTGGAGACCGCCAGCTTGCCCGGTGCGGAGAGCACCAGCTCACCCGGTGTGGAGACCGCCAGCTCGCCCGGTGCGGAGAGCACCAGCTCACCCGGTGTGGAGACCGCCAGCTCGCCCGGTGCGGAGAGCACCAGCTCACCCAGTGTGGAGACCGCCAGCTTGCCTGGCCACGGAGAGCACCAACTCGCCTCGTGCAGAGAGCGCCACACAGTACACGGCGCACACGTCGCACGGCACCCGACGTCTCGTTGGCAAACGCGAAGTCACCCACAGTAAACGTCCGACGTTCAATAACTCAGTCGTCATGGAAAAAAAGAAAATAGAAGATTTGTATACGTGAACAATGCACATGAGATGTATTTTATTTTGTTAGTAATCAGAAGCCGCGGTAGTTTAAAATAAATTAACCTTCAGTTTTGCAGTATAAAAATACTTGAGAGGATGATAAAGTACACAGTATCACTCTGTAATGTCATCTGCACAACAATACATGTGTATTATTTTACGCAGGCTCGGCCACACCTGATCATAATTTTACCACGTTATCCAATGTCAAAAACGGTAGATAGCATCTTTCCTTTCCAAGCGTAAGTGAAATATTTATCAAAATTCAGCATGAGTGATATACTTATCAAAATCAATGTACATACGAACAAAAAAAATATTCGTGACCTTAACGTTCCGTATAAAACGTTTTAAGCTCGTTAACTAGGCTTAAGCACAAGGATATACAATAAGCAGATAGCTGCACCGATCATCCGGGCCAGTTCCCGTCCCAAACTATCAATACCACACAATGTTTGTCACACAAACATGTCTTACAACACAGCTCGGTTCAGCGGCTAACCCATGGCATGACCTTGTGTGTACAACCGCTCCAGGACCACATGTCCAAGCACAAAGAAAAAGAACACAAAACCACACTAGGCATGTTCCATATACTAGGAGCGCATGTCTGAGCGCACTACATAACAGCATCCAATAACGTGGAACCAAACCATACTTGAAGTGTATCCGTCAGCTAGGATAGCATATCCGAGTACGAGGACCTCCGAGAGTGTTCACCTTTTGAGAAAAATATTTTACACGAAACAGTTAAAATAACTCGAATCAACACTATGACATCGCTTACGGTAAATTCGACTAACGAAACAACAACAAAGTACTAACCAAATGAAATAAATAATTCACTCACTGACTTACAATCTTACTTACTACTACTGTGTTACTTACTTACTAAAACACAGTAAACGTGAAACAAGAAAAGTAAAACATAAGAGTGGGCGAAAGAAGAATCCCAATTCTGATGTTAGAAATAAGAAGCGAAGTAGTTCAAAAATATAAATCTGCATCCCTTTGGTTCCAGCTATGACTCTCTCGCCTCGACTGCTTTACTTCAACTGGACCCGCTTCGAGTACCTCGCTTAGACTGAACTCTTTTCTTAGACTGGACTCAGATCGAGTGTCGCTTCGACTGGCCCCCTAGCTTATCTCGATGCAACTTTATTAGTATTATAATTAAAAATTAAAGCCGCGCTTTATTTCTCGAAGAAACGAAAACGATTTTTTGAACAGTGACTTATAGGTTAAGCATTATTGTTATGATCTCACCTCATGTTAAGTGACGATATGGCCCAAGATAAAGGATATGCTTAGCCTAGTGGAAGGAGTGGCTCTCAACTGTTACTTTCGGAACACCTATAGGTATTTGGCGGTTGGTTTTCATCTTGAGGGTAGATAGCCAAGTGTATATTGGAAAAGCTCTACCACTACGCTATGATTTTTTTATGATCTATATGGTTTTTATGATCTATATGGTTTTTTATGATACCTATGTAAGCAAGTTTGAGGAACTATAAATACAATTAACGGACTCAAAGTAACAATTAAACTCAGAACAACTATTTATGGGTCATAAAAATAATTGTCTCGTGTAGTATTCAAACTCACAGTACTTCGGCACGGTGGTTTCATCAAGGCAACTGCTTTAATCACTAGGCCAGTCCTGCAGTCTCTATTGCCTTTAAATATATGTTACTATATGTTGATTTTTTGATAATTTATAGGTTTAGTGTTGGTCATAATCTCACTTGATGTTAAGTTGCTCTTAAGTGTCAATGCGATACAAAATGGTCGACACGCTAAGCCTAGTGAAGGGACTGGCTCTCAAGTACGCGGAAGGCATGATTGATACAGGTATTTGGGGACAGACTTTTAACTTGAGAGTGGTAGCTAGCTAGGTGTGCTTTACAAAATACTCTAGCACCATGCTATGGTTTCATTTCGATGTTTACCTTTACTGCAAGCTCAAGCTCATTGCAGTGATTTCAACTAGGCCCTCATAGCTTTAAATTTTATTTTGTTTATGTGAACGGAGTCACCGGTACAAACAGTTTTTTAGATATTTTAATCCACTTTATAGTTTCGTCGATATATTTTTTTAGTGCGACAGAAAAATGCATAGAGTGTGGTGAAAATAAAAGGACATTTCCTATTGACACAGAGAACGTGGGCATGTGCTACGGACCGGAATATATTCGCAAATAGAAACCTTCAAGTCTCAAACCGACACGTTTGTACAATCGGTACAAACGCACGCTATGCAGCAACTACCTATCTATGTACATTGAGCTACATGCTATTTTATCCTTTTGCACTGATATACCCTTCGATAGGAAGTACAGGAAGCGAATAGTTACGTGACATTGGAACTGTGAATAGTTTTAATGAAAAATGCGTTCTGTAGAAAACAAAAAGCTATGAACCATGTGTAGAATCCTTTTAATTTACCCATATTGTTTAATAGTCTGCACGTACTATAAGGTTCTTCACGTCACTAATACTTCAGTCCACTGGTTCGACCCGGAGCTCCACTATGACTGCGTCAGTATTTTTTTTAAGGTACCTACTCTGTTAGCCTAAAAGCCTTTTACAGCTTCACCGCACTGTGAGATCGAGAGCGGAGGGCGCTCAAGCCCGAGGTAGGCCTCAGTATTGCAAAACACGCGTTTTTATATTACCACAACCGGAAGCTAAAAGCGAGCTACAAGAAATAAATTATTAAAACAATTTTCTTAAAATCTCGTCATTACAATTTGAATTTATAGGGTTATTTTTAACCAAACGTGTAAATATTTAAACCCCTATAATATCAGATTAAATATAAAGAGACGATCAAAGATCAAGCTAAGACGTATATTCGATTAGATATATATAAGTCAGTTGATATCGAAAATTGTGCAACAGATTTCAAAATAATTTTGTAAACGCATATCGCTTGGTCTGACTGGAGAAATAGGATAGTCATTACCCCGATAAGTGACAGTATCCTTGAACACGCAAGGTGACGCAGTGGGCAAGCTATATACTACTAGAAAGTGGAAAACAAGATCTGCCACCGTAGCCTACTGTATTTATAAATTTAGTATTACATTTAGTTGTTTATTTTCCGTATGTGGAAGCAATAATGGCTCAGTGGTAATGTGTACAGACGCCGCATCAGAGAACTTGAGTTCGAATCCCTGCAATGATCTTTTGCTTTCGGCAACGAAAATATCGTAATGAAACCATCATAGTATGGTGGTATGGCTGTGTCTAATACCCGTCTGGAAAGCTACCACTCTCAAGTTGAAAATATGTCGCTAAATACCTATAGGCCTGTTCTGGCAGTTGCAATTGAGAGCCAGTCCCTCCGCTAAGTAAATAAAATTATAAAAATGAGATAAATTACATGTATTACCCCAAGGTTTCTTTACAATTTAAAAGGTTTAGTGTTATGGCCGTAATCTCACCTGATGTTAACCAGGCGGCCATTAGAAAAAGCCCTACCACTATGCTATGGTTTCCTCGCGATATTTTCTTTCACCGAAAGCTCAAGCTCATTGTAGATACGCACTATCACTGAGCTATCATCGCTTCAAAATAATTGTGAATAAATAATCCAATAATGAATATAAAAAACTATGATGAATACAACAAACCTATTTTAATCCAACGTAGGTATATAGGATCCTTTCTGCCAAGGCGTTCGTCCGGTGTCTGATACTGTCCAAAGGAGCCTCCATGTAGTTAGCTCCCACTTTTAAGATGTCCTATCCATATCGTCCGTCGTCCGGGATATATAGGTATATAATAATAATAAATAATATTGTAGATCGGTATCGTATTCCAGATTGACGTTTTCTTATTTCACGTCCGATGTCTCCGAACCCTGCCTTTTGGTTCACCAAGGCCAATTGGTATCGTAGGACTGCAGTTTATATTAACATCGACACTATTTTTTACGCACGTCCGTACATCTCAGCCTCCTGATTTTGATTGATGCCAAATTTTTTTGTCCATTCGATACGATGTCTTCGTTCGAAATATTAAACTTAAACGTTCTATATGCAAAGCGCATGCGTTAAAATAGTCTATAAAACTCCATGACACATGACATCGAAATAGTAAGTTAGTAGAAAACCTTGGGGTTTTCCTTAAGAAGTAAATATAATAATGAAACAATAATCTATAAATTATAATAATATATATATATAAAAATATTTGGATAGAATAAATTAAAGCCAAAATAAATCTTGTCATGATGAAAATCTATTGTTTGAAAATGTAAACAATTATATTAACGAACGATTTTAATAAGTACAAAATATGATGACGATGATGCGATCCGACTGATTTCGGTCACGGCGTCAACTTCAAGTCTACTATGTCCTGTCATTACGTTCGTGTGCTTATGGCTTATACAGCCGATTTTTCCTGAGAAGGTGCTCGCACATTGCGGGCATGTGAGCACACCGTTGACATATTTGTAATTAAATACCGCAGGTGGCTGTGCTTTGCGCTCATTGCGCTTTGTAACCAGTTCAAAGCGCCGTTGGGTTTCGAACTCATGGACTTTGTTTTTAAGGTAAGTACTTAACTCTAGTCTGATTGCAGCCTAGTCCTCCCACTTAGATGTTTTTTTTTTAGGAACCTACACAGTTATCCAGAGAGGCTTTTATAGTTTCACAGGACTAGTCACCACTTAGATGGTTCTATGTCGCAATTTTTAAAGCGCCACTTAAGCACGTCTTTGTACCTAAGGAGTTGTCCGCCAAGCTTACGCTGGCCTTCCTCAAGTTCCGAGTACAAGACGCGCTTCGCTACTCGTCCGTAAACAAAATATAAATAGCCTATTGACGCTTTGTGCATAGCAGTAATTCCTTGCGACAGTTTATTCATACCTGTTTATAATCTTATTGATGTTGTCTATGAAATGTCATGAAAAAGAGTGCTAGTCACCTCAGTGCTTGTATTGTTATGTGATGGTACATTATGTGAATATATAATCTATAATTAGCCATACCATGACACGATATCGTCGAACATAAATTAGTCAGAATATAAATATAGAACCTTAGAAGGATGCTTGCTTTATGTAAAACTTAGGGTGACGTTTCTAGTAATGCAACCTTTAAGCGATGTAAAGTGATGTTATGTAATAGTGTATTTGTAAGAACTAATATTTTAAAGATTCAATTTTACACTAACGCATATCAATATTATAATATTACTAGCTGACCCGGTGGACTTCGTATCACCTACAATTACGGTTCGATAGTCTCGCTAGAACTCAAAAATGATTTGCCCGATTTTAATATATTTTTGTAACATTATGATTAACTACAGTCAATCCTAATTAACGTTTCAGCTTACTCTAACTTAATCACCTAGCGGTTTGAAGTATACTTTACGATGTGCTCTCACAATTATACGAATATACATAAAAATCGGTCGAGCCGATTCGGAGGAGTGAGACCATAAACACTGTGACATGAAATTTATATATATATAAATATATAGCAGAAGATAAAGCGGAAAAGTTTGTTTCATTGAACGCTACTAATCTCAGAAACTGGCAGTCAGATTAAAATAAAAATTATAGGCCAATATTTGTGGAAGGTTTTAAGCTATTTAACATTACGCTTCCACTATAAGGAGCAAAGCTGTATTGAAAATAGTTATAACATCGGGCAAAATTATACAATATTTTTTGTTCCACGGTAACGTAGTCGCGGACACAGTTAGTTATAATATATAGTTATAATGTATTAGTTATAATAGTTCGGGGAAAACGAGTTTTCGCATATAGTATATGTAAACTTATAAAAAATATTTTTTGGCTGTACTACTAGTATGTATGTATCTGTCGGATTTGATGACACTACAAAGGTTACATTTAAAAAACCGTTTTTTTTTTGTAAAATGTTATTCCCAGAACATGACAACCCTAAAAACTTCGCCACCGTAAGTGTAACACACTTCGTCTCTGGTGGACGTGATCTTCTCTGATAGGGGCCATTCAAGTATTAACGCTAGCCCCAAAACCGTGTGTGGGTCTTTACTTAGCTTGTTTTTGATACCATTTGAAACAGGCGTACCTAAATGGTGATTACGACAGCAATGTTAATTTATTTATTTTTTTAAGTTTTCTACAAAATGTAATAGATTATGATATGAAAACCCTACTCGTCTATGTTCGATAAGGAAAAGCGCCTGTTCAGGATACCCTAAAATAATTGTTATTCGTTACCCGCTCTCACGGGATGTTTTATGGTAAATTAAAAAAATATACTATATCACTGTTTACGTAAGCATAGGAGGGGGGTAAGAGCTTCACTTACTTTTGCTAAAAATGGGGAAGGGACCGTCAATAAACTTACGTAATGTTTGAATAACCCCAAGTTGTCGTATCTATAATTTAAACGTAAGCAGTAGATCTGTATAAATTGTTATAACCAAAGCCGGAGACAGAATATACGGACACTGTGTCGATGAACGTGACCTCAAATCTCTACAATGAACCCTACCTCCCGATGAAGGAAAACACTGTGGCGAAACTAAAGCAGCTCAACTATAGAGCTTGTTCTAATGCCCGCTTGGCCAGCTACCACACTCAAGTCGAAAGTCTGTCATCAGATACCTGTAGGAGAGTACCGGCAGTTACACTTGAGAGTTAGTCCGTCCGCTATACTTAGCATGTTCAACATCTTAGGCCGCATCGTCACCTCGTCATTCAAAATCAGATGAAGTGTGATTAAACGCTAATCCTATAAAGTATGAAAAAAGAGTGAAACTGCGTGTGTAGATACTGTGTATGTACTTTTAAATATTGTGAATTAAATGATTGATAAAGTTATTTAACATAAGGGCTATCATTGTGATCAAGCGCGGCTTAATGATAGACTATTGAGCATTATAGGTTTTTGGTGGTCTTGTATGTAATGACCCCGGGCAGTGGGTGTTAGCCTCGGGCAGCCCGGTGCCGTATCAGAACCTGTAGTGGAGATCATATTTATAATGTTTACTTTGATAAACTATAACTTAATAATTATTTTGACTAAAATAAAATACTTTAATAGATATAATTGGATCTTTGTGTCCGTATATAGGCCTTAACATAAATGATTCAGTATGCATTGCCTATTGGCACATATCTCATCTAACAATGTAGCGTACATAATTTTTTAGAGTACCGCCAACCAAAATCCGGTGACTTCGTACATATATATATCCGCTGTATTTCACAGCCTATAGTTTCGCTTCCGTTCACTTTCAGTTGGGGGTTTGACACCTGTTGCTTGCCGGCGCATTTCCAACCCCGATACTAAAGTGCCCCACCCACTCGTGTTTTCTTCGAGAGCTTTACTATTCTTACAACTTTCATTCTTTGAATTTTGCCTTCATTTCTTATTATTACGAATGGGAACATCTATTTTATTTTATTTAGTATCATGTTGGTTATTTTAAAGGTCACATGTTCACTCACCATCGGATTAAATTACACACACATACACATATATTAGATACATTAAACATTTATATTGCACGCCTCATACGGCGAAGCGGGTGTGAGGTAGTGCTCTGCTCTCGACACGTCAAGATCAAGCCATTTTTGCTCTTAATCTGCTTCTACCACAACTAATTTGCATTTAACAATAAACACTTAAAATAATTTATCTCATCAAACCTATTTTATTTAGCAAACTCGAAAAAAAACTGTTAAAATATTTTTTTACGTGGACGACCGGATTCTTTTATACGACGTGGTCACGATAACTCCCTAAAAAAAAAAAAAAAAAAATCGTTTATTAATAATATAAAAATAATTTAATAATAAAATGAATTTTTGCAAGCCTCATTTTTGATTTTATCACATTTTACATTTACAAGTTGTAGGTATTGTCATATTTTTCTTTTTAAGGAAAGGTGAAGGTTCCAAAACCATACAACCGAGTCGAACGTTATTTCATAACTAGCTGTGTCCGCGACTCCGTTCGCGTGGAACTAAAATTATATTAAATCATTTTCATTAAAAAGAAAAATATTTTTTCTTTACCTATTTTATTTAGGTCTAAAGTAGCATTTTAATGGTGCAAGAATTTTTTAAATCGTTCCAGTAATTATTGAGTTTATTCGTTACAAACAAAAATACTAATCTTTCCTCTTTATAACATTAGTATGGACAAAGAGGTTAGCGCTAGTTAGATGATGTAGATTCTGTAGCTAAAACTATGTACGAAGTTTTTGCGGCAATAAATCATGCTTGCTTAAAAATATATAATAATATATAAAAAATTAATAAAATAATAATCTATGTATATAAAAATGAATATATATTTCCCTTGGTCATCGCATCACATGTGAACGGATGGAACAATTTCGCTATTTCTTTTTTTGTTGTGTTAATTATTGTTTTGTTGTAATAAGTATTAAACTGCCGAAATGTATGAACGCGCATAACTTCAGAACGACGGCACCAAACCGTAAAATTATTTTTGTATTGTGTTGTTATTGTCAACACATGGTTTTTATTAAAAGAAAAACGATTTTTTTTTATTGAAACCTCATATTATGAAAAGTGAATGAATGAATGGTATTGAAGACTGAGAAATCTATTTAAGAAGATTGTATCATTGCAGAGAACCTAAAAAATATTAAAAACAAAAACAAATACAAATAAAGTTGTTATAAAAATTTGATAATTGTATCTTTCTACATTTTACAAAGTGGCGTTACGTTTCGCAATTGTCACGGTGTGGTACATTAGTTCTATTTTCATTCTAAACGAAGTCCTAAATTTCTCGAGTAAACGAATTACTTTTATTATTTCAAATTGGCGACAAGCCACCTCACATGTTAACCGAGCTGATATCCACCGCGCCACATATATTGAGAATAGACGTATTGGTATGTTCGTATTGTGTTTTAGAGGTACTGGCAATAAAATTAGTTAGGATTATGTTGTGCAGGTGGAAAAGTAAAATTATCACAATTGGTCCGACTACCAGATCTATTTAGCTTATTAGTCTATGAGATGGGAAATGATTCTAACTATTTCTTGGCCAACATTAAAAAATAAAACAGTTGTATCCAAGAGACGTCGTTTGACACAACGTATATTGTAAGGAACCATGGCAAGGTAAATAATCGCTATAATTCAGTAAGTACAAGTAATGGTGGCGGTGAAAATTAAAATTGTCGATCTCAATGCGACTATTCAGAATTTTTTCGGAGGTCAGCTATTATTCTTCAAATCAGTCGACACAATTATACATCAGAATGACGTACTGAACTAACCCACAGAATTTTTAAATTATCTGGCATTGCCTGGATTGATGAAATGCTATTTGATAGCAATTATAACTAGGTGTGCATTAGAAAAAGCCCTAACATCATATTATGGTTTCATCAAGATGTTGTGCTTCACCAAAATTTCTGACTCATTTCAGTGATTCGAACTCACTTCCATTAATAATCTATATTAATAATTGATAATCATTGCGTCAAAATTGACATAAGGCATCCGTTCATATATTCTATAGTAATAAACCTTACATAATGAAGTCACCAGATGTAGTGTCCGTCCGTGTGTGTCTTCAATTTGTGGCGTCGATAAGAGCCGAGCTGACTTCATTGTTTCTTGTTATAACAAACAATAGGAATACACCAGGTACGAGATTCATGGAATCAATCTGTTCCTTTAAAATAAGGTTCCAGACACCATAATTTATTTACTAGTTGCGTTTGCGACATCGTTCGCGTGAAACTAAAACTATATTTATTCAGTTATACCCATTTTTGTACAGCTTTGCTCCTACTGGTGGTAGAGTGATGTTAAATAGGCGAAAACCTTCCTCAGTTATTGTCCTATCAAATACAAAAATAATTTATAAAGTACGACTGGTAGCATCTTAGATTAACGTCTTCAAACAGGGTTTTCCGCTTTATAATATTAAGATGGATAAAGTATATTATGATAATAATTTAAAAAATGTAATTCGAATTATATTTAAATGTATTGACTAACTGTCGGCCACTCACTACATTAGGCAGCCTTTGTTTGGCATTAGAAAAAGCTCTACCAACATGCTATCGATTCTTTACGATGTTTTCCTTCACTTAGAGCTCAGGCTCATTGCAGGGATTCGAACTCTTGTCCATCAACGCGGTGTCCGTACACTTTACCAACTAAGCTATCATAACTTTAGGAAAACTCTAAATAACTTAGACACAAGAAGCCAAACGCAAAATAAGTATTATTATAATTGTTATATGATTTAAGCTATTACAATATATGTCTTAATCTTGCGCAGATGTGCGAGATTAATTAGTTAAGGTATAGTTCCCTGCCTACACCGTAAGTTCGGGGTGCAACAATAGATTTACCGTTCCCCTAAGAAGCGGGGGTATGTTCCCACGGGCTACACCTGGTGTGTGGGGGTTCGATGCTCGCGGTCGCAAAGGTGACACTGATAAGTGATATTCTTCATCCACGCAATATTTTCCCTCGTTTTCTTATTTACCGTACTGTATTATCGTACTGTCATAGTGTATTTGACGATTTTAAATTGTATATTAGATTTATCTGACCTGAATACAAACTGTAAATCTAGGACGTTATTAAGAAGACTTTTACCGGTCGTTATGAGAAATAGGCGTAATGCTTAACAAAAAATAATAATCCATATTTAAATATGTACGGAAAGAGAGTTCGGTATAATTTTCTCCTCTGCTTGTTAACAGGTTACTTTTTTTTGTTATGGCATCCGTTCATTTATGCGAATTCGCCAATGTTAAGTAAGAAATACCTTATAAACACAATTAACGCACAAAAACTAACAACAAACTGCTTTGCTCCTATTGGTGGTAGCGTGATATTAAATGGCGTAGTCTTCCTCAATAATTGCGCCAACAAATGCAAAAACATACTTTTAAATTCGACTGCTAGTTACTGAGATAAGCGCGTTCGAACAAACAAACCTTTCCACTTTATAATATTAATATAGATGAATCAAGAGTTTTAGCGTTATCAATAAAAAGAAATGGAAACGACTTTTTCAATTTCCTCATCATAATGATTATGGTCGAATACTGGGTACCACGCGAACACTGTAATAAATATATATCGATTTATTTCACAAAAAAATGTTTGTACAGCCATATATAATAACCTGTAAATAATAACCTACATTTAGATAAAAATAAGAACGAATCGAGCGCTTAAAATTAATTTAAAACAAATGTACCGAGAATAAAGAAAACGTGTTATGAATAACATGAAGGAATTTAATGACACTGGTTATTTGAAGTCGACTGGACAATTCAAAAGAACCCCTACTACAATCAGAAATTCGTGAGAAAACAACCCCACAGTTAGTGTTGCCGCGTTCAATTTTATTATTTTCACATAATTTATTTTAACAAAATAAAAACGTATTTCAACTAATTAATTATAGTATTAATCGTTTGAGTTTGGAATAAATAGACTAAATATAACTAAGATAAATTATAGATAACTTTTTGAAGTTAAAGTTCTAATAAGAGGGCTTTCAAATTCTGATCCCCAACATTTTTGTGTGAAGCTCGTTCGAGTAAAGTCGGAGCGTGGTGAATAGAAGAGTGAAAGAAATAAAGTGATCTTTCACATGTGTCGTGAGATCTTAAAACATATTTTTTTAATTGTACATATTCAAGTAAGTGAATAGTGAACTGTTTGTTACTACAGAAATAATATAATAATAAACGAATCGAACAATAATTGAACTTTTTAAACATGATATTAAGGTAACGGTTTTCTTTCAACGTTCCATATAAAATTAGTGATTACTGTTTTTTTTTTACAATATGGCAACCCAGTTTTTACTCCTTGCAAAACCCTCCGCCCAACGACAAACTCTATAAGGGGGCATAGTTCACACGTTGCGGCACACCTGCGAAATATTATTACATATGTGAGCACTCCGCTCTGCAAGGTCACTTTTATTAATTTAAACCTATTAAATCAGAACTATCGAAAATACCTTTGGTGACATTCAAGAATCACGTAAGTAGAAATTCATCGTTTCTGACCCTCCTTTTCCCTTTGCTGTGAGTAAGTAGTAGGTAAGCAAATTATTTCAAAAAAAAAAAAAACACCCAATCTATTAATCATCTTCATAGTAAATGTAATTAAGTACGCAAGAAGTAAAATAAAATGTACTAACCATAATCAAATGTATACTTAGGCTAAGATATCCAAAAGCTCGCGATTAAATGAGCCGCACGAAAATGAATTTATTTTTAAGCAGTTTTCTTTTCCATAATAAATAGACGCGAAAAAAAAAATGCGGACTAAGAGTCTTTATACTTTTAATTTACTATAAAACACCGCATCAGAACGAACCAACATTATAGCAAATACCAGAACTTTTTTTTGTCTAACGAGCATGTTAAGCGTGCTAAACAATTTGAACAATAAAGGAATATTTTTGACCTAATCATCGTTGAGACACCCCCAGTCCCGATCTCATCAACATAAGCTAAGAAATTTACCGTCCCCCTTTCAGTTCTTACGTAATATTCGAAGGGCCCCTCTGTACGTATAGCCTAAGCTTGGGAAATACACATATAGAAAATATACCAATTACTGAGCCAGCACTGATAAAAAAGCATGAACAAGTGATGAGTATAGTTAATTCTGGAGGTGTCAAATTATGTCATCGTATAGATATACGATACGATGATAATTCATCAATATTATTGTATCGTATCAGCAGTCACTATGTTGTCTCTCACGGTGACTATTTCATAGCGATAAGCAAAGTGGAAGGGTAGCTAAATCGAATGAAATAATAACAAATAGGTATAAAACGTTATCGTATTGCCTTTATTTGTAGAGTAGCAGGTGAAAATCAACGCAGTGTACTTTTTTTTTTTGTTAATAGGTTTATCGTGATGGCCACAATCTCACCTGATGTTAAGTGACAATGTGATCCAAAGTGGTGGGCACGCTAAGCCTAGTGGAGGGAGTGGCTCTCAGGTGCAACTGTCAGGACACACCTATAGGTATTTGGCGGCGTATTTTCAAGTTGAAGATAGAAGATATGTGTAAGCTGTTCCTGGTCTTTGGCAATACGGGAGTTTGAAGTGTCGCCGTGGTGCGGGACGTTTCGCTGATATGAAATATCGAGGTTTTTTATTATGAGTTTAAAGAGAACGGATATGTAAGGAAATACATATTGCACAATCTTGATAAAGCAATATGATATTTTTAAAGATCATGACGATGATTTTTTAAATATATATTTATATTAATTTAATGCACAAATTAAATGAAAACAATTTGATTTGTCACCACGCCGACAAACAGTTTCACCCACCGCATGAGATGTGTCAAATCAAAAAGGGTGGTAGGTAGCCAGGCGGGGCAACTTAACAGATGGGTTAATTTTTATCCCAATAAATGACGGTATACCTTACCGCAATAGGTGTCGCTGTGGTCTAGATATTAACTACTGGATAGGGTAAAAGAAAACCTGTCAGGACAAATATTGGACAAATGTAAAAGCAAAAAATATCTTTCCGTAAGGCAAGCCTGTTTGTTTATTTATTTTTACAAGTGACACCGGCGGCGTAACCCTAGTGACCCGTTTCAAACCGGTCTAGTATAAAATAAGGACAGATAAAATAAATATTTTATACATATTTACAACGAGCTAACGCGCTCGTACATTTGATTTTATTTTTCACGAGATATGGAAATAAAACGCGCTATATTTTTCGGTTATTTGAAGTGAATACTAAGAAAAAAGATATAACGATTCTATAGAAATATTCTATTTGTTATAGTTAGTAAATTTGTTTATGCTTGCTACTAGATACTAACTATAATCGCAGATCCACTCGCGTGACCTACAAGCAATACAGGATCCTCTTTCTATACATTTGTTTTTAGTTTAAAGAATTTTATTACTCGAAAAAACACAGTTCAGCTTATGCGAATTAACATTTCTTTCATTTCACTGATCTAATTATGATATCCAGTGATCCCTTAAATGTATTTTTAATTTACTTTTAAATATATTCAATGGATCATTTTCTCTCAGATCCTTCGATGTTTTATTAAATAGTTTAGTATTAAATTTAATATTTTTTATCCCATATATAGTTCTTGCTCTAGATATTATTAATTTATTAATATTTCTTAAATAATACTTTGATCTTGTTTTTTTTTGATAGTTTATATTTGAAAGCTTATTCATTAGTATATTTGCATTAAAATATATAATTGTAAAGATTAACATATCGAGATGTACCCAGTTCTTTTTATTTCTACCTAGTTCATTTTTCTACCTAAATAGGGTCATCACAGCGTCTTTTCTCCTGCCACTCTTTTATCATTCCGCTCAGTACAATCATTTTATTTTCAGTCTCCCTTTATAGCTTTATACATCAAGCTTCATACTTAACAATCTTCCAATCCTATGTCTTTAATATCTTGTTATGATATACTAATCGTAAATGTCCATAGCATACTAATCGATTACTATAGAAATAGATACATATCTATATTAATATTATAAAGCGGAAAAGTATGTTTGTTTGAACGCGTTAATACGCGCTACCAGTCGGACATTATACATTTTTTTGTTTATTACATAGAGCAATCAGGTTTAGGTTAGACTTAGGTTTTAGGCTGTTTAACATCACGCTACCAGTGATAGGAGCAAAGCTGTATTGGAAAAGGTTATAAAAACCGGAGAAAATTATTACATCACTTATAGTTCCATGCGAACGAAGTCGCGGGCACAACTAGTCTATGTAATACAGATAGACATAGAAGATAGATTATATTAACATATTCGTCTCTGTGTCACATCTTCTTACATTATCCAGCATTTAGATCCATATATTAACTAAGTTTTTTTTTTAACTTTTTATTAACTTCACCTGTATGTTTGTTTGTATATTTGTTTGTATGTTTGTAACCGACTCCTTTGGGCGCGATTTTGACCCACTTTAAACGGCCAGATTTTGTTCAAACTTTGTAGATTTATCGAGGACCGATGACAATACACTAATTTGATAAAATTATTCCATTTTTCAATTTGCATAATAAGATTTTTGTTAATTTATATAATTTTCATCTATAGTCGATAAGGCAAGAAACTTAATTTTATTTTTTTATAATTTTTCTCGATAGTCGATAAGACAGAAATTGATATATTAATTTCCAATCACTATCTTTAGCCGATTTCTCTAATATTAACAAATTTTCGAATACTAAAAATAGTTTTAATTCTACAAAATAAATAATAGTTTTAAATAAAAAACACGCTTTTTATAGAAAACCAAACTAAATAATAGTAGATCAGAACAAATAATAGTCTAAAATTAACAATACAAGCTCTTATAATTGCCGTTCTAGGTAGATGTCTGTCAATAGTTATAAATGTTTTATCGACAGATATGAGTACAGTGATTATCATTTGATAATCTTAAAAGCACCTCACTCTTTGTTTTTAATAAAATACTTTTTTCTGTATTTACACTATTATTCATTTATATTTATTGAAATTTTTAACACTATTCTTAATTTAAATTTATTAAAACTTATTTTCTATTTTTTTAGTTCAGTTTCCTATAAAAAGCGTGTTTTTTAGTTTTCTGAAACTATTATTTATTTTCTACTTTTTAGTTTGCTTTTTTTATACTTAAGGTTTAGCGTTATGGCCATAATCTCACCTGATCTTAAGTGACGATATAGCCCAAGTTGGTAGACACGCTAAACCTGTGGACGAACTGGCTCTCAAGTGTAGCTGCCGAAACACACCTATTGGTATTTGGCAGCAGGTTTACAACTTGAGGGTGGTAGCTACCCAAGCGGGCATTAGAAAAAGCTCTACTACCATGCTATGGTTTCCTCACGATGTTTTCCTTCACAGCAAAATCAAGTTCATTGTAGGTGCTTGGATTCGAACTCACGTCCCTTGACGCGAAGACGTACACACTATCACTGAGCCATCATCGCTTCATAAACGCGACGGGTTGTATGAGCTTTGCTAATGATATTATAAATAAAAATATGTAGATACGGCATATGCATTCCAAATGTGACACGCTGATTCTGTGTCAATAGGCACACTTAATCCTCAGTATCGCGTCGGTGTTTAAGGAAGTATGTTGTGCATTGATTGATATATGAAGTACTCTAAAGCAATGCCCGGGTATATAATGCGATATTGTATAATTTGTACTCAACTTCTAAAGGTCATGAGATCACGTTCATATCATAGTTATTTCTATTTTCGTTGAAAAATTGATATTTTTATAAAATTATTTATACGTAAAATTTTCCGTTATATAAAGAACCTTTTATTTAGACGAGGCATAGCAACGTATACATATCTCTTTTTCGCGTGAGGTTTAAATAACATGCTGTCTTACTTTGCTGTTTATTGTAATATTACTTTGTGCGTATTAGCGTCCCACTTGTTTGGCCTAAATATTATGAAGGTAACGTATCTATATTTTTTTAATATCATTGATCTTTACTATCTTATTTGCGTCAAGAGCAGACGCGAATGTTAAACATATTATGTGAAACGTTTCATACGTATTCATTAAATTGCATAGCAAGAAAGAGTAACTTAATAGCTCGGACAATTTCCAATATAACAGAAATTCTATGCCAACCACGGGATTTTCCTTTAGAGCGGAAATAGATGGTTTCTCTTTTTCGGGCTCTTCACACGAAATTGTAACCAGATTCATAGATAGGGAAAAGTGTAAAGATAATTGAAGACGTGAATGGATGAACCGATTAGGTAGAATTTGTAAACAGTTATTTATTTAAATCAGCAATTAGTCATTGATTATAATTATTTATTTTATAAATAATTACGTCAGATTATAAAACGTAGGTATCTCTTTACTCATCAATTAATTAGTATGAAGGTTCATGAAAAAATACCAGAACCTAAGCTAAATGGAAGGACGATTTAATTCATTCGGCTGCCCAAGTTGCAGTACAACATAATATAGTTGATGTAATGTATGTTAGTAATAATTGCTGGAACACACCTATAAGTATTTGGTGGCGTATTTTCGACTTGAGGGTGGCAGCTAGCCAGACAGGCATTAAAAAAATCTTTACGATTATGCTATGGTTTCATCACGATGTTTTCCTTCACCGAAAACTCAAGTACATTGCAGGTGGATTCGAACTCACGTCCACTGACGCGTCGTCCCTACACACTACCAACCGAGTTATCATCGTTTCAAAAATGTCTTATAAAAATTATCTATATAGTGTATACTCTTGTGGTCATAATTTTTCGAGGCTACATAAATATTTATTATTATTATTACTGCGTTAAATAAAACTGCAATGGATATTCTGGTAACGGATTTTTTTTAAATATAAACATTAAAAGAACCGTTGAACAAAAAGCTAAACAGCTCTGGAACCTTTTGAAATGAGCCCCCGAGTCAGTACGGAGCGGCGCGGCGGCGGGGGCCCGACGCGTCGCGCGCATTCCCACGTGGAAACTTAGTATTATTAATAAAAATTATTACCGTTTCTACCGTTCCCTCTTCAGCAAACACAATGGCGGACACCTGCGGGATGCCTATGTGGATAACTGTTTGTTAAGTCCACTGTAATTTGCTTTAATTGACGTTAGATTTGCATGGTATAATTTTATAAACATCGCCTTCTAAAATTACTGCATCGCAACAAACATATCGAAGCAAACATAGTCGAAAGCCGTAACAGCCTTCCAATTACCTATTTAATAAGAGCAAAGTGTTTTTATAGTTATCTGGCTTAGCGTTATGGCTACTCTTTCATCTAATATTAAGTGACTATGTGACTCAAGATGGTGGATACAATAAACCTAGTAGAGTGGCAACTGGCGAAACACACTTATAGGCATTTGGCTGCAGACCTTGAACTTGAGGGTGGTAGCTAGCCAGTTAGGCTTTAGAAAAAGCCTTACCACCATGTAACACGATAGCAAAAATCTCTAAATATTTGCCTCGAAGTAACGAATTCGTATTATCTAGTAGTCTTTGTAGACAGTTCTAGTGTAGTTTTTGGATTTCATTTTCCATTTGTCATTTTTCTTTCGATTTACTTTTGTATGTTCAGCGTAGTGGGCGGATTGACGACTAGTTTATATACGTTATATATAAACTAGTATATACGTATATAGTTTATATATATATAGACGTATATATATATATATATATATATATATATATATATATATATATGTGTGTATATACCTATAGTAAAACCTAAATATTAAGTAATTTAAATTATATATAATGTTAAATTAAAATACATTTCAAAATTATATTCGGGATTTAGGGTCAAGGGATATAATAGAGGGTAAAACTTTTTCAATTGCATTCAAATTCTTCTGTCTTTATAAAACCGCTGGGCAGCTTCCAGCATGTACCTATAGAATACTTTTTAACACATGAAATGAAAGGGTTTCTACAGGATTTATTATTTTATAGTAACTCAGATTCTTGACGTATTTATTTTAATTCAATTTTATCCGTTTGCGAGATTCCAATTAAACAAAAAATGTAAGCTTTGTTTTATATCTTTACTAAGTTTTGCGTGCGATTTCACTCGCGTTAATATTGATTTGTCGAACAAATCGGATGACTCAGTTAGAAGTTTCATACAAAGTTTATCCCTTTCTTTACCCCACTTCCGATAAGGCTTTCGAGAGAAAAAGTAGTCTATCATCGTCTTCTGGTTCCCATCTATACCAAAATTCATCATAATCTATTCAGCGGTTTAGGCGTGAAAAGGTAACAAACAAACTCACTTTCGCATTTATAATATTAGTAAGGATATATATAAGTAATATCGGGGCGCTAACAAATACAGTGTCGAAATATATAAATCGAAGCGTGTATGTAAGTTATCAAAACGGCTGAATCGATTTGGATTAAATTTTAAAATAATCACCAGATTAGCCTAACGGGTGATTCCGTGAATTTTGGTGGCAGTGGCTATAGATAATTAGTGCTATCAGTGCGAAACAGGAATGAATCATAGTTATGGATAAAAAGATTGGTGAGAGCTATTGGTAAGATCGAAAACCGTTGGTTAAATGGTTCTTAGGGTGGATCTAAAGGCTTTATTGTAGACAAGTTCTAAAATTATAGTTCAACGCGATAGAATGCGATAGGAAAGAATGGCGAAAAAGGGAGGAAGCTTATGTCCTGCAGTGAGTTGTAAAGAGCTGTCCATGATAATGATGAACGCGATAGTTGGCGCTGTGATGAAGTTGTTGGCTACTGGAAAAGAAAAAACAACTTTTGTCAAGCCAGCAACCAAGCAGCCAGGAGATTTGTAATGATAGGAATGCTGGCTCAGTGATAGCGTGTACGGAAACCACGTCGATGGACGTGAGTGCCAATCTCTGCAGAGTCTGAGTTTTCGAATATAATGCTGGAATGGTTCCAATGGCATAGTGGTAGGGCAATTTTTTTCGACCTATCCTACGCTGTTAGCCGTTAGGGCTTTGACAGCTTCACCGAACCTTTTAGGGCGAATGCTAAGGCCCTCAGCCCCGAGGCAGCGTGCGCAAGGGTACCAGAATGGCCGAACCTCGGCTTGGGCTACTGCCGGAAAACGAACAAAGATTCGCGAGCCTAACTAACTAACAGGTCTTAACTTACTGAGTTTAGTGGTCCTAGTGACATGACATAGGGCAAGGCGCGCAGCGGCCGCGGGTGTAGCCCCTTACAGAACCGTGTATTTAACGTATGGGTGTGCACGAATGGTATGCGGTATAATGATATACTCTCGGTGATGTAGAGTTGCGCTGTATCGCGCGAGCAGAGCACTCGAGGTCTCCTATCCGGAAGATCGAACGTAGCTAGGCCATTTCCTAATGCTTGACTGGCGATCTACCGCCCTTTTAAATGAAAATAAAACTCATTTATTGACATACTCAAGCAATGCGCAAACGCAATATCGGGGCTCAGATATGTTGTGTGTCAAACTTCCGTGTTACCAGAGACCATGGATAGTATTCATGTTTTTTTTTATGTTAGCTATCATCCTCAGGTTGAAAATTCGTGGCCAAATACCTATACGGGTATTCCAGCAGCTACAGTTGAGAGCCAAACCTTCCATTAGGTTTTGCGTGTCCACCATTTTCACCCACATCTTAACTTAACATCGAGTGTGGCCAAAAACGCTACTCATATAAAATTACTTAAAAAATGTACCTACATGCCGTAGTATAAATTGCAATAACGTCCATCTTAGACAAACTATGGCAGGTTAAAAATATAGAATTGCTCTGAAATATAATATATGAATCCTCGACTCGGTGTTTTAACTTACAAGTTGCTTTGTAGTTAGTTGACCACTGCAAAACACCTTACCTAAGATAAAATTTCTTCCGATAAAGCTTTTTCCCATGAACCCACGCTGTATTGAGTGTGGGAGCCGTGCTGGTTCAGCTGAATAATGAAATAATTGTATGCCCGTCCTGACAATGTTTGTTTGTATATTACGTTCGATGTTATATTTTTAATTCAATGTTTTTAAACTTTAGTTTGCGCCCTCGACAGTTCGCAACTAGTATTTCTAAATTTGAATTTCGACCCCGAAAGGGGAGGAAATGAGACAAAGCTATTTTAGTATAAGTTTGTCCCGGTCCGCCTACGCCGCGAAGATATAGCTCTCAATTTAGCCCAGACTCGTCTACCTACGTTTGTTATTTGAAGTATTTAGGGTTGTAAAAAGATTAAGAATATTGATTCTTCGGTTCGGGGCACATTGCTTGTTTTTAAATAACGCACAATACAAAATGCGTTCTATTTTGGTTTGTAGAATTTTCTGGACACGATACATAGATTTTCCATATCTCGTCTTGTGTGTCGTATTTGTACTAAAATTGAGAGTACATTCAAAGGGCACATAATATATAGGTATATTTTGTTATATGAAAGACTAGCTGTGTCCGTGACTTCCCTTGCGTGGAACTAAATATTATTGGTAAATTTCGCGCGATTTTCGGAACATTTTTAAACGCAGCATTGCTCCTAGTGATGGCAGTCTGAAGCCTTCCTCAATGATTTTTCTATCAAAACACAAAAAGTATGTTTGAAATCTGACGAACAAACAAACTTTTACACTATATAATATTAATATAGATTAGAAATATATAACGTAATCTTTTGAGATGCTGTCTCTTTCTATGAATTATCTTTAATGTCGCTTATTCTCTCTATTTTAAGTATTTTCAAATTGACCACGTGTATGTATTCTGCTACAAACTACAAGAATTTATAGAAATGAAGGATCAGGTCAAAGTTCAGTGCGTCCAAAGTATCGTGTAACATTGTACGATATTGGATCCGTTGAAACGATAGATACTAGTACAATTGTTCGTCAATATACTTAGCGCTGTAATAAAAACAAAAATGTGCTTGCACGACTAATGTGTATCGAATTAATAAATAAATTACATACACTTGTTTTCTTTTTTCCACTTGCTATGACCATGTATATCGAGCCTATTCAGAAAAACATCGTAAGTGACAATTTGCACTTTTAACAGGAGCGCAGGAGCTTTTGTGTATATGTATATGTATATGTCTATGTATATGTATATGTATATATATATGTATATGTATATGTATATGTATATGTATATGTATATGTATATGTATATGTATATGTATATGTATATGTATATGTATATGTATATGTATATGTATATGTATATGTATATGTATATGTATATGTATATGTATATGTATATGTATATGTATATGTATATGTATATGTATATGTATATGTATATGTATATGTATATGTATATGTATATGTATATGTATATGTATATGTATATGTATATGTATATGTATATGTATATGTATATGTATATGTATATGTATATGTATATGTATATGTATATGTATATGTATATGTATATGTATATGTATATGTATATGTATATGTATATGTATATGTATATGTATATGTATATGTATATGTATATGTATATGTATATGTATATGTATATGTATATGTATATGTATATGTATATGTATATGTATATGTATATGTATATGTATATGTATATGTATATGTATATGTATATGTATATGTATATGTATATGTATATGTATATGTATATGTATATGTATATGTATATGTATATGTATATGTATATGTATATGTATATGTATATGTATATGTATATGTATATGTATATGTATATGTATATGTATATGTATATGTATATGTATATGTATATCTATATATATGTATATGTATATGTATATGTATATGTATATCTATATATATGTATATGTATATGTATATGTATATGTATATGTATATGTATATGTATATGTATATGTATATGTATATGTATATGTATACGTATATGTATATGTATATGTATATGTATATGTATATGTATATGTATATGTATATGTATATGTATATGTATATGTATATGTATATGTATATGTATATGTATATGTATATGTATATGTATATGTATATGTATATGTATATGTATATGTATATGTATATGTATATGTATATGTATATGTATATGTATATGTATATGTATATGTATATGTATATGTATATGTATATGTATATGTATATGTATATATATGTATATGTCACTTAACATCAGATGTGATTGTAGCCTTATGGCTATTGTAGCGTTATCGCTAAGCCTATAAACTATACAAAAAGTTTAAGATACAGAGGTTCGATTTATTTTTACGAGCATGAAGAGAAAATATTTGCCAATATGTCTTGTAGGGACCGACCGATTATTTCAACCTTCACAGGGTTGATGTGTCGAATGATGGAGATTTCGGAGCTTCATTGAAGGGGATCAGAACTTTTTTTTATATAAAGAGGGTGCAACTGCATTATTTTATGCAATTCTTATTTGCATGTTGCAAGCTTTAATTTAATATATTAATAGCAAATACATACATCAGGATGTATCCATTATTATATTACATTTTACAACGTTTTATTTCAATATATTTATTTAAGAAAATATTATTACCACCGGCCATTAATTTTAATCTACAAATGAATAATCAACTATTCAGTAAACATATGAACTACATATTTGACATTTAAATATTAAGGGTAAATGAATACCGAATAAATGTTCGTGTTTTGTTTTGTAAGTGGGAAAAAATTCTATTAAAAACAAATAATCAATGAAGTTGTGTAGATATATATTGTGCTGTTTTTTCTTACTGTATTTTACGTATATACCAAAATACTTAGTCATAGGTGAACACTCTAATACGTATATTATATCATATAGTAGGATAATATATACATATATGTATAGTACTAATAGCTGACGCGGCAAACATCCTACCGGCTACCAGTTACCGAATATGAGTGAATTATTCAGTGATTTTTTATTGTATTTATGGTTGACTATTTGGCTTACACATAAAAGATAGATATATGCTGTCAAAGACTTTTTTTTTAATTATGGCTTTGCGTTATGGCCATAATCTCACTTGATCTTAAGTAACGATACGGCCAAAGTTGGTAAAATCATAAACCTGTGAAGGAACTGGGCTCTCAAGTGCAGTTGCCGGAATACACCTATTGGTATTTGGCGACAGATTTTTAACTTGAGGGTGGTAGCAAGCCAGGCGGGCGTTAGAAAAAGCCCTACCACCATGCATGGTTTCCTCACGATGTTTTCCTTCACCGACAGCTCAAACTCATTGTAGATTGTTGGATTCGAACTCACGTCCCTTGACGAAAGTTTGTACACACTACCACTGAGCTATCATCGCTTCCCTTAAATTTACTTAATTTCCATTACATAATATTTCCATTATATATTATACACGTGTAACTCGAACACGGTTTTTACAGCAGAATAGCTCGCAGGTGACAGAATTTTTTCCTACTTACTTGACACTATCGTTATATTTTGAACAATTCACACAATATCTTTATATATTATAGCCTATGTGTTCTTCTGATGCAAAAGCTTGTGTTGTTTCATTAAAATCCATTCAGTACTTTTTGCGTGAAAGAGTAACAAACATCCACACATCTATACATTCATACGTACAAACTTTCGTGTTTATAATATTACGAAGGATGTAATAGGCCTAAGTTATTTTCGGTAATTCCGTCTTTTAACTCTACTAAATATTTCGTGTAACGTAGTGACATCTGTTGGGCAACACCTGTCTTAAATAATTTTCGCTATTGGTAACTTTTTAGTGTGTAAAAATTAATTGTAATTTAGTTATTACGAAAAATGTAGATAATTGACATATACATGTATAAAATTAGGTTATTGTTAGTGAATGTAATGTCGCTGTAGGTTCCATTTAAATATATAAAGTCATGTTATTTCTGCTACATAATACATACTATATACATAGATACAAACATACATACATACTATTTATCTCATTTTAAGTATTATAATTTGATTATTATGTTGAAAAAAGTAGACTTTAGTTAATAATAAATAAAAACACACATTTTGAGACTTCTTTGTTGGTTCTAATAAGTAGATCTCCATGTCAATAAAGTGTTGTTTCAAGTTTAAAAACATTGTTATGTTATTTTACCAAAAAATATTGATAAAACTGAGTAGAAATGGCGTCGCTATTAAGGAGTAATATAAGAAAATTGAAATTAATTGGTATAACATGGTTTAATATAGTGACATCTATCGATGAAACTACCAAACTCTTACATCCAATTTTCATTAACATTTTAGTTGAAGATGAAATTTAAAATTATGAAATCTACCGCGAAATAAAATACAATATAACTAAATATATAAATTACAAAGTTTATATCAATATTGCTACAAAAATAATAATATTATGTACTTGAAACACTAACATGGAAATGTTAAAGTTGAAGCCCGACGTGAATGACAAATATGTAAACTCTGCTGTCCGCACAGTCTGTTTCAGTCGTTTGTGTTATTAGTGTCTACGCTATTGATTGCCTGAGCATCTCCGTTTAGATCGACTTAGAAAATTCCTGAGAGCGGTTGTTAGTTGCCGAGTCGCTGACGATATCCTTTACCGAAATAAGAAAACATGTCGAAGTTGATAGAAGCTCAAAATCATCAAAAGCAAGCCGAGAAACAGTGAGATAATTGTTTTATTTAATTACCGTTTCATTTTTACTAATTATATCAAACTTTTTAGGTTACGTTTTCATTTAATTTTTATTCTATTATTGTCTTCTACTTATTTTGTTTTTAATAGTTTAGTTTAGAAAGTAATATAAGTTTAAACATGTCTCTAAGTAACAAATAAACTTTCGTTGTTATGGAACTTTGGGTCCCTATCGGGTTGTGTTGTTTTGTTTACAAATTTGATTCTTGTAGCTTTATTGTTTTAATGTTAATTTTTTTTTCTTTGTTGTGTATTCTTCGTCGAATTCATCGTATGAAATGGTTTAATAAATAATAAAACGTACAAAAATTTGGGGGGAGGGACTAGTAGGTACTTACAAAATTCATGATGTAATCTACCCTTTTCAAGTACTTACGTTTTATTGGAACAAGTCCAAACAATACTTTATATCTACATTGTAAGGCATATGCTCCTTTAACATAGGATGTAATTATTTTAATATAATTGGAGATTTAATAAAACCACCTTTATGTGTTAAATAGATATTCCAGATAAAAAATATTTCGAAACAGCTTTGAAAGTAATGGTTGTATTTAGTTTAGTCATAGAAATTATAATTTATTTGAAGAAAGATTGATTACTGTTGTCCAAAAATATCTAAATTTAAATTAGTAATTTTTTTAGTTTTAATTGAATATCTAATGTTTCACAGGTAGTACTTTTATCTAAAACAACCCCATTTTTCGAAGTGATGATAACTTAGTTGGTAGTGTGTAGGGATGTTGCATCATTAGATGTGAGTTTTAAACCCTACAATGATCCTGAGCTTTTAGTGAAGGAGAACATGGTCATGAAACCCTAGCATGGGTAGGGTTTTTTCTATTGCCTATCTGATTAACTACCATCCTTGACTAAATCTGCTTTTTATTTTTTATAGTTTAGGTTTAGCATTATGGCCATAATCTCTCCTGATCTTAAGTGACGATAGGGCCCAAGTTGGTAGTCACGCTAAACCTGTGGAGGAACTGGCTCTCAAGTGCTGCTGCCGGAACACACCTATTGGTATTTGGCGGCAGGTTTACAACTTGAGGGTGATAGCTACCCAGGCGGGCTTGGAAAAAGCCCTACCACCATGCTATGGATTCCTCACGATGTTTTCCTTCACCGAAAGCTCAAGCTCATTGTAGGTGCTTTGGTTCGAACCCACGTCCCTTGACGCGAAGTCGTGCACACTACCACTGAGCTACCACTGCACTTGAGAGCCTGTCCCTCCAGTAGATATAGCATGTCCATCATCTTGGGCCACACTGTCGCTTAATGTCAGATGCGATAGTGGCCATGACACCAAAAAATAAAAACTGTCAGTAGGGAGAATGTTTAAGTTTAATTCCTTGATCATCATCAGTGTATTAAGATATTTTTATTAAAAATATTTATTCTCAACCTATTTACAGGTTGCAATTTCATTTGCCACTTAAATTGTAACTCTGTACCAGCTTATTCCACACAAAGCTTAACTAGTATCACTTGGGTCTGTGAAAACCTAGCTATATAGTGTTCTAGGTAAAATTAGTACAATATTAGTACTCAATAAAATTCTGGTTATGCATGTAGATAAATCCTATTAAAGTGTCTTGCTTTAGAGTATTGAATTATTGTTATGAGATAATGTATGTATAGCAGTCTACATCATACCATGTCATCTATAGGAAAATATCATTGTGACAATTGCCCCTTTATATTAGTAATTTTTTTTCCATTACCTGAATTTTGTATACAAAGTATAGAATATAATGTTCTGTTTACAAAATAAAAATATACAATATCCAGATTTAATATTAAATACTATCAAAATTAAATTATGAATCCCTTTTTTAGTCAAAGTTGATTAAGCTTACTATAAAAGCTAACACAATCTGTTTGTAGTTTTGGATGACAATTTACTTAATTTTATGTTCTGAATGTTGTCTCTTACTATAGTTATACTAAATTCTCTCGTTTGTATATTTGAAATGTATCTCCTTCAGATCTGAAATTTGATAATTGTACTAATTTACCTGGCAGAGATTGTTTAGGCTGGTATATTAATAACTACTTAGAGCTACTAATATTTATGGTTATAGATCAAACACTTTTGTATATCATTATTTTGTTTCTAGACATTAAATATTATAAATCTCATATTATTCATATCTTTTTTTTGGTTCATTTTGCAACAGTACATAAATGATCACAGTAATTTTGACCTCTAGAGTGGGTAGAGTAGAAGTCGAAAACATTGTTAAAAATGACACAATTATGCATGCATAAAATATACGAATATATTTTATAATCATGTAAGATTCCACTCGTTCATACCTAGATCTTGAAAACAAAACGCCAGACTTATTTAAATTTTTGAAACAAAAACATCTTATATAAATGAATTTTAGCGATGACGCGGGTTTTATGGGAAAATCGGAAATTAACTCGTGAACATATATAGTAGACCTGTTGTCTTTTAATAGCACAACTAGTAAAGAAATATCAATTGCGTTTTTGCTAACTGTCTACGGGCAGGTGCTTTATTTTATTACTCTTCAGTCATTTCGTTTCAAAGCGATCGATAGTTGTACTCGACTTTTCCGATTTTAGAATAAATAAATACGAATAAATAACATAGACAAATGATAAACTGACAGTGAAACAACAGATTTACGTTTTAATTAACTGAATCTACATTAAAATTGTAAGTTTGTTAACTGAGGAACTATTAATCGGATATCAAAAATTATTCATGTCATTTGATACGGCAACCATTGAGGAAAGCATAATAAAATCAAAATCAAAAAAACTTTATTCAATTAGGGTCCTGGGAAGGTGATTATGAACGTCAAAACTACCACCGGTTCGGAAAATAATCCATTCTTCGAGAAGAAAGTTCTAGGCTATTAACATCACGCTTCCACCAATAGGAGCTGTATTGAAAATAGTAAAACGGACAAAAATTATTAAATAATTTTTAGTTCCACGCGAACGACGTCGCGGGCATAGTTAGTAGGAAATAAAGTAACTTGCAACTAACTTAATGGTATGTTACGTCGGCGCATGTCATTTTCGTTTCAAGCTAAGAATTCACATTAAATTTTCTCTCAGTGTGTATCAAATAGATACATAGATAATAACAGGAAGTCATAATACTTGTTTCCTACCTCATTTTATATTTTCTTGTGAATAAATCTCATAAAAAAGGATCGATTTATTTAAAAATAGTGCATTCCAATATTTATTTTAAATACTAGCTTTTACTCGCGGCTCCGCTCGCGTTAAAATTGATTTTTGTTATTCTGGTCGTCGATACGTTAGTTTGAAAAACTAATACGCATACTTATATTACTCATTAGAAACAATTATTCTCCAAAGGTTGAAGCAAATCGGATGACGCAATAAAAAGTTTCATACAAAGTTTATTCTTCTCTTTACCCCACTTCCAATAAGTTTTTGCTAGAAAAAGTAGCCTATCGCTGTCTCTAAGGTCCCATCTATCTTTATACCAAAATTCATTACAATCGATTCAGTAAAAGCGTAACAAACTGACAATCTCACTTTCGCATTTATAATATTAGTAAGGATGTCAGAATATTTATCTAATGGTAACGTTTTTCTTTAACAGTTTGAAGACATCATTATTTCGCTGGAAACCCGAATACCATAGTGCTGCAGATGAGTACAACCAAGCAGGTTAGTGGACCAACTTTCACAGGAAATCATGGCATCGTGAAAGGAATAACCGTAGCAAATTTCAAGTTAATAGGTCTAGCAGTTCCGGAGATATCTCAGTAAAAGTATCAATGAAAAATTTCATTGATACTTTTTCTATACATTACTATTTTACCCACATTGGGGATGATACTTTAAAAAGGTTGAAACGTCTTTTTTTATTATATTTTATTCTTTATACTAAATTTCATGGCAATAGGTGAAGATTTTTTTTCTCCCTCTTACAAACTTGGCCACCTTTGAGTAGAAAAATCGAGGTTTGATTGTTATTTATTTTCATAAAACATTATTTACAATGAATTAATTTTTTTATCGTAAGATATATAGAAATTATACGTTTTTCACATACACAGAATGATAAAATCGATTATTGTGGTGTTCTTTTTGTTTTCTATGATTGGTTTTATATTGAAAATATAAACAACGAAAGTGAATCGATTTTTGATGAATCGATCGTTTAGGTCACAATGTTTTTGTTAATCGATTCATTTATTTTCGACTCGAATCGATTCAGGAATCGAATTATTTCAGAAAGAATCGCCATCGCTACTCCGTTTATCCTCTCTCTTAGGGGTTGAATTTCGAAAAATCGATGTTTAGTGATCCTTTAGTTTACAAATAAGAGCTAGAGTCGAAATTTAAGCTTTTTTAAGTTGATAAGTTGATGAGTCAGTCAATCAAAGTCTTTATATGTAGATATATATATTTTATACGGGTTACCTTAATTGAAAGTTTTTTGGACAGTAACATCGTGCTTGAAAAGTTTAGTTTTTTAAAGAATGGTTTCATGACTAATATATTCTCATATTCGGTAGATGTAATAGAGACTACATTTGGTATCGATTTAAACATAGAAATGTTCGCCCTGTGGTTGCAAATCTACTACAAATATTACTGAATATTTTCGAAAAATTTTGAAACTTTATTTCATATTATTGTAGTGATAACACCAAAGCTCGTCAATAGGGATTCATCAGGGACAAAGAAATCAGTTTAAAAACAGAAAGAAGACGGTTTTTAATTAATTTGCCTTTATATATCTACTGGATGAGACCGCGACTTCGTTCTCGTGGAACTAAAAATTATTTGATATTTTTTGCCCGTCGCTGAAACTTTACTCAATACAGCTTTTCTTCTATTGGTGGTAGCGTGATGTTAAATAGCCTAAAACATTCCTCAATGATTGCTCTATCAAAAACAGAAATAATTTTTGAAATTTGACTGGTTGTTTCCTATGATTAGCGCGTTCAAACAAATAAAAATCGTTTTTGCTCTATTATCTTTATATATAAAAATTTCGTGTCACGTTGTTGGGCCGCAATGAACTCCTAAACTATTGAACTCATTTTTATCAAATTTTGCACACTGTGTGCAGTTTGATCCAACTTCAGAGATTGGATACTTTTTATCTCGATAAGTGATAATATCGCGATATATGACGCTGTAATCGATGTGATTGACTACTCGAAAAGGCAGAACAAGGTCTGCCAGGTCAGCGAGTATTAATATAGATATAAAAAAGTGTTCTAAATTTTGCTATTGCAAACACTGACGTTCGTCATAGTATTGCTAATAAAATCGTAGAAAAAGGTACTAAAGTGTTTTGTGCTTATTAATTTCTGTTCATAGATTTATCTTGTCATTATTTTTTAATTTAGTCGACTTTGTATTGCGTCGTTCAATTTTTCTGCTTACGTAGTTATAATGCAATATAGAGCTTCCTTCTTTATCATAATATTAGTTTGTCAAAGTAAAGTGGATGCATTTTCCTTTTTGTAATGCCTTTGAGTAATATTAAAAATTTTCTATGAAACAGTCTTATTCCGTAATACCTCACAGGAACTCGTGACACAACAAAATTAAAATAGACGGCTTACTGCATGAACTCTCGGATCCAACTCGGAAAACTGAAGTGGTTATAACCTTTCAATTTTAATAATTCCATTTTTGAATAGGTGACAGCTCAGTTGATAGTGTTCGAGTCCCTACAATGGGCTTGAGCTTTCAGCGGAGGAAAACATCGTGATGGAACCATAGCGAATGGAACGAATAAAACATGACAAAAAAGATAGCTTATTTCCTGAGAGACCCCCTACTCTTACATACATACACATATAATAAATACATACATAAATATATATAATTACTAATACACTATTGCTAAAGATCAGTTATTTTATTTAAAAGTATTTCTCAAACTTATTAACTTGAACGTATGCCGATTAGTCGTAATATTAAGAGGTAGCACATTATAAATATATAAGGATTGAATACGAAAAAAGGCATGAACAAACCGGTAGTATGAGAGAGAAAGAGAAGTAATCGATTATTTCAAGACCGAAGATTTTGTTGTGATAAGAGCATATCTTTTAATAAGCGTATCCTTCCTTTTATACCGTTTTCACTGTAAAATCAAGTCCTATGCTAAATTTGACTAAGATACGCCCAGCCAGTCGAGCATGACTGGTGAATAATACAACCAAACACTTTTACAGTACTAATATATTTTGGACCGGAATACACCAAGGATTGTAAATTAACGAATATGCAATGAAATAAGGCAACTACCAACCTTACAATTTGGTGATCGTTACTGAGCGATGTGGATTGATATTTGAGCTGGATTGTGAAGTCTCGTCCTACACTTTGATTTCTTACTTCACAACATTGTCTCCACAAACATTCCGCCGGTGCCGGCTTATTATATTAATTCTTAAATTTTTCATACCGTCCGTGTCACCTTGCACTAGCACACGACAGGTTATAGACCAAACCACAGACTATGTGTCAACTTAGCAGACGCGTTCACCTCATGACATTCCGACGTGAACATATTGGCTATAAAAAAAAAGGGAAATAGTGCCCCTAACCAATTTGTTTTGTCAAGACGAACGTCAAAGTGATTGTCCCATTCCATACGTCTTTTCTCTTCTTCTTCATCTGGCTGGAGGCAAAGTTCTGCAAACATTAGCTCTCTCGTTTATCTGCCACGGCGACCCTTTACATGTCTTCTAGTCCTTGTGGGAAAGCACAATTCACGCTCTATATATATTGTGTGGTTGCTACAAATTAAATAGTTTTCTGTTGTCTCTAAATTGTGGAAGTAACCTCATATAACTTCCACTCGAGACTTGTTAAGCTCCTGCGTGCCATCTAAATGACAAAGGTGGCCTTTAGTGGATGTTTTGTTTGATAGAATCACAAACGCTCTACATTTTTATTTTAAAAAGGCACCGCGCCGGTTGCCTCTTTGAAATATTATATAGGAGATTGTATTAAATTGTTTTCCTAGTGCATTCTTTATAATACATTTTATCTGAAAACATTGTTAGTAATTTGTTTTAATTGGATCCAGTTGTTAATTTAAATATATTTCAAGTTTTTTATATGGAAAACAGTGGTGCGTCTATCTTGATTTTAAATGAGCATTGTTTTTAGATATTGCTGGGTATAAGATTTTTGCAGTTGATTGAGAGAAAGTTTAATTAAATTAGTACGTATTAGTTGTTGATAAGTCTTCTACCATGGCTAAATATGTACAACTCTGGACAATACATAATTATAAGGGGACCTTGTAACACATCAAAAATATTGTATTACATAAAACAAAGTTGAAAAAGTATTACATGGGGCCGAAAAGGTCCCTGTCTTAGCAAGAGACTGTTGACCTACAAGTAGAAACATTGCAGCGCTGATATTCTGACATGGTCTACATTTATACAGTCCGATCTTGGAACGCGATATTGTGATAAGGCGATGGTTGCGTTGCGTTCTTGAATGGGTGATAGGTCCCATACTGATAAGTACGGTAGTTCCGATGTGATTCAGCATACTTTCTTATTCAGAATACCGATTATAATAAAATAAAAATAATAATCACCGAGATGTCGCGATTTACTGAAAGTCGCACCCACGCGACATGTCGCCGAATCACATACGTAACACGGCAAGAGATACTCATTCGTTGACTAAAAAATATTTATTTCGCATAATCAAAACCTGATACGTGCAAAAAGTATTATTAGCATTTCGAATAAAACATATTTCGCAATGTTATGGCTGATGCACACTTTAATACTTTATAGGTTTAGCGTTATGGCTACAATCTCATCTGCTGATAGGTGATGATATGGCCTAAGATGGTGAACACGCTATCAAGTGTAACTACCTGAACACATCTATAAGTATTTCGCAGCAGATTTTCAACTTGAGGGTGGTAGCTACCATTCGCTTATCATTCTGGAGTTCAGAGTAGAAGATTCCTTTTGCAAACCCTCGACGGGCATACCGGATAAGTGCCCACACCAAGGCAATTGGCGACCCATAAGATGAGCTTCCATTCCGCAAACGTTAGCTCACCGGAGAACTTCGATGTTTCTAGTATAGTTCGAGGAGTGTATGCCCATAATGTCGCGGAGACATTTTAAATGAAACCTATCGAGTGCCCGTATATACCGCCGATATAGGTATCATGTTTTTCTAGGAGTATAAACTTCGTGGTTAACTTTGGGTCATGGTAGCGGAAAATTGCTGCGTAGTGTATCAAAAGCAGGAGAAGCAGCACCAATCCTGCTATTATTTTCTGCATCAACGTCATCTATGGATGTCACTGTACTCCTCAAGTACTTCAACTTGTGTACTTTATCGTATAGTTGTATATCCAATGATGTTAGGTTTGGAACGCCCATTATCATTACTTTCGTTTTAGTGAAACTTATCTTCAAGCCAAATTTACAGCACGTAGCACCAAATTTTTGAATTAACATCTGGAGACTCATGTTTCTGCTGCAAAGCACAAATTATCGGCATACATGATTTCAGTAATTACGTCACATGTCACCTTAGTACGTGCTTTCACCCTTGCCGAATTCCACCATTCATTCGAAACAGAATGCGAATGCCATCTGTGTTGCCAGTTGAAGCCTCCCGGACGATTACTGAAAAATAGATAACAAACAGTGTGGGAGCTAATACACATCCTTGTTCGATGCCACAAGTTACAGAAAATAATTCTGACCGCTCATCACTGACCGCTACACAATATTTCATACCATCATGAAGCAGCCTTACCAATCTAACAATTTTTTCCGTACAGCCCAATCTCAAAAGTACCAAATACAAAGCTTCACGCGGCACACAGTCAAACGCTTTTTTGAGATCTATAAAACATAGATACAAAGCTTGACCTTGTTCTTTACTTTTCTCTTGTAGTTGACGTCAGTACAAAATACGTTCACACGCTCCCCTGTTGGGTCTAAATCCAAATTCACGGTATAATGTCAGAGTCACATATAATTTCTAGTCTAATTTCACAGTCTATTTATATGAAAATTTCGTCAGTTAACTATTCATAGGTAATGGTAAAAATGTTGAATTCTCTACAAATCAGATACAGTACACAGCAGATATTGGTTTACAAAGAAGATATATCTAATATATCTCAGGTCATCGAGTGTAAACTCAAAATTGACGTAAATTTGAAGGTAAATAAATTGCTTTCGCTGTGTCGATTGGATGTATTGGATGTGTAAATTGGATTCGATATGAGGTTCCGCGGAAGCGGCGAATGCATTTCCTGTGTATCTTGTCGTCGGCGCTCGAGTCCTTGCACGTGTAGCGACGTAATTATATTCCCGGTGTCCTTCATACGAACTGACTCTTAACATAAATGTAAACGATTCAATATTCCCCGGTGGGAAATTAATTTAGATTCATGTAGGGTAATTGATTCAGTTGCATACAGGGATATAAGATGTCGTTTTTTGTACCTTAATATACTTCTTCTTGTCATCATTGTTTCAATAATTATTTTAATGTACGACAAATATATAGACGGGCTTGCAGACCTTCTGCTCTTTCCATTATTCAATATTTGGACCACAGCGTCGCCTATCACGATCAGGGATAGGGTCACTATGCTGAATAAAAATCTATAAAACTTTCTTGAAATCGTTTGATCGGTTTTATATCTATTACGTAATTAAATATTTACGATTCAGAGAGCTCGCGTTGATACCACCCCGGCTGGGCGTGGACTGCCACAAAGGAGGAGGGGAACCTGGGTACAGGTGTCAGGGTCATGCGGCCGCGTTACAGACACGCCGTTTTTGCGAGCGTCTAAGGCTTAACAACAATACGTGTTGTCTTTCCCGTGCGTACACGCAGGGGATCGCATGTTTTGATTCTGTTTTGAAACTAAAAATGGTAAAATAAATTAATGTTAATGAAAATATAAACCATACTATAAAGTAGAATATAATCTTTAAGCGGGAAGATTTGTTCTATACCGATATATTGCAAAAAAACTTGAGGTACGTTTTACGATAATTTTATTATAATCTGATGTTTATAAATACACAGGTACAATTTGATGTCTCGCAACACATAATTTAGCACAATAATATGTATTTTGGTACAGATAAACATCTTCGAATTGAAGCTCATTTTTCGCATTTGGTTCGGTTTGTTAAGAAAGCGCGTGTTTTATTATTTTTAATGTATATTTTTTATGTATAAAGACTATAACTTTGCAATATTTTCTTTACAATTCGCGCGATAAGCTTATTGATAACAAATGTCAGACATGTATCTGCCGGGGCACCTAGCCTTTAATATAGGGAGAATTTAATGGGCCAGTTGACAACAATGGACATAGTTTATGAACGACGTTATTGCTAATGAAGTTTAGTTATTCTATTATGCGATACATTAAGTGCAACAAACTCGCTCTCTGGCTCTCAACATTTCCGTCCAACATATTAACTAGACATAAATGCTTTTAAATTTGTTGCACCGGAATAACTAACCAAGTTATAAATAAGTGGCGTGTATTGATCAAATCTATACCTGTATAAACGCATCACTCGTCACTACATCTTTAAAATTAATCTTCGCCTGTTAACTTGAATCGTGTCATGCGTATTTATAGAACATCGTAGATACCTATTAGGGTCGGAATATACGGTCATGCGCAGTTCAAGGAAAATGTGAAAGAAGTCGCGAATGCCAGTTAATTGTATGTTATAACGGATTACAAAAAATAAGGTCCGAATCAGTGATCGACTTTTTCAGTTTTCATGGTGGTAGAGCTTTTCTAATGCTCACTTGGCTAGATACCACCTTCAAGTTGTATATCTACCGCCAAATATCAATGGGTGTAATAAATTTATTATATATATTATTGTTCTGTTATAACTTAAATTATATTAGACACTAATTTGTTATGTTTTTATGATATATTCATATTTGCTTGTTTGTTTGCCACTGCTCGAGGCGCTTCATTAATACCTACTTGTAATTCAACGTATTGCTTTTGTTTATCGTCTTAAATTAGACTCGAATGATGTTTTTATTGTCTCGAAATTGGTTAATGAATAGTATAATCCACCTTCCAGGCTCACTTGGGCGTCTAGACAGTCTCTCTTCAATTCATACACCTTCGTTTACTTTTATTCAAAGAGTAAACCTACGCGTAACCAATTTAATATTGATGGAAATATGATAAAATAACGGTACCTTGCTTTATGTTAAATACAGTATAATCTGAAAGGAGAGTCGAGCATCGATAGATTATAGTATTTTATTTTACAATAAAGACTCGAAGAATATTCCCGATTTGCCGGATAGTAAATCATGTCAAACGGGGTTGATATCAAAAGACTATTACTGAATGGATCAATATGTGAACGATGTACTTTTTTAAACATATTCTTAAAAGGGGATATGACCCGATCTAATTTGATGCCGTTTCTTCTCGATGATTCTGTTGATTTTCGAACCGATGGTAGTTTCACGTTCATAAGCATTCAATGTTTTTAATTATTTATTCCAATAATAATTCAAACAATATGTTCAGTCATTTAAAATTACGGCGGAATAAAGAAGCACACAAGACCTGAAAATATTATATTCCTTTTTTTGGGAAATCGGGTTCAAACGACCGCACCGGACTGACCAAACAAGGTTGCGCGGATAGCTTGCACTATGTATTAGATGTACAATCTATTCGTCTCTTATACTTTCTCTCTGTGTTATATCTGTCTTCTTTCTCATGTAACGCAAAGTTCTTAAATTTAACACGGTTTGGAACTTTACTCTTAAGAGTTATTCACTTCAATTTGAAGTCTTACATCAAAAATGTAAGCAACAGCGTTATTTTTATGTACATTATAGGTTTAGCATTATGGCTACAATCTCACCTGTGGCTCAAGATCTTGGACACGATAAGCCTAGTGAAGGGACTAGCCTTAAATGTAACTGCCGGAACACACCTGTAGGTGTTTAGCGGCAAATTTTTCAACTTAAAGATGGCAGCTGGCCATTCCCGCCAGAGACTAGGAGAAGTGTGAAAGCTGTCCCTGGTTTCTGACAATACGGGAGTTTGAAGTATCGCAGCGGTGCGTTTTAGTGAGTAATGTTGGGTGATTAGCATTTAATGAGTCACCACATGCCTCTCGCCTTGGCCTGAGCTCGGGTAAAGCGTTTGAGTTTGCGCGTTGCGGTGAGGAAGTCCATAAAGGGTAGGATTATAAACATGACGTTAATAAAACAGGATGGTAGCTAGCCAGTCGGGCATTAGAATAAACCCTACCACCTTAAAATAGTTCCATGGTCCAATAACGTGGACTTCGTACATATTACCAATTAAAGCATCATTGCTTCGACTTTGTTTCAAAATTACATTATTAACTCCTTTATAGTAACCCTCCCGTTACTGTTAGTTGGCTTCCAATTCATTTTATTTAGCCATATTCGAAGCGAGTTTAAACAACTTCAGTTCTATCAACACAATATTGTACGATTTGTTTGTTCTAAAGTATTAATTTCAGTGTATACTTGTGGTTATTTGCCTTTGGCTTTTTAAGGGCAAAATTTACTAGGAAATATTACGTTCTACGTAATTCGTTGTAGCGTGTTACCACCCCCAACGGGGCGTGCCTCCCTACTTTGTGCTTTTGTTCGACCTTAGAATGAGCTGATGCACTGCTAATGTCATGCTCCCCGGAACGATACTTATTAAAGCGGTATTATTCTTTCAGGTTTTAAAGGGAAACTAGTTAATAAAATTTCAAGAACGTTTTAGAAAATTTTGTTACATGACTGAGAAAATAGATATAACGTGTACTTTTGAGATGATATTTTTCTCTCCTGTCTCTTGGGATTTAAATATCAGGTCTGACTGATTTCTTGGGAACCAGGATTTAGAGTATAAAAGTTTTCGTATACCGATGCCACGAGATCTACAATTTTTATTTTATATTTTATATTATTCTGCATTCTGATTAATTAATAGAAAATCAGATAATTTAGTGATGGTATTTTTAAGCTTTTTAAGTAACGTATATATTTTAATGCTTACAAATTTCATAAAACACGATAGAATTGTCAAGAAATGATAGTTTAGCGAGCTTACTTAAAAAACCCATGTGGAAAGATGTAAGCCATACATAGCTAGAAGAGAGTAACGTATAAAAGTAAACGGACGTATATAAATTAGGTGATGATTGAAGTGTTGCTTTTAATAAAATTAAATGCAATAATTATCTGAAGGTAAGCAAAATATAATTGAAAAACAATGCTCACCATCAAGTTATAGGCCGTTTGCGATTATCACTGTCATGCCGGTCTGCAGGCCTCTTGGTAGCTGTAGCAAATATAGTAATTTATTCCCAAAAAGCCAAAGAGAATCTCGATTACTCTGGAAGGCCATACGTCTAATAGTGCCACCATAGTTGGCTATCTTAGTATACGGTGATCGTGATTCGGTCTGACAGAATCATCATCTATAAAATGTGTGTATAGTCAGTTAACCAGTAATAAAGGCAAGAAGAATAAAATAAAAAGGTGTAGCGTAACGTTCTCAGTAAGACAGCTTATTTACAGAAACGACCAACAATGCTACGTAAACATGGATCGAATACAGTGTAACGCTTACTGAACCAATAATAGTGGCACATAATTGTACTTATCTCCTCCCACATACATTCCTGGTAGAATAGTTCAGGATTATTAAACAGACGTTAACAAAGCGAAAACCAGGTTTACATCCACAACACCATTATTTAGAAATATTATAAGGTACGATTATATATACGTTTACGTTCTGTTTTTGATCGGGTTTGAAAGTTTTATAACCTTATTTTTTGTGTTGTTTTGTTGCCTAGTGTATATCAATTATATTATCACTATTATAACCCCTTTAAAGTTTTCACATAGGCGTATTAGAACTATCACCGTGATATTCGATGCTGTGCTATGCGATCCATATGTCAAACATCTTGTGGAGAGATTGCTTCCGTTGTCTTCTGATGTGCGATCTTCCCTGGACTACTTTTTATCGGCCATTCGTTTTACGTGATGTCTATCTTAAAGTCAGACTTTTTTAATGTTGGGAAATTCAAAAATATTTTCACAAATTGGGCTGTTTATTCTTATTAGATGAGTTTCGGAATTCTCAGAGTTCCATCGATTACCTTTGGCTAGACAGCAGTAATTGCTTGCGTATTCATCCGGAGCTTCAGTTATTGTAGTGCGTGGTCTCGCCGAGATCAAAGGTCGCATCGCTTCGCATCAAGGGACGTGAGTTCGAATCCAAGCACCTACAATGAGCTTGAGCTTTCGGTGAAAGAAAACATCGTGAGGAAACCATAGCATGGAGTAGGGCTTTTTCTAATGCCCATCTGGGTAGCTACCACCCTCAAGTTGTAAACCTGTCGCCAAATACCAATAGGTGTGTTCCGGCAGCTGCACATGAGAGCCACTTTCTCCACAGGTTTGGCGTGTCTACCAACTTGGGCCGTATCGTCACTTAAGGTCAGGTGAGATTATGGCCATAACGCTAAAACCTTAAGTATAAAAAAAGAGTTTTTATATAGTTATTGTTTTAGCGTTATGGCCATAATCTTACCTCATGATAGACACGCTAAACCTGTGGTAGAACTGGCTTTCAAGCGCAAGTAAATGGTTTGTCTCAGATATACATGTACAATTTTTCAATTCCATATTCTTCGATATTAACAGAAATTTATGCTTCTTAGGCATAGGAGATAAGCTTTCTTGTTTCATATTCATCTTAACATTAAATCATATGGAGGTTGTATTGAGGCCATTGATTATATTACTATTCTATCTTGGCAATCCAATAGTGATTGCTTGCGAAAGTAAGTTTTAGCGTAAATAGTTAAATAAATCCGAAAACGGATCAAGTTCGGATTATGTACTGTGTATTTATAGAATAAATGGTGGTCGCTTAAGGTGGTAAACATACGTTTTAGCGTAATTTATAAAACATACCAGTACAGCACTAGCAGCAACGATGTTGTAGTTTGTACTGGTTTATTATAGTTGTCGACTTATTTGTTTCACGTTTCAACGTATGAAATTACAAGTAACTTATTTATTACATTTTGCAAGGTTTACTGTACGAAGTTCAAACTTTTGTAACTACAGGTGCATCTCTGTATGAGCTCTCGTCTTGTTTTACTAGGGAGTTAATTATGACAGTTGACCCACTTTATGCTATGCACAAGTTTCCTTGTAAACGGGTTACAGATTTGAAACTAGGAAAGTTGGTCGCGTCCTTCATGTTTGCTTAGTCATATACGAGATTAATTTGCATGTCGAAGTTTGGATTCTGTAGGAATCAACTGGTTTGTACAACTAAAACAGTGCCTACTTGTTAAGGCGTCCTCTTTCGAGTACTGTTTGTCATTGTAGTGACGTTGATTGATCTCCAATATGAGTAGTGTTTGATTGCAATTCAATGTTTTGTTTTGTGCTGTCGCCTTCTACCTCTGTAGTTTACCTTCAGGGGTTTAGTCCTAATCTTTACTGCACCAGAGCAAACCTATACGTTAAACCGTTGTGAAAGATTTTCAATCAGTATTTAATGGTCAATATAGAAGCCATGATGAAGCGATGATGGCTTAGTTGGCAGTGTGTACGGACGCCGCCGCGTCAATGGACGTGAGTTTGAATCCACCTGTAGTCTGAAGTTTCGGTGAGGAAGAATATCGTAATGAAACCGTTACAAGGTGTTAGAACTTTTACTAATGCCCGTCTGGTTAGCTTCCACCCTTAAGTTGAAAATCTGCCCCTAAATACCTATAATTGTATTTCGGCAGTTGGACTTGAGAGCTGGTCTCTCTACTAAGTGGTAAAGTGCCTACTATCTTGAGCCACATCATCACGTCACATTAGTCTCTGTTTATCTATATCTATATCTATAATTTATATAATCTAGGGTAGTAGTTAAGTGTTTGATATGAAACGTCTATTGGAACGCCTTCACAGAAAAATTAACGCGCCTGTCATGACGGTAAACTTCTGTTTTCAATCTGTATCTTTTTAGATGCCCGCTTACCGTGCCGGTAAACAGAAAGTCACAGTCTTATGCTGTCATACCCCTTCTACGCCACCGCTCTCGACTCCCTTCTGTGTATGCAGGCATATACTATACAGACTTAATTTCTACTTTATGTGAGCTGCATATCATTATTACTATACTCCATGTTTTTATATTTTTATAATAATTATAAATGGGGTGTATTTAATAGCACGTTTTAATATTATCACTTTAATAACCATGAACCAAGTTTACAAAAAATATACATATCTTGGTGTTTGTTATCAGAAGTCCCACCTTTTTTTTTGCGGGGAAATTCATTTAGGCACCCCCTACGTGATAGCTGGGTATGTGGGACTCACTAAAACCCCGCGTTTTCAAATCGCTTATGGGGCCGCGGAAAACAGTTCTGTGTTCATATTGCATCTACTTTCCGGCAGGCGCTCGTCCTTCGGAAGGGGCTCGTGCTGGGTAACTTTTTAGGGAGGTTTCTTCCTCACGGGCCGGGCGGTCAAACCAAACCCCTAGGTCCCATCGAAGTCGCGAGACGCGTTACTCACACTCAGCAACAATCCGATGGGGTTACAAGATTAACGGAGGGGGCAAGGCAGTATGCCTCGCCCGCTTTCACTACGGTAGTGTAAGTACACGTCAGACCCGCCAGTGTGCGTCCGTGTTACTCCGTGGGGAGGAATGCCGGTCGACACCGCCTTGTCAGGGTATCAGCTGCCGGCCATCTTGGCCGGATGTTGCCCGGGGTGCACCACTTGGAGGTTCCCCGACTACGCACCCCATCACAAGTCCAACCTAACCTAACCAAGCACCTCGCTATCTGTGTCCACCTCACCCACATATCATACACTTTTGGAACACAATGGTCCGCCTACGGGTTTATTTTTTAATTTAATAAAATTTACTTTTTTCGATAGCTGATAACTGAAATTATAACACTTTATATCATCTCCCTTTAGTACATAATGATATGATAAAAATAACATCTCGAGAACATGGTTCTTAGATCAGCGTTATGAATTTTGTAACAACATATGTCAAGCATCTTTCAAATTACAATCTAATGGGTGCGTTACAAGACATTAAATATTTGCGAGCTTGTTTTTATTTTTCCATTGGGTAACTATATACTGATAAGAATATCCTTTTGTAACAGGCGTATATGAAATAATAAACACGAGTTGACTTTTAAAAGAAAATGATTTATTAATACCGGCTATACTTAGAATGACAGTCGCTTCTTATGGTCCTTTCGCAAATCAAGTTTTTCTATGTGACATTTGCTGGCTTTCTTCATGGTGATTAATTAAGGCTAGCCTTCTACACTTTCTGGTTCGTTTCGCTCTTTCATTTACATCATCTTCCGGAATCTTTGTATACTCCTTTATATTCTTTAGCTCTGCATTCTTCCAATTTGTTTTGAGCATGTGTTTCTATTGGAATAAGGGTGGTGTATAATTTTATATATAAATTTCTTGTTAGGGGCCGTTCAAGTATTACGTAAACAACGGGGGATTGTGGCTCTTGTAAAACGTTACAATGCGTTACAAGGGCGGGATGTTGTTTTCGAACACGTTACGTAACATTGTTTTTTTGTTATTTAAATAAAAAAGACAAGGCAATTAAAATTGGCTATGTTCGCAACTCTTTTCGTTCATATTTTACGGAGAATCCCTCGCCTATTTCTAATCGCATTGTCAAGGTTTAAGATAAACAAGTTATTTTATTTTATGAGATTATTAGTCAAAAAAGGTAAAACATAATTGTGAATTTTAGGTAAAAATTCTCATTTGGGTGTTACGTAACGTTTGAGGAGGACTAGGAGGGGGGGGGGGAGGTTACAGAAAAATGTTACGGTTACGTAATACTTGAATAGCCCCATACTAATTTACTGAATTAGTTTAAAATATTATGTATATAAAATTTGTTTAAGTATCCTTATGTTATTATTTATAAGCTCGGTGGTCTAACATTGACTTGTTTGTAACTTTGTAACTTATAACTTTTAATCTTTTATTGTTGTAAATTCTTTTATTATATACATATAAATTTATATATTTTCATATACATTTAGTATAAAGTTGACATATATAATATACATGTCTTACGCTTGTAATTATGAAATGTAAAGCGCTTGTAAGCCACACGTAGCTTACAAGTATACTTGTAAACTCAAATACGTTACAAAACTTCGCCACAGTTCAATCTTTATTGCATCTGACTGAAAAATGGTTAAAACTGTAACAGAGTTGAGTACTCTTACCGAGCTGGGAGTAACGAAACTTAATAAATTCAATTTTTTCCCATTCGCAACTGTGTATTGCACCGAAAGTGGCTTTATTTTGCACATTCATTTATATTGCCTTAAAAGAATAGTACAGTTTTCAACAACATTAACATGAGTGTCTCACACTTGCGTTTTTAATACCATCCTGTTACATACAAAAGGAACATTTACATGACAATAGAATTAAAAAGAATCTAGCTATTTTTAAATGTTTTTATTTCTTCGCTTTCTTGTATGTCTGTCCGGGTGGAATTTTGTAATTGATTTTAAATTAACATCCCGATGAGTTAGATACTTTAAATTTCGACCCTAGCTCAGAAGTGAATGATAAGGTATGGAAATGTGAAAAAATTGTTTTGATTGTTTTTTCGATAAACAATCTATAATCGATTTATAACTAACTTCTTCATAAGCTGTTTATTTGAATACAGCTTAAATCGTAACTGACAGATGAACAGAATACATCAAAATTTCATTCGTATAACACTAAAAAGCAGAAAATAATAATAACACATTTTTTTAATGCACAAGCTTTTAGTAACGGACTAAAAAGTAGAAAATAAAAGATTGGAAATGGAAAACATAGGGCACAAGCAGTATATATTTATAAACATGCGCCCCATGTTTTTCGTTTCCAACGTTTTATTTTCAATTTTTTAGTCCGTGATAAAAGTATTGTATATTAAAAATAACTGTTTTATTATTATTCTTCTAAACTTATAGGCGGCGATTCTATTTGCAAGAGAATTGTTGTCGCGGACATAGCTACTATGATATAAAGTTTTGGGACTTCATTTTCTTTGGCTCTTTTTAAGTAGTCACACTTCTAGCTTGTTTGTGATGCTGTAATGCCCCATTATTTTCAAGTTTCGAGGTAGATATTAACTTTACTTGTGATTATTTTTGCTGGTGTTATGTGTCGTGAGTCGCGAGGTCATAGTTTAGTCAGTAATACATTCATTAGTCGCAATTTGTTTGTTATTTACCATCAAAGTTATTTTCACAAGTCAAAGTGCAAGCCGAGGATTTTCCACTTTTTCATGTTTTTCAAAGGATACCTACGTGAGTGTGTGTTTTGTAAGGTTACACAGAAAAGAACCAAGAGTGTTCTTATAAACTTCGAATGTTCCCTTTGTAGAAGTTCTACGCGTGGATGCTAATTGATTTATTTTTGTATTCATGATCGCAATTTGTATTTCCGTATTGGAATGATAATGGCATTGTATGTTGAGAGGGTATTAGTGGTGTTTTTAATATATAAAAGGGTTAAAAAAAATGTGATAATATTATATTGAGTTCGTTCGCGTGTAACTAAAGAATCCTAACTAATATTATAAATGCGAAAGTGAGTTTGTTTGTTTGTTACGCTTTCACGTCTAAACGGCGGAATTGATTATCATGAATTTTAGTATAGTATGGTCAAAATCTACTTTTTCTCGCGAAAAACTTGTTGGATGTGGCGTGTAGAGAGGGTTAACTTTATATGAAAGTTTTTATTGGGTCATACGATTTGTCTGACAAAATTAATATTAAAGATTTCATGTTTAAAGAACGAACATAGTAAGGTAAAGATATGACTCAGCGAACTCCTTTTTTCGTACCGTAAAGCTACTGGAACCTGGTATGATGATGCTTCTATAAAAAATTTAAAAAGTAACTAGGTTGAACGGTTCTTCAGTAAATTGTGATATTGCCATACACAGTCACAACCGGTCGATGATCTTAGTTACTTCTCTACTATTGAAAATACGGAAGGGCCGGGAAAGTGTGAAAGAGTATTTATTCCTTATACAGTGGAATCTCTTTAACTCGAACCATGTAAGTCGTAATTCTCAGTAAATAGAAAAACAATGCCATTCTTTTAGGCTTAACGTTTAAATACGCGATATCTCGAATTATTTAGACTTTGTAACTTGAACAAAATGTTTCCTTGCAAGGTATTCATAGTAGATACTTATACTCCATAACTCGAATCTATAAAGCAGACTTCGTTAGTTGTAGTTAGAAAAGTATAATGACGTCACTGTATAATACAACTTGAAAAATACAGTTAGATATCACACCTTTCTTAAGTCAATTTTTTATTCTCCAACTTCTAGTTAAGTCGAAAATTAATAACTCGGACATTCGTGTTATAGAGATTTCACTGTAATTCTGAAGTTCTCCCTTGTAAAGCTGTTTTATAATCATATTCGACATTTAATATTACGTCTATAGAGACACTCATGAAACTTGGAGGGGATTGAGTACGTTATGAATGAATACGCGACCTCGTGGAATAGTCAACGATATCGATTAACTCTTATATTAGAGGAAACATAGTAAGGTAGGTCAGTTGGGTTATCCGGAACAATGTTGGGTCGGGGGAAGGTCGGGGTCGATTGGTTCGCGATTGACTTTGACAACTACGTACATACATCTGTTAGTTATTATTATATATTGTTACGAACGTTATATGCGGTTTATTAATGGATTAATTATTGTTTTGATATCTATTTCTTATTAATAATTTAATATTTTTTTTAAACAATCGTGAATAGTACTTTTGATATGTGTCCTTGCTTTAGGAATTATGGTAAAGTGCTCGTCATGTCATGTTGTGTTGCATTCTAGTGTCAAAGGGGGAATATCCACCAACTGAGCGATTTGCTAGGATCTGTACACACGGTATAAGTGTGTCATAGTCTATTTTTTTAAGTTATTTGCGCTTAGGTGTCAGTTATTGTTTATCTAATTGCGAAGAGGCTAATAGGATGGATACGGGTACTACGGGTATGGATTTACCGGGGGTGTTCATGAGAGGCGGAAGAGCTTCTTCGCAATATCTTTACTGTGCAATAAAAAACAGATAACAACATTTAAGCACCAATATGTACTTCTTTACAGTACTTATTTAGTTTGCAAAATATACGTCTGTAGACATATATTTACTGAAGCAGGGAAGATACAAAAGATTTTAAGTAAAGCATAAAAGGAAATAAAAACGAATCATTCTTGATAAAAAAGTTTCTAAACAGATAAGTAGATCATTAGTAATTAATACTATGGATTGGCACATGTATATGGTACTTTCTACTCATAAAATAAAAAGATCCATAAATCCCCGAGCATATATCTTTTAGCAAGTTGTTTTGAAAGATCCTCGAGGTCATCAAGTAAAATTTATTTTTGTATAAAAAGTATTTAAGTAAAGGTTATATGGAAGAAATCTACGTCATATAATCGTTTATTTGAATTTCTCCGGTGCAATAATGTAATTTATCAGAATTATCAAAAGATTCACAAGGTAATATAACTGAAGACTCGAGACGATAGATTGCTGGGAAAAAATGTGTAAAATGAAGACAATAATACATCTCAAGGAAAAAAAGCCGAAAGTGCGGCTAGAAATCCGTGTCGATTGTTTCATGAAGGCACTGCTGCCTTCAGAAAAAAATGAACATCGTCATGTCTTAATAGATAAAATGTCATAACATTTTCATTTGGAATTTTCCAGTCGCCTGATTCTCTCCTAAGAATTATCACTTCAGTGCATTTTCCACTAAGCTGAATACTAATGTATTTCCGAAGAAATTTAACTAAGTGTATTTAAATGAAGAGGTTGTTTATACTGACTAGGGTTATTGTAATTTTATATTTATGATGGGAAAATATCGTTACAATGACGTGATGTCATCAAAGATTGGTACAGAACTTAGCTTAGAGTTTGACGCTAAACTCACCAATAATTGTTTGGTTATTAGGTTATCGACTTGACGGTTGTAAATTTATTTGTTTAATGTTTATTTTGGCCACGATATTACCTGATATCAAGTGACGATGTAAGTCGGGAGATTGGATACGCTAAGTCTAGTAGAACTGCCGCTACACACCTACAGATCTTTGATGACAGGTTTTCAACATGATGCCACTTCGAACACGGGAATATGAAGTGTCGCTTGTTGTGTGAAGAGAAGATAGTTTCCGGTGCTTATCATCCTATGAGTCTAGCCACCCGTCCCTCACACCTTGATAATCTATTTACGCGTTGCGATCAGGAAGTCCATAAATGGATTTTTAACACCACGTGAAGCGAAGATAGCTTAGTGATAGCGTGTATGGACTCCGCGTCAAGGGACGTGAGTTCGAATCCACCTATAATGAGCTTGAGCGATCAGTGAAGGAAAACGTGGTGAGGAAACCATAGCATGGTGGTAGGGCTTTTTCTAAAGCGAGCTTGGCTGGATACTATCCCCAAGTTGAAATTTTTTGTTGTCAATGAATATTTGCCACTTTGACGTAGAATATCTTTCAATATAAGTTCCTCTGGTAATACATGATTATAACTTTTAAATTCTACTACAATAATGAAGTAAACAGTACACTCTACGCACCCACTGTCCCACGTCGGTCTAAGTAGATATATACTGAGGGAGGCTGCATGCGTACGTAGGTACCTTATAGTCGCCGGATTTGTCGCAATACCTAAATAAAAATAAATTTTATTTAGTAGCATTGCTTTATAAATCTCTCATGTAATGTTTTCGACTTTAATGTTTTTGGTCTTCTCTTCAAATAAAATCGTATTAGAACATTTTCGGATATAGACCTCTTTAAAGTTTTGTCCTATGTATCCAAACCCTTTAGGACTATAAGCATTTTCTTCACAATTCCTTGTTAAATTTAGCGGTAACGTCGTCCTTTAGTACTATTATATTAAAATGTGATATTTACTCAAGACCTCGATTGCTTGTTATTTTGTAGCGATGATATAGACGTACATTTTTTATGCTTTTCTAGGTTATGGTAGCTATTTCACCTGATGTTACGTGACGATGTGGCCCAAGGTGGTGAACACGATAAGTCTAGTAGTGGGACTGGCTCTCAAATGCAACTGCCGGAATACGCCTATAGATATTTGGCGACAGATTTTCAACTTGAGGATGGTAGCTGACAGGTGGACATTAGATAAAGCCCTACCATAATTCTAAAGTTTCCTTACGATGCTTTCCGTCACCAAAAGCTCAGGTTATTTGCAGGTGTTTCATCAAATTCACGTCCATTGGGGCGGTGTCCGTATAAACTATTAACTGAGCCACCATCGCTTCATACAATTTACGTACGTCAATTTTAACTTTGCAATGTATGTTTATTTCAATTCTTTGTCTTTTCTATATGCACTGTAATGTTATTCATATTTTAACGGGAAAACTTTCATGACCTGTCGAATGCAGCGGCGCGAAGTTTTGTAAATTGGAGCAGCAGAAAAAGCGCTTCGTGATTTCGTTACATAAATTACTAAATCTCATATTAAAATGTAAACTTATGTCTTAGATATTTTACAGCATATTTATAGCCAGAAAACTATAAATTGATATTTGTGGCAATGTCTGTCGTCAAATACATTTTTAGATCATTATGAAGAAGAGTTAAACTCTGTGCAGTTTGCACAGTGGATCTTCAGCTATTGGCTTTTGTGCAACGTTTCATTTTGGGAATAACAACACTATATTAGTCTTTAAACATGCAAGAATGCTCTGCTGTCGTGTATTTTGGGTATAGCAATTATTTGCCTTATTTGCCAATAAATTACCATTTATTATTTGCCTCAGTTACAAATGTGGTCTTTTTGATTTAGATGATAGCTAAAGTGTTCATTAAAATTAATTAGAAAAATATATCTAGTAATGATATAGTCAAGTTATTGACAATAGAAAAAGTTAAGACTTTTGCTACGCTAGTTACCAAAAAGTTTTTTTTATTTTCTTCTTAAATGTATGGTAACTTTGTTTTTTTTTTCTGTTAATTAAAAAAATCTTTTAACATTTTAACCTATAGCTAGTTGACTAATTCATAAATGCACAGGCAAAACCACTGAAGCTAGAAACGGAAAATTTAGACCCTGGTTCCCTTTTTGTAAAGTAGAGGTCCACTAAGAAGCGATCTTTCCAAGTTTAACCCCTAAGAAGATAAACGGAGGTGGTAAAGTTTGTTTGCGCGAGCAAAAGTCCTCATCTATTGACTTAAAATTTAGCATAAATACTCCTTAATAAAAATTGAGAAGCTCATGTTTAAGCGTTTTAAATTTACATCCGATACGTGTGTAAAATAGGAATTTTGATTTTTCATTGATACTTTTTGATTGGAGTAATAGTGAGAATGACTCGAGAGTGTGTGGGGTTAAAAATAAGTAGAACAAAAACAGAACATTTGTTTTGTGACTTTGGTGGCCCATCGAGTTTTTCTCATATAGGCATAAACGGCGTACCTCTACCAGTATGATCCGATATTCGGTACCTTGCCTTATTAATACAAGTATGAAAGTGAATGGATGTAATAGAAAATATGGATGGATTGTATGAGAAATGATATGTAAGAGTAAATACTGAGATGACGGCTGATAGAGTTGAGTGGAAGAATAAAACATGTTGTGCCGATCCTACCTCGGTGGGATAAGGGCTAAGAAGAAGAAGATTGATACTTTTACAAAAATATCTCCAAAAATATCGTAAAAACTGACTTGAAATTCACCATCAATATTCTCGCGAACGAAGTCGCGGGACACTAGTTAGTCGCATACGTAATACACCAAGGATTTGTAGATAGATAAGTGGTTAACGAAAAATCATGAAATATTCTTTTTGTTTGATTATTCTTAGGATGTTAGTAACCTTTTCGTGTCGTGTACGCTGGATCTTGAAGCGATGATGGTTTAGTTGGAAGTGGCTGCGAACACTGCGTCAATGGATACAAGTTCGAAACCCTGCAATTAGCATTAGCTTTCGGTTAAGGAAAACATCGTGATGAAACCGTAACATGGTGTTCGGGCTCTTTCTAATGCCTGTCTGGTTAGCTATCATCCTGAAGTGGAAAATCAGCCGCCAAATACCAATATGTATATTCCAGTAGTTGCATTTGAGATCCAGTCTCTCTACTAAACTTAGCGTGTCCATCATCTTACACACATCCTCCACATCTTCACTTAACATCAGGTGAGATTGTGGTCATACCTATAAACTATAAAAATATCTAGATTTTGCCACCAATAAAGGAACTCATATAACAATTTCTGTATTCTTAAGAAAGCGGTTTCAAATTGGAAATACATTATATTAAGAAAAACGTTCTTTTCAGCTGTAGCGTACCGCGTCATGAAGGACATAAACAACGCGAAGGAGTGTTTCAAAAAAGCGAGTGAATATTATAAGCTATCAAACTCCTTGTTCTACGCGGCGAAGTCTTTGGAAAACGCTATGATCGTTTCGAAAGACAGATGCTCTCCTACCGAAGTGAGTAGCAGCATCATATGAAAAAATAAACGTAGATCTATATTAGTATTATGTAGCAGAAAATATTTGTTTGATTGAACGTACTAATCTTAGTAACTGTCAGACTGATTTAAAATTTTGTTTTTGTTTTTGATGGAGCTATTTTTGAGGACAGCTATAAAGGAGGCTATTTAATATCACGCTACCAATAACAGGAGAAAAGCTGCTTTGTATTAAGTTCCAAAAACGGGCAAAAATTATTAGATAATTTTGAGTACTACCCGAACGAAGTCGCGGACACAGCTTGTTCTTTTTTGTTAGTGAGAAGCAAACAGGCAGACGGCTCATCTGATGGTAAATGGTTACCGTCCCCTATGAACAGCTGCACTACCAGGGTGTTACAACCATGTTGCTGACCTTGGCCGAAATAGCTGGTTCTTGTTCACTGTGCCGGAACACAAAGGCTCATAGTGAAGCTTTATTTTGCGGGAGTATAAACTCGAGGATGGTCGTTCACCAGTCGGGCTATAATCCTACCACCAAGCTGTGACGGATCAATAATTACGTGGTCGGACCAAACCAAAGGTGGGACTAACAATCGCTAGAGCCTCGTCGGTTACTCGGCAAGGGAGCACCGCGTCCAGTTCAGGTTGGCTTGGGTAACTCAGATGGTATTAGATACTCCTAACACGTCTAAGTTTTTCATTACAATGACCAACTAACTTACTTAATCTTTAAAAATCATGGGATATCAGATATCTTTGGGATGGCAGATATCTTTCTTTATACTAGGTCATAGAGATGCTCGCCTGGTTAGCTACCACCTTAAAGTTGAAAGTCTGCCATGGGCGGTCAATTACCTATAGGTGTGTTCTGCAGTTGCACTTGAGAGCCAGTTCCTCCACTACGCTTAGCGTATCCACCATTTTGGGTCACATCGTCACTTAATCTCATGTGAGATTGTGGCCATAATACTAAATCTATAAACTATAAACAAAACAAAAATTGTGGGGTCGCTAATGTCCAAGAGTGAGCGAAAGCTTTTTTATAATATTCCCTGCACTGTTAAATATTATTTTACTTATTTCAAAAGCTACGCATGTTTTTAGCTGTACGACATGGCAACCGAGGCATCGAATCTGTATCAGCAGCACGGGTCCGTCGATAGTGCCGCCCTGGTCCTTGACCGTGCCGCCAAGTTTCTCGAGGGTACGGATGCTAAGTCTTCCTTACAGTTGTACGTGCATGCAGCCGAGATAACTTTGGTAAGTTGGCGGTCTTTGAAAAATTGCTACGAAAACTTAATGGTACATTCGTTATGACTTAATTCGCGATTTTCGTTTCGTTGACACCGTATAACGTATACTTTTGCATTATTGTAATTACATAGCTAATTCTCTGGCTTCTAGGAATACTCAATAAATATTATTGTGAAGACTGATAAGTCTTAGACTTTAATTGTTTTCTGGTACATTGTAATGTATATGCGTTTTTTAAATGATTACGAAAGAGCGCAGTTTTTTATATACGATCTGTTTGATGTATAGTAGTAATACGGTAAATAGATATACGTGTCTATATTTAACAGTCTCATTTCAGTCCACTGCCACAAACGCTGACTTATCCCCTAACTACTTTTATTTACACTCTGCAGTAAATACGCTATATTATTTGTATTTAATGTTCATACCGCATCAATTTGCCAAATCAATGTTTGTGCGGGTTGAGATCTCATACTGAAAACCACCGCTACGATGTATACCGTAGTTGTTGGATAGTTAATAGCATTTAATTTGTGTGTTATTTTTGTATTGTCTTATATTATTCAACAATAAATTTATTTTTCTTTGTTCTTCTTTCTTTCGATACTAATAATTGCTGGTGTAAATGCTCTTCATTTAGTTTTTTTCAGCGACAACGGTGTCCTGTAATACAATTGTTCATCTGAATGATAAACTCATTAAGTATGAAGGGTTGTCACGTGTCAATTACAGATGAATGTGATATATGTATATTAATTTGTTACAGATATTAGGGGTTTAATTACGTTAATTTATTATTCATGTAGTTGAATGGTTGGTATATACAGAGAAGTCCGATGCAGTCGTGTTTACAGAATTTGTCTGCGAAAAATATTTAAACTGTTTCAAATATTACAGAGGAACAAAAAATAAAGTCTATTCAATTGTAACGTCGATGGATGCATTTTTAACGTTAAGGTTAAAATAAGTTGTTATATTGTAAATAATATGCTATGAATCAGATGGGATTTATCGTCCGCAACATTTATACTCTGTGTAGTTTGCATTGATTTTGAGAAATATGCTAATAGACTAAATTTAATGTTATTTAAAATAAGGCGCTTCCATTAGTTATCTCCTCAAGAATATAGGACACGTTATATATATATTTTAACGGGATAGCTGTAAGATTATTTGTAAGTGTAATATATTACGAAAATCAATCAAATAGGTACTAATTGGTGTTTGATTACGATAATGTGCTAAATATTCGCACGGGTCAGATTATATTACACTACAGACTACGGACTACAAAAACGAAGGCGCCGGGTTACGTCGTTCTGGTTCAGACGACGGTGCGTAATCTTGAAGAAAGGTTCTAGGTCTATGATTACGCCGGATATTAGAAGGTAGTTGGATTCCCTTCGCTAACGAAGGACTTAGGCACGAGCGCTTCAACGGATACGGCAACGACTTACCTAGTGGTTCAATTTGTGCATAGCAATTCGAATACGAGTGGAAATGTTCGAAGCCCTACAATGTGAGGAAAAACATCGTGTTGCAACCATAGTTTTGTGGTGGGGCTTTTTCTAATGTTAGCTACCACTTGCATGTTGAAAATCTGCCTAAGTGTGTTTTGGTAGTTGCATTTAATAACTAGTGCCTCCACTAGGCTTAGTGTGTGCAACATTTTGCGCTACATCGTCACTTACAGTCAGGTGGAATTGTGTTCATAACGCTAAATCTATAAAGTATAAAAGCGTAAAACAACGTAAAACAAATTCTAGAAACCCGATTTTGAAGTACCATCGTAGATCGGGTGTGTACTGAACAGGGGCAGGTTTCCGTGCGATGCAACTGTATGCTGGTTAAACTCTGGTGCTTTCTGTTGCAATGGAACATTTGTCTAAAAGTAAAACCAAGAGAGTTTAGCCGAGTAAAACAAACACATACATAACTATAGTCGCGTTGAAGTAATTTGGTTTAGTTTTTGATTGGCTTTAATTTTTTATGATTTTTAATTCATAATAGTTCGTCATTTATAAACTTATTTGGAGACTTTTTTATTGGAAAGATAATAAATTAAACCTTCATTACGAAGGTATAGTAAGTTATTCTAAACATCGAATAGGAAGTTTATAGTGATTCAAATATTCGGTGGTTTATGACAATCGGGACTAGGTAGATGTCCCTGACTATGGTCAAAGTTCGGTACTAACTTGGACTGCAAAGGCACTACGAAATTTCTATTACTGCATTTCCTAAGAGTAGATTTTTGAAGTCTTTGAAAATATTATTTACTATTTGCTTAACCGATTTCACAATGGTAGCTTTTCCAGCCTTCGTGTTAATGGCACGATGATAAGGTTTTTCATCTTTTTTGACAATTGCCTTATTATCATTGACATAGAATTATTCACTACCCACATAAGATTTTAAAAATGATATTGATAAAGTTGTCATAATCTTGGAAACATATACATGTAGAAATTATGTTGGAATCCGGTAACTGACCGATAGTTATTAAAAATTTTTAATTACAAATCTAGAGTTGTACTCGTTAGGTTTCGTATTTCGTTCGCAACAAGCGAACGAAATACGAGGTGTAATTGGATGGAACATGACGGTGGCACTTTTCCAGAGTTTTCAATCGAAAGCGCGGGTTGTTTTTTGTTTTTTTTTTGTAGAACGGGAAAACTACTGCTTTGTACAGCCTTTGAAAAATAGGCAATCGAATAGGAATTGTCACTGACTTAATTCTGGCCAAACCAATGAGAATAATTGTGAATCGAATGCTAGATATACGCAGCCTGATGTCATCTGATAGCTCCGATTAGTATAATGGTAGCTTTCTTTGACGTGTCTGATTATAAAGGTCGCGATCCATGTGAACATTAAAAAAAAAATACTTTCTAAGTTCGACCACAATCTAACGTGATGTTAAGTAACTATGTGACTTAAGATCTGGCTCTCAAGTTCAACACAACAACACAACTACAACAAGTCGGAAACATTTAGAAAAATGTTCTTCCTGGCATACAGTTAGCGTTCATTTATAAGGCACATTAACCACCCTGATTTCGGGATATTTTTTGGATAATTCTAGTGTATGTTAAATAATGATTTTACGTGCGCTGAGGTTTCTAATGCATTAGAATTTCTTGCTCCAACACAGTACAGGTACACAAGCACTCTATGCAGATAGAATTTCACGAATTCTATAGAATATTGAATCTCTTTTTTTCGAGTATAGCATAGTTTTGATAAATAATTTATATATAATATAACTGGTATACGTTTGAAGAGAAGTATTTATATCCTTGAAATTATAATTTTCACGTGTATAAGAACGAACACGCAAATATATGATATGTCTTATCGAAGTTAATTACTTTGATAAATTTTTTGAACGGGCTTCATTTTAACCGAGATTATATCCCACGTGTTTTTGTTACTTTTTGACAAATAAATGAGTCCTCAGCTGATAATTTAGAGATGTAATATGTAACGTAGTTACGTTTAACGGTAAAAATATATTACTTATATTAATTAAAAAAACGACACAAATACTATTGAATTTATTAATGCGATAATTCCTCTTGAACAACATCGTAAAGTTCAAATTAAATTGATTCCCAACTAAAATTGCTAAAGTTCGCTAAAATTGCATCGTCGGTGTTCGACGAAAGCACCTATTTTCCGATTAGTTACTTATAAACAAAACCATGCAAATTGTTAATTGAAATATTGTTTGTAGGGTGACACCAGCCAATCGTCTGGCGAGTATTTAGGCAAGGCCGCTAAGCTTCTGGTTCGGCTGAAAAGGTAAGTTTTCTTCTTTAAGAACGCCACTTTATATACTTTTTTATATTTACAGAAACAGATTAAAGATATATGAAGCGTAAGTAGTTGTTAAAAGAATAATCGGATTAATAATATTGTAATGATGATATATGAACTTCATAGCAAACCACGGATTCACCGTGCGGGTGCCGGGTACATCGTGAAACCTAATTAAGATTTGCGTCTCTGGTGTAGGTTGAAGGGGCCTCCATTCGACAATTGTCAACAGTGACATTCACCGCTCGTGTTTCTCTCTCCGCCCATTCCCGATAATGTTTTACAGCATAAATACCATAACGGTGTCAATAATGGAGATATATAAATCTTACGTTGCTTCGGTGATGTTCCAGCTACGTACGATGAATACGCCTCGAGTGCCCCGCTTAGACTGAACTCTAAGCCGCGCTCGCATCGCACTATATAATAATCGGTGTTATAAATTACCCTCCTTATGTATTTATTTAATATCTGTTTAGTATCTTATTCGGGGTCATCTCAATGCAGCGCTTATAAGTAACAGTTCTTCGATTATTACGACGCCAGGAACTTAACAATTAAAGTAACGGGAGAGAAACGAGTAATATAAAAATGTTGCCTTCTTATTTGTATGGTAGTAATTCATAAACCGTAAGATAATATATACCTACTGAGTTTATGATAGTTAATATTTTATGCAGTTTCTATATAGCAGTGACAAAAATAATTTGTTGACTTTTGTGCATATATACATAGATTTCATTCGATAGGGATATACAAATAACTAATGTACAGGTAGACTGGATTCACGCCTTGTATGTAAATTGCCAGTTATATATTTTAACGTATAGTAGAAAAAATAAAAACTTAATTAAGACGAGGTTTATAATTTGTTCTATATTCATAAAATAATAACATCGCCGATCGAGTGTTGCAGTGACGTATTGACTATATCTCTCGCTCCGTTGGTCGACTCGAGTTGAATTTACCCGAACGAGCGTTACATAGCCGAGCGTTATAGCTAAATCTTATTCAATACACATAAATTAAGGGCTCAATTCAAAGCAGTCTTGACGACTGCCGACAGAAGTGAATACTTTAAACTATAGACAAACAGTTGTTATCTATCGATATCCAAATTAATTGTTTGATCTTAAATTAAGATTTGTAAATGAAAACTGTTTACAGCGCAATAGGTTATAATAATGGGAACAGGAATAGTGTGTACGTTAACACGTCACGTGACCATGTCGATGACGACTTACATGAATTTACTCCCTATACAAACCGCGCTATAGAAGTTTTCACTTCAAAAAATTAACAGCGACATCGTTTGTACCGGTTTCTAGTTATGACGAGGCCGTGGATTATATCCAGCGCCAGATTCACTTCTACCATACCGTAAATTTTATGGTACCCGTGGGACGTCTCACTGTGATTTCCGTCCTCGTTCATCTTGCCCGCGGTGATGTCGTAGCCGCCTGGAAGGTCTTTAAGGTAAGACATTCGACGTGCATCTTAGCTTTTTTTATGTTAACCCAGCAAGGTGACGGCGCTGTACCTGATGTTAACCACAGTACAATCTAGAAACATTGCCGACCATCGAGGGAACGACAATCCATCGCCAGTCGCCCCTGTCATGCCGGCCTGAAACTATCAATTGTATTAGATTTATTTTTTATAGTGCGGAAATGCATTTACACATACCATTCCTGCCCGTGAGGGCTGGGTAGGTTACGTGGGACTCGCCCGCTACTAAATCCCCACCTACTGTCACCTTGCTGGGCAACGCGGCATCGAACTTGTAATCACCGTGTTGCATCGCCCTAGGGAATAGAAGTACCTGGGTGAACGAGCTTAGCTCGGTATTGTTATTTTTATTTTGTATATTTAAAAAAGTATGTTAAAATACGAATTACATATTAATTAAACATCCATATTTTACGATTTTACATACGTATGAATTTACCTTATAACACCTAATAGTCAAAACGTCAAAGTGAGTATGTTTGTTTGTTACACTTTCACGCCTAAAGCCTGAATGATTATGATGGGTTTTGGTATAGAGAAAGAGATGGGACCTTGCAGACGGTGTTAGACTAATGTATGTCGCGAAAAACTTATTGTAAGGAGAGGAGTAAACTATGTATGAAACTATTTTTTTGTCCCATCCGATTTAACCAAATCAATATTAAAGTGAGCGAAGTCGCTAGTAAAATCTAGTATTTAAATTAAAAAATAAACACTAATGCAATTAATACATTTATTGGAAACAATTTGCTTAAAAACTGCGTTTTTACGAAAAGTGTAACACTTTTAGTATAGGTGAATGCAAAAAGCAAGAATCTGTCTAAATACAACATTGAGACACATTATAAATTTTGTTTGGATGTTAGTTTGTAACGTTTTCACGCTTTAACAACTCGATCGATCGTCATGAAATTGTACATACACATTGTCAGGGCCGGGAGACAACGAAAAAGGAGAAAACATTGGTCGCAAAATGGCAAGAGCTAGTTCATTTATTATAAATATTAACATTTATGACTGAGGTTGTTATTGCGTTTATAACATTCGAATTGTATAAACGTACAATTTTGTTTAAAAAATCAGTATTGTAAAGGCGTAAATTAACAGTCTGCGTCTGCGGCTCCCTTTGCTTTTTTCGAAATAAGAATTTCTTACTGTGTTCATTAAATTTCGAGTGGATCGTGCGTGTAGTTTTGCAGAGCTGGCTGAATTGGAATGTCTTATTTTTGTTTCTTAATATCTATATATTGTATATAGGTAGTGGCGTAATATTTAAATAGCCTAAAGCCTTCCTCAATGATTGTTCTATGAAACACAAAAATAATATTTGAAATCTGACTAGTAGTTTCTAAGATTAGCGCGTTCATACAAACAAACATTTCCGCTTTATAATATACTAGCTTCTACCCGCGGCTTCGCTCGCATTAATATTGATTTTGTCAAACAAATCGGATGACGCAATTAAAAGTTTCATACAGAGTTCATCCCTCTATCTACTTCACCTCCAATAAAGATTTCGTAAAAAAAAGTAGCCTATTTCCATCTATCTCTGTACCAAAATTTACCATAATCGATTCAGTGGTTTACGCGTGAAAGCGTAAGAAAGAAACAAAAGCACTTTCGTATTTATAATGTAAACGAAGTGATTAATGTTCGATCAGTTGTTTCAGTTCTATCATAGACTTTGTTTAAAATTTACGCATAGTGTTTGTAAAGGTGGAGTAGAAAAAATTACATCTCAAAAGTTTTTTTTTATGTATAAAATTGATGCTCGTCAATTACTACTAAATAAAAAGAAAACTCAGTGCTGGATTTACCAATAGGCTGGAACTTAGGGCAGCAGATTTTAGAGGCGACAAACTTGGGGTATTTAGGTTTGATTTTTTAGAAACTGAAATGATTCGTACTTATAACGTATACCTGAATGTTGCTAGATAATATGTTTCACCACTTAGAATCTAAATCTTATATTAATTTTTTCTCTGCAATATACGTAGTGTTAATGTAGAGGTAGGTAGGGACGGCAAAATTTGAATAGCCTACGAGCGGCAAAAGTGTATATCCGTCACTAAGAAAACCGATGGGCAACCGGAGTTAAAAAGATAAGGAACTGTTTTGAATAAAATATTAGTAAATATACTGACTGCAGTTCACGAATCTAAAGGCACACTTCATACTTGTGTTGGTTCCCGCTAAAAAGCCGCGGGATGAAACACACGGACCTAGTTACCCCACCTGCCGGCGTAACGTTCACGTTTGAAGTTGAGGGAAACTTTCTACCTCATTATTGCGTAACTAGATGGTAGCGGTGTGCCCAATGTTTCTAATATTTACCAACACGAAGAACCCTGTAATGTTGCTTCCAATTGACACATTAGAAATGAGGACGTATACAGACAAATAGATGCATAATGTTAAATTCAGTGGCGGATTTCGATTGGCGCCATTTAAAACGGAATAGGTATCATTTCTTTATTTTGTAAGAAATGTAACATAGGCGCGATTTAATTCAGGCTATAGGCGGCATATTTGTAAATCCACTACTGATTATATTTATTCACCAGTTCAACACACAGCGGACATTCTTCTGTTCTTTACAGTATTCAACAATTAAATCTGTTGCGTGGCGTGATAGTACACAGACTGCTATAAAAATACCATATATATCTATTGTTACTGATGTTTTTTAATGGTTTTATATGTACATATATCAATTCTTATATAATAGTATTACGTATAAACGATATATTGTATTATTAACATCAGTGTAGACTCTTATTGGAAACAACAATAGGAAAGCCATCTCAGCAAATAAGGGAACAATATAGGCTCATCGTGGGTATATTTGTTTCGCATCAGTCAGGTTCCATGTACCCCTCTCGTAACGTGAAGCGAGATGGAGATTCAAGAATGGATTTGACTCAAGTAAAAAAAACGGGTATATTTCTAATCGAAGCCAACATAGAACACCTCGTGGTTTTGATACTTATTTGTTCTTTCTTTGCAAACGATCTCAAGGTAGAATCTTTCCGTGAAAGTGTAACTTCAATACGAATACCTAATTAACTCTTCGACTTTGTCTAAAATTCTGTGGGGTCGTTCAGGAGTGGGGTATCAACTGCGAGGCGTCCGAGTGGCAGTTGCTAGAGACGCTGCTGCAAGCATACGACGAACAGGACGTGGAAACTGTTCGCAAGACGCTACGTTCGCCTTTCATACGTGCTTTGGATGTGGAGTATGTCCGCTTAGCTGAGCAGCTTGCATTGTGCAAGGGCACCGAGATGGCTTTGGGGGTCGACACAAACGCTCGGGCAGGATCGTCCCACGGCCAGTCGGGCCCGATTCCTGTCACGGCCAGACCTACGTTCGAACAGGCGGACTCGTCCTCTGACAAGACGGACATGTCGCCCAGCTTACTAGGACCGGCGTTTGGACAGGCAGACTTGTCCCCTGCTAAGGCGGGCTTGTCTCCCAGCATACTAGGACCGGCATTCGGACAGGCGGACTCGTCACTCGCCAAGGCAGGCTTGTCCCCAGCCAAGGCAGGACCGTCGTTCGCTCCGGGGAAATCACCTGCGGTATGTCTATTAGTCAATTCTTTTACAACTTTTTATGTCGTATGTTTAAAAATCAAAATTTTTAAACATGCATCACGATTACAGTTGTCTTCAATAAAATAAAGTAAAACTTAGTTTACTGTTTTATGAGATGTACAAGATTCACTTTGTTACAGATTAGTAGAGAAATCGTTATCAAAGTTTAATTATATTTTTTTACTGTTATGGTTTACCATCATACCAGGACGTTTGATCCGTTAATGTTAACATTAAGCAATTTTAAGTTTGCCTATATACAAAATGGAATACTTGAAGTTTTTTATGTCAATCGAATCTTATAAACATTGTTTTAAAATTAAGTCACCGATTTTCAGAACACTTTAACTATGACTCTCACCAAATATCTATAAATACGTAAAGCAAAAGTCTGTACTCCTTTTTACGGAAATTGCGCGGACAGAGGAGTATAAAATTTCGCACACTTATAGCTTATATAGAGGAGTGCAGAATGCTAATATTTTCTTTAAATTGTGCATAAAAATACATTACATCAATAAAAAAACATTACACACACTACCATGTATTTGACACACACACGCTTATATACTCTTTCGTTTAATGTTAAAGTCTGTGGTCAAATTGAGAATAGATTAATATTGTTTGTCATTACTGAATGTCAAATATAACCCTATATATTAATACGAGTCTTTGGCGACAGAACCTTAATAATGTTCAAACTTATAATTTAAATTACTTGTGATCGAATTTCGACCACTACTTTTTATAATACCATATAGTTTTTGATTTCTGATTATTTAGTACAAGTAGAGACACGTGTATCTAAAAAAAAACATTATTTTTCTTGAATATAGTGTTGTTGCGTATATCCATGAACTTACTGACGATTGCTGGGAGTTAAATTATTTATTGACCTTTAAATTTGAATTCGGTTAAATAATATTTCATTAATCAAAATCTAAGGTCAAACATATGTACTGTAGCTTATCAGTGAAAGATTATCAACAAAATATTTTTTTTTATTTTTAATAATAATACGAAATAAGCAGATTTAACCCGAGTCACTTTGACTGGTGTACCCCAACACGCATGGTACTTTTATTAGTTAAGTTATGTCACTTGTCCCCACGATGTTGTGGTGCAAGATGATGGAAACGCTAAGCATAGTGTAGGCACTGGTTCTCAAGTGCAACTGACGTAACACATCTATAGGTATTTGGTGGCAGATTTTCAACTTGAGCGCTGTAACTAGCCAGAAGGGCATTAGAAATAGCCCTACCGCCATGCTATGGTTTCATCACGATGTTTTCTTTCCCCAAAAGCTGAAGCTCGTTACAGGGATACGAACTTTCATCACTTCCGGTACATAATCCTTACTCAGATAACAGGATATATACCGGATCTCGGAACGTGGCTAGTCCTTTTCATTTCATTATGATGGTCGGATGCAGTCGTGGAATACCGCCTGATAAGTATATGTATATAATTTCTTACATATGTGAATTAAAATATTTTGTACACTCAAGCACGAGGCGGCCCACTTGGATGCAGCGCCTTGCATGCTGAAGCCGAAAGAAACAATCAAGGAACCAGAGCTTGATGAAATCTTTGAAGACGAAATGGAATTGTGTTAGGCGTCAACATATACAGAGAGTATATGTTATTCTTTCCCGTGTATAACCTTTAGTCTCCTGCTTAGGTTTGTTATTTATAAATGTCGTATAACATGTATCTATATACGTTGCATATTTAAAATCGCAGCGGTTTAAATTATAATATCCAGACGGGCACCCGCCTACCTTATTCTAATAGAGTTCATGTGAAGGAAATTCATATAAGAATTTATTTGCCCACATCCAAAATAGTTAAAAATTGATTTAGAAATAGGTTAATTATTACATTTCGATTGTTGTATTTATTAATTATATAATATTTAATTTGCAGTAGTTGGTTTATCGTTTGTGACAGCTTATTTTTAATTATAACTATATTTTAAATACGGGTCTATATGCTTTGTACTTTTTTGTTTAGAAGTGTCGGGCGACGTTACACCGGTCGTGGTCGCAATTCGACTAAAAAGTTTGCTTCGCTGTCTTGGATAGCGGGGTTTATTTCTACTGACTACCCTCATCTATGTATTCCGATACGATTCGCTTATTTATTGTTTTATTTAAATTTCAATTAATATTCTATAATAGTAGAGGCAAAATCTCTGGACAGTATTTTTTATTCATGCAGATTCATTTAGATTGACGTTTCCGGGAAGCAGGTGTTATGTGTTTGTTCATTTTCAACTGTAACTATATACTTTATGACCCTTTTCGTGAGTGATAAAACACCGAAAGGTTTTAAAGCATCTGTGTCTACGATCTATGCAATGTCGATCGAAACGTCAAGCGAGTTTCAAAAGAAAATCTCATTCAGACCCGTCTTCAATATTTAGTTGTAATGTACTACATAAAACACATTTCTTTGAATAGTGTTATCAGATTTTTTGTAAGTAAATATATTATGTTTTTTTTTTTATACATTCCATTTACTTGTGTAGTATATTTACTATACTTATATCTATTTATCTATGCGTTCATTTACTAAACTTGTTTATTTATATATCTACATTGAGATATTTCGTTAAATACTTATAATTTTTTTATAAGTTATTTTTTTTTTTTAGTTTCTAGACTTATAGTTTTTAATTATTTCTGTAAGTGTAATATTAGTTGACTAGTCGGAATATGTTTGTATATTTTCAGACATGTGTACTTTAATTGACATGTTCATTTCGTAGAAATTTTTTATTCTGATATTATTTCTTTAGTTACTTAATCGATCTCAAACGTATAGAGTATTTTCTAAAACTCGTAAAGCTTTTTTGGTTGGCGATTGATATTCATTTGATACTATATTATGTATATTTAAGAATGTCTTTTGTCGCTAAGAAACTAGTTAAGATAGTGTTTCTTAAAATGTTGTCAAATTATCTAGTTAATAATTGCTGCATGCATTCAATAACAATTGTTTTTTTTTCATATACAAGCCAATATGATGAAACCTAAGAATTTTATTTTCTTTCATTATTTAGGATAGTTGTTTGCCTTTTCTTTAATTAATAATAAGAATTTTTTATTATACTCGTGTAAACATATTAAAATCTTCTGGTAATGTTAATTTAATATATTATGACTATTTAATATTATTTATATAAGGATATTTTATTATGTTCAAATTAACCTTGTGTAATTATTTATCTTGTATTAATTTTTTTTCTGTGACATGGAATATGAAATTATTTGTTTATCATCAACGTTCCCTAAGTACTTAGTGTTAATTAATTTAAATTTAGTCAAAGTTACATTTCAATGCAAAAAACACAAAAAATGAAATTAATCTAATGCTGTTGCTGTTTTCAATTGGATTTTTTTCCTATATTTATAAATGGTTAAAGTCACATTTCGCAGTGCATTATTAATATATCATGATTAAGTTTTAATATTGTCTATGATAGATATTTATGATCAAGGTTAAATATTTGTAGCGGATGAGTAGAATAGATCGCTCTAGGTTTAAGACCATCGAGAACAGTGCAAACGATTGAGTTTTCAATACATAATTTATTCTCAGTATTCAAACATTAAAAACCAGACGTTTGAATAAGTTTTGCATTGTCCTCGACAGTCATCGTTTAGTCATATATTCCTATATTCAATTTAAAGTAAAAACTTCGCATGTTTAGTAAATACATTAATTGAAATCAATGTTTATTCTATAGTATTTATGATCAGCTAATTCAAATTGTCTCAAGTTTAATATATGATGTGTAGCAAGAAACCTTGTTTTATTTCATTATTCCTGTTATAATAATTAAAAAACCCTTGCAGTCTTTAGTTAGTTAGTTGCAGTAGTAGGCTTACCGAACTAAATCCTAATATTTGAAATAAAAAATATATATTTAATAAACACGTATAAGAGAAGCTCAATCTATATGAAATAGTGTCAAATAGTAATAACTTATATATTAAAAAATATTTAGTAATAAATAATGTAACTGTAAATGTATATCTATATATACAGAGTCTGTTGAGAATGAATAGATTATTGAGAACTGCATAATAGTAAATGGCTTTTTTCATTACCTATTATAAAACAAAATCTCTCGCCAGGTTCTGTTGGGCCGCCTTAAACCTATCGGAAGCCCTAGGCACATTAGGATAATGACCTATGACCTTGATATAGCACTATTTTGTCGAAAAACAATTTAGCAAGGTTCTAGATTTATTTTTATTTCTTTAAAGTCACATTAAATGAATACATAATACAACGTACTCCAGTCGACCGAAAATTTTCCCTTGAATGAGAAGATATCTAGATTTGAGATGGGGAATATTATTAACGAATGAATTAAATATATAATAAAAATAAAAAATAAAAACAATTCTATATTTTCAAAATCAATGCTAGTCTATGATATAAAACGCGAGAACGAAGGTGGTGGCATGGCTAGTGGATGATATAATTAGCTTAGAGATTGATTCTTTTTTTCGCGGCACGACTAAAGACCACTTTAAATCTAATGGTAAGCAGAGTGCAATCGAAGAACCACGGCTACCACTGATCATTGTTAGTCGTTCCGTGTTTTTTTTTTTTTTATACTTAAGGTTTAGTGTTATGGTTATAATCTCACCTGATCTTAAGTGACGATACGGCCCAAGTTGGTAGACACACTAAACCTGTGGAGGAACTGGCTCTCAAGTGCTGCTGGCGGAACACACCTATTGATATTTGGCGGCAGGTTCACAACTAGAGGGTGGTAGCTACCCAGGCGGGCATTAGAAAAAGCCCTACCACCATGCAGGCAGGTGTTATAGGCAGGAGAGAATACAATAGCCAGGAAATGGTTCCATAGCTTCATAGTTCGCCAAGATGTGACATAGTACCTCTGATGAAATAGACTTACTAAAGCTGTTACTCGTCATAGTCAAGGTTACCAATCTTTTAATAACAACAATCCTAAAGCAATTTGAAAACCCACTACATTAAAAAAGTATGTTTAAAAAAATCCGTGTCAATTTAGTTTTCTTAAACTTAGGAAGAAAGCTCCTAAGCTGGCACCACTGGTAAGAGTACAGCGCGTGCGGTTGCATTGAAAGAAAGAAGACGTCCATCAGAACACAAAAGATAGAACATGCTTAACAAGGCAACATCGCTACAGAGCAAAAATGCCCAAATTTTTTACGAAATATTTCTTATTCTTACTCAAATAAATACCTACGGTTTTTTTCCTTTTTTACTTACAAAAAGGACACTTAGTAATACTCAGAAAAGCGTAATTTAGCATTGAAGAATTTTCAATTTCCTACACGTGAATGGCTGTATGTATAAAACCTGATTACTATCGATTGGTAATCATCTATTTTGCAGGTCAATTAAGTCTTTATGATGGTAATATTTTTGAAGTGTTAACAGTAATCAATTAAGTCGATAGCTATACTGAAGTTTAGAATTAATATGAAAGCAGTTCTGGTTCCCTAATTACGTATTTCCTAAGAACAAAATAAAAGGTTGGAAACGAAAAACATAGGGCGCATGTTTATAGTTATATATTGCATGTGTCCCATATTTTTCGTTTTCAATCAGTTATTTTGTACCATTTAGTCCGTCATAAAAACAATGTATATTAAAAAGTTTTTCATTTTATTATTATTTTCTGCTTTTTAAGGTTATGTGGATGAAATTTTGCTATTTTCTGTTCATCTGTCAGTTAGATTTGAGCTATATTCGAGTATATAGCTGATCGAGAAGTTAGTTATAAATCGAATATACATTTTTATCGAAATAACAACCAACTAAATTTTTTCATATTTTCATGCATTGTCATCCACTTCTGAGCTATGATCCAAATTTCAAATTTCAAGCTCATCGGGAAGTTAGTAGGAAATCGATTACAAAATTCCAACGGACAGAAATACAAGAAAGCGAATTAATAAAAACTTAAAAAAAATTAGCAAGAATCGCAGAATACTTACTTCGAAATTGCTAATTCGTATTATATGTAAGCTTTAGTGTACTACAAATAAACTTGGTTTTTCAATTTATTACCGACTAGCTTTTACCTGCAGTTTTGCTCACATTAATATTGATTTTATCAATTTTGCTTCCGGTACCTGCTATTTTAAATAAATTATATCAAAGAAAACTGGTATAGGAACATTTGTGCTCGCAATCATTTTTGCAGGACCGCTCACTATTTTAGCGATAATGGCTTAAACATAAAATATAGATATATGCTGTCGCGGGCTTTTTTGTTAAGATAATTTAAGATAAACATTTCCATTGTACATTATATAGTGTAAATATAACAGTTTTTGCAGCGCACGCCAGAACAGCACGCAGATGGAAGAATTTTTTTCGACTTACTTGAGACTTATCATTATATTTTGGACAAATCACACAATATGTTTATAAATTATAGCGTATTTGTTATTCTAGTACATAAGCTATATTATTGTAAAGTTTCATTAAAATCCATTCAGTAGTTTTTGCGTGAAAGAGTAGCAAATATCCATAGTACAACCTTTTGCGTTTATAATATCAGTAAGGATTATTTGCGACTTTTGATTTTGGTAATGACGTTATTATAGGGTGGGGTTTTGACAAGTATATGGGGGAATGGAGTACCATCTTCAGGGTTTCATTGATTATTATTGGTTCTTATCAATCCGGTCTCTGCCTTTGTCTAAAATCTGTTTTTTAAAGTTCATTTTATAAACCTTTTAATAATGTGTCACAGTGTACGTACGGACAATACCGAGATTTATTAAGGTACCTACTACTTGCGTGATTGAACTTGGTTCGGCATTTTTCTAAATTGTATTTATTCGAAAAATATATGTTGATCCAAATCACATATTGATTAAACACCCACAATTTATGATTTTAGATACGCTCGAATTCATTATTTATATTTAGAAATAAAACCAGGAGTATGAATAATCATTTCTTTGGAAATAACTCGATACGCAATATATATAATATAATTCAATACGAGATACGCAAAATTTACAAATATTTATACAAGAATAGCTCACTTGAATTAAAGATCTCTAGCGCCTCGTTCTCTAACATTTACCTAAATTCTTATTTTTTGCACAAAAAATTGAGAATCAACATTATATTGTGAGTTCATGGATGTGAATATAAATTTTGAGATTGCAATCTTTATAACAACTTTTCTTACTAATCTGGGAACTGTAGCTCGAATAAATTAATCATCCCTTTCTAAACATGTGTGCCCATATGTGTTTAATTATTTATTTTAAAGGGTGAAATCAATAAACACGATCACAAATTTTCATTTGGAATATTATATTTCTTAATATCATTTTACATCAATATTTATTCAGAAATACACATACATAGTTGATTTTTTATACATTAATAATCGTAAAATAACTCATAACCCTAATGTAAATATAACTAGCAGTCATAATTAACATAAACCGTTAAAAATTATGATAAAATAATAATAATTATATTATTAAAAATATAATACTTTAGTATAGTTATTAATATTACATATTTAGGTCATATCTGTTGTACAAAGCTGCAATCGTTTCTCTTCAATTTACTATAACGAAGTCTATATGATTTATCAACAGTTTGAAAAATATTATTTTTAGTTTTATATTTCTTATTTTGCTATCTTGATAATCGAATATATTTCATATCTCTATAGGATATATTTTACTAAACCAGTTAGAACAATGACATAGGGACAATAACAAAGCAATGTCATCTCGAATTGTAAAATATGTCCAACGCTTTCGTTAAAAAATATCGTACCGCATCCTAAACTGCGCCAAACCGCCTACTTTAGTAGAATAAACCCCAAAATCAATCTCTGAAATGAAGTATCCATATTTAGAATGCTATAAAGCTATTGACTATATTATAACAAAAGAATCACGACTCGTATCTTGCAGTCTAAAGATGAAACAAGAGTTAAAGTAGTTATACGAATAACTTCTTTAACGTGTCGTGGCAAGATCTAAAGATATCTTACTTAACGATATAATTGGTACTCTAACGTAATCAAAGACAATTTACATAAAACGAAAAAACACGCCAGCATTGTCGAATAATATCTACGTCACAGCATGAAAAAAGACAAATTCCATCTTTATAGAATAAAAAAAAAACAGGAAACCAATACTGTACCTGAAATGTCGCCAATGCAATAATAGATGCGTTCGCATATTATAATATGGTTCACAGGTTAAAATAATATACCGGAAAATGTTGTAGTTTTATTATAAATTATTATTACACGAAATATAAATATATGAAGTTGAATATATATGAAGTTGAATGTATCGGGGAACACTGGTTATTTTTTAAATATCATTACTTAGAATGTTTCATGTTTTTTTTTTCTACTCTCTATGAAGGTTTTTGATCACTGGGAGACGTGAGACCGTCACGTGCCATCGTATCCGATAACCTAAACACCTAATCTTAATATTACATATACTTTAAACATATACAAAAGTCAACTTATATACAAAAAGGACGATAATTTAAATCCTAAAGCTGCCAAAAACTCATTCCAATTATGTTGGTTAATAACTGAAGAAACCCATTTATCCCTTCAAAGTTCATTATAATTACATCTGCTAGTTTCAGAATATCGAATGCAAATTGAACTTTCTACAATGAATACCCGAAAAGAAATTGATTTTTTAAACTTATATTTCATACATACTTAAACGAAATCTGTACCATATAAGATATTTAAATACATATATATATATATATATATGTTGTGATTACTAACATCAATTTGCAGACAACTTACTTGTAGTTGGTTGCTAAAAAAGAATGCGTGCACTTGTATATGTACACACATTTGAAGTTACATTTCTTGGGCATAAATGTAAATTAATAACTGTTTTAAGCCTAAAGTTCGAAGGACCCAAATAAATATATCATAAATAAAAGTTTTTCAAAGTAACATACACATGGTAAATTAAATATAATGAGAGTGAATGCAAAACACAGGATTTGAAAAATATATATTTTAAAGTTAAGAAACTTAATCTCAAAAGGAGAAAACTTGCAACGAACTTCACTTAAAATTCCCAATCTAAGTTAAAAAAAAAATCACTCACGACTTTTTCAAATGCCCCACAATTATAACTTCAAAAATATATTATTCGATTGTAATACCATTAAGATATTAGAAATATGTGAAGTTTAAAGTTCAGAAAACAGATATGTCCTATTTTAATTAATCAATATTATGTTAAATATATTTAACTCTCTCTAATATATTGTAATACAATACAAACAATGATATTACAGAAGGTATTACAGGAAATGTCCTATTAAAATTTACACCATAGGGTGACAACAGCATGCAAGATTAATGTAACATTATGAATAAAATCTTATAGACATATATTTAGAAAATACATGAATACTTTAATTTCAAATTTTGGTATTGGATACTAATGTTCAGTTTTTTTTATAAATCTTCAATAATGTTCAGAAAGCTGTCTTATGATGAACAGCAGTGAATTTGGTCAGATATTAACTATAGTATGTTTTTTAGATGCCTAAATACTTTGATTACAAAATATTAGACACTCTTGTTAGATACTTGTTTGATTTTATCTATATATGTATATACACACACAGAAGTATGTATTTTAATACTAGTATTTAAATTCTATGATTGAATGTTTTTATGACTGAACATTGTATGTATGTAAGGAGGGACCATGGGTGGTACTGATGATGTCGGCTCCTGTGGTTGTTCCTTCTCTTTATTATTCTTTGTCTTTCTAAACTGGAAACCATTCTTCCTGAGTATCTTACGTAAAGTCTCCCTTGAGCCTTTAAAGTTGATCTCCTCTTTTAATATCTGCAATAGCTTGTTTATTGTAGGTACTTCTTTTTTGAATGCATAGAATTCATGTATTTTCCGCCTGATAACTTGCAAATCATATTCATCGACTTCGATTTTTCCTTTAGTCCGTACGCGTTTTTTAGGGGTCTTCTTTAAGGTTTCCGGGTCCAGTAGTCCTTGCTCAACGAGTCTGGCTTCTCGCACGATATTTAGCACTGTACGCTCCGAAACGCCTGGAACATGAAAATTATTGTTAACTATAAGTTTCAATACTAAACAAACTGCATTGTTTTTGTTTAATTGACGGTATATTTATTGTCTACTTTAAACTTAATAGTAATGGTATATGTTTATATAAAATCAGCTCTTAATTAGTGGGATGTATTTGTGAAAATTATATTGTGGATAGAGAATAGTAATATTTATACGTAAATATTGGATGCGATCCAAAAAAAAGCAGATCAAAGATATAAAGCATTAATATTGAATACTTTCTAAATCAAGCAATGGTTTAAAGTGTTTGCATTATTTTCATGTTTTGTAGCATTTTAAAGTCATCCTCAGCAGTATTTGCTATCTTGCTTTTTAAAATAAAATTTACAGACAATGCTGTAGACGACCGCAGAATCCCTTTATTTATCCTTGGAGTTCTTGAAGCATTTTATAACTGGATCTTGGACATTGGATTGGAGAGTGTGAAGGAATGAAAGACTCAACAGGGCATAAAAATAATCGAACATTTTTATGTCTACTTTGAATAGTAACTTCACTTTTGTCCTCTTTGATAACATTATAGGAACTACCAATCACAAAGATTAATTTTTTATTTGATACAGAAATCTTGTCATACACAGATAGCAAAGTATATGTAATAATCATATACTCAAATGAATTCAAAAAATGAGTAACACCTCAACCTTAACAAAATACAAAAAATAATACCGGATAAAAATCTTAATGTTTCATTTAATTTTTGTAGAATAAAACTTTCATTTTGATAGTTGGAAATGAATTTTTTTTATCTCTTTAGTTGTACCATTTTCAATATTGGTAAAGGTATATTCTGTTGTTATATACTATTTCACAATATATTCTTTAATTGTTATTGTATGAAAACATTTCATTTGCGAAAATAATACAAACAGGTTAACTGGACTGTATTAAAAAGTTATTTAATAAAATACAGAATAAGAGTGTGTATTCAACTAAAATCAGTAATTGTTTAGTACTTTATTTTAATGCCTTCAAATGTTTACAAAAACAATTAATTCCTTCATAATATTAGTCTCATTTAAGACAACAAAATAAAAATAAAAAAGAAGTAATCTCCAGAATTTTTACTACAGTATAATGACATTTTTTAAGCTTTGAAAAGCAAAAATACCAGATTGCATGCTAGGTGAAATTTATAAAAATAATACAGACAGTTCTATAGGTGTCTATTAAAACATTATTTCATAAAGAGATGCATATTTAACCTTAAATTAGGAACATATACATATACTAAGATTGTAACAAATAACACTTCCATAAATTTTCTTCTTTATATATAACTAGTTGGATCTGCAGACATAGTTCAGCTCTTTCTAGTTATCAATTTCTCCACCTAGGTCAATTTAAATGCTTTTTACATGAAAATAACACATAAACATGCCAAATTTCATAGTGATCAATTAAATGGTGTTGGATTTTCCTATCTATATAAGGCATATTGTTTTTTTTCTTACATATTAATAGGTTTAGCATTCTGGCCACAATCTCTCCTGAAGTGATGATGTGGCTCAATTTGGTGGACATGCTAAGCCTAGTGGAAAGACTGGCTCTGAGGTGCAACTGCCGGAACACACTTATAGGTATTAGGTGGCAAATTTTCAACTTGAGGGTGCTAGCTGGCAAAATTGGGCATTAGGAAAAACCTTTGTGGTTTCCTCACAATGTTTTCCTTCTCCAAAAGCTCAAGCTCGTTGCAGGTGGATACGAACTCACATTCCTTGATGCTATGTCAACAGATTTTTGATTGATTTAAAATAAAATGTATAAATAAGAAATAAAGTGTATGTTATTTATATATTAATAAAACATAGCACAGCCAGCAGGACTAGTGGGTGGTTAGACAATAAAGTGTAAAAAAAATACTTTTAGGCCTTTATATCAAAACCAATAATAATTCTATATTACTGTTTTAATATTTGTATCACACATTTATCAATTTTCAATAACAATTGTCACATAAATGTAATAATATTAACCAAACAGATATCAACAGCTTCCATTTTTTTTTTATTTGATACCTAATTGTACAACTAACAGAATGTAACACCACCTATATTAAGCCCAACAAAAAAGTGCACATAAGATTTTAACAAAAAGGTGCAATAACTAATTACTTACTGTTTTTTCTATTTAGTATCATTTTTACAGTTATTTCATAAATGTTATATAATACAATACTGTGGCGACTTTTGTAATTGTCACTGGTCATAATATCAGCCTGCATGTCAGCGGGTTATGAAAACAGGTGTCACAGAGAAAGACAAACAGTTTTGCTATATCGGTGACCCTGATTTTAAGTAGTAAAATAGTGCAATTAATATTATAGTAACAAATATTAAAATTTTATTGAGCTGTATATTATCACTCTCAGCATATAATGACACATTTAAGATTACACCAAATATATGCATACCATTATGACTAGTGAATTTATAAATGAAATATATTGCACTATGGAATTTTAAAGAATCAAAAATATTAACTTTTACTGTAACAATCATAAATAAAATTATTATTGTTTTAAATCTTTGATTCTTTTCTAGCATCGCACAGCCTTAAACATTTCCCTTTTAAATTTATATAGTCTATCTTAAGTATCTTTTACATACATATTTCATTAATAAAACGTCTGGAGATAGTTGCGTATTATGATGCACAGTACATATTTATTATTTGTTTTGCTTGAATATACCTGTAGCGGCGGACACCCTTACATAAACTTTGCTGAGCGGTATAATCGGGACCTGCATTCTTTTCTCTTCGTCCATAAATTCTTTCACTTTTAAAATTATATCACGCACCTCACTAGTTATATTCTTAGGCATTATACTTTAGTAAATATGATAAATTCTAACACAAAAACACACGGGATGCATTAATGGCCGACTTTCTTTCATTTGTTTGTCAATTTGACGTTTTGTATATTTTTGATTAAAATGGCGTCATTGCATTATGCACAGATATAAGAAGTTTTTGGTTTGCCACCTGTACACCTTTTTAAGAACCTTTTTGTTTTATACCTTTATAATTAATATGAAAATATTCTCAAAAAATATATAATGTTCTAAGTGTCCTATGATACTTTGCTAACTAACTTTGCTAACTAGCATTACACTGTTATGATTTTTTACTGAAATATCTACACTATCACATTACAGTACATATTACACTATCATAAAAAGTGATTTTGATATTATTTTTTTTATATAATAGTAAAAATTGGTTACTAGGAAAAAAACGGAAATGACACTAAAGTAAATCTTTACGTTATCTATTTATTTAGTATGTTTTTTCAAAATTGTTTCTTGTAATTAATTGTAAATATGTTGAGTTACGAGTACATAGATAATTGCTTTTATTTTAGAGTGGTGGTCTCTTTGCAGGTGTTGTAATATGTACCGTAAACTAAAATGAAATCTATAATTTTATATGACACAATATTCCCGAGCTAGTCAGCCGCATAACGTCAATGAAGGGCTATAATTTTATTCATTCAGAGAGAACATTGTGTAGCCATCTTCATCATAAGTATTTACAATACTGGTTCACTGCTGTCATTTTGACGACTGTAAGACAATTATTACGTTATAACGTCATAGTTTTTCATTTATTCATCATTGTATAATATATCTTTTGTTCATCTGTTTTTTTTTTTTTTACGAAAATGCCCAGAATTTATGGGAATAGCGATTTTTATGAGTCATATTATGACCACAGTTGTTCGATTGTACCTCAAAAAGACGTATTAGAAACTGATATAATAGGTATTGGCTACGTAGTAGGATTAAGGCGCTGGTGGAATGGATTATTTCTTCTTTCGTATGGTAATAATAGATCTAGAAAGTTTTACACCAGCTCACATGCCATAAGAATGGAGCGAATTAAACAATTTCGTCGATATAGAAATCGGATTCATCCTTTAAGTAAGTTTCGGTATGTACTATCTTCTGATGTTCTATTAGTATAATCGTTCAACAAGTATGTAGCCATGATACTCTTGAAAAAACATATATATAAGTGAAACTTCTTTTGAAATTCTGATTCGCAACTTGTGTGAAGTTCGGGTAAAGTTGACTCGAGGTGACTAAAGAACCGCGAGATATATAGTGATGTTTGATTTCTACTGTGTAGTCTTAAGTACACAGCGGCCTTTTTTGTTTTTACCGAGAAATAGGAGAAATCTTTGGGATTAATTTATGTATTTTTATGCATAAATAATCGACACTTTGTCTAGGAATTGGGATGTAAAGAAATTATTTACTAAGTAATCAATTTAATTTATTTTAATGAAATAATATCACAAATAGAATTAGTTAGATACTTTGCTTACAATATTATAATGTACCAGATTTTACGTGCGGCTTCGTTCGCGTGAATATCGATTTTGTCAAACAAATCGAATGACGCAATAAAAAGTTTCGTATAAAGTTTATGCCGCTATTTACCACACTTCCAGTAAAGATTTCGCGTGAAATAGACTACTGTCTAACTCCGTCTCTTGGGATCTATCTCTGTACCAAAATTTATCGAATTCGATTCAGCCGTATAGCTGTGCAAGTGTAACAAACAAACAACAATCTCACTTTCGCATTTATAATATTAAATAATTATTACTAATTAGTAATCACTATTATTAGTATATTAGTATTAGTATATAAGTATTATATTATGTTAATGATTAGTATAATTTATACCATATTTCAGATACTTCTGGGATAATTTAATGATAGGAGTATTTATTTGCGATATGCTAATATTTCATTATAACACTTCAATATTTACGCAGATCTTAAAAGTAACGTTCTACTTGGGAGTCGTTTTGGAGTTCATAATTATCTTTGACATGTTAATCAATATGCGGACAGGTTATATTGATAAGGAGTCCAGGAAAATTATACTCAATACCAAGAAGGGTTTACTTCATTATTGCTCAACTAAATTGTTCATTCACACCGCATCAGTCATACCTCTGCACTGCATTATGCTGATGAGATACGGCTTCAATATTTATTGCGATTTATGCAAGACGAATTATTTTATGTGCACCGTTAAAATTATTCACGTTTTCTCTCTATATAGGGTGTATGAGACAACTAAATATTGGACCGTCACCGGTGACTCCTTCAAGACAATATATGCTTTGAAATTCCTACGAATCGGTGTGGTGGGATTTATCACCATGCTACAGATTTGCGACGTAAGTGACACAATCAGCGTTATTACTATCATTACTATGGATGAAATTAGTAAAGATTCGTACATCGGTCTACTGATTCTCTCCAAATTTCTCACAGAACATACTCCACCCGCCTATAAATATTTATATATTGACTTTGCTAGGATTTGCAAGTCTTTGCTATTGTTCAGTTTTGGGTTCACACAGAAAAAGTATTACTTGGATGAAATGACTTCCCTAGTTACTTATATTATTGCGAATTTATTTTACACCTGGTGTTTAATGGAATGTTACTCGTATGTTAGCCGTTTGAGATACCCTGAGGATAAAGTTATCACTAAAAGAGCCATGACGTTGTACTTGGTAAAGAACCGGCAACTCCCTGACAAGGTGTCTCGAAGAGTATACCAGTTTTATGATTTCAAAATGGCTAGACTCTCATCGATTGTAACGCAGAACGGACTTTTTGTTTCGTTGCCTGATGTATTGAAAAAGGAATCGGTATTAAGTTATTACAATAAATATATATCCAGGATACCGTACTTTGCTGAATGGCCTATGGATGTTAAAGAAAAAATCGTGCTTATGTTAAAGGAAGAAGTTTACCTACGGGGTGATACTGTAATTGAGGTGAGTGATCCATCAAAATGATTCATATCTTAAGCAGAACAGATACATCTGTTACATCTACATATGAATATCTAGATACTATAAACCCTTTCCTCCTCTGTTACCGGATTTCCCCTTCTCTGTTAAGTAGCTATAGACGAGATTTAGCATTGTGAATAAAAAAATTGTATGAACCTATTCATTTTTTCCTTACCAAGAATTTCCACAAATCTTTAATTATGATTAGTGTCGAGTTTAGACCACTTCACTGATACTGGTTCTGATAAACGGTATGATAACCATCTATAGTTTAAATTTTTACGGTCAATCAGAGAAATTGATTAAGTTGAGACTTTAATAATATGCAATTAAAATTGAAAATACACGATAAATTATAGCCTGTTCGCTTTTTAGTATAGCATAATTAAATTGAGGCACTGTATAATGGCAATATTAAGCACTCAGTTGCTTGGTAAAGCTTCAAGGTGGTTTTGGTTGGCGACGTGGATCTTTTCCGTGCCAGGAGCTTACTAGCTTTTTTCTTAATATCACCATTTAGTAAAAAAAGAAGATATTTCTGGAGATTTCTCTATATTTGTTGCAGTCTGCCTGATCAAAATGTTTGTTCTTCAGAAGGTTCCACTAAAATAAACTTATGTTGTGTTCTTCCAATGAGTAGCGTTTCCAGAGCTTTCCAGGAAAAGGAAGAATTCAACGTTGGCAGTATTCATATTTAGAGTGAGATCTCAGTCACTCCAGACTTATATGAATTTAGGAAAGATGACATTTTTAGGATCGGTAGTCTAACATAAACATAGAAATAAATGGATACTCGTTAAGCTGAAAGCGGGACCGTTTTACAGGTAGCAGGTATCAAAGGTGGGAAAAGACCATACTAACTTGCGTCAAAGTAACGAGGATAGTTTTTACATAATATGTCATATATAATATTGTTATATACATATATAATTACCAGACACTTCCTATGGGCCATAACTATTAATAGACATTATAAAAGTCGTAAAAAAAAATTAGGGAACTTACGTCATTTTAGGAAGCCTGAATTTTATATATATTATTGAGTATAATATTTTAGAATATTTACCACTGAGCCAGACAAATCTGACGGGCCAAACATCCTCCCTAGACTCGTTAAAATTTTCGCTTTGGGAGGAAGCGCGAGAGTATTAGAGCATTATTCAAGCGTGTAAGTAAAGTGAGTTGCACTCTGACGCGTGAATATCACTCTCTTACAACTTGTGGCTACTCTGAGTTAGTGTGTTGGGTTCATTTCTTACCTGATAAAGTGTCTGTCAAAAGTTATAGCCCATAGCAAGTGTCTGGCAGCTGTATTTGTTTGTTTATAAGTTTTTTGAAGCGATGATAGCTTAGTGGTAGTCAAATCAAATCAAATCTAATCAAAATTCTTTATTCAATTTAGGACCTAAGAATGCGCTTATGAACGTCGAAACTACTACGTAGTATGTACGACTTCGCGTCAAGGTACGTGAGTTCAAATCCAACCACCTACAATGAGCTTGAGCTTTCAGTGAGGGAAAACAGCGTGAGGAAATTATAGCATGGTGGTAGGGCTTTTTCTAATGCCCGCCTGGCTAGTAACTACCCTCAAGTTGAAAATGTGCCACCAAATACCAATAGGTGTGTTCTGGCAGCTGCGCTTGAGAGCCAGTTCCTCCACAGGTTTAGTGTATCTACCAACTTGAGCCGTATCGTTACTTAAGATCAGGTGAGATTACGGCCATAAAGCTAAACCTTAACTTAAAAAATATATATATCATATATGACGTATGCAAAAACTAGACTTGTTACTTTGACGTAAGTTAGCGTTGTTTTCTTCCACCTTCAATACCTGCTACCTGTAAAGCGGCCCCGTTTTCAGCTGAATAAGTAACCATTTATTTCTATGTTTATGTTATACTACCGTTCATTAAAAAAAAAACATTTTTCTTAAAATCACAAGTCTGGTGTAACTGGGATCTTGGACTAATTCTACGTAGACCGCTTACCACCAGTTTGTTACCTTCGTAACGTATAAATATGATTTAATTTAAAAGCGTCCGAACATTATATACATTTTAATTATCTATCGTGCGCAAGCATGAATAGTATAAAAGATTTTTTTGTATATATTATTCTTAGCCCTGGATTTCTGGAGAGGGTCTCATTATTGTTCATTGCGGCGAGCTAGCAGTATATTCTGTTGAAGAACAAAAGACGGGCCATCTTATTGACGGTGATTTCTTCGGAGAGCTCTCACTGGTGACAGATAATGAAGTCCAAATGTCCCACGTTGTTGCCAATGCTCCGTGTATGGTGAGACCTAACATTTTAAACTGACAAAAAAAGTTATGTTAAATTACGCGCGACGATGCTACACACCATGAAGTTAGTTGCATATTACACCTGCTTCTTTTCACGCGTTATTCGATATTCACTTGTTTAACACCATACGCATTGTAAAGATGCTATTTTCACTGTTATTATATTTTTTAATGTACCAGCTGTTTATCCAAATTTTATCTTATTTTAGTTTCATTATTCGATCGTGTTGACTTGGCTCAAAATTATTACATTGTGTGAAACGATTTCTTTTCAAATTCACTCCTATAAGTAATTTTTTGTACTTTAAAGGTTTTAGCGTTTATAGTCACAATCTCATCTGATGTTAAACGATGATGTGGTCCAAGCTAGTAGACATGCTAAACCTAGTGCAGCGACTGCCTCTCAAGTGCAACTGCCGGAATATACCTATAGGTATATGGTGGCAGATTTTGAACTTGAGGGTGTTAGTTAGCTCGGTGGGCATTAGGAAAAACTCTACGATCATGCCATAGACCGTGCCAAGTGTAATTTCTCTCGTGCGTACAAAGAAACATACTTTTTTTTTAAATATAGCATTAGAGTTTACACCCCAACGATTTCGGTTGCTTACTGAATATGGGTACATCGGTTGCACCCGCAACGCGACCCACCAACTCTTTTAAAGGTCAATCTACATTCCGCCCTTCCTTGTCAAAGACCGGGGATGGCTTTACACTTCTAGTTATGGGTTGCTAATTTAGTAACTCGTTTTTAGATTATACACGCTTACCAACACGTAAAGTGCTGTCGCCTTACTGCTCCATTATAAAAGATTTAATTCAAATAAATGTTGTCCCATTTCAGACGCTATTGTTAGAGAAGGCTTTATTTCGTCAATGCATGCGACAGTATCCACAACTGTTTTTCTCTCTGCGTAATAAGTTAATTCACCAGGTGAACGCAAAGCCTGTTGCTACCGGTGAAGAAGATATTACCTTGGGATAACAACTATTTATTTATTGTTAAGATTTAATATTTGTTGTAACATACACAAGTTGATGTAACTGAATTTAGGTCCGTTTTTCTTTGTTCAGCCTCTCGTAATCGCAAAATTCTTTTCTATGCATTGTCTATGTTGTTAAATAAACGTGCATACAAAATTTTAAGGCAATCGAACGTGTAATTTTGGAGATTTTGTGACATCTGTTATATGACATGCTGTTTGTGTAGTGACTAGTTTAAAATATAGGTAAAGTATAGACAAACGTCTTCTAATGTTCCAAAGTTGGGTCTAGGCTGTTTCTAAGGAATACAGGCACGAGGACCACTTCGTCCAGAAAGTAGGAACGATTTTAAGCTCGGTACAGTCTGCAGTTAAGTATTTTTGCTTTACTCTACGGTAAAGTGAGAATATTTTTAGTTTTTTTTTTTTTTAATTGAAAATTTTCCATGTTTTTCTATACGTGTTCAAACTTCAAAGTCGCATCAATGACGTACGTAATATCAACAAAAAAAATCTATAAAAATTTCGTGTCACGTTGTTAGTCCGCGATGAACTCCCAAACTACTAAACCGATTTTAATCATATTTTGCACACTGTGTGCAGTTTGATCCAGCTTGGGAGATAGGATACTTTTTATCTCGATAAGCGACCATAACGCGATAGATGTCGCTGTAAACGTAGTGATTGACTACTCAAAAAAGCAGAACGAGGTCAGGTAGTAAGTATTATAAATGTATATTGATTATTATGTGGTTAAGTTTTATTTTTATTTTATACTGAGCTTGTTGTGTAACCACATCTCGCATTTTACATTCGCACTATGTAATAATGCTCGAAATACCAATAAGTACCTTTTGTCCACAAAAAAAAGTTTTTTTTCCGAGAGATAGAACAATAGATTTTAATATCCGGAGAACGAAGTGAACGAAGTGAAATTTCTTATAGGAGTGCTCTGAAATTCTGATCCCCAACCTTTTTCTGTGACGCTCGTTCGGGTAAAGTCGGCTCGAAGCGGATAAGGGAGCGAGAGAGATATTGAGCTGTTTCACTTCTGTCGTATAATCTTTATAATCGTAAGCACGCGCAGTTTTTTATTACAGTTTATTTCATCTCAAACGAAATCGTTAATACAGATAAATAACTGTTGTTTTGTGGTTATAAGCTATCAGGTCTTTATGAAGTCGACATTCCCCGTGGATCGACAAAAGTATAAAAATTCCAATTAGTAAATGTATTCCGATTGTTGAAAAATTTAATGTAACAATAAACGATATCGGACTGGTCAATGGGATAATATACACAATCAATTAAAACTAATCCGTCTACTCTACTTTTTCCTACGACGTAATAAATCCCTGGCACACTTTGAATCTATACCTTTTATTATTATAAAACGGAAAAGCTTGTTTGTTTGAACGAACTAATCTTAGGAACTACCACTTTGATTTCCAAAATGCTTCTTGTATTTGATCGGATTTCCAAAATGCTTCTTGTATTTGATAAAGCAATTAGCGAGGAAGGCTTTAAGCTATTTAACATCACGCTAACGTTATAGGAGCAAAACTGTAATGAAAAAATTACAAAAACGGCCAAAATTGTTAAATCATTTTCGTAATGCTCGCCTGGCTAGTTACCAGCCGCAAGTTGAAAATTTGCCGCCAAATACCAAGTCCGTGTGTTCCGGCAGTTGCACTTGTGAGTCAGTTACTCCAATGAAGGTCAGCAACGCACCCGCAATTCGCCCAGTATTGTGGGCGTTCATGGGCGGCGGTGATCACTTACCATCAGGTGACACGCTTGCTAGTTTGCCCCCTAGTCCATAAAAAAAAAGTGCCACGCTAACGAAGTCGTGAACACAGTTGGTATAAACAAACGAAAGTGGCATGGACAATGCGATGATTGTGAATAAAAGCTATGTGTTGTCTACTTTTTCCTATGCCATAATAACTTTCAGCTACATTTGATGACTTAAAACAGAGAATCACTGAGAATTTCCGATGACATAAAGGATGTAACGTAGCATGGCGGTCGAGACTGCAATTTTATTATAGTGCACCGGTCGACAGTACTTAGGCTAAGGTACTCTGTCACCGACCGCGTTTTCCGGTTGGTCTTTACATAAGAACACGTTACATATGTGTCGTTGTATTCGATTTTGTATGCCATAATGTAGTTAAAACTTGTTTATATTCGCGGTTTTATTTTTCAATATTTGAGTTTAGATATTCGATTTTCTTGCATTTATAACCAATGATTTAATACCCATAATTACATATTTTGAATTTATTTTTAGTAGTTTGCACTCAGTTCGTAGTACGTACTGACGCAGCGTCAATGGACGTGAATACGATTCCATGTAATGAGCCTGAGCTTTCAGTAAAGGATATCGTAACATGATGGTAGGATTTTCTGTCATACCTACCTGGCTAGCTACCATTGTCAAGTTAAAAATCAGCCACCTGTAGGCGTGTTCCAGCAGTTGTACTTGAGAGTCAGTCCCTTCACTAGGTTTAGCGTGTCCACAATCCTAGGCCACGTCGGTTCTCAAGTGCAACTGCTGGAACACCTATAGGTATTTGGCAACAGGTTTTCAACCTGAGAATGGCAGCCAGCCAGGCGGGCATTAGAAAAAAAACATGATACGGTTTCACCACAATGTTTTTATTCACCGCCAGCTTAAACTCAATACAGGAATTCGACCTCACATGTGTTGGCGCTCGCTTCTGGGCCAATAAATATCTGAAACATTGAAATTATAAACTACACAATAACAACTTATATTATGTTATGAAATTTCAAACTAAACTACGCTCCACTTACTTGACCCGAGCGCTGTGTTTTAAAACTAATTATATGTCGAACTCGCGTATGGTAGTTATTCGAAAGCAATTTGCTTTGATTTTAACCTAATAACGTTTATATGAAAGTTAAGTAAAAGCGACTCTGCTTGTCGTGGTTGTGAGCACAAAACGTACGACTACTACGAGATAAGCAATACGTCAGGCGCATCACAGCTATTAATACAAGGGATGAACTCGAAATGTGACAAACAGAGAGAGAAATACCATGTATATAACACCAATTATGTCCTCTTGACCTGCAGATTATATAGCCTTTTCTATTATTAAATATATGACTTGCGCATCTGCTAGAGTCAACGTTGATTTAAACTATATTCCACCTTGTCGCCATAATTCGACCCATAATCACTGTTGAAATTTTGAGAGAACTCTTTAAGTAAGGTAAAGTTGTTAACCCGTATATAAATAATCACTTAACGATGCGATCGGAGATATGGAGCAGAAGACCGTTCTGAATAAAATTGCGTCCATCAAAATATTCCTATAATTGCTTGATAGAAAACCTATGGCACATTTAGGAGACGCTATAACATCATGCTATGTCTAATCATAAAGTATTGTGGAGACTTACAAATTATAAAATTTAACATTAGATTACTTATCTCGGTTAACTTCTTTTTTTACTATGGTATCACTTATGTAAAAGTCAAATTAATTGTTTTTATTATGTAATTAATGACTTACTACTATTTGTATCTATGTTGTTTTTCATAGATTTAGCGTCTTTCCACAATCTTATCTGATGTTAATTGATACATCGTCACCCGGGATGGTGTCACTGTAGGACTGGATCTCGAATGCTACTATGGGAATACGCTTTTGAGTGCATGGTGACAGGTTTCGACTTGAGGGTTGTAGATAACCAGACATTAGAAAGTACCACTATGCTAAGTTGAAAATTTATCACCAAGCATCTAGAAATTTATTCCGGCATCTGCACCTAATGATCCAGTTCAATCTATGAGGTTTAGCGTAATACTATCTTGGGTTACAGCATCGTTTAACATGATATGAAATGTTAATGGAAGCTAAACCTATGAAGAATAGCAAAAAGGGTGACAAACACGTTTTATAATCAATGTGGCCTGTCAGTGAAAACGTAGATATACTCTTTTGCATCTTTTGTAGCTGTGTCTATTCAATTCTTCAGCTTTTGTTTGAAATTTCAAATTTAGTAGGATGTTATTATATTCGGACTCAATGGTAGATTTTGGTTAGAAAGCCGGAGGAGCGCTTTTGATGCGAGCTAGACTAATTGAAAATCCAATCAGGACTCCGACTGTCCGGCACTGATTATTAATCCTTTGTGAACTAATTAAGAAACGCCCACTATCTTTGTGTGACTTACTAATCATTTAGACACACACATAAAGACACACAGTGACATTAATCATGTACACAATACGTCTGCTATTGTCTTACTTCCTTCCTTTTTTATAAAACAAGCTGTATCCTTGACTTCGTTCGCGTGAATTTAAATTATGTTTCGAATAGTTGTCAAGTTATTATTCAACTTCTTTTATATATTTATAAAAACTAAAGTTGTCGTATAATTTACCAAAAAAAAAACTTTTACTACAGATTTTAAATCGTATCCTAGGAGATACGATAAAACGAAGGTAGTCCTTGGAGGTATCCTTTAGTTTTATGGAATAAAAAGTATTATGTATTCATTTGGTAGATAAAACAAATCTCTCTATATTGGAAATACAGTTCAGCCCAATTATCGTATTCTAACCATATTAAGGTTAAATGTGGCTCAGTTAAACTTTTGTTGTATGTGTGTATAACACTACAGGATCCGTTTACTTGCATAATATAAATTAGAAATTTCCAACTTAATGACAACCCGTTATAACTTTGAAACCGTACGGTTTTTTTTTTCTATGTGTAACAATGAAGTACGTAAAGATGTTATCCGTTTGAATCTATCATTGAAGTCTCGTGGTGCATAAAAATTCGTCCTAATCAGAGATTTATCTAATTTGTTTTGTTTTTACTCTACTCTTTTATTTATTGTTAAAGTCTGTGGTCAAATTGAGAATATATTATAGATTAATATTGTTTGTCTTTACTGAATATCAAACATAACCCTGTATATTAATACGAGTCTTTGACAACCGAACTTTAATAATGTTTAAACTTATAATTTAAATCAATTATGGTCGAATTTTGACCAATGGGCGACCACTAGTACATTTAGTTATGGTTCTTGAGAATTATTTTTTGTCCGATGTCCGAGCATATTTGTATGAGATGTTCAAACACCGTTCGGTTTTGAAACTAGACATTTTTAATCACAAATGGGTTCCTATGATTACGAAATGTATGATGTTTACGCATTTCTGTTACGTTTCACCAACGTAGCCCGCTTATGCAAGTATAACATATGAATAGAGTAATGTATATTAACAAATTTATTTGAACCCGCTTCATTATAATGGTTGGGAGATACAGTTCGTTATATAATTATTAAGAAATGCTCGGTTAGGTTGCGTTGAGGAAAGTCATACGAGTTTTATATAACACATTATGTGTACGACCAACGTTTGTAAGGAAAACTATATAATTTTCATTTACGCGGAAAACGTTTATATTTACCAGCAGTGCCTGTGTTTTTGTTCGCGGAAACTTGAATTATGCTTCGTATAAATCTTGGAACCATTTTATATACATAGCAGGAACATATAGAGTTTGTTCGCGTGCAATTAAAATTTATTGTACCGTTTTTGCCCGATTTTGTAACTTGTTTCAATATCGATTTGCCCCTTTTAGTAGTAGCGTGATGTTAAATAGCCCAAAATCGTCCTCAATTACAGCTTTATCAAATGTAATAAGTATTTTGGAAATCCGACTTTTCCGTTTTATAATATTAATACAGATTAAAAAATTTACTGGAAAACTTACAAATCGATAAAAATGTTTGGCTTCTGTATCGATAATAAAGCATACTCTTATTAATTTTATTAATTAATTCTTATTTCTTATTAATTAATTTCCTGAAAGTATTGAATGTACAGATTTCGCTTGGTTATATTTTACTTTATGTATAGATTAATATATCTATTGTTAATTAAATCAAATATACTATTAATTATTTATCCTGTTTTATTTTATATAACTTGGAGAAGTTTTGTTTATTAGTAAACGTTTTTAATACATTAATTAGTTTGTTGATATATAAAAAACTATATACAGTAGAACCTCTATAAGTCGAACATCACGGGAGACGCCAAAAAATTCTAGTTATAGAGAGAATGGAGGTTTCAGTGTTTGAAACGAAGGGAGCAAAATATTATTTCGAGATTTAGAGGTTTTCAACTTATCGAGGTTCGACTTAACGAGGTTCTACTGTATTACATCATTGATTGCACAGGATTAATTGACTTAGCAGTAATTTCCTAATAGAATGAGCATTACCAATAAATAGGGGAATGTTCTTGCTTAATACACCGTGACTATCTTCGTATTACCGAATTATGTGTACACTAAAATATGTAACCTGTACCCTCGATTTCATTCGCATTTCTCCTATTAACCGTAAAATACGTTTGTAGTTAGTGCGTGTCTTCGATATGGAAGTAATACGCGTGACGAATTTAAAGCCAATAGGCATGCGTATTGAAGTTCTGTTGACGATAGAAGCATTCTAAATACGTACATATAAACTGGTTGATACCCCGAGTTCGACTATTTTCCTTTAATCCCGCCTGATAGTAAATTCCCTTTTATTTCGTTAAAGGAATATTCATAACAAATTTCAATCTAATATTTCTGGTAGTTTAGGAGATATCGGGATGAGTCAGTGAGTAGTAAATCGGTTCTATATATATGCTATGCTCGCGACTTCATTCACGTGGAACTAAAAAGTATTAAATAGTTTTGCCTGTTTTTGCTACTCTTTTCAGTACAGGCTCAGGTACTCCTATGGTGGTAGCGTGATGTTAAATAGCCGAATGCCTTCCTTAATTATTGGTCTATCAAATACAAACAGAATTTTTGAAATCCGACCGGTAGTTTGTAAGATTAGCGCGTTCAAACAAACTTTATGCTCTGTAATATTAACCAGCTGTGACCGCGACTTCGTTCGCGTGAAACTAACAATTATTTCATCGTTTTTGGTCGTTTTTATAACTTTTTACAATAGAACTTTGCTCCTATTGGTGGTAGCGTGATGTTAAATACTCCAAAGCCTTACGCAATGATTGCTCTATTTAATACCGAATTAATTTTTGGAAATCCAATTTGTAGTATCTAAGATTAGCGCGTTCAAACACACAAACATACTTTGCACTTAATGTTATTAGTATGGATATAGATCTACGTAGACTAGGCAATTATGTTCCATTAACGTACATGCCATTCAAAGGATTTTAAAATTCGATGAGATTAAATCGCAACGAGTTGTGAAGTGTCAGTTGTCAACGAGCCACCCGTCGCGTCGTGTGCAGTGGAAGAAACAAATAAAAAGAAAAATCCGGTTCGAATCATAATTGCATTTCACGGGAACATCAAAAGCGTATAGCACGTCCGTTTGCATCATACAACGTTTGATAATTTGCGAGCAAGCGGCAACTGAATTAAGTATTAGAAATCTGTAGTCGGCCACTGTCGAATGCGTTTTGAGAGTGATATGAATGGTCAACTCGGAATTCGTCATTGCTTAGATCGTACGCAGCGTGTACTACGTAACTGCGCAATCGGTATGATAGAATCAAGCGTTTGCCGCAAGCCGTCGCAATGAAATGAATTTATAATCTCACGTTACCTATGCCCGAGAATACGTTAGCACGTCAATTCGAATAATAAGAACACCTGTATACGGTGGCGTAACTTATACCCTGTGATGCCCGTGGCAATTTTTTTTAATAGTCTATAGATTTAGTTTTATGGCCATAATCTTACCTGATCATAAGTGATGATACGGCGCAAGTTGGTGGACACGCTATACCTGTGGAGGGACTGTCTCTCAAGTGTAATTGCCGGAACACACCTATTAGTATTTGGTGGTAGATTTTCAACTTGATAGCAGTAGCTAGCCAGGTGGGCATTCGATAAAGCCCTACCGCCAGGCCATATTTTCCTCGCGATGTTTTTCTTCACCGAAAGCTCAAGCTCATTGTAGGTGAATATAGCTCACGTCCCTTGATGCGTCGTCCGTACAGATTACCACTCAGCTTTTATCTCTTCAAACTTAGGGCAAATTCACTACATAGGGCTGCAGTAAAAATCGTCACGTTGTAATTTAATTGTAATAAATCACTGAAGCGTTTACCCAGCGGTGTTACTAATATTGTGGGCATTTAGATTAAATGTCTAATGATTTTAATTATCAAAAGTATAGCGTAAATGTATTACGTGAGATAAGGCCAAGGTTAGGGGAGTGTAAGACAAGACTAATCGGTTGACAAGCACCCGACACTACCCATCACTTCAAACTCTCGTGTTGCCAGATACCATGGGCAGCTTTTACCAGTGGCGTAGCTATACCATCTGAGGCCCGCGGTATATTCAATGGATGGACCCCGGTACAAATAGTTACGTTCCAATTTATTATTAATAAATCACTGAAGTAGTTCACCAACAGTATCCCTTATATTGTGTGTATTTAGTTAAATACTTAATTTTCAATAGTACAGGTATTTCATATTTATAATAAAACTAGCGGTCTGATCGGGATTCGTACGGATAGTTTTTTTTTTTTACATTTTGTGATAGACGTAGACTGTTAAATGCATCTTTATGCAACATATAAGTAGTTTGTTATCAAATTAATATTTATATTTTCTTATAAAATGTCTTTCTAGCCAGTAATATTCTCAAAGTGTAATTTTTATATTATTTTCACATTTTTAAATTCGTAATATCTTTTGAATGGAATGTCGGAATTGTATAATTCAAAGTAATATACAGGTATTCAAACAGTCTTGAATATGAAATGATTTATTTGGATAAGGATGAATACAAAGGTATAGATAACATGGTCTGATTTTGGTTGGCATTTATGTAAATTTAAAAATGTAAATAAATAGTTATAGTGACATAACTACAATAGTACGACATATGTTATCGTGAAGTTTTTTTTAGATATTGATATGTCCTTTAATAGTGTAGAACATTTTTTTGTTCTATCATCAATAGTTTTCGCAGCGCATGCGATGAAAGACTTATTATGACTAATATTTTACACCTTGGGTTAAAGTATTGAAGTTTTAGTAGGGATGGAATGTAGAGAAAAATTGGATTTTACAACGCTTTCCTTTATCCTTTTAATGAAATCGCTCGTGCATTGTTATCGTGCAATAATTGTATTAGCTGAGTAAATATATTTTCACTACAACGTCTAAAGTTTACATCACAGTGCGTTCGAATCCACCAGCAATGAACCTGAGCTTTCGGTAAGGGAAAACATCGTAAGGAAATTATACCGTGGTGGTAGAGTTTTTTATAAAGCTCAACTGGCTAGCTAATACCCTCAAGTTGAAAATCTATTAACAAATATCTATAGGTGTGTTTGGAAACTATACACTTATGTTCACTATACTTATGATGTTAACTGTCTTGAGCCACATCGAAACTTAAGATGAGATGAGATTGCGCTAACGTTCAACTTATAAAGTATATAAGAACAGTTCGGATATTATATTGTCATTTGGTCTCGACACGTCTGTAAATTTTCAAGTGACGACTCTTAAGGTTGAATGATTCCGTTAAATTGATAGATAGATACAAATTTAATTAAATCTAAGCGTGTTAAATAATAATATTACATGATTCTTGAGTAATCATTTTGAACGTACGCGCACAATATTGTTGGCAATGAATTCTTTTCCAATCTTTCCACAAAATTGTTTTTATTGCAGTCGTATGTAATTAGCGTTGATTGGTAGTTATTAGTATGTTGTAATTTTTGAATGAATTTATCAGTATTCTGGTGAACTCGCTTAGGCGTGGTTATGACTCAGATTTGATATTATATATGTAATTCAATTAAAAAATTGTTTTGGTAATTTGAAAAAAAAAGCAACGTTAAAATCCGTTCCCAATTGACTAATATACATAAAAAATACATACAGCCCAACATATGATCTCCTTTTTGAAGTTCGTTAAAAATATTATGAGGATAACATATTTAATATTAGCTACACCTGCAACGTCGCTCGCGTGGAACTAAAATTATTTAATCTCGCGCCGTCATTCAAACTACAATAACTTTTGATAGAGTAAACAGTTTTCAATGAAACCAAAACTTAATGTTACTCAAGGATATGTTTTATGATTTCCTTGGTGACGTTTCATCATAAACGTTTAACATTAGCATTGATGCGTGCGCAAATATACAGACGGACAGACATTTATAGAAATGATGTAAATGTATTTTAGTAGGTATTATTAGTTACTTACAGTTTCTTTTACATAAATCCAAATGTATAGACACGTTAAATTTACATTCTAAGTATATGTATAAATATGAGTTACAGTTTAAGGGGAGGTAGGGGTAGACCTGAGAAGACGACGCGCACGGTGGTAAAATAGTTATAGTAAGATCAGTCGATGGATCCTCTGTAACTGTGACCGTAAATAGATCACCGAGTTATCGGTAGTCGTTGGTTTAAACTTGTACTTGATCTAAATTGATGACAGCTCAGCTGATAGTGTGTACGAACCCCGCGTCCATGAACGTACTTTTGATACCTGCATTGAGTTTGAACTTCCAGTGAAGGAAAACATGATAATACCATAGCATGTTAATAAGGCATTTTATAATCCCTATCTGGCTTGCTACCACCCTCTAGTTGAAAATCTGCCCACAAGTATCAAAAGGTGTGTTCCGGCAGTTGGACTTCAGAGCCAGTCGGTCCACGAGGCTTAGCGTGTCCACCATCTTGGGCCACACCGCCAATTAAATTCAGGCGAGATTGTAGCCATAACGTTTAACTTATATATAAAACATATTATAAATATTTATTACACAGATACATGTAAAACGCTCTAATCATGAAATACATTTTGAGATTTGTCGTCAGTATTGTAAACATGAATGTCGCCCCTTATATAATTTTGATTACTCTTTATGTACAGGAATATAGAAAAAGATATCTTGAACTAGGTCACTTAAAATCAGGTGAGATTGTGGCTATAACGCTAAACCCCTTAAGTACATACATAAAAAAAATTACTCAAGTACTGTTTCTGCCTTTGGGTACTTGATTTTGTGATGTGCAGTGTATACGCCCCTTTGATCTCACTACTCAGATTCTTTGTCTTTGTAATGTAGCAACAGTACTGCCATGTATATGGGAGTTGCGATGCCGTCGGGTACAATGGTTTTGTACTACCACTTCACTTTATAGCGACCGCTTCATTTTATTGTTCTCATTTTCTGTCAACGGTCAGTGGTTTTCGTATTTCATTGTTATTATAATCTATTTTTATAATGATTTATATAATAACAGTATTCTCGTTAATATAAAAGTAGGATTGCATATTTATGAATTATGAAAGCCGAGAGTACTTACCCGCGTAATACGAAGTAGAAAGTGTGTCAACATCTCATTAAATTCTTTGCCCACTAGGCAATTACATACATATAATCCTAATATATATATACAGCAGTTATGTTTTCAACAAAAGATGTCCATAATTTACATGTTAATAGTTTTAACATCATCGCTCTCAGTTTCTTTTTTTATAATTTATAGTTTTAGCGTTATGGATACAATCTCCCTTGATATAACAATGTAGCAAGAGATGGTGATCACCCTAAGCTTAGTAGAGGGACTGACATTCAAGTGTAACTAACGTTACACACCTATAGGTATTTAGTGGCTGCTTTTCAACTTGAGCGTGGTAACTAGCCAGATGGGCATTAGAAAAAGCCCTACCATCATGCTATCAAAGCTCAGGATCATTGCAGGTGGATTCAATCTCACGTCCATTTATGCGGCGTTCGTATACACTACGAACTCAGCCAACATCGCTTCGTCTTTTAAATCGTATTATTATAACTCCATAACATACTTTCATCTACGCAACCGCCTTAATAATTTCAGCGTGTGCTTGATTCTATAGTTCTATTATTTTATACTAGCTGTGATACCGACTTTGTTTGAATTTTATCAGATTATATTCCGGATCTATTAATTACTTCTACTATTTACATACTTAGTATATACATGTTGGTGCTCAGTTAAGTTTTTATAATATATATAGAAAGAAGTTAATTTACTTTTTGAAATACTTTTGTTATACGCGATGGAAATAATTCTGTATGCTGATCCATAATATTACTTGCTACCCTGTCAAATTTTATCAAAGTTTGTCTAGTGGCTTTAGCAATTCGCGTACACGTGGAAAATAGACAGGCACAAACACAAAATAAAACAATTTCTTTTATATAACGATACTAAAGTACTTATAATTTAAAACAAATAATGGTCAAGTTTGGGTCAATTGCAGTTTTAAAATCATAAGGTGTATCTAGGAACTAAGCAATTATGTTAATGTAACTAGTAGCGTAGTTAGTAACAATGTTTCTTTTGCAAATAGGCAGAGGCTTGGCCTAAGTACTGGTCGTAGGGAATATAGATAGACACCATAATATGCTCCATAATTGAGGCCACAAGCTAATTATTTGCACTGCTGGCACGTAACACAATTTTCATGAAGAGAATATACTTTTTTATTGGATTAGCGATTAGCTACAATTGCCCTTAATGTTAGTTGAAGGGTAAAATATATAAGTCTATTATAAGACCTGTCATATTGTACGGATCGGAGTGCTGGGCTACTAAGAAGACGAACTCATTCCTGACTTTGTCCATTCTTGTAACAGCACACATCAATCTCAACATTCGCATTTCTGCTGCAATTGATATTCATCCGTTAATAGTCTTAATTGTTAATATTAGAGAGAGTTTGAAAATGGTGCCAGTTGTAGAGGAGTTGAAAGGGAATTGTCTATCTTGGTTAGAAAAGTTCATGGGAAGAGAGGAAGCATATGTGGTGAGAAAAATAATGGATATGAATGTTTAAGGTTAGAAAGGATGAGGAAGGCCAGAGAAAAGATGTATAGAGTGTATGAGAAATGAGATGAAAGATAAGGGAGTGAATGAAGATAGAGATCTGTGGAAGAAGAAAACGTACTGAGCCGACCCCAAATGACTTGGGAACATGACATGAAGATGATCAGCCTTTATTTAACAATTCTCAGTACTTTTTTTATTAGCTGTACGACGCTTGACTTCTGTCACACCTGATGGAGAGTAGACAAGGCCAAAGATGTTAAAGTTTTAGTATCGTCCACCCATCCTCGGCTTTTTTTTTCGACCTGACATACTCTGTTAGCCGTAAGGGCTTTGACAGCTTCACCGAACTTTTTGGGGCGAATGATGAAGGCACTCAGCCCTGAGGCAGCAGGCACAAGGGTGCTAGAATGGCCAAACCTCGGCTTGGGCTACTGCCGGAAAACGAGCAAAGATTCGCAATCCTAACTAACCAACAGGTCCTAACTTACTAAGTTTAGTGGTCCAACAATGACATCGGGCAAGCCGCGCAAAGGCCGCGGGGATAGTCCCTTACAGAACCGCCCATCTTCGGCGCTGTCTTTCTTTCTTTACGACGCTTTCGAGGTGCTAATGATTTTGTCACTCCGCTTAATAATGGGTTTCCATAACTTGTTCTTCGAAAATGACACGTCTCAGTATGACCAAGGCGAGTTTTATCGTGAGCAGGTTATGTCTGAGCGTAAATTTTGTGTTTTCGTTTATGTCTAAATTGTGGACACAATGTACATAGAATTAGATAGATTAGTTAGTCATGTTTAAACGCACATACCCTTTATAAACGTTATAAGCCCTTCGACGTTGTTCAATATCAAAGCTGAATGCGGATATACGCAGTCCTGCACTTACTCGTTAACTATTTTTACAATTGCACGGACATATGCTATGTCATAATATTATTATTAGGTTCACGATATAGTATATGTTGACATTGAACTGGAACGATCGATTCCTGTGGTGAACATAAATTTATTTATATGATTTATAATGAATTTATTAACACCTTTGTCATATGAAGTACTCTGAGCAACATCGACGTTTTGCTTTGCAAGTAGTTTTTTCGAAAGTATTTAGAATTCTTTATTTAAGGAATTCTTTTTTTTTTTGTAAATGAGATTGTCAGCCCTATTTTATTGACGGCGGCTAGCGCTGGGTGAACCCTACATACCCCTGCCAGTTCCCCCCGGGCTTTTTGTCACAAAGTATTAGTCAACAAAATTTAGGTATCTGTTTACGCAACCCTAATGTTAGACAACTGAGTCCGTACAACATGACTCCTACTTTTTAAGGTGTCTCCCTGTAGATTGCCGATAACCTTGATTTTTGCGGAATCCAAGTGACATTTGATCTTAACTTTAGGCCTGCAATTGAGTCAAAGGCAAGAACAGCTGCCAAGAAATTGACGATCCTTTTCAAGGTTAAGCGGTATTTCTCATCGGACCAACTTCTTAGTTGCCACGTTTAGGATGGATTAGCCAAGTATCAATTGGCTTGACTTAACTCCATTGAGGGCTGAACTCGCAGGGGATATATTATTGATGTAATACAACAAACCTAATACGAATCAATTCAATATCGAAAGATAGAAATAATCCCTCTTTTTTATAGTGGCTGCTATATTAATGGTTACGTATTATAGAATAATAAAATAATCTAAATTATAATTTAATTATATATGTAAGAGTACGGGGGGTACTCTCAGGAAATCTGCCATCTTGTTGACTCATGTTTTTATTCGTAAAAAGATAAGTACCTCCGAATGATCAGTCTCGCTGGAGAGTCTCTGACGATATATCGTTGCCAGCTTTTTTTTCGAAAGGACATTCGCTGTTAGCCGGAAGGGCTCTCACTGCTTGGCAGGCATTTCCGCAGCCAGCGCTATGTAGTGCCTTTTATAGTATAGTGGTAGCGGGTAGTACTACGTCACGTAATGCACCAACATTCGTTGAAGTACTTTTAATCATAATTCGTTGATGTACTTTTAATGTATTTACTGCCTATATAATATTTGCGCCGGTATATATATGCGTAACTAAATAAAATTAATTACGTAATAATAAACAATCATTAAAAGCATAGGTAGGTGTGTAACAAACTTACATATGACAGGTGCAGTTACGTTCTCGTTCAGGATATGGGTGAGAGATACAACTGAGAGAAAAAATATAATAATATAATACTGTTATGATTTGAAGCAAGATTTAATACGTTGGACGCTGTTGAATCCTGTTTAGCGTATTTCTATTACTATTACAATTCATTAGTATTCAATTGCAGTGTCGGGGATTAAATAAAATAAGTTTTAGTAATGTGGTAACATTTTTCTATAACAGTGCCTGATATAGGTCGTTACAAATAAAATCTATTTAAGCTAAATAGTTTGGAAACTCGTTCTGAGCATGTTCTGAGAGAAAGAAAAGCTATCTCAGTATTGGATAAGCCCTGTTTGCCATGGAAAAATGTGGTTATGCGGATAATACCTTCTTCAAGCTTTTTAAATACTCAAGCTTTTTTAGAATTATTAAACTTACACAAAACCCGGAAATAAATTTAGTATACGGGGTAGTGGTTTTATTGATCTTATAACTTAATTAATGTTTTTAAACTCTTATAAAAAGCAATATCCTTTATACATATGTTTAAAGCGGCCATCGTTTGTCATTTTGATTACCGTATACGTATATTCATATATATATAGCTTATGTATAAAATGTCTATGTTAACCATACACGAGCACACCGACGACAATTAGAACGAAGTTGAAGAGGTCGCCGAGGCCGAAATTGGTCGAGGAGGATTATTTTATTATGTATATTATAATATATATCGAAAAATATCGAAAGTATATTACGCCTCTGTTTACGTCCGAACGAGTTTTGATTGATGATAAACGTTCGATAATTCTAGAGATATAAAAGGCCAGCCACTAAGTTGCATAACGTTAAATTCAATGAAAGTGCATGAGAACAGGTTATAAACAATGAAATAAAGCAAGCACTGGAATAGCAAATCAGAAAACCGATGCATGTCACATACAAGCATTGCCTTCTACGTCTCTTTTCCGCGTGCGTTGTTTAAATTCGTGTCAAAAAGAGACAAATAACAAGCTCTTAAACTTTTTGTAACTTAAATTATTGATTAAAATATATTATTATACTACTTTATATTGGACTAGCGAACTGCCCCGACTTAGTACGTTTAGTACTAATTATCTATATCAAGATGTATAATAATAAAAATAAACTGTTGATCCGATTTTTTACCAAACTTCAAAGACTTGAAAATTTTACCAAAAACCTTTCGGTATTTGCAGTTCATAAGGTGCATACACATCGACGTAGTCAATGATAGCTTAGTAGTAGTGTGTACGGACGCCATATCAACGGGCGTGAGTTAAAATCCCTGCAATAACCCTGAGTTTTCCGTGAAGAAAAACATTGTGACGAGACCATAGCACCGTGGTAAGGTATTTTCTAATTCCCGCCTGGCTTGCTACCACCCTATTTTACCAACGTGGTCATTCAAATTCTATTCTTTACGGACTTTCTTATTGCAATGCGTAAACGCATTACCCGGCCGCAAGCTACGGGGATGTAACTCATCGGGTGCTAATCACCCAACACTACCCACTAAAACTAACCACGGCGACACTTCAAACTCCCGTGTCGCCAGTAACCAGAGACAGCGCTCAATCTCCTAATCTCTGGCTGGGGCTATCTATCACCCTTAAGTTGAAAACTTGCCGTTATATATTTATAGGTGTGTTACGGCAGATACACTTGAGATCCAGTCCCTGCCGTCTTGATCCTAATCCTAGTGAGGCCTCAACGTCACGTAACAACAACTGAGCTTGTGGCCAAAACACTAAACCTACATAAATTAAAAACCTTTCAAAAACTAAAACCCGACTACAGAAAAGTCACGTTATAAGAAGTATGAAACAAGAAATGATTGTTATCTGTCAAATGTAAGTAAGTTAAGCGTAATATATGTTAACTAATACATGTACATAGTGATGTTCAACGAATAGCCGTGGCCGTATGCCACCTTTTATATATGAAGGTAGATATACCAAACACACGGTACCCATTAGGTGTATAGTACTTTGCCCTAAAGCCTGATAGAATATATTGTTTTACTACGTTATCTGACATACGATAATGATATAGAATTCTGAAAGTAGTTTAGAAGTAATGAGGGAACAGATGAACAATCATACATACATACATACAAACCGGTCAAACTCACCCCCTTTTGCTTACCCGTAATCGGGTAAAAAACACTTGAATCGAGTTGACTGATTTTTATAGGTTATTAGGTTTAGCGTTATGCCTATAATCTCACCTGATCTTATTAAGATACGGCCCAAGTTGATAGACATGCTAAACCTGTATTTTAATTTGTTTTAAATGCTCCGTCTAGTACATTTTTATATCATGGATTTTAAACACTGTTTATAATTACATAACGTTACTTCCGTAGGATAATAAATTAATTGTAAATAAATGGCTTCGATTTAATTTTAGTGTATCTCTTTTGTGTCATATCCTTGTTGTAAAATATACAAAATGAGTGTTCGTATATCACAAGTATTATTAGTATTTGTATTAATATTATAAATCGGAAAAGTTTGGTGCAAAGCCTTAGGATATTCAACACCGCGCTACTACCGATAGGTGCAATACTGTATCGAAAATAGTTATAAAACAGGAAGAAATGGTTAAATAAAACTTTAGTCTCACGCGAATGAAATCGCAGGCACAGCTTGTTAATATCATAAAGCGGAAAAGTCTGTTTGTTTGAATGATCTAATCTTCGGAACTAGTATTAGTCGGATTTCTAAAATTATTTTCGTACTAATTTATCATTGAGAAAGGCTTTAGGGTATTTACACTGCCTCCTATAGGAGCAAAGCTGTATGGAAAGCGGTTATAAAGACGAGCAAAAATGATTAAATAATTTTAATTCCACGCGAACGAAGTACATTTAATATCAGAGTGTATTAATAGATCAGAGAAAAGTTTATATCAATATTTCCAACTGTATCTAAAACCACTTTATATGTTACACTTGTATCTGTGTATGTTGTAACCAGCTGTGCCCGCGACTTCCATGGCGTGGAACTAAAAAACATATTATAGTTGTTGCCCGTTTTGTAACTTTCTTTCAATACAGTTCTGTCTGTATACATATTATATACAGTTTTGATAGTAGAGTATCATAACTGATATTATAATAACCAAAATAACTAATATGTTTGTCAATTGTCACGCGTAAATCGCTATATCGATTTCGATGAATTTTACACGTGGAACTGATATGACTTAGGCTATCTATTGTGGCGGAAATTAATCTCGTGAAGATGATATAGGGTATGAAAAACTCTTGAAAATGGGAATATGAAAATTCACATTTATGGTATCCATATCCCTACTAATATTATAAATGTGAAAGTGAGTTTGTTTGTTAATACGCTTTCATGCCTACACCGTTGAATCGATTGTGATGGATTTCGGTGCAGAGATATATGGGAACATGGAGACGGTGAAAGGCTACTTTTTCTCGCGCAAAACTAACTGAATTTGGGTTACAAAGAGGTATACACTTTGTATAAAACTTTTAATTGCGTCATCCAATTTGTTTGACAAAATCAATATCAACGCGAGCGAAGCCGATAGCGAAGCTATTTGTTAATAGATAAGAGGTGTTCTCTGTTATAGAAAAAATCGGTCGCTAGTCGGTATAAAGGGGGGGTGATTATGCAAACATAATCGGATGCAAGTTCCGTAAGATAATAATTCGACCCACAATCTCACTCACAGATCACAAGTTATGGTGTGTCTAACCTAAAAAAGTGATATAATTTTTCCCACAGATAATTATAATTACGTACATACCGAGGTTGTGTAATCTGTGGCGTAAAACCGCACAACAACAGAATTTAAACTTCAACGTAGCAACTCGCTAGAAAATGCGACTATATATAATCTATAATAACTTGTGTTCACGCAGAGGTCGAAATTACTACAAAATCTATTTTTTTTTATTGTTTTAAAGTTACGGCTACATTTTCACCTGATGTAATGTGCCAATGTAGCTCAAGATGGTGAACTCGCTAAACCTGTGGAGGGACTGGCTCTCAAGTGCAACTGCCGGAATGCACCTGTAAGTGTTTGGCGATAGATTTTAAACTTGAGGGTAGTAGTTAGCCAGGTGGAAATGAGAAAAAGACCTACCGCCATGCTATGGTTTCGTCATGATGCTTTCCTTCACCGAACGCTCGAGCTCATTGCAGGTGGATTCGAACTCACGTCCATTGACGCGGCGTACATACACACTACCAACTGAGCATCATCGCTTCGACTGCATACGTTTACGGATTCGTTGTAATGACAAGTTGCTGTTTTGTGAGATCCGATACAGTTTTTTTATAATCATTGTGACAGCAACTAAAAGCACGTTTTTCACAGGGCCAGAGTAAAGAGTTAACTTCGTGCAAACATTGTTACCCTTTGTAAGAAATAATATTGTACTTATTCTATTTGGCTCGGCGTTGGAATTCTCTTACAATTGTCTTCTTATAAATCTGATTTAACAAAATATCGTGTTTAGTTTAATATTATGTGAAAATGCCTTGTAAAGATACTGTAACTACACTAAACATTTTAAGTTCAGTGGGCAGTCGAGTGTATATTCATGTTATTGTAATAGGTGTCACAGTGCTGTCATCTGTAAACAACTTCTTCGAGAACCTTGAACTGTTAGGTGTTTTATACGTATCGATTTTATACAATCTCTTAGAGACTGTGGATACAATATTACTATATACACACGAGCAGACACTCAAGCTATACCAGCGACTTCGTTCGCGTGAAACTAAAAATCATTACTAACGTTATAAATGCAATAGTGAAATTAATTATTCTTTATTTATTAAGCATAAAAGTTTGTTTGTTTGTTTGGGCACGCTAACTTTAAGAGTTACCTGTCGAATTAAAAAAAAAATGTTTTGTATTTGATAGAGTAATAACTGAAGACCGTATTAAGCTATCATCACGCTACCATCAATAGGAGCAAAGCGGTATTGAAAAAAGTAACAAAAACGGGTAAAAAATATTAAATGATTTTCATCTCCACGCGAACGAAGGCGCGGGCATGAATCTGGAAGTGTGTCATTGTCTTTGATCAACTGACTCATCAAATCAGTTGTAGATTATCTTCAATGAACACAAAAAAAAAAAAAAACTAAACGGACTATTACAATAAAAACATAATACATTCGCTGCGGTGTACTAGTAAATCCTATACCCATAGTAAACGCGTATAATGTAGATATGTCCAAAGTGAAAGTTGTTTTTTTATTTTTTAACTCGAGCTTAATAACCGTAACGGACAATCCAATTATAATAAAAATAAAGGGACAGAAGTGTGTACATTTCAATCAATGTCATTTCTGTTTCCCTGAAATAAAATTTATTAGTTAAATAATAGTAACAGAGAAGTAATTGTTTAATAATCAAATATATTTTAGTGGTGGAATCATTAGTAGGCAGGCGGGACCTAGGTCGGTAGATTTTAGAGGCGCCAAATTTGAGGTATGTTTTTTTTTAACTGTAATGATTTATTCCTATACATACACCTAAATTTGGCTAGATAATGTGTTTCACCACTTAGGATTTAAGTCTTATATAGATTTTTTTCTACATATAACGTGTCCTATGCGGAATCTGACTGCCAACATAGGTAGGGACAACAAAATTTGAGTACTACGGGTGACAAAAGGGTAAATCCGCCACTGGATATATTTTTTACTAAAATTAAATAATAGAACTTATTTGATTTTACTGCCTTTAAAGAATATGTTTTTAAAGCATACCCAAAGCCTAAATTTCGATATCCATAATATGAAAAACTTTAAGTTCCCCATACTGAACTTCTTCCCCTGTTTAACCTCTTCTAGTTCTATTTTCACGACAACAGGTGGCCTATGCCCTTCGGTAAATCCCTATCTATCGTTTTATTATAACCCTTATCCAACCTAGATAGAGCCGGACCAACATATTCTATTCTCTTCTTCCACACTACTCTATCGGCTGTCATCTCAGTATTCATACTTTTTATAAACATATAATTAGTCACACAGTCCAACCATATCATTTTAGTCATCCTCTTCTCCTACATGCATCCACCTTCATACTCAATAGTCTACTCGTTATATTGGTTAAATTTTTCTCATAACATTCCCATATCACGGTTACCTATTACTCCCCAATTTCTCTACCACTGGTGCTATTTTCATGCTTCCTCGAACAGTAGAATCCGTCCTGTATAATCCTATCTATATATGTACACTGTAGATTTATGTAAAAATGCACGCCACAGAAGCTCTATGAAAGGACAATTTATTCCAGTTTTTGTAACATTTTTTAATACTTATTTGCTCCTATTGTAATCTTACATAACTTATGAATCTATTGAAAATGGAACTGCTACATTCAAAGATTACCTATTATAAACAAACAAACAAAGTTTTCCTCTTCATAATATATAAAATCCAATTGTATTTAATACTATTAAGTGAGCAAACGGCTCCAACGATTTGGAAGAACTTTTATATCAAGACAGATTTTTTGGTTTTATAATAGAGCTCTATACATACAGTTGTACTAAACGTTAGTATATAATATCTAAGAACTATTCATTGATAAATTATTTTAACCGATTACACGGTAAGTATTGTAAAAAAAATATATTTTAATCTCGAGTTCAATTAGAAACGTGATTCTTCTAGCACACCGAGTAAATCTAATTCATCCAATATATATATTTGTAATATTATTATATCAATATTACAAAGCGGAAGAGTTTGTTTGTTTATTTGACCGCGCTAATCTTAAAAACTACCTGTCGGTTTTCTTTTTTTTTTTATTAGTACAATAATAATTATTTTTACATACTTTGTGTATTACATAAAATTAGATAAAACTAAATATAAAATTTTTATTTTGTAATTGATATAGTAATAATTGAGGAAGGCTTTAGGCTGTTTCTCGTCACGTCAATACCAATAGCAGGGAAGCTGTATTGAAAAAGTTAAGAAAACGGACTAAACATATTAAATAAAATTTTAGTTCCACGTGAACGAAATCGCAGGTATAGCTATTTATACATAATATAATACCATACGATATATTTAGACAAATATGTTACACAATAGATATTTTTCGAAAGACGGCCCCCGCTCATAAGCCCGAAGCCGGCAAGCTTGGATTACCTGTAATCTGACAGGTGTTTTGCTACTAAATACACTATTATATATTTTATTAGAACTTATATATTATACTAGCTGTGTCCGTGACTCCGTTCACGTGGAATTGAAATTTCATTGAATCATTTTCATAAAAAAGTGTTATATAACTTATGTTACTCAGGGCTAATGTAGCATTCTAACGGTGAAAGAATTATAGAAATCGGTCCAATAGTTCTTGAATTTATTCGTTACAAACAAAAATACAATTTTTTCCTGTTTATAATATTAGTATAGACTAGCACAGCCTGCGATTTCATTTTTTTTACATTTATACTTTGTGTAACTTTGTTATACTTTGCTCAAGATTACGCGATTAATATCATTATATAAGTGGTCTAGAAGAATACAGACCACCCTATGTGAGAACGATGTTTTAAATAACCGATTTGCCAAACAATATCACAATGTAACAATGGATTTTTGCGGCAATAGAATAATCTCTAGAGATTATACTTTGGAAGCAATTGTATCATTTCAATATTTAAAGTTATAGAATTTACAGTGAAAGTTAAAACTTTGAAATGTTAATTTTAATAAATCATATGCTGTGATCAGATAATTCCAAATATATGTTTGGGAAATATAAATTAGAGTTTATGTTATCTTGAATAAATATATCTCATGAATATAATGTTGTGTAGCTGTGTCCGCGACTTCGTTCGCATGGAACTAAAATTATTTAAGAACTTTTGACCGCTTCTGTACCTTTTTTCAATATAGCTTTGCTCCTATTGGTGGTAGCGTGAAGTTAAATAACCTAAAACCTTCTTCAGTGATTGCTCTATAATATACAAAAATAATTTTTGACATTTGGTTGAGAGTTATTACGCTTAGCGCGTTCAAAAAACAAATAAACAAACTTTTCCACTTTATAATTCTAATTAAATTGTATGTGGGTCCGATTAAAACGAAGTTCCAAAACTAAGCCAGTACTAGAGTACTTACGGGTCAAAGTCAATTGTCACGAATCGAATTCGTTGTTATAGAGTTTATAAAAATGTAAATATATTACCTACAAACTGCAATTACGCGCGTTGCGACGAGGAAGTACGTAAAGAATTTGATTTTAAATACCACATTAATAAAAAAGGGGGGGTAGCCAGATAGGCGGGCTTAAAAAATAACCTGCCACCGTATTGTTATTTTATCACGATGTTTTCCTTCACAGAAAGTTCAAGCTCGTTACATTAATTCGAGCTGACGTCCATTAACGCTAAGTTCGTACACGCTACCACTGATCCATCATTGAATCTATTTAATCTATCATTGTATTTAAAAAAGTGTCCTATATTCCCCATGGTATATCTGTTAACTATGAACACCGAGCCTGAATCTCAATTCAATTAACCGAAGCTCTCTATTGTTTGCATGGATTTTCGAAGTGGACAGTATGTCCACCGAGTATAGATAAATATATAATCCTAAAACTTTGTCGTTATAAGTAGAAAACTTATCTCTTACATATAATTACACTCTAATATTTTTTTTAATGATCTTTTGAGTATGCCCTGTTATTAATATGATGTATATTTTTTTTGTCCTTCCGTCTATTTACTGGCTCTCTGGCTCCCTAGCTTTCAAGTCCAACTGCTGGAACGGATCTATTGGTATTTGGTGGCAGTTTTCCAACTCTAGGGTGGTGGTAGCTAGCCAGGCGGGCATTAGAAAAATCCTAACCACCATGATCATGCTATAGTTACCTCACGATGGCTTCCTTCAGGTCCATTGACGAGGCGTCCGTACACGCCATCATCGGAGACATCACCGCGTCATTAGATGAATCGTTGATTGTAATAAAATTTGATACGGTAGTAAATAATGTAATGAACCAATACACCATTTGACTAATCAGTAAGATATATATTTATAGACAGGTTTTTATGTTTTATCTAAGTCCAGGAATGAACAAGAACTGAACTACTGATACAAGAATAAGTTAATTGTGATTTTACAAATCTTGATTAGATAATCCAGTTTAGTTTATATATAACTAGCTGTGTCCGCGACTCCGTTCGCGTGGAAATAATTTTTTTTTTTAAATTAATTTCATAAAAAAAATATTAGATTCTAATGGCGATAGAATTTTTGAAATCGGTTCAATTGTTCTTGAGTTTATTTGTTACAAACAAAAATACAAATCTTTCCTCTTTATAATAATTGTATCGTTTTGGATGATTTAGTTTTCAAACTTGTAGTTAACGTATACTGTTTTAGGGCTCATTTTCACTGTTCGTTAACTCAGTTGTTATACCGTACGCGGGAGACACCGAATACGGGCTATCGACTAATGGAAGTAAAGTATCTATTTATGTCATGCGGTTATTACCGCACACGGCCTAATATTAAATGAAATTCATCGGTTGGTGCCGATGGTGCGGGTACACGGTTTGTTCTATTACACATCTATAACGTCTTCTCAGTTCCAATCTTTCAAAAGAAATGCGCGGTGAAGAATATCTATCAAACCGCAATCCATCGACTATTGAAAACGGTTATCGCATGTGTGAACATAAATCTCCCGCAGCCCGACTGCGAGTTGTAACGACCAATGAAAATGACTCTTAGACTATAATTAGTTTGTGTAATAAGCAAATAAAGTGAAATTGTATGTAAATATAAGAAAAACTGTACAACTGTTGGAAGAGCTAATTCAGCGATACTCAACCTTTTTTCCCTTTAGAGGCCACAAACATGTGTTAGGTTTTATAGGTCTTTAGGTATGTTTAAATAAAGCAATATCAGATGGGCCAACTATAAAAGCCCGCGGACTGCAAGTTGAGTATAGCGGACCTAACAGATAAAACTCATGGATAGTGATGTAGTAAAATAAGGCTTCCCGGAGTAGCCAGTTATAAATAAATACACAAACGCCTCGCAATTAAAAAAAAAACCATTATAATTTATTATTTTCGATGTTATTTTTATATATGTGACTCTATTGTTTCACTAATTTATGGTATTTATCTGTGACCTTTTCCATGTAATATGGAAGGATATCCATTTTATTCACGTTTGGAGGGTCCATATTCCATATACTACCTACTCGATAAAATATAGAATCTGATTTCAGTGGAAACGACAGTGAGTAATTATTGTTGTATATCTAGGATGCTTTTTATTTGCGACCATTTTTTTTTACTTCCATCTCGAAATATTGTGCGAAGAACATAAAAAAAAAATCCTAAAAATTCGAGCTCTTAATATTAATGTTTAGTACTCCCCCAAGCCCACAATGATTTACCGTATAATATAATTCAGAAGTATTTTATGGTATAATCTTGGTCAATGATAGGATTTCTTCAGAATTGAATGCTCTACAAATGCGTTCATTGCTGCATAATTATAACTCAAACTGATGAGGTAGTACGGGAATGAAGGAACGAAGTCGTAAATGACAAGAGATACAGAAAACAAAAAATATAAACGACAAACTTTCAGGAAATTCAATTTCCTACATAAACGTTCCAGAGCACTAAATTGCTAACATCGATATTTCGAATTTTTTCTAACATTTTAATACTATGCTGAAGGCGAATAGTCAGTAGCATGAAATTTGTCCAAACAGCATTATCACTGATTACACTAAATTCTATACTACCTTAACTTAAGAGCACAATATGTCAAGAAATATCGATGTTAGCAATTTGGTGCTCTGGAACTTTGTTATAGGAAATTGAATTTTCTACAAGTTTGTCATTCATATTTTATCCGTAGCCTTTGTCGTTTACGAAATATGGGCAAAAAAAAAAAATTCATTAAAAAATAGGGTTTAGTGATCCGTACTACAAGTTTGAGTTACAATTAGACCGCAATGGACACTTTTGTAGATCTTTTAATTCTGAAAAAATGACCAAGAATATACTATAAACTGTCTCTGGGCTGTTGAATATTGAAGAAAAAAAAAAAGTTTACGTGCTTATTATTAAGGAAATCATTGTACGCCTTGGTGGAGTTCTTAACACTAATATTAGAAGCTCAAATTTTCAGGAGATTTTCTTAAGTATTTTCCAAAATATTTCGAGATGTAAGTCAAAAAAATTGTCGCCAAAAAAAGCAGCTTAGTACTTATATAATAACTGAACCCGCGAGTCCGTTCGGTTGGAACTAAATATTATTTAATAATTTTACCCGTTTTTGTAACTGTTTTTAAAACAGCTTTGTTCCTACTAATGGTAGCGTGATGTTTAATAACCTAAAGCCTTCTTCAATAATTGCTCTAAAGTACAAAGCAAAATTTAAAATCTGACTGGTAGTTCCTAAGATTAGTGCGTCCTAACGAGGATACTTTTCCACTTTATTGTATAAATATAGATATATATCCTCTATTTCAATAAGAAAGTTTTATTTTGGTGATTTTACAACTTTTTATTTGATAAGTCACTTGTCGTGACGTATTACATAGAATGTTATAAAACCTATAAACTATAAGATATGTAAAACAGAGCGAAAAATTAGGGCTCTCTCCTATGGTCCTACTACGAGAAATTATCAAAATAATTATGAGTCTCTTTAAGATTGAGCTATTTAATAAGGTAATCTAAATTAGTAATTATTTCTATGCTAGTTTTTCATTTTTAATAATTCTCCTATACGTGGATTTAACTTTCGACCCTGTGGCTTTGGGGCTATTGTTCTTTGGAGTTCACCCACCATCCCAATTCAACAATGGTTAATTATTATAAAGTTCAGATAAATGATATTTAATTGTAGAAATAAACAGAGTGGAAATAAAAGTATATTAAAGTTTTATAACTACTAATAAACGGCAAGTGAAGTTGTTGAATTAGAATGAAAATGGTACAGGAAATGTTCAAGGCAAACTCAGAACATAAATGAGTTCGCTAATAGGTCATCTTAACCTATAACCTACAAAGCCTCTTGCAAAGGGCCGGCGCATTCAGAACGGATGCCAATCCAATATTCGTTCTAGGATTAGAAACAATCGACGTTTACCTATTTCCGGCCTATAATGAAGCGATGTTGTCGTATCTCTCTATTCCGAAACATATGCATTATGGTTAGTTCCCATTTTGTTCAAAACCGAACTATCTTGTTAGATGTTTTACTACCCTTTCCGATAGTTAAGAAGTTAACTACAACGACATCGATAATGCTCACAGAACGGTGTTGGAGTTTATCGACTTTATATATAATCATATATTTAATTAATCTTAAAAATCAATCACGCCTATATATGCAAATTGTAGAATAAATTTTATTATAAAATATTTTTATTTGATAGAGTAATTATTAAGTAAGGTTTTAGGCTATTTAACACTAAGCTACCACGAATAGAAGCAAAGCTGCACTGAAATAAGTAACAAAAACGGACAAAAAATATTGAATAATTCTTCATTCCACGCGAATGAAGTCGCGGACATCGCTAGTAATTTATGTAGCTATATAAATATTGAGTTGTGAAACATTATGTAATAAAATCACTGATAACTTTGTCATATATCAATATGTTTTTTTTAATAGTTTTTGTAAAGCATAGAAAAAAGAATCCTAAACTCTGCCGACCTAATGGCCCCAGCCTACTGATAAATCAGCCACTGAATTTACATAAAATGTGACTTTAATAGTAATATGTTAAAATATCTTAATCTAATACATGTTACTAATTAACACACATCTTACTAATTACACAATTAAGATAATTGTGTATTTTAACACATATAATTCGTTTTCGTAACGTTGTTTTCTTAATAGAAACGCTTTCAGTACCGACTTCGAACCATCATAACCTAATCTAACCACAATACCATCACGGATCCAATCGCTATACAGCATTTATAATCGCTAAGGGCAACACAAAAAAATTCGCTTCAACAAGCTCGCCAAGCATTATACCTACGTATGTTTTATAAGCAGCAGACACCGGAAATCAACCCATTAATATATAGTTGTTAATAAGCCAATCACAGCTCTTCGACGTTTGACGATGAACTTCAACTTGACTCAATTAACTAACGTACGGAAGGTTAGATAATCGTAGTAGTGCATTTCATTGAGAATTGAAATCCATCCTGGAATTCCAAGGCTCGTCGATAGACATTGTGATAGATCGTTATTCGAGTTACCGTCATCTCTCAAATTGAAACTAGCTCGAACCTCCATGCTATTAACACTCGTGTATCATTAGTTCCTGTAACGTAATATATTACTGATGAATTGAATCTTTACAAATAAGACAAATTTAATATAAGGCAGATTTTTTGTAAAGAAAACGCGGTATTTTATTTTTAGTTTTATTGTAGCATGCCCAACTGAATATATAGTAAGTGATGGTAAGTATGATACAATTATAAATGACGAATTGCCTCTCGATAATTGAGTATAAACTGACTGTACGCAATCGGACATAAATATCTTGCAGTCCACGCAAATTTTTCAATTGTTTCCCAACATATACCATAAGTGCGTCTAGCGAAGTCGTCTTGTTCTATATTAGCATGTGTAAAAAATTATCAAAATTTTTTAGTTACTAAGTCGACGACATATGTCAAAACGAAATCCCGTGCTCAGATCGTTTAGAGCATGGTGTCGTTATGTATTTGCTGTGAAACAACAATGTTATGTTTTAGATGTATGTGATTTTTTAAGTTTTTTATAATAGGATTTAGTATTGAGATTTTATGTTCAGAATGTCATTCCTTATGTTTATGATGATGGTGATTATTTATTATTTTGGAAAAAAGACAACAAAACTTGGGGAAATGGTCTATTTTTTGATGACAAGTAATTAAGAGTTTGTTTACAATTTCTATAACGAAGGCCTTTGTGGCATAGTGGACGGGATCATCAAATGTATGATGTATCGACAGAACACATTACTCACCGTACATTTTACTCATTAAAATATATACATATTTGAGTATATAAATGTTAATTTAACTTGTATACGTTTGGTAAATTTTGGCGCGGAAAAGTAAATTATAAGTAAGTGTAGGTATATTCATAACACCTTTTCACGGGTTGGTATTTTACAGCCACCGACAGCACCTTTCGTACCGCAATATGTACTAAATACTCGACAAAACGTATCGCCTCTCACAGCACCCCACCCTGGACAGCCCCACCAATTAAAAGAAAAACACCTTTCTATATTCGTATCACCTTTCGTCGTGCCTTTCAAATTCGACCGGGTTACACGGGCTAGTAGGGATGAACCAAGGGGCTACATTACACAACCATTGGACTCGCCAACGATCACTATATAAGCTTGTCGATCGCGACCACCGAGTAGAAAGTGAGTCGACCGTATTAGTGAATCAGTCCAGCTAAATAACAAGCAAGATGTACGCAAAACTCGCCGTGAGTGATCAAAACAAAATATTTATGAACTTAAATTTCAAACTGTAGTGTTTAAAATAATAAATTAAAAATAATTCTCATTAAGTGAATAATAGCTTAAATACTGGGTTAAAAATAAATCGCGTTTTTTCCCCGTTATTTTATTAAGCGAAGTAATTTATTAATGTTATTAATTAAATGGTGTTTTGGTTGTTTCAGCTTATCTCATTCGTGATGGCTGTTGTTGTAGCTTCCCCGACACCAGGCGGTGGTGGTGGCGGACAGTAAGTGTTCAAATATTACCATAATTACATAAACACTCAAACATCCTTAAACAATATGTATTTAGTAATACGTACATCATCATAAAATTTTGATGTTTCCTGACAGTTAATATTGTGTAATTCAGCGGTTGTAAAAACCATAAAAGTCTAATAATTTTGTCTTTAATAACAACAATTTTCCTGGTTATTTTTACATTGAAAAACTCTTTATACCATTTATTGATTTAAGTATCGACACAGACGTCAAGATTATCTTTTTTTAATTAGATAATATTTTATATTAAAAAAATCTGTTTATCCAATTTTATTTTTAAATAGCCGATAACTGTGTTATACATGTTTAACTAGAAATGCCCTTTTTAAATGTCAAACTCATCAACATACATATAAAGATGGTCTAGACTTCGATTGACCCCATACTAAGCTTCCGCTCACTTGCATCGTAGTAATAATATCACGTAATCGATGAATGACTAATCTTACGTAACGAGTATGTCAGGCAGGTAATGTATAAGTGTTAGTAATAATAAAACCACGATGTCCAGTAACAAGTGACAATGAACTTTGAATACAAACTATCTTTCAAACTGCTCTCGTTACGCGTAAAAAAAAGTGAAAACAGTGCACAGTTCGCGGCACTTAAAAATGACGTTATATAACTAACTGTCAAGGCCATATTGAAACGCGTTTAAAATATAACGTTACGTCGTAGCGCTATATGAAATAATAACAGTGCATTTCACAAAAAAATCTAGACCGAGGAACATGTGATATTTACTTTTAATGAAAACATTGTAATAGGAGTTTTTGGCGGGTTCTTGATCTGTCGTGTTGTAATTTTTATTTTTATTCGTACACTTAGTTATTTAGCCCTGTATTGTGTAATATAGGCGCCATTTTACGTGATGTAGTGTAGCTGAAGGGAAAAACTCCCTAGGAAGTCGCCATCTTGTTGAAGATAGTTTCATCTGTCCAAAATGTCCAAACCTTATCACTTGAAAATGGCAGTAATAGTATCTAAAAGAAGAAGAACATTGTAATATTTGAAAAGAGACTCGCTAATTTTAACGGATATCTAAGTTGTGATGGATATTTGGCAGAATGTCAATATGTTGTTGGTTTTATTTTGATTCGTATACTTAATTTACCCGACCCTAACCGTAATGTAACGTTAATATACTTCGCAAAATAAAAGAAAGAAGAGTATCTAAACATATATAGGGAACGACATACAAATTCCAAATGTCGCGTTACATAATATTCGATCGATTCTATAGGACATGGAATTAGTCATTTTTTAATAAAAAATTTGTTGCATCCTCTCCGGAGTGCGGGTAAATAATTTAAATACAACATACAAGTTATAACTTGGTCTGAACTTGGTTATTACATATTTTAAAATAATCACAACGAAAATTGTTAGAACACTAATAATAATTCATGATCAGTTTAAGCTAAACATAATCTAATCATTTTTGCTTGATTTTGAAACTTTTTTCAATTTTGCGCCTTTTGGTGGTAGCGTGATGTCAAATAACCTAAAGCATTCTTCAATGATTAGTCTCTCACAAATATAGCCATTTTTTTATATCCCGCTGCCAAGTCAAGCCAAGCTGCCAAGATTAGTGAGTTCAATCAAAGAAATAACTTTTTGTGCTTTATAATATACATATAGATAATGTAGATAATTTTGCTAATGTAAGTGTGAATAAATACTTCACAAGACATTGTCTGCCTTTTTACAACTACCCAGGGTATTTTGGTAGAAACTCACCCACGTGTACTCAGTACGTAAAAAACTATATTACGCCAAACGTCACACAATACAGCAAACCCAAAATTTCAAGCACCTAAATAAAATTCCAACCCAAAATCCTCAAAAGATTTTTATAAGTAAAATAGAGGGGTATGATTTAGTGCGTTTGTATGAAGCAGTAAACAGGTGTGTAATTTATTTGGTGTTAGGTGATCATTGGCATTTATAGCTACGTAAGACTGATTTTAAGAAAACTATAGTTATGAGGGTAGTCATTGAGTTGAAACGCCTCGTGTGGCGGTGCGTATAGACAAACGCGATTCTCAGAGCGGAACTGAGTCGCAGGAGCGCTTTCCTCGTGACAGTAATAAGTGAAATTTCGAGCTTAAATTACTATTCGTAAATGTACAAGAACGGTACCCAGTATATATATATTAATACTTTATACGTTTAACGTTATGGCCTCAATCTCACCTGATGTTAAGTGAGATATGCTCTAAACAGCTTAGTTTGGTGATTGGCTCTCAAATACAACTGTTAGAACAAAACACTGAGTGCTTTGCGATAGATTTTCAAGTTGATGATGGTAGATACCTAGACTCAGAAAACCTACCATGCCCTGCGGGTTCTGATGCCAAAAGGCTTGGATATTTCAGGATTGATCAATATATGAACGATGTCTGGAATTAACAGCTTTCTCTGTGCATCCGCTAAAATCTATTGGAAATTGTTTTTTTTTTCTTTTTTTTTTATAAAATCCGATCGAATTACTTGCCGGTTCTTCTAGATTGCTGGGATCGTTTTACGAACCGGAGGCAGTTTTGAGGTTCGTAAGTGACTAAATTCATTGGATCAGGCGGGCCTTAGAGACTACATTATCGTCATGTCTATAATTTTATTACAATATTATTTCCACTAAAAGTTAAGTAGTGTTTGTAGTAGTGATTCGAAATAATATCTATCCACACCGTGTCAAAAACCGTGAATAGTTAATTTTAAACTACTCTTTGTTGGTTATTATTTGTCTAATAAAATAATCATGAAAAAAAAAACAAACAAACAAATAGTTAAAATCAAAAAGAAACAAAACAGGCACTGGGAGACAGTTTGATCAATACAAGTCATATATTGTAGTAAGTTGCTTCAAAATATATAAACAAAATAGTTTACCAATATGAGCCCTTTTATTATAGAATGTAAAAATAATTCTATATGTTAATGCATAATAGTGGCTATCTCTTTATCAAATTTCATCAAAATATATACAAACACTTTTAGAGTAATACGCATACGGGTGTAGATAAAAACCCTTAAAAGAATCCACTTCGATTCTAATAACCAAAAAATTATTAATAATAACTAACTAACCACTCTACTAATTAATCCACAATATCAAATACTCTTATTACAGTTCGCTTTTATTAATTTTAATATTAATGTAAAGAAATATTCTATGTATTGTTTAAAATTATGAAAGTTCTGTAGCTCGATACCGAAGTCCCGTACAATGGAATTTAAATTTGAGATGTGACGTGCGAACTTACTGATAGACGGGCTTTGTTTGTAATGCCCGCGCTACCAGCCACGGTATAAAATCCTGCTGTATATTTATTTATACATAAACATATTATACAGGTATAATTCATCAAGAGTGTAATACGGGAAATTTTAATTAGAGTGTACTTAATTATCGATATATTGAAGCGATAATCGCTTTATGCGTGTACGGATGCCGGGTCAAAGGACGTGAGTCCAAATCCATGCATTGAGCTTGAGCTATTGGTGAAGGAAAACATCGTCGTGAAACCATAAAATGGTGGTAGGGCTTTTTCTAGTGGCCACCTGTAGCTACAACCTCAAGTTGAAAATCTGCCGCCTAATATCTATAGGTGCGTTCCGGCAGTTGCACTTGAGAGCCAGTCCCTTAGGCTTAGCGTGTCTACCATCTTTGGCCAGATCGTCACTTAACACCAGGTGAAATTGTGGATATAACTATATGAAAAAAATATCCTCTAAGTGTGTAAATCAATGTTTTTATAAAGAGTATTCACGTAAAATTACAGGAAAAGGCTGAACAAAAACAAAACCACATAATACAGAATTAGATAACATAAATGTGTAAATTAGAATAACGAATAACGACTCATCCAGATCTTGTCAAAAACCAATCACTAAAATATTTTGATAGTCGCGTGAACACGCATTCCAAATGATGCTCTTTGAAATCGAAACAGACTATTAACAAGGCTTTCATTTCCAGTTTCGAACTATTTTTTACAGACACCCGAGTGGTGGGCGAAACCCGATAGTCCCTTATTAAATACGCAGTTATTATCTGCAACACTACGACATGCCACTATTAATTATTTGTAGCGATGATGGCTTAGTTGGTAATGTGTATGGACGCCGCATCACAATGGACGTGAATTCGAATCGCTGCTGAGCTATCGGTGAAGGAAAACATCGTGTTACAACCGCAGGATGGTGGTGGGGCCTTTTCCAATGCCCACCTGGACATCTACCACCCTCAAGTTGAAAGTATGCCGCCAATATCTACGTATATGTGTGTTCCAGCAGTTGCACTTGAGAGTCAGTCCTTCCACTAGGTTAGGCGTGTCCAACATCATAGGCCACATTGTCACTTAACATCAGGTGTGATTGTGACCCTAACACTAAAGTATAAAAACAATGTTGGCAGAATTATAAAGAACCCATTGTAACATAACATAGTAAGAATCCTCATAAATTTACACGGTTACTTAATCGCGATATATTAGCTGTGCCCGTGGGTACGTTCGCTTCAATTGGAATAATGAAAATCATCCCCTATCGTGCAGCATTGAGGGATGTCATATCGAAAACGCGGAATATGCGTTCAAAGCATAAATATAAATTTTCTAATGTACGAAATTTTTAGTCCACCATACTAACATCCCCTTATTTCATTCATTTAACTTTCGTTTTGCGAGACACTAGCTAGATTATGTTCTGTTAGCTTCAAACTATTTCTATACCCTAATTAATTGAAAATCGTTCTCCGGTTTAGATGTGAAATCGAAGTAAACTGATTGAGTTACAAACTTTGAATTATTTAAATTTTGTGTTTTTATTAGTTACTGATAGAAACATAATAACTCAGAATAACTAATTAATAATATTCATTGGTTAATAAGTAAAAATGAGACGTTATTTTTGTCCTCTTTATCTTTCCTTCATTTTGGTTATTATTATTATTAATTGAATGATTTTTACTAATTGACATAAAAACAATCTTATTATCGTCATGTAACGGTTTTGTTTTGCCGAAATCTTATACCGGCATTGCTTTTCTGTGCTATGAATAGGGAATCTATTGATTAATATAACTTGAATTGTTACCCATGCAGTCTGTGACTTTCACGGGGGCAATTGAACTAAGAAAAAATATTACATGTAACAAATATACCAACCACTTGTTACGTTGAGAGATTATATAGGGAAATTAGTCATTGTTTCGTTTCTCGACTTAAAGATTTTCTTAGTAACATACCTACTCGTGATGATTGTTATAATGATGTGACTCGCATGATGTTAAGTGTGGCTCAAGATTGTGGACATGCTAAGCCTAGTGAAGCAAGAACACACATATAAGTATTTAGCGGAGATTTTCAACTTGAGGGTGCTGGCTAGCTAGGCGAGTATTAGAAAATACATTTCCACATTACTGTGGATTGGTCACAATGTCTTCCTTCACCAAAAGTTCAATACACTTTACCAACTAAGCCATCGTTGCTTCTAAATAGTGTTGAGAAATAACATCGATATAGTATTTAGTATATAATCCCATCCTTTTTTGGTTTACGCTGACGGTTATAGAAAAACAAAAAAAAAATCGTTAAGACCACTAATTCGTAAAAGTAATTCAACATATTATCGTTCAAAGGTTTTTTTTATATATTGTGCCGAGTGCTAGGGATTTGGTCTCGACTGCGACTCGACATAAGCCCGCAGTAAGAACTTTCTTACTCTACCATGTTTCAGTAGCTCCAGGGTATATCTAATGCCGAAGGCTTATTCGAGATTTAATCTCGATGGTTTTGCACTGTATATGCTCTTTATCAGGTACTGTGACGTCATTATACTTGCACAATATCGATAACACAGCCCAATATGAAACTTTTTTTCGATTTCGTTATTGTTGTAAAGAAAAAAATATTTGGTCTTTAAGTTTTCGTCTCCCTGCTTATCCCCTTATACGCTCGCAGCTCTGAAGTAACTACAATTATGGATTAGGATGTCTAATGTAACCTAGGCCAAGGCAAGATTCGGCCAGTTCGACACCCTTGCGCTCATTGCCTTCTGAGGTGAGTGCCTTCCACACTCGCCCTCAAAGCTCGGTGAAGCTGCGAAAGCTAAGGTTAACAGCATATGCCTAGTCAAAAAAACTTTTATCCCAAAAAACGAAACATTTCCTTCGTGGTAGAGGATATATAAAGGAGTATCTGTGATAATAACTATTTTGTAGATTATAGGCTTAGCGTTGAGGCTATAATATCACCTAATCTTAAGTGACGATACGGCCCAAGTTGGTAGATATGCTTAATCTGTGGAGGGATTGGCTGTCAAGTGCAACTGCCGAAACACACTTATTGGTATTTGGCGGCAGATTTTCAACTTGAGGGTGGTAGCTTGCCAGGCGGCAACTAGAAAAAGCCCTACCACTATACAATGGTTTTCTCACGATGTTGTCCTTCGCCGTAAGCTCAAGCTTATCGTACGTGGATTTGAACTCACGTCCCTTGACGCAGAGTGCGTATACACTACCACTGAGCTATCATCGCTTCAACTGTTACATTTGCAGAATATAGATCATCATATTATACCAAAACTTAATAGGCTAGTATAAAATAATAAATGTTAATTTTATATTTTATATAATCATCTTCTATAGTGCAATAATCTCTCAGTCGGAGCACTGTGAGGTCATAAGGCTTGGTCCTTCCAACGAATCAATGTAGGTCAGATAGATAAAAGGCTGGAACCTTATATTTTATGTATATATTTTATTGAAAAATTTCATATTGAAAATTTCCAACTTAGACATTTACAATGAACGACGCTAATCGGATTATTAAAAAAAAAGATTATCTGTTTGCGATATCTGGAATACGTTCAAAACCGGATATATCAAAGTTGATAATATTTTATCGTATAAAAACGACGTTACGGTTTAAATTTACTCAGTACTATAAATTTCAGCTTCTAGAGCGCTGACGCTCTAAGTATTGTGGGTTCGAAACCCAAACAGTACAGTTCGTTTATTAATAATAATAATTCTTATTCTTTCTATTATTTACATGGATTTATTGTAATAAATTAATGCCGACTTTTTCGTATGTGAACTGCCCTTTATTCTCCGATATAAGAATCAATTTTCAACTACAATCAGGGTATCAGTTAACAAAAGGCCAATCATGTACGATAATTGGTCACCGGGCGACACGTGAAAGTTTTTTGAAATGTTGAAACTTTATCGTTGAAAATCTCTAAATTCTAAATAAATATTCTAAGTTACCTCTACGCTACTACTTACTCACTTAACTTTTTCAATTTTTACATTTTAATTGACGTACTTTAATTAAAATTTAATATTATGCTACTTGCTTAGTTTAATTATTTATTATTTTATCTGTCATAATTAAGTAAATATAAAGGTCGTTTTAATTCAATTATAACACAAAAGTCTTTGACGTTCGTCAAGAACCCTTTGGCTATTAATAACACCCTATTACCAATAGAAGCAAAGCTGTATTGAAAAAAGTTGCAAAAACGGGCAAAAGTGATTAAATATTTTTTAATTCCACGCCAACGAAGTCGCAGGCGCAGCTAGAACATAACATTTGTATGATCCACAAATAATTGTTCAAGCCCGAGTATTACTTTGTAAAACTATATTATTTTTGTTATCGATTTCTACGCCGACAATATTTTATTTTCTATTTTTCCCTTTGTAAGTGCATAGCTAAGAAACACCTGAACATATTTTCATTACATTTAGCCCGAAGATAACTAAATGGATACATTTTATTCAATATAACGAAAGCTTCCTCCGGGATAGAGGACTGAAGTTAAAATTTTTCATAATGGTTATAAATTGCGGTTTTAGAAGTTATTTCGTTAATAATATAATTGTCAAACGATTTCCCATTCGGTTATTTAATTTCAAATTAAGAATAGCTTGTATTCTAATAAGCTAGCTGAAATACTAATAAATATATAGATATAAATATAACACCAAAATGTACAGTAAACTATTATGGTAATAATACAAAAAACAATGATGTTCGAGAATCGAATCCGCGACCTCTAAGTCTATTAATAGAGCTCACTACTGCCACGCCAATAGGACCGGTGACAAGCAATATTATTATAAAACCTAAATCATTTTATTTACACCCTTCCACGTTTTAATTACTCAACCGAACATCATGAAATTTTGCATACACGTTGTCAGGGGTACAAAAAAGGTCATGTGGCATTCTACATATAGAAAAAAGTACAACCCCTGAAGTATAGAAAAGTAAATTTAGTTATAAGCGAACGCAGCTTGGACTCCGTTTCTCCCATCAACTGCTGGTAATCTTAAAATCTTTTAATATATAAAGCTGTCTGAGAAATATTTATATCAAATCAATCGGCCGTGTAGTTTTCTTATGTCCTCTCAGCGAATTGAAGTCTCCTATAAATATTTTAAAGAGAAAAATTGTATTGTCAACAGCAAACATGTGACCATCCACGTCCCGTACAAGATACACACGATCCATCACCATCACGTGTCCAAGGTTCACGTCCCGGTGCACGTACCTGTCGTGAAGGAGGTTCAAGTGATCAAGGAGGTGCCGATTATAAAACACGTACCTGTTCCGATTGTAAAACACGTGCCTGTTCCTGTTGTCAAGCACGTAGAAGTCGAGAAGAAAGTTTTCGTCCCGGTTCATCATCAGCACGACCACCACCACGACCACTATAACCACGAGGAGCATCACGGATGGGAAGGCGAAGCGGAACACGGCTGGAATTGATTTAACAAATTACTATCCCTTTATACATTAAGGTCAGTAATATAACGATAAATTATACAATTATCTATACTATCATCACAGGGGTATAGGTAGGATCGTACGACGGCCGCTGTTGGTAAATTTACAAATACGACGGTGGATAACGGTTATGTCTCTCAACCTGATGCGCTGAAGTGTGTCGTTTAAAAAAAAACACCCGTATTTGGAAATATTTTTTACTGTTGAAAAAAAGCTAAGGAATCGAAATTTCTGTGCCAATCGAAATTAAAAAAAGAATCTCAAACGGTATTGACTGCTTTTGGCAATAGGTAAAGGGTAATAAAGATATTTTTTCATATGAATACAATAACGATTGTCTGCTTTTTGACGAAACACCGAAATAAAACAAAAAAATAGCTTTTAATTGTTTCATTTGCGCATTTTTTTTAAACAATGTCCGATAATTAAGTTTGAATCACAGTTAAGTAATTAACATTAAATAACTTCAAAATTATAGTTTTTTATTTTAATGTAAATTCAAAGGCCACCGGTTTAACCTCGGGCAAGTTTCTTTGCTTCTTCACTTTGATCAGTTGGAAGATGTTTCACCAAATTGCAAAAAGTGCGTATAACTACCGATGAAATATTATTTCAGACAAAAAAAAAGTACAAAAAAATCAGTTATAATATTTAATAAATGACGCCTACTATTTAATCACAAATATATATCACTAAATATTCTAATAAATAAATATAAAACACAATTACATTGAAGTTTAAGTCGATTTCGTTCGCTACGGTGCGGAGGGACTGAGAGCGGTTGAGGCGTGTGCGCTCCGAACGACGATCTCTTCCAGACTATCCTGGCTACGTAGATCCCGGGCACCTGGAATGCAACAGTGCACGGCTAGGGCTGTCGCTCCCGCGTATGTACGTACTGTGTGACGTCAACGTGTTCGCAAATCAATTTCGAGTATATGTAACTTTATAAAATCAGGTCATTTATAATAATGTGCATGCAATATAGTTTTCTCGAATGTAACGTCACATCGCAATTGTCCTACGATTACAAGCGAGGTCATTAATATAACAAAGGTTTCGCGGTGTATTTTTTAAAGTTTCATTGTAATATTAAGCCTTCGATTACGAGTTAAGTAGTTTTTTTATAGATAATGGTGTTCTTGTTACTACATATAGAGAAGTTATTAGTTATTTTTAGGATGTAGGTAATGAAAATCGTTGTGAGCGAACTCGTAGTGGGTTTTTTTTATTACACACCCATAAAGAGGCTGTGCAACTGGTTTTCAATGCAAAAGGGACGCATATTGGAAGTGATTGTATAATAATTTAACAAATTCCCATCGTTTTGTTTTTATAAATTAATTTTATTATTTATTCTTACATATTGGGGAATAATAATTTGACGAGTTTCCTTTTTTATTATTTTGATTATTTATTCTTACTAAAGTGTATTGATTTTAACCCTGTCCCCGCTTAACAATGAGTGAGATTATAATGTATCGTTCGCCTCTAAGGCAAGTAATAAAATCGCACAATCTTTTTATTTTCTGTCAAAGATATTTAACTTATTACATAATAATTAATAATAGATGAGAAATAAATATAACATTTATCATATTCAATGTTCAGTAACACTTAAACATTCATATGAAATAAACGGCTCTTGATTTTTGGAATACTAAAATAACAGAATGATTATGAATGTTTTAGATTTCTCTTGAGGTGTTTAGAATGCTATTGAGTTTCTTGGTGAAAAACAAACTCTGGGAGACAATTACATGTTGCAATCAAATTACAAAAACATGATGTGTTATTATCTCTTTAATTTCTTCTATCAAAAGGATTTTAATTCTAGCTTTCACACCATTGGGACTAGGTTCCAAAATACTGGCTGGCCCAATATCAAAAGAAGCGAAATTAATTTATGATTTGGTTGAAATCGGTATTAGGCTGAGAAATTAACTATAGCATGCTGTTTGGATGAGGGTTGCATGTTCTAATCTGAACGAACCCTCCATAAAAATAATAGTATTACAATGCTTGGTTTTTATTAAAATAATTTTTATCGGCTTATGATATACATATATATGATTTTGAGTTATAATTAGATATATGTATTTTCCTTCATATTTTCGTAAAGTTTAAACTATATATTTTGATAAACCACGGTATAGCCCTAATGTCGAATATAAAATAACATTACGCGGAAGTGAAACATTTTTAAAGCAGGTAAAAAAATTTACAACCCCCGCGAGACACTATCGAGTACCGGTTCAGTCTAGACGACACGCGACGTATCCCAGACAACCTGACAGCGAGGTGGTACCACGTAGTTTGTGGTAAAGAGATTTTAATGTAGGAATATAGTATAGGTATGTAGCATAGGTTAGTAAGTAATATTCCAGTATATTGAACTGCAAAACTGTCCGCAAATTAACTACGTACTTGAGTAACTTTCACAAAAATGTATTTGGTTTCTGTGCAGTATTGTTATTACGTCCCACGGCTAATATACATTCGTGGTCCGAGCAAATAGTAATTCAATTCTCTTTTAAAACAAATGCTACAAGTATTGCATTAAAGCATGTAATTTAAAAGGTTAGAAATATATTGAAATAACAGATGATATTTTTTTTTTATTATTGTTGATATATTAAATACTATAACTGTATATAGCTTGTATATAAATAGATGAGCTGAGCTCACGACTTCGTTCGCGTGGAATCAAAAATTATTTCATAGCTTTGGACCGGTTTTGTAACTTTTTTCAATACAGCTTTGCTCCTATTGATGGTAGCGCGATGTTAAATAATCTAGAATCTTCCTCAATGATTGCTCTATTAATTAATAATAGAATTTTTTGAAATCCGACTGGTAGTTTCTAATATTAGCGAGTTAAAAATACAAACAAACTTGTCCACTTTATAATATTAATATAGATAAAGATTTCTATATTCTTACCTGTAAACACTAATTTGGCGAATTTGTTTGTTATCCTTTCAAACCTTATCTGGTAACTGATCATCATGAGATCTTGGATACATATTGTTAGCGGTATAGAAAAGGTAGTATAGTACTTTTCATCCCGAAACTGTCCCGTTTCCGGTTGATACAAAAAATAACTTATCGTTCCTAGCTGTTGCGTAAATTTACAATCACTATGTTTTATATTTCCAGGTAACTTTAAATATCCGAAAACTAATCAACGCTGCAGAAAGAATTTCACCTCGAAAATGATTCTTCGAGTTACTCATCTGCACGCGATTATTCATGACTGCAAGTTTAAATAACAACTGCTAAACAATTGTTAAAGTAAGTAACACATACCGGTGCACGGTTTAGAACGAGCACATACACGATCGCATATTCGGCGCTTTTTAGGAAAAACTTACATGAATTTACTCTATCCAAACGTTCCCATAGGAGTTTTCACTTAAAAAAAAATTTTTAATATTTTTGGCGCTTTCTACGTTTTTCCTGAAAAGGCTCTGTGTAAAGACGTGCCTCTGTAACTGTGATCTGTTATACGTTATAAGCTTTATGTTGGTAGTTTTCATATGAATATTTTCATAGTATTATTATTACGCTGTGGTTTTATTACTAACTGTATGCATACATTTTTTTAAATATAATAGCGATAAAATTCAAACTCTGTATCATTGAAATGTTATTGAGAAATGCTGTAGATTCATGAATGTACATATAATATATGAATATGTTACAATAGTCAATGATAATGTTTCAATGAAATATATGGTATATTTCACGAGCAAAATGTATTCTAACGGTTAGCGTATTAAAATTGTATGCTATTGGATTTTTTTTATGAAGACGATGTTGTCAGTTAACAAAAGGTTGCAACTGTTATGTTTAAAGTTATCATGAAACTGTTATATAGCTAATTTTAAGTCACCAAAGAGAAATAAATGATGTGTTTTTTTATAAAGGAGTTTTTGTTGATATCTATTTCCATACGCCGTAATTGGGGATGATAAGGAATGATGATAGTACCTTATTGGATCACGATCACTATATATATAGGTAGATGGTCTGGTAGACCTTGTTCTGTCTTTTCGAGTAGTCAATCACATCGACTACAGCGTCATCTATCGCGTTATGATCACTTATCGAGATAAAAAGTATACTATCTCTCAAGTTGGATCAAACTGCACACAGCTTTCATATATTTTTAATACTTTTGCTACTGTATATTTTTAATACTTTTAGTTGCGTTATGGCCAGAATCTCACCTGATGTTAAGTGATGATGTGGCCCAAGGTGGTGGGCACAGTAAGCCTAGTGGAGGGACTGACTCTTAAGTACAACAATCCCAAACACACAGGTATTTGGCGACAGATTTTCAACTTGGGGATGGTACCTAGCCAGGCGGGCATTGGGAAAAGCCCTTCTGCCATACTAGGGCTTCATCGCGTTGTTTGCTTTCACCGAAAGCTCAAGCTTTCGGTGAAAGCAAGCAGAGATTGAAACTCACGTTCTTTGACGCGACGTCCATGCACACTACCACTGAGCTATGATCGCTTAAAAAAGATACGAAATATGTATGTTTCTTAAAGTGATTATTTTACAATCATATGCGCAATCTGAAGTCACAATAATAATTACTCGTTTAATCTAAATCTTTATTTATTATATTCGCTCAATGTGTGTTTGTTTGAGCGATAAAAATAAATAGAACGCTGTATCAAACAGCCTTTGAAAGATATTGTAATTAATGCTTATGAATTAATACCACACCATTGTGTCGGTGTAAATATCTTGGAGCATTACACCCTATTTGTATGAGCGTATAAGGTTCTTCCCGCGGCTTCGCTCATGTTAATTTTAATTTTATTAAATTGTATGCACAATAAAAGTTTCACACAAAGTTCATTCCTCTCTTTACCCACTCCCAATAAGTTTTTAGAGAGAAAAAGTAGCCTATCACCACCTATCTCCCCCAGCCCCATGTATCTCTATACCAAAATTCATCACAATCGATACAGCGGTTTAGGCGTGAAAGCGTAACAAACAAACAAACTCACTTTCGCATTTATAATATTAGTAAAGGTATATATTAGGGTGGTCCTTATTTAGGATATGTTAAAATTTTTCTTCAAGATAATACTGAATAGTTTCCAAAAATATTACAAAAAAAAAATTGCTTGTCTTAATTTTAAAATTAACTTGGTCTCACGTCAGCAAAGTTTTAAATGTAAATAACATGGAAAAAGGTTTGTTATTATTTTACAATTTATTAAGCCATGAATTAATGAACGGCTTATATCAACACATAAATGTCCTTGTAGCAAATTTAACGTGCTACAAAAAATGTCACTAGTGATTTTTTGTTAACTTGACTGTTTCAAAAGTTATGCGATATCTAAATCGAAATTTTAGTTAATTCCATGGTGTTTTTATATTTTCAACTTGGTGTATATCATCAAAAATGTATTACATCTATATCTTATGTATATAATTCTCATGTCACAATGATAGTTGCCATACTCCTTTGAAACGACTAGACCGATTTTTATGAAATTTTACATGTATATTCGGTAGGTCTGAGAATCAGTCATAATCTATTTTTCATACCCCTAAGTGATAAGGATTGTCCACGCAAAACGTTTATTTTTGTTTACTTTGTTATTTTTTTTTCTTTTTTGACTACAATTACAACCACTATAAGGACATTGCATAATTACAAACATAGCAATTAATAGTAATCTATCCTTTTAAAGAAAAACAAGGTATTCGCACAACCATTTTCACTAAACCTTCAATTAAGTTGTCAAGGACATTATGTAGTGATTGACATTATTATAACACTTGCAATCAACTAAAAGAATAGTGAACTAATTCGAGGGGATGAAAGCTTATATATAAATATTTACGATTTAGTTAAAAAATAGTTTTACGAGATTTCGTAAAATCAACTCACAGAGCGGTACAATAGGGCATGATTTTAATTGTATAAGTTATTACGATTGTAATAAGATTTTTTTTATTTCGTCTATGTTTTTATATTATACTAGGATAACTAGGATAGTTCGTGTATACGCAGTCATGACATTCTCTCGGCTAATGAAACCACTGCACAATATGCAGGAAATTTCATTTCAAAGACGATGGAAAAGCATTGGCGGGCTAAATCTAATTTTCCTATACATGCGAACGAAGGCAGCCATCTTTCCCGCTCAATAAATAGACATTTTTATATTATCTAGTACAGATTGTGTGATAGTGGAGGTATATAATTAAATAATAAGTTTGGAAAATGTATAAGTGCACGCTTCATACTATTCATTTAATTAAAACAAAAAACAGGCCGTATCATTTTATCATTAGTTATTATATATTTTTAAGCAAGCATGATTTATTGCTTGCCATAAAAGCTCCGTAGATAGTTTTACCTAAAAAGTCTCTATCATGTTGACGCGCTAACCTATTTATTATGAAATAACCTTTGACTACACTGTATGGTTTCGACGTCTTTGCCTTTTCCTTAAAAAGAAAAAAATGGTCTTAATACGTCAATATTATCGAGAGTTATCGTGACCATCTCTTATAAAAAAATCCGGACGTTCACGTAAAAAAAAATTATACAAGTTTCTTTTTCATGGTAAAAAATGAAATTGTTTATTTATTTTACAAAATATGACATAAATTGTTTCAAGTGTTTTCTTGAAATACGTCTACTCATATTATCGTGTAAATTGATTGTGGTAGAGATAGTTTAAGAGCAAAAATAGCTTGACCTTGATGTGTCAAGAGTAGAGCACTACCTCACCAGCTTCGCGGTATCGGGAGTGCAATATGAATATTATAGGACATTCGAGTTAGTAGTTACAATATACCACTGTTATTATATTATTTCCATTTTTACTGCCACATACATTATTTCGTACATATACAATGGAACCAGACTAGATAAAAGTTCTTCATGGAATTGTTATCGAATACCATTGATAACCGTAGATCGTATACATATTTGTCTTCAAAAATCTGCAATTTCCTGCCACAGCTTTGCAATGAACATAAAGACGTCTCACGGATAGTCATTGATCATATCTGATATCATAGTTCATAGTGCTACCGTGTTCACACAATGAAAGGGTGTTGTTACGTAAAAATGTTACGCTCGCGTCGGTGACGCCGAATTGGGCTTACTCGACTCCATTCGACATCAACGGTGTTCGGCTTCCTGATGCAATAGTTTTTTTTATCGAATAGGGGGTAAACGAGCAAGCATGTCACCTGATGGTAATTGATCTCCACCGCCCATGGACACCCACAACAGTAGAAGAATCGCAGGTGCGTTGCCGGCCTTTATGACGAATGGTAGATACACGGCTACAGTCGTAATCAGTAACGTTTTTAAATTTTCAATTGTAGCGTCAATACTCGATGTCTGTTTATGGGTATTGGATGAGACTGAACCGTTACGTTCGGCTATGTAACGCTCGTACGGATAAAGTCGTTTTTCGGACAATTATGCCCGTTAAATTATTTTCGATGAATGTAAATATTACTGTTGGACTATAAACAATAGGTTTGCTATTGAAGTGTTCAGAGTAGGCATAAATAATTTCACGTATCACTGGTTCTATGACGAGTTACATAATTTGCTACGCTACAAGTAAGTCACTTGTCGCTGTTGTTACGTGCAATAAAAACAATCATTAGATATTCAAGGAAAGTTACTGAAGTACCCGTAAGTTAAAATAAAGTATAGAATTCTTTTACCCAATGGCAAAGCTACGTGTGGGGTAGAACGACAGACGGAAGAAGCAACGTTTCGGTTCAACGAGATTGTAGTTTTGTATTGTTGATCAAGTTCCGAAGTGCTAAGACAGGAAAGTCGTTTCCTAACCGATATACATTCAATAATTAGGCGGAATACTACGAATCTGTATCCGAAACGACAGTGGTTATATACCTCTCATAGTGAATGCAGCGTATAAGCGCAACTGACTGTCTTGTAGGCCAGCATGACAGTCTTTTAATATATGGCTGTCATCGCTTTTTACTGTACTTTTCTTACCATCTGGTAAAGTGCCGTCACTTCGATGTGATTCTATATATAAAAATTAATATTGAATTTCATTCTCAATGCTGTTAGTTTTTATGTAATAGACGAATTGTACTTCGGTTAAAATATAGATATATTTTGTAATGGTTCATAATACACCAAGGTTTGTTTAAAAAAATATAAACAATAAAAAGAGAGGACGACCACCTTGCAATCTCCTGAGAGATGCTAATTAATATTTGAGTTGCATTCTAATTTGTATTCGTATACTTTAATTTTAGGACACTTTACTACATTGTCCCCACAAAACATTGAGCCGGCGTCGGTTTGTTTTATTTATTTCATTATATTTTTACCACAATATTCGTGTTGAACTTGCATACTCACTCTGTCACAGGTGATCGAAACCACCGATTACGACAACTGCGCGGGCGCGTCCAGTTTCCTGCAAGCGAACTCATGTCACGACACTCTGGCGTGATGAGTAAGGTTGAAATAAGTTTGAGAAGTTGAAAAATACCTTATTTGTTTCTTGCTTCTATATTTTAACATTTTAAATTATTATATAAAAGCTCGTGTCACTAAACTAAACTCGTGTCAAAGCTATTCCCACAAACCACTCAATCAATTACAATTAAATTTTGTAAATTTGATCCAATTTGAGAAATAGTGACTCAAGTTTTTATTATGATAAGCACCCTTGTCTCTAAATAAGACAGGTGGGACTGTGGACGAGTTAATAACTACTGGGAAAGGTATGTAAGGTCAGCGAAAACGTATACAACTTATAATTACCCCAAATATCTTAATATTATTTCTCATTATGTCTGTACCTTCAATGATTTGAAAGGTTTCAAGATTGACATATTGGAAAGTGGATGTTCATTCTACAAACTGCTGAATGCTGTCAATTTCTTGAATACTAAGGTGCATATATTATAGTCCTACTTACATTATTTTGACCCAAAACTATATGTACATTGTTCTATTCGGTACAACCAAATCACTCCGTACCATAAAACCATGCAATCTATGATATCAGAACTTTACGATGTGGATACAGCCTCGTCGCAGTCTGGAAACATCAGTGTGGATAGATTTGCTACTGCCAATTGGAGTGAGCTCGATGCTTGTCAGCGAGAGATCTTGGAGTACTATGGTTTCCGCCAGCGAGATAACAGTCAGAACAAGGAGAGAGCCCGCGAGGTTAATTCTTACGGATCCCTTCTCAGGAGTGGCCGATACGTTCACGCAGCTTTTAGCCATCCTAAGCTAGACTAACTGGAGTAGGTAGGGGGACCCACCTCTCATTGTACCAAGCTAGCCGTATGAGAGAGCAGCTTATCAGGCTGCCTACATGGATACCCAGCTTACGCGGTAATTGCTAAATCGAACTCGCGTGGCACAGAAAGGCGACTGATGACCTTGGGGTTTTCGTGGGGTTTTTCAGGAGCCAGCAGCGGATGTCTTCCACATATCCTTCCAAGCCCCCTGAGCTGTAAGACAGTCCAGAAATACATTTCCCGGCGCTAAATTAAAAGGCAATAATTTTGATTGGTATTAGTTTGAAATGGCCAGTAATGCCTAATACACAGAAGGCCGTTTTATTGGAATATCGAACAGACCAATCCCATTGCTTCAATTTAAATATAGCGAATGAAGCTATTATGGTTTGGTTGCTAGATGTATAAACCCGTATCAGAGGAGGTACAAGATTGAATCCCTGCATTAAGTCCGAGTTTTCGGTGAATGAAAACATCGTGATAAAACTATAGAATGGTGGTAGGGCTGTTTCAAAAGGCGTCATAGATAGCAGCCACCCTCAAGTGGAAAATTTTGACAGACTCTGGTACCGTAGTCTTCTATCCCACTTCGGCATACGAACTCTCCAACAACCTCTCCTGTTGGATCTCCAGTTTTCTGCATGTACACAAATTTCGTATCCTTGTTGGTGAGCACAATTCGCAGTTCATGTCTGTAAAAGTTGGAGTTCCGCAAGGTTTTGTTCTATTACCCACGCTCTTTCTTTTGCATACCGAAGATATACTACCCCTAGGGCGCATTCGCTATGCAGACAATAGCATGATTCAAGGGTGTTACGTCAGTAAGCTCAGCTGTGGTCGGAGTCGGACAGAAAAGAGACGTAAAGAAGTTGTTATTGAACTTAATCAAGTCTTGATTCACGTATCCACATGAGGAAAAGGTAATTTGGTTAAGTTTATTGCCAATAAAACCCAAGTAAGTGCCTTTATCTAAACCCTTCTCACCTAACCCTACTCTTCAGAACACCCAACTTGCAATCCATAAAAGCCTAAATATCCTGGAAATTGATATTAGTAGCGACGTGAACCTCTAGGTTGACATCGAAAATGTCATCTCTACAACATCTCTGGGACTCGGAATCCTGAACAGAGTGCGACGGTTTTCTACGACATGGAGTCTGTCAAAGGAGACGTGAAAAAATATCAAAGCAGACCAGCATGACAGCGGTGGCTAGCAGTGAATTTTCGTTCTTTGTCAGTTGCCACTAATTTGGATTGTCCTGTACTTAACATAAGGTGCAACGCAGTTACTATGCTGCGCAACATAAAAAAAGGTGAGATTGTGGTAATAACACTAAACCTAAAAATCATTGTAACGCTGTTTATCGCGTTCAGCAAGAGAATCACGCATCGCGATAAAAAACCATCCTATCTTTTGAACTCAACTGAGCAATAAACATTATAAAATTTGATTAAAACCTTTGGAGCAGTTTCGGAGACTAGCCTAGACGAACATCGTAACAAGAGATTTTTATGTATAAAAGATAGTTGCATAACGATTTTTAAAGTGGATCATTTTATGTGAGGGCCTTGAAATTCTGATCCACAACCTTTTTATGTGATGTTCGCTTGGGTAACGTCGGGTCGAGGCGACTAAGGGAGCGAGAGAGCTGTAGCGATCTATCGTGTGATCTTAGGCACACACCGTTTTTATTTTATATTCATTCGACCTTACTATTTTTTCTAAATTACAGATTAAAACGTATAAAACATCGATCACTTTTAATTTTTAACCTCATTAAGTACCACAGAGAGATATAAACTAAAATCGTATATTTGCCATGATAAGACAAAGTCTTATAGGTCTGACAGTGAATCTCAGTTTCGATAAAGAAGAAAACAAAATAGATTATGAATCTACTAAGTCGTATTTGTTTTATTTAATAAACAATCTTACGAGATGAATACAAAAGATACTAATAGTCTACGTGTTCCGCTTCTATGGATTATTTTCAAGCGACCGTTTTACTAAAGTTAAAGTTGTAGTCGTAAGATCTAGTCACAAGAGCTTTTAATATTTACATCCAGATATTTCACCGTCTAGCTCATTCAGTCGTTAGACTAGTGCACTCATGCAATAAGTCGCCTAGAGCAGACTTAATCTGATCAATTCGACGCATGAATGCCTTTTTGCGCATTATTTCGTCTTCTACCTTGTTTCGAAAGATTCGATGTTCCGCAAAAGTGAGACTTCTTGAAAACGCAGTCCTGGAAAAGAAAGAACGCAATCGTGCTGTGAGAATGATTAAATCATAGATATTTTGTATTTTGACAATAAGTGTTTTGAAACATCACCACCGTAGCTACTGTTAGGCGATTTCAAATTTAATGGCGTGGTGCCTTAGTAACAATAGATGTTACAATAAATTAGTCTTATTAAAAATATTTTCTTAGTGTTTTCAAGGCATATTGTAGTGGAAAGCTTTTAAAAAGGCTTGCTTAGGATACTAAAATCACCAGAAGCCAACTTTGATAATGGCAGTAATGACCTTCAATAAGAAAGAGAAGGAATTATGATCGAGTTGATAGTGGGTACGGACGGTACATTAATGAACGCGTTCTCGAATCCTTACAATGAGTCTGAGCTTTCGGTGAAAGAAAATATTGTGGTAAAACTATAACATGGTAGTAGGGTTTTTTTAATACCCATCTGACTAGCAACCACTTTAAGTTGTAAATCTGCCACCAAATACCTATAAGGGTGTTCCTGCAGTTGCAGTTGAGATCTAATATTTCCACTAGGCTTATCGTGTCAACCATCTTAGACTACATCGTAATTTAATATCAGGTGAAATTGTGACCATAGTACCAAATCTAAAATGCAAAATAAAAAAGAAATTGGATATTTAGTTGGCAAAAGAAAAAGAAGACGTTCTTTGAAATGAAGATAAAATTTTGAATACTATACTCTTAAAAAAACATAATATAACATACCAGACCAATAAAAATATGATATATGAAGCTGTTAAACATTTCACTTTTCAATAATCATTACAGTTAAGAGAGACAACACAATATTATTCGAGCTTACATTCTAAATACTAAACCGACGACATATTGTAACACTAAATTCCGTGATCAGAACATGTTAAAGCATGACATTATTACTATCATCCGTGAAATAAGTAACAATGGTACATTACATACATTCCCACATACATATATATTGATCCCGCCAGATATCGTAATATGAATGCTAGTTCAAAGTGACATAGACGTTATACAAATATAAACAACAAATATAATAAACCGGAAGTGGCTCACGGTTTTATCGAGACAGCATACTGAAGTACTCTAGGTTTTACTACTAGTTTTGAAGACGGGACATCATAATCCAGCTCAAATATCAATCACCAACGTTCGCAACCGATGAGCGAATTGCAAGATAGTCATCTCATCTTTTTCTTTTCTCTTTCAAGCTGATGATTGCAGAAAAAGATGCCTTGTGGGCAGGTAATTTGATGGCAAAGCCAAAAAAGCAATATTAATAATTAAAATAACATTATCATAATACCTTTATTTTACATTAAACGTATTATAGAAACCTATAAATATATTTTTCTAATTTATAAAACCTAAATTAGTTTTGTATGACATTCCGTAAAGCGTAGCACATCATTTCGTACGAAGTGAACGCGACCACGCTCGTTAGTTGAGCCTTGTATACTGTCACTTTCCATCCCCTGTACAGACCGTAGAATCCCTCCAGCTTATAGGTCTTCACGAGACAGTCTATGAGTCTCGTGCACCGAGCCAATTCCTTTAAAGTGCTCGGCACATTGTACTTTGTATCTTCTCGATGCGTCTGCAACAATTCATTTAATATATAATATTAATAATATTAATTAATATATATATTTACCCTAAATATAAAACCAACATAAAAAAAACGTTTATGCTTTATTAGTGTATGGTCATAATCTAACCTTATGTTATGTGACGACGTAGACAAAGATAGTGAGCACGCTAGGCCTAGTTGAGGGACTGTCTCTTAAGTACAACTACCGGAACAAACCTATAGGTATTTAGCGGCAAATATTCATCTTGAGGACGGTAGCTAACCTCTTTGGACGTATGCAGAAGACGCTGAAGGATTGCAGGTCCGAATGGCACTTCCTGTCAGAGGCTAGAAAAAGTGGAGGCGCTAGTTTCTGGCAACACGGGACTTTCAAGTATCGCTGTGGTGTGTTGGGTGATTAGCACCCTATGAGTCACCACGTGCCACTCTATCCTTAACCTTTGTTGTGCGTTGCGATGAGGAAGTCCGTAAAGAGTAGGATTTGAATCAGCACGTTAATAAAAAAGGGTGGTAGCTAGCCAGGGGGGCATATGAAAAAGCCGTGCCACCATGCTAAGTCCTGACACTGTAGAAGTCCTACCACCATGAATATACATTGTCAATCAGAGACTAAAAATAAAGAAAGTATTCAACTTGTTATTAAATATATTTTTTTAGATACATTAGAAGTGCAACGGCAGTCATCGTGACAGGTTTATAATATCTCTATATGAATGCTGGTCGCTGATGCTTACTGTCTCAGATAAAAAAGCATTTTGATTGGCAATTATTTTTGACCTTGATCCTACTTAAGTTATTCGAACAAAGTGATGGTATTATTCTATTGATATTGACTCTGAACACGTGTGCGAAATTTGATGTCAATCAGACGACTCTAAGTACATCACAAGGTTTCGTTGCATAGTTACAAGTGAGGGTAATATAGACGCGTGTTAAGAAACGTCGTGCATGTGGTAAAGCAACTTGTGGTACGACTTCGGAGGTAATAAAATCCGCGTTTCACTGCAAGCCATTAATTTACATCGACTTTCAAACTAAATGGACATGTTTGCGGGTTTCCTCGTTTTATGTAATTCGACTTCCTTCACCGTGAACTAGTTTCGGATCGTGGTTCCGCTCGCACGGCTGTGTTACGAGATCGCGTCTGCGGATTAGTTTTAAACGTACAAAATTATTTATCCGATTTCATTATCACAGCCAGTTCAGTTTCTGTGGTAGTGTACACAATGACCGTTTGCGAACAATGTAATTCCAGCGACTGTGTCGCATGTTGGCTCCAATATTTGGAAAAAAAAGCACTGCCAACAGAAATAAAAATATAAACAAAAGCGAGATACACTCTTTGTATATATATAATGTATACTAATAATGCACGGATATATATATGTACCTATGTATATATCTATACACAGTATACATATAGCTCATGGCAAGTGTGCGGTGACGATGACCCAAGTTTCACGCTTTTTGTTCACCTAAAAAGTGTTCAACGCGCCTAAAGAAATTTTCGCTTCAAGAATATTTGAAATTCTTTAGAGGTTTATTCGGCGTCCTTAAGTCGTAGATCGTAACACGTTAAATCTAGTGCAGGGATTGGCTTTGGAATGCTGATATCAGAATTCTACTACAGCAGCTTGGCGACTGCATTTTAATTATTTTCCCTAGTCAATAACTGTGTGGTTTTATCACTTATTACTTGATTATGGAGATATTGCAAGGTAGGTCTACCGGTTGAAGCAATTGCCTCATTGAAACTATCGTGCTGAAGCGTTGCAGGTTCGTGTCTCGAACAGAACGATTATTTGTGTAATCCGCAAACAATTGTTTTGAGTTTGATTGTTATTTTGAGTCCTTCTCACTTGACATTGGTCAAACTACCAACATAGGCAGATCTCATGATAAAAAAGGAGGTCAATTTATCTACGGTAACTTAATATTTACTTACGATAAAATAGATTACCACCATACAATGGTTTATGGTAAATACTCAAATACGAAAAAGTTCAACATCTTTGTATCATCGGTTTGTCAACCTACTGCTTTTTTTTCTTTGTTCAGAAGCTATCGGAGATCTTTAGTATCATCATTAAAATATTAAAATCATTGTTTTCCCCATCATAACAAGAACTCAGCCACTGAACGAACACGAGTAAATGGAAACATAATTCAATATATAGCAACTAATGTAGCTTTATGGAGTAACGTTGTTATTATGCAGTTTTAATTGTTCTAGAACTCCGGGCTGTGATTGGCTGCTCGGAGAGCTTTCAGCGGAGTTGCGTCCTGTACCAGTTATCGCATTAATTGATCGACGAATGTAGGTCAAGGTATGCAGGGAGCTAGTAACTTTCGATAGATATTTTGTTATTTAATAAAAAATACATTTACGTGATTTATGTATATGAATTTAATAAATTATCATCGCATTTATTACTTGTTCTTGGAAATCCGTAACGTTGGCTTTCAAGCATAAGGCGTATTTAATCTTGTGGACGGGATATCCTTATGTGCATTATAACTGATCACATCACAGACTTTTTATACATCTACTGAAGCACTTTTTTTGGGAAGGTCTATCACTTGTTTTCTGATGCATATTTTTTGCGTACCTTATAGCTGTGGAAGCATCTTCCCGTCAGCGTGTTCCCACATTTGTATGAGATGAAGTCCTTCAAAAGAGGCGTGGAAAGGTATCTAAGCAGGACGGCATGACAGCGGTGACTGATAGTGAATTTTGGTTCGATTTCAGTCAGCGCTGATTTGAATTGTACTATACGTAACACCAAAAAAGAAACTGCTAGGCATAGGAACTTACAGCTTCACCGAAATTTGCGGACTATTGCGTCGATTTGTACAAGGGTTGTCACTAAGTGACTACACCTCGGCTTCAGCTGCTGTCGGTACGCAGATGAAAAATCGAACGCGGTACGAGCTAAACTAAACATGAAATAAATTCTATGTTATTATATTGAGTCATATTGTATGTGCGATAGGATTGTACTATCAAATCAAATCGTTTATTTGTCAAAAATAGGATAACAATAACTTTTTGAAGTCAAAAATCTGCTACCGTTTTAGAAAGAACATGGCGTTCTAGAAGAGAAGAAACGGCGAAAGAAATTCTTCAGCAATTATCATTTTTATCAAGTACCAAGGGTTGTCGGAACTTAAAATTTTTAGCAATAATTTAATCCAATGAATCTTTATCTGCTAAATCATCTGCAATTGTATAAAACGCTTTTTTAATAGGTTTTTGTTTTACAATTATTTTAAATTATTTTAGTTGCAGTTCACGTATTTCGTGAGGGATTTTATTATAGAATATGCAATCCCAAGCGAGCGACAGATTACGCGTGTGAAAACGCGAAACTAACTGATCTTAATGATTGAAACTAATCTAATAAGATGATGATCGAACAAATTAGACGCGATATATTAACACGAAATTAACTTATCTAAAAGAACATAACTATTGTAAAGTTTATATTGTACCAAGTCACTTTGACATTATGATGTTTCTCTTACAAGGTGATTTAAAGGTTTGTTAAGCACGCCTATCACCTAATGGATGCAATATTTTTAAAGAAAATAACAGTAACAATTAAAAAGTAAATATTTAAACACTTTATGTTTTTAATGTAAAATATTTTTAAATATTAAAATATGTAAAATAGTACAATATTTTTTTTTAACCGCTTTTAGTGCTCGAATAGTGAGATAAGATCAGAAATATAAGAAGCAGAGCTTACATTTTTAATTCTATAGTCAGATGTCGAGCAGGAAATATAGTAATAAAATATTATTAAGAAATGCAGTTATTAAGATTTTTTAACTTTATCTCCTATCTTACCTCTTATCATTTTCGTTGTATGAGATAAAATATATCTAATGTGGTACTATGTTTTTTATTCCATGTGTTTATGTCCTCACTATATAATCTAATACTGTAATGAGAAATACTTGTACACATATATATATATATATATATATATATATATATATATATATATATATATATATATATATTATGTGTCTCTCCGAAATTTTGTATTTAGAAGATTTTTGCTTTTTAAATTCATCTAAAAAAAAATTTATTCGTAAAAGCACACAACTTTTGTTCAAATGATTTCAAATAAAATGATTAATTACATGAGTGCCCTTTTTAATTAAATATTTTTCTACTTATGTAAAATCGTAAAATATAGATTTTTAATCAATGTGAGGTTTGTCTATCTTTTTTTGTAATAAACACAATTTTGAGAAAAAAAATCCGGTCTGAACGCAGTCACTCAGCTACGTACTATCTATTCTTACTAATATTATATTAATAATATTATAAACGCGAAAGGGAGTTTGTTTGTTTGTTACGCTTTCACACTTAAACCGCTGAATCGATTGTAATGAATTTTCGGTATAGAGATAGTTTGGACTTTGGAGACGGTGATAGGCTACTTTTCCCGTGAAATACTTATTGGAAGTGATGTAAAGAGAGGAATAAACTTTCTATAAAACATTTTTTGCTTCATCCGATCTGACAAAATCAATATAACGCGAGCAAAGCCACGGGTAAACGCTAGTAAAGAATATGTTGCATGGTGGTACGACTTTATCCAACGCCCACATATCTATCTACCACTCTTTTGTTTTTGGTGTAAATTAATTGAATGATTCCATCGCGCAACGCGAAAACGTATTACCCGGCCGTAGGTAAAGGGTTACGTGTCAACTCATCGGGCCACAATACGTCTTTTAGATGTACAACACGCCGACGATACAAACGACGCCGAGGGCAACCTCTTCAAAAGGACGGCGAGCACCCCGGCTAAAAAAATTGTCACCTATAATATTAAGATTACTATAAAAACAGAGGCGTGGATACAGTAAATAAGATTTCCAACATAATAGAGGAAGAATTTACTGCAGGCGACCCATAAACTACTAAAACCAGTAATATACTATATAAAAAAAAAAACATTAAATCAGAATAGTGCGGACTAAGAGACTGCAGTGTGAAGAAAAAAAAAACGTCTTTTAGTAACTAGTGAAGCACTATGGCCTCACTTGGATCTCCAGTGTTGCCAGAGACCAAGGACGGCTTACCTATAGGTGTGTTTCGGAAGTTGCACTTGAGAGCCAGGCCCCCCTTTAGAATGCCCCCTAGTTTGGGTGACATCGTCTCTTAATATCAGCTGAGAGTATTGCCATTACGATAAACTTCTAAAGTATAAAAAAGAAGTTGCTCAAGTAACTCATCAACGTACAGTTAAACTATTGAGCAAACTTAAAATAAGATGATTTAAGGTGAGTGCTTACAAAAAAAGTGCGATTGAAGAAAAGTATCTTTTATGTGTGATCTTGAAGATGGGACACACTTATGCAATAAAGGGGCATCCACTAATCACGTGACGAAGGAAAATTGTGCGGAAAATATCAGGTGTTTGTATTTACGTTAACAACAATGTAAACCAGCGATAAAAGGTTTTTATTTTATTTTAAATAACATGGACGTGTTGGTTCGAGTAGTCCCCCTTCAGGCCGTAGATGAGTCTCCGTGGACTGCATTAGAGTGAATCTTTAACGAATTTTAGTACTTTCTATTTGAGTATTTTATTATTTAAGTTTTCTCACTGTGAATCTATGCTACGTTATTAAAAATCTTAATTCTTGGTGAAAGAAAATTGTTTATAAATCAAATGTAGCCAAAACAGACTGAATGATTTACATCGAATATATGCATTTTGAAAAATCAAAGATATTTGGGTTCAAAGTATAGCAAAATCTCACGACATCTCACCCTGGGAAGGATAAAAAAATAAACAAAATTGCCTCACATCATTAATGGATGCCCTTTAATGCATTGTCATCGATCCTTGATAAGTGAATGAATGAATAAATACTTCGTTGAACTTTAAATATGTTCACTGGTGAGCTTAATGCTATAAGTCATTTTCTTCCAGCTAACCAGCAGTAATGTAGTAAGAAAAAAATACTACCATTGTAGGCGGTGGAAATAAAATAATTAGTAAAATAAGTATATAATAATAAATGTACTAATATAATATATATCATTCCTAACGAATAGCATGCTAAATGAGCAAAATGTAGTCAAAATTAATAAATTAAATATACATATATACATACATTTTTACAAACTGTATAATAGCGAATTGTTTCAGCAAGTATGAAGTTTAGGTTTATCCGATATTTTAAAGTGGATGAAATTCATATTCAATTATTTCGTTACATACATACATACGATATACATAAATAGATAGATATCCGTAAAGCTAATAAAATCATGATAAAATTAACGAATGTAGTAACGTATGAAACTCACCCGAATCTGCATCCTTCGCTTAGCCAGGTCGAACGGGTAAGTGAGCGTTTTAGAAACGAATCCAGACACCGAACCAGCTATCGTGCTGGCGATGAGTAGCGACTCCGGCCTATGAACATTCCCACTGTTGTGGTCACAGTCGTCATCACATGTGTGGAATATAGATAGCACAAGTGGTTGTATAATTCCGAACATTCCAAAGGACAGACCCACCGCTGGACCCATCTAAAACGTCAAAAATGGAGTGTAGTTGAACACTCGGTTGGAACGAAGTTCCTTTCCTAGTATTATATTATTGATTAACAAATACAAACAAATGAATTACGAGCGTTCGAGAACAATTAAATTAAACGCAGAAATAACTATTGAATAGGAATGGTAGAAAATTTCGTATTTATTATATTTTTTCGAGTTGTGAAAATAAACATTTTATTGTACATCGCTCAATTCGTCTAATTCATTATAATCCATATAATACGGTACGAAACAGCTGACACGTTTACCGTGTATAAACTATACCTGCGTAAGGATAACCTTCTACACCATAGAAAGGGTCGTGACGGAGAAATCTTACAATTTTTTCGCCTAATCCCCATCCGCCAAGTCCGTAACGTGCGATAAGGAACTTTATCCTAATAACTCTGTGATAATTCGACACCACCATCTAGTATACTTTACTTGTTTTTATGTGTTATCTATACAATGATAGTACCTCATCCGATGCTAAGCAAAATACTGTGTAAGACGAGCAGTGATTACTGAAATGAGAGTCTATCTATCTATCTATCTGTCTATCTGTAATCTAGTCTTAACCACCTGTTATTTGACAACGCTAGCCGACAACTAAACGGCAATTTCGTATTAAATAAAAATCTTCATTCAATTTAGGCCCTAAGAAGGCGCTTATGCACGTCAAAACTACCAGCGGTTTGGCAAATAACCCAGTCATTTAGAAGAACCGGTAAGAAACTCGATCTATTTTTGCCTTTATTTAGGTTATTTTTAATAATGTTTAAATGTGTGCATTTGGAGAGGTGCTAATTATCATCGTTCACATACTTATCCACCCTACAATAGCCTTATCATATCAAAACCCGCTATACATGCTGCTTAAAGTTGCTGCCCGGGTAATGTGCTTTGGGACTTGTGTTGTAAACCCTAATGCTATTACCTAAAAACTTGACCTTACTGAGTACAAAATAAAGCTCACATGATTACAGATCCCTTTACCCTTTCATATTCTCTTAATATAGCAATAATATTTAACATATTTGATTGAAGAAGGCGTTACTTTGCGAAAATTCATTATTAAATATTAAAGTGTATATTACTTTGCATCTACGCTTGGCATCGTTTGGCCGCTGACAGTTGACCTAACGTTGGTGGATGGTTGAACGAAATGTGGGTAAGTTGTACAATCGATTACACGCTTATCGCTCCGTCATGGAGCATTCTTAGATCGATGTTGACTCTTCCAATGCAATCGGAAGTGCAAAGTATTATATTTCTCGTCCTCATTATGTATTTCTTCATCGCACTCAACTAAGGTAAACTATTAAACATATATGAATTCCCGAAATCCCGAATCGTGTTAGTGAATGTTCAAAAAGTGCCGCAGTAAAATTCCCGAAGCACGATCTACCGTATTTAAATTCTACGATGCGCTTAAAAACTATATTACGTGTTGGTTGACAACCCGGTGGCTTTGTAACAACCTGCAATAAAGAAGCGTTCAGCCCCTCGTAAAACGCCAATATACCACCAGATTGGTACACCTCTTTGGCACCGTTGACAAGACCTCTGTATTGTTCCTTAACCAATATCTGCCGTAACCTGATCACCTCGAGTGGTGTAACAAGGGTCGTACTGCAACAGCCGGCGAATATTCCGCACAGGAACAACAGCATCGGCCTGGAAGACGTTTTTGGAGTTTATTTCTTAAGAATCGATTTATCATATAAGGACGCCAGTTACCTATGAGTGTATTCCGGAAGCTGCGCTTGAGAGCCAGCCCCTTCACTAATTTTAGCGCGTCCACTATCTTGAGCTACATCGTCATTTAACATTAGGTGAAATTATGGCCATTACGCTAAATCTATAAACTGTAAAAGAAAAGGTAGCCGGTATGAAAATTTTATAGAGAGTGATGCTAATATAAGCGCACACTCAAAAGCGTTACGTTTTTCTAAGCAACGTACCTTGCGTACCTTCCACTTTGACAATCGTTATGTTTCAAAGACAATTATACTCAAGGCGTAAATTCCAGTCGTACGGCGAAGCTGACACACACACACACAAACATTTTTATAAACCAATACCCCACTTCACCTCTGGATCGACACCGGTTGATTGTGGAACGTTACATTTGTAGGGTTTTTTTTGCCATATTTAGATTCCTCGTAAAATTTTCCTAAATTTTAACATGGAAAAGTTATTGAAAAATATTATTAATTATTTTATATGTATTGAAATTTCACTTTGAAAAATTCAAATTGTTTTTTATATTAAAAATTAAAGATTAGATTTTTTAAGCATTTCTAAATATTAAAAATAATTACTTATATTTATACTACTTTCCATTATTTTTTAGTAGCGTTCATTTCTTAAGCTTAAAACCTCCCTAACTCGGTTAATTTTAATCGCAGGAAAATTCATGGAACTTTTATTTTGTAAAAACTTAAGCTCCAGATATTTTTATTAATCTTTTTGTTTGTTTATTACCGTTTTCGTATAATTGCGAAAAAACATTTTGGATAAGTTTTTTCAACCCTTGCCGGGGGTTATTATATCAAATATTCAGAGTATTATATTTTGATATCAGATCTTATTTGACTGGACTATAATGAATAATGTGAATAAATTTGTCGAAATTCAGAATTGGTGCAAGTTATAAGGTTCATTTTAAACTACATACTGTAAACATAATTACATTATAATATTGTTTTACTTTTAAGTATTTCGGCCATTAGAAATATAATTTTCACGTAACTCTAACGGCGCGGCGCCCCGTGTACATCCAGCGGTACGCGTATCAAAGTTTGGGAATCGCTGTTACATATCGTAAAACATAAAACTTAGAAACTTAGATACCATTTAATATCGTATCTTTTTATAATGTATTTTGTGGACTTTTCTTATACATTATAGGATTAGCGTTATAGTTACACCTTACGTTAAGTGACCATGAAGCCCAAGATTGTAGACACGCTAAGCTCAGTGGAGGGACTGGCTCTCAGGTGTAACACCCAGAACACACCTATAGTTACTTGGCGGTAAATTTTAACTTTAATTACTTTAATTTTAATTTTAACGGTAAACTTGAGGGTGGTAGCCAACCAGATGGCTATTAAAAAAAAACATTACCACCATGCTATGGTTTCCTCATGATGTTTTCCTTCACCGAAAACTCAGGCTCACTGTAAGTAAATTAAAACTCACCTCAATTGATGCGGCGTCTGTATAACTGAGTCATCTGAAGCGATGATAGCTCAGTGGTAGTGTGTACGACTTTGCGTCAAGGGATGTGAGTTCGAATCCAACCACCTACAATGAGCTTAAACATTCGGTGAAGGAAAACATCGTGAGGAAACCTTAGCATGGTGGTAGGGGTTTTTCTAATGCCCGCCTGGCTAGCTAACACCATCAAGATCAAAATCTGCCGCCAAATACCAAAAGGTGTGTTCCGGCAGTTGCACTTGAGAGCCAGTTCCTTCAAAGGTCTAGTGTGACTACCAACTTGGGCCGTATCGTCACTTAAGATCAAGTGAGGTTATGATCATAACGCTAAGCCTTAACTATAAAAAAAACATCGCATCGCATCGGTCTGTTATGTCTATACAGACATTTTCACTTTTTAAATCTTATTTTCCCTTGTTTCTTGTAAGCTACTTTCGACTGACTCACGTCTTTTCCTATTACAGATTCAATGTTTACACGAACACCTCACTTATTGCACCGTAAATTAAAGTCGATATAACTTATGTACGCAGAGTATTATTTGAAATCTTCTATTGATTATTATGGTTGCTGTAAAATCGCTGATATGAACTAACTGTTTGTAATTTTTTTTTTCGGTTGGACATATGCTGTTGGCTTTAGGGGCTTTCAGCTTTGGAGGCTAGTGCGGAAGGCACTCAAACTGTGAGGAAATGAGTGAAGTGGTCGATTATCTCGGCTTGGGCTGTTGCTGGAGACGCGAGTAGATACGGCGAACCTGACTATTGGATTATTGGATCCTATGTTAAGCTGCTAACCTACTTAGTTAGAACGTCGGTTATGTACGCGGATATAAACCTACTAATCTATAGGATTGTACTAGCTTTGTTTCAGGTCGGAATGACCAAACTGTACAATATTGATCAGTAACCAACAAAAAAGGGTAGACCAAAATGAGGGTCAGAATGGATCCTCAAAAAAATGGGACTGTTTGTCACTCCAGATATACCTAAAGGCCCCGCTATATACTTCCCAACTAATATATTTCACAACACTATGGCGCGGCTACGGTTCGCCTATCACGTGCATCCCTGTCACGTGGTTCCTATTGTTGGACCGAGATGGTAACAGCTCTGGTTACAACAACAAGCAACAAGCTAGAAAGCTATCTAGAAACATACACAAGCTCTAGACGTTCTGCTAATAGAGGCATGAAAGATAATGTGGTTAGAAAAATTAACACCTCCATCAGACTACGTGAAACCTACTGAGAAGATACCCACTGGAAACAATTTACCATAGAGTATTTGAAAAACATTGAACCGCCTTCGAACTCGAGTAGCCGCTGCAATTTCAGCATGGTTAAATAGGGCGTAGGAGTATAACAACAAAACTAAGCCTTATGTGACTGCAGTGAGCCGCAAACTGTGATACCTTTGCTGTTGTGCACCCTCTATTCATACTCCCGCCCACTCGTTGACCTGTCGACGTCTACTTCAAATGCCCAGAGAGTGATTTTGATGCCCAGAGAATTTGATGCAATCATTGACACGATAGAAGAAGAAGATGTCTGCTAAAAATACGTACAGTAAAATCTCGATAAAGTAAAAACCTCTATAATTTCAAAAACTAGTCTGCCCCCTTTCTTTTGGAGCCCAAAACCTCTATTACTTAAAATACGCACACTCTATAACTTAAACTACTAATTCCAGTATTAGCCCTCAGTTACTTAAAGAATTGTTTCGACGACCTCTATAACAAACTCTCTGTCTCAAAATTTATTGCTTGCCAAGTGCAAGTGCACGTGTTTACAAGTTAAAATGTTAACACAAACGATAAGTATACAACCTATTGTTTCTTTGAAAACCATAAAAGCTGTATTTTCGGTGGTTAGAACAGCGGTTTACTTGGATCATTAGTTGTTGATCACTGTCCAGGAAACTGTGCTGTGTGCAACATACGCTGATAAATTAAAAGTGATAGACGCAGTAAAAAGTGGATTATAAATAAACATGTTGTGGCTCAGTTTGGAATACACGAAAGTACATACACTAAGATAAACCCTTGATAAATTAAAAAAAAAACTCTACAATATTTTGTGTTTCGCTTGGTTTTTAACTTAACGAGGTTCTACTGTATAATTTGTATACCAAAAGTGTACCGCCTATTTACAATTAATATTAATGAGTAATTCACTATGTATTTATGTTTTATTTAAATATCTAAGGCTGTAATGTATATACCGCAAGTAAATCGAAAGCAAACAATAACTAATTAATAACAAAATACCTTTGATAGAAAATATAGCATTAAAATATCAGAGATGATTTAAGTAAACAAGATTTCGGACGACGTCTGAGGTAAACTAGACTACAGAAAATAAACAGCGGCTCCTTTGTTAGAACTAATAACGGAGTTGTGGCACCCTAAAATGTATTAATTTCATTTTGTTTTACTTGTGAACCATAAGCGAACGAATTCATGTAAAACATCAATATTAATGACATTTTATGTGGGCAAATGACAGAATTTATAAGATCTAAGTAGAATGCGATATATAACTATAATAAAAAATATATAATTCGATCCTGATTAGGATTCTTTTATACTCAGCGTTTTGGCTACAATCTAACTTGATGTTTGTTAGTAACGATGTGTGCCGAGACGTTGGACAAGGTAAAGCTAGTGGAAGGACTGGCTCACAAGTGCAACTGCCGGAATACACTTATAGGTGTAGGTGGCAGATATTTAATTTTAGTGTTAGCTAGGCAAGAGTTTTAAAAAGCCCTTCCATTTTGTTAAGATTTCATCACGATGGTCTCCTTTACGGGGCGGTTAAGTTCATTGCAGAGATTTGAACACACGTCCAATTGACACGGCGTCTCATAATGCTTGTCTACAAGCTTTTCATCTGCTGGGTATCTATTAGCTGTTTACGAAACACTACAAACTAAAAGTCGTTGTCACGAGTTTTTCACAATGTGTACGGTGGTCGCAGCCAAGTCAGGAATCGCCCTACCACACTGCCCTGAATATACACAGGTTGACTCTAGCACCCAATACTTCTAAGAATGACACCACTACGGCTATTGTTCCACCTGGTGTGTGGCGGTTATGATTCAGTCAAACATAAATATCGAATCGCATCGTCTTTATCTCTGTTGATGTTGGTTATAAAGTATGTTAAACATAGAAAGTGTTTTCAATAAATGCCTTACGAAATCTTATAGGCAACGACCCCTCAATCAATCAGAGCAATACCAATTGATCAGGATGTTCATTCGCCCACGCGATTATATTGATAGTATATCTGTCTTCCTCTTTAATATGGTGATGGTGAGTGATGAATGATATCGAGGGACTAGGTAAAATCGGGCCTGGATGTAACTACTCACTTGTACGGTTTATCTGCCGCTGTATTCGCAACATACTTCGTGGCCAGTTCGTACACGTAGAACTGACTAGTGACCGCTAAAACGGAGTGAACTTGCCCCAAGTTGTGCCCGTGCCAGAATGCAGCCAGCCCTTCCTCCCGGAGTATTTGCCTGCTCGTACTGAACCATTTGGCTTTCTCCTCGGCGGTCAGTGCTCTCTTCCGTAGTTGCGTTCTAATTTTAATTACATCGAGGGGCTGGGTGATGAATCTGGTCATGACCCCAGACACGCAGCCCGCTATCAGCTTCTGATTAGCGGTCATAGTGTCGTTTTTCTCATAACCGACCATATTACGTTGTCTTCCATAATGCGTTCTTATTCTATCGCTCAAGGATAGTTTTCATTATACACTCGATATTGCGCTTGTCAGTTGAGTGAAGTATGTGTTTTATTTTTCGATTCGAGCGCGCGTTTGAGTTTTCGATTAGACTGACGGTGGAGTTTTGTAACTGTACTTTTAGGTTAGCGATTTTTGTAAAAGTTATTTCGGACAAAACCTTAGTCTCTTCATTGGTGATTTATATTTTCTTTATTCTTAAATTTGCTTGTTTGACTTTAGGTCCGTATTTGACTCTAATACTCCGTTATTTTACAAAAATGATGAGGATTACAAAATAACATTAAGAATAATAAATTCTAAACGGTCTCGGAAAATATCTCGAAAGCTCGAACAAAGGAAATTTAGTTTACTAAAATCGTTTAGAGTCACTATATCTACTTGATAATGACAGTAATAATCTTCTATACAGAAGATTAGTTGCCAAGTTAGAAGACACAAGAAGAAGAAAAGATCGGTAAGTCTTTTTTTGTTACCTTTTTTTAGGGTATTTTGCTTGCGTTTTGTTATATTTAATTTTCTTTACAGAATTTAGAAAGGCAATTGTAAAAATATGCGAATATATGTATCAAGTAATATTCTTCTAAAATATACTATTTATTTGAATTTGTAATTATTTAAAATCTACTTATATACGTCTTGCTCACTAACGTAATATTTGGTATTCGCATGAAGAATGCTGTTTCCCGTTTAGGCTGTGCGCTGTTTACAAGTCAGTCTTAATAATTCTGTAATGCGATGTTTATTTGAGAATTTTGAAGAATATAGAATAAAAGTGATTTTTAAGAAAAAAATATAATTATTTACTTGTTACCTATTCGTTAGTAGTAGTTTGAAACAATAATAGCTTAGTTGGTACTTTTTTTATAGTTACGGTTTAATGTTATGGCCATAATCTTAAGTAACAATATGGCCCTAGTTGGTAGAAACGCTAAACCTGTGCAGGCACTGGCTCTCAAGTGCAGCTGCATCTATAATGAGCTTTAACTTTCGGTGAATGAAAACAACGTGACGAAACCATAGCATGGTGGTAGGGCTTTATCTAATGCCCACCTAGCTAGCCACTACCCTTAAGTTGAAAATCTGCCACCAAATACCTATAGGTGTGCTCCAGCAATTGCACTTGAGAGCCAGTCCCTTCATAAGTTTAGCGTGTCGTCACTTAACTTCAAGAGTCTGTGGCCATAACGCTAAGCCACAACTATAAAAAAAGTCTCAGATCAGTTGTCATTAGGTAGATAAATGTGAAAAATCTTCATGAAACCACAACACAATGGTCCAACAGTTTCTTACCTGTCAGTCTTATTTAAAATCAATTCATTGTGGAGGTTTACTATTTCTGAATATTCGATTTCATGGTTGCTTCTATTTAGTTTATTTGTTTAAGAAAATAGAAAATTTGAACAAAACCCGTCACGAAATACAAATAAGCTTATATTGAAATTAATGGGCACATTTCATTGTCTTAAATTTTTGAAGTGAAAAATCTTGGGCGGCGAATCGATACTTCGACAAGACATGGAAAAAAGGGTGTAAAATTCTTTTATTTTATGCCAAGTTTCTTTTTAGTAGATGTTCGGAGTTCAACCCGTAGTCTACTTTTTTACGTTTCATCCTGATATTTTTTTTTTCCTTTTTTATTTTTGTTGTCCTTGGATATTTTCCACCTTAATAATAAATCTTAAGGGTCTTAAAGCTGAATTTACGGGTTTTACCTGATATTTCCTTTGAACTTATTGTACATGGGTAATATTTTTAAGAAACTTATAATGGAAATTAATATTATCACATAAAATCTTTTATAGATTATATCGATACCTACAGACTAAAACGCTGGTTGAACTATTAATATGTTTTTGCTAATATTCAAACAATATTACTAAAATCGATCTTGTTTATTTTTTACTAACATATCTTAAAGTTATTAACAATGTACTAAACGATCCGTGTAAGTATTAACAACAAATAGGCCCTATTTCATTGATTTTTCAACAGATTATAATTCCATTCATGGCAAATAACGCTACAGCTGACATGTTAGTTAAATATATTACTAACAGACTGCCCTTAGGCTTTATTGTAGGACTAATAAAAAATAAATAAAAATGAACTATTTGTCTATTATTTTTTAATAGTGGAAAATGTAAGCTGTACTCTCTTGAAAAAACTATACATTTTGTTGTTTCTCTGTGTGAACGGTTTCTATTCGGAAATACAAAATATATATTCTGCAATTACTATTCTAATTAAAATACCAAGGAATATATGTCGATTTGACTAACTAAATTTAATCTTTTATATTATACTTTTCTCAATATTTTCTTAATCGGATTTTAATAATTGTTGTAAATTATTATATTAGCTTAAATGTTTCACATCTGCCGAGTATCCCGTGGAAGCCATTTTTTTATTAACGTACTGAAAAATTAATCATCATACATTCTCTCGTTTTATGTTAGTATATTATTAGAGGGGGTGTGATAGTAATTGGGTGAAAATGAGCGTCAAATACCCACCAAAAACACAAAGATGATACCCAATCCCTTTAATACCAGATACTGCCGACTTCTTTCATTCTACTTCCAGTAAGTACGATATGGTCTAGGATTAAATACAATATGGTTCTGAAATTAAAATGTTAATTAGATCACGTCTCGTAATTGTAATATAATTTAAGTTTATGTTATGTCCTTTTTGCATGGCTCAAATTCCCAATCAGTTTATTATACTTTAAAGTGAAACTCATATTACATCGCTACTATTTTTCTCGTTCGTCTATTCCATGTCGCATTACAGCCGTCCGCGGGGTAGGGGTAAAGTGAAAGGCGCTCGGCAGAGCGACCAAGGTCAACATGGCGACGCCAATGGGTCAAATCAGCTAACCGTGTACTACTATTGTTAAAAATATTTCACTTGACTCACTCACACATTTCACTCACTGTACTTATATTGTTAGACCACTTATGATAGTTCTATTAAAAGACTGAAATATTATGAGTTTATTGTGTAATGCTTTGTTTTGTTTTATGACGTAACGAGTATAATGTAGCACTTCCACATATGTACATCAAATTATGCCTTTCGATATTTACAATGTGTTCTTAATGATGAAATTTTTGCATGAGCACCAGATCAATAGCATAGACAATCATTGCAAAAAATAGCGACGCTTAGCGTTTTCTAGAGGAGGCCGTTATCCGAAGAGAGGTCCAAGATAGTTAACTTTATTTAATACTAGCTGTGCCTGCAACTTCGTTCGCGAAAAACTAAAATTACTTAATCACTCACCGTCATTCAAATTACAATAACTTTTGATATAGTTAACCGATTTTAATGAAACAAAGACTAAATGTTACTCGAGGATACGTTTTATGATTTCTTTGAATCCGTTTTGTCATAAATGTTATACTTTAACAATGATGTGTGCACAAACAAACAGATAGAGAGACAAACATTTATAAAAATGATGTAAATATTTTCTATTATTTTATTTTTAGTCACTTACAATAAATCTTTAACATAAATTTAAAAAGTACAGACAGGTTAAATGTGCACTCTGATTATATGTATAGATTTAATACTATTTTATGTCAACACTAATAACATTCTTACCATTTGTGTAATAGGTTTATTTATTTTATCAAATCCCTTTTTTATTTGTAAATTTCTTCCTTTCTGAACCTCCTGGAACAGATTTTAATTTTATACTTTAAGGAATAGGGGGCAAACGAGCAAGCGTGTCACCTGATGATAAGTGGTCACCGCCGCCCATGGACACCCACAACAACAAAGGAATCGCAGGTGCGTTGCCGGCCTTTATAGGAGGTACTGGCTCTCAAGTGCAACTGCCGGAACACACCTAATGGTATTTGGCGGCAGATTTTCAACGTAAGGGTGGTTGCTAACCAGGCGGAAATTAGAAAAAGCCCTACCACCATGCTATGGTTTCATCACGATGTTTTCCTTCACGGAAAGCTCATGCTTATTGTAAGTAAAAATGGGTTTTATTAATGGCTAATATTAAGTATTCTTAAATCACGTATTGATAATACGAGTATATATTAATATCTTATCCAGGTGGTAGGTACATATGAAAGTTGGCGGAGGCGATAGATAAAAGTTTATTTAGTTTGATATACTGATATTAGCCCATTGTTTGAATTCGATGTCAAGTGTGATTACATAAGTCACTTTGTGAGACCATATCTTCGTATACAGGCTGGTTATGCTTATAAATAAAGTAATTTAATACATAGGCGTCCTGTCGCGATCTGTTATAAAATGAATTACGCGTGGGTGAAAGAAAAATCAATATCACGAGATAAAGGATTATGGAATGATACGACGGAGTTAAAAAAAGGAAGGCATATAATAAAAACTTTGTGTGGTTTTATGAAACCATAATTCAAGTGAAACATCAATACACTTATCAAAACACACAAAAACCACTTGCATGAACGAGTGATAATATATAATATATAATATAAATATATGGACCGTTTATTTTGAAAGTGGTGTAAGTCCATTTTCTTTTGTTTCGAGAAAATTAAAGGTTACTTATATTTGTTGATAATGCAATTTCATTTACCGACCGATTTTAAGTTGTACAAAACATGGGATTTTTTTGAGAAATTAAACACGGAGTAGTTATATATAAAAAAATTACATTAAATTAAGCATGAATTACGTGATAGCTCATTTTTCTCAAAAATGGACTTACACCACTTTCAAAATAAACGATCCATATGTAAACGCTCCACGGTCAGCAGATGCGAGCCATGGCATGGGCGCCGCCATATTGGCTTTGGCTGTTCTGTTTTTTTTTTTTGATGGGATCTACACTGTTTGTCTGAGGGGCTTTTAGCTTAACCCAACTATAGGGGCGAGCGCGGAGGGCGCTCGAGCCCGAAGAGTTGGCTGTTCTGTCGAGCACCTTTTACTTTACCCCTACTCCGCGGCCGGCTGTAACGCGACATGCAATAATTAGGTAAAAAAAGTGGAAATGCAAAAAAAAGCACTTTAATTAATACACCTTATAAAGAAATAGAATATATTACGTTTATATGAATAATCATTCTAATATCCCGAATCTTAAGTATTTAGTTATTTATATAGGTAAATGGGTGGCACCAACTGTGTGCATATTATATATTCATTATCTTCCTTCACAATGTCTAAGTATGATATGTGAACCTATTACAGACGCTCATACAATACAAATAACCACTATCAGGCATCATATAGGCAATATTAACAGAAAAATATAAATAATAAGTATACTTAATGTAAGGTCTAGCTATTAGGTATGTATATTACGGGGAATATAGCATGCTAATTGAATATTTGTATTGCACGCCTCACACTGCGAAGCGGGTGAGGTAGTACTCTAATGTCGACACGTCAAGATCAAGCAAATTTTTGCTCTTAAACTGTCTCTACCACAACCAATTTACGCTTATACTATAATATAAGTACATGTATTTCAAGAAAACACTTTTAATAATTTATCTTATATTTTGTAAAAAACAATTGTTTTTAGTAAATTTCACAAAAAAAAAACAATGTTTTTTTTTTACGTGCACGTCCTTATTATTTTAAACGACGCGGTCACGATAATTCTCGAAAAAATCGACGTATCGAGACCTAATTTCATTAATTATCTTTAGAATAACATCAACCATTTACTTATTTTATATCAATAGCCCTAGTACATGTAGTTTGATAATATAATGGATTTATGAAAATCGTTTTTTTTTTTAATTTATTTCGGTTTGCATTTAGAAGTTCTAGATATTTTCAATTTTTTTTTTTTTAAGGATAAGGCAAATGTAAGGAGCAGGCAAAGGTAACGAAACCATACAGCCGAGTCGAACGTTATTTCATAATATAGATGGTAACGCTAGAACATGATAGAGACTCTAGTTAAAACTCCCTACGGAGTTTTTGTGGGTCTCAATAAATCATGCTTGTTAAAAGAATGTAGAACATTTAATAAAATAATTAAAATATGATAAATAATTAACAAAATAAATTGTTTTTAATAATATGCTTAATAATAACATGTTAGTAATCTTGTTTTTTTTTCTTAAATAATATTTAACATTAAATTCAATAATATTCATGTAAATGGCTGAATAAATAATATATAATTTATAGTTTTCCTCTGATTCCCGAAGGCATCCTCTCAATCTATATGCTAAAGAAATCCTGTATGTTGATTCATAATATCAGTTATTGTTGAATCAAATGTCACCAAAATTAGTTCGGTAGTTTCGGAGTCGTATGTGTAAAAAAATCAGCAAAGAAATATTTAAAAAACTACCTATTCTGAAAGATCAGCTTATATTATGTAATAAAAAAGTTGTACATTACATATATTGAATGAAAATATTAAGTTATTACCGAATTATATTTCACCTGAAACAAGCTAGTGGCTGTGGAATGATAAGCGTAAGTACAGACAGGTGATTAAAAATATAAAATATTATTTAATAAATTGCAAAGTACGTTCATTTTATAAATTCTAAATTACTTTATAAATGTGATTTCATTACAAGTTTAATTTATGTGTATATATGATTTGTCTGATAATTGAAAATATTCGTTTTGTCAACGTTTCTATTTCCATTCTACTAGTTACATAGCGAATAATTTGAACCGTAATCAGATACCCTAGATACGCATGCACGCTGTATATAATCATAATTCTACCATACATACCTATTTGGTATATAGTTACACTTACTTAAGCAATAATTGCCACGCTGCACTGGTCGATTTGTAAATTAAAGCAAACTTCTTCGATTACGTCGACGTAGTACTACACTCTATGATAAGTTTATCATTGAGTGCGATTGTAAGACACTTTAGACAATCTATGTGATTCAATGCACCAATGGTTTGATTATATCATACCGTTTGTTAAATCAGAATACGGTCAAATACGCTAATTCAGTATTGAATTAATTTTCAAATGCAGTTCGGGGAAATCTGTACATATAGTAAATCTGTAATAATAGAGGCTAAAAATATATATATGTATATTTTTATTTGACTGCCTCTTTGATACAGTGATGACTAATATTATAAATCATAATCATCAATACTTTATATCCCATAGAATGCGAAGGTTTCTCCGGGATATTGGGTAAAACGTTAAACTCTAACTTAAGCACCTTATTGGTACCTATATATTATATTTATATGGAGCAGATTTTTAAGTCATCCATAAATGTGATAGGTGGTGCTATGGTCGAGTTATTGGCCAATACAAAGTGCCCCAGTACAGTTGTGTATAAATAAAAAGTCTCGACACTAGGTCAAGCTTTATTTGATTACATTGTTTAATAATATTTTGTTTTATTCCAATGACCTTACGATAAGCTATCGCTTCGTTAGCCCATCCACTGATAGCTTATCGAACAAATCAAACTTTCTCACTTAATCTATTGTTTAATTGTGACTGTGCAACGCGCTAAAAAGATAAATTATTGCAACGGACTTTGTTTTTTGTCCAAACCGAAGAGTTAATACTTTTTCAGTGTAGTAGAGCAATTTGTGCAGTGCTTTTATGTGGATATATGTAGGTTCATTAATAATTATCATATTAATAATGAATAATATTTGTAAGTACGTACTGGTTTTTTTACGTAGGGTGAAGAGGGTGATGGGACTCGCCTAGCGCTAGCCGCCAGGAATATCCACTATAATCTCACGGCCATCGATCGCGTCTCTGGGCTGACGCAGGTTTGAACTTGCAATCACCTTGTCGCCCTCTGACCCCCTCAGCCTGATGGTAAACCGGGCCCCGTTCAGGCAGCCTGCTTAGCTGCCCGCTCGGACGCCCTGACTGGCGCATTAAGAGGTGAGACCCTCATCGGTCCAGCTTACAGCGACGGTAAGGTAGGAACTTGTGGGCTTTGCGGGCGTCAGTCTCGCACAAAGAGACTATAGCAATATCTTTGAAATAAAACTAATTTAAACGGATTTTATCGCGGTTATTTATTAAATTTTGATCCCGACGTTTCTAAAGCTTTTCAGCCTTCGTGGTCACGGGGCGGACTGAGTTGTAGGTTGTCCAGAAAAGTTTATGTATGTAAGTGTATGTATGTTTATTGTGTATATTAGTGGGTTATTCTCGTAAATGAGCAACTTTTACTCCCTTTTCATTTATAAGTTTAAGATTTGGCCTCAATTTTACGTGGTATTAGGTGACGATGTATCCCAAGATCGTCGATAGGTTTAATACAAGTAGAAAACAGGCACTGACTTTCATGTGCAATTGCTAAATCACATCTATAGGTATTTGACGACAGATTTCAATTCGAGACTAGCAGCTAGCCAGTCGGACTTCAGAATATACCTTGAATATGCTTTCGTCATGACGTTTTTTTTATCTAAAGCTCAAAGCTCATTGCAGGTAATCGAACTCACATCCATTGACGAGGCCATTCGTAGACGCTACCAATGAGTTATAATTTTTTATTATTTTTTACTTTAACTCATTTTTCGTAATTTTCCCTTTGTATCTTTAATATTAATTATTGGTAATATTACAAATACATTTAACTTTAGAGAACTTACGATAAATAATAAAATAGATCCACAACAATATGTTTCTCATTATCTTATAAATTATTGTAACTTCATATACTCATAAATTATCAAGCGGTTTCTATAGCAACGTAATAGATAAAGTATGTCTCTGATACAAAGGAATCGTGTCCTTGAAGACAGTTGATGACACCTTCTTTGCAATAACTTATTTAATTAAATAAGCTTATAAATAATAAGTAAATTATATAAGAGGATTGTTTTTTTTATATTTTATATACATAAAAGATTAGTAGTTTTCTAATCAAAAGCATGTGAACGTACATAAAGAGAGTAACGAATCTCTTAGCAAACCGTGCCGTCTCCATCGTGTGGCAGAGAGGTAAACTCCGAGCAGTTCACGAGCCTTCACTGCTCATTGGAAAATTGGTAGGAGCCTTCTATTGCAACTTTAGAGGCACGTTCTAGTGTAGAACTTACTGCAGTCCTAGACAGGCCAAGATCAATGAATCTATAAAAAAATAATTTATATTTATTAGGGATGCCGATCTGAAATCGAGTAATCAAAAAACAGATTTTCTAGGATAAAAAAAAAATCGATATTTTAAACCGATTCACAGGTCGATATCGAACTATTGCATCGATATTTTGCCCTTAAAAATCGAGGTTCGATTCTTATCTACTTTCATAAAACATTATTTACAATTATTTGAATGTTTTACCTAAACATATATAGAAATAATAATTTTCCACATAAAGAGAGTGATAACATTGATTATTATGGTGTTCTTTTTGTTTTCTATGATTCGTTTTCGCAAGTATATACACGAAAAGCGAATAAAAAAAACGATTTTAGATGATCTTTTTTTTGTTTGATATCAATTCGAATCGAGCCAAAAATCGACATCCCTACTTTTTATCGAAAAAATTATAAAAAAAACAATAATAGCGTTCATGATACCAGCTCGTTTGTTGATGGTAATACGGTAATACAGATATTTATAGTACAGAATATATTTCTAAGAAAATGTTTCTATCGAGCCAAACCAGGCTTAGCGTTATGGCTATAATCTCACCTGATCTTAAGTGACGATACAGCTCAAGTTAACACGCTAAACCTGTGGAGGAACTGGCTCTCAAGTGTAGCTGTCGGAACACACCTGTTGGTATTTGGCGGCAGATTTTCAACTTGAGGGTGGTAGCTAGCCAGGTGGGCATCACAAAAAACCCTACCATTATGCTGTGGTTTCTTCACGATGTTTACCTTCACCGAAAGATCAAGCTCATTATAGGTGGTTGGATTCGTACTCACGTCCCTAGATGCAAAGTCGTACACACTACCACTGAGCTATCATCGCTTTAAAAACCTCTACCACGCTGAAACTACTCGATAGCTATTTATAAAATTTGACACGGCAATAATTACAGAATTTCAGTATAATTTTCTCGGTTCGGTAGCTGAGCAAATACATAAAAAAAGTTGATCTCGAGTCATACTTCAATACAGCAACCTATATTATAAGTATGTAATTTATAAAAGAGTATAAAGGGCGCGAAATAAGATAAGCGAATTTAATAAAATCATATGAGTAATGAGGTAACGGCAGGAAACTATTTGTCACTTTTAGATAACAAAACGGAAAAACGCAGTGAGTTCGACACCATGTGGCAATAACTGTTCAAAACAGTTTCCAAAACCCGAATATCTGGCAATACTGTTTGTTCGGGGTAGATATGTATCGATCGACTAGATCTGCATCAGGTGTCGGTCGCCTTACGAGAAGATCTTTTAACTCTACAAGTCTGTGTTATTAATAACATAAATATTAAACGGAACCTGGTCTCGATACGTCTTTTTCGTCGGGAGTTATCGTGACCACCACGTAAAAAAAAATCCGGACGCCCACATAATTTTTTTTATAAACAGTTTTTTTTTAGTAGCACAGAAAAAATATTTTTACATAATATGACATATATTATTAGAAATGTTTTCTTAAAATACATCTACTCATATTATCGTATCAATGCAAATCGGTTGTGATAAAAGTAGTTTAAGAACAAAAAATTGCTTTATCTTGACTTGTCGAGAGTAGAGCACTACCTCACCCGCTTCGCGGTATAAGGCATGCAAACCACTTCCTTCTTCTTTTTATTAATTAGTGGCAATTTGTTAATACAGAATGATGCTAATGTCATATGGAATTGTAAATATCTAACAAATTTCTAGGGTTTACACAAAGATTTAAGAAGACGACGACCGCGTTGATAAAACCGTCTAGATAGATTTTATGGCCAGTCCCTCCAATAAAGCCCGGCAACACACCTGCGAATTCCCTGGAGTTGTGGATGTCCATGGATGGTAAATTACCATCAGATGACACGGTTGTTCGTTTGCTCCATATTCCATAAAAAAGTACAGTGACGTCACGCTATGATGGCCGTTTTGACACATAACAATAGTGAAATTAAATATGAATACAGTTTCGGAGAAAAAATACTAAAATATCACCAGTGAGCCGTGCTATCATCTGCATAGTAATCTCCAGTGTTTACAGACTTAAAATGTATAACGTTCCCATTGTCATAAACACGAATTTTGCGTTCGTGCAGAAAGCTGGACATCCGTTGGTACAGGTTATCGGAGAATCCAAACACTAGAGGTTTAGAGATTAGTACAAGGTGCCAGATTCTATCAAAAGTTTTGGCTATATCTAGACATATGGCAAGAGCTTAGCCGTGCTTATCTAAGAAGGAATGTAATTTTGAATTCAAGCCCTAAGATAGCCATATTTGCCTCGACAATCGCAAAAAGATCTCTTCTAATAAAGCAGCTTTACCTTCATGGTATGGATGCAAAATAGTCTCACATACCATCCCAATCTGCTGACGAGTAGTGCCAAACCTAACGCCTGATCTGTGAAGCAGGTCTGGGCAATTAGCGCGGTATTGATGTCATAACGACAAAATGTTCGGAACTGCCCAATGGCGCATCGATTGACATCTTGTATTCGCAGTATACAGGAAAAACATACAATTTTGAATTTGTTAAAACATAAATTCTGCGTAGTTTGGCGTGCGGTAATAATTATAGTCCATTTTTCTACTACACAAATAATTTTCTGTAAGGGACTCAAAGCCACAGTACTTCGCGACGGCGGTTATAGCGAGGCAACTGCTTAAACTGTTAGGCCATCCGTACAGTCCAGCGGGCGATCAAAGTTTGTTTCAGATAAATGGCAATATTTTATAAAAAGTTAAAACGGCCATCATAGTGTGGCGCTACATTAACAATTCATCTCGTGTTCTTAATTACAGTTCACTTCTCCTCAGTAACGTGGTTGCGTTACGTGATACAAAGAAAATAATATAACATAGTGTGTACGGACGGACGTGTAATGGACGTGAGTTCGAATCCCTGCAATGAGCCTGAGCTTTCGGTGAAGGGAAACATCGTGATGAGACCATAGCATGGTGATAAGGCTTTTTATAAAATCCGTCTTGCTTGCTAGCTATTTTAGGTTAAAAATATACCGCCAAATACCTATAGGTGTCTTACGGCATATTTACTAAGCTAATGTGTACACTATCTTGGGTCACATTGTCACTTAACATCAGGTAAGATTGTGGCCATAACGATAAAGATATAAATAAAAAAATAAAGTAAGTTGTTATAAATGCAAACGTAAATTTCAACTACTCGACTGATTATTATGAAATTTCATATTACGTACTCAGGGATATAGAAAAAGAAGTAATAAAGAATAAAGAATACTGTTCCCTAGGATAAAAGAATAGTTTGATTTCGTCAATATCTACGTTAACCTTAGTAGGGGCCACCAGCCAAAACTAGTTAAAAACAAGGAAAAACTGAGGGTGATTTAAAAGCCAGTAAGACAAGTACAAGGGTAGTCTTTGAACCATTATCACTACAGAATACTACATAGTTCATAATGCTATTCGAAAATTTTATCTGTGACATACTATATTTAGCACTCTACTACTTTATGGAAATGACATATCGTTTATAATTATTGTAAAGTTGTCAACAAAGATATTAATCATAGCATTCATCAAGAAATTTACTTACACTACAACATTTTAATTTTTAAACCAATTTTAACCTTCCATTTAATGGGATACAAATTTATTATAAATATTAACCATATTACAAGTTTTCTTCTCGGCCTATCTATGCAGACTTTTTTTTATATAATAGCGGGCAAAGGAGCAAGAGTGTCACGTGATGGTAAGTGATCGTCACCGCCACCCATAGACACCCACGACACTAGGGGAATCGCAGATGCGCTGCCAGCCTTTATTTTGGAGGGACTGGCTCTCAAGTGCAATTGCCGGAACACACCTATTAGTATTTGGCGGCAGATTTTCAACTTGAGGGTGGTAGCTAGCCAGGCGGGCATCAGAAAAGCCCTACTACCATGCTTTGATTTCCTAATGATGTGTTCCTTGACCGAAAGCTCAAGCTCATTGTAGGTGATTGGATTCGAAATCACGTCCCTAGATGCGGCTTTCCTACACACTTCCACTGAGCTGTAATCGCTTCAAAACTAGTTCTTGGTCCGCACCTATTGTTAGCTTATAGTTATTACTTATGTTATTAAGAAAATGCTTTTTTGTTATACATTTTTATTAATTATTAGTAATATGAGTTAACATCTGTGTTAGGGGCTTCATTCACGCGGAAATAAAAATTATTTTATAATTTTTGCTCGTTTTTGTAACTTTTTTAATACTGCTATTGGTGGTAGCGTAATGTTAAATATCCCAAGGTTTCCTTAACTATTGCTCTACCAAATACAAAAATAATTATTAAAATCGGTCTCTTAATCCGCTTTATAATAAAAATATAGATAATCGTTGTAAATTTCATCCAAAATCTATTCATCACTTTAACTGTGATGATGGTAACAGAACGTGCATCTTTGTCGCCTTTAGGTATCTTTTACAAAGTCCACCCTGATTATAATTTAAATAAATAACGTGCACATTTTACTCAGTTTAAAAATAGACCTGCCATATGTTCCAATTTATTGCCTCACCAGAATGGCGGCACGGTGATCATTTAAATAATAATACATAACATTGCACGTTATGTTAATAGATTCACTCAATGTAAGCGAAGCTTACCAGCGATGGGGTATTGTAAACTTTATTTTACAAAGTTATATTTTGTTAGTATTGCGACGCAAATTATTAAAGATCTAATATCTCTACGGTGTTCTACGCAGTACGTTCAAGATATGCTGGCCCTTGTTTTTAAATAGGCCCGACTTGATGGTGGATACACAATGCGTTGGTGACACGTTTACTGACAGTATGGGGGAGGGGGGAGGGGGAGAGAGGAATTCAGATTCACCGTTGTGGATTTTTAGTGGGTATTTGACAGTGCTTCTTACCTGATGAGTACCAATCGCCCCTCTTGTTGGCTTTTTTTTATTTACGTAATGTTTAAAATTCTATTCTTTACGTATTTCCTCAAAGCAACGCGTAAGTGCATTACCTGGGCTCAGGTCAAGGTGCGACATGTGTTGACTGATCGGATGTTAATTACCCAACACTGCCCAATAAAACGAAGCGATGATAGCTTTTTTTCGAACTGACGTACGCTGTTAGCCCCAAGGGCTTTGACAGCTTCACCGAACTTTTTCGGGCGAGTGCTGAGGGCACTCAGCCCCGAGGCAGCAGGCACAAAGGTGCCAGGACGGCCGAACCTCGGCTAGGGCTGCTGCTGGTTGATGAAAAAAGATTCATGATCCTGACTAACCAACAGGTTCTTTATTACTAAATTAGTGATACTAACTATGACCTTATCAGGTAAGCAGCTCAAGGGCCGCGAAGGTAGTCGCTTACAGAACCGTGTACTTAACCGTGTGAGTGTGCACGAACAGTATGCGGTGAGATGGTGTACTCTCAGTGATGTAGAGTGTCTCTGTATCACGCGAGAGACGGTTGACGAGGACGGTGGTTACGCGGGTGTGTGCGCGGACACGTGCGATTGGTGGAGACGGCAGGTACAAGCGCGTTTAATCTCGTAATTTTATCGACAGGGTCAGAGAACCAATTACGCGGCCGGCGCGCAAAGCCTTTGGAGTGCGGATTGAAAGTGTAGCTAGCTGCGTGTACTATTTTAGAGTAGGGATGAAGTTCGACATTTTCAAAAAAAAATCATTGTAAGGTCTTTAATATATGCATACATGGACAGAAGGTCCATATCTTTATGGAAATCTACATTACGGACATAGAACGGGGCTTGGAGGACTATGCGCATGAATCTGTTTTGCAACACTTTAGTTTAGTTTACTAGTACACTTTAGTTTACGAAGGGTGGTGCGTGAAGCGTGTGCGAATACGGATCAACTGTAATTAAGTATGGGACGGATGCATACTTTGTATATTGTGAGCTTATGTTTGAGTACCCTTTTGCTCTTAGAGGACTTGAGATTGTGTGGCAGAGCCATAGCCGTGGAGGCCTTTTTCTGTACGTAATCTATATGTTCATTGAAGGTTAGGCGCCTATCTAAAAATACACCAAGATATTTAGTTTGATTAGTGCATGGGATGTTGATACCGAAAAGGTGTAATATTTTTATATATTTCTCCTCGCGTGAGGATTGAACATGATAACCGTACTTTTCTTTTCGCTTAGTTGTAGTGTGTAGGAAAGCCGCGTCATAAGAAGTTAGTTCGAATCCAAACACCTACAATAAGCTTGAGCTTTCGGTGAAGGAAAACATTGTGAGGAAACCATAGCATGGTGTTAGGGCTTTTACCGATGCTCGCCTGGCTAGTTGCCGCCCTCAAGGTGAAAATCTGCTGCCAAACACCAATAGGTGTGTTCCGGCAGTTGCACTTGAGAGCCTGTCTCTCCAATAAAGGCCGGCAACGCACCCGCGATTCTCTTGGTGTTGTGAGTTTCCATGGACGGCTGTGATCAGTTACCGTCAGGTGATACGCTAGCTCGGCCTATTCCCTAAACAAAACGTACCACGGCGACACTTCAAACTCTCGTGTTGCCCTATACCAGTGCCCTCACGTCTTGTAATAATGACCCCCTCTTGTAGCTTATAGCGTATTGCGAAAAAAGTATCTAGAATATTTTTCTTAAAATAAAATTAAAAAAAATTAATTATGTCACGTTTCGATATTAAGGAGGTCTCGTATAGTGATGCATGTTTTGGGATCAGCTAACGTGTATACAAGCGCCGAAAGACTTACATAGCCGTATTGCCGAGACGACCTACGACACATCGTTTATCTCTCAGAGGTTAACTTTGTTTTGGAATCTTCTGGGCTTGCCATCAACTACAATTAAGTCGATTGTCTGTGTTGCAATAAAAAAAATATATTTTGTGAAGCCAAATTTGTGTCGTAGGCAGGATGTTCATGGTTCTATAACGTCTTAAAATAAACTGTGCTCAGCTGTTCCCGCCTAATATAGCAAGGCTGTTAGAGAACGATAAGTAATTTGCATAAATTATCGTTTTAATTCTTACATTATTACGTATTTATTGTTTGTTTTTATGCGAAGCGATGATAGCTCTGTTGGTTGTGTGTACGAGCGCCACGTCAATGGACGCAAGTTTGAATTCACCTGCAATGAGCTTGAGCTTGATTTTCGGCAAAAGAAAACGCCCGTCTGGCTAGCTACTACGCTTAAGTAGAAAAACTGCCGATAAATATTTATAGATGTATTCTGGCAGTTACACTTGAGAGCCAGTCCTTCCACTAGGCTTAGCGTGTCCACCATCTTTGGCCACATTATCACTTAACATCAGGTGATATTATGGCCATAACGCTAAACCTTAGCTATAACATAAACTGACTTGGACTTGAAGACAGAATGGGTCTTCTCTTACTCCATTTTTAACTAGATTGCTTTAAATCTTACAAAAACTATAAGCTAGAAACTCGGGTGCTTGCAAATTAGTTTTTGTCAAACACTCGGGGTAATACTTAGTTACAATTCCAACACATTTCGACGAGTTTAAGCCTCGCGTTGCGTCTCACGAGTGTTCTTAAAATTATCAACAACGTATTGTATCTACCTACAAAAACGTTTTCAACCTTTACAGTAAGATTCTTTGTATGTGAAATAAATCAGGCTGCTACAAGTTAAACTACAAGAAAAAGTTAAAAAATTATAATACAAATATAAAATACTTAGTTATAAAACAGTACGATGGAAATTTCCAAGCCATGCAAAGTTGTATAAATTTACTTAACTGGAATGTTCTTATTTCATATGATCTTCATGTGACATTCAAAGATAGTGTTATGCGTTATAAACAAAACTAAATGTCATTGAAATTTAATTATTCCAATGTTTTATGCAGCGACAGACTCCCCTTGTTTACTTATATAACGCTGTTCCGATCTCTCTCTCCTCCCCAACCCCCCGGCCTGCCAGGCGGCCGTCAACGGTCGCGGCGAAACACGTCGCATCACGTACCTACCTCATATTTATGCGAGAGATATTTGATTTATCATTTTTAAACACATCACTGAAACACCTACTTATGTGCCCGGAAACAAAGTTTTATGCATTCATTCATTCTGGTAAGATCTGCTCGCAGTTTGTATATGTTATATAGGTTGTATAGGTCAGTTTTGAAAATATAAATTTTGAATCAAACCTAGTTTACTTTGTTTTATCAAACTATTATATATTATTTACTTCTTACCGAAAGTATAGGTTTGGGGTCATCTATTAATTACGTAAGGTATTTTTGGCGATTTTTTTACCCCCCTTCGCCCCTGTTGTGATGTCGCGAGACCTCTCCTCCTCCTCTAATCTTACGTGAGATTTTTTAAAATACATGCATCAAATCTAAATATCTTAATCTGCATTGATTGATTGATTGAGTTGGTTTAAAAAAAAAACAATTTTATTCAATATTTTTATGTAATACTAGTTACGTTTAGAGAAGAAACATTTCTTATTTAATTTATATTGAGAAAAAAAATCTTTTGATAAAAATGGGGAAAATTTGCAATAAATTAATTACTTGGTACAATAATGCCCTTTTTTATTGATATGATATTTTTTCGCTGTAGCCCAGATTTCAGGAACCTTCTTGATTATCGTGCAATATAGATGAAATAAAATATTTAATTAAATATACTTGTTACTGAATTAGTGGTATGTATAAAAACAGAATGGAAAATTTGTAAAGAGATACAGATACAAGTTGGATGGTAAAGAGAGTAATCAAATTTAATACGCAGTGCATTTTTTATTAATTTGTTATCTATTCTACGCAAAAAGAAAAACACATTTTAATCCTATTACAATATAACTACGGCAGTGGAGTTATTTTGGTAAACTTTAGTACCCCTAATTTGTGTTTTCTTTTTTTTCTTCTTCTTTCTTCCACTCGGTCGCTTTCAGTTCAGAAGTCGTAGGGTTTTTGGTCTTAGCAAGCTTCTCCTTGTTGACTAGCACGCGTTAACTCAGAATAGGTTTAGGTGCCACCAGCCTGACACTGTATGTGAGATAATAGACCTTCTTTGCTTTGCTCTTTCACTTCTCAGCCAACTGCTGGGTTTCGGAAAGTTACACAGATGAGGACACAGTTACAGAGATGCAGCGTTGTCCGCTAGTGGAGGTTGTCTTCTGCAATAGGAAGTCATCATGCTCGGAGTTCCAGTATGTACTCATCGTGTTACTCATATACTCATAGGAGTAAACAAATGCTGAATTGCTGACTTCAACGGGTCTCCCATGACTACGGTAGAGCCAAAGCTCCGAGTACGGACCCGTCGTGGCTACAGAAGAAATAAAATTTTCTTCTACCCATTCTTCCCAATAACCCGGAGCGGATAAAACTGCTACGGGAACAGCGCAGCAGAGGGAATCGTCATAGACTCCGGATGGCCTGCTATTATTAAATTTACATCCTAACTTCGCAACCTCCCCGCGAAGTGCCGTCAGCTCCACCACCCGTTGTCCTCATTTCCCTTGAGGTTTTTAACTACTGGTGTACTTGATGGCTGTAACTACTTCTCTAACGGCTAGCTGGAATTCTGCCTTATGGTTACCCGAATTCTCGGTAATGTTTAGGATCACCTCGATGTTTTCAAGGACATTTTTGCACACTGTAGCATATCTGCATCCAAATTGTGCATCGGCGAATCGTAGGCGATTTTTTAACCTGCAAATCAAGTTCGTTCTGCCAAAGCCGAATTGACTATCGCCAAAGTATTGCTTCAGGTGCTGTGCACAGGCGACATACTAACTCCAGTAGAATGCAGCGGATTCAAAGTTCCATAACTTTTCCCACAGGAGTCCGATGTACGTTCTAACTGTACAGTCCACTCAAACCAACCTCAACAAAATTACCTCCTAACCTTGAAGACTCTAAATACACCTTATCATGTGTAACAACTGTAAATGTAATGTGTGATGTACATACAGTCAATGTATATATGTACTCTTTAACAAAACTGTAGGATTTGTAAATTTTAAATTAGCACCGATGAATCCGTAAAGGTGGGGTGGGGTGGTTTACCGTGAGGGTAAAAGATAGCCTTAATGAAAAATTATTACAGTTTGTAGGTCGAAATGTATATTTTTAATTCTGACAAGTATGAAGTGTTATGAGATTATTAATAACTATATACAGGTATTTATACCAAATTAGCTAATGTCTGCGAATTCATTTGCATTTTCTTTATTATAAACCCCGCGCGGTTTTATAATGCGTTCTTAGTGGGTACATATGTTGAAAAAGTAATAGACATGAAAAATTTTACGTCATTAGTCAAAGTCAATTACAGGTGGTTTCGGAGATCTGATTGTTAGTTTCCGGTATATTATTTTAATTATATTAATAATACATTTATATTCAAGCGATGATAGCTCAATGGTAGTGTGTAGGAACGCCACGTCAGGGGACGTGAGTTCGAATCCTACCATCTACAATGAGCTTGAGCTTTCGGTGAAGGAAAACATTCTGAGGAAACCATGGTGGTAGGGCTTTTTTTAATGCCCGCCTGGCTAGCTACCACCCTCAAGTTGAAAATTTGCTAAATACCAATTGGTGTGTTGCAGCAGTTGCACTTGAGAGGCAACACACCAAAAGGGAATTACAGACAACGGACCTGTAATTCCCTTGGTGTTGGCTGCATAGGTGGCGGTGATCACTTACCATCTGGTGAGACGCATGCTCGTTTGCCCCCTATTCCATAAACAAAATGTCTCGTTACTAAAAACCAAGGTCAATGTCAGAGGTGCTACGGCACTCGCTCTCGGGAAAAATTTATGTATCTGCGTACCGGAATAGTAACTTTACATATTAAATGGCTCTGACACCAGACGAACTGACGACGTCCGAAGGCGCCTGCAATTCGCAAGACATTTAGTTAAAAAAAAATCTATGGAACCTTAACTTGAGAGCTCTTATTTTTTATTTATTCTACAACACACTGATCGTTTCACAATTTATAAGCTCGAAGACACAGTCCATATAAAAATATATAGTATAACCTTCACAGTGTCAAATTAATATTCAAGGGTTCGCGAAAACAAAAAGGTATAGATGCGGTCGCTTTAGAGGTGTCAAGTAAACCCTAGAAACAACCAGCTTTTCTAGCGTATGGTATTCACTAACGGGATTTCGTTACAAAGCGATAAAATAAAGTACCTTTTGTTTGGAAAAGTTGGCACGTGAACAATCAGTAACGGTCGGTAATAATCCGTATCTTCAGCACAAATGCTCACGAGTGCGGCTTACGATATCAACACAACCAACTTCCGGAATCCGCCAGTAAGTTCCAAAATCCCCATGTCCGCTGCAAAGATTTTCTCATCTCTCCTTTCGCGAAACTTGAAACTTGATAAAAAGGTATGGATACTTAAAACTATGAAATAACTGTGTTATTGTTTTCCGATTTTGAAAATAAGTGCATCATCGAAAATTAATATTTAATTATTAGTAAACTAAAATCATTAAACATTAGTCTCGTTGTCACATCAATTCATCTAATTTTTATTTCAGATTCATATTAATGCATAACTTATTTATTCATAAATATACAGGATGGCTTGTACAAGCCCAGAGTAAAATATAAATAAAACCTAATTGATATCATAATTTATATACATTGAAATTATTGATACATAGTTTTCTTATTCGTGTGAATTTCAAAAAACTTAATTTTAGAAATTCTTTCTATATGTTGTATTACATGGTACGAACGTGTTCGTGACGCAACCTTAAAGTTTTCACCGTTCTGTAAATATCGCGCAATCTACCTACCTAGAAATTTAAACTTCGAATAAAAAACATAGATAAAAGTACCCATGCTCAATTCTTGATTATTTATACATAAAATATAAATTAGTCCCCTAGATTTATCCTATAGGTAAAAAAAAAACAAACGGCGTATGCCTAAAACCACACCACAGAAATTAAACATCAATATATTTTTCTCTCGCTTCCTTCTTCTCCTCGAGCCGATTTTACCTGAACGAGCGTCACACTAAAATATTGCTTATCAGAAATTCAAATTTCCATACAAAGTTTCACTTCCAGAGTTTACAAACAAGCAAGCGGAAAATCTGTCGCTTCATACCTATAGGTGTGTTCCGGTGGTTGAACTTAAGAACCAGTCCTTCCACTAGGCTTAGCGTGTCCACCATCTTTGGCCGCATCGTCACGTAACATTAAATAAGATTGGCCATAACATTCAACCAATAAGGTAAGTAAAAAAATAAGTAAACCTCTTTAGGTTTACATATCATTTTAAAATTATATATATAAGCCATACGCTGATAACCCACACTGTATATTACATATATGCAAAATACAGCTCTATCTCTCTATCCTTGTTAGCTATATATCTACATTTTCTTTCATCTTAGAAGTTTATACTTAAAAATATATAACTTTAATGAATTCGAACTCATGTTTTTCGCTACGTAGTTTCGGTATATGATATTTATGAGACAATATTGTATATTGACGTCATAGCCTCAGGCGTATTGGTGTTATATTTCTTGTTTATTTCGTTTGACGATATATGTTGAATTAGCATTTATTTTATTGACTAACTGTCCGTCCCTGTTTTGCACGGGCGTACTAGTGAAGAAAATAACACCAATACTTCCCATTTCCTATATAATGGAAAGGAGATTAAATAATTTCGATCATAAATGCTTTATGTACAGTATTTTTAACTCTACTTATTGATATAAAAGACATAGCACCGATAGTTTGCCAATTATCAAGCCAACTGCCCATGAAAAAACACGGCAAATTAAGGTTTATTTTAATGATTGACTTTGTGATTTATTTAATCCAATGACGAATTCAAAGCGAACCGGAAACTGGATACGCTTAAATTCAGAAGCAAAATCAGTTGAACTTAGTAGTGTTCTTGGTATCAGTACATTTTACCTTTAAATTTTGCTACGATAAGAGTTGCTTGAATAACGTCGTTTACAAGTTGAACAGCGAGCTTTGTTGTTGGATAGTTTCTTTACATTGGAGCATATCCTGGATATCAGTTGCCTATAGAGGAACTTGAGCCATTGCAGCACTGCACAAGACTTGATGGTCCAGTTAGCGGCCGTCGATATGAATGTGTTACGAGAAGTGAAATTAATAAAAGCGTTAATTCAACAGCGCTACTTTGAAAATCATTGTGTTTCAAAGACAATCTTACTGCAGTACGTCGGAACTGAGACACACTTTTTGGAGTGAAACTTCTTATGAGATGGATTTGAATTTCCGATCCGCAACCGTTTCACGTGACTTTCGTTCGTGTGAAGTCGGCTTAAGTCGACTAAGGGAGCGAGAGAGATATAGTGATGTTTCACTTCTGTAGTGTGCACTGTTTTTTTATTAAGATCCTTTCTTTGATTGTATAGCTTGTTAAAGGACAACATATTTGTATGCTCATTTTTAGGATAAGGTTAAAAATCTGATAGTTTATCGTGTCTGGAGTATACGTTACATAATTGCCCACGAGAGAACAGTCGTTTTGTAAATTCACACCGCAAACTTATAAAGCTTCTCCTTACGCTTGAACTCAACTCAACTCAACTCAACGCCATAATTGTTGGAATAACTAGTATTCGTAGAAATAGCACGTCTTCGCTTTCATCAGGTTTTGACAGCATAGGAAAGTAACAAATTAGATGTATTCTTTCACTGTCAAAAATCAAGGATTGCAGACGTCGTTTAGTTTTTGCTTGCAAATATATTTTTAATTATTATGTATCATTAGTTGTAACGCCTAATTATGCTTTGGAATTATACATAATTAGTGGAGAAAGCGTTATATTTATCCAGAAAGTCCTATGAAAATTGTTGCTTAGATTAGACTATTCATATTTTTTCACTAATCGTGCAACATTAGGTACATGTTTTAGTTTAGGTACAGTTTAGGCTGCTTGATTCTTTACAGTAATAATCAATTAATCTATTCATTTTCGATTTATGCAGGCACAAATGTAGAAACCTGCAGAAAGAAATGATTTAACTAAGATTAAATTAGAATAAAAATTGTAATATCTCTAGGAAGTTTAATTATTATGATAACAGTTTCTATGACAACTGTTACCATACTACAACTACCAGAGCACCGTAACTATGACAAATTGTAACCAATCCAAAGCGCATGGAATTTTCCGTTTCATTTGAACGTACCCTTAAAACTACAAAATATTATATATGCATCTTTGTAAAAAAATAGGTACTAAGTGATATTTACGTTCTAAGGTCGAGTTCAGTTAATTAAATTGTTTTTAATTGTTTGTTGTAACCTGTATACTTATAATCGTTAATGGCTCGCGTCCAGCATACTGACACAACGAATGCCAGCTTTAGATGGAATACGAAAGCCCGTGATAGCTATCGGGTAACGAACACTCATAAATTTCATAATTTAACTTTTTCTTTTCTGTTACTTACAGAAGCGCTGGTCCACTTTCCTGATATAACCATTCATATGTAGTATCGTGAAGTCCTCAATGGGCGTTGAATTTATTACCTATATAATCATTTTTTTTAATTCAAAACGAACACCGAACACAAACACCTCAGCCTAATACCATTTTATCTTCGTAATTTGTATAGCAGCTATTTAGAATATCTGATTGGTATACCGAAAATTTTGAAAATCGTAACTATATTCTTTCCCTGGTTCGTGTTTATTTTCATTAGGACTGAAAATGCATGTTTAATATCAGATTAATCGGAATATGCAAAACGGCCATTTTGAAATACGCCATGTTATTTTATTTGTATTTTTTATTATTAAATCTTAACGTCCATGTCCAATATACGCTTAATCATATTTTAATTTCTTCAATTTGCAAGGCGGCCATTTTGCAATTTACCTTATGATTTCTTTTTCAGTGTGTTTTTTTTTTTATATTAAAACTTAACTTGCATGTATAATAATATAATCTTAATCGTATTTTTTTTCTATTTTTACGTTGGCTGTTTTGAAATTCACTACCTTATTTATTTTTCATTGTCTTATCGTAATTCATTATCTAAACTTAACAAATATATCCAATACAAGCTTTATTGCATTTTTATTTCACCTATTCGATATGGCGGCCATTTTGAAATTCGCCATTATATATTTTTTTTATTTCTCATGTTGTTACCAGGACTAAACAGTCATGCAAAATCGAACAGACCTAAAACTAATGGATATAATTAAAAATAGTTTGCCAAATTTGACTCGGAGTACTTATTTACAAACATTATAAGTTAAAAAAGCTTGTAATTATCAAAAATAAAAAGTAATTTCCTAGTCTTAAGTCTAAAAAGTCTAGAAGCGATGATAGCTCAGTTGGTAGTAATTACTTATGCTGCGTTAAGGGGCGTGGGTTCAAATCAACTTGCAATGAGTTTGAGCTTTTGGTGAAGGAAAATATGGTAATGGAACCATAGCATGGTTGTAGGGCGATTTCTAATTCCCGCCTGTAGCTGTCGCCAAATACCTATAGGTATGTTCCGGCAATTGCAATTGAGAGCCACTCCCTACATTAGGCTTAGTATATCCATCGTCTTCGGCCACATAGTAACGTAACGTCAAATTGAGAATGTAGCCATAACGCTAAACCTATTATTAACAATTAACAATAAAATGAGGTTATAATTTTTTCGTACTGTTTTCTATAAACTAAGCTTTTAATTTCGGCTTATCCGGCTACTTGTTATTAGATTGTAATTGACTCTTGACATGTGTGGAACTTTTTAAAGACAATTACGACTTCTTTGAGTTACTGAAAATGATGTCGCAAGATTCACCTATATATAAATAGTTAACAAACAAGTGAAACAAATATAAGCATTGAATATATGATGACTCAGTTTGTAGTGCGTCTGGATTCCGTGTCGATGGACGTGAGTTTGAATCCCTGCAATGAGCCTAACACTTTCGGATACGAAAAACAACATTATGAATGCATAGCATGGTGATAGGGCTTTTTCTAATGCCCATCTGGCAAGCTACCATCTTTAAGTTGATAATTTGTCTCAAAATACCTGTTGGTGTCTTGCGGCAGTTGCAGTCGCTTCACTAGGCTTAGCGTGTCCGCCATCTTGTGCCATATCGTCATTAAACATCGGGTGAGATTTTGGCCGTGACGCTAAAATCTATAAGCTGTCAAAAAATAAATTCCAAGTTGCAGTGCAAAGTAGTATACAGTTCAACATTTTATAAGCAAATAATAATAACTTTACATTGAATAATTATTAGCTAAATTTTAAATCAGGTGCGGCGTATTCGATTCTGCTACTATGGGAAATTATTTGAGTCTTACACGGGCTGCAGTTACGTTATTCCGAATAAACGGTATTTTCAGTTGCAAACAAAGAGTTCCATCGTAATTTACATTTCGTTCAAAAATATATATGAAATAGATTTCTGTTCATGTAAGTAATATATTTAAAAAAAATTATAACGGAAGCAACTCTATCATTTTTTTTACTTTTTATAATCAATATGCAATGTTTTTCTGTCTGTTCCATTGTACGTGAGTCAGTACAGTACACACTTTAATGAACCGATATGATGATAAGTACAGAGGAATTCTTAACTCTAACCTCGTTCAGTCTTTATCCTCAGTAAGTGGATAACAATGCGATTCCTTACCGCTGAGCCCCTAAATACTCGGTATCTCGAATTATTTAGACTTCGTAATTCGAGAAAAATATTATATCCCTGCGAGGTATTGATAGTGCATATTTATACTGTAAAACTCAGATTTCAAAAGCACAGTCTCGTAGTTAGTAAAATATTATGGCGTCTCGATGTATACAACTCTAGGTATAATACAACTCGGAAAATATACTTAGAAATCGCGCTTTTCTAAGTCGAAATTTCTACATAAATCCTCGGTATCTCGAACTTCTTGTTAAATCGATAACTCATTAATTCGAAATTTCCGGCATTTCCCTTGACATTCGAGTTTTAGAGATTCCACTGTAATATATTTATGTAGGATACTTTATATCCAATACGATAAAAGGTATCCCCGACTATTCTCTGTACATTGTAACAACTTCTAACAATTGTTCTACAAGCGACTGTATAAAACTATCCTTTGTTAATATTTTTTCATGACATATGACTTGAGAATATTTCACGACATCGATCAATTTTCATGGAAGAATATGTAATTTTCCAATTCATTACTTTTGTTAGAAACAGTTAACAGTTTAAATATTATTTGGGATTATGACGACTATCGTTCCCATAGTTAACTCGAATTATTAATTATCCATCAATCCATGCATAATATTAAAAACAATGTCTCTCTCTATATATCTACCTGTCTGTGAATTTAGTATTGTTATAACTGCCTACCAAGTTACGTTTACCTACAACCTTTGCGTAAATAGAAAACAAAAATGCATGGGATGAAATTCTAGCCAGCGACTAGAAGAATTGAGAAAGCCGTCCCTGGTCTCTGGCAACACTGTAGTTTGAAGTATCGCCGTGTTGCATTTTAGTGGGTAGTGTTGGGTGATTAGCACCCGATAAGTCGCCACACGCCCCTCAAGCATTTGACCTTTCACCTGAGCCCGGGTATAGCGTTTGCGCGTTGCGATTAAGAAATCTGTAAAAACTGGGATTTTAAACACCACGTTAATAAAAAAATTGGATTTAATTCTAGGCATTAACTCAATGATATATAATGTATCACTAAACTCGTGATTAAAATTTATTAAATAATTTAAAATTCACATACATTGTAAGCAGTGATAGCTCAGTTGGTAGCTTGTACGGACTACGTATCAGAGGACGTGAGTTCGAATCCCTGCAATGAGCCTGAGCATGAAGGAAAACTTCGTGATGAAATCATAGCATGCTCGTAGGGTTTACTCTATGCTAATCTGGTTAACTACCACACTTAAGTTGAAAATTTGCCGCCAAATACCTATAGGTGTGTTCCACCAAGTGCACTTAAGAGTCAATCACTTCTCTAGGCTTAGCGTGTCTATCATCTTGAGTTACTTCTTCACTTAACATCAGATGAGACTGTGGCCCTAACGCTTAACCTATAATAATATGATAATAACATATTAAAAAAAATACACAACTTTGTTATTATTTTACAGCTAAAAAAAAGAAGCAACATTTTTAACATGCTCTGATCCTTTAGTGCTGAGATATATAGACGATTTAGAATGCAGAATGTCACCCTATCCTTTTTTTACTCTAACGATTATAGACAAAGACAATTTGGATCTGGATAAACACAAAATCATCCTTTTATACCTAAATGTAATCTTTGACTCTATTTTAGACGGCTTTTGACAAAATATATTCGTAATAAATTATAAGGATCACAGTCATTTATTAGAAGAAATGTGGATTCTGTCCTGGTCTCTAGCAACACTTGAATCCGAACTGTCACCGTGGTGCGTTATAGTAGGTATTATCGGGAGCTTATCACTAAATGAGTCTTGTCACACCACCTCTTTCCAAAGCCCGGGTAATGCGTAAGGAACTCAGTAAAGAATATAATTTTAAACATCACGTTAATTAATACAAAAAGAGTCACAGTAAATTAAGACTTAATTAAGAAGTTATTAATAAATTATAATAAATTTTCTTGCAGTAATGGATCTAAATCATTTAATATTAAATTTAAAAAAATAACGTAAATTTTAGGATGTTATTCCAATAAATAATTTAATTCCTAATTCACGCAAGCGAAACAGCGGGTTGTAGCTAGTTGTAAATAAAAATTTCGTACAGAAACGTTATAAGCTTCTCCAAGAAAAAAGATTAATCTCCTTATTTTTTGGTCACTCCATTGTAAGTACGAGAAGTATAAAAAAACCATAACAATAATATTTTACTTAGAACCTTTTATATGACAAAGCCAGACATTATCCTATTATCATTATGAACATATTACTCTCTATATTCGTGAAGAACCTACCATGACGTTCAAGAATATTATATAAACCTACAAAATAATACCCAACAAAGTAAAAGAAAAAAATATATATTGAAATCCCTGAATAACTTAATTTACTAAAAAATCTAACTTATCTTATCCAAGAGGTACCTTTTCGATGAATTCGATAAAACGTATCGTATATATTAATCAATAATAGAGAGATGTACTTCTTAAGTATCTATGGATTCACCATGCGAGTGCCGGGTCCATTGTGTGACAGAAAGTGAAATTCTGAGCAGTTCCCGAGACTTGTGACACGGATGTAAGTTGAAGGGGCATCTTTCCAACGCGCATTAACACTCACCTTCACTACTCGTGTTTCTCTCCCTGTCCAATCTAATTCGTTAGAAGCCAACTAGGGCAGCTTTAGAGACATGTTTTAATACAGACCTCACTGCAGTCCTACACAAGCTAAGATCTTTTAATAGATTATAGAAAGATTTTGCTGGTATACCTCTATTATGGGATACTTCGAACTGTTCAATTCTCCTATTGACTGCATTTCCGCACTCCTGTCTTCGTATAGCAAGTTACTCCCACGTAATACAATTGCAGGCAGATGGAATTTCAAAGCATTATTGTAACGAAGATATTGTACTCCAGGTTTGGGTTCACCTGAACTAAATTCTGAATAGAAAGCAGTCTTCGGCACTTTGGAAGACTGCTACGTATAAGTTGTCCGGACCAACTTAACTGGTTCTTTATTAAAAAGCTGTCTACGCCTAACAAGGGACTGGTCCGGTGGCTCGCTCGATGACAGAGCGGCACTATTCGAAGACCGCACTGCTCTCTCTAATCCGGGAAGGGACCTAGAAAAGGATCCGTAACAAACTATTCTCCAATTACAATTTTCCATAATTATTTGAAGTATATATTTTGCTTAGATACAGTTTTTTTATTTTTATAAACTAGCAACACTCGTGACGTCCAACTGAACCAAAGAAAGACGGTTCGGGGGTCTATGGTTGGGGCACTGATTCAGCCGTCTGGGGGACAGCTGGGGTGTACTAAGTTGTCGCTCTTTAGCACCGGTGCCCAGCACCCAGCCGGTGGGGTGACGCGGTGATTGTCAGTCCATACCCGGGTCGCCCCAATTTATACGGCAGAGGTAACACCATGGAGATTTAGGGGGTATTCCTGGTTCGGCCCGGGTGAGTCTCACATAATCCGCTCGTCCCCCCGGATGATAGGGCACATATAATCGGATTTCTCCACGATAAAAAAATAAATAAAATAAAGCAGTCGTGACTTTGCTTGCGTGGAACTAAAAGTGTTGAGGTCGGATCGTCTAACGGTGATGGACCACCACCCCCTGGTCAAGGTGCGAAGTCGTATCTCCGGTGGACGTGCGTAAAATCCTCGTTGTTACGAGCGAATATGCCGGATACCCGCGTCTCGCAGCAGGAAGATGTTAGTTTGCCGTATGGGAACCGTAAGGGTGCAATAACGCAGGAACCGCTCCAGACGTATGACGAAATAATACTCGGGTGTTTCTTCTTTAATAAACGCGAACCCGAGCCAACGGTCGATATATTTAAAAAGAATTTACCTCTAGGGAACAGTACTTTTTCTAGATGAAAGGTATTTATTATCATTTTCTGTGCCCTATCGACTCACAGCACCGAATCGCATTGTTTGTATGCGCAATTACAATTTTCTAGTTTAGTGTTCTTTTTACTGTTTACTTTGCTCTTAAAGGTTGTTAGCATTAAACAAAATAGCCTTTAATTCTCCATAATAATTGGACTGTCAATGGCAAAAATAATTTTAGTTTTAGTTTCTATGATAATCACGTTTAAACCAACGTATTCTTTAGCATTATAATATTACTACCTGTGCCTGAGACTTAGATCGCGTGGAACAAAAAAATATTTATTAATGTCTGCCCGTTTCTGTAACTTATTTCAATACAGCTTTGCTTCTATTGGTGGAAGCGTGATGTTAAACAACCTACAACTTTTTTCTATAACTACGATAGAAAGCGCATTTTTTTTTTATTGAAATCGAAGTGGTGGTCTAAATTTAAAACTGCATTCTTTTTACCTAGTTATAAAGAGTGATCCAAGAATTTTTACTGCCGGCCTATGGACAATGTAAAACAGCCGATTTAAAATACTTAAACAATATTGCCAACCGAATTTTCGACCGTCCTTCATTGTTATCGAAAATCAATATCTATATACGTAAAACAATGTCGGGTTTTTTTACACCATTTAGAACTTAAGAACCGCTGAACCAATTTTAATGCTCTCTGATTAGTTGTATTCGTCTCTGCTTAGAATAGCAGAATGACTATAAAAATAAAAATATATGAAGAAAATTAATATCTAATTTTATATAGATAATACAATGTCGGGTTATTTACACCATTTATATGTCAAGAACAGCTGAACCGATTTTAATAATCTCATGTTTTTTGGATTCGTGTCCATCCAGAAAAGTAGATTTTTTTCATGACATAAATAAAACCCTAAATTGAGTTTAGCTAAAAGTTAACACGATATTCATTGACTTTTCGGAGGTATGAACTTTGCCGGGTTAACTAGTATATATGCATGTACTAGATGTGCCCGAGACTTCGTTCGCGTGGAACTTAAAATCATTTCAGTCGTTTTTTTCTTAATAAAAAATAACTAGTGTTCTTTTCAGTAGCATTGCCAATGTATATGAAAAATTTCGTGGTAATTGGTTGGGCAGTTAACAAATATACTATTTCGTGCCCACGACTTAATTGCTACTTTGAGGATTAAAATGTCATGTTTAATCATTATGTATCTTTCAATTTCCGTGTCTTTTATCACAAAGTACCTTATTGTGACTTATGTATAATAGCTATGCCCGCGACTTCATTCGCGTGGAAGTAAAATTATTTAAGTACTCATTATCTGAAAAAAAAAATCAGCTGTATAATTTTCTGTATCCCTGACTACGTGTAGGTAAATTTTATTATGATATACGTCTGGTGCCTACGACTACATATGCTACATATACTACATATATGGAGATAGACTTGGTATGTTTAGAAGAGATTTTTTTTTTACTTTCAGCAATTTACTTGACAACCTACCCAAAAAGTTAACCCGAAGCGAACGTTAATTTTTTTACCAATAATTTCTTAACATACGCGTTAGAATAACATGCTATAATGGGCGATATTTATCATCGTACAATAATTTGGATTATGAAGTAACTTTGGTTCGTAATGCTTAATAATTATGCCAAATTTAATAATAATGCCGTTATATAGCTATTAATTTTTCGATACTTTTTGTCAAAAAAGTTTTATTGTGGCTTATGTATAACAGATAGGCATATGCCATTGCAAACTTTTTTAGATCTACTAAGGTGCAATATTTTTATCATACATTGTAGGTATTACTAAGAAGTAGGTACGAAGCATTTCGCCAGTGCACGTGGATAAAATTTATATCTGAAAAAATTAATTGCTTCTAATACAAACTGTCATCCACTATTCAATACTTTTCATTTTAATTTTCATTTTAATACAAAAATTAATTAAAATCAGTTCAGCAGATGAAATGGTAACGGAAATCATAGTCAGATTTACTTTCGCAACGAAGAATGTGTGTTGAAGCGATTGAAAAATTGTGAAGTATCTCCTGCGGAAATCAACTTAGGTAACACTTAAGAGAAAATCTTTTAAATTGAATAATATAAAATTAAATTATAGATTAAATTACATGATCAAGATAATAAAAAAAAAACATTTGGAAAAGACTAATACCGTGTACCTAAAATACCATGCCAAATAAAGTATCATTAATAGGAAGACATTGAAAATCGTAGAAATGATTAATGTAAGTAAACTAACCATGTCTGTGGTATTGTATAGAATATCAAAGCAAGTGCATGCTTGGTTTAGGGGCTTAAGCTTTTGGTGTGTCATATATTTTGAATCTGTGATATTTCCTAAATTACTCATTTTAATTGAATACTATAAACCGAAAAGTTGTTCTAAATTAAATTCACCGAATGATTAACAAATTCCTTTACATAAGGATTAATACCATGTTGATAAAACATCTTCGCGAATAAAGTGACAATTTGGAAAGAAACTGTAAATCATAAAAATGGTTATTGTAGGTAAACCAGAAATTATAGATACACGCTATCGTGGACTTTTTTTTAGATCTTTTTAAGAGGAACATTTCTCAAGTACATTACTTTTTTGTAAACTTAACCATTGAAGCAGCGGTCGCAAGAAAGCCTACAAGCAGATTATTTTATTTCCCGTTTCTGTCACTTTTGTCAATACTGCTATGCTTCTATTAGTGCTAGCGTGATGTTAAATAGCCTAGAGCCTTCCTCGATAGTTACTCTATCAAATACAAAAATAATTTTTCAAATCTGACTATTATTTTCTAAGATGAGCGCGTTCAAACAAATAAACAAACAAACTTTTCCGCTTTATAATATTAGTATAGATAATAAGTATATGTAAACGTTTGATGATGACTGATCAACGCACAACTAAAACTGCTGACGCTACAATTATGATATTTAGACTTGAGTTCCCTTTTGTAATGAAGAGGCTCGCTAAGATGCAATTTTTTTGAAATTTAACGCTATATGGGATAACAAGGCGGTACTAAATTTGAATAGGAGCGAAAAAAATTACCTACTGCTTTGGAATTTAGCATAAAGATTCCTTTTATAAAATAAAACAAATGTATCAGCTCTTCAAAATGACTTTCTCTACGATTTTAAAATAGGATATATAGCATAGCTTTTATTAGCTTTACGTTTTCCTATTAGTAGAATAATAAATCCGGGTGAAAGGTACCCTATTTTCCTTCTAAGGTTTTTTTAAAATAGTTTATAGGTTTAGGGTTACTGCCATAATTTCACCTGATTTTAAGTGATGATACGGCTCCACTTGGTGGACACGCTAAAACTGTGGAGGGACTGGTTCTCAAGTGCAACTGCCGGAACACATCTATTGGTATTTAGCGGCGGATGTTAAATTTGAGGGTGGTAGCTAGCCAGGCGGGAATTAGAAAAAGCCCTACCACCGTGCAATGGTTTTTTCACGATGTTTTCCTTCATCAAAAGCTCAAGCTCGTTGTAGATTGATTCGATCTCACGTCCCTGGACGCGGCGTCCGTACACACAACCACTGAGCTATCATCTCTTCGAAAATGTGTATGCAAAATGTATCGATAATTGCTAGAGCAGTTAAGTCGTGAAAGTGAAACAAACAAACAATCAAGCAAACTAACATATAAACAAACAGACAAACGGGCAACAGTTTGAATTAATTAAGCCGTGGTCATCGTTGAGGCGGGTACAAGCGCTCGGACGTCATCAAATCCGTGGGCGACAGGGCTGGCAATAAAGACTGAGTTCAGTTTCTGAATAATACGGCACGACCATGGCAGCGTAGGTTGCTTATAACTTACTGTTCGGGCCCATTTCGTTTGCAAATCGTTCATTGTGTTTCGGGAGCTAAGCGACGTACACGTGAATTGAATTAATTGTGTTTATCATGGCTGATAACAAGAATCCCACTGGCACCAGAAAGAAACAAGTCAGTATTGTTTTTCTTTAAATAATTTCCATCTGAAACCTGAAGTTTATATGATTAGTTTAATTTCTTTATATAGTGTTCTTATATTATCTTTCTTAGTGTGTCACTTTTTGAATAATTTTTGTCATCGCTGTGCGTTGTGGTTAGAAATCATATTATTTTTTAGAAGAAATTGCAGGATAATTATTTCCATTGATTCCTATTTAATTATATCATTTGTAATTTATAGAATATTAACATTAATATGTAAAACATTGTGTGTATGTAAATTATATGTTATAATTTTTTACCGATTCATTTATATGAAATATAAATGTCGATTAGAAAAATATTAAAGACATATTTTTTATGGTCATTTAAGAAATTAATGAAAAGTTCACTAAATTATATTTAAGGGAGCGTAGTAATAAATAATTAGTAGAAAAATATATATATATCCGTTTAATTAACAATAAAATGATATATTTAATGACACACATTACTGAATTAACGGTATTGATAAGTATCATTTTAAATTAAAAAAAAAAACTTTAAATGCTTTAATAATAGTGACAGTCACTGGGAAAATTTTATGAAAATCAACGTCACAATAGTGACGATGTCAAAATTTATAACAACCAAAACCATCTGATATTTATATTAAGTTTTACTGAGGCGATATATTGAACCGAAGTATTGTTATGGGGTTTCCAATTTAACTTATCCACGTAAGTTTAATGTTTGAGAAAATCGGTACCTAATATTATGCGACGCAGAAGATGATAACGTGCCTACTCTAGATGGAAAAGTTTTGAGTTGCTTGAAGATAACCTTTCAAGTTCAGTGTTTCCTACTCTAGAAGGAAAAGCTTTAACTTACTTTAAGATAACCTTTTAAGTTCAGCCTTTTAAGTAGTTAGAGAGACCTTTGAATATGTAATATCATATTCCATTTCAATTGTTTTCTATAAAACGACACTGGCAAATACACATGCATTCTGCTATACGGTTTTTTTTTTCGGGATATTAGTGTTATATCGACAATCTTAGCTGAGCGAAGATGTGGCCCAAGATGATGGACACGCTGCATCTAGTGAAGGAACTGGCTTTCAAAGTGCATTTGTCGGGACAGATAGATATTTGAGGGCAGATTTTCAACTTGAGCCACCACCCTCTATGGTTTCGTCAGGATAACCCAGAAATTCTCCATTACCGAAAGCTCAAGCTCATTGTAGGGATTCGAACTGACGTCCGTTGATGCGCCGTTCATACACGCTGGCACTGACCTATCATCGCTTCCTAACTATAGTTACTGTAGCTTATGGATTTTTACAATACCGAAGAACTCATATTATCATTCAACACTTTGTCTTCTTCCATAAATCTCTATCAGTTACGATCCCTTCATTCACTCCCTTTTCTTTCATCTCATTTCTCAAACACTCTACCCATTTCTTCTTTGACATTCTCCTTTCTTTCTATCCTTCAGCTCAAAAATTTCATACTATGGTATAACATATTCACTCCAAAAATCTCATATCGTAAGCCGTCCGTACATTTTAGTAGTAGAGTTATTCAACTTCTATCGTAGAAGGTGGAGTACCTGCTAACAGGGGAAACATCTTTATAGGTTCGTAGTATATATAGCGCTTCAGTGTTTTGGATGCTTCCTACAGACATTAATGTGTCGCATATTATTGTTGGACTAATTACACATTGTAGGGATAATAGCGATCGTTTAACACTTTTATGTATTAATAAGATATTACTTTCAGCCAGCATTTTTTTAATGCATAGGCACTTTTATTTCTATAAAATAAATTTAATATAAACAAATGCATACTTACTAATAATATAAATGAGTTCGTTTGTTTGTTACGCTTTCGCACCTAAGCCGCTAAATTTATTATGATGAATTTTGGTATAAATATAGATGGGACCATTGAGACAGCGATAGGCTACTTTTTGATTCGAATAACTTATTAGAAAGGTAAAGTGAGCGATAAACTTTGTATGCAACGTTTTATTGCGTCATCAGATTTGTTTGACAAAATCTATATTAACGTATTCAAAGCGGCGGGTAAAATCTTGTTAAAAATAAAACCTGTCAGGGTTCCGGATAATATGCGAACGTATGGATCTGAGGGTTGAGGTATTTCAAACGGAGTGTTCAAAGTTTTGCGGCGTAGTTGGTAATTATAGTTAGATACATCCTAGTAAGTATTGTTACATACTTCAACTTAATGCAAGTTGGAGCGAGTGCAGGTCGAGATGGTTTTAGTATCTGAAATGTAATATGATACCCTACACACATATCTAGACATTTACGTTATTCTATTGTGCGAGTTCTTTGGCATAAGCAAATCCTCTATTGCAGGTAGTCAACTTACGACGTGAGAACATGTTCAAATATAACATTAAATAATTATGAAGATCTGACAGATTTATTGTAACTCTATTTCTTAATTATATTTCTACTGTGTCAAAAATAATGGATTATTGCTTTGGCGTTGGCTACATTCTCACTTGATTTTAAGTGATTATGTAGCCCACGATGGTAGGCACGCTTCGTTTAGTACCGACTGGCTCTCGAAATGTATTCACCAGAATGTATCCAATACTCATGTATTAGGTGACAAGTTATATTCAAAGTTATTAGTAGCTAGCCAGGCGGATATTAGAAAATACCCTACCACCATGTCATGGTATAAGTACCATATTTTCCTTCATGGAAAACTAAGACTCATTGTTGGGAAATTGAACTAACTTCTATCTACAAAACGCCCTTATTCAGTACCGCTGAGGCATCCTGGAAAACCTGATATTATTAAAACGTTTTAAGTAAGGTCACTTATAATTGTAATAATTGTCCCAAAGTTTCACTTGTGTTTTAAAACTTATCGGACTTCGGCGTAAGAAGCGTTTTGTATCTTTATTTTTTTCCCGTAAATATTCATTTATTTTGGTCGCTTGCTAAAACCATATAATATAATATGATCGTTTTTAATTTTGAAAGTGCAACTGACGATTTTATTTTGTTACTATTATATAGAGTAAAGAAGTCATTGTTCGGAAATGTATTGGCGTAAATCGCCTCTCTGCTGTTTCCTCTCGCACTTCATTGGCGGAGGGTCGGGCAGTTAGCTTCTAACCGTTATGGTATAGCGCTCATCTCCCAGATCCTCCTCTCAGCTCAGTACTGGCCCTCTTTTTTATATTCTGCAGCTCTGTAGGAGCAGGGAGCTCTTCTTTCGCACTCCTCGCCGCTTATTGTGCAAGTACACGGCGGCGAGAAGTAGAAACTTCAGCTTTCATGACGAGGCAGGAAGCCGGTACCATGGTCACCGCTAATGATACCGTGCTGTATCCTCGCCTCAGTCTCAGCGATACAGTGTGCAGTGCACCGCGCAACATACACTCATTTTGTGCGGAACCATGGTACGTTATCCCTTAAAATAGGGCTCGCACCACCATCGCTAATATTTCATCTGGGCCTCGCCCCGGACGGTGTTCCTCGCACAGAGATGCCCCAAGAGGTGGACCGTGCTGAGGATCATGGAAAACCGTGACCTTGGTCACTGTGGTTTTTCATATTATTAAACCACCTTGTAGTTTTTGATCAGGGGTTTTGATTAGTAATCACAGTGATTACGTTTACGGTTTGACAAGGATCACCTTGACGTGCTGCCATGAATTAAGCACATACATGTACCATTCCAGTATTCTTCAGGACCTAGTACTTTTTTGTGCTTACCTTAACTATATAAATATAGAGATAATGACTATGCGAGGAATGATATGTGTACAAAATGTGAAGAACAAGACGACAGGCTATAGAGGTGAGAGAAAAACATAAACAAAAATGTATACTGGTAATTCAATTCATTTCGTGCAAAATGATTAAAATTATTACATATAATTCAAATCTATTGATCAATGTAACTACTGCCACTAGGAGTATAATGATACGTCGCAAAATACCAGCAAGAATCTCGACTGAGCGCTATGTAACATGTTTATCCTGAATTTCAATTTTCATGCATTTAAATGTAATGGAAAATTTACATTTGAAAACCAAACACATATATATATATTTATATATATAGTTTAAATATAACAGTTGCATCGTATGTCAATTCAGACGATCAGCTAAACCGGATACTTATAGTTATGTAAAATTATTCCGTAGCGTTTGCTGTTGACGATATTTCCGCCATATATCGTAAATTGATATAGTAGCGTATTCTTTATCACCAAATACAATTTAATTATGGAATACTGCGCATTACGGTAATTATCTATTAAGTTTATATATTTTTTACTTTCAAGAATTACCCTAAAGTAGTTTGCGTAAGCTGTGGGCAACGAAGTTGGGTCTCTGGTGAAACTCTAATAATTGGAATAAATAAATTGGCAAAAATAAAACAGAGTAATGCCTTTATCCTCTGTATGTAATCCGATTTTAACTTTGTATCTTTACGACAAGCTTTAATGTTATCGAAAAAATAATTATTACGTTTTCTTTTTTTGTCACTTTTTATAAAATTTCATTAATATGTAAATGCAAGACTTAGTGCTATGTCACTTTTAGTAATACATTTTATGAATACCTTTTTTTATCGTGGGGAAATGCATTTACGCACAACCTTCCATCCCGGGGGGATTGACAAGGTTATTTGGGTATACTCACTAAAATGCCACGGCCATCGTCGTCTTGCTGGGGGGACGCGAGTTCGAACTTGAAATCACCGCGTCGTCCTAGCCTAATGGAAAGCTGGGTTCCATCCGGGCTGCCAGGCGAGCTACCCTTTCAAATGGCCGGATTAGTGCAAATGATAAGCTGGTCTTCCGACTTGCCCTTTTCGCATCGGATCGAGCCCGTAACGCGATCGATCTTATTGCAAAGTTTTTTAAAGGTTATGATAAATTATTATTAGCTTGTTATAAAATGCCCGGGCACCAGCAGAATAATTTTCAAGGCGATGTAACACAATCTACTCTATGTATTTTTAATTAACAAAATATTACCAAGATAGGGATATTAAATTTCTTGAAAGTTTGTAGGATAATAGACAGTTATTTCAAGTTTAAACTCAAATAATAACTTGGTAAACCAAAACATCTTTAATATTTTCTAGTATGTCGGCGTGCTGATTAACCTACCATTCGGCAACACGATGGAATTAGTATTTGGTTGTTGTAGTATCTTTATTGCATATCTTGGGTGTTTGGCCCAAGATGAGACCCACAAGGTCGATATATTGCGAGAAGTGCGCAGAGGGTTGCAAGTACATCCCCTTGTACTCTGCTGCCAGTGGCAGTGATAACGTGGATGATAATAATGTCTAGGAGTGACTCATTTTATGCACACACCTTAAATTATGAATATTTATTCACTGTTAACATACCTATAAATAGATATAATTACCAGTAAGATAAGCCCAGCCATGTCTCTTGCGGCTACGTTATGATTTACGGAAAAGTTTTCTTAAGGCTCATATTGAATAAAATATTTCTGATTTATTGCCTAATTATTGCGTTCAAGAATATCATAATAACTTCTTCTTAACACAATACAATTACGTGTCAATTTTCTTAAGAGTCGTTTAAAGACGTTTTATGTTAGTGATTATATATGTACAGACATCCATTGAGCACATTATTTAGTTCATATTGAATAAAGATTTATTACTTGGATTTACTTTTACGATGACGGATTTCAAACGGTTTTATTTACATATATTTTAGTATTCATTTTTATGTTTGTCTAACTGGTGCCTCCGAATTCGTTCGCATTATCGTTACGTGCCGTTCAAAGCCGTCTACGTAGTGAAAGAAATATCCGTGCCGTATTTCAAGAATATAATTATTTATTTATATTTATAATATTGGTATTTTTTTATACAATTAAATAGTGTATTATTTATTGTCTTTCCTTATATATATATCTTAATATAAAAATTTGTCTGGTCACGTTGTTTGTCCGCGATAAACTTCTAAACTATTGAACCGATTCTAATCAAATTTTGGTCGCAGTTTGATGCAACTTGAGAGATAGGATACTTTTTATCTCGATAAGTGATCATTACGCGATAGATGTCGCTGTAGGCGATGTGATTGGCTACTCGAAAAGGCAGAACAAGGTCTGCCAGGTTAGCTAGTAGTATAGTATTATAGTAGTTTTTGACTTTCACATTGCTTTACGTTTACCACCTTTTATCTCTGCACCACCTTGAGGTTGACTGTCAGAGAATCCCATTGGAGTTAAGTCCGCCATAGCACTATGCATAAGTGTAAACAAAAAAAAGTCTGGGGACTGACTGAGGTTTGGGGATATCGTGGGGAGTCAGTCAGCGATATTTCGCTTATATATAAAAGATACCAAAGTTTTCTAAAATGCTCAAAAAACCTTGATAATGACAAGTTGTTTTTGGTATTAAAGGACCATAACTGTGTCTAGATTCTAATAAATATGTCAGCTGTGGATCAGAGATTTTTATGTGAAAATTCGGTAATAAATTCAGTTTCATTTCTTGGCTCTTCATCCTTATGTTTTGTATTTTAAAAAGTATCCTATATCTATGATATGAGTGACCAGTAACAAATTTCAGAGTAATATAAGAAATAATATAAGAAATAAAATCCCTCTGGTTTCTCTATTTCGGTAGCAAAGTACGACCTGATTATACTTTGTATAAATATTTTAAAATGAAGTTTGGCTTAATTACAGACAATTTCATTCTACGTATAGATACGAATTTCTCTGTATTAGTTTCAATTTAAGTAACAATGATATTCCACAATCGATTTATACCTACCTTTATTAGTTTACAAGTAATTACAATTTCACGGACGCGATGTCGCAGTTAAACATCAGCTATGGCCGGATAACTTAGGCTTCATGCAAACGATCGTCTTATGTTACGTTATTGAAGCTTTAGTAGGGATCCCACATATTTCTATTAATAAATATACCCAATGTCACTCAGGGACTAGGTAGCATTCTAATAGTGAAAGAATTTTTGAAACCAATCCAGTAGTTTTTGAGTTTATTCGTTACAAACGTACAAAAATACAAACCTTTCCTCTTTATAATATTAGTGTAGATGAAAGGGCTACTTTGTTTTGTGTTGTTCTTGACAATTACGCAACATCCGCCCATGGACGTCCACAACACCAGAGGAATCGCAGATGCGTTGCCGGCCTTTATAAGAGGGATTGGCTCTCAAGTGTCACTGCCGGAACATACCTAATGGTATTTGGCGGCAGATTTTCAACTTGAGAGTGGTATCTAGCCAGGCGGGCATTAGAAAAAGCTCTATCACCATGCTATGGTTTTCTCACGATGTTTTCCTACACCGAAAGCTCAAGCTCATTGTAGGTGGTTGGATTCGAACTCACTTCCCATGACACGGCATTCCTACACGCTACCACTGAGCTATCATCGCTTCAATATTATATGCTGAATATTTTTAAACATTGGTTTTACAATTACAAATATTAAATTAATTTTGAAAATTTAATTGGCTGATATGACGTATTCTATTGATATATTCTTTCGGTCTCTTATTAAATCACTCTTATTTTTGGTTTTCTCTTCGTTAACGTTCTACCGCATGTAAAGTTTTACCTCGAAGTATGGCCTATTTTACGTTATTACTTTTCAATCATAGTCCATTTTTATTGATTATATTTTATCTATAACTTAGCCGTTATGGTCCCAATGTCACCTGATGTTATGAGACTATGTAGTACAAGTTGGTGGACACACTAAGCCAGGGTCAGGAATTGATTCTCAGCTGCAACTGCCTGAACACACTTATAAGTATTTAGCAGCAGAATTTCAACTTACCACCAAGAAGCTGTTACATAAATTGCGGGAATAAGAAATAGCTCTACCATTATGGTTTTCTATACCGAAACTCATTCGAGGGATTCGAACTCACGTCAATGGACGCGGCGTCCGCTCACGCTTCCACAGAGTTATTATTGCTTCAAAGTTACTTCATAAAGTCATAAAGAACGTTATTTATTACGTTAATACTCTTGAGTGACTCACTCTTCTCTCTTAAGTGAAATCGGTTTTTATTGCGTACAAGCCAAAACTTGCTAGTCTGCGGGCGACCTAAACGATCAAGTTAAATATTTGAGCTGTTTGTCATTTAAGCCCGTCCTGTAAGTTACTTCAGTTATTAACATGACTTGTTTCAACAGTACGCAATTCACCACTGCATAGTCAAGTTATATTTGTGGGTCGGTCAATTTGTTATAATATTCATTTTTCCACATAAGTTCTCGAGTATTCTCTTTCATTCCGTTTGACGTTTTCCATCTTCTTGTTAGTTTATGTGTTTTAATTATTAATTAGAAGGGGTTTTGGTGGTTGCTGAGCATGCTTGAGGTGTGGTAGGAGGGTAGTTATTCGACTGGGATGCGATCACCGTATATACAGAGCAGCGCTAGCTATGTTCAGTCGCTTCGAATTGCGAGATTAATTGCTATATATGCCGTAATCAAGCGAAGTAGTAGACATCATGGCAGCTACGACGTTCGGTGGTACTATTATGAAATGTTGAGCGTCATATCGAGTTATTAATCTTAATAATTAAAAATTGGGAACGATACTTGGAAATCAATGCTACACGGTTAGCTGATTCGAGCCATAGGCGCCATCATATTAGCCGTGGCTGCTCTGACGAGCGCCTTTCACTTTACCCCTACTCCGCCGCCGGCTGTAATGCGACGTGCGATAGATGGACGAAAAAAATGAACGCGATGTTTCGCTTTAATACCCAGTAAAATAATAATAGTATGCAGCTCACACGAGGTTGTCGAGAGAGGTATTGTTGAGGGGGCATGAGGGTGTGAGCGACAATTACGCCGTTTGCCCTCACGGTGAGCTGGTTGATTTTACTGCCAAAGAGCGCCAAAAGATGTTTCAAATAAAATGTATAAACCACAAAAAATCAAACTTATGGCAGATAAAAAAAACATCTTGTATTCTTGTAATTAATATCGGGACCTCATGTGCTAAACTGCCATGTTAAATACTACTCAACCAAAGTTCTAATAAATTGGGAGTTTCTTTTATATTAACTGAATTTTATTGTTAACCGAACTGTTGAATTCCGTAAACTATATATACGAATGTTTCTTAGCTGTAAACTTCATGTTGCGCTTTGTTACTAGAGATCGGTTCGTATATAGTATGAAAAACATAGCTGATATAAAATTTAATGAACTACTATTATTTTAACCAGACTTTCGCAGCCCGTTAATAAAGAAAATACCATACTACGTACGTCACACGATCGCTTTTGGCATATAACGGAAAATCTGCTACACAGCAAACATCGCGTGCCCTAAGCGGCGTTTGCTGAGCTTAGAAGTGCAAAGTTCAAAAGATATTTATTACATATTGCCGTACTATAAGTATAGTGATTTAAAATTCGTATAAACTATGCGGTGGTAATCAAATCAAATCAAAAATCTTTATTCAATTTAGGTCCTAAGAATGCGCTTATGAACGTCAAAATTACTACCGGTTCGGAAAATAACGCAGTCATTGAGAAGAACCGGCAAGAAAATCGATCTGCATCTTTTTTTTTAATTCTTATTCTTATCCTTATATACAATAATTCATGTGTTACAGTAGTTATTAGCGGATTTACAGAGAGGAGCGTCAATTCCAGGTATCACGATCGCTCAGATATTGATCCACCCTATAATAGCCTTTTGACATCGTGTTGAATCTACTAATATGTTGAAATGTTCTTTCAGCCGACTACGTCGGCGAGGAGAATGCATCCGAGAGCATCTGGAAGCCGTGCATACAGCCTATTACCTCCGATACGTGGTAGCGATGTGGCAGGCACCTCAAGTGAGTTATTAAATAAACACACTCCTTAGAAGAGTCATTATGGTTTTTTTTTTTTTAATATCTAACAGGTTTTATTATTATGGTCACAATCTCACCTGATGTTGGATGAATGTCATCTGGAGGAATTTCTATTCCTGGCACGATTACTTTGTGGAACCAACCTGCGTCGGCAGTGTTTCCGGACCGATACGACTTGGGAACATTCAAGAAGACAGCTTACTCATACCTTAAACGCACCTGCGATTCCTCTAATGTTGTGGGTGTCTATGAGCGGTAGTGATCACTTACCATCAGGTGATCTGCTTGCTCGTTTGCTTCCTAATCCATAATAAAGGTCAAGTGACGATGTGGCTTAAGATGGGGAACACACTACGCCTAATGGAGGGACTGGCTCTCAAGTGCAACTGCTAGAACAGACCTATAGGTATTCGGCGGCAGATTTGCAACTTGTCGATGGCAGCTAGCCAGGCGGGCATTAGAAAGAACCCTGCCACCATACTACGGTTTCATCACGATGTTTTCCTTCGCCGAAAGCTCAAGATCATTGCAGGTTGATTAGAACCCACGTCCCTGGACGCGGCGTCCATACCCACTATCAACTGATCTACCATCGCTTCAGAATAGTAGCTATATAGCTTCTTCTACTTCTTCGTTTCGACACAAGCGTATTTAAATAATACTTATATGTCGTGGTGAAAAGATTGGCCAGTAAGTAAATTTGGAACCAAGATTGACTGCCCAGGGTGCGCCGGACGTACTCGAATATCGTCACTCTGCAGGACTCTTTTCATGCAACCCATGTATTAGTAAATAGTATAGTTATAGTATTTATTATGCTAGTTTATATGATAATGGCTGGTGTCCGCTACTTCACTACCCTCTTGTTAGGGTAGTTATTATAGTTATAGTATAAAGGATAGTTATAGTACTTATTATGGTAGTTTATATGATAATGGCTGGTGTCCGTTACTTCACTACCCTCTTGTTAGGGTAGTTATTATAGTTATAGCATAAAGGATAGTTATAGTACTTATTATGCTAGTTTATATGATAATGGCTGGTGTCCGCTACTTCACTACCGTCTTGTTAGGGTAGTTATTATAGTTATAGCATAAAGGATAGTTATAGTAGTTATTATATTAATTTATATGATACTGGCTGGTGATCGCTACTTTGCTGTTGATAATTCCGCAAAATACTATTTTAAGGTGAAAATTCTTTGAAATTCTGGCCCGCAAACTTTTTGGAAGCTCGTTCGGGTAAAGTCGGCTAAGAGAGAGTTAGATATACTGATGATTCACTTGCGTCGTGTGATCTTAAACACATACCGTTTGTTCGTAAAAATATTGCTTTACACACTCTAACTAAACTAGGACTAAAGCTATTAGTCAGCGTGATTTTTCCGATATATTCTTCAATACTAATCGTCATAATTTTGTCAATTAATACAAAACCTTAATGAATTGCACATTTAAACCTGCCTTATGAATTACTCCATCCGTTTTTTTTATAGTTAAGGTTTTAGCGTTATGGCCACAATCTTACCTGATATTAACCAACGATGTGGCCTAAGCTGGTGAACACGCTAAACCTCGTGAAGGATTAGCTTTCAAGTGCAATTGTAAGACACACCTATAGGTATTTAGCGGCAGATCCTAACCTGAGAGTGGTAGGTAGCCAGGCGGGAATTGGAATATTACCTAGTATTATACTATGGTCTCATCACGAAGTATTCCTTCATCGACAACTTAAGATCATTGTAGGTGGATTGGATTCGAACTCATGTCCCTTGACGCGGCGACCGTATACACTACCAACTGAGCTATCATCGCTATAAACACTGTATGTAAATCCGTCATGTACTTTTTGAGTTAAATGCGTTCGGACAGATGGACATACGTAGCCAGGGACTTTGATTAATAATATAGAATAGAATCTTTTTTTATATAAACGTTATTAAAATTCGTATAACTCGTGTTTTTTTTTTTTTTAATAGTAGATTGACAAGGTAACCGTATTGTAGTTGATGATAAGTACAGTATAATAAAGAAACAACGCTGACTGTCGAAAGACTTGTATCTACGACTTCGTTCGCGTGTAACTAAAATGATTTACTCTTGCACCGCCAGTAAAATTACAATAACTTTTGATAGAATTCACCGATTTTAATTCCATAAAGAGTAAAGGTTACTCGAGGGTACGCATTATAACTAAATTGGTCTCGTTTTATCATAAACATTGTACTTTATCAGTAATAAATGTACAGACAAATAGACATTTCTAAGAATGATGTAAATGTATTTTATTACTTATTCTTAGTTAATTGCAATAATTTTTTCACGTAAATCTAAACAGTACAAACACGTTAAATTTACATTCTTATCATATGTATAGATGTAATAATAATTTATCAATGTTATTGTTTAACCGAATATGTATTATCTATTGATAAATAATAGAAGAACGGGATTAAATAAACGCATTTTAAAAAATAATGATGCACACTTTAAAAAGTTTAGTTCCAAAATTAATTGAATGACCTATAAAATAATGGTGTTCACTATAAATATGCTTCGCTATAAAATGAACCAGCAGACGGACCGAAGTTTTTTAGAAGTGTGTGATATGTCGGTGAGCTGGTCACAGGTAGCGAGGTGCTGGGTCAGGTTAGGTTGGACTTGTGATAACAAACAGCGCGAGGCACGAGAGCGCATCTCGATATGTATATTTATTTTGTACATTTGGTTCATGTTTATTAAAGTGATAATATTAAATTATTTATGTATTATCATTTTGAGTGCTGATATACAATTTTATGGATGTTTTCATCGAAATTAAAATGCTCTTAAATACTTCCCATAAATAAATAGGTAAGCTTTTTATTGACATAGTGACGTCATTACGTTTGAGACATTCTCTATCAAAATGAATGCATTTTGATAGAGAATTAATTAAGATATTGTGTTACCATAGATGGTGGCCCCTGTTGAGGGACCTAAGCCTGTCGTGGAGCAAATGCAATGTGATGATGAGATCCTGCTCCCCGGCCAAATAGGCGATAGAAGAACACCGTCGGTTTTTGTTGGTATTACTGATGACTCATTCGCCGGTTGAATCTCACATACCCCTTCCTGCCCGTCAGGGTGGGGATGCCTAAATGCATAGCCCATGCATATAAAAAAAAGATAGAAAGATATAATAAACAAATAAACATACATATAATAAACAAATAATAAACAAATAAGTTATTACCAAGCCAAGATAGAGATCGAGAAAAATAAAAATCCTGTCAACATATCTTCAGAGAACGAACAGTTTTGAAAAACAAAGTTATAATCAGATACCGATGTAAAGGTCAGTGGGCAATGTTGGGAATGACATAGAATTAAGATCAAATGTGAAACATTATTTCCCTTTTAGGTTGATATAACTATGTACATATATAAAATCCCCATCTTAAATTGACATCTATTTTTGTGAGGAAGGTTGTCATGCTAACCGTGAACGCGATACGTGGCGCTTTAGCACAGTTATTGAGTACTGTAAAGTACATATTAATACAAATTATGTTATATCTGCACAGGCGGTAGCACTTCGGCGCCTCGAACTAATTCCGGAGAGAACAAACGCTCCAAATATCACGCGGGCTGCATGAAGAAGCACTCTCAATTTTTGGACTGGTTTTCCTTGAAGGAGAAAAAGATCAATCCAGGTAAATGGCATTTCAATGACGTAAAATATGTCACTTTAATTTTAAATATTTTACTGGTAGGTGAATGTGAGAATTACAACAATACCAATGAGTGGCTCTCTCACGAAGATTTCCTTCGCAGAGAGCTTAATCCCATTGTAGGATTTGACTCGAATATCCCATATTACTACTGCTCGCTTAATCAATAAGCAGCCTAATAATGTTTGAAATTATCTAAAACTAATAATACGATTACTGTAGGATCTTAGTAAAACGATTCTATAGTATTAAGATTGAATGGGTCAAGAAGTAATAAGGAAGTAGTGTCGGTGTTTTCGAGGCAGTACTGAATAATGCTTGATTTTTTATTTTAAAGACATCGCTGGTTATTTTATTTTATAGATTATACGGTTTAGCGTTACGGCCTTAATCTCACCTGATGTTAAGAGACGATGTGACCCTAGATAGTTGACACGCTAATCCTAGTGGAGGTACTGGCTCTCAAGTGCAACTGCTGGAACACACCTATAGGTATTTGGCCGCAGATTCGCAACTTGAGTAATGTAGCTAGCCAGACAGGCATAAGAAAAAGCGCTACTACCATGCAGTGGTTTCACCACGTTTTCTTTCACCGAGCGCTCAAGATTCAGAGCGCTTCTGTACACGCTTCCGCTAAACTATTATCGCGGCAAAAAATAAATCGTTCATTCAATAAATCGAGATATTAATATTTAATTGCTGTGTAGTAGAATCAATAACTTTGTATGGGCAAAAACAAAAACTGATATTGGGATATCCTGGCCGCCTTGTCGTATATCCCTTTCGGTAAAGTGCTTGAAGAAAAGTCTAAATTTGTCATGAAAATGTATTAAAGGGTTTTTATTATTTATTTTATTATAACTTCTTAAGATTCTGTACCAGTCTCGACCAGACAACCAGTGTTTGAGCCAAATGGCAGAACCGGTACCCAAGTGGGGCGTGACTACCATACAAACAGTGATATGTCGATAATAGAGATTATGTCTTCGTTTATCACGTTTCAAAATTATTCAGCGTATATCAAACTTTTATATAAGTATGACAGCGACAACCCTGATGGATTAACTTCTCTCTCAGTGGTTGTTGCCGTGCTACAATAAAGGAAGACGATGAAAATTGAAGCGATGATAGCTCAGTTGGTAGTGTGTACGGAAGACGCGTCAATAAACGTGAATTTGATCTCTGCCATGAGCCTCAGCTTTCGGTGAACGAAACGTCGTGATGCAACCATAGCACAATAGTAGGGTGTTTTCTGATGCTCACCTGGCTAGCTACCATCCTCAAGTTGAAAATCTGCTGCCATATACTGTAGATATTCCGTATTCCGGCAGTTGGGCTTGGCGTGTCAACCATCTTGAGCCACATCGTCACTCAACATCAGTGAGATTGTGGTCGTAACTCTAAAACTTATAAAGTATTAAATATAATAATAAATTTCAATTAGTAGCACATGTATTTCGAGACATCAAGCGATCCACGGGAATCGGCCTAACGAATCAGTTCATTATATATTTTACAAATAGGCTGTTAATTTTCGTTCTGAATATGCCTATATCTTTACATAATGTGTAATTATTACTTTCATAAAAATAATCCGCTTAAATTTCTATTTCCAGTTGCCATTCAATGTCGTAGCAGCAAAACGCGTTCGTATGTTTTTCTTAAAGGTAAGTCATTTAAGACATTTTTTTTCCAAAAATCACCATTTCTGGACTCACACGCTGCTCGAGGATCTCCATAATGTTTTCCTTTGATTTCATGTAGCTCATTATGTAACTGTGATGTCGAATCGAGTAGGTGGTAACAACCTCCTTTTTTTGCATTTTTTAACTCTCAATAGGAAGATCCGAAATAAAAGTTGATATTATCAACGATTTCTATATAGTCTACATTTTTTATTATAGTACAAAAAAAATTTTTTTTTTTTGGTGGGTATAAATATTAAGGTTGCTTTACCAATATTCTCCCGAACTTACTAAGTCGTAAGTTTTATTTATATTCCTTTTTTAAATGTTTATAGGTTAGCGTTATGGACACAATCTAACCTGATGTTAAGTGACGATGTTGATCAAGATTAGTGGAGGGACTGGTGCCTAAGTGCAACAGCCGGAAAACACGTATAGGTATTAGCCGGCAGGTATTCAGCTTGAGGATGGTAACTAGTCACATGGGAATTAGGAAAAATGCCACGATATTTTTTGCACTGAAAGTTCAGGCTCATTGCTGTGATTCAAGTTCACGTCCGTTGACGTGGCGTTCGCACTCACCAACAACTAAGCCATTTATTGATTAAAATCAAATCGTCGCGATAAAATGAGGTTATATATATCTTAATGAGGTTGCGCAGCCTACCCTGTGTTTTGGTGAATAAATAAATCATTTGTTCGTAATCGTTACTTGATGAACCGATAAATGTGAAAACAAAACGAATGCTAATTATTAATAATTTACAATTTTTTAATTTTCAATAATACAATTATTTTAAAAAGCAAATATAATCACTGTTATATCGAAGTTTTCATTTCTATTGGTAATCTTCAATTACTATCTAGGCTACGTTCCATTGAATGTATCCAAAGCTATCATCTCGACCGGGGCTTTCCCATTCCACTAGCTTGCGAGCGTTACAATCATTAACTCAAACGTAATGGAGTATAGGTTTTCCCGCCCAGATGGGTTGTTGTAAACGTCGTTGGACGTGAGAATAATGACGTCATTAATGACGTTTACGCTGCGTCCACAATGACCTTAGTCGTCATGTGGTACGGCTTAAGGTATGCTTAAGCATTGCGATAGTTCAGTGGAACGTAGCCTTAGTATTTTTGGAATGAATTTCCTTATATCTCGTTACGGATAGAGGCTAGACAAATCAGAATGTAAGATTTATCCGATACAACTCTTTTTAGTGTGTTGTATATTGCACTATAGTGAAGACGATTATCCATAGAATCCATGAATTAAATGATGATATACAATAAAATGTTTATTTCCACAAGTGGAAAAAATATATTAATTAAGAAATATCCTATCGTTCCTTCCATTAATTATCTATTTATTTCGGCAGGTGAAAACAAAACAATGAATAGGTTTACAAAATTTAAATACAAGAATAATGTGTATATTCCAATAACATGTTCCACAGTTTAGTAATAGTAACTAAATTGTGTCAGTACACACGACCTAGAAATATATAAATAGTATATATAAAAATTAAATTTAAAAAAAGGACAAAAATTTTATAGGCTAATTGTAACTAAAACTAAGTGTAAATAATTACATTTTATCTCTGCGTTTCATTTAATTGCTCTCAGACGCTAGTAATTTATTTATTTTCATTTGTTTATCAATAATATATAATACGTGTATCAATAATAATATACTACTAAAAGGAAATTCATTCCAACTGAGTGCTCCACGACACTCGTGCATGTTTTTTATTTTTTTACTTTAACATATGCGTTTATCTGACAATTATTTTTCATGTGATAAACTTTCATGTTTTAGATTATTTCATTGGTGAAGGTCTCCTAATGAAAATTCTATCTATATATATTTCTTTGTAAACGTCTCTTTGCTAATTCGATATTTTGTTTCTTTTTGTTAACATGGTGACTTAAACAATTTACGAACATACTCTCGCAATTCTTTCTCCTACACTGCAAACTCTTGGCCAGCACCATTTTCATTTAATTTATTCTTTTCATAATTATTTTTATATTGCACTCTTAATGAAAAATGTACAATATAAATTACTTACTAGTTAGTGGTCCTATTTCAGAAGCGATGATAGCTCAGTGGTAGCTAATAGAAACGCCGCGTCATGGGATGTCAGTTTGAATCCAACCACCTACAATGAGCTTGAGCTTTCGGCGAAGAAAAGCATCGTGAGGAAATCATGGCATGGTGGTAGGGCTTTTTCTAATGCTCTCCTAGCTAGATACCACCCTCAAGTTGAAAATCTGCCACCAAATACCATTAGGTGTGTTCGGACAGTGGCACTTGAGAGCCAGTCTCTCCTGTATAGGCCGGCAACGTACCTGCGATTAGTCCGGTGTTCTGGATGTCCATGGGTGGCGGTAATCACTTACCATCAGGTGACACGCCTGCTCGTTTACCCCCTATTCCATTAAAAGAAACCATTCGTATAATTATTATACTTTTTATATGTATATAATCATTATTGTTCTTTTGAAAACGTTTCACCTGCTGAATCAGTTGCGGCAATATGCCTGGCAGAATACGAGAGGGACATGGGGGACTTATCAGGTGAGAAGCAAAATACAGCACCACAATCTGCATTCCCTCTATTACTACGTTTGTTTTTGTAGATCCTTGACTTAGCGTTTAGGTTACAATCTCATGTGACATTAAATAACAATGTGGCCCAAGATATTGGATATGCTAAGCCTAGTTGAGAGACTTGTTCTCAGATACAACTGCTGGAATACATTAAAAAATATTTGGCGTCCAATTTTTAAACTTGAGAGTCGTAGCTAGCCTGGTGTGCATTAAATGTCCTAGCAACATACCATGGTTTTATCACGTTGACTTCCTTCACCAAAAGCTCAGGCTCTTGCATGGATTCTACCAACTGAACCATCATCGCTTTAAGATCATTTTGTTATTTCGATGTAAATAAAATCGAAAGTAATTTCGTCTTCAGATGACACGTGTAACAGTTAGAATCGATTACACGTGTCTCCTGCCCCTCCACGGGGTTTCGGAGCGGTCATCATCTTTCTGACGATGTACAATCGAGAATCGAAGCACGTGTATCGATCCTAACAGTAACACGTCTCATTATGAGACGTGATAGCTTTGAATCTAATCCCTAGCAGATATGGCAAAAAGAAATTATGCATGAATCACAGATTAATTATTTTAGAGGCCGACGAACAGGAGATGATCGCACGTTATTTGGCGAACAACAAGGACTTTTTAGACAACTACGTATCAGAGAAAATACCCCAGGAAGTGATCGAAAGATGGCTTTACAAAAAGCTGAACGGTGATCGAGTAAGTACAGTTAACATTTTTCCATAGAAGAAAATTTTGTTATTCTTTACAAAAAACGGTTCCCGCGCTCTCGGTATCAAGTCTTGTGTCGCTGGGGACTTTACAAGCATACGATTCACATACGAAAACCAAACACACAATCTCAGAACAATATATACAGATCATTCAAATGATTTTCCTTTGTAGGATAAAAACCCATAGCACTTGATGCACTGTTATCAGCTACTTTCTTTCTAGTAGGTTCAAGCTTGTTTTATGAATTTATTTTGTGGTTGTGTTCCTATTAGTTTTTTATATTATTGCTTCAAGTGATGAAAATATACAAAAGATAACAATCTATATCACCATATCAAATTACATTATTACATTTTTTTTTTATTTACACAGGTAACGACAACATTGTTATAACTCACATTATATATTCACTATCATCCTTTACAATATCTAATTATAATATACTAACCAACTGCAGGCGCTCACTACATTATATTTTATGTACTTTATGTACTTTATGTACAAATAATCACAATCAAGCATAATATTTAAAATATTAACTTAAAAAAAAAACGAAATATTTAAATACTAACGAAATTATATATGAATAGCCAACCCGTGCGAATATTTTAGATATTATCACAGTGAAACACTAAATAGTTTGATTTGATTATTTATCCTATTGTATTACATATGTATTGTACGTAGGACATAAATAATCTAACGACTGTAATGTTACTAAAATAGACAACGCCTCATTCACGCTGATGGGAAGCCTTAAGACAGTGTACTTTTAATAAATAAAAAAATCAAAGCAGTCACGAGCACTGCTGACAGAAGTGAAAACTTAAAACTATATACAAACAGTTGTTATTTCTGGATATCCAAATTAATTGTTGCGTCTTAAATTCAAATTTCTAAATCAAACGCATTTACAGCGCAGTAACTTATACTAATAGTAATAGATATAGTGTTATCGTTAATACGTCACGTGACCATGTCGATGACGACTTACATGAATTTACTTCCTATCCACACCTTCATATAGAAGTGTTCGCTTCAAAAATGATAATATAAAAATAGTTAATGTAATTAAACCAGTCATGTGATGTGGTGATAAATATCAAGGTGACTACAGGGTTGGCCAAGGGGCTTAGGCAGTCGCCTCGCTGCTAATGCTACGCCGAAGTGTTGTGATTTCGAATCCCAGATATGACAATTATTTTTGTAATCCTCAAATGGTTTTCTACAGTCTTGGTGTTAATTTATGTTCGTTGTTTATAGTTATTTTCGTTTGAAGTTTACGAAACTACCAACAAAGGCAGATTTCATAATAAAAAAGCCAGTTATTTTTTTGTTGCGTCATATATTTTGTGTCTGTGATATTTACAAAGTTACTCATATAAATTGAATACTGTATACTGAAAATTTGAAACTGTTGAGAAACAAACTGTTGAAACTTTGAGACTGAAAGTACCAGGTTGATAAAACACCTTTGCAAATGAAGAGTTATTTTGAAACAAAATTGTAAATCATAAAAATGGTTATTGTAAGGAACCAAGAAAACATAATCATATGCCATTGCGGACTTATTTTTAGAACTTTTTAAGAAGAATATTTCTCTCATACGTTATATAAATTTAATGTTAATAATATAAAAGGCGCACACTAGGGAATGTTTCCGAAAGAATATATATTTCCCGTTTTTGTCACTTTTTTTGATAATACTTTGCTCTTATTACTGTAAGCGTGATGATACATAGCCTATGTCACTTCTGATAAAATGTTCTATCCAACGTAAAAAGAATTATTAAAATTAGAAGGGTAGTTTCAGAGATAAGCCATTATGAAAGAAAGAAGTTATACTAATAGGAACAGATATAGTGTTATCGTTAACACGTCACGTGACCATGTCGATAACGATTTACATGAATTTACTCCCTATACAAACTTAACTACAGTAGTTTAAACTTAAAAAAAATGATTTTTCTACTATTTACTTAGATTTTGTGAATAACGGAAAACATAAACTCTAATTATACATCTGATAATGCTTATCATAAACCGATAGTATTTCTATGGTCCGATACTTATTTTTTTTCTAGAACCATCCACCTCCGATTAACAATAGCCAGCCGTTGAAACCTAGAATCAAAGAGGCACCTTGCATGAAGTTTTTGTTTATGGTGAGTTTTAATTACTTATTTAATTGTTATTATGTTGCCGTTTTAATAGGCGTTCATGTGAGCGTACGTAGACGAATTGTTATTCAATAAATTTAATTAATACTTACTATGTAGTTGATGTATGAGTTATATCTTCCATAGATATAATAAATCTAGAATGGAGCGACATCAATACATCTCTATTAATATTAAAGGAAAAAGTTGTTTGTTTGTTTGGATGCGGTAAACTTAGGAACCACCAGTCTTATATCATTTTTTTTAATAGAGCGTTCATAGTGGAAGGCTATTTAACATCACGCTACCACCAATAGCAAAATGGTATGTTGTAAAGGAAAAAAGAACGAACTAAAATGTTTAGATAAAATTTTAAATCCACGCGAACGTAGTCCCAGACGCATATATAGTTAATATTAAAGTTTGTTTGTTTGAACCGGATAATCTCAGCAACTATCAGTCGGAATTCAAAAATTCTTTTTGTAAATAATAGAAGAATCATTCGGGAAGGCTTCAGGCTATTTTGAATACCGCTGCCGCTTATAGGAGCAAATCTGTATTGAAAAAAGTTATTTTTTTTTCTACGCGAACGAAATTGCGGGCACTGCTAGTAATTATTAATATAATACGAGCTATGATAAAAGAACGAGACTAGTAGGTCAAAGAATTATGTTACGAAAACGCCAATACTAAAATAAATAAAGCCGTCTTTAGATAAATAGAATCCGGAGCCACATATTTCAAAGCGACGTTCGAGCGCGCTGCCATCGAGGTATTATTTTTAATCAAAGATTACTGACATTCCAGAACATTATTAAGATCCTGCGTATAGAGCCGAGCGAGCATATTGTACTATGGGAGCTGGCCAAGTGTGTCGCTATTTCAATCGGTGTGGACGCATATAGAGTTTACAAGTTGTACCCTGAGCATTCCAGATGTGCCCAGTATTTTCTGATAGATTCCAAGAAGGTAACATAGGTTCTTTGATGATGAATTTATTCTCTTTTTAATAGGGAACTACCGTCTCACGGACGTGAAAAAATAAAGGCATTGACGTATTTTGCAAGATTGGAAGTGGTATCCGTGTATTAACTATTTTATTTTATAATATAGCTATTTTATATATAAATTATAGGAACTGACTTTCAAGTGTAACTGCCGGAACTCACCTGTAATTTGCCAAGGGGTTTTCAACATGAAACTCGTCACTATACAGGCGAGCATTAGAAAAAGCCCTACCATTATACTACGGTCTCATCACAAAATTTTTCCACATTGAAACCTTTGGCTTATTGCAGGGCTTCCAAGTCACGTCCATTGACGCAGTGTACGTGGCAGTGTCTGTACACGCTATGTATTCTGTTTGATTAATCTCATTATTATAATCGAATGCTATATGAAAGATGGAAAACGAGATAGTTGTGCTATTTTTGTACATTATTGAACGATGTCTGATTTTTCAGTCCCCATATGAACAGTCCGTTCCACACACTCTGATATGCTTGGAAGCTGAAGAATTGGATCATATTCTGAACGTGGCTAAGACAGGAAACTGTAAGGTTTTATCTCGTTGTAACAATCCCACTGGATTCCCAGAAATGCCAGATTATATGTTTCTTGCGTTCAGGATACAAAATACGGTATGCCCATCATTTATTTTTATCAACGTCAGTACTTAATAGTGCAACTGGGTGTTATCTGAGTATATAAGAAATTATGGTTAGCAATTCTTGCCAAATGAATAAAACAATGTGTTTTCAGAGAGTTGCCAGTCATGTAATGTACCAGCCGATTCTGTCCAAAAACGGAAAAACATCGTACATTATAGAAATGTGGAGGACAAGAGACAGTTTTAGGAAACTGGACCAAGAGATAAGTTCCAATTTTCTTGTATGGGGGAGTCTCGCCCTTCAATACTGCGATCTCTATTTGGATAAGAAAAACGACCGGGATATGTCGGATTTCCTCCTGAGCGTTGTCAAGTGAGTTGAATTTACTTTGTACCTTTAAAATCTGCTTTTCTGTAACTAAAAGAAACAAAGGGTTAAGAAACAATGGTAAAGAGTGACAAATTACGCATACTGGGTAAGACTTGAAGAATGTTTACACACCATTTAATATTTTAACAACAATCTTTTCCGGTTTCTCTTTTTTTAATTTAGTACAAGATGAGTTGTTAATAGAGGCTGGCAAGTCAAATATTGAAAATTATATAATAGCAATCATATATTTTGATTAAGGCAGAAATTATTCCGGTGGACTTGATGATAATGTAATTTTTCAGGGCTGTGTTTGAGGAGATGGTATCGCTTGATCAACTTATTAAGAGAATACTGGAGTTCGCCCAACGCCTCGTGAACGCTGACAGGGCTTCTCTTTTCCTCGTCGACTTCAGAAGTTCGGAGTTGGTTTCAACGGTGTTCGATCTGAAGTACGAGGAACACTTCAACAGCGACATGGAGAAGAAGGAAATCAGGATGCCGATGCACAGAGGTATTGCGGGCCACGTGGCGATGACTGGAGAGAAGATGAATATACGTGATGCATACGCCGATTCAAGGTTCAATAGGTAATCTAATAATTTAAAACATTTTTTTATGTAATAGCGGGCAAACGAGCAAACGTGTCACCTGTTGGTAAGTGATCACCGCCACCCATGGACGGCTCAAAGTACTAGTAATACCTAACACTACTAATTTCCTATTGAATAATGAATAATTACATTTTTAGTCAAATCGATGGGGCTACGGGTTACAAGACTGCAACCATCCTCTGCATGCCCGTGAAAGTCGAAGGCCGAGTCATCGGCGTTGTTCAGATGGTTAATAAAAGGAACACCAAGGCTTTCACCAAGGACGACGAGACCGCCTTCGATATATTCTCCACGTTCTTCGGGCTCGCGCTTCACCACGCCCGTCTCTACGACAGGATTATAATGAAGGAACAAAAGTACAGGGTGGCCCTCGAAGTCCTCAGCTACCACAACACGTGCAAGGAGAACGATGTCCAATCGCTGCTTATAAACAACGAACCCATAAGGGTCAATCTCGACGACTTCTACATCGATCCTTACAATCTGAACGACATTGCCAAATGCAAAACCGTCGTTATGATGTTCAACGACTTGTTCGGTCTGTCTAATTTCGATGTGACAACGTTGACGCGGTTCATTCTGACCGTCAAGAAGAACTACCGAAATGTTCCGTACCATAACTTCGACCACGGTTGGACAGTCGCTCATTCCATGTACGTTATTCTGAAGAAGGACTCTCATAAGAAATTTAACGAGAAGATGGTAAGTTTATAATAATTATATAACACACTAGCCCTACCCGCGACTTCGTTCGCGTGGAACTAAATATTATTTAATAGTTTTTGGCCGTTTTTATAAATTTTTTCAACGCGACTTTTCTCCTATTGGCGGTATCGTAATGGTAAATACTCTAAAGCCTTACTAGATAAAAGCTCTACCAAATACAGAAATATTTTATAAATCCGACTGATAGTTCCTAACATTAAGGCGTTCAAATAAACAAACTAACTTTTCCGCTTTATAATATTAATTAGGCATCACTATTTATTTTTTGTTTCCTCTTACGCAAAATCCTCAACTAGCGCCGGACTGAGGGGGTGGGTCGGGGGACCCGCCCCATAGTGCACCAGTCCGGCCGACTGCAAGGGCAGCTCGCCATGCTGCCCGGATGGGGCCCGGCTTACCATCAGGCCGGGCCGGTCACTGGGGTGACGCGGTGATTGCAAGCATGAACCCGCGTCACCTTTCGACGGCCGTGGGGTTTTAGTGGGTATTCCCGACGGCTAGAGCCTCTCAGTACCCCCGTGTTGGGATAGGAAGCGATTTCCTACGCAAAAAGGGGGCTCAACTAGTGTATTGTCGAGAGCCATTCAGATTGGCATGTCCCGATGTTTGTCATCCTTTGTGCTGTACTGTGCAATCGCTATGCCCATAGGTACGAAGTGGTCCCCTAATAAGCATTATTTGCTAACCTATTTATATTTTGTTGCAAAGATAAACTGTATTAGGTAAAAAACCGGGCTGAGTAAAGTGCTAATATTTGATCACAGTTGCTCTTTAGTACAATTACATTAGTCTATGTAGATTCATCGAAACGCAATAAAGTTCGTAGGTAATTTTAGCTCCAAATTATTAGTGCATATGAACTACGTATGGGTACTGATTCTATATTCACAATGACCTAGATTTATGTTGTAAACGCATCCACAGCGACACTTATGTCTATCAGAAAGAGAGTACGTTCGTTACGGTGAGAGGTCCTAGTGTTACCATATAGCGAAGCAAAGGGGTCAAAATTTAGTCTTAACTAGCGGCTATTTATAATCGATCGTATCCAAACGCGGCATTAGTATTGTCTTTCATTTGTTAACTATAATCAATCCAATCTTATAATGAGCAAGTGGTCATCATGTTAAGAGACATCACATGTATTAACAGCACAGACGGATGTACACATTTGCCGGCCGTAGGCCGTTCAAATTTTGCCGTCCCTACGTAACTCTAAAATAAGAATCCACATAGTACTACGTAAATTGTACAAAAAAAATGTTGTAAGACTTAGCTTCTATAAGTAAAGGGATGAATCATTTCAATTTCTAAAAAATACCTCAAATTTGCCGCCTCTAAAATCTACCACCTTAGGCTCCAGCCTACTGATCCTACGAGTAAATCCACCATTGGTTAATAGTTGTCGGATTTATTAATACCTAGGTTTATCCGCGACTCCGTTCGCGTGGAATTATAATTTTATTTAATCATTTTCATTTAAAAAATGTTATATAACCTATATTACTCAGAGTAAACTGTAAGGCATTCTAATAGTAAAAGAATTTTTGAAATCGGTCCAGTTTTCTTGAGTTTATTTTTTTTACAAACAAAAATACAAATCTTTCATCTTTCTCCTAATATTAGTAAAAGTGACTTTCGTTTGACGAATTCATATCTGAAACTTTGTTTCGTCGTCGAGAATGTATATCGGTTTTTATGAATGTAGATGTTTCGCATTATTAGTAAACTCTCAGGAGTCAAGGTTGTGACCTTGGCCGTTGAACTTTGTGAAGGCCGTTCGTTATAATAATAAGTATAACATTTGTTTGATAATGGAGTACTTAGTTTGGGCTGAGTTCACTAGATGGCAGTGCGCAACCACCAACATCATCAAGCCTCACTTTGATACAGCCCGAATGCTCGGAATTGACATAATCTGACCACTACCAATCTATATTAATATTAAAAAGCGGAAAAGTTTGTTTTTAACGCGCTAATCTTAGTTTGGTTTAAATAAAAAGATTATTGATATAGCAAACACGGTGGAAGCCTTAAGGTTTTTTAATATCATGCTATCACCAATAAGAACGAAGGTGTATTGGTGAAAGCTACATAAACGGGCAAAATTGAATAAATATGTTATTATATGAATATTTCATGTTGCCTCATGAGTTCTTACACAGCGTATTTATATAAATTAAAATGAGCTTAATGTTCAGTATTACTTCTTGTTAACATGATAAAGCGATGATAGCTCAGTGGTTGTGTGTACGACTTCGGGTCAAGGGACGTGAGTTCAAATCCAACCACCTACAATGAGCTTGAGCTTTCGGTGAAGGAAAACATCGTGAGGAAACCATAGCATGGTGGTAGGGCATTTCCTGATGCCCGCCTGGCTAGCTACAACCCACAAGTAGAAAATCTGCCGCCAAATATCAATGGGTGTGTTCCGGCAGCTGCACTTGAGAGCCAGTTCTTCCACAGGTTTAGCGTGTATACCAAGTTGGGCCGTATCGTCACTTAAGATAAGTTGAGATTTTGGCCATAACGTTAAACCTTAAATATTAAAAAAAAGAATAGTGCTTAAAACTTGCCAAATGAGCGTTGCTACTCAACGGGATGTCAGTAAGACGTAGGTTAATTTTTTCACAGAGGTTAGCTCTATTCGTGGCTAGTCTATGCCATGATTTGGACCATCGCGGCTACACGAACAAATACATGAGTGAGACTGCCTCTCCTCTCGCCTCCATGTATACCACTTCGACTCTCGAACATCATCACTTTAACATAACAGTGACGATTCTTCAACAGGTAAGTGATTAAGTAATTTTTTTTAATCTTATACTGATGTTTTTTTTGCGGTCCGAATTTATATGACGCTAATTGGAAGTTACCTACTCTAGTTTTGATTCGTTAAATTATAGTAATTTTCTTAACTTCGAAATTAAAATAATTCAAATCTACTATTTATACTGTCACTTATTGTCACAAACCATGAATGACACTAGGTACCATGAAAACGTGACGTCCACGACTCATATGACATTTTTATAAATTTTACATGTTAATACAGACATTTATTAATGTATTAAAGTTTTATTTTTGCAAGCGATAAACATTAAAAAAAAATGAATTTTTGTACTGCTATTAACTACCATATATTATGTACGGCGGGGAGGGAGGGCCATTATTCGTGACGTAATATCAATAGGAGAGTCACATAAGAGTGACCATTAATCTTTATCAGTCGCAATCTCTTCATTCACTCCCTTATCTTTCGACTCATTTCTCACACACTCTATCCATCTTTTAGTTGGTGTTCCGCTTCCTTTCTATCCTTACTGATATTATAAATGAGAAAGTGAGTTAGTATATGTGTTTATTACGCTTTCACACCTAAACCGTTGAATCGATTGTGATTAATTTGGGTATAGAGATATATGGGACATTGGAGACGGTGATAGCCTCTTTTTTTTCGCGAAACACTTTTTGAGGAGGAGTAAAGAGAAGAAAAAACTTTGTATAAAACTTTTTAATGCGTCATCCAATTTGACAAAATCAATATTTATGTGAGCGAAGGTGCGAATGAAAGCTAGTTAACTATATTGATAAACATTGTGTTTATTTTTCATACATTTTAAAGTCGCACAATAATTTAAATTCACAATCCTGTAGTCTATCTACCTACATTATGATTGTAATGTAGTAGAAAAATAAAACGCAGTGTACCTTATGTCATACTATCATTTAAATAAATGAAAATGTACGTTGTCATTACGCCACGGGAAGAGAACATCTTCTGAAATACAGGCTCGGTCTAGTTCAGGAGCTAAGGTATACGGATGTATAGCAATACTGTTGTAGGATAAATCTCTTGTATTATAGTGTATCTTGTTCGAATAAAGTTGTTATTATTATTATGCGTTTAATTGTTATCTGATGAATAAATAAGTAGTGATGGGTAAATGAATATGAAATATGTTTCAGGAGGGCCACAATATATTCTCCCATGTAACAAGTGAGCAGTACAAAGAGATACTCGGCTACATCAAGCACTGCATCCTGGCCACCGACCTGGCAGCTTTCTTCCCGAACTTCGAGAAGATTAAGAATTTGTGCGTAAAAGAACACGTGGAGTTTAACTGGGACTTACCCTGTCACAGGTCAGTAATCGAGAAGATCATTTACTCATACTAATATTGTTTTTTCTATAAGTGACCATAAGTTATTAAAATGAAGTAACTTTCTCACACAATATGGATGGAGAGTAAACGAATAAAAATTTAAGTTTTTACAGTCATGACCCCTTCCTTACTCTATTCTATGTTTCAATATATTTCCATAGCGCGTATTTTATTGGCTGTGCCCAGTCATAGCTGCGCACTTATTGGTTCAAGACAACCAGTAAGTTCTCAACGGCTGCATAAGTATTATTTGTACATGTCATACGCGTCAGCTGCTTTGTAACGTATTATATATATCATAATGAATTAGATGAATTTAATTATGTACAATTAAATGTTTATTTTCCCAGCTAGAAAAAATGAAATAATTAATATTATGAAATAATTGTTATAATTCCTTCAATTCATTAGTAATATCAGAGTTTCATTTAATTACTCTCAGACGCTAGTAATTCATTTATTTGTATTTTTTAATCAATAATATAATATGTTTTTCAATAATAATATACTACGTAAAGAAATTCGTACCAACCTAGTATTCCTCGGCGCTCACGCATTTACTAATTCTTTGTAGGTTTAGCGTTAGGGACACAATCTAACCTGATGTTAAGTAGTGGCCCAAGATGGTGGACACGCTAAGGTTATTCTAGGAACTGACTCTCAAGTGCCACTGTGGAATTACACCTATAGGTATTCAGCGGCAGATTTTCCTCGTCGCTTCTAAAAGTTGATCATATGTGGTTGGTTATTTTGAAACGATGATGGCTCAGTTGGTAGTGCGTATGGAATCCGCGTCAATGTATGTGAGCTCGAATCCTTGCAATTGACCCGAGCTTACGGTGAAGGAAAATATCGTGATGATGTTCCAAATACCTATAGGTGTCCTCTGGCAGTTGTACTTGAAAGCCAGTCCCTCCACAAGGCTTAGCGTGTCCACCAACTTGATTTCAGGTAGAATTGTGGGCATAATGGTAAACCATTACAATATTAATATCAATATTCAATGAAGTTGATTTATCGCTGTAAACGTGGAAAACATAGAGACCGAGTTAATTTTACAACATATAAGAATAAAGGACCACTTTCGTTTTCCAAGAAAGGAATAAAATAAAAATTTATTTGTTACGCAGTGGTTTATAGTAGCTGGAAAACAAAGAGTCGGGAATTTTTCTATAAATATAGAAAGGTTGCACTACTCCCATTTAAGTGACATAGGAAATGCAATGCGGCGCCTCGATATTGAATACATTTGAATTGTATATCGATAGTACTCTACTTCTTGTATACTAAAACAGTTTGTTTTTCCGCTCTGGTATTTATATATATATATATAAATAATAATAAACTCAAGACCTAACGGATAGATTTCAAAAAATCTTTTACCATTAGAATTCTACATTAGCCCTGGGTAACATAGGCTGTATAACTTCTTTTTTTATGAAAATTATTAAAGGAAATTTTGGTTCCATGCGGACACAGCTAGCAATTTATAAATTTGTCAGTAATTATTTCAATACGTATATATATATATATATATAGGTACTTAACAGAAATAATTTAATTGTTGATCCAAACGTAAAATAAACATTAAGTAAAACATGTAGGTATACAATGTTAATTTTCTTAAATTATAACCGAATGAAATTATTATACATAAATAATTTACGTATGAATCAAACTATTCTGTGGTGTTACAGCGAATTGGCAATGGCCATTTCAATGACTGCTGCCGACCTATCAGCATCTGCGAAACCCTGGGAGATACAGATCAAGACCGTGAAAGTCATCTTTGAGGAGTTCTACGACCAAGGCGACAAGGAACGCGCTGCCGGTAGAACACCTATCCCAATGATGGACAGGAATAAGCCCGAGGAACAGCCGTCAAGCCAAGTGAGTGATTAACGGAAATAATTTATTTATTTATCTACATAGGTCACCAAGTTTACATCAACACATTAATGTCGTCTATTTATACAGTTCAATATTATCTTAAATGTAACTCTAATTACAGGTGATAACGACATGCGCGGTAAAAGTTATTAAAATATAACAAATGTAATAATTATGATGTTAATAATATCAATAAATACGAAATATAAGTGTGGTGAAAACTAGTTTTATAAAATATTGTGATTTAATAACAAAAAGAATAAGATGTACGTACTTAATTTAAAAATATAAAAATCAAAGTGTCTATGGTTAAGAAAAATAAGACTTTTTAATTGTAGCAAGTGCGTCAAAGAAAATGTCATCCATTCCTGCCTTTTAACATTATATGTAACATTGTAATTTCGCATGAGTTTGTTTAACGGAGAAAAAGACCAAGATTTTTACGAGGCTGTTTTTTACACATAGAGGAGATCCTTTTTGAAGCGCTTGCACTTGAACATATAGATGTTATAAAGCCTACCGTCAGATCCGTCTGTGTGTAGGTGATTGCCTTGTTGTTCGACTCTAAAAGCAGCTGTTAGGAGTACCGCGAATAAATATTCCAAAAAGGGTAGGGGATAGAATGCAACCTTGATGAAAGCCGCGACGTATTGTGAATGGCGTTGAAATATTACCGTTTTGCAAAATTGTGGCTTCCATACCCTCGTGAAATGACTTCACCAACTTTAGGAGTTTGGGAGGACATCCAATCCGTGTAAGAATCGTATATAACCCCTCTCTGTTTACGGTGTCGAAAGCCTTGTTCAGGTCAACAAATGCGACTATTAGAGGGGCCACAGCTAGTTGTATGTAAAAAGCATCGAATGATTCGATTGAGTTATTAGAAAGGCGAATAAATCTATATTTATGATGCCTGTGGGTATCTCCCTAAATACATGCATCATATTTATATGACTAGATAGATCTTAACAAATTTGATTTTTTTTAAAGCTATAGGGTTCCGTTGGTGTATGAATTGGTAACAATTTTCAAAAAAGTTAACTCTATAATTGTGTTTATATATAATGATGAGTGGTCCGATACCTTTGTTCGTCTCTAAGCTTAGTGTGTTATTTTCTAAGGCTATATCGTCACTTAATATTGATTGATATCGCGGTATATGCGCTAAGCTTATAAATAAACAATAAAAAAAAAAACTGTACAAATAATTTACGTACGTTTTCTTATGTTCCAGGTTGGTTTCTTAAGCCAAATTTGCATTCCATGCTATGATGTACTGCATAATATATTACCAAATACAAAACCAATGTATGCAATGGCTCTTAAGAATCTAGAGCGTTGGAGATCAAGGGCGGCGCAAGTGAACCGCGAGCTGGAACAAATGCGACCGGCTGATAATGAATCCAACGCTATTGCAGGACCAAATGGTATTGAAAATATAGGTGCAGTACCCGTTGGCGCTCCGAAAATAAATGTGACAAATAAGGACGAAAAAATATATATAACCGAGTCTAACGCTGCAGAATCAAGAAAAGCATTAAAGACGTTCATGACAAATGCTAGAAACAATGTAATACCCTGGGACGAAGAAGAAGAAGATCTTATTGAACCACCTGCCGAGTACCAGAATCATATTTGGAGGGATTTAGGTAGACTTGCGCGGATCGAGGAGGAAGCCGAGTTCGTTGATAAGTAAATAAAATCTCCAATAAATGTAGACGATGACGTAAGGATGTTTTACAAAAATATCAGTTTAAAAGCTATAAAGATCGAACAATCGATGGATCTATCAGTACAAGAATCTGGCATCAAGATTACTACGTTGATCGAGTCTATTTATATGTGGAAATAATCATGGCTTTGCCAGGTTGCCTATCAAAATTTGTATTTCACTGTTAGTAATTTTAATTTCTTATTTAAACGCCTGCAATTTTCGAAAAAAAAACCGTAAGTTATTGTATTTTAAAACTAATTTTAATTCTCTTCACTTTAGTTTATTAAAGATCTGGAAAAGTTTTGGTTGCGGTTAAGCATCTGACCGCAGCCTCCTCGCAGCCAGATATAAACAGGTACTACTTGATCACATTTACACGTTAATGACTTATATTTTAAATTAAATTAAGTTTACTTTTTTCTGCGAAATATGGAATACCTTTGGGAAGTTGCTACATCATAAGAGGCCGTCCCTTAATCACGTAAGGGACAAATGGGGGCACATTGGAAAAGCTAGTTTAAATCACAAGAGATAGGTGCAACCAGAAATTACGTGTATTCATTTTTTCATGCGATTTCTAAATCAAAAAGCGGCGTCTGAAGTTGACTCGCCATTGCATTGTGGGCAAATAATAGAAGAAATAGGATCGGCAGAATTTTATTTTGCTTCCGTTAATGACTTTTGCCTCACTGTCATTTAATGTAGATTGAACTTTTGATTTTAACGTAGCATAAATTAATTTATACTTCTAAAATCACCTCAATATCAATCAATGTCCTTAATATCGCAATAACATCTCGATTCCCTACAATACTGTCCATATAGGATATACTCGTAGTCAAATGTATTGCAATTAAAAATATTAGGATGTATATATTGCAGCATACACTAAAGCCATGTGATATATTCATACAAACAAGTAAGCAATAACCCATTTCGACGAACAATTACTGATTAGTTTTGACATTACACCACTGAGTGATATCTTTCGTTTTTATTTCACCCCTCCATGTGGCCACCCTAATGGCTTGTTTGTTAATTACAATTATCTCCCTATTTACACAGCAAATAGGTTCCTGACAAAACCGTGTACAATCAAATCTCCGATTTTACTTTGTAAAACAGTGTAAACGAATTAAACTCCCAATACGTGCTCAATTAAGTCATTTATTTAATTAAAACAAAAATAAAATATCTTAAAACATCTTACCTATTGAATTCGATATAGGTTAGAAACAAAAGTAAAACAAAGAATCCTTCAAACTAATTTTTTTTTTTTTTTTTATAGTTAAGGTTTAGCGTTATGGCCATAATCTCACCTGATCTTAAGTGACGATACGGCCCAAGTTGGTAGACACGCTAAACCTGTGGAGGAACTGGCTCTCAAGTGCTGCTGACGGAACACACCTATTGGTATTTGGCGGCAGGTTTACAACTTGAGGGTGGTAGCTACCCAGGCGGGCATTAGAAAAAGCCCTACCACCATGCTATGGTTTCCTCACGATGTTTTCCTTCACCGAAAGCTCAAGCTCATTGTAAGTGCTTGGGTTCGAACCCACGTCCCTTGACGCGAAGTCGTGCACACTACCACTGAGCTATCATCGCTTGTAATATGTAATGTAATAGATTTGTTCTTATTTTTTGTTCATGCTCTTATTGTGGTTTTAATTAAACGAAAAAAATTTAGCAGCATCCGTTACTTCTTCTCTTTTACACAAGCGATCAAATATTTTAATTTTTGATCCCAAACACATAACTTTTTTTATTTTTTCGATGTTTTTGGCATTATATAAACTGTAAAGGTTGACAAAAATTCAAAATAAGCTATAAAATTACCGGGTCTATTATATAAACTCCCACTTGTAGTAAAAAATAAGAGCTTTTTTTCGCTTGCTTGCTTGTTACTTTTGTTTTTGCGTATGTACATATTAAGGGCACCTATTTCCTTAAATGTACATTGTATTCCACAATACGGGGAGTGTCCCGTTATTGCCATCGGTGTTGCCAAAAGAATGAGACTCAAAAATGGTTATTAACGATATGTATGGATATGCAACCATATTTACATTTTTATAAGTTTTACAATATGTGTTAAACTTATAAATTATTTAAAAGCGAAATTGATTCTATGGTAAAGTCGTGCGTTTGTAAATCAAAAAAGGAGACGCACCGGGAAAAGTTGGTAAACTGATGTGGTGATCTACCACAGGACCTATCAGTCCATGCAAGTTTCACCTCTATGCCTGTAAAGATGAAGTAACAAGGTCTAACTGAAATTCAGCTTTCATACAACAAGATTGTACTAAGTTGGTGTTTTTTCTAAATCTGTACATGAATAAAAAATATTGACAAAAATAAATAAAAAAATCTTCTGATCCTATGTATTTATTTCTTTTTATTAACGTCCCCCAACGGTCTTCAAATTGTGTACTCGCATATAAAAAAAGAATAAACGAGATATCTTATTGCAGTTTCCTTATTCCTTGTGATATTTCATGGTTTCCCCGAAATCCCCTCCCTTTCTAGTCTCACGTAATAGATGGGCGAACCCTTAACATCTAGCGACCTCACAAACGTATTTCATCTTTCACGGAAAAACAATACATTTGTTTTATTATTCAAATATATGTATATTATGCCCGCCGCGAAGTGGCTACCACCATATAATAGTCTGATTTTGTTTTAAGATAATTTGTAAGAAAAATATACACGTGATGTCTTTAACCAAAAATCTCTCCACGTATCACCTGTGGGAAAAGTATAGGTTAGGAAGTTGCTAAAATACATAACGTGCTTAATGTACGACCCCTAGTAGGATTAGATTAGTGTGAAATAGAGTTAGCACGTTACATTGCTTGTCACACTAGTAGTATGGCAATTGCTAACTGTACGTTTGCACAGTTTTCAAAGGCATTATTAGTTATTATTCAGAAGCAACATAATAGCAGCTGCATTTTAAAAGACAATACTATATATGACGCTGTAGTCGATATGATTATATCGACCATAGCGTCATCTACCGTGTTATGATCACTTACCGAGATAAAAAGTATCGTATCTCTCAATTTGGATAAATCTGCACACAGTGCGCAAAATTTGATTAAAATCGGTTAAGTAGTTTAGGTGTTCATTGCGGACAAACAACTTGAAACGAAAATTGTATATATAATGATACAAACGTATATATCTATTAAGATGTTCCATAAATTTCGATATATGATTATTTCACTACCAGCCCAAAATATCATACTTTATGTCCAAATAAATATTCTGTAAAAATGACAGCTCCTAATATAAATTTTAAGAGGTTCTTCATGGAGCTTTAAGTTTTCCCACATTTATATAACAACACTTTTTAAATACTATTCTTTTCTGCAAGATGTGAAGATTTTTTTTCGATATAGTTAACACACAGATCTATTTCCACATTAAATAAAAACAAAAATGGGATACAAAATGTCAGTCTACAATATTTAAAATACAATTTTTTGTTTTAACTATAGCACTTTGAGCGTCTTACAACAAAAGTACCTATTAAAGGTAGAGCAAAAGGTAAAGTAGCAATTTTGTAGTTCTTTTGACGCCCTTTAATAAAAAATAAAAAAACATAACGAATATTTGGTATCATTAATAACAACAAACTCGCAAAGTTCCATTTTTGTTTTATTGTTTCGTATTACCGCAATATTATTTCTAAAAGAAAAAACAAATTTAATTATATTATATTTTTTTTATATTTTATATATTTTTTGTTCTTTATTTAATTTAATTAAAATAAATACTAGCTGAGCCTGCGACTTCGTTCGCGTGAATGACATTATTTAATCTTGCTGCGTTACTCAAATTACAATAGCTTTTGATAGAGTTAACCGATTTTAACATCTTCACCGCGGAACAGGCTCATATCGGCCTCTCGCTTATGCGGAACGATTATCTCAGGTGTTTGAAAGAATTCGACTGAGATAAATATATTTATATTACAGCTATATATTATTTATTTATATATTACAGCTTGTGGTCAAAATTTTAATTTTTCCCCATTAAAACATCACGGCAGGTAATTTTCGGCCTACTATACCACTACTATGTGAAAACTTTTTACAAGTGACTAATAATAAGTAATAAAATACAATTACATCATTTTTTAGAAATGTCTGTAAATCTCTCAGTTCGTGCACGCATCAATGCTTAAATACAACGTTTACGATAAAACGTCATCAAGAAAATCATAAAGCATACCCTAGAGTAACAATTAATCGATGTTTTATTACAATCGATTAACTCTGTCAAAAGTTAGTGTAATTTGAACAACGGCGCGAGATCAAATAATTTTAATTCCGCGCCAACGAAGTAACAGGCACAGTTATTATAAATAATATACATATATTAGGGTATTTCTAAAAAAGTTAATATAGTAAACTCGCACTAATCCGGTACGTCAATAGTCGTGCATATCCATTACTCCGGCACCCTCCACATACCATGCTCCTACTACTAAAACTGCCGCAGTTGGACTTCAGCCGATGAATCAAAATGTTATCCAAAAGTAAAATCCTTATATAAAATAATTTGCTCTTTCATAAAATATACATATATGCAATTCTTTATTTAATTTTTTGTGAATTTTTCAATATAATCCTGTAATCTGAACATTCCAATAATCCAGCACATCTGAGTTTTTAATAGTGGGATTAGTGAGATTCCACTGTATAAATTTTTTTGACTCTCAACATAATGTCTGTCTGAATAAGAGCTCTTAATTTAAGTTTCAAGAGGCTCTTTATGGAATTTAAGTTTTCCCACATAAATAACTCCCAAAATCTGTTTTCTAATAATATTTTCTCTTATATATATATATAATTCTATTGACAACCAATTACAGCAAAATGTTTCAGGATGAGACTATGACCATTCGATATGTCGTTTTTGGAGATGGTTCTAGAATATTAGGGTTCTAGGGTAGTGTATTTTTTTCATTATATCTGTAATTTCATTTTCTATTGTTTATATTTAATTAATCATTTATATTTTATTTATCGTTTTATTTAAGTTAACTAATAACATAAACGTCTAGCGTAACGGGCGGATGACAATTTATAAAATCATTTCCAATAAAGATTCTTTCTTTATTTGAATTGATTTTTACATTTCTATTAGAAATAAGGTTTATTGTAGTAAAAACTTTTTTAGACGTGCTGAGCACTTAATTTTACGTCTAGTGAAGGAGACTGAGCCGTCACGCTCGTGTGTAACACTTGTTCGGGTAATGTCGGCTCAAATCGACTAAGGAAGCGAGAGAGATATAGTAATGAAGTTTTCACTTCTGCCTTTTGCTTAATACAGCTTTTTTGCTAACTTACTATTGTTTATGTCATAAAGGCATCTGCAATTAATTATTATATTTAAATAGTTATTGTAAGATTTACTATATGGTTACGAGTAATATCTGTAAAGATTAAATATATCGAAGGAAAATTTTACTTCGAAATTATATTTTTTTTATATTTACTATTATGGCCCAAGCATATTGGTAGGTACTTAAGAATTGGCAGGCTTCGTAACCTAGTTCTCTGTAAGGAATTTTCTTATAAATGATTAGAATAGAAATATTTGTTAAGTCTTATTAGTCATATTAATGTTTTTTTTCTAACGCATAAATGTGTGTCGTTTAAAATTAAAAATGATTTTAAATTCAGTGACAAAAACTTAGATATAGTTTATTGATTGTAATATTTAATCTGTATACCACATTTTCGTATAGTTTTCGATATATTGTGTATTCCTTTTTTAGTTTTACTATTATTACTTCTTAAGCGCATAAGAGATCAGATTGGCAGTAAGACCTTGTATTGCGACGTTGTGGTTCACCAAATCGTAGAAAGTAAGGAAAAATCTGTAACAAAAATAAATTTATAATTAAAAAACAACACTGAATTTATTTGAATATCATTTATACCAATTACTAACCTTTCGTTTTATTTTTTTATTTTTTAGTATTTATGTAACTTTAATCAATACATTCGCTTGAAATGTCACTCAATGACTCATTACGATATGTCTAAAGACCTAGAAACTAGACATTTGACATAGACACTCGAACGCGATCGAACCGAGTGCACCAGTTAGTTTTATTATATGAAGCGTATGCGATCGGAAAAATCACTTTTTGACTTTTTAAATTTTTAAGTAAACAATATTAAAAGCGGATATAATATAATATTTTATAAACATGCAGTGGACAAACACACACAGAGTACCAGAACATTAATTTGTCGATCGTAACATCAATATTTAACCCGTACTGGATCCGGTCTGTGCAGTCAAAAATTTTTAATTATTACTCTATACTACCCTTTAGGCAAACAAATATTACACATCATACGCATGCCTTGATTTACAAACATAACTCAAAGCAAAATCGATTCATATTAGCTTATAGTATTTATTTAATAGGTAGAAACTACAGTAAATTCATATATTAAATCACATAGTTGGATTTATTTGATTAAATATGAGCATGAAAAGTTAGAGCAAAAGGCCAAAGAATCACTGTGATCGGCTAATTAGCTCGACGTAAAAGTATATCATTATGTTGGGTGTAGACCTAAAGTATTTATTTATACATTATTCATAGTGCATTCTCTGACAGTAACCTTAAGGTGACGCAGAGATAAAAGATGGTAGGTGTATAGCAAACAACGAATATACTACACGTATTTCTCGTTTTTCTTTAAGTTTGACCAAATTCTGGCAGAGCATTCTGTGCAATATCAAAGTAAAATAGCCATCTGTACTATTTTGACTGGAATTAAAAGAAGTCATATCTATCATAACAGTAAAATAAAATTAGGTCTTTATATACTTACGGTCATTTAACATAGTAAAGAACATACAAACTTTAACTTGCAATGTGATAAAAACTGAATTAAAAAAGGTTCCTATTAGTTGAAGAGTTTTGTAAATCTTTATCTTATTAAATAGACATCAAAAGTAATAAAGAATGAAATAAACTTATTAAGCTTCTAGAAAACATCAATAAGCAGTGTAATTAAATAAAATAATAAAATTAATTAATTCGTAAAAAGTACATATCATTAAGAAAAACTCAAATAACGTCACTTCTAACGGACATCAGCAATTAAAAATAAAATTTCATTTGGAATCACTTCTTTAGTTTACAAACTAAACTTGAAAGGTTTTCTTGTAATCAAAGATTGAAACATATATCCTTTTTATATTTTTTATAAATATAGTCTTCTGTAATATAAGGGTTCTTCATTCAAACATGAATACTGTAGGTCACCATCTTGTAAAAGCACAGCCGTCGTGCTTTTTCTTACTACGACCCAGTTATCCTATCTGGTCGAATGCTCGTATCTGTGCTGTCCCGGCTACAAGCTCGAACACTCTTTTGTAAGCCGAGCTGAGTATGCATGTGCACATAGCAGAATATTTGTGTGCGTCCTTACTCTGTATGCGTCTTGATTATGTTGGTAACATCATGAAGTATCTGTATTTGTATATGCCTCATTGCGGAAACTAGAAGACAATTTAACTGTTTCAGCATGGCTAAAGGCCCACTGAATACATTTTCAAACAGTACCCGGATAATAATCTGGTGATTTTTGATGATTTTGTGTTATACAAGGGTAAACTGGGATTTAATAAAAGTGATCATACTGAAAACACTATAAGAGAATTTGTTCTAACTTATGGCCTTTATTAGCTTAGTAAACTCCCAGATATCGAGAGACACAAGTCTTCTATGCTGGATCTTCTGCTAATTGGCAGTAGTTAGTGAGTAGTTACTCACCCAGTGGATTACTGTCTCTATGAATGCATCCTTTGGGTAATCTAGCATTGCGTGGTGCGCATCGAAATGCCATTGTCACATCCCCATAAATATTGTATTATCGAGTCCACGGTAAATATGGCACTACACCTTAGCACATCCGGATGGACTACCTAAATACTTAGCACCTTGTTTACAACTCTATTTCATATAAGAAGACGCAAGTACTTGTGGAAACTCTATCGTTGACGAAGTGCTGCAAGGGAGAAATACTTCACCATTTTCTCTACAGTACCAGTTGCTGCTAAAAGTCAACCCTCGTTTCATAAGTTCTGTTTAGAAATCAACAACCACAATGAAGCTGGTCTCAGGAAGTGAACATCGGCATATGATCACAAGCACCCTAATACTCCATGATTCAAGAAAAGATTACAACTATTTATCGAGTTGAGCAAATAAAGAAATTGTTGAACCAATAATTAAATTCATTAGTAGGATTTAGGAATGGCTTGTTACCTTTTGGTGGTCGGGCATTTTTGTAATTGTCCAAGACTATCGATAGAAATTTCTGTCTATCGTCTTTTACACCTTTGTGTAAATCAAATAATTCTCTCACCCACACTGCTAAGAAAAAGACACTTTTTCTACAAACACTTAACATTAAACTTCACATTAGACGACGGTACTGCATCATCGCCGAGTATCACACGTTGTGCTTATTTGAAGTCTGACGTCTACATCAAATCGCGGTACAGCGTATTTTCTTCACCCTTGAGTACTTTGAAGTGCGTTTGACTTTCCTATAGTTCCTATACTTGTTTTAAAGTCGGATGTTGCTATATTAATTCCTATACTACGAGCAGTACGCTTGTTTAGGATTTGTTACACGTCTGGTCAGGTTATGTATTTTTGGAAGATAGCCAATATCAACTTTATACCCAAGAAATGTGATCGAACAAACCTAGCTAATTACAGACCTAGTGTGATTACATATCTCCTCTCTAACTTTATGGAGTGGACCATTAATGTGCAGTTGTTGAAGTATCTCAAAGAGCACTTACACACTAGCTCATAAGCAACTATCATAGATTTCGCAATAGTCGTTCAACCAGTGACTTTCTACTTTACTGCCAGATGAATAAGGGAGAACCTTCTCTGTTAACCACGGTATTACTAAAGCTTTTGGCAAGGCCTGACGAAGCACCATAGTCTTGATCAATGGCTACACTTCAGAAGCTGTAGCAGTAAATGCTGGTGTATCACAAAACTCTATTTTATCATTAAAGATTAGAATGGAATCCGCCCTGGACTTCTATTGCGTCCATTCTAATATTTAAAGATTGATTTCGGCAAAGTAACGCCTTCTCAAAGGGTTCATCGTGCATATCAATAATCTGTTATATACCAAACGTACATTGTTATGTGAACAAAAGCACAGGTAATGCTGTATGTTAAGATATACTTTAAAAATCAAGTAATGTCAACGATTTAGAGCATCTTTCGGTAAGTGGAGCTTGAACCATAATTAGTTAATTTATTTATATATGATTTTATAGTTATTTATGGTTATTATTCGCAAGGTCGGCTTCTACGAGATAACATTTGTGATAGGTTTGTTTACAGTATGATAACTACATATATTAACGAGTACTTGAATTGAAAATATACTTTATTATATCAGTATAAAACATCTCAGTTTCTAGAAATCCATATATCAACTTTGAGATTTTAGAACTTGAGATTTGTGGCCGGCTAAACTGAAATCACCTCACACTACGTATGAAGCCCGCTATAGTGGCACACTCAGGATTATCGCGTTCCGGGATTGAACTCTGTATATGCTGTAATCAAGCTTGGATGATATAGAACTGTACCCTACTAGTAACCACCATGTTTCTGGCACAGACAGTATATATATAATTGATATGAAGCTCTCAGTTATGCATGACATAGGCAATCATCACTAAAGTAACGATCTATCAATAATTGGATTGTATTTTGCTTATAATTATGCAGAGTGTTTTTAATTAGACATCTTACTCAAGCCAGTGTATCTATAATATAAATGGTCTATAAATATAGTTTGTGTAAATGCTTCCCTCATCATGACAGGTACTTGATAAAGATTAATATGCCATATGTAAGAATAGTTCTTTATCTGCTGGGGGCTCCTGCACTAGCATGTAGTACTCGTATGGAATGTACAACATGCATTACTTTGAAACCATTTTCAATTGCTATATCAAAAAGAGCACAAAATAGTAATCTATTAGTGTTATTTCTTAGAACGCATTACAGCAATTAATTGATACATTTAATATAAAAATTGTGTTAACTGATTCTGAATAATAGTTTAATTCTTTGATTTAAAGTATATGACAAAATTGGCAGATCTAATTGTACCTTTCCTGACGGATGCCAAGTTCCTTTTCAACGAACGCTGAAACTTCTTGGGCGATCAATTTATTCTCGTTGATGCCTAAATTTCCAATTGATTCCAGAGTTGCGACGGCGCCGGGGCTTGTTGATTCTCCGCCAAATGATAATGGACAGTCGGGCGTAATAACACAGATAAATCTCTGAAAAAATAAAATTTAAAATACCACTGAGTTTTTACTTATTTTACTCATTAATCGGCCAATAATTCGGTCAATCGTAAACGCATTACCAATTTTTGAGTGTAGAAGTTTGTATACATCGCTCAGCTTGATATAAAATTTAGAAAGGAAGTATAGACTAACTAATAAAAAAACTAAATTAGAAATTAAAATGGTGTTCCGTTAAGTTTACTCAAATGGGATACTAATTTTTAAACGCAGCAGCTTGAACACACTTTTATATCTGGCAACAAATTTTTATTGCAAGTACAGATTAGCGAGCACAAAAAATCATAATTAGAAATTAATGATGAGGAGTTAACTTTAAACAAAGTAATATTTTTAAGCACAGCATCCTAAATATATCAAATTGCTTGGCATCTAATTTTCAAGTCAGTTATAGAGAAGCCAGCAATAAAAAAATATTAAAATACTAAATTACAATGATAAACCTTTACATGTATAAGGACCACTAACTTATAAGCGCAGCAATATAACAGGACACAACAATTAGGCATGGCATTTTAAATTGCTAATATGCTATTGCTAATAATGATTACTCTATTGAATACAAAAAAAGTTTTTGAAATTCGCCTGGTAGAGTCTAAGATTAGCGCGTTCAAACAAAAAAGGAATTTTCAAGCTTTACAATATTAATATAGATAAGTAATCAATAAACAAGTACTACCACCTAACAAATCGTAAACGGTTACTAACATTCTAGGAAATTATCCCTTACTGATCACCTACATGTCTAATAGTAAGCGCCTGATTGACTCGACGTTTTGCATGCGTACGGAGCGGGTGAATGCGAACTAAATCGCAGGCACCAGCTCATACCGTGTATTAGAATATAATCACAAAATAATAACATTGTACCAGGCAACAATCGATAAAGAGACGTCAAGTAGATACATAATAAAAGTTACTTACTTCAGGCGCCTTATTGACGGCGTGCGATAGAATCGGAATAATTTTATTCACAAAATCCACCGGTATTTTCGCTCTCGGTAGATTGGTGACAATTTTTAAACAAGGCATCTTGTTTCGAATCGACAGACCGTGCAAGAATGATAAAAACGTATCTATAACTAATTCTGATGACATCGTTATCATTATCAATGCTTGTACATATTATATAGCCTTATCGCTGTGGCATTATGAGTATGTAAGAGTGTTTGTTAACTTCACGTACGAATAAATATATTCAAATGAAATTATTTCTCAAATGAAAACTTATTTGGGTGTACTGAGTGATTTATTTTGTGAGTATTGAATGAAACTGAACCGTCACGCCCGGGTATGTAACGCTCGTTCGGGTAAAGTCGGCTCGAGTGGACTAACTGATGATATGGTAGTATGTTTTTTTATGCCTACGATGCAAAAGTTGAAAATCTGCCGTCAAATACTTATAGGTGTGTTCCCGTAGTTGTATTTGAGAGCTAGTCTTCCACGAGGCTTAGCGTGTCCACCATATTGGGCCACATCTTCACTTGACGTCACGTTGACGTGACATTGTACTATAACAATAAGCCTCAATAGTTAATAGTTAGCGCTAAAATAGTTTTATTTCGTATTATTAACTTCTCCTTGATTAAGTTTTTACTTCTGTCATATGGTCCTAAGCACAACACCGTTTTTTTTTTTAAATAAATACTTTCAAGTGGTGCCGTCTATATCTGTTTTTTTTTTTTTTTATTGTAACCAGGCACATTGTTTGTACTATATAACTTGGTGACCGCAATACTATCGAACCTTTGAAATATAAGTGGATGGATGAAGATGGATATTGAAATATAAGGTCGATGCTAGCATACACATTATTGGGTACGAGTTCGTGTCAAGTGACGTAAGTTCGGATCCAACCACCTACAATGACCTTGAGCTTTCGGTGAAGGACAACATCGTGAGGAAACCATAGCATGGTGGTAAGGCTTTTTGTAATGCACGCTTGGCTAGCAACCACCCTCAAGTTGAAAATCTGCTGCCAAATATCAATAGGTGTGTACCGGCAGCTGCACTTGAGAGTCAGTTCCTTCACAAATTTAGCGTTTCTACCAACTTGGGCCGTATCGTCACCTAAGATCAGGTGATATTACAATAAAAAATTTAAAAAATAAAGCTGGTAACCCTCGGCGTCCATATATAAACTGGTTGATTCGGATACGTTCCAAACAAAAAGACCTTAACCCCGACCCTCCTCACTTTAGATACATATCGGGTCCATGAAATCCAGAAAAGCATACTGTAGCGGGTGATCCAACTAGTCTATGTTGGTTTATTCTCATCTGATGCTTAGTGACTACGTTAGTTATTTAGTTTTGAAGCGATGATAGCTCAGTTGGCAGTGTGTACGGACGCCACGTCAAGGGGTGTGAGTTCGAATCCACCTGCAATGAGCTTGAGGTTTCGTCGAAGGAAAACATCGTGATGAAACTACAGCATGGTGGTTAGGGCGTTTTCTAATGCCCGTCAGGCTAACTGCCACTCTAAAGTTGAAAATCTGCCGCCGTATACCTGTAGATGTGCTCCGGCAGTTGCGCTTGATATCCAGTTCTTCCACTAGTCTTATCGTTTTCTCCATTTTGGGCCACATCATGAATCAGGTGAAATTGTGGGCATAACGCAAAACTTTACTTTAAGAATAAAAATATGGCCCAATATGGTGAGCATACTAAGCCTAGTTTTCTTAGACTTCATTTCAAGTGCAACTGCCAGACATCCGTACAGGTATTCGATGATACCTTTTCAACTACAAGAAGTATGCAAGCTGTTCCTGATTTCTGGCAATACGGGGATTTGAGTATCGCCATAATGTTCTTTCAGTGAGTTCGGGTAGTACGTTAGCTCATTACGAGAGGAAGTCTGTAGATAACTTTTTCCCGTCGTCAATAAAATAATAAAAGATTGGAAACGAAACACATGAGCGCATGTTTTTCGTTTCAAAACTTTTATTTTATACTTTATAATCTCTTATAAAAACGTGAGTGCATTTTTGATATATTCTGTTCATCTGTCAGTAATAAAATACATTCATCTGTCATATCTCTATCTCCTCCTTTTCTAGTTTCTTCTTCTTTTTTCATGCATTCTCGAGCTATGGTCCAAATGTAAAGGATCTAGCTCATCGGGAAGTTAGTTTAAAATCAATTACGAAATTTCACCCGGACAAATCAAGATAATGAAATAGGACGGTAGGCTAGGCGGTCATTAGAAAATATCCTACCACCATGCAATATTTAACAATTATATTTCTTACAACAGTATTATCTTTAGGTATGCATTTATGACATTATACCTTTATCAGTAACTATGCAATGAAATTGAAGATAATTGATATCAGAATAATTCTCGTGACAGAAAGTCGATAACGCATGTGATTGTTGTTTCAGAACAGAAATGTTATATATAAAAAAATAAGTGATTTTTTCCCTTCAATGCTATCGAAACGTTTTTTTGTGATAGGTATACTGTTAATTATAAGTAATGTATTCATCCCGCGGTTGTAAAATAATGAAAGTTGATTACACGATTGATTCTTGTTTTATTGAGGAAATATGTGTATATCTGTATAGACCATACATTTTTAATTGATATATAGAGAAGCATGGTTATCTTTATTAAAATTACAAAGCTAAAAATATAATTGGTATTTGGCGGTAGATTTACAACTTAAGGGTGGTAGCTAGCCAGGTGGGCATTAGAAAAAGCCCTACCACCATACTATAGTTTCTCCACGATGTTTTCCTTCACCGATAGCTGAAGCTCATTGCAGGTGGTTGGATTCGAGCTCACTTCCCATAACGCGGCGTTCCTACACACTACCATTGAGCTATCATCGCTTCAAGATATTTATCTATCTTCAAATCCTTGGTGTATTATTCACCAATATAACACTATTCAATAATAGAACGAGGTTTATAGATAGACGATGTTCTGTCATTTTCAGTAAAATTAGTCAATACGATAGGGTCATATATTTTATCCAAAAAATAAATAACTATTCTATACCTATCAAGTCGTGAAAGTTAAACTTTAAAATGCCTTCTTGACTGATTTCATTCAACAAATGTTTGTCATTTCACCACTTAATGTCAAATGACAAAACAAAACTTAAGAGAAACTGCTATTCAAAATGTTAAAAGGAATAAATAGATTATCGGTTTAATAGACACTAGAGTAGGAAATTTGTAGATAATAAATAAAAGTCTTGATAATAAAACACTGTCTCGGATCGTGTTTGAGCTGCGAGTGGGACTTACAAAACCCCTAATCAAAACGGAACCAGGAATCTATATACATATAATAAATCTGTAGAAAAGTCGTTTTAGTACATAGAAAATATATACAGAGAAATATACATAGAAAATATAAAAAATAGCCAGGGGGTTAAAGGATCACCAACAGAACATATTTTCAGCATTTTTAGAATTCATATGAAATAGTATTTTACGAGAGAAATATTCTTTTTAATAAGTTCTAAAAATAAGTCCGCGATAGATAGATAGATATATAGTCTTTTCTGGTTTTCTTACAATTATCATGATTATGATTTACAATTTTGTTTTAAAATAACTCTTGAATTCCGGAGTTGTTAATTATCCTGATGTAAATGAATTTGTTAATCATTGAATTTAATTTGAGCCAAATTTTTAGGTTATTATAGTATTTAAATTAAATGAGTAACTTAGGAAATGTCACAAATTCGAAATATATGACGCAACAAAATAAATGGCTTTTTATTATGCCACCTGCCGCTGTGTGAAATTTGTGTAACTATCCACGACAAAGATATAGTAATGCCAAATGAAAAATAATTTGTGGGTTAAAAAAATAATTGTCCTATATGGAATTCGAACCTGCAATACTACGGCACCGTCAACACTGACCCCCCAGCAATCAAACTGCTTAAGCCTCTTAACCAACCGTCACATATATATTTTTTGTACACGACCAGTCCGGTTTTGTTTTATATTAACAATTTTTATATTTTCTTTTTGTGTATTATTAATACTTAGTTAGGGAATGTGTTTTATCGAAATGTAATTAATTTTATCTATAAGAATTTCTGAATCATCTTGACCACTAATCTTAAATTTCATTTTATACTCTTCAATTTAAAAGATCACACTGTTCACTACTTATAGGAGATTTTGAACACTCGATAATAACGAATGCCTTATGTGTAATCTAACAACGTATTACAACCATGGTCTTAACGTCTTGCGTCGTACGACTTGAGTTCAAACCCCCGTAAGAAGCTTAAGCTTTTCGTGTAAGGAAAATTTCTTTTTTAGTTATATTTATTACGATGCCAAGTAAGTTTACAAAAATAAAATATAAGTACATAATTCGGTTGAATCAAAACGAATTTGAAGCGATGATTGCTCAGTCGTGGCGTGTCCGTTCACCGCGTGAATGGACGTGAGTTCAAATCCGTGCAATGAAATTGAGTGTTTGGTGAAGGAAGACATCGTGATGAAACCATAGCATGGTGGTAGGGCTTTTTCTAATTCCGCCATGGCTTTCAATAACATCATGATGAAAATCTGCTGTTATATACCTGTAAATGTGTTCCGGCATTTGCACTCGAGAGCCAGTCCCTCCACTTGGCTTAGCGTATTAACCATCTTTGGGCCACACACTAAACATCAGGTGAAATTGTAGCCATAACACTAAACATATTATGAAAACAAGTTGAAGTCGTATATTTTACAGATAGTAGTAGAAGTATATTTGTTAATTGCTGAACTGATAAACATGAAATTTTGCATATACGTTGCCAGTGGAACAGAAACGGTCACTGATCACTTGGTCACCTTTTATTCAGATAAGAAGTACCTACTTTAATTATTTTTAATTCCACGCGAACGAAGTCGCGGGCACAGCTAGTTAAAGAATAATCACTGAAATCGATTGTATGATATACAAATAACATGGACGAAATGTCACAAGTTTTGTATATTTAAAGTTATACATGTGTGCTATGTCAATTATGTTTTGGCTTAAAGGTTTTGTTCAAATAGTAACTTAACAATAGGAAACTAAATCCTTTATACGTATTTTCATTCCAGACGTAGGGGTGCAAGTACACCTTCTTGAACCCTATTGCGGGCGGCAACGGCTGTTGATAATAATATTGGACGCTGATACGCTGCAAAATATATAAAAAAAAAGAAAATAATGAATTCGGTACTTAAAATCACACTAATATTATAACGCTAATATTTGTTACGCTTTCACGCCTAAACTGCTGAATCGATTATAATGAATTTTGATATAAAGATAGATGGGAACCAGGAGACAGAGGTAGGCTATTTATTCTCGTGAAATCCTTATTGGGTATAGAGTAAAGAGAGGGACAAATTTTAGCATAAAACTTTTTTTTGCGTCATCGTATTTGTTTGACAAAAACAATATTAGCGCGAGCAAAGCCGCACGTAAAATCTAGTTATCTATAAAAACTTTGTAATAATTACAACACCAACGACCCGTTGCGGCTTTGGATGGGTAGCATTAATTATTTTCGTTTATTAATAGCTATATGTTAAAAAATACAATTTTTTTCCGCTCAAATAGTATCACAACTTAAAAAGACAAAAGTATCGATAAAATGGCGTTTCAAAATTATTCTACTCTTATATTCACTTTTCGGAATCTTTAATTTACAACAAACCAGTTATTGAAAACGGAAAAGCTGGCGTGAAACTACATAAGATATTGTAAATTGTCCTGAAAAACGAGTAGTGCCTATAATAAATAAATAAATACTATTTTGTTTAGTCGTGACACTATTTCAGCGAAGGTCCGATATATGCCGATCGGTCATCCAGTGTGCTGGAGTATGAACAAAGGAGGCATGACAGACGACAGTAAATGTCATTTGAGGCTCACTCTCATAAGACTTAGTTGTGTTGAATAAATTCATAACATATTAAAATACTGGCAGCAAATAAATTAATTAAGCGATGTCGTATCCACACTAACATAGTGATTGTATAAAATCAATACGTATCGGGCACCTTCAGTTCAAGGTTCTCGAAGTAAGAAGTCGTGTACAGATGACAGCACTCTGACACCTATTACAATAATGTGATTATACAGTTGACTGGCCACAACAATATTGCGATGAACTTACTGTGTTTACTGTAGGTACAGTTTCCGTAAATGTATCTTGACATAACTTTAAATAAATCAATGATATTTTCTAAAACGGAACGCAAGAAATTGCAAGAGAAATTCAAAGCATTTTCTTTTTATTTTCGGAAAATGCATTAACGGATACACTCCCAGCCCGGGGGGACTGGGAAGATTATGTCGGACTCACCCGGGGCTAGTCACCTGGAATACCCAGTAAAACCGTACGGCCGTGTGTCGCCTGCCTAAGGCGATCGTTTTATATAAGTTTGATAGTAGTCTTTCCTAAGGGTTAAAACATTTGTACGAAGGTTACTCTTTGTTTTCACACTATGGAAACTGTATTTTTTTTTGTCACAATGATTAGATCATTTCGTTTTCGATCTCAAAAAATAGCCTCGTATCCTCGAAGCGAAAATATAATGCACTTTTCTTTACTCCAGACGTACAGCGTAGCGATGAATTCATCCACACACATGTTTTATGTTATAATATCTCGGCAGTTTGTACGGACCCAGCGTCAATGAAAGTGAGTTCGATCACTACAATAAGTCTGGACTTTCGGAAAACAAGGAAAACACCGTGATGTAACCTAAGCGTAGTGGTAGGCCTTTTCCTAATGCCCAGCATGTAACAGGCATGTTCCAGCAGTTACACTTGAGAGTCAGTCTCTCCACTTGGCTAAGTGTATCCACCATTTTGGGCCATATCATTACTTATCGGCTTAAGCTGTGGCCGTAATGCAAAACCTATTCTTACTAATATTATAAATATGAAAGTGAGTTTGTTTGTTTGTTACGCTTTCACGCCTAAACCGCTGAATCGATTGTGACAATTTTTAGTATGGAGATAGATGTGACCTTAGGGACGCTGATAGGCTGTCGAAATTCTTATTTGAAGTGTGTTAAAAAGAGAAATAAACTTCGTGTGAAACCTTTTACTGTGTCGTCCGATTTGATAAAATCAATATTAACGTGAGCGAAGCCACAGGTAAAAGCTAGTACTTTATAAAAAAAAAACAGCAATTGGGTCCTTTGAAAATTATGTGGACGGTTTTATTGATATTTCTTTGTAGCATTACTAAAACATCCATGATGCAATATTACATAATAACATAAATAATTTATAATACAATATGTCTGGTGAATTTGTTTTCGTAATCAATATGCTGATATAATATCGCCTGTTGCCAGAGGTCAGGACGCACAAGTACGTCACTGTTTCGATTTATCTTACGGTGTATTGAAAATAATTCATAAAACATTTATCTCATACATAAGTAGACGATTTTCTGTGTAACTGAATACCGTATATATATTTTCATTCGATTCGTTTGGTAATGTACGAGCTGTGCCTTCGACTTCGTTCGCGTGGCACTAAAAAGTATTTAATCTCTGCCGTCTGTTTTTGTAACTTTTTTATATACAGTTTTGCTCCTATTCGTGGTAGCGTGATGTTCAAAAGCCTAAAGCTTTCCTAAATGATTGATTAAATTTAATTCCTAAGGTTAGTGTGTTCGAACAAACAAACAAACTTTTCTTCTTTATAATATTAATGTAGCTAATGTTGGGGTATACTACAATACCTACAAAGTACAATACAGAATCAACGATCGCCACCAAAGGATCTCTAATCTCTTAGGAAACTTTATTATCTCGAATGTTTGTAATTGCTGGATTATTGCAAAGCTAGTTCTGAATCTTGTCAAACTAAAATCGGCGAAGAACACGACCACACCAAGAAAGTATTCTATAAGCCGATCTATAATCTAAGTTACCACCGCATCGAATATTATGAAATCGCTTTGATACCAGCGATATCTCTCTATAAATTTCTAAAAGATCTTGGCCTGTCTTGGACTGCAGTAAGTTCTTTATTAGAGATCTAAAGCTTGTTCGTAAACATATTATCCAATCCGCATAAAGAAGTGTTCACTACAAAAACAACCAAACAAGTATACTTTTTTTATATGGTTTATAGGCTTAGCTTTATGGCCATAATTTCACCTGACGTTAGGTGACGACTTGATCCAAAATAGTGGACACAGTAAGTCTAGTGGAAGGACTGGCTCTGAAGCGCAACTGCCGGAACACACCTATAATGTTTGACGGCAGATTTTCAACTTGAGAGTGATAGCTAGATAGATGGGCATTAAAAGAAGTCTTACATGTATATGATTTCATCACGATGTTTACCTGCACTGATAGCTCAATCTCGTTGTAGGTATTCGAACACACGTCCATTGACGAGGCGTCCGTGCCCTATACCAACTGAGCTGTCATCTCTTCGCTAACAAATATTATTTATCATCAACTGGGTAGATGTTTCTAGTAATTATAATGTGTGTAAAAAGTGGAACGTCTTTAGGCTAGATACTATTTAACTATTTATAAGAAAAAAATTATTGATTTCACTCTCAAATAGTAGTGACACTAAAAATGGATATGTATGTATATCGAGATTGTTTAGAGATATTCATATTAGGTTGATTTTCAGAAGAACTAAATTGGGTTTCTTTATTGCACTAGGCATTGTAAGAACTCTTATGTTATGATGTCTAAAAATAATGAAAAATACGACTATTACGACTCTTAGAGCTTATTATTTAGCAAAAATTTTTTTTATTGGAAAGTGAATCAATCTAGGACCAAATTCGAATATAGTCGTGTAAATTTAAATCAGATTTCCCACACTATCTTTGTTTTTTAATATATAGTTAAGAATCTGCGTTATGGCCATAATATCACTTGATCTTAAGTGAAGATACGGCCCAACTTGGTAGACACGCTAAACCTGTGGAGGAACTGACTCTCAAGTGCAACTACCTGAACACACCTTTTGGTATTTGGCGACAGATTTTAACTTGAAGGTCGTAGCTAGCCAGGCGAACATTAAAAAAAACCCTGCCACCATCTTATGGTTGCCTCACGATGTTTTCCTTCACCGAAAGCTCAAGCTCATTGTAGATGGATTCGAACTCACGTCCCTTGACGTTCTTACACACTACCACTGTGATCTATCATCGCTTTTGTTTCGCACTCATTGTTTAATTGTAATTTTTTTATTTGTTTCTTTATTACTTTTATATGATTCTGAAATTAGAACAATGGGTGCTAAATTACATATAAAAACATTGCGTAAGTAAGAACTATTTTTTAAGAAAATGATTGCGAAAAGTAATTGCCCTGTACGATATTGAAGTGTGCATTCACTCAACACGCACACCTTTAGGTGTAACTGGCAAATGTAAAGGGTGAATGTAGAATATATTTTTCTATACCATAGTAAACTTCCCTTGTCGCCATTTGTAACGAAGTGTCACTTAATAAATACCATAATTAGGGTTTCATATATATAATCAAAACAGTATATTATTATATATGTTTATTTATAACCCTGAGTTATGATGTACTAGTATGTATTAATTAGCTGAGTCCGCGACTTCGTTCGCGTCGAACTGATATTTTACTTAACCAATTTTGCCAGTTATTGTTTCTGTTTTGTAAATACAGCTGTGCTCCTGTTGGGGATAGGGTGATGTTAAGTAACTTAAAGCCTTCTTCAATGATTGCTCTATTCATACGAATAATAATTTTCTGAATCCAACTGGTAGTTCCTAAGATAAGCGAGTATTGTAACAAACGAACAAACTTTTTCACTTTATAATATTAATATAGATACGGTGCCCAAAAATATTTTATTTTCGATTGTCGTCTGTATGTCTGTTTCCTTGTATAATCAAGGTTAAGTTCTTTATTAAATTATGTCTGTATATATAAAAAAATTCGTGTTACGTTGTTTGTCTGGTTTTTTTTTTACCAATCATTTGCTGTTAACCATAAGGGCTTTAACAACATCACCGAACTTTTTGGGACGAATGCTGTGGGCGCTCAGCCCCGAGTCAGTGGGTGGCCGAACCTCGACTTGGACTACTGCCAGAAAGGATTCGCTATACTAAGTAACCAACAGGTTCTAACTTACTAAGTTTAGTGATGCGTTGTTTGTCGGCGATGAACTCTTACAGCTACTGCACTGATGTTATTCCAATTTTGTATACTGAGTTCAGTTTGATCCAACTTGAGAAATACGTAACTTTTTATCTCGATAAGTGATCATAACGCGATAGATGTCGCTGTAGGCGATGTGATTGATTTTTTTTTTCTTTTATAGTTAACGTTTAACGTTATGGCCATGATCTCACTTGATCTTAAGTGATGATACGGGCTAAGTTGGTAGACACGCTAAACCTCTGGAGGGACTGACTCCCATGTGCAACTGCCGGAACCCATCTATTGGTATTTGGCGGCAGAGTTGTAACTTGAGGGTGGTAGCTAACCAGGCGGGTATTAGAAAAAGCCGTACCACCATGCTATGGTTTCCTCAAGATGTTTTCCTTCACCAAAAGCTCAAGCTCATTGTAGGTGGATTTGAACTCACGTCCCGTAATGCGGAGTCCGTACACATTAATACTGCGCTATCATCGCTTCAACTACTCGAAAAGGCAGAACAAGGTCTGCGAGGTCAGCATATAACATATTACTGTCCTTACTCTATCAAAGAAAAAAATCCTGCAGGAAAAGGTATAAAGCTTAATATTTAGTACTAAATGAACTTCATAGTATAGTATGACAGGACTAAATTTCGATAGATATAAGGAAAGCCTGCGATAATCAGTATTATAGTTGACTTATTAATATCATTTTCATACAGTTAAAAAATAGGTTCTAAAATGTAATTACTTTAACTATAAAAACAAATTACAAGTCATAATAACCGCGTTCTATTATTAAAAGAAATCTCAAAGCTAAACCGGGTAGCTAAGTTTATCTTTATTTTCACTTCCCCGTTCTCGTTTCCCACAATTACAATTGTGTAATCAACTAACCGTAGATTAATTAATACAGACGGGCCACGTAACCATGAGCTACAACCACAAGACGCCGTGCGACATCGCACGAATTACATCCCATAAACACTTTATAACATTTAATGTAAGTTTTATCAAACTATACTAAACATTAGGGTGGCGCAAAAAAACCGACTATTTTTTTTTTCAGTCTCGAGTGAAAAAATGTTAGTTTTTGATGTTTTAAGAGCCCTCTCCAAAGAACAACTAAAAAAAAAATTAAAGAGGTCGCTCCAAATTTTTTTAAATTTCAAAAATCGTCAAAAATCGATTTTCTTTTTTTTTATTTTTTTTATTTTTATCTATTATTGTAATAAAGAAAAGAAAGAAAATGTATGGAATTGAAATTTAAATATTAAAAGGTAGCTCGAAAAAATCTAAAGTGATTAACTAATAATGTAAAAAAAATTTCAAGCGACCTTTCAAATCTTAAATTTTGAACTGAAACTTTCAGAAACTTATTGTTTTTTGGTCTATAAAATTATACCGTAACGAGAAAAATACTTTTTGTTTTTGATAGACTAATCTTTGAAGAAAGCTTTAGGCTATTTTACACCACGCTACCTCTAATAGGTACGTGAAAAAAGTGGCAGGAACAGCTAGTATATAGTATAAAACTTTCGAATGGATTTTCATAGGATGATCAGCAAAGAACGAAGGAATTTCATGGAAAATGTATAAGTATATTATTCATTACAGTTTTCTCTAAATTAGTAAAAATATTATTACAAGTGTTGAAGATGCAGAAAAATATCATACTGACTTGGAGCTTTACTAGCGTATGTCACGTATACCAACCAACAGCATCATATGAAAAAAATGTATTATAATGAAATTATTTCTTAAAACAAGATAAAATTGTAGCAATACTATACATCTATCTTCTATCCAAATAATAATGTAAATATATTGTCAAATAATGAATATAACCATGTCTTCAATTTAAGGGATTTTTCAGGGTATTTATTTGCATAGTCATATAAAATGAAATTAGCATGTATGTATACTCAACTATTCGTATGACTTGGGCGGACCAGATTGCTGGTAACTAAAAGAATAGAAAAATATATATCAAAAATGAAAAATCGAGTAATTCTTAAACATTAAACTTGTTACAGCTATCATAATGCTTCGAATTTAAAAGTAATAACGTAATAATGAACCTACCTGTGTTACTAGACTGGTCTTTCTATTTTATCTGTTATATAATCTATGACAAGATCGTGTGAACTAAATGTACTTGAACTTCTTTGATTGTTTAAAGCAACTCACTTGCCTCTTCCACCTCTAAACAATAGCTGGAAAGTTGTCAACAAACGTTCTTAATCGATTTTTTAATACGCACAACTCAACCAAATTTTTTTCATACTTTATAGGCTAATGGTCTTAATCTTATGTGATGTTAAGTGGCGATGTGACCTAAGATGATGGACATGCTAACCCTTGTGAAGGGATTACCTCTCAAGCGCAACTTCTGGAACAAATCTATAGATATTTGGTGGCACATTTTCAAGTTGACGGTGATAGCTAGCCAGGTGGGCATTAGCATAAGCGCATTAGAAAAAGTGTATTTGAACTCACGCCCATTAGCACGGTGTCTGTAGACACTACCAACTGAACCATCAACGCTTCAAAATTCATTATAATTCAAGTAATGTTTAATATATTTTGTATATCCGAATATTACGAATGTGGGACTTTTTGTGTTGCACCCACGTCTTAAATCGTAAACAATCGATACATCAAATTATGCGTGTAAATTGAAAGGGGAACATAATAGGACAAAGGGTTCTTTTCATCCAGATAAAATACTGCTCCCTAGGGATAAGAAAATAACTTTTAGACCCACATGATTGAAGTCAAGAGTTTGGGTACTTAATTTCATAAACTCAATACGGTACTGGCTATAAAAACCGATTCAGTTACCTACATATTGATTTTGTCAAACAAATCCGATGATGCAATAACAAAAATCATATAAAGTATATCCCTCTCGTTAGCCCACTTCCAATGAGTTTTTCACAAGAGAAAGTAGCCTATCGCTGACTCCAGGTTCCCATCTATCTCTATACCAAAATTCGTCAAAATAGATTCAGTGGTTTAAGCGTGAAAACGTAACAAACAAACAAACTCACTTTCGCATTTATAATATTAGTATAGCTTTCTATAAAGGAATCACAAACCATTAGTTAAAAAACGAGTATTAAAAAGTTTATAGAACATCGTAATTTGCATATAAAAAGTATATTCGTGTTACTAAAAGTTTAACGCTACAACATAATATAATATTATTAAATGTTACGTGAAGCGACGCATCTTTCCAATGTCTCAGTTAATTGTATAATTGCGAATGTTTCTTGTGAAATCACTTAATTGACTTGTTTGTGGTAATAATTGATAGGTAACATATGGTAAATTAACCATAGGTCCGTTTTTTGTATTGATTCGTACAAATTACTACATTCAACTGATGGTATGTAATTAATTACAGCTTGCGGAAAACGAAGATCGTTGACGAGCGACTACAGTGAAAAGTTCCATAAGTACGATGATTTACATCGCAGTAATTGACGTGTAGTAGGATCTTCAACCACAGTGCAATGTCACTGATTTTAAAAAAAAAACGACGTCGAGCAGTTGGCATATTACGAATCGAATTAAAAAATAAACCGCCTACATCACAATTTACAACTATGAAAATGGAATCCTAACGTACGCACTCTGTAATCGTAAGTTCACTGTTAAAATAGTATACATTAGCTACATAAGTGCGAAGCATCTTGTCTTTTAATCTCTCTCTCTCTATCTCTGGTCGTATAAGTCGCTGTAGCCGAATTGATGATAGACAATTGACGTGTACGACGTAGAGGTAGCAAGGTAGGTCAGCCTGTGAAAGGATAAAACAATTCATATCTCCTAATGCCCTTTTGCAAAATTGCAGGTGGATTACGAAGCAGGTATGTGGCACTTAGATAGAACTTAGAAGAAAACACGTTGACTCCTAATCACCCATATTGCCAGAGACAAGTGGCCGCTTTCATACTTTTGTAGACTCCGGCGAAAGATTTCACTGTGACGTCAGCAATTCGCTGTCAACGATTTCTCGTAAAGTGTCAAATAAAGAAAAACGTCAAATAGCACTGGTGAGAAGTTTCAACAAGAACTGCGTATTAAATAATACAATGCCTACTTACATAATTTGAAATCGTCCGTTGCTTTTAAAACTACTTCGACTGACCATAAAACTATGCAATCACGCGGTCGGAGAACTATTGTTCCCATGTCTGTATTTACCTAACCATAATAAGGAAGGTTAGTATAGAGTTGATTACACATCATCAAATGCACTTCCTTATAAAAGTTAGGTAAAAAAAATATTTGATTGATCTTATTGCATTTAGCTTAGCTAATCGTTTTTTTGATATAAAACCTTTTTGGATCTTTGGCTTTTTTTTAGTAATAATTTAGTTATACATCATGTTTACAGACTAATTAATCAGATGTCTTTTTAGGCGCGTTTCCATTTTTTCGTGTGGGTTCAAGGTCGCGTTGCTAAAATGGTTGCGTCGCGTGATAGAAACAAATAACATTACATTTATTTAAATATGTGTAATTTTGTAATACTATGTGTAAATAGAATAAATTCATATTAATTATTATGTCCATTAAGTATTCTTTGTATTTTGCACCGGGCTTGCTCCGTATTATGATGAACATTTGAACCGACAGAAACGTCAAATACTTAAATTTTAATTTTGATGGATTGTGTAACTTTTTTGAAAGCCACTATTATTTTAAAGCCTTAAGCTTTTATTTCTCTCGATAGTCCTTTTGAAGCGAACACGTCTATAGGCATGCCAAGCGGTTTATTTAGTGAGAATTTAATGAGACTAAGCTAAAAGCTTTGAAGCGATGATAGTGTGTGCGACTTCGTATCAAGGGACGTGAGTTCGAATCCACCTACAATGTTAGCACGGAGACGGTGATAAGCTACTTTTTCTTGTGAAAAACGTATTGGAAGAGGGGTAAAGAGTAAGATAAACTTTGTATTAAACTTTTTATTACGTCATCCGATTTGTTTGAGAAAAATCACGTTTTTTTATAGTTACGAAATATCAGTTGGTTTTCAGATAACTTTGTTGTTTTTGATACACATTGAACATTGAGGAAGGCTTTAAGCTATTTAACATCACGCTACCATCGATAAGAGTAAAGATGTAAGGAACAAAAAAGGGCAAAAAAAAAGAATAATTTTAAATTTCACGCGTAGTCGCGGGCACAGCTAGTATCATATATAGCGTAAAGGTTACGTTAAATCAATACGGAAGACAGCCACCGTCGCGTGTCGAGACAATCTTTTGGGAAAAAATAGTTTGAACAATAGCGACGTACAATTTATTCAGACCTTGGTGTGTATGAGTGATTCATTCTAAGGTGTTGTTTTCTTTTACGCAGTATATAATTTTTATGTTACTTCGTTTATAAAATGTTCGCACTGAATTCAAGTTTCACCGATTACCGTTAAAGGTTTTTTTTTTACTTTTATACACTTCTTCAATGGGAAAGGTGTCGCTGTAAGTGAGTTATTTTTATTTGACTTGGAAGCTAGACAAATCAAAATGTAAGATTTCACCGCCACGACCCTTTCTTTAGTCTGCTCTATATTGCACTATATTTCTATATCCAGATTACCCACGGTTATCCAGAGTGCGTATGCTATTGGTTGCGTCCAGTCATAGGTGCGCGCTTATTGGTTCAAGACAGCCAGTAAGTTCTCAACGGCTGCACAGATATCGTTTGCAGACATCATACACGTCAGCTGTTTCGTAGTGTATTATATGCCTTATAATGAAGTAGATGAATTGAATGATTTACAATAAAATATTTATTTTTACAACTACAAAAAATATATTAATTACTAAATTTGCTACCATTCCTTCAATGCATTAGTTGTCTCTGCGTTTCATTTAACTGCTTTCAGATGCTAGTAATTCATTATGTGAATAATAATATATTACGTCAGAAATTACGTTCCAACAGAGTATTCCACAACATTCACACATTTTTTTATATTATAATGTAATAGTGAATTATCTATTTATATCTGTATACACAAAATTCTAAGAAGAGCAGTCCTAAGTGAACCACATTTAGGTTATCACCTTCGTACGAAGGCTCATTTCTCTAATCGTTATGATTAGAATATGAACGTAGAAAGTTATTGTTTTGTTAAATAAAATATGGAAAATTTAACGATTTTCCAAAAACACTTAGCAAGCCTATTTACCTGTAACTTTAATTATTCCTGTTGATACTTTCGAAGCTGAGTCGTAATATGTACGAATAACGAGTTAATCAAAGTTATCTTTAACGAACGGAAACATAAAACATGGCAATATTTTTTAATGGTTACCTCGCTAACTATTACTAACATTCTATTGAAGCGATGAAATCTTAGTTGTTAGTGTATACAGTACCCCCGTGGGTTCGATCGCTGCAATTAGTTTGAGCTTTTGGTAAAGGAAAATATCGTGATAAAAGTGTTTCTTTATAAAAACTTTTTCTAATGCCCGGCTAGTTACCAGCCTCATGTTGAAAATCTGCCGCAAAATATCTAGAGTTGCGTCCTTCTACTAGGCTTAGCGCGTTAATCATCTTGGGCCGCATCGTCTCTTAACATCAGGTGCTCTTGTAGCATTATTCGACCACACACTCTATTGAGGGATTTTGAGACCAAGCGATAAACCTATAAAGTATAAATCAAAAGCAAAAATAATCTTATACTAAGAATAAATTTTATTATAAATGAATACATCACTTACAAATATTATATAATCGAATATATAACAGGCGTAAAAGAAATTCATAGTTTACAATTTGCAGACATATTTGTCGATTATCTGATAAATCTTAGAGGATGTTCAGAAGCATTGCAGGATGAAGACAAGGCCTCGCAGCAGGTCACTGGAAGACTTCGATTAATTTACTTGTGTATTTTACTTACTGTTGATTCGAGAAAACAAAGTATACAGCAATTTTTATTACTCTCGATACAAAGTACATATAGTAAAAAAACGGTTACAATATATAGAATTGTGCCCACCAATATGTAGGGAGGTAGAATATATTAAACTAGCATTTTTAAGTATCAGTAATGTAACCTGTATGTAAAGTGGTTCTAATACATAAAGGCGTAATTGTTCAGCTCCTTTTTAATCTTTTTGCATGGTGGTAGGACTGTTTTTAATTTCCGCCTCGCTAGCTATCAACCTTTTTTATTTATTAAAGCATATTTATTTATTAACGTCGTGTTTCAAATCCAATCTTTACAGACTTTCTTGTGCCAACGTGTAAACGCATTACCCGGGCTCACATCACATTAGGGCTTTTTGTAATGCCCGCCTGGCTAGCTAACACCCTCAAGTTGAAATCCACCGCCATATACATACTGATGTGTTCCGGCAGTGGTACTTGAAAGCCAGTCCCTCCACAGATTTAGTGTGTCTACCAACTTGGGCCGTATCACCAATTAAGGTCAGGTAAGATTATGGCCATAACATGAAAACCTTAACTATGAAAAATATCAAGGCGAGAGTAGCGACTCATCGGGTGCTAATTACCCAACACTACCCACTAAAATGCACCACGGCGATATCTCAAACTCCCGTGTCACCAGAGACCAGGGACAACGCCTGCACTTCTTCTAGCTACCACCCTCATGTCGACCATCTGCCACCAAACGCGAAGCGATGATAGCTCATTGGTAGTGTGTATGACTTCGCGTCAAGGGACGTGAGTTCGAACCCAAGCACCTACAATGAGCTTGAGCTTGCGGTGAAAGGAAAACATCGTCAGGAAACCATAGCATGGTGGCAGGGCTTTTTCTAATGCCCGCTTGGGTAGCTACCACCCTGAAGTTGTAAACCTGCCGCCAAATACCAATAGGTGTGTTCCGGCAGCTGCACTTGAGAGCCAGTTCCTCCACAGGTTTAGAGTGTCTACCAAGTTGGGCCATATCGTCACTTAAGATCATGTGAGATTATGGCGATAACGCTAAACCATAAATATAAAAAAAAAAAACACCCAAAAGGGAGCCAGTCCTTGCACTGGGCTTACCACGTCCACTATCTTGGACCACATTATCACTTAAGATCAGGTGAGTTAGTGACCATAACGCTAAACTTATGAAGCAATCAAAATCTTCTCTTTGATTCGTTCTCCATTCATTCTCTCGCTTCCTTAGTCGATTCGAGTGGTTGTAACCTGCACGAGCGTTCCATAGCAGAACGTTTCGCCAACTTGGTTTCGATTCATTCAATAACCACAAAATAGAATATGAACGCCTAAATAAGTTTTCACTTCAATTACAAATTGAATAATTTAAGATAAGTATACATGTGTATTGAGTCAACTTTAATGTTGAGAAATGAAAGAAAATGTATTTAAGAAACATACAGTAATTTATGGCCCCCGATCGAATTAAAAACTTGAATGAATATGTAATCATATCACCGAGTATTCAATTTTGACAAATTGGAATGATGGGGGAAAATAGGGTACTCAAAGTAGTAATTCTATGCAGATGAAGTCCTGGGCACAAGATAGTATATTTATTCACGGCTTAACTGATTATCATGAAATATGTCATACTCGTTGTCGAAGGTACAGAAAAGCATATCGAGCACTTTTATTCAGAAAAGAAGTACTTGAGTAATTTCTAGTTTCACGCGAACTAAGTCGAAGGCACAGCTAGTAGCTATATATAAAGATCTATATCCAATTCGCTTATCTTAAGATTAGAATTAAATTTCAAGACAAACACATATGAAGCACATATATATATTGAAGCAATGATAGCTCAGTGGTAGTGTGTAGGAACGCGGCGTCCCCGTACGTGCGTTCGAATCCAACCACCTAAAATGAGCTAGAGCTTTTGGTGAAGGAAAACATCGTGAGGAAACCATAGCGTGGTGGTAGGGCTTTTTCTGATGCTCGTCTGGCTAGCTACCATCCTCAAGATAAAAATCTGCTGCCAAATACCAATAGGTGTGGTCCGGCAGTTGCCCTTGAGAGCCAGTACCTCCACAGGGTTGGCGTGTCTACCACCTTTTATATATACATATATATAATTCATACGCAATTATGCTACGGGTTCCGTATATCTTTTAGACTTATTATTGTTGAGCTGTTATTACATAAACAAAACAAATATGTAAATTCGTCTATCTGCGATTCGTCGCATTGAGACGAATTGCGTTCTATACCATAAATTTATTCGCTCCTTTCTAATTTACACGATTAAATTTCGCAAAAAAATATGTTAAGTTATTAAAAAAGCATACATAAAACATCTAATTAATTAAACATTCAAACACCATATTAACTTGTTACGAGTTGAATTATTAACATAATTATAATATGTATATTTCGTAACTTTATGCGAAATTGCTACATTCCGACGTTATTAAATTGACGACATCCAAACATAATGAAACAAATACAAATTGCGACATCTGTCTAGATGGCATATCCATTTGATTGTCAAATTGTAAACATTCGCGATTTGGTATGTTACGACCGTATTAGAATCAAATTAAAATACTTTATTCAATTTAGGCCCTGAGCTAAACTTCAGAACTTTTGAACTAGTTCCGGAAACACCGCCGACGCAAGTTGCTTCCATATGGTAGTTATGCGAGTGCATACATCACAGAACAAAAAAGAGTCACTGTGATAGGTATACTTTATAAGCTTAGCATTATGGTCACAATCTCACCTGATGATGTATCCTTAGAAGGTGAGCTTAGTGGAAAGGTTGGGCTGGGACTGCCGGAAAATACCTATAGGTGTTTGGCGGCATATACTCATATTGAGGGCGGTAACTACGGAGGTGGGCATTGGAAAAAGCCTTACCACCCTGATTTGGTTTCATCACAATAATTTTACGTACATTGTGAAAGCTCAAGCACATTGCAGTGATTCGAAGTCACACTCAGTGACGTGGTATCTGTATTGACTGAGCAATATAATATATATATGTCGAAGTCAACTAGCTTAATTAGCCGTTCAAGTAATAGCCTAGCCTCATTACTAAACAGCTGATGATAATAGAATAAACAAGTAATGATAGGTAAGTAATAAAGAATTAACTTGTAGGCGGATTATATAGTGGTGAGGTGGTCGCTGTAGTAGGAGTGTTCACTGGGTTAGGTTAGGTTGGACTTGTTATAACAAACACCCTTTTATTATAAGTTGGGAGTTCGGGTAATATATTGTACTGTATATTGTAGGCCGTTAATTGAACGGCTAATTAAACTAGTTGGGAACGACATATATATCACCACAAATAGTTTATGAGAAATATTTATACCGAAATATATTCATCATCATTCATCATTTATATCTTCTACGTTCTGATACTAAACTCTCGCAATTTTTTATATTGCACGCTAACGCGACGGCACCGCCCCAGATGTTAGCCACAGTGCAATCCAAAAACTACTGAAAACCACCCAGGGATTATAAATTCATCAGTGGTCACCGCTGAAATGACCGCCTGCATAAATATCTCTTTACGTTACACTCGGTGAACCCAACATCGTACAATATACATAGTACTGAAATATTTTATCAATGAAATATGTAATACTAGTTTTTACCCGCGGCAGCGATCGCATTAATATCGGATGACGCAATAAAATGTTTCATACAAAATTTATTCTTCTCTTTACCCCAATTTCTATATGTTTTTCGCATGAAAACGTAAACATCCCTTTACCAAAATTCATCGTAATCGATCCAGCGGTCTAGGCGTGAGAGCGTAACAAACAAACAAACTCACTTTCGAATTTATAATAATAAGTAATGATTACTAATTTTACACTAAAACCGAAAATACAACTGTATGGTCGATCCTTCAATTAGTAAAAGCGTCAAAACTATTAGCGTTTGTTGAGTGCATCTTTAACGAGACATACTCATTTGAAGCAGCGATAGCTCAGTGGTAGTATGTACGACTTCGCGTCAAGGGACGTGAGTTCGAATCCACTTACAATGAGCTTGAGCTTTCGGTGAAGGAAAACATCGAGAGGAAACCATAGCATGGCTAGCAACTGCCCTCAAGTTGAAAATCTGCCGCCAAATACCAATAGGTGTGTTCCAGCAGTTGCACTTGAGAGCCAGTTCCTCAACAGGCTTATCGTGTCTATCATCTTGGGCCGTATCCTCACTTAAGATCAGGTGAGATTATGGCCATAACGCTAAACCTTAACTAAAAAAAAATTGTGTCTTGTGACTATAAGTTTCATAGGAGTATGGACATATTCCAAATAGTAAACAAATGCTATAATGTAATTTAAAATACCATAATAAAACTATAATTTTACCATGTCTATACATAATTATTTTTTTTAGTGTGTTTTTCAAAAAATTAAAAAATTGTTTGAAAGATCGCAAACTTCAAAACATATCTTGTTTTTGTAAGAACTAGAACCCTGAAAGTGCTTGACGAATTTCGAGGGAATTTGACAAGACGATAAAAATTATATTAAGGATCAACATGTAGGGTACTTTATCATAAAAAGCGGAAGGGTACCTCTCGACAACAACGTTTCGCTGATTATTAAATTTGGGACATATAAGTATTTTTTCATTGTAAATGTTTTTGAGCTATTTCACAATATGATGGACGGCGTTTTGGTCGATTTTTTTTTTCTTTCTAATAATTTTATATCTGTGCTCATTCATCATTCAGAATTATTTGTAGACAAACAATTGTCTAAAAAAAATTTCAGACACGCACTATATGTCTAAACCCGAAAGAAAGGAATGCGTAGTTGAGAATATTAGTTTTTGAAAGATAAACAACTATAGTCAGTTGCTGTTAAAATATCGATTTAATATTTTACAGATTTTCCCATAAAAACAGCTATCTAAATTAGTATTTTCTTAGTTCAAACATTAATAGGAAGATACATGTATAGGCGGAAAGTTAGGAAGAAACCAAATCAAAAGTTTAAAAAGCCGTCACTATAGTAATGACATTTCCTTGGCTTCTTTTAAAATGTTCCAGACTAAATATTTCTTTTTGCTCACATCCCACTTATTCTTATTTGCAACTAGCAACAATAAACTGTATACAGTACTGAGCTGTACACATGGATAACATTTTTAGTTCAAGGAATCACATGAGCAGTGTAATATCGCGCTCGAGGACTCTCGTGTATTTGTTTAAGAGAATGAGCAACGTAGTTCCCTGGAAATAGATTTATAAATTGTTTTATACCATGTAGTCGCAGTTATGAGCAACGGGACGTAGTTATTGCAACTTGAACAAATGCAGAGCGCTGTAATAAGCGCTTACTATACAGTATTTGTACAGCTTTGTATACACAACTTCTCAACTATATACAAAACCCAATGTCGATACTATTAGACAGCTCTCTATCTTCCATGCCACTGTTATAAAACATGTCTCCCTTCCGTTTGACCTTTATATTCTTAAAATACGTGGAAAGAAAGCAGTTTGCAAAATACTGCACCAAATGTTATTAATTGCATTAAATAGTACTGAGCTCAGGTATCTATAAGTATTCAAACTAACAGCTGCCTATATACAGACCCTATCTGTTTTTAGTATCTATAGTATTTTCTAATACCCGACTGGCTAGCTACCAATCTCAAGTTGCAAGTCTACCACCAAATATCTATATGAGTATATTCCGGCAGTTGTACTTGAGAACCAGCCTTCCCACTAGCGACGTCGTCACTTCACATCAGGTGAGAGTGTAGTCAACCGCTAAAATCTATAAACCATGAAAAAACTAAGACATTGGCGTTTAAACGTATCTATGTATAAGGAAACTAAAAACATCAATATTAAGCAATAGCTCAATGAATATTTATTACTTCGGTCCCTAACGTTAATAGTTATATATTACAAATAACATGTTTAACTTAATACTGGTACTCATTGTACGTCTCATTGTTATAAGAAAATCAATTCTTAGGGAGTAAACTCCAATAATTGACTTCTAGTACATTATAACATCTGATCACGCCAGAGTGCCGTGACGTTCGTACACTTGTGCTCGCAGAGTTGACACATAACCTATGATAGAATGAGTGTGCAAGTTCAAAGTTAAAGCGAACGCTGTGAACATGTAAACAATTAATATAGTAAACCGGCGCCGACTCAATACTTTTTGGGAACAATGTAGTGCAGTGTTACTAAAACTAAAGTACACGTAGATGAATAAGAATTTAGCTCAAATATCAATCAGCATCGCTCAGCCCATCGCAAGGTAGTTGTCCTCACATTTCAATATCCATTTATCTATCTACAAATCCTTGCTATATTAGAAAGAAAAAAAGAGAAAGAAAATACATTCATTTTACAAAAAAAAACATTAAAAGAAATACAGTTGGTCAAATTAATTGGCTGGAACAAATAGGTCCCGAGTCAACTTATGTGTTGAAAGACATTATGAGCTGGTGTTCACTCAGGGCCCAGAGTGTTACGCCTGTATAACGATGTGTGATATACGGTCTATATGTGGTAGAAGTTAACTTTTGTTTTGAAATAGATAATCAAATAGCTGTGTAAGGCAAGGTAATGAAATGTCGTGTCAAGGTAAATATATTTAACTTTATAGTTCCCTACTCGGAAAAGTGTGTTTGTTTCTTTGAACGCGCTAATCTTAGAAACAACCATTCGGATTTCAAGAATTATTTTTGTGTTTAATAGATAAATCATTAACAAAGGGTTTAGGCTATTAACATCATAAATAGAAGCAAATATGTGTTGAAAAAAAAATTGACTGTGCTTTAGACCACACGACTGAAGTAAAACTTCTTTGGCTATGAGAGAAAGAGAGAGAGAAAATGTGTGCTTGCACCTCTCTCTCTTGCCCTTACAGTAATATTCGAAAAGTAACCCTCTCTCTTTCTATCTTCACTAACTTATATCTCCCTCTCAACTCCTGGACGCCTTGCCAGATGATACTTTTCGTAACGCTCTCGTCACGTATTCACCAGCTTACTCTTACTTCCCAAGTGAAGCGTGCTTAAAGAAGTTTTACCTCAAAAGGTTACAAAACTGGCAACAGTCAATAAATAATTTTTAGTTCCATGCGATCAAAGACGCAGACACGGCTAGTAACAAATATTTAAGATAATTACTGAAAGTGACATTGCACACCTACCACGAATACGCACCAATATCATAATATCCTATATAAAAGGTCAAGTGGTCACTGTACATTCTGTTAGCACATGTCACTGTGAGTGATATTACCATAGTAACAGGTCGGAGCCAGATTTTATAACTACTACATACATCACGGCTGTCAATTCATGTCCTCACGCTGGAAATGTGTTTCCACAGTGTCCATTAGTCGTCAATAAACTGAAATATTTAATTTACAAGCTAAATGCATTTTCACTTATATATAATTGGCGCATGTTAAAACATGTTTTATGTTCGGATAAAACAAATTGAGTTATATGCGTAACTGTCATAAGTACAATTTTGAACATCGTATTTTTCTATCTACATATAGGAAGTTTATTCCATGCTGTAAGCGTTAGTGCGCTAAATAAATTTTGCTTTGTCTTTGGAGACGTAGAATTTTTAGAACATGTAAACAAATATTCCGTTCAGTAAAACCGTTGGAAAGATATTTTTTTATATATAGTAGACAATAGATCAATTATAAAGTTACTTGTCCTGAGAAATTTTCAAATTGAAGCTTTTTTAAATATATATATCGGGCGATTTTCTACGGGCAAAAAGCTTCACACACATACTTGCACCACGTGTTAGAAAAAATGAAAATAATATTGAAAACTACTTTCGTTGCAATTCATTTAAACACGAATAGAAAGAACGAACATTTATTTCAATGATACACAATAAATAAAAATAAATATACAAATAACAGTCTTACAAACTAATAAAATCATACAACATCTAAAAAGTACCAAAGCTCAGCATATGGAATGGCAATACTGCTATAGTGCTGGTTTTCAACGGGTCCTGGAGCATTACAACTCATGGTCTTTGATATAAAGAAGTAGATAAGCTTGCGTACTACTGCAAAATTGTTTTAGAATTAGAGCAATTAGTTAATGGTGGTTGAGATGAGTAGTTAATTAAGTAAATAGAAGTTAAGTTTTCCTAACGCACACTTCATACGAACAACATATCATAATATAGTAATCAAAACAGTTCAGTAGGTAGATTAAGGCAGTAAAAAAGAAAAAATATCTTCTATAATGTTGTTTAATTGTAAATTTAGCTACGTATTCCCTCATTTTGTTCCTGAATATGCATACTGATCGTTGCATTTGTAAAGGTGGTGGAATATTGTAACAGATTTTACCCACTGCACACTTAAAACTACCTCTCTTACTGCTATTGTTTTGTGCTTTGGAATAATAAAGCAAGGCAATCTGCTAAGGTTGGACCAACTAAATCTTTCATTAAATTTCAGGTTTACAAGTTCTAATAATTTCAAAAAGAAGCGAAGTAAGGTGAACATAACGTTTATTTGACATTCGCATTATTGTTGCTGGATTTAAAAATAAAGATATTTGGCTTCTGGGAGAAATATTAAAGTAGAATCTGGCGCAGGCGTTTTGTACGCGCTAGACTAAGTTACTTGTTCTTACCAAGAGCCGCTGTCCATAAACGACGTCCATAAAATATAATTTCGAAAGGACAAGCAAATCTACCGAAGCTATACGAAGTCAATAAAAGAACGTGTAATAATTATTGTACTATTTAAGTTCTATACATGTTTTAATTAAACACATTTATAATTGTTGCTCGGAGTTAAAATTCAAGTAGAAAAGAGACTAATGTTAATGATTATAAATTACATATAACTACATTTCAATTTTTGGAAATACAATCTTTTAATAAAAACAAAAACTACTATTGTTTCAAAGTACTTCTGTCAACAGTTCTCAATCTTATCCGGACAACAACCAACATAAAAAATAAACACTAAATCTGTACAAGGATTCTTAAATTGAACAGTTTTCTCAACACTCCCTTAGGGGAGAGACTGAAACGGCCACGCAACGATTTTCAGGTGAAGCGTTGATCAAAGTTTGTTTCAACATTAAAAAAGAACGCATTCATGTTCTCTATATAAGCTCTATAAAAACAATATATTATTATAACAATTATTGTTTATTTTATTTAATGAAAATGTGTGCGGACACCGCGTCAGTGGGTTTGATTTCGAATCCCAGCAATAAGCCCGAGCGCCCTACACCGGGCTAAGGGTGTCCACCATTATAAGCCACATTGTCATTTAATATCAACGACTGGCTTTTAAGCGCTACTGGCAAAACATATCTAGTGCTACTTGGCGGCAGATTTGCAACTTAAGGTTAATACTACAGGTAGATATTAGAAAAAGCCTTGCCACCATAATTTCATCATGATTATTTCTTTCGTTGGGCTCTCGAGCTCATTTCAGGCATTCGAGCTCACGTCCATTGTCAAAGTCTGCGTACAAGCTACCGCTATTCTATATTTGCTTCAAAACAAGGTTACGTTCGATTTAGCATTTATAACTGCGCTCACGACCACGGTTTTTCCCGTTCCATTTGATTGCGAGCGTTATAATCATTAATAGGACTGGATTGAAGTATGACGTCATTAGTCACGTGTATAGCTAATGGTATGTTTTGAATATAGCATAAGCGTATCATTGAAGACATTAGCGCCATAATATTTAAATCACGTCTTTCGAATATCGAATCTAACCTATAATGTTGACATTCTAATGAATATTCTATAAGATCACACGCGGACAATGATTGTCAATTTCTCAAACTTTAATTACTATGATCTCGGCGAGTCTAAAATAATTATGTTTTTGTATAGTTAAGGTGTAGCGTTATGGCCACAATCTCACGTGATGTTAAGAGACGATGTGGACCAAGACGGTTGACACGTGAATCTGAAGGAATTTGCTCTCAAGTGCAACTGTGCGGAGCACACCTACACGTATTTGGCGGCAGATTTTGAACTTGAGAGTAGTAGCTAGGCACTTGCAAACATCACTACTATAATTGGTTTGAAATCAATTCCATGCCTACTCATATTTTGTAAAAAAAAAACTATATTATATAGCAACTTGAAAAAAAAAAACTGTTTTTAAAATATTTTTAAGTGGTCACCCGCTTTTTGTTAAAGAGGTGGTCACGATGAGTCTCGAAAAATTCACGTATCGAGACGGAGTTTCGTTATTATCTTTACAATAACATTAACCATTTACCAACATCAATAGCCCAGTACCAGTAATTTAATAATAAAATGTTTTTAAGCCGCATTGTTTATTTTATCACATATACAAGTTATAGGTACTGCCAATTATTTTTTTCTTTTTAAGGAAAAGGCAAAAATAAGAAAAGGTCAAAGGTTCCGAAACCATACAGCCTAGTCGAATGTCATTTAATATAATAAAAATTCTGTAGGTAAAACTATCTACGGAGCTTTTGTGGCAACCAAATCATATTACTTAAAAAATATAGAATTAATAATAAAAAAGTTGATAAAACAATTAATAAAATAGTAAAATAAATCAATGGTACGCCTTGTTTTTTTTATCTTACAAATTTTTTCATACTTTTTTAAATCTTCAAATGTAACTGAGCCATAACCATGTCCGATATTCGTAATTTTTCTTTGAACGAAATAGAAAGTGATTCATTTTTTCGACGTTGCACTCGTGTGAAATGATCAAGTGCCTCTCAGTTTCGTTATTTTTGTTAAGCTACATAACGTTTGATTTTTACCAAAGAAGTTGAATTAGAGTAGACGTTGAAGCGATGATAACTCAATTGGTAGTATGTATGGACGCCACGAAAATGTACGAAATTCTAATACACCTGCAATTAACCTGAGCTTTCGATGACGGAAAACATCCTGAGGAAGCCATAGCATGGTGATAGGGCTATTTTAACGCCCATCTGGCTAGCTACGACACTGTTGAAAATCTGCCGCCAAATACCTACAGGTTTGTTTTAGCAGTTGCATTTGAGAGCCAGTCTCTCCACTAGACTTAGTGTGTTCGCCACCTTAGACCAAATCGTAATTTAACATCAGGTGAGATTGTGGCCATAACGTTAAACCTATAATATATATATATATATATATATATATATATATATATATATATATATATATATATATATATATATATATATATATATATATTAAATTCGTTACTTTGCACTTCGTTCTGGAATTGATTGGCCTGTGCTCAATCTCACGAAAAAAAAACACGAAAATCCTCATTTTTTTAAAACAATTATTAAGTAAATAAATTCTTCACTAGTTGATGGTTGACCCGACGTTGTCGGATTTGTTGAACCAGTGGTGAGTTAATACTGTGAGTATGTGGCACAATCGATAACACGAGTTTTGCCGAGTCACCGTGCATTTACAAATCATAGTTGACTCTTCCGATTCGACCGAGAGCCCTTTTCTTTATGTAGCATATACATGCATTTGGCATATGATACAATGAAATATTATGCCCACATGCTGGGAGTCGATAGCGCAGAAACGCACTAAGTAGAGAGCCTAAGTACAGGCTAAATCCACTACTTAAGAAAATAGAAGAAGACGCGAACTTTATATAAAACAAGGCGAATTGCCTGCAAACATAATTTGGAACTTTGAAAATGGAGTCCTATCATACGCACACTGTAAGGGCCCGTCCACTGCTCAAAAAGGTTAAATTAGCCACATAAGAGCGAAACATCTGGTCTCCTAATCCAGTTCTTTTTATTTCGTAGAATACTTTACTGAAGCTAAAATCAACAATTGAGAGACAACATGTGAGAATTGTTAGGGATTACCTAGATTCGTGAAAGGCCAAACCGAGACCAGATTACTTTGGCATTCTAACACTAGTTGAATTGCAACTGAATGCCTTTGAGCTCACGCCACAAGCGTGGTATAATTATCAAAATCGTTCAGGATAAAGGCATTAGCCAATTCGAAAATAAAATACTTTTCATTTCATTCCTTATGTTTTTGATATTTTTTTATTATTTTTCACGGTTGTCCGGAACGCATACAAAAGGTTGAGCTTCCCCGCCATATGGCACGCATTATTAGGACAGTCGTGCGGTAGCGATACCAAATGTTTTGCCGTCAAATATTGAAGAAGTCAACTAGCAAATTAAGTGTGAAAACAGTTGGTATACCATTATTTTTATAGCATTAAAACGTACGTTTGCTTAGTAAACATACTTTTAATGCTTTTACACCAGGCCTTGACATCGTTAGGTCATTGGGTGTTTTGTCTGTTCATGTAAAGATTAATTCGCAGATATGATATTATTTGCATATATTTTTTTGGAACGAAGTCTTTCTACGGATGGAAGCTAGACAAATCAAAATGTAAAATTATTCCATTATGACCGTTTCTTTAGTCTGTTCTATATTGCACTATGTTTCAATAGTGTAGACAATAGAACATCCCGCTATTAGCTGTGCCCAGTCATAGGTGCCAAGTTTATTGGTTCAAGACAGCCAATATGTTCTCAACGACTGCGCAGATATAGTTCGTAGACGTTATACGCGTTAGCTGTTGCATTATATTTAAAACATTGAATTAGATGAATTGAATGATGTACCATTTTTTTTTATTTCACAACTCGAGAAAATATATTAATTACGAAATGTCCTACCATTTCTTCAATTAATTAGTTATCTCTGCATTTCATTTAATTGCTCTCAGACGCTAATAGTTCATTTATTTGTATTTATTAATCAATAATATAATACGTTTATATACTACGTAAGGAAACTCGTTCCAACGGAGTTTTTCACGATACTAACGCATTTTTATACAAAATCGACTACATTATTCAGTATTTAATACATTTCAGTCACGATTCACAAATGTCATTACAATACATAATATATTTTTTATCGTACTAATTTCATATTTCAACAATTTTATTATAATTATCAAATGAACGATGTAAAATGATTCCCTTACTTATAATAAAATTCTGAAGTTTACGTTATGTATTTTTTTCCGGTCAAGGATAGTGTCGTAAATTTACCATGTAACTATTCAAAATAAAGATGAATTTACATAAAAAAGTGAGAAGAAATGAATTTTGATTTATTCATTTTTTTATATATAAATTGTTTTTTTTTAATATGAATTATTTATTTAAATTGTAGAATTAATTAGGATTTTCTCAGTGTGATTCAAATTTCGCTGTCGTACATAAGTTATGACTAGGAATCATCTAATGTATGATTACTCTAACATAAACTTAATTCTATCGATAACTTTATAGTCGAACCAAAGAAGTGTGCCGTCTAAACATTCAAGATACTTAATCTTTCATACGAATGGACTATTGACTTTCAATTATTTGCTAAAACCTCGTCGAATGTTTTTTTTTATGTCGTATTAGAATTTGGATTTTACTCTACTCATCTGTGATCAAGGATTATGAAGATTTCGTTAATAGAAATTAGAGTCACTTCTATTTTTAATTACGTCATTTTCGATTGTATTTACATAATTTAAAACTTCAGTCTTACAATATTATCTCGAAAATAGGATTTATATGTAGCGAACTTAGTTATCTATCTAGGAATTGAGATAATGCGGTCAGCTTTTGATGAGTTTTATTTTATTGGAATTAGATAGCATGCGGTGCTTATAGATTTTAAATTATATTTCGACCTTAATAACTCCACTTAGGTTACGGTATAGAAATTACCCAGAAATAAAACTAGTTCTAAACAAGATTTAATTTTAATGTAGCTGGTACACACGACTTTCTTCGCGTGGAATTAAAAATTATTAAATTACAATTTTTGCCCGTTTTTGTGACTTTTTCTAATACAACTTTGTTCCCCTTAATAGCAGTGTGATGTTAAATAGCCTAAAGCCATTCTCAGTTATTGCTCTATTAAATAATAAAAATTATTGAAATCCTACTAATAGTAGTTTCTACGATTTGCGCGTTTAAACAAAATACAACCAACTCTCTGTTGTACTTCATAATATTAATATAGATAACTAACATTGGTAAGTAACTATAGTTACAGGTTTTTAAACTAACTGTAACTATAGTGAAAAGCGTGTTTTCAATAGGAATTTCGTCAACATGTGGGTGGTGTTATCTTTCAATTAATACTAGTGGTCGCCCAGTGGCCGAAATTCGACCATAATTAATTAAAATTATTAGTTTGAACATTATTATAGTTCTGTTGTCAAAGACTCGTATTAATATATAGGGTTATGTTTGACCTTCAATAAAGAAAAACAATACTAATCTATAATCTATTCTCAATTTGACCACAGACTATAACAATATACAAAAGAGTATATATGCGTGTGTGTAAAATTAACGGTAGTGTGTGTGTAATATTTTTTTACTGATTTAATGTATTTGTTATGCATAATTAAAAAAAAAATAGCATTCTGCACTCCTTCTCTATATAAACTATAAGTGTGTGAAATTTCGTACTCCTCCTTCCGCGTTGTACAAATGGATACAACTTTTTGCTTCACGTATTAATGTATAGATAATAATGTATGTATAGATGGTAACGTATAGATAATAAATATAGACAACTATTATATTATCCACATTATATTTGCAAATATAATCTTAAATAAAATTCAATCAAATACTTAGGCACTATTTAGTATTTACGATAATGTGCAAAATATTCGCAAGATAGTTTATTAGTCGGCTAGTTTATTAAATATTACTCATTTATTATTCCAGATTGACTCATACTATATTATTGGGTAACAGAAGATGAGGTCAAACGTATACCTGATTGCACAGCAAATGTTGGTTCGCACTTCACTCGATGATGATCTCTCAATATGGTCGGGAAAATCGATTTGAATAGTCACTTACACAATATGTTATTAAGAATAATTATATGTTTAGAAAGTTTTGTATTAATACGCATCTTTAAAATAAACAGCGAGTTTAAATGCGTATATAAACATATCATTTACTAGGATATATGTATAATGGGATACTCTGTTAATTTTTAAAAAATAAAGGGCTTGTAATTTACAATACTTTGGATTACATAATTTATTTATATGACCTCATTTCAATAAAGTGAAAAAATATATATATATACGAAAATTGCTGTATAGAAGTTTTCAATAGAAAAATATTAGGTTGGGGAAAAGTTTCTTCGTATTTTATATGAAAACTCAAGTCATTTATTTTCTAAAGTTCACTTTCATTTGATTACAGTACGTATGTGGTATTTTGTTGATGTCTTTCTGGCATCTTGTAAGTAGTGCCATGATACCGTTGCAGTAGAAATTTTAAGACTTCTGATAAAAAAAAAAAACACGACGAGTAGTTTTGCCAGTCCTCTCTTGATGTTAAGCTGACACTGATGACGGTCTGACACTGACTAGTTCGATTCACTCATGTTTACAGAACGGAAATGGAATGAATATAGCTTTTTAATGTCATCAAAACCAGCCAGATAAAAACAGTACAGCCAAAGAGATTTTATTACAAGTTTATATATACTATTTGCGAAAAAACTTATTGCCCAACCTATTATAAAAAAGTTCCTATTAGAATTTCAATTTTAATTTAACAAGAAGCAATAAAGAAAATATATAAAAAAATTATAGTGTGTCGTTCACACAAAATGTGTGGTATACAAGAGAGTCGAGAGAGGTGGTCTAGAAGTGGTAAGAGAGCGTCATGCAGTTTGCCGCGACGTTAAGCGACTCGATTTCACACCCACGACGTGCCAATAGATGTTTCAGATCAAAATGGATGTTTGTTCATATGAAATAGCTAAATTAGAAAGTAAGGAAAAAACATTTATTTCTCTGATGATGATGAATACACAGTGTAAATACACAAATGTATAGTTTTGGCAAATACAATGTGTCTTTTACTAATCTTATAAAACCATAGAGTAACAAAGCTGTGAGTGGACTTTAAATAGTGTGAAATCGGTTTTAAGTATAGAAACAGTACGATTCGGTTTCACGGGTATACGAAGGGCCGAGGGGATAGTGAGCGGTTCGCTCATTATTTGTATAGTGACGTGCATGCGGACTGCTGCTACTGGCATCGTATCGACATTTTGAATATTTAGAAAAAAGGTCGATTAACATGATTCATTTTACTTATTATAATTGTAATAATTATATCAACTTATTATCTTAATTACCATTAAACATAATCATATTATATGAAATTAAAGATTTCAGTTAATAAACTTAAAGAAATAGTTTATTTTTAATCTGCTTTTTGAATTTATATTATCTTTAAGAGTTTAACAATGTAGTAGATTCTGATGTATTTCAATAACGGCTTCAATTAGGTAAAATATGTTAACCAAATTGATCATACATAAACATAATAATACGCATTGGCGAAATAACAAATGAATTCTTCTATATAAACTATTTACTCAATTTTCATCGAGGCCATCTTTACTAATTAAATTTATTCATTTTTCTTTTATCTTCGTGTTCTTGGAAAAGCTAAAACGTTACGATAATTGTCATCTTTAAAAATATAGAAGTAAATATACATTTCATAGCTTAAATGACAAATAAAATAGAGCTGCAGCGCTGGTTTTCAGCGGGACCAATTACAACATTGTTTCAACCGATCACCTTCATGAGACGTATATTTTATATGAAGAGGGTTTTATGCTATCCCTTAACTGGTCAAATTAATGATAACATGAAGGTTAGGACGTCTACCGGGACAGGGATTTAATTAGAAATCTATTCATTTCCTCTTGAAATTTACTACCTTTGTTTTATAGATTAGAGTGAGACGGTAAATAATTCCGCGAAGTCATCGTCCTGGTTGTACGAAATTATCAAGGTATCGATTGGTAAACCAATGCATTAACACTCATATGTGAACTTCGACAATATTTCTAGTTAGTTAATTTACAATCATTTCCTCAGACGTAAAAGAAAAATTATTATGGTCGCATTTCGGTCACTGAACGCGAAATTGATTTTTTAAGAAATTTCTACTTTAAATAAAAATAAAATTCTCTAACTGCTAGGGTGTAACAGTAGTAAGCAGTAAACGTGATAGCTCAGTGGTAATGTGTAGGATCACCGCGTCATTAGACGTGAGTCCGAATCCAACCACCAACCATGAGCTGTCGGTGAAGGAAAACACCGTAAAGAATCCATAGCATAGTAGGGCTTTTTCTAATGCCTACCTGGCTAGTTACTACTCTCAAGTTGAAAATCTACCGCTAAATATCGTGTTCCGGCAGTTGCACTTGAGAGCCAGTCCCTCCAACAAAAGTTCAGTAACGCACCTGCTATTCCCCGGTGTTCTGGCTGTCCATGGGCGGCGGTGATCACTTACTATCGGGTGACACGCTTTCTCGTTTGCCCCCTATTCCATAAAAACAGTAGTTATAACTTTAGTATTTGTAGCAGTTACTAACTATGCCACAGCTGTCAACGTCTTGAGTATCGAGCTGATTACTTGTTGAAAATAATTTATTAAAATACTTTGGAAGATCCAAATGTGCACGTCTCATAACGTAATTATAATTGAACGAGATAGATTTAGGCATTCATGTTAAAAAAGAAATATTCCGATGTCAGTCTGAGGCTACTAAAAAGGAAATGGTCCTAATACATTAAGATTCTTTTTGGGCGTAACCGTTACACATCCATACATACAGATATCCGGACGTTCATATTTTTTTATTAAGATTTATTTTAGTATATAATAAAATAAATGAATTTAACAATAATCTAGTGTGATAGTAAGAGTATTTCTCTGGATAATAAAACATATGCATTGCCGTAAAAACACGAAAACATTTAAAATAATGATCACTGAAATCTCGAAAATTCCTCGACTTCGGAATGTTGAGAGTAATGCACAACCTTTTTTTTTCGAACTGACAAACGCTGTTAGCCCCAGGGGTTTTGACAACTTCACCGAACTTTTTGGGGCAAGTGCTGAAGGCACTCAGCCCCGAGGCAGCGGGCACAAGGGTGCCAAAACGGCCGAAACTCGGCTTGGGCTGATGCCGGTAAATGAAATAGATTCACGATCCTGACTAACCAACAGGTATTGTCTTACAAATTTAGTGATCCTAACAACGACCTTATTAGGTAAGCAGCTCAGGGCCGCGAGGGTAGTCCCTTACAGAACCGTGTACTTAACGTGTGAGAGTGCACGAATGGTATGCGGTGTCATGGTGTACTCTCAGTGATGTAGAGTGTCATTGTATCGCGCGAGCAGAGTCACTCGCTAATGCACAACCTCAAACGCTTCCCAATATGAGGCACGTAATTAAAGCGATGATGGCACAGTTGGTTTGGGTACGCATTAAGCGTCAATGGACGTGAATTTGGATTCCTGCAAAAAACTGGAGCTTTCGGTGAAGGAAGACATCGTGATGAAAGCATAGCATGGTGGTAGGGCTTTTTACAATGCCCGTGTGACTTTTACCACCAGCAAGTTGAAAATCTGCCACCAAATATGTACAGGTGTCTAAGAATTAAAAAATATATATATATGCAACAACATACGATATTTCTGTACGCTGTAGACGAAGTGCTAATTAATGTATTTACTTAAAACTGGGAAAGAGTGTGACAATGAATATACATATTTGTATTTCCTATGGTAAGAGTGAAAGTATATAGTATATGCAATTTGTAGGAACTTTACATTTTAGTGTATACTATACACTACGTTACTTCTTTGTGTGAGTTACATTCTATTATTAATTTACCCCATTCTTTTATTCTTTTTTTTTATAAGATCTTATATTAAGGTAAATGTCATTCACATCCACGAAGCGTCCCACGACGGCCAGTTTTTTTTAAATTAAACGTAACGTGTTATTGTTAATTTTCGTGTTAGTATTATTGATTTTTGTGTATGCAAAATTTCATGACACTGCATAGGCATGAACGGCATGAAAGCTTAACAAACAAACTCACACTCACTATTTTAAAATTAACTAGGTATTTATATTTCTTATTGATATTTGTTTTGTGTAATATTAAATATTAGTGTGACGTATTAACGTCTATTCTTTCTTTTCAAATAGCCCTTTGTTGTCTTAGTACAAGCAAAACCAATATCGACACGAACGAGTACTTTTTGAACAATATTATTTCTATCGTATGACCATTGACAACAATTTAGCGTGTGCATGCTAATTTACATCCAAACATTGTGATATGTGTATAGTATGTTTGTTGTTCAAACAGCAGCTGACATATTAATGAGAGCTTCTGACAGGAACACAATCGGTCCGGATTGTTTTCAATTTGCAACCGTAAACCGGGACTCTTAATTACGTATTGCGCATCAGCGAAACAATAGCAATAATCGGGGTATACCGGCTTCCAAATAGCGATTTCAAATTATATTTTGTACGTTACCGGCTGTAGTTAATTTACTATTGCAGGATACGTAATGAGGGATCCGGTCCGTTTATGAATGATCGCTTTGATCATATTATGCGTAAAATGATTCGAGAGTAATGATGGGAAATTGATATAATAATTTTACTGGAACAAAAATATCGATTTTGATAATACTTTTGGAATATATTGTAAGTTAATATTTTTTAAAAATCTCAGTTGGTATTAAGTGACAATGTGGCGCGAGATGGTGGGCACGTTATGTCTAGTGGAGGATGTGCCTCTCAAGTGCATCCGCCGATACAGGTATTTCTACTTAGTAGTGGTAGCCTACCCTCTTTGCCAGTTGGGCATTAGAAAAAGGCCTACCATCATGCTATGTTTCCTCACGATATTTTCCTTCACCAAAAGTTCAGGCTCACTGCAGGTGGATTCGATTTTCACTATTTAGCAGAGGTAGGGAAATTTAGTTCGCCTGTAGTTTAGTTAGTTAATGTCAACTAGGTTAATTCACGGTTCACTTAGTGTTCCGAAAGCTCAAGCTCACAACCGTAGTTTACCCGTTCCACTAGCCTTCGAGCGTTACGATCATTAACTCAAGTGGCATAAAGTATGGAGGAGTTTAACGATAATGTAAAAATTAGAAATAGTGACTTTGAAAGAATTAAGCTAAAGATAAAACAGTTTATATTACATTTTTTTAGTTTTTAATGCCAAACTTAAATAATTAATAGGTAAAATAAAAAAAAAAAATTGTAAATTAAAAAAAAAAGATTTGTTCGTCACCTTGCATTTCAATCGTATCGTAGCAGCCGCAAGTACCTTTACCCTGATAATTTAAACTATTATTACATTGACTCTTTGGAACTCCGTGGGTAAGTTCTAGATCTGCCGGACAGCCGTCAGTTGCTTGAGCAATTTTCTTTAAGAGTCCCTCATAGATATCCCAGATATCCTAGCTCTTTGCTACACGTACCTTTTACGAAAACCAACATTTAACATCATGCGGCCATTGGAAGAATATGTAAATGTTATAATACTATCAGTGCAAATATTGACGTTTTTGAAGACTCCCTTTATAGTTTTAGGGCTAATGTTTATTTATTAATAAACATATATATTAATCAGTGCAAATATTGACGTTTTTGAAGACTCCCTTTATAGTTTTAGGGCTAATGTTTATTTATTAATAAACATATATATTAATTGCTATATTTTTAAATGACATTTGTTTTATTTATTGTTTAGTTTGACAAATTATTTGTTTTTAATTTGTATTTTTTCTTTTCTACCAATTTGTGTGTCGTAGTTGCCACTGGAGGTCCAGTGTATTTTTTCAGAATTGCCTTAATTATAATGTGTATCTGAAAGGCAGTGACTACTGGCGGTACTTAATAAATAAATATAAAACAATTTCATAAAACTTATCTGACATTCATTATGTTTTTTGGTGGGTAATGAGTTTGTTTATTTTTTTATGTCGCCCAGCGTAATGACTACACTGCATAAGTTGTTAAGTACAGTACACTACACATCAATGGGGACTGACAATCAACAAAAAATCATTGCCAGTAACGCCGTGATGTTGGCCTACTTAGAAACCTCTTCACGTCTCTTTTGAAAGATCCAATGGTGCAATTTTACGTACACGTCGCGAGAGGCACAGAGAAGGGCATTTTATATAGGAAAAAGTACTGTATTTATGTCGAGAGAATAGAAAAGTATATTTTAGTTCCACGCGAATGAAGTTACCGACGCAGCTACTGACAATGAAGTTCTATATATATATAGGTATATGTACGTAAAAAAAGTAAAGATCGAGTTTCTTGCTGGTTCCTCATAATAACTGGGTTGTTTTCCAAACCAGTGGCAGTATTCTATATCATTAATTGGAACAAATACGACTCGGACTATTCTGTTTATTAATTAAAGCGGATGATTATATGAGCTACCCTCACCAAGATATTTTTTTCTACATACTGACTATACATCTAAAACCAAATCTAATAATCAGAGCGTTTTAAAAGCATGGCGTCTTTACTTCTAGCTGTATAATAAATATTCATTGCTACCATCTCACCTGATGTTAAGTGACAATATGGCCCATGGTGGTTGACACACTAAGCCTAGTGGAGGGCCTGGCTCTCAAGTGCAACTGCCGGAACAAACCTATAGATATTGGGCGGTAGATTTTCAGTTTGATGAAGTAAGCTAACCAAATGGGCATTAGAAAAAGCCTTACCAGCATGTTGTGGTTTACTCACGATATTCTCCTTCATGGAAAGCTCAGGCTCATTGCAGGTGCATTCGAACTCACGTCTCATTGTACGCGATATTATGCGGCCTCTATACACACTATCAATCGAGACATCATGGTTTTAAATCTATTGGCATATTTAACTTTTTAACACTTTTATTGAGTTCCATACTTTGTTGGTTACTTTTTACGTAAGGGAATGTAGGAAGAGATCGCCCGGCCAGGGTCTAAGGAGCCAATCCGAGACTGGTTTAATAATACTTGATAACAAAAAAAGTAAACGTAGATTTAACAACATCTATGACATTTCAGCTAACACTTGGTCCGTATAACAACAGATCGTCGACTTTCACTCATTTAACCTTTGACGCTACCGCTTCTTCTAAAAGTCACTTACAGCGTAAGCACATAAAACTACTTAGCCATTCAACTTTATACTAGGAAATGTAATAAAAGCATATGAAGTTAAGTGTAAAATTGAATTTGAAACACTTTATAACAAAAAGCGAGGTTACATAGTTTCCCATTGAATAACTTTACTATTTATATTAAAAATAGTATACATTTTATATAAATGTGTATATATAAATCCTATATTTAAGTAATTTTTACTTATCTATATTAATTTTATTATAATGCGGAAAAGTTTGTTTTTAATCTGCAAATTTTTGTAATTACCACCCGTCGGATTACGTAAATTATTTTTGTATTTCATAGAGAAATCATTTTGTAAGGCTTTAGGCTACGTAACATTACTCCACTACGAATAGGAGCAAAGCTGTATTGAAATAATTCACAAAAACGGGTAAAAATTATTAAATCATTTTTAGTTTCACGCGAACTAAGCCGCGGGCACATCTAGTGTGTATATATAAATCTTGTATTTAATTTAATTTCACTTATATCAGTTCTATAATATGTACAAATTTTATGTCATAGTATAAAATTATTATGCGAATACTCATAGTAAGAAAGTTGTTTGGTGCTTTGGAAAAAAAAATTACAAACAAAACATCTGTTTTTTTTTTTGTGTTGCGCAACTTAGTGACTACACTGCACCTGGTGTCAAGTACAGTACAATCCAAATTAGCGGTAAACTGACATTGAACCAAAATTCATGATCAGTTACCGCTGTCATGCTGGCCTGCTAAGCGCGTTAAGGCCTGTTAAGAAGAACTGAAACAAAATATAAAAATACATAATTTTCGCTTAAAGTAGCTGGTCTGATATACCACAAGCTGCTGCAGTAGTCAATAACTGAACCATATCGCCGGCTATTATGTTCAAGGTAAGAGCCACTTATCGGCGTAAAACCATCCTAAGTTGGATAAAGCACACATACACAATTCCATTGAAATCCATCGAGCGGTTTCCGATATTAGCGTGGGCGAACAAATGACGTCTGGAATTAACACCCCTCTCTGAGCGTCTATATTACAAATGATTTGTAAATTATTTAAAAAAGGGACCTTAAGAAAAATATAAATGTATTGTAATTATAAAAAAAAAATCTAGCCCTAAAAAGGTATAAACAGGTAGATTAGTTTCCGAATCGGTGTTAGTTTTGACTTCACAAACGCCTTCTCCGGGCCTAAATTGAATAAAGTATTTTGATTTGACAAGGATTTCACGTAACTCGGAATAAATTATAGTTCATAAACACCACGTATAACTAACTATATGCACATAATATTATGTGCCAATAACAAAGATGTGACCTTAAAACGTATAATTTATGTAAACTAAAAAATAATTAAGAGAGTGCGAAGAATTGCATAAATCTCTAACGAATCTGTGTTCCGAGGAATTGCACGATTTAATACCTGCTACCGGATTCCACCACCGTACAACGCGTCATACACTTAAATTCCATCTTCACTTTCCGGATGGTTCGGACGACGGTGCGTGTCGCGCGAAATTTCTTACCTCTTACGAGTACCTTGTGGAACCAACTTGCGAATGCGTTGTTTCTTCAAGAAGATAGCTTACCTTAAAAGCTGGCAACACACCTGCGATGCCTCTGGTGTTGTAGATGTTCATGGGCGGTGGTGATCAGTTACCATCAGGTGACACGTAATTTTTTTATGAAATAGGTGGCAAACGAGCGAGCGATTCACCTGATGGTAAGTTATTACCGCCGCCTATGGACACCCACATGACCAGAGAAATCGCAAGTTTCACTGCCGGAACACACCTAGTATAAGCCAGTCGGGCATTAGAAAAAGCCCTACCACCATGCTGTGGTTTCCTCGCGATGTTTTCCTTCACCGAAAGCTCAAGCTCATTGTAGGCGGTTGGATTTGAACTCACGTCCCATGACGCGGCCTTCCTGCACGTTACCACTGAGCTATTCCATAGTTAGCCCCCTGTTCCATAAAAAAAAGAATGAAGAATCTAGATACGAATCTTTAAACTAGTTCTTCTTTGTCCTCATTTGCTTTCGTGTTCACGAACACTTAAGGACTATGGGACGCATGATATTAGGGATTTTTCTAATGTTCGCCTCACTAGCTACCATCCTCAAGTTGAAATTCGGCCGGTAAATACCTACAGATGTATTCCGTCAGTTGCACTTGAGAACCAGTGCCTCCACTACGCTTAGCGTGTCCACCATCACGGGCCACATCGTCACTTAATATCAGATAACAGCGAAGTTTATGGCTATAAACCTATAAAAGATACAAAAAAATAGAATTCTAACCAGGCATCCTACCTTAAGTTAAGATTAAATCTATGTAAGCACATAATATGTATAAACCGACAGGCAAGAGCGTTCCATCAAAGATCTGTATTTTTGACCATCAGATGAGAGTAACTATGTTTACTTAACGCTTAAATGCTCAAGGTTTCAAATTTGATATCGGACTTTTGAATCACTTTGCGCACTTGCAATTGGTTTGTTATTAATATTTGGCTGTATATATGTCACCATTGCCTAATATTATTTTGAACAAAAGTGTCAAAATAGATGTCAGCTGTCAAAATTGTTATTATAAATATACATTTTTTTGTTTTTAATTTAATTTGGCATATATCCGACTAAATCCATATTCTTATCGACAATCACTGTCAGATGATGTTAAGTGATATTGAAATCCAAGTGTAATTGCCAGGCCATACCGATTCGTGCTTAGCGACATACTTTAGAAGTCGAGTACTGGACAGAATGACGACTTATGAATATCATATTTCTCGGTGACCACCATTGGTTAGTTCCATCTGTATGTATTTAACATCACATTAAGTGCGGTGACATAAGCATAAAATACATTAGATAACATAGTTATCCATTTAAGATAATAATTAACGTAATTAGAAAACATACAACAAGTGACGTTATGATCTCATGATAATAATTTACTTAATCGTAAGTCACTACTAAAAATATATTTTTTAATAAATTACCATCAGATGAAATATAATGAATTTCCCAAGCTTGCGTAAAAACAAGTGTACCTCTGATCCATGTGATGATTATTTTATACCGTGTACTAAGATTATGGTAGACCATAACTGATGCACACCGTGTCGTTAAGGCTTTGGAAATATTCACAAGCGGAAGCGGTTTACATTATTATTTCTGTAATAGTATTGCTGTATTCAGCAAGCTGATTCAAAAATTAAACCCTGTATTGCTGATTCAGTTTGTGACCATTTTGGAAATTCCTGTTTGCTTTATTACATGCAGTTTTCTCTCGCCGGTCGAAGATCCAGAAAAAGACCTAAAACGGAATTGAAAAGTGTAATGCATAGGGCTTTTTCTAATGCCCGCCTGGGTAGCTACCATCCTCAAGTTGAAAATCTGCCGCCAAACACCGTTAGATATGTTCCAGCAGTTGCGCTTGAGAGCCAGACCCTCCTATAAAGACCGGCAACGCATCGCGGTTCCTCAGGTGTTGCGGGTGTCCAGGGCGGCGGTGATCACTTACTATCAAGTGACACGCTTGCTCGATTACTCGTAAAAAAAACTGTGCAAAGCTAAAACAATTGACTGCTGGTGATGAGTTAAAGGGCCAGACCGACAGATAAAAATTATTGACGCAAAGTATAATTAGTTATGAAACAATAGTTATGGAAAAAATATAGTTTTGCCTTTATTACAAATATTTATATTGTTTATAAAATGGACGCAATAAGTAGTATTCCTTCAGGTACCTTTGTTTTATGTCTTGCAGTGATATAGCAATTTGCCATAGCATACGCTGAGATCGGGTCCTTGTTTTAGGCTTTAGTTTGCAAGACTGCAGTTGTGTATTTACACTGTGTGCATTGTGTATCATCGAAATAAAAGTTCTTTCTTTCTTACATTTTTATAGCGAAAACGTGAGAGAATATAATTCGCCGCCCGCCGCGCGCGAGACCAAATCCGAAATAACATCCGGCCACGTTCCAACTAAGCGGGTCAAAGGTAATATTTCGTAACATAGCAAACCTTATATAACGTAACATGAAGTGAAATACGTCATTACCCGCCCGATAGCAAGCTGTAATTATTATGTGAGATCAGTTATGCAATCGTGATTTGTTAAAAATTGTGCCGTAGGCCGTAAAATTTCGAGATTGCATTGTGTTACGTACGCTTATTTAGAACAGAGGCTCTTTGCCTACGTAGTTAATTAGAGTTGTAACACGTATCGTGCTTAATTTAAAACTGGTAGATTTCTTCTATAATAAGGTGTATGGAATTATCATCTTTACCATCCCAAAGGTCAACCTCGCCTGCTTGTGGTGCACCTTACTGATCAATTAATGAACTGGCGGCCGAAATTCTAGAGATATAACTAGACATCCCCTACGTATAGGTGGAAATACCTGTGCACGGATCTACCATATAATATCCAAGAATTTTTCCTACCTCAAGCGGGCAGGTTTTTGTACGTCAGATGGCAATCGGTATTGGAATAATAAACCCAAATATTCTCCAAATGTGTAAGAAAAATTAAGCTCACTCCACCACCATATGTGTTTATAGCATGGAAGTTTAGATATATTTCTACTAGAATGTACAGATATCATGTTGTTTGAATGGCTCCAGTGAGCCTGAGTTTTCTGTGAAGCAAAACATCATGCTAAAACCGTAGCATGATAGTAGGTACTTTAAAATGCCCGCCTGGCCAGCTACCACCACTTTTTTAATATCGTAGTGCTCAAACTCTATTTACAGACTTCCTCATAGTAACGCGTGGACGTATTACCCGAGTTCAGGCCAAATCAGGAAAATTGTAATACATTTACAATAGTTTTAGCATATGCACAGAGAGGTGTGTTAGTTCCCGACATTACCATTGTATACCACGTATTGATCAAATCAGGCTTTCCACATCGAAACTCGCTATCTATCCGGCGAATCGGTAATGAGCTTTGCGACTTTATTATAAAACTTAACACTATTATCTAAAAACCTGTTTCTGGTCTTACTGAGTATAAAATACGAGGTGACCAGTTTGTCATGAATTCTAGTATTACCCGCAAGCACCCGACAGTACCCACTAAAAAGCACCATGGGGACACTATAAACTTTCGAAGAGATCATGAACAGCTTTCAGACTTATTTTAATGACCAGCTACCACCTTCAAGTTGAAAATCTATCGCCAAATACATATAGGTGTGTCCTAGCAGTTGCACTGGGAAGGCAATCACTTCACTAGGCTTAGCGTGTCCATCATCCTGGGCCGCATCATCAGTTAACATCAACTGAGAGTGTGCCAAACCTATAACTTATAAAGTTTATAAAAGCTTTGAAATTATTATTTTTTTATATTTATACATATCTTGACGTGGGCTAGTGGAAACACGCGGGCCGATACAATACGGCACAATCGTATTTTGCTATCGTCATAATTTTTGTTATAATCATTAAGAGAGAGAGAGGAGATGAACTTCTTAGCTGCATGAGTTCTCCGTGCGAGTACCGGATACATCGTGTGGTAGAGAGGGAAACTTCAAGCAGTTCCCGAGATGAGACATGAATGTAGGTTTAAGGGGCCCCTTTCCAACGCGTGTCAATACTCATTATCACTACTAGTGTTTCTCTCCCTGCCCAGCAAAATTTGGTAGGAGCTTGCTCGCGCAGCTTTAGAGATCTTTTAGTAGATTATAGAGGGAGATATTGCTGGTATACCTTTATCGTATTGAAAACTACTATAGGCGCGCTGAGAACTTTTGTGGTTATTGAATTAGAACGAACCGTCACGCTCGGCTATGTAATTCTCGTTCGAGTAAAGTCGGCTCGAGACAACGCGTCACTGCTATACATGCTGGGCGAGCGTTACATATAAGAGCATGACGCAGCAATCCTATTTAGTATCTATATAAACATAATATATGCCGTGCCGATACGTTTACGTATTTATTACTATTAACTTCACCTTGATATTTTTTTTACTTATGGTCTTAAGCACAAAACGTTTTTTTGCTTAAGTAGGTATTTATTGACCCAGAAGACTTTTTTACGTACGTACCTATATATTTACACACAATATTTTTTGTATTGTGTTGAAATCCTTACTAATATTATAAATGCGAAAGAGAGTTTGTACTTACGCTTTCACGCTTAAGCCGCTGAATGGATTTTGTATAGAGATAGACGGCGATAGGTTACTTTTTCTCGCAATGAATTTATTGGAAATGGGATAAAGAGAGGGATAAGCTTTGTATGAAACTTTTTATTACGTAATCCGATTTGTTTGACAATATAAATATTAACGCGAGCGAAACCGCCGGTAAAAACTAGTATTTTTATAATTAAAAAAAATGTGTTTATGGGATTCGTGAGAAGACCGATTATATTGTTAATCGACAATGGTATTCAGGTCGTGTCTAGTTACATCTTCAAACAGTTGTATAAGACACGCCTCGAACCTATAAACAATGAGATTGACGCCGCTGAGTTGCGCAATGTCCATTATAGAAGCGGTCACTGCACTTAGACTTGGTCATCGCCGGATATCCAGACAAATATAAATGCAAAAGTAACTCTGTATGTTTGTTACGTTCCCAATTATAAATCACTAAATTGATTTTGCAAAAATATCAAGGCGTGAAATAGTGAACGAACGTTCATATCCAAGACTCGGGCTTTGTAAAATTAAAAAACAAACGTCTTTTGTTTTTTGTAAGAAGTTCTATTTCGCATTTTCCATATATCATCTCCGAGGCAGTCTAAAAGTGAATTTTTTTCAATCTACATGTATAAAAATATAGATTATACATATAAGTGAAATTCCACAGACTATTTTATCAACATATACATACTGATATGTATCTGCCTATGCATCTGCCTATGTAGGCCACTTCGCTAATGTCAAGTGCGAAAACTGCACGTAAAGTATTCTATGTAACGTAGAATATAACAAAAGCCCAACACAGAACAATCGTAAAATAATTAATTTTGTGCCAGAGGTACCGCAGGAATGATTTTAAATTATATTTTAACATTGTAAATACAGTAGCTATACTTCGTTCGCGTTGAACTAAAAATTATTTAGTAATTTTTCCCGTTTTTGTAACTTTTTTTAATACTGCTTCGCTCCTATTGGTTGTAGCGTGATGTTAAATAGCCTAAAGCCCTCCACAATTAGTACTCAATCGAATACAAAAAAGAATTTTTGAAAAAACCGACAAAAACTTTTCCGCTTTAAAATATTAATATAGAACAGAAAAAATAAGAATAATTATTAATTGAATATTATTACTAAACAATAAAAATTCTTCAGTCGTACCAACATCTCTCAAAAAATCATGAAACTGACATACAATTATGAAACAGGTCGAGTAGTGAGAACTGTACCAAGATTTGATTAAGATGTCGAAGTATTTGAATGAGGGATGAGTTTAGTTATGCTTCAGTACGATATGCCGATGTCAGTATGCTAAGTAAGCCATGACGATGTGCATCTATATATATATATATATATATATATATATATTTGTAGCGTAATGGGCTTATGGGCTTTATACTAATATTATTAATGTGAAAGTGAGTTTGTTACGCTTTCACCGCAAAAACTGCTGAATCGACTGTGATGAATTTTGATAGGACTTTGGAGACGGTGATAGGCTACTTTTTCTCGCGAAAAACTTAATGGAAGTGGGCTACAGAGGTATAAACTTTGTATAAAACTTTTTATTGCCACATCAGATTTATTGACCTGAGCGAAGCCGCGGGTAAAAGCTAGTTACTAAATGAAAAAAAAAAGCGAGGCATCCTGTGATCTATTGGTCCGCGATACCATAAACGTGGCTTCATATTCAGTTGCCAATAGACTGCCACTTATTTTCACTATGTACTATTTCTTAATCTTACTAATTCTTAATCTCGCCTTATGTAATACCGATTACCGACTAAATAATGTTTTCACTTCAAAAATAAAATAAATAGGTTTACAAGTATCCTTTTTTATACATTTTTTAGATTTTGCATGGTAGTAGGGCTTTTTCTAATGTCTGCCTGGCGAGCTACCACCCTCATGTTGAAAATCTACCGCCAAATACCAATAAGTGTATTCCGGCAGTTGCACTTAAGAGCCAGTCCCTCCAAAATAAAGGCTGGCAACGCACCTGCTATTCTCCTGGTGTATTGGGTGTCCATGGGCGGCGGTGATCACTTAGCATCAGGTGACACAATTGCTCATTTGCCCGTTAAACCATTAAAATAAAAAACATAATTATCGAAGTAAAAAGTCACCGGACGGTAAGTGAAGGTGCTGCAGAAAATCATAACACTCTTAGATGTTGTGAAAATCAATAATTAAGTTGACTCACGATGACTGTACAGTTTACGTATATCATTTATTTTCTTAAACTGCCTACGCGCTATGAAATACTTGCGACACGTTCAATCCGCCGCGCCGCTCTGTTGGCGGGCAAGTTTAATGCAAGTCATATCGCATTTCTATGAATTGTCAAAACCGTAGTGAACAAACAGAATAGTTGAGTAATGTTAATGCAAATCTTGCACATACGAATCTTTAGTCATCTAACAATATCATCATCACCTTAATAATCTATATAGATATATATACGAGGTTTGTTTTTATACCCAAAAACCTTCACGATAGTTGTGTACTGTAGTGTGTTTACAATGTGGGATCTCATTTATTTACGATAACTTTATCTACACATAGCTGTGCCCGCGACTTCGTTCGCGTTGAACTGAAATTTTATTTAATAATTTCGCCCGTTTTCATTTACCTTTTTTCAATATAGATTTACTTTAAATAGTGTAAAGTCTTCTTCAATGATTACTTTATCAAAAATGAAAATAACTTTTGAAACCCAACGGAAAGTTCTTGAGATTGGTGCGTTCGAACAAAGAAACAAACAAACTTTTCCGCTTTATTATATTAATATAGATATTATTAGGAGGACAGTCAATCACACAGTATAAATACAGTGCGAACACATTGCATCTTTTGTTCGACCGAGGCCTCCCTCCGCAGACGTTTGAGCCTAGGATCCTCCGAATAGGAGCCCTCGAGTAAGTCTACTCGCACGATACAGTGACACTGTACAACACTGAGAGTACATTATCACACCGCATACCATTCGTGCACAGCCACACGTTAAGTACACGGTTCTGCGGCCCTGCCAGTTGTTTTAGCCTTTATATCATTTTTATATTATTAAAGACATGCCGAATTATCTCGACACGCATACACGATGTCCACTGACCCAACAAACTTCCATCAGGACAAGTACAGTACAATTATTAGTATCACTTCATCTCTCGTATCAGACAGTCAGGTCAAGCATAATACAAAAGTAACGAAAATTGAATTTTTAAAATTAGTCATTTTTTTTGGTTTTCGAGCCAATAACCATACTACATACAACATAACAATGTTGTACTGTGTTACTAAGAACGGTTACTTTGAGAAGATAGGTTGAGAAACCGAAAGTGTGTGACATTTTCTAGTGAGAAATTATTTATTGAATAACAGTGCGCGAAGAAACTATAAAATTCAATACCGCTGTAGTAGGTAAGTACTTAAACGGTTAAACATATTATTATTTTAGGATATGATAATTTTAATTTTTGTCTCGTAAATATTGTTATCGAATTTTAAAATGATTTATCACTTTCATTTTTATTTCTAAATCATAAGCCGATAAAAATACACCGATTATAATACTTTAAAATGCAAGTTCTTCTTTTGTTTTAGATAAAGACAACACAAAACATAGTAGAAGGAAATCTTACAAAATAAAAAACCATAACTTAAACATTCTGGATTAAAATATGTTTAAGCAGCAAAATGGAAATTTAGTCTTACAGAGAAAAAAAGTACCGACAGAAATGAAGACAGTACACTAATGAACAGCCTTCTGATTCTTCATCATCAATACAGAAAAATCATTCAACGTCGTCTCCCGAAAACACGAAAACCAGTTGATGCACAAATTTTGACACCTATCTTCAGAAAACCCGAAAATTATTTAGCTGCAACAGCCAAATTCTTTAAAAAATACTCGTAAATCAGAACAAATGAGTTTTGACAACATACATCATTTTTATTTGAAAGCACTATATTAAATAAATTAAAAAAAAGATAAGTATAATAGAAAGCAATAAACTTATAATGTATCTTGAAAAGCTAAATAACGATATTCGTATTACAGACTAAAAACAGAGAACAGATATATCACAAAATGTTATCCCTTCTCAATGTACCTCTAGTGAAGGAATGAACTTAATAGATGCAAGGTGGTAGGGCTTTTTTTATTCCCTGCCTGGGTAGCAACCACCCTCAAGTTGAAAATCTGCCGCCAAATACCTATAGGTGTGTTCCAGCAGTTGCACTTGAGAGCCAGTTCCTCCATAGGTTTAGCGTGTCTACCAACTTGGGCTGTATTGTCACTTAAGATCAGGTGAGGTTATGGGCATAACGCTAAGCCTTTACTATAAAAAAAAGTGTTTTTTTTTTTTAAAGTCCCGATTGGGCGACTTTTGAATCATATGAAGTAGAAATAAATATGAAACGCATCTCTGGGGCTAAAATTATAAATGTATCTTTTCAAATTTAATGAGATATGATAAGGCAAGCAAATATTAGAATTATATTATATAAATATAAAAGCTAGTAAAACAAACAAACAAAACATATTTACAAGAAAAAAATTCTAAACAGCACCAAAAAACACAGTGTCATATTCACAGACACTATAAAATAATACTTGCTTCTGACTCATATTTTGCAAGATTGGTACATGAAAAGGTCAAAAAAGGTTCTTAGATCTATTAAAAAAGAATTTAATAAAAAAAAAACATATTTCAACAGAAACTAAACAAATTAGACACATAACATACGGTACCTTTGATGTGCAAAAGGTTTTGGATACTCCTTACAGAGGGGACCGTATATTATAGTCGTAAAATAACAGTGTAATGGTATAATCTTACAATATACGAATATGACACAACTAGGAGTTAATAATTTGTGGACTAAAGCGGATGCTAAAAGCCAGGATAATGAAATTGCTAAATGTTTGCTTGAGAACATTAAACACGTTGACAAACTTGGCAATGTACATTGGTTATACTTTTGATGTCAAAGATGCACCTCGCTCTGGTTGCCCTATTACGATTAAATTGAGCACCATTTTTGAAAAATGGAGAAAGAACGGCATATCAGTAGTTACGACGTAGCTAAGAACTGAGAATTGACCACAAAACAGTTCTGACTTCTGACCCATTTGAAAACAGTTGGGTACACAAAAAAGCCGTATATTTGGGTATCATAGGAACTCACTGAAAGAAACCTTATGAACTGTGTACTCATTTGTGATTATTTATTGAGACGTAATGAAACCGAACCGATTTTGAAGTAATTGATTACTGGTGGTAAAAATCCACTTTTTACGTACTACAAGAACGTGTGTAAAAAGGTCGGTCATGCTTCACAAACATAGGGTACAACCTTGGGTTATTAGCAAAAAGGTGATACTGTGTATATAGTATGATTGGAAGGTTATTTCTCATTATTAGATTTTACCACCGGGCAACAAATAATAATGTTGAAGCAAGAAGTTGAGAGGAATTAGCCGGAATTAAGCTATAGAAAGGGTGTGGTCTTCCTTCACGATAACGCTAGACCTCACAAAACTTTAGCTACTCAGCAAATATTAAAAAAGTTTGGCAAGACGGTTTTAATGCATTCATTATATAGAGCTCTAACGTTGCACCTACAGATTTCTACCTGTTTCGTTCTCTTCGAAATTCGTTGGGCAGTGTCAAGCTAAGATCAAGATAGGAATGCCATAACTACTTATCGCGTTTTTTGATCAGATGTCTCAAGATTTCTACGACAAAGCGATCATGAGACTACCTACAAGATAGCAAAAAGTTATGGAATAAAATATCACATGTATAGTGTATCTAAATGTAAATAAACTTTGAAATAAAATGTCTTGAGTTTTCATATAAAATGCGAAGAAACTTATTCCCTAACCAAATAACATAATTTTTCATTTGCATTTATATTATTAAATAAACTTTCGAGAAGTGGACTTTTTTTCCTTTGACTCGTACAGCAGTTTATTTCGCGATTTAATATTTTATTATTTTGCACAGTTTAATAGATTTACACTTGATATAAACCACTTTTTAGGTTACGAGAAATAATGCTGGTTAGTACATTCTGATGACAAAATTCATAAATTGTTGTGTGATTATGACGTTTTACTAGGCAATGTTGCTTAAAGTAACGTGGGTTACTACACATTTGCTCTCCGTAAAAAATTGAGGTTTACATAGATAGCTCCATACATTTACTCAATTCATTTACTACGTATTAACGGTTAGAAAATAATATTATCAAACGTCGTAACACGCAAAATATGGTTGCAAAAATCTTTAGGTTAATACCGTGGTATTAAACTTATTCGGTTAAAAATTGTAAACACAGTGTCCATAAGCGGCAACTCTAGATGCAGAAAGGAAAGATGTAAATTTTATTTGAAATATAGAAAGGTTTTTCTGCTCTGGTGAACAATTTGAATTTTGCACATCAGTACGTTTATGTTTTCTAGTGTCGATATTCGTATTGTTTTCTTGTTGCTAAAAATATACTAAAACTGAGCTATATCTATATCCTTAGTAATACTACAAATTCCTTCAATTAACTCAGGTTCTATCTGAATAGGTTATTTACTTATATTATAATTAGATAAAATAGGTTTAAATTAAGAATGAAATAGGTTTGCAGCATTGATTCCCATAAGTTCGGTGAAGCTGTGTAAGCCGCTCGAGCTAACAGCGCAGGTCATTTAAAAAAACAGACCCGTCACTTTTACGACTATCATTTTTAATGTACTGAATAGATGCTGATGAAATTGGCATGGTGATAACTAATACAATGGATCGATAAATATATTTTTTATCCCATAAAACGAAAGCGCCCTCTTGGGATAAAGGAAAAAGTTTCAACATATTTTAAGCGACCACCATTGAAATCTATATAGTAATATATATATATATATATATAGTGAATAATGAATTTTACAATATTATTGTTGTTACAAATAAACATAATATTAATAATTAAATAAGTTTATAAAAACCTGGATTAAGCATTCTTTTAGGTTATTCGGAACGTTACACAATCGTTTACTTTGTTAAAAGATGTATATTGTACAAGTAGAAGTTTTGAAGCGATGATAGCTCAGTGGTAGTGTGCACGTCTTTGCGTCAAGGGACGTGAGTTCGAATCCAAACACCTACAACGAGCTTGATCTTTCGGTGAAGGAAAACATCGTGAAGAAGCAATAGTATGGTGGTAGGGCTTTTTCTGATGCCCGCCTGGCTAGCTACCACCCTCAAATTAAAAATCTGCCGCCAAATACCGACAAGTATGTTCCGGCAGTTACATTAAGGAGCCAGTTCCTCCAAAGGTTTAGCGTGTCTACGAACTTGGGCAGTATCGTCAGTTAAGATCAGGTGAGATTATGGCAACGAGACTAAACCTTAACAATAAAAAAATTGCTACAACCAAGTGTTCATAACGCTCAGTAAAAAAAAGTAGATAGAACACAGTTAAATCTTGTCCACACTTGCATTTCTTTTTATTAGTTTTCTTAATTATGTGTATACGTGTCATGTTCGTATGTCCAATAGGTAATCTGGTGATAATCACCTAATCTTTTTTTATTTTAAGCAAATATATATTATTAATATTAAAAAGCAAAAAAGTTAGTTTGAACGCGCTAATGATAGGAACTATCTGTCAGATTTCAAAAATTTCTTATGCATTTGAGAAAGTAATCTCTTGGTAAAAGCTTTAGACTGTTTTATACCACTAGAAGTATTGCGAAAGCTGTCCCCGGAAGTTTGAAGTGTCGCCGTGGTGCGTTTTAGTGGATAGTGTTGGGTGATTAGTAATGAGTCACTACATGGCCCTCACGCCTTTGACCTGAGCCCGGGTAATGCGTTTGCGCGTTGCGTTGAGGAAGTCCGTAAGAACTGGGATTTTAGACACCACGTTAATAAAATAGAAGGCTATATAATATAAAGCTACCAGCAATAAGTACAAAACTGTATTAAGTTACTAAGACTGGCGAAGATTATGAAATAAAAGTTTAGTCTCACGCGAACGAAGTCGCAGGTACAGCTACTAGTCATATAAATGTGTATTCACCATTTAATATTATAAAAAATGTTTGTCGTGTAATTATAGAAGGATTATTGATATTTATATTTTGATAAAATAAATTAAAAGCAATCATAAATGTAACGATTGGCTTTGAACTATTTTATTTTATCCAAATTAATCATATTTTTATTATTTTCTATTATTATTATATTTATTAATTTATTCACTAGAAAATCCGAAAATATTTATATAATTTACTATTTCTGCCGTCAAATACCAATAGGTGTGTCCCGGCAGTTGCAGTTGAGAGCCAGTTCCTCCACAGGTTTAGCGTGTCTTTGGTAGACGTATCGTCATAGTATCTTCACTTAAGATCAGGTGAGATTATGACAATAACGCTAAGCCTAAAATAATATATAATATAATATAAGCCTATATAATAAATAACTATAAAAAACTGGCATAGAATTTTATACATTACTAGATTTTATGTGCAGCTTCTCTCGCGTTAATATCAATTTTGTCAAACAAATCGGATGTCGCGATAAAAAGTCTCATACAAAGTTCATCTCTCGATCTACCTCACTTTCAATGACGGTTTCGCGAATAAAAGTAGCCTATCTCCATCTCCTGGGTCCCATCTATCTCTGTATCAAAATTAATCGCAATCGATTCAGCGGTTTAGACGTGAACGCGTAACAAACAAACCAACTCACTTTCGCATTTATAGTATATGTTTGATGATTTAACGCACGCGCTTTGCGTATATAACATGAAAGTTACAGGATTTATTGAGGAGGCCATATATGAAAGAACATTTTTAGATTGAGAATTTAAGCGATGATAGCTCAGTGGTAGTGTGCACGACTTCGCGTCAAGGGACGTGGGTTCGAACCCAAGCACCTACAATGAGCTTGAGCTTTCGGTGAAGGAAAACATCGTGAGGAAACCATAGCATGGTGGTAGGGCTTTTTCTAATGCCCGCCTGGCTAGCTACCACCCTCAAGTTGTGAACCTGCCGCCAAATACCAATAGGTGTGTTCCGGCAGCAGCACTTGAGAGCCAGTTTCTCCACAGGTTTAGCGTGTCTACCAACTTGGGCCGTATCGTCACTTAAGATCAGGTGAGATTATGGCCATAACGCTAAAACCTTAAGTATAAAAAAAAAAAAATTAAAGCCAATGATTACAGTCCCTTAATAATCCTCGAACGTTTGAAAATATTCAAATGGAATTCGGCGCACAAGAGATACGTCACGTTTATATAAGCGACTAGCTGACTCGGTGAACTTCGTATCTCCTATAATCGATGTTTTTTATTCTCGCTAAAACTCAAAAACGGTTTGATCGATGTATTTATTTTTACATTTTGATTACCTGTAATCAATCTTAATCAAAGTTCCGACTTCAATTCGTCAATAGAACTGGCTATATCCAATGTCGTTTCCGTTTTTCATTTCGTTTGGTTATTGAATGAAAGTTGTTTATAACCCCAAAGAATTAGTTGTCTTTTAATTATATGAATATGTCCTGACAACAACGAACACAACAAAAAAATTATCACCTAAATTGTTCCATCCGTTCACGCGTGATGCGATGACCAAGTCAAGCTCATTCGAACTCACTACCACTGACCTATCATCGCTTCAAGTATGATTCAGATGTAATTATAGTATACATATATGTATATACAAGTGTAAATAAACTATTTATCATAACATATTTCTTTAAAATACAGGAACGTCGAACGTGAAATACATAGCGTGAAGAGCGTGCTCCAGGCGGACTTTCTCTTAACCCGAATGCGTTTGGTTTCACCTCACGTCCAGATCATCTCTGCGTGTGTACATACATTATCACTTAACTCACTTCCGAGTACTCAGATTGAATTCAACTCGCCTACTAGTTCTACTGGTTTACACATAACAGTGCCATGTCGCACGGAAGACGATACACTCAGGAAACATTATTCTTTATTTTCACTTCATTACCATCTTTATCCGACAATCAATATACAGTATTTCAGAAGCGATTCTAAAGATTATTTTTTAATTACTGGAGTCACTTATGTAAATGTGTTTGTCATGTTTCAAAAGATCACTCGAAAACATCAAAAGTAAATTAAATTATTAAAATGTTCAAAAAATCTGAGCGATATTTGAAAATAAATATTTTTTAATACTTGAGGCGGTACTAAACTCAATCGTAATGACGAAAACTGGCATTTTTTTTGAATTTCTGAAGATTTTGACCTACTTTGAAAATTGAATAACTTTTGATTATATAGATGCCATATTGCCAATTTTGAAACTGCTAAAGTTATTGTTAATATATTTAAATGGTTTCACACTTTATATTTATAGATACATCAGTAACGTGGTTAATAATCACAATTAGATCCACTAGCAAACCCCTGGATTTCCACAGGACGGACTTTCTCATAGCAACGCGCAAGCGCTTTACCCGAGCTCGGGGCAAGGCGAGATGGGCATGTAGCGACTCATGGTGTGCTAATCACCCAACACTACCCACCAAAACGCACCACCCCGACAGTTCAAACTCCCGCGATGCGAGAGACCAGAGACAACGCCCACACTTCTTCCAATCAACTGAAACGTAGCCTAGGCGTGTGTGATATATTTCAAAACCAACCTATAGGTCAAACCTTTAATTACATCATAAGATCCCGAGGCAAGAAACAAGACCACCTTACATAAATGAATCTTTAGAAAATTAGCAAACGTCTCTTATAACGTGTTTTTATAGGGACAAATCTAAATTATTTCAAATGTAATTCATGTAAGTACGAAACCGCAATTTGGGCCACCGATACGTAATACTCGAAGTTACGTAAATAATAAATAGATACAGTAATTTATAAATAAATATTTAAATATATATATATTTACTATCTCACAACTAATCAATTACTCTGACCGATTGACACCAAACCTGTTTGGGACGAATTTCATTGGTAAAGATCTTATGATAAATTTCTTACATACTCTTTGGACGGCTTAATTGATTTGCGTGACATTTGATTGTTTTTTTTTCTATTTGGGGAAAGTGAAAGTTGTTTTATTATAATGTAAGATGAAAGTTACATTTACGATTAAACTGTGGAATATAAGGTGCGACGACTTACAATATAATGTATATTTTATACATATACTTGATAATATTGATTATCAATTAATTTTATCTTTCTTAAAAAAAAAAAGTATCCTATATTACCTCTAATACTTCCAAGAATATATGTACAAATTTTCATGATGATCGGATAAGTAGGTTTCACGTAAAAGCATAACGAACAAACTTACATTCACATTTATAATATTAAAGCAGGGATTATAAGAAACCTTTATGGTGTAGCGTTAAATCATTTATAAAAATATTTATTATTCATTATTAGGGATATATTTGCTCTTGAGTTATATAATTCTAAAATACGAAGAATTTTTTTCTAAGAAAAGAAATGAATCTTAGGTTAAATCTCTTACAAATATAAATTTATATCATAAATTCTTCAGTGTGTTTAATGTAACATACTGAATTATACCCGGATTAGTTATCTAAGCTACATGGCATTATTACATAAAAGTTTTTAGGTAATAGTGTTAGGTAGTGTTTACAATAATTTGACATGCGTTTACAAGCGGGTACATCTGTATCGGTTGCAGTGCAGGCCCCAGAAGGAGCGTGACGAACCTCTTCTCCAAAGGTTTTGTTTATGTTTGCCGATCCCCAAACCCAGTTGAGGGAGCCCTTGATTAAGTTTGGACTTTACCGGGATTAGATGATGAATGTGAACGCGCTCCATTAATCCTGGTGGAAGGTACAGAGTTCGTAGGTTTTTAGTCAGTAAGAATCTGACATAACCCATACTTTTGCTGCTCGGCGGAACGTGAGTATCTTATGTAAGATCTTTCTACGAAAAAGAATAAAATGGTGTTTACAAAGTCCCAAAGCACATTACTGATTATCCTGATAGTAAGTTCAAGCACCGTGTCAAGAGAGTTTTGTTGTCAAAAGGCTATTACAGAGTGGATCAATATTTGAACGATTATGTCTGGAATTGACACCCCTCTCTGTGCATACGCTAAAAACTATTGTAAATGTATTTTATTATTTCCTTTTTCAATTAGGTATAGTTGAGTATAGTTCACTAAGGTACCTACAAAAAAAAGATAAACAGATCGAGTTTCATGCCGGTTCCTCTCGATGACTGAGTTATTTTCCAAACAGGTTGTAGTTTTGACTTTCATAAGCGCCTTCCCAGAGCCAAAATAAAATAAAGTATTTTGATTTGATATTATAATGTTTTTTACGTGGATTATAATTGAAAATTAAGTATTCTAAATGTAAAACGAAATTGTAAACATCAGCTAAAATAAAATTAAAAAAAAACGAGTGGTGTCGTGGGACACCAGATAGGAACGAAGTTCCTTATTATAAAAATATTAACTTCAAGTTCTATCCGAGATATAAAGAAAATAATTACTGGTGTATACATTTTTTATTCTGATGTTTTATAGATAAACAAAAAAAAAATACTTTATAAAATTATCTTAACACCTTTATTTTGTTTACGATGTTTTATAAAAATATATAATAATAACAAGCATCACGTAGACTATACATTAGACACTGTATAGCCATCATTCATAAACTATACATAAAAATCTTACGCTAACGTTACGGACTTTTTTGCCGGCTAGGGTACCCCTCCGCGACGCACCATAAGGAACTTCGTTTAAATTTAAAAATGCACGTCACGCGTAAATGTTTGTTATACTTATCGATTTTTTTTTAATGGTAGCTCGGAAAAGTGACTGCACTATACCTGATGTTAAGAACGGCACAGTCCAAAAACAGCAGCGACCATCGCGAGAACGACAATCCATCGCCACTCGCTACAGTCATCCCGGCCTGCATTTGAACTTGAATTAAGAAAAATAAACTACTTATAATTCTAAAGTAATTTAACAATGGCTAACGAACGAAATCCAATACACGCTTGTTTCACAATAAAATAAATAGTATTGTTGTGCTCGGAAATACATTAACTTATTCCATATATCCCTGGGCGGGAGACACTTAAAAATTACCTATCGTAAAAAACTAAGCGACTAATATTATACATTTTTTCACTAGTCGGAGTTACTCTAATAAAATATCTTTAATATTATTCATACAAACTAGCTGCTGCCCCTGACTTCAGTCGTGTTTTCCGACAACCCTGCATAATCATCAAATTCGTTCTTAGTGCTTGTTAGTTCGTTCTTAAATACCTATAGTCGTGGTCCGTCAGTTGCACTTGATATCGAGTACCTCTACCAGGCTTAGCGTGTGGGGCGACATTGTCACTTTATCATCACTTATCAAAACTACAATTATAAAAAAGGAATGGGTGGAAGAATAAGGCAATATCGTAGCGAGCCAAGTAAAGTCTCCTATTTATTATACGGATCGAGTGTTTCTTTGTTTGATTACTGTCTATGCTTTCCTAAATCGTTTATTTGATTGTTTTGAAAGTTCGGTGAGCCGACACACGCCCACGAAGATACCTGACCGAATAAAACGCATTCCGTGCTATTGCAATATACGCTGGGTTCAACTATAAGTCGTCAGAATATTATTACTCGCCATCTATAATGTTCGAATGGGAGTATAAGTTGAGGCAAAATTATAATTAACATTTTATAATGCCCACCGGGCTAGCTACCACACTCATGTTGAAAATCTGCCGCCAAATGCCTATAGGAGTGTTCCGGCTGTTGCACTTGAGAGCCAGTCCCTCAGCAGGTTTGTGTGTCCACTATCTTGGGTCACATCGTCCCTTTACATCAGGTGAGATTGTAGCTATAATTCTTAAACCCGTAAAAATTCTAGTCCCATACAATGCCTTCTAAGTGGTCATTTATTTAAATCACCACAAACAAACAACAGTGAAAATGGAACCGCCGTGTTTCCTCGTTGCGTATTTTATGTTCCTACGCTCTGATATAACGTACCGCATTCAACGATTTCCACGTGTCGTTCATTATTCAAGTAATTTCAACTTACGATTGTGCCATAATTCCGAATAACACGTATATAACGCAATGGTGACATAACCATAATTATTTACATCAACCGTTTGAAATCATTATTTTCGCTTACAAAATTTTTCGTAAAGTCTATTCGAAATAATCGAATCAAGAAACTTTAGTCAATTTAGGCGGTGAGAATGCGCTTACGAACGTCAAAACTACCACCGGCACGAAAAATAACCCAGTCCTCGAGAAGAACCGGCAAGAAACTCGATCGGATTAGATACTTTTTTTTATTAATGTTGACATTCATGTTACGCGCACACACACATACTACACACGTACAACGTTCAAACCCTGTAAGAATCACTGTATATACTTCTATCTCGTTCTCTCGCACGTTATATCCTATAGATGTATGTGGTTGTTCTTTTTTACTGTCGCTTTTTCGTTTTATCTAATTTCTAACCATAATGATAATAAAGAAATATTTTATTTCAAACACGATTATAACTGGAGTGTTAAATAATAAAAAGCAGTGTAGTCTTTAATAAATTCAATATATTTCTATCACTACTTGAATATCAATAATAACCACAAAAAAAGATATATATTTGTAAATAGAAACAGTTCAGACAGAGGAGGAATAAAATGTATAGTATACGCGCGGCAAAACCAGGAATCATGCCGTTTGCCGTCGCGGCAATCAGGTCGATGCCAATGCTAAGACGCGCCATTGGATGTTTTACGTCTATATTATAAAGCGGTTAAGTTTGTTTGTATGAACTTACTTATCTAAGAAACCACCAGTCGGATTTCAAAAATATGTTTTTTTTTTATTCAATAGAGCAACCATCGAGGAATGTTTTGGGCAATTCACATCACACTCCGCCAATGGGAAGCAAAGCTTTATTGAGTAAAGTAACAAAAACAGGCAGAAATCATTAAATAATTTTTAGATGTACGCGAATGAAGTCGCAGGCACAGTTATCTATATCTGTGAAAACTACACATCAGGGACAATTATAGTTAAGAGCATATTTTTTTAAAATTACAATAGCTCAAAACGCTTATAGAGAAAGTATAACAATTCTATTTGATGTATATTGGCTATGCGGTTCAATATAAGTTATTATTTCCTTACAGCTATAAAGTACAGTTTTTTTATAAAAATGAATCTCGATTTCCCTTGGTCATCGCATCACGCGTGAACGGATGCTAATTCTTTTCCTGTTGTGTTAACTATAGTCAGGAGAAGATTCTTATGAAAAAAAAAATAAGGAAATTAAACGAAATATTAGATATATTTTTAACTTAACGCCTATATTAATTTTACATAACTGTCAGTTGTCATAGAGTATTACTAAACCCTATACTTTTGAACCACATTTTTTTTATTAATTATACCAATTCGAATTCAATATTCATAGTTAAGACAGTAACAACGTCTGTCGAGACAGCTAGTCAAAAATAAAATAGAAGATTTTATTGTTGTTATGGCACCGAACATTATAGTTATAGCGTATGGGCAAACAATTATTCAAGATTAAGACAACTGCCTATCACTTGGTACCCGCTTTTCAACGTAATAACGATTCAAGAGTAATGTAGAAACCATTGATCTCGATCGATCGTTCATGATGCAACAGTATACGCGTGTAAGAGTTGCGTGGTTATGAACCGACTCATAGATCTGATTACCACGTGTAGCTTAAGAATTTGCGTCGAAGTTTTAAGGGAATAGTTAAGAATGAGTTATCGTGTAAGTTCTTTTATATGTTTAAGCAGACTAACGTTTCTTTATTTTATAGTTAATAGGTTTAGCGTAAGCGTAGTGTAGGGGCTGGCTCTAAAGTGCAACTGCCGGATCACAATTGTAGGTATGTGACGATAGGTTTTCAACTTAAGGGTGATATCTAACCAGGGGGGCATTAGAAAAAGCCGTACCACCACGGTATGGTTTTATAATAAAGTTTTCCTTCACCGAAAGCTCAAGCTAATTGCAAGTGGATTCGAACTCACGTCCCTTGACGCGGTATCTAAACATACTAACAGCTGACCTATCATCGCGTCAAAAGCACGCTCGATGGTCTAAAATCAACTATGTATAATAAATAATTAACAAAAGTTTTTTCATATGTCACCAGCCACATCAGAAACTTCTAAACAATAAAAAAAGGAGAAAATTGGTTGATAAACTTCAAAATCTGGGGCGCGTGTAGTATATTTGGAGTGCAATGGGTAACGAATACCATCTGAGTTACCCAAGCCAACCTTACCTGCACGCGGTACACACTGCCGAGTAACCATATAATCCTTGATCCATCACAGCTTGGTGATAGGCTTTTGGCCGACTGGATTAGACTGCCGCAAAATAAAGGTTTACTATGAGCCTTTGTGTTCCGACATTGTATACGAAAACTAGCCCTTTCCGATTGCTGGTGTTGCGGCTGTAACCATTAACCATCAGACGGCCCGTCTGCCTGTTTGTTGTTCGTTAGTATAAAAAACTCACTATTACATCAATAAATGCCGCAGGTACAACGTAGTGTATACTCAAAATAAACTACTACATAATCGGTTCAAAACTACAAATAGTCAATTTCTAACGCAATAGAGCTTAATGCGACGAATATGTAAATAAAACGAAGTGCCTGTGTGTAAAGAGGTTTATTATATGACGGTAAGTGGGCATTGGTTGGATTCGCTTGTCGCGTTCGTTGCGAAACAACTGACAAGAATACTTGCGGCTGTTTGAATTATCACAATACCCACTAACACCCGATGACGCTGCGATGGATTTACATCCTAAACCAATGGTCCTCAAACTTTTTTGTATCATAGACCCGTTTACCAAATTTTACTGTATCGGATAGACCCCCCCCCCGTCTTTTGTATATTGAATTGTTAGAGATTCATCAAGTTTGAATGTGTTTTTGACGTTCTCATAATTTAGCTCCATATCTTCTATCTAACTTTACTTAAATGTTTACGAGCTTTTATCTGTGGCTTCGCTCTTGTTATTATTGATTATATCAAACAAATCGGATGAAACAATAAAAAGTTTTATACAAAGTTTATTCTTCTCTTTACCCCACTTCCAGTAAATTTTTCGGGAGAAAAAGTAGCCTATCACGGTCTCCAAGATCCCATGTATCTCTGAAGTAAAATTCATCATAATTGATTTCGCGATTTAGGCGTTAAAACGTAACAAACAAACTCTCTTTTGGATGCATAATATTAGTAAGGAAATGTTTATTTTTTAAGATATTTAACAAGTTGGTGTACTTACTTAAAAAATACCAATACACCATGGTGTACAGCAGTTTTGTTGGAATCCTCGATATAATGTACTAGTAATAATGCAGATTGCGGTTTTGCATTCTATTGTAAGTCTGCCCTTTATTCACACGTCCTTTATCTCCGAACTCCTTATTCTTAAAGACAAGCCATATCCCTTTATCAATATTCTCAAGCTTCGAATCTTCGTTCCAAATATACAATTTAAAAACGTTCTATCATATATCATCTTCTCCATGAATCCAGTAAACTCTCATGTTAAATACGTAAAGCGCATGCTAACAGAAAACCTTCAAGTTTTCTTTATGAATTAAATTATTTAAATAATGAAATATAAATAATAATAATATAATAGATACTTTATTTGGATATAACAAATTGGTTTTACTACATAACCAATGTTTATGAAACTCTATATACAGGGGACAATATATCTAGGGAATAGAAAATGGACATGGGCTACCTTTCATCTATGTCTATCTTCAATAAGATGGTGACTCTCTTGTTGAAGCTGTTCAGGAAGTGTTTGTGGCAACTAATATATATATATCATATTCCAAATCATGAATAGGTCCAAATAAATCCCTCCCCCTTAAACTCCTTACCAGTCAGAGGTGGTAGACAGACACACAAAGTGTTTTCGTTCCGTATGTCGATAACAAAATGCACCCCAATTAACATTTTGAAAATTATTGAAAGTACAGATTGGGCATAGTTACTGTTTTTTTTTTTATTTGGTTCACAAACCAGACAATACATCAACAGCATCAAAACTCACAAAATAAAGTAAAAAAAAATACATCGTGCACACTGTGTACACTTTGATCATTCTTGAGAGATGGATACTTTTTATCTTGATAAGTGACCATAATACGATAGATGCACAGAACAGTAGCTCAGTGGTAGTGTGTATCGACTCCGTGTCAAGGGACGTGAGTTGGAATCCACCTATGCTCATGCTCAGCTCATGAGCTTTCGGTGAAAGAAAACATCGTGAGGAAACCATAGCAAGTTTTTATAATGCCCTCGTGGCTAGCTACCACCCGCAAGTTAAAAATCTGCCACCAAATATCAATAGGTGTGTTCTAGTTGCATTTGAAAGCCAGTCCCTCCACAGGCTTAGCATGTCTACCATCTTGGGTTGCATCGTCACTTAAGATCAGGTGAGATTATGACCACAACTATATACCTTGTATAGAAAAAATACATATGTATATACAGTAGATTTTACGTGCAGCTTCCCTCGCGTTATTATTATTTCGTCAAACAAATCGGATGACGAAATACAAAGGTTCCTACAAAATTTATCCCTCTCTTTACTCCACTTACAAACAAGTTTTTGCGAGAAAAAGTATCCTATCACCGTCTCCAGGTTCCCATCTATCTATATACCAAAATTCATCATAATCGGTTTAGCGGTTTAGGCGTGAAAGCGTAACAAACAAACAAACTCACTTTCGCATTTATAAAGTTTTCGCGAGCTTGGACAACAATTATTTTTAATTCTATGAAAAGTGAAAGTGTATTATGACCTCGTAGGAAGAATTTTAATAAAATTCCAATTCGGGTTATTACGTGATTGATTTTTATTAGTGAATCGATTATGTAAATTGAAAATGTCTAAATACATTTTGTGATTTAATAAAAAATACTTTTAAAGAAAACGTGACGCTTGTGACGTTACAACATACAGAATAAATTCTCATCGATATTAATATTATAAATCGCAAAAATTGTTTGTTGGTTTGTTTCAACGCGCCAATCTTACGAACTACCAGTCGGATTTCGAAAACTCTTTTTGTATTTGATAGAGAAATCATTATGAAAGGTTTTAGGTTCTAGGTTAATAGTAACAAAGCTGTATTGAAAAAAGTTACAAAAACGGGTAAAAATTATTAAATAATTCTAGAAATTATTTAATAATTTTTCACGAGTACGAAGTCGCAACTACGGTTAGTATACACAAGTAAAGGTGTGTCAGATGTTATTAATAAAAACCAGGTCAAAGGATAAAATTGCATAATATGAAATCGGCATTCGTAGCCATACTTCAACCCCATAAATTTGAAACTATAGTTTAATTTAGGCCAAGTTCACGCGGGCGCGCCGCATGAATACAATGAACTCTAAACATATTCATAGCGAAGAATGTTTTGTAAGCACCCTACGATGTTTGACATCACAGACGCCGGTAGGGTGGCTCGTTGTGAATTATTTATTTTGAACTAGCTACTTTTCCCTATTTCGTTTACCTTCGTCAGTTAATTCAAATAGAAATTAGTTTTTTTTATTTTATACCTTTTTAATGGATTCCTAAAACAAAGATTTTTATTTTATTGAATACCGTGATATTAAATACCGTAAAGCCATCCTCAATGATTGATCTATAAAACACAAAAATATTTTTTTGCATACTGACTGGTAGATCCTATGATTAGTGCGTTCAAACAAACAAACTATTCCGTTTTATGATTTATACATTAATTTAAATTTATTTCTCTTAACTCTAGCAGTCCTGTATACATGATAAAAATAAATTATATATACACTTGTTACGCCTCCGATGTGCAGACTTTTCTTATACAAAAATGAAGTTTTAACTTTTCAGTTTTTCTATATAATATAAGAGCATTCTTTTAATTCGCGGATTTGTTATTTTAAAAAAGGCCGTGTCGTAGTCGAATAGTTTTTATTTTATAAGAAATCAATTTTAACATTTTGACATGTCTCAACCTATAATTTGTAGATAAATATAATCCAAGTCTTCGTCCACAAGGACTAACCGCTTAGTCATAGTCATAGTGCCATAGAGTCAAACCATAGACAACATAGTAATTTTGAAACAGAAATCCAGTAATAGTTATTCGAATTTAGTACCACTTCTGGAAGAAGTACTTCCCTTGGCGCGGAGCAAAAATTATAAGAGCGCATTACTTACGATGCATGCGCCAACTAGGGCTGCCACCTTTTTCTTTTCAAGAAAGTTAAGTAGTTTTAAATTAAATTATAAAAATATAGTACTTTCCGGGAAATTTATGGGAAGAATAGTGCAACTTTCTTCCTTGCGTATTTATTATTGCACTAACCTACAAAATTTATTACTTGTAAAATTATCATATAAATTCGAACAATTGTTTTCCATTTTTCATGAAATTTAATTTAATATGATAAATATTTGTCAAAAATTATTTATGTAAAAACAAAAGTAAAAAAAAAGGCGGCAACTGAATTAGCAATAAAGCTAATGAAAATGTAGCACATTGATATTTGGTATTTTTACACTATTAAAGTATTTAGGAAACTATTTTATACGTACTATATTATTATAGTTTGCTAAAATATAGTAAGATACTATTTTTTTTCGAACTGACGCAGGCATTTAGCCCCAAGGGCTTTGACAGCTTCACCGAACTTTAAAGTAAGATACTATGTATCGTAGTACATATTGGAATCCCAGCGCCGTCCGACATCTGAATCGACACCATTAAGTTGGGTAGTATTATGCGTTACTATATTTAAGGTATTATTTATTTTATCGTTATTTATACAAATGTAGAATACTTTTTTAACGTGTGAAAAAGCGTTTACGCATTCTGCTAGTCGCCGGGAATAAACCACAGTCACATTAGATGATTTTTTTAGAGTTCTTTTTGTTTTTTTTTTCTAAGTCATTCACAGACAAAATAAAAACCAATAACACAGATAAACGAACTACGTTAGAATTACAATAAATATTCACATTTTTTTTTTTTTTTTATGTTGCACTGGACCTGATGGTAAGTACAGTACAATCAATATCAGCGGCGACTGACAGCGAACCGAATACACTGCCAGTCGCGGCTGTCATGCTGGCCTGCTTAGGTACCTCTTCACGCCTCTTTTGAAGGACCCAATATCATAGGAAGGAGGGAACACGTTGACAGGAAGACGGTTCCACAATTTCACGGTGCGACAGAGATAAGAGTCAGCAAACTTTTTGGTTCTGGATGTTATAGGTGTCACCGTGAAATTGTGATTGAATATTGAAATACATATATTGACATGAACTTCTCAGCATTCCATGGATTCACCATGCGGGTGCCGGCTTCATCGTGTGGCTGAGAGGGATATACTTTCACATTCATGTGACCCCTCATAAGCCGTGAACTATATTTAAGAGAATGGCACATACCAACTATTGCTTACATGAACATATTGTGCTTTTAACTTCATTACTATTGCCCGCAACTGTTCGCCTACATTGGGTATTCATCAACATTTTTAGGGTGTCGCTTGGAATACTTACCGTCCATCATAAGCGGTGAGTTATTTTTGAAAACTCCGCAAGGTACATTTATCATTTTTTAATTATTATTGCATGTATATTTTAAACAACTGATTCATATAGAATTTCATATAAAATGAGAGTAACTTCTTGGCTGACCACGCAATACCCGTGTGGGTGTTTGGTCAATCGTATTACAGAGAGTGATACACCGAACAGTTCCTGAGACTTGTAATATTGAGGTAGTTTTAAGGGAACCCTTATCCGACGTGCGTCAACACTCATCTTCACTACTCGTGTTTCTCTTCCTGCCCAGTCAAATTTAGTAGGAGCCTACTAGCGCAGCTTCAGAGACACGTTGTAATATAGAACCTTCTGTTGTCCTAGACAGGCTAAGATCTTTTAGTAGGTTATAGAGATTTTGCTTCTATAGCTCTTGCTCCCACTTCGACCGCATATAACATAACTACCATATCCATTCCTGTTCAGGTTATTAGTAGCTCGTAGTACCTACTTTATATTTATTTTATAGTGTTATATTTTAGTATATTTGCTTGCCGTGGTACACTGAACTTAGTTAATGGGATCAATTTCATCTGGCTATATTTTGTCAACTAACCACAAAAAAAGGTGTGCATGTGGTAAACCACGTTTTACCATTACACAGAGTTTTACATTCAACAAAATCTACTTTTATTAGCAAAAATTGTGAGGTGGCAGTCCAGATAATGTCCGTAAATTTAAAAATTATGTGAAATAGTTAACTACGTCATTCTAGTTGATAACTATGTTCACTGATTAACTTTTTTTTAAAGAGCTTACAGGCCCAACAGTACCTACGCAGAAATATTCAACAAAGTTTCATCACTAGTTTAGGAACGTATATAGGACAAACATATACAATTTTTTCATAAAATTAGCGTTGATCGTGCGTTAGGAGATTGTAGCCATTCTACCTGATGATAACGATGCGTCCCGAGATGGTGGACAGGCCAAGCCTAGTGAATGAACTGGCTCTCAAATGCAACTGCCGGAACACACTTATTATAGGTATTTGACGGTAGATTTTCAACTTGAGGGTGGTACCTACCCGACTAGAGACTAGCTGTGAAAGCTGTCCCTCGTCTATAGCAACAAGGACATGTCAACATATCACCATGGTACGTTTTAATGGTGGTGCTGGGTGATTAGCAATCGATAAGTCACCACATGCCCCTCTCGCCTCGAACTGAACCTGGGTAATGTAGAGCGTTGCGATGAGGACGTCCGTAAATAATATCGTTAGGAACACCAAACACAACGTTAACAAATAAAAGGTTTTAGTTACCCAGATCAGCAATAGAAAAGGCCCTACCACCATGCAAACCGACATAAAAAAAGACGAGGTTATATGTTCAGTTGTATGTATTTTTTTATGCCGTTAACATATATCTTTATCTATTGTAAACCGATTTCAATTATACTTTTTATTAGAATTGTTGTTTATATAGCCGTTAACATTTTAAAAGTAATATCTTTAATAGACAGGCTTAATTAATGTTGATTAATTAATGAACAAATTTATTCTATTTGTCGGATCCAGGGTGAGTTTAACCGATAGACAGGTGTTTGTTATTACCACAGCTCAGCACAGTGGCTACACTGAATTCGACAATAAGTGTATTCGAGAAATAATGACTACCACAGAAATCTATATTCATAAAAATTACAAAAACGGGATAAATTTATTAAATATTTTTAGTTCCACTCTAATGAAGTCGTAAGCACAATTATATGAAATAGTCTGACTTTTTATATCTGCACTGCAAACTCAAGTGTTTTATTAATGTTTTAAAGCAAAACACTGAGGTGTTTTTTTAAACTAAATGTTTTGTTTTAAAACTTTTTAAGTGATTAATAAAATTATGTTAAACATTTTAGCATTTTGTTTTAAAACTCTTTATCTGTTTTACCAATAAATATACTTTAAACTGTTTTATAAAAAAACATTTTTAATTTGTGAAACGTTTAGTATACGTTCTAACGTTTTAAAACTAATCAGGTATTAGCAACTAAAACGTTTCTAGAAAAAAAAACGGTTTATGTGTACATCTCTACACATACACATTGACGCTACGCTGCTTCTCAGTCTGGCGCTTGTTACACACCCACGCACGTACGTCGTTCTTATTTTGTTTTCCCGCTTTTAAGCTGCATTCCATAATAAGTTTAACCCTTATCGTGTTAATAACAAATGAAAATTTATTGTTACTAATAATTAATTTAAAAAATAGAATACGTTAGAGTATGTATTCGTAAAGTAATTTCTTTATTAATAAAAATTACAAAAATGGACAAAAAAGTCTTTTGTTCTTTGCAAGGGCGTTCAAAATGTGTGAAGTTTCAATGTGATCCAAGTGTCTCTGACGTTGCCATGATACGAGAAACAATTCGTGACATTTGTAAACGCGATACGTGTTTAAAAAAGTTTATTGAAAATAAAGTTATTGTTGTACAAAAAAAAGATAATGATGAAGATGTGTGGATCGACGTGGAAGATGATGACATTATTGAAGATAGAGACAAGTTGAATATTCTTTTACTGCCAACACCTGAATCTGCACCTGATGTTTTAGAAGGAAATGATGGAAGTTTTCCCTATAAAATTCTATATACAAAACCGCTGAATGATTTAGGATCAGAAAAATTAATTGAAAATCCAAATGATGATGCATCAGATGAAGAAGTTTCTAAGGTTAGTAAATTTAGTTAATTATTAAGTTAATCAAACTTAATGATTGTCATCATCAATTAAAATTAATATGTAATTTATTGATTGCTTCTAACTGTTATTTATTTATTTAACTTTATTTTTTTTAGTCTCAAATCCCGCTAGATAGTGAAGTTAATGTTGACGTAAAAAAAAATGATCAGTCAAAAAAAATATAAGTATAGTTAAAACTGGACCAGGTTCTATCAAGATGCCAGCAATTTTACCTTCTTTAACTTATGATTTGAAACAAAAATTGAAGATTTGGGAGTTCTAGCATCACAAAAAGATTTGATTTATCATTGGGGATCGTTTTTATGGGAAATAACTGATGGACAGCCGATGAAAATTGACTACCAGAATCTTGCTAGCACCATTGTATCAGCTTATCCATTGCTAAAAGGTGGTCCGAAAGGTTATGTAAATATTTTTTTTTATTATTAAATAATTCAATTACAATAATCTAATAAAAATAATAGTACATTTACTAGACTTACAGTTAAAATAAAAACTTTTTCTTATTAAAGGATATAGTGAGGAGTCAATTAAGTACCTGAATAAGAAATCACAGAACCACATTAAAAAAACAAGGAAAAAAAAGAAATGCAGATACAAATATCAATCATGTCCTGAAAATGTCTAAAGTGGAAATATCAAATGAAACGTATGTTTTAAATAATTCTACAGATAATAAATATTTATTAGATTAAGAAAGAACATGCTTTTTTATAGATTTTATATTTTTTTCACTTGAGAAATTTTCCTATTGAAATATTTTATTTTGAAATGTATTTTGATTTTGAAAACAGCTGACGAATTTCTGTTGATAAGAATTTATTAAGCATAAATCTCTTTAGCCAAATATATTTTCTTTATAATAATATTTTTTTCTCTCAGTACATATGATTATTTATTAAAATTATTTGTAATAAAGGAATTAAATTTTCTAGATCTGAGGTTTTGAAATTGACCTTTTAATCAAACTAAATGATGCTGTGACCAGAAAATTAAAGAAAGAAGTCAAGCCTTTGTTTACTTTCAAACAAGTAAGGTTTATTATATTTTATATTATTATAAAGTGCATTTATTAATTAATACTCAAGTTGTATAGAAACTAAAACTTTAAAAAGCTAGATCATTTTTTATTGAGCCTTTAATATGTATTTAAACAAATAAATATTATGAATGTAAATATTAAAGGACCCAGTTATTGATACTGGTCTAGTTGTTTGACACTTGCAATTTTATTCTAATTAAAAAAATAAAATGATCTCAAAAAATCAAATATTTTAAAATTTATGATTTAAAAAATATATTTATTAATTTATTAGAGTTGATTTTTTTTTATTAAAATAAAATTTTAAGTATCAATAACTAGGCTAATATCAGCAACTGGGTCTTTTACTTTACTAAAAACTTATTTTCTTACAGACACGTTCATCTACTTATTGTCTTGTGACTGAAGAGAACGAGTCTCCTCGAGCTATTATATACTCTGATAATAAAGAAATCAGCGCTGCTTTTATTGTGGCTGATACCAATGTCAGAGTTCAAATTTCGAGTCCTACAGTACCAAAGGTGGTAGCTACTTTATTAGCAGCTTATTATGTTAGGACACGGTATTTCCTAAACAATACTTAAATATGTTAGAGTACATCGACAGCCAAGTATTGGGAACACTGATTCAAAAAAATCAAGTTTTATTGAAGTTCATTCGAAAACGAGAAGAAAAAGAAAAATATAATAAATAAGTAATGTATTATTGGACTTAATTTTTACTTTGATATGAAGCATTTTATTTAATTTTAATTTATTGAAAAAAAAATTTTACTTCTTTTTTTATTAATGTAAGACTCAAATCGTTAATAGATACACGAATACTATAAAATAGTTACTATAAGAAAAACAAATAAGTTTTAATAGAAAAAAAAATGATTATGATTTGGAATGTGAGAATCTGAAATGTTTTTTGTTTAAATGTTTTCTCTTTCTGTTATCATTTAATTTAATTAAAGATTATTTTTTATTAAAAGTATAAAACGACAGATACTTTAAAAAAAATCCTTAAATAGTATATAAACAACAAAAATGTAATTTGCATGTACAAGATAAATTTCCCTAAGAATATTCGTTATAATTTTATGTAATTTCTATTCATTTATAAATTAAAACTTAAAATAAATAAATAAATAATTCTAAAAAAATAATTTAATGATTTTTATTTTTTATGTATTAATCAAAAAATTATAAAACGCTTAAAATGTTTTAGATCAGAACACACTTTAAGTGCTTTAATAAAAACACCTCTGTGCATTAAAATTAAACGCTTAAAACGTTTCCATTACATAAAACACCATAAAATGTTTAAAAAGTGACTACAAGCTTTTAAACATTTTAAGTGTATAAAAGTAAAACACTTGAGTTTGCAGTGTGACTATTTATAATGCGACATAATAATATTACCTTTCTGCCCACAGTTTCGTTTAGTATTAAAATACATAAACTATATATAAATTTAGTGTATATGTTGTTATTGCCAAGCATTATAATAATAATAAAAAAAAAAATTGAATCAGATCAATAATCCAATCGTTACTTGAACCTGAACGAAGCCGCGGGAGGAAAAGTAATTATTACTACGTTCAATTTAAAAAAAGTTGGCTGTCACGTAGCGCCCAGCAGATGTGATACATTTATGGTAATATTAGTAGTTATAATAATAAAAACCTATATAAAATATTTGTAGTAAAATAATCAAATAATTTGGAAAATCCAAAAGTTTTAGGCAACCATATTAAATACCTAGGAAGTAATCCGATGTTATTCTAGGGCTATTAAAAAAGAAATGGTTTTTTGGGCGTAATCGTCATACATCCATACACACAGATATCCAGACTTCCACGAAAGATTTTTTTCGATAATATCATTTTACTATATAATTAAATAAATGAATTTAAAAATCATCTAGTGTGACAGTGAGAGTATTTCTCTGGATTTTAAAATATTTGCATTGCCATAAAAGATTTAAAACGATGATCATTGAAATCACGGAAATAGCTCGACTTTGGAATGTTGAGAGTAAGGCACGACCTCAAAGGCTTCACGTTATGAGGCATGCAAAGAGTTGAGCTCCGTTAATAACAAAACAAAACATTTTTCTTAGTATTTTAAACACAATAATAATTACAGTATATAAAGGTATATTTATAAACAGAAACATGAACTGAGAAGCACGAAGATGTATAATATACGCGCGCCCTCATACTATTTTGAAGCGATGATAGCTCAGTGGTAGTGTGTACGTCTTTGCGTCAAGGGACGTGAGTTCGAATCCAACCACGTACAATGAGCTTGAGCTTCCGGTGAAGGAAAACATCGTGAGGAAACCATAGCATGGTGGTAGGGTTTTTTCTGATGCCCGCCTGGCTAGCTACCACCCTCAAGTTGTAAACCTGCCGCCAAATATCAATAGGTGTCGTACCGGTAGTAGTACTTGAAAGCCAGTTCCTCCTAGGGTTTAGCGTGTCTACCAATTTACGCCATATCGTTACTTCAGATCAGGTGAGATTATGCCACAACGTTAAGCCTCAACTATAAAAAAAGAAAGTCGAAAGCGGTGTCATAGAGGGGGCGTGACTGAATAAAAGAGCGTCATACGTCTTGCCGTTTTCCGTCCCGACATGTGAGTATACTTAACTGGTAATACGTGCGAATACATGTTTCACATCAATAAATAGATTTTATCCAGTCTTCCAGTAATTAAATTTTGATACCGATTTTTAGTGACACAATTATAAAATCAAATTCAGGTTTTATTTTATTGTAATGAATAACGATTCGTCAGTTTTGCTTAAACAAATCCCACATTGTGTATTTCATTCAGAATCGAACGCGCACTTCCTATGGTAGGAGTACCTATATCGTAAACTTAAAATGAACGTATAGTACTTCTAAATTTTAACAACACGCCGATGCTACATTTGAGCAATATTTTACGCAAAAAAATTAATATTCATTTGAAAGAACAGCTTTTCCTCTCTCTTGTAAAGTTATAATTTTCTTTTATATTGGACTTTGTAAGTGCAGTGACGTAATACACCTCTGCAAACAGTACTCGTTTGATCATCGATAAATATAACAGAGAGAGATGGAGTATGCAACCTTACAGCACAGTTCGCATTCGTGCGAGAGAGCCCAGTATATGTTCACAGCTCCGCAATCAAACCAGGATATCCACGTACATGGCTGTTGCATCTCTGATAGGTAAATGAAAATCAGAACCACCCTCTAGCGAGGGGGTGTTGCAGTGATTCGTCGTCATGGTGATGTAACAATCAATATCATCTATCTCACTCACTCTTTCCTGGGCCCTTTGACGTCATACGAAAAGGATTAACTATGTTAACTAGGTTACTATGTAGATACATCGAAGCAGGAAATTGATTAAACTCAAATATTAAACTTAGGTCTCAATCAAATAGAAACATCGATTTTACACGTTGTTACATCCAATTAAAAAAATAAGGGGTTGAATAGAAAAGTAAGCTTATTATATATTTCTAGAGATCGAATGAACCCAAGATTATGTCACGCTAAGAGATTAAAAGTACAAAAAAAATTATACGTTGCATTACAACAAATTCGAGTTTTTTTCTTGAATAGAGAGAGCCACGCGGATATTAGAAAATGGCTTACAATCATATTGTGTTTCTTTACCGAACACTCAAGCTCAATGTAAACGCAGTGTTCAAACAAACTATTATAGAGCCCGATATTGAACAAAATTAAGGCATGATATACCTGCCAAAATTAAAATAAATAAAAAAAATGTTCAACAATTTCATTGTAAAGAATTTCTAATGACTAAATACCAAGCCATGACTAGGTACCTACGATATCAAGTTACAGTTAGTCGGCGACTTTAAATCCACCTACAATGAGCTTGAGCTTTCGGTGAAGGAAAACATCATGAGGAAACTATGGCTTGGTGGTAGGGCTTTTTTAATGCCCGCCTGGCTAGCAACCACCCTCAAGTTGAAAATCTGCCGCCAAACACCAATAAGTGTATTCCGGCAGTTGCACTTGAGAGCCAGTTCCTCCATTGGTTTAGCGTGTCTAACAGCTTGGGCCGTATCGTCACTTAAGATCAGGTGAAATTATGGCCATAACGTTAACCTTTCACTATAATAAAAAAAAGAAGTTGTTATAAAATATTTTAATACGCTTCCTTAACATGCCAATTATCTTCATATCGAACCAAAATACGTATAAAAGAAAACAAATATGGGATCTAGAATTAACCATTCAAGTCTCGGACTATCGTATCATCCTCGTATCGTAAAGTTTTTCTAAAGTTTGATGTCTCTTTATATTTGTAATAAAAATCATTTACATCTAAAACTTAAGGTCAATCCAAAACCGAAAACAATTTACTCAATTTCGGTCTTGAGAGAATCACTACCATCGGTTTTAGAAGCTTTGACGTGTCACCTAATAGATATTTCGATTTGCAGTGAACTAATTTTTAGCGAAACTTAGGAAAGTTTATCGGATAACTGGAGAGCATAGTGTATCTTTGTCTAAGACTTTACAGAAACAGAAAGTTGAAAGTTTCGTAAATAAAAAAAGAGTAAATTTAAAACGAAAAAGTTGGATTTTATATAAGTATGTTTACTTTTAATAAATAATATTATAATACAACGTATGATTAGAGATAGAGTAATTTCTAGATACTTTCATTCACATAAGGATATAGTATATCGACCGTAAAACTTGCCTGACAAGCTCCTTAACGCTATTATCAGGCGAAAGCAGTACTCTGGCCTTAGTAACTTTATAGAAGTCAACATTACAGCCTAAAATACTTTTGTTAGTTATACCAAATCTGATATATAGGATGATGTATTTGTGTTTATTTCTAGTATTAGAACATTTCGTAAAATCCTCTGAACAATTATTTGAAAACTAAAGAAAATCAATCAGGAACACGTAATCTGCTGCCTTTACGAAGTAAATTGAAGAAACAAGAACCAAGAATCAAAAAACTTCACATACTGATCCACTCTACAATAGCTCATAATTAAAAAAACATTTCTCCTTTTTTGTACCGCTGAAGACGAGTACACGCAAAATTTCAAAGTGACCGGTTAAGCAGTTCAGCATTGTCTTGTTCTTCTCGCGTAGTGTTCTTGTTGTTATTCCTCAGCTTCTAATAATCGTAGTGTGATGTTAATTAGCCTATAAAGTTACCCACCTGACTAGATACTAGCCTCAAGTTGCAAATCTGCCGCCTAATACCTATAGGTGTGTTTCGCTAGTTGCACTTGAGAGCTAGTCCCCATAGTAAGCTTAAGATGTCCACCATCTTGGGTCAGATCATGTATAACATCAGGTCAGATTGAGGCTTTAACGTTTAAACTATAAAGTGTTAAAAAAAGTAAATCGGTACTAATAACAAAAACACAAAGGAATCCAGCTTACAACCATCAACGAAAACCCCCATATCTCATCCTGATAACTTCAGTAGGTTTAATTGGATTGACCGCCAAAGGACATGTATTTTCCATATATATTTGTAAATCAATGAAATACCTTTTATTGAATCACTCAGGTCACGTATCGTAGTGATAGATAGTAACCCTGATACGCTAAAAGTTTGTACGTCGGTCCGCGTACTTGACACACTTTTGTGAGATACACGTACATACGCGTGACGTTTAGTTGCGTTTGAAATCGAATAGTCGTCTCTGGGTGTCTAGGCGATTGTATTCCGAAAATTTATTGTAACATATAAAAGGGAAAATCATTGTGTATGTTAGGCGGCGATTCTGATAATTTGATTAGAAATAGGAAAGCTTAAGCGCGCTACACATTTAAGCGCACGTCTTTCTGTGAATTAGAAAACATATATACCGTTTTTTTTTTTTGTAGGTACGACTTAGCCTTTTGCGCCATAATCACACCTGATCTTAAGTGACGATACGGCCCAAGTTGGTAGACACACTAAACGTGTGGAGGAACCGGCTCTCAAGTGCAACTGCCGGAACACACCTGTAGGTATATGGCAACAGTTTTTCAACTTGAGGGTGGTAGCTAGCCAGGCAGGCATCAGAAAAAGTCTTACCACCATGCTATGGTTTCCTCACGATGTTTTCCATCACAAAGAAAGTTCGAGCTCATTGTAGGTGGTTGGATTCGAACTCTACCACTGCGGTATCATCGCTTCAAAAACTTCAAAATCGCTTATTTTTTTCTGGTAATAGTTACATAGATAGACGAGATTTTTTTATTTTGTTCTTATTAATATCAAGCTTTCCTATTGTGGAATTGTTATGATTATATGATATATGATGATCGTGTTATTATAGAATTCTATTAGTATATTTTTTTTCTAATCTGTTTACTCGAATGATACCTCAGTGGGAGTGTGTAGGCATGCCGCGTATTGGGACGCGAGTTCGAATTCAACCACCTACAATGAGCTTGAGCTTTCGGTAAAGGAAACCATAGAATGGTATTAGCTAGGCTAACTACCACCCTCAAGTTGAAAATCTGATGCCAAATACCATTGAGTGTGTACCCGTAGTTGCACTTAGAAGCCAGTCACTCCAATAAATGGCCGACAACGCACCTGCGATTCCTCTGGTGTTGTGATCACTTACCATCAAGTGACATGCTTGCTCGTTTGACACTTATTACGTAAAAAAAATAGGTTAACAGATCGGCATCTAACAAACAAATAAACAAAAGAAAATATAGTAAAGAATGCCGAACGCTTCGGAATTGTTTTGTAATTTCAATGTGGAATAACTTTAAAACTACTATACATTTCTATTTTTAACATAAACACATTCGCGCATACTTGATGGAAAAATTCTTCGTCCAGGGGTGAGATAATTACGACATGATTGATATTTATGATTACTTATCATTATTAGTTACGTTCTCCTATAATTTGAATATCGACCACAATCATTATTGAAACTTTGAGCAAAATCGTGTAAAGGTATATTAACGATTTTATTTATTGATGAAACTCATCCGTAGCCACTAAACGAAAAAAAAAAAGGAAATCGGTCGAAAAGGTAAATGAGACAAAGAACTTGAATTAAAAAAAAAAAAAAAAAAAGTTCAGTTATCGGAATAAAACATGTCCTACCGACGTCATCCAATTTGCTTCAAACTGTGCAGAATAATTGATTACAATTTAATCAACATTAAAACGAACGGAGCCGCGGGTAAATACTGGTATAAAATATAGATAAAAATTTGAAGTTTAATTACAAATGAATGGCATCTTAAATAGTTGTACATAAAAGCGTCATTCGCGAAGCGCACGCCTAATCGAATATACGATGAATGGGTAGTTGACATACTGGGCGGCGCGCGGGATGGGGGTGACTGGGGTGTCACTTAAAATATCGGGACGCCGTGTGCTCTGGCTAGAAACGTGGAAACTGTGATAACGGGTTACTAGGGCACTAATACTTTTCAAGGTATGGGTCATGAAAAATACAAATCTATTCATAAAATAAAAGTATACATTTTGTTTATTTATTGGAAAGCTCTCAGCGAACTTATATAGCTAGCATAGATATTTAAATACCACATAAGGCCATAATAGGATTATACAAATATAAGTAATATATACACTATAAGTAGAAAGGAAATATAAATAATAATAAAAAGGCAAGACATATAGTATATATTATTTAAGATTCATAGCGCGTGATGTGTGTGTGGGTGTATATTTGTGAGTGTATCTGTATGTTTGTGTGTACGTGTTTGCATGTGTACATTTTTTTTATCACAGTGCACTCTGTTTTCGAGATAGAAGCTTATATTTTTTTATTCTGTATATCTATCTGTCTCTTTCTACGTCCCTTTCTACGCGCGCCTCTCTGATAGTACTTGGTAGATGTTGATGAAATTTGGTACGAGAATAACTAATTTTAATATCGAGATAATAGGATACTTTTTGTCTCATAAAGTGAAATATGTCCACCGGTAACTGTGGTACACCGGTAAGGAATTTAAATTACTAAAAATTATTTTCGTAGATTATTTTTTCCTGAAAGCACGTCAAAAAAGAAGGCGATCCTAAAAATATTTGGTAAATAAAAATAAATACTTTCTTCTAAACTTATATTAAAAATAAAACTTTATTATTTCAAACAGGCAGTGCTTTCAACTAGACTAATCTAAGTGACAAAGTACGCCTTATTGCACGCCTCATACCGCGAAGCGGATTAGGTAGTGCTCTACTCTCGACACGTCAAGATCAAACCATTTTTTGCTCTTAACCTACCTCTATCAGATACAATTTGCATTTATACGATAATATGAGTAGAAGTATCTTAAAAAACTCTTCAAATAATTTATCTCATATTTTGTAATAAACAATTTTGGTCTGCTACCTTGAAAAATAAATTGTTTAAAAAAAAGTACATGGATGTCGGTATTTTTTTGTATGAGGTGGTCACAATAACTTCTGAATAAATGGACGTATCGAGACCGGGTTTCGTTTTTTATCTTTAGAATAATATCAACAAGTTACCTATTTCATATCAATACCTTAGTACCCGTAGTTTAATTATAAAATGATTTTTGAACGCCTCATTTTTTAATTTATTTTTTGTCATTTAAACATTATTTGACATTTAAAAGTTCTTGGGTATTGTCATTTTTTTCTTTTTAAGGAAAAGTCAAACATACCGAAACCATAGAGACGAGTCCAACGTTATTTCATAATAAAAAGGTTAGCGCTTCAACATGATAGACTCTCTAGGTAAAACTATCTAGTTTTTGTGATAAGCAATAAATCATGTTTTCTTAAAATAAAGAATACTTAACAAAAGCTCTATTAAAATAATTAATAAAATAATACAATGGTACGGCATATTATTATTTTTTTCATAAAAATTACATGAATAGTTTGAGGCTTGCACTTTTGGATTGTCTAAACTTTTATGTTTGTAGAGAAATAAAAAACAAAAGCTTTTTTAATGTAGACAGCTTTTTTTAATGTAGCAGATTATACTAGCGATCCGCTGCGACTTTGCACGGGTAGCACTAACTATCTAGGATGACCGCACAGTATCCACTATTCTGAAGATTGCCTGAAAATGTCATCAAATTACTTTCAGCTGTTTTAGAGTCCACAGAAAACATACATACATATATTTATTTGTATTTATGTTGTTCTTTGTAGGAATGAACCCGGCTGTTGCATACAAATGTACACGGCTTACCTATTTCGTTACGCCACTGAACGCTAGATTACTTTGATAACAAATGACAGTTAGTGAGTTTTGCCTTCGAGCGTGGTTATACAACGGAATATGAATTGTCATTCGCGATTCGTGCAGTTTTTATTTCAAAACGTAAACCGTATTATGGATTTGAGTATAATTTTGTTCTGTTCGTCGACGTTTGTCGCAAAAATGATGCTTTTGAACTTGATCTTGAGACTGTACGGTGGGCTTAGCGGCTAAAGCACTTGCTTCACTGTACGCGCTACACGTGCTGTGGGTATGGTACAAAAATGGGCAAATATTATTTAATATTTTTTGTTTCACGCGAACGGAGTTGCGGACACAGATGATGTACGTAAATCCAAGAACCCAGCTAGGTAGCTCGGACCTATACCAGACAGGGTCGCGACTACAATGCACTTTCCGATGTGCCCTTCATTGTTACTGTATTTAGGCTTATCTTAGCCGAGGCTTCCAGAGCGGCATGAAATAACGATGTCCAATAGATTGCTGTTCATTCGACTGTCGCCGTTGTTTTGAGATTGCACTATGCTCGCCCTCATATTCGGGCCTTAAATAGTGGGTTAATAAATAAAAATTAAAAAGGTTATTCATTATAATAAAACAATAACTTTATATATATATAAATAGTAAATAAAAATATTTTACCCACAATGTTTTTACAGCGTACTAAAAAGTCAAAAATAATTGATTGGAAAAATCTTTTTCGTTACCAATTTTTTATTTTCTACTTTTTAGTTCGTTATAAAAACACTGTACATATTTTTTTATTTTTTATTATTCCTTTTTGCTTTTTATAAGTGATTAAATATATATGAATAAAATTTTGATATGTTCTGTTCATCTGCCAGTTAGATTTGAGCTTTTTTTTATAGTTAAGGCTTAGCTTTATGGCCGTATTCTCACCTGATCTTAAGTGACGATACGGCCCTAGTTAGTAGACACGCTAAACCTTTGGAGGAACTGACTGTCAAGTGCAACTAACGGAACATGCGTATTGGTATTTGGCGGCAGATTTTCATCTTGAGGGTGTTTGCTAGCCAGGCGAGCATCAGAAAAAGTCCTACCACCATGCTATGGTTTCCTCACGATGTTTTCCTTCACCGAATGCTCAAGCTCATTGTAAGTGGTTGGATTCGTACACATATCCCTTGACGCAAAGTCTTACACACTACCACTGAGCTATCATCGCTTATAAAGGATCTACACTGTTAGCTTAAAAGGTTTTCACAGTTTCACCAGAATTTAAATATACCTATATATATATTTAAATCGATTATAATTTTTTTTATCGAAAAAACAAACAAATAACTTTATTACATTTTCATGCTTTGTCATCTACTTCAGAGCTATGGTTTAAACTTCAAATATCTAACTTATCGCGAAGTTAGTTTAAAATCTATTACAAAATTTCACCTGTACAGCATTACAAGAAAGGTAGGTAATAAAAACATTTTAAAAATACCTTGCCGCGTCCAAGCTAATTTCTGAAACCGCTCAATCGATTTCAATTGAATTGTGTAAATAAACATTTAGATAAGGTAACATAAATTAATTTATAAAACTCATTATAGAGAGTTATGTTTATTTATAACTACGGAAAACACAAGGTTGAGAATCGGATAAAGATTAAAATAAGAATAATAAACAGAAGGATCCTCGACTGAAGCTCAAATATATGTTGCACAATGCCAAAGCCTATACTACTAACGATATTAAAAAGTTAATTTATGTAACATCGAATATTGAACATTTGCATTAAATGACCTCCACTACGCTTAGCGCGCAGACACGACAGATCTAGGTATTGGGCCATCCTATAACGAAGTTTCACTAACAGCTTTTTTCTAGAAGGCATGCAAAATTTAAAAATGTTTAAAGATTCTATACCGTCCAAGTATATTTTTTGAATATCCTGAAAATTATTATAGTTACAATTATAAATAAAAAAAAATTGAAATTTTCAAAATCGAATAAATCAATAGCTTGCATTTATTTGTTTTAGGTTTTTTCGAGATTACCTCGATCTCCTCTGAACGGACCCTGAAATTTTCAAACAGGTATTCGTTTTTTGATTTTAAAATATCACTTTTGATTTCTGAAAAAGATAACGTTTAAGTTTATTTTATTTAAAATGTTGCAATAAAGTTTATCACAATATAATAATCAAATGAAATGTAGTATCACAATCAAAATACTCGAGTTTTCGTTCACCGTGTGTATGCTAATAAATTTAAATTTATTAAGTGCGTTAGCGACATCTATGATGCTACAATTGTACTTTTCTATGGATTTAACTTCAAGATTTCCTTTTACCCTAAAGATCCAAGTCACGCCTTTAGGGGAAAGTAGGATATTGTATTATCACAGGCACTCGACACGTTTGTATAGTCAGTCGAATGTAAGTTGGTGAAAATTACTATAAAGGATTCCATTTTTTTTCTCTATAAATTTAGGGTTATGGCCATAATCTCATCTGATGTTGAGTGACGATATGGCCCAAGATAATGAACGCGCTAAGCCTAGTTGAGTCACTGGATCTCAAGTGCAACTTCCGAAACACACCTGTAGGTGTTTGGCGGCAGATTTAGAATTTGATGGTGGTAGTCAACCAGTTGAGCTTTAAAAAAAGCCCTACTGCTACATGCTATGGCTTCCTTAAGTTGTTTTTCCCTCACCGAAAGCTCAGGCTCATTGTAGATGGATCCGAACTCACGACCATTGATGCGGCTTCCGTACACATGGCATTGGCATTACATTCATAGAGGAAACCATATGATATCAGATTAACATACAATGCTCTTCCAGATAAAATAATTTAACACGTAATATTCATTACATAAAGGTTTTTGACATTAGGACTACAGTTGTACCGGTACTTAAGTATATTATATCCAAAACAGCTATATTAAATATATTTGAAACTATCATTTATTTATCAGAACTTTATTCAGAAATTTACCTAATTATAGATACGCCACTGAACAAGATACAATCTTTGATCACATAGACGATGTAATTAACTGATCATACTTAAGTCACTTCTTACATAATTAGTTATACAAACATAACACATATTATTGTAATAGCACTTTTAAATTACATTAGTTTGTACCCCTTCGAAATGAGTTCGAAAATGAGACTTCGAATGAGAGATTCCATCAGCAGCTGTCATGCTAACCTACGGTGATATATCTTGGCGCCATCAAGGCTTGAGAGGGAGGCAACGTGCTGGTCAACAGGTAGCCCGACAGCTACGCATCATAGCAAATATGAGACACCACTCTATCTTTATCCTTTGAATGTTTTGAAATCACAATAACAATATTGTTGTGATAATATAAGTACAATATTAAGGGATAGTTTATTGTACCTACATTATTTTCATCACAATGAGCATACGATTAGAAAGTCTGTTGGTTCTTCACTCTACATGGTTAGTGGCCGTCTGCGACGAATTGATTAAGTTAGTTAATCCCATTATAAAATGTTTGATTATTGTATTGTAAAATATAGTTATTGTACAATTGATATAATCTAAATAATCTGAATTATGTTTATTAGCGAACAGACGTGATAACGTATAGAAAATCATTTTTCTTTTTATCCTCATAGTCAGCAATAAAAAACCATAACTATTAACAGTCTAACTAATCACAAGAATGTGGAAGTAGTCATATTCTGTACTAAATACAGTTGTTTCCGTCCTGTATATATGTGAAAGTTGGTTGTCAACCCTGTAGGAACACCAGAGGCAATGTGAGATTGTGGCCGTTTTTGTAAACTTATAAAGCACTAACTGTTACCGTGAATTCGTTCGCATAGAACTAAAAATTATTTCATAATTTATATCCGTTATTGTAACTTTTTTCACTATAACTTTGCTCCTATTGGTGATAGCGTGATGTTAAATAGCCTTAAGATTTAATTGCTCTGTGCTATATAAAATTACTTTTAGAAATCCGACTTATAGTAGATTAACGCGATCAAACAAACTTTTTAGGTATATAATATTAATACAGATATATTTCAAAAAAGTTACCAACCTTTTTTTACCATTGGCTGTTATTCTATAACTTATCTCGATGAAAAAGAAGGTCGAATCATTGTGATATTGTAAAACAAATATGCATAATAACGAATTTATTAATTATGAATGTGTGCCAAAGTGTAGAATTACACGCGCGGCGTTTCTTCCGCCCGCGCCACCGAGCTGGTATCGCGTCACGAACCTATCCTGGACAGGAGTAGGACCGGCTGAGAGGGGCGTGTTCATAAAAACCGTGCGGCCGCGCATTATTGCCAGTCGCATCGGCGGTCACCATCTGAACATAATGAGGGTGCTGACAGCAACGGTGGGTGTTACATACTAGTGGTGTGTCGTGTTATTTGAAACGTGCGATTCCGATTTATCGAATTAATTCAAACGTGTCTAAATCATTTTTATATACGTAAATATAAAACAGTGGTAAAAAATAACGAAAATAGTTTTTTAATCGCGTTAATAATATTTATACTTTATAAAATATATATATATATCGTGTAATATTATTACACTAATCTACTATCGTGTAATAGTATTAAAATAAAACATATATTTCGTTATATATTTTCGTTATATATCGATTATACAATTCATTATTATTTAATTTCCCATACGTAAAAAGTGATGAGTAGTTTTATATATATATATTTTTTTTATATTAATTAATTTTTTCTATTAATATTACGTGAAGGTTACAAAAAGAGGCTATCAAAGATATTCTTTTTTTTAATTTGTCATATTATTTTTACTATAATAAATAGTAAATATTTACGAAAATTAAATTCAGTCACAAAATAAACCCGCGTTTCTTTTTTGTTGGTTTTGGTATTATTTTAGGAAAATAACCAACTAAAATAATAGACAAGAATTTGTTTTTTTTTAAGTTATCCAACACGCATTTATGACAATTTTTTTTTTAATAATTATTATAATTAACTTATTTATGGGTTTAATAACAAAATATTATTTTAAACTAAAACATATAGATAATCTATAGCAATAACGATTTTATTTATATTCATCTCAAAATTCATTTATTATATACAAAATTATAAATTACAGTAACTGTATCGCATTTGTCTAAAGAACATTAAAAAAAAAACAAATCTAGCAAAAACGGTGTTAAAAACAATCAGTCATTATCTTATATGGATTTATGCCACATCTCTATTTTGATCAATTCGTCGGCTATTCAATTATAGAAGTGTAAAGTGAGACGTGAATAACATCAATGAAATCGATAGTTACTATTACGTAAGCGAACCCTACGCATCGATCATTGTCAATGCGCACGCGATGTACTTAGTAACACAAGCTTTCGTTTATATCAGAATGCGGCTTTATTCTCTCATTCTCCCATTTATTATTCTAGTCCACATTTTGTACGATCTTTATTTATATTCAAATGTTTATTTATTTTGATCTCATTTTGAATATAAACTTACACATTTTTAAACTGAATTATATGTATATTACAAATTATTTTATTTTTTGTACTTTCTTTTTTTAATTTTAGTATACCATCAGATGTGAGTTCGTGAATTGCGAATTATTTAATAATGTTTACCCGTTTTTTTTACTGTTTTCAATACAGCTTTGTTTCTATTGGTGTTAGCGTAAAATTAAATATCCTAAAGCCTTTCTCAATTATTGCTCTATCAAATACATAAATATTTTTTGTAATTCAACTGGTGGGTCTTAAGATTATCACGTTCAAAGAAACCAACAAACTTTTCGTTTTAAAATATTAATAGAGATATACGTATATTTTTAATAAAATAAAATGTGTTATATTGGAGTATAAAATGTAGATTGTTTAAAGCGATATACAATATAGTGAATTTTGCAGACTTAAATAACTGATTTTGTGAAAAGAAAAGATTGAATTATAAAAAATCTAGCCGGATTTTTTAAATTAATATTTTTTCAAAAATAAAATAATAATAATACATATTTATATTTACCCACGCAGCAAATATTGATAAACTGCTATATTTTACGATTTTACGTACCTATGAAGAAATTGATTAAATTAAAGATAAATCCGAATGTAATTAATCATCTTATTAGAAATGATTTGCTTAATATCCGAGTTTTTATGAAAACTACTATATAGATGAACTCATGAATCTTTCTAAATTTTATACATATCGTCAAAACCGTTTCTGAGATACGCAAAGTTGATATAAAATAGGTCGATTAGATAGATATACTCAAATATTTCCACTTGAGAAAAACTTAAATCTACCGCATTGACAATTATTTTTTATCACCTTTAGTTATCACAGAAAACTTTTTTGAATATCAGAGATCAGGCCTCTATAAAGGGTGTCGATCTATTAGAAGTCGTGTTTAAATAAGGTTATTACCGTTAAAAATGGCTTATTATTTTGAATATTTTAATCATTCGCGATAAAAGACTAGATAATACAGTATTGTTTGTTTACTTCGTCATACTTATATAATAAAATCATATGGTCGAGAAATAAAGAACTACTTTTCGTAAGACGTGCCCATTTGTTTATGATGCTTAAATACAATGTATCGGTTTTTAAATCGTTCGTAATAAAACAATCTTATTGTTGTAAAATAAGTACTCGATGTATATACATTATTAGGCAATCGAGTCGTGTGCGCACCTTCTTGGGTTCGATTGAAAACTTGAAATGGTCATGTAGTTTCCATGAGAAGTGAGATAATACCAAACGGTAAAATTATGAAACATGTTTAACAATAATAACATAAACATTTTGATATAAAAATTAAAAATAAACTTCGAACCTTGAATAAATAACACAGTGGATTAATGAAATTGTAAACAAATTTAATAATTTACTTTACACTTTATAGTGTATGTAGTTTTATACAATACTTTATTTATCATGTTTTATTTATTAAAAGCCTAATTAGATATTCTTTATTAAATTAGGTTCTGAAGGATAGGAATGTAGTAGTTTAAACGCCCAATAAATTAAAAAATATTATAAATAAAATTATTGCTTGCAGATTTGGGCGGTGCTAGCTTTTACAGCTACACTAGCCGTTCCCATAAAAGATGTAGCTGAGGACTCGGATTTATCTAGAGATAAACGTTCTCCTAGCGGCTGGCACTCACCACCACCGGAAGGAATATGGAAGAAGAAACTCGTCTGGAAGGAAGAGTGGAAACAAATCTGGAAAACCGAAAAGAAACTCGTCTGGAAACCTGAATGGAAAAAAGAGAAAGTCCCAGAATGGAAAACCGAACAGGTTCAACAATGGAAAGAAGAACAGGTTCCAGCATGGAAAGTAGTACAAAAACCTATATGGAAAGAAGTGCAGGTACCCATATGGAAAGAAGTTCAAGTACCGGATTGGAAGAAAGTCTGGAAACCAGTATGGAAGGAAATCCAGGTTCCAATTACAAAGAATATACAAGTGCCCGAATGGAAACAAAGCTACATACCAGCCTGGGTCAAAGAAGGTGTCCCCGGAGAGAAATATCTAGGTAAAGACGATCATGGTTGGGAATACACAAGCCACGATCTGTGGAGGAAGAAGATGATCTGGAAACCCATATGGAAGAAAATCTGGAAGACTGTACAGAAACAAGAATGGGTAACAGAGAAGAAATTGGAATGGAAAGAGGAATGGAAACAAATCTGGAGAACTGAGAAGAAACAAGAGTGGGTAACTGAGAAGAAACAGGAATGGGTTGATGAGAAAGTCGAGGTTTGGAAAACAGTTAAAAAAGAAGTCTGGGTACCTGTACAAAAGAAGATATGGGTAGACAAGTGGAAGCAAATCCAAGTGCCCATTTGGAAAACAATTGAGGTTCCCGCATGGAAGAAGGTGTGGAAGCCAGTGTGGGAGAAAGTTTGGGTTCCAATCCATCATGAGCATCATGAAGAGCATGGATGGGATTAATTTTAGGTATGACACATGATACAGTTTTGTATATATAGATATGTAGTTACACAATAGTCATTTCTTTAGATATTCTACATCAGATTGAATATTTTTGTAAATAACCTGCGATTATGTTGGTAAGTTGTTAGGTATCCCTTGTATTTTGGGCGTACGGAAAGGTGATTGCTTATATTGGCTTTTAGCGAATGTACTTTTTTCTAATATTAACTCAGTGCAATAGCGATTTGGCTTTGCGTGCGCCTTTGAGTGGACATAAAATGTTAATGGAATTAAAAATTTCTTATATAACAATTCACACACAGAATCTTCAATTTAATATTTTGAATACACAATAACCAGACATAACTTGAAGGTTCTCACGGTTGTTATCTTTTCAATTAATTCTTAAAATGAATTCAAAGGAATTAGCAACAATTTGGAGATATACTTGTGTAACATAGTTTCATTTTTGTTTTAAAAAATGTTACTATTGTTACTTTTGCATTTGATAAAAGTGTAAAACAGATGTAAATAGTGCTAAAATCTTTTAAAATCGTTTTTAATATAAAATGTATCATCATCATGTCAAGGCTAACCCTTAAAGTCCGCTCAAGATATGAGTCTATTTCATTTGTTTATTATTCTAAATCGACGTTTTTACTGATGGTAAATAATTTGATCTTCTTAAAAAAATATATGAGCTCTGAACATCTCTATATAATCAGTAGAAACGTCACATGTATTAACAATGGTTTACAATTGCTATAACGAAAATTCTTAAAATCTATCAATAATTATCAAGAAAAAAATCATAATAGTCTTTAAAAGTAAAATAATTGTTTATACTGCAATATAATTACCTAATTATAATATTATATCTACAATGATATATATCAAAATAATAATCATATTGTCCATCATTGTTAATACATGAAAAGAAGGGAGAGTTAGGAGGAGGGATCACCAAAGTTCCGGATTTCGTCCCCGGACGATAAAGTACAAGATTGTTTTTATTTTTTTATTATTTTCATAAGTTTTACGAATATATTTTGTTTTAAACATTTGCCTTTTATTTATTGGACCTTATTTATTTATGCTTTGCATCTGAGAATAAAAATCAAATCAAACAAATAAAAATTAAATTGTTCCGACCGATGTTGTTCTGCTGCTCTGTGTAATAGTTTTTCATACGACAACAGCCTATCTATAGCATTCAGAGATATAGTATTAAACATTTTCCATAAAAGAACATACGTGTACATTTTCAGAAAAATCGATCAAAAGATGTTAGAAGTCTAGCAATTTTATAAATAGTAGCACCAAATACAAACCTATTTAACTTGAAAATAATCTGGGTACTCCAGTTCTCTGAATACACACTATTAAATTTGTTTCTATCACCTATTTCATCGTCGTCGATACACTTAGATATAGATTACTAGTCAACCAGACAAAGGAAATAATGGAACCTCTGGTTAATGTATACAGGATTAACTCGAGGTTCATTAGCTCGAGTTTCGATACTCGCTAATATTAATCCCTTCAATGATGTTACAATGCGCAATGTACTTTTCAGGCATTATGGGATATTTTGACAATCGTTCAAAACTAATCGAGAATATTCCAAAAGAAAAGGTTTCGGACGTAGCTGTAGTAGTCATGTATTTTTTGCAGCATTTTGAGTTTAAACCTGTTTATTCATCTATTTAAGAACAACTGTATTTCATTGTCCATTTAAAAAAAAAAAATTAAATGTATTGGTTTTTCGTAACAACGTTACGACATTTTCATGTACAGTTGTACATGTAATCCAAAGATATTCCCAACATCACCTATGCTTTAGAGACTAGCACAACTTGGTACCAAGAAACTCACATACAGGGCCATACCTCACCCAGCAGCACAATGGCAGGGTAAGGAACTGGTAGGTCCATTAATTTCTCCACTTTCTTATGCAGCACCAAGTTAGTTATCAATGTGATTTTTATTCGTATAGTGACGAAAGCTATTGGTGAATAGAATCATCAGAGAGTGATGGTGAATTAATTTTGAAAAGAACTAAGAATCGACCACCTGATGCGTGAAAGCCTGAAGAATGAATGCGATGCGAATGAGATGCGAGAAAATCTATTACCAAGCATATTTGGGTATGATCCGGCAGACGTAGTGAGTATAAGCAGTGTGTACTTGGAGTCCTATAATCTTTAGCTACATAGTCACTCAACCACTTAACTTCAGGTAAAACTATAGACAATTGTTGTAACGTATAATGGGAATAAATGGAGTTAAAACATTTACTGCACGCCTCATACAATGAAGCAGGTGAGGTAGTGCTCTACTCTCGGCGCGTCAAAATTAAGCAATTTCTTACTCTTAAACTGCCTCTACCAATTTGCATTTATACAATAATATGAGTATATGTATTTCAAGAAAACACTAAAATTAATTTATCCTGCATTTTGTAAAAAAAAAAAAACATTTATTTTGCTACTTTAACAATATTACGTAGACATCCGGATTTTTAAACGAGGTGGTCACGATAACTCCTGAAAATAATAACGTATAGGAGACCAGGTTTCGATTATTATTTTTAGAATAACATCAACCAGTTACCTATTTCATATCAATAGCCTAAACCCGTAATTTAATAATAAAATGGTTATTTGCACACCTCATTCTTGAATTTATTACACTAGACATTTACAAGTTCTGGATATTGCCATGTTTTTTTTTTAAGGAAAAGGCAAAGATACCTAACCCATACAGCCAGACGAACGTTATCTTATAGTATAGAGGTTAGTGCTTCTCTCTAGGTAAAACTATCTACGGTATTTTTGTGGCAAACAATAAATCACGCTTGCTTAAAAAATAGATAATAATTAATAAATAAAAAATGGTACGGCTTGTTTATATTTTTCTTAAAAATTTAATGAATGGTGTGAAGCGTGCACTTTTGGATTTTTCAAACTTATGTAATCTTATGAGAGAAAAATTATGCTACTGACGGCACCCGTTACTTATATCGTAGTTATCACAGTTTATACAAATAGTCATATAAATAAGACTGGACAAAAAAAAATATTTAATTAAGATTTGCTTTTATAATATTACTAGCTGACCCGGTGAACCTCGTATTACCTATAATCGATATTTTTTATTCTCGCTCAAACTCAAAAACGGAAGATATATATTGTGAGTTTCATTCACCATTCATTTCATATTATATGATTTATAAAAACCTTCTACTGAGAATAACGAACTCAATAAAAATAAAAATTATCCAATGTGGTGCAGTCGTTCGGAAGTTATGCGCGTATATATATAGATTCACAGCGTGCGAGTAGTCACGATTTATTACAAGTTATCTAAGCAGGTCGATCAGTTATTTGAATATTGTTATATCAATACTTTCCAGTATGGAAGTTTAAGTTTTAATGAAAGGTACAAGAAAGCACGAATTTTAATGAAAGTTACGTCTACACGTCTCGAATTAGAATTACTATTATCAAAGTTTATTTGGCATATTGTTATCATTTTAACTAATGTTGTTCAACAGGTAATTTTGGATTATTTTTAACTTTGCTTACATTCTGTGTATCGTATAATCAATAGAAAAAAAGGAAATACGTTCATTGCTGAATACATATAACATACGGTTATATTACAGTACAGTAGTTTCAAAATTCATGCAAGTATCACTTATATGATATAGATATAATAATAATAAGCCTTTAATACTGTCACAGTTTAAACTTATTTCTACAAATATACTTTTTGTTACTAAACTATCAACTTAAACTAAATTCTATTCTTATTGTCAGTTAAGATCAGGTGAGATTATGGCCATAACGCTAAACCTTAACTATAAAAAAGTTCAAGATCCTACCAAAAACTCCTTCACAATTATTGAAAGATCGCACGGTTGACGAAGCAGTTAATGGTGTTGCCCCGCTGCACTCGCTGCGCCAAAGTAGCGTGGATCGACTTCCGCAATTATTTGCGTGTTCGAATAATTGTTTCGTCTTTGGTTGTTTCTTTGCGTTTATCAATGGTGGTTATAAAGTCCTTCACTGCACTGTTTGTTTGAGATTATGGCGGGATTTTGATCTGTCATGTTATATTTTCTATTGTAACTCATATACTTACTTATTTAGCTGTATATTGTGTAGTATATAGATGACATTTTACGTGATGTAGTAGTGTAACTGAAGAGTATAAGTGAAGTGAATTATTAATAATCATTCGCATGATATTTTATTAGCCACAAAAACTCCCAAGAGAGCTTTAACAAGAGAGTCATCATCTTGTTGAAGGTTGTTTCATCTGCCTAAAATGACCAAATGTTATCACTTAAAAATGGCAGTAAAAATCTCAGATGATAACTGAGTTGTCAAGAATAAAAAAAGAAACGTCCTTCAGTCTTGACACTGGCGATATTGGCTACAAGAACACATGCAATAATAAAAAAAAAACGGCTCGTAGTACAGAAATTCTTTTTTTTCGTTACTGTTTTATGACCGTCAAACATCAAACGTAACATTGGCCATTATGACACGCTTAATTTTATTACGTTCCGGTATCAGTTGTTCTATATCTAGTAATCGACAGTGAAGTTAGAAATCTGTACAGAACTGGATCACGACTACTATATACATCGCAATAAACTAGTTACAGTACTCTCTTCTTGGCTTGCAAGTCCATCAACCGTTACCGAAGCCCGCTGATCCTTACAAAGTTAAAGTTGTTTTAGCACTATACGGGGCGTGCCCCAAGATGGTCGACACACAATCCTAGTAAAAGTTCCCAAGTGCAACTGCCGAAACATACCTATAGGTATTTGGTGGCAGATATTCAACCTGAGTGTGGTAGCTAGCCAGGTGGCCATTAGAAAAAGTATTCTCACAATGATATGATTTCATCACGATGTTGCGTTTATAAGTGTTGCCTATTTGCAACGATTCGAACTCACACCCATTGACGCGGCTTCTGTACACACTGCCAACTATGCAATCATCGCTACAAATTACTATATAATAAATCAAACATGTTGTTGATATACCTGCTACAAACATATAAATGGACGGTATTTATTGAACGCTAACATTTTCTACACTATAGGTCATAGTTCAAACGAGCTGTTTGTAGTGAAAGTAACCATTGGAGCGTTAGCCTGAGCTCCGATAACGAGATATAGATGCGTTTAATCTCTTCTATGTTGCACTAGACACGCTATACCTCTACGGTAAGCTTGTTATATGTTACAATTCAACTGATCGATTTTGAATAAAGTTTACAATAATTATTTACAGTTTACAATTATTATTTAACGCAAATATTTGAGAAAAAAATTACATATATAAATAGAACTACAGATTGAGTAATATAAACATAGTATAAAATACTTAGTGTATATATATTTATCATTAATTTCGGGTATATCGGGAATATCGGGTAATATCCAGGAAAGAGTATCTAGAAGAACTGAAAGCTCAAGATTCAAGACTTCGTAGCAAGTTCATTCCCATTTCTCTTTGCTTTGCTTGTTTCGACAAAATATTATAGAAAATCCAGTTGTTAGAACAGATAGTGTCAAAATATTATTTTAGTATTTTCTAACACTTTTTAAACAGGCATTCGAGCGAACCGTAATTCTGGTTATTGTTGTTTTAATTAGAAATTTCAATATAGATGTCTTCTTCTTATTTAGTGGTATTCTGTTTACACACAAATATTCCAATATCACATAAAATGCTAGTATACCTTGTGGTACATAATATACTTAGGACTTGTATATAAATAAATATTGAAATGAGAGGACAACTACCTTGCAATATGCTGATCGGTTCTGAATGATACTTGAACTGACCGGTCTTCGGACACTTTGGTTTTAGTGACACTTCATTACACTGCCCCCACAAAAAATTCCCCTGACGCCAGTTTACTATATTTATTGTTTATTATATTTTCACAACGGTCGTATCAAACTTGAACTTGCACATTCACTCTGTGACAAATGATCAACAAAACCATAGATTATGTGTCAACTGCGCGGGCGCGTTCCGTTTCGCGCAAGCGGACTCATGTCATAATATTCTGGCGTGATCACCTTGCAAGTATTAAGAGTTGATCCACGGTTTTAAAATATGGTGACTCTAGTTAAAACTGTCCGTGGAGTATTTTGTCAACTAATAAATTATACATCTATTATATATAATTAATTTCACTTATACTCAATAATAAACCTATGTCAAAGCACCATATAGATCAATTATGACCCCGTCAAAAACCGATTCTATTTTGAGTTATTGTAAACGATACTGAACGCGATCTACCAGCTACCTTAAAAGAAATAACGATTGGCTGTTTTATGTCCGGTTTTAATACTAAATCTAATAAAACATTTTTGAAAAGCGATGTTAGCTCAGTTGGTCGTGTGTATAGACGTCACGTCAATGGACATAGGTTTATATCTTTGCAATGACCTTGAGCTTTCGGTAAAGGAAAACATCGTGATGAAACTATAGTATGACAGTAAGGCTTTTTCAAATGTCCGCCTGGCTAGCTACCACCTTAACATATGTTGAAAATCTGCTACTAAATACTACAGGTGTGTTCCGGCAGATACACCTGAAAGCCAGTCCTGCTACTAGGCTAAGCCTGTCCATCGTCCTGGATCACATTATCACTTAACATCAGGTGAGTTTGTGGCTATAACATAAAACCTATACAAATATAAAAAATATATATTTATCTCACTATCAAATGTCATTTAGACACTTGTAATCGTAGGTTTTACGCGTCTAAAAGAATATTTAGTCGTTAAGTAAGTACGACAGATAACCTATGACCTATGTGAATTACCCGGAAAGCGGTAACACGAATATGGATGCATATCGCAGATTATCGCATCAGTGGCGTATATTTCTCATTAAGAAAATCCTGTATTAAAATTGTTGGTTTATTAACAATGTTTTTGCTTACAAATCAACTGTCCCTCTCACATTTGAGAAATTTTTTGGAGATTAATATCTTTGGCAGTGAACTCAACGAATTTGTTTCAGGAATAATTTAAACCAATGGGAAGATGCGATCGTATTGTCTCAGTTTTTATACGTACTACAAATGGACTTATACAACACCTATTAACAATGCAATCATCAATCTATCTGTCTATATATATATATATATATATATATATATATATATATATAAGAAAAATACAATTTCTTTGATGCACAGTCTCGTCAAACTACTGAACTTGTTGGGATCGGACTATTTTTTTCTTGTTGGTCAGCAGAGTGACCTTACTGTTACTGATGTTAAGTACAGTAAGTGAACAGAATTTACTGCCAGTCACTGCTCTCATACTGACCTGCTCAGGTACATCATCACGTCTCTTTTGAAGGACCCAATATCATAGGAAGGAGGGAACATGCTGAAAATAAGACGGTTCCACCACTTTACGGTGCGACAAAGTAAGAGTAGACAAACTTTTTGGTTCATAATGTTATACTTTCTATGACCATTGGAAGTGGAGTACGAGTATTTTGTAGAAAGCTAGAGGCAAAACGATACTTCGTTTTTGAATTCAATTGGCAATTTCGTCATTTTTAGATTTACTATTGTGTACATTATGTACATGTACATTATGTTCTTTACTCGTCGTTTTATTTAGGGCTGCTAAAAACAAAAGAAGCCTAGCGTAGGGGGCGGTTGACAACCAGTATACATATATATAAGACACAGTTTATGTATATGTATTCTATGTACCTACCTAAAATAATCAGATCGAGTTTCTTGCCGGTTCTTCTTGATGACTCGATTATTTTCGGAACCGGTAGCAGTTTTGACGTTTATTAGCGCCTTCCCAGAGCCTAAATTGAATAAAACTTTTTGATTCGATTTCAGTTTTTTTGTTTGACGATCAATAACCTCAAAAATACTAAACCATTGGGGATGAGAGTATTCGAAACGGAAACGTTCGTAAATCTTTTGAAGCTAAAATAGTTCGTTTTTAAATTCCATTATCCCTTTCTATTACTTTGTATTCTCAGTGTGTAGAAATAAATGCAACTTGGGATTGATAGGGAATTGTTGATCTTCATAAATCCGTCACGATGACTCTTATGGTAGTCACTTCACAGTGACGACGTTCGGCGGGTCGATTATTCCTCGGCGGTCGCTGTTGTTATTAGACTTTTTGTGTGAATCATCTATCGCCACGCTTTGGCCGTAAATTCGACCCACATGTTATGGCGGTAACCAGTATGACACTCACTGATGCGCTCTCTGTGGGATGGATATGCACACTATTATTATTGAACACTATATATTTTTTTATAGTTAAGTTTTTAGCGTTATGACCACTGCCTCACCTAATGTTAAGTATTGATGTGTTCCAAGACGGTGACCACTCTAAGCCTATTGGAGAAACTGCCTCTCAAATGCAACTGCCGAAACACACCTATAATGGGACAACTGAAAATCTTCCGCCAGATATCTATGTGTGTTCCGGCAGTTCTACTAAAGAGCCAGGCTCTATATTAGGCTTAGCGTGTGCACCATCTTGGGACACATTATCATTTAATCTATAAACTATAAAAATAATAAATCCTAGAAGGCAGATTTTCAACTTGATGGTAGTAACTACTAAGACCAGGTAAATGCTCTACCACCACACCATGGTTTCACCACGATATTTCATCAACACCAACATCAACACAAGCTCAAAGGTCCATACACGCTACCATGGAGCTATCAGTACTACAACCCATATAAAAACTAAAAGGTGATGTGACAACCCTGCAGGTAAGTCCACAATAAAACTGATTAACTTAAAACAGATAAGAATACAATGATCACGCCATGTTTCCCGTCTTCACGATGTTGCACAATAGCATATTAAAATTTTACGTAGTTTTAATAATAAAATACTTAACAATTGACGACGCGGCACTGATTTACCACCATCAAACTTCGACCATTGAATTATTGTTCGTGTTATAAACAGAACTATAGAATGATAGTAAACCATACTCTACTTATATATTTGACACTAAATCTCTATCTATTATTATTAGAAACATATTTAAAAATATTACCGACGTGGTTTTCTAATCTACGTATTAATTCTTAAAACTGGTTTCAAATCTTCTATTAATTTATTCAAATTAATAACGATCATTTTATTGTTTAAATTTTTCGATATTAACTCAAAATAGTTACGAAGTAAAGTTTTCCATTACAAAACTTTTCTTCATAATTACGAAAGACTCTAACGTGGATGTTGGTGCCATCTATTTACAGTATATTTAACTAATCTGACAGCTGAAGATTGTTTACATTTTTTATGAAGAAATAAACAACTATTTTCTTATTATATTAATGAAGCCAAAAAACGTCCGCAAAATGTATAAAGATCAATAAATAACATTATGTAGTATAACTAAATATAAATAATAATTATATTAAAAAAAAAAAAAAAAAAAAAAAAAAACATTTTTTTTTCATTAATTTAAATTTGTAGTAGTTTGACAGAATAAGGTTTTTTTCTATTGTATAGAGCATTATTAAGATAATTATTGATTAATGGTCAATATACACAATTGCATAAACAAAAAATTGCTATGTGAACTCTGTTGTTAATTCTAAAACTTTCCTAAATGGTTGAATTTTTTTTATAATAAATAGCATGACAGTTATTGGCGGGACTCTGTCTTGTCGTGGTTTTTATTTTTAAATAACAAATTTTCGTTATTTAGATTTAAATTATGTAATTTTAGTAGTACTTGGATATTGCTACTTGATACTTGGATTTTAGTAATACTTGGTACGTGATATTGGAATAATTGTGTATAAAAAGGTTGCCACCAAATAAGAGGAATGAAAAACTTATATCACAGTATATACATGACTCAAGGTTGTTTTTTGTTTAATCTATATTCCACAGATTAGTCTATGCCGTTGTCACTGTCTTTACTTGAAAAGAGTTTGTGATTTTTGTATATTTATATACGAAAGTAAACTTTGAAACAAATCTCAAACTTATGAAAGTAGTGTTAACTTTGTTTTACAAACAAAAATAATGGTGTATGTTAACGGAGGTAAAATGAAAATAGCTAATTTTAGTTTAAATTAGGCCACGTCAGTACATAGGATACAGATCTATCGTTTTTCTCGTTTCAAATGTTATCAAATGACCTTGTTAACATTTTATATCATTAAAAAATATATCTCCTCCTATGCACTGGATTCCTAATCAGGTCGTAAAACAAATGCGTCTTCATCGTTATTTAAAGTAAAATGTATACTTAAAGTATACATTTCAAATACGCTAACTTCCTGTTTAGCGAGACTCTAGAAATTTGTTTTTCCATTTAGTATCAAGTCAATGATTATAATGTCTAATTTTATCTTTACAGATGGTACGGTTGTGGAACACAGCCCGTTCAGTCTCTTTGGTTGGTTCTGGGGTATTCTGAACTTCATCTACTTGTTGTATGTTTCAACTTTGCAAATTATATTTATTTTTAATTGTTTTAACAAATCAACACCACTATCGAACATTCAATAAAATTTTGGCCTTAATAAGACTGCTTATTTATAAGTTATCATTGTTTTTCAATTGTACCATGCTTATTACCAGGTATGGTGCAGTGACTACTATACAATGATAAATAAATATATTTACAATTTTTTTTCTTTTTTATGGTATCTGCCTCTATAGGCTATTTAGCCAAAGCCAAGTAAGAAGGCCTTTATAAACATGATTAAGGAATACAAAGCAACAGCTAAAGTCAGAAAATATTTCGTGGAACATACAATATAATTTTCCTGTATGGGGCTTAAAACACACAGGCATCAGAGTAGAGTCAGTTTGAACACTTGTAATAAATACAAATTAGTTCTCCCATTACAGACTTACCAAGACTAATGAAAGTTTTTTTACGTAAAAAATAGTGTGTGGTTTATTAACAACATCCTAAGCATAACACCAATTTTTAGGACAATAAGTTCAAGTACTGCATAGATTATTATGTAAATGATATCTAAAAATTACTGCATATGTGTGTATGCACTGTATTATTTATTATATTGAAGCAACAATAGCTTAGTTAGTAGTGTGTACGGACACTATATCAAGGATGTGTGTTTGAATTCACCAACGATGAGCTTGAGCTTTCGGTGAAGGAAAACAGCCTGATGATACCATAGCATGGTGGTAGGACTTTTTCTAATGCCCGCCTGGTTAGCTATCACCCTCAAGTTGAACCCTCAAAATCTGCCACTGAATACCAATTGTTGTGTTCCAGCAATAGCTTTAGAGAGCCAATCCCTCCAATAGGTTTAGCGTGTCTACCATCTTAAGCCACATTGTCACTGAACATCAGGTAAGATTGTGACCATAACGCTAAACCTTAACAATAAAAAAGGGCTATAACTAAGTGTTTGTAATGCTCACGACCACAGTGTTAAGTTACTATTTGTAAATCTCAATGATAAATTTAAATAATTATTGGTTAACTTGATATATTATATTAAAAAACATACAATTTCAGTGTTATTCAATAAATTAGGTTATGGTATTCACATATGAAGAACATGTATAAATAAAGTATTCACATTTAAAGTATAATTCTATATCATATAACTTAAATAGTAAGAAATAAGATTATTTTATGTTCTTAGCTAATATTTTTAAGGATTTGAATTATTATTTTTTGATAGGTTCCTGACTCTAATTGACCCTAACTACAGCAAACATGGTGATAAATATGTGAGAGATTTTAGACCTCCTGGTAGTGGGTGAGTTATACATGTTAATTATAACCTATCAGTTATGTGGAAAATTATGTAATAATAGGAGAAAATGGAGAACTAAAGTACCATATGTACATAAAATTTATAATGGTGTTGATAGATGACAATGATATATGGTGGTGGGACTTTTTCTAAAGCCCATCTTGCTAACTACCAACTTCAAATTTAAAATCTGATGCTAAATACTTATAGGTTTGTTCTGGCAGATGCACCTAAAAGCCAGTCCCTCCACTAGGCTTAGCATGTCCACCAACTTAGGCCAAATAATCACTTACCATCCAGCTATATTGTAGGAATAATCTTAACCTACAATTAAAAAAAAAAGATTTGTTACAGTAAAGTAAATATGATGTTATTATTTGTTAAGATTTCAAATAATTGTATATATTTTATCAAGTATTATTTCTACATTTATGTACACAATGACATACACATAATAAGCTTATGCTATCAATATCTCTTTATTTCTATATAAAAGTTAATCAATGTAGTCTCAATTACTTCAGTAAAACAATTTTGAATTATTATTTTTTGTTTATTGTTTTCTGCCTGTTCCCTTATATAACCGTATCATTGAAACTAACAGTACTATGGATTAACTCATAGGATACTTCTTATCCTAAAAATGTACAGCTTCCCCTGGGATGAGGGATAAAAGTTAAAAATGTTGTGAAATTGTATTACATTCATGTAGAAACGTAAAATCATTATGTTTATTAATTTTAATTCATTCTTAGTCATAAAATCATGATATCGCTTCGTTTAAATTATTTTTTTATAAACCCACTTGGATACAACTGATAATCAGTGTTGGGTCCTCCTATAATGGTGCTTACTCAGCTTATGGTTAAGTGTGCACATTTATGTACTGACAGTTTGCAATTTGGGCTATCATTGATGGTGATTGCATCGTTAAGATATTTTGTACATTGGTGTACCGTTGTGGCTTTGTGCACTGCAATAAATATACTTTAAATTATTAGTCAACAAATAATTCAGTTACAGCTGTTAACATGTTAAGTAGTTTGCTGTGGTTGCAATTTCAGACCACCAAAACCACCCTCGAGGAAGTTTGGAGGCTTTGGCCCTTCAGGTTCCGGACCAGCGCCACCACCGATGGGGGGTTGCGGGTGCGGTGGCTAATTCTATATTCTTTTTTTCACACCACAAATCAAATAGGCGTGAAACACAAAAAAAAAAAAAAAAAATCTTATAGTTTTTAATTTGTAATCATTTTATTTACTTCTCAAAACATTTTATTGTATTCATTCTTGTTTTGTTTTATCCACTTGTGTAGTGTGAAAAAACATATTTTTTTATACTAAGAGCTAATAAAAATGTTTTGAAACTATACCATGAATATCATTAATTATACTGATTAATTTTGTAATTTTTTTAACATGTTATACTACAAAAGATTATTGAATGGACATGTTTTGCCTTTTGTTGTGTTTAGGTAGAGCATAAAAGCATTCTCTCTATGAAGTAATCCTTAGATCTACGAACTTACATGGTAATTGGTCAAATAATTGTGGAGTTTACCCATCTCATTTATACCATTTTTGTTTGTATAAACATGCATAAATTATTTGAACTGTAAGAAAATTATATGTCATATAATGCTACTACTAATATAATAAATATTAAACATATTAATGTGTTTTATTTGTACCAATTCCTTATAACCACTTTGGGTAGTGCAATTCTTGTATAACAAAAAATTGTAATACGATTATATTGTCAGTATAAGATCTGGTAGGGATTGGGGATGGTAAGGAAATGTTGTTGACTGTGTTGTAACCACTACAAACATGGACACCATTTTGATTTGTCTTGTTTGAGGATGTGTTTGACAACTTGTTTGTTTATATTGCTGATAATGGTGAATGTCTAATGATTACTGATCTCAGTTACAGTATTAAGTATAAGTGCTAGTACTTAGCAATGATACAATAAGTTAGATAAAAATATGTAGTTATGGAAAGCATTATGTACAGATACTTTTGGTTAATCGTTTTGAAATTAATTTTAGGCTTTACAATGAATTAAGCAAACAGTTCTTATGCTGTTATTTTTCCTTTAAAGTTAAACTTCGATTTTACTAAAATAAAAATTGTGATACCGGTAATACAAAATGAGGGTAAAATTAGAAATTTTAGGTTTCTGTGATACTAAAATAATTTGGTTTATTTCCATTGTAAAACAAAGTTCATATAAATCTAAAAATATTTCTTACGAAGAGAGCACTACCGTGAGACTTTAACATGAATGGATATAATGGAAATCCTAGTCTACGTTTTGTTATTTCAGAATCGACCAGTGTAAATGCATTCTTATTAAGTATTTTATGTGAGACACCGGAGCTAGGCTCGATTACGCACATACTACAAATAAAAATTAGGGTGAGAATTAAAATAAAAAGAAATATATTTTTGCATAGTATATTAGGAATCTCTACAACGTCAATTATATTATTATCATAAGTAACCTAAACTTAAAATAAAGTGATAGTACAATAACCTACAAAGAACTAAGAAGCGTAAACAGAACATAAGCGTATAGCCGACAATCTGGTATATCGAACGAAAACTGTTTTATACTTCCTATAACTATAAAACAATACGAAAATGAATAAAGTGTAGAGCAGGTAATTGAAAACTGTATCTGAAACAAAAGAAAAATCAAATTGAGTAGGTACACGGATAGGTTAAAATAAAACGTAGATAACAAAATAATTGTTAAATATCAAGTTGGAATGTTCACGAACTTGGAGCACACAAGTAGACAAGCTATGAACTTTACAGTATTAATTATTAATACTCACCAATAAGATAAGAGAGAATAATGTAGAATAGGTAATTGAGAAATGTATCTGAAACAAAAGAAAAATCAAATTAAGTCGGTATACGGATAGGTTAAAATAAAATGTATATAACAAAATAATTACAAATTAAGTATTTTATTACTTATAATGTTACATATCAAGTTGGAATGTTCACGAGCTTAGGGCACACAAGCAGACAACTAAGTTAATGAAATTTCTGATATTAATTATAAATACTGACCAATAAAAAGTCCGTCCATTGTGCGCGCCGAGTTCGTTGAGTGAGATCTAGAATGATCTTACGGGGTGTTTGCTAGCTCGCTCGCTCGGCACCATCTGTAATAAAACAAAATAGATATAACATATGAAAGAAATATTTGTAAAGATCTCCCCAAATGCCTTATAAAAATTTAATACGCATCGATAAAATATATAGATAATATATTGAAATAAACCACAGTTATCCACAAAAGCTGCAGGATTAAAGAGATGTATAGGGATGGATGCGTTGAGGCGTCACCATGTGGATTTCAAATATCTTCTACGCATTACAGCTATATTATATAAATATAGCTATTCTGAAAAAAAAAAGAAGGATTAGTTGTAAAAAGTAGATGGAAAGCTTACGCCCAAATCAAGTACTCAGGCTTAGTACTGCCACGCCTTTGTAGTTCGGCCATCTTGGACTTCTTGTGGCGATGAGACGTCGATGTTGGTGCCAGGGCGCCGAGCGAGCGAGAAGATCGAGAAACTACCAGGCGCTGGTTTTATAGGCACCTGGTTGATAGGTTTGTCCATAATCTACGTTAAATCTATCGACATATAAATGATTCGATTTTTATTTTATCTTATAATTCGAATCATATAAGTTTTTTTGTAATTTTTTATTGTTTCTGTTTAGAGATGCTACAGCAGGATCATAGTTCTCTAGAATATAATAAATACGGTTTGTTTCTAAGTTTATTAGTGTTCAATTATTATAATGTATTTATTTTACCATCACAGTCTCTGCAATCGTAAAGTGTTGATGTGGATACGCTAAGAACAGTGGAGCGACTTAATTTCTAGCTAGCCAGGCGAAAATAAGAATATTCCCTACCTCCATACCGTGGTTTCATCATAATGTTTACTAACACCGAAAGCTCAGGCGTTTGTAGGGTTTCGAACTTAGGTCTATCGACGTGATGTCAGTACGTTCTGCCACTGAGCCTTAATTATTTATATATTACCTAATATTAGATCAAAATACGTAATTGTATTAAAATTAAAAACTTGTACATTTTTATCTAAAATCGATTAAAGTCAATATTTACCTTCTATATTTTTCTATTTATTTTCATTATATAGGTAGTTAACTGGTACTTTTTTACTTTAAAGGTTTAGCGTTATGGCTGTAATCTCACCTGATGTTAAGTGACCATGTGGGCCAAGATGGTGGAAACGCTAAGCCAAGTTGAGGGGCTGGCTCTCAAGTGCAACTACTGGAACACACTTATAGATATTTAGCGACAATTTTTCAACTTGAGAGGGTAGTAGCTCTAGCCAAGGGGGTATTAGAAAATCACTACTACCATGCAAAATTGCTCTGTATTAAGTTCCCTAGAAAACAAATTTCAAGTTGAATATACTTTTATTTCGTCATATTACTTATAAAATCCATAGAACAAATTTACGAATATAAACGAAAGATTTTTTATGGGAGTCACATTATGCGAGGTTGCCTTGAGCGACCGATTTCGTGTTTGAAACGCTTTTTGAAGTTAAATTTATTATAGTAGGGCTTTGAAATTCGTATTCGCTTTTTGTGACGCTCGTTCGGGTTATATCGGCTAAAGGCGACTAAGTGAGAAAGAGATATAGTGTATATATATGTTTCATTTCTGTCGTGTGGCATTAGTACACACCGTTTTTTAATAATTAGTATTTAATATTATTAGTTATTAAAAAAAAAATTATACTTAAGGTTTAGCGTTATGGTCATAATCTCACCTGATCTTAAGTGACGATAGGGCCCAAGTTGGTAGCCACGCTAAACCTGTGGAGGAACTGGCTCTCAAGTGCAGCTACCGGAACTCACCTATTGGTATTTGGCGGCAGGTTTACAACTTGAGGGCGGTAGCTAGCCAGGCGGGCATCAGAAAAATCCCTACCACCATGCTATGGTTTCCTCACGATGTTTTCCTTCACCTAAAGCTCAAGCTCATTATAGGTGCTTGGATTAGAAACTGAAGTCCCATGACGCGAAGTCGTACACATTACCAGAGAGCTATCATCGCGATTATTTTATTTAATTATTATTCTTATTTAATTTTATTTTTATTATTATTATTTTTAATAATTAGTACAGACCGTTTTTTAATAATACATATACAAATTCAACCGTAGACAGATTTTAATGCAAGAGCGGTATACCGGGATAAGGTACTAAAACTTTCACGACGACCCCAAATCCCCTTGCTTACGAGCCACTAAGATACACTTTCAAATTGATTCGAGTCGTGTTAGAACAGGCAAACACTTGTTCATGATTCGTACTGCTATTGATTTTCTTATAGGCAAACTAATTTACCTAGAGCCTCCAGATCAAGATAAGCCTGCATTAAAGTTGTTAGCAAAATTAAAATTACGCTTTTCTAAAACAGTGAACACTAAAACACTGGATTGAAAGGCGATTGAAGCTCAGTTGGTAGTGTGTACGAACGTCACGTCAACGGGCATGAGTTCGAATCCACCTACAATGAGTTTGAGCTTTCAGTGAAGGAAAATATCGTGATGAAACCATAGGATGGTGGTACAGCTATTTGTTATGCCCGCCGGGCTAGCTACCACCCTGAAATTGAAAATCTGCCGCCAAATACCAATAGGTGTGTTCCGGCAGTTGCACTTGAGAGCTAGTCCTTACGCTTAGCGTGTCCACCATGTTGGGCCATATCGTCATTTAATATCAAGTGAAATTATGGTCATAACGCTAAACCGTAATTATACATAAAAAAAAGATATGTCCAACATCATATGAAAAAAAAAATAACATTACGCAGACTCAAGGTGGATCGATGTATATTCAACAATATAGTTGACCTATGAGCATTTGTACTAGACCGGAGCGGAAGCTCCGTAAAGTCTTACTAATATTATAAATGCGAAAGCGAGGTTGTTTGTTTGTTTGTTATGCTTTCACGCCTAAACCGCTGAATCAATTGTGATGAATTTTGGTATAGACATAGATGGGACATGGATAGGTTACGTTTTCTCGCGAAAACTTATTAGAAATGGGTTAAAGAGAGGAAAAAAACTTTGTGTGAAACTTTTTATTGCGTCACCCGATTTGACAAAATCAATATTAACGTGGACGAAGCCGCGGGTAAAAGCTAGTATAACTATACACCCGACACATTAATTTGCATTTAGTTAGCGGTAGCGCTTAAATTCAATCAGTGTATATGTGGTTCCTGACAGTGTTGAACTCTTATGGATTGTTTATGGTCTTACATATTTTTAGATTTTACTATGGCATCAGGTACAGCGTATAAAAAAAAATTAGAATATTTCTGCTAAAAGACTGACCAATATATAGCTGCACGGTTGACCAAGCGGTTAAAGCGGTTATCTCGCTTGCTACGGGTTCGACTCCCATAGAGTACAATTACTTGTGTGATCAACAAATAATTGTTCTGAATTTGGTTGTAACATGTGTGTCTTTATTGTCTTTAAAATGTCCTTAAAACATTTGATGTTGACGAAATAATAACAATAAATATGCCAAATTTATTTTTATAAACAAGACACATTTTATACTACGAAATAGATTTACGAAAAACAAAATACTTCTCTAGATTTAATATCATATTTCCATATAATAACTTGAGCATATTTTATTTTATAATCTTCGCTTGTAACATATGAATCACGGTTTTTAGTTTTATTTTTATTTTATTATTGATTCTTGTAAATAAACTTAATTGATATTCGCAATTTATATATGAATGTTAAGAAATAGAAAATCGATATTCTATGCCAAAATATCGTATGAAGTTTTAACGTGAAAACAAGTACATCACTAACTCATGATGGAGAAGAAAAAAAAAACACCAGACATAAAATTATACAGCCAACAAGAATTGATGAAAATAAAATAAATATTATTTTAAATATTATTTAGTAATAATATTTATAATAATATTACTAATAATTAATAATTATTTAAAATAATAAAATTGACATAAGTACTAAGATTTTTGATTTGCCTACTGTATAATTATTTATGTACGAATAATTGTTCTGATTTTGTGTGTTAAATATAGTTGCTTATTTGCTATTCTCACTTCACATTGGTAAAATTGTCTACACAGCAGATGCTATGATAATAATAATAAAAACATACATTTTGACAACATTTTAGATGTCTACGGACATTTTATAAAGTACCCGCAATGGCTAATTTTTTTTAATTTATTTGTAATGTCTTTCACTATTATATATACCATTTCATTTGAAATACACATTATTCTCTTTTTGTGTATATCAACAAATCTTCAAATCTTTTAACAAATTATCCTAATCGAACAAATACAAATAATGTTTATAAACGTAAGTGGTTTTCGCATAATACGCATACAATTTAGTAGGTAGATTCATATCTAACGAATCCGAATAGTTAGATACATTAACTCAGCATTATATGGTATTTAGTATAATGTAGTTGATTTAATTTTATAATCAATCAAATATATGTACATGTGTGTGCGTGTAATTTCATTCAATCGAAAAGATTTCTTGTAAACTTTTACATCCGAAACGATAGTGTTTATTCACAATCATCATGTTTTATATCGTTTCCTAGGACGGATAACTATAACAATGCAGTGAGTAGATAAGTAATATAATTCATTAATAATATGTTTAATATAATTTACCTACAAAAGAGATGTACAAAAAATAAGCACATTTAGCATACATATTTTATGGTAAGTAATTTATAATCTACTGCGTTTTTGTTACATGAAAATTGATCGATTTTCTGAGTTTGATTCGGGCAGAAGTGACCAGAAACGCCAAATAACTCTGGTAAAACTTTGTACTTCGCTTGATTAGTTGTTGTTTATTATCAGTGGTAGATATAGGAATAAAACCAAAGTGAATATATAAATAAGATATTAGCTGGCGTAGCAGGCCTTGTCCTGAGTTTTCTAATAGTACTTAGTTAACAACTCGTAAAGTTAGTTAGCCTATAATCATTCACAATAATTGGGCTAGATTATACAAAAATAAATTTTCAAACCGTCGTAGTTTTAGAGATTAGTGTTTTCAAACAAATTATATCGTATGCTTATCTTTTGAGGACGATGTCTCTTATGGCAAAGATATTGTTACGAATGACCTGAAATGTGTTTTGCATTATTCTTTCAGATAGGTATAAAGGCTACATGGACGAAATTACATCAGGAATAAAGTCAAGAATTCCCTCATTATATTACAAAATTGTTTGGCTCCAACCACGGTTAAATATAATGCACGAAAAATGTACACAATTTGAGGTGAGTTTTATTTTCTATACTTTTAGATGTAATATATACATATGTATATGTATGTCATATATATCTCATAATATATGTCCTAAATTAAACCCTTTCACTTGTGACCCAACAAAATGTTATTTTTTTTAGTTCATGATATTATATTCTTTTAAATGCACCACATTTAATTTGATGTGTGACCAGTGGATGATTATAACGCTACCAACAATACCTCATTGGCCAAATTATAAGTAGCCATACCAATCAATATCTATCTATGAAGCAATGATGGATCAGTTAGTAGCGTGTATAGACGCCGAGTCAATGGACGTGAGTTCGAATCCATGCAACGAGCCGAAGATTTCGGTAAGGGAAAACATCAAAATGGAACGATAGTATGGAGGCAGAGATTTTTCTAATGCGCACCTGGCTAACTACCACCCTCAAGTCTGCCGTCAAATACCTATAGGTATGCTCCGGTACTTGGACTTCAGAACCAGTCCCTCTACTAGGCTTAACGTGCCCACCATCTTGCGCCACATCGCCACTTAACATCGGCGAGATTGTAGCCATAACCCTAACTATGCTTAAAGTATTGAACAATCATAATACTTTCTTTGCTTCGCTGTAATCGAAAAAAAAAATACAAATATTTGTTTTCACATATTTCAGAACGCTCCAGAATGAATGGCCACCATATAGAAATTCGAACACGAGCACTAGAAAGTTGCTTATATTAATCTACTAAAGTTTATATGGTCCTTGAGAAACATCGACAGACGACAACAAACAAATACCTGTCACATGTAATGTCACATAAGAAAATGCAGATGAAAACGTATTCTAGAACGTTACACGAAAATTGTAATATAGATACTTCACAATATGAAAAACTGACAGATGAACGTCCAGAGTGTAGAGCATAAGTTTTAATATTTGAAAACCATCGACGTAGACGTAGTAGCGGTAAACAATTTAACTACGAGAGTGCAGTCCTGACATGTTCTTTTTTTATATTTTCACAGCAAAGTGACTGCACTGGACCTGATGGTAAGTACAGTACAATCCATATCAGCGGCGACTGACACCGAACAGAATACACTGCCAGTCGCGGCTGTCATGCTGGCCTACTTAGGTACCTCTTCACGTCTCTTATGAAGGACCCAATATCATAGGAAGGAGGGAACACGCTGACAGGAAGATGATTCCACAATTTCAATGTGCGACAAAGGTAAGAGTCGGCAAACTTTTCGCACCTTTCGAACGCTCCGTTTCATCTATCTATAGTCCATCTATACACAATATGAAAGTTAAAGACACGTTTGTATATTAAATATTTAGTCATGAACTTTTTTCTGTGTATCATTCTTAAGTTCACTCTGAAAGTACTAGACAGATTTTGGTGAAATTTGACGAGGTGATACTTTTTTTAAGGTTTAGCATTATAAACATAATCTCACCTGATCTTAACTGACGGTTTAGCCCAATTTGGTAGCCACGCTTAACATGTAGAGGAACTGGCTCTCAAGTGCAACTGCGGGAACATAGCTATTGAAATTTGGGGGCTGATTTTCAACCTGAGGGTGGTTACAAGCCAGGCGGCCCTTAAAAAAACCCAACTACCATGCTATGGCTTCTCAACGTTGTTTTCCTTCACCGAAAGCTCAAGCTCATTGTAGGTGGACTCGAACCCATTTTCCTTGACGCGGAGCCCGTACACACTACCATTGAGCTATCATCGCTTCAAATACTTAATATTCTAGATTAATATGTAAGATACTTACTATTTCCTGCTACAAAGAGATTTTTTATAATCCTAGACATTGTAATGATTGTCTTTAAAACAATTTATTTTATCCTGATTAAATTACTATTAAAACTTTCATAATTTCATTATTATATTTATTATATTATTTCATAAAGGAAACTCGAAGGTTTTCTTTTAGTTTACTCGACCTATGTCAATTGTCAAACAGTTTTATAGAAGATTTTACGTGCAGTAAGATTTTAAGTTTTGTCAAACAAATCGGATGACAAAAAAAAGTTACATCCAAAATTTATCACTCTCTTTACCCCACTTCTAATCAGATTTTCATAAGAAAAAGTAACTTATCATGATCTCGTTCCTATCTATCTCTATACCAAAATTAATCATAATCGATTAAGCGGTTTACGTGTGAACGCGTAATGAACAAATTTCTCTTTCGCATTTTTAATATTAGTAAGGATTTTTAACGCATGCGCTTTGCATAACACGATAAAGAGTTCATTGGATTCGTTGTGGAGGCCATATATCCGTTCCAGCTGGAAAAACGATATTTTGAACGAAGATTCTAGAGAATATGGACAAAAGGATGTTTCTTGTCATTTAAATTAGGAGGTCCGCGATGTAAGGCCGTGTAATAATAAAACTCCATTAATAAAATTCATTACAAAACTGTAAGAAAAATGTTTATCAGTACACATATTACGGATGTTGAGATCGCTACTGCACACCATGGTGTTGTAAAATATCGGAACTTATAAACGAAAGCTTTACCTTGATTGTTCTCAAAATCCTATCTCTACTAAATATAATGTTCACGAGGATCAGCTCTACGCAATTATTTTGCATTTTTCTCCGTGACTCTGTATCGAATGTCGTGCAGTAAGAAGAATATACCTTGCACTGAACGAACGTCTTGCCGGAGCGGACCTTACATTAACTAGCTAAAGTGGGTTTAAACTAGTTGTCATTTTTATAGATTGTATAAAAAACCTTCAGGAATATATATATTTAAATTTATTTCTATTTTTTTAATACTTATTAGTAGATTACTTTAGTCTAAATTGCTGGTGATTGTCCATGCGACAAGATATAAGTTACAATTTTATAAAGACTCATCTACCATTTACTGGATTCATTTGATTATATTAAAAAGACGCGAATGATTATAAACAATATGTAATATATTTTTAAAAACTTAATTATTAAATAAAAAAAGAATATATTGTAAATCCTTAGATTTGTCAAGAGTCGACAAGAAAACATAACGCTTTTCTAATTAGAACTTATATTATATATTATCATTATAATTAATATAATTATATGTTATCAGCAAAGTGGGAAATTTATGATGTTTCCTTTTCCTACGAAATTTCTACGCTAAATACGTTATGAAAATATTTTTAGATTTCGTTGATGTCTTTCTTATTATAAGCTTAGCTATATATGAATAACTAACGTTTATATAGAAAATATATTTTTGACCTATAAGTATATTATTGTATACCGGCCAACTCAAGCCCAACTTGTAGTAACTAAAGAAGAATAAGCAGATGTATGCATAATTCTCAAGGATAAAAAAAAACTTTTGTAACGCTAACTGCGTTTAGAGTATTACCATTACCTATAAAGTAATCTTACTTAGACCATGACCTCTGCCAGAATAAACATCTTGCTTCCAGAGTAATCACCTCAGGCCAAAAATTACATTTAATCTTACACTCTTGTTCTTTTAAAAATTTAAAAGGTGGTAGCGCCTGGTAATAGTTCTTTTTCTAATGCTCGCCTGACTAGATACTACCCTCAAGTTGAAAATCTGCCGCCAAATACCAATAGGTGTGTTCCGGCAGTTGCACTTGAGACTTTATTGTACCACTTTGCCGAATACTTTCATTTCTTAAATACTTTTATTTGTACTGTGGGTACACTATGGGTACACTACTGGTGGTATTTTACTTTTTATGAAATCTTATATCCGCAATTTAATTATTAAGATAGAATTAAATATTTATTACAAATTACACATTCAAGGCTTTTAGGCTTAGCGTTATGGCCACAACCTCAACTTAAGTGATGATGCGGCTCAAGATGGTGGATACATTAAACCTGTGAAAGGACTGACTCTCAAGTGCAACTATCAGAACACGTCTATAGGAGGACGTTAGAAAAAAACCTTATCACCATACTATGGTTTCCTCACGATGTTTTCCTTCACCGAAAGCTCAAGCTTATTGCAGGGATTTGAATTCTCATCCTTTAACGTGGTATCAGTACACGCTACGACTGAGCTATTATCGCTTCGTAAACATTTATCCTTCAAGTTTTATTTTTCAGCGTTCAATCTATATGGCAGATAAACCAACTGCAGTTTTATTGTTCTGCAAGTTTCCTGATCCCCCAAAAAAGCGCACACTAAGAACTATACTAAAATATTATTTAAATAACATGTACATAAAAAAAATATATAAACTGATCGAGTTTCTTGCCGATTCTTCTCGATGACTGCGTTATTTTCCGAACCAGCGGAAGTTCTGATATTCATAAGCGTATTCTCAAAGACTAAATTGAATATATTTTTTTGATTGGTTTTGAAAAGAATTATACGTAATTATCAAACTATTAACTTACCGATTATCTCCTCGTCTAGTGTCCCCAACTTTGTGAAGAACGCAGCACACAAATAAACGAAACACTTTTACCGTGGCACGGCAGTAACAAGTATAGCGACTAACGTAACTGTTAGTTTAACACTAGTTACTTATACTGGAGTGGCTTCATAAGAAAGAGGGTTACTGGGCAAGAAGAACAAGGTTCCTGAAACTCTCTCCGGGCAAGCCAGTAACCTACCATTTCTATACCAAACTTAATTAAAATAAGCTCTACTCTTTAGGCTTGAAAACGTAAGTAAGAAACAGATAGAGTAACTTTGCATGTATAATATTACTTTGAATGTTACTTACACAACAACAAAAGGCATCAAATTTGTAAGGTAATATTTATAGGTGATTTTAAACCTTTTTCACTTATTTAGAGATAAGTTCTGGCTCTTTATTATAAACTATTTTAAACTGTCGTTAATGCGAATAAAGTTACAGACAAATTTGAGTAAATATTATTTTATTTTAATCCTGACATGTCTATATAATATTCATGTATACATGAATAATCTAAGAAAAAACAGTATTGTTTTTGTTCTGTTTGTGAGACGTTTTCCTTTTTGTTTTGTTTATATTTTCTATTTTAAGTTTTTTCACTTTTTCCTTTGAATTTTAATAATGATTATAGTTGAATTTTGAGTACTGGATGAAAACTAATATAAAAATAAAATTACCAGGTCCTTTGCTCTACTACATTTATTGATTATAAATAAAGAATACAGACACCAAGGAATAGTTTAAACTTAAAACTAAAGTACATTTAATAACAGTGAATAAGTTCTATATATTATCTTGAAATGTAGGTACTAATTACCAAAATTATTTTCTAATTCACAGTTAAATAAAATTGTGACGTAGTCAGCTTCAAAGTGCAATATAAAAGACTTCAACGAAGAGCACAGGGCAATGGTATCTATTACCCATTGGTAAACACAGTACCAATAATAGTCATTGTGACGGATATATTATCACTCATACAGTGTTTATTAGAATGGGAATAATTTAGAAAATTATGATAGACTCAAATGTATCTGTTGTTATATTACTTTATCCAATGATGACTTTATGATAACCATCAACCGACATACGCAGTTACACCACTCTCAAAACTCACACGCACAATTTTAACTAAATAAAATCTAAAATTAACAATACTTATAAAGGGTAGAATAACATTCTCAAATAATACTCCAATACATGACGGTGGACAGGTGTTAATGAATATATCCAGAGACTACGTGTTGTAGTTTTTTAGGATGTATTTATGTTTGTTATAGATTTAGCATTTTACTAGTGTCTTACTGGTTTTATAGTACAGCTGCCGGAATCCACCTATGCATTTTATGGTAGTTTGGTAACGTGACGACACTCTACATGACACGAAAGATAATAAAATCCGAAAACAGTAGTGACCATCGAGAGAGTGACTACCCATCGACAGTCGCCACTGTCTTGCCGATCTTCGTAAGTTCTTCTTAACCTTTGACTCTAAAGACACGATCTATTACGACGTAGGAAATTCACGGGTAGAAAGATTGTTCTATCGCTTCACGGTACGGTAAAATTATGACGCGAATGTTTTCATTCGGATCGGCAAGGAGATTCAATGTAAGTACACATGGAATAACTTTGCAATACAACATGCGTCATTTAAAATAACGGTACATTGACAGAGTTGCACTTGATGAGAGGATACGTATAAAAAAAAAAACAGGAATTAGTATTGCGAAAATAGCTATTGTTTAGAGTTTCCTTAAGTGTCAGCTTTGTGATAACGACTTACAAGACTCTCGTTAGCTGCATAATCACTGGTTGATCCCGATACAGTGAGATGTATAAACTTATCAATACGCCAGACGTTACACATCATATATAGTCGTATATAATTGGAGATAATCGGATATAATTGGAGATAATCGGATATAATCGTCCTGTAAAATTATTATAGCTAAGTTAATAAAATAATTTACTTATAAGGACATATTACTAAATAAAGAGCATTACAAAACTACATAAAGTACTAAGATAAATTAGGATTCTAAGTTTAAGATAGAAATTTATTAAAAATTAACCTAAATACGAGATTATCACAGCGAAAACAACTTTGAAAAGACTAAAATTAATTAAATTATTAAATTTTAATTTAATAATTTAAGAATACTACAATTTTAGGTACTCTGTAGACGGCGTAACATATAAATGATTATAAAGATAAAATATTGAATGTATGCCCGGCCATTTAATTTTAACTAAGGATAGCTTACTAACTAAACACCTATACATTTATATAGAGCTTTAAAAGCTTAAAACTAGAAAGCCTAGACAACCATATTGATCATGATATGACAGCACGAACTAATAATCAGAAGACAGATATGTAGAAAACACCGCACGACGCACACATTTATTCTTTTTTTTTTAATTCTTAGCAATAATTTCTTAATATAATCTTAATAGTTATTAATTATCATATGGTATATCTGGTTTGTTTTATTATAATGAATGCAGTGGTCTGTAAGAATTAGATGTAAAAGCCCTACCACCATGCTATGGTTTCTTCACGATGTTTTCCTTCACCGAAAGCTGAAGCTCATCGTAGGTGCTTGGATTCGAACTCACGTCCCTTGACGCGAAGCCGTACACAGTACCACTGAGCTATCATCGCTTCTATTATTGGATGTGGAAATTGATATAGTTTTTATATATTATAATATCTATAGAGAATTTATCGAGAAACTTCCTAATATTAAGTATGTGATAACTATAATTTCTATTTAACATTAAAGTATTAGTAATGGAATATTATATACAACTACTGAAATGGATGGATAGATAACATTTCAAGGGATTCTTACATTGATTATTTACATATCTTAGCGACTATATATACATGAAGCCTTACCAAACATTAACACGTCTATCTAGTGTAGATACAGTAATAAAATAGGAATAGCATATATATTTAAGGTAAGTAATTAACCACAACTATTCCTTTAAAAGGGTAAAAAGTTTTCCAAAGGTGTAGTAGTGAAAATTCTCAGTAAAATTTCAAGGATACGAATGATATGAAATGATCAGATTATGAGTGAATTATATAGGTTAATACGGATAAAGAGAGAAACTATGGTATAGTTTCACTGTGTACAACGCGTGTGGTTTTGGCCAAATAACTATTGCTGACGCGTCGGTAACTTTCTTATACTACCATCTCTATATATATATAAAGCCGCTGGTCGACTAATTCGTTAATGTACAACCGAAACTACGGAACGCTAGGAATATGAAATTGGGACTGTACTTCTCGATTGTACCGTAGAGGCGCACTACTAAATGATTTCTCGAAATTCAACCTTGAAGGGCATAAGCGGAGATGGCAATATTTGTATGGAAGAGCAAAAAACTAACTATCGACTTGAAATTTACCACAAACATTCCATAATAAAAATAAAGAAACGCGTTTTTGAAATATTCATCTCCTACGTGCCTTTGTAAAATGTATGTGTAATAATTCCTTGATAGTTTTACTGAGACATCCCCAAAGAACATATTGACTTGCATTTGTTACAGATATTCCTTTTGTGGTATAAAAGAAGGAATACTATGATGACGCATGATAGACGAGAACAACGCAAACAAAGTCGGGGAGTAACAGCTAGTATGGATACAATTATATTAAGTTACCTAATTGTAAGTCGTTCTAATTTTTTAATGGAAATAAACGTAATAAAGGTGTGTTCATATAATACGATACGCAAAATTATACCTTTTTAGACCCCCTACCCACCCTTCGTCACATTTAGACACCCCCAGCACATGATATAATGTGGCAATTAATAGCAGTACACAAATTGAAATATTTTATAATATTTGTTGATTGCAATAATGATGTTTTAATCAATTATTAATTATCTGTAATAGTTAGTCTCTCAAAGAAGTCTTCAAATCCAAAGAGCTAAACATGGAAATTGAAAAGAAAGTCTTCGACACATGTGTGCTTCCAGTCGTTACTTATGGATGCGAAACTTGGTCACTTAATAAACTCCACAGAAAAAAGTTAGAATGCCAGAGACATGGAGAAGAGTTTAACAGGAATAAAGAAGCAAGACAAATTTAAAAGTAGCACTATCAGAAGAATAACTAATGTCGATATAATTACTACAATAGATCACCGAAGTGGAGATGGACCGGACATATGAACATATGGATCCCCGAGAGAAATGGGGCAAAATTATTACCAACTGGTATGCAAGAGATGAAAAGCGAAACAGAGGACGGCCACAGCTTCACCGAAAGCTCAAGCTCATTGTAGGTGGTTGGATTCGAACTCACGTCCCATGACGCGGCGATCTTAAACACTACCACTGAGCTGTCATCGCTTGATTATTGTAATGTATTATGTATATTGTATCGTAATATATAGATATATATAATAAATATTATTACTATATCTAGCACCGACCAACACAATCAACCACGAGACATGGCCCTATTTGTGCGTTTATTCCAATATCGTCGCGGCAATCAACCTAATACTAACTACATGCTACATTTAATTACTAAACGATTAATTGAACTAGAATAATATTTATCTAAAAGGTAATGATAGTAGAAATAAATTCTAAGGACAAAAAAAAATAGAGACTTATTTAATAAATCTCTGGAAAAGAAATTACTAATGTGGGCACTATTTTCTATTGATTTATTATTATTAACAGACTTATTAGACTCGTGGGGGTAGGTGAAAGCTTAAAATGAAAGACACTAAGGTCAGCCCTTGTTCTTGTTTGGAAATTTCACTAATACTCGCGCACGGAAATGGCTATATACATATTTTTAATCCACTAAAAATTAAATTGAGCGTTCGGAACTATTATTCTGTTCCATTCAGGTGTGACTCTCGATCATAAAATTAAGAAATAAATAACCTATATGTAAACTTGATACGTTTCTTTGATAACTAAATATATGTATTAATTAAAACATAAGCTTTACTATCGTCATTGATTAATAAAAAAAAAATTACTAATATTTTTTATATACTTTGCCGGTTTTAGCGTTATGGCTACAATATCACATGAGGTTAAGTGACGATGTGGCTCAAGACGCTGGATGCGCTAAGCCTATAGGTATTTGGCGGCAGATCTTTAACTTAAGGCTGGTAGCTTACCAGGAGGGCTTTAGGCAAAGCCCTAACACTATGCTATGGTTTCATCACGATGTTTACCTTCAACGAAAGCTTGAACTCAGTGCAGGGGTTCGAACTTACATTCATCGACGCAGCGTCCGTACACACTATTACCTGAGCTATCTTCGCTTCAAAGTCCAAACTCTCGGGTGAATCCGAAAGAATTGATTTAAATGGGATACGAAATAGATTTCAACTTTAACTGTTCTATTAACGTAACTAGTGATTTTGGTATTGCGTAGAAGATATAAGTAGCGTGAAATATTACAGTGAAGGTTACTATGGAATTTCGTTCTGGAATCAATTGACCGCTTCTTGCCTTTCATGAACCAAAAAAAACCTTTTTTTTGTTTTACCAGACGTAGCAGCGGCTTATCAATTCCAAACTGCAAGGTAACATCGACTGTTATACTTATTGAAGGATTAGCACTAAGTAAAACAATCAAGTATCTTAGAAAAACACAGTGTAGCCTGTTAAGCTATAGGATAGCGAGGGTGCCCTACCACCTAGCTTGATAACTGGATATACCAAGGCTGATCCCATAATGGGATTTACACCTTCGGTATGGTGGTCGCGATCCAGTCGGGCACGAAAGTAATGAACTTGATAAAAGTTTCAAAATTTCAACCATGTTCTACATCTACCGTTTTCGCAGGGCTAGACTTTTCCGATAAACATAGAGCTGGAAAATTTTGTAGGAAAATTATTAACACAATACAAATAAAGCAAGCAGTAAAAGTAACGCGTCAGATTTTGGTTGAACTAGTGACAAGTTCAAAACCTACTATGAAACCTGACATCTCGGGTAAATATTGTACAGAATATGTAAAGTAAGTTGGTGTTGCACATTTTGTAATAAATCAACATAAATTTATAACAAAATTCATAATAAACTTGGATTCGGATGTCGTAAATCATATACAATTGCGAAGTATAAAGAGTAACCTACGTCAATTACTTATTAATAAGAGTATATTTCTTCTATTTACTACCTAATATAAGCTAAATTAATATTTCACTATTGTGTCTATTATTGAATAAGTCACAGTTTAATTAATATTCTAATATATGTCATCTACGTCCCTACATCAAATTTTTTTTTTTTGGTTTTTATTTTTTTATTTTTTTTTGTTTATTTTTTGATGGACTTTTTTCGGGTATTCGTATTTAGGCCGTTCTTACACCATTTACACACTACACACATCATTAAATAAAATATCGTCGAATGTACAAAACATAGTAAATTACAGGTCCGATATCTAAGGCAATACAAACTTAACGAAATAATTGAACACGTCGCGTGGTGTTATTCTACCTTATATCTACTCTATAATATATATATTTTTGTTATTTATAAAAACTATCCTATTCCTTACCATATCTAAGCTTCTACTAATCAATTCCTTATAGTGGTTGATATGCAAATTCTACATCTAACTATATACTAAAGGACACGATCATACCGTTACTTAGGTGATGACGTGTCCGCGATGCAAAGCGATACTCAGGTGTTCGGAGTATCGTTACATAGCTTTGAGATAGACTCTCTCACCTCCATTAACTATTGTCACAATGTTTATTAGACCGAATTGAATTAAATCGAATCCAGCTTCAAACCTATACAATAGCAATGGAGGATCGAGAGTCTATGTGTATACCTTAGTCGCCTCTTACGACACCTCGGTAGGAGTGAGGGGGGGCTATTCTAACGCCGGCGTGCCCACGGCCAAGTTATGAATCAGTTGAACTAAGAATAAAATATTACTAATTTAATGGACTTAGGAATCACTGAGTATATCACGCCCAGTGTAGTAAGTAGTATAGCGCCCAGTGAAACTAGGACGAGATAAGCAACAGTTTTCTTAATTTTTTGTATAGCATGCCGTGTAACGAGACTTAGTTTCAAAATAGACCAGAGTAAAACTACTTCATACTACTACAAAAGGTAGTCGATGGGAAAATGAGCATTTAGGGGAAAGGAAATTAATAATTTCTCGATTATTCAGCCAAGGCATATGGCAAACTCGTGTTTTTAAAAAATCTCTGTTATTTTATTCAGTTAACTGTTTTTGCAAATGGTGAAAAGCTTTGTACCTTAGGAATATTGTTATTTTCCTTAAAAGGTATCCAATGTCCTTTTTGTACTAGTACTTCTATAGGAAATCTCATGACGGCTGATTAGTTAACACGTAAAAACGTAACAAACACACAATCAAACAAACTCACGTTCGTGTTTAAATTATTCGTTCCGATAAAAATAATTAGTTATACTTGATATCCTAAACCAATTCATGTAATAGTTCTCAGGTCTAAGTGTCTCGTCTTTAAGAAGTCGTATGTACGTTCCCTAAACGCAATAGGTCGGCGTTGTGTTTAAGAAAGAAAGAGAACAGCTTCCGCCAAGCATGCTAGTACTATATGCCAGTACCCCACAAAGTGCATAAAACTTTTTAATTAAATTTTAGAATAAAATTAAAAGCTGTGGTAAATTACGTTTATGATAATAACATATTATCGATTTTGGATTTAAAAAAAAACTATGATATGTCATTTCGTAGAAATAATATTATTTAACACCTGTCCGTCCGTCGGTCTTTCGCAAATATCTTCTAGAAACTATACACATATCAGGTGTTTAACACGTCTCTTACCTACCTTACATTTCCTTAAAAATATTCAAATTACAAAAATACTGAATATGATTCAATTTCATTATTTACACAGTGTACAGTGTAAAAAATATAAAAGGAATCTCTGTATAGTACGACCGACGAATCTTGGCCGCACTGAAACTCGTACAGATGCATGCACTGAAAAAGTTCGTCAAACCAAATAGTGTTTGTTCGTTTGAAATTTATTAAAGTTAGTACGTAAGTACTAAGTACGTAGTAAATGATTACCGAAACTAATTTCAGAGCTGGCAAGATTCATGGGCCGTATTGTATATATCGATCGCGCTTCGAAACGATCAATGCCATCTATCATAAGTACTTCACATATCACAAATACCTTGTATTGGAAACGTCTTTGACGAAATCTAGAGTTTTAACTTGAGATTAACTAAATAATAACATATGTAAATAATTACATTTCGTCCCATTTTTACAGTTTATATATACTTATTAGTAAAAATACGTTTCAATGTTATAAGAATAAATAGTATATAGTGTATAGTACACAGTACATTATATAAGCAAGAAATTAGTATCTGGTATAGAAACAAAATTATGACGCGAATAAAACATGTCGCGTCAAAAATAATATTTAAAGATATACTACACACAACCACAGAGTTAGAAAATATGCATACCTTTTTCTAATTTATACCTTTTTATTGTGTTATAAAGTTTGTGTATAATTCGATAACATGACAAATATATCGTATAAGGAATGAACTCAAAGCATAAATAAGAAACTGACTCACAATTTTACTTTATATATAAAGAAACTATGATCCAATAGTATATAGGTATAATATAATATAGGTATAGCTATAGTAGTATATAGATACTTATAATATTAGTAATAGTCCATTATCAATTACGACGAAATTCATGTTTTTGTTTATTTTTGTCCCTTATATCAACATCAATAAAACTTTAAAACTACTGAAATGTTTGAAATTTAATTTCGTAAACATCTCACTACGAATAATGTTAATTTAATCCATTTGAGTTTTCCTTTTTTTGTTGTATTTTTAATCTGTTTAATTGACAAGTAGCGGTTTCGAATTATTTTTTGAATAATTAATAGAAACGAACACATTACTGTTCCTCACCCTGATATTCTGTAGTTTCCGTTTAACTGAGTTATTTGTTGGGCGCATTCTGTTTTTTCTCAACCTGCACTTCTACAACAAAAATTGAAATGATAAACATATATTATACTAGCTTTCACCCGCTGGTTCGCTCGCATATTTTTTTTTCAATAAAAAGTATCCTACGTTACTTCCAATACATCCAAGAATATGTGTACAAAGTTTCATGATGATCGGTTAAGTAGTTTTCGCGTGAAAGCGTAACAAACAAACTTACATTCACATTTATACTATTACAGTAGGGCTGTCATATTATACCGCCGAACAACTAATACCCAGCTTTTTTATTTTTTTTATAGTTTTTACGTATAGCGCTATGGTCATGTTGATATAAAGTGACAACGTGGGCCAAAGTAGTGGACTGGCTAGGCCTAATTGAGGGACTGGTTCTCATGTGCAACTGACGGAATACACCTATATGTTATTTGGGGGCAGATTTAGTGTGGTAGCTAGCCAAATGGGCATTAAAAAGGCACCATACTAAGTTTTCACTACGATGTTCTCCTTCATCGAAAGCTGAAGCTCATTGCAGGGATTAAAACTGATTTTTAATGGTTGGAATTAATTAGTAGAAAGTAGTTCAACTTACTTTGTTGTCGAAACAAGCTTTTTCATTTACATAGTTTTCAAGTATTGCGTCTATCGTCATGTCCTTGTAAAATATTTGTATAAATGCGGCTAGCGGCTCGATCTGGGCATTGTTGAATAATCTTCCAACGCCACCGATGTTTGTCAACTTTATGTAAGTCCATCCGACGTGTCCTTTAAGCGTGGCGTTGGTGTAGTTCTTCAAATCCTGTATCAAGCAATATTTAATAAATCATATAACAAAATTGTATTAGAGCGAAACCTGTATATTCAATTTAATATATATAATAATAATAAACCCCTTTATTGCCATGACATTAATATACAAAAAAGGTATAGTGATAATAAAAGAATAGATATAGACAGTTTCTGTTTTTCGCGACCTTCATCCAGTCTCTTCCCGTTAATTATATTTATTTGCCTATCGTACGAACCTCAAACCTGGATAAACTACGTATATATTACAGAGTACCACAGAGTGACGAAATGGGCTAGTGAAAATAAATTGTATTTCAATTTGAAAAAGTGTGGTATGATGACGTTTGGCCGAGTGCGCAGTCCATTACTATACCCACTTTAAAATAAATAATTTAACTTTGCAGCAGGTCCCACAGATGCGAGACCTTGGTGTTAATATCGTACCGGACTTAAGATTTAGATATCATATAGTGGATATTTCCGAAAGAGCTTTTAAAGTACTTGGTTTCATCTTAAGAGAATGTTATCGTAACTATATAAAGAGTTTTACTGCATTGAAGGTAATCTAATGTAGGGCTATGGTTCGCAGTCGCTTAGAATCGAGTTCAATAATTTGGAACCCTTACGAATAAGTTCTTATGTTAGAGAAAGTACAATATAAATTTGTTAGGTTTCTCTACTTAAAGCAATGCCATGTTTATCCTTACTATTCTTTGATGTATACGACGTCATTCGTATTGGGTATGGTTGGAGGTAAGGACAGACGTCGCACTAATTACGTAGTTAATGAAGGTATTGCGAGGCAAAATACATCAGCCTGATATTCTTGGCTCTAAATATATTATGAAGCGGCACAAACCCGCGGTGCTGTGCGAGTCGCGGGGGAGCACTGACTTTTAAGCTAATGCTCCAATTCTAAGGGGCATACGCATAGTGAATCTTCCGTCTCAGTAAAGTGATATATTCAGTGATCGTCTGACGATATTCAAAGAAGTTGAGAAAATGTTAGTGGCTAGTTTAAACTAGCAATATTGTAATTGTAACATATAATAAGTTTTGGTTTATCTTTTAATATTATATATGTATCTATGAATTAAATAAATAAATAAATTTTACATAATTAATAAAAAGTCGAAAAGTAAATAACTTACGGTATAAAAATTATCTTGTAGTGTGACATCTTCTTCTAGCATGAGGTAAATTGAGCTTTTTGGTTGCGCGAAAACCATCAAGTATAAAGAATCCAAGTTATGCTTGGTCCTCGCTTGAAGACGCCTGCGGGAGATGCCCGGAGTTGGCTTCAGCGTATTCAAAGTCGAGTAATAGGCCGGTGATGGAGCAAGAATTTCTAATAAGCCGCTGGCCACATGTACCGCAAACCTAGAGGGAAAACGGTATATGAACTGATTTGTAAAGGAGACTCTCTTAAATTATCATGTGGAAGAGTGTCTGTACTGCACTATACGTAGCAGTGTGACCTCAGTAGTCAGCAATTAATCAGGAGTTGTCACTATAGTGTCTACCAACGTAATAAGTCAGAGAAGAATCAATGCCTAGCGTTTATCACGGTTACTTATGATGGTTACAACCCAGTCGTACCAAGATCCCCACTCTCCCGATTGGATTCCTGAATATACAATTGGTAAATGATAGCTACAGTCCTTAAACCCTGTGTACATTGAAGTTTCTGTAATTAGTACAGTATCAATGTATAGGTACACACGTGACAAGAACTAATGACATTCTATATTAATAATATAAAGCGGAAAAAATTGTAAGGTTGAACTCGTTAATCTTAGGAATTACTGATCGAATCTGAAAAACTATTTTTCTATACAGTAATCATTGATGTAACTTTTAAGCTATTTAACTTCACGCTACTGCCAATAAGTGAAAAGTTGTAATGAAAAAAGTTACAAAAACTGGCAAATATGATTAAATAATATCTAGTTTCACGCGAACGAAGTCGCACACATAGCTGGTACCAAAATATAATGATTAAAATTATCAGGATAAACGATAATTACAAACCTTAATTTATTGAAAATTGTACGACTGCGACTTCATTGATGTAGCTAAAGCACTTTTTTACATACACCTTAGAATTAAAGGCTGAAAATTATGAAAATTTGACATCTGGGCATTGTAGACTTACTTTTCTTCGAGATTGACAATCATATGAAGGACGTAAGGAGGGTCTACCTCCGCAATAAAGACGATTATCACTACGCTACTTTTAGATTGATTCCGAAAGGCCTCTGTCAATGACTGCAACAAAAAAAATTCATGAAAGCCATTCAAAATTTTCATGAGGACTGCCGACAGAAGTGAAAACTTCCAACTATAAACAATAGAGAGATATAACGCATGGAGGTATATCTATGTACATATATACACAGTATATATATAGGTCATGGAAAGCGTTCGGAGACGATGACGCGAGTTCCATGACTTTTGTTCATCCAAAAAGTGTTACAAATTACGTACATTGAAATTTATATAAATATAAACAATGTATAAATAAAATACATATTATATGTTTGTACATTCCATATTATGGCAATTTTTTTTTTTGTTTTGTATACTGTCCGCGCATGCCTCCATGTGTTTTGATGAGTGACTAAATTATATAAAAATGTATACAATTTTTGTCAGGAATACCGATGGATGTGAAAACGTGGCTAATGTTAATTATTTTCTAATTAAATAAATATAATTTACACCATTTGCGCCATATTGCGTTTATGAAAGAAATCAAGAACTGGGTGAATAATTTTATTGTATTAAATTGTATTATTTGTACTTTATGAATGTAGTCAGTGCCTGTAATTGGTTCACATATCGTTATTACAATTAGCCATTGTAAAGGATGATAATGAATATATAATATGTGCACTGTTAGCGCTGCCATAAATACAGACGAACTTTTTAGCTATCCATGGATTCATCGTGCGGGTGTCGAGTCGATCGGGTAATAGGGAAGGAAACTCCGAGCAGTTTCCGAGACTTGTGACACTGATGTAGGTTTAAGGGGCCCCTTTCCGACGCGCGTCAATAATCATCTTCACAACTCACGTTTCTCTTCCTGCCCAGCCATATTTAGTGTTAGCCTGGTAGCGCAGCTTTGGGGACACATTTTAATATAGAACTAAATGCAGTCCTAGACAGGCCAAGATCTTTTTCTAGATTATTGACATACTTTGCTGGTATATCGCTCGCTTGCACTTCGATCGCGTATAAATTCATTACGTAGCTCTGCCTGTTCAGATCATTTGCTAGTTCGTAGTATTTATTTGTTTCTATACCGTGGTCTTTTGGTATATTTGTTTTGCAAGGTATAGTGAGCTCAATCAGTACTATAATTTATATATATTACATTATAATATTTTTAATATATTATTTTATAATATTTAATATTTATGTACTAAATTATAATATTGTGGAAACTTGGATTTGATATTGTCGTATTGATAAACATGGAAAATGCGGAAAAGTCGAATAAAGTTACGCTCGATTCGTATATCAAACGTTGCTACGATCTGGCAAATTAATAAATTTATTCCAGGTTATACACGGATCCCGTCGCATTAGGCAAGCGATGATATTACCTATTGTAATTTATATTAAATAATATTATTGTGAACGGCTATACCAAAGTAAGCGGATATAAAAAAAAACTTATTAGTACACGTATTACACGTACACGAAGCGATGATAGCTCAGTGGTAGTATGTACGACTTCGCGTCAAAGGGCGTGAGTTCGAATCCAAGTACCTATAATGAGCTTGAGCTTTCGGTGAAGGAAAACATCGTGAGGAAACCATAGCATGGTGGTAGGGCTTTTACTAATGCCCGCCTGGGTAGCTACCACCCTCAAGTTGTAAATCTGCCGCCAAATACCAATAGGTGTGTTCCGACAGCTGCACTTGAGAACCAGTTCCTCCACAGGTTTAGCGTGTCTAACAACTTGGGCCGTATCGTCACTTAAGATCAGATGAGATTATGGCAATAACGTTAAACCTTAAGTATAAAAAAAAAACGTAGTAGAGATGCACAAGCTACGATGAATGTGTGAAGTAACATGCAGGCCGACTGCAGGGGCAACTCGCCATGCTGCCCGGATGGGACCCGGCTTACCATCAGGTCGAGCCGGTCGCTAGGGTGACGCGGTGATTGCTAACACGAACCTAGGTCGCCCCAGGAAAGCGTCAGACGGCCGTGATGTTTTAGTGGATATTTCTCTGAGTCCCGCATAATTCTCTCACTCATTCCAAGCTGGAAGGGGATGCGTAAATTTTTCCCCACATAAAAAAACAATATCGGCGTTTCCTCGGTCGCTTCAAGCAGACTTCTATTGAACGAGCGTCATACAAAAAAAAATCGGATCAGAATTACAAAGTTTGTATGCTCTGTATAAATACTTTTTAAATAGGAATTTCTAAATTAGCTCCTGTAAAAAACGCAAATTGACGTTTACGATGTTTTTGCCCAAAAGGCTCGATATATTCTGTTCATACTAATAAACATTTTAAATTCAGATATATATATATATATATATATATATATATATATATATATATATATATATATATATATATTTAAATATACTACGTGGAATATAATTATCAGTTCACACGAACACGTAACGACACCATTCAACTCCGTGGTGTCGATTTGGGTGTCGGTGTAAAGATTCAATTTGTAAGATTCAAAAACAGTGTGATTTAAAAGCAACTTACCTCAATCGTGTTAAACAGGTAATACTTGGGCACACGTCTTATGTGTATAATACCAATAACTGTGTCTACCGTTTTTCTATTATTTTCAATGTAAAAGGCCGGTCGGAGGCTGTCCGGGTCTTCGCCAACGTGAGGCAACAGGTAAGTGACAAACATTGATGTCATGTGTGGTGGTAGCTGCGGCTTTTGACCGGTTATTGCGAAATGTTCAACTGTATCGATAAAATAAAAAATTACGATTTAGAGGAGTTAACATTGTCCCTGAAATAATCAGTTGAATAAAAAAAGCATTTCTTTATCTTTACCATGAGGGTATCCTGAAAGTTACTTAAAATTTTCCACCATAGATAACCATTGCAAACGAATTGTATGATCAGAATTTTTACGGCTTCAATTTTTCTTATCAATTGACTAACGCTGTTAAATTGCATGATTAACTAGACTTTAAGGCAAGACATTATCGCAAGACTTCTGCAGTTATCAAACCCTTGCTTGGATTGCTGGTGGCATGCAATTTGACGAATTAAATGTTTCTGATCCTAATCATTGGAACTAACTATAGATATATATTGAAGTATAATATGCACTCACATCTATTTAGTGATTTCTAATCATTAAAAGAAAAAGCAGTTCGTCACATAAACTATGTACCTACCGCTGCCTGGGCGTTAAGTTAAAGTATGTGCTTACCCATCATATTATTTATATTATCAAGATTATTCGCTTTGGCGGTTGTTTCCGGGTCTGTGGTGAGGTTGTGCTTGTGGTCCGTGTTTGTCTGCATCAAATCATTACTAATATTATAAATGCGATAATGAGTTTGTTTGTTACGCTTTCACAACTAAACCACTAGATCGATTACGATGAATTTTGCAATATAGATACATGAGAACCTGAAGTCGGCGATAGGCTAGTTTTTGTCACAAAAAACTTATTGAAAGTAGGGTAAAGAGAGGGATAAACTTTGTATGAAACTTATTTTGCGTCATCCGATTTGTTTGACAAAAGAAATATTACCGTAAACAAAGCCGCAGAAAAAAGCTAGTACACTATATATTCTAGGACAGATAATTCTGCTCGCTTCTGCGGCGTTTTCAATTACATATTTTTAACGAGCCAAACGAGTCAAAGTGACTGCATAGTAATTGATTTGGAACACTAATCAAATATAACGACCGAAATCGAAGGTACTGTTGATCACACGGTATAAGTCTTCGATAGCTGGATTATACACTGTCTGATTCCATAACGTGAACAGAGATGAAATAATGAAACAAATAGTAAATTATTAAAATTTATACATACTCGTTAAGTTGTAATTAGGGGCTTTTGGCAGGGTTATGGCCCGTCAATCTGTCATGCTGGAGTTCCCCTTTTTTTAGGACGTAGTTTGACTATTTCGTATATGTGAATTAGCTTCACGTGCGTGAAGTGCGCAAGGGCGTGATTTGTATCTATAGTTACACCCTAGAGGATTTTATGAGAACACCACTATTACCAATCTATGAGACATTGAAATATTTCGTTACAATCAAGTTACTAGTTCAGAAGAGAAATTAGAATTAATTACTTAGTTAATTTATTAATATTAGTTACATTTTAGATAGTATTCAATGTCAGATGCAAGTTATATACAACCAAAGGGCCGCAACTTTACAATCAGGATATGGTGGAAAGTAGTTTATTTTTAACTATTTATTTGTGAAATTTCAAAGTTACACACTTACCTCTAAAGTGACATTGTCCTTTGTGCCGTCCAGTGCTGTGATGTTGGAATCTGTTGTTGTATTAGAAGCGCTTGGAGGTACTATAAAAAAAATATCTAATGAAATATTAACACTAGATTAGCACTTGAAATTGTCGAACAATTTTGGTACAGTTAACGCGATTATAAAAGTTGCGAAACACTGTTCAGTCACAGGTTTTACTTTCCAGCTGCTCTTGAGGTGTAACAGAAGGTTAATAGCTGCAGTTGATAAATATAGATCCATCTAAGCCGTCGATAGCAGCAGTTAGACGAAAAATTAACGAGACCTCAGATCGCAACGCAGCGTGCGATCTAGAAACGAGCCGCGCCCAGAAGAATCGCGTGAACGATTTACAATGAATTTTAAAGGGAAAAGTACTTACAGACGTATGTATGCACGTGTAAGTCAATCAAAATAATTTCTCATTTAGCTCCCGGGTAATGAACACTACGAACATTGTAGCGCTATGAATAATATTGCAACGGGCAACAGATCGCTTGCAATGTTTATAATTTTTTTATAACTTGCAATTTGTTATGAAACCCATTTCCGATGTACTGGAAATAATATTCAAAACGCTGACTACTCGATTGCAGTTTACAAGTTACATATGTTTACATTTAATTTCTATTTTTATAGTTCACATTAAATGACCAGTAGTCTCTATCTCGCACTAGCGTCATCTATCGCACCATGGTCAATCCTAAAGATTGAAACCTATCTTTTTGCGTATTTGGTATTACGAGAGTTTGATACCGTATTCTTTGAAGCAATGGTTAGCTCAAATGGTAGTATGTACGAAGGCCGCGTCACGGAACGTGAGTTCTAATGGACCAACAATGAGTGTGAGCTCACAGCCAAGCCGCCAAAAAGTTTATTTTTTTATACTTTATAGGTTTAGCGTTGTGTCCACAATCTATACACATACAGCTATAAGTATTGAAATGCCTATTTTAAACTTGAGCGAGTCAGATAGGCTTTAATGAAAGCTGTAACACGATGCTGTGGTTTCATCACAATTTTCGTCTACACTGAAAGCTCCGTCCGACTTTTTTTTTTTATGTTGCTCAGCAAAGTGACTGTACTGCATCTGGTGTTACGTACAGTACAATCCAGAACAGCGGTGACTGACAATTATTTAAAATTCACAATCAGTCACCGCTGTCATGCTGGCCTGCTTAGATACCTTTTCACGCCTCTTTTGAAGGACCCTATGTCATAGGAGGGTGGGAATACGCTGTCCGGAAGACTGTTCCACAGCTCCACGGTACAACAAAAGTGTGAATCAGCAAACTTTTTAGTTCGCGATTCAATAGGAGTCTCCGTGAAGCTGTGACACCGAAGTCGCTCCCACGTGGTTCTGTAGTGGAACGGAGAGGAGGGGATTGTATTGAAGAGCTCTTCAGAACACTCGCCGTGGTACATACGGTAGAACATACTTAAAGAGGTAATGTCCCTTCGTAGTTTCAGCTTCTACGGTGCTGGTGGTGTCTGCATCATTAACAATGCGGACAGCCCGCCTCTGCAACCTGTCTAAGGCATCGAGTAGATATTGAGCGGATCCATCCCAGAGATGTGAGCAGTATTCCATACATGGCCGAACTTGGGCCTTATAAAGAAGGTACAACTGGTCGGGCATGAAAAACCAACGCACTCTGTTCAGGATTCCGAGTCTCCGAGATGTTGTGGAGATGACACTCTCGATTTGGTCCTTGAGATTTAGGTCTCTCCGAATATTCATTCCCAGAATATTTAGGCTGTCACGCATTGCAAGTTGGATGTTCTGAAGAGTAGGGTTGGGTGAAAAAGGAGATTTTTTTAAGGTAAAGACACATACCTGGGTTTTCTTCGCATTGAACTCAACCAAGTTACTTGCTCCCTATATGAATATGCGGGTCAAGACTTGGTTAAGTTCAACAACAAGTTGCTTACGTCTCCTTTCTGTGTCTCCCCGACCACTGCCGGGCTTACTGATGTAGCACCCGTGAACTGTGCTATCGTCTGCATAGCAATGACTGCGACCGAGAGGTAGCATATCGTTGATATGCAGAAGAAACAACGTGGGTGACAGAACAGAGCCTTGAGGAACTCCAGCATTTACAGTCATTAACTGCGATTGGTATCCATCCACAAGGACATGAAATCTGCGCTCATGCAGAAAGCTGGAGATCCAATGGCAGAGGTTGTTGGAGAGTCCGTACGACGGGAGTATGGAGAGAAGTCCACGGTGCCAGACCCTGTCGAAAGCTTTGGCCATATCCAAACTAATAGCCAGAGCCTCGCCATGCTTGTCAATCGCTTCCCCCCAGCGGTGCAATATATACGCTAGAAGGTCCCCCGTTGACCGGTTCGGTCGAAAGTCATATTTTCGATCATGGATAAGGGGATGGTCTTCTAGATGGCGCATAAGACGGGCATTAATGATGCGTTCCATAATTTTGCACAACACTAAGGTTACAGCGATTGGGCGGTAGTTGTTGGGGTCTGAACGATCCTTTTCATTATTACAAAGTTAGACCACATCATCACCAATTGCGTGCAGGGATATGAGCACTTGCCACAGTAGAACTTTCCTATCTACCAAGTAAAACCAAGCAGTACATATTTACAAAATTTACGCATATCCTGATAAAAGATTTTTGTGCATAAAGTTTTTTTTTTTGTATGTATGTCCTGTTCCCAAGTTATTTGGGGTCGGCGCAATACGTTTTCTTCTTCCATAAATCTCTATCAGCCGCCATCTCGTCATTCACTGTCTTTTCTTTCTTCCCATTCTTCACACACTCTATGCATCTGCACTTTGGTCTTTTCCCTTCCATCCATCAACAATTCAACATTCATATCCATAACTTTTCTCACTACTTGCCTAAATCAATACAAAGGCTTCCTTTTCATCTTCTCTACAACTGGCGCCACTTTCCAAATTTTTTTTTTTTTAACTTCCTCTAACATACTCTTTCAAATACATAAATAAAAACTATTTTTAAACAACTTTCATTATTGTTCCACGTTAAGTCTTACATAAGTTATAACTTTTCCTTGCAATGTGAACGAAACTTTATCACTTGCATTGTTATGTTATGACAATTCCAAGTAAAAGACAAATGAAATTTCAGTTCGCGAGACAGTTTAGTATTCTCAGAAAATTATAGTGAACATTTGAAAAAGACGCTTCAAATAATGAATGACTGTAATCGAGAGTAGCGTCCAAAAACAAGCCAGTTAAGGAGTAACCATTCTACTACTCATTTTGATATATATACCAGAAAAAACTCCCAAGAGAACTTCAACAATAGAGTCGACATCTAGTTGAAGATAGCTTAATTTGCCCAAAATGTCCAAATCTTGTCTCTTGAAAATAACAGTAATAGCCTCTAAAGAGGACTGAGTAGCCAAGAATAAAAAAAGAAGAAAAATTATCTGAAGCTTAAAAAGTGTATAAAACTATTATATGTTCTGTCGTATTATATGGATGTGATTGTTGGTTAACGAAACAGACGGATAACAGAAAATTGCACGTGGCAGAGATGCAAATGCTACCGATAGATGTGTGGTGTAAGAATGGATAGAATTAGGAATTAATATATCATAGGAGGCATGAAAATAGCACCAGTAACAAAGAAATTGACGAGTAATAGGTTATGGCGGTATGGACAGGTTATGAAAAGATTTGAAAGTCATATAACTAGAAGAATCGAATAGAGAAGAGGAAGATCGATGAAGATATGGATGCACTGTGTGAGGAATGATACGTGCATATAAATTGTGAATATATTGAGATGACAGCTGATAGAGTAGAGTGGAGAAGGAAACATGTTGTGCCGATCCTACCTACGTGGGATAAGGGTTATGAAAAAGAATCAAAATGAAGTTAAAACAAGTAGCAACTTCTATCATTTTTGTGCATAATTTTTTTTATTTCAGTGATGTTGTTTGCACCGAAAAGTGTGTTTTGTTGCTTTAATGAGGTAACGCCCTGCCTCTATGTTGGCCAAATCTTTCGCGCGGAATTGGGTACATCATAGCGTCTCCGTGTTAAAACACCACTGTACTAGAGGACAGTATGTGTGTTCCGCCATCGCTGTAAACTAATCTCCGCGTAGTAAATATCCCATATCAGCTTAAGGAACCAAGAACCTTTTAAGTTTGTGTGGTGACCGTTCGATGAACTCTGCGCAGGAGCTGCATACACTGACAGGACAGAATTCGGGTCAGTGATTGTTGCCTTATGAGAGTTCGAGGTGTTTTTTCGGTGCAACACGTTCCGTCCCAACCACAATTAAACCCAAAAATAAAACGTGATTTTTATGTCCACTTAACACCCACGCCAACAGATGTAGTAATAGAAATAGAGATTTAAGTTATTTTAATTGAGTTCATGTATATCTAATGTATATGTTCTGTTTATAAAATAAACACTTATTTGCTCTTTAATGTGTTAACTTATTCCCCGTTCCAATATCCACAAAACGATTCGTTTTGCTTACAAACTGTAGTCTGCCGAACCAAGCACAGGACAGAAGTGTGGCTATAAAAACGTCTCGTACGACAAGTTACAGACTGTTTATTACGTACGAATGAGAGGGATATGAGCAACGGGTAATCATGGTAATGTATAGGGATAACGGCTTGTATCGATTCTATAAACATTTGGACACAACACGCGTTGTAAAAAAAACTATGCATATCTAATTTGGTTGCGTATTGCGTATTATAAATATCTCCATTTACATAGTTGTGCTGCTTTGTCTCCCACTGAGATGGTTCCATTACCCATCTCTTCATATATCTTTTCAGAACGTCCTTATATCTCAGGTATTGTCCACCACGTTTCCGTTTACCATAGTGTAGTTCTGAAAAGAGAATGCGTTTGCCACTCTCTATTTTGACATACGAGACTAGTGTCCGCACTAACGCAACTGTCATCGCATTAAATACATCTCAATTCTGCCAAATTTTGCAAGCCTGAGTATGTCGATGTTCTGAACCCGATCTGACCAATAATTGATCAGATAAATGAAAACATAGTTAATTTGGACAAAAATTCTGATGATTTAAGAGATGAGGCTATCAGTTTGCTAAAATTAGATGTATCAACCTTCTACTACAAAATCTTTCCGTAAACGAATACTCAGGAAATAATACTACTCAAAATACTAATCAATTCGTTAAACGATAACGTGGTCATAAAGAATAAATTTGTTTTACATATAAATATTAACCATGAAAGTTGGACAGTACTAAAACGCCTCAGAAATGGCAGATGATGTGAGTGATTTATATAAAGCTCGACCTATGCAAATAAACAAATTAGAAGAAGTAAGAGCAGAAGCAGTGGAAACAAATTCTCACAAACACGGAATAAGTTTACTACCTGTTTGGATCCGTACAATGGAGTATTTACAACATATTTATTACTAAGTTAAATTTATATCGTAGCATACAAAAGGTGAAGACTCGAGCAATCGAAAGACGTTTAAAGTTTTGTGAATTCAGGAGTTTCGCGATTTTAAATTTATACAAATATCACTTATGAAGTAGATCTCAAAAGTTATATCAACGGTGTATGATGTATCTGTAGAATGTTTGAAGCATGTAGTGATAAAGAAATACATAGGTGAAATTTCTACATCACAGATCTAGGAACTTGCCAAGTTTGCTTCCTGAACGTAAATAATGGTTTTATTAAATTTACTCCTTAACATTAAATCAGCCAGTCAATTCAATCTAAAAACTATCTGTTGCTTTTTTAGATTCTGCTGTTAATAGAGAACTCGATTAGCTTTAAAATCTTTATGAAATTACAATTTTACGAATTTAATTTCTTCTTCTTTTATGTGCAATACAATTATGTGCTCAAAAAGTGCAAGAAGTATTACTTCGAAAATCTCAGGAATCCTGTGGCTTATAATGATAAGATATTAGTGTGTAATTTTCATAGCTTCAGGTCGCTGAACATCGTACATTAAACATACATTAAAACAGTTTTATTCAATCTACTCCATAACTATGAGTCCAATCTAAAAAGTGGGCAGACTCATTTGTATTATTTTTATTAGGTAACCCGAGTAACGTTTAAAGTTTATAAAGTTACGGCTTTAATATTTTTATTCCCCCATGTCTGGCCTCTTCTATAGAGATGCATAACCGTGCGACAGACAAGTGACGAACACGATCTATGCTCTCCCCTTCTTGCGATTCAGAAATATATGTCGCGCCGCGCTCGCTACACGACAATGTTTTGCTATACGCCAACAGGCAACACATATCTATTGTTTTATAGAATACTACATTTTACCTGCGGCTTCGCTCGCGTGTATATTGGTTTTGTCATACAAATCGGATAACCCTATAAAAAGTTTCATACGAAGTTTATCCTTCTCTTTACTTCACTTCCAATTAGTTTTTCGTAAGAGCGGTTCCTAGAGATTAGCGCATCCAAACAACAAAACAAACTTTTCTGCTTGATAATACTAATATAGATAAATATCAGAGATCATAAATAGCCATGTAACTTAGGCCAGTAGTTTCAGGGAAACATGAATCAAATTCCATGTATAAATATTTGTATTTTTTATTAAATACATATATAATAAGTAAACCAGAACATGCGAAACCGCGGGCAAAGCTGGTATACAACGAACTTTAATGCTGAATATGGAGTATTAATTATTTTAGTAATGACTGAGTGTTGTCAACTGATTGTCGAATAAAATAATCGGAAAATACCGTTTTCAATGGAAAACCAGATTCATTATGTCAATGATCGGGCGGTGAGTAATTGATTCGATTCGATAAAAGGGATTTAATTTTAAACGAGAAAACAAGTGCAATGATAATGATAGGTTTTTAAGGGCTTGTGAAACATACGTTTATATAATAAAGGACAGTACAATTTTTATCCTACGTTTTAATAATTTTAAAACGGAAATATGAAGTGTTAACTGCTCTCTCAAAAGTTATCATAATATTTCCAGAAATTAATTAGTTAACCACAGCGTCACGTATCGTATTCAGGTATAGGTTTTTTCTCGTTTTTAATACTTTATAGTAAACAATCGCACCTGACGTTAAGAAACGATGTGGCCCAAGATAGTGGACGTGCTAAGTTCAGTGGAAAGACTGCCTGTCAAGTGATACATCTATACGCATTTTTCGACAGTTTGTCTTCTTAAAAATAGTAGCTAACTATTAGGGCATTAAAAAAGCCCTACCACAAACTTTTGTCCACCCCCGTGCATGATACATGGTAATTATGCAGTACACAAATTTCAATATATTAAATATACATTACGTGCAATAATAGAACCTTAAAAAATCGTTTAATGAGTTGCAAACGTCACGTTCGTCTCAGACACGCCCACTATCCCCCCCCCTTTGCCCCCGCATAAGTGGGAACGTATTTTATGAACGGTCTCAAAGTAGTAGAACGTATAGTTGTAAAAGTAAAGAAAATTGGGTACCCGTATGCATTCGTTACTATGAAAATCAGTACTTGAATTTCTAGGTACAATAGCTACACCTACTTAATGTGATCATCAGTGACGTGTGTGTGTGTTATGTGTGTCTGTGTTATTTTTTTGTTTGTTCGTTTAATTTTGTACTATAACATATGACCTAATGAGCGTCCGTTATCATCATATGGGCTCCCATCGAAAATCAGCGTTACAGTACTGCTCTACTACAAATTTTTCTGAACGGGTTTGCCAATTGTTGGACATATATTCTTTTTTTTTTCTTTTCACATTTCAAGTGTATCATAGTTTATTATCCTGTCAAATTTGTTTTTGAAATCTATTTTAATTGTTTAGTTGTTCCAGCAATAAAGTATTTATTTCTTTCTCTCTTACTCGGTGTTATCATATCGTATCGAGTCGTGTTGCGTACGGTATGACATTGGCATCGCATTGTTCGCAACCAGCAAGCATGTCACCTGATGATAAGTGATCACAGGCCGCTTATGAACACCCACAACACTAGAAGAATCACAAGTGCGTCGCCGGCCTTTATAGGAGAGACTGGCTCTCAAGTGCCACTGCCGAAACACACCTAATGGTACTTGGCGGCAGATTTTCAACTTTAGGGTGGTAACTAGCCAGGCGGACATTAGAAAAAAGCCCTACCACCATGCTATTGTTTTCTCACGATGTTTTCCTTCACCGAAAGCTTAAGCTCATTGTAGGTGGTTGGATTTAAACTCACGTCCCATGACGCGGCGTTCCTATACGCAACTACTGAGCTACTATTGATTCAATCTGTATATTAAGTACGAAAATACGAAAACATGCGAGTAACGAAGTGCAATTGTGAGTAACGTTTTGGTACTCGGTACTCTATGGTGTACCCATTACTTAGTAACGATTACATACGGTTTGTTACAGCTCTAGTAGAATGAAGAGTATAAACTCACCTTTACTATCAACCACTAGCACCCAAAAGAAAGGTACGAAGGTTATTAACACAACCAGGCCAAGCGCGACTTTTTTTCTGTGTTCAGTAATACGTAACCTTATACGTGTTAACTCGCTGTCATAAGATCTTATTCGCCTGTGAACAAAACAAAAAATAAATATAATTACAAAGAATCAAAAGTTTTTATTTATACTGCATCTGTCTAATTTGACAATGTAATTCAAGTAGATTTGAAATAATAAAAAAAAAAAAAAAATTTTTAAGTGAAAACTTCTTTCGGCGCGTTGAGCATTTTTTTCTATGAAAAATAAAATCATCGTCTCCGCACGCTTTCCATGAGCTATATGTGTACCGTGTATATATGTAAATAGATATACCTCAGTACGTTATTAGTATACATTATAGTTACTTAGTATTCACTTCTGTTGGCAGTTCCCAAAGACTGCCCGGCATCTCATTTTTTTTATATGGCATCTACCTGTGTAAACAATTTCGCTAATGTCGATCTTGAAGCGATTACGTAGTACGTCAGTTCGATTCCCTGCAATGAGCCTGAGCTTTCGGTGAAGGAAAACATCGTAATGAAACTTTACCATACTGTTAAGTTTTTTTCTGATGACCCCCTGTCTAGCTCCCACCGTTTTTTTTTTTTTGACATGGTATAAAACCCCAGTCTTTACGGACTTCCTCATCGAAACGAGCAAATTCAAACCCTGTACCCGGGTACAGGTCAACGGTGCTGACTCATGGGATGCTAATCGCCCAACACTGGGCTAAGCGCACCACAGCGACACTTGAAACTCCCGTGCTACCAGAGACCAAAGACAGCTTTCGCGGTTCTTCTAGTTGGCTAGCTACCACCTTCAAGTTGTCAGCAAATGGCTTTAGGTGTATTCCGGTAGTTGCACTCGAGAGCCAGTTCTTCAACTAATTTTACTATAACATCGTACTTAACATCGTCACTTAATATCAGGTGACATTGTTGTTATCATGAAGGACTTTATAAACACAATTACCAGACACAAAATAACAACGAAACTCGTAATTAATATTTATGGATTGTACAAATGATTGACTCTAACCCACAGCACTTCGACAAGACTGTTACAACCAGGCAACTGTTTGCAAACACAGTGCAGTCTTTTAAATAACAAATAAGTGTTAAATTTTGAAGATGCATATATCATCGCGACAAAATTAATACTATAATTGCACTATCCTTACTAATATAACTGCTAAAGTGAGTTTGTTTGTTACGCTTTCACCTGAGAACCCACTTTGTTCCACAAGTCCCACAAGTTGCACTTGAGATCCAGTACCTTCACTAGGCTTAGCGTGCATACTGTCTTGGGACAGATCGTCACTTAATATCAGCTGAAATTGTGGCCATAAATATATAAAGATTGTTTAGATCAGGGATGCACCTCGACAAGCCCCATAAGCCTCCTATTTTAGACCGAATAAGACATGTGTTTTTTTTTATTGTCTTTGCTTAGCGTTATGGCCATAATCTCACCTGATCTTAAGTGACCATATAGCCCAAGTTGGTAGACACGCTAAACCTGTGGAGGAATTGGCTCTCAAGTGCAGCTGCCGGAACACACCTATTGGTATTTGGTAGTAGATTTACAACTTGAGGGTGGTAGCTAACCAGGCGGGCGTTAGGAAAAAATCCTACCACCATGCTATGGTTTCCTCACGATGTATTCTTACACCGAAAGCTCAAGTTCATTGTAGGTGGTTAGATTTGAAGTCAGGTCCCTTGACGCGAAGTCGTACACACTACCACTGAGCTATCAACGCTTCAAAAGTAACAGTTTTTTAGGTAATAGTGTTAAGCTTTATAATAAAGTCCCAAAACACATTACTAAATGTTCAAGAACCATGTCAAACGGGTTTTTATGTCAAATGGCTATTATAGGGTGGAATAATATGTGAGCGATCATGATGTCTGGAATTGACAGCTCTCTCTGTAACATCCGCTAATAACTACTGTAACACATTAAACTATTATATAAAAATAATAGAGTCAAACCTAAAAAAATATACAGATCGATTTTCTTGCCGGTTCTTCTCGATGACTGCGTTACTTTCCGAACCGGTAGTAGTTTTGACATTTAGAAGCGACTTCTTACGGCCTAAATTGAATAAAGATTTTTGATTTGATTTGATTTAAAACGGAGATGTGCAGCGAAAATACATGTTGGGTTTCAGAATGAAAAAACAATCAGCCTTGATAACCCCTTTATTTTGTCACTATATTTGAAGAAATTTCGCCCGTAAATATGAAAATTAAGTATATCTTATAAACACAACAATGTTCATACGACGTCCTTTATAGTAGACAATTTCTTAAACATACATATTTTCCGCTTTATCTTGTCAAGGTAAGATAGAAACTCATGGTATTGACGTTCCAAGATAAATTTAATTTATTACCCAACGTCGATGTCATTGCGTGCATTATTAGATGCATACAAAGGACCCGTTCCTTCGGGACGCTGCTTTTATTATTATATGTATAGATTAATATACTCCTTTGAGGCCCGCAATATATTGTTATAAGGTAATTTTTACTCATATGTTTTAAGTGGCTCATACCCTTGACTTCCGTTGCGTTTTTCCTAATATAAACGCCTAAACGTAAATCCGGTCTTAGTGTGTCTTAACATTTTGACAAATTGGGTTGGACCAACATGTTTTCTTCCACTCTACTCTACCAGCCGTCATCTCAATAATCACACTTTTTATACACATATCATTCTTCATACATTCATTCAGTCGGTCATTCTCTTCTCCTACACCCATTCATCTTCGTACTTAAAATTCTTCTAGTTATAAGGCTTTTATCTCTTCTCATAACTTGCCCATACCACGCTAACCTGTTACTGTCATGCTTCCTCGAATATACTCATTTCTAATCTTATCCTTCTAGTTAATGCATTCATTACATATTATACGTGATTTTCTTCTCGTTCTCCAACAGATACATCGTACGAGATACCAAACAATTGTCCCTTTAGAAGTGTAAGTAAAAAAAAATATTTTAATAGTTTATACGTTAAATTTACAATTTTCCTATTTTAAAAACACCTGATTTTCTTTACTATTTCTTTTCGCGAACTATGAAGATTTTTTTTATATTTATTCAGAAATTAAATAATGAATCATCTTCACCATTAAATTTTAATCAAAAGAATTCAATAACCCAAATTTTTGCAGAACCAAGGATATTGTATTGATTTGTATTTTTTAGCTTAACCATTGAAGATAGGACGAAAACTAATATGGCATTTAATAGTGCATTTGGTGCACTTTACATTTTTTTTAAGAACGTTTTTAATATGATTGACATTTACAAAGTTGTTCCAAAGTCTTATTTATTTATATTTGTAACAAAAATATTAGCATTTTTACATTATCATGAATAGTTCAATCAATTAAAATAATAATTATACCTATTGATAGGTAAACCAAGAAAAGTAATACGCAGGCGCGATTTCGGTGTCACAGCTTCACGGTGACTCCTATTGAATCGCGAACTAAAAAGTTTGCTGATTCTTACTTAGTTCGTATAGTGGAGCTGTGGAACCGTCTTCCAGTTAGCGTATTCCCACCCTCATATGACATAGGGTCCTTCAAAAAAGGCGCTTGAAAAGGTATCTAAGCAGGCCAGCATGACAACGGTGACTGATTGTGAATTTTGGATCATTATCAGTCACTGCTATTCTGGATTGTACTGTACTTAACACCGGGTGCAGTACAGTTACTATGCTGAGCAACATAAAAAAAACCGCAGTCGAGAGCAGGATTTAGTAGTTAGTATAAGAAATAAAAACAAATATGAATAACTTGAAAAATGAAAAACATATTTTTTCTATATTTCAACATGGCACTTATAATGCAAATGATGCTGCCATTCGATACTAGTTTAAATTGTAATTAATTTCGGATGCAATTAAAGAGCCCACAAAACCCGGTGCAAATTAGTCGCGTATATTGGTTTAGGTTTCAGTGTTTTCGAATTTTCTAGCTAACCTGTTCGATCAAAATCTTTTTTTATACTTTTTTGATTTAGCGTTATGGCCATAATCTCAGCTGATCTTAAGTGACGATACGGCCCAAGTTGGTAGACACTAAACCTGTGTAGGAACTGACTCTCAGGTGCAGCTGCCGGAACACACCTATTGGTATTTTGGCGGCAGGTTTACAACTTGAGGGTAGTTGCTAGCCAGGCGGGTATCAGAAAAAGCCGTACCACCATGCTATGGTTTCCTTCACCGAAAGCTCAAGCTCATTGTAGGTGCTTGGAATCGAACGCACGTCTCTAGACGCGAAGTCGTACACACTACCACTGAGCTATCATCGCTTCAAATGTTTCATCGGTTGCCTAATTTAACTACATACAATTACACCCCTTGTTTATTCTCATACGAATAAGCCGCGTGGTGGAATAGCACCACTCCATATCAAACAACATTAGGTATATACATTAATTAATTTCTATGTAATAATGTAAATAGCTGTACAAGAACGTTTTTTCTATGATTACGCTTACCAACTAGTCATTGTTCTCTTTGAGAATACATTACCTTCGCAACCGGTCTTTTAGAAAAACCATTTTAGGATTCTTCGGTCTCCAGAATGAGTACATTGTACGATAAATACAAAAACTCGAAATTATTTAACAACAAATTACCTAAACTCAACCAGGACACTAAAATATTAATTTACCTGGTAAATATATTTTTATTCTTCAATTGTAACCTTCAAATATTCCTATTATTTTGCCTTCTTTTAATTTTTGTTTATTACTATTTATAGAAATTAGTTCGCGACATTATAACAAGCAAATTATATATGTATATAATATATACAGCTAGTTGGTGCAACTAATCAAGATTCCATCAAAAACTCCTACGCTTTTACGTACGTGCCGTCGAATTTTTAACACAGAGAGTCTATTTCCAATCGTCATTGAATAACACATTTCTGTTTGATGAAAAACAAATTTTAATACGGATATGAAATTTTTCAATCCGTGTCGCTACAGAGTTTTGTGGGAGTGAAAACAAATATCGGGACCTGAATATAGTGTGTGGGAATCATGTAGATGAAATAGAAACTGTAACCGAGCTGATCTAGTACGTTAAATATTTTTTGACAATTATGACTGTTCAGCCTTTTGATATTTGTATAAACGAATATTTTGTGGGTTTTTTCTCTCTCTTTCTCTCTCTCTCTCTCTCTCTCTCTCTCTCTCTCTATATCTCGTTGTATTGGTCTGTGTGTCCTGTAACTAAATAGTACGCACATTTTCATAAGGCTAGGCAGGTTTTGATAATATTAGACACGACGATAACTATATTACGGATTAACCTATAGTATTCATTTATCTCATTAAATAGCAGATTCCTTTTGGGATGTGGTGATAAAGATTCAAAACGTATAATAACATTTACGGATATTGACGAAATTTTCTGTATTCGGTAGATGATTTGTACTTTTTCAATAAAGCTTTTCTTCTATTGGTGATAGTGAGAAGTTAAATAGTCTAAAGCCTTTCATAATAATTGCTCTATCAAATATTTATCGTTTTTTTTAATTAGACTGATAGTTCTTAAGATTATCACGTTCAAAGAGTCAAACATTTTTTGTCTTATAATATTAATAGCTCAGTTGATAGTACAGACGCTGCGTCAATATCATGACCACCAACCGACCACCAATATCATTCCAAATTCCTAAGCTCGCCTGGTTAGCTACCACTCTCAAGTTGAAAATCTGTCACCAAATACCTATAGACGTAACCTTATGGCAATTGCACTTGAGAGCCAGTCCCTCCACAGCTTAAGCGCGTACACCAGTTTGGGCCACATCGGCACTGGACATCACGCTAAAACCTATAAACTATAAAATAGAGTTACCTACATATGTGATCGCGTCTAAAGTTTATTCCGAATACAAAATTTGATAATTAATCATCTGTTAAATTAGTTAAAATTGTGTTGTACAAACAACTGTGTTGTACAAAACAGTGATACAAGATAATAACGTAAGTAACTATTGACTTCAACGTATGTATCAATTTTTGATCTAATAATATTATCAAATAATAGTAATTTAGTAAAATAATTGTTTTTGTAATATTTATGTTAGTTGCCAAATCATGCTCAAGGTTTTATGAAGTCATACTTTTTAACGCATTATTTGTAATTCAAATTCTCATATTAAATGCAAAAAAAAAAAAAAAATCTACTGTATTACACAGATATTTTTTTATTAGCATTTCCGAGTTCTTTTAATTTTTTAAATCATTTTCTCTAACAAAATATAACTTCTTAAATACATAATTAAGTACACACTCACTTTTTTACTATGTTACATTTTTTCATTACAACTATCTATTAAGAATTCATTGAAGCGTTTTAAATCTATACACCTGATACGTCGCCTAGCTAACTTATAATGCAACATTGCGTCTGGCTGCCCTAGAATATCAAATGCCGACTTGCATAATCTATGATGAGTGATACAGTAACTATAAAAATAGCGACCAAACTAGTGATGGGAACAAGATACTTAAATATATATTTTTAGTTTCCTCAGTGATATGTCGTTCGCCGCCACTGTTTGTATGCTCGCGATTAACAAGCGATGATAGCTCAGACGGTAGTATGTACAACATCATGATGAAACCATATCATGGCTAGCTACCACCCTCAAGTTAGAAATTTGCTAAATACCTATTGGTATGTTTCGGCTGTTGCACTTGAGAGCCAGTTCCCCCACAACGCTTAGCATGCCATTGGACATATCATAAAACTTTACTCTTACAATATTCGTCGAGACCTTAGAAGAGAGTGTACGTGTTGCCGAATTCATCTGTGATAATTCATATAATGTATTTTAGAATAATTTACAATTTCATAAACACAATATACTATTTAATAAGTAAATCTTAAAGTGTTAAGTGTCAACATTTTTTAAGTTCACTTACGAGAGTAGGCCATGAAAATATTTACCTATATTTTTGTTCATGTTTAATAAAAAAATGTAAAATAAATATTCTCGTTGCATACTTTAATCGTTATTCGTTAATAAAATTAACTTCTCTGTGTTTATGTGAAAAATATACTGTTTCAGTATACAATAAAAACAAGTTCAAGTTTAGATAAACTTTGGCTCTAAATCCTTTTTCGGTCGGACGGTAATAGATATAAATAGATTTGTTAAACGAAATACAGGACGAGCTGCACGAGCCTTATATAGCATATGACATTGTATATGCATTTATATTATGTATACGTAACGATTGTTTTTTTTTTTTTTATTTTGCGCAGTATAGTTACTGCACTGCAACTGGTGTTAAGTACAGTACAATACGAATCAGTGTCACTGACATTGAACCAACATTCACTCTTAGTCACCGCTGTCATGCGTACATTTAGATGTTCCACGCTTCTTTTGTAAGACCCCATATATGTAAACCGGTGACGGGAAGACGGTTCAATAGCTCCACGGTACGAAAAAAATTGGATCAGCGAACTATTTAGTTCACGATTTAAGTGAAGTTAGTCACCGTGAAGCTGTGACACTGAAACCGCGTTGACGTGGTTTTGTTGTGGAACGGAGAGAAGGGGATTATTTCGACTAGCTCTTCAGAACACTCGCTGTGGTACATACGATAGAACACGCTTAGCAATTTAATGTCCCTTCGTAGTTTTATTGGTTCTATGGTACTGGTGATGTGTGAATAATTTACAATGCTCTCCGCCTATGCAACCTATGTAAGGCATTGAGGAGAGAAATGTTAATGTAAATGGTAATGAGTGTCATATCGATGTCGTGACGTTACAGTTTTTAGCCGTAGAATAATGACACGATACACTAAAGAAAGATTTCAAAAACACCTAATCACCCGGAAAAAGTTCCCGTAACAGTCTAAACCTAACTCGCAGCTCTGAATATCACACCCGGTTATTCGTCGCACCTCAAAAATGTAAATTCGTTTGCCGGTCAACGTGTTCCTGAGCTCGATATTGAATCTGCAAAAAACAAGAACGGGAAAAACTCTTTCAGCAGACTGGCGTGAAAACATAGATCGACGATAGAATTTGTAACGGGCAAACGCTGTCACTTTGTACCGCGTCCATAATTACGACTGAATCCTGAGTAGATAAAAGTGAAAAAGTCCGGTTTCAATTTTTTTTTTTGTCCATCAGTACACTACGCAAAACGACGGATTTACATCGAATGTTGCGCTCGGTTCAATTTCAAGAAAGTCCATCGCAATACATATACTGATCCACCCTGTAATAGCCTTTTGACATCAAAGCCTGATTAACGTGATGCTTGAATACACTACCTGATAAATCGGTATTTTGCTTTGGGACTTTGTTGTAAAACCTAACACTAACTGTTACTGGTCTTAATGAAGCCAAAATATGGGGTAACAAGTTTATTACGATTTCTAGTATAAGTCATGTGTTACGATGTATGTAACATGTGTTCGGCTGTTCCAAATTGTTGCGGGCATATATATTTTGAAATTGTGAAATACTATAATATACTATTTGACCTGATAGACCTTGTTTAGACCTTTCAAGGACTCAATAAATGTATTACTATACCGCCTATTCCAGTATAGTATAGAGTCACTTACCGCGATCGAAACTAGATCGAAAAGAGACGTGAGTTGGAATCCACCTACAATGAGCTTGAGTTCTCGGTGAAGGAAAACATCGTGAGAAAACCATAGCATGTTGTTAGGGCTTTTTCTAATGCCCGCCTGGCTAGCAACCACCCTCAAGTTGAAAATCTCCCGCGAAATACCAATAGGTGTATTCCGGCAGTGGCACTTGAGGGCGAGTTCCTCCACAGGTTTAGCGTGTCTTGGGCCGTATCGTCACTTAAGATCAGTGGAGATTATAGCCATTACGCTAAACCTTAACTAAACAAAATAAAAAGAATTAAAACTGCTTATATCTTGAAATCACTGAACAAAACATAAACAACACATAATTACATTCTTCCGATCAGAGTGTCATCAGTTTTTTCCACCCACTGTTCGCATTGTGAATCGAATCAGCAAACATTCAGCCTCTCCACAGGATGTACCTATACTAGCGGGGGTCAACTACCCCCTCGCCGGTGCCTATAACCCTTCAGAACCTATTACAAATGGGAGCTGCCAATATCAATTAGGGAAATAAGATGAACGTGAATTCGAATCGCTGCAACGAGTCTGAACTTTTTATCTGCCACCCTCAATTTGAAATCTACATTAATATTATAAAGCGGAAAAGCCGACATCCAGTGAAGCAAGGATGCGTTACAGGCTGACCATACGTGGCATTCTAGACTGATATGCTGACTGATTACTAAAGATACCTACTTAATTTGAATAACGTTTTTTTTTTAATTTATTAAATTGAATACGAAAAAAAACTATGTTTAAAAGCTTAGCGTAACTATCATACTGTGCTGCATCGTGCCAAATCGAAATTGTGATATATCAATAAAGTTTAAAAAAATGATAAACCTTTATGAAAATATTATGAAAAATAGTTGTTTAACAACAAACTTATGTTACTTGTTAATACAAAGAAATATATTTTAATTCTGATAAAAAATATACCATTTTTAGGTCTGATAAAAACCGTAGCTTTACAAACATTTGTATCATATATTTTATTTTACTTACGGCGGTCATAATATGAAGAATTCCCGGAATTGTATTCCAGAAAATCACTTGGTAAACGCAATGAATACAAGATTCATACGATACAATATTAGGGGCATCCCTAATACCGCTAAGGGTAAAAATAAGTTTATCGGCTTAGATTATTGTATTCTAGTATAATTTTATATAAAACACGCGACGTCCCACGGACGGATATAAACTCACTGATTGTTGTTATCTACTTATACCCTACCTATAAGATAAGTTATTTTTTTTTAGATTTAGCGTTATGGCCATAATCACACCTGATCTTAAGAGATGATACGGCCCAAGTTGGTAGACACGCTAAACCTGTGGAGGAACTGGCTCTCAAGTGCAGCTGCTGGAACACACCTATTGGTATTTGGCGGCAGGTTTACAACTTGAGGGTGGTTGCTAGCCAGGTGGGCATTAGAAAAAGCCCTACCACCATGCTATGGTTTCCTTACAATGTTTTCTTTTACCGAAAGCTCAAGCTCATTGTAGGTGGTTGGATTCGAACTCACGTCCCTCGACGCGAAGTCGTACATACTACCACTGAGCTATTATCGCTTCACAGTTGTGTATAGATTTTGTTACGGATAGCTCAGACTGGGTGTTGGCTAGGGCTTTATTGGGAAAAAATAGGAATAGTGCGATATTTAGTTGTATATCTTATATTGGACACACGAAGACTGACAATAGACAATACATATCAAAATAATTCGAATATAAAGAAAAAGAATAAATCCCTAGAATATAGAAAAACATACAAAGAGGTTAAAGTATCAAACAGATTATTTATTACAATTTCAGAACAAGACGAATTCATTGTGGCCCATATGTGGATCTTCTTCGGGTTGGAACACAAAACCATTTTTTATATAACTGACAAATAAAGATAATTTGGTATGAATTGTGGAAGCATATAACAATAACTTAATCTTTTATCCTTTATCTTCATAAAAGTTAACCGGAGTCAGTTGATTTCGAAGTTTCTTTTTTATACTTACAATAGAATATAATCCGTATACAAGACGGACTTAATATCTGTAACATTAACAGTAACTGTCACTGTAACAGACAAAGTAAAGTCAGTACTGTAGAAAGAAACCTATCAGATAATAGGGGTAAAAATATTAAACAAATTTATACATACATAAATGTATATTACAAAATAATAATAAAATAAAACTAATAATAAAACCTGATGTTATGTGATGATGCGTCTTAAGATGGTGGAAACGCTAAACCTAATGGAGGGTTGGGCTCTCTAGTGAAACTGCCGGAACACACCTATAAGTATTTGGCGGAAGACTTTCAACTAGAGTGTGGTAGGTAGCCAGGCAAGCATTAGAAAAAGCCACACCATCATGAAAATATATACATAAACATAAAAATTGCTGATTAACTATTGCTCCGGTTCAGTTATTTTATCTAAATGTAATTCTCGAACGTTTAACTTGAACGTATATCGAAATACAGATTGATCGTGTACAGAAGTTCTAGGGAAGTTGTCGTTAAGTTAAATGTAATGGACAAAACTCAGAAATAAGTTTGCGTGATTGTGAAGATTGTGATTGATGAATTTACTGAGAAACGCATCGTGGAGTAAATGAAATGTCTAAAGTGTTCACACAGAAATGTTCAAACGGCAAAATAAAATTGCTCTAATCTGAAATCAGTTTCATTAAAAGTTTTTAATATGTAAACATCGTTATACCGATTACAATAAAAATCACCAATTCTACACATTTTCTATACAAGTTTTAGTATTGTCCCTGAGCCTGATAGGTGACAATGTCGCTAAGATATCTATTAGTGGAAGATAAAGAACAATGTGTGCGTCGACGTGCTGCGAGATGATCAGTCGAGCCATATTAAAGAATTCTTTAATTGCAAAAATATTCCCCTTAGAACTCGCTAAGAAAGCCTTAACTTATGTTTTGTAAATTGTTATGAGCTTTTTCTTAAATTATACATTTTTGTAAAAAAAACAATAGTTCACCATATTCCCATATACTCCATATTCCAAATTAATACATAAAAAAGAAGCACTGTGACACGAAATTTCATATACATATATATATAATAAAATCTTAAAAAAAAAGAGTAGTGTTGACAAAAAAAGGATTTTAGTAACACAAAGCACTCATAATTAAGATAATTAATTAATATTTAGTAAAATGAACACAATTTAGTTGATTGGTATGTTTCTTCGTTTATCATAAACTGTTAATTTTTTTTAGGAAATTTAAATAAGTTTATAAATGAGATGCTTTTAATTAAGTAAATGATTTTTAGAGTAAATGGCATGTGAGTTAAAATCAAACACAAATATAAGTTAAAAAACTGGGACATATTAAAAGGCAGTCTATAAGAAATTAAACTTAGCAGATAACTATTACAAGGACTACCAAACTCTTGTTAAATGTTATAAACAAGGTACGTTCGAATTATGTGGTCACATATTGGAATTAATTATTGAAAGTGTGTATATCTTTTATATATAAAAATTTCATGTCACGTTGTTTGTCCGAGATGAACTCCTAAACTTCTGAATAGATTTAAATCAAATGATGCACACAGTATGTAGTTTTATCCTACTTGAGAGATAGGATACTTTTTTATATATATATATATTATAGGTTTTAGCGTTATGGCCATAATCTCACTTGATCTTAAGTGCCGATAGTGCCTAAATCGGTAGACACGATATAAAGTAAACCTATAAAGTACAAAAAGGTATATAAATAGCGCAATTAAAAAAATGTTTATTTGTTCGAAACACTGCTTAAAAAGCAATAGGAGCTGCGTTAGCATTTGATTTACATATCGACAAAGGGAAGACCATGTCCGCACGAGCTGGACTACCTCTACTAGTTTGTATTCATTGCCAAAAAGCTCAAAAACGTTTCAAACGGCACCCAGAGCGCTGTGACGTATCGCTGAAATAAAACTGACCTAAGTCATATCTATATCTATATAACTATTACATAGCCCTCTCAACTTCCGGTCGCCTCGCCCGATCACACTTTTCGTAACGTTCTCGTTACGCATTCCCCAGCTTACTCCCCAAGTCAAGCGTACGTAAAGAAGTTTTACTTCAAACACATAAAATGTATGTGTAGTCGTTCGCATGGAACTAAAATGTATTTAAACATTTGCCCATTTTTTGTAACTTTTTTCGATACAGTATTGTTTCTATTTGTGGTAACGTAATGTTAAACAGTCTAGAGCCTTCCTCAGTGGTTATTCTACCAAATACAAAAGAAATTATTGAACTCCAGTTGAAAATCTGCCGCCAAATACCAATTGGTGTGTTCCGGCAGTTGCACTTGAGAGCCAGTCCCTCCTATAAAGGCCGGGAACACACCTGTGTTCCTTTAGTAATGTGGGTGTGCATAGGCGGCGGTGATCACTTACTATCAGGTGACACGCTTGCTCGTTGGCTCCTTATGCCATAAAATAATAATAATAATAATTAACTATGTTACTATATCATACTAACAGCTTATTTTTTAATAGAAATAATATATATTACAATAAAACAATATTTTATTTACCTACCGCGAGTCGTATACATTTGAAAAAAATATTTCAGTTTTTAAATCATGAATAGTACAAATAGAGTGCCTAAAAATCTGATTCATCCGCATACCCTTTTAAGCCAATAAAATTGTATTTTTCCCGATATTACCGATATGCTTTTTACTTTTACAACGGAGTAAAATTTTTAGTGACTAAATGTTAACTATATTCTTTTCTGTTCGACTATTCGTACATCAAAAATACCATTGCATGCGTCCTACGTTTTTCGTTGTTTCATATTTAAATTATTCCTTTTCGATCCCCGTTTTTAAACTTCATCGGATCAACTTTGAAGTAATAACGTATATACTGTGTTGCGGATAGCTTATGTCGAACAGGGCTATTTAATGTTGTGTTTCGGATAGCTTATGTCGAACAGGGCTATTTAATATTGTGTTACGGATAGCTTATGTCGAACAGGGCTATTTAATGTTGTGTTGCGGATAGCTTATGTCGAACAGGGCTATTTAATATTGTGTTACGGATAGCTTATGTCGAACAGGGCTATTTAATATTGTGTTACGGATAGCTTATGTCGAACAGGCCTATTTAATGTTGTGTTGCGGATAGCTTATGTCGAACAGGGCTATTTAATATTGTGTTACGGATAGCTTATGTCGAACAGGGCTATTTAATGTTGTGTTGCGGATAGCTTATGTCGAACAGGGCTAATTAATGTTGTGTTGCGGATAGCTCATGTCGAACAGGGCTGTTTAATGGAAAAACAAGAATTACACTATAGTTTTGATGTATATTTTGTAATGAATACATAAAGACTGACATAGAGATAATTCGAATATTAAATAAAAATAATACAAAAGGAATTTAAAGTAAGTAATAATTCGAGCATTTTCAGGGACTTTCAATTTGCACTTTTTACAGGAGACAGTTATTCATTCCTAATTAAAAAGTATTTGTGATATCTTTAGATCTATTAAAATAGTGGATATTAATATACTGCTTCTAATTTATAAAGATGATTTTTATCACTTAAGATGTTTTCCAGAAAAGGCTCGATGTAACAAAAATAGACAAGAATGTTGGATTCTGAACACGGTGACATTTTTATATATAAAAAATATATATTTAACTTGTCAATTTAAAATCATTAATATTTATTTCCTGTTGATATCTACCAGTACTTTGAATATCAGTTTTATACATTTTCATATGGTTTATTTATTGTTTAAAATACCATGTATTTTAAATAGCGCTTTTATTACAAGCGCAGAAAAAATATAAGTAAAATCTAAATCCTATAATAATTGAAACATATATTCTTTATAGATAGTGAAGTTTTTACACATATATTCTAATGTTTCTAATAATTTTAGCCTTAAGGGCTATTTAAAAATTACGTATGTGGAATTTTTGAAATTTTGATCCTTCCCTCGCCCTAGTCAGTAAAAGTGAGCAAAATTCGACCCTACCCTCCTCGTAGTCGTCGAAGTGAAAGCTAGCTCGACCTTTGCCTGTCGAGAACTGTATTAAGTTCTATACTACAAGGTGCTTCTAAAGATGCGCTAAGGACCCCCTGCCAAAAATGTCTATATTTAAACAGCGAAGTAAGAACAGTGATCGAACGAATATTTGGGAAAACTGTGTAAATGCATATTGACAATGGAAGTAATTTTCTTTGCGTCGCATTTTATACATCATAAACACTTAGCCCTTGTCCCCGACTACGTACACGTTAATGCAGATTTTTCAATTTTTTAATGATTTAAAGTCGAAGGGCTCATTTTCATTAGTCGATAACTCAGTTGTTATACCGAATACAAGTAGACCTATCAGCCTAGGTATATAAGTAGTACGGGCTATCGACTAAAATCCGAATATCAATAAAACACAGCCTAAAATCCAATGCAATTCATCGGTTGGTGTAAAGCAAGCGTAGTAGGGTACTCGCTTATCTCTATTACTAGTCTATAACGTCTACTCAGTTCAAAAGAAATGCGCGGTGAAGAATATCTGTCCGGGCCCTGTCGGCTAATGAAAATCATATCCGTCCCTATGGCATTCGTGAACAAAAATCTCCCGCACCCCGTATGCGGGCTGTAACGACCAATGAAAATGAGCCCTATGTGGCGGGTCAGATTGTCTGTAGGCGTAGCAACGCGTCGCTAGCGTACGTAGTCAGGCCATGATATAGCATATGTAAAGGAGTGAATAATGAGAAGAATCAAGTTGTTTCCATTAAATTGATATAATAAATTAACATAAATTTATGTGTAATAACTTATCATCGTATCTTTAAAATTATCTCAGTACTTTTTTTTTAATTGTTCCATATTATTTCTTTTCATAACCTATAACTTTATGTAATAACTAATCATCGTATCTTTAAAATTATCTCAGTACTTTTTTTTTAATTGTTCCATATTATTTCTTTTCATAACCTATAACTTTAAGTTCGTAATTTGTACAAAACGAAATCGATGTTTTACATCAGGATGGATGAAGTGGCGAGAGGTTTCGGGTACAATTTGCGACTGCACCATGCCCTTACATTGCACGATAAAATATATAATTCTATAAATATTTTATTAAAAATTATAATTATATAAATATAGAATAATAAACATATATATTGCATGGATCGGAGTGCTGGGCTAGTAAGAACACGGATGAGTATCGATCGCATGCATTCGAAATGCGAATGTGAAGATGGATGTGTGGTATTGCAAACAAAGGACAAAGGGAGTTTGAAAGTGTCGCCAGTGGTAGAGAAGTTGAAAGGGAATCGTTTAACTTGATGCGGACATGTCATGAGAAGAGAGGAAACACATGTGATGGGAAAAGTAATGAATATGAATTTTGAAGGATGGAATGGAAGAGGAAGGCCAACGAAAACATGGACAAAGTGGTTGAGGAATGAGAAAGGGAGTGAATGAAGAGAAAACGGCTGATAGAAAGATTTGTGGAAGAAGCAAACGTACTGCGCCGACCCCAAACAACACGGAAACAGGACATGAAGATTATGGTCAGACGTCCCGCGATGACTCAATTTTGTTCTATTTCCCTATGTACTACGTCCTCTCCTGTACGCCTGGCAACGTGTATGTAAAATTATATGATGATTAGTTGAGTAGTTCAACCGTGAAAGACAAACTTACATGCGCATTAACAATCTTAGTTAGGATATCTCTTTCAATGAGTCTGAACGCTAATTTGCAACGCATTCAGAACCGTATTCAAAGTTAACAAATTTCACTAATATTTCCATTACTCCGTTCCAGTCGAAAGGAGCTTGTGGGTTTTAACAATATTAATTAATAAATAAGTCAGAATTAAATGTAACCGAGTTTATGGGTACAGAACAACTTTTCGTTTCAGCTAGTGCATGTTGATAGCAAATATACCGACGACCGTCCGGCTAACTTTACCTTCACTTTTCCCGTACTAATTTCTTTTTGTATAGAAAAGAACACAACATTCATATTTCAATCGTCAATATTTATGTTTCTTTAACTAGCTGTCGACTACTCTCGCTACGTTAGGCGACGTTTTTACATAAAACATACAAAAAAGCAAGAAAAGTAACAATAGACCATAATCTCTCACCTGATCTTAAGTAACGATACGGCCCAAGTTGGTAGACACGCTAAACCTGTGGAGGAACTGGCTCTCAAGTTCAACTGCCAGAACACACCTATTGATATTTGTCGATAGGTTTTCAACTTAAGTTTCAATTGCCTAACGATGTTTTCCGTCACCGAAAGCTCAAGCTCATTGCAAGTGGATTCGAACTCAAGTCACTAGACGCGAATTCCGTACACACTACCACTGAGATATCATCGCTTCAGTTTTGACGTGATGGACAATTTGAATACATACATACATATACATACATTATCAATTGAGATTATATGAAAACTATATATAAAGAAGCCCGTTAACCGACTCATCAATGTACAGCCGGCACTACCTAGCTATTTTAATGAAAATTGGACTATAGCTTCCTTTTGTAACGTAGAGACTCAGAAGGAAACCAGTTTTAACAATAAAACACCCTTAAAGGTACTGTCTAATGTAAATAAACACATCTGTGTTATCCACTAAACGTCTGTGTACGTCAGAGTCTTCTATTGAAAACCATCGCTGCAGTATACGGCCATGCTGTAGCAAGTAGCTGAATAAAATGCCATTATTGGAAAAATTCGTTAATGTATAAGGTTTCCCCAGGTATCAAGATCAAGAGAAGTAAACATCAAAAGGCTATTACGGAGTAGATCAATATGTGAACGATGGTACGGCTTTTTTTAATGCCCCCCTGGCTAGCAACCACCCTCAAGTTGTAAACCAACCGCCAAATACCAATAGGTGCGTTCCGGCAGCTGCACTTGAGAGCCAGTTCCTCCACAGGTTTAACGTGTCTACCAACTTGGGCCGTATCGTTACTTATGACCATAACGCTAAACCTTAAGTGTAAAAAAAAACCCTCCCTGTGCTAAAACCTTTTGGGAAGATATTAAACATTGTGTCTAAAAAAAAACATACTTAAAAAATTAGCTGACATGTCAGACCTTGTTCTACCTTTTCGAGTAATCAATCACATCGTCTACAGCGTCATCTATGACGTTATGATCACTTATCGAGATAAAAGTATCCCATCTCAATTTTATTAAAATCGGTTCAGTAGTTTAGGAGTTCATCGCGGACAAACAACGTGATACGAAATTTTGATATATAAAGATAACCAGATCGAGTTTCTTTCCGGTTCTTCTCGATGACTGGATCATTCCCCGAACCGGTAGTAGTTTTGACGTTCATAAGCGACTTCCCAGGGCTTAAATTGAATATATATATATTTTTTTTTATTTCATTTAATTATATAACATAGGAGATGAAAATTTTCATTCATTCTTTTGTTGAAACATTTTTTAGGAGGTAAGTATTTGATCTCTTTTTCACTCATAATTAGACAATTTAGGAATGGCTAGAACAAGATCTGCAGTAGTGTATTGTTATATCTAAACCGAAAAACACAGTTTTACGCACAAATTAAAACTAAAAAGAACTTTAAGAATATATTTTTAGTACGAATAAATCATATTCAACCTTGATGTATGGCATCTATTATAGTTCATTATAGTGTAGTACTTTGTAATAAGTTCTAAAAAAATTTGTTTAATTACTTACACATGTGGTCTACATAAAAAATAGATAGATAAAAAATAGTAGATAAAAATACTAGTGGTGTCCGTGGTTTCGTTCGAGTGAAACTAAAAATTATTAAATATTCTTTGTAGGTGCTCATTGTAGGTGGCTGGATTCGAACTCACGGCCCTTGACGTAAAATCGTACACAATACCACTGAGCTATCATCGCTTCATATAAAAATAATAAACAAATACATTTATATAATTAAGGCCAAACATTTCGTATAATTAACGATGAATATTCATAGTGGAAAGAGGGATCGGAGTCAATCTCTTTTAAGTTCAATAGTTACATGTGTAACTCACATATGTAAATACCTAAAGGACAGTCAAGTCACATCACTTCGCGTTAACGCCTCGCATGATAATGCTCCAATAACTTCACATAATGATGAGCGGTATGAGATTTTATAAACAAATTTCTATCAATATATATTATGGAAGTAAGTCCATAGATCAATTTTAATACAATTACATTTTTTTTTAAGTTATAGATGCTTTTCTCAGATAGAACATGCCACCCTCATCCATCCAACATGGTACAATTAATTCCCCAGGCCTATTTTGATGTCAACTAAATGATAAATTAATTTGGCTTCTTTCGATGTCGGGAGAGCTAGTGTTTCGTTGCATATATATTGTAATTATGTTTGAATATTCGTCGTCTTACGAGATTCGCTACGGGCGTATTCTATTAATATATGATATATATCTTCTTAGAGTTGATTCGTAAAATTTAAAAACAAGTTAAAAACAGCAGATATTGAATACACTCGGTTGTCGCCCATTTAAGTACAGAGAAGGAGCAGTCTCAATTATGAATATCCAGATACTCTTTTCCAATTTCATTCCATTTTTATGTAGGTTCCAATGTCACCTGGCGTTAAGTAATGGAGGGCTGGCTCTTAAATGCAACTACCGGAACACCTATACGTATTTGGCTTTAACTTAACGGTGGTAGCTAGCCAGGCACTATAAAAAGCCTTACCACATTGATATGGTTTCATCAAGATATTTTCCGTCAGCGAAAGCTCAAACTCATTGCAAGTGTATTCGAACTTACATCCGTACACGAGGCATTTGTACACACTACCAACTGAGCTATCATCGCTCCGGCTTTTATTCAATGTTTGAAAATATTTGACGAGCTTCACACTAAATACATATTGAAGCCTTCTGAATTTAGTCTAGTCTAAAATTTTACAATATTTACTAAAATATTTAATAACGTTTACATATCCCGCCCTTTACGAGATTTACCTTGAATTTTCAATAATGAGTAAAATTGAATTAACCTCCGGGCAGACACAAATATTATGAAAAATATAGACTTAGTTGGCTGCACGTATCGCATAAACATAAGTTACTTAACTCTAGCATATAACTCCATCACCGTCAGCCTTCAGCTAACGAAGTTTACTGCGACGTAAGGTAGAACTAAAATACAGTATGGCTTTAAAACATATTCAATATGTCAAGCTAGACAGTTGCCGAGGTTCTGTTTTCATTGAGTTCTTATCGATTTGTGTAGAAGAATAGTGTATCCTTTTATCGTACCCATCGGGGTAGTCATTTCAAACCGTTTCACAAGCTTCCTGACATCTCAGCACAAGTCGACTCCAAAGTAACAAAAGACCATTTGATGTGTTGGTTTATAGGTTCAGCGTTATGGCCGCAATCTCACCTGATTTAAGTAACGATGTGGGTTCAAATTCACCTATATTTAAATTTCATATAATTAAAAGACATTTAATTCAATGGAGTCATAAACTAGTTACATTCTAAAATTAAAAAAAAAAAAACTATATCGATTTTCCATATAGCCAGTTCTATTGATCTTAACGAATTGAAGTTGGTAGGTAGATGAGGATTGATTATAACTAATCAAAATGTATAAAAACTACAATTTGGTAATACCGTTTTTGAGTTTTGGCGAGACTAAAGAACAACGTCTATAGGTAATACGAAATTCACCGCCTCAGATAGTTAATGATAAGACAACAATAGAACCGTAACAAGATATTTATTAAAAGAAAACATTTCAACCATCATTCTGTTCTGTCAAAGTATCAATAACATCATTAAAGTTTAAATAAAGTTCGGAAATTTACAATAGACAGAATAGCCACATCGGTGCGTTCTAAAATTGATCCTTTTCTTATGAATGCTGTCAAATGTTAATAATTATTGAAATGAGTATACAGTCTTTAGTCGTGTCTAAATTTAATTCTTTTTTCGTAGTTAAAGCTTAGCGTTATGGTCATTATCTCACTTGATCTTAAGTGACGATACGGCCAAGTTGATAGGCACGCTAAACCTGTAGAGGAACTGGCTGTTAGTTGCAGCTGTCGGAACACACCTATTGGTATTTTGCGGCAGATTTTCAACTTGAGGGTGATAGCTAGCCAGGCGGGCAAAATTATAAGAAATTATATGATTTTCTTAAATATTTACTTAATTTTTATAAAAATGTCAGGTTACGTCTGAACTAGCGTCCGCTAGGCCCCGTGGCATTTTGCCAGCTCTGCCACCCTATAATTACGTCACTGGCTTTTACACGTCTTTTACGCACTGCTTGATCTCAAAAATCTGCAGCCCATATTCTGTTTAACTGGTTAAAATATTCATTGACATCATACATCTCAGGCGTATGGCACTTATCAGGTGACGAGTACCGTCAAAGAAGCTAAAAGGCGCCATGACGACCCAAAATCGACTTTAGTACCAGTGACTGAGGATTACTTTCGCTTACCGTGGATGAATTGTAATCGCGATCGTGTGGGCGATAATCGTCGTGACATATTCTTGGAGATTTTACAATAATAATTATAGGAATAAGTTCACATATTTATCAGAGACAGATAAATAAGTCTTATGTAGGTTAACGAAGGTTAATCATATCCCACTCCCACGTACGACGTAGTAGCTCTTTCAAGCATAAAGTATACTAAGATTCGGTATTTTCGCCAATACACATTGTTATTAATATATATTAATAAAATTTATTTCTTCGATAAGTCTTAATTTTTGGAGTTTACTCCTAGAGAAACGATTTTCATATTTAGCCCGTGGTATGAAAATTTATGGGGGGTAAAATCGAGCGTTAACTAAAAGGGAGGTGTTACGTTACTTTTCGCAACGCACTTCGACCTTTAAAATATACTTAGTTTCTATTTTATATTTTACTGGAATGATGTAAATAATATGAATAAATACTTACATATGCTTTGATTATTTTTTAAATGCTTTCATTTACCAATTTTTTTATAATCTACACGAAATAATAGTTCTTAAGGACTTTAGTTGAGTTTAGACGACTTTAGTCGTGCGTTGGAACTGACACACACTTTTTTTATGTTACGCAGCATAGTGACTGTACTGTACCAGATGTTAAGTACAGTACAATCCTAATCAGCAGTAACCGGCAATGAACCTAAATTCACTGCCAATTACATACCTGTCTACTGGTCATACTGTCATACTGGCTTGCATAGATACCTTTTCACGGCTCTTTTGAAGGACCCAATGTAATAGAAGTGAGCACGGTAACCGGAAGACGGTTCCACGGTATGACAGAAATAAGAATCAGTAAACTTTTTAATTCGCGATTTAATAAGAGTCACCATGAAGCTGTGACACGGAAGCCGCGCCCGCGTGGTGCTGTTGTGGAAAGGAGAGGAGGTGATTATATCAAATAACTCTTCAGAACACTGGCCGTGGTAAAATTTAATAAATAAATTTCAATTCGCATTCAGGAAATGTATGAAAGCCAGCTTATAGATTTAGTTATGTTGTCAACTATCGAACGCTGAATTCTTCAAGATTTTAGTTCACTACAAAAATGACATTTCTATTTCCTATCCCGGAAGCATCCTTTCGATAGAAAGTCGGTGTATGTCAGCTACAGCGTACGATTGGAGTTTACTCCTCAAGTACGTGTCTCTTTGAAACAAAACCATTACCAAAGTAATAAATGCGCAAGGTATGTTTCACAATAAATTAAACGCTTGTACTAATTTCATTCCTCATATAAATAATTTCTATACCGGGGGTGTTATATGAAAAAAACGATTCTAAAGGGCTAACAAAAATATCGCGGACTGCCTTCAGAAGTTTTGAAATCAGTTTATTTTTTGTATTTCTAAATATAAAACATAACGTGGACTGAGCACTAAAAGATAAATAAAACAAACTTGCTGTAATAATTAATGTTCATTGATATTTAATGCTATTAAGTGAGCAATTCTTGTATATATGTACATTTCGCGTATCTCGGAAACGGTTCTACCGATTTGGATGAATTTTTGTATTTAGACAGTTACTTGCTTTTTGAATGCACTTATATACTTGTATTTTTCAAAAAAATGTACTAAAATTATGATTTACCCTCGTATTTCTTTTTTTAAATAATAAGTTCATAGAAATCGCTGTATCTATTCGTATTTGGTTATATTTAAATAAACAATATTAAAACACCCTGTCACCCAGGCACTTACATCAGTGGAATTATTGTTCAACATTATTCCCCTTAATACTAAGTTATGATGTAAGCACGTTGATGACGCGACCTGGAACATTTGATCAACCTAAAATATAATCCAACGCGCCTAAACAAGTACCCATTTAAAAATTATTATACGTATTAAGTCCTGTTTATCGAGAAACGTGCCGATTGCGTGCGACATCTTATATAAACACAATCTATTCATGGATTCCCTTTCTTCCGTTTGCTTGGGCAGGTTACGAGAGTGATATGAGTGTCTCACTTGGTTACCACCAGAAATACTCACTACATATCTGTTGACAAAGACCGGGAACCACTTTCGCATAGCAAAATTCAATTTAGCACTTTCAGGCAAATTGTAAGTGCCTTCAATAGTTCGGCGGGGCGATATAAGATGCCTCAAATGACGCTATTTGGGGACCTTAATGGTTAGCTGCCAGTACATTGCGTATACCATGTTTGCACTTACAAACTTGTTAAGTATAAACATTAGCTTCTATATGTAATACGATTTCTGACCACGGTATAGTTTTTGCTAGTTATAATTTCAAGCCTAAGTCAAAGAAGATCATTAATTGAAACACTTATTAATGGTAAAAACAAAAATATATACATTTTACAGCAATAATAGCTTAGTGGCAACGTTTGCCAACACCACGTTGGTGGACGTGAGTTCGACTTCGGCAACGAACCTGAGCTTTCAGTGATGGGAAACATCGTGATGAAACCATAGCCTAGTGGTAGGGTCATTTCTTATGCCCACCGCGCTAGCTACCAGCCTCAAGTATAAATCTGACGACAAATACCTATGGATGTGTTCCGGCAGTTGCACTTCAGTGCCAGTTACTCCATAAGGCTTAGCTGTTCCACCACTTTATATCATATCGTAACTTAACATATCTATATTAATATTATAAAGCGGAAAAGTTTGTTTGAACAAGCTAACACTAGGCACTACCATTCTAATTTCATAAAATATTTCTGTATTTGATAGATCAATCATTGAGGAACGTTTTAGGCTATTTAACATCACGCTAACACCAATAGGAGCAAAGCTATATTGAAAAAAGTTACAAAAACGGGCACAAATTATTAAATAATTTTTAGTTTCTCACGAAGTCGCGAGCACAGCTACATGAATACAAAAAATCAAATTTCTCGATGGCTATGATATTTTCTGAATCGGTGCAGGTGTTTTGAAGTAGAGAGATGGTTCTATAAAAAAAGCATTCGTCTATCTGTATACCAGAGGTATGCCAGTTTGGTATATAACTTTTGAAGCAAAACTTATTTACGCACGCATGACTTGGGGAGTAAGCTGGTGAATGCGTGACGAGAGCGTAAAGAAAAGTGTAATCGGATGTGGCGAACCGAAGTTGAGAGGGAGATATAAATTAGTGAAGATAAAGAAGAGAGAGAGGTGCGAGCACACATTTTTCTTTCTCTCTTTCTCTATTAGCCAGAGAAGTTTTTACTTCAGTCGTGGTGGACTAAAGCACACTGGTTTTTTCATTGAAGTAATACTACTTTACACACAACCTAGAAACTAAGCACAGCGTAAACATCTGCACAGCTCAAACACATCGGTAACTTTAGATTTCAAATAACACAAGCGTACAAAATATATTCAATTAGGGAAAAAGTTTCTTCGCATTTCATATGAAAACTTATGACATTTATTCAAAAGTTTATTTACATTTAATTACAACATATATATTCTATTTTTCTCGTCAACTTTCTGCTATCTTGTAGGTAGTGCCATGATTCCGTTGCTGAAGAAATTTTAGGGCTTCTGATCAAGAAAACACGACAAATAGTTTTTGCAGTCCTTTCTGGAGTTAAGTGAACCTGACAGTGCCTAAAGAATTTTGAAGAGACCAAAGCAGATGAAAATTGTAAGGTGTAAGATCAGGATTATATGGTAGATGTATTAAAACCCCTCATAAGCCTTGCGTTGCCGTCAAACTTATTGCTGTAATCTCATTATTTGATTGTGAGCTTTGAATCAGTACTTCTACCCGGCGGTAAAAGCTCATAATAAACAATGCCCTATCAATCCCAGCATAAACACAGCATTACAATTGACTTATTACACGTTAAACTGGATTTTGCTAAGTCTGTGAAGCCTGATCGACCTTTTACCACGACTTTTTCCACACGTTCTTGTCGTACATGATTCACTCTTCGTCACGACTTGTCAACCTTTTGAAAAACGGTTCGGTTCCATTGCGTCTCAATAAATAATTGTAAATTAGTGAGTACACGCTTCATAAAGTTTCTTTCAGTGAGTGCATGGATGTTTTGCTTCACCGTAATCCCAGGCTCATGGCAGAGATTCGAACTCACGTCCATTGTCGCGGCGTCCGTACACACTACTACTGAGCTATCATCGCTTCAAAATCGCATGTTATTATCTCGGTTCAAAGCGTCATCTGACATGTAAAGAAATGAACAGAAAAACGCTATTCAGTGAGTAATCCTTGTAAGAAACTTTCATTCAGTAGTCACCAGATGTCTAAAGCTATCTATAAACCCGATCGACTTGCCATGCCATGCAAATTTCTTTTCACAACGTAGACACCCTTAAAAACCGATTTTACAAACTCGGACATCAGCTATACTTAAAATAAGTCTTGAACGACTTTAGTTATTTAACTTCAAGTGAAAACAAGCATACTGAACAAATTAATAAATACAGCCAAAAATATTTTTAAGTTTTCCTGTATACAATCTAAATAATTATTTCCCATTATCGAACTCAATAAAAATACTTCAGCTAAGTACGATATTGTGCATTTCTAAATGATGTCAAGTTTGCAACAACCTTAGAAGTTTTATTTCTATGAGATACTAACATCTCCAAAGGACGCTTTACCAGACCTTGTATTCTATTGTACTTTTATTTTTATATATCTTCGAGTGATAACTTTTAATTGCGTAAGTAAAAATTCTACTTTCGTCTATACTAGTGTTGGATCAGTGGTTAATATTATATCATCAAAAACATTATTTCTCAAAAGCGTTTTTGGTTTTTTAATTTTCAAAATTAATGATTTACCATTATTTTAAATCTTATATTTTTCTTTATTCACGAAAGACAAGTAGATAATTCAAAACCAATATTTTGTTGAAGCGTGTTTTCATTAGACATCCCATCAACACGCGAAAGCGCTATTTATAAGCAAAGTATATTTAATCAATATAATTGTTGTTAGATAATTTCTGCATATCAATAACAGGGTGCAATCTAATAACAGCATTCATTGCTATGCAGATGACAACACCGGGGTGCCTTATACACCGGCCGTACCAACTTTTGTCAGGAACACATGAACGAGTGCCGGATTAAACTTGTGTCTGAAGTCGAGACTTTATTGGAGTATGTCTCGGAATGCGGCAGACTAAACTTAGTCTCATTCAACCCTAAGAAGACACTAGTTTGCACGTTTTCTGCTCGAAAACAATCCCTTTGTCGTTTCTCTTCGGTTCGAAAGCGCTCCCTTAGGTACTTTGGACTCATCAAAAGGATAACGCCAAAGTGGCGTCCAAAAAGCATGGTGTACTCAGTAGAGCAAGACAGTATTTCACGCGGCAGCACTGTCTTTAACTCTACAAAGGTTCCGCAAAGACACCCCAGTACCAGCTTCTTCCACTCGACCACATTCAAAGCAGAGCAACTTGAATTGTCAATAACCAAGTTCTTTCCGATAGCCTTGATCCACTAGCATTGCGATGAGATGTGACATCTCTTTGCATTTTCTACCGAATATACTATGAGGAGTGTTCCGAGGAATTGCACGCGTTAATACCTGCCACTGCATTCCAAGACCGTACAACGCGTCATGCTCTTAAATTCCATCCTGATCATGTGGATGAATGGCAATCCACGACGGTGCGTTGTGTGCAAAATTTTTTTCCGCACACGAGTACCTTGTGGAACCATTTTACTACGTCGGTGTTTCCGAACCGATACGACTTAGGAATCTTCAACAAGAGAGCTTACTCTTACGTTAAAGGCCTGCAACGCACCTGCAATTCCCCTAGTATTGTTGATGTCTATGGACGACGCTGATCACTTACCATCAGGTGACGCGCTGGTTCGTTTACCCCCTTTTCCATAAAAAAAAAAAAACAAAAATACATCATGGCCTGTTTGTCAAAGCGGACACCGGATAGGTCATCGTTATAATAGCCCTGGAGTGGTTTCTCCACTCTTCCCCAGGTGACTATCTACACTAGGGGTAGAGTACAGGATAAGAGCGCCTGCAAAGAATGCAGGCTCGATTAGACTACAGGTATACAACTATACTGTACCCGTCAGGTCTATTTGAACATGTTACCCCTCTCTAAAAGACCCCGGGGCGTACTGGTGTAGGGTTAGGCACACAAGAGAAAAATAAATTGCTGGTAGTATAAGGGTCATAAGAATGAGTTCGTTCGATGTTTATATTTTACTAGCTGACCCGGTGAACTTCTTATCACCTATACTCTGGAATACTAAATGGCGTTAAAGTAGCTAGATTTTGAGATATTTTGACAAACAATTTTTTTATATTTCGTAAAAAAAAAAAAATTTTAATAAAAAGTATTCTATGTGACTTCTAATACCTCTAATAATATATGTACAAAGTTTGATGACGATCGGTCAAGTAGCTTCCGCGTGAAAGCGTAACAAACAAACTTACATTCATATTTATAATATTAGTAGGAATTTGCATAGGTATTCTATTATGAAAATAAATCATTTGAAGGTATGTTGGTCCAAATAATATGTGGCAAGTTTCAGATATTTATCTAATTGGGATTTTAAATAAAACGGAAAAACTGGAAATACATTTTCAGTAATCCTTCTGGAGCCGATTCACTATGCATATTTCCCTATGGCCTTTGAGATAATTTTTTTAAAGGCGGAAAATAAACTATTTCCATAATGATAATTTGTACTTCCGCTATCCGCCTTTTCAGGTATCCGCCTATCTGTAGAAGCAGTTGCCTCACTGTAACTGAGTCCTGCATGTGAGGCTTATTTGAGTGATCCTCAAATAACTGTCAAAATTTAATTGTTACTTTTCGTTTATAAAGTCCTTCTAACATGACATTGTCGAAATTGCCCACATAGGCATTGCATAATATGATTTATAGGTTATGGTCATTATCTTACGTAATGTTCAATCAAGATGTGACCCAAAATGGTGGGCACGTTAGTGGAGGGGCTGGCTCTCAAGTGCAACCGCCGAAACATACCTATAGAAGATATATACGAGGCGGCATTAGAAAAAGCATTACCACCATGCCATAGTTTCATTACAAAGTTTTCCTTCACTGAACGCAAAAGGTCATTGCTGAGATTTGAGCTCACGTCCATTGATGCGGCATCCGTACGCACTAAGAACTGAGCCGTCATCGCTTCAAAAATGAAATGAAATTCAGTTCAGAAACAAAGGAAAAAGTTCTGAACTGTTTTGTCTATGTCTAACTAGTGGTTATCCAATGTTCGATAATTCACCTCATTAATCTACCTCTAATTATGAATACATAATTAAATTATCCGGATTTTCCATTATTTATAGAATATTCACTATTAAAATTATGAATACTGTCATTCCGATTTTAAAATGCATATGGTTAAAAAAATAAGAATGTTATGTTGTTCATTGAACTTATAATACAAAGTCCGGCAATATATTTAAAGATATTCAGAACTTTTCCATGAACTATGTTACTTATAAAAACTCAACGTTTGCTAAATGCCCTTGACCGCTATATTCAAATATGTATATAAAATGTGAAACAATCGAATGATCGATGTCTACTTATTGTGACGTAAATACGTGTGTAAAAAGTAACTACTTCAATAAAATACCAATAATTCGAAACCCTACCCTTGACACTTACGTATTATCATCGCAAATGCAGGTATTATTGAAAATTCTCTTCTCTGGATGTTAAATTGGTATGAAAAAGTTAAATTTATACGCGGAATCGAAATTATATTATTACTTTCAGTCGCAATAACATGATGATGAATAAATTTGATGCGTGTTGTTGTTCCACTGTATTTAATTGTTTGAACAGTAAAGCGAAAATAATATTGAATTTGTCTTGACTTGAATGAAATGAATTTGACTTTGAATACTAACACTGTGGTGTCTAACGATTAGTAATTAAAAGATTCACGGACGCTCCTGGATAGGTATTGATACTATTGTCATATACACAATACGTTATGATAGACCAGTTGATAGAGTGTACAAACGCCGTATTAATGGACGTGAGTTGGAATCCACCTGCAATGAATTTTCGGTGTAGGAAAACATCGTGATGAAACTATATCATAGTGGCAGGGCATTTTCTAATGCCCGCCTGGCTAGCTACTACCCTGTAGTTGAATATCTGCCGCCAAATACCTATAGGTATTTTCCGGCAGTTGCACTTGAGAACCAGTCCCTCCACAGGTTTAGCGTGTTCACTAGCTTGTGCCACAATGTCACCTAACATCCGGTGACATTGTGGCCATAACGCTAAAACTATAAAAAATATGCCTTAATGCGCCCCGTTCATCGACAACATTGCAATACGAAAAGCAGAAATGACTGAACTACTTCATATTGGATTCATTATCCACCCATTAACGGAGCAAATCTCTTACCGACAAACTATTGCCGTCCGGACGTAGCCGTCAGCCTCAACCGGCGATTACTTCGCCGGCATTGTAAAACTAAACGTTCCAATCAGCCTAAGCGAAGTGTACGAGGTCATTTATAATTTACTGAGAAATACTTCGAATAAAATTTCTAAAGCTCGAAGAATTGAATACAGTCTTCTTAGCTCACACACGGTAGGGATGGAAATCCATCATTAACCAAGTTTATAGGTCTATAATACTTGTTGAAACTATGAGGTTAGCCTTCTAGATGGTGCCAATATCTATAAGTTCCTCCACCCCGATGTGTCACTCCTATTACAGTCATATCGAGACAGACGTTCGGTCAAATATATTAACATGGACAAGATATTAACATCACGCATTTGCATGGTGGTAGCGCTTTTTCTAATGCCCATCTGGCTAGATACCACTCTGAAGTTCAAAACCCACTGCCTACTACCTATAGGTGCGCTCCGGCAGTGGCATTGATAGAAAATCCCACCATTAGGGCTTAGCGTGTCCACCATCTTTGCATGGTGATAGAGCTTTATCTAAGCTGGCTTGCTATACCACCGGCAAATTTAAAATCTACCACCAAATACCTATAGGTGTGTTCCAACATTTGTACTTGAAAGCCAGACCTTTCACTAAACCTAGCGAGTCCACTATCTCGGGTCACAACGTCAGTTAAGATCAAGTGAGATAGTGACTATAACGCTTAACCTACAAGGTATTAATAAATGGATACATCCTAGATTTAATAAGTTTTCTGGCACATATTGCTTCGCCCCTACCAGTATTCCAGTATGTCCTAAACAGTCCGTAACAAACCAAGTGCCTACGTTCAAAACTAAATAAAAGTATTGATGAAAATTTTCCTTTGTTATTTTAACCTTTTAGAAAGAAATTTATTAAAGGTAGCTTTTATTTATTTTCATTAGAGACTTTTTATACTAAGTATCCAGTCAATTCTTGAAAGATTATTTTCGACTTATAATCTTTGCTACCCCTGTTTATCCTCTTAGAGGCTTCCAGGAAAAAATAATTTCTTCTATATTATCTGCGTCGCAATAACTACTGTTCGCATTTCGTGTAAGTTCGACCGGACTGTGTTAATTCAGCTCAATCCGTATTTCTGTGACTGAGTAACAAACATTCGAAACTTTCATATTTATATTTGTATAGTATAGAGAAATAGTCCCAAAAAAATGTCAGTAGAAACGTTTTTGTACCAGGAATTAGAAGAAAACATAAAATTTCAAATCCCGTTTTTATTTGGTACACAACAATCTGGGGTTAACATATTTTACAGTATACTAAGTTAGCAAATTAAGTGTATCATTACAAGATGTAATCGCTTATCTAAAACGCCAGAAAATGTGCAATTCAAATGTATATAACATTGATATTAAATTAATAACTGTAAGGATCGCGTAGCACACAATTTTTTCTTACCATTTGGTTTTTTCTAATGAGGCACATCTCTGTAAAATATACTATATCTACTGGCTATTCTCTGCATATGTTGAAAAACCGCGGAAAAATCCATATTATAAATCCTGTTTCGTTTAGGAACCGTACGTCAAAACATCTGACTAAAGTTTCACCACAATCGAATGATTAAGTTAAGCACAAGTATAAACAGTCAAGCTTAATAGCGGACACAAGAAATTGCTTTTATTATATGCAACAATCGAATATAAAATAATGAATTTCACTCTGTCTATTGATTAAGAAAAATAAAATATTTCGCATTCGATTCGTGTATATGCTATCAGAGTCGGAACACTCTCCGCTCGGATCCGCGCGTGAACTATAATGCGTCCTTTGTTCAAAATATCTGTGCTAGAACGTAAATATTTATCAATATAAATATATTCAGTTATATACGATGAAAATGCTTACCAGGGACGACGTCCTGGCGTATCCACGTGCGTGGGCAATATTGGTGGTTCCATAGTGTTCAATCTCCACCTACAATTAAATAAATTTCATATAGGCTTTCTGTTAACAAATATGGTTAGTTAATCTTCAAAAGACAGGATAGCCTTCGCATGCATAGTATCAAATAATAAAGCTGATATGACTAGTAGTGTTGGCAGTAGTGAAAACTGAAAACTTCGAATTTACAGTTTGGATTTTCAAAAACTGTAACTGTATTTATATTTCACATTTATATTTGTATAGTATAGAGAAATAGTCCCAAAAAAATGTCAGTAGAAACGTTTTTGTACCAGGAATTAGAAGGAAACATAAAATTTCGAATCCCGTTTTTATTTGGTACACAACAATCTGGGGTTAACATATTTTATAGTATACTAAGTTAGCAAATTAAGTGTATCATTACAAGATGTAATCGCTTATCTAAAACGCCAGAAAATGTGCAATTCAAATGTATATAACATTAATATTAAATGAATAACTGTAAGGATCGCGTAGCACACAATTTTTTCTTACCATTTGGTTTTTTTCTAATGAGGCACATCTCTGTGAAATATACTATATCTACTGGCTATTCTCTGCATATGTTGAAAAACCACGGAAAAATCCATATTATAAATCCTGTTTCGTTTAGGAACCGTACGTCAAAACATCTGACTAAAGTTTCACCACAATCGAATGATTAAGATAAGCACAAGTATAAACAGTCAAGCTTAATAGCGGACACAAGAAATTGCTTTTATTATATGCAACAATCGAATATAAAATAATGAATTTCACTCTGTCTATTGATTAAGAAAAATAAAATATTTCGCATTCGATTCGTGTATATGCTATCAGAGTCGGAACACTCTCCGCTCGGATCCGCGCGTGAACTATAATGCGTCCTTTGTTCAAAATATCTGCGCTAGAACGTAAATATTTATCAATATAAATATATTCAGTAATATACGATGAAAATGCTTACCAGGGACGACGTCCTGGCGTATCCACGTGCGTGGGCAATATTGGTGGTGCCATAGTGTTCAATCTCCACCTACAATTAAATAAATTTCAAATAACCTTTCTGTTAATTATTCTCCAAAAGACAGGATAGCCTTCACATGCATAGTATCAAATAATTAAGCTGATATGACTAGGAGTGTCGGCAGTAGTGAAAACTGAAAACTTCGAATTTACAGTTTGGATTTTCAATAACTATAAGTGTATTGTGAAAATTGAAATGTCATCACTCTAAAAGATGATAAATTTTTCGTTAATTGAAAATAACTATCAAGTAACAGAAAATTCAAGAGTCAATTATTAATGTTTTATATAACTGTTTGTGTAAATGGAAATTGGAAAAACAGTGTTAGTTTAGAATGGTATAACTAAAAAAATCGTCATTTATTCATTCTAACGGGACTTTTAAATTTAAAATAAAATTTAATTTAAATTTAAATTTAAAAACGAATATTTTTAATCTTTATACCCATAACAAATGTTATTTCACTATATTAGTTATTATCGTTTCAAATTTCATCTGTAACTAACAAGTAGTTTCAGAGTTATGCGCTTACAAGGGGTTAGAGAGACATACTGAAAAAAATTAAAAACAAATATTTCTGATACCTATGCCGATAACGAATTATTTAAAAAAAATTTATGTTAATAGAAAATGCATGTTTTGTTCGTATATCTTTTTTATAGTGAAGGTTTAGAGCTTAGATCACAATCTCATCTGAGATTAAGTGATGAAGTCTAATGAGCATTAATGGTAGGAAGCTTCAAACTATCCATCCGATACAGATGAAACTTTGGTGATATGTCCTCTTTAGAAGGTCCTGGCCCGAGAGAAAAAAACACTACACTTTCCGTCGCTCTACAAAGCTTACAGAGAAATAATAGAGTTTCATAGAAACTAAAATACCGTCGGGCTTAGTAACGATTGATAGGATTAGTTACTTTGATCAAACGTACTATACGGATAAATTTCTAATAAGTACGAAACAACAGACCAAATCTATCTAATAAATATGTAAAATAAAAATAACATTGTAAACACAATACATATTTGTTTCGAACAAAACATCTTTGAAACTATTGTCTGAAAATGTAATAATCTACATTATTGAGTTCATCTGAAAGTATCATAGTTTTACATTTTTTTCCCGCATGTATGTCTCTGAAAAACAGATTAATTAAACGAGATATTACCACAATCTATCACACAATCGATAATTCTCCACACCGTTACAATACCATTATATTGTAACATTAAGCCGAACAAACATATTCCTTAACATACAAACCGATGTTTTAAAAATTAAGAAGCGATAATTCCTTGTTTAAAAAGAAATACGCAGTTACGACACTTGAAAATAAAAACAAGATATTATTCAAAATACCCGATAATAAAAATATAGTAAGATTTACGATCAGCCGGTTAGTTTGTTGGAATCAATTGCGTGCTTTTATCAAATAAAACACTGAGTATTATACAATCACTGTTTTTAACGAACGGCTACTATTTGAAATTTTCATAAAAAATCTTCTTAGTATTTGAAGAAATAGAAAAAAACTCATAAAAATATAACGTAATAAATTTATTTGAAAACACTCAACGATATAAACGAATATTAAAAAAAATATTAAAAAAATCAGCTTCACAGGTTTTCGGAGTCAGAGAGAACCAAATAAATCAGACATCTATGCAGATATTTATAATCGTAGCTATTTAACTTCGATTCGGTTAAAAGATTCGTTAAATTTTTAAATATGAACACTAAAACTCATAAGTATACGCGGAGGGCAAGTTGCGAAGTTAATACTCACGTAGCATGAAAGTAATGGTTCGCCCGTTGGAAGAGCGTACGGCTCGGAGCTAGCGCGGCGGAGGTCTGACGCGCGCTCCTGCGATCCGCTTCACCCTGTCTGCACCCTGTGCAATACGTATATAAACCTACACAAATGTACAGCAGCCAGTTGCATGAACATAATATTAACTTATCATTTTTTAATTTATTTCTATACTTTTTCAAATACACAGAAACACTTTCGTGTCGATAGTTCTCGATGACATCGCGTTACTTTGCACATCGATGGTAGTTTTGACGTTCGTAAGCATTTTCTTAGGGTCTAAACTGAATAAAGATTTTTGATTTGATTTGACTTTATTTCACTTCTGTCATATAATCGTAAAAGTACACGACGATTTCTTTTGGAATATTTATAAACTACTGACCAACAAAAATGGCTGAAAATTGTAAAATTACCCTTTTTTAACGATTGATCTATTTATTAATTAAAGGCATTAACATCAACATTTTCACGTCTATCGGTATTGAGAGTAACATATATATACATTTTTAATGGTTTATCTACCTATCAAAAGATAACTGCTGACGCCAGGTAGTTTCTGATATCAACAGATAGTATTTGATGTTCTGCAAGAGCTCCGTTCGTTGACGACGCTGCAGCTGTGTACCTGCGAGAGAAATAAAAAAAAATTGTTAATAAATTTCATAGAAAACCAGTTAAAAAATATTCAGTTTATAATGATGATCCTCGTTTTCATCACCACCGGATAGGTATCGACTGACTGTATCTCGTTCAAATGTACATAACGTCTCCGAGTCTGCTGTTTCATTTAAAACCAGAAAATAACTCAATTTAGTCTATTTGAGGGTATTTGTGGTATAATTTATAAGGGATATCTTCTTTATTTATAAAAAAATCGTGTCACGTTTTTATCTGCGATGAACTCCCAACCTACTAAACTTATTTTATCTAAATTTATCACACTGTGTGCAGTTTGATCTAACGAGAGAGATAGGATACTTTTTATCTGGATAAGTGATCATAACGCGATAGATGTCAATTTATTCGATGTGATTTTCTACTCGAAAACCCATAACAAGGTCTGCCAGGTCAGCTAGTATATACATAAATTTCAGGTTTGTATCATGTGACGGGATTATATCGGCAACGCCGCCTGAAGTTTCCGTTCTGAAATTTCTCAGTGCGTCTAAAAACTCTAAAAGTGTATCATCGTTTTATTAAAAAATATGTATATTATTTTATAAATTATTAATATGTTTTTGGAAACTTATAACTAGATACCCAGTGAACTGATTTTTATAATTCTTTGTTAAGTACCGAGGTCAACCTTTAAACATAGTTAAAATATATATTTTGTCACATCAAATAATAAATTTAAAAAGTTATTACAATAATAAGTAAATAAGGGTGACGAAAATTGTCAATATATTTTGTTGGTTTATAACTAGACAACCATTGAAGTGATTTTTTATTTTTAAGTGTCCAGTGTTTGAAGATGGCTGAAGTATTTATCATCTCTCCTTGTTAGCCTTCGTTTAACTGCAACCACGAATGACCAAGGTGGAGGTGCACGTTTAAAAATACCTAGAAACATTATATAATTAATGGACAACTCTTAAACAAAACTAAAGTTATGGCGTAGAAGTGAACTGAGAACAACAACTTAATATTCATAGATTTCTATGTACGTTTTCACTTGATAAAGCAATGTTGAAATTATTGAACTTGAAGTGTAAACATTTTATCGTCATTCTTACTGACAATTTATAAAAGACAACACCTCGAAGTTTAGTTTTATAATAATACTAGCTAATGCCTGTGATATCGTCCACTTAGAATAAATATCTGTTCACTTTCAATTTTTCTTCTTCTGCCTGATCCTGACCTACTGTCAAGGTCCGCTTTCTGTCTTAACATTCTGCATCTTTCTCAATCTCCGGCATCCTTTTGCGGAAAATCGTTTTCCTTCATGTCCGCCTTCAAAAAGCCAGCGTTTCTTGACCTCTAGACCCTAATTTTCAATTCTAGATCGCCTTATTTATTTTTTAACATTCGTTAACAATATCTTCTCTATTTATGACGTTGATAGTACTACCTGCCGGTGCAGGGTTTACTGAAAAACTCGCGTTAAGTTTTACAATAGAGTCCTAAAGAACATTACCGAATTGCCGGACGGTCAGTTCAAGACCCATGTCAAGTGGGTTTGATGTCAAAATGCTATTATAGGATAGATCAATGGCGAGCTATGGTGATTCCCGGAGCTGATGCCCCTCTTTGTACATCCGCTAATAACTATTGAAAATACAAATATTAAACTATTATGTAAAAATGTGTATCTACGAAAAGATAGAAACATGCAGATCGAATTTATTGCCGGTTATTCTTGATATCTTTACTTTCCGAACCGGTGGTAGTTGTGACGTTCATTAGCACCTTTTTACGTCCTAAATTAAATGAAAGATTTTTGATTTGATTTGATTCACTTTCCCAGGAAAGGAACAGGCAATTACTAAGTTCATAAGAAATCAAGCGAGTGCCCAAAAATCCCAATTAAGTATAATGTTAATTTTCATACCCTAATTTACACACGTAAATAATGAAATTTTGCAAAAGGTAATGTGTTTATTTATTTATTTATATTAAAGAGTGTTTACGATAAATTTCAGGTCAATACAGGTGTGGATATTTTTTTCTCCGCTATACAAACTTCGCCACATACGTTTATTCACTTGTGTGTTATATTTATCGATTCTTATTTTATACTTATTACGGTTCAAATTTCATGTTTCTAATTTCGGCTGCGCGTAAATGAGTTAGTCGGATGCCTTTATAATTTTATTATTCGTTCGCATTATTCCCGTCAATCAAGCGTGATCGTAATACCTCTTCTAAGTGGGCGTCTGCTTGTTGAAAGAAATATCCATGACAATGTTACGAGATATCTCAGTAAAAGTATCAAGGATAAAATGTATCCATTATTTTACACGCGTAGAATATGAAATTTGAAAAATGCTTAAATATATTCGTATATATAATTACAGTCTTTATGCCAGATTACAAGTTTTTAAACTAATATTAGATAAAATATATAAAAAATATCAGTTTATTAACTAATTTTTGTTTTTTTTTTTTATCTCGCACACAAACTTTGCCGCAACCATTTACCCCCTTATGGTTAAGAAAAATCTCTTGTTAGTGAACCTTGAAGCGATGATAGCTCAATTGATAGTGTGTACAGCCGCCACGTCAAGATACGTGAGTTTGGATCCACCCCACCTACAATGAACTTGAGCTTTCGGTGATGGAAAACAGCGTAGTCACCAGCTTGGGCCACATCGTCACTTAATATCAGGTGAGATTGTGACCATAACCCTAATACAAACATATATATATGTGTGTGTGTTTTAAGTCAATAAACTATTTTTTTCTCGCCCATACAAACTTGTTACGCTGTTGGCCTTAGGTGCGTCGACAGCTTCATCGAACTTTTTGGGGCGAGTGATAAGGGCACTTAGCTTCGAGGCAGCGAGCGCAAGGGTATTGCCAGAATAGCCAAACTGCGGCTTGGGCTGCTGCCTGAAAGTGAACAAGGATTCTCGAGCCTGACTAACCAACTGATCCTGACTTACTAGTTTGTGAAAAATCACTTGTTAGAGAGCCTTTACGTTACAAATGGGTACTACAGTCTAAATATCATGTTTCTAGCTTCAGAAAATTTTATATATATATAACTAGCTGACCCGGTGAATTTCGTATAACATTACAAATCTTTGAATTTTTCGGGTTATCTGTACTATCATATGTTGTATTTTACATACAAAACAGTCCTTTATCTATTGCACTAAAATTACAAATTAAAAATTACTGCATTAAAATCCGTTGAACAGTTAAAAGATCTAAGCGATCAGGCAGCGGCAGCGACTTCGTTTTATACTATGTAAATATTATATATAGACACACAGTAGTAAAATAATATTACTATTTTTTTTTCTTATCTTTACCTTGCTTTAGTAATCGCTGTAAGACAATTTGGCTAAGGTCACACGCGTTATACAGATACAATGAAACTATATCAGAGTTCATCCTTTATACCGCATAGAATTCACTCATATTCTGGATCTTTCATAATATCGTTCGTATCCTTGACATCTTACTGAGAATTTTCATTACTATACTTGTGGAAGCCTTTTGCCTTACTTACTTACCTTGCAACTTAACTTAGCTTCATTTCCCCCTTAATCCTATTGATGTCGCTACATTTTTATTTTCTATGAATTGGTCTGAATGGTCGAATATGATTTCTTTGGATCGTAATTAAAACTGATAATCTAAACACTGTAGATTCCAGGTAATATTCGAAATATTGTAATTTCGATGTACCTATTAGGTGTAAGTTGAATCTTTCATTCTATGATTGGGAGTAACTGGGATAAATGAAAAGAGAACAACTACATTGCAATTTGCTTAGCAGTGTTGATTGATCTTCGAGCTGAATTATTTGTTTTTCGTACACTTAGATTGTTCAGTTCACTACACTGTCTCCACTAAATGTTGAGGCAACGCCGGTCTGTTATATTTATTTTTTATATTTTCACAACGTCTGTGTTAGCGTTGAACTTACATAGTAATTCTGTCACAGGTAATTTGTCAGCTGTAAAAACGCACTCACGGCACGAAATCGGGTGTTATAATTTTGTGCCCATACAAATTCATACAACTTCAAATTTAGAATCATACATATTTACAGTAGTCGTATGACTGGTGCAGCTGTGTAGACGGTCGCTTCGTTGTTGTGGGTTCGAATACCACAGAGAACAATTATTTTTATGATGCATAAATAATTGACCTGAGTTTGAGTGTCGGTATGTGTCCGTCGGTTCTATGCTTATTCACACTTCAGTTTCGTAAAATTACCTACAAGGACATACGACATAATAGGAAACTATAAATATAATCGGTAATTGTCCGCAAAAATATTAAAATCAATAAGGCTTAAGATAAATAGCATCTCTATCACTTTACATAATATAATAGTTAAAATAACAAAAGGAACCATTACTGAAGACACACACTTGTGCCGACACAAGGAAATATTTAAAAATTGAATTAACGGTGATTTTATCACAGATAGAGAAATAGTAGAATAATTTAAAAAATGTATATTTATTGTAAATTAAAATCTTTAACATTAATTTCGTTTTCATTTCACATCTATCGGTACTCCGAGAAACAACGCTTTTTTAATAACAATATTTTTTCGATTTGGTTTATTTATAAATCACAACAGAAGATGGACTGCGTAAGCGTAGCACAAATCACTAATAATGTTTAAAAAATCCAAAACTGCACACCGCAGAATATTTTTTTTGTTTATGTAATAACAATGAAATCACATCGAATCAGATCGTGAAAAGTAATAGGATTTTATTACTAATTATACTGAAGCGTAAGAAAAAAAATACTCGATTAGTAAAGGATTTCGGCCATTATCGTGATAATATACAGGATGCGGATACAGACACACGGACGTCCAAGACAAACCTTTTTTAACAGTTTTTTAATTAGTTTAAATAAGAAAAATGGCATCAAAAGTATTATGAATGTCAAAAATAGTGTTTATTCTTGATATGTGTGTGTATATTACTAGTGCAGCATACGATAAATACAGACAGTTGAAGTTTGAAAAATCAGTTGTTTTGCGTGAAGTGACAGTAGTACCCACCTCAATGCTTCGCTTATGAGGCGTGTAATTAATTTAATAAACATAATAACTATAAATTATAAAAAAAATATATTTGAACATGAACACATAATGCACCTACGATTTTAAATAACAGTCATAAATAGCTACTAAGTAGGTCTCCAGATATTAATATAAGAATACGTAACGACAGTAAATTATTTACCATTATTATAATATAACATACCATACCATATACCATTACCATATACCCATATAACAAACCATATACCATTTTCCTTATAAATTGTTCTGCATAATATTCAAAGTAACAGAACCTACATTTAATTTTAGCAAAGAATCCACCTACGATGGTCAATAGAAACTACATAAATCAGTTTAATTGTACTAATACATATTGGTATAAGAATACGCAATGATAATAATATGCAGTACGTTTCATATACTATTTTTATTATCAATTATTCTGTATAAGACATAGAGTGACAAAATTACACAGTAATCTTAGCTAAGGTTTCACCTACGACTACCAATAAAAATCATATCAATCAGTTCAGTCGTTCTCAAAATATTAGTGTAAGAATACGTAATTATTGTTATTTGTTCTCGAACGCATTAACTATGTTCCTTATAAATTATTCTGTATGAAATTTTATGTGATTTATGTTTCAATGGTAGTGTGTACGACTTCGCGTCAAGGGACGTGAGTTCGAATCCAAGCACCTACGATGAGCTTCAGCTTTCGGTGAAGATAAACATCGTGAGGAAACCATAGCATGGTGGTAGGGTTTTTTATAATGCCCGCCTCGGTAGCTACCACCCTCAAGTTGTAAACCTGCCGCCACATACCAATAGGTGTGTTCCGGCAGCTGCACTTGAGAGGCAGTTCCTCCACAGGTTTAGCGTGTCTATCAACTTGGGCTATATCGTCACTTAAGATCAGGTGAGATTATGGCCATAATGGTAAACCTTAAGTATATAAAAAAAAGTGACAGTGCATACATTCCAATCATAACATAGAATTCACCTATGACCTGGAATAAAAATTATATAAATCGGTTTACACCTTCTTCAGCTCTTTGTATAAGAATACGTATTGGTAAATTATTATCGAATTTATTTACCAATTATAATTATAATTTTTTCTGTACATACTCTATAACGATAATAAAGAATTCACCTACCATGTTCAATGACTACCATATCAATCGGTTCAATTGTTCTCCAGATGTTAGTATAAGAATACGTAACAATAGTGATATGTTGAAAAATTAATTTACTATTTTCCTTCTAGTAATAAACTGTTCTGTGTAAAATTTAAAGTAACCAAACATATACTTCAAACATAAGGAAGAATAAGAGACATATGGAGTAAGACGGGCCCCCCGACCAATCTCCCCTTGACTCAGCGCGAAATAAATTCAAACCTGTGTAGTATTTAAAAAAATCATGTGACTGTCGTTCGTGCTCGTTTTACTCGATGAGAATTAATTATTGTAACAATGATTCCAATAGTATTGCATCCGATCCGTGTAAACGTATAGTTCATAGCTTCCGCTGAAACAATATTCATATGATTGAAAACGTGTTTTATTTTTACATGCAGTAATATATATCATTCGTACTTAATTGCGCAGATGAGTGTTTCCGGCGTTGTATTTAATTTTACTACCGTGCTGTTTGTTAAAAAAATTCAATGAAGAATCGAGTGTCTATTTATTCAGCTCGCTACAGACCATTAGCAGTGTGCGGGATCAATTTAAATTCATCATGCACCATATAGAAAGTAAACAAACTCTCACAACCCTCTTGTAAACACGGTTCTGTGCTGAGTTTTTCTATGAAGTCTAGATTTCATCAGGAGTATGCTAACGTACACGCAATATGAATGATTTGTCGTTATGGCTACAATCTCATCTGATATTTGGTTACGGTGTGGCCTAAGATGGTGGACTTGTAAAGTCAAGTGGAGTGGCTCACTCTCAAGAGCAACTGCCGGAACACACCTATTGGTATTTGGCAGCAGATATTCAACTCGAGGGTGGTAGCTAACCAGTTGGGCATTAGAAAAAGTTCTACCACCATGATATGGTTTCCTTCGCTGAAAGCTCAGGCATAACAAAGCTTTACCTATAAAATTTAAAATAGGTCCCAAAGTTTAAAAAACATAGTTTTCAGCTTGCTTGCCTTAGCTGACACTTGCCCGATAAGGTAGTCTTATTGTGTATTTATTATGCCTTAGTAAAACGGCAAATAGACAAAAAGTTGACAGTCAATGTATAGAAGAGAAAAAGAAAAAAAAATAGAAAGCGAGAAATGGAAATTAAGTACCAAATTAAGTACTAAGACCATCTGCGAAAAATTCCGCATCGAATGGCCATAGTCCCATCCCGATAGGTTAGTAGTTTTAACGTAATTCACGGTCAAAGTTTGTTTGTTTGAACACGCTAATCTTAGAAACTACCAGTCGGATTTCAGAAATTCTTGTATTTCACAGAGCAACCATTGAAGGCTATTTATTCAACATCTCTTTGCCGCCAGTAGGAGAAAAGCTGTATTGAAAAAACTTGTAAAAACGGACAAAACTGATTAAGTAAAATTTTATATTAGTTCCACGCGAACGAAGTCACGGAGACACAGTATATATAAAAGGAGATAACATGAAGCCAAGCGATTTTTAAAACGTATTCTTGGGCTGCGATTCGATAATTACACGAGAATCGAGCGTTACATTTCAAGAGCAAGGTATATTTGAGCATAGTTCGATATATCAGAGAAAAGAGACATTCACCGTGCGGGTGCCAGGTCTATCATGTAGCAGAGAGGGAAACTCCGAGCAGTGCCCGAGACTTGTGACACGATGTTTAAGAGGCCCCTTTCCGACGCGCGTCTCAGAGTGAAGCAGCAGAAACAGTATTGGAACAAAGTATCCGTTTCTATCTTTTGTCAAGACTCAATTGTTAGGGATTAAACTTCTAATAGTATAACACGTTATAGGCTCGACTGAGACACGTATTATAGTTTCGGAGCCAGTCAACTAAGGGCTAACGTGACAAATGAAATTATAGTAGCTCCAATATTTGATAGACACTGTAACGAAAATCAAATATCCCTTGATACCCCACGACTCCGAGCGTATGCGAGGTGCATTGTTAACTGATGCATAAACGTATTAGAGACGCCGTTAGCTTGCATCTACGCTCGGGGCTAAAGCAAATCTGGTTTATGGTTGGAGACCTTTCTCCTTCGGCAACGTTTAAGCTCCGCTGCTTAGATTTACTTCAAACATCACGAGAATAGGACGAGTTTCTGCTATAACGTTATCAATATATTGGACAACCATTGCTATATAATAGTTCAAAATAATAATTGTATTGTGTGGTTTTATGAAACCAAGGTGCAAATGAAAGTTTTCTTCGGATCGTAGGTATTTAACTGAACATTTTTAGATATATTTTTTTTGTAGTTAAGGTTTAGCGTTATGGCAAAAATCTCACCTGATCTTTTAAGTGCCGATATAGCTCAAGTTGGTAGACACGCTAAACCTGTGGAAGAACTGGTTATCAAGTGCAACTACTGGAACACACCTATTGGTATTAACGGCAGACTTTCAATTTGTGGTTGGTTGCTAGCCAGGTAGGCATTAAAAAGCCCTACCACCATGCTATGGTTTCCTCACGACGTTTTACTTCACCGGAAGCTCAAGCACATTGTAGGTGGATTCGAACTCACGTTCTTGACGCGGAGTCCGTACACACTACCAATGACCTATCATCGCTTCAAATTATTCAATTTAGGGTATTAAAAGCTCCTTTTTCATCTTAACCTAATAATTGGAAAATGGGAAATCAATGCTCTATGGTCAGCAGACGCGAGTCATGGGAGCCGCCATATTGGCGTTTTCCGCTCTGCCGAGCGCCTTTCACTTTACCCCTACTCCGCGGCCGGATGTAATGCGACATACGGTATATGAACAAAAAATTTAAGGTGAAGTATACTTTCACTTTAATAAATATGTAAGTACATTTAAAGGGCTTGTAGTAAGGGCATGAAAAAATAAATTGCATACATTTTAAGGCTGTACAAGCTGTAAACGGGTTCGACTCAATGTCGTGTACATTCGTTACGCATTAACGTTTGAGTTGACACGCTAATTAGTCATACAGAATAAAAAACTAAAAATTGTTTATATAACAATTTTTGCCTGGTTTTGTAACTTTTTTCAATACACCTTTGGTCCTATTGGTAATATCCTGTTAGATAGCGTAAAGCCTTGCTCAATGAGTGCTCTATTAAACACAAAAATCATTTTCAAAATCCCAGTGATAGTTCCTGATATAAGCCTGTTCAAACAAACAAACTTTTCCGCTTTCCAATAGTAATATAGATTTTCATTCAATATTAATTTTAGTGAATAGGCGGCAAACAAACTGACGTGTTACCTGAAGGTAAGTGATCACCACCGCCCATGGACAACCACAACACCGTAGGAATCGCTGGTGCGTACCCGACCTTTATAGGAGGGGCTGGCTCTCAAGTGCCACTGCCGGAACACACCTAATGGTATTTGGCGGCAGATTTTCAACTTGAGGATGATGGCATTTAAAAAAGCCCTACCACCATGCTATGGCTTCGTCATGATGTTTTCTTTCACCGAAAGCTCAAGCTTATAGTAGGTGGTTGGATTTGAACTCACGCCCCATGACGCGGCGTTCCTACACGTTACCACTAAACTATTATCGCTTTATAATGAATAAGAATTAATTGTTTATTAGTATCAATTCATTAGTATCAATTATTTATACTATATATTATACATATATTATATTAATACGATCGGATATTAAGATTTCATAAGTATGTTTTCCATTGTACAAACATTTTTATTTGAAAACGAAGTTCTTGTTAAACATTTCCCTGAAAGCTTGCACTGCTTTCCCGCTCCATACAGCATAAGTACATTGAATATTATACGGAGTAAATAACAATTTTAGCAGTATTTCCTTATTTTGTTTGCAAAATCACACTTAAACAGTGCCGTATTTTGTATGTCACGAATATATGCTTACGCTATGAATCGTAAATCTGAACTGAGAGTTGTAAAAGCAAATAAATTATCGACCACTATAATTTGGTGTACTTACTTAAAAATACTAGTTTTGGACTGAAGCGTAAATAATCGAGAACCATAATTTGGTGTATTTACATAAAAAATACAAATTTTTTAACTGAATCGTAAGTAATCGAGCACTATAATTTGGTATATTTACATTAAAAATATTAATTTTTAGACCGAAGCGTAAGTAATCAAGCACTATAATTTGTTGTACTTACTAAGAAAATACTAGTTTTGGACGTAAACATAAATAATAGAGCACTATAATTTGGTGTACTTACTTAGAAAATACTAGTTTTTTAGTCTGAAGCGTAAGTAATCGAGCACTATAATTTGGTTACTTACCTAAAAAATACTAGTTTTGGACTGAAGCGGGTTTGTTTTTACACCACTCAGCTTTAGTATAATAATAGAATCATGTTTTAGCAGAGGCTTATATTAGTGTAATTATCCACACCGGTGATAAAAGTTTGTAAAACAAGTGAATATATTTGTCGAGAGAAATATTTGAAATGACTGATTCTTTATTAACTTGCTACGTGTACAGATTTTTATATGAAACATTTATTGATCACCTGGTGTTAAGATACTTTATGGCCTCTAGTGGTGGACACGCTGAACCTAGTGGTGGGACCGGGTCTCTAGTGCTACTGCTAGAGCACACCTATAGGTATTTAGCGATAGATTATCAGTTCGAGTATGGTTAGTAGCACCACGTGTATTAGAAGAAGACACGACCGCAATAATCGGATACTATTTTGTAGAAAAGTATGTTTGAGTGAACAAGCTAATTTTAGAAAACACCAGGCTAATTGAAATATAATATATTGCTATTCGACAATTCAATAATTGAGAAAGTCTATAGGCTATTTAACATCACGGGCACCGGGCAAAAAACCGGGTAAAAATTATCAAATATTTTCTAGTTGCACGCGAAGTCAGCTACACAACTAGTTCATTATAAATTCTAATATTAAGTTCAATGTTTCATATCTGCAGGTAGTCTCGTAAGACGTGGTTAAAATATATGTATGGATCTACCTCTCGTATTTACCTAGACAGTTCACAAAAAGGGGTTCGAGAGACACGACCGATGACACCCACTAATACGAACCAAAAAGCCCCCTCGTTCGTATCGCATTTTCCCCTTACGGATTGCTTCTAATGTTGACCGTCGGCTAATTTGTCTTTTCGCGAATTCACAGGTGATTGTTATAAGGTCATGTTCTCTATGTATGTTCTGTTCTGATCGCCGAAATGTTACCTCTTCGATATGACGCGATTTTTTACATTACAGCTGTTGGAAGGAGGAAGGAACGTGTCGATTGAAAGGTCATTGGTACTCCTCATGGTTGTTTTATACTTTATTTGGTGTTATGGTTACAATCTCACCAAATATTAAGTAACGATGTGCCCCAAGATGGTGGACATATTAAGCCCATTGCAGGGATTGGCTGTCAAGTGCAACAGCCGAAATACGCCTATAGGTTTTTAGCGGCATATTTTAACTTGAGCGCGGTATCCAGCCAGGCGAGCATTACAAAAAGCCCTTCCACCATGTCATGGTTTCATCACGATGTTTTCTTTTAAAAGCTCATACTCGTTGCAGGAATTCGAATTCACGTCCATGTGACGTGACTTCCGTCCGCACTACCAACTGAGCTATTACCGCTTCAATTGTTAGATTTCATTTGATTTGTCAAAAGACCTGCAAGATGACAATTCTCTTCATCTCATGTAGATGCTTATCAAACTGAAAGATACATATTAGAAGCAACCGATTCCAATATGGTTAATTGTGCTTTCAAACAACAAAGTCCTATGCGACTTCTGTGAGCCCCAACTAAACTACATTTACTGTCGCGCCCCCTTTTTCTGTAAATTCTCAAAGGTTAACCGAATACGTGTATATGTGCGACCCTATTTCATGCAATCACTGACACGAGAGATGATCAGATAGCTCATCTCTAGGTGTTCGTTGCTATTCTCTGAATTAAACTAGGTATACAATCGGTTACCGTTTGACAGTTTGCCGTGCGAAGATTACAAAAGTAGACACAGAAAAAATATGAAACGGGCTACTAAATGAATAATCTCTCAACTGAAACTGATAGTTCGCCGCTCTGCCGCTCTGTGGCACGAACAACAGGTATCTAGTTTGATTACCTAAAACAATTGAACACTATCAAAACTCGTAATGGACTTCCTGCCATCGAGACACCGTCCACAGGCTATATAGAAATTAATATAGTTTCGTAACTTGTATACGGGCGCACTCACCTTGAATAAGACAAACTTATATGATGTGCTTTTGTTCTGGCATGATTGTGTTAAAGTACCACAAAAATGTATAATGAACTGACTATACACGGAAGGTGATTCTATGCGACGGAAGAGTGTTTTTTCGCTGGCGAATAAAAATTATAAATGCGGAATTGAGTCTGTTTGTTTGTTACGCTTTCACGCCTAAACCGCTGTATCGATTACGATGAATTTTGATATATGGGACTTTGGAAACGATAATAGGCTACTCACGAAAGTTTATTGGAAACTAGCTGTGCCTGTGACTTCTTTCGCGTGAAACTAAAATTACTTAGTCTCGCGCCGTCATTGAAATTACATTAACTTTTGATATGGTTAACCGATTTTAATGAATCAAAGACTAAATGTTACTTGAACGTACGCTTTACGATTTGCTTAGTGAAGTTTTATCATAAACGTTGTACTGTAGCAGTGATGCGTGCACAAACAAACAGATAGACAGGCAGACGTTTCTCAAAATGATGTAAATGTAATTTATTGTTTATTCTTAGTAACAAACTCTTATTTCTATCTTCCGTGATTCACAAACAATAACTAAAAAATATTACTACACGTTTTTTTTAATTTCATTTCCCCCCTTATAATAATTTCCCCAAATACTTCAACAATGATTGTGTTCCTATTTCAAGCAATGGTTGAATGAAACTAGGAGTTTATAAATTTTTATTATCATCGACATAATTAATCAATTAGTGTTACACTAAAGTTGTACTGTAACAGTGAATACCTATTCAACATTCAATTACTGTTCGGCTAAATTGCTGTCAATGGCAATACTCAATAATGGCGAGACATATCGATGCACAATTATACTACAAATAGAAGCAATACAGACGGTAATTCTACCGTATAATGTACAGATAATCTAAGATCCCGGAGAGAGATCACAAAGGGGTAGATTTAATATCAGTAATGAGCGCTCAGTGCCTCAACAACTAGACACGGAAAAATTAGCAACATTGGATTCTCAAGCGACAGAGATGATTCTGGAAGCTTGTTAGTATAAAAGCATTGGTGAATACTGTGTTTATTTTTGCGTACATCATTATTAGGCTTCCTCTTATATAAAAATAGCTATCTCCGTGACTTCCTTCGCGTGGAACTAAAAATAAATATAATAATTATTGCCCATTTTCTGTAATTTTATTCTATTCACCTTTCCCTTATAGTTAATAGTGTGTTGTAACACAACTTATATTTTTTTAAATGAGTGCTCTGTCCATTATAAATGTAATATATGAAATACAACTCATAGTTCCTAACATTAGTGCGTTCACAAAAATTTTCACTTCATAATATTATGTATTAAATAGAGTATGTATATATCTCCATATAATTCTTCTTATTCTTCATAACCCTCTTCCCAGCTAGGTGGGGTCGGTACAAAATGTTTTCTTCTTCCGTTCTACAGAATCAGCTGTCTTCTCAGTATTCACACAAAGTATTTCCCATATAATAATCTCAATATTCCCATATAATCCGTTCATATCTTTTTCCTCTTTTCCTACATCCATCCACCTTTATACTTAACACTCTTCAAGTTATATAGCTATCATCTCTTCTCATAACATGGCCATACTACGCTAACCTATTGCTCCTTAATTTCTCTGTCACTGGTGCTACTTTCATGCCTGCTCGAACACACTCATTCCTGATCTTATCCAATCTAATTACTCAACATATCCATCGTGGCATTCGCATTTCCACTACATGTAATTTTCAGATCCATACAACACGGCAGTACCTGTAATACTTTTATAAACTGTTCCCTGAAGCTTCAGAGATTAATGGTTCACAAGTCTATAGACATATGCCCAATCGAACTGATATTCGTTAGTCCAGCACGACAGCATTGACTGGCAGCGAATTGAGGTTCTGTGGCAATCGTTTCTTATTAGGTTTGTACTGTACTTAACATCAGGTGCAGTGCAGCCGCTATGCAGCACTACCTAAAATAAACGTAAACCTCTTTCATAATGTAGCAACCCACCGAGAACTTTTCTTTTGTCCTACAATCCTCAGCGTACGACGAAAATTGCAATCAGGACAATATCAATATTTTGCCTCGCTTTTAAACTTCAATTACTCAACAAAACGTGATAAACATTTATCATACGTATTACCGCAAATATAGAAAACTAAATAGGGTATCTTCCATCTAGAAAAAACTCAAAAGAATAAATACTTGAAATAACAAAATACTTTGAGTCAATAATCAATAGGGATGTAGGGTAAAAGTCTTTGAAGAAAACTCGTGTACTCCATATTATCTGTACCGCAATAAAATTCTTATTGACGCAGATGAATATATGTATAATTAACTAAATCTTAATTAATTAACTAGAAAACCTATAAATTAATTAGCTTATGAACCCACAACCAAAATTACTGAAGCTCGAGAGCTTAAATTCTCAGTAATCTCTTTGTGTGACGTAGACTCAATAAAAATAATTTAATGAAATTAAATTTGGCACATAGCTGGACGGAACAGATTGTATGGGACAGAGAAGAATCTTCACCTATAGAGTTGAAATTTAGTACAAAAAATTAAATAAATAAAAATACACGTACTTCAGAATATATTAAAATAAAATTAAAACAGGGGATAACATTTCTGCGTCACTTCAAATAATTTTATTGAAATTTTTTAGTTTTTTTAAGTTACTTTATTTCTTATGGATTTTAAGATCACCCTACTAACAGTAGCACAAGGCTGTAATGAAAAAAGTTACAAACATGGGCAAAAATTATTAAATAATTTTTAAACCTATGCGAACGAAGTCGCGGACACAGACATGTTAAATATAGTAGACGGCTACTGCCCTACGGGTGTAAATGAAAATTCAATATCCGGAAAAGCCAGATAATGTAATGCTGCGATCGATCAGCTCGATTAAGAGTATTAAAAATTTCAACAGGTTACTTTTTTTTCTTTTATACTTTGCAAGCCGTGTCCGCGGCTCCGTTCGCGTGGAACTAAAATTTTATTTATTCATTTTCATAATATATATATTATATATATATAGCCTATGTTACTCAGGACTAATGTAGCATTCTAATGGTGAAAGAAGTTTTAAAATCGGTCCAGTATTACTTGAGTTTATTCGTTACAAAAAAAAATGCAAATCATTCCTCTTTATAATACTACTATAGACTGCTATAGGTAGGTGTAGCGTTATGGCTACAATTTTACCTGATTATATATTATTTTATTATGTTACGATGTAGCCCAAGTTGGTGGATACCCTAAACCTGTTGAGGGACTGGCTCTCAAGTGCAAATACCGGAACACACCTATAAGTATTTGGTGACATATTTTCAACTTGAGGGTGGTAGGTAGCCAGACAAGACTATCTAGGCATTAGAAAAAGCCCTACCACCATACCATGGTTTTACCACAATGTTTTCCTTCAACGAAAATACGTGCTCAGGGATCGTATTCACGTCCATAGACGCTAGAACCGTACACAATACCAACTGAGCAATTATTGCACGCCTCATAAGCGAAGCGTTAAGATACTACTGTCACTTCACGCAAAACAACTGATTTTTCAAACTTAAAATGTCTCGATTTAGCATATATTGCACTTGTAAACAATATATACACACATATCAAGGAAAAACACTATTATTAACACTCTTGATGTTTATGATACCATTTTTGTTATTTAAAGTAGTTAAAAACTGTTTTAAAAAGTTCTGTCTTGGACGTCCGTGTGTCTGTATGTGCGGGTCCTGTATGTCACGATCACGACTGATATACTTTAATAACCGGGTCGTTTTTTTTCTTACGCTTCAGTATAATTAGGAATAGAACCTTATTACTTTTCACGGTCTGGTTCGATGTGGCTTAATTGTTATTAAATAATTTAAAAAAATGGGATTATGAGTTAAAAATCTGCCGACAAACATCTATGGATATGTTCCGGCAGTTGCACTTGAGAGCCAGTCTTTTTTTTTATACTTAAGGTTTAGTATTATGGCCATAATCTCACCTAATCTTAAGTGACGATATGGCCCAAGTTGGTAGACACGCTAAACCTGTGGAGGAACTGGCTCTCAAGTGCAGCTGCCGGAACACACCTATTGGTATGTGGCGGCTGGTTTACAACTTGAGGGTGGTAGCTACCGAGGCGGGCATTATAAAAAACCCTACCACCATGCTATGGTTTCCTCACGATGTTTATCTTCACCGAAAGCTCAAGCTCATTGTAGGTGCTTGGATTCGAACTCTTGTCCCTTGACGCGAAGTCGTACACACTACCACTGAACTATCACTCTTCACTAGACTTAGCGCATCCACCATCTTAGGCGACATCGTCACTTAACATCAGGTAAAATTGTAACCATAACGCTAAACCTGTTAATAATAAATAAATATTGTTTATCCCGTGAAGCGAAATCGTTTCTCCTGAAGATTAGTATATAAGTAAGTATTTTTCCCATGAAAACGATTCAGGCTATTTTTGAACGCAGTCGTGGGCGTTTAGGGCGAGTTATTGATTAATATAAAAGGTAAGACAACGTTTACCGACCGGCGGGATATATAGGTTTATTAAATATCCTTGCGTACTGAATGTAGAATATAAATCGGATGGTTGGTCTAGCACTGAGTGCTACGGGTTTGTACTTTATACTACGCAATCAATTAATTAATTAATTTATAACTATGAAAACCCCGCAGTAGGGAGTCAGATAAAGATTAAAAACATGGGTATGTTCCATACTCGACTGACACCCAAATGCGTGTTAACACATTTACCATACACTACTAACCATATTAAGGAGTTATTCAAAGTTAAATATTGAACGTTTGAAATAAAATAATAATAATAATGGAAAAATTCAAATGAATACAGTAAGAAAAACTAAAATTAATCCCTGTCAAAAAAAAAAAAGAAATGTATGTAAGGGTATTAAATTATACAATTTACTGAATTATTAAAAAAAAATTGCTACTTAAGAGATCAACGTATGGAAAATTCTGTTTTCTTTGCCGATTATCGCAAATGAACTGCTTCCATGGTATTTCTACTCCCTGGCGGGTGCTTGCCTCACCAGAGACCTCGAGCTGGGTAATCTCTGAGAAGTGTAGCGACAGTCAATGCAGGGAGTGCTTATTCGTATTCGAAAAGGGCATGCCTTTGTATAACACCCACAAGCTGTCTCTATGGCGTCTGGAGGTCATCTCTACCTTACTGCCGCCCACATCGGCAGCGGGAAACAAAGCAAAATCAAGTAATGTCTACCTCTTAAGAAGTGTATCGTTAAATCGAGTGATGTAAAATAAAGTTTACATTGCAAATATATACTAGGTGTACCGCGATTTCGTTGACGTCGACCTAAAAATCATTTATCAGTTCAGCGATATCGTGTTTTTTCAAAAAACATTTACATCTATATATATATATATATATATATATATATATATATTATTTATTTATATGTTATATTTGTATTTTTTATGTATGTATCTATTCATATGCGTAATTATTTAGTTAAATTATATTTTTATTTTATTTTATTATGCACCTGCCTCAGTCATGATCTCCACCACCCTAAGGTCGACTAGGAGAAATGCCTTAGGCATTAAAGTCCGCCTGTATACCTTGTGTACAAAGTTTAATAAAATAACACGAACAGAACGCCATCTATCGCATTCATCCACTTTCAAAGTACTCAGTTAATTGGAATTTGAGTTTACTGATCTTTTACATGTAACGTAATAAATGTGTCCTTGACCATTTTTCTAAATAAAAAGTGAAAACAGTGCTTTTCTGTACCCCTGGCAACATATTTGCATATAGCTACATATTTGTGCAAAATTTCATGACCACCAGTGGAACAGTTAACAGATACATAATCTTCACTGCACAGACTGCACAGACTTCATCTGCATAGAATTACTATGTGCAGTATCATACTTCTTCCCATTTTTCACCAATTTGCTCGATAACCTACTCCATGTTTTTTTTTTTTTTTGTTCCAACTTAAATTACAATTTATGTCATAGCTCAGTGGTAGTGTGTACGGACTCCGCGTCAAGGGACGTGAGTTTCAATCCACTTACAATGAGCTCGAGCTTTCGGTGAAGGAAATCATCGTGAGGACCACCATAGCATGGTGGGTGGGATTTTTCTAGTGCCCGCCTGGCTAGCTACCACCTTTAACTCGAAAAACAGCCGCCAAATACCAATAGGTATATTCCGGCAGTTGCACTTGAGAGCCACTTCCTCCACAGGTTTAGCGTAGCTACTAACATAGGCCGTATCATCACTAAGGTCAGGTGAGAGTATGACCATAACGCTAAAAAACCTATTGAAAAAAAAACATTGTGAATAATTATTGAAAAAATATGTATATACCAAAATAAATCTATAGCACTTAGAGATAATATGTCTTTCTAACAGAGAAAGAATATGCAAAATCGGATCAATAGTACCAGAGATTACTCCGAACACACAAACTCACAAAATTTACCGCTTTATAATATTAGTATAGGTGATTGTTTTTTATTTATTACAAGCTGTACGCGACTTCGTGCGTATTGGTTTGAAATAAAAATAGCCCGAGTTATTTCGTGTAGCATGAACTTTCTGCAAACGGAAATCCCAGTGGAAATCGTTCCGAACGTTTCCGAACTAAGGGCTCATTTTCACTGGTCGTTTACTAAGTTTATATGTCGCATGCGGGCTATCGACTAATGAAAGTGATGTATCTATATATGGGATGCGGGCATTCCCCGAACACGGCCTAACATCCAATGAAATTCATCGATTGGTGTAAACTAAGCGTGGTGCGGATACCCGGTTTACTCTATTACTCGTCTACAACATCTACTCAGTCGCACTTTCGAAACAAAATGCGTGGTGAAGAATATCTAAGAAACCGCAATCGGGCTCTAAAGGCTAATGAAATAGGTTATCCCTTGCGACCCCTATGATATACGTGAACAGAAAGTTGCCGCACCCCGAATGCGGGCAGTATCAACCAATGAAAAAGAGCCCTAAGCATTCTTTTACCTTTTACTCAAACCGCAATGATTGGAACGTCAAAAGCAAACACGGTTTTTGAAATCCAACTTGTAATACCTGAGCATAGCGCTTTTATATACCCTTACTAGTATTACGACTGCGAAACTGAGTCTGTTTGATTGTTTGTTACGCTTCCTTGTAAAAAACGTATAGGAAGCGGGGTTAAGAGAGGAATAAACTTTTTATGAGGGAACTTTGTAGGAATAAAATTTTTATTGCGTCAAACGATTTGCTTAAAACTCTACAAAATAATCTATACATATATATATATATAAATGAATCTCTATTTCCCTTGGTCATCGCATCACGCGTGAACGGGTGAAACAATCGCCAATTCTTTAATTTTGGGTTAATTATCATCAAGGTTAATTATCTTATGAAACAAAAAAATTAAGTAAGTAGTCCGGAATATCAGAAACTTAAGAAAATTTAAAAAACTTAACGACAATATCTATTTTACATAAGTAGCAGTCAGTTGTAATAAAGCAATACAATAATGGACGTAATGTTTTTGAATATTTTGTTTTTAAATTATACCAAATCGAATTCAATATTCATAGTAAAGACAGGACAACGTCTGTTGGGTCAGCCAGTTGCTTATAATTTCGAGTTTTGGGGTAGTTCTTATCTTCCTATATTGATCAATAAATAATTTAATGGCATTTGCTAAAAAAAAGTTTTACTGTATCGATCAACAACCAGCATTAGTCGGCAAAATTAATGATAAGACGAGCGGAGTTGCGGGTATAAGCTAGTAAAAAATAAACTGACTCTTCGGCTTTATTAGTAGTAGTTTAGTATATATTACAGAGACTTAAGCACCGCTCAAAAATTTTTAATCAACCAGCTTTGTTTCTGCGCTCCAATAATGCTAAGTGACGAGACTGCTAATTTTTTTTATTTTGTTATCAGTTATCATAGAGAAAAAAACAGTCTAGACGTTCCATTATCACAAATTTAATACAATAGGAGTACGAACACCGTGTCGATAGATGTTATTTCGAATCCCAGCAATAATAAATCTATGCTCGTGGCGAAGGCAAACATCGTGATAAAACCACAGCATTGTGATAGACCTTGTTCTAATGCCTTCCTGGCTAGATACTAGACTCCAATTTAAAGTGTGCATTCAAATACCTTCAGATTTTTGAAGCGATGATAGCTCAGTGGTAGCATATGTGGACGTCACGTCAAAGGAGGTGAGTTCGAATCCACCTGCAATGAGCTTGATCTTTCGGTGTAGGAAAACATCGATATAAAGTCATAGCATGATAGTAGGGCATTTTCTAATGCCGGCCTGGCTACCTACCATCCTCCATTTGAAAATCTGCCGGCAAATACCAATAGGTGTGTTCCGGTAGTTGCACTTGAGAGGCAGTCCCTTCACGGGTTTAGCGTGACTACCAACTTGGGTCGTATAGTCACTTAAGATCAGGTGAGATTATGGCCAGAACGCTAAACCTTAAGTATAAAAAATATGTATTCCGGCAGTTATATGCCCTGCACTAGGTTTAGCTCATTAGCCTTGTTTGACCAAATCGTTATTTAACATCAAGTGAAATTCCGGCCATAACGCTACAACTATAAGCTGAAAAAAATCTGCAAAGTATTTTAAAATCTTTTGCCGTTAATAAATAAACCTTAATAAAGAGAATATGTAGTAAAATATTAAAAAATAATCAATATAGACTTACTATGAATTTCATTACAATAACAAGTGCAGTATATGTTATATATAAAAAATTTGGTGTCATGTTGTTTGTCCGCGATGAACTCCTAAACTACTGAACCGATTTTAATCAAATTTTGCACACTATGTGCAGTTTGATCCAACTTGAGAGATAGGATACTTTCTATCTCGATAAGTAATCATAATACGATAGTAGTCTCTGTAGTGGATATGACTGACTACTCAAAAAGGTAGAACAAGGTCAGCCAGGTCAGCTACTGTATATATATATGATTCACAAAGAAGCAACGAAACTTTTAGTATACGAGCTCAAACATCGTGAGAGTCGTGAGCGGTGACTTAGAGAATGCATGTCAGCATAACATTTTTAAAACGATGATAGCTCAGTGGTAGCGTGTGCGGACGCCACATCAATGGAGGTGAGTTCCAAACCACCTGCAATGAGCTTGAGCTTTCGGTGAAGGAAAACATCGAGATAAAGCTATAGCATGACGGTAGGGCTTTGTCTATTGCGTGCCTGCCTAGCTACCACGCTCAAATTGAAGATTTGCTGCCAAATACCTATAAGTGTGTTCCGGTAGTTGCACTTGAGAGCCAGTCCCTTCACGGGTTTAGCGTGTCCACCATATTCGGCCACATCGTCACTTAACATCAGGTGAGATTGTAGACAAAAGGCTAAAACCTACAAACTATTTAAAAAAAACAACTCGTCATGCCGTATACCATCATAGCAAGCGGGTCGATTGTACTCCCAAAGCACGCCAATAGATATTTCCTATCAAAAAAGACAGTGGTACATGAGACTCAGTTAAACCCACACAGTGACCCAGTACCCCCCTCCCCTAATATACCAGCAGACAGGGAACCGCTTCCAGCCCCGCCGGAATAGACCGTCCAACTGACACACCCTAAAATTGAAATTTGACAGGCAGCCGTACTTTATAACCAGTTCCTAAATCAAATAAAATGTAATTGAAAATATACAAATAAAAATATTATCACACGCCGAATGTACAGACAACTGTACGGATTTACGGTAAGCTGAATTCTCTATATTATGAGATAATCGGCTACCAAGTATCTGTTGCTAATTTGTCTCCAGAAACCGAAACGTATACTAAGACTATCGAAGAGACGAAATAATTATTTCTAATACCTCTTTCTAACACGCGTATAGGCATTTGGCGGCAAATTATCAACTTAAGGGTGATAGCTAGCCAAGCGGGCATTAAAAACAGCCCTTCCACCACGCTATGGTTTCCTCACGATGTTTTCCTTCACCGAAAGCTCAAGCACATTGCAGAGATTCGATCTCAAGTCCATTAACGCGGCGTCCTTACACGCTACAAACCGTTACAACCGTTACAACGCTAAAAACCGTCTACTTGCTATTTAAAAAACGTTAAATCGATTTTTCAGATTTATACAATTAATAATAATTATGTCAGAAAAATATGTATACTAAAATTAATCACAGTACAAATAAAAAATAAATAAAAAAAAACTTTGATTGGTCAAAAGTCAAAAAAGTCGCTGTCTAAATGATTATTCCGTTTATTCCTCCTAAATCCCAAGACCGATTTTGATACGGTTTTCACTAGCAGAAAGAACGTTATAAGAGAAAGAATTGTATATATAATTCGTAAATAATTTCCACAAAATTGCGGAGATATGGTGATAATTATTAAAAAAACTTCGTATGCTCAGATGGCTAACACTGGACACATCTATTTAAATATATAAAAAGCTTATTCTATTAACAAACTGTACATTTTGTTGCTAAAAGCACTCTTCATTTTATTTACTTGATCTATTGCACCCGTGCGAAGTCAGGGCGGTCGCTAGTCTAACAAAAATCGGTAAAAAACATTTCCTTATTGTTATTAATATAAATACGATGGGTCAAACTATTTTATTTTTATAGGAACAAGTAAATATTTGATTACGGGATACCAAAGAGGTACCTCCATGGATTTCTTATTTTTATAAATACTTTTGTTTCTATTAAAAATTAAATCTAAACACATTAAATCTATACAAATACTATAAAAGCGGACACTGCCATTCGGATTTCAAAAATTATTTTTGAATTCCATATAGCAATCACTGAGGAAAGCTTTAAGTTATTTAACATCACGCTACCGACAATAGGAGCAAGCTTATATTGAAAAAGTTACAAAAACGGGCAAAAATTATCAAATAACGTTTGATCTCACTCGACCGTGGTCGCGGTCACTGCTAGTTTGAGTTTAAAAAGAATTTGTTTCACAGTAGATTTCAGTATAATATTACCATATTGAATAATGACCGAATCATTTTATTTTTATGTAAAACTAGATTTTACGTGCGGCTTCGCCCAAGTTAATATTGATTTCGTCAATCAATTCCAATGACGCAATTACAAGGATTATATAAAGGTTATCTTTTTCTTTATCCTACTTCCAATAAGGTTTTCGCGATAAAAAGTAGCCTATCTCCGTCTCCAGTGTCCCATCTATCTTTGTATCAATATTAATCATAATCGATTCAGCGATTTAGGCGTGATAGCGTAACAAACAAACAAACTCACTCTCGCTTTTATAATATTAGTATGATATGATGCTACCGAATCACCTTTAGCATTCAAGGATATGGTTAGTTATCGGCATAAAAAATTGAACGTTTACGAAATTTCATTCAAATTGATTAAGCAGTTTCCGAGATTAACTATGGTATTAGGGTCACTTATTCTATTTTTTAAGTTTGACCAAATTATTATATAAAGTATTTGGAAATTTTATCAAGATCGTTTGTGTACATTTGAGTCTGTTACGGAAAAACATCGTGACACGGGTATTTTATACATAGGTATATAAAGTAGGCAAGGAGAAATCAGTTCAATACTTTTTCCTCCTTTATTTGTCAGCCGATTGTCATTATTTTTGTTTGGTAGATAATGGCGACCTTGAAAGTTATAAAAAATAGAAAAATTAAAATTTTCCTAAAGAACTTTCACAAAAGTTCAAAAATACAGTAGTGGCGTTTCGACCACTCGGCTACAGTACTTTTCTTTTATTTTTAGTTGTCCCAACAAACGCTTTTTGGTCTCAATTCGAAAAACAGTAATAAATAAAATAAAAAACATTACTCATACGTATTTCATAGCTAAGTTCTGAAACAAATATAAACAGTACTGACTATATTATTACATTTACCTGTAAAGTTTTTCACAATTCTCGCTGAAACACACGCGAACTTTTTTACGTGAACTTTTTCACGCGACCTCACAAAGAACTTTTATTCGTACCCGCACTCTGAAAAACGAAATTTCGTAATCGAAACTCACAAACTTGAATACGGATTATTGAAAATCACCAACACGTCCACACGCAAACAGAAACACACATACAGACACATATGAAAACGTAAGGAAAAACCAATTCACAAGACCGATAGGAAATTTATTTCGCCGATTGTCGAAGCCGTCAGGACGACGGGAACATGTGCGGCAGTTCGTCTACGCGGTTCATGGCATACTGTGTTTGGTTGGAGAACACACAAAACAGCCCGTCGGGCTATACCGCCATAAAATTGCTCCACACTCCTATATAGTCCTTGCCAAAGGATTCTCGCTTTTCATATTTTGCCGTCTATTAACATCGTTATCGGCACACAACGCTCTCAGTAATTTTCTATTCGATTCGGCTTTCATGATGTGCTAGGAAAAATGTTTTGTTTAAATAAAAGACAATTCTTATCTAACCGCTTTTTTCTAATGTAGAACAGTTCCTCATTTTTATTATTGATTAAATTAAATAAAGTCGTTTATTTCTCAATCTAATCTAATCGAGCAAACCTGTCACCTGATTGCAAGTGATCACCGCCGCCCATGGACACTCACAGCTCCACAGCACAGGTGCGTTGCCGGTCTTTATTGGAGGGACTGGCTCTCGAGTGCAATAGCCGGGACACATCTATTGGTATTTATCGGCAGATTTTCAACTTGAAGGTGATAGCTAACCAGGCGAGCATAAGAAAAAGTCCTACCAATATCACATTTTTAAGACAACAAGTAAAAACCAAACACGGCGTTCTGGAATTAGAGAAAAAATAATAAATCTCTCTACAATGGTTCGAACTTAATATTACCAATGATTTAATCTCATGCATTTGCGTCTGCTAAATAATCTGTAATTGTATAATACGCCTTTTTAACAAGTTTTACTTTTTAACTTTTTAAATTATATTTCACGTATTTCTTGAAGTATTTTATTATAGAAACGGACACGTTGACGTTTAAATGATTTTGATATTTCAAATAGAATTTCTTAGATATACTATTACTCCCGTTTTTCCCGTCAGTATAGTTATTACTGTTTATGCCTGCGACTTCGTTCGCGTAGAACTGAAAAATCTATATTAATATTATAATGGGAAAAACTTTGTTTGGTTGTTTGTTTAAACGCGCTAATCTTAAACACTATCAGTTGGATTTCATAATTATTTTCGCGTTTGCAATAATGAAAGATAAGATTATGAAATAATTTTTAATTCTACTGAAACGAAATCGTGGAGAGAGCTAGTGTTTAAATTTTTGTCTCTTCTCCTATGGCTGGTAGCCGAAAACCTTCAATAAAACAAACTTTTCTGCTTTATTATATTGGTATAGGCATATGTGTACATATATATGTATTAATTGAATAATTTACAAACATATTCCATCGAACGCTCCACAAAAGAAAAAATCTAATGTAGCTAGTGCATAATATTTGCTCAAGCGATGTTTATCCGGAAGAAATTTCTGCACTTACCAAGAATTATATGTATTTTTTTTATGTACAAGCGTTAGTATTATATACTTTGTAGTAATTTAAAAAAGTTTAAAAGTAATTTATGTAGTACCCTCAGGTTGAAAAATCTGCCGCCAAATACCATTGTGTTCCGGCAGTTGCACTAGAGCGAGTCCCTCCTACAAATACCAGTAACGCACTTGCGATTCCTCCGGTGTTGTGGATGTCCATGGGCGGCGGTGATCACTTACCATCACGTGATACGCTTGCTCGTTTACCTTCTATTTTATAAAAAAAGGATATTTATAATAATGAATATTCATATTTTACTGTTATAAGTAGTTTGATTATTAATGTTAAAAACGTTTTTTTTTTAACTAAAATTTATTTTTGTAAATTAGAAGCAGTATGTCAATAGCCACTATTTTAGGCTCAATATGTATATATAATGTTACCATGTCCATAAAGTTGAAAGAAAGAACGTTCTAGAAAATAATACGAAACATAATTCATGTACTTTCAACCCCCTGTATGTAATTCTTCGAAAACCTTTTCATTTGGTCTCAGACTCTCCCTTATTTAAAAGTACATTAATTTTTGTAAGTTTACCTATACCTGAGTTTTAAATTACAGTTCTTTTCAGAGCTTGTGAGTTTCTTAGATTTGCTGTTGGAAATATCTTTTCAAATTACTCGGTTTTGAAAGTTTTTATTCAAAGCTTCTCTGAGAATTCTGTACTTACTGAGACTGTAGTTTTGTACCTTTTATAGTTATTTGTCGGTCTTGACTTTATTACTTCTGTGGAATTTTCTCTTCCATTTTTCATATTTCCGCTTCAGTTTTCAGCTCGTATTCGAGTTTTAATTAGTATTTTTTTTAAACTTGGAACTGTCCTTTTCCCTTTTATATCTTTCATGCATTTTTGCGAAAATTTTCACTGCTGACGTGATTGCATGTGTAATAATCACTGCGGTCGGAAATTTGAATTCTAGAAGTGATGATATATACGTTATATGTTATATATCCAAATTAGTAGCTTTGGAGAACTTCGAAGTTAATTATGTAATACATTTCTAACTGCTTTTTGAGTTTTTCCTACTCTCTTTTATGTATTATTTTTAATTATTTATAGGCTTAGTGTTATGTTCACAATCTCACCTGATGTTAAGTGGCCCAAAATGGTAAACACTCTAACGGACTAGCTCTCAAGTACAACTATCATATATATAGGTGTTTTTGTAGATATTTGGCGGCAGATTTTCAACTTGAGTGCGGTTGCTAATTTTCAAATCCTGTAACTTTTTGGGTTAAAAACAACTACCAATCTTTTTATCTCATGAGAACTCCCTCTTTAGTTTATCTTGAGCTCTTCATATTTATCCTGGATGGTTTTAAGTATTTCTGCCTAACACGCTTTTTAGTACTACTAAGAAATAAAACTAAAATAAAATATAAAAATCACATAGAAAATGCTATAATGTCATATTTACTTTGATCATTAAATACATGAATTTGAAGTAGATTGATGTTAGACTAAAAAAGGTATATCACAAAAAAAAAGACTAATAATTAATTATATACATTCATATTGGAAGAAATGTATCAAGGTAATGTCATCAGGAGTCGATTTATTAAGAGGAGACTAGCTGTGCCCGCGACTTCGTTTGAGTGGAACTAAAAATTATTATAATTTTTGCTCGTTTTTTTTTGCTTTTTTTTCTGTTAATACAGCTGTACTTCTATTGGTGGATGGGTGATGTTACATGGCCTAAGTTCCTCAGTGATTGTACTATAAAATACTAAAAATACTTATTGAATTCCGACTGATAGTTACTAAGATTAACGCGTTCAAACACACAAACAAACAAAGTTTTTCGCTTTATAATTATATAATAGTAGCTTTTAGCTTCGGCTGCTCTCGCGTCATAACTGAATTTTTCAAGAAAATCGCTTGACGCAATCTAAAGTTTAATCCTCACTTTACCGCACTTCCAATAAGTTTTTCACGAGAAAATGTAGCCTATCATCGTCTCTAAATTTCTATCTATCTCTATACCAAAATTTATCACAATCAGTTCAGCGGTTTAGGCGTGAAAGCGTAAAAAGCAAACTCACTTTCGCATTTATAATACTAGTAAGGATTATTATAGAAGATGTATTTATATAGGCCTTGTACTGAAAACCAGTGTTGTAGTATATACCGTAAGGTTGTGCTGTAGCAAGTAGCTGAGTATGGATCTGTTATTGGATATAATAGCATTTAATGTGTTTATTTTGTATAAGATGATATCATCCTATAATAAAATTAAAAAAAAAATGCGACCAAAAAAATACTTAAAAGGTTGATTCACCTAAAAATATCGTACATGTCATACACATTCGTATGATTACGTGGGAAGTGTAGGTGTCAAGGGACGTCAGTTCGAAGCCATCTACAATAAGCTTGAACTTTCGGTGAAAGCAAACATCGTGATGAAACCATAGCATGATAGTAGGGCTTTTTCTAATACACGCCTGGCTAGCTACCAGCCTCAAGATGAAAATCTACCGCAAAATACATATATAGGTGTGTTCCGGCTGTTCCATTTGAGAGCCAGTCCCTCCACTGGGCTTAGCGTGTCCACCATCTCGAGCCACATTGGTATTTGACATTAGGTGAGGTTGAGGACATAAGGTGAGACCTTAACTAAATTTAAAAAATATATATATAGTTTAGAAATCGCGATGTAGTTTTACAAGTTCGGTCTGAAATGCATTTTAGTTATACTGGACGAGATCTTTATGGTTGTAGATTGTATTGTGCGAGCAGGGCGACACAGTACCAAGTTTTGACAATGATTAGCATTTGCGACCGGACATCAAAACCTTGAGGTGCCATCTCTGTTATTTTATAGAATTTTCTTTGATAAGATCTTGCACTTTATAAAATGTGACATCGACAGATTTTACTTTTACTAAGGCAGTGGGAAAATAAAATTTCCGAGTTATCATTCTGTCGCACATGTGAACTGCTACTTTTGGAATCTAATACTTACCTCGTTGCTTTCTTAGAATGAATACCCGCGATGGTTTAAGTTTCAGAAACGCTGCACGTGATAAAGTACTGTATGGCATTGAGTTTTCGAGATATATTTCATTGGAAGTACGTTACTATCCGTTATGACTAGATAAACAATTAGTGCTGAGTCTTCATTCTTCGGCCATTTCTACGTAAGTTCAGCAGTTATAAATTCCCATGGTTTTTATTACAAACTGAGCACTTGATCGCACTTATCTTGCAGAGATTACGAAACCCAAAGTATACTTATCGCTTTTTTATTGGAATTGTTGTTTTATAATTGTGGTCTTGGTGATTCTAAGAAGTTCGACGATTATTTGTTTGTTGCATACATTTCTGTAGACTCTTTTCTCTTCGGAAGATAGTTCCTGCTGTAATAACAATTCTGGTAAATGCTATAAAATACCGTAAGTTGTATGTTTTCTTTTTCAATATAATATAGTTTATAGGCTGGTTTTATGACCACAATCTCACCTGTTTTTTAATGACGGTGTGGCCCGAGATAGTGGACACGCTAAGCCTAGTGGACGGAACACATCTATAGGTATTTGGCGGCAGATTTTCAACTTAAGGGTGGTAGCTAGCGTGCACTGGATAAAGCCCTATCACCATGCTATGGGTTCATCACGATGTTTTCCTGCATCGAAAGCGGAAGCTCATTGTAGGTGGATTTGAAGTCACGTTCATTGACGCGGCGTCCGTACACAGTTTATACCGGTTTTGGACTATTCTTACTGATTGTTATTAGAATACGAATGATTTTTAGGTTATTATATGTTAATAATATGAGTTAATTTTATATACTCCTTCCAATAATCTGTCAAATATTTAAAAAGTCTTTTTAAATAATTGATTGTTTTAATGTTAATACTATTTTTTATCTTGTTATCATTGGTCGATGATTATGTTCCAATCCAGGGGTGCCCAATATTTTTCCATCCTCGGCGCACATACATGTATACTGTTTTGTCGCGGTTTCTATCTGGCTGTCAGTTTCTATCTAGCTGGTCGAAATATATATAGGGTTAACAGATGACAGGAATTTCTCTGACATATCCTTAATTTAAGCTGGAAAAAGGGAAACTTGGAAACTGTCAGGAATAAAAAAACAAAGGGAAATCATAAGTATTAGAATTATAATTAAAGAATAAAATCTAATAATTGGCAATCAGCTAATAGATTATGTATAAATTATTCATCTGAACCTCGTACCACACATCTTATTCGCATATTCAAACTTACTTGCCAGTTTTTAATATAAGATACTTTTGCTGCCGAAATGTCAAAATATGTATTGCTAAGACATGGGTTTTTCCAGGAAAACTTATTTCCGGATCTGGTAACCCTAAATAGATAGGAACAATGATACTAGTTCGGTAGATAGCACAAAAAATAAAACATCCACATTATGAATCCAAACTGTTTATTAATATAAATATAAAGTTAAAAGTCTCTGAGCACGTAGGCAAGTATCGTCAGCGCTCTAAATTTAACCCACGAACATTTAAGTTGAGGTTTCGGAAGTACCATGTGAAGGTAGGTTACCATTGGCTACCAGAATCGCTTCATGGCGCCCTTCTTCACTCTTTACGGCGCACCAAGGCCGCCGCGGCGCACACTTTGAGAGCCTCTGTTCCTGTCTGTTTCGGATTCGATGTTAGATGCATTGTTAAAAAATAAAATATGGGTATTTTAATGATCATATAATATTATAACTGATGTTGAACCTGTATAGCTAAAAGGTTTTTCATAAGTCGATGTGACAGAAATAGTTTCACTGTGATTTCGTTAATTATGTCGATTTATTAAACTGTACAGTATTTAACAAATCAGCAGTAAATGGAAATAAATTTGAATGATCCTAAAATTTAGTGGTACATGTTAGGTACAGTAACCGTTCACTATCGAATTAGGATGAACACTGGTGATATATAAAAAGGAGTTCTCTTCAAGAATATACACTTTTAGAAGTTTCTAGACAAACATTAACGCCATAATCAATAAAAAAAAAATACTGATGTTTTTATTCACCGAATTTATCTTCATAAGCCATTTTCTTTATTTCCTTTGTGTAAGTTTGAAGCGATGATAGCTCAGTTGGTACTGTGGACGGATGTCGCGTCAAGGGACGTGAGTTCGAATGAACTTGAGCTTTCGAAAAAGGGAAACATCTTGATGAAACCATAGCACGGTGGTAGGGCTTTATCTAATGCCCACCTAGCTAGCTATCAGCCTCAAGTTAAAAATCTGCCACCAAACACCTATATGTGTGTTCCGGTTGTTGCACTTGAGAGCCAGTCCCTCCACTAGGCTTAGCGTGTCCACCATCTTCGGCCACATCGGCACTTAACACCAGGTGAAATTATGGTCTTAATGCTTAACATTAACTATAAAAAAAGTTAATGACCAAAGCTTAGACAGATGGTTGCAGTCGGTTACAAATGCGAACTCATGCAACCAGCGACATCTATTGTCACAATTGCGAAACCTGTGGGATGGTATATACATGAATGGTATTCGTTTCTCGCAAACTTATATACCCATTTCAATAAAAAATTGTATTTAATGTACTTATCTTTTAATTTACCTGTAAATGCCTTTCTTTCGTTTTTTCTAATACTCCATGCAAAGATATAAATTGATGTAGTAGGCGACATCTATTAGCTTTAGTTTGCAAATTTTAGATAGTTATCTTCTACTTACCGTATTTTGAATAAGTTTAACTATAGTAATCATAGATGACACTGTAAATAATTTTAAATATAACGTTTTTTTTATAGACTTCGCGTTATGGTGACAACATCACCTGATTTTAAGTGAGCATGTGGACCAAGTTAGTGGACCCGCTAAGCCTAGAAGAGAGACTGACTATCAAGCGCAGAGGCCGAGATATATCTGTAGGTATTTGGTGTTAGATTTTTAACTTGATGGTGGTAGCTAGCCAAGTGGGCATTACAAAAAGCCAGCACTTCATCACGATGTTGTTTTATGGTTAACAGGTTTTAGCGTTATGGCTATAATCTCACCTGATCTTAAGTGAGTATACGGACCAAGTTGGTGGACACGTTAAACCTATGGACGGACTGGCTCTCAAGTACAACTGCCGAAACACTTCTATAGGTATTTGTCGGCTGATTTGGAAGTTGATAGTGGTAGATAGCCAGACGGGCCTTAGAAAACACCCTACCACCATGCTATAGTTTCATTACGAAATATTCCTTGACCGAATGCTCAAGCTCATTGCAGGTGGATTCGAACTCACATCCATTGACGCGACGTCCGCCTCCGTACACACTACCAACTGAGCTGTCATCGCTTCATAATATTTTTCACTTCAATATTAGTATTTAAATTTTTGTTATCTGTTTTTTTTTTTTTTTCACTTAGACACTGTCTCTCAAGTGCAACTGCCGAAATACAGCCACAAGTATTTGGCTGCACATTTTCAACTTGAGGGTGATAGCCAGCCAGACGGGCTATGGTATCACCGAACGCTCAGACGTACGTACAAGCTACCAACTTAGCCATCATCGCTTCAAAATCATTAAATTAATGCAGTTTTTAAAGTGGAACTTTTATTACATCGTGGTCTCGTGGTAAAGTCAAAAGGACTACGCAGAGCAGCCAAGGCCAAGCGTCCCAACAGCTGACCGTATCTTTGATATCTTGTCCACTATTCATATAAAAGTTTCAGTGACATTGTGATTTCATAAAACGACACCATATGTTTTTCATAGGACTGCACTGTTTTGAATGGTAATCAGAGAACATATCAAAGACATCGATGACCTCCAAGTGATAAGGAATGTATCAGGGGCCGCCGCTGTTATGGCAGCTTGCCTCTCTGCGGATACACGCTGGCTGATCTCAAAATGTAAGAGATAATCCAGTAATTGTGGTTGGTTTAAAATTATCTAACAATATAATGTTCATTGCATTACGTTTGATTGCCGATCATACACAGGCTGAGTTGTATTTAAATGTAATCCAGACAAACAAACAGACAGACAATTTTATTTTTTATAAGTACTCTTTATAAGCGACTTTCTTTTTTTCCTTTGAAACAAACAAACTCTTCAGTTCATTTTATTGTTAATATAGACAATTTTGTGCACACATAATGGAATATTGAAAATATTATCTATTTAGTAATAGAAAACAATAGATCGATTGCAGATTTATAAATATAGATTATTAGCAGTGCCTGCGACTTCGTTCGTGTGGAACTAAAAATTATTTATATATTTTTGCCCGTTTTGGAACCTTTTCTCTATACAACTTAGCTTCTATCGGAGATGGCGTGATGTTAATAGCCTTAAGCGTTCCTCGATAATTGTTCTATCAAATACCAAAGGAATTTTGGAAATCTGACTGATACTTCCTAAGTACAACGGGTACATAGAGACATTCTAACAAACAAACAAACTTTTCGGCTTTATAATCTTTATATATAAAAAATTCGCGTCACGTTGTTTGTCCGCGATGAACTCTTAACCTACTGAACCGATTTTAAATTCAAATTTTGCACACTGTTTGATTCAACTTGAGAGATAGGATACTTTTTATCTTGATAATATTTAATATTTACTACTTTCGAAGCGATGACAGCTCAGTGGTAGTGTGTACGGCTTCGCGTCAAGGGACGTGAGTTCGAATCCAACCAGCAACAATGAGCTTGAGCTTTCGGTGAAGGAAAACATCGTGAGGAATCCATAACATGGTGGTAGGGCTTTTTCTAATACAGGTAGTATTAATATAGATTATAGAATAGTTATAGATATCAATGTATAAGTAAATAGAGATGTAAACAATTATAACAGTTAAAAGTAAATAAAATGATATACGCATTAAAAATAAAATGATATGTTAATATGTTCGCTGTACATTGGTAGAAGTTGATATACGTAGTAAGGAGTTTAAATCAATAACTGGACGCCCGGGCAAAGGTAAACACTACATCGACATACGAAACTGCATTGGCTGCAGCCGCATCCAGGCACCTGTCTAGAACGGCTCGATAAACTATAACCGGGCGGTACCTGCGCAAAACGTTTCAACGCGGCCAAAATATACCCTCAGTTAGACTCCGACTCTACGAGCATCAGTTGTCTTCGGCCGTTGTTCGAGTATTTTCCTCACTAAAGCAGATATTATCGAGGTAAACTATTTATATTCTTTAACAAGACAACATAAATGTTATATATCTTTTAATAGCAAAATGTTTTGTTGTAAATTTTAACTGCTTCCGAATAGCTTTATAAACATACTATTTGTTTATTCGATTAATAAAGACTTGGCGTTGTGTAATTATATATAACTAATTAATACAATTTCGTTACAGGCGAGACCATGGAGTCGAAACCGGTTATTACGCGAATTGTTGAGCAACCTACTACTTCCGGAGAGGCTTCAGCTATTCTGTACGAGCTGGCGCAGTTCAGCATAACCATAACCGAGCTTGAGCTGTCCAGGAAGAACTACGAGGACCTGAAATGGGGCCGCCGCTACCCGCGTCTGCGCCTTCGCCCCCGTAATCCAAATCGCCGCTAAAAACCACGTGGTGAAATTTGTCGCTGCAGACCTAAAGGCGCCATAACATGCTATTTAGGTCGCGACATGCTTCTGTGACCCCTCCCCGCTGTAGTCTAGGTCTCCCCATTGTCGTATTCTTACTAACTTCGTATTGATTGTCAAGTTTATGTACTACATAGCTCATTACTTTTACTGCAAGCCATTTTCGATGCGCATGACGCATGCGCCGTAACATCTACAATAACAAAATGGCCGACAAACTTGGGTACACATAAATATTGGCATTAAAGTGCCTGATAGTTTAAAAATATTAATAATAATATTTTATAATTATTCCTATATTGTTTATGATGGGGAGGGATAATCTTATATTTATTTATGTTTCAACTGTGGTTCAAGAGAACTGAATATTTTAGAGACTGATTCCCCGCCCCGACTTAGTCGATACTACTTTTTATAATTAATCAATATTACCTTCAAAAGAGTTATTTTTCTAATTTTTACATCTTCCTATGATATTGAAACTGGGAAACTTTGTATTAATAAGCTATTTTGTTAACGACTCATTTACGGTTGTAAACCTTTAGACTACAAAATTGTATAGTTGATTTTGTTAAACAAAATACGACAATTAGTTTATACTCGGATTAATAACTAAGTTAAATACGTTTGTATATATTATTTAAGTGATAATTGTAAAATATTTTCATAGAAACAATGTACAGTTATTATGAGATAATTATGAACAAAACTTTTAAAATTAAATTTTAACTCGACAAGTACCCAAGTAAGTTTTTAATAGTTTAGATTTCATTCTATATAAGTGTCGTATCTAACATATCTAATATCTTCAACTTTAGTCAATTGTCCCCTCTTGTGAACCTACAGATGTTGTGTCAAATAAAAAAATTAAATAAAAAGTTGTTTTACTTCTATCTAAAATCCCTCTACGAATCACCTTTTTTCTTTTATAGTCGATAGGTTTAGCGTTATGGCCACAATCTCACCTGATGTTAAGTGACGATATGTCTTAAGATGTTGGACACGCTAAGCCTAGTGGAGGGACTGACCCCCAAGTGCAACTGCTGGAACACACCTATAGGTCTTTGCTGGCAGATTTTCAACTTGAGGGTAGTAGATAGCTAGGCGGACAGTAGAGTAAGAGACCTTTTAAGTAACTTAACACATTACAGTGTTTATTAAAATGCAATATAAGTTTATTGCCATAATTATAAAGCACCTGAGAGAGAAAGAAATTTGGTGGTGGTTTTATAACAGAAAATACAAACACCTAACTATACAACCAACCAATAACTAGCTGTATAACTTCAAAATAACATTTTCACAGTAGTCTCTTATTTAATTTTTTTACTTCAATATATTTTAGCCATCAATGGACCTGGATTCTAACCTTGAGATAATCAGGTTTCATGTAAAATAACAAGGCTAGATAGCCATACATGTCAGGATGATATATTAACTTCTTAGCAAACCACGGATTCTGCGTGGGGGTGCCAGGTACATCGTGAAACCTAATCGTTGTGGCAGAGAGAGGATAATACGAGACAATGTCCGAGATTTGCGACTCAGATGTAGGTTTAAGGGGCCTCTTTGTCGATGCGCGTCGACACTCATCTTCACCGCTCGTGTCTCTCTCCACCCAGGATAAATCATTCCCGATAATGATTTACAGCATACACATCAAAACAATGTCAATAATAGAGAAATATAAATTTTACGTCTCTTCGGTAATGTTCCAACGACGTACATGGATACGCCTTTAGCGCCAAGCTTAGATTGAACACAAAGCCGTTTTTTTTTTCTTTCGAATGGACATACGCTGTTAGTCGGAGGGGCATGCACAGCTTGGCAGGACTTTGAGCTTGGTAGGACTTTGAACCCAAAGCCGCGCTCGCATCGCGCTTTATACTAATTGACGTTATAAACTACCGTCCTATAACTATATTCTACCATAAAACACCTACTTTATAACTACATTACTATATATACACACACACTAGATTTTACGTGCGATTTTATATATATAATAAAGCAAAAAAAATTGTTCGTTTATTATCCGTCAGATTTGTAGAACTCCTTTTGTATTTGATAGAACTATTTGAATGTTATTTAACATAACGCTACCACCAAAAGTAGCAAAGCTGTTTTGAAAGTAGTTATAAAAGCGGGCGAAAATTATTAAATCATTTTTAGGCACAGCTAGTATTAACTAACTTTAAAATATTAATTTTACAGCGAAAAAGTTTGTTGGTTTAAACGCCCTACTCTTAGAAACTGCCAGTCTGATTTCAAAAAATATTTTTATTGGTGGTGGCATTTGGTCTCAAGAATTGATTTTTCTTATCGACGTCGTTGTCTCTTTATGAAATACTTTTAGTCATGATATTTTTACATAAAATTTATATATCATTAAATCTCTTTTTGAACTACTAAATTGTATTAGGAAACTAGTAAATATTTTAAATTCCATTTCGAAACTTATTTATCAATTTTAGGTCGGCAACACTTGTTATGTCATTATAAAAATTTATACATTTATCATTAGACTTAGACAGATCAAAATTTGAATTATTGATTTTTTTTTGGCAGTGTATATTTTGGTGAAAAATAATTTGTAAAGTCAAAAATTTAATTTTCAGTTACTCGTTTTACATTAATTATTTCAATTAAAGAGTAATAAGTTTTATGTATTACTATGAGTTTATTGGGAATCAAATTAGTTACATTCGATGCAACAAACACTTTATTGAAGTTCCGAGTTCCATCATGGGAGTACTATGCTCTTGTCGCACGTGATCACGGCTTCACAGGAAAGGATGATGAAATAAAAGCTAAATTACAAGAGAGTATCAATGTTATGTGGGAAAAGCATCCTAACTTTGGTAAGAATACTATCTCATGGCAAAAATGGTGGAGACAAGTTGTTGGACTGACATTGAGAGACCAGCTTCCGGATAAAGCAGACGTCGTGACTGTCGCGAACAGACTTATTAACGAATACAAGACCTCCAGATGCTGGAATGTAGCGGACGGTGGAAAGAATCTCTTAGGAGTTCTGCATAAAAAGGGAATGTCCATAGGTGTAATATCAAACTTCGATCCTCGACTTGAAGATATTTTAAGAAACTTAGACTTGCACAATGAGTTTGAATTTGTTGTAACATCATACGAAAGTGGATATAACAAACCAGATAGAAGAATATTTGATGAAGCGTTAAGATTGTGTAAAAAGCCCGTGGAGCCCAGTGAGGCTCTTCATATAGGGGACGACTATGCTAAGGATTATCAAGGAGCGAGGGCTGCAGGCTGGCATGCTTTGCTGGTAATGCATAATTTAACTGAGAAACCATCAGCAAATAACCATGTGTTCAGAAACTTAGATGATCTAAGCCTAGTTATAGAGAAAGATTTACTTAAGTTATAAGAAGTTCTTCTAATTGATGGCCTTTATTTGAGATGACATTATATTGTATTATGTAATTGGTGAAATTTTATTTATCTGAGAGGTTTTAGACATTTATATCAAGAAAATGAAACCAAAAAAAAGGTAAAATTAGTTATTTGCTTTTATAGTAATGAAAATCAAAGATATAATTTTATCTGGACTCAATATATAAAGGCCATCAAAATAGATATAGTGTAGTTATAATATATATTAATAAGAACTTATTAATTAACTGCATGACTGAAAAAGTTCTTTATTTAATTAAGAAAAAAAATTAAAACAAAAAAAAACTATTAATAAGCTATGCCAGTGTACTTGATGCAGTCTGTAAAAATGGAAATAATGCAATGTCAAATACTATATATGTTGTGTATATATGACATATATACAATAAATGACCTAGCGAAGGTTATATGCCGCCTTCAGCAGTAAATAAAATTAACCTCAGATCCATCTGTAGATTAGAGGAATAGAGTTACATATCAGGATAAAAAATAACCTATCACTTGACTTTTTGAGTAGATTCCGAGAGATCTTAATGGTGGCATGGAAGCTTTTATATATAGATATACAATAATATGTCTTTTTCCCAGTTCAAGTCCTTAGAAAAACATGCTATAAGATTTAATATATTGTAAATAGAGAAATTGGAATAGAGCATGTCAACAAATAAGATAGGAAGACACCTTACAATGCACAGATAGATATCATGGGAGAAGGGTTGCATAGGACAGAACATGTTTTTTCTATACTTAACAATTAGCGTTATGTAGCCCAAGATGGTGGACATTCTTAACCTGTGTAGGGACTGGCTCTCAAGTGGTAGTTGCACAATTGCAAGTGGTAGCTAGCCAGGCGAGTATTAGAAAAAGACCTACCACCATGCTATGGTTTCATCATGATGTTTTCTTTCACCGAAAGCTCAAGCTCATACACATCACATCACACATCAAACACTCATGCAGGGATTCAAACACACATCTTTTGATGAGCTGTCCGTACACACTACCACTGAGCTATTATAGTTCTTAGTGGAATATGTTAGATTGCAGCCTAAGCCAATATGTACATTGAATTATGGGACATAATTTACATTTCAGAACAGGGCTTATAAAATTTACTATAATAATATTTTATGGTAGCATCTTACCTCTGTATAACTGCTTTTAATTAACTACACAGTTAATGGTATTTGAGAGTTGTGGTTATAGAAGATATCATTGTATAGAAAATAAATTATATTGACTAGTTTTTTTAACAATTCAGGAAGTTTACAAGCAATTAAGTAATTTTAAATGCAGAACATACTGTATTTAGCAGCAACGTAGGCAACATTCCTTTTGGTCTTCACAATTATCAAAACATGCCATTGAAAATCTGTCAGCTGTAGGTGTGTTCCGGCAGTTGCACTTGAGAGCCAGTCTTTTCACTAAGCTGAGCGTGTCCACCATCTTGGGCCTCATTGTCACTTAACATCAGATGGGATTACGGCCATATCTCTAAACCTATAAATTATAAAAAAATACCTTTGGCTGTTCCAAAAGAACATTATTATGGTTGTGATTAATATGTCTTTATCTTCATTAACAGCAAGTTCCCAACTACCCACCTTCTGTTTGCTAATTATTGTAACACTTGCAAACTAGTGGAATGGGAAAAACTGGAATGATGAGTTTATACTCATTTAGCATAATGTTAGCATTTAAATGGAACATAACCATAGCAGATATTTCATCTTGTCATATTTTGTAGCTGACTTATATTAATAGTAATAAGCCGATAGATTGGTATTAAGACATGCTCTATTTATCTCACTCATTATCTTAGTCCAGTAGTATATATTTATTTCTACTTCATTAAGTCTCCAAGAGAAGTTATATGATAATCAAACTGCTATAATCAAAATCACATTTATTAATGTGTCAATGTTTGTCTATTGTTTTCTATATTATAATCTCTTTTATTAATTAGAGCTATTGTATATATTTATTTATAAAATTTTGTATATTATGTATAAGTTATCTTAATTAACTATAGTTACTTTGGAAATAACTATATATTATATTTAAAAAACTGTACAACAATACATAGGTGTAGTAGAATTAAAAAAGATCCGTGTCATATATGTATGTAGCTTATAAAGCTGTAAATTAAAAAATAAATTGATGTATAGTATATTTTTGGAAAGTATGGTTTTGTGAAGAATAATTTAAAAATGCCTTCCTTAGTATAGCATAGAATCACTCTACTGTGTCCATTGTGTGACGGATGTAGGTCTAAGAGACCTCTCTTCAATGTATCCAACACTTACCTGCTTGTACACATGCTAATATAGAACTTACTGTAGTCCTAGATAAGCCAAGATCTTTTATAAGAGTGTAGAGAGATTTTGCAGGTATACCTCTCACTGCCAATTTCACCGCATATCAATTAATCATATATCTATTTAACATTGTTAATAATAAGCTGATAGGAATACTTATTTATTAATAAATTGCATCAATCTATCGAGCTTAATAGGTTCTTGCTGTAGACTGAAGTTAGATTACCAATTGTTCACAGGAAATTGACAGTTTCTGTTGAGTAACAAACAATAACTGATGATAGACATCCCTTATAAGAATTCTGTTAAAAATGATGTTAAAAGTAGTAGTAGTGTATATCCAACAATATCTTTCTAAAATTACCTTCATAAGGTATAATTATGATGGCTATTTTTGACTTTCTGTGTGTAGAACTTAAATTTATTAAAGGTTATATGTAATTCGAATGAGATTTGCTTTGAATCACCAATGTTCATTATCATTAATTTATACTAAACTTATGGATTCGTCTTCCTTTGATTTCTCCTGGCGTAACATTTTAACCTATACAAATAATAATATGAATAATCAATAATGAAAGTGTGTTGTATTTTGGTAAAATTTACTTTTATTGTTCTTGTTCAAAATTTACAATACAGAAATTAAAATTCAACAATGTGTTTTCATATAAATAAAAACCTGGAATCACAGATCAGTCAGTTATCTTATAACACATCATAACGATTTTCTTCATGAGACTAAACAGCAACAAACTACTGTAAAAAATTCAATCACATAAATATGACTTCATCTTTTTTCTAAACTTTTATATCAATTTCCTTCTAAAATATATATTTGAAGCCTTGTCAAAACAACTAAGTTATTCAGTTTTAAGAACATTCATAAGGTCAAATAAATCTAAAAGTATACTTTTCCTGGGATATGATTCATTTGTTTTTATTATATTTCCTGAAGAGAAGAGAGGAAACGCACGTGCTGAGAAAAGTAGGTACGCGATATGAATGTTGAAGGATGGAAAGTGAGAGGAAGGACAAAGAAAAGATGGATAGAGTGTGTGATTAATGAGATGAAGGAAAAGGGAGTGATGGCGAATGTGATGATGATGAATGAAAGCGATGATGGGAAGATATGGCGACTGATATAGATTTATAGAAGGAGAAAACCTATTGCGCCGACCCCAAATGATTTGAGACCAGGACATGAAGATGATGATCGAATATAATTCGAATATTTTACTTTTCTTTTTAATCACTTTTATAAGTACATAAATATGCTATATATTGAAACCGTTAGACCCACCTCGAGAATTGACATACGGATTTTTCATTTAGAAGCCTATTATGATATCCTTAAATGTGATACGTAGGTGTATTCGAATTATTGACTGCTGGGAAGATTAGGTCAATGTCCACTTTACTAGCTAACTATATAGAAATACATTTTATGTTGCAATCACAACTGGTATATTTTTATAAGACAAAATATAATGTGCAACAAACTATTTAGATTAGAAAATAGTATTTAGATTCACAAAGAGATACATCATATGAATATATAAATTTGGTTTTAATTTTTTTATTTTAATTACCTATATTGCATAACTTTGAAAACATAAGTTGGAACATAATACCTAGATAATATTTTTAGATATATAATAAGCATACTGCATTTAGAAATTATCTGAGACATGTTTAGGAATAACAATAATAAAGGTGTAAAAAAGTTTAATATTCAGAAGGTACATAACCAGCTAAAATGTCTTAAATCACCACAAATATTCAAAGAATTTTTATTTAACTTTACATCTAATACACTACATTATGATAAACCATTTATAAGTTTATGTGAGAGATTTAAATTAACATGTAATAGGTTATGTATAGGAAAATACTTATATTATGAAATATATATATCTATGCTTGGTTTGTCTTAATGTCTATTGAAATTTCATAAATTTTTTATCAATGTACATTTAAGAATTATCTGCTTACTTAACAATAACATACTTTGCAGCTTCCATTTGTGGTGTTGACATAAAAATTTAAGATACCTATTATTATTTTAACCCTAAACCCTAAAATAATTTATTGGTTCAAATGAATCAGTAGGTAAAGTATATTTCATAACATTGTAATTACTCCAATATCCATCCAACTTCATACATCCTTGTAGTTACATAGCTTTCATCCCTCAGAACTGCCACTGGTGATAACTTCATAATACTTCAATTAAATTCATTCTCTATTTTATCCATTACAGTCACTACACCTACAATGAATTTGAGCTTTCGGTTAAAGGAAACATCGTGATCAAGCCACAGCAATGGTGGTAGGGCTTTTTATAATGTCCGGCTGGCTAGCAACCACCCCCAAGTTGAAAATATGCCACCAATTAATTATAGGTGTGTTTCAACAATTGCGCTTGAGAACCAGTCTGTCCACTAGGATTAGCGTGTCCACCATCTTGGGTCATATCATCACTTAACATCAGGTAATATTATGGCCATAATGCTAAAAAATTAACTTAAAAAAAAAATATTATTAATAAAGTTAATTTATTTTGGGTTGTGATTACAATATTTATAACTATCTATCTTCATTGACATACTCCTATGAATGACAGAATTATATAAATTGATAACTAAAGAGTATGTGTATATACTTATTTCATTGTTCATAAGTTCAGCATTATGGCCACAATCTCACCTGATGTTAATGACAATGTGGCACATAATGGTATACATGCTAAGCCTAGTAGAGGAGTTGGGTCTCAAGTGCCAACTGCCAGAACAAACCTATATATTGATCCATGATAGAAAGATGGACTTTTTAGCTGACCATGGATTCACCATGTGGCTGGGTGCCTCGTGTGGCAGAGAGGGAAAGTCCCAGCAGTTCCAGAGACTTGTAATACATATGTAGGTTAAGGGGTATTCACTACTCATGTTTCTCTCCTTGCCCAGGCATATTTGGTAAGCGCCTGCTAGCACAGCTTTAGAGACATGTGTCCGACTTTTAGTTGATTATATAGAGATTTTGCTGGTATACCTATAGCTCTGGTTTGCCAGCTTATAAGTTCACTATATAGCTACTACTTATCACATGTAGTACTAGTTATCACAACATGAAATTTATGTACCTACCCAGTATCTTCAGAGCTACGAATGTACAATAGGAGAGGGACAGACAGATAATAATTAAAAATATTGTCTATGACTTCTATATGAATAACAAAGTGTATTCCCATTGATATTTCCAAAAAACTTTTTTTTTTTACAAATTTGGTTTTGTAATAGTTTTATTATATACTATCTATGCTATGCGACTTCCTTTGTATGGAAGTAAAAACCCTTTAATCATTTTTGTTTATTTTTGTATCATTTTTCAAAACAGTTTTATTTCTATTGGTGGTAGTGTAGATGTTAAATAGCTAAAAACCTTCCTCAATGATTGCATTACAAAAGCAAAAAAAAAAAAAAAAATTTAAATCACACATATTTTTCTAGTTTCTAAGATTAATGTGTTCAAACAAATAAACTTTTCCACTTCATAACATTGATATAGGATTGTAATATTATATTTGCATACTGAAAAATATGTAGATTAATAAATTTTGAAAGAGTTACTTTACTTTGTAAAATTACTTTTCTGAAGAAAATTTAAGTTTTAACATAAGAAAAATAGATGTTTTTATTTATTTATTACTATTTGTATTTATATTTTTTAAATATATATAACTGTTAACTAACACAATAAAGAAATGTTCTATACTACTTGAGATAATTCCTAGTTAACACTAGCAAACAAAGAAAATTTCCAATTTTAAAACAATAAAAATAAAACAAAGATTGTCTTTCTATCAATGCAATTTATTATATGTTACAACTAATTGTACTATACATTTATTTAGATTATTTATAAACAACCTCATGGGAATTGTTGATTTTAGCAAATAAATACTTATTGTACTACTTCTTGACTTTGTTTGATTTGTTTATTTCATTCCATTGCCTCTTAAATTTTCGGTACTTGCTTCTTTATTTCTCTCCTGAACTGATGTTTATTATATTTATTATTGACTTGGACATTGAACAATTTTTAAACTTTTTTTACCTGTTTGTAATACTATTATCAGGCTTGCATAAAATCCATAAACATGAAATAAAAGAACAAACAATTACTGAGTATTAGAGTTCTAGATTTACATTCTGCAGAGCAAGAATGAAGGCCTAATCTTTTGATAAAGGCAATAATTATTAAGGATCGCATATCTATTAATACAGTTACTGTATAAATAATAAATATTGATTAGACAAGTTATTTTTTTTTATTATATATGGTTTGTATTTTTTTTATATGACCATTATTTATTTTGATTTATATTCCTCACACAAATTCTAATGTAAGTTTTTTTTTAAAACTATATGTGGGGTGTAATTAATATATATTAGCAAGTGACTTAACAATAACATACTTTGCAGCTTCCATTTGTGGTGTTAACATAAAAATTTAAGATACCTAGTATTATTTTAACCCTAAATCCTATAATAATTTATTGGTTCAAATGAATCAGTAGGTAAAGTATATTTCATAACATTGTAATTACTCCAATACCCATCCAACTTCATACATCCTTGTAGTTACATAGCTTTCATCCCTCAGAACTGCCACTGGTGATAACTTCATAATACTTCAATTAAATTCATTCTCTATTTTATCCATTACAGTATTATACACGGTTTGTATTTTTTTTATATGAGCATTATTTATTTTGATTTATATTCCTCACACAAATTGTAATGTAAGTTTTTTTTAAAACGATATGTGGGGTATAATTAATATATATTAGCCAGTGACTGGATTAATTATACATGTATTATTCACACTACGACTGTTTAAATAGGTTCAGCATTTAAATAATATATTAGACAGTAATAAATCTACGACAGTATAACAAAATAAAATATTTCCGAAATGGCTTACCCTAACGATTTATTTACTAATTTAGAAATCAGATATTTTAGAGCACATTTTCTACAAGTATATTTGCATTTTGTGTACATAAATTGTTGTTGTAAACTTTTAAAGTAATGATAAAAACAGTAAGGACAGTTTGACGATTGATTTAAACTTGGAAATTTGAAATTACTCATTTCTACACTCTAGGGATGAGTTATGTTTTTTATTTAATCGATTTCAGCATTTAAAATCAACATATCTTTTAATATATTATCCATTAGTATCTTATAAGCAGCTTCACTATTGATAATAATGTTCTCCTTGAAGAACTGAAATGTAGATGAACCTACGATACTACAAATCAATCATCCAGAATTATTAAACGAATGATTACATAGAAAGCTTTACGACCATCGAAAAGACGTTTCAACTATAGAAGTGCTATATAAGATACGCAAACTACTAAGCTTGATTTCAAACTTCACAGTTGAGATGCAATAATGGCTGTTTATTGAAAACAATAGCGAATAATGATGTCTGAAGGAAGGAAGGAAGCACGTTGCGTGTCCGCTGCCGCAAATATTAAGTCCATGTTTTAATGAACAAATTTATTATTAGGGGACTGATTAGCATTAAGCATTATTTTCTAAATGTATGTACATATCAGAGACTATGAAGAAATTTAGTAAATAAATGTTGTAAGTGAAAGCAACTGAATATATAACAAATAAAAAGTTACAGGACTAATCAGGATTTTTATTTCTACTATTATTAAAAGGTACACTATTGGCACAAGAACCCAAGTCACATTTGTCTATAAGAGACTATAGAACTGTAGGTTGAGAATATTGTACTACCTAGTAATTGACAATATCCCGATGACTACCTAAAGAAACGGTAGTATAACAACGTTAGCTTTTCAAAATTTTAATTAAATTATATAGAACACTCTGTGAGAGTATTAATATCAACGGCAAAAATAATAAAATCTTCATTTTTTCATGTTTTGTCCTACAAAATAATACTATTAGGAAAATGATTACTACGCACGATTTTCGTAGACTTCTGACTTTAAAATCAGTCTGGCCCGATGGCTACTTGTTCCTTACTTATTCTCTGAAAACAATAAAATGTCATACTTATAAAACGAAGAGTTCACAATAAGAATATTTAAACTTACACCACAGTCACACCACTATCATCAAGGTATTTTGATGTGTGATTCAAGATATAAGAAAATAATTCTGATATTGTATTTACATCGAGAAAGCCTAAAGCTTAAGCTTAAGAAAGCGTAGAAAAAAGAACATGCTCTAGTGAACTTACAATGATTTTCTAGCTGAACGTGGCTTCTCAAGTGATAGCAAATGTCTTCAACATTTTAAATGACTGAGGAAATGAGCTGAAAGAGGTTTTAATAAAATATAAATTAATCTTTAAAAATCGATGTTTATTACTAAAAATATTGGTTATTATTTCTAATATTTCTCATCTCTAGGTATTTGGTATTGCCAAGTAATTTTTTTATAATTGCCACTAAAAAGGGGAAATAATAGATATCACTTTATATCTATAATTAATACATTCGCACTACTATAAAATCAACAAACTGATTACTATATACGAAGTCCCAAAGAGTTTTTATCTTTAATAAGTTACTTTATAAAATAAAGGCACCTAAATACATTATTATTTTTGCTCACCTACTCTTTACTAAGATTATTTGAGCAAAACAGCATCATAATTTTATGACTAACAATTATTAAGGTAGCAGTAATAATATATAAACGAATTTTTACCGATCTCTGATGTAAGCATTTACTTGTTATTAATCTATGGGCCCTTTCTAATGGATTGGTTTTCAATAAATAGCAACACCGGTTAGTAATGCGCGTCCATGTCAAGTGAGTTTCGTCTGTGTATTCGAGGATCAATATAAAATATAAACGTTGAATCCTCACACGAGATCGCGTTATTTGTGTTCGTTACCGAGTCCGCATTCTAATCTGAAACTTCATCGAGGGTTTTAGTGGCGGGACACACTCATAATTTACCGAAACACGTCGTCAACTTGTTCGAAGGGAGACACTTCTTAGCCTTTCTTTATGTGAAGTAATGTTAAGTGAGCGGTCACCCGTACAACATTATGTAGTGATTTTTGGAGTACGCCGCGTCGTTTTAACGTACGTGATTGTGTGATGCTTTCGATATGATGTGGCTTCCTGCGTTCGCGCTGGTGACGGCGGTGGTCTGGGTCCGAGCCGACCAGGTGCTCTTGCTGGACACTACCACTGAAGCGAAGCTTGGCTGGACGAGGTTCCCGTACGGCGCGCAAGCCAGCACACCCGGATGGCTTGAAGAGTCATACACCAACTTCGAGAAACAGATCAACTGGCGCTCGTACGTCGTCTGCGATGTCGCTCACCACAACGTGAACAACTGGCTTTGGACACCGTTCATCGAGCGCCGGAATGCCAACCGTATTTACATAGAAATTAAGTTTACAATCCGAGATTGTTCTCTATTCCCAGGAAATGCTCTAAGTTGTAAGGAAACTTTTAGTTTGTTGTATTACGAATTTGACGTTGCTACGCGCGAACAACCTCCTTGGGAACCCGAGAGTTATAAATTAGTTGGCAGAATTGCTGCTGGTGAGGGTCGTTTTAATGCAAACTCTGAAGTTGACATCAATACTGAAGTAAAAAGCATAGCTGTAACTAAAAGAGGAGTATACTTCGCTTTCCGAGACCAGGGAGCCTGCATAAGCATTTTAGCTGTAAAGGTGTACTACATCACTTGCCCAGAAGTGACAATTCACTTTGCACGATTTCCTGCGACTCCAACTGGTAGAGAAGTTACTGTCATTGAGCAAGCTAATGGAACATGTGTAGAGAATGCAGAAGTTGCCTCTGGTGAAGCTCCACCTGTGTATTTATGCAAGGGAGATGGCAAGTGGACTCTTCCAAGTGGTTCTTGTAAATGTAAAGCTGGCTTTGAGCCTGATAGCAATAACCAAGTTTGTACTGAATGTCCTCCTGGGAAATTTAAAGCTCATACTGGTGATGATCATTGTATACCTTGCCCAGATCATTCTCAGTCGAGTGCCTATGCAGCATCTGAATGCAAATGCTCACCAAAGTTTTACAGAGCAAAAAAGGATCCAAAAAATGTTCCATGCACTCAGCCTCCTTCAGCACCTGATAATCTAACTGTCACCTTCGCTGATCAATTCTCTATATCTCTGGCATGGCAACCACCACATTATACTGGTGGTAGGAATGATATAACATATAGAGTTTTCTGTTTTAATTGTGGTGCTAGTGCCGAATATAGACCTGCTGCTACTGGCCTCAATTCAACTAGAATTACAGTCACCAATCTGGATCCAGTCACTGAATATAAATTCCAAGTATATGCAGAGAACGGTGTTACAGAATTGACAACAGAGCCAGCAAAGCATGTTGAGATAACAGCAGTAACAGAAGCATCAGTTGTCAGTGTTGTATCAAAATTAAGAGTACTCAATGTGGAGAGTGATAAATTGACTGTTGCATGGAATCCACCACCCTTAGATCTTACAGATCCTGATGACACAATAGAAAGCTATGAGGTTAAGTGTTTTTCTAAAGATAATTTGGAAAAGGGTCTGAATGCTACTTTAAAAATAACAAAGGAACCTCATGCAACCATAACTGGACTTAAAAGGGACACTGACTATGGAATTAGAGTGAGGGCCAAAATGAAACGAGGATGGGGAGAATTTAGTGCAACTGTCTATGCACACACTGGTTCTGTGCTAGAAACTGCTATGGCAGGGGAAGAAGAGGGTGCACAAGTACGTTTAGTTGCTGGTGTTATGGTTGCTGTAGTTGTGCTGTCAGTTATTGCCATAATTGCGACTGTATTGTTCTTACGTTCACGCACTGACGATGAATGTGATAAAAAGCAACCTAGTGATTGCAATGCTCTCAATTATCGTAATGGAGAGGTATACACAGGGCCTGAGCGTCCTGCTAAAACAAGCAGTAATGCTACGACACCCTTGTTTGCTGGTACAGGTTCTAGGACCTATATAGATCCTCACACCTATGAGGATCCCAATCAGGCTGTACGAGAATTTGCTCGTGAGATAGACGCATCCTGTATAACAATAGAGGCCATAATCGGCGGCGGAGAGTTTGGTGACGTATGTCGTGGTAAATTAAAACTGCCTGCAAGCTGTGGGCAGGAAATAGATGTAGCTATCAAAACATTAAAGCCCGGTTCCACTGAGCGCGCTCGACGAGACTTCCTAGCTGAAGCCTCCATAATGGGGCAATTTGAACATCCGAATGTCATATTTTTACAAGGAGTCGTCACAAAGTGTAATCCGATTATGATAATTACAGAATTCATGGAGAATGGTTCTCTCGACACATTCCTATGTGCGAACGATGGGAAGTTCAGGATCCTGCAGTTAGTCGGGATGTTGCGCGGGATAGCGACAGGCATGCAGTACTTATCTGAAATGAACTACATTCATCGAGATCTAGCTGCTCGTAACGTGCTTGTTAATTCGCAGCTAGTCTGCAAGATTGCTGACTTCGGACTGTCACGCGAGATAGAGTCAACCGCTGATGGCGCGTACACAACACGTGGTGGCAAAATTCCAGTCCGATGGACTGCGCCTGAAGCAATCGCCTTCAGAAAATTCACCTCTGCTAGTGATGTATGGTCCATGGGAATAGTTTGCTGGGAAGTTATGAGCTTTGGTGAACGCCCATATTGGAACTGGAGTAACCAGGATGTAATCAAATCGATAGAGAAAGGATATCGGCTACCAGCGCCAATGGATTGCCCTGAAGCCGTTTATCAATTAATGCTGGATTGCTGGCAGAAAGAACGGACTCATAGACCAACATTTGCGAGTATTGTCAAAACTTTGGACAAACTTATTGGCTATCCAGATACTCTAAGAAAAATAGCACAGAACCGTTCTAACGATCCACTTGCAGGTGAGACACCTGATCTAACACAATATTCCTCAGTTGAAGAATGGTTGGAATGCATCAAGATGTCACGTTACATTGAGAAATTCAGGGCTGCCGGCATAACCGATATGGATGCAGTTGTAGATCTGACGGTACATCAGCTGGCTTCATTGGGTGTCACACTTGTTGGACACCAGAAGAAAATAATGAATAGTGTCCAAAGTATGCGTGCACATATTCGTGGCAACGGTCCATATGGCTTTCTCGTGTAAGTGAAGTGTCAAGAGCATTATTAGCAGTTTACAAATGATCTCTCTAAATGATTGAGAACAGTGATTTACTTAGGAAAATGATACATTTGTATATTTTTCTAAAAATAACCATTAAACATAGTGTTAACAGAAAAATTATCATCTATAAAACATATTCTGCTGTTTATATTTTTTGGATTTACTATTTTTATTGTAATGCGTAATCTTTAATATTGATGTTAGACTTTCTCTTTGCAACAGTACAACGAAAACAGGAGTCCTCACTTATTTTTAAATATTGTTAACTGATGTGTTAACTGTGATTTATTTATGCAGCTTATTAGAAATTTAAAAATTTTGCAACATTTTAAATTATTTTTATACATGATTTTTTTATATTTTTATACATTTAATTTGTCTGTTTCATACTCATATGATTTTGTACTTACTTATTCAATGATTAAACTTAGTAACTTTAGTGGTACATTATATAATCTATAAGTACAGAATATGCATGACAGGAAAGTGATCAAGTGATTGGCCAATGAGAGAGAGCAATTTATGTTTTGTAAAAAAAAAAACTAAATGGTAGGTAGCTAATTTCATCTTGTCTCATTATTATTAATAGTTAACAGTGGTCCTCAATTTTATATTTATCTGTGCTATTTTATCTGTAAAATAGTTGCCTGATACAAATCTATTTTTTTTATTGTCTCTATTTTTGATTTAAAGTGGGTATTTGTAATTTAATTAATTATTTTTTTTACTATTATGTTTTAACATTATTACCATAGATGGGCTTTTTTAGGGCACCAGTGTCCAAGAGTATTACAGTCTGAGATTTAAAGAGATTTATTTAACAGGACTTTTAGGTGTGATACATTATTATATATTAATCATTTTAATTGACTGATAGATGACATCAGGTTTTATTGACCATAATAATCATTTCTAATTAATTATCGCTTGATTTCTTGTACATTATTGTCATTTCTATTATTAATATTTTTAATTGATATTGTACTTATGAATGAATCAATTTTGAATTTCTATATATAAATTGAGAGACACTTATAAAATTTTCTATATATTTATAAAATAGTAACAGTGTATAAAGATCTTGTCTAAAGAAAAGAAATGTGGGTGAAATAAAAAAAAATTCATTATTCTTAGCTAATTTTTATGTATCAAAGGAATGGATGTCACCGAAAGATTTTAAATGTGAAATTAAAATGTTTGTAATAACTGATAAAAGAGTTTATACAGACAGTCTTTTGAATATATTGAATTAAATGGCTTTCTAATTATTGAATTTTTGTATCTGCCACGCTTTTTATAGTCAAATAAGACACATAAACAATCACCGAAGTACTTAATTTTCTATTAATATTTCTTGCCAGAGTAAACTTTTTTTTTTTATTTGTATTTACATACAATTATACACATGAATAGTTTTAGTGTATATATTAAGATAAAATATAGATTTGTAAAAGTATATTATTATTATAAATTTTATATATGTGTCCAGTAATTTTATAATTTCTTGTGATCACATGTCTGTCTGAATGTTACATAGATCAACATAATATGTTGAACATATCTATTACAACAATACAATTATGTTGTATTAAAACATAATAATAATTATAAACGTACTTAATGTAGTGCTTAATATTACATGAGAAATGGCATAAATTTTCATGTTCAATAAAATAATTCGTAGTATAATAATACAAGTGTAGTGGAAAATTAAATACATGGAAGCAAGTGTCGGATTTATTTGTTTTTAATATAAGTCGTTTATGGAAAATACTTTATTTTAATGGAGTACACATAAAATGGATGTAGTTTTTTTTTTTAAGTTCTGTATAATAATGATTTTGGATAAGAAATTTTGAATGAGACATGAGCTATTAATTTCTCGTTATACACTTAGGTTTATGTTATGTTGATGAATGTAACAAAACAAGCCGATTTGCACAACACAGAGTAATAGTCCGAACATAGGTTTGGTTATTTTGCGATGGTAATAGATTTCGTAAATTTAATTTATTTAATCTCTATACAAAAATAACACATTACTTTTTTTTGACATATATAATACATCTACGTGTGTATTAGCTGGCAGTAGGACGTCGTTCTACCCTCTTCAGTAGTCGTTCAAGGATAGGGTCACTTATTGGGATAAAAATATTACAAATTTAGAAAACTTCATACAAAACGGTTGTGTTCACCGAGTATTTTGTATATATAGTAAAAATACATGTATATCAACGGGCATGATAGATAGTCGTTATCCGATCACTGATTACAAGTCGTCAAACCAAAATGTTGAACTGAAAAGTATATAGAAATGCTGAGGTTGATATGTAAGATCATATGTTTTTCATAAAAGGAAGATAATAGAAAAGTTACAAAATAATGTTCTGCACGTCGACAACACCTACCTACGATGTCAAAATATAGCAACGAACTATCCAGGTGACTCTAAAATACACAAAAAAAAACATCAAGAATATCGTTGAAAACATTTATTAGTTGCACAGATTTCCATAAAATATGGATTCCGAAATTACATATACATTAAAATATATATATATTGTCTAATATAATATTAATTCAATAAGTCAACAGATTTAAATTATACTTACATCCCATTTTCTCCTTCACTTAATTACACTATCCAGTGCCTGCGATTTTCCTTACACTTCGTAATCGACTTCATTTATATCGTGTTCATATATAACAGTTATAGCTAAATTGCTGCATGGTGGTAGACCTTTTTCTAATACCTGCCTGGCTAGCTACCGCACTCTTAAGTTGAAACTCAGCCGTCAAATGCCTGTAGATATGTTCTAACATTTGCACTTGAGAGCCAATCGCTCCACTAGGCTTTGCGTGTCCACCATTTTGGGCCACATCTTCACGCAGCAGATATTAATTGATTCGCTTGAATTGTCAAATTAACAAAAACGTATAAATAGAACCTATGAAACATAGATGAATTTATTTAAATAATGTAGGAAACCGATAATAGCAAATTGATTCTATGACGAGAAGTATCAGGCTAGATTCATTTAGTAGAAGTGGGTAAGCTGGCCCTGATCTCTGGTATTATGACGGATTGAGAATAGCCGTAGAGTTCTAGTCGGTATTAGACGGTGGGTATAATCCCACACGTCCCTCTTAATTCGCTTGGCATAAGCGGGAGAATGTTCATGAACCTGTTTTATCACCAAAACAACAAAAAAGTAGCTTTACATTCATTTTAGAACCTTCTATTGAAGTGTTTTATAGTGTAATCGCACAAAAGAAAATCCTTGTAGGTATTTCTAAAAAAAAGCGAGGGAGAAACATTTCTTATTTAATGGCACACACACACACACAGATAATACTGTCAATGTCACTTCGACAGAATATTTTATTCATACTCAAAAAGCTCAAATAAAGCTTGAGAAGAGTGGCCTTCATTACGACAGTCTGAAGATTTTCTTGGCAATTGGAAATGCATGTTTTATGTATGATCTCACGAATGCTTCATTACACATGATTGAATACCTCTTTATTTAAGCTAGCTGTACCCATGGCTTCGTTCGCGTGGAACAAAAAATTATTTAAATTTTTTTGCCCGTTTTTTTTACTTTTTTCAATACAGCTTTGCTCCTATTAGGCGTAGCATGATGTTAAGCAGCGTAATACTCTCCTCAATGATTACCCTATCAAAAGGAATAATAATTTTTGAAATCCAAGGTTAGCGCACTCTAAGAAATAGATATTTTTTCCCGCTTTATAACATCATGCTACTGTCGGGAGCAAAGCTTTGTTGAAAAAAGTGTCAAAAACGGCGAAAAACATTATGGTTTCACACGAACGAAGTCGCGGGCTCAGCTAGTCTATCTATATATTTTTAGCCTCTATACCAATATCAAAGTACTACACCCTAATCTATTTTCCGATAAATATTGATTTAAAAGTGAATAATGGATTCAGTAAGTAATATGACTAACAATATATTAATCACCTTATGATTATAAGTAGAAGTATCGGTAAGACTCGGGCAGTTTCAACTCTGATTGTTGTGCTGTTTCTATATATGTATGTTTAGTGTTACGCTCACAATCTCACTTGATGTTAATGTGGGCACATTAAACCTAAAGAAGGGGGGACTGCCTCTCAAAGAGAACTGCCGGATCACAACTATACGTATTTGGCAGCAGATTCTTAACTTGAGGGTGGTAGCTAGCCAGGTGGGCATTAGATAAAGCCCTACCACCATACTTACCCGTAACATAGAATAGCGTCATTACTGGAAACTTCACCTATTAGCCAAATTGTCCTTTTTTACAATAGTTACAGCGAAGAAAACGTAAAACATGGCATATTTATTATGAGCTGTGAAATAAACATCAATGCTGTGTTTCAAATGTATATATGAATTTGTAAGTTCATAACATGCATTCATTAAAAAATCTAAGTCTCAAAATTTAATTTTAATCTAAAAATTTAATCTAACAGAAGCATTGGAATTCTGGCCTCACCTGATTTGGTGAAGAAACCGGGGTCATTTGTTAGTAGAGCGTTCATATAGTCCTATTTCTCAGGGATCACCCAAAATTCGGCCGCACCCCATACTTTGAGAAATGCTGTTCTAGAACCCAAAACAACTTTTTTTCTCTTTATGCTAACGATTGTAGAAAGACACAACTTGGCAAAAAAACAACAATTATTTAGGCAGTTAACTATAGCATGAAATCACTATAATTTATTAAAAATAACTTATAAAATCAGTACATAAACTGTAAGCTGTTATACACGGCACGAAATTTTTTTTTACTGAAAATACCTTTTGATCTGTCTTCTATTATAATTATGCGGTCATAATTGGGTGAGAATGGGCCATGCTTACAAATTTAGAAATCACACGTCAATAACTTCAGCTTAATGTCTATAATGATATACGAAATATATTATAATATTTCAATACACGAATTTTGAATATCTTAAAACAAAAAATACTAAAATTGTGGTTGAAAGTGTAAAAATACGGAAAAATAAAGCTTAAAAAAGAGACAAAGAATGTATTGTGCATCGAAGAGATTTATTTTATTGTATTAAAGATTGTGACGCCTGCCTGCTTAGATTAGCAATGTCACAACGAACGAATTTTCCTAATAAAACTAATATTGTAGCAGGCGTTTATGGAAATAAATTTTATCTGAATCAATAAAATAACTTTTTACTTTCTGAGATAATATAAATAAAAAATTATATTATAATTGTTCAATTAATTACAAAACAAAATAAAGTGATTATTATATAATCTGTTTTTGTTTTTAAACACACGCAACATTGGAATTGTTTTTTTTTTAAATTCAAAATCTACGTTATGTTGTCGCTTAAGTGAAAACGTCTTTAGGCACGTTATACACTTTTTGGGTGAACAAAAATCATGGAACTCGCGTCATCGTCACCGATCGCTTCCCACGAGCTATATTTCTACTGTGCCGTGCGTTATTAGTATACATTATATATATACAAAGAGTATATCTCTCTGTTACTTAGTTTTCACTTCTATCGGCGGTCACCAAATCATCGTTTTTTATTTAAAGTAACAATGGGACATAGGGTCGTTCATTTGTGTCACCTGGATAGTAAATCGTATAACTTACGTAAATACTAACAACAACATTATATATAAAGGAAATATTAATTAATTCAACCTAATGGTCATTTTTATAGCGGCCATTTGATAAATATCAATGCAAAATAAATCAATAAATTAAATTCTCGGCATGCTGTGTGTCATTGAATATCTTATCATTTTTTTTTAATACCATAAAGCTTTTAGGTTTTAGACAGTTATTTAAACTGTTATTAATGTAAATTTGAATATTAATTAAAAATAATAATGTATACGTATACCGTTGATATGATATGATAGTCTTGGTCAGCCATTTTGTTTTTAATTACTATTATTAAAACGACAGTTGTGCAAATCGCCTTGAATTAGACCGATCGAAATGAGTATTCGTTTTATAGGGCGTAGTAAAAAGTATAAGTTAGTTTTAGTAAAAGCATTGCCAATATAGATTCTAAGAGCTTCGCTTTTCCCGAGCTTCATAATGTTAAACGACTGCGAAATTTATGTACGCTGCTCGCCTCAAATAATATACTTATATATATATATATATGTAAAATTGATATTCTCGTCTGAATTGCTCAAAGATCACACGATAATTAAAGCCATTTTTATTAATTCATAACAATCTGATTTAAATTCAGCCACTTTAGAAATAAACAATATTATATTGGTTACCTTGTTAACTAATATATCATGGAAAGTTAAATCCATATCTATACCTACATATTTGTAAAACATGTAAAACTTCCAGTGTCTATATGTATATGGTATATACATATAAATATAGGTACATAATGCATGGTACCTATATGCATTTGGTATCTATATGTTAGCGGTGAAGTGTACAATTTGGTATACTATAAATTACCTAGACCATGGGCATATCTCGCAAGAGACTATAGCAAGTATAAAAACTGTATCTGCTCTCTAGTCGTATGGGGTTTTGAGATTTACCATGGACTCTTTCCAGTAGGTTCTTGACGGTAATTTTACGCGATATTGCCCACACACCCGTCTCGTAACTTTCCCGACAGTACTCCGCGAGGATGCATTTAATATGATAATTTCATCACACTTTTGGTCCTACCTTTGATTTTAGTCATGACGGTTACCCATGTAATCCTTGGTCCGTCACAGCTTGGTTGTAGGATTATTACCCGACTGGTTGGTGGCCACCCTCGGGTTTAGATTGGATTAAAATTAAGTTTCAGTATGAGCTTGTGTTCCGGCATAGTGAACGAGAAGCAGCCATTTCCGCCAAGATCAGCAACATGGCTGTAACACTTCTGGTGTTGCAGCTGGCCATAGGCGACAGTAACCACTTACCATCAGATAGGTCGTGTGCCTGTTTGCCGATCATATATTAAAATGCTCGTAGCTTAAAAAATAGCAAAAGAAAAAAGTCATTCAATATTAATGTGTGTTTTTGAAGACGTAATAGCTGAGTTGATATTTTGTACGGATGCTGCGACTTGAGCTTTCGGATGAGGAAAACATCGTGTTGAAACCACAGCATGGTGATAGGGCTTTTTCTAATGCCCACTTGGCTAGCTACCATCGGCAAGTCAAAAAACCTGCCGTCAAATATCTATAGGTATGCTCCGGCATAGTGCCCTTGAGAATCAGTCTCTCCATTAGGCTTAGCGTGTCCACCATATTGGGCCACATCGTCGCTTGACATCAGGTGGGATTGTGACCAAAATACTAAACTTATAAAGTATAAAAACAATAAGGTCGTCTAGTAATGTGCTGAAAATAGTTTAAGTTCTGAAAATACCTAGGTACTTTGCATTGATATCGTTTGATTAGGTAAGGCTTTTAGTTGTGATGAGTTATAATGTGCGCGCCAGACTGTGCAAACACAGCCTAGGTAAAATGCGGAAAACTCTTGAATTCGCTCGTTAACGAAGTAAATCAATTAATCTGCACTTTAGCCAGGTAATGAGTGCGTTCACGCCTTTCGACCTTTAGTGGTAACGTATAGAAAAATAAGAATATATAGTTTAAAAAAAAAAAAAAACATCTATAATGGTGGATTGAAACAAGCTCTGTTGTGTCTTTGCAGTCCAGAATATCCTTGACCATAATTAGTCACCCCTACGAATCTATGGACGAACCGTGACGCACGCTGGTCGCACAAAAGCGCCAAGGACCTGTGCTATACTGCAATGGCGAAGGGCTGCCTTTGGAAAATTACTCTTCACCGCAAATCCTGCCTCCATAGACATAGGCATTCATAAGCCTGAGATCATTCCCACACCGGCGCACCTACCTAGACTTGATTCTCAGAAACCTTTCAATATCTCAATCAATATTTCAATATTCAATTTTGAAGAATTCCCTGGATTATATTTTAAATGTAAGATCCAAAGCCTAAGAAATAAGATAAGACCCGCTTCAAAGTATTCCCTTTCTAGTGAAAATATAATCTTCCAAATCCGTTTATAAATTAAGTAATTCTGTGTAACAAACATAGAAAAAATACAACAGAATTAAGATATTATCGCTTTTTAAATTGAAGTAGGATAATAATATTTTTCTACATTGTTAATTGGCCCGGCAGACTTCCAATAATTGTATTAAAAAAGATCCGCGAAATAATTCATACACGTGTCAATTTTCATATCGATTAGTCAAACGTTGCAGAAACTTTATCTATTATCTCCAATTTCGAAACAACCCCTTCATTTTATGGAACAAAACTCGTACTACCCAAAGGTCCATACTATAAGTTATCACCGTATTAAGCTTCATGGAAATATATTCGATAGATTCAAAGTGATGCGCGAACTGGCCGTCTGAAGGACAAACTATTCAAATGAAATTATATTCCATGTAGAGAGTCCCTAGCCAATTTAACTTTTTTACATTCATTTGCGTAGACATCTTTTTTCTTTTGATCCCACATTAAATATTAAATCGACGACACATTTCAAAACGAAATTCCTCGACCAGAGCTTGTCAGAGACTTTAAAATTTATTAATTCATTGGATACAATATTGATATATATTTCGCAACTGACAGTGACGATGCTATGTTTTTAACACTAACTGACTACGGAATCTACAGTACATATGTTATATACAGTATTTTTTTTTTTTGTTTTTACTGAATTGCCTCGTGATATACTTTTATTGAAATGAAACTTTTATTACATCGCCTCAAATATTCTCCTCCATCTATCGTATGTTGCATTACAGCCTGCCATGGAGCCTACTCCTTAAGTATAGGCGCTCGGAAGAGCTGCCAAGGCTAATATGGCAGTGCCCATGGCTTGGATCAGAATACCGTGTAGCATTGATTTCCGATGACCATACCCATTTTATAATTATTAAGATTATAAACGCGATTTTAATACCCTAGTTCAGTGGTCGGAAACCCGCGGCTCGCGAGCCGCATGCAATTCTTTGACTCCACGACTGCGGTTCTCTCACGAAATGTATAGTGCAGGCACGTAGTATTACTTAATATCTAACCTTGAAAGAGACAAGTAAACATTTTACTTTAGTTGTTAACTTTCCAAGGAAATGCAAAGCCAATGTTCACATTAGCGTAGTATTTGTAGTTACTTTCAAGAATACATTTTATATTATTTAACTATTTATATTTTAAAATAAATATGATCGTTTTTTTTAAGTATGATACCACATTGTTTTTTTGCTGTCAGTTGAAACTAAGTCTTATTTGACAAAGGTAAGCCCGAGAGTTTACTTTTAATCCAAATTATTTCCGTAATAATGTCTCCTATTAAAGCAAAGCTTAAGTTTTAAAAATGTCTCTTTTATTAAATTTCAATTTTGTAGTTGTCTATATTTGGCTCTTCTGCATGACAAGGATGCCGATCACTGCCCTAGTTGGATTAATTAATTTTGCGAAAATTTTCAATTGAATGCCTACGATCCGAACAAAAGTTTCAATTGCATCGAGGTATATATAGTTTATATGGTATATATATATACTAATAGGTAGGATACTCCTTGAGGTGTTTCCTAAGGTATATAAAACGGAGGAAGTTTATCTCCAGTCGGGTGCGACACGACACTGCGCTGTTCCTTATATCAAACTTTGCAAGATTGATCATTAGTGTTTGCAACTAAAGCGATAACGCAGACGGGAAACAGATGAAGCAAGTTTTAGATGTAAAAAACGCTAAACTAATCTCTAAGATGCAGTCAAGTTCTAAGAACTCCATGATTGCGTTCGTTCGTTAGGCATTTATCGATTTTAACTTTTGCAGCAACTATTACAATACAAGTTTCTTGTGCTATTCTATCCACTGGATATAAGTTGTTTATTCCCTTTATTTATACTAATGTTCGCTAATTGGTTAAAAGTCTACCATAATAGTTAATAAACCTTTTTGGAAGTTTTTGTAAAGGTTAAATAACTGTTTCCAAAATGTTTCTATTGATAACATTATAGTTTGCTAAAAGTTGTTGAATAAAAAAAAAATATTTTTGCTACATCCCGTAAATCCGACAAAAACTACAATTGTCCAAAGAGGCCACATCTTTTTGGATTCAAATTTTCGTTGTATAGTTAATTTAATTTCAACATAGTATTGTTGTCAACATTGTTTACCGCATTTCTCTAAGCTTAATTTATTGAGGTGTTATTTATAACAAGACTTTTTCATTGCAAGTGAATAACTAAATAGCAAATGTGATTTATTTATGATACTTTTATTACTTGTGATATAACGAAATCATATACTTTTTCAATGCACCTCTTTTTATTTTGATTGTTCGTGGATTCAAATGGCTTTAATTATGTAATTTCATACTTTGATATGTTTTTATTTTATATGAAGTATTTAATTTTTATATAAGCAAATTGAGCAGTGTCCAGATGTTTGTGTAAAATGTATTTTCTTTAATCTAATCACGTATAAAATTAAATAAGTATTTGCTGAGATCTTATATAAACATGCAAATATATTAGTACGTAGAATACATTATATTATATACGCGTCGTCGATTTAAAGGAGCAACCATAGAAACTGTATAATTAATTAGATGATAATTATCGAATCTTTCTGATAATATTCATCAAAAGTTTTTGAAGACGTGTTCTCACATAATATAAGAGTTTTTTCTTTAGTTAGGGTTTCAAATTTTACAAGTTTTAAAGACGTATATTACCTTCTCATAAATTGTTAAGAGACTTTTTAAAAGTTTTTTAGGGTTTCAAATTTAATAAGGAATATATAAATTTATATTATAACTTGATTTTAATTTTCTACTCAGTAGGCTGCTTCTTTAAATCGACAATTGATTTGTATACGTTAATAATTGCTATGTAATAAGAAACAGAACCCATCTTACAACTATAAATCGGCCTATTTTAGACAATCATTACCAACTTTACTGAGATTGGTATCTTTTGAGAGCGGTTCTGTGCTGAGTAAAATCGAGGATTTAAAAAATGCCCACTATCTATTAATCTATTCGTGATTTATTGATGTGAAAATTCTTTAGATCTGTCGAATTAAATACGGAATTAAAAAAATAACGTTACGTTCTATGGTTACAGTGGTGTGTGTTTAACATCACTGCTATTTGAGAATGCATTTTAATTTGTTGACAAATTAATGTACAATGTACACAGGCACATGCACATTTTTATACGTATCTATTCTACGATCTGGTAATTATAATAGACCGAAGTTGCACGTAGCTGTTATAGTTGTAATGCATACAAGATAATATCAATAGAACAATAAACGTGGGTAATTTTAATTTTATTTAACACTACGAATAGATAGCATTTTGTGATAAAAAAACTCCGTGATCTATTACGACTATATTTAGTATATTAAATCGAATAAAACACGACATAGAATGTAGTATTTCGTCAATAGTTTTAATGAATATTATAACGAATTAAATATAAATAAAGAGATCCGTACATGTAACGAATTCGTATTTTACATATAAGTAGATGTTTGCACTCACATAATATATTATATGAAGAAGGCTGACTGACGTGTGACATCTTAGTCTATATAGATCACGGTATTATTGTAAAACACCCAGAATAATAACACCAAAATAAACATTTATAATAGTTAAATTATTAGTTTTGTAATAGAGAAAGCTAGTTAGTATAATTAACGAGTATAAATTACTTATGAAGGCATCAAAACATTTGTGAAGCTATAATTATATTAAGTATTGTCTGTGTCGATGCTTTTGTTAAAAATATATATTTATAATAGAGTGTCGTTAAATAATACATTTCTTGCGACGCCCCCTGAAAAGCTTCCTTTTTATGAGCAAATACTTTAATTTAAGCGATGATGGCTCAGTGGTAGCGTGTACGAACGCCGCCTCATGGCACGTGAGTTCGAATTCCATCTTCTACAATAAGCTTGAGCTTTCGGTGCAAGGAAACATCGCGAGGAAACTGTAGCATGGTTTGCTACCACCATTAAGTTGAAAATCAGCCGACAAATACCAATAGGTGCGTTTTGGCAGTGGCACTTGAAAGCCAGTTCCTCCTATAAGCACCTGCGATTCCTCTGGTGTTGTGGGTGTCCATGGGCGGCGGTGATCATTTAACATGATAAATCAAAAATTAAATCAAAACAACACGTGCCTCAAGACGATCTAATTAATTTTTTTGATAAAATCATATTTTCTTTGGAAATAGTTTAATAAATATGTAATTATATGATAATGAAAAATAATTTACAAGGAACATTGTTATAATAGTTTGTAATATTTTTTCAATTGAGTCCATCGTATCTTAATTTTCTCGATGTTTTTTAGGTCTTCTATGCGTTCTTGAGGCATGTGATGTTTTGATATAAAAAAACCTAGTATTTTCGTATCAAACTCCTTTAGGGGGCACCGCAAGATTTTTTTAAGTATATATTTAATAAGACAAAAAAAACAGTGTTTTCTAACGTTGACAACATGTAAAATAAAACTATTGGTCATTTAACAATAGCAAAAGGAACAAAGTCGATCGACTGTTGACATCAAACGGATTTATATTTCTGTGTGGAAACTATTTTGAAATATCTAGTCCGTTGCAAATGTAACTCTATTTGTTCGGAACTGAGGTTCAACGAATTTCAATCGTTTCTCTTTATATTTAACTAGCTTTTGCCTGCTTGAAATTTTCATGCAATGTTTTAATATCGATTTTATCAAACAAATCGGGTGACCCAACAAAAAGTTTCATACAAAGTTTATCCCTCTCTTTACCCATAAGTTTACCAATAAGTTTTTTGCCAGAAAAAGTAGCCTATAACCGTCTCCTGGGTACCATCTATCTGTGAACCAAAATTAATCATAATCGATTCGTATTTGCGGTATGGGCGTGAAAGCGTAACAAACAAACTCCATAACATTCCATATGTCAAAGGTTTAAATGTTACTAGATGCGTCCGCGATTTCGTTCGTACGTTCGACTTTTCTATCCCTAGGGAAAATTAGTTTTACTATGGAAATTAACCCTATATTAAATTCTATAACCCTGACAACTTATGTACAAAATTTCATGATAGATCCAATCAGGGTCCGATGGAACCCTGACTCTGGCACCTTAGTAACCACGCCACTGGTTAGTAGGTACAGAAAATGCATACGATTTTAATAAGTTTTTAATTATACCACAAAGGTATTAAAATTTTATTATTATTTCACATAAAAATATGTCCGATAAAAACGAAAGCACACGATCTCTATTGACGCCGTTAACATTAGTTACATGTTACAACAGAAAATAATACAGTTACATATGCAATTATTTCCATGATGTTTTATTGTATTGATTTGTAGAGATCGGTAAAAAATGATGTTAAGGGAAATGAAGCTATGGCGGCGGACTTAAACATAAATGAATCAATGTAATAACTATTGGATAATTCCAAATATCGAGTACAAACTGTATTTGTATTGCACGCCTCATAATCGACGCGTTGAGGTGGGTACTACTGTCACTTCACGCAAAACAACTGATTTTTCAAACTTAAAATGTCTCTATTTATCATATATTGCACTTTTAAAATAATATGAACACTATTTTTAACACTCATGATATTTTTGATGCCATTTTTGTTATTTAAACTAGTTAAAAAAGTTTTGTTGTGGACGTCCGTGTGTCTGTATCTACGGATCCTGTATGTTATCACGATAACGACCGTAATACTTTACTAATCGAGTCTTTTTTTTTCTTACGCTGCAGTATAATTGGGAATATAACCCTATTACTTTTCACGGTTTGATTCGATATGGTTTAATTGTAAAAAACAACAAAAAAAAATACACTTTTACAAATAATCAATTTTATTGTGAAAAATGAGATTATGTCGCGTACACTTTTGGATTTTCCAAACTTTAATAATTTTATAAATAATATATCATTTATTATCATACCACTGTACGTTAGTTCGTTGTAGGAATCTTAACTGCGTCATTTAACGGCGCAACTAAATTAATTATACTCCACATAAAAAGTAATAAATTTACAATTCATAATATATACTAAAGCGATAGTATTGGTTGTCATAGCTTCATTTCTTAATGTGTATTATTAAATTAGTAACACCTTCATATCATTTACATTTCGTATTTAAATAACTAAAAGCAATAATAAGGCCTCGTTTCGGAATATTGTAATGCCCCGATAATTAAACTGTACCGTCGAAATAAACCAGTGTTTTAAGTCACAAACGATAATAACGAATTGTCAGCAGTTAAGTTACTTTGTATGTTGATTGTTTATATTATAATATACCCGGATACGTACCTTTGGAACGTACAATATTTACAATTCAGGGGCTTCATAGTATTCTACACATTTTTATCTTTTTATACACCTCTTCGTCACTCTGTAATTTCTTCTGCGACCCACCTATCGACGATAACTTTTTTTAATTAATGTGGTGCTTAATCCTGGGTTTTACGGACTTCCTCGTTGCAACGCGTAAGCACGTTACCCGGGTTCAGGTCAAAGACGTGAGGAGCACGTGGTGACTCATCGAGTGCTAATCATCCATCACCACCCCCTAAAACGCACCACAGCGACATTTTAAGCTCCCGTATTGCCTGATTCCAGGGACAGCTTTCGCAATTCTTCTAGTCAACCTATCAATATAACCTATGTTATAATTGATTAACCTCCCCCCCTACTTGATATATGGCAACTCATACTAGTGCACAAATTTTAATAATTTAATTACTTATTGTTTAGTATAATAAGATTTTAATAAATGTCTGTAATTACATGCAGAATTGTGTTATGACCTGCCAACGTCACGTTATCTTAGATCTCGCCATGTTACATATTGTCCATAGACGTGCAAATGTTTTTTATAAACGGTCTCTAATAATTTGATACATATAATAAATGATGCAGATATCACCAACACCTTACAACCTCTGTAATTGCGCAGGGATATTACCTCTCTAAGCGTCTTCTACCGTCTGTATCACGCGAATTTTTTGAAAAGCGCTTTGAAATAATCCCTTCTCCCCTCCACGATAGAACCAGGCGGGCGGGACTTCGATGTCGCTATTTCACAGTGACACCTGTAACATCGAGAACGGAAAAGTTTTCCGACTCTTATCTCTGTCATTCCGTCTTCCTATCAGTGTTCCCTCTTTCTTATGATATTGGGTCCTTCAAAAGAGGCGTGAAGCGGTCTGTAAGCAGGCCAGCATTACGGCAGTGACAGGCAATGAATTAATGCAATCACTATGCTGCGTAACATACGAAAAAAAAAGATAAAATTAAACATTGATTTTACATTATTAGAAGTTTGTGGTTAAAAGTATTTCGTGATATAATGTACTATCGAAAAGATTATCTCATGTCATTATAAATGTTACCATCATTCCTGCGGCTATATTATTACGACTGTACCGGAAATTATTTATAAATATTATTTATATAAGGTATAAATTCGTTCGGTGTTTTTCTTACATACACCTACCTACAATCATTATACATAATGACTTTTGATGTGATAAATTTAGGTTCGTCTATAGGATGTATCGCTTACACAGAAGAGGGGGAAGTAGATTTTTACCGTTTATATAATATACAATCATAGTAATTCCAATTGTAGCGACACCAATTTTATAGCCTAGAATAATATGAACGAATGTTAGATTTTATATACAAAATGCGTGGGTTGCGGGCGATGGCGGCGTTGTGGAACGGTCTATTGAAGTATTCTGTACTAACATATTAGAACTGTTGCCTTTTAACAAAAGATGTAGTAAGGAAATTCAGTGAAAATGGTATCAACTATCATCAAATAACCAAACAGACGATACAGGTAAAATAAATCATTTATCTAGTTGTCGGTGAACCCAATGTGTTATATATTATAGAACGAACACTCGAGTCTTGCAAATGCCAAGTCTTTGTCGCCACTCCCTCGTAACGTATACAGAGTTTTGGGATAATAATTAGACAGGTTTTAAAATCTTTATTACGAATCGATTTAGTTGAAAATACGAAAGTGTAAGCTTGGTTATAATTTATATAATAAACTTACGAGATTAATTATGCAATGTGTTTTATTTTGTTCCTGTTTTTATTTACAGTTTTCTGATTAATTTGTGGAATGTTACTTACCGAATAATACACTAGTACGTAGGTTGTTTGATCTTTATTACCTTTTTTTAATAATTTATACTTTTAGCGTTATGGCCACAATCTCACCTAATGTTAAGTGACGATGTGGCCCTTGATGGTGGGCACGCTAAGCTATTTGTCGGCAGATTATTAACTTGAGGTTGGTGCTTAGTCAGGTAGGTATTGGCAATAGCCTTACCAACATTCTATGAGTTCATCATGTTTTCCTTCATCGAATGCTTAAGCTCGTTGCAGGTGAATTTGAACTCACGTCCATTGACGAGGCATCAGTACACAATGCTAATTCAGCTATCATCGCTTGAATCGCATCGCTTTGAAGTGTGTAACAGGAACCTGGTGTGAGCGCGGGCTATTTGATTTGACCAATGATCGCGGGCGAATAGATTTGGCAGTTAGTTGAAACCAATGTTGCTTGTTACTAAGGCGAGATTAAAGTATTACACACCCTATGCGACTGCTGTAAGGGTCCCTCGATCCTTTTGTATCATAATAGGATAAAATGACTGCATTGTACGTAATGCTAAGCATAATACAATTCAAAATCAAGACTACCTCGTTCTAGTTCGTCGCTATCATGGTAACCTGCAAACCTCTGGGATACACACAGTTGAATCTCAAAATGTCACAGGTATTTTTATAAGTTATTCTCATATTTGAGAGCTAAGCTTCAGAGGAAACAACTGTTATATCTATTTATCCAATTTTAATCTATAATTCTTTTTAGACATATTTTTATTTCGAAACTTTTTATTTCGTATAAAGTTAACCGAATGAAATCTTAAGTGAGAAGGAGTAAACCGAGAACTATGTAGTTTACATGGAAATAAAACTAATTTGAACGGATTTTCTCGCGGTTATCTAGTTTAGTTGATGAAAAGCTTTCGAAACGTTAGGATCAAAATTAATAAATAACCGCGATAAAATCCGTTCAAATTAATTTGTTTCGATGAGTAATATTCGCGTACACATAAATCATTATGTAGTTTACATATTTTCTCAATATATAGGTGCATATGTATATGTCATATAGAGGTGACGTCAAAAACATGCTACATACGGCTCTAAACAAAACATTCAATATATGTCCAACTTGTAATATAGGATAGTTTTTATGCCGATGGATGACTCTATCCCTAAACGCAGCTGTAGACGTTGTGGTTGAGTGATTGACTAATGGAAATGGGAGACCAAGGTCTGCCGGCCACTTAACATTGATATAAGAAGAATCAAATGGCCATGGGTGCAATTGTGCCTCTATATTTGAAATTCATGTCTATACATGAAATTTTATGTAAAATTTATTAGTTCCCTGCAAGACGAATTAGGAATGAGATAATAAAACAGAATTGAAATTTTAATAGCCATTTACAGGTCAAAGCAATGTTTGATTCCGCAGTTTTCGTTAATCAATTTTTATTCTAAAGTAGTAATTTTTATACCAAGGGTTTATGAGCGCTTGGCAGAAGAGTCAACGAACCAGTACTCTCTAGGTTTAGTATATTGCCAGCATTCATTACTTGTTTTTTTTTGTCTATATTTTAAATTCACCTCATGTTAACAATGTAGTCAAAGATGATGGGTAAGCTAAGCCTAGGTAAGGGACCGGCTCTCAAGTGCAACTGTCGGAACACATCTATAGGTATTTGGCGGAAGATTTTCAACTCGAGGGTGGTAACTAGCCAGTTGGCATCAGAAAAAGCCCTACTACCATGTTATGGTTTCCTCACGATGTTTTCCTTCACCGAAAGCTCAAGCTGATTGTAGGTGGATTCAAACTCGCATCCCTTGACGCGGCGTCCGAACACATTACCAACTGAGTGGTCATCGCATCGATCGCTTTATCGGTATCAAAAACAGATTCGAGATCAAGATCTTACCTATATGTATTATTTACCAAGTTGCAGGTTACACTCGATTGCCTCCCGCCGGAGACTGGAAGAAGTGTAGAAGCAGTCCTGGATCACGCGCATAACAAGTGAGGTATTTGTAGTGCGATAAGCTGGTGTATCACACGACCCTGGCTTCACGTATTGCAAGATAATGTATTTAAAGTGATTTTATGTATCACGTAAAAAAAGGTCATATCAATTGTCTGACTGCATCGTAATACTCATACATCAGGTGTGACACCCTTAAAAGTGTCATGCTTAAATTATTTACGTTTTAGGAGCAGCAGGAGTGTATCCCATAGTCAAGCGTTGTCAAGTTACAACAGCTCTTTAGGGGGCCATTCATTAATCATATAAGGATAATTTTGGTCACTTTTGACCCCCCTACGCCCTTGTAAGTATACGTAAGATTTCTCAAGCCCCCCTCCCCGTTCTTACGTAAGCTACTTGATTATATATAATAAGTTGTTATGTTAGGTATGGAAATAATTTTATCTGTTAAATAATAAAAATACGATAATACACGGAAAAATGTACTATAATTTTTTCTATACAACCAATCATGGATAACAATAAAATCATATGAAATTTTAACAAGTTATTTATTTTTCAATGAGCAGTAAAAATTATTTAAATAAAATTAAAATTCGACTGTACAATTTAAAATTAAGAAAACTATTTGGAATCCAAAACGGAATTAGATTTTTATTATTGAATTTTTATTCATGAAATATTACGTAAAAATGAATTTCTCCCCCCTCCCCACCCAACATAAGGACATGTACAGATTTTCTTAACCACCCTCCCAAAATACCCTTACGTAATTAATGAATGGCCCCTTACTCTCATTAAATTTCGGGATCAGCCAGCATATATCCAGTCGTCGAGAACCGTGCAAGCTCGTATGTCAGCGACAACATTGAATGGACTGCTGAAGTGTCCGTGGTCACCGTTGGTTTCGGATTACACTGCGTTTACTTTGAAGCACTGTGTGACGTTATTCAACAAAAATAAATAAAACAACTCTTTAAATATGAATATCGTTTATTATTAAACTTTAACTTATTTATCTAAATATACAAAATAATATGGCGTAATATTTTTAAAATTTAATAAAATTTATATTATTACAAATTACATTATAAATCCAAAACAACGAACGTCACGGTGAAAAGGAACTACAGAATTAGTCAAAACGTGATAAACACAGCCACAACATTACGATCACAAATACTTCATTCGATACAGATATAAGCGCACGATTGTCACATTTCAAAACTATTAAAAGCAATCAAAAACCGCCTTCAATTCTTCAACAATATATTTATATATACAAGTAAACAACTATGAATTCTGAATTTACAATAAGGCACAATATAGTCATACAATGTTAAATATTATAAGAGGCACTGGACTTTCGCCATGATAAATAACACAGTACAATACACAAATTAATCTCTTTAACTTTGCCCTAAAGGATTGTTAAGGCTATTAGAAATTAATTTGTGTATGTGCTTCCTGCCATAATCTTACAAATTCAATCGTCACGAAAAAGTATCCACAAATCCATAGTACATATCCTAAAAAAAGTCCCGATTCGGCATTCGTGCGCTAATATCTGTGTCAGTCCAAAAACAAAATTGATGGCGTTATATAATACACACTAGATGCTTTATGTATGTACAATAAAGTTTTCCAATTATACTCTTAAAATACACGGTACAAGAAAACATATTCTGAGTAAATTTATTACTCAGAATATGTTGTCAGAATATGTACTCATTATTACTTTAATTAGGCAGGCATTAACCTATCAGAAACTATTATACTTTAAAACCTAGAACACTTTCGAAATTAGTCGAAGCAAGCTAGAAAGGACATTGCATGATTTAAACGAAATTTAATTAAAGTGCTACCCTGAATCATCATCTATACATACAAGCACATATCACTGATTGAACTATCGATATCTCCATATCTACCAGACCTAGTTACTTTAAATTTGGCAACGATATTCCGTTTTAAGAAGTAAACATCAACTAAGAACGGATTACGGCACCGGCATGTTATTAATATTATAAATTAGGTGCATAGATAAATCTATGCAACGGATCCATTTGACCTAACAAATAGACATGCCAAAGTGTAAACGCAACTACAATGATTAAATTTCATAGTAAAACGTTTAACAAAATCTACTAGTATTCTACTACTTGAAAATAGTTTTTAAACGAAAAGTTCCAAAATAATAACTAACCAAATTGCTACAGTTGAAGCAACCGTAATCTATTTTAGGCTTCATTACCGCGTAGCTTATATTTCAGACGAGGTTAATATGTAAGTACACTCCGTCGAAACACGTCAAACATATGGTGCAAATTAAAAATGTAGTTCATTTAAAACGGACGGTTGCTCTTGAACTGATAATTTGAATAGGATCACATATTATAAGTATACTGAAACATGTGAACTTTTAAAATACTGTTAGTATATTTATTACGCATCCTTGTATCACCGGGAAGCCAAATGAAGAACAAATAAAACTATGTTAAACAAAGATTTAATTTTCATTATACGAAGCGTCTCGGAAATTATTTAGATTTTAAGAATCTGGGTCATGAAGCTTTTCAAGAAACACTCATTTTCCTACTGTTCCATTTATCTTGTGAAATTGATTTCTTTATATTTGAACTGTATAAAGGAGTACTCAATATAATGTGACGGCACGCTTGTAAATTAAGTAAAAAGATGTGATGGTTAGCCAAGCGAAGCTAAATAAATTTTTAAAACATATTGAAGAAAGAAGCATCAGTAAATTTACTAGCACCACAATTGTTCGAGGGAAATACTTGGAAGATCATGGACCAAACTTTGTATCAATATCTGGGATAAAACTTGATATTGGCAGCGTCTATCCTGGTTACCATAAAATAATATTTTCAAGTTCATCGAAGTTGGCAAGTTAGAACGTCAACTTGATATACTTGCTCTTATCGATAATTAAGAAAACCGTTTTTTTTTTTTATAAATTCGATAGACCAATCATTTTAAGTCAATTCACATTACTTTGAGCTCGTGATCTAGCCAATTTTAATTAGCCCAAGCTAGAATTATTCCGAATGGAAATGAGATTCCCATTGAGAATTATTTATTCTCTCATTAAGCTTAACTAAACAATAACAAACAAGGAGGACACACTTAAATAGCCTGTCAAATGCAACTGTTGCATATTGTTACAGCAATTGCAAATCTGACTGTCAAAGGCAACCCGCTTTATGGTTCGATAGCTCGGAAATTGAATACGAGTTAGTACAGAATAATTGACACAAACGGATAGCACAGTCGTATTTTAATGAAAGGTTGCGTCTGTTCCATTCTTTTTTGATTAGTTGGACTGTGCAGGATATCCTTTTGAATTTCAAACTTTTATTTTTTTAATAAAACAATCAATATTCTTCGGACTTATTTTCATGTTTGTTGTTATTGAAATCCAAACGATGGACTTGTTGAGATGGCTTATCTCGGAATCAAATAAGTGATAAACTACATTAGTAAGTACGAGACATTATTTCTAACTTCTATACGTGTTAATAATCCATCGGTTACAGGTTCATTTTTCATAGTTTTTAACTGTTACAAATAATTTCGTAAGCCATACAGATAATTTCATTTCGTTTGTGTTTTCCTATAGCTATAGCCTATAGCTTAAAATTTGAAATAATACTTATGGATCATGTTGCATATGAATGATTATCGCTTACGATATAATCCAGTTTCGTTTATGTATTAACGAATTTCATTAAATCCATTTGAGAGAAAGCGTTAAATATTAACAAAATACATGTTAAAGTTTAAATTGAAACCCCGTTCCAACTTGTAAAAGTCAATGTCAACGGATGAAGAACTGAGAGAGCTTTATTAATTGTTAATATGTGCGCAATCATTATAGGTCATTTGAGTCGAAATAATGTTGCAAACAAGAAAACTTAACTCAATTTATTCAATCCGATATAATTCCTAACATGCATGTTTAATAAATACCTATTTATGTTCAAGACTTAAAACCCATTTACGGAATTATCTAACGCGTTTACCTGATCTGGGTAAGAGCGGAGTACAAGAAAATCAGTTGCCACGAGCAAGTAATACTGACTAAAAACCTAATGGCTGCCCGGTGTTCCTTTGCTTGCCAGGAAACCGGAAACCGCTTTTTCCAATCTCTGTTGGAAATACCCATCATCACTTCTCCTAATCGCGAATCCCCTTAGGCAACGCTAATATGCTATCCATACTCCATATAATCCGCACTAGAACTAAGGTCATCAAATCGTCACAGAGGTATTGTTCCAAATTGCTAATGTATAATTTAATATAATGAATTTGAGGCTTATAATCAATTCAAGTATTACTCTGACAGGATAACGGATAGATGCCTATTGTAGAAACGGACACCAAGTTGAAATAATAGTATAAGAAAGCGACAGATCGAAGGGAGTTGACTAATTTTATTTTAAATAATTTCTTTAAAAGCTTAATAGGAGAACTTTCATTAAACAATTTAAAAGTCGTTAAGATAAAATCACAAAAATTGTTCATTTACTAAAATATAAACTAAAAAAAGTAGCTACATATCATAAAGCATCAGTGTTTATTTCTAAATACACATATTATAAAATATAATTTCTAATAAACATCAAAAAAATTACAAATTATTTACGTTTCAATACACTTTCTCTATGTAATTCGTTGAAAGTTCGTTTTGAGAAAATTATGTCTTCAAATGTTTCTTCACAGTAATATCTACATTTTCATTTTTAAATGCATCGAACATTGTAAACGCACCTTTAAAGGTACCGACGATGAAAAAAATAAACCGATGGTACGTTTTATTATCTCAAATGCAAACAATTTAATAGACAACATTCGCTCGGAACTCGGTTTGTTATTGTTCTGTTATTCAATACGAGGGGCATTGGATAACAGAAACACGTTTGCAGCGGTATATCAATGTTTTGTTTCTTTTGATTTTAAAATTCATTTGCCTTTTCAGTATTTAAACGAAATGAAGATTAAATTTCCCGTAAACAATATTCGTTTAGCTTCAAGCACAGAACACTTGATGAAGTTTAACAAAGAAAGAAAATATAACATTTAGCTCTTAAACATACTACCATATAGAGATAGGTATTTATTCGTGTTTAGAATATATTCAATGTTCAATATACTAGATTAACTAATTTATTGGTGAATAATTGTATTAACAGTGCATTACCACAATGAAAATTTAAACCTATACACTATATAAAGGGAAAATACGACACTACGTTTTTTACATAACAAGACGTATTGTTGACTTCCCAATATTTTAAACAAGATTTTTGACGTCTGCACTACACATGTGTTAAGCAGAGCGAAAACAGCTTTACAATTGTGGCTGGTAGGAGACGAGATGTCGGGAGCCACCTCTCCAGTTCTGAATGCACTTCACAGGGAAGCCGCATCGTCTAACGAGGATAACCTTTTCGTGGCGAAGAAAACGTCTAAAATATTATTCATAACTTAGTCTACACTACCTGAATTACCACGTAGGTATATGGAAAATAATTTGAGCTCGATATAACTCCATTGTTTATATAATATCTCAACTAATTAGTTGTGCAAACTAAATTTACGCATTTAAACAGTAATACAATAGAAAAAAAAGCTCTTTTTTTTAGTCAAAACCAACACGACTTCATGGTCTTCTTATATTTCTTCTATAAATATCTTGCTATAATCACTTAATTAGAATAGAGATCATTCAAGTATCAAGTAAACAGCGAAAGCGAGTGGAGGCATCTTTGCTTAGTTTACTTTTGATGACACCGGTTTCGAGGGTGTCTAGATGGCCAACAATATTTATTAATTTTCTTTTTGTTTTTCATGTTTACTGTAAATTTAAAAGACAATAGATATGGCAACTCGTTTCCCTGGTAAAAAATACCCTGACACATTTCTTCTCATTGAAACGAGGTAGGTTAAGAGAAAGGGGTATAGGACTCTACGGTGAGTTTCAACCACTCATACGGCCAAGAGACCAGAGATAGTTTTTACTTTTCTTCTACATATATTCCACTTGTCTGTTCTCGGATGTGAAAAGCATGTTCGTGGGTTCCCTAAAATAATTGTTACTGCTATGCTGATATGTAAGGTAAGAGCATCGATTACTTTCGCTGACAACACGTCATTGTAGTGTCAAAAAACACTCGAGTTCTGTTTATTTAATACTTGGATAGTCCCATATATATACTTATCATCTAAATCTAGCGATTGAAAAATAAAAATCAACTAGAAACGATAATTACAAAGTAACATCCCACCAATATGTTATTATTAGACATTGTTGTGATATTACTTTAATTCAATTCCGTATAGTAATTATAAAATAAACTCAACCCATATATTATTCTTTTATTAATATAATTTATTACGTTCTAAAGCCCTATAGATAATAGTAGCTGGGTTGGCAGCTTTTATTTTGCCGTTACCAGTAGTAAAATTTAAATAAATAGGAAATCAAATACCTACGTAAAAATCTCATCCCTAATTTATATACTTAAGGGATGAGGTGTGATTATTTTTTTATAGTTAAGCTTTAGCATTATGGCCATTATCTCACCTGATCTTTAGTGACGATACGGCTCAAGACACGCTTAACCTTTGGAGAAACTGGCTCTCAATTGCAGCTGTCGGAACACACTTATTGGTATTTAGGCAGATTTTCAACTTGAGGATGGTAGCGAGCCAGGCGTACATTAGAAAAAGCGCTACCACCAAGCTATGGTTTCCTTACGATGTTTTCCTTCACCGAAAGCTCAAGCTCATTGCAGGTGGCTGGATTCGAACTCACGTCCCTTGACGCGAAGTCGTACACACTACCACTGAGCTATCATCGATTTACCACGAAGATTTTTTGCTCCCCATATAACCTTTGCCAACTCCGTTTATTCCCTAAAATGTCCAATGAAAAAGAATGCTTACTAAAGCGACTCTGTCAATTTCATATTTCCAGCTTCAGTAGTTTCGGCTGCGGTTCGATGAGTCAATCAACCGACATTTTTATATCTATATTAATATTAAAAAAGCGGAAAAGTTCGTATGTTTATTTCTTTAAACCCGTTTATCTTAGGAACTACCATTCGGATTTTAAAAATTATTTTTGTATTCGTTTGCGCATTTATTGACGAAGGCTTTAGACTGAAACCGATAGGAGTAAAGCTGTATTGAAGAATGACATAAACGGACAAAATGGTTAAATAAAATTTTCGTTTCACGTGAACGAAGTCGTCTCGGATACAGCTATATAAATAGACGAGATAGATTGGATAATTTACGCGATAAAGGCACAGGATAGGTAATCGATTAACTGTACCCCGAAACTCGTTTACAAGAATTTGTAGCGCGATTTTAATCTGTCACGTTGTAGATTTTATTTTTATTCATAAACGGCTACACTTTGTGTTACATTTTTGAAGACTTAATAAGGATTCCTGATATTTCCTAGTAATAAATATAGCGTATATTACTCAGGGATACTGTAGCATTCTAGTGGTGAAAGAATTTCTGAAATCGTTCCAGTAGTGTTTGTGTTTATTCGTTACAAACATACAAATCTTTCCCTTTATAATATTAGTCTAGATTGGTGAGATTATGAGTCACATAGCTTGCGTAAGTGATTAACCCATACTGTATCCTACCAGTTATGTGAGGTCACAGATTTATTTTGTACCGCTAACAGTCGTCACTGGATTACAGCAGTTACAAATTATAATTAGGGAAATTCTTAAAGAATAACAATGAACCTCATAAGGCAACCACAACCTTTCTATTTTATAGTTAAGGTTTAGGGTTATCGCCTTAATCTCCCTAATCTTAGGTGACGATACTGTCCAAGTTGGTAGACACGCTAAACCTGTGAAAAGACTGGCTCTCAAGTGCAACTACCGGAACACACCTATAGGTATTTGGCGGAAGATTTTCAACTTGAGGGTGGTAGTTAGCCAGGTGGGCATTAGAAAAAGCCCTACCACTGTGCTTTGGTTTCCTCACGATGTTTTACTTCACCGAAAGCTCAAGCTCATTATAGGTGGATTCGAACTCACGTCCCTTGAGGCGGAGTCCGTACACGCTACCACTGAGCTATAATCGCTTCAAAAAATATTTGCATATGGTACATGCAACCTATTGGACATATTGGCATATGGGAGTCCCTGTGACAACTAACAATTAATGCTCCGCGTTTTTGGAGCGGAGTCTCTTATCGCACGTTATCGTTCCAATTTGTTTTCGGGCTTTGGGGAAAAGTGTAACTATGAAAAACGACACCAAACACGGAGATCTCTATTCAGTGATTTTTAAGACACTTCCCAATCACCTAGGACAATAAAACTATATCAATCGATTCAGCTGTCCGTCAATTTTGGGAAAATGCAAAAATGTCATTAGTTTTATAATTTTATTTATTTAATACATACACAAAAAAAAAATGTATAGCGAAAGAAACTTCGTTTTAAACGGCTGTGTCTCCCTTTTTATTCATTAATCTAACAGGGTTGTATGAACGTTAAAGATTTATTCTAAGATTTATTACACAACATCGGTATAATTGTATGTAAACAGATTACCAGTAAATAAGATGGAATATAACTAATTCACGCTTTTTCACAAAGCGGTTTGGAACACCGGCCGAATGATGTGTAATGCATTGTTTTCTTAAACTATTAATATACGTATGTTTACGTTGGCATCACTTTCCATTTACGACAATCCGCGCTATATATATTCTAAAGCTGCGCTAGTTAGCTCTTACCAAATTTGGCTGGGTCGGGGGAGAAATTGTGTATAAGTCTTATATATTACAAATGCCCAAGGTAAACAATTTTTTTACATCATTCTCTTATAATGCTGTGTGCGATTGTAAGTTAAATAGCGCACAGTGTAAACCAGTTGGCAAAAAATAACTAATCGCTTATAAATAATAACAATAATCAATAACGTAACATAAGCTACCTAAAATTCGTACCTACAAATGCTATTCTTAGAACGAATCTAATAATCACGACTGAAACTAATATAGTAAGTGTATTACAAAGAATCATTTAAAACTCTCCATTGAAGTATATTTATACTAAAGTAGCTTCTACTTTTGGCTCCATTCGAGTTTCACGAGCGAAGACTTTCATTGCATTTTCTAAAATAATTTAGGGATGTAAGAGGGGGGAGGGGTGTAGGAGGCTATGGCGATTGTCGGTCCCACATTTGGTTTTGGTCATGATTGTCAACTATACAATCTTTGATCCGTCACAGCTTGGTGGTGGATACCCAATAAAAGGGTTATTGCCCGACTGGATAGCGACCTACCCTATGGGTTTAGACTGGCGCAAAATAATGGTTCAGTATAGCCCTTTGTATTTCGTCATAGTGAACGAGAAACAGCCCTTTTTTGACGAAACTTTTTTGACCTTGAGGTCAGCAACATGGCAGTAATACTCTTCGTGTTGCGGCTCTCCATTGGCGTCAGTAACCATTTACCATTAGATAAGTCTACCAGTTTGAGACAAGAGTATACAATAAATAATATAAGTAACTCTATGAAAAGTCTGTGATTTTAATTTTTATTTATTTCATATGACTGACTTAAAATAATTGAGAGTGAATCTAATCCCCACAAGTCAAAACTCGTCATTGGAAATCTGTCTTCAAATACCTATAGGTGTGTTCCAGCAGCTGTGCTTGAGAGCCAGTCTTTCCACTAGGCTTAGCGTGTCCGCCATCTTTGTGCATATCGTCACTTAACATCAGGTGAGAATGTGTCCGTAACGCTTAACCTATTCCGTCTTATTACAAAAACGAAAATAAACACGCTTTCCACAAGAGTTTTACTAAACAGTGTCTAAAATTTGAAACCCGATTGACCTCACCTTTAAAAAACTTTATTACAAAAGCGTGTTTTAGCGGTATCTAGCTAAACATCTGATTAAAGTTTTTTACGCAAGCAACTTCAAGAAAAACATTAATTCTATTCATATAATAAACGTTCCATTACAAGCAGATGTTTTGCGAAGAAATTGAATTAATAAATATTGTTTTTGTTTAAATATATATTATAAAATTATATTCATCAATGTAGAATATTGGTTATTATTATTATTATTATATTTTGGTCAAAAGGAGATGGTAATAATTAAAATAAATGGATAATTTATGAAATTAATTTACTAAGTCAATGTGCGTAAAGTGAATCGCAGCATAGCCTTAAATTTACACTGCCAACCAGTGTAATATATATAGTATATAGTGTATTTAACTATGCTGCCAATTATATGATACTAATAATTCTGGTAATTGTGATATTTGAAATAATGATGGAAAAACAAATCAATACTTTACTATCAAAACATTAGCTACACCTTTATTTATTCCTAAATAATGAATAACTGTTAATTTGTAATGGGTTATCACGTATGTACACGATTTAGCTATGAATCTCTACAATTATTTATCTACGTCATTCATATCAATAACGTCTACAAAATCTATAATTTACTGCAAAACGGCAAATAGAATTACAATGAAAAATATTAATAAAATAAGCAATGTCAGTTTAGACAAGCGTTAAACAATATTACAGAGTTTTTAATTTTAAACAGTGTCTAAGCACTCTATTAGGGTCAAAATTTTTTTGAACACGTGTTTATAATTTTTTGTAATAAGACGGATAAAGTTTAAAAAAACATCGAATACCTACTCTAAAGCTCGAAATTTTCAGCGTATTTCCTGAAGTTAGACTTAAAGAGGTTATACTGTATACGTTTTTAACGTTTCAGGCTGCAGTTTGTTTACATTTCTTTTGTATACTTTTACTTCTTCATTATAGTCGATACAGTGAAGTACGAATCTAACCTGCCTTCTATTCTGGGGTAATTAAAAAAATGCGTGAGCGTCGTGAAACACTTGGGTGGAACGAATCTATTAACGAATTTATTTATTATAACGAATATTATTATTGATAAACGTGTTATATCACTGTTATATTACTGATTAACTAATACAAATAAATGAATTACTACCGTCTGAGAGCAATTAAATGAAACGCAGAGGTAACTAATGAATTGAAGGAATGGTAGGAAATTTCGTAATTAATATATTTTTTCTAGTTGTGAAGATAAACATTTTATTATACATCATTCAATTCATCTAATTCATTATAATATATATCGTATGCTACGAAAACGGTGACTCGTATGACTTGTACAAACAATATCTGTATAGCCGTTGGGAACTCACTGGCTGTCGTAAACCAATCAGCGCGCACCTATGACTGGGCACAGCCAATAGCATACGCGCTATGGATAACGCATCTACACTATAGAAATATAGTGCAATATAGAACCGACTAAAGGAAGGGCCGTGACGGGGAAAATCATACATTTTGATTTGTCTAGCTTCTATCCGTACCGTGCGATAAGGAACTTCGTTTCAAAAACTGTTAGTTAATAAAACTCTTATATTAGCTTCACTTAAATAGTAAGTGTATGCACCACGCAAGTGCTGCGGTTTCGAGTCCCATAGAAAACAATTAGTGTGATTAACGGATACATGTTCTGACTTTAGTTGTTCCTTCATAATAGTTGTATTTATAAATTATCTACACAGGGAGATGCCATAAAATAAAGTGGCCACACTTGTATCTATATCTATATTCATATTATAAAGCGCAAAAATTTGTATGGACGCACTAATCTTAGGAACTCTAGGAATATATTTTTGTATTCGCTAGAGCAATAATTGAGGAAGGCTTTGAGCTATTTAACACCACGCTACCACCAATAGGAGCTAAGCAGTATTGAAATAAGTCACAATAACAACAAAAAAAAACATTTTAGCACCACGCAAACGAAGTGGCAGATCCAGCTAGTTATTAATATTATAAATCGAAAAAGTCTGTTTGAACTTGCTAATCTTAGGAACTACCAATCGGATTTCAAAAATACTTTTCTATGTTATAGAGGAACCAATAAAGGAGGAATCACCGAGGAATGCATTAGGCTATTTAATATCACGCTACCACCAAACTAGATAACAACAGGTGAAAAATTAAAAAATCATTTTTATTTTCCACGCGACCGAACTCGCGAGCACAGCTGGTATATAACAATATCATGACGTTGCATGATAATCACGACCTCCAAGCGGTTATTTTTCAATCACGCTTTGCTTATCAATATATATATATACCGTGTCGCTATAAAAGCAGTTGTAACGTCGTTAAGGTCTTGTTAGCCTAATGTATGTTAGTGGACACGATAAACCTGTGACAAGGCTGGCTCTCAAGTGCAACTGCCGGAACACACCTATTGGTATTTAGCGGCACATTTTCAACTTGATGGTGGCAGCTAGCCAGGCGGGCATTAAAAAAAGCCCTACCACCACGCTATGCTTTCATCACTATGTTTTCCTTCACCGAAAGCTCAAGCTCATTGAAGTTGGAATCGAACTCGTCGTGAGTTGACGCGGATGCCCACCAAGCTCTGGAAGGTTAAAATTCTTAAAATATGGTCACGATTCAAACACTAGTAAGGTCAAGTTTTAAAAGACTATAAGAGTGGATCAATATCTGAATGGTGATTTCTGGAATTAACACCCATCTCATTGCATCGGTGGTAGTTTTGACTTTAATAAGCGCCTTTTCAGGGCCTAAATTGAGTTTATTCACAAAAAGCTATTAAAAAAAACATAGCGATGGAACTTTCTAAGGGCTTTAGGAACTAAGGGCATTTATTCAAATCCAATCCAACTCAAAAACAAAAGCGAATAGCGAATTATGAACATTATATTTAATACAAAAAACTACGCCTAATTATTTACATTGAACAGCGGATTCATGATAGAATAACAGGAATATTCGATATTCTAGTAATTAAATTGGTTTCATGGTACGTGATTTCATAAAATAACTCCACCGGCAGAGTGAGGTAATTAAACATCAAATGAAACCTGCGTAGACGAATATTATAAACAATTTGATGAGAGGGAAAAAAACCAGTCTCACGTACCTTGAATTAGATTGTGCCATATGCTGATGTCTTAAGCATATATTATTTGTGTTTACTATCGCAATTATAGCTTGCGCAATGAACGCATATGTGAATTATACAATACGGTAAGGCAACATGCAAAAGGTCATGGTTTCCAATTCTATTTGAATGTGTGCTGATGTTAAGAGACCATGCGACCTATGACAGTGGACGCGCTAAGCCTTGTGGAGAAACCGACTCTCAAGTGCTAACTGCCGGAACACACTTATAGGTAATTACCGGCAGATTTACGTCTTGAGGGTGGTAGTTGGCAATGTGAGAAAAAGCCCTAAGCTATGGTTTCATTTCATCACGATGATCTCCTTCATGGAAAGTTCACGCTGACTGCAGGAATTCAATCTTATGCCCACTGACGTGGGGTTCGAACACACTACTAACTGAGCTATGATCGCTTCAAATGTTAACTACAGTTAAATATTAAATGTTATATGACACTGTTTTTTTTTTTCTAAGCGCATGTTGTTAACCTGTGGAGCTTTTACAGCTTCGCCGAGCTTTTTAGGGCGAATGCTTATGGCACTTAGAAGTGATCGAACCTCAGCTTGGGCTGCTGCCAAAGTGAGCGGAAATAACAAATCGCAAATTAGATTGACCTACTGCAGTAGTTCTTGAAGAAAATAAGGAATCTAAGAGGCATGGAAATCGGATAGAGTAGATTGTACTGTGCTTATAGTATGAAAATGCATGGATCAGTTTTGTATAGCAGCTGTGGGTGAGTTCGAGGGACGGTTTTAATTAATGTATTTCAGGTTGAGGACGCTATCGGAAAAGTGTCGATAGCAGAAATTTTGGTAACGTGTTCCGCTTACGTCAAAGTTAATATAACCGTCGGTATTGCATGGAGCGTTTCCATTCAACTTTCTAATTGAACCGTTTATACCAGCTATACTCAACCATAGTTCTGTAGAGGCCACAAGCATGTGTTAGATATGGTGTCGCAGGCCGCAAACAAAAAATATTTAGGTAATCATTTCTTTAGTTTTTTAGGTCTTTAGGTTATTTCAAATAAAGTACTACAGGTGCAATGAAGCGACAATAGCTTAGGGGTTTATTTTCATTGGTTGTTATAACCTGCATTCGGGGTGCGGGAGATTTCTATTCACGCATGCCATAATGACCGCATGCGATAACCGTTTTCATAAGTCGATAGGACCCGCTTGCGGTTTGATAGATATTTTTACCCACGCATTTTTTTTAAAGAGTGGTACTGAGTAGACATTATAGAGTAATAGAGTAAACCGAGTACCCGCACCACGTTTGCTCAACACTAAGCGATGAATTTCATTGGATGTTAGGCTGCGTGCGAGGAATGCCTGCATGCCATATATAGATACATTACTTTCATTAGACTATAGCCCGCATTCGGGAACTCCCCGCATACGGGACAACAGTTGCGTTAATGACCAGTGAAACTGAGCCCTAATTGGTAGTGTGTACGGACGTGAGTTCGAATCCATCAGCAATGAACTTGAGCGTTCGGTAAAGGTAAACATCGGGATGAGACCATAGCATAGCGGTTGGGGTTTTTCTAATGTCTGGCTAGTTACTACGCTCAAGTTAAAAATCTGCCACCAAATACCTATAGGTGTGTTCCGACAGTTGCACTTGAGAGCCAGTCCCTCCACTAAGTTTTATGTGTCCACCATCTTGGACCCCATCGTCACGTAACATCAGGTGAGATTGTGGCCATAACGCTTGATCCAACTACAAAAGGTGGGCCTAACTATAAAAAAGGCGATCTGCGGGCCGCAGATTGAGTATAGCGAGTTTATACGATGAATGTCATACCTATATTCCAGGAGCATATAACATCGCTTTACTGTCCGTCTGTCTAACTGTGCGAAATAATATTTATTCTTGAAAATGATCGTATTATATATTTATTCGTTGAAATGTATTCGTAACTGTTCAGTACAGTGCAGTGGTAAATTACGATAAATACAAAAAAATAACTTATTAAATTTGCATCGATTCTATATATATTTGAATTTAGATGAAAATTTCAATGGTAGTAGAAATATTCTAAAACGATTTCGCGGGAGACCGCTAGTAAATCGTAATTATAAACGGGCCGACTCTTTTGTTAGCTTATCTTATCAAAAAGATACAACGATATGCTATCAGTTGTAGTTTATGGAACACGAGACTATCTTCCGTCGGTGGTTTAGATTACACTTTTGAAGTGAAACCTGCCTTAAGCGTGTTGGGGTAAAATTTAATACGAGTAAAAACTTTAAGGGAATGTCACCGACCGACATGCTCGCATCTTGTGATAAGTATAAAAGAAATAATGTGGTAAATTACGTCCATTGAAATTCATGTACATAAATAAAAAAATATTTTATATATGTTTTTTATTATTTTATATTATAACATTTTATAATATGTCCAATACTACATATCCTTACTAATATTGTAAATGCGAAAGTGAGTTTGTTTGTTACGCTTTCACGCCTGAACCGCTGAAGCGATTATAATGAGTTTTGGTATAGAGATAAATGGGAACCTGGAGACGGTGATAGGTTACTTTTTCTCGCAAACACCTTATTGGAATTGGGTTCAAAGAGAGGGATAAACTTTGTATGAAACTTTATAATGCGTCATTCGATTTGTTTGACAAAATTAAGATAAGCGAAGCCGCACGTTAAATATAATAGAGTAAAATAAATTTCCACGTCACGTAAACTGGCCCTCAGATAAACAAAATTTATCGAAACGGATTTTCATTTGGATGTTACTGTGAAAAGTAAAATCACATTTTCGGGACACATTCAGGAAAAACAAAGAAAAATGGTGTGTGCTTAAGACTACACGGCAGAGACGAAACCTTCAACAAGGCAAGGTTTATAATACTACTAGCTGACCCGGTGGACTATACATCATATTACAAATTTTTGAAATTTTCGGCTTTTATGTACTATATGTATATATTATACATATAAACCTTTCCCATGAATCACTCTATCTATTGCTGAAACTGAATTAAAATCCGTTGTCCGTTGATAGTTTAACAGATCTAATCGAACAGACAGCGAAAGCGAATTCGTTCAATACCATGGAAAAGAAGATATACAACTATTTTTCTTTCTTCTATATTCATAAAGTAATAACATCGCGGATCAAATATAACAGTGACGCGTTGACTACATCGATCCCTCTTTCGATCCCTTAGTCGACATAAACCGACTTTACCCAAATGAGCGTTACATAGCCGAGTGTTACAATTCAGTCTCATTCAATAACCACAAGATAAGGTGCTCATGGTGCATAAAGAAATATTCAGTAAAAAAAAAAAAATATTATGGCGTACGATTACATGTTATTGCTTACCATAAAACTGTAATTATGTTTTAATGCACACGCCATAAATGAACTGATAACGCTTGATGGAAGGACGTTTTTTTTTTTGTTCCAACTATATTTAGTCAATCTAAATGTTTGTTTAATAATGCTAATATTTAAAGTTTATTCAAAACTCATATAGATTATTATAAACGCTTTTTATATGGGTACCACTATTGGGCTTAACTTCTCTTGTCATCTTGTTTCTGGGATAGGATCCTGGAATACGGTTTTTTACCCGGGGAAATGCATTTAGACATCCCTGATGGGCTGGGTGGTATGTGGAATCAACCGACGAAAGAAATATCCATTACAAACCCCATGTTGTTCTTCTATTGCCTATTGGGCTGGGAAGCAGGAACTGTGTTCACATTGCATTTGCTCGGATCCTAGAATACGGTCACTTACATAGCCTTTACATCTTTGGCAGATTAAGGTAGCATCGTGACGACACATGCGCTCATGGCTGAGTAGACCGATCCCGGGGAGGATCCCTCGGCCGCAGTTACAGCAAGTGTGTGCGCCCCCAGGTGGACGGGGGTTGGAGGCCTGCTCGTAATGCATATGCATTTTTCCTGTACTGATCAAAACCAGGCGTTGTCGTGCTTATACATTCCTTTGTGAACGAACGGACTAACTAACGGTCGCTAATTTGAATTAAAACTATTATATCTCCATATTACCAAGCAATACACAATTAAATTGATTGAGCAGTTCACGAGATCGGCATAGGCGAACATTGTGACATTGGAAGAAACAATATTCATATAAAAAGATGCCATATAAGCTACATTCCACTTAATACTTTGCATTTTGCATAGTAGTAGGGCTTTTTCTAACGCCCGCCTGGCTAGCTACCACCCTCAAGTTGATAATGCTGCTGTTAAATACCTATAGGTGTGTTCCGGCAGTTGCACTTGAGAGCCAGTCGCTCCACTAGGCTTAGCGTGTCCACAATCTTGGGCCACATCGTTACTTAACATCTGGTGCGATTGTGGCCACAATGCTAAACCTATGTTAATTAATTAGTTTGAAGTGTCGCCGTGGTGCGTTTTAGCAGGTACTGTCGAGTGCTTATCATCCGATGAGTGTTGTCGTATAGGGTCTCGCTTTGCGATGAGGAAATCCGTAAAGAATGGATTTTTAAACACCACGTTAGGTGACTAGAAGAAACGTAAAGGTGTCTCTGGTCTCTGTTACTATGGGGGTCGTCATGGTGTCTTTTAATCGAGAAGAAATAACTAGCCAGAGGAGACTTAAAGTTCCAAGTTTATGACCAAGAATTAGATGTCAAATACACAGCAGTATAAATAAGGACCATCCTTAGAAGGATAACGAAAGGAAGCGATTAGCATATTAATATCTTTAGCAGGTTATGCACAATCATTAACAGTACGATGAGGCTGGACCGGTTTTGTCGGTTCTGTTCAACAAATTGTATATGTGTGTACGACATTTTCATTTTTGTTTCTACCGCTGTACGACGACCTATTCATTGCCCGATGACACATCACACGCAAACCGATTCCGAAATTCATAATTTTAATTACCGGACAGTAGTTTCTAGCACCGTGTCAAACTGGTTTCGATGTCAAATAGCTATTATGGGTCGGATCAATATGTGAATGATAGTAATGTTTGGAATTAATACCCATCTCTGTGTATCCACTAATAACTATTGTAAATGTATTATTAAAAAAAAATACTTTAAATAAATAAAACTAGATCGAGTTTCTCGCCGGTTTATCTCGATGATTGGATTGGTTTTCCGAAATAAAAATTGAATAATACTTTAGTTATAAAAGTATTATAAAAATATTTTTATTTTGATATGATTTGATGATTTTTCGTAATATAATAAATAGTACAAAAACTTAATTGCCTCTTTTAGTTTTCCCTAAAGTCCCTAAAGGTTTCTACGTAAAGATAAAAAGTTAAATTCAGTGTAGGCTTTATTTAAATCCGCTCAATTTAATTAGGCACTCCCTAGAATATCGGAGTTATTGGCTTTAGTCAGTTTACATTGTTATCCGTATAATCATCCGTATAATAATCCAATTAATAAAAACTCGCAATCCCTAATAATATGTTATTATTATAATCATCATAATGCGAAATTGAGTTTGTTTGTTTGTTACGCTTTCATGTCTAAACCGCTGAATTTATTATAATGAATTTTCATATAGAGATAGATTGGAACTCGGGGACGACGATAGCCTACTTTTTCCCGCGAAAAACTTATTGCAAGTCGGGTAAAAAGACGGATAAACTTTGTATGGAACTTTTTATTGCGTCATCTGATATGTTTGACACAGTCAATATTAACGCGAGCGAAGCCGCGCGTAAAAGCTATTATTATATAAATGCGAAAATGAGGTGTTAGTTTGTTACCCTTTCACGCTTAGATCACCTAGATCGAATATGATGAATTTTAGTATAGGGGTAGATGGTACTTTGTGTACTGTGTAGAGGCTCCATTGTTGCGAATAACTTTTGGCGAGTGTCGTAAAGATAGGTTGAAACTTTGTACGAAACTTTTATTGCATTATCCCATTTACTTAAAACTTTGGAGAATAATTGTTCATAAATAATTTAATATAAAATTTAGCAGGTACGCATTTTGACAGATAGTTGACATTAACTAAAAACATTTTTTTTTAGTTTATATCTACCTGTATTCACCTAACATCCTAAAATAAATAATTTAATAGCATTTCATAGAAAAATAATTTCTGTACCGATTGACAATCAATATCATCGTGAACGGCGCCGCGGGTAAACGCCAGTAATGTCATAAATTGCGCACTCCATTAAGTATCGGTATTAATATTAAATTAAAAATAAATTATGATCGATGTGTATTTTATTATCGATATCGGCGATAAAAATATTTTATTTTGATTTATATACTTTGTCCGTTTTATATATGTGCGAATGCAGCACGAAACGTCTGCGAATAAAAAAAAAATCTATAATTAGTGTATTATATTTTTTTTAATACAATGTGCCTACGCAGGCAATTTCGCCAGTATCAAGCGTGAAGGACATTATAGCCACAATAAACAGACACAAAATAAAAACCAAAGTCATAACAATGACTTATGCATCACATAAAAAATTATAAAGTGCCAGATTCGAACCCACAGTACTACGGCGCGGCAGTTGCACCGAGTAGAGGCAACTGCTTTAACCGCTATGCCAACCGTGCAGTCAATGTACTTTTCGTAATAGAATTCGATACGTCATAATTATGATCAATCATATTTTGAGAAATAATAAAATATGAATAAAACTACTAAATAATTACTTCGTAATAAATGCATGCGAAGCCGCAGTGCTTCTCTGAGATAACGATTCTCAACATAAAGTGCGCGTATCCCTGGGGTACGTGGAGTCCCCACGGGGTACGTGAAAATTATGTTGGTAATGACGGATCTGATTATAAAAATTATGATACAACCAGATCGAATTTTCCGAAACGGTGGTAGTTTTGACATTTATAAGCGCTATGATATAACTATGACATTTTCGAATTTCTATAAAATTATTCTAATTTTTAATTAATTATGTTTACACAATATTCACGTTTAAAGTGAAATTGATATAAATATACGGGTTTCTTAATGTATCAACAAATTAAAATCATTTTTGTCGAAACTAATTGCAAACTCTGTACCTCCGACTGTTCTGAGAAAAATCTCGAAAACAACAAATAAAAAATTGTTAATGTACAAAAATGAAATCTTAGAGTACGACTATAGGTCACAAGTGTCTAGAGACAGAACTAGGTATATTTCAAAGATAAGATTGACAATAGATAGACCTCAAGAGTACACATTATGGCGTAGGTATGGTGTTATAAGGGGAGGGGGACTCATAAATGAAGAGTTTTGTTAAGAGGTACGGAAAATAAACAAGGTTGGGAAGCACTGCTCTAGGATATCACATTACCGTTTCGAATAAAACGTATTGAGGCTTAAATTATAATCATAGGCAACATTCCATATAACTATTGTTACTGGCAACATTGAGCTTTTTTTTTATTAATATTGATTAATACATATTATATATTTAATTTATTAAATATATTCATATATTTCAATTAATTATAAATAATTATTGTGTATCCATTTATTTGTAAATATTTGTTTAACTGCGCTAATATATAACTCTGTATACATGGTATAGGTTATACATATTTGTTTATATAGTTCATAAGTTAGTGTTAAGGCCACAACTTTACCAGATGTTATGTGACAATGTGACTTAAGATGGTGGACACGCTAAGCCTAGTAGAGGGACTGGGACTGAAATGCAACTACCGGAACACACCTCTAGTTATTTGTCGACAGATTTATATACTTCGAAACCGTAATTACCCCAGGCGAATATGTGAAAAGCCCTAAACGAAAGCTCAAGCTCATTGCAAGGATTCGAATTCACGTCACATCTGCAAGGGTGGATTTTTACTTCATTTCACTTGAGATTATAATTCTAACGGGACTGCATGGAGAAATGACGGCTGATAGGGATCTAAATAACTTGGGAATAGAGCATGAAGATGATGATAATTATGATTGTAACGCTCGCAAGCACGTGGAACGGGAGAATCGCGGTCGTGAGTGTTATAGCCGTTACGTGTGATGTAAACTATATGTATTGAAGGTGCATGGAGGTACCCTTGAATTTAATATTTCCGTCGACATGTTTTAATATATTTAATGTATGTATTTTTAGTGTAATATAATGATTACGGAAAATGTGTTAAAAATGGAAGAAGCGTTTATCGTCTTACGCATAGATAGAAGGCCAGTTACTACACGGAATCGTATGGTACGCATATTTTACCAATAAACGAACACGACGGTGTATTTAATTACAATCTATCTACATTAATATTACAAAACCCAAAAGTTTGTTTGAAAAAGTTATTTGTTAAAAGATTATTATTACTTTTAGTTTCCACGAACACGTAGGCTGGTAGACTTTTCCACAACTTCAGGGTACGGCAATAGCTACAGTAATTAACAGTTTTCCTTTTACACAACAGTAAGTTACAATAAAGTTGAATAAATCTTAACTGATATTATAAATGCGAAAGTGAGTTTGTTTGTTACGCTTTCACGCCTAAACCGCTGAATCGATGAAAATGAATTTTGGTATAGAGATACATTGGACCCTGGAGACGATTATAGGCTATTTAAACTCGTGAAAAAAATATAGAGGATGAGGTGAGAGACGGGTACTATTGTTTGATAGCAATTTACAGTGTGGTAATGTTAATTATTCATAATGATTTCCTTATTCCTAACTAATGCAATACAATATAATTATGTATATATATATATATATATATATATATATATATATATAAATGGCCTCCATATTATTGGGTTCAATCCAAAATAAATGATTATGTAATAAAACTTTTTGACATATTCAAATGTATATCTCTTAATGCATGTGTCTTAGCACACAAATGTCAGTTAACTCTTTTAACTTTTGAAGAGATCTTGGCTCGGTTGGTTGTATGGACAGAAACCACATCAATAGATGTCCATTCGAATCTACCTGCTATAAGCTTGAGTTTCCGGTGATGGAAAACATTGTAAGGAAACCATAGTATGATGGTAGCACTTTTCTAATGCCGAACTGTCTAGCTACCACCCTCAAATTGAAAATCTGCTGTCAAATACCTATTGGGGTGTTTCGGCAGTTGCACTTCAGAACCAGTCTTAGCCTGCCCACTATTTTGAGCCACATTGTCACTAAACATCAGGTGAGATTTTAGACATAACACTAAACCTTTAAAGTATAAAAATAGCATACATGGAGAAGATCAGAGCTCAATGGTTCATATCATCTTTTTTGACATGGTACCCAGAAATTTGGCACAAATATATTGAGATCTAGACCGAACAATGGATAATAATGCATAGATATTTATGTGTTTAAACTATTTTGATCACTTATTACAACCATAATGTATATTCATTGAATATTACAAAAAATTTATCAATAATCCAACAGATTTTGATATTCTAATTATTATACATGTTAGCATTGCCTAGAAGGCATACAAAATGGCTAAGAGTGTCAGTCCCTTAAAATTAACAATTATCTAATATTTCAATTTGAAATGAGAAATACTAAAATAAATATATATCACGATAATGAAAATGACATATTCTTCATTTTGTTTCAGTATTTCAAACACTTCCATATGTTTACTAGAATTATAAACAATACTGCTATGAAAAGTATTTGATTTTACCAGTTAATAGAAAATACATTAAAATTAATAATAAAAAATTAATGATTGATGCATAATATAAAGTAATAAAAAATATATTATAATAATTTAAATAATTGCCAAATATTCTATGTTGATTATTGCTCTTATTAAGTAGATATATTCCACTGTGTTCGAGTCCTAAATAAGAGACAGTGCAAAAAATTACAAGATCTGAATGACATTCTTTGGTAGTAACTGTACTACACTAAGTAAGTAAAGCACTGGCTTGACCTGCATTTTAGTTTATGCTATACTGTATCCACTTTACCGCTATTTACAAGCATGTACGAAGGGCTTGGCTTACGTTTAAATGTAACATAAGTATACAGAAGGCTAGCCAACACACTTATATTTAATCCTACAAAATTCAACCAGGAGAATATATAGTCACCACCTATAACCATACCTAGGTATGTTACGAGGATGTTCTTAAGGCATCCAATAATTGTTGTGGTCAACGCACTGTTGTACTGAGTACACAACATAACACTGTATGATAAAACAAAGCCCATTATACATGACATTAGGAATTGAGTTAAAAATAAAGGGTCATCCCAATGTGGATAATCTACAGACCTTTCCAAGTCTCCAGTACACCAGGCCACTATAGCTGCAGGGACCAACATAAACAAGGCATTGTAATACATGAGCCCGTATTTGCCTAAGTCTTTTGCATCTAACTTCTTCTTCATGTACACACCATTGGCAGCTGTGAAAGCATCATTCAGTAAGACGAGTGTGTATCCGGTAACCGAGAAAGTGACATCATCAGCAGCGGCTAACAAGGCTCCTGCCACCATAGCCATTACACTTGCCTGAACAGGCCACGATGCTTTAACTTTCAAAACAATCCTTTCTAGGATCATCGTCATGAGGATACTGAAGCGTCTCAAGGCCGTGAACATCGGCAGACTAAGCTCTTTTGTGCCTCCCAGACCTGTTGCCATGTTACCAAGGTAAATTAATGGCAGGGGCCATATTCGACGAGCGATTCCCGAGTCGAGAGGCGGGAACTGCACTACCTGAACAGACTTGCCACACCAAAGCACTAGAATAGTCGCGACCATCTGCCCGAGACCGAGGAATTGATATGAAGGGAAGGCATAAGTTGTTAAAACCGTCTTGTTTACAACGGTGATCATAAATGAAGCAATTGCGTAAAATACTGCACTTAGGACCTTCTTCGCTAGTTGCGCCCTATCAGCGGCCTCCGTTTCTTCCTGCGTGCTGTGCGACATGGCAACCACGTATTTAATTGAATAACTAAATGAACATGTCTCATAGAATTGCTTCACAAACTTTGGCCAGCGGGACCGAGAGTCATTTTATTCTTGAATATTTACGGTAAATACTTGTTCACGTTTGTTTTTGTGAACTATTTAATTCAATAAAAACGAACTGAACAAAAACTTAACGCGCCGGATACAAAACTGTATATCGGTTACAGTGTCGAATTTATTGACATTGACATTTATCTGAAACAGACTTTTGACGGCCACTTGGCATTTTTTGGCATTAGTATGTTGCCATGTTATTTCTTCTTTATTACTAAATTGGTAATTTTAACTGCGGCGGCCGTTTTTTTCTACTTTTATTTTTAATTTGTATGATTAATTTTACTAACAAAGAGAATTTTTCACATAATCTTCGCCAAAAATATTATTAAGGTTATGTAATGTATTTGTATATTGACGCTATAATAAAATTTCCAAGGGGCGTTAATTAATGTTCTTGTCCTGGGCGCCGTAATCTTTAGAGCGGGCACTGATTGTAATTTTCGCTTGAAATTAACGAAATTTCTTACAAAGACAGATGTCACAATAAAATGCCATTTTTTGCGACATATATTTTGAATCTGACATAATTCTTAAGTTACTTACTCATTGAAACTAAATAATATAAATAGAAAATTAAATCCTACACATGGTTAATAAATTTATGTACATAAAAATTAATATCATGTTGATAAAACATCATACGATAACAACGATAAAAACGATTATTGTAAGTAAATCAGAAAACATAGATATACGCTATCACGTACTCATTTTTAGAACTTTTAAAGAGTAATGTTTCTATCATATATAACTTATACTTGTAAAATTAAATATTGAAGCAGCGCTCGCTAAGCAAACTGACACATGTTTTTTTTCGTTTTTGTCACTTTTATCAATACTGATTTGCTTCTATTATGGGATCGTGACGTTAAATAGCCTAAAGCCTTCCTCAAAGATTACTCTATTATATATACAAAAATAATTTTTAAAATCCGACTGGTAGTTCGTAATATTAGTGCGTTCAAACAAACAATATTTCTGCTTTATAATATTAGTATAGATTTACATTATTTAAATGAAATATATAGCATAAACTATTTTCTCTAGAGACCAAATACGTTGCGCAATGTTGAACGTAACGCCTCAATTTTAGTTAACGCTCGATTTTACTCCTCATAAATTTTCTGCCGCGTGTTAAATATTAAATCGTTTCTTAAGGAGTAAACTTCAATAATCATTACGTAACAAAGATCCAGCCAAAATATTCCAGACATATTAATTGATACAAGGTTAAATTTATTTTGTATATACTACACTAAATACTAGGAAAATACTGGAACAAAAGCAAACAATGAATCTTCACAATCTCGCACGAGTGACTGGATGTATATCACTGAACAATCAAGACAGGAATTGAAATAGCTAGTATGTAGTAATACTGCAAAATCGTTTAATATATCTTGATACTTGTGAAATAGTTATCTTTTTAAGTATAACAATGTTATGCACATAATACTACTAGTTTGTAATTTTAAATACAGTTAATATATTTTTCAATTTTAATAAGAGATGCGTAATTTTTTTTCGCTATTAATGAGTTTCTTTCTTTAAGATATTATAGCGTTCTGTAAGCTACCTAGCTTGTGATGTAGGCTTGTTTTACAATACATAATTATATAGTCACCTTTTAGACATTTTCTATTGCATTGTACAGAGTAGTGTTACGTACGTATTTCTTATACCAAACTGGAAAAAATCAAATGGTGTAATATTATAGACTTAATATAAATTTAAATGTAATTATAACGTCATCGATAGTCATACATTTTTTATATCAGTAATGTCAATATTGAGTTCTTCAATGATAGATAGCATATCGTCTTTTTTGGCTATATCGTTTTGATTATATATTTTAATTAATATTAACGCTTTGATTAAAGACAAAAAAATGTATTATGTCTTTCTAAAATACAAATTTACGTAAACATAAATTTACTTTGGTGACCATGGCCAAATTCATTTAATTGCAATTTCGGATCTTCACATCGATAATTTTTGAAACCAAAAAATATAATAATAGGATGAAACCCATTAGAAATGGAAGAAAATATAACAAAAACCAAAGGAAAATAATTTAAGAGCGTCGGGAAATGGAAGGGGGCGAGGTTTAAAGGTAAAAATAGGTTTATCTCTATTTCCAGCAAAACTATGGGAAAAAATTAAATGGCAAAGTTGTAAGTAATAAAAAGTTCTACAACGTTTGTATATATACTTTTTTCACATAACCTCCAAAATTTATGTGAAAAATTCACATATTTTTTTTTTGTTTTATTTTGTACTGTAAAAAGAAACAAGTTTGATGAAAACTTAATTCCTTCCTTCCTAATTTTAATTCCTCCCTAAACACAGATTTTTTTATTTAAAATATATATTTTCCACCTTATTTCGACTTATTATTAAAAAATCAAGGTTCAAAAAGTTGTTCGTTTTTTCTCTTCTTTTTAATTCTTGGAAACTCAGTCCTCTTTAGAGACTATTACTGCCATTTTCGAGTGATAAGATTTTAACATTTCGTACAAGTTTTTTTACAAGTATATAAATCAAAATAAGAATCACAATATGACAAATTATGATCCCGCCAAAAACTCCTTTTTATTCGTTGAAATCACTACTTTCTGGCGGTAAACATATACATTACTACGGTAAATGCTCTCAGAAAATACAAAGAAACGAAAAAAAACTGGAAATCGAAAATAATAGGTATTAAGGCCCAAACCCATCTCACTTCTGCAAGAAATATCTTTTGATGGGCTAAAATTTTCGGTAGGTCACTCAGGCATATAAGTTATCTTAAAATAGCAATAAATAAGCATCACACCTACAACTCTCTCAAAATATTGTAGATCTATTCGTAACTGCTTCACCGATCCCGTCGACAAAATAACAAGATAGAACGCGCTCCTCCCTGACGTCTCCACCAATCGCACGTGTCCGGATACGCGTCCGCGTAACCGACGTCCTCGCCGCCGAGGCCGAGTGGTGGCCGCAGATGTTTGAGCCTAGGATCGATCCTCCGGACAGGAGCCTTCAAGTGACTCTGCTCGCGCGATACAGTGACACACTACATCACTGAGAGTACATCATCACACCGCATACCATTCGTGCACAACCACACGTTAAGTACACGGTTCTGTAAGGGACTTTCCCCACGGCCCTTGTGCGGCTTGCCTGATGTCATTGTTAGGACCACTAAGCTTAGTAAGTTAGGACCTGTTGGTTAGTTAGGCTCGCGTATCTTTGTTCGTTTTCCGGCAGTAGCCCGAGGTTCGGCCATTCTGTCACCCTTGCTGTCGCTACCGCAGGGCTGAGTGCCCTCAGCATTCGCCCTAAAGTTTGGTGAAGCTGTCAAAGCCCTTACGGCTAACAGCGTATGTCAGGTCGAAAAAAAATATTATTGGTTGCATTTTCTGAGAATATTTACGAAAGTAATGTATATTTTTTAAACGATCGGAAAGTAAAGATTTCAATAGACAAAAAGCATACCGCTTTTTTTTTAAAAACGCTTATATACGTGAGAATTTTCGATTGAAAATTAGGGTGCTTTTTAGATATTAAATTGTCGAATTCATTGTAAACCTCAGAGTACATGAAGAAATTTTAATGTCAACACTGGTTATACATGTGTAGATTGTATTTTAATCACCTATCGTTTAGAAAATAGATACCTGTTGGTATGAATTAGAGGCCAGTAATAAATTAGTATGAATTTGAAAAAATTGTTGTAGTAAAACATTAAGAGAAAAATGAAATATTAAAAGAAAATAACATTTCGTAATATTAATATTGTATTTAATGTTTTATTATTTGTACAATTTTATTTGTTATTAAAATCAACATACAATAAATTAAATAACACAATTTGGCAATTAAATAATACATACTTGACTATATTAACATATTGAAATAGAAAACGATACAAATAAATTATACATGTCCAGTAAAAAATTGCGTCTTGCAGATTATATGAAATCGTAAAATAAAAATTCGTAATTTATTTACGGACGTATTAACAGTAGTCTCAAATTATTATTAACCTAATGAGTATGATAATGATTTTTTTTAAAGTCATGATCTAACGGCCCAAGTAACTTTTTAAAGACTAACAACTTATGATAAAAGTACGTTTTTATAGTATAAACATTGTGAATTTAATTTTTGTTATTAATAATATTATAACGTGTACTTATTAACAAACTATTATATTATATATTTGGTCATAAATGTAATAAATAGTACTAAATAAACAAATTTCTAAATGCATACTGCGCTGTTTCAATGTTATCTCAACTTTGTTGTTTTTATTTTATTTTATATTGAAGTAGGACTTCTTATGGGAGTGGTTTGAAATTATATTCCGCAAAAAAAAAAAAAAAATTTAATTTACGTATAATGTACAAATGTAAATAGAAAAACATGTTATTTATATTGTCTTTACTAAATCACTAAAACAATATCATTCTAAAAATTATAGAGGACCATATAAATTTGCTGTAACGTATAGAAATGTCAGTTGTTGCGTTAAAACTGTTAGTGGCCATTGTGAAAAATAAATCATAACGTGACTCGGTTCTGGCTGATTTTTTTTCTAAATATTTAATAAGTTATGGCCACAACCTCCCTCAGCTGATCTAAAGGGATACGCACGCTAAGCCTAGTGAAGGGACTGGCTCTCAAATGGCGACAGATTTTCAACTCCAGGACAGCTAGTAGCCAGGCATACAAGAAAATTACCCCTACGACCATACTATAGTTTTATCATGATGTTTCCTTCACCGAAGGCTCAGGCTGGTTGAGCTATCATCATCACTTCAAAAGAAGATCTAAGTTAAGACTAAGAAAAGACTAAATGAAGAAATCTACAATCTAAGTACAATCTAGAGTATTCCTAACTGTAGCAAATGTGGATCTCGTAGAAGGCATTACTCCATTTAAATTAGTACTTAATTAGGTTTTTATTAAATGAGCTTAGTAATAGTGTGAACAGACCATGTATCAGAGGATATGAGTTAGGTTTCCTGGAATAAGACGGAGCTTTGAAGAAAAACATCATAACGAAATCATAGCATGGCGGTAGTGGCTAGCTAGATTACACTTGAGAGCTAGTCAGTCAGTGACACAAAATGGTGTACAGAAATAATAAATAACAAACTCAGTTCAAATGCATGGTGGTAATTCTTTTTCAAATGACCGCCCGGCTAGCAACTATCCTCAAGTTGAAAATCTGCCAACAAATACCAATAGATGTGTTCCAGCAGCTGGTTGAGGTCCAGCAGTTGAGGGTCAGTCCCTACACAGGTTTAACGTGTCAAACGTGTCAATCAACTTGGTCCATATCGTCACTTAAGATCAGGTAAGATTATGGCCATAACGTTAAACAATTAAAAAAAAGGTGGCAATTAAAACACATAACTTCAAATATGTAACGACCTACTATAGCGACTCTTCGCATTTCGGGGCAAAACATGCTACAGAAGCCTCTCGTATGTGAGATGATTGTAAATTCAATATTGTAAAGATAAAATATACCCATAAGCAGTTTTTCGCATCCGGGGCAAAATACACTGAAGACATAAGAGGCAAGTATATGACAGAGCCCAATGAATTCAAAAAATGACATAAATATTTTAAAAACCTGAGCCAAAATATTAATAAAAAAAAATTAACATAAATCTAACCTCTGTTCCTGACAAAGTTTCCAAATAAAGTTACCACAATAACCCTTACAGTCACAGTCCATATGGATCAGATTACACAAACTTCATACCTTAAATAATGAATTCTTAATTATGTTCCTCTGTGTCTCGTCTCCTGCCTGATCTTCTAGGGTTCTGATGTACTTGAGTTTCTTAGGTCATCATTTTGCTCTTCATGACATGCAAGGTCTTAGCAGTTTTCCATTCCACACATTGAGGTGATTTCACACCGACACTGAGTACAGTGGATTGTTGCATGAGAATCCTGTGTGTTCTTCCTGTGAACATGGGGCTGTCTTCCTCGACTTCCTTCCAGAATTTTCTTTCCCTGAATCCTCATCGAGGATCTCGCTCAATACACCCATATCTAGGTTAAAAACCAAAGGAGATACAGAAGCTAGTTGTGTGTTGGTATAGTTAAATATTTGATTGAATGCATGACTACATTATATTAATACATTATATATGACTATATTATACATTAATAGAATTAAATTGATTATTATTGAACTAATATTGAATTAAATTGGATCAATTGTTGGTGTCTTGATATTTTATTCCGTGGGTAAAACATATATTACACAACGAATTGCCTATTTTTATGAATCTAGCTCAATCGCATCCCCTTTTTGAAATATAAATGATTGAAACTTATACTGGCTGGGAAAACAATTTTCGTTAATTTATTACTAAAAATATAACTACTCTTCAAACCAATATCATTCTCACCAATATCAGCTATGTACACTTTTAGGAGATTTCGACGTTTTCATATATTTATTATCCCGATTGTTCACGTATGCAATGATATTCTTTGTTTTTAGTAAAATCTATAACGATATAGCCGAAAAGTTTGTTAGTTTGAACCCTCTAATCTTAGGCCCCGCACTACCAGACGGATTTTAACGTTATTTATGTAATTAATAGCGCAATAATTGACACGGAAATTTTTCGAAACTGTATTGAAATAGTTACAAAAACGAGAAAAATATCATAAATAATTTTCAGCTAGTTACAGATATGGTGAATTTCATATCCTCTAAATATATGATTGGTGGTTCCCCGTAAAAACTTGCATCCCTTATTTTACCCCTACAAGTTTTATTTCCGGGAAAAACACTATACCTTCCAGCGAGGTCCTGTCTATCTTTATACCAAAACTCATCAAAAGTAATACAGTCATTATACACAGATAGGAACAGATACAAGTTACTATCGCATTTATTTTTTATTATCATTATATTTTGTATATATGTGTGTATAATATATTTTTATATATATATAAAATTTCGCGTCACGTTGTTTGTCTGCGATGAACTCCTATACTACTGAACCGATTTTAATCAAATTTTTCACACTGTGTGCAGTTTGATCCAACTTGAGAGATAGGATCATATTTATCTCAATAAGTGATGTTAAAGTAAAGTCGATAAGTTTTATAGCGATCATAGCTAGGCTCAGCGCGTTAAGAGACGCGAGTTCGAATCCAACCACCTACAATGAGCTTGAGCTTTCGCTGAAGGAAAACATCGTGAGGATACCTTAGCATGGTGGTAGGGGTTTTTCTAATGCCCGGCTGGCTAGCTACCACCCTCAAGTTGGAAATCTGCCGCCAAATACCAATAGGTGTGTTACCCACTGTACATAGTACCTAATATAAGCATGAATTACGTGATAGCTCATTTTTCTCAAAAATGGACTTACACCACTTTCAAAATAAACGGTCCATATATATCCTAATATGTTTTTATTATATATTTAAGGTTACAGCTATGATCACACCAAATCCTAAGTGATGATGCAGCCCATGTTGGTGGACGCTCTAAACCTGTGGAGGAACTGGATCTCAAGTGCAACTGCCTGAACACACCTATTGGTATTCGGCGGTGGATTCTCAACTTAAGCCCTACCACCATGCTATGGTTTCCTCACGATGTTTCCTTCACCGAAAGTTCAAACTCATTGTAGGTGGTTGGATTCGAACTCACGTCCCTTGACGCGGAGTCAGTACGCACTATCACTGAGCTATCATCGCTTTATAAGATAGATAAAGAATTATGGATATCAGCATACCTTCGAAGCCGGCGATATAACATGTAACAAGGTTGTGTTTTGGTTCAGTGTAGCTTGTTTGGTATCCGGGGAATAAACCAACGACTGGATATATAAGAACCCAGCATCGAAAGTCTTCTATGCATCATTCTCGATCACTGGAATAGGGTTTATCTTCTCTTCTTGTTGTTTCTTTTCCTTTCTGGCCGCTGTAATAATATAAAAAGATTCATAAATTATTACACCTCGAGGATTGACTCTCAAATACATATATATATTGACAACATTGAATTGTGTATCAATCACAGTGTGGCTTTATAATACAAAGCTGTATCTATATTTGGACCGTTTATTATGAAAGTGGTGTAAGTCCATGCATGTAAACTTTATATATATAACTAGTCCGTGTTTAATTACTCAGAAAAATCCCACGTTTTGTACAACTTTAAATCGGTCGGTTAATGAAATTGCATTATCAACAAATATAGTAAGTAACATTTAATTTACTCGAAACAAAAGAAAATGGACTTATTACACCACTTTCAAAAATAAAGTAAAAAACTATATAATTTCAATACAATAATCTAGTCCCTTCACCTCGAAAGCCCAAAACCAGTATTATTTAAAATACGCACCCTCTATAACATAAACTAATAATTTCAGTATCAGCTCTCGGTTACTTAAAGAAATGTTTCGACGACCTCTATAACATATAATGTTCGGCGAGTGAGTCATAAAACAAGCATACAAAGTGATAAAGATAATGATATACCATCATAACAAGTTAATGATAATGATATACCATCATAACAAGTTAATGATAATGATATACCATCATAACAAGTTAATGATAATGATATACCATCATAACAAGTTAATGATAATGATATACCATCATAACAAGTTAATGATAATGATATACCATCATAACAAGTTAATGATAATGATATACCATCATAACAAGTTAATGATAATGATATACCATCATAACAAGTTAATGATAATGATATCCATATACGAGCGTATATATCAATCAATCAACGAACATTTATAGAGTAATGTTGCAGCATAAAACATAATGTGTCCTTTCTCTTCTCTATTTATCATAGAAAATCAAGGTTTTTAGCGTCATGGCAATAATCTCAGCTGATTTCAGCCCAAGTAAAGAACTGGTTCTCAAGTGCAACTGCCGGAACACACCTATAGGTATTTGGCGGCAGATTTTCAACTTTGCTCAATCTCATTGTATGCAGTTGGATTCGTACTCACGTCCCTTGACGCGAGTCCGTACACGCTACCACTGAGCTATCATCGCTTCCATAAAACGAATAGGTATTTGGCGACAGATTTTTAAACTCGGGAACGGTGAACAGCCAGGCGGTTATTTGAAGAGCCCTACCACCAAAGCTCAAGGTAATTGCCGGTATTCGAATTCACGTCCCATCTGCAAGGGTGGATTATTACTACATTTCTTATGATTTTAACGCGAAGTCGGACTAACTACCACTGAGCTATCATCGCTTCACAAACGAAAACAAAAAAAAAAAAAACGCTTTCCCCAGTAGACTAAACGTTAAATAGAGTTTTAATTTTATGTAACGCTAGCTGACCCGTTGAACTTCGAATCACCTATACTCTGGAACGCTAGATGGCGTTAGAATAGCTAGATTTATGAGATATTTAGACAAACAATTTTTTTATCTTTCGTGAAAAAAAATAAAAATCAATAAAAAGTATCCCACATGTTATTTGTAATACCTCCAAGAATATGTGTACAAAGTTTCATGAGGATCAGTTTAGTACTTTACACGGGAAAGCGTAACTGACAGCTCAGTGATAGTGTGTGTACGACTTCGCGTCAAGGGACGTGAGTTCGAATTCACCTACAATGAGCTCGAGCTTTCGGTGAAGGAAAACCATCGAGGAAACCATAGCATACCACCCTCAACCTGAAAATATGCCATCAAACACTGATAGGTGTGTTCCGGCAGTTGCATTTGAGAGCCAGTTCCTCCACAGGTTTCCCGTGTCTACCTACTTCGGCCGTATCGTCACTTAAGATCAGGTGAGATTATGGTCATAACGCTAAACCTGTATAAAAAAAAGATATGTCAATGACAGTGCGCACCTGCATGGACTCCATGTCCCAGAAGCTGTGCAGGTCCGTAGGATTGAGGAGCGAGGTGCCGGGTTCAGGGTACGCGTACCGGTCCACCAGCACACGGAACTGCCCCACCTTCACCAGTATCGCCTCCTGCATATACATTACAAACATATATCCACGAGCCCGCTCTCTCCTCATCAAACGAATTTCAATAAAATGTACAAATCCCTCGTCTGCTGACAAGCCTTTGAATCCACCTACAATAAGCCTCAGCGCTGGCTGAAGAAAATCATCATGATGAAACCATAGCATGGCGGTAATGATTTTTCTAATACCCATCTGGCTAGCTACCATCTTCAAGTTGAACATCTGCTGCCAAAAAGCTTTCACTGGGTTCCGGCAGCTGCCTTTGATAGCCACCAACTCCACTAGACTTACGTACCGACCATCTTGGGCCTGTTCATCGCTCTCCGTCAGATGAAATTGTAACCCTAATGCTGTACCTATGAAGTATAAATGAAAATGAAATACATTATCTGTTTTCCCAATCACGATTTCATGTGTTTGCATATTTATGTTTGTTAAACTTTTAGTCTTAAATTTGTCTCGTATATTTCTGTGAAAGTTATGCATGTCTATAATTATTGTACCGGCATTGTAATCGTTAATCGTTTTATTTTGTATATTAGCTTTATGTCTGTGCAATGTTGACTTGCTATAAAAAAATTAAATAAAATATCTACAAACTGGTGTGTATAAGGTACATTTGTTGAAATTTCGTCAAGCCCAATTCCATAGAAATCTTTTCATTTTATGTGGTATAAAATATTGCATATATTGATCCGCAGCATTACATGTTACATGTTACATACAAGCTGATGACAGGATAAACCACAATTTTTAATAAATAATAGTTTAAAAAAACTAAAAAACACGCTTTTTATAGAAAACTGAACTAAAAAAATAGAAAATAAGTTTTAATAAATTTAAATTAAAAATAGTGTTAGGGTGCTTTTAAGATTATCAAATGATAATCACTCTACTCATATCTGTCGGTAAAACATTTATAACTACTGACACCATGCAACCCCACGTTTTTTTTATTTACACTATTATTAATTATATTTATTGAAATTTTTAATACTATTCTTAATTTATGTTTATTGAAATTTTCAACACTATTCTTAAATTAAATTTATTAAAACTTATTTTCAATTTTTTTAGTTCAGTTTTCTATAAAAAGCGTGTTTTTTAGTTTTTTTTAACTATTCTTTATTTTCTACTTTTTAGTTTGCTTTATTTATAACAGCTTGTTTTTTTTAATTTTAAACTATTATTTGTTCTAATCTACTATTATTTAGTTTGGTTTTCTATAAAAAGCGTGTTTTTTTTTATTTAAAACTATTATTTGTTTTGTAGAATTAAAATTCTTTTTAGTATTCGAAAATTTGTTAATATTAGGAAAATCTGGTAAAGATAGTGATTGGAAATTAAAATATCAGTTTCTTGCCTTATCGACTATAGATGAAAATTATATAAATTAAGAAGAATCTTATTTTGCAAATTGAAAAATGAAATAATTTTATCAAATCAGTGTATTGTCATCGGTCCTCGATAAATCTACAAAGTTTGAACGAAATCTGGCCGCTTAAACTGGGTCAAAATCGCGCCAAAAGGAGTCGGTTACAAACAAATATACAAACAAACATACAGGTGCAGTTAATAAAAAGCTTTTAATATAGGAAAAGTAATTACTGGACAGATATGAATCGCTTACAGTTTCATTATATGTATGGGTATTATACCTGATCCAGGTCGGGCAACTGTTTGTTCGTTCATTTTCCCCTATGTTTCACACATCTCCGTAATAAGTATAATCTCCGGATCAACCTGTCGCCTAAAGTGGTCGACATCATCAAAGTCGCTCGCATCATAATCACACGAACCTGAAAATGAGATGTATGTATCATATTATAGAATAATCTATAGATATATAATAAATCTATCAAAGTTATGATGACTCAATGGTAGTGTGTAGGAAAGTTTGAGCTTTCAGTGAAGGAAAACATCGTGAGGAAACCATAGCATGGTGGTAGGCCATTTTCTACTGCCCGCCTGGCTAGCAACCACCCTCAAGTTGAAAATTTGCCGCCAAATATCAATAGGTGTGTTTTGGCAGTTCCCCTTGAGGACCAGTCCCTCCACAATATTAGCGTATATACCACCTTGGGTCATATCATCACTTAAGATTAGGTGAGAATATGGCCATAATGCTAAAACTTAACTATAATAAAATAGTGGCACATTAGAATAGAGACTAATTTTTTTGTATTGTTTTATTTGTCTGCATTGGCATATCACCTTGAAGCTATGGAATAGATTTTATAAGATTTAACTTAGTGATAAATAATATTGTGTATCAGTCAACATACAGGATACTTATTATCCTATAAAAGAAAAAACCCCTCTTCTTCAGGGATAGGGGATACAAATTAAAGTTTTGTAATACACATGGATGTCTTGAGAGAGTATAATGCAATTATCTCTAACAGATGACAACAGAACGTATAGAAATGAATGTCGAAATAAAAATATTAAAATCCAATACCATTTAATTGATAAGAAAAACAGCTAAATCACCATGAAAATTAAAACACAGTGTATTTCCTTCACATGTTTCTCACATTTTTGTCAACTGAATTCCCGTGATTATGCTGTTATCATTGGAAATAAATTTAAAATATTTTGTTTACAAAACAACATGACAGATTTCTATATATTTTATAATGTTTACAGTCCAGTTTGAACAGTCTGGTGTCCTAGTCCTAGTTTGGTGGATCATAAATTAGTAAGCTACTCTATACCAAAAGCTCTGCAATTCACTCAATATATGTGTGTAATAGACCCCGAACAATCTTAATTAATTAAATTATGAAGTTATTTATTACAGAGTGTATCTAAATAAAGTCAGTCTAACTCTTTGGTGTTATTTGGCAATATTATATAATGATTTGAGATACTTACGTATTAACGCCGCTGCATTAGAAATTCGTTGGTTTAGGTTAGGTTCGACTTCTGTTATTGGTTAGTAATAAATGAAATATTTCTTTGCCGTAAACATGTTTGGCGCTATTTCTCAACACAAATCAAACCTAACCTAAACCAACTTCTACTGCGGCGACAAAATACAAAATTAAACACTCTATTTAACATCAAAGCATTTAACAAGCCCAAAAAACTTTATTTAAAAGCTAAAAATTTGTTACGATTTAGATGGTGTGGTAGCGTTAATTCGTAAGTACCTGATTTGACTATCTCTACTACGTGAAATATTGTCAACGGACTTTAAACTTAGCGATATAAATATAGACACGAAACATTTTTATTTAAATGCTTGTAACACTTATTGAATACAGTTTTTAGCTTTATGCATTCCTTCATTATATGAAATTTAATAATGCCAAATAAGTGCAAACAGTACTTTAAGAAAGTGATCTCTATTTGTTACTTTACATACCAAATAATAAATCTGAAACTATTAACAACAACATATACAAATACATACCTAGTTCAAGCTTCTTTTTCATTTCCCGTCAAGCATTTTCCTTCCCACTGGATGTTGTAACATCCCGTGATTTTGTTCATCTTGTATCCCTTTGACTGAGGATTTTTTGGTATTGATAAATATTCAGGAATAGCAGCTAATTTTATTGCACTTTCTTTTTGTACGGTTAACGATGCTGTTGCAGGTGATTTATGTGCATACTGATCTACTTCATTTCCAGTTGAATTCTCTGATTTCTTATCATGAACATGTATGATTGCTGTTTGTCTTGTAGAATTAGACTTCAATGGTTTGCCAGTACTACGTCTTATCGCCTTATTAGAATCTTTTGATTAATTATTTGGTAATATGGACTGAAAGGTCGTACTGTTCACTTTCTTACCATTTTTTGTTATAGGTAATTTTTTTGTTGATCTTCCAGGGTTGGGTAGAATCATTTTTCAGTGCGAAATTATACTCATTTGATTTGGTGTGAGCCTCGACTTTCTCTTTAGCAATTTTCACTGTTTGAGATCAAATGATATATCCAGATGTATTTGTTTTCATGAGCTGAGGCAGTTTGAATTTCAGCAGGACAGGTACTATGCCAGTAACAAATGGTTTATACTTTTTTGCTGCTTTGTCTATTTTCTTCTTCAGTTTTGTCTCCTTCCATTTTTCTTGTTGCTGTTTTCATTTCTCTAATTTCTACTTAGCTACAGACAGTTTAACTGGGCTCTCACACTTTGACATTATATGCAGTTTATCGAAAACTGTTGAGCCGATATTTTCCTATTTTCGATATTTTTTCCAAGGCGTTTTTTAACCTAAAATTAGTAATTCCATTTAACACAAGAGACACTTCTTGCTATATATATATAAACTAAGCTCTATGAATAAACACTATGGTGGTATGTTAGAAATTTTATTATATAGTTGGTATAGAATATTGGTAAAGCAGAGATACAAGACAATATTTTATTAAGTAATCTGTAAAACGTAATAACATAACCTGCACAAGTAATCATATTAAAACAATACACTTATATAAAAAATATCAAAGCATACAAAATCGAAAATGTTCCAATTCAACATGTTTTCACGTGTATGCATTGGACAGCATTGATATAGTATTGTTTGACAATCTTTTTGTAATTATTTAAATCACAAAATGACATCTACTATCAAACTTATTTATGAATTATACTCTCTGCACTTAGATCCCTAACTTGTAGTTAGATCACTCATTCAATATGGCTTGTCAAATAACACGAAATTACGGAACATGCATGACATAAATCCCTAAATAATGTTTCAGTAGGTAATTGGTACAAGATGGAGTACCCATTACTTATTAAGGAATACATAGTTATAACTCTAATGGACAGTAACGGAAAATTTAATCTAGTCAAATGATTGTATTTCTGCTTCATTATAAAATATGGTGTAAATATTATTATAGAACTTATTTAATATAATTAATTATTGATAATTACCCCACTTTTAATGTTAAAAAATTCCATTGGTTTTGTTTTGAACTTCTTATGGTTGCATAATAGTGTGTCCAAGTTGAAAGAAGTATCTGCTAGATCTGTAAAGTGGAATATATACTATAATTTATCTTAATGGTGGCTGTACACTCTTGTATTAAGTGCTTGCCGAGAACTTGTCCAAGAGACCTATCCATGAGCTCTACAATGTACACTCTTAGCTGTTAAGTTGCAGTTGCAAACAGAAACAGAATAGACACACCAAAAATTTGCATCCACTCTTACGCTATGTGCTATTAATTATTATATGTATGTACACACGTATCATAAACATTACCCTATTAAAAATTAAGCATTGCACCAGATTTCAAAGAATTCTGGAATTTACCTAGGTGTCCCCTATATGTGCCATCAAAGAATCTTCCTTAACCTTTAATTCTTCCAAAGGAAATTCTCTCTGTTCTGATATTGTCACCCACATGTCATGCAATTTTTTTTTTGATTTTAAGAAATTTGCAATTTGATTCCCTGTAGGGTTCTGTTTATATATTTCTATGAAATTTAATTCAGTTTGTTTTTATAGTTGAGGTTAAGCCTTATGGCCATAATTTTATTTGACAGTAAGTGACAATGTATCGCAGGATGGTGGTGGTGGTGGTAGTAAGGGGCTGGTGCATTAGTGCAACTGTCAGAATAAACCTATATTTTCAACTTGAGAGTGGTAGCTGTAATATATGGTGTTATGTTTAAGGCAGGTTTACTTGTACCCAACCAGTACAATAAATCAGTCTCGCAATAACCACCATTGTTTTATAATCTAATGTGGGTTAAGGGAGCAAGTAAAATTGCATCTCCTTATTCCCTAACCCTGAGACAAATTGATCACAAATATTTTCTTGTAACATATTTCTGAAATTACAGTAGGTTGCTAAATGTTAAAATTTTTGGAGAAATTCACCAATTGTCTTAGTGTCCGCTTGCCGCCTCTGTGGGAAGACATGCCTTTCAGAAATTTCAGATCTCTTCAACTTGAGATGACCACATACTAAGTTCAAAAACTGTTCAAACTCCTCATCCTCCAAAGCTCAGGTGTGCAAAAGTCACACATTAGGTTGTATGTCACCACACCAACATAAGTTTTCAAAGTGGCCACACGCAGTTCAATAATATCAATATATTATTTAGTAAAATAAACCGTTTAACTAGTCAATGAAATCTCAAGCTCATTAAAGTTGGATTCGAACCTACGTCCTTTGATGCGACGTTCGTACAGAATACCAACTGAGCTATCATCGCTTCAATCGCTATCAGTTTCGCTGTTCCATATTTAGCTGGTGGTATACGTCGTAGTAACCACGTGTAGTTCGCGTTGGAACTGAACCGCGAGAGAGTGTACAGCAATACTGTCGGCGTTACTCGTGAGACATGCCGAAACGAAACCCTTTAACTCTGGCGCTAAAACCGCCACGGGAGCGAGATCAGTCGAGACACCCCGAGATATCAAGAGAGGAGGCGAACGCTACCATTTACACTTTCGTACGAATGCACTCGCACGAGATTCTACAGCCGACATTACATATGAAATATATCAGATATAGGTCTATCAAAAGTTGTTAAAACCATGCCCGACATATAACAATATACATTAAATTCCTTATTAACGTAGGGTTATTTAAGTCGCAGTTTAAAAAAATTGCAATAATATAAATAAAATGTCAAAACATAAATCATATGAATAAACTTACCCATTGAAACTAGTAAAGATATATCAAAATCGAACAATAACTCAAGTCCTAACACAAACTAACGAACTACAAAACCGTTTTCAAAATAACTTTTTTATTTCAATTTATTAATGCTACTGAATACACGTTCTTTAAGCCTAACTTTATATTATTATAAACTGTCCTTAAAGTATTTAACATTAAAAGTTATAGCTTTAACATACAATATAAATGTATTAAAAATTATAATAATCCATCAGTATTTATAATAAATTTGTAAATAAGTTTAAAAAATAATGGTTTTACTGATAACATTCAACATGATTTAAATCAACACTTCAATATTATTATAATTGTTTTCTTTTTAATTTGGTAACTAATCCTGGTTGTTGAAGATCCTTAATGTCATCATCAAGGTCGAATATCTTGTGATAATTTTAGATTCCTAAAAAATCTATTCTTAAGTGTTCAAATTTTTCAGGAAGGATTTATGATCACATGACTTGGGTTGCAGTGTCAGGAACCTCCTCCAGTGCTTTCCTACCGGCATCCCTCTGATTATTAGCGGAGCGATGTACTAAGTATGGATGGACCTGGCCTGCACTCACCCTGCCATCAGACATGCGGGTAGAGCCTCTTGACTCATTTGCACCGCTGTTGTCATAATTTCGTCAGAGTGTCGTGCTCGTGTCTCGCGGTTCTGATGGGACCGACAGGCTTGGCTTTACCGCCGGTTCCAAGAGAAAGAACATCTCTATAAAAATTATCCCAATCCCAAGCGTCGGCGGACTGCAAGGTGATGTATGGCTGATAGGAGACCAGTCACGAGTGTGACTCTCTTAAGAGAACGGACCAACTCTCTGTCGGGTTACGCTAAGCTTACCCAGGTACAGATGGTACTGACTGGGTGGACTGTCTTTTTTACATACTCGCGGGATTTAATGAACTTTTCAAAATTAAAAACATGTATTTCTATTGGAAATTATATCTATTCAACTTGGTGGGGCAAACCGTAGTCTATATTGAAGGCGGAGAATTTAAATTCTTTACATGTCGGAAACGAAATATAACATCAGCGGCAGGGAGGGGTAGAGCCGTGGCGAAAAAAGGTATACTATGTGACCTCAGTTACCCCAACTTCTTACGATGGTTGAATGCAAACGGGTGGGCGCGGAAGACGAGACAGAAGTCAAGGTAGACCTGACGCTCACCAACAACGTTCAACTCAAGGGTCCGGTCATATCGACGGAGGAGCAGCAGTTGGACAACCTCTTCGATCTAGACCGGTTAGATTCAAAGCGCATTAGGACCTTGGCAGCGGCTAAGGTGGCCAATATCGTTGATATGGTATGTAAGTCCCACAATGTGAGAAAGACAAAATGACTTATAGGGCACCTCTCAGGGTCTCACAGACGTCATTGATGTCCTCCTCTGTCGAGGCGAACCAGAAGATGTCATCCAACTTCGGCAAGATAGGAAACTGCTTGGTCAGCAAGTGGAAGATCTTAGGGAGGAGATAAAGGCGTGCCAGTGGGATTTAGGATTGACAGCAAGAGCTCCATGCGGCCTCCCAGGCCGAAGCCTGTGGCGGAAGAGCCTCCTCGCCCACAATAGCAAAACGAACTTGCGAAGGCCGTTGGGAGGCTGGAGCGATCCCAAAAGCTCTCTTTCAGAGAGATGTTTGACATTTGCTGGGATAGTATGGAGGACTGTCTTTAACCGGCGACTGTTTTTTACTGTCTTTTACCTTTCTCAAAAGACTGCTTCGAAGATCATATTCTTCATGATATCCAGCGCTCCTGCTATCGGGAGTTGGATGAGCGCGCTCATCTGACTCATATCCTGGTCCTTTTCGGCTGTGGGTTGATTTCGGTATCAGAACTCTCCTGCGAAGACAGTCGATGGCGGACTGCTGTGAATCATATTGGGTCGTGCGTCTGTGTGTGTGTTGTGTGTGTGTGTTGTTAGTATCTGTGTTAAGGGCCCAAGATGGTCCTCTCTCTGGACTGCTACCTTCCGTTTCTCTTGTGGCTTCTACTTAGGCTGCTGCCTTTAGTTGCAGTCGCTCGGCTCCGCTTAGCTCGGAGTTGGGGTCCGGCAAGGCAGACTCCCTTTTTGGTTTGTCGCACTCTAAGAAACCGAGGTCTATACCCATGTCCTCGTACACGACCACCTCATGGAGTGTAGAGGCTAACCCGCATTCCTAAAGTTCTGCCATCTCCCCCTTCTTATAATCGACAACTATGTATATGTCTGCGCGAATAGTGCCCTGGCTCCTCATGTCAGTCGTACTATGAACTTATTCTTGGCCAGATTTTGGAGAATTCCTTGAATCGCTGGGGCTGATAGTAAGATGGTTGTCACCACTTTTCATTTTCCTGCTTAGTGATGTTAACACCAAGTGACAAGCATGGAGAGCGCCGGCTACAAGCCCGAGGGGTTTAGCAGTTAAGGAGTGGGCACTTGAGATCGTACTGTCTCTCCTTAATTGGAGAACGACGCACACATGTGTGCGATGAAATGAGATTTCCATGGTGGACGTTTCGTTTGCCACACCATCTATAGCACTACGTGTCAGGGGGTGGTGTTTACTGGAAGAGGCATAGGCCCTATCGGATCACCGATATATTTGGTTCCTCGTCTCCACCTTTACAGCAGAAACAGGAGAGGTGAAGAAGAAGCTTGCTTCATTCAAATCTGGCGATGGCCGCTCCTTGGTGATGACGTTGACGCGTCCGCTCTCCACTTTCGAGTTGCGATAGCAGAGGTGTGTAACGCGTTTATGCAGTGGAGTATTAACCTTCCGCGGAAGCGGACGGTGTTTAGATGGTCGTAGGAGGTGGCCAAGCTCTGAGTGACTTACTCCATGACACGCCAGCTGTACAGTCATTATCGGCGCACGCAAATCTGGGATCCCCCAAAAGAGGTCCACCGCGATGGCGCTTACGGGGACTGTAAATTTCTCTGCAGGAAGCCACAGTCCGGGCCAAAGATGCAGCGTGGAAGGAACTCCTCAAGGCTGTGGATAGGGATTCGTGTAGACGCCCATAGAGAATGTTCCAGAATAAATTCCGGGGCCAAGCGCCCCCTATAAAGGATCCCTCCCGTCGGAGATGTTTTTCCTTCCTTGCGGAGCGAATACGGAGGAGCCCGCTATTTCTCCCCTCGTCATCGACAAGGAGATGGAGATGGCGGTGGAACACCTTTGCTCTAGATGGAGAGCACCTGGCCTGTGATGGGGTCCCGAGTCATTAGTTGTCCCTGGTAGTCGGCCATATGGAGCTTGTCATTTGGAACTACCCCCGTAGTTTCCGTAACCGTGGAAGGAGGGGCGGCTCTGCCTTTTCGGTAAGGTAAGTCACCCTCTGGACTGCCCGTCTATTTACCGGCCGTTGGTGCTGCTGAACGATGCAGGAAAGGTGTTTGAATCAATCACAGCATTTTGCATGGTTCAGCACATCAGTGGTAGTGACAAGCAGAACTTTGCCGACGTGCAGTTTGGGTTCCGAGTCGGACGCTCGACAATTGTCGCCCTTATGAGGTCGAAGAGGTGGCCTACGGAGGGCGATCTCTTGGGGAGATAAGCTGTTGGCGGTATCCCTTGACATCGTCAACGCCATCAATAGTCAGCCACACAGTGTCATAAGGGTGGCATTCTGGTATTTCCAACTGTCCCCGTACCTGTGGCGTCTTTTAGAAGACTATTATCGGGACCGGAGGGTCACCTACGTGGACGGTTGGGGTGTTATTGTCCAGCGCCTAACGAATTGTAGGGTTCCACGGGGGTCGGTCCCCGGACCGCTACTGTGGAGCATAGGCTACGACTGTGTGCTCTGCTGCGCACTCCCCTCTTGAGTTTGCCTAATTTGCTCTGCGAATGACACCTTAGTCGTATCCCAGGGTTGGGGGTAGTGTGCGGTGGAACGCTTGGTAACTAATCCATTGGTCCATTGGGGCGCTGGGCTTGTCCTGGAGCAGACGGAGGTCCTGGTGTTTCATAAACCCCGTCGGGGACCAAAATCGAGAGCGAGGGTCTACGTAGACGGGGTATGGGTCCAGGTTAGGGCCCAGATGAAATATCTGGAGGTGAGGCTTGGCTTCCCATCAAGCCGGGCCGGTCACTTGGGTGACGCGGTGATTGCATATACGATGCATTTCCTCACGTTATAAATAAATATATATCACATAAGTTGTGTATTACAACCAAGCAATTACATGCAAAATTATACCTATGTTATACAATATACAAACAAACATATAAAGATAAAAATCATTTTATCATAACGTGACAGATTCAAACAAAATTTTCCAGACACCTTTATTGATCCATATCTTTTTAGATGCTACCTACACTAATATCTGAAGCACGTTTTATTCAACGTGTATCCCTTTGTAAGGAAAATACTGGAAAAAGCAAACTAGTCTTTATAATTGTTCTTGAGCGACTGGACGTATATCAGTGAAATATTAGGACAGGATTAAAATAGCTATAATATATAATTTTTTTATAGTAAGTAATATTCCTACAAAATCGTTTAATATTTTAATAATGTTCAAATGGTACTCTTTTTAATTATAACAATATTTGGCACATTATCATATTATTCTGCAATTATAAATAGAGTTACGTAATATCGTTTTACTATTTATGATTCCACATATTAATATATTATAACGTTCTGTAAGCTTGCTGGCCTGTGTATATAGTTGAGGTTGGTTCGTTATACGATACATATCTATGTATAGGTATATGTCTTATAAGCATTTCCTATTGAAATGAACAGAGTAGTGTTTCCTATTAGTGATACATATTTCTTTTACCAAATAAGAATAAATCGAAGTAGTCAAACGTTACAGACTTATAAGTATATATGACCTATAAATAGCTATTTAAAAGTAATTATAAGATCTTCTGAGTTAGAGATTCGTATATAACTGTAATATCAATATTGAGTTCTGGAATAACTTGTTTTTAATAGGCATGACTTATACGACGATATTTAAATTACCTTTTTAGACGTAAAAAGGTGTAATTAAATATTTTAATTATTGTTAATGCTTTGATTAAATTAAGGTAAAATGTAATTTTTCTTCCTAGAATTCGAATTTTTAATTATGTTGCAAAAAGAGTCGTATAATCTTCTTTGAGTCGTAAAGTTACGCTCTTTGCAACAGAGATAAACAATATTATAAAATTATGTGTGTTTTATCTAAAATAAGGTACTTCATATCATAAATAATGGTGTCGATAGGTAGTAATTTATATAAAATGAAGTAAAAAGTAGTAGAAAAAAATTTATTGTGTTTATCTTTTTTTCTTCACTATACAAAATATCAGTACGTTAAGTAATTTTATGATCAACACTAATTATACATTCATAGATTATATAACAATTACCTGTCGTTTAGAACACAGATACCTGTTGGTATAAATTAGGAAAGTTACTTATCTATGGTTTTATTTTTTCAAAAATGCATTAATTTTTTAAATTAGTGTTATAAAACCAAAAATATTGAATTCAAACTAGGTGAATTAAATCGATGAAATTATTAAATGAAATACGTAGTAAACAATAAAAAAAATTATACGTATGTACTCTAATTTTTTTCATAGAGATAGATTGTCATAACGTTGTTTGTCGAACAATGAACGGTCCATTGTGAATTTAGAGAAGCAAAGGCAAACGTACGACATTTTGTAAATTTTCATTGTATTGCCATGCAATACATTATATCTAAATACGCGTAGATTATGTTAATAATATTGTGCCGAATTTACGAATTCTATTTTTGCGGAATGATGTTATAAATTATGTATTTATGAGTATACGTAGGCCTTAGATATCGCCTGTGTTTGCATTCAGTGATGTATCAGACTTCAGAATAGGGACGCGTAGTTAGCTTCAAAAGTGTTACGGGTAGCGCATAAGAAGTTGGTGATACAATTTTATGGTGCTTTAGCTTCAATCGGGGCAGGATGGCGATACCAGAGCAGTTTTCATTGAGATGGAACGATTTTCACTCCAATCTTTCACAATCGTTTCACGCTCTCCTGGAGGGCGAAGATCTGGTGGACGTGACCCTTGCGGCCGGGGGGCAGTACGTCCACGCTCACAAGCTTATACTATCAGTCTGCAGTCCATACTTCAAAGAACTCTTCAAGGTATGAGTCATTATCGTGATAATTATTCTAATTTTATATTTCATATATTTCTGGTTTAGATACATTCTACATTTATTTTTCCTGTTCTAAAAAATAGTACCCATAAATTTCAAAATTACTTATTTCTTATCCTTTATGAAAGTTTATTTAGGTGATTTAGTACAAATTATGATGTTTTTAATGTATTATTTATTTTAAACATAATTAAACCTAATTAGCTGACACTTGTCATTTATTTATATAACATTTAGGAACAGTGTTAATGTATTCAATATTACATTTCATACTGGCTAACTTTTGTGATATTTGAACAAATCACAATGAGATATAATAAAAAATATTAAATTTACATTCCTATTTAGTGCCATGTTTTTAAATAATTTGTATCTGTAATAAATAAATTTAGCATAAATGAAAAAGATAATTCATATAGCTGAAAAGGTATTGTTTATAACTGCTAACAATGATTTCAATTTTAGTTCAACATTTTATATAATAAAAAATGTACTTTTTTTATATCTCTGCATTGTGAATGGATGGAATGAATGGATGGATTCTTATTCATTAGCTTTCAAAGTTACTGTTTATACACACAGGAAGTTTACATAAGCCTACAAAGTTTAGGTTCAATTTACTTGGTACAGTATTCAATGATACAATCAGTTATTGGAAAATGATGTTTTCATTTATCTAGTTATAATAATTTGTTCACTTTTTCCTACATATTATTTAATTATTAGACATGATAAGTCTCACTTTGTACGCAACAATGTATCAGAGTCAATAGATAATTATTTATTGTATTACTTGGTATATACATTTCTATTGTACATGTAGTTTGTAATTTCTAGGAACAAAGTACTAAAAAGACATTGAGGTTTGGCAATCACTATTTCCTGTGTCGAATTGAGTATCAAATTATGCAACCTAGCAAAAGTTAGCAATAGCTACACTCTTATACATAGCCTAAGGCATATTTTTGACCTTCAAATAATATAAGCCTAGTGTACATAAAAAGTTGATATTTGTAAAATTCAACATAGCCTTCATTGTGTTTGTCTATAGTAATATTTTTCAAATCAATAGTTTGAGAAGTTTTGATCAAAATTTGGGAAATAACTTAGGCCAACTTTTAAGAAAATTCATATTGAACTAAAACAATTTTTTTTTTACAAAAATATTCTTTGTAACAATATTTCATATAATTAATGTTTAGTTGAATTTAAAAAAAAGTATTAGATTTGTATTGTATATATAATATAGGAATTTTACACACACAAAGACATGAGTATTAGCTAGTTTCTTATAACATTATATACAAAGAAAAAAAGGCCTCAATTTATTATTATTTCCACATACTGTGTTTATACCTTCAAATGATCTAATATGCAAATTTATCACTATAGAAGGAATTTATATATATGTATGTTTATATTTTACTGTAAATGTCAGTTGCATGTTAAGTATGGTGCAAATTGGACTATGTGTATGTGTGAGTGTATGCATTTTATCTACGCCTTTTTGTTTTTTTATACTACTTTTTGCTTACATCCTCTTCTGTTAGAATAAATTATTTAGGTATTTCATAAATCACTTTATACAGTAGTAAAATATAAATACTGAACACTACACTAAATTGATCACTACACTAAAACACTGAAGTCAAAGAGATGTTTTCAATTTTTGATGAATGAACCAATTGCTGCAATTTTTCTGTAATGACTAAAAATCTTGAACATTATTTTTAATCATATACCTTACTATACATTTGTGACTACCATATAAGTAAAGGTAGCATGTACATATACTGTTTCAATACATGTGGATTTGAATCCCACAATGAGGCTAAGCTTTTGATAAAGAAAACTTTGTGATAAAATCATTGTATATTGATAGGTCTATTACTAATGTCTGCAGGGTAAGCTACCACCTTCAAGTTGAGAATCTAGTGCTAAATACCTAAAGGTATTGCAATTGCACAAGAGAGCCATTCATTAGGCTATAAATTATTTTAAAAAGTGTAAAATCTGCTGTATTGATACATTTAGGTGTACCATGTTCCGGGATAAGTAGTTTTATGTCTAATAATTGTATGGGATATTAGGGATCTATATATGACTGAGTTATGGCCACCATTCATGTGATGATAGACCCTTCATAGTGACTCTTGATTTACCACACTTTGGGATTAGCAATACTCAGATGACTATAGTTGAGCTTCTAAAGTATTTGTGCTGCATGGTTCGCATATTTGGCCTTATTTGTTTTCCACAAATAATTATTGTTCTTTGTTATTACTTTATGTTTGTTAATTGTGTAAAATGCTTCATGCTTGACATTAGCAAAATTGTCTATATAGGAAACTAAATAAAGAAATATTTGTGGTCTTTATTAGTTTTGGACTGTACTGTGATTAACATTAGCTTCAGCATTTTTACTATACAGCGCCTTATATAATAATCATTCTGACACATATTTTAGACTGGCAGTACCTGCAACTTGATTTACATTTAAATAAAAATTATTTAATCATTTCTACCTGTTTTGGTAACTTTTATTAAAATGAGTTAGCTCCTATGGATGTTAGCATGATGTTAAACAGCTCAAAGCCTTTATCAATGATTGTTCTATAAAATACAATAAAAAAGGTAATATGATTGGTAGTTCATATGATTAGCATGTTCAAACAAACAAAGAAACTTTTCCGCTTTATAATATTAATATAGATTCATATTTATGATGCAACTGTCTATTCTATTAAGATATCGCTTTGTTCTATGCTAGATGCTACAAATTTTTTAACACATTATAAAACGAAAATTATTATTAGGGCAAACAAGTATAAAAATGTGAACCAAAAACTTTGTACCCCTTTTTACGAAAATCACGCAGATGGAGGAGTGTGTAATTTTGCATACTTATAGTTTATATAGAAAAGGAATGCAGAATGCTAATATTTTTTTTTAATTTTGCATAAAAAATACATTAAATCAATAAAAACAAAAATATATTACACACTATCAGGCTGTGCTCAAACTGAGAATAGATTATAGATTAATATTTTGTCTTTACTGAATGTCAAACATAACCCTATATATTAATATGAGTCTTTGACAACAGAACCTTGATAATGTTCAAACTTATGAGTTAAATTAATTTTGACCACTGGGTAACCACTAGTATACTATAAATACATGAAGTAATAATATAATCTAATATTGTTGTTGACCAATGTACATAATGATCAATGTACATAATGACCAATGTACATCATGGTACCATTATATTTATTTAAGGAACGCTTGTTTTTCTTTGTTGCTGTAATTTACATTAAGTAACAATTTATATTAATATAGGATCAGCCCAGTGGATTCTCGCTATGTAAATAAAAAAAGAGATATATTATGACCCATTCTGTTTTAAAAAAGTGTACAATTATGTTGGAAATATATATTATATATTGTTCATTTTTCAATATATGTATTAACTTGGTGTAGTATACCATATACTGTTTTTATAAGGCACTAGTTTGATTTAAGAATGAGTTGAGAATTTGTGTTTTCCTTTTTATCTTAATTAAAATTTTATTAGTATATACCATTTGATGAAATGATAATATGATCTCAGATACAATTCAGATATCAGACTTAAAAAAAGGTGTTTGCTGGCAATTGTTTATTTTGAATGTAGTTAATACATAATCAAACCAACAAACATAACAACAAGCATAGCAAACCAACGGGACATCTGAGGTCACATTTTTTTTTAATTTATAGGTTTAGGTTACGACACGCTCTAATGAAAAGAGCGGTTCTTAAGTATTATAAGTTACACATATGTAGGGGCCGTTTAAGTATTACGTAACGCAATTTTAGAGGATTTTTGACTTTCCCTCCCCCCACATAACGTACCGTAACATTTCTCTGTACCCCCCTCCCCCAAAACGTTACGTAACAGCCAAGTGAGCTTGTTTACCTAAAATTCATAATTATATTTTTACCATTTTTATTAATAAACTCTTAAAATAGTATAACTTGCTTTTTAAGAGCCTTTGGCATTGTGATTAAAAATAGTCGAGGTCGAGAGATTCTTCGTAAAACATAAATAGCAAAAAAAGAGAGTTGCGAAGTTGGGAAATTTTAATTGCTTAGTCTTTTACCTAAATTAAAAAAAAAATTGTTAAGTAACGCGTTGTACGACCCTTCTCCCGCCTTTGTAACGCATCGTAACGTGTTACAAGACTCTCTCCCGCTCCCCAAATTGCGTTACGTAATACTTGAACAGTCCCTAGGAATGCAGTTAATAGGTATTTGGCGGACATCAACTTGTATTTATTATATTGATTAAGGCGAAGATGATTCAGTTGCTAGCGTGTACAGATACCTCGTCAATTGAGGTGTATTCGAAATGTCGTGATGAAATTATAGCATGGTGGTAGGACTTTTTCTAATACTCGCATGGCTAACAATCTCCCACAATACTCCCACATATTGTATAAAAAATTAAAACGATAATTACTTGGTAGTGTAGTGACAATGTATATAAGTTCAAATCCACTTGCAATGAGCTTGTGCTTTCGCTGAAGGAACACATCGTGATGAAACTATAGCATGGTGTTAGGGCATTTGCCAATGCTCGCCTGGCTAGCTACTACCTTGAAATTAAAAATCTGCCGCCAAATACCTATAGGTGTGTTCCGGCAGTTGTATTTCAAAACCAGTTTCTTCACTGGGCTTAGCGTCTTCGCTATCTCGGGCCACATCCTTAATGTCAGGTGAAATTGTGGCCATGACGGTATATCTAAGTAGAATATGTATTTACATAGGTATTTCCGCGACATCACCTGAAACTGAAAGATATTTTTCTATATCTCGGAGACTGTACTTTTTTTCTAGATGAAAACTACCCTATGGTCCTATTCTGTTCCCCCTGATATCGTGTATGCCAAATTTCATGAAGATCGGTTAAGTAATTAAGGCGTGAAAGACTAACAAGCAAACAGACTCACCTTTACACTTATTAGTTGGGTTTTGTTAATCTTAATTAATTTCGGAAATATTGTACAATTAGGGGATTATTGTTTAAAAATATAAAATTAGTAAATCGGGAAGAGATTGTTAATTTTTATAATGAATCGCGACTATATTGGACGATCATCATGACATGCTTATAATTTTTTTTCCATCATACACTTTCACCTGTAATGTGAAAGATGGGTGCGATTATGTATCACCTAACACAAGAATTCCACAGAGAGCAATGAAATTTTGTAAATACTTTATATATATATAACATGCGAGCTTTAAAATTTTATTTAATCATTTTCATAAAAAAATAATGCAGCCTATGTCAACCAGGGCTTATGTAGCATTCTAATGGTGAAGGAATTTTTGAAATCGGTTTATTACTACTTGAGTTTATTCGTTACAAACAAAAATACAAATCTTTCCTCTTTATAATATTAGTATAGACTAACTGTGCCCGCGGCTCCGTTCGCGTGGAACTGAAGATTATTCAAATATGGTTGACCGTTTTTGTAATATTTTTCAAGACAGCATTGCTGCTATTTGTGGTGGTGTTTTTAAAGCCTTCTTTAATGATAGATCGTGCAAAAAAATTTTTTTTTTTTATATCCGATTTTTAGTTAAATTTGATATTTATTGTTACATTAGCTGTGACCGCGACTTCGTGGAACTAAAATTATTAAATAATTTTTGCCTGTTTCGTTAAATTTTTTTAATACCACTTTGCTCCGTTTGGTGATAACATGATGTTAAATAGCCTATAACCGTTTTCAACGCTTAATCTATCAAATTTAAAACTAATTTTTGAATTCCGTCTGGTAGTTTCCAAGATTACCACATTCAACCATTTTTTTAGCTTCATAATATTAATATAGATTTGATATTTATTGCTCTATAGTTCAAATAACACCTTATGCTGCGAATATATTTCCTGTGTCAGGTAATTTTGATATAGCTTTTTACTGGATTAGTCGACAGTTTTAAAGAACTGGCTGCGCTAGCAAATACTTTCGCGTGCCATTGAATTCATATAATTTTAGTACATATTTTTTAATTTTTGAAAACGTTGCAGTATTATCTGTGTCTAGGTTACTAGAGCTAACTGTTACATAACGGACTTTTTAAATCTGTATCGATTTTCATTTATATTATAATGTACACAGAGCTCTATACTATAAATTTTAATTTTTATGATGAAGTAAATTTTTTTTTTGTTTAAAACGTATCTTATTGGTTCAACCATTACATTAGTTATCATTGTGTTCATAATCAATATCTGCCCAGTATCAATCTGATGTGCGCCTAAGGGAAAAGTGAGACAGTAGTACCTAAAATTAGCGCTTTCGAACAATCTTTTCCACTTTATAATATTAATATAGATACTGAATATTTTTTATTCTTTGTCTTTCGTATATATACAAAAAAATGGATGTCTGTATATCTGAAAATGCTAAACTCAAACAGGTATTTTTTATGAAGATTTTTAATCTATTTATTTACGCGATAGATGGCGCTGCGCTTAAGTTATTGACTCCTGTAAAGAGTAGATCCTCTGCGCCTAGTAGTTGACTAATATAACTCATAGATAATATAGAATGCGGTTTGTGAACTACAATAAACATGAATTATTAGATAAAGTAAATGTTTATAAATAAATACACTACCGTATTACAATGTTAGCATGCGATGATTACTTATCGTCCGCTATACTAACGACGTTCATAATTAGCATTATTTGATTTATGTTAGGAATTCAGGACGTTATAATTTATCTATTTTCGAAAACAGTGGGTATAGAGAATGAGTCAATATGTTATTTGTAAAACACAGTGTAAATCCTGCTTGCCGGCACTTCATTTGACGACAAAATCTTTCAAATGTCTTAATTATTTGACTTTGGTTAGCTTACTTTGTTTTACATATAATTACATCTTTTCTTCATTTAACGACCACGCTCAATTGTTTTTATTGTTAATAAATTTAGCGTTATGACCACAATCTCACCTGATGCTAAATATCGATATGGACACGCCAAGCCTAGTGCAACTAAAGTGCAACTGCCGGAAAACACCTTTAGGTATTTGTCGGAATAATTTTAACTTGAGGGTGGTAGCTAGTCAGACGGACATTATCAAAAGCTATGGTCTCATAACGATGTTTTCCTTCACCGAAAATTCAAGTTCATTGCAGGTGGATTCGAACTCACGTTCCTTGACGCCGCGCCCGTACACACTACCAACTGAGCTATCATTGCTTCAAATACTAACGAAACTATGCTGTATATTAAAGTCAACGGGGTGTATAGTTCTGGAGGCTTCTGATGAGTCATGGAATTAGTGATTTTTCGTTCATATCTATAATAGGAAGCGGAAATGTTTGTTTCTTTGAATGTTCTTAGGAATCTTAGGAACTACCAATCGGATATCAAATTTTTTTTTTATGTTTGATAGACCAATCATTGTGGAAGGCTTTAGGCTATTTAACGTCACGCGACCAACAATAGGATCAAAGCTGTATTGAAAAAGGTTACGAAAACGGGCATATTTTTTAAATATTTCTTAGTTCCACACGAACGAAGTCGGGGATACAGCTAGGGTATAGATAATACCAAATAATCTTATCACTAACTGTAAAAGCAGTTATGTCACATAATTTAGGGTTAATTTATAATACGCTAGCTGTGCCCGCAACTTTATTCGAATAAAGCTAAAAGTTAATATTGTATCCCACATAAACAATACTCACAATATAACAATGAAAAGCGTATCTTCCTTAGGAACTAGTCTATACGTGCGGCTTCGCTCATGTTAATATCGATTTTGTCAAGCACAGGATGACGCATTAAGAGGTTTCATAGAAAGTTTATCATTCTATTTAGTCCACTTCCAATGAAGATTTCGTGAGAAAAAGTAGCTTATCTTCGTGTCCTGGGTCCCATCGAATCAGCGGTTTAGGCGTGAAAGCGTAACAAACAAATAAATTCACTTTCGCATTCATAATATTAGTATGATACCAACAGCATGTAGCAGTCGTCATCTATAAATAGTATATTTAATTAAAGTGACATCTGTTAGATTATTTTATCTCTTTACAAATGTAATCTATTACAGAATTCAATCAAATAGGTACCTACTATTTGCTGTTTGTTTACGATTGCGTGCAAAATATTCGCATGAGTAAAGTTATATATCATTAATTATTATATATTTTTTATATTAAACAAATTCGTAGAATAATTTATCTACACATTTATTTTAATATTCAAGGAAACTAATTGTTCCTCGTTATTTTTTTTTACCAGACCGTGAGAACGTTTGATGGTGTTATACATGAATTATATGTATGCTGTTTATTCGGTAGCAAAAATTTTTTTATTTATCTTAATGTATGACTAGAAACCAAAAAATTAAAAATGAAATCTGAACTCTTATCCAGTATTTGGTTCTTTCTCGTTTTCTGTAGGTCTGTTTACCAGTCGGCAAAGGCCTCCTCCAATCTTTCCATTTATGTATTTTTCATAATTTTATTATTAGCTGTGCAAAACAATATGTTAAGTTGATCTGACTAAAAGGCCATTATTATGGATAGAACAAGTACATCTCCACATAATATTAGACGTTATTAGACGATTTTTTTTTGTACAGGGATAATAGCTATAGAAACATGTTAAATTCGGCAAAATCATTATGAAATGAATTGAATGAACACTTTATTTCACTTTTAATGTGTAAACGGGCGAGCTTAATGCCACAAGGCATTTTCTTCCAGAGTTTCATCTTCTTCCATCGGTATTGTTATGCAAAATAAAAGAAAATTGTAGGTAGACAAAAGAAAATAAAAATTAATAAATGAAGAAAATATAACAATAATTATGTAATTAATAATAAATATAGGATATTTTAATATACAGTTTTTTATACTTTATAGGTTTTAGCGTTATGTCTACCTACTTACTTGATTTTCAGTGACGATTTGGTCCAAGGTGGTAGATACGTTAAGCATAGTGGAAGGACTAGTTCTCAAATGCAACTTCCGGAACTCACCTATAGGTATTTGGCGGCAGTATACAATTTCAGGGTGGCAGCTAGCCCGTTGGGTTAATACCCAGAATTAGAAAAAGACCTATCACCATGCTATGGTTTCCCTACGATGTTTTCTTTTACCAAATGAATTCGCGTCCCTTGATGTGGCATGGCGTTCGTACACACTACCAACTGAACAATAATCAATTTAAAATAAAATTAAATTAAATAAAAATATATAAAGGGGTATTATATATGTGATAATAGTTAACTTCACACCCGTTATCTAAGTTTCTATACCTATGATTATACCTATAACATACTATATTTATATCTGTAATAGCTTGTGACCGCGATCATACTCTGTTTGTTAATTATTAATTTCTTCGTCACATATTTTTGTTTGTACTCATATACCTATTACGATTTCTACGAAAACAACTGATAATTTTTATACAAATGACATAAACATAATTCTGGAGATTTGTTAAAAAAATATTGTTGTATTTACAGGAACAAATATCTTATTAAATAAATAAAAAATAGTTAACGACTTGTAGAATCGAAAAAAAATCAGTCTGGGATAATCTACAAATATTTCCGCTTCAAATTTTCATAGATTAAAAGTGTCTTTGCATTTAAGGTATATGAAAATTTTTGGTATATGAAAATTTTTGGTATATGAAAATATGACTTTCTGCCATCTTGTAAGTACTGCCATGACCCTGTTGACGTAGTAATTTTGGCAGTCCTCTCTTGATGTTAACCTGAAACTGTTTGAAGAATTTTGAAGAACCGGAACAGGTGGCAATCTGAAATCTGGTAACCTTTGATAGATGTTGACTCACAACTCGGCCAGGGACGTTGTCTGGAGGCTCTCCATTTTTACCGAAGGCGTTCAGTTACCTCCACCATTTCACCGTTCATAACAGGAGTTGAGATTGCAATCTCCTCCATTGTTGTAACTTGGAGGGGTGGAATCGGGGGAGGCGGCAGCTCCGGAAGGGTTAGAAATAGAGCCCGAACAACCCCGTTGAGTATTTCCGGCGGAAGGCATTCAGTCAAAGGAGGCGCTTGGCTTCGAAACTTATTACGAGCCATTTAATAGAGGCGCCCCTGTGGATCTCTTTCTAACGCCCTGAGGAGCTCGCTCCAGACTTCCTCCTTTGCTTGTCAAAGTCAAGTCAGTCAAAATCGGTTCAACTGTTTCAGAACTTAGTTTTCTTTTTCTTTTTGTTCAGCCCCGAGGGGTTGTAGCGTGATGTTAAACATCCTATAACCTTCTTAAATAATTGGGCTGTCAAATATCACAAAGAATTTTTCAAATCCGAATGGTAATTTGAAATTAACTTTTATTGAAAATTAACAAAGAAACTGTTCAGGTGTATTATATTGGTATAAAATTGGCATGAATTCTCTTCCATACGATTGAAGAATCCCGTATTTTGATGATTTATAAAACTAATAAGGGGCGAAAGGTTGAAAAGAATTCGTATGTAAGTTAACATTTTACGGATTTGATTGATGTTTTTTATTTACTTATTTTGGTGTTAAATAGCAACTTGGTATTTATTAATACTGTTCGATACAACACATGAGAATCTCGTATTCAGTGTTATTCAAATTTCAACCTTCAACAGAAGATAGGTCGCAACTAAATTTGTAACTGTACAAATAAAATAAATTTGTAATGTCAATATAACAGCCTTTCACTAAATGCATATAAATGTATAACGAATTTATAGCAAAAATAATGAAACAAAATGGTTGTCTGTCTCTATGTTTTTTCCTCATAAAATCACTGACTGATGATTTAAGAAGTAACTTTGTCAAGTTGTTTAAGTCCACGTGAGTGAAGTAGCAATTATAGCTAGTTTGAAGCAATGTAGCTCAGTGTCAATCTGTACGGATGGCACGGCAATGGACGAAAGTTCAAATCCTTGCAATGAGCAAAAATGCCTGAATGTTATTATGAGCGTATGGTGAAGGAAAACATCATGATGAAACCATAGCATTGATGGGAGGACTATTTTTAAGGCCAGTTTGGATAGCTGCCATCTTCAAGTTTTAGGACAGCCGCCAAATACCTGCACCTGTAGAGTTGTACCTGAGAGCCAATCCTTCAAGTAGGATCCAATAGATCTAGTAAAGTAAATATAAGGGCACGTGAACCCTTCTCTTTATAAAGGGCGATCTTTATCACCGTTGCTCTAAATGGTTGGACACACAAAGTATAGTGCAGATTTTAGGCTGCACAAGATGATGCTTTATTTTACGTTTACGGCACCTAATACAGTAACCAGTACTGGTTTACAGACAAAAACGAATTTCTCTATTCCAATCGTAAAGGAGAGTGAGGCCTCCGGATATACCTCCCCGATTAAGATAGAGGAAAAAAAAGAGAATGAATCTGTTACCATCTGTCCGCCTGTTACTTGGTTTAAAATGCGATTCTTATAATGAACAAATTAATATATGTGAAATTAAAATATTTTTTATTGTTTATGCACATAGTCTTTGAGCAAATATGTATCTGATGTTAACTAATATTGCGGCGGAAGACGATTTTATATTATGATTTAGAAGGCTGGTTTTAGAGTGTATTTACTAGTACACACCATAAATTTATTCAAGTACATATAATACCTTTTACTATATGTAGGGATAAAAACTAATTAACGTCTCTGGATTTAACGATAAACTTCCAAACACCTCAAAATTTCTTGATTTTGGTATGTTAAACAGGTAACATCAATTCAACATGGTAAACAGTAACAGGGTAAAAAACTGAGCAAACTGACCTAACTACGGCAGATAGCTTAACAGTTCTGTCTTTCTATTACAGAATTTCGCCCGTGTTTGGAGACAGTCTTGTTCGCAACATGTCTCCTTTGGCGTAGAAATCCAGTATTTTCTCACATTCCCTAGCGATATTTTTTTATAGTTAACGTTTAGTGTTATGACCACAATCTTATGTGATGTTAAGTGACGATGTAACCTAAGATGGTGGACACGCTATGCCTAGTAGAGGGGATTGCCTTTCAAGAGCATCTATCAGAATACAGCTATAAGTATTTGGCGGCAGATTTTTAACTTGAGGGGGGTAGCTAGCCAGGCGGGCATTAGAAAAAACCCTACCAAGGTTTTTCTAGATCGAAGGTACGCGCTCATTGTAGGTGGGTTCGAATTCGCGTCCCTTGACGCGGCGTTCGTACACACTACCAACTGAGCATCGCTTCAAATATGCCAGAGTTACCAGAAAAGAAATAGGTTTGAGTAATAGTTTTATTTATATTCCTCACCAAAGATCAACTCGAGAATAGTGATTTAATTATAAAAGGCTAATGTTATGTTACATTTGGTTTTAGATGAACCCGTGTGAGCATCCGATAGTGATTCTCAAGGATGTCGCCCATCAAGAACTCCGCCAGCTTTTGCAGTTCATGTATCGCGGTGAGGTGCACGTTCGCCAACAGGAGCTCTCTGGTTTCTTGCACACCGCTGAACTGCTTCAAGTCAAAGGACTAACTGGGGGAAGAGAGGTATGTGTCCCTTGTAGTACAGAGGAAAACTATTTTCCTATTAAGAGTTTTGATATTACTGACCGTGGTTGTGATATAGGGATGGCGATCTGCGATTGCGAGCTCTGAATCGACCCAGTTAATCGATATTTCTCCCTTAAAAGTCAATGTTGATTGTTATCTATTTTCCTTTAAAAAAATACTATTATTTGAATGTGTTACCCAAACACATAGAAAATACATTATTGCGGCGTTCTTTTTGTTTTCTATGATTGGTTCTTCAACTAAAATACAAGCAGGAAAGGCTTCGATTAAAATAGTTGCAACAATAAAAAATAGTGTTTCTCGTCACCTTTAAAATTTTCAAAACTATACGCGTGATACGCTTAATTTTAGGTATTCATTTATTTTCACAACATATACCTACACCAACTAACAACGGATTCTACGATGGCGTGCGGTTAGAGAGATAAACGGCAACGAAATTGCGGACACTGGCTTAGTGTAAACCTTTATATTATATAAAACTTCTCGTGTCATAGTGCTCGTCCGTGGTAATCTAGTAAACCGGTCAGACTTTGTAGTTTTCTCAATGTGTTTGATCCAACTGTTTGATCCAACGTGTGAGATTGAACAATGTTTTGTCCCCTAAGTGATATTATCACTGAACGTCATATGAGACGCTACGGGCGAGTTTTATTTATATGAATAGTCTTTACAAAGCACATTACCGAATTGCCGGGCAGTAGGTTCAAGAATCATGTCAAACGGGTTTGGATGTCAAAAGGCTATTGAAGAGTAGACCAATATGTGAGCTATCGTGACGTTTGGAATTGACACCCCTATCTGTACATCCGCTATGACTATTTTAAATGTAAATATTAAACTATTGTGTATAAAAAATGTACCTAAACAATGATATAAACAGATCGTGTTTCTTGTTTGTTCTTCTCGATGATTTTGCCGAAGCAGTGGTAGTTTTCACGTTTTAACTTTCATAAGTGCCTTCTTAGGGTCTAAATTTAATAAAGATTTATAATTTGATAACGGTATGGTTGGTAATGCGTACGGACGCCTCGAGTTTGAATCGCTGCGATGAGTCTGAGTTTTCAGTAAAGGAAAACGTCGTGATGAAGCCATAGCATGGTGATAGGGATTTTTTTTTGTAGTTTGGGTTGAGGAACTTGTCGTGTTCAATGTCTGCCGCCAAATTCCTATAGGTATTTTCCGGCAATTATACTTGAGGGTCAGTTCCTCCACTAAGCTTAGTGTGTCCACCATTTTGATCCACATCGTTAGTTCAGGTGAGATTTTAATGGCCGTAACGTTGAACCTTTAGGTGTTATAAAAGGTAAATTATATTGCTATATGAATTTCACACTTGAAGATCTGTTATAATGATAAAATGTATATAAATGCTTCAGAGGCCGATCACCACGTGTTGTTTTATTGTAATGAAGTGACGCGTTACATAGACGTTGAAATTTGGACCCGTCGTAGCGCAATCATACAAAAATGCTTATGCAGTTTTTATATGAATTTTGATATTATAAAAATGCTTATATATTATTACCTGGATCAGCATACGTTATTAAGCAATTTCCGGTAGTTATTATTTCGACCAGAGCTCTACCTTTAAGTTTCCACCTTAAAATCTGTTTTTCATTTGGATTTGGATTTGGATATTTTATGAGGTATACAGTGTATACAAGAGTTAAGTCAAAATTATGACGTATTTCTATGCAAAATACTATATGCACCTTTCATTTTGACAATCGTGAAATCGTACTTGCTTTTTATAATGATCGCTTGAATAGCTACCACCCTTAAGTGGATAATCTGCCTCCAAATACCTATAGGTTATTCCAGCAGTTGCAGTTGAGAGTCAGTCCCCCACTAGTTTGTATGTCCATCATCTAGGGCATATGTGGCCAAACCCGCGCACACGGGTGCAAGTCCGCGCACGGTTGATCTGTGACATGGCCACCGCAAGATTTTACAAATATTAAAAAAAAAACCGTTTTTTTATTCGTCTTAACCATATTATAATAATTTTAAAGTAATCATTATTGTAATTTACCATGTACTACAATAATTATATTATATTATTGCAACGTATTGTATATATGTTTATTCTTATTCGCTCTCTTAACCCACTTTAAAAAACATTTTCCCACTGCTCCGTTAAGCGGGTTCAGAGCCACATTTAACATTAGGTAAAATTGTGGCCCTATTGCTAAGTCTATAAATATGTATTTCTGATCTCTAGCTATTGTAGAGTAGATAATCGTTTTTCCAAAAAAAAAGTATATATCTGTTTTAATATTCATACTTATTTATATATTGTATAAGATATCTTTGTATTACTAACGCTGAATAATATTCAAATATTTACGTGTGATATATATGTGAAATTATAGAAAAGTGAATCTCCGCCACCTGTCCCGGAAGACCAGCCCACGGCTAAGCCAGAACCGCCGCCCGACAGTCAGGCCGAATGGGTGCCCGGTGGCGAAGACACTATAGCCACCGAGAGCCTCGCCGAAACCTCCGACAGTCTCTCCATAAAGGAAGAAGCGGCCAGGAGTCCTCTGAAAAGGTACCAAGAATCTTAATCCAGAATTCATTTTTTTTTTACTAATGGCGCCATGATTATAATTTCGCACTTACTAAACAGCTAATTTGTGTGCATAACTTTTTCTATAATGTCCTCGTGTGTATAACAGTGTATGTTTTATTGATATTATATTTCGTACTTACCATTATTTGCACCGAGTGTCACCTGAAAATCAGCGCTGAGTGTCTCCAAGGACACTTCAGCATATGCTGAACTGGACACCGTTTTATAATGCCAGGATGTATAGATTTTTACCTACTTTTGTATACTTTGTATTGCTTAGTGCAGTAGGAATATATGAATGCTTTCTTTAAAGGGCTAATTTGATTTAAAAAAAAATGCAATTTTTTCGTTGAGAGTGTACACGTCAAACGGTACCCTGATTCGCTTTCAGCGTGTCGAAATACATGACGATAGGTTTTACTAAAAATGTGAATATGAATTTCCTTGTCTGTTTGTTTGTTACTCTTTCACGCCTTAACTACTGAAACGATCATAATACAATCATTGACACGTGTTGACAGGGTCACGGAAAAGGACATAGGGTAATTACTAGGGTAGTTATAGGGACATAGGGTACTAGAATAAAAGTTTTGTTCTCTAGGGATAAAATATAAATTATCACGTGACCGAAGTCGCAGGTGTAACTAGTTCATTATAACGACTCTTTCTTCAACTGCACTTTGGATTACCGGTTTAAACGGTCGTCGTACCTCAGCACTCATGTAGTAGGAATTAGGGATGACGAGCCGAAATGGATTAATTAAAGAATGAGATTTTTAGGAAAAAATCGAGAAAAAAATCGATTCAAATCTTTGAAACGACACAGTGAATCGATTTTTTTTAATTATTAAATAATAAATTTTACCACACACTCCTCTCATATGTGCCGGGTAAAATGCTTTTTTATACATGGCTTAAAAGACACCGAGAGACGGATACCTAAAATAAAATATCATGCCATTCCACAGTATTGTAGCAATTTAGAAACGATGATAACTCAGTGGTACTGTGTGCGTACGTCGCGTCAAGGGACGTGAGTTCGAATCCACCTACAATTAGCTCGAGCTTTCGGTGAAGGAAAACATCGTGAGGAAACCATAACATGGTGGTAGTACTTTTTCTAATGCCCGCCTGGTTATCTTTCATCATCAAGTTGAAAATTTACCTTCAAATACCTATGGGTGTGTTCCGGCAGTGACACTTGAAAGCCAGTCCCTCCACAGGTTTAGCGTGTCTACCGATTTGGGTCGTATCGTCACTTAAGATCAGGTGAGATTATGACCATAACGCTAAACCTTAACTATTAAAAAATAAACAATTTATCTAGATGCTCGATATGGTTCTTTGATATTTCTATGTTATTTGCAAGGTTCGACAATGATATGCTGTCTCTTTCTACAAGAAGGAAACAGTTTTCTTTCGCAGTGTTCTGTGCAGGGCTTTGTATCCCTTCCCATGTTACCAATATCACGTTTTTCTATCGAAAATTTGCAGAAGGGGAAGTGGGGGCGATTATGAATGCATGATGAAATTCTTAGAGTATTTCTCATTAAATTTTTACATGTAACTTACCATACGGCACTAAATGGTTCAACATTGGTAGACTACCATACAGTAGGAACGGGTAGTATCTTGGGTTTGTGTAATAACACGGTCTTATTGTAACAGGTTACTGAAGAACGCACCGAACAAAAACATATATGTTAAGAAGAAGCCACGGCCTGTGGACAATAGTCCTACGCATCCTGAAAACACCGAATTCGCTTACGATGGGTGAGTGCTCGATAAATAATACCTAAATACTAAACTATTTATAAAAATATTTAGTGTTTTTATACGAGTTTTTAGTGAAACATAATTCCTTAAAAGATCCAGTTTTCCTTTTTTATTTCAACTCAAAAAACTTCACTTTATTCGAACCCATGTTATGGAATATTAGTGGCCTTTTTGTATGGTATAGTTTGGTCATTGAGCATAAGTAGTGAATTATGAATGACTAATTTTCGAATAGTAGTCGAAAATCCACCGTGATCTTTATTTTTTTATTTGAGGAAATTCTTGTAATTCGTGTTGCCACATATATTTTTTTTGTTAACAATATAAAGTTCGGTGATAGCGATTCCACAGAAAAAGATGAAAATTGATTGTCAGCAGAAGTGCTAAATTGTGTTATTTTTGCCTATTTATACGTATATGGACAATACGAGGCATGATATTAAGATGTATAGAGTAGTGAGTGCGAAACAATTTGTGAATGCGGAAAGTTGCGGATGCGGAACAATTTGTGAATGCGAAATAAGTTGCGAATGGGGAGAAGTAATAATAATTCTTATATTTTTAATTTGTATGCTGTCTTCAATGGAGAGAAGTTGTACAAACATTTGTAATTTATTTTCAGTGAACCGCTTATTGATTTCGACAACGATTTATTCCATAGCGTGCTTGTGTTGCCAGAGGCTAAAGAATCCGGTAAGTGTGGAATTATTTGAGAATTTATAAATATGTTTATGAATATTAGATATAGTATATATATATAGTTAGATGAATATATTAACGTCTTGAATAGAGGTAGTCGATTGAGACATCGTCTTAATATTAATATTTGATGTGGTAGTGATTTTTACACTGCATATCGCAGAGATGGTGAGATAGTGGTCGCCCAGTGGTCGAAAAGCGACCATAATTAATTTAAATTATAAGTTTGAACATTTTTAAGGTTCTGTTGTCAAAGACACGTATTAATAAACCCTATATGGGTTATTTATTATATATATAGTATGTCAAATACATGGTAGTGTGTGTAATGTTTTTTTTTTTATTGATTTTATGTATTTTTTATGCATAATTAAAAAAAAAATTGCATTGCCTTCTCTACATAAACTATAACTGTACGAAATTTCATACTCTTCCGTCCTCACATATTTCGTAAAAAGGGTACAAAGTTTAACTTCATATATTTAACATATACTAATACTTGTACTTTGTAAGTTGGGACCGTATTTTCATTTATTGTGCTTTTTTATTAATTGTTGTCCTGTGACGGTCAAGTTTTTTTTATCTATTTACACCAATTTAGTTTACCCTCTTACATGCGTACGTACGTACATACACTCGTTTTGTATTGTGAGTTAGCTGTAATTTATACAAGCGGTGGTATAGGTTTTCCCCTTGTCACCGCCAGGGTGGAACTGCAAAACCGGCGGGGTCAAGTGCCCGAACTGCCACCGGTTCTTTGCGAACCGGTACAACCTGAAGGTCCACATAAGGGACAAGCACGACACCCGCGAGGGTACGCTGCAGTGCGAGATCTGCCAGAAGAGGATGAGGAATCCGTCCTGCCTCCGCGTACATATGTACCACCATCGCAAGCAGGCGGCTTACTTAGCTCAACTCACCACCCAGGGTGATCAGATGCGGCACGTGTGAGTTGCCAACGAGCCTTGTGCGCCTTTATTTATATTTATGCGTTATTGTCATAATCTCATCTGATCTTAAGTGAAGATACGGCCTAAGTTGGTAGACACGCTAAACCTGTGGAGAAACTGGCTCTCAAGTGCTGCTGCCGGAACACACCTATTGGTATTTGGCGGCAGGTTCACAACTTGAGGGTGGTAGCTACCCAGGCGGGCATTAGAAAAGGCCCTACCACCATGCTATGGTTTCCTCACGATGTTTTCCTTCACCGAAAGCTCAAGCTCATTGTAGGTGCTTGGGTTCGAACCCACATCCCTTGACGCGAAGTCGTGCACACTACCACTGAGCTATCATCGCTTTATTTATATTTATGCGTTATGGTCATAATCTCACCTGATCTTAAGTGAAGATACGGCCTAAGTTGGTAGACATGTTAAACTTGTGGAGGGAGTGGCTCGCAAGTGCAACCGCCGGAACACACCTATTGGTGTTTGGCGGCAGGTTCACAACTTGAGGGTGGTAGCTAGCCAGGCGGGCATTAGAAAAGGCCCTACCACCATGCTATGGTTTCCTCACGATGTTTTCCTTCACCGAAAGCTCAAGCTCATTGTAGGTGCTTGGGTTCGAACCCACATCCCTTGACGCGAAGTCGTGCACACTACCACTGAGCTATCATCGCTTTATTTATATTTATGCGTTATGGTCATAATCTCAGCTGATCTTAAGTGACGATACGGCCCAGGTTGGTTGACACGCTAAATTTGTGGGGAGATCGGCTCGCGAGTGCGACCGCCGGAACACACCTGTTGGTGTTTGGCCGTTGATTTTCAACTTGAGGGGTGGTGGCTATAGAAAAAGCCCTACCACCGTGCTATGGTTTCCGCACGGTGTTTTCCTTCACCGAAAGCTCGGGCTCGGTGTAGATGGTTTCGAACTCGCGTCCCTTGACGATGCATCCGTACACGCTACCACTGGGTTATCATCGCTTTAATGTTCAATTCCATAGGTGTAAATCGATTATGAAGCGATGATGGTTCTGTTGGCAGTATGTATGGACGTGTATTTGAATCCATGTGCCATGAGCCTGAGCTTTCGGGGGGGGGGGGGGGGGGGGGGGGGAAACATCGTGAGGAAACCATAGTACGGTGGTAGGGCTTTTCCTAATGCCCGTCTGGGTAGCTACCACCCTCAACCCTCCACTCCCCTCCAGGCCCTCCACTGGACTTAGTGTGACCTCCATTTTGGGCCACATGATCAATGTGAAATATAAAAATAAAACATGCCACATGTGTATTCAATCTATATTGACCAGTCTGTATTTGTGTCTGAACAATATGACAGGCATATTTGATAGACAGTTTTTTTTTAAACTTCTGAATTCTCTTTCGGTGTGTCTAAAGAAGATTAGCATTAGGGATTAGGTTTAAAAAACAAATGTTTACCTTTTCCAGTGTACAAAATATGGTCGGATCAAAATGGCGCGGTGACCCGGCCTTAGCTGATTACAGGGAGTTTGATAGGTGAGTCCTTTATTATAGATATTTATAAACAAATACGGCCATATGTATTATTGAAAGTGGTAAAACTGATCACTTTTAGTATCGGCGTAAGATCGGTAACAGTTTTTTTTAGGTGATAGTGTTTGATTTGACAGCAAAATTTACCGATTTGTCGGACGGTAAGGGGGTCGTTCACAAAATACGTTGTAAATTTTACATGTTATTACAGGGTAGCTTTTACCCGCGGCGTCGCTCACGGTAATAATGATTTTGTCAAATCGGATGACGCAATAATAAGTTGTTATATAAAGTTTTTTCCTCTCTTTACACCAATTCCATTTTTTTTTTTCGAGAAATAGTTGCCAAAATTCATTATAATTAACTCAGCAGTTTAAGCATGAAAGCGCAACAAACAAACATACCTAATTTCGCATTTATAATATTAGTAAGGATTTTTATTTTTTTTATTTAAAAATGTTGAAATTTGTTTACTGCTATTAATTATTAATTGGCATATATCATGTACGGGTCGCAGAAAATGAGGCATAGCGTGACAAAGGGGGGTTTAAATGTCTGTTTAGGTCTAAGGGTCTTTTGAAGTGATGATAGCTCAGTGGTAGTGTGTACGGATTCCGCGTCGAGGGACGTGTGTTCGAATCTACCTACAATGAGCTCGATCGAGCTTTCGTTGAAGGAAACATCGTGAGGAAACCATAGCATGGTGGTAGTACTTTTTCTAATGCCCGCCGCCATAGCTACCACCCTCAAGTTGAAAAGTTGCCGCCAAATACCAATAGGTGTGTTCCGGCAGTTACACTTCAGAGCCAGTCCCTCCACAGGTTTAGCGTGTCTACAAACTTTGGCTGTCTCGTCACTTAAGGTCAGGTGAGTTTATGGTCGTAACGATAAACCTTACCTATATAAAATATGTATATATAAAATATTGCGTGACGTATTTTATGAACGCCCCCTAAATTCAAGCATCATGTCAACAGGTTGGTGTTAATATGGTGTTACAGGGTGAATCAATATGTGAACAATTGTGATGTCTGGAATTAACACCGCTTTCAGTGCCTCAGTTAAAAACTAACCTGAATGCATTTCAATTTTCAAAATAATATTCAATTTCAAGATAATATAACTAGATCAAGTTTCTTGTCGGTTCATCTCGATGACTGCGTTACTTTCCGAACCGGTAGTAGTTTTCACGTTCAGTTCAGAGTTTACATTAAATAAAGTGATTTGATTTGATTAACGTCACACCCCAGTTGCATACGGGTAGTAGTTCTAATAATCTGTAACCGGCGGTTAAAAGAAATACTCTATCGATTCGATCGCTAATAATCTTATCAGGATCACTCGCCAGGTTAATCTTGGGATTGCCTGAAAGTTTCATTCAAATCGGTCTAGCCGTTTTTTTTTTAGTTCAAATACATTTCAAATAAATACATGGATATGTTATACATACGTTTGTTTATGAATTACCTCGAATCGTTTCACTTTTGAAAATGTGTTGACGATTTGGCGCACTTCTAGAAAGTTCTGTCCTCTGGTTGAACATGCGGAGATGATTTTAAATAGCTTCAATAGCATTTTTAATAGCATTTCTTGTTAAATCTCACGTATGACGTGAAGATATCCTTTTTAGCTGTTAGCGATTGTACACTCGGGAGTTTCATATTTTAGTAAAGGATAGTTTATTCGTTTGACACTAGAAATATATATGTACATACATATATACATAGATCCGCAATAAGGAGGAGACACTAAACACAGTACATAACACATACAATATGATTTATTATTTTATATGGTTTTATGTTTATTTATTATATAGAGAATACTTAATTCGTGGTTTTTAATAGTATGTAGGCTTAGCGTGGTGGCCACAAACCTTACCTGATGTTAAGTGACGATGTGGCTCAAGATGATGGGCACGCTAAGCCTAGTGAAGAGCTGGCTCTTAAGTGCCACTTCTGGAACACCCCTATAGCTATTTGATGGCAGATTTTCAACTTGAGGGCGGTAGCTAGCCAGGCGGATATTACAAAAAGCCCTACCGCCATGATATTGGTATTATCACGATGTTTTCGTTCACCGTAAGCTCAGGCTTATAGCAGGGATTCGAATTCACTTCCGCGGTGTCCACACACACTACCAACTGAGCCATCCCAATCCCTATCTCGTTCCCTATATTCGGTCGATGTACTCAATCTTCTTCTATGGGATAGTTTATTTATTCTTTCTTATATATTTATGGGATATCGCGTGTTAATCATTGCCTAGTGTTTTTAGTTTTTAGTAAACTCAGTTGCGATGTGCCTATATTACTTTCTTGTCTGTAATTTTCACTTTGATCTGGTTAATTATTTAATTCATGATTATTATTGCTTGATAATATTATTAGTAAAGAAATACGTAGCTGGTGCTTGCGCGACTTCGTGTTTTGGAAGTCAATAGATCAAGAAGTAATTTTGATGCTGATTGCTCTTATTTATTTCTTAATGTAAAATGTTTATCTATATAATATTGGCAGAAGTTATATACCATTTAATATTGCAATAGAAACGAATATGTCGCTGTGTGTTGCATTGTTTTATAAAAGTTTGAAGATTCAAATTTATTTTGTAAATCTGGGAGAATAGCTTCAGTTGACAGTAACGTCCATTTAAATATTATAAAAAAAAAAAATACCACGGGTACCATGGTTTTGTTTATTTATTGTAAGACGTTAAAATGGCGGCACTGTACCTTTTTATAGTTAAGGTTTAGCGTTTTGCCCATAATCTCACCTGATCTTAAGTGACGATACGGTCCAAGGGCTTTGAAATTCTGATTTTCAACCTTTTTGTATGATGCTCGTTCGGGTAATGTCGGCTCGACGCGACCAAAGGAGCGAAAAAGCAATGTTTCACACCTGTCGTGCAGTCGTTAATTTTTGTTATCGTGTTAAAAACATCCATTTATGAGCTTCCTCTTGTCTTGGCGTAATTGCAAAGCCCGGGTAGACCACGAGAGGGCCATACGGCAAGACTCTTAGCATAACAGGTACCATTCGATACTCACTAAAAAGGTACTACGACTCGATAATCTCCTATACTATCAGACACCAGGTACTGCTATCCTGTTTCTTCTTGGATATACTTGCTGGCATTTTATTTTATTAACGTGGTCTTTACGGACTTCCTCATCGCAACGCGCAAACGCATTACCCGGGCTCAGGCCAATTTGAGAGGGTCATGTTGTGACTCATCGGGTGCTAATGACCCAATACTACCCACTAAGACTCGCTACGGAGACACTTCATACTTCTGTGTTGCCAGAGACAGCTTTCGCAATTTTTCTAGTATATACTGGCTAGCCTGACACATCGTCTGCCTTTTCCAGTAGTTAAATTTTAAATGAATTAGATATCAAGTAACCGCATTGAAATCTCAATGAAAGTCTGAATTAAAAATCTTTTCTCCATACATTATTTTCCATACCTGTTTATCACCTTCAGGGTAAAATTTCAAGAAATCGCCTATTACCCTCCTTTCTCCTTCCTCTCCCTCACTCCCTCCCGATTACCCTCCTCATTACCCTCCTCCTATACCCTCTTTGTCACAAAAGTAATATTTCTAGTTTCAGTAGTTTTCGGCTGTGCGTTGACGAATGCCTCAACCAGCTTTTTATATGTACACATATATACATTTATTTTATTGTTTATTATAGCATGGATTCAATATGTTTTTGTTTATTTCTATTAAGATGTAATATTTAATTTATGTATTGTTTTTGATAAATATTTTATTATTATCTGGCGCCTGTTCAGGTTCACCCCAAAGTTTTTGCGCTAACTCGTGTTTCATTAAGGCTGGCGTATTCTACAGTCACGCTGATTTCATTATCAAGCATTGTAAACCCTAAAACAGTACCCGAGGATAGTTATTATGAAACATCACCTGTCGTATGAACTCTGCATAACTTTAAACATGTTCTAATACTTGTTAGTACTAACCAGTTTAGTTTATCAGTTTTGAGCGAATAGTGTTCTTCAACTAGAGAGAGATTAGACTAGAGATGAGCTCTTGTAGATTCACAGTGTCTGCGATTATATCAGCTGGTGGTATATACCGAACACTGTTGCTGGCGAAATCAGAAGATTCCACACCGAATAGAGTTTGCATTCCGTAATTTGATTGAATAGTTGAATTGCTGTTTCTTTCTCAATGGTGACCATTGTAAGATCATCATTTCTTCTACAGTTATCTTTGTCGTGGTTGACTTTATTATACTTTATAGATTCAGCGTTATGGCCACAATCTCGTGTGAAGTTGAGTTACAATATAAACCATGATGGTGGACATGCTAAGCGTAGTGGAGGGACGGGCTCCCAAGTGAAACTGCCGGTACTCACCTATGACTTTTTAGAGTGTGGTATTTAGGCAGGTGGGCATTAGAAAATGCCCTACGAACATATCATAGTTTCATCACAATATTTTCCTACACCGAAAACTCCGGCTCATCGAAGCGATTCGAACTTACGACCGTTGCAGTGTAAGTGTCCGTACGCTTGCCGGCTGGCTATGCGGTGGGCTGATTTCAAAATGAGATAAACGTTAGTAAATCACTGATGAGTCTATCATGAAAGACCGCGGAAAGTCACATTTATTCTATATTATTCATGTCTTTGCGTAATATCCTTCTACAAAGCTGGTAAGGACATATTGTCAATTATATACGCTGAGCGCTTGCGTTATTCATCCAATAGTGTACTTAATTCATTCTGTATAAAGCTGGTCATTCTCGTTATCCACCGTGTCCCTTTAGGAGTGATATTTACGAAATCGCCCAAAAAACCCCAATTAATTACACCCGAAAAGTATTACTGTAACGTTCAATTTATTATCCTATTATCTCCTTTTTAGGGGTCGAATTTTAAAATATTGTTGACTGCAGCGAAAATGAACTCAAGAGAGTTTCTGGCGTGATCTTAATGCGCTATTTGAATTTGTAACCTTGTGTTATTTTATCTTTAGTACTTTGAGCTGGGCGACCGTAAGCTAGTCAGGACATGAACATGGATGAACAGGACAGGAATGAATAGTCAGGACGTTGAATTTTTATTTGTTGTTTGAGAGTTTGAATTTTTACAACGAGCTTGAGCTTTCGGTGAAGGAAAATATCGTGATGAAACCATAGCATGGTGGCAGAGCTTTTTCTGATGTACGCCTGACTGACCTTCCTCAAGTTGCAAATCTGCAGCCAAACACCTATAAGTGTGTACCAAAAATTGCACTTGAGAATCAGTCTTCCCACTAGACTTAGCGTGTCCATAATATTCACCATATCAGGTAAAAACGTTAAACCCATAAATAAATAAAATATATATTTTAATGGTTTTTCGAGGTTTATCTTGTTTGAAAATGGAATAAAAAAGTGTTGTTGTTTTAGTTCCTTGTGGGATTTGTGGCATTGTTTATTGCCAGGTTCTTCATCGTCTATACGTCTTAATTGCTGAGTGCGTTGTATGTTTTAGGAATCATTTGAAATGTTTGTCTATGCTTTATTATATTAAACGGAGTTTTTTTTTTAATATAAGACATTGTTTGGGTTTCGTTTGGTTTTGCTTGCGTGACTAGAGTATACGAAGATTACATCTGTGTTGATCTCGATCATTATACACCTAGTGGAACACCAGATATAGTGGCCATGCCCAAGAGTGTAGTGCTTCAGTGCTAGCCGTTGTATATTCAGTAATCAAGCGGTATTGTAGGTGTCAGTTCTTGACGGGTTTCCGGCTGCCATGCAATCAAAAAGGTCATCCTCAATTTTACACAGGGGATGAAATTAGATGAATCCTGGAATACATGTTTATTATCGTATGCAACTTTTCCTGATAAATTTCAAGTAAATTCGTGAAGATCTGTTTTGCCTGCAATTTGTACCAACTCCGATTCTACCCTTAAAAATATGCTTCTTAGTTTCTACGTCACCAAAAAACTACTGTCTATCATTCATGTTTCTAGCGAGCCCCTACGTCACAATAAGGAACTATAGTTCAAATTTCATGTTTCTAGCTTGAGTAATATCGGCTGTGCGTTGATGATTTAGTTCATCAGCTTTCTTATATATGTATATGTATAGATTGTAAATTTATTTTTAATCATTCCAATTATATAATTACATTGTGATTTTTATTTGTTTATTTATGTGTTAATAGAGTATAAAATCGCAAACACACAACAAACGTTTACAAACACGGAGAGTATTATCTATATATCACCACCATATACTGTGCTCTTTACTACTGGGGTAGGCAGGAAGGGTGTCTATATAAACCTCTTAACTTTGAATGTTTCAATTTATCTTATTCGCGTAGGTTCGCAGATGTATTCGTGGAATTTTGAGCAAAAATATTTGCGTATATTTTCTTTGTCATGGTGTCCTGTTTTGGTATAATTTATCTGATGAACTTCGATATAACATTTTTGCCATGGATAAAGATTAGGCGTTGTGTAGAGATACATGAGTTAGATTACCGAGCCAGTAATAAAATGTAGTGTCCAACTTGGGCCGAAAAGTATTGACTTCCATTTCTAGCTTTCTTTCATACAATTTCGCATTCGTCATCTAAGTTATAGTGTACTTAACCATCTGATGTAAAATGCTTTATAGCGAACGACAAGATACATATAATTTCCTTAATTGAATTGTTTTTTAAATACTTATGTCTGTATTAGCTTTGTGTATGTGTCACACTTGTAAGATTAATTTTGCGAAATATCATCCGTGGTAGCTAATACATAGAGATGGAGTATTGTTTATCTCTGAAGTCAATTACAATATTTTTAATTTAAATATATTATCGTATTGAAGAAATATGCGATTTGTTGAAGTTCTAATAGTTAATTCACAGTATGTCATGTAACAAATAACAAATACAACAGTGAAGTTAACCAGTGGTGGATTTACCAGTAGGCTGAGCAGGCAGATTTTAGGGATTAGAATAAAATTTGGGGTATTTTTTTTTTTGTTTTTTGGAAACTAAATGATTCACACTTATTCACATACCTAAATGTTGCTAGATAATATATTTCTCCACTTAGAATCAAGTCTTCAATTAGAATCGATTATATTTCTAAAACTTATGTATTCCTATGTGGAATCTAATTGTAGAGGTAGGTAGGGACGGCAAGATTTTAATAGCGACTGGTGGGAAAAGTGTAAATCCACCACTGATTTGAACCCTGGCGTCTTCTTATAGGGCTGTGCTAGTCAAATAACACAGTTTTTGTTTTCCTTCAAACTGCGCATTGTATGTCATAGCAGCTCTCGCATGGCGATTGTCTCGAAATCCTACTCAATACGCTAGTTACGTGTTTATTTTCTTCTTATTGGTCGCTTGTTAATAGTCTCATACGATGTTTTTTCTGAGCTTAAATTGCCTGTGAACTCGGAACGACTTTCCACCGACAACTTGTTACCAATCAACTTGTTTTGAACCCTTAAGCTGTGCGGATGTCAATCAGTCAGTTTTGAAAGTAGATAAGTTATGTTGGCGAATAATTGTTTGTTACAAACTGATCATTCTGTGGCGCTTCGATCATCACTATTTTAGCACGTAGCTTCACTTATACTTGTCTGCCTGTCATTTGATTTGAAATTCTGCATACATATCACAATACCAATACAATAACACCGTGTGCTTGTTCTAATATCAGGATACTCGAAAGTAATTAAACTTAATTTACGGAAACTATTAAAATTTATGACACAGTTGTATAAAAACTTCAATGAAACTTTTTTTTTTCTTTACAATAGAGAACGAATAGAAAATATCATTAAAGTGATTCCTTATAGAGTGCCAACCGAAATCGATACGTTTATTTGTGATCTGTAAGAACGCGCTAATCTTTGGAACTACCAGTTGGGTTACAATTTTTTTTTGTATGGGATAAAGCAATTATTGCTGAAGGCTTTAAGTTATACAACATCACGCTACTACAAATAGCGGTTAAGCTGTATTGAAAAAAGTTACGAGCACTGGCCAAATATATTAAACAGGCATTGCTGCATGCAACTGCATTAATATTCTCGTTATGTTTAAGTATTCTGTTCGATTCGGTAAAACTCTCAAGGATATTTGGTCAGTGTTTTATTTTAAAATCCCGTTATTGTCGGTTGATTCAACTAGACGCACTCGACTGACGGTCACTAGAATTTAGTACGTATTTACCTAACGTCGATATACGGAACTTTATGTGAGTTTTAATAATATTGTATACGATTATTATTTTAGTTGCCCGCGTTCTACGACTCCCGGTCCCAAAGTGATGCCCAACGCGGCGGCCGAGGAGAACCATCCCGTCGCGGTCGCCGAACAGCTCGAGCCGAAACCCGAATCCGATGCAGAAACCGTTTTAAACTGAAACCGAAGTCGAATCGTAAGCCCGACGCGCTGATGCAGTCACAAATTCTCGCACAACACTAAAGGTATCCCTCTTGTTAACATCTTCAGTTCAATCGAGACGGAGTTTGTTGTTAGCGATCCCCTTTTATCTAGCAATTTGTACTCTATTTATACTTTACATAAAGTGAACGAGATATACTATTCCGAGATTATACGATGAATATATATCCATTTTATACAATAATAGTGTTAGAATAATCACGATGTATACTAATTTTTAAATGATCGGATATGATATAAATTGTTGTTTATATATTTGCATGTTTGGAATTAAAGATATATAAATATACATAGCGTCTCATGGTGGACTATGGGTGCCTTGGTGCTTGTTTATGACACTTTTGAAGTTTTAATTAAATAATTCGATTTTTATCATTATTGTTAATATATTAATATAATCTGAATACAAAGTAAATGAACGTGCCAAAACAATACTATCTTTACTAATTGACATTTTATATACAATATAGATATATACTTAAAGCGCCGAGTCAGCTGTTTTCACAATATATCAATATATATATATACACATTCCATGGAGGTAATAATAAAGACTGAGAGATAACCTTTGAATTAAATTCATATGAAATCGAAATATTAATAAATAAATAATTCATTTTATATATATATGTATATTATATTTAGTATCGTATTTCACAATATAGATCGACTGAAATGTCTCCGTCGTGTCGTAGAAGTTTTTAATAATGTCGTGTTTTATGTTTGTATAAAAAAAAATAGGATTTACCAATTTACAGGTTTTTTTTTTTTATAAATATATGTTTGCCATAATTTGTTTTTAAATTAACGGACAAAGGAATACATTTCCACCTGCATGTCACATATCAGAAAATTATTATAAAACGAATGCACAGGGTATGAATAATCGAATGACATTAATGAGAATACTCCATACGTACTTTATTGTTGTATATTTAAAAGTGGTGGTGGTTTTAATAGTATATATAATTTTATCGTTTTATGACTTTCTATTATGTAAAATTGAAAGTGAATATTTAATCGAATATCTTATTAAAATTAGAAACGAAAACGTACACCCTGTGCATTATTAGTTTGTCGCTGTATGGTGTCGTACTATTCTTATATGCAGCGTAATAATGATAGGTTTTTAGTGAACTTTATATGTTTTTTTTTTTATGTATACACATTATATATTCAAGTACAAGTTATTATTAGGCAGCTAGTTTGAAAAATGTTTTATAATATATTTGATTAATTTAAAATTACGATATAGCGTTGCCATTTATATGATGAGAATTGTGTACACGGAATATACGAGTACCCCAATAACGATTATGCTGAGTTTGGATGATTTTAATCATACATATATACATTATTGAATCTTCACCGAATTGATTCTGAACCTTTTAGGCATAACCTTACAGTACAAATATTATTGTGTGTAATCATTTATCAATGTATGCTTTACTTAGTCGGTAGGCTAATATTTTAAGTTAAATTTAAGTGTATATTATTAACACTCAGATCAACACTTTGTACGTACAATTTTAGTCTGATAGAACGTGTTTTTTTTATATGAACGCGAGGGTTGTTTAGATACTTATAAGATATTAAAGGATTTTTTTACCTCAAAGCATATTTATGTATATATTGAAACGACTGCTCTATGGAAGATAAAATGTTTGTCGGGTTCAACGTCATTAAATTGAGAAAAAAATAAAAAAATAAGAATATTTTAAACGCGATGACTTTTCCGAGTTCTCGTGTGTGAGTAACATTCCATTTTATTATTATTATTATTATTATTTTTAGTTTTTTTTTGTATAAGGTATTAAAATTAAATTTAAAAAAAAAATACGGCCAGAGATATGGAACGTGTTCGATTGTTTTTGTAATCTGGCTTTAAAGCGTCAAAGATAGCTTTAAAATGAATCGTCCCATCGCAATGATATCGAAACATATTGTAGTCATTAGCTCTCTTAAAATAATTCGACGTGAACCTGTGGATTTTATATATATATACATATATATACATTACCGAGGTTATACTTCTTTTATCGTGAGCTAAGGAATTTGTGTTTTTATTTTGTATTTTGGTTTGTTATTTATATCCAATCTGACATTACCTGCGCCGATGTTACACACCGTGAAGTTAGCTGTAAGTAGGCTTACCATAATTACGAAGAGCCAAACCGGGACGCAGAAGAGAAAGAGGCTCATTTTCATTTTGCTTTTCGCTTAATTTGTGGTTTTCATATTTGAAATGCAATCAAAATTATTATGAATCGAAAACATATTGATAAATGTGAATATATTTTTTATTAAAAAGAAAAAGAGACTATGTACAATTAATACAAACAACACAAAAAATTTGGACAGGGATCTCAAACCGGGACTATCCCGGTCAAACCGGGACGTATGGTAAGCCTAGCTGTAAGTTACCTTTGACATTAATATGACTGTTATAAATCTGCTGTTTCCACTGACATCTGTTTTACGACTATTATTATATAAATAACTTTTTCAATTTAATATTATTTGATACATATGTCTCTCTTTTTTTTCTGTTTACGCGAAAGAAGTATAACTTCCCACGTGCATAAATACGTGTTTTTTTTTTTATATTTTAAAACGGTTAAGATAGGTTTTTTTATGCGCCCAACTGTACAGTGTTTAACATTTGGGTGGTACAACGTGGTGTGTGATTCTTGATTGTGAAAATATTGAATTGTAGGTCAATTTTTATATGTATATTTAGCTCAGTCGGTAGCAGTTAACGGAGCACTATGATCGTGGTCACGATTAAAAAAAATCTATATATCAAATGCGTCCAATGTACGATGTATTTTATGAAGGTTTGGGTATTTTTAACCGGTAATATTAAGGGGGTACTAAGACTAACAATTAATAAAAGTATATATATAATATATATACGTATGTAATATTTAAGATTTTTTTTATCTCTTAGACATTCCATTAGATTTTACGTTTGTGTAATCAAACTGATTTTATTTAGATATTAATTTTATACATTAGTGTTATCCGTAATTATAGGAGGTACGTTTGTTTTAGACGTGTTGATTAGGAATATTGTTACTTTCTGATGTGGTAACAGTGGGTAAACATATAAACAGATAGCTTATATATGAAATATACAAATTTCATTTCAATAGCACAGTTCTTTATTGATAGCCCGGGTTCATATATAGAAATTTTATTTTTATAACCGACTAAGGAGTTTTTGTGTTAATTATAATTCAAATTACTTAACATTTCATTTTTATTTTCTTTGGCTAATACGCGGACATACTTAGCTAGGAAAAAAAAGTAGAAAATAAACTAGAAATCCGCCACGTTTCAGCAGAATATATTTCTTACCCATATTAACTGTGATGATAACAAAAAAAAAAACAATATATATGTATGAGTTTTGTATTAAGAATTTTAAAACCTTTCTGTATTCATATGCTCTATATAAATAGAATATTTACTGATTTATATATCGTCGATTACGAAAAAAGTAAGCACGAAAAAGAATCTGTTTAACTGTAATATGTGGAAACGTGTATTAGACCTGAGTCATTAAATTCCGTGACACTTTTTCTTGTCAACTTGTCTAGAACAAACGCCATTTAAATATAGTAAAAGAGATTATAAATGTTCCGCGAGCGCGAACGGCCCATAGTTTTCGGTAGCTGTATAGTTTTTAAGAGTTTTATTTTAATCGTAAAATAATTAAAATACAAAAAACATATGATATTTTTTTACCAAATTCTTTTTATACCAATGCTATATTACATTATAATATATTGATGTAGGGTGCAGCTGATTTTTTTTAACGTTTCTCGACCTTGACACGCTTGGAGTCATATTAATTTCAATCGTTTATACACACATCATCGATAAATATGTCTTGCCGATATTGATCCGATAACTTTTTCTATCGAAGTTTAAACCGGAAATAATTCGTGTACCGCCCGCCCCGTCTACCAATAATAGATTGCATTTAAAATACTTGTACAAAATAGATTTAGAGATACGTTAGTTTTTTTTTTATATATATTCTCGAAAAGTATGGCTTTAAGCGTTCAAGTTTTATCGACACGACGAGTCACATAGTGTGGTTAGGACTTTATATGTATTAGTTCTATTAATACTCAATACGCGTGGCCAAATAGTTTTCTTTATTAAAATCGTACATCTAGAGTTAACATTTATCGAATACGTAAACGTAACGTTTCAGAAGATTCAGGTTTGTCGATAAAAAACAAAACATTTTTATATATCCTTTTTTTTTTTTGTAAACAACAAGTGTTTCTTATGTCGATATTATATAACATATCTCTGTATATAACATATCTTCGTGAGTTTTATATCGATAAATACTACGTCCATAAAAGTGTTGAGATTTATAAGGGCCTCACTATTCCGTTTCGGATGATGACGCTGAATGATACATAATTGTGTATGTCGATTCGTCCATGTAATTATATTTTACTGCATATTGTTTTAATATAAAATTTGGAAGAAAATCCTTCTGAAGGACTTGTACGAGTGTTTGCAGTTGAAATGCTGTTTTCAATAATAGAGCTTAGAAAATATGTTACCTACGTCGTCCAGTCTTTACCGAGCTTCCATTCTCAATTATAATTCAAACACGGATAATTATTTCACTCAATCTACATATTATTTATTCGTAAAAACTCTTTTAGGAACCTATTTTTTTAACAAACGCTATAAAGAATTATCACTTTGATTGTATTAGATGCGAACAATTTAATTTTTTTTTGAAGAATCAAATTACTTAGTCACAATTAAAGTTAAATATTACGAGTAAATATATAGAATTTTATAGCGATGATTTTTGAAGCAAAGATAGTTCAGTTTGTAGTCGGTGTAAGCCACGTCAATCGACGTGAGCTTGAATCCACCAGCAATGAGCTTGACTTTTCGCTGAAGGGAAACACCGCGATGAAATCATACAACATGGTGGTAGCGCCTGGCTATTTACCACGCTCAAGTTGAAAATTCGCTACCAAATACCTTTGGGTGTGTTCCAGCAGTTGCAACTGAGAGCCAGTCCCTCTACTAGATTTGGCGTGCCCACTATCTTGGGCCACATCGTCACTTGACATCAGATGAGATTGTGGCCATAACGGTCAACTTAAAAAACTATTAAAAAATAATAATGACATGCATCAAAAACTATTTTCTATGTAGCGTTTGGAACGCTCACGGCCGCGGTTGCTACCGTTCCATTTGCTTGCGACTTTATTAACTTAAGTGGAGTTTTAGTACATCCCTGTAGAGGTCGTTTTGTGCTTGGTGTTGTTAGTCGAAATAATGACGTCAAGCCTAATGAGGAACTGGTTCTCAGTTAAAAAATTATTTAATATAGTACATGTGTTTTCATTAAAAACAAACTCTAAGAAAATATTGTCGCTATTATATGTCATTACTTTGGACGCATACATAATGTTCGAGTAGTGACAGAAATTTGACTATAACCATTATTGGGAAAAAATGTGATAACATTAAGGAAATAAATGTTTTAAAAAATGTCTACTGAAAATGTAAAAGTTTATCTTTAGCTACACAAATTCTGCTGACAAGCTGATGAATAAAATACACTACATTCATTGAAATATAAATACGGATAGAATTATCGACCGGACAATGCTTTTAAAGACTTGTGGTAAATGCTTTTCGAAGTTCAACGAGACATTATTAACTCGTTAAATACGTTTGCCTTATATTGTAATAATCAGGTGAATGTGATACGTAAATATTCTATTTTATTTCAAATTATCCGATGCGTTTAGTATATATGAGGAATTTTAATATTCCTATTACACGCCCTGGTAAAGACGCGACATGCGGGTACGCAACAGCACGACATCCACGCATAGAACATTCCGATTTATCTTATAATACTAATTATAGTAATATTAAAAATGTGCTCAAATAATTAAAACACAGATCTGTTTAACCATGACATTATATTTTTTTAAACAATTATTATTTGTAACGTAATTTTAGTCGTCTTTTTTATTTATACTTTGTTTCTTTACGTTTAGACGATAAGCAGATGCGTGTATAACTTTAAAAAGGTGATTTTTAATAAATTGACATTCTCTCGTCAACCGTTAAAACTTTCCAAAGGTCTTACAAAAGAAATACAAGGTCGCGTCAAACATTATGACCGCTCTGAATAAAGCCACGTTAGAGTGCTCATAACACAATTTTTTGTATTAGAAGAGTAGTATATATAGGTCTTGGGTGGTCACTTGATTACAGTATATCTAATAACAACAGTAAAAGGTAATGGTTATGACATAATTTACTCGATTATTCCATGAGGGAACGCGGACTCGAATGTTCAGAGCGGCCATAAAGTTTGGCGCGACCTATACTTTGCCATAAAACATATTATAGGAGTGTTAAATGACTTATCGTACTCAACTGGAACTGTCCGTCTCTTTTTTGTATTTATACACTTTTTTTTTTCTAATTATATTATTAATAATTATAAGTATTTCTCCAGAAGTAACCAATAGATGATATATTAGTTATTAATAAAACGGATTTATGTATATTTTTGACAATTGTTGTAAGATACGTTTTAAGGGACTTGAATTTGACAAGTTTATGGATATGTTTAATTTTATAAAGGGTATATATATTTGTATATCGTAACGCGAACTTATCCGAAGCACTGTTCACTCGCTTAGATGATTCTCTATAGATATTCAGAATCCACATCTATAGAGCGGCTGATACTGACTTATTATTGCGTTAAAATCTGTCATTAAATCAACGAAGGCGTTAAAAGCAGGTGTATATTATAGAATATAGAATCGATAAGGTATATATTAATATCAGGTTTTTAATAAAGTATTTTGTCAACTGTTTATCGTGACGTATCAATAATTATTATTTTAATGAATAATGTTTCAATGTTATTAATCAATTGTGTATGATTTTTATTACTCGTATGTATAATATATATTCGAAGTCAATTCTTAGACGAATAATTATTGATTTTTTTTTTCTGGATTCGTCGTGTGTTAGTTATAGTATATTTATTACCGACAGACGATCTAAATATATATCTATTGACATGTTGTATGGAAACAATATTTTTTAAATATACTATATTCGCGTGTCCATGTTCAAAAATTTTAGATTTATTGGCCAGTATTTTTGAAAGACTAAATATTTTTATGTATGTATTACAATGTACATACATACATGTAGTGATATTTTTATGTGTATATTTCGGGGAATAATGTTGCAATGCTCGGTATATTCATTGTCAGTTTTTTATATAACGGGGTAGCTCTGAATTAGGTTTATATATGCGTGTAGCTATGGTTTTTAAAGTATCTATAAATCAACGTCAATTCGGTTTGATTTTTCAGTCCCAATATACATTGTCTATTATATTATTAAAGAGTTAAAATAATATGAGCGTTGCATATTGTTTCGTGTAAGTATATACTACTATCAAAATATATCTCACTTTTCGACGTGAATTCGGCCTTTATTGAGATTAGATCTCTAATCAGGCCTTTAATGTTAACAAGATTTTGTATACATCTAGGAAAAGACATAGTTATTTGCTATGAAGTAAAGCTGGGCGATATTCCATAATTCAGCGGTTTAGCTGTGAAAGCGTGACAAACAAACAAACTCACTTTCGCATTTATAATATTTGTAAGGATATTTAGATCGCAACAATTATATTTGATTTAGACTACAACAATATTAAATAGGACTCGATTGGGCTGTTTAACTTTATATTTTAAGTTGTAATAAAAAAAAATAAGAAGAATTAAAAGAATTTTGAAATTAATGTTATTGTAATATGTCCTTTTTGGGCTCATTATTTGCCTTGAAAAGTTAACCTTTTTTTTTAACTTAAAAAGTTTTATCCAAGTATAAGTTAATTGTGTCGAAATGTGTTGAACTGTACCTTCTAAAACTGGTTTCGAATTGGAAATCTACCGGTTTGGGCGAAAAACCCTTATGTTTATTTAAAAAATAAGGGCACAGCTAAAAGAAAACGCCCTTTCACGCCGTAATATTGTGCAGTCGGTGGTGTGTTCAATAATTCTTGTAATGTGTGGGAAAATCTCAAAAATTCTTGATCTTTAATTTACTAAGGTAGCTCGGTTTATTATTACACATAGCCCACGTCTGCGTTTAGGACGTGTGTATTTAGATAAATAGTTTGACGAGGTTGTCGACGAAGAAGTTTCACCGCCACGCTTAACTTCATAGGCAAATAAATCCACAAGTAACGATTGTGATTAATGAAAACAGGTGATCAACGCTATTCGAGTTGTTGTTAAGGTTGTGAAAATGAATATACGCCTATATATGTATATAATTATATCCATATATTTTTTTATAACGATTATGAGAAATTTTCCTTTCGACAAACGGAAATATAAAAACACTTCGAAACGATCGTTTGTAGCGTATGGAAACCTACAAAATGCTCTCTAGTATCTTTATATAAGTACTGTCATATAGGGACCATCGATATCGACAAACGACATCGATAAAAAAAAAATGTTAAATATTTTGTAACTGAAAATAGATCATATTTATTATCACTTGTTCGCAGTGATATGAAATATCTCGAAACTGTTGTATATGATTATATAGTAATAAAGTATTTTACGAATAATATACACTGTAATAACTCGTCGATTCGATCCGTTTTAAATTGTATGTAAAATATATATATATATATATATATATTGTGAATACGATTTTTATAATTAAAATAGGTTATATTTATCAATGTCGATATTGTAAGATAGTATATAGGAGATATCTATGTACGATCGGATGATAAGTGACTGATTCTATAACACTATAGTTACTGCAGTGCAATCTCTATAAATCGAATCTCGTTAAGTCGTAATCCTCAGTAAGTGGAATATGTGCAATTCCCTTCCGCTGATCCTCTAAATACTCGGTACCTCGATATATTTAGGCTTTGCAACTCGAACAAAATGTTATTCCCCTGCACGGTATTGATAGTACATATTTGTACTGTATATTGAGACTGTGAGCATAACGCTAATCCTTAATTATAAAAAAAAAACTCGAATTTCAACAAACAGTCCGCAAGTTGTTAGTTAAATATAATACCGTCTCGATATAATACAATTCTGGGTAAAACTCGATATAATACAAGTCGAAAAACATACTTAGAAATCCCGCTTTTCAAAGTCGATATTACTGCATAAATCCTCTGCGTCTCGAACTTTTTGTTAAGTCGAAAACTCATCAACTCGAAATTTTCCGCATTTTTCCTTGTCATTCGAGTTATAGAGATTCCACTGTAGCAGCTAAGAAACTGCAATGGCTAATTTATCATTGATCATTATTCCGTTTTACATATAATCGTATACGGATTTTTCAAGCAAACAGTTGCTTGATTCCGATACAGTAATAACACATCGAGGTACTTAACACATTCATTAAAATGGTCACTGTCAATTTGTCGTTCTAAACAGTCTGAAAAAACGCAGTATTTTTTTTTAATTCTGTAATAATAAAACTATCTTCCTATCGACCTCGATAAATATAGACATATATATATATATATACACAAAAAAAAAAATGATTTGCCGATAATTTGAAGTGTAACACGTACAGTATTCTTTATTGCCCGCTAGAATAGAGAATGAAGAGGTTCTGGGCGTTCAAACCATATGGTCAGTATGTATGGAAGTCACGTGAATTATCGATTCAGTCCATGTAAAACAAACACACCCTGTATATTATAATATAGCTTTAAATAAGCTATTAAATTATGACTTTCGTGTATAATTGTCGTTTCATTTTCAAACCCTTCCCACAATGATACATTACCTTCGTAATATGTCACCAAAATAAGTGGCACGCTAATTCGCACATACTAATATTGCAACGAAAGGGGAAGTAAGTATGTTTTATATATCGGGCGCACAAAATGGTACGTCTACACATTGCTATGCATCGTCTAGAACAAGTGTTCAGGCAATTTTATGTTTGTTATGGAGGTTACTGTGATCCTACAAGTGACCAGCAGAGGCTTACAGTGTTATAGCATTTTTATATGGACAACGGCGCCGGCCAATATCATACCAAATTGTAGATTTGATTTGAGAGATTTGAGATTGAGACCACCACCAACGGCTACCCAGCTGAGTCAACACATTTTGTCGGGCGCAATTATTGGTGGACCCTGAAAATTCGTAATCAAAGTATGTGGGCAGTCGCAGGATCGCGAGTTACGAAGGGCCCGCGATTTAATATCCGGCCCTAACAACGGCGGTTCCCAATCTTTTTTATTTATGTAATGTTATATCTAGCTGGTCGTAATAGATAAGTACAATGGTACTGGTTATATGAATATATGATTAACAGTTTCCGAGGACATAGGTAAGTGTGTAAATTACATTGTTTATTTTGTATCCGCGAGCATTTAAGTTGAGGTTTCGGAGGATGGTAAAGAGAATCGGTTTACGCCGCCCTTATTCACTCTATAAGGTGCATGTGTGGGAACCCCTCGTCTAGAATATAAAGGTTCCTTTTAGTAACGGAAAGTTGCAAATTGCTATAAAAGTAGTAATAATTACGAATTAAATGTGATCCTATAACCTTTAGAAGGTTTATCTGTAAAACATCGTATTACACACGAGCGCATTTTCTATCGTTTTAGGCCACTGGATATATCAATCAGTACACGACATACTTCCTTAAACACCGAAGTGATACTGAGGTTTTCGTGTGCCAACTGGCACAGAATCAGCGTGTCATTGTTGTAGGGTTGGAGTTCATATGCTGTATTTACACAGTTTATACTATCATTACCTGCACTTGTTTTAAGGGTAAGTGTAAATATAGGAATGTGTTAGGTGATGTTAATGGTGGTCTTTGCATGAGCTTGACAAAACTAGGGCTGTGTACCTGATGGTAAGGGCTGTACATTTGAAAACAGTGGCGACCATCAAGCGATCACCGTACATTGGTTGATCCTAATTGTGTGATATATGAACAGTCATCATATGCGATAGTATCTGGTAATGATGGATTCGTGGTAGCGTGTACGGAGAACGCCTCCATGAACGTAAGTTGGAATCCCTGCAATGACTCTCAGTGCCCGGTGAAGGAAAACGTGATAAAACTATAACATGGTGTTAGGATATTTGCTAACTACCATCCTTAAGGTGAAAGTTATAGCTGAATACATGTATGGGTAAGTTACACTTGAGAGCCAGTCTCTGCAATCAAATAAAAATAAAAAATCTTTATTCAATTTAAGCCCTAAGTAGGCACTTATGAACGTCAAACTACTATCGGTTCGGAAAGTAAAGCAGTGATTGAGAAGGACCAGCAAGAAACTCGATTTGCACCTTTTTTTCCTAATAGTTTAATATGTTACAGTTGTTATTAGCAGATGTATAGAGAAGGCTGCCGATTCCAGACATCATGATCGCTCACATATTGATCCACCTTATATTATCAGAAATTTTATTTAATGTATTAATTACATATATACCTACCCTAACATTTGAATCTGTCCTTTTCACTTTAAATATAAGTGAAGTATCGCCGCCAAAAAGAACCATGTCAGCGCAGTTGTGAACCATTAGCGGCAGATCATTTATATATACCAGGAACAAAAACGGCCCTAAGGCGGAGCCCTTCGGGACACCAATTTGTGCTAAGGATCCCACAGAGGTTACTCCATTAATGCTAACTTTTTGACATCCGGTTTTTTACATAAAAGCCTATGAGGTCGATAGAAGCTCCACAAACACCATAGTGTTTTAATTTAAGAATTAATGTACTATGGTCAACACATTCAAAGGCCTTAGACAAATCATAGAACACACCGACTGTATCCTGTGACTGAGGTAAACATAACACCCAAGTGTGCATTTTTACCTAAAAGTCATAATTGTGTTTTACCTTTTTCTACTAATAAACTATAACAATAAGTTATTTGTCTTAACCTTCGGTAATGCGATTAAATATAATAAGGTCATTGCGATTGCAAATTGGGTAATAAAACTTAGAATTAGAGACGTAATATTGATAGAAGGTGGTCACAGAAAATATAAGGCATAAAATGGTAAAATTTTGCGTAATATATTTTATAAGCGGCACCTTATACGAAATCGATTCTAAATTAGTAAGTTCCAATAAAATTGTCTGTACTGTGTTTTTAACATGCGCTATTTCTTTCTTAAAACGATAATGTATGAACGTGTCAGTTGCCGGCCATACTGTCAGAATTAATTTGATGTCACCAAATAAAAACTTACTTCAAAAGTAATATTAAAAATGTAATAGAATAAGAATTAGGGTAAATAATACTAGATGCAAAATTAAAACGCTCTATTAATATTTATGGGAGATTTAATAACTATGAAGAAATTTATAAGCAAGAAAAAAATAAACAAAAAATCTTAACAATATACTGACGTAAAGTGTTATGTAAACAGAAGGATATTTTTTTTATATCACTTGAACTACGTAACACAAATTTCTTAATAATTATACAAATACCTATCTCTACAAAAACTAAAAAATTAATAAAAAAAAAACATCTAAAAATAATTTGTGTCGGCGTAACTAAACAATTTGACAGTTTCATTGATAAAGACTGAAGAGTATATAATAACTTTACTAATCCAACAAACTAAACAAATTGTTCAACATTTAACAATACTAACTGTAAAGTGGCGTAAATAAGTATTTTTCACAGTTTTATATACGAGAACTTTGAATTGATTATGATTATCATGCATATAATAGATATTTAAACACATAATACTATAAAAATATATTTGTTTATTATTTTGTTATTTTTTGTTAATTAGGTATTCACCTCAGCACTTGATACCCAATAAACAAATGGAAAACAAAAACACAATCGAGTATAAATAGATTTACCTTATAAAACGATAAAAATAAGCAAACACTAAAGACTAAAAACGAGTAAAGACTAAAAAAGGAATTATCAAACTAAACATTAAATAGAATCGGATTCTCTCTGAGAACCTTAGTTTTTTTACTGAAATCACAGTAATCGACAATTAAATCACGTTAATATCACAAACCTACTAATATCTAAAATAATATTTAATTGATTATATAGACACTGGAAGGTTTAATTTAATTGGTGCCAGGATATGAGCAAAACAACAGATTTACCTTAAACCATTTTAAAGCAATCTATAGAACTTCTTCCCTTTTGTTAAAAAGCCTGTTTTAGTTTTTGTTTTGAGATTTTACATGATAATATTGAGCCTTTTCAGGGAAAACATGGTAAGCGCAAAAAATTTTAAAATTATTTTTTATTCTAACCTCTGTAAATTATCTTTGTAAAATAGAGGCAGTATGTTCTTCGTCTTTTTTATTCTTGGCAACTTAATCAGACTATTACTGCTGTTTTCAAGTAATAAGATTTGAACATTTCGGGAAGACGATACTATCTTCAACAAAATGGTGACTCTCTTGGGAGTTTACGTGGCAAAATTTAAATTCAATTTAATTAAATGTCCTAAATTTCGTCCTCTTTCGTTCTCACAATTCTCGTAAAAAGGGGTACAAAGTTTTTGCTTCACATATTAATAGTAAAGGTTTTTCTCGATATATTAACAAAATTTAAACAATATTTATTCAGCATTTTATGCTTAGATAAGAAGAGCTTCTATTATAGATTCATCTGTTCTGATTCGACGTTACTACTCTAAACATTTTTTTTTGAGGTGACCTACACTGTTAGCTTCACCGAACTAGAGGAGCGAGCGCGGAGGGTGTCCCTAGTGACCGAACCTTGGCTTGGGCTGTTGCCGAATCGCGTAGGAGAAAATCGAACGCAGTACTAGCTACTAATAAAAAGAGAAGATTAATTGTAAAGGCGCGAAAGATTGTACATTAAAAAACCTAACTGGCGATGTCTGTGACTATTGCCTGATTAAAAATAGTAAGATAGAAACTAACTGATCCCCTTCGGGATCTGAGAATTTCACTTTGGTTAGTACTGTGCCATGGCAGGCGAGGCAAGATGTGTACTGTGCTAACCTTTTTTTAAAGTAGGGAACTGCATTTATGCATCCCTTCCCAGCCCAGGGGTCGGAGAGAGAGGTATGTATGTGGCTAAGCGCTGGGAATACTTTCTACACTTCACATTTATGGATATATATAAAAAAAATATAATAAATAAAAATCATTTAGGAACTCGCTTAGTTAATGGTAGATATGCTTGATATATTATTTTTTTTTTTTTCTTTTAAATCCTTCTCTACAGGACTTCCTTTTAATAGGAATACAGTATCTACCGTTGAATTAATATTTTACTGCGTTTTCCATAAATTTCTTTTTACGCGGTATAACGACTATGCTGTTGTTATGTTTAACGTAAAAATGATTTTTCATATCGGCATATTTCATAAACTTCTTCCCGCAAATGAGACAGTCGATGACTGCTTTACGAATGTTATGCACATACCACTCGTGTTCCCTTTTCTCCTTCATACTTTTCATCTGTTCACCACAGAAAGTACACTTGTATTTGGCGTATATATCCTTAGGGTGATTACGTTTGACGTGTCTATTTAGCATCGACTTAAAATAAAACATTTCACCGCAGTGATGACATCTCAACGGTGACATGCCATCATGCAGTTCGAGATGTTCGATCATCTTGATTCTAGAATTGTATTTTCTTTTGCAGAGTTCGCACTGGAAACTCGCGCCGCCGTGTATCTTCTTGTGCTTAGAAAAATTGCTTGCATAGTTAAAACATTTTCCGCACAACTTGCATTTGTATACGGTCAGTTTTGCGTGTTGGCTCAAATGAGCCTTGTAGGTGTCGATACGAGGGAAGGTGGTGGCTTTGCAGATCTCGCAAGGGATGCTAAGAGTCCCATCGCTTCCGACCGGAGCCCGCGCTAGACTGCTTTTTACAATATGGCCTATCAAGTGGCGTTTTAAATCATTGACTCGACGGAATTTTTTGCTGCACACGTTACAGTTCTGGAACGTAAAGTATAGATTTAGCGTTATGGTTACAACCTTAGCTGATGTTAAGTGAAGTGACGCTAAAACTATTGGAGGGACTGGCTTTCATGTGCAACAGCCGGAACACACCTATAGGTATTTGGCAGCAGATAATTAACTAGAGGGTTTTTTTTATAGTTAAGGTTTAGTATTATGGCCATAATCTCACCTGATCTTTAGTGACGATACGGCCCAAGTTGGTAGACACGCTAAACCTGTGGAGGGATTGACTCTCAAGTACAGCTGCCGGAACACACCTATTGGTATTTGGCGGTATATTTTCAACTGGAGGGTAGTTGCTGGCCAGGCAGACTTTAGAAAAAGCCCTACCACCATGCTATGGTTTCATCATGAGATTTTCGTTCACCAAAAGCTCAAGCTCATTACGTGTGGATTCGAACTCAAGTCGATTTATGTGGCATCCATCCACCTACTAACTGAGTTATCATCGCTTCTAAATGATCTAATTCAACACAATAATAGTGCCATACCAATGTCTGTTTGTCAGTTAGTATGCTTACAACTAGAAAAAGACAACACATTGGCATTATTATTTTTGTCCTGTAGCCATTTTTAATATATTTTCTTGAATTAGATTATATATAGAACAAATAACATTACTCCTAAGATAATGAATCAAGTACAATAAAATATAGCGGTTCTGGGTTTGGATTACCAAAGTTTTATACATTTATCTCACAGTTTTCTCTGAGGTCAAATGTGTATTAGTTTAAAATGGAGCTCACCTGGTTTAGCCCCGCATACGTTGTAATATTACCGGAAATCAAATAATTATTTAAAATTTTATTGAAGACGTCATCCGTTATTACGGCATTTGAAGCAAACGTTGTGGTTGCCGCTGCGTTTCCCGATATGCTACCGGTGTGTTCAGATGGACGGATTTCCGGTTCCGTGTACACGCACTCCACTTGACTCCGGACACCCTGCTCAGTGAGTATCAGGTCCGAGGTTGATGAATTGTCTGGAATGAATATTAATTATAAAATGACAACAATTAAAATAATCTTTAACTACTAATATATGGACCGTTTATTTTGAAAGTGGTGTAAGTCCATTATTTTTGTTTCGAGAAAATTAAAGGTTACTCTATATTTGTTGATAATGCAATTTCATTTACCGACCGATTTTAAGTTGTACAAAACATGGGATTTTTTTTGAGAAATTAAACACGGACTAGTTATATACAAAAAAAATTACATTAAATTAAGCATGAATTACGTGATAGCTAATTTTTCTCAAAAATGGACTTACACCACTTTCAAAATAAACGGTCCATATATTTATTTCCATATTATGAAGCGGAAACGTTTGTATGTTTCTTTTAACGAATGAATCATAGGAATCAAGGACTTAGAAGTCTGATGTCAAAATCTCTTTTTGTGTTTGAAGCGATGATAGCTCAGTTGTAGTGTGTGCGACTTCGCGTCAAGGGACGTGAGTTCGAATCCAAGCACCTACAATGAGCTTGAGCTTTCGGTGAAGGAAAGCATCGTGCGGAAACCATAGGATGGTGGTAGGGCTTTTTCTAATGCTCGCCTGGGTAGCTACCACCCTCAAGTTGTAAAACTACCGCCAAATACCAATAGGTGTGTTCCGGCAGCTGCACTTGAGAGCCAGTTCGTCCACAGGTTTAGCGCGTCTACCAACTTGGGCCGTATCGTCACTTAAGATCAGGTGAGATTATGGCCATAACGCTATACCTTAAGCATAAAAAAAAGATAACGCAAAAAATTTTAATTGCTTAGGCTTCCATTGCTTTCACCAATACGAGCAAAGCTATATTGAAAAGTTACAAACAAGGGCATAAATTATAAAATAATGTATTACACCAAATTATAACACTCAAAAGTAAATTATTGGACTGAAGCAAATTTTACTTTTACAAGCCTCAATTATTGCTGTATCTAATACGTAGAGTTTTTTATTCCAATGGTAGTTCTTAAAATTAGCGCGTTCAAACAAACAAATAAACTTTTCCGCTTTACAGTTTACTGTTTTAATCTTATCTATATATATAAATGAATCGCCGATATGTATGTTCGCGCATAACTTTCGAACGACTCAAATTGGATAATTATTTTTTTTGCGTGTTCTTTATTGTCAGAAGGTTTGTTATAAGACAAAAAAAGGTACAGAATTGTTTTCAAATCTTATAATATAAAAAACGAGTGAATGGGACAGAAGTCTGATACGAAGTACCCCGGGTCATCTAGTATAGATATAGACGTTATTGAGCAATGAAAAATCCGGAAAAACATTTGCCAGCCGTTTAATGGTATCTAAGCTCTTTTACATTCGATATTGACGTGAAATTATAACTAATTAAATACAAAATAATTTCCCTTTCAAGCTAAGAGTATTAAAGACACGAATGACTCGAATATTAGTAGCTATTGAAGTACAGATATTTTTTTATGCATTTGTTTGCACTTTAAAATGAAAGGAAAGTTTATTCTGTTTTGGTGTGCTATATAAAAAATATGTACAATGTTTAATGGACTTACCAATGACGACCTCATGATCGACTTCCAAGTCGTTCCATACAAAATCGTCTGCGCCTGCAAGTTACGAAGACAGAATTTTATGGAAATTTGTCATTAGCTCTTAATAATTTTTGTACATATTCTAATGTCAGGATACGATAGGACTGACATGCCTTTTTTGGGTGAAAGTACCTAAATAAATTGAAGAGGAAAAAGCCATTCCAGTAACCGGAACACTCAAGCAACGGATCATTGTGTAAATTCTTTCGTAAGATCTTCATAGGAGAAAAGAGTATGTATATTCGACAATATGAGTTTTTTAAACGGTGTATACTCACTTTGACTACCGTCATATTGTATGTTCTCCATCGCTTTTAATTCTCAATCAATTCAATTCGTTGGTTGTCGTCTCTTGACTAAATGGAATCCCTGTGAACCCCTTTTGCAGTATTCGACTAATACTGCTTATAGATCTGTGGACCCCTGGTTCTTATCAGAGATGGGTCGTTTTCGGGTAGTATAGTTAAGTTTCCAGTTTATACATATACAATATACATGTAGATTCCCTGAAAAATGTTATATTAAAAATGAAGAATTATTCTGCGAGGGAATTTGGTCATTTGAAAATGCATTATGTTTCATATAATTTATAAATTATCTTTCCTATATATATATATATATATATATATAATTAAAATTATCTATCAAACCTTTAAAAAAAATCCTCAGTCAGTTGCTCTGTTTTATAAAACACAACATAGACATAGAAATGTCTTATGTCGCGACTTGCTTAAATGGATTTCACTATTGTCGACCCCATTTGCAGCTCACGTATCCCCAGATATCGGTTACGTTGGCGTGGACCCCTTGACATTCAAAATTACCACTTTGAGGATTGAATCATTTATGCATAAACAAATATTTGTCTAACAATCCCTACGTTTAAAAATCTCCTTAAAAATATAAAATTACCTTTTAATTCATGTTAATATTAAATAGCACACTTTGTATATATTTCTTTTCATTCTAATTTTATTTTGTTTATATAAAACAGTTATCCACTAATTCTGTAACGTATTGTATTAAAAAGGTGAAAAGATTAAATAAACTTGACTTTATATTACTTCTGTAATGTAAATAATATAAGATTATATAAAGAATACTATGTAAGATATAGGAGTGATGAATAAAATTCAAAACTACTGCCAATTTTGTTCTCTTTTTTACGCAATTACCGCCTACCGACATTCACATTTGTTTTTCTTTGTCTCTTTTAATTGTTACAGAAACTGGATTCACGTCCTTTAAGCTTCACAACGTTTAATAACGTTTTTAATTATTTTTGTAGCATCTGTTATAGTATTCTTGATGTGAAACTGTTGTTCATGGATTTGTAATGAAATTTAAAATGTATGTTGCCAGTATTTATATATGATTCACATCATTTTTTGAAATTGACGAAATCATAATAGCAAATTTGCATTAACATCGCTAGATAGAATGGTTAATATCTCACTTAGTGCTAATAAATATATGTTTTTTTAGGAATTAATAATCATTACAACGATTTACCGAATAAATGTTTGTCAATCGATGTAACTTAAAGAAATTCTTATTCATCGAGGATACACGAACCAGATCAATCTAATAACGAATAATAATGGAGTAAGCTTGTCCTGCTGTCAAAGAAATTCTCTCGCACGTTATATTCTAAAGATGTAAGTATGTGATGTCTCTTTATACTGCCCTTTCATGGGGTATCAAATCACAACTATGCTAAAGAAATCTTCATTACAAAAATGCAAAGAGAGTACTGAATTTAAAAAAGAAGCGAACGAACGAAGGTTATTCCTTAAAATGGCCATAATCCCAAAACGATACGTTAAGTAGATTTTGCATGATTACAACTGAAACTAAAGTAATTTTCAATGCAAAAATATATAGTTTGTACTTTTATCTATATTTTCATCGCTTGGCATATGCATTGATGTTTTAAAACTTTAAAACAAAATCCTCAAATTCAAAGGATTCCATTTCATAATTATCCTTTTGTTTTAATTCTGTTGACGGGCATGTGTTGTTAACTTGTTAAAGCATTACTATGGAATACAAATTGTTTATTTTAAAATTGGAAACATATTATATTGTATCATATTTAATAGGTAACACGAACACTTATGGATTAAAAATAGCGGATAGATTTATGATTTTTCGAATAATAATATTTTATTGAATTGTTTCTATAAGGTTAATTTTATTAAGAACTTTGGTAGCTTCGGATCTATTACCGGTATTATAGTTTTTAATAGTACCTACATTGATTGTGTGAATCCAGGCACTTATAATCTTTTTGTGCGTGTACCGTCCTAATAGTTTCATATACTAGAATTGGTTTTAAATTTATTAATATGCTATTTTCCTTATCTTCAGTCTTACTCTGCTACTTACTATTTTTATTAATAAAAAAGAAAATGACTTCACTGCAGCTCTTGGTAGAAATTAATCTATTGGCTGTAATATATTCCATCATCATGTTGTTGCAGGCTTATTTTTATAACTGTTATCTTTATCCATACTACTTAGATCGTCTTTTATTGTTTAGCGTGGAGAAATCTGTTTATGGATACCCTCTCGGCCGCGGTATGAGCGGGTTATGTGGGACTCATCTGGTTCGAACCGGGATTATCCACTGAAACTCTACGGTGTACATCTGCCGCATAAATCGGGGTGGCACGGGTTCGAACTAACAATCACCGTGTCACCCTGACGTTTGAACTAACTGATCCACGGTGCTAAAGAGGGACGGCTTGGTATATCCCAACTGTCCCCCAAACGGTTGAAAACACTGATGGGCCCCTGGCTCTTGGCTCAGCGAAGACGACAGAAGGAGACGGCAAAACGTTCCCAAGTGCTATCCTCATCTACGTAAGACCCTACGGTGACCACGCTGGCATGGCCTGTTTCCTACCCTGTTTTTTCATGGCAGGCGACCGACACATGGTGCCTCCCATGAAATGTTTCGCCGTCATTGCATTACGATGTTTTCCTTCACAAAAAACTCGAGCTCATTGCAAAGATTCGAATTCACGTCCATTGAGTCGGCGTATGTATACGCTGCCAACTGAGCCATTATCGTTATGAAATTGATATTTGATGCTTTATTGATGTTGGTATAATTTAAGAGTTTTTATTAACTTCTCGATAACGTTTATCTTAACTTAAACTCCAGATCCATATACCTAACTATGTACATTTTCGCAATGTTAGGCAATATAACTTCTATACATTTCTATACGTTTTAATACTTTTCTATGTCATAGTAAGCGATCACTGATTTCTTTGAATGGTACCAAATCAATTATAAGACTAATCTCACATATCTATAATGACCTAATTTATTTCCATAATAGAAAGTTCTAGTTAACAAAGTGTTTTTAAAGTTACTAACATGCAGCAACATGTTTGTGTAAGTATTATATTTATTATATCTTCTCCAAAAGGATAATTTTATTTGGAACATTTCCGGTGTCTGCTTCTCTAATGTTCGTGAGTCTGTTTGTCTGAATCGAACTCTAAAACGGCTCGAACGATTTATATAACTATTATAATTAAAACCTTATAAAATAATTATTATTATTCCTCGATCGGTCGACTGAATAAATTGTTAATAACTCTTTTATGATAAAACTAGACTTTAAGTGCGGCTTCGCTCGCATTAATATTGATTTTGTCAGACAAATCAGATGACTCAATAAAAAGCATCATACAAAGTGTAACCCCACTTCCTATAAGTTCGCGATAAAAATAAGTATAATAAAGATTAAGTATTGCGAGAAAAAGTAGCCTACCTCCGTCTTCAGGATCACATCTATCTCTGTGCAAAAAATTATCACAATCGATTCAGCGGTTCAGGCGTGAAAGCGTAACAAACACACTCACTTTCGCATTTATAATATTAGTAAGATTTACCTAATAGAATTTATAGGAATTTTAAATACTTATAGGCTTATAGGTAGTTTATGTCCACTATCTCACCTGATGTTAAGTGACGATGTGACCCAAAATGGTGGACACGCTAAGCCTATTTTTTAGGATTAAACATTTTTAGGACCTGAATAATTATTTTCTACACTTTTGTATTTATTACTAAATCAATATCTTTCTTAGATGAACATCACTATGCCTGTGCTTATTTTTCGTTTTCAGGAAGAGGCAAAGGCATCTAAGACCGTGCGGTTTATGTCATGGGCAATGGAAATACAAAGGTACAGACACCATACAGCCAAGTCGGATGTTATTTCATATTAAAGATAATATTCAATATTATATATTGAATTATATATATATATATATAGTATATATATATAGTAGTATATATAGTATAAGAGTTTTTGGCGGGATCTTGGTCTGTCATGTTGTGATTTTTATTTTTATTCATATACCTAGTTATTTAGCCGTATATTGTGTAATATAGGTGACATTTTACGTGATGTGGTGTGGCTTAAGAGCTGAAGAAAAATAAAAAGGTGCCGGCGTGAAAGCGTAACAAAGAAACATTTACACTTTCGCATTTATAATATTAGTATGAAATTGTCAGTAAAATTTAATAATACCAAACTAGAAAATTCGAATGTAAGAATTAGAGAAACAATTAGCTACATAAATACTCACTGCAATGTTTTTGTTTATATCAACCCGCAAAACTTTCTTTTTTTACTCGATTGCATGGTGGTAGGGCTTTTTCTAATGCCCGCCCGGCTAGCTTCCACCCTCAAGTTGACAACCTGTCGCTAAATACCATTAGGTGTGTTCCGGCAGTTGCATTTGAGAGCCAGTTCTTCTACAGGTTTAGCGTCATTACCGACTTTGGCCGTATCGCCCTTAACTTAACTTAAGATCATGTGAGATTATGGCCGTTTTCTTTCCAACCGTCTTTCATAGTAATCGTTCCAAATAATTTGTGTACGTTCATGAAAATAATCAAACTCCACCAGAAATTTCAATTTGCAACACCTATACAGTAATGTTATTGTTAATGAATGATTCTGAACAAAAAAAAAATTGATATACGCGTTTTCTTTTTTGGTTTACTCGATTTTTATTATTTTCAAAATAATATTATGATATTTTATGAATTAGTTATATATTACATGAAAGGTAATAAAAAAATACACAAACGTGACAAGGGTAAAATTTTTATTTTTAAATGCAACACTGAAAAAAAACATACCGTCTATAACTTTCGGTTAGTTTTACGGGACATTCGACGCTGCAATATTGTTTATGAAACTTCAGTTACAGACGCGAAGTATCTAACAGTTTTAAAGTAATCACTTAGTCCTACATCGTGTACTTATTTTTTTTTCTCGACAAAATTAACATACTATTTTGTGGTATGTATATTTTAATTTGTAATATTTTATATAACCGATTATTGATGTTAAAATTACGTATTATAGGAATTTAACTGAATGATTTTATTTTATTTAAGATATTGTATATGGTTAATAGAACAGTGAAATCAATATTGTGTTATTAACAAGTATTCTGATGTTAAGTACAAATATTTCGTCTATGTGATTGTACCGTATATATTCGTTGAAATGATTACTTTGATGTGATATATTGTAGTTTTATTATTAAAGAAAACGAATGCCCATTAACAATGATATCGGGAAACGTGAGTTTCATGTTTTCATGTAAAGCTCAGGTAGCGCGGCGACCATTTTGATATGTTTCACACAGCGGCGTATATTGATGATGTAGTTATGAATCATATTGAAAATAAATGTACGACAAAAATAATAAAATCTATACCTACATAAATAATCGGAAAAGTTTGTTTGTTTGGCTGAGATAATCTTAGAAAGTGCTATACGGATTAAAAAAAAAAAATATTTGTTTCCAATAAAACATTGTGCTGTATTGAAAATAATAACAAGAATAAAAAAATATTAAATAATATTCAGTTCCACTATATATTGTTTCATAGTAATCATTGTCATTTCCAAAACATTTATTATTGTTGCGTTCAGGTCTGTTTTATACAGTGCTTACAGGTGAAAAAAATGCCTGGAATCTCCCCTACTTCGCAATTCGACAAAGACCAGCGCCAACTGATCTTTTCCAACATACCTTTCGATATGGCGGAGTCGCAGATGATATTCGACGAATTTTTGAACACGTTTAATGAACGATCTGAAATTGATTATCTAAGGTCAGTAGATTATCCTATAATTCTCTATACAAGACTCTATTACAAATTGTAAAATAAATGTATCGGTCATCCGAACTTGTATTGGGAAACAGGTATGTATGTAATTACATAGTTCAAATATGTTTTGGAGAGATGATGGTTCAGTTGGCAGTGCGTACGGTCACCGTGGCAATGGACGTAAGTTTTAATCCACTTGCAATGAGCCTGAGCTTTCGGTGAGGGAGCAGATCGTGATATAACAGTAGCATGTTAGGGCTTTTTGTAATGACCTCCTGGCTAGCTACCATAATTTTTTTTATTCACGTGCTGTGTAAAATCCCAGCCTTCACTGACCTCCTCATTACGTACTACCCGGGCTCAATTCAAAGGTATGAGGGGTGTGTAGTGACTCATCGGGTAATCACCCAACACTACCTACCAAAACGCATCACGGCGACACTACAAACTCCCGTGTTGCCAGCGCCAGAGACAACTTTCACCATTCGATTATTTGGCGGATTTACCACCATCAAGTTAAAAATCTACCGCCATATACCTATAGCTGTGTTCTGGAAATAGTACTTGAGAGCCCATCTCTCGACTAGGCTTAGCGTGACCGCCATCTTGGACCACATCGTCACTTAAAATCAGGTGGGACTGTAACCGTGAGGCTAAACCTATAAAGTATATATAAAAATTGGTTTTTGAACACACACAGTATAACCGAATGTATCCTTTACAATGATAACGCTTACATTGTTGAGCCTTCTTACTCTATACAGGACGTTATGGGTATAGTTTTATCTGGTGGCAGATTTTCAAAATTACAATTTGACCTGATATAATTGATTTTATTACAGGGTTAACTACTTCTTGGACATCACCGCAATAGTACGTAGGAGTCTTTACCGTCTACGCATTGCTCTTGTGTCGACAGAGATTGACGATGTTCAACTTCTAGTCAGTTACATGGAAGTGTCTTCGACCATCTGGTCTGTATTCCGGAACTTCAGGGCAGTTATGTGCAAAGAAGCCGAGGCACGAGAACGCGGTATCAAAATTCAAGTTAATTTATTTCACATTTAAATTCACTCACAATGGCTTTTTGTCTTTTTTATAGTTAAGGTTTAGCGTTATGGCCTTAAGCTCCCCTGATCTTAAGTGGCGATACGGCCCAAGTCGGTGGGCACGCTTAACCTGCGGAGGGGCTGGCTCTCAAGTGCAACTGCCGGAACATACCCGTAGGTATATGGCTGGAGATTTTCAACTTGAAGGTGGTTGGTAGCCAAGTGGGCAGGGCGGGATTTACCAATAGTCTAAGTAGGCTTCAGCCTACGGCTTCAAGATCAAGAGGGGCTTACATTTAAGTAGTTAACAAAATTATAATTACACGATTCTAAAATCATTGAACGCTGATAGAAAATAAGAAGATATTGTACGAATATGACCAATAAACAAACAGAAAAATGTTATGCGTCGTGACGTGGGGTTCGTTGGAATAAATTTCCATTTCTGGTTTAGTCTAAGTCCATAAATTTAAATCCATAAGTAAATTTTAAATGCGAATTATTATGAAATATATTTATCTGAATTGAATATGGTTTACACTTTAATGTATTGAATATAATAAACCAGGAGTTCCCAATCTTTTTCAATCTGCGGCGCGCATATTTTTACTATTTTGTCGCGGCGTTCTAAACTATTTAGCCGGTCGAAATAGATACGAACAACACATGGAAATAATAATACTTTCGTGGTACAATAATACTGGTTGGGTAGATCGGCACAAAAATGAAAACATCCACATTACGAATATAAACTGTTTATTTATAGGAATATAAAGTTGACAGTTTCCGGGCACGTAGGCAAGTATCGCGAGCGCTCGAAATGTATTTCTTTCGACATTTAGGTTGAGGTTCCGAAGAATGGTAAACATATTTCACGGTACCCTACTTCACTCTTTACGGCGCCGGCGCACACTTTGGAGGTCCCTGGCTTAAACCAAATAACAACATGTTTCATTGAATATATACCACAGTAATGATGTATGTTAATTATCTCTTGTGTAATTTAGATATTAAAAGATAAGAGTTGAAAGGATCATGATAGCTCAGTGGTAGTGTGTACGACTTTGCGTCAAGGGGCGTGAGTTCGAATCCAACCACCTACAATAAGCTTGAAAGTTTTAAGTTGAAAATCTGCCGCCAAATACTAACAGGTGTGTTCCGGCAATTGCACTTCAGAGCCAGTTCCTCCAAAAGGTTTCGCGCGTCTACCAACTTGGGCCGTATCGTCACTTAAGATCAGGTGAGATAATGGCCATAACGCTAAGCCTTAATTATAAAAAAAATAGCCTAGGGCCTCTTTTCGTCTAAATCCAGTTCTGCAGGTAAGCATTAGAAAAATCCCTACGATTATGCCCTATGAGTTCATCATGATCCTTTCCATCACCGAAAGTTTAAGCACATTGGAGGGCTTGGACTCAGGTCCTTTGACTACCAACTGAGCTTTTATCGGTTCATGTATCTACGTCCACAGAACGCTCTGAGGAAGGTGACGCCACGGCAGACGTTTCTTCAGCTGCATCAAACACGCTAGCCGAACTCTTGCGGAATGTAGAAATAAAATATGAAGAGGTGATTAGAAAATAACTTAACTTAGGGGCATCCATTAAATACGTGAGGTGATTTTGGCGATTGCATGATGGTAGGGTTTTTTCTGATGCCCGCCTGGCTAGCTACCACCCTCAGGTTGAAAATCTGCCGCCAAATACCAATAGGTGTGTCCCGGAAGTTGGACTTGAGAGCCAGTTCCTCCAAAGGTTTAGCGTGTCCACCAACATGGGCCGTATCGTCACTTAAGATCAGGTGAGATTATGGCTATAACGCTAAGCCTTAGCTATTAAAAAAAAAATGCGACTCCCCCTTCCCTCTGATGAGATGCCGTGAGATTTTGCTCGACCGCCTCCCCTCTACTCGTCACGTAAGAGTTTTCTAAATGCATTCGTTTGATCTAAATAAGTTAGTTAATTTAGGTTTAGTAATAGCTCCGTTGGTGTATGTACACGGACGCCGCGTCATGCGACGTGAGTTCGAAACCACCAACAACGAGCTCGAGCTTCCGGTGAAGGGAAACGTCGTGATGAAACCATAGCAGGGTGATAGGGCTTCTCTAATGCTTGCCTGGCTAGCTACCACCCTCAAGTTGAAAATCGGCTACCAAATACATATGGGTATTTTCCGACAATTGCACTTGAGAGCCAGTCACTCCGCAGGTTAGCGTGTCCACCATCTCAGGAATTATCGTCACTTAACATCAGGTGAGATTGTGGCCATAACGCAAAACCTATAAGCTATAAAATAATGTTACACCTTCACTAAATTGTAAGTCATTTATTTTGTTCTAAACGAGTTCCACGTTGCAGAAGTTGGAGGAATAGTGTTCATTGGAATGAATAGGTTCTATATATGTTTTTTTTATCCACCAGGCAAGGGAGTATGTAAGAACACATATAATTGATTCAAACGGAGAGTTCATGACGAGATATGTGTTGGGGAAAACTTTAGGATGGCACGATGATTTATTCGAAGGTGTATTAGAGAGGTATGTAGTTAACACAATCGGCCGTCTCGTGTAATTAAGTAATGATGTGTTACAATGTACTATCTACCACGTACCATCGGGCATCGTGAAATCTGATTATCACTTACATATAACACAACTGTCTGAAAGCTGTACACTCATCAACATAATATAAGACACGGCGATAATGAACACAGAGTATATATGTGAAGAAAGATCAATTAAAAAAGTTCCTTATTTTGTAAGTTTTTTTTGCTATATAAGAATTTATGGAATTTTTTTTGTCTTTGTTTAGTTTATTAGAATATTAAAAGTAAACTTACTGGTCTGTTTAATTTCATTTAATAACAATAAATTTTTTAAACAAACTGTAGTTTGATTATTTTATCCTTTATTGCTTATTATTACACCCTTCTATTAATTAATTATATAGAATACTAGATGATCTGGCAGGCCTTGTTCTGCCTTTTCGAGTAGTCATTCACATCGACTACAGCGACATCTATCGCGTTATGATCCCTTATCGAGATAAAAAGTATCCTATCTCTCAAGTTGAATCAAACTGTCCACAGTTTGCAAAATATGGTTAGAATTGGTTCGATAGTTTAAAGGTCATCGCGGACAAACAACGTGACACAAAATTTTTATATATAAGATATATCTATCAAATACTCTTAAATGAATTCTTGTGTTCTCAAACGACTTCGATAGAATTTTATATTTAGAAAAGTCTTGATTTCTGAATTCACCTCTATACCCATAATTATATTTAAAAAAATATATTACAAATTTTGTCTACTACATTACATTCGTGTATGTCAGTTACAATAATCAGTTCACGTTTGTGAAATAGTTAAATGTGAATGATTAACAGTATGTGGTTAGTAAATAAATATGTTAAAGTTGAAATAAATACAAATATGAAAAATAAAATAGTGAACTAAGCTTTGTCATCCAGGTATATATTATAAAAATACAATAAGAAACATCATTCTATTTAAAATTTTGTGACACTGAAAACTATTTATATTTTCTATTTATATTAAGGAGAATATTTAGTCAATCGTCGATCAATAAAATAATTCTTCTGCTTTTTCTTTTTTATATAGTTAAGGTTTAGTGTTATGGCAATAATATCATCTGATCTTAAGTGGCGGTACGGCCAGAGTTGGTAGACACGCTAAATTTTTCTCACTTTTCTTTTTATTTTCTTCTTTGCAACTCCTCTTTAGAGTCTATTACTGCCATTTTGAAGGCATAGTATTTGGGCATTTTGGGCACATGAAACTGGCTTCGACATGATGGTAACTCTCTTGTTGAAACTCTCTTGGGACTTTTTGTTGCAACTAATATACCATACTTCGAATGATTAATCAAAATTTATCTCACTAATACTGTTCAGTTACTTCACATCACGTAAAATGACACCTATATTACGCAATATACGGCTAAATAACTAAGTATATGAATTAAAATAAAAATCACAAGATGACAGACCAAGATCCCGCCAAAAACTCTTACTGAAGTTTTAGTCTTTAATATGAAATAAAACCTAACTTGGCTGTATGGTCTTAGTACCTTTGTGTTTTCTATTTTAAAACGATAAATGAAAAAAAAAACATTTTGTCCATGCCATAAGCTGCATCGTCTTAGATGCATTTGCCTCTTCCTAAAAATGAAAAAGTAGGCACAGGCATAGTGATGTTGATGTAAGAAAACTATTGATATTGTAATAGATTTTTAAACGATGATAGCTCAGTGGTAGTATGCACAAACGCCGCGTCATGGGACGTGAGTTCGAATCCAACTACCTACAATGAGCTTGAGCTTGCGGTGAAGGAAAACATCGTGAGGAATCCATAGCATGGTGGTAGTGCTTTTTCTGATGCCCACCTGGTTAGCTACCACCCTCAAGTTTAAAATCTGCGTCTTTTGTTTTAAGTAATATGGTCTATAGACATAATCTCACTTGTTAATTTTAATAGAAATACTGAATCATCCTACCGGTCTATCTCCTTTGTTTTATCTCCTAATCACATGCGACTGGCGGAAATGGACACTTCGCGCATGTCGCCATTACAATAAAAAGGAGTTAGGTAATTTTCAAGATCTAGTAATAATCGAGTGTAAGACTCATTAAACAGACTAGATGTGCCCGCGACGTCGTTTGCGTGAAACTAAACAATAATTTATTTATTGCCCGTTTTTGTAATTTTCTTTATTACAGCTTTGATCTTATTAGTGGTAGCGCCATATTAAATAAATAACCTTCCTAATGATTATTTTATCAAATACAAACGAAGTTTTGAAATCCGACTAGTAGTTCCCAAGATTAGCTCGTTTAAACAAACGAACTGTCATTCATATTATGATATTAATATAGATAGATTACTTAGTATTGTAATGTTACCACCTAATTAATGATTCGAACTCACGTTCTAATCCAGCATTACTTCGAAATATTCTCATGTTATTAGGCTTTTCGGCTTAAACTTGGAAAGTGCAAATGAAATTTAATAAATCGAAACTTAACCCTTTGCTGATGCAAAAGTATTAAAAAACATACGTACTTTTAAATCTTTGATAACAGTACAACGACACAAAAATACATATATATCCAGACACGCAATTAACGTAGTTTACATTCTTAACCAATACATTCCGGCTCTGATCCTATTATAATCAGAGAGACCTTCGGTCGGTCCAATTGCAACTACCACGGGACACTTGTCGTAAAGATATTTAGTGCATACCTCGCGCACGTTACGCGAATTCACCTTATCAATCGCACTGATTTGCTCCGCTATTGGCGGTCTAGAACCGTAGTACAACAACCATCTACCAATGTCGTGACATGCTTCTAACGCACTTTCAGTTCTAGACAACAATTTAGCCTTCAACTGCCTCTTGGCTCTTTCAACTTCACCCTCAGTTATGGTATTACACAAACACATCCACTCGTCTTGCACCATCAGGACGAAGTCGTCCAAACCCAAAGTAGCGCCCATAAATTTTACACCCCACAAGCCTGTGTCTTTGTATGTTAGATATATGGATTTGTAGGAATCACAGAAACGGCCGACAGAGGCCGCCCTGGCTACTTTCACACCGTGGTCTATACCTCCAGGTTGAGAGCGATCCCATCCATTTACCACGCTTGCTGCCACGTCCATAACAACTTTATCCTGATGGCAGAAGCCAGGAGCTTCGACTGCTATTATACAAAACGCCACTGGCATAGAATCATCTCTATACCTTATATCAGATCCCGTATATCTATAAACGTCACTATCGGTGCATTTGATTGAGACAATTTTGGATAGAAAGTTTTCAGCTAATGCTACAACTTGGTCATGTTTCACACCACCCACGACTGCCAGAACTGTTTTTTCCGGGTCTAAGGATTTAGCTAAATAATTGCTTATAATTGTATCCTTTAAGGCGTGTAAGTTAGAACTAGGCCCAATTACAGTTTGGGCTAACGGTGTGCCTTGGAATGCAGCTGAGTGGAGATAATCGTGCAACAGCGCGTTAACATCACGGTCGAGTTCTTGCATCTCTAAATAGACAGTTTTCTTCTGCTTTTCAATGTGAAAGGGAGATAAACTATTACGAAATACACAGTCAGAGAGTATATCTATAATTGAGGGTATGTCTTGGTTAAGGCATTGGGCATAGTACGCGATCATTTCCCTGGTCGTGAAGCAGCTGAACCGCGCTCCGGTACTTGACATTTGTTCTTGCAGAATAGTTGTGTTTCGTGATCGAGTGCCTTTGAAGGCGATGTGTTCGAAGAAATGAGTGATTCCGTTTTCAAAGTTGTTTTCGTAACGCGAACCTCCGTCTATGTAGATACCCACACACGCATTGCAGCAATTCCTCTCTTCGGTTGCGACGATGAGGCCGTTATCAAGTTTAGTGCACTGCGTCAGCTGTAAGTTTTCCAAAAAGCGTCCAAACGGTACAGAGTATGGTTTATTCCTGCCGATGACTTTTGTCGGTCTCCAAAAATCTTTTAGTAATTTACTAAAACCTATCATGGTTTTGAATCATTCGTTTGACATATTTATTGTCATCAAATGAGTTTTAAGATATTTATTAGGTTTTATTCGGTTTATAAATACATACTTTTTCCGATATTCCAGTGCCTAATCTTATTAAAAGGTTTATCGTTACCTCGGTGTGGATAATCAATATATATAATATACAACTATACATTATAAATATAAAAGTCTTTATAAGAGCAATGTAATGTTTGCATGGTGATTGACGTTCAACTATAAACCTAGAGATCTCTTCTTAAAATAAAAACTAACGCGACCGGACCTGCGGGTAAAAGATAACATATATATATTTATAAGAACTCGAAGAATCTTCTAAACGGTTTTCAATGTATATACATACTTCTGGTTTTATCATTAACTTTTTGAATTACTTATGAATGTTAAATATTCACAATATGTACAAGCATCTCTTTGATTAATGGCAAACTGGCAGGTGAAGTAAATTTTATTTTATTCTATGAAAGTTAATTAAGGGTAGGTTTTATCGAAGCCAATAAAATTAATTAGCGAAGAAATGGTACAATATTCAGAAATATTGATAGCATTAAATATGATTATGTAGTAATTAAAAATTCTTTTATGGATTCCATCTTAGAATTTCTATGAAACAATAAAGAGTTGGGTTGTACAATAATCCGAAGGAGCCTTATTTTCAACGAAGCTAAATTTGTTAAAACAAACGATAATATTGAACTAGACGTATAAAACATATAGGATAATATAGTGACGTTATTACAGATATATATTAAACCAATGATAGCTCAGTTGCTAGTGTGTACGGACGTCGCGTCAATGGACGTGGGTTCGAATCCATCTGCAATGAGCTTGAGCTTTCCGTGAAGAAAACATCGTGATGAAACACCATAGCATGGTGGTATAGCTTTTTCTGATGCCGGTCTGGTCAGCTACCGCCCTCAAGTCGAAAATCTGCTACTAAAAACGTATAGGTGTGTTTCGGCAATTGCACTTTAGAGCTATTCCCTTAGGCTTAACGTGTCTACCATTTTAACATTAGGTGTGATTGTGGCCGTAACAATAACAATATAAAAACAGATTACATATAATCAACAAATACTTGTGAAACTTCAGGGCAATGTTTATTAAAAACATTACAAGACTTATCGTAATGTATATCGTAATGCTGAGCCGCGACAGCGATGTATATTGGAAGATTACATGTGGCAGGGAAGCGAATGTTAAGTCGAGATCGCTTGATAAATATTTCACACAATAAAATCGGTGTGCTACATATATAGACTACTACAAATTGAGATAACCCGGTGGTAAGAAACACAAAAATATAGGAAATACAGGAAATCTGAAGAGTGTAAAATGTGACCCATACGCCCCTTAGGCGTTGAGAAGAAACATTAAAACATCAAATTCACTTTGAAAGTTAATGATGTAAACTGAGAGTTTTCAAAATACTCCCTTTATGCATTATATTATACAGTGGAATCTCTGTAGGTCGAATGTCAAGGTAAATGATAAAAATTTCGAGTTATCGAGTTTTCGACTTATAACAAGAAGTTCGCGCTACAAAGGATTTAATTAATGAAACTTGATATAGATAGGTGCGATTTCTAAGTATATATGTACTAAGAATTACGAATTATTTTTATTCGAATTACAGAGTATATATATGTAGTATCGATACATCGTAGGGAAATAACATTTCAAGTTACCAAGTCAACAAAGTAAATCTGTAAAGTCAAGCCTGGAATATAAATAATTTCTAGACCTTTTCCAGGGCGATTTATAAAACTACTTTGCAATTCAGATGAAATCGCGTCGAGTGTCCTCGAAGTGCCACATCTTGACGGTTTTGCGCTGCGAAGAAATAAACTTTTAGAAATACTTCATTTTTAATAGAATAACATTTATGTGGTAAAACATTATGTTACAGTGTTCTCGAAAACTCTGTCCGTCTGTCGCATATGGATTAAAATGACAAAAAATAGAGTTACATTAAAAAAATAAACAATATATTCTTATTAATATTTTAATTACAAAAATAATTATAAAATATTTAGTGTATTTTTACAAACATATACAGTTTATACAACATAGAGCGAGTTGAGAGCGGTGTCACAAATCGCGTCTTGCCGTTTTCTGTCCCGGCATATGGGTCGACTTCACATGAAATGCAAACGTACATTTTCATTCCAACTTAGGATTAATTAGGTATTATCTGTTAATTACGTCACTATATATACTACAGACTTTCAGTTAGAGCTTATATAAGTTTAGTGTATGCTGTCTACGTAATTGTGTCAAACTTACTAATGGGTAAACTTGGCTACGCCCTAACCTGGTCCCCTTATACTGAAATCTTAATCGACTATGTGATACAGCAAAATGTTGTTAGGTACTAATTGATATTAACTGTAGCATATCTGTTTCAAATAGCAACCAAAATGTGAGTGATTATGTGGAAATTTAATTAGAAAGGTTCTTACACAAAGTGCAATATATTATTTATTTGTAGACATTATTTATTTGAAGCGATGATAGCTCAGTGGTAGTGTGTACGACGTCGCGTCAAGGGACGTGAGTTCAAATCCAACCACCTAGAATGAGCTTGAGATTTCGGTGAAGGAAACCATAGCACGGTGGTAGGGCTTTTCTGATGCTCGCCTGGCTAGCTACCACCCTCAAGTTGAAAATCTGCCGTCAAATACCAATAGGTGTGTTCCGGCAATGGCACTTGAGAGCCAGTTCCTTCACAGATTTAGAGTGTCTACCAACTTGGGCCGTATCGTCACTTCAGATCAGGTGAGATTATGGCCATTACGCTAAGCCTTAACTATAAAAAAAATCCTTTGATGTGTCGTTTATAAGGACACGGCAAACTGAAGGCACTGGCTAAGATGATAATTATCATTCAAAAATAACAATGACTACTGCAAAGTAAGCCATGGTTCACTGTGACAGTTTTGGAACCCAAATCTTTACCATACCTTCATTCACATTCCTAAGTAGACGTAGCAAAATATATCTTATAGGAACTAAAAACTCACAAACGTATTCTTATATTTTAATAATGTCTAGTTAAGTCGAACTGATAGTTAGGTAGATTGTGAAATTGCATGCACGGAAATAGACTAAGCTATTGTTCGACGGGACTTTGATGATTTTAGACTGACTGCAGTATTTAGTTACTTACTAGCAGTGTTGGCCGCTTACTGCGTGAAGGTGTTAACTAATACCCAAGCTAATAATGTTAATTCGTAAAAAGGAAATAAGTTATTTTACATTGATATAGTTATTCCTCTTGTAATAATGTTTGTATAGCTAAAGTAATCGATTTGGCGGACATTGTTCTGTTCTTCCAGTGGTCAAAATCGACCTCAATGCTACCCATTCCATTCAAGGGTAGGGAAGGTTAACCCACAGGATAATTGCACGCCTCATAAGCGAAACGTTGAGGTGGGTACTACTGTCACTTCACGCAAGACAACTGATTTTTCAAACTTACATTATTTTTATTTATCATATAATGTATTTGTAAAATAATATATACACACATATCAAGAAAAAACACTATTATTAACACTCTTGATATTTTTGATGCCATTTTTGTTATTTAAACTATTTAAAAAACTGTTTGAAAAAGTTCTGTTTTCGACGTCCGTGTGTCTGTATGTGTGGACCTGTATATTATCACGATAACGACCGAAATACTTTACTAATTGAGCCTTTATTTTTCTTACGCTTCAGTATAATTAGAAATAGAACTCTATTTACTTTTCACGGTCTGATTCGATGTGGTTTAATTATTATTAAATAAATAAAAAAAATTAGATTATAAGGCGTGCACTTATGGATTTTCCAAACTTTTTTAGATATCCGTTTAGTGACCTAGTAAATGACCTATATACAGATTAACTAATACCTCATGCTTTTTACCTTTCAGTATATTTTTGAGCCAGGCAGTGGTGATTTTTAATTGTTTATTTATCTATTTTTATTCTACATATTTTAGTGACAAGTTTTATTTATTTCCTTTAGATATTCACTGTTTTACTATGGTCTAATTAAATTATTTACAAATAAAAATCTGTTTATTTTCGCACTACTATGTAATAATAATTACATTTACGCTCTACTTATGTAACATTTATGTCTGTAAATATTTACATAGTTTTGGGATTCGTTGATCAAAGCCTTCAATTTGACGATGTTATAATTAGGGAAAAAGAAATTATTGAAAAAAATCTAGTGACACTCGTGAAAGATAACCCCCCCCCATACATCCAAATTTGTTTAGGCACATAAGAGTTTGATGCAATACAGAGATGCATACATAAACCTTGAAAACGTTACATTGAATTTTTTGGCAGTCATATAAAAAGATGAGACGAACTTCTTAGCTGTCCATGGATTCACCATGCGGATCCTTCGTGTGGTAGAGAGGGAATTTCGAGCAGTTCTCGACGTGCGTCAACACTCGCTATCAGTAATTATGTCAGGTAATGTTATGTTAGGTTATGTCAGGGAAAGCCCTGTCCAGCCAAATTTGGTAGGAGCCTGTCAGCGTAGCTTTAGAGACACGTTCTAATATAGAACTTAATGAAGTCTTAGACAGCCCAATATCTTTTAGAAGATAATAGAGAGATTTTGTTAGTATACCTCTCGCAACCACTTCGACCGCGTGTAAATTCAGTACATAGCCATATTTATTTGTTTTTATGGCGTGATTTTTTGGTATATTTGTTCCCATTGTAATGTACACTTTGTCATCTGAAATGTATACTTTGTACTCCATGTTGATATCACATATATATAAGTATATACGGATATCGGCTCCTTGCGCACTCAACTCCGTCTTCACACTGCGCCGGTCGGTGTGCTAATGCCCCACCAGCGCGCCATCCGCCGAGTTCGTACCTCGAGACGACTGTCCGGTTAATGCGTCAATAGATATACTTTTATAAGCCATCATACAAACAATCCATAAATATTGTACTTCATATAATAATTAATTAATATTTCAATATAGATGTGTGATACCCATGATACGTCTAAATAATTAAAATGCATGTAAATCATGTAAGGTGTACTAATGGACAAAAAAAACGTCGTCTGTTGTAAAATGTAACAATGTTCGATATACACAGTACTAACAAAATAACACTAATTTCCGGATATTCAGAAATGTAACCTCATTTAAAAGAAACCAGAGCAAAGAACCCTTATAAACCGTTTTGTCGTAAGTCCATTAATTTGTTATTTATCCATGCCAATTATATACTGGAGTTGTCCGTATAAATTAATCGAACAGTAATTGATATCGGTGCGTCTCAGTAAACCGATTGGGGAGGCTAATTGCTACGCTTTCTATTTATCTCACGTTTGCTCGTTGTTTGTCTCAACTAGAAGCAAAATATCAGCGCAGTTGCGCCGATAAAAAATTAGAGTAAGCCGGAGATTACATGACGTAATTTTTTGCACTTATAATTTAAATAAAATCAAAACACTTTATTCCATTTTGACGCATATGAACTTCAAAACCAGCACCGAATTGGAAAACGACCCAGAAAATTGAAGTATTCTATTAAAATTTGCTTTGAACATCACGCAATATCAGTGGTTGTGGAATATCCTTACTAATATGCGCAAGTAAGTGTGTTTGTTTTTTTGTTACTCTTCCACGCCTAAAGCGATGAATCAATTATGATGAATTTTTATATAGACATAGATGGGAAGCTGGAGACGGTGATAGGCTACTTTTTCTCGCGAAAAACTTAAAGCGCGATAAAGACAGGGAATAACTTTGTATGAAACTTTTTATTGCGTCATCCGATTTGTTTGACGGAAACAATATTGAAGCGAGCGAAGCCGCACTTAAAAATTAGTGTTAAAGTAACAAAGGCGGTACGGTAGATTATCTGAGTCCAACGATACCCTTATTGATAAAGCTAATATTGAACATCCGTGCCTCCAAAGCGCAGTTTGATTGAAACTGGTCTGAAATTTGCTTTCAATGATATCTTCATATCATATCTATACATGAGTAGGAAAATACAGAACAGCTCCCTAGCTTTTTCAATTGACGTCCGTTTTTCGCTTTGTAGCTAGTGACGAGTTTTAGTGTAATAAATTGAATTAGAAAATCAATTAGTTTTTTTTTCTGCTAATCATTCAAAATTTGTCTTAGACTTCCTATATTGCCAACACCTGTATATTCTCTGTCCTTTTTATGATATATAAGCTTAGCGTTATGACCACAACGTTAAGTGACGTAAGAGTGGTAGCTATCCAGATAAGCATTAAAAACAAACCTACTACCATGCCATGCTTTTGTCACGATGCTTGTACACAGTACCGCTGAGCTATCATCGCTTTAATAATTTCAATTAATAGCTTTAAATTAATATAGTCCGTACAGTACATTTATATTTTGAGTTGGAAGTGATAATTCCAAGTTCGAAAATTGTGTTTTATTTCTAACTGTACAGAAATACAACAAGAGGCCATTCATTACGTAAAGGTATCGAGGCTGTTGGTGCTCAATATTTCTACATACCCTTATCCGAGAGGAAACGGGGGCGGGGGAGGGGTGAACGCCATTATTTCGTAATATTTATAGGTCCCAATGCGCAATTCCTAGGGTAGAGTGATGAATATATCAGAGATACGCTTTGGGGGAAAACCATTGTAAGAAGTATGTTTTTTGTGAGTATGTAAAATGTAATAAACCACGATGAGATCGTTATTCGTGTCCCCAAACAATTATTATTGCTTATATGCGGTGTTTTATAGTAAATCTATAATTATCTATAACAGACCTTGTTCTGCCTGTCGAGTAGTCACTACAGCGAGATCTATCGCGTTATGATCACATATTGAGATAAAAAGTATCCTATCTCTCAAGTTGGATCAAACTGAACACAGTGTGCGCAATTTTAATTAAAATCGGTTCAGTAGTTTAGGAGTTAATCGCGGACAAACAGCGTGACACGAAATTTTTATATATAAAGATTACAAACAGGAAAATTTGTTTGTTTGTTTGAACGCGCGAAACTTAGGAACTACCAGTTGGATTTCAAAAAAATATTATTATATTTCATAGGAAAATCATTGAGGTAGGCTTAAAGCTATTACCACCAATAGGTATATTGAAAAAAGTTACATTAACGGGCAAATATTATCAAATAATATTTAGTACCACGGAAACGAAATCGCGTTAAAAATATTTGAACACTATATTGCAAGGGCTCTGTTTATTTTTACTCTTAAATGGGAGGGAATGGCGTATGATGACTAAAGTTCCACTTATTTAATACTTGAATGAACCCCTAATAACTTGTAAAGTTATCCGTGAAAGATCTGGCAATTATTGCCCAACAACCTTCACAAATCCTTAGTTTCAAAGCATTCTAAATACAGCAACGTATATGAACTTCAATAGGAGAAAACTCTGTTATACTAATAAATGTGTATATATATATATATATATAAATGAATCTCCGAAATGTATGTACGCGCATGACTTCTGAACGACTACACCAAATTGGATATTTTTTTACTGTGTTCGTTATTGTCAGGACAAGTTTAGTAAAACAAAAAATATAGATCATATGTGGTACAAAGTTCACAGTTAGAAAACTATCTATAGAACTAATGACAGATTAAGTACATAATGAAAAGAAAGAAAATTGGAAGCGATGATAGCTCAGAGATAGCCTGTAGGAGCGTCGCGTCATGGGACGTGAGTTTGAATCTAACCACCTACAATGAGCTTGAGCGTTCGGCAAAGAAAAACATTATCAGGAAATTATAGCATGGTGGTAGGGCTTTTTCTAATGCCCGCCTGGCTAGCTACCATCCACCCTTAGGTTGGTAAAGTTTATTCTTATTTATTTTGGTTTCATTGAAGGGTAAATAATTAGCAAAATCCGTTACTATATACATATGTAAATGATCCAATATTTAAATATTTGTTACTAAAGATATAGTTTTTGTTTTCATTTCATTCTCGTCCAAGTCATTGGTGTTATAAAACTGAAAAAAAAGACACATGAAGACTTAAAAAAGCTTTAAAATATCCAGTTGCAATATATAAACTCGTACTAGTAATCAAAAATATGGCCTATTTTCGCTTGCTCTCACATGAACTATTATTACAGACCGCGCAGATTACGTACAATCGTACTCAGAGTCTCGTTCCACAATCGTTATATTCTACAGCAGAGCTTCCGCTTACTACAATATTTATTTTGAACAGACGTCCGTACTGCCGAACGTTCTTAACTCAACTGAACTAATTTAACTCGCCTCGAGTGTCGCTTTGACTGAACTGAATCTCTAGCCGTTTTTTTTTTCGACTAGACATACGCTGTTAGCCGGAGGGGCTTTTACAGCTTGGCAGGACTTCTTGGGGCGAGTGCTGAGGGCACTCAGCCCAGAGGCAGCGAGCACAAGGGTGCCGTTGTGGCTGGCCCTTGGCATGGACTGCTGCCGGAAGAGAATCTCTAGCCGCGCTCGCATCGCACTTATATACTGATCTGTATTATCAACTACCCTCCGTCTCATTAATTTAAAGTATATAGCATTATTTATACTCCATATTAATAAGCAGTGGACGTGGTACGTAAAACTATTTTGTGTTTGCGTATATAGACGTTAAGGAAACATATTTTCCTAAATATATATTGTTTTTCACAATACGGGGTGTCCCCCGTTATTATCATCAGTGTTGCCAAATGAATGACACCTTAAAATGTTTTACGATAGGTATATGCAAATATGTAACCATATACATCATATATATACAACTAGCTGACCCGACAGACGTTGTCCTGTCTTAACTATGAATATTGAATGCGAATTGGTATTTTTTTTTATATGATTCAAAAGTATAGTGTTTACTATTGTAATGCTCTATGACAACTGAGAGTTATGTAAAATTAATATTGTTGTTAAGTTTTTTAAAATGTTCAGCTCAACTTTCTTAATTTTTCTTCTCCTATTTCTTCTATTTCTCCTGACAATAATTAACACAACAATAAAAGAATTAGCGAAATTATTCCATCCGTTCACGCGTGTTGCGATGACCAAGGGAAATGGATATTCATTTTTACATACATTTTTGAAGCGATGATAGCTCAGTGGTAGCGTGTACAACTTCGCGTAAAGGGGCGTGAGTTCGAATCCAAGCACCTACAATGAGCTTGAGTTTTCGGTGAAGGAAAACATCATGAGGAAACCATAGCATGGTGGTAGGGCTTTTTCTGACGCCCGCCTGGCTAGCTACCGCCCTCAAGTTGTAAACCTGCCGCCAAATACCAATAGGTGTGTTCCAGCAGCTGCACTTAAGAGCCAGTTCCTCCACTGGTTTAGCGTGTCTACCAACTTGGGCCGTATCGTCATTTAAGATCAGGTGAGATTATGGCCATAACGCTAAACCTTACGTATAATATATATATATATATATATATATATATATATATATATATTGCTGATAATATATATATATATATATATATATATATATATATATATATATATATATATATATATATAGATGAGGTACCGTGTAAATATTAGTATATATTGGAATTAGTATATAATTCAATTCGTGAAGGAAGTACCGAGCACAACTAGTAGATACTATTATAATTATATCGAGTTACCGTAACAGGAATACTCTGCCATCGTTTGTCATCGGGTATAACCGGGAACCATTTATAAATTAAACGTTAATTAAATTACACGCAGATCTCAGTTATTATTAAATTGAATATTTTGGTATAAATTAATCTGCCGACTATTATTCTGGTACCTACTGATGAAATTAATTTGTTTATTTAATAATTAATAGGTTTAGCGTTATGGCTACATCGCCTGATGATAAGAGACTATGAGGCCTAAGATAAGGGATATCCTAAGCCTAGTAGCTTGGCTCTCAAGTGCAACTACCGGAATGCACCTATAGGTATTTGACGGTAGATTATTATCCTTAGAGTGGTAGCTAGCCAAGCGGATATTAGAAAGAGCCCTCCTACCACAAAATGCCTGTGCATATAAAACTTCTTTATACACTAATCTTATATATATTTTTTATTCTGATTTTTATTGATTTCAATAAAACTTAACTATACAATCACATAAGAGATGAAGTCCTTAGCATTCACCAAACGGGTGCCATTTGTTTTTAGAATTAAGTTTCACCGTTATGCCTATAATCTCACCTGATCTTAAGCGACGACACGGCACAAGTTGTTAAACACACTAAACCTGTGGAGGTGTTTGTAGCGAATATACTCAAGAACTACTGGGCCGATTTCAAAAATTCTTTCTCCATTACAATGTTACAATAGTCCTGAGTAACATAGACAATGTATCATTTTTTTCAATGAAAATGATTAAATTATATTTTAGTTCCGCACGAAAGGAGTCGCGGACACAGCTATTGCGTATATTAATATATATATATATATATATATATATATATATATACGGTTTTATATAAAAAAAACCCACGGATGTAAGCAATCATTCTTAAGATAATTACAAGAGAAAACTGTATTTTTACAAAAAATACAAATAATTTAGTGAATTCAAAAATAACAATGTATTTAAATGTCATTCAAATTGTTAGAGTCGTTTCCGGGATCGGAAATTTGTATGTGTATATGCAATATATGTAATCACTAATACATCCCTACTAATGTTATAAATGTGAATGTAAGTTTGTTTGTTACGCTCTCACGCGAAAACTACTTAACCGATTATCACGAAACTTTGTACACATATTCTTGGAAGTATTAGAAGTAACATAAGATACTTAGTATTGAATTTTTTTTTACCAAAGATAAATAATTCTTGTCAAAAAATCTCAAAATCTAGCTACTTTTACCGGATCAGCTAGTATGTAATAAGCATGGCTCGCGTAATGATATTAGATACGTATAACAAATGTTATATTACCTAACTAGATTATTAAAGATGTTGCCTCCTACATATTTATAGGAATCCTAATCAAGGTATGGTTTGAAAAAAAAACACGTTACTTTTGGACCGTTTATATCTCATTAAACATGGGAAACCTTATAATGATATCTAGATTATTAATTTATAATTTTGCAAGAAAATATAAAAACCTATTTGAGAAACACTGTACACGATACAATTTAAAAAAAAAAAAAACTTCGACAATTACTTTAGATATAAACAAGTACGTCAAAAGTGAACTGTCACATATTTGACAGAAATAATTTGTTCGTGCTTTAAATAAATTACAAACATAACAATCGTTAACATGCTCAACGTTCTACGTAAAATATCTTGTAATACTTTTTATCAACTGTTTAAACATAACATGTTTTGTAGTATATCCAGCTCGGAGGTACCAAACGATCCGGGAACGCAAATCACAGTCCTGCCTAACGGAGTAAAGGTCGCGACCGAAGAAACTTCTTCACCGCTCGTGTCCGTATCACTCTTCATCGAAGCTGGTTCAAGGTTTGAAACGGCATGCAACAATGGTTTAACGCACTTCATAGAACATATGGCGTACAAAGGATTTAACAATTTAAGCCAGTACGAGCTCGAAGAATCGCTTCGTAGCATGGGAGCCACAATGACGGCGGACACTTCAAGGGAACTTCAAATATTCTCTGCGAGGTGTACACCAGAATGCACCCCGTACATAATGAATACTCTGTCACGCATATTCTTGGATTTAAATTTAAGCGACAGCGCTATAGAAGCGGAAAAGTCTAATGTCAATCTCGAAATAGTTGACGCCGAAAATGACCCTAAAGCTGTTGTTTTCGACTATTTGCACCGAACCGCGTTTCAGGGTACGCCGTTAGCTCAGAGCGTTATTGGCCCGTCGACTAACATCCAGCGGTTTGATAGCGACTTCATTAGAAGTTTTATGTCCCAGCATTACCAGCCTTTTAAGTTCTGTTTAGCGACATCGGGATGTGTGAGGCATGAGGATATGTTGAGGTACGCTGAAGCCGGGTTTGGACATATGCAAGCTAACTCGGACTGTGTATCGGAGAAGGGTCCTTGCCGTTTTACCGGGTCCCAGATAATTTATCGCGATGATTCGATGCCTTTCGCTCATGTGACCATAGCTTTCGAAGTACCAGGGTACGAGCACGCAGATTATTTGACACTCTGCCTCATGAAAAGTATGGTAGGGTCTTGGGACAGGAGTCAAGGTGGTGGTATAAATAACGGGTTACCTTTAGCGCGTGCCGCGGCGCATGACCTTTGTGAGAAATATAAAGCTTTCTACATACCTTACAGAGATGTAGGACTCTGGGGTATATACTATGTAGGGAAGCCCATGGGATTGGATGACATGCTCAGCAACATTCAAGACCAGTGGATGCATATGTGTATAACTACCCGGGCCAATGACGTGCAAAGAAGTTTGAACTTGGCCAAATTAGAGATTGCTAAGGGCGTCGAGGGAGTGATTAATTCTTCATACGATATCGGTCTGCAGATGATGTACACATCTGGCAGAAAATCTTTGATTGATGTATTCGATAAATTGTCTACGATTAAAGTGCATAATGTGAAGGAGGCTTGTGATAGGTACTTATACGATAGGTGTCCCGCCGTAGCAGCTATAGGACCGACAGAAACTTTACCAGATTACGCAAGAATAAGAGCGGGACAGTATTGGCTTAGGTTTTAATGTTTTCAACTGTCTTACACATTTTTAAGACCACCCAAAGGCAGAGGGTGTTTATAAATTAATATTAGCATGTGAAGAAATAATGTACATTTCGTTATTTATTGTACGGGGCGGTAGAATACGATACTCGAGTCCGAATGGACTTAGGCGTGTTGTGGTCTCGATTGTGTGGCGTCCATCATATCCATGGTGACACAGATTGTTTCCCTTTCATTTATCATGTTCCGGAATCTGATAGTGTGTATACAGCTACTGAAAGGCTTGTGTGTTGTATGGCTAGTGACCAGCTCCGAAGAATTGCTGCTCCGTGGATGGTCGCCGTCATTATGGGATGGCACTGTATTTACCATTAGGAACAGTGACGTCATTTTACCTTTCTACTTACAATGTAATTATATAAGTTTTAGTATAATTACTGTGTACTGTTTATTGGAATTAAAGAAATCCTCAGTTTTTGTTGTTTTTATGATACCTTCCTATGCAGGCTATTTCGATAGTGTCAAGTGAGAAGAACTTTATAAATAGAACTACCGGACACAAATTGACTATCAAACTACGGACAATTATTTGTGGATCAAGCAAATGCAACTGCTCTAATAGCTAATCTAATCAAATAAAAAATAAACCTTTATTCAATTTAGGCCCTAAGAAGGCGCTTAAGAACATCAAAGCTGCCAACAGGCACCTAAAGCTACAGATTCGGAAAAAAAACCAGTCATCGGGAATAATGGGCAAGAAACTCGATCTGTTTATTTAAGTACACTTGTTATGAATAATGTTTTAATGTGTGCATTTACAAAAAATATTACCGAACGCACAGAGGTAGGTATTATTTCCAGACATCACGATCGCTCCCATATTGGTCTACCCTATAATTAGCCTTTGTAAATCGAAACCTGTTTGACATGGTTCTTGAACTTATTGTCCAGCAATTCAGTAATATGGTTTGAGACTTTGTTATAAAACCTAACACTATTACCTAAAAAACTGTTACTGGTTTTACTGAGTCGAAAATATGGGATGACTAGTTTGTCACAATTTCTTTATTTAAACCACACCGGTCTTTTAAAAAACCTAGCGTTTCCAAATTTTTGCGGTCATTAATTAATTAATAATTCAATTATTAAGAATGTCTCGGGAGGTCAGAGTTAAGATACCGAGCCGATAGGCCAACCGAGCAGATATGGTGATAAAAAATTTATTGCATGGATGGATTTCTATTGATGTGTCTGTGTGTGTGAGTGATCAATACCTCATAGTTTGAACCCTTCTTCTTCTTAATAACCCTTATCCCACCTAGGTGGGGTCAGCACTATATGACATCTCCTTCAGCTGTCATCTCAGTATTCACTTTGTATACTCATATAATTCCTCACACAGCCCATTCATATCTTCTTCGATCTTCCGCTTTTCCTACATCCATCCTTCCTCGTACCTAGCATTTTTCTAGTTAAATGTCTTTTATCTCTTCCTATAACATGCCCATACCACGCTAACCTATTAATTTTAATTTATTAATTGATAATAGTTTGTACCCGAGGCCTTACTTAAGTAATTGAATTCATCTATGCCATTTGACTAATGATACATAATACTTAATTAATTACATGAAATACTTAGCTACGCATGGCTTCGCTTGTGTGGAGTATAGAAAATAGTAATTAAAAATTTTAAATTACTCAATTTCGAGGACGCTTTGCTCTCAAAACTTACATCTTAACGGGAATGTTACATGTCAATTCTATAAAGAAATCAATTCATTTATATACAATTAATATCTCGAATAACATATTAAACACTTTTTCATTTGCTTGTCGAGTAAAAATCGCCAGTGTGATGTATAAAATACAACTAAGCATTTTTGTTTTTATTTTTTTAATTTATCCAGTTAGCGTTATGACCACATTCTCACTTGATATTAATTAATTAATTTGGCCCAAGATGGTGGACATTCTAAGCTTAGTAGAGATACTTGTTTTCAAGTTTTTCAGCGATGATAACTCAGTTGGTAATGTGCACGGATACCGCTTCAAGCGACGTGAGTTAGAATTCATCTACAATGTTCTTGAGCTTTCGGTGGAGGAAAACGTCGTGATGGAACCATAGCATGGGCTTCTTCTAATGCCCACCTGATCAGCTACCACCTTCAAGTTGGTTCAATCTGCCGCCAAATAGTTATAGCTGCGTTCGGGCAGTTGCACTTGAGAGCCAGTCTTTCCATTAGGCTTAACGTATCCACAATCTTGGACTATATCCATTGAGATTGTAGCTATTACGTTAAACGTATAAACGATAAAAATACTAACGTATTGCCGGCTATAAATATTACTGTCCAAGGAGCTCTATGGACCCTTCAAAGCCGTGGGAATGTAACAGGGGGTTATCATGCTCCGGTCTTCAGTAAAACGGGGATGTCTTACCAGTAAGATTGCCCGAGGCAAAGTCAAATCTTCAAAGAAATATGGCTACATTCAACAATCTACATTAAGACCAATCTAACCATAGTCTCAGTATAATCTATTAAGTTTTGGTAACGTTTTCAATGGGCACATTTCTCGGGATTCAAGTAAAATTTAAGATAAAGTTATTCGCTACTTAATCAAAGAATAATTTTATTAAATGGCAAAGTTTTCGTTGATATCTTACGAATCCGAAGTTTGATCGTTAATTTTGTTATAATTTTATTGTTGGGTTATCTAGAGTCTTGCTATACCTTTAAATGATGGGCGCGACTTGGTTCGTGTTCCTTCATCATATTAACTTCGCCTTGATAAAGTATTCACTTTTGTCGTGTGGTTTTGAGCACATACTCTTTATTTTTCACTTGTATTATAAAGCGGGAAAGTTTGTTTGTTTGTTTGAACGCGCTAATCTTTGCAACTACCAATTTGATTAGACAAAAATCTTTTCACTTTTATATCGCAGAGAGATGAACTTCTTAGCAAACCATGGATTTACCGTGCTGATACCGGATCCATCGTGTGGCAAGGAAGAAAACTCCGAGCAGTTTCCGAGATTTATGATACGGATGTAGATTTAATGGGCCCTTTTCCGACGCGCGTTGACACTCACCTTCACCTCTTGCGTTTATCGTCCTACCCAGCCAAATTTGGTAGGAGCCTGCTAGCGCAGCTTTAGAAACATGTTCTAGTATAGAAGTTACTGCAGTCTTAGCCAGGCCATGATCTTTTAGAAGAATATAGAGAGATTTAGCTGGTCTACCTCTCGCTCCCATTTTAATCGCGTATAAATTGAACACGTATAAAAAGTAACATTGAAAATCACTTAAAGAGAATTACAAAATACCTAATGAGATTTACCAGCAGCGTAAGAAAGCACTGACAGCTTTGCTCGGAGACACTTGACGTAATAAAAATGTTACCGTTCAAAAAAATATTTACCTTCCCTTTGATATAAAAATTACAAAATAAACCGCACAGAATAGACCTTTGATATACCTGTGATATTACTGTGGGCGCTCTTTTGTCACGTACTCTTATGTACAACGTTGGAAAATAGATTTTTATTTTCTGTAAATATTCGCTTTGCAGCAATAATAAGCTTTAAAGTTATGGAAATTGCGATGAAATCTGCTTGTATGTAACTTCGTATGTACTTATATAAGTAGAAACAGATGTCGTAAGGATTCCTTTACTCTCTTTTGTGGGGGATATAGGTGGTAAAATTATAATCAAATGGTTTGGTTTATTGTCATTTTGTTATGGTAAAACAAGAATCGAGAATCCATCAATAATATCGCAGACAATTAGAGTTTCATATATTACTATATTTATAATATTTTAGACAATACAGTTTTAACTGTTCATCGATCAATCTAAATCTATAAAGGGAAAATATAGTTCATTTAGCATCGAAACTAGTTCTTAAACGATTTTAATGTAATTTTGCACGGTGTGTGTATTTTGATCCAACTTAATATATGGGATAGTTCTAGCGAGAGGTTGCGCTATGTTCCAATAGTTAATACCGGAAATGGTAAAACTTAGTCTGCCCGGCTGGCTACTTTATATCTATATAAATATTTTAAAGCCGATAGGTTTGTTTGTTCATTTATTTGAACCCGCCGAAGGAACTATCAGCCTAACTTAAAATAATCTTATTATAATTGATTGAGCAATCGTCGAAGAAGGCTTTAGGGTTTTTAACATCCAGCTACACTTTTACATTTTACCTTATTATTTCTACGCGAATGATGTCGCGGGCACAACTAATCTATATATATAAATACGTTGGTTGACTGAATCATTAACGCATAGCCGAATTAATGAAGTTAGAAACATGAAATATAGATTATAGTTCCCTTTTGTAACGTAGTAGTTTGCTATTAAGAGTTTTTTTTTTTATTTCTTTAGGTAATAAACGCAGGTGACATAGTTTGTATGGGAGAGAAAAAAATCTTCGCTTATTGACTTTGAATTTATCATAAACGACTGCTTAATCTAGTTCCTTACTAATATTATAAATGCAAAAGTGAGTGTTTCTTTATTACGCTGTTTGAATCATTGATGAATTTTTATGATGATTTATGTTGAATTTTGGTATAGAGATAGATGGGAACATTGAGATGGTCATAGGCTACTTTTTCTTGCGAAAATCACGCTTATTGGAAGTGGGATAAAGTAAGGGATAAACTTTGTATGAAGCTTTCATTGCGTCGTCTGATTTGTTTGACAGAATTAATAGTAAAGCGAGCGAAGCCGCACTTAAAAGCTAGTTAATATTATAAAGAGCAAAGTTTTGTTTGCTTAAACGCGCTTACCTTAGAAACTTACAGACGGAATTCAAAAATTCTTCACGTATTTAATAGGGCAATCGTACCAATAAGAGCGTAAGGTGTATTGAAAAAAGTTACGAAAACGGGCAAGAATGATAGGATAAAGTATTTTTTAATTCCACGCGAAACGAAATTGTAGGCGCAACTGGTAATAATATATATAAACATGGGTTTTAGAGTTTTGAAAATGCCTCCGCATGTAAAATGCAGGCATGATGAAATGTTTTATGGATACCTCTGTGTTCCGGCACAGTGAATAAGATCGACCCCTTCCGTCATGGTTAGCAACATGGCTGAAATACCTGTGGTGTTACGGCTGTTCATAGGCGACGTTAACCATTTACCATCAGAAGGATCGACTGCCTGTTTGATGTACATGAGCATAAACAAAAAGAAATCGCTCTGCAATCTTCTAACAGATCTTGGTCTGTCTAGGGTTAGAGTAAGTTCTATACTAGAACATGCTTACATAGCTGCACTAGCAGGCTTCTATCAAATATTGAGTGCAACACGAAGAGTGAAGCTTTAAGCCTACATCCGTGTCATAAGTCTTGGGATATACATGGAGTTTCTCTCTCTGCCACACTATGAATCCAGAACCCGTATGATAAATCCATATAATGATAACTTGATATGATATTGATAAATAACTTGAAAAATGTTAAATATCCTTGTTAAATTCCATTAGAGGGGTCTCCTGATGCTGTTCAAAAATCTTTGTTACGGACAAACATTATTATTATTTTTTGCTGTAATTACTATATAGGTGTTTGGATACCACCTTAAAGATCAAAATCTGTCACTAAATATCTATAGAAGAATTCCCACAGTTAGATTTAAAGCCCTCCCAAAGGCTTAACGTATCCACCGTCGGAAGCCACATCGTCATTTGACATCAGGTGAGGTAAAACCTATTAATTAGAAGTGCGTAGTTCCGGATCGTAATAGTTCCAGGAGAGGATCGTAACAGTTGGAAAGATGTCGGTCCAATCTGAGGTGTCAAATAAAATAGTTCCATATGTCCTGTTAACTGTCATGTGCGATGAGGACGAATGAGCATACGCATTTCAGAACATGATCCAATCCCATCGCGACCGCAGAACAGATCGACAACGACTGAGTCCCGAACCTGAATACGTGTATATATTAGTTGGAACGTTCCGTCTGCTCTTATGCATATATGATGCACAATGCTTTGCGTTAAGGACGACAATAATTGATTTATTAATATTGCATTCTAGTTTCTCGTTCGCTCACGCCCTTGCTCGCTAAGTGCCTCTAAGAGAGCATCATTTCGTTTATAATAAATATTTTTTAATTGTAATTAGTACATTAGAGAAATTAGTGTAAATACAGTCGGCTGATTTCGGCCAGCCTAGATTACTCATACTTATTTAATTTTATTATATGTTTCGTATAGAAGTATTAATATAATGTTCTCACTTATTCTATTGCCTTAGAACATTTAATTTTAACTTTGGTCTCTTGGCTGACGTACATAGTAGGAAGGTATATGTATAAATTGCCTAATTGGCTATGAATTCCAATTAAACCAAGGTGCTGTAAGGACCTATTTAATTATGGGCACTAAAGCACTGATTGCAAGACATGATCCGAAAGCAAACATCTGAATTAGAAGAACTAGATAGTTCCCCGAACATGTTACATAGACATGGTTCCGATAGGGAAGTGAATCGTTTCCATGTTTAATCCACTGCAGGACATGATTTGCGTATGTCTACAAAAAAAAAGTGTTCATTAAAAAGCTGTTATTTTGACAACGAATAAAGACATTTCAATTCATTTATTCGTCCGTACGAATTGTATATTTGTTTATGTAAAATATTCGATGCTCTTCAACTAGGTACGACGCTATTATAAATTCAGTACCGATATGTCAGAGCACGTCTCACCTCAATTTTCCACGTTCTGGGTCCTCGTTATGTTTGCATCCTAAATCCGACCTGCGAAATCCCAGTTTATACGGCAGAAAATAATTATAATTACTTTGCTCTCGTATATGCACGGTATATGATTGTGTAACGAACTCACTCGGTATGAAATCCACAACCGTTACCTATTTAGAAGTTTATTAATTATGCGAAGAGGGTGAATGAGTTCATCGACTCGAAAACCTCATTATAATAATTTATTGTTCCTCTTTTTTTTTTTTAAATTCATTTTAGACTCTTTGTTGTGAAAATTACTTTTAAAGTAACGACATGTGTGTTAAATGAATAGTTACCATCATACATACATACGTCATACATCCCCTGTTAGACTAGGGTCGATAATTTTTGATACCAGAAAAAAATACTAGGACGCAACCCCTTGAAAAAGGAAGAGAATGTAACAGAAATGAAAAAAAAATAATTACAGGCGATCTGAAGTCGGGAAGGGAAGGGGGTGAGTTTAATGGTTAAAAACGGTTTATCTTGATTTTTGGCAAACTACAAGTCCTATGGAAAAAAGTTCAAAGATCTACAGCTTTTATATTTACATTTTTATCACATAACGTCAATATTTTGTGAAAATTTCAAATGACTAAATATTTGGCTTTTTAATTTTCATCTTTAACAAAAGATTTTTTTACGAAATTTGGAGAATACGTTTTTCTTCCCAAACAAACTAAGTTTTTGGATTTAAAATATATATTTTTTCAACTTATTTTGACTTAATATCGAAAAACATCCTAATTTTTAATCGTAAATTTTCACGTCAAAATATAAGTTTTTTTAAATAAGTCGGTGGGCTTTATGTTCGTTGAAATCTCTACTTTCTAATGGTACAAAGTCATATACATTACTATATTAAATGTTCTCAGTTAGTAGTATGTGTGACCGCCGCATCAAGGGACGTGTGTTCGAATCCACCTATAATGAGTTTGAGCTTTCAGTGAATGGCGACTTCGTATTGAACCATAGCAATGTATTTCTAATACTCACCTGGCGAGCTACCACCCTCAAGTTAAAAATCTACTGTCATAATACCTATAGATGTGAGTAATTATGTGTTCTTATATATTCCTTTGCCTGGCGGATAAAAAAAAACATATTTAGAACATATTCATTCCAATGATCATTATTCCTCCAACTTGTGGAACACGTTAAGTACAAAATAAGTGACTCACAATTTAGTGAAGGGGTATCATTTTATTAAAGTTTATAGGTTTAGTGTTATCGCTACAATCTCACCTGATGTTAAGTGAAGATACGGCCTAAGATGGTGGAGACGCTAAACTTGCGGAGGGACTGTTTCTCAAGTGCAACTATAGATATTAGGCGGCAGATATTTAATTTAAGGGCGGTAGCTAGTCAGACGGGATTAGAAGAAGCCCTACTACTATGCTATGGTTTTAGCACGATGTGTTTATTCATCGGAAGTTCATGGTCGTTGTAGAGATTTGAAGTCACGTCTGTTGACTGACCGTTCGACTGAGCTCTCATTACTTGATAAAATGCTTGATAATAAAAATAATTTATAATAAAAAAATCTTAATTATATCCAAGCCAACCGATCGCTTACAAATTTTGTATATGCATTATCAGTGGTACAGCAAAGGACAAAGGGTACCATTGATATAGAAAATAAAAGGTTAGAAATGAAAATCGTGGGGCGCATGCATATTATTTTTTTTTTACTATTATTTACTGCTTTTTGGGTTACGTGAATGAAATTTTGATATATTCTGTTCATCTGTCAGATTTAGCTAGATAGCTGATCGAGATGTTAGTTATAAATCGATTAATTTATTGTTTATTTGTTGTTTTAAAAATTATTGTTTTAAAAATGAAACAAATCAATTTATTTACATTTGCATGCATTGACATCCACTTCTGAGCTATGACCCAAATTTGAAGTATCTAGATCATCGGTTAGTTACTCTAAAATCAATTACAAAATTTCACCCTGAGAGACATAAAGAAGACACATAAAAACATGGTAAAAATAATGTTTTCGACCGAATGAAAGATAACTTTTAGTTTGCTAGAATTCATACTAATCCGAGTGAAGCCGCGGTCAAAAGCCAGATTCGAATAAAAACTGAGTATCGAACCGGGGACACACACCCCGGCAAAAACATGGCACTCTTACAGTGACATTGTCTCCGCTTATATTCAGGTTAACCACAATAATTTGCTTTCCATTTTCACGTACAGCGATCTCGCTAGACTAAAATACATCTTACCGCACTAGAGAATACGGCGTATATTTGAATGTATATCAAAAAACGTAGTAGAATAAATTTATGAGATCGTAATTAGAGACATGAAAAACATTTTCATCTCTCTCCCGTTTGCTTTCGGTTCGCGTTCTGGTACAAGAATAGAGATCGCAGTCGTTTCGAAACACCTGTGGTCAATTACGGCTTTTAGTTGGTTGGTACTAGCCTTGCTTTAAAATAAAATACCCACCACATAGGCAAATTGTTTACATATTTCTGTATATAATAAATAAGCTCGCATTTGTGTTTTGATATTCGAATCTCTCGTTTCTCGAATCTATATATAGAAAGAGACCTTGCTTGTTTGTTTGCACGCGATAATCTTAGGAACTACCAGTGGGATTTCAGAAATTTGATAGATTGCATTTGATAGAGCAATTATCGAGAAAGGTTTTAGGCTATTTACCATCACGCTACCACCAATGGCAGCGAAGCTGTATTGAAAAGAGTTACAAAAACGGGCAAATATGATTAAATGGAATTTTACTTCCATACGAACGAAATCGCCGTCACAGCATATTTTCTACAAAGAAATCGCTAACAACTTATACATTAAACGGTATATGACGCGTTCACGTCGTATTTGTGTCGTATATTCCCTTTGGCGTATCTCCAATTTAGACGGAGTGAGCCTTGGCGAAGAACAATATTACTAAGACCTTATAATCCGGTATTGAATGTACAAACTCTTACCTCGTTTCGAGGCAAATGTGTAATTTATTTAGCGACTTCCAACGACGCGACGCGGCGTATTCTGCCCGTTGATTTTATTTGAAGCGTCTTAGCGGTGGCTTCATGTGTGTAACATATTGAGCTTTGTAAGGAAAATCTGTCTTCAGTGGGTCACTGAGTCGCTAGGAGAGTCTCAGGAGACAGTATATTCTTGATTGGCAATTTTTTTTTGGTCGCTCACTCTATTGTCAACGGATAATCCTAAAAACAGTTTAAATCCTGGTAGGTCATCTAATTTGATGTAAATTTCTGTGAATTTTATTGGTAAATCTGTTCATTTCATCTAGTAGTATATACTATCTATAATAATTAGTAATTAGTATAAGTTTGTTTGTTTGTTTATTTGAGCTCGCGAATATTAGGAACTATCAGTGGGATTTCAAAAATTATTTTTGTATTTAATATAGGAATAGGAGAAAAGCTGCATTGAAAACAGTTACAAAACGCGCGAAAATTACTATAATTTTTAGTTCCACACGAGCGAAGTCGCAGGTAGAGATAGTATATGATATGTGTCGGTGGGATATTGTAAATTACGTGGATTAGAAGTAATAATATCACGGACCATGAGTTCAGAGATGTCACGAAAATGTACTTAATCTAGCGGATGACGTTTGCCGTTTGATACATTCCTGTATTTATGTTTACACGCTCTAGATGGCTGTGGGTTTTTGTGGCAGCTTACAAATCACCCCTCGAGCTATTATATCTAATTCACATAATTTACGAACAATAACCACACTGTGTCATGTAAAATGCCTATAATATAGTCCGAATATCGTAAATATAATATAGTACTACAAGAGTCCATTAGTAGTTTCACATAAATCTTTTAAGTTGGCAAAGATTCTTCCTGACCACCTTATAGTTTATATTTCTTTCCAATATTGTGTATTTTTGTGTTGTATTATTTCCTTGTATTACTAATATTGCTATGTATATTTATACTAATATTTTTGTTTGTAACGAATAAACTCAAGAACTACTGGACCGATTTAAAAAATTCGTTCATCATTAGAAAGCTAAATTAGTCCTGAGTAACATAGTCGATATAAATATTATTTTTTAATAAAAACGATTAAATAAATTTTAATTCCACGCGAACTGTATCCGTTTCCTATTACAGTGGAATCTCTATAACTCGAATGTCAAGGAAAATGCTAAAAATTTCGAGCCAATGAGTTTTCGTCTTACCAAGAAGTTTGATATACAAATGTTTTTATTTGACAGATTTCGAATTAGAAAGGTGCGATTCCTAAGCATATTTCGATATGTATTATACCGAAATGCACCGAAAGTTGTATTATATCGAGGCTTCATATTTAACTGACGACTTACGGAGTCTACTTTTTGCAATTCAAGTTAGAGAGTATACAGACCTCGCAGGAAAATAACACTTTATTCGAGTTGCAAAGTCTAAATAATTCGAGATACCGCCTATTTAGGGTTTCAGCGGAAGGGAAAGACGTTTTTTTCGACTCAGTGAAGATTACGACTTAACGACGTTCGATTTATAGAGATTCCACTGTATATATTTATTAATTTCTAATGATGTCTGTGACATCGCCTTCAGAGAGTCCGGTCAGAATACTACACAGGTTTAGTGGAACCTCTTTAAAAAAATAAAGAAATAAAGAAAATGCATTTATTTTCTACACATATTTAGTTTACAAAATAAAAAATTCAAAAGATAATAATAATAAAAAAGAAAGTGAAGAAATACAGTTTCTAATGTTAGAGGGTTTGAGAATCAGTGTGTAACGAATGGGTCCCGAGTCAGCTTATGTCCTGAAAGACATCCAACGCTGGTTTTCACTCCGGGCTCAGAGTGTTATGGCTGAGTATAATTATGTTTTGTAATTTTTAATTTCTGCATCATTTATTTTTATTTTAAATTTAAATTTGTTTAGGGGATATACCCAAAACGAATTCTCAAAGCTGTAAGGATTGTTGTGTCTCCTCATAACGGTAGTTTCAAACCATGGGACAGAATCCAGAGATCAATTTATACTATTAACGTATCTTAGACTAGAATAATGTATACGACTACGAATGATACTTATACTAACTTATATCCGCCCTACCCTATATACCCTTCTTTAGCTAAAGTCTAGTAGCTACGATCTGCCTACCTGCCAAATTTTAGCTTCATGAATACAATTTCTCCATATTATATTTACAAAAACAAATTCAACTCCTTTAAGAACACTGTGAAAAACAAATAGTCATACTTTAATTACTTTCCGAACCGGTAGTAGTTTTGACGTTCATAATTGCCTTCTTAGGACCTAAATTGAAAAGAGATTTTCGATTTGATTTGACGCAATAAAAGGTTTCATACCAAGTTTATCTCATTCCTTTCTTCACTTCCTGTAAGTTTTGCGGAAGAAAAGTATCCTATAGCCATCTACACTTCTATAATTTTCTTAGAAATTGTAGATGAACACCTCAACTAGAACCAGCGAAAACTTGAAATATTTTAAAAAATGCCTCGATCGAACCACACCCCCAAATACCTATTATCATCAAAGCCGTTTATTCTTAATTGTAAAATGTCTTACATCATACATGTCTTAAAAATACATATTTTATTTTTATTTACCGAAGTACCTGAACCTAATTCAGAAAATACTTTCTCAATAGTATTCCAGCTATTGTGTAAAATATGTTATGCGTACTGAGATATATATATATACATATATATATTATACTTAAGGTTTAGCGTTATGGCTATAATCTCATCTGATCTCAAGTGACGATATGGACCAAGTTGGTGGATACGCTAAACCTGTGAAGGGGCTGGCTCTCAAGTGCAACTGTCGGAACACATCAATTGGTATTTGGCGGCAGATCTTTAACTTGAGGGTGGTAGCTAATCAGGTGGGCATTAGTAAAAGCACTATGCTATGGTTTCGTCACGATGTTTTCACGGAAAGCTCAAGCTCATTGTAGGTGGTTGGATTCGAACTCCCGTCCTATTAATCGGCGATCCTCCACACTACCACGCTTCAATCGCTTCAATCGTGCTAACGTGTCTGTACTTTTATATTTGCGTGAATAAGTAATAATATACATTTACATCTTTTTTAGAAACGCCTGTCTGTCTGTTTGTGGACGCATCACTACTGAAGTACAAAGTCTATGAGAAATCGTCCCCAAGGATATTTCATTTAAAAAAACGCGTATCATTGAATATATTTAGTCTTTGTTTCATTGAAATTCGCTAACTTTATCAAAAGTAATTGTAATTTTAATGACGGTGCGGGATTAAATAATTTTAGTTGTACGCGAACGAAGCCGCAGGAGCCTCTAGTATCATATAAATATAATTTTTAAAAGCACATGTATTAAATCCTATATAATATTATAAATATGATAGTGAGGTTGTTTGTTTGTTTGTTACTCTTTCACGCCTAAACCACAGACTCGATTGAAGTAAATTTTAGTACAGATAGATGGAAACCTCGAGAAGGTGATAGGTTACTTTTGCTTGCGAAAAATTTATCGGAAAGGGAGTAAAGAGAATAATAAACTTTGTATGAAACTGTTTATTACGTCATCCGAATCGTTTGACAAAATTATTATTAACGCGAGCGAAGCCGCAGGTAAAAGCTAGTATTTATAATAAAGTAACATTTAAATCTTAACGAGATGTTTATTAATAAATTTATATCCTCTAAGCTCTCTGTTCCGCAAAAGTAACAACAACATCAAAGTTTAAAGATCGGGTCATAAACATTTTAAGTAGACAGAATAACCAAATGGATTCGTTCTAAAATTTATCTTTTCTTATGAATGCGTTAAAATTCTAACAATTTATTTGAATTTTATTTATGGTCTTTACTTGTATCTAACTTTAACCCGTCAAGAATGAACGAGGGAAAACGGCCTCGGAGATTATATACGTGACGTCACAGACCTAGTATACATGGGGCGTCACTATATATACAATAAAAATATTATCACTACATTACCAATTAAGAAAATTTTAGGAGATTCTGACACAGAGGTGTTAATAAAATTACTCATTATAATTCTGTAGCTATAGATAATTTAACTATGAACTTGTATAAAATTGCAGTGTTATATAAATAAAATAACAATCTAACAATGTACAGTCTGTTTTATATTTTTGCGATTAGTGGAAATGTGCAAAGATTATTGGTAACACTGACTATAGTTTATACTGTCTAAAACGCGGCAAAAATTTTTGTGTGATCATTATATTATTGTGTGAATATCCGTTGACTTTTATAAATTATAAAGAAATGGTGAGTATTTTCTACCATAATTATACACTTCTCAGTATAATACATATTCATACTCGAAATTTCAACACGAAATTATAATTTCCTTATAATACTTTGAATCTGTTGTCGTAATAGAAATGTAAATATATGATGATATATTTGTGTTCCAAATGTTGAAAACCTCATACTATGATCTACGAATGTCATTTGAAGCAAATTCAATTGTATAAAAGCAAAAGATTTATTTATAATTACATAACCTATTTTGTTTACACAGTTTATTGCTTTTTGTTGAGATGCTGTCGATAAAATTGTCGATTATTAAATGTATTTTAATTATACTATGAAAAGTTGGGTACATTATAAGAATGAAATTTACAATATGTTTTTAATGGTACATTTATTGTTATAAAAAAATCTTATTACTATATTATTTTTATATGAATCTCCGAATTAAGACATTTTTAATTCTGGAACGAGGATGGTTTATCTGTTTTGGACGACGGGGATATGGTCAATATAATTCATATTTGTTTGTAATTTATATTTTTATTTTATTATGTTGAGAAATGTATGAGTATAATTGTACTTTTTTTTGTGAGAGATTTCTAGAATGCATTTTATTATACGTTCTGCTACGGTACACATAGCGGATGGTAGTCCTCGCTTAACGGACCGGCATCGATATAAATGGTACTTGTATCGTGAAAGACGACACAGAAAAACAGTATATATGTGTGAGAGTTAAAATACCGATCAAAACGGTGACCAACGTTCTCCATTATTTGTAGATGGTAACATACTGCCAATCATTCTATCTTTTTTTGCCACTCTGTACAATCATTTTATCAAGGTATCATGAAAACAGTCAATCCTGTAGTATGAATTCTAAAAATATTAAGTTATGTTTTTTTATGTAATATGTATGTATTAGTAAATAACAGCAGTTTGTAAGCTCTTTACTACAAAAATACTGTGCTTATAGTATGTATAGTATATAGTGTTTTTATAATATTTATCAGTGTGTACTATATGTACAAAAAAGTGTATTTAAAAGTTTTGTATATTTATTTTTAATTTCTATAATACTGTATTTAAATTTGGTTTCGGGGGGTTTAAATATGTAAATTTTATTACTTTTTATTTTTGTATAATAAATTATTGAGTGTAAATTTTTATTTTATTCTTATCTTTACCTTAGTAATAAAAGTAAAAATATAATAATCATTTTTATAGCATTTTATTCAGTTTAACTTAACATATTCTTTTACACAGTTTATAACAAAAACTTGTATTTAAACTAAATCTTAATCTAAATAGTGTCATAAAAATATAATTAAAAAAAAAATAGTATACCCAAAATAATTATGTCGATAAATTCGCTGTGTGATATTACTAGTCTAGGAAATAACCCTAAAAATGTCACATTTTAATCTGTGGTAAAATTTACAATTTTTCTGTTTCGACTTGTCATGTCAATAAGGTCTATAATCGAATGGCAATTTTATACTTTCGCTAATGCTTGAGGTGTTATTTGATATTAAGTACTTATATTAAATTAATAATTTTTATTCCATTTTGTTAAAAATTTTAAGTTAGTGCTGAACTCGCGGCCTCATGGACCTGAGCTCCGTAGGAACGTGCGCCCGAGTCGATTTGCTAGCTCTGCTACCCTCATTGCTCTAATACACAGATCCTTGGCGTTCTTATGCGACCAGCGTACATCACGGTTCGTCCGTAGAGTTGTGCAGGTCTGCCGTAGGAATCGGCAGAAGGCAGGTCGGTTAGGAAGGAGACACCGGAAAGACTGCAAGTTCGAAGGTCTCTCCCAACAAGACTGGAAGGAATTGCGAATGCTGTCCTTGGTTTCTGGCAACACGGGAGTTTCAAGTGTCGCCGTCGTCCGTTATAATGGGTAATGTTGGCTGATTAGCATCCGATGGGTTACCACATGCCTCTCACGCTTTTAACCGGAGTCCAGGTAGTGCGTTTGCGCTTTGCAATGAGGAAGTCTGTAAAAACTGGGATTTTAAACAGCACGTTAATAAAAGAAAGCTCTGCTACCCTATAGTTACGCCACTGGTTATAGGCATATCGAATTACAGGGAGGGGATAAGGTTTAAGGAAAGCATGTTCGAAATAAAACTCCATGCATATAGCAATAGTGTTTATTATACTAACAAGTTTGATTGTAAAGTTTAGAAATAGGAATTGAACATCGCTTTGCATACATATTATATTAAGCAATTGAATATTAATTTACATTTCAATAGTATGTATCTTTGTTCTCTGCTAACATAACATATTGAATTCTACTTGAGGGTGGTAGCTAGCCAGGCGGGCATGAGTAAATGTTCTACCGTTATGTGAAATTATTTTTGTAAAAATGATTCCATACGCATTTAAATATTTATGTCAGAATTTGACATTAAAATCATTGAAAAGCCCTTGTTTTTCAATATTTATACATAAAATACAAGATTGCATTGTGCGTCAAAACTGACGTCGGATAGCGGTTAACGGGTTTCAATGAAATTTCGTGAATATGTATTTCCTGGACCAACTCGAGAAATATGATAGTTTTATTCCGTATAGTGGCCATATCCCTGAACGCTTCGATTGAGTTATTATACTGTATACATAGTAACATCTACTGAGCAAAACAGTATATTTACATGTTTTGTACGCTATCATTCGAACATATTTTTTTTTTACTTTCCTTTTTATCTATAAATATATTTGTCATTTCTTTAGTACAATAGAAAAAGAAAATAATGTATATCATCAAAATACATTTATGATAAATTCTTTTGTAAGAATTTTTACAAAGACGATCAATACAAAAAGGAATATTATTGGAATCATAATACTGTGTGTATCATTATTAATCCGATTTGAAATAAACTGTGACAAAGCGATGTTCAAAATCGAAGTAAGGGCACATTACCTTATTCAAATAAAATTCTTATAAACGTTGATAATATAGAGACGGCAATTTTTATAAGGAACCGTACATATACTGTATCTATGTGATATATTAAATAAATTTATTTATGTTATTTTTATTTCGGGGCAAATCGTTATTTACTAGCTGAACCGGAGGAATATTTCGCACCTTATAGAAAGCAAACACCAAATGTGTTATATCTATTTTATAGAATTTCAGTATAGATCACTGGTATAGACTATTGGTAGCATGTTGTGATTTTTATTTTAATTCATATACTTAGTTATTTAGCCCTATATTGTGTAATATATGCGACATTGTATGTGATGTATTGTGGCTGAAAAGCATAAGTGAAGTGAATTATGAATAATCAAACAGGATATGACATATTGGTTCCCACAAAAACTCCCAAGAGAATTTCAACAAGAGAGTCAGTATCTTATTGATGATAGTTTCATCTGTCCAAAATTCACAAATGTTATCACTTGAAAATGGCAGTAATAGTCTCTAAAGAGGACTGAGTTGCCAAGAATAAAAAAGAAAACAGAATGGTAACTTAAATTATAAGTTACGGTGCGTTAAAGGTTAAGGTATGATTATTGGTAGATAAGCATAGATATTCGGCTCAGTAATGAAACACATTGATGTGCTAAGCACTATTACCCAGTATCGATCATATTTGCAAAATTACTAAATTCATTAAATGCTTTAAAGTAAAAGACAGTGACATGTATGGTTGTTGATGTGTGAAGATAATATTAGATATAAATGTGTATAAGACACGTTCTTACGTATATGTTTTAAGAAACATCTCTTATGGGAGGTTCTTGAAATTCTAATCCGCAACCTTTTTGTGAGACAAAGCACATTTTATTCTCTATAGAAAAGATTTATTCCTAAAATAAGGTAATGCGCACCTTTAAAACTTGATATATTATATTTGTTTCAATAGAATCACAAAATAATATTCAGATATCATAATTTCTTAGTTATACTATATAGGAGATATAGTTTCAAAAAATTGTTCAGTCCGAATACATATATATATGTATGTATATATATTAGAAATATCCATTAACTTGACACAATCATTTATAAGTTCTTATAATTACCATACGAAACATTTCACAGCGATTCACACGGAGATGCCAAAATAAAAATTATATATATATATAAAAAAGTGTGTTTTTGTCAGCTCCCACTGACGACTGGAGTTTACTCCTTCAGTACGATTCACTTTGAAACATTTATAGTTACGTAAATACAGAAAAATGTAATGTCTTTGAGTTATCACTTGTATTCATTTGACGCCTCATAGAATATCCACATCACGGGTTTTATATGAACAATCAACTCTTAAAGAGCGAACTACAAAAAAATTATGTTACCGTATTCTTTTATTAATTGTCCCTATGACTCCAATTACATGCCATCATCTAATACCATTTACGTCCTTCTTATACCCTGCGTGAGTTGCGTAAAAATTTAACAAACGAAAAAAAAAAAAAAGTTTAAGTTGAAAACTTATATTAGTATTAACCAGTGGAAAAGTTTATTTGAACTCGCTAATCTCAGAAGCTACTAGTCGAATTACAAAAATTATAGTTGTATTAAATAGAAAAATCGCTGAGGAAGGCTTTAGGCTATTTAACATTACGCTACCACCAAAAAAGTTACATAAACGGGCAAACATTGTTAAGTAATTATGAGTTCCACGCGAACGAACTCGAGGACACAGCTAAGCTAAGGAAAGATAATTCAGTACTATTTTGTCCTCTGTCAACCGCCTCCTATATTTTAGTATCCAATGATGAACTTCAGTGTTATCAATAAATAAAAAAAGTGTGTGTATATGTGTGTAGATTCGACACACGATCGGAGTTTACATGTTTATTACGGTTACTTTTGAAATAAAACGCATATACTCAAATTTTTTTTTATAAAGTATTTGTTACGTACAGACAGATAGAGGCAAAACAATTATGTACTATTTTGTCAATGTATTGTTTGTTTGGTAGAGATTTAATGTCATCAATAATTAGCAAATAATTAAAGTGTTCCCTTAAAATTTTTAATAATGAATAATCTCGAATGTGGTTACGTAATATAATTTTACTTCGGCACTCCGTTTTTCCATCACAATACAATTTCAATATCTTACCTTAATCATACATAGTAGAGCACATAATATATAATAATGTGAACAGAATAGAGATAGTGCGTTTCAACTACGTAATTCCATATGAACTGTAACTATACGTCTACATGAGCGGTGAATTGATATAATTATTCTATATAAATGGTTGAATTCACATATATCTACCAGGTAAGGGGGCGAGGAATCATGAGTTTGTGTCCGATCGAAGTTTTGGCTTCGATTAGTTAGAAAGGACTGATATGCTTGTGATTATGTATAACATAATTATATACGAATGAATGAAATGAATTATTATTGTTAACCCTTACAGCCCCTTTTAATTTAAAATACTCATAGATGTGAATGAAAAGGGGTAAGTGCCACACAAACTAAGTATAACAAAAAAAAAGGTAAAATAAGGGAAAATAAATTTAGATTTCAAAGAAATTTACAGACGTGTAATATATAGAAAAAAAAAGTTTTTATTCTACTCCAACCATAAAATGACAAACATTTCAAGTAAAAGTTAAAAAAAAATTTTTTTTTTTTTAATTGTTTGTGTGTTATCAGATTTTGGGGCACCGATACAGGGTTTTATACGAAGATTCAATTTTCGTTTATATCTATAACACTTGCCCCGGTTTATCTCTCGATCGGACACTTTATATGAAAATGAGCGTAGAAGAGTCTGGAAGGGCTTGTTTTATTAGCAAGCATTAGGAAGCTAAACAGACTCAGGTTTTTGATAATCTTCCTCGACCTACAGTTAGTACTTATGACTTACGATATTAAAAATCACAAAAAGTCAAGACAAAGGAGATTCACTGGGATGGGTTTATCATCAAAGGGTGATCATTACCTAGTGCGTACATTTCTCTACTCTACAGTTTCTGGCTCTTCCAGACTCAACAAAATCCTTCTATATCTTCGGATGTGTCACGGGTAGGAGTTATTATTTAATTTTATTCAGTATTATTTTCGTGTGAAGGAAGAATCGACGAGGGTAAGAAAATGGTTGATTGACAATACATGTAGATGCACAGGTTGGAGAGAAAGCCGTTTAGTGTTGTTCAGTATGAAACGCGTTGCTGGTGCAATTCCCGTTGTCGTTTGGAGAATCGGGATGTTCTTCGGGATCCACTCCGTTAGTGCGCATTTCGTCACGTATCTGCGTGCAAAATATATGTTTTTAAAACGATACTAAAACTATGGTACTCATGCCGTGTAGTTTCAATACGGTGCGTACGCTGATATTGTTTGTCGTTCTGTGAGGGACCACCCTGGCCTTGAATATGCCTTTTGCCTTTTGCTGGGATAAATGTTAAGCCTTCTTCAGCCCTTTAGGAGGTTAGTTCGCGCCCTTAAGCCGTGTTGTAGCCGAGTAGGGTTTTTGCTTAGTAAACCCTGTTTAGGATTAGTCAGGACCGTGGTTTTATTTCGCGTCCCCGGCAACAGCCCGAGCCGAAGATCGCCCACTTCATGACTCCCTTGTGCTCGTTGCTTTGGGCTGAGTGCCTTAATACTCCCCCCAAAGTTCGGTGAAGTTTTGAAATTCCTTAATACTATTGGCATACATATGTATAATAGAAAAAAATGGTATTGTTTAAATTCATCTGATTTCCTTCGTAGGTGTAACATTACTGAAGAACGATCGAAGATGATGAATATTGCATGAATATGCTATCATGTTTCGGTAGAGTTAAAAATATATACATTATCGCGCTGCCAATACCATAAATCAGAAAATGATAAGTAACTTTTTTATATACTTTATCGGTTTAGCGTTATTGCCACAATCTCATTTGATGTTTAGTGACGAGTACACGCTCTCAAGTATGACTGTCGGAACAGACCTATAGATATTTAAGGGTAGGTTTTACTACGTGAGGGTGGTAGCTTACACCTAGCTAAGGTTTCATCACAATATTTTCCATCACAAATAGCTCAATCTTCTTGGAGCGATCGAATTCACGTCTATTGACACGGATCCGTACACACAATCAACTGAACTATTAACGCTTCAAAACGTTAACTTAATCGTTCTTCGGAAAGTCAAAACGTTTGACTTTGAATAATATTACTTTTATGAGCGATGTATGTTATATATGTAACCTATATATAAGTATTATATGTTAAGAATATGTAGGTATGTATTATTACCTTCTCAACCTGCCTCATGACGCGCAGCATGTTCAAGCCGGCCAAGTTCTTCAAGTCCTGAACGGTCCACTGCCCACTGCGGAGTAGCTCGGCGAATATTTCCGGATATTTCGACACGTCCTCCAAACCACGCGGAACCCTAAAGCGATTACAATTATTATAAAATTACCCTCTGAGGCCAGTGGCAAATTCTTGCATAGGGTCTCAGTAAAAATCGTCACATTGTAGTTTTAATAATTCACTGAACTACAGTATGTATTACTAATAAATTTTATTGTCAAAAGTGTAGGTATTACACATTTATAATAGAATAACAATTTCATTATAGAAGATATTCATTAATAAAATTCTTTTCTCCGTGTTTTTTCTCCGGTTAAAGTATCAGTAACATCATCTAAGTTCAAAGATCGGGCCATAGAATTTCTACTGACAGAATAGCAAAATAGATGCGGTATGAAATGGATACCTTTATAAATTGTCTTTAATTATATGTAACTTTAAATGATTTTTAGTACGTATATAAAGTTTAATTTTTTTGCTAAATTTTGTTAATAATAATTACTTGACTTCCATGTTAACGAACATTAATGTTTGTGTTTAAAATGTGTACTATATACATATTGTTATAGAATAGTAAAATTATATCTTTTTTTTCTCTCCAATTAACCATCGCTCGCTATAACGCCGAAATATGGTCAGTCCGTTAAGTGTTGAGTATATAGAGTTTACACTGTATATATTTTGTACCTGTTAACACCATCGAAATCGCCGCCGACGCCCACATACTCGGACCCGATCATCCTTTTTATATGGTGGAAATGTTCTAGAAACAAAAATAAAATATTAGGGTCAAATACAAAAAAAATCCGCATGTGTCGTGAAACATTCGCATGGAATGAATTTCCTTACGTAGTATATTATTATTGGGAAACGTATGGCATAAAAAAAATAAAAATCAATGAATTACTAGCGTTTGAGACTAATTTAATTAAATGCAGAGATGACTAATGAGTTGAAGAAATCTTAGGAAATTTCGTAATTAATATTTTTTTTCTAGTTGTGGAAATGCTGACGCGTATTACATGTACAGCCAACCAACGCAACCGTTGAGAACTTATTAGCTGTCTTGAACCAATAAGCACGCACCTATAACTGGGCACAGCCAATAGCATACGCGCTGTGGATAACCGTCTATACTATAGTCTATAGTGTAAGATAGAATACACAAAACAAGTGGTCGCGATGGAAAAAAAATACATTTTGATTTGTCTGACCTCCATCCATACTATGCGGTAAAGAACTTCGTTCCAAAAAGTATCAGCCTTATCAATGATCATCTACTCAAACACGAATTGAGTTGAGTATCTGGAAAATATTTTAACTAACGAGTAAGCTCTTGTAACGTAGGAATTACATTTACACGGACGGGATTTATCAAAAGAAAATTGGATAAAACTCTTCAAAGACACGCTCGTAAATAAATAAAGATCCTGTTAGGCACTTTATTATTCAATAGTGAATAAAAATCGTATTCTTATTACTCCAGCTGTGAGTTAATGTATATTACAGAATTTTATGCGAAACAGGATTGCCTCTTTCCCTATTCATTTTGTTCGGTTTATTCCTAAAGAATATATTATTAATATAAACCACTCGGTATGAAATTTTATGTGAAATGAATTTAATACTGACGTTAACTTGAAAACGTTATATTTTCTGGCACGTGAAAAACCAGTGTGTTTTATATACCCGAACTCGTGACAAACCCCTTATTTTAGACAGTTGTTTTGTTAGGTTTTACAAAAATGTCCCATAGCACGTTACCGAATTACCGGACAGTCAGTTCGAGCGCCATGTCAGACGGGTTTTGTTGTCAAACGATTATTATAGGGTGGTTCAATATATGAGCGATTGTGATGTCTGGAATTGATACCCCTCTTTGTGCATCTGCTAATAACTATTGTAAATGGACACATTAAACCGTTATGTAAAAACATGTACATAAGAAAGATATAAACATGCCGATCGAATTTCACGAGGGCTATTCTTAATGATTGCGTCACTTTTCGAACCGTTGGTTTCGAGCAGTTTTGACGTTCATAAGCGACCCGTTAGTGCCTTAATTGAATAAAGTTTTTTGATTTGATTTGATTTCACTTTGAAAATCGTCGTTTCAAAGATAGTCGTACTTAAGGACTAAACACCAGTCGTGTCTCGCGACTGACGAACACACTCTTTTCTGTATAGTTTATTATTCAAGTAATGGGTCTAATCAACTAGGTCGTGATCTATGACAATACTCCTGTGGAACTGACTCTATTTCTTGTTTGCTGATTGTTATATCAAACACAACAATATTTTTTTTTAATCCAACTACTAGTTCCTAAGATTAGCTCGTTGAAACAAACTGTTCTTCTTTACAATACTAATTAGCTCTACCCACGACTTCATTCGCGTGGAGCTTAAAATGATGTAATCATTTTTGTCCGTTATTGTAACTTTAAAAAGATTAAAGCACTATCAAACACAAAGCGAGTTCCTTTTTTAAATTAGCGAGTCCCTATGATTGGGCGTTCAAACGAACCAGGTTCTGCGGAACGTGGAAAATGTTGTGTCCGGCTGCTTCCGGTTTACTCAACTCAAAATGTGTTCGGTGTCTGTAACTGGAAATTAAAAGTTGAAGACACGAGCAACGTTAATAAATTTCCTTACAATTATAATGAGTATTTACGATTGATTACCAGTGACCAGGTTACAGGACACAGCAACTTCGGTTTCCAGTGGTGGTGTGCCGTGTCCGTAACAAAAAGTAACCACGTTTGCGGAGCGCCTTAGTAAACGTACTTCACGTAAAATAATTACACCAAATCAATCGATGGAAATACACACCGGTACGTATTTAGGGGTTGTAATGTATATTATCTATCAATAACGTTTCACTGCCCACGTTAACGGCACAGTATGAGTTTAATTAATCAGTAACGTCGGAACTTACCGGCCCGTTTGTGTAATATTGTTTTGCGAGATTATATTGATATTAATAGTCGTGTGCTTGCTTTCTACATTCTCGTACCGTGTAGCTAATTTATCGAACGGTGTAAACATTTCACACATTATCGTAACCAAATAATTTGATTGATTTTCGTAATGGATGATTACATTTGCAAATAGATTCTGAATAAACGAACTTAATATATAAACTTTATATAAAAAAATAAAATTTTACTCTTTTATACTTTACTAGATTTTACGTGCGGCTTCACTCGTGTTAATATCGATTTTGTCAAACAAATCGGATGACGCAATTAAAAGTTTCATACAAAGTGTATCCCTCTATTTACACCATTTCAAATAACTATTTCGCCCCAAAAAGTTCGGTGAAGCTGTCAAAGCCCTTACGGCTAACAGCGTATGTCAAGTCGAAAAAAAAAAAAAAACTATTTCGCGAGAAAAGGTAACCTATCTCCGTATCTTGGGTCCCATCTATCTCTGTAACAAAATTAATCACAATCGATTCAGCGGTTTAGGCGTGAAAGCGTAACAAACAAACAAACAAACTCACTTTCGCATGTATAATATTAGTGTAGTATGATAAGTTTAGGGCTATGCCCACAATCTTACTTGATGTTAAGTGACGATGTGGCCCAAGATGGTGGACACGCTAAGCCAAGTGGAGGGACTGGCTTTCAAGTGCAACTGCCGGAACACACCTATAGGTATTTGGAAGCACATTTTTAACTTGAGTGTAGTGGCTAGCCAGGTGAGTCAGAAGAAGCCCTACCACCATGTTATGGTTTCTTCGTGATGATTTCCTTCACCGAAAGATCAGGCTCATTGCAGGTGGACTCGAACTCACGTCCATTGACGCGGCAACCGTACACACTACCAACTGAGCCATCGTCCCTTCAAAAGGCAGAAATCTTAAGGGAAATATAACGTTGACAAATGTTATATATAGGTATGATCACCACAGAGTAAATTTAATATAAAATCGTACGTTAAAGATTTTTCATAATATTGTTACTTGATGAATCTCTTACCTCTTATTCAAATCTCATGTTATACAGACCAAATTGATTGATGACTGAAAAGCTATAAATAACTGATCTCTCCATTTTGATATTTGAAAATAGCAATTAATTCACAGTGAAATATGCTTTTTTTAAAAATTCGAAACGTTTTTAGAAAACCCCCCACTATTATTACTTTTTTAACGTTATCTTCAGAATACCTTTACGGACTTCCTTGTTGCAACACGTAAGTCTCGTTACCCGGATGTCGGCCAAGGTGAGAAAGGCATGTGCTGACTCATCACACAATTAAAGTGATGATAGCTCAGTGGTAGTGTTTACGACTTCGCGTCAAGGGATGTTAGTCGAATCCTACCACCTACAACGAGTTTGAGCTTCCGGTGAAGGAAAACACCGTGAGGAAACCATAGCATGGGGGTAAGGCTTTTTCTAATGCCTGGTTTGCTCAACTTCGGGAGTTCGATTGAGAAAAACAGCTGCTAAAAACTAGGAATTATTTTTAAGATCACACGGTATTTCACGTCTGATCAGCTTCTTAACCTATATCGGGCGCAAATTCGATCATTTGTGGAATACTGTAGCCGCCTCTGGGATGGATCAGGTAAATGTCTGGTGGCTGTTTTGGATTCAATCGCGCGTTGCACCCGTCGGTTAATTGGCGGACAAGCACGGAAGAAGGCTAATGTGCTCTCTTGAGCATTGCCGTAAGTGGCTTGCCTCTCAGTGTTTAGCAAAATACACTTTGGAGTGTGTGCCCAGGAACTGTACGATTTGATTTCACCAACTCCATTCTATCTGAGGACGGTCAGACGCCGTGAGGGTTTTCACCCGTACATAGTTGATATTCCCCCGGTCCGCACGAAGCGTTTTGCAGCTTCTTTTATAATGCGTAGTGCAAGGAAGTGGAATTCCGTACCGGCGTCTGTATTTCCTATATCATACAATCTGGGAGTCTTCAAACAGAGAGTGAACAAGTACTTGCTGAGTAAGCGTGTTCCATCGTAGACCACATCGTCACTTACCATCAGGTGAGATTGTGGTCAAGCACTTGTTGGCTATATATAAAAAAAAACATTGGATTTATAGACAAGTTTCATTCAATAACCGAAAGATATGAAAAACGGAAACAATATTAGATATAGTCACTTCTATTGATCTTAACAAATTGAAGTACAAGGTTGATAGCAATTGATAATAGCTAATCAGAATACAAATTGGAGTTTTAGCGAGAAGAAAAAACATTGATTATAGTTGATACGAAGTTCTTCGGGTCAGCTAGTAATAAACTAAATATCTCCTACAAAATAACCTGTTCTTTGTAGTAGACAGCTTGTCAGCTGAGTACAATAATTAAAAGGCCTACATAATTAACCTGAATGTAGTCTTACAATTAGCTTAGACACACGTTCAATTTAGTGCGATTCTTGCGATAATAATAAACTATATTTCATAGACTGGTAGTTACTAAGATGTGCGTTCAAACAAACGAACAAAGTTTTCCGCTTTATGATATTAATATAGATATCGGCACAGCGATCGGCAAAGCGTAGTACGTGAACGGAATACGACTGCTTCAAAAGACAACTGTGACTTCTCAAGCTTGCTTGCTTTATCTAAAACGAATATGAAATAAGTTGTAAAAGCAGATATCAAAATTGTTAACTTTTTTTTATTAATACCGGCTTGTCCTTGTCAAAACTTTGTTAACTAATGGATTAATAGAAGTGACAGATCTCTTTATCCGATAATGAGAAATATACAATTGGGTCTTTACTTCCCACCTTTAGTTTTCCGTTACAAAGTAACTCAGAGATATCTAAACTGGGCTATCTGAACGGCTATCAAAGATTCGTCTGGTGAAGATCAGGATACTCAATAAATCCTCACACATACGTCGACCATTTGTACCAGGAACTTGGAACTTCTTTACTAGTTTTTCCAACCTAAAGGCCTATTCGCATTTTCTTTTTTTTCCAATACAGCTTTGATCTTATTAATAGTCGCGTGATGCCATAAGCCTGAAGGTTTCCCCATGTATTGCTCTATCAATTTGAAATCCAACTCGTGATTCTTAAGATATGCGCCTTCAAACAAACAAATAAACAATTTTTTTCGGTTTATAATATTAACTGTTAGTCACTAGTATAGTCACTGTTAAAGAATTTTGGTATATGAATAACATTGTAGAAAACCATTGTTCCGCACCTCAACAAGAATGTACTGAATTTTCGATAATCATTTCGTTCGAATTTCGATCACTGTGCAAACACGAGTCAACAACAATTACGCAACGTTCGCTTGTTTGCCGAATATGTATACCATTGTAGGAATCTCAGACGACTTATTAATTAATAATACCAACAGAACCATTTCGTGTTTGTTGTTTACGATTACCGCGGGCGGAACCACAACGAAAGCTATTTCGAACAATTCAACATCACCGCCCGTGTAAACTAAAGCGGGTTCACACCATTGTCGATGGTTTCCATTGTATTATTGGTCTGATGTTATTTTGTTTGCCGACCGGCCTCTTGATTAAATATTTTGTAAGGGCAAAACGCTGAACGACAAATTCGCAACAGATACTGCCTCAAAAACAATTAGAATTTGCCGTTTTTAAGATATTATATGAATAGAGAATTAAATATAGAAGCTGTCATCACTCTGTTTCTTGGAAATATGTTATCGGGGGTAGTGAAGAAATCGTAAAATTCATGTTATTTATATTATAAGCTTTTAAGTGATGTATATACTTAATGTATAGTGAATAAGGAACGCATATTGACATGTCGAAAATGTAAAGGAAAAATATAAGCTTTAAATTCAGTATCAAATGTACCCCACAGTCCATATACTTACTACATAATACTTACATTAGATACTGCAGCGATGGTTTTCAACAAGAGGTATTGCTTAATTATTAAATTGAAATACCTTTTCACATTATCCACCATTATTTTATTTCATTGAAATAAAACTCTACAATAATATTGTATGGGTGAATTATGAATTTCACCGTATTCAGATGATTCCCTCAGCGCGCTTTATTTTGATAGACTTTTTAAAAATAACAAATGAACATGAAATTTCGTTTAATTATAAATACATTTATCATAATTTTGGACCAAATCGATCCAAAGATACATGAATTTATATTTTTGTAGGCAGGGAAATCAAAACAGACGGAATCGAAATAGTCATTATTTTCATATTAAATTTGCTTTACATATAGACTAACTGATGTCTGCCACTTTGTTTCCCTTATTCCCTGCAACCTCGTGATAGTGATAGTGAAATCCGTTCTTAGACAGTGTCTACAATGTAAAAGGAGTGACCAAATCAAATCATATACTTTTGGTGATTTCGTAATAAGTGACCGGAAGACTGTAGATCATGTTTAATATATTTATATTCTTTTTGAAGTAATAACTTCTTTTGTATCGTTGTGATTTGAGACTGTGAAACGTAAAAGGTCAGTTAAAATAGATATCTATATACATTAATAGGATTTGACGTGCAAGAGAATGAGATATGATAGCTCAGTGGTAGTGTGTACGACTTTGCGTCAAGGGATGTGAGTTCGAATCCAACCATCTACAATGACCTTGAGCTTTCGGTAAAGGAAAACATCGTGAGGAAACCATAGCATGGTGGTTGGGCTTTTTCAGATGCTCGCCTGGCTAGCTACCAAGTTGAAAATCTGCCGCCAAATACCAATAGGTGTGTTCCGGTAGTTGCACTTGCGAGCCAGTTCCTCCACAGGTTTAGCGTGTCTACTAACTTGGGCCGTATCGTCACTTAAGATCAGGTGAGATTATGACTGCTACGCTAAACATTAACAATAAAAAAAGGCGTTATACACTGTTTGTACAGGGCCCAAGCGTTGTGACGGCCAATCTGTGACTGCGCGCTTGCATATTACAAAAATATTTTTTGAAGGTTCTATCTATCGCGTGTGAACCGCACACGTTTCGACAGCGAAGTACCAATCTTCTACCTGACATTTTCAAAGGTATTCGCTTTTTTATTGATTTAACTGAGGGTAAATATAGCATATTAGGTATAAAGTAAAACTTTTGCTGTGTGGTGTTAACTACAAATGCGTAAAACAAAAATTAGATATTCCTCCAGATTAAACTCCTTTTTATCGAAATACCTTGTCTCTACAAAGGACTCTCTTGTCAGTTAGCAGCTGTTGGCATTCCGCCGTCGATATGTTTGCTTACGTTATAAGTTATGGTATTAATCTCACCTGACGTTAAGTGACGATATGATCCATGATAGTGAACGCGCAAAGTCAAGATGGGACAGACACTCAAGTACAACTATCGGAACACGTATATATATTACGGAATAAGTATTTGGCGGTAGATTTACGAACTGAGGGTGGTAACTATCCAGGCGGGGATTTCAAAAAACCCTATACCAATGCTATGGTTTTTTCACGATGCTTTCACTGAAAGCTCAGGCTGATTGTAGGGATTCGAACTGACGTGCATTGACGTAACGTTCGTACACGATATGTACTTGTATACAGTATATATGAATATACAATATTATAAACAAAATGCGTGTATTAACAATATGTAAGAATGTTTAATATGTATATGCATATATTGTATTGGATAGGTAACCTCGTGTTCAAGGATTTCACTAAAGGCTGTGAGAACAGAAGTTTTAAAACTTGGACACGCATTGATTGATTGATCACAATGTTTCGTGAATAATTCAGTGAGATTTTCTTTTAAATACTTCACGTGCGATTCGGAGCGTAGATTTATGGTATAGAAAGATATGGTATACTCGTTTCACTGGCGTTGTTAAGTTTCTATCCGTTGAGATTTACTATGTAATGTACCATGTGTATGTGAAAATTCATAATGATCGTTTGACTAGTTAAGGCGTCAAAACGTAACTACAGCAATGGCGATGATAGATCAGTTGTAGCGTGTACGGACGCAGCGTCAACGGCCGTAAGTTCGAATCCCTACAATGAGCTTGAGCTTTAGATGAAGATAAACTTTATGGTGTAACCATAGCATGGTGTTCGGGTTTTTTCTCTTACGCAACTCAAACTGAAAATATCCCACGCCCCAGACCCAGTCCCTCCACTAGGCTTAGCCCACCGTCTTGGGGCAACCGGCCACCTAACATCAGGTGAGATTGTGGTCATAACGCTGAGCCTATGAACTATAAAAAAATATCCATAAAAACCACATTTACATTTATAGTATCAATTACGATTAGTATAGGATTTATGAGGTAGAGCCTTCTGAATACTAAACTGCGACATATTTAGAGGGTGATAGCGTAAAATGGTGCTTATATTAAACCGGATTACTCTACGGTCACCGCTATATTTACCGCAAATACACGTTCTAACACTTGCGATGAAGACTGTATATGCTTAAAAATTATATATATCATATTTTGGGGGTTCATAAACACATACACACACACACATACATAAAGTTAACACATCAATGTATGTTGGCGACAACTTTAATGAAACTTCCGTCGGTGTGTAAAGCGCAAGTTTACGTATAAAGCAAAATGACACTTTAAACTTCCGTGTATTGTAGATGCGTTGAAGCTATGATAGCTCAGTGGTAGTGTGTACGGACTTCGCGTCAAGGGACGTCAGTTCGAATCCACCTACAATGAACTTGAGTTCGGTGAAGGATAGCATCGTGAGGAAACCACGGCATAGTGGTAGGGCTTTTTCTAACGTTCGCCTGGCTCGCTACCACCCTCAAGATAAAAATCTTCCGCCAAATGCTAATGTCCTCTTTAAAATCTCGCAGGGATATTGCGGATCTTGTTTACCTATATAAACTCGTGAATGGAATACTTGACTGCCCTGAATTATTGTCTAAAATATTCTTAGTGGTCCCACGTAATGGTTTCAGGCTTCACACTAGAAACACATTCCTAAAAACAAAGTATAAAACCAACTTAGGTAAAAGTGCGTTATTGAATCGGGCTATTGATCTATTGGTCTTTATAAAAACAATAATACCATCGACATCTTTGGCAACTCACTTGAATTCATTTAAAAATAAGTTACACAATCTGTTTACTAGGTAAGGTTTTGCATGAATAACTTAGATTTAGAAATATATATACATTTTTTAATATTTTTTTTAATTTTACATTGATTTGGAAATCTCTCATAATACATTATTTGCTTTCTCAATCATGATTTCACTTGTTTGCATATTTATGTTTGTTAAACTTTTAGACTTAAATTTGTTTCATATTTATCTGTGAAAGTTATGCATGTCTATAATTATTGTACCGGCATTGGAATCGTTATTCGTTATGTTTTGTATATTAACTTTATATCTGTGCAATGTTGACTTACTATATATAAATAAATAAATAAATAAAATAAATAAATAGGAGTGTTCCGGCAGGTGCACGTGAGAGCCAGTTCCTCCACAGGTTTAGCGTGCCCACCAACTTGGGCCGTATCGTTATTTAAGATCAGGTGAAATTACCGATATAACGCTAAAACCTTAACTATAAAATAAAATAAAAATACATTATAATATAGATATTAAACGCTGGTGTATACGCGTTTCATTAGTTGCTCGCCATTAAGGCCAGGTTACAGTGGTGAATTCAGTAAAAGGACGACTAAAGCTTATATGATATATATATATATATATATAATAATTTGGTAGAATACAGGCTGGTACCTTCACGATTAAGCTCGAATGACAGTGGCCGAATATCGTAGGAAAGAACTTAACTGATTGGTCAATCTTTTGATTATGACACGGGCGTACATTTTCGTCGCTAAGCCAGTCGTAATGACTCTATTTTGGATTGGGATGAGCCAGTGTATATGTCACCCAGAAGCTTCAAACCCGGTACGATAACGACAACAGCTGATCGACTGATGATTCTGTTGGATCATCGTCATTTTTGGGCGACTAACTTTGCCTGTCTAACTATAACTAGGCTAACGTAACGATATATCGTAGCGATTAATCTATGCAATCCGTGTGTACGTATCCTCCTTTGTCAAACCCTTTATTTTTATACATTGATTATCATAGATTATGGTTTATCGGCGTCAGATAAATCATTTTCGGTTGCGGTTGCACTCTTTGCAACATGTCGAAAGACGAAAGACGTGGACACCGCAAACAACTGGAAGAATTTATGGAAAGCTAAACAAGCGGAATTTGTCTTCGGAAGACGGAAACAAAAGAGTAACGTGTCGCAACGAAGAAAAAAATGTCGCCTACAAGAGGCTCATCGAAAAATACAAAGCTATTAATACAAATGCTAACAGAGATATATAATAGAGAGCTTAATAAAAATTCTAATCTTCCATCGTCATCATCGGTTTTGCGGAGAACTGACGGCGTGCAGAGACGCCAGGGCCATTCGGTTTAACCATATAATCTGAAATCACTACGATATATCGTTACGTGTGAAGGCTTAACCTAACCATCAGCTAAAGTGACATACTAGTAGAAGCTAAAAGATGTCTCTGGTAGCATTTTTATATGTACAGCGTTATTGCCACAATCTCACTTGATCGCCTTATAATAATAATATAGATTATTGATATCATTCGAAATAAAGCCCTACATCCTGGAGGACTTTAAAAACACGCAATTAACGAAAGCAAAGTACACTAATACGCTGAACAATCATTTGTAGTACACACAAATAATTGTCCTATGTGAGATTATCGTATATGTCCTATTGTCCTATCCACAGCACAGCGTCGCAGCTGCAAGATTTAACCGCTAGGAATAAAAAGAAATGATTTAATTTTTATTTTTATAGCTTTAGCATTAAGGATAGAATGTCACCGGCTGCTAAGTACCAATGCGGCCCAAGAACACGCGAAGCCTAGTGGAAAGGTTGGCTCTCTAATTCAACTGTTGAACCACACCTTCTAGGTATAACGCCGCAGTTTTTCAATTTGAGGATGGTAGCTAGTCGGGGTGTAAGGGGTATCGAGTACCTGTCAAATAGCCGACGAGGCTCTGGCAAGCTTTGGTCTATACAATCCTTCCCAAAATGAAGATTCGGTATGAACCTTCGTGTCCCGGCATTGTGAACGATAACCAGCCCTTTCCGTCAACAGTCATGGTCCTGCCCACCAGCATAAAGAAAAAAAAATGCTAGGCCGGCATTAGAAACAACCCTACCACCATTCAATAGTAGCATTAAAAACAACTGTCTCTCGGAATATAGTAAATGGAGTTAATGATATAAACTTTCCTAATGACTCTATCCACGTATTAATGCGGTCAATAGTATAGGATCGGACGACCTCGACAAACCCGACCGCACCTTGTGATAAGACAATGAAAATTTAGCGCGTTAATAGTTATATATTATTACGTATAATAACAGTTATGCAAATTACCTTCGACCTTAGTTTACTCAGGTGATAAAGTGTAAGCTATACGGCAATTGATAAACGAAATTGGCTTTCTTATTTTCCCCAATATAGTATTAGAATTGAAGGTAAGTAGTGTGATATATGGTAAAAAAAAACGTGTGCATTTAAGATCATACGACAGAAGTGAAGCAACACTATATCTCTCTCCCTTTCTCTTTCTTACAATTTTTTTTTGTTGCCATTACTTCCTAACTTATGCGGTCACATAACATACTATAATATGCAATGTTTATTAAGACCATACGACAGAAGTGAAGGAACACTATATCTCTCTATACCCTTTCTCTTTCTCCTTTTCTTTTTTACGTTATAGTTGTATTTCTTATTATTAAATTCGCCTTGGTGAATCTTTTTTTCTTAACACAAAATACACTCGACTTCAGAACATTAGATATACTTGGTGAGGCAAGCGTGTAAATAGCCCTGCTCAATCAGCGGCATGAGAACTCTTTATGGCTAAACACAGGGAACCGTGTCAGCCTAACTTTGTCTATTTGCTTATTGTGAGATCGTGAACGGAAGAGGGTGGATCTGGCACTCAACTCATCACTTAATGCGTAAATTCGTTTATTGGTCGTCCCTTATCACGGCTGCCAAGATTTGCCAAGGTTCCAACAGTCACGGGGCTTGGCGATCAGTAGCAAAATGACCACTCACTTCACTTTAGAGAATATTCTGTAGTATCTATATATATTTTTTATAAGCGCTTCAAAACACAGATGGTTTTAGGGCAACTACCGGAACACATGTATTGGTATTTGGTAGCAGATTTTAACTTGAGGCTGGTTGCTAGCGGGCGGGCATTACATAAAAACCTAACACCAGTCGATGTTTTCCCTCGAACGAAAGCACAAGCTCTTTGTATCTGGATCCGAACTCACGTCCCTTGACGCGGAGTCCGTATACACTAAAACTGACGTATCAACGCTTTAAAATCAAAATGTAATATGTCCGATTTTATTGTCAAAATAATAACCTTTACTGAACCACATACAAAAGTATATACATGTGTACGGCACTTATTACAAAAAATAGCTACCCAAATTTTTTTATGTGTCTGTTAGTTTATTCCGGTTAATGCTCGAAATTTTTAGGAGTAATTTAGGCTATTACTTATTCCAGTACACGTAAACGGAATCGCGGTAAACGCTAGTGTATATAGACTAATTGTGCCGGAAACTTCATTCGCGTGGAATTAAAAATTATTTCATAATTTTTGCCCGCTTTTATTACCTTTTTTAATTACAGCTTGATAGTAGCGTGATGTTAAGTAGCAGCACGTTAAAACAAAGAAACTTTTTCACTATATAATAATAATATAGATTACTTGTTCCTTTATCTCTAATATCTATTAATAGTTGGACAGTAAAGATAATTGCTTTTCACTTATAGAAGATATTCGATTGTACCTTGTAAACACAAATTCATATTGCGGGTAAACTTTAATCACAGTTGGGTATATTCAGTAAACGAGCTGATTTAAATACACAATGCGTGTAGGTGGATAGTGTCATATTCTCGGTGCACGCTCGACATTTATGTCGACGTCCAACAATTTTAATATTGAAGATGGAGGAATGGTCTAAATTTCTACATAATATAGCAAATTTGGCATGAAAATAAATTATTATATCTATCTACATGTATAATAAAACTGTATTTTAACTTAAGTTCATTGAAAAAGGGGATTTGGTATAAAACAATCCTCCGTCTCCGAGTTCCGAGTTGAAAATGGCTTTGAGAATTCAGTTAGAGCATACTTTATTAAATTTAATTTTTTAATGATAAGCGACACACCATAGTGGTATATGCGTAATTTAGAAGAAGATGTATATATAGATACTAGACATGCCTAGTAGTTTGTAATCGGATCAATAATAATGTAAGGATGAGATACAAACTTCTTAGCGAACTACGGATTCACCGTGAGGGTGCCGGGTACATCGTGAAACCTAATCGTTGTGGCACAGAGAGGATAACACTACACAGTGTTTGAGAGTTACGACTTAGATGTAGGTGGTTTAAGGCCACCTCTCGATATCATCAACACTCACCTTCACCGCTCGTGTTTCTCTCTGCCCAGTATCAATCATTCCCGATAATGATGTACAGCATAAACATCAAAACAGTGTCAATACTAGAGAAATATAAATCTTACCGCCCTTGTAATGTTCCAGCTACGTACGATGAATACACCTCAAGCACCTTGCCTTCGTACTTCGTGCATCGTACTTTATACTAATCAGTGTTATATACTACCCTCCTATAACTATATTCTGCCATAATACACCCTCTATCACTACATTCTTAGACGACAAATAATTAAATATAGCTAAAGTAGCTAAAGGTATATCCAAAGAAATACGATCTCGCTCGACTTCGAAGGAAGCCAAATTAATCTGTGATTTGGTTGACATCGGTATTAGGCTGGGGAATGAATTATAGCATGTTGTTTGGGTGTGGATGGCAATTGCTATTTGAATATATATATATATATATATATATATATATATATATATATAAAGATTAAAAAGACGTATCTTCTATCTAGATCTTAGAAACTACCTGTCGGATTACCAAAACTCGTTTTGTATTTGATTGAACAATCATTGACGACGGCTTTAGGCTATTTAACATCATACTATCACAAATAAATTTATAGTTCACGTAAAACGGAATCTCAGATACAGCTAGTATTAACGTATTTTAATACAATTTGCTTAGTTCGCTAGGTGATAATATAATCAGAAATCTAAGCTGCGTTTGATCTGTCTATACCATTTGAATGCTAAAAAGAATGTTAAAACAAGATTTTGAGAAGCGCTAGAAATACCGTAATGTACCCAAAAATCAATGATCATATACGTCTGAGAGTACGATAAACTCTAAAAACGTTTGAGTGGCGATCATCGTGAAAAATCATGTAATTTTTTATACAAAGGTAATTTATCACAGATATCGATTGGTAGCGCTGTGTTCGAGATTTCTATAGCACAGAACATCTGACGGAGCAGTTTTTTTTTTTTAATATAAATACTAGATTTTATGTGCGGCCTCGCTTGCGTTGTATTGATTTTCTCAGGCAAATTGAATGACGCAATAAAAAGTTTCATACAAAGTTTATCCCTATCTTTACCTCACTTCCAATAAGGTTTGTTTTATTTTATAAGGTTTCATAATCGGTTCAGCGGTGTAGGCGTGAAAGCTTAAGAAACAAACAAACTCACTTTCGCATTTGTAATATATTTTATATAAATTATATAGATATAAATCATGTTTTAAAGAAGACTAGACTAGACAGTGTTATTGATTGATTAGCTATCACTATCAAGATGCAAAACTGTCACTAAGTGCTTATTGACGTTTGTGACATTTGACAAATCTTCTAGTCTCCTGTGGGGGTATTTACAATAATACATATAAATATTCAATACTAGTTTCACTTGTAAATTTGTTGCCGTAATTTGAAATAAAATTGACGTAAGTTGTGAATCGATTTTATGTAAAAATAATGTAGCAGCTTATAGTTAGCTTATAATAACAGGTATTTTAGGTAAAAGTTCCGTTAAAATAAGCCCTATAAAAAAAATTAAAAGCTTGGAGTTATAGCTAGAAATTAGAAACAAATTAAAAAGTTATATACTTTTTTTTTGTTACAAAAGCCGTATATACTTTTAAGCGTATTACATTAATGGCTGTTATTTTAACGTTACAAATAGGTACTATAGTTTATTTATATGTATAGCTGAATTGAATATAATATGTCGAAACGTCATGTCGCAAGTTACGGTAGTAAGTTGTCAAAAAACTTTTCCAAGCAGGTTGGATCTCGTCGTTTTTGTTTTGAAACCGACGGAAAGTTTGCTGAAGCCACTATCCGCGTCTTGAGGATTGTAAACTTAGACACAATTTACATATTATTGACTTTGTTGACTGTATTTAAAATTTCAAATAAAGGTACGTTGTAGTTTTGTAATAATATTTTTGTTTTTACGTGTTTAGCGTTTGTATACTTCCACCTGATGTTAAATGACTATGTGGGCCAAAAAAGTGGATACACGAAGTCCAGTTAAGGCACTGGTTTTCCAACGTACCCATACAGGTATCTGGCTACAGATTTTCAGCTTGAGGGTGGTAACTAGCCAGGTGGACGTTACAAAAAGCCCTACCACCATGCTATGGTTTCATCACGATGATTTTTCGCAGAGATTCGAACTCACATCGAACGACGCGGTGTTCGTACACTTTAACACTGAGCCATAATTGCTATAAAATAATCTCTAACAATCTATTTAGTGCGGTAAAAAATGTCACTAAGCTATTCTATGTTTACTCAAATGTATTAAAGAAACAATTTTATTAATATTGATAACACTAAAGCTTGTGATTAGTTACTAAACACTAAAAAAATCCGTTGTCTAATCAGAGGAGCAATTACTGGTCGGTGTCTCTCTATCTACATTAGAAAAGATACATTTCGTTAAAGATCGGTATGATTTGAATACTAGAAATCGTCACAAACTGCTCACCCCCTATTTTAGACTGGCTAAGACAAGTAAGCTAAGTCCCAAAGCACATTACTGAATTGCCCGACAGTAGGTTCAAGAACCATGCCAAACGGATTTCGACGTAAAAAGGCTTATTTATTATAGGGTGGATCAATATGTGAGCGATCGTGATGTCTGGAATTGACACCCCTCTTTGTACATCCGCTAATAACTACTGTAACACATAAAAGGTGCACGAACGAAGTGTACGAACACTGAGTTGCTGGACGTGAGTTTGAATCTCTACGAAAAATCATTGCGATGTAACCATAGCATGGTGGTAGGGATTTTTTAATGCCCGCCTGGCTAGCAACCACCAAATGCTAAATACCAGTAGATGTGTTCCGGCTGCTGCACTTAAGAGCCAGTTCCTTCACAGGTTTAGCGTGTCTACCAACATGGGCCGTATCATCACTTAATATCAGGTGAGATTATATCCATAAAGCTAAAGCTCAACTATAAAAAAAACTATTATATTAAAAAAAGATAAGGAAAAGACCTAAACTAAAGATGCAGATCGAGATTCTCGCCGGTTCTTCTCGATGACTCCGTTACTTTCCAAACCGGTAATAGTTTTGACGTTCGTAAACGCCTTCTTAGGGCCTAAATTAAATAAAGATTTTTGATTTGATCTGATATAAAGAACAGTGTTTCTAATTTTTGATCAGATTTATATGCAAAGAGGCTCTAGGTTATTCCACTTATGAGGCCTTTTTACCTCTTGCGTTCATTTTAACCAATACATTTTTGGGTTTGTTTATTACTCGTATGCATAGTTTCTGCTTATTTTCTTGTCACTGATTTTAGTATAGATTAATTGTAATATTACTAACAACTTGAATTTGTAGCATCTTTAATGTAGTCTATTGAAGCGATGATAGTTCAGTTTGTAGTGTGTTCGAACGACGTGTCCATGACCGTCAGTTGGAATTCAACTACAATAAGCTTGAGCTTTCGGTGAAGGGAAACGTCGGGATAAACTATAGCATGGTGATAGGGCTTTTTCTAATACACGTCTGGCTAGAAAATCTCCAAATACCTTTAGGTATTTCACTCAACAGTAACTGTAGGTATAATTTAAAATTATCTTTAAATGTAGCAAAAAGTTATTTTTCAGTAGATCCTATTAATCTCGAGTTTGAAAATAATCAGGTCGAATATCAATTAAATTTTAACTGAGCCAACTTTTTGTATTAACTCCCTTATCCGTGAGTCTCGCTGAACTATGTCTTCAGGCTTCACCCCATCCCTCATTTGGAAGTCTCGGCTGTCTACTTGAAAAGGGGTAAAAAGTTTTCTGATCATTTACAACTTTCCCAACTGTCCAACTCGTGATTGTTTACATTGATTTAACCTCATTAACTTTTTCACGGGACAACGTAACGCCCAACACTGATCAATTCGGGAATTATATAAGTTTCCTGTATCGAAAACCTATACATTAATTAGATAACTATTAACTATATAAATGTACCTTTCATTTTCCATAATATTGTAAGTTTTTATAGACAATTCTCCCATACAAATATCTAGTTAAAAACCTCTTTGTGTATGTATTTTATTATTCATATTTTAAGAACGACACATTCCATGCTGGTGATTCGTGATAGGAAAGGCTATGAAAGAAAACATGAAAATTAACACATTTATTATTTTATTTTATAAGTGTAAATCTAGTGACCTAATACGAACATGATATAATCTGGTGTATATACATGTCAGGTAAAAACATACTGTCATTTTTATATATAAAAATTTCGTGTCAAACCGATTTTAATCAAGTTTTGCAAACACTGTGTGCAGTTTAATTCAACTTGAGAGATAGGATACTTTTTTTTCGATGAGTGATTATAACGCGGTAGATGACGCTGTATTCGATATGACTGACTACTCGAGGAGGCAGAACAAAGTCTGTTAGGTCAGCTGTATTCTATACATATTATGAGAATGTAAATTTTTACGTTTCTGTACTTTTTAGATTTGTGCGAAAAAAAATTATCACAAGTGAGTAAGAATAAGTAATAAAATATATTTATAGCAATTTTAGAAATGTGATCCTAAGGAAAAGTCTAAATTTTATGTTTCTCACTTCGATAGTTTTGGTTGTGCGTTGATAAGTCAGATAAAGCTATATGTACTTACATTAATGTAAACAAGTGAAAAAGTTTGTTAATTTTTTAAACGTGCTAATCTTACAAACTAGCTGTCGGTTTCAAAAACTATTTTTGTATTTAATAAAGCAACAATTGAGGAAGGCTTACTGTTATTTAATATCACGCTACCACCAATAGAAAAAAAGCTGTATGGAAAAAAGATACAAAAACGGATAAAAATTATCGAATAATTATTTATACCATGCAAACGAAGTCGCGGGCACAGCTAGTATATCCTTATCCTTACTAATATTATAAGTTATATTAATATTGTGAGTTTGTTTGTTACATTTTATACCTAAAATGTTGAATCGATTATAATGAATTACGGTATAGAGATCGGTGGGAGGTTGGAGGCGGTAACATGTTACCTTTTCTCGCGAAAAACTTATCGGAAGTGGGGTAAAGTGAGAGACTTTGTATGAAACTTTTTATTGCAGCATCCGATTTGACTAAATTAATACTAACGTGAGCGAAGCCGTGGGTGAAAGTAAGTATATATGTATCTTCGACTAAAAAGAGTTTGTGAATTGTACTGAAACTCATCCGTTATTGTTGAAATTTGTAAAATATTAAATACTAACTGGTCCGACCTGGCTGCCATTGTTATTGTAGCCAATATCACAAGATCCAAGGCTTAGCAGTTACTGATCATAAACCCACTTTATTTAAGTTTAGTTACACTTTCGCTGAATGTTATACTTAAATACTTATAAATGCTTAACAAGAGTTTTGGAGCTTGAAGGTGGTAACCATAGCTAACCGCGTGAACATTAGAAAATGCCCTAGCACCATGTTACAGTTTCACCACAATTAAAATTTCAAACGCACTGCAAAATGCGACCTCGTGTCGGTCGACGCATTATTTATTCATTCAGTACACAACATGGGTGGTGTTTTGGATCGATGATGGTTCAGTTGGTAGTCTGTAGAGATCCTAGTATTAATATTTTTCTAATGCCCGCCTGGCTAACTACCACCCTCACGTAGAAAATCTGCCGCCAAATACCTGTAGATGTGTACCGGAAGTCGCACTTGAGAGCCAGTCCCTCCACTAGGTTTATCGTGTCTACCGAATTAGGCGAAATTGTCCCATAACATTAGGTGAGATTATGGCTATAACGCTAAAACGTATAAAGTATTAAAAACACATCTCTGAACGCTGATATAAATGCGAAGGCACGGGACATGTACGTACGTAGATTGAGCAGGCGGACCTCGGGGAGAAAAATATTTGCATAAAATACAAGCAACGTTGTCTGATGCCGCAGGGTGTCTTCTCGAGAATGATAGCGTTGTTCTCTGTTTCTATACGTATCGCATTTCTATTGTTTTATATAACTGCTTGATATTTGAAGCTTTTCTTAATACGCTCTTATATTTTGTATTCCTGTATCTATACTACGGAATTTTCACCAACAACACGACGCCCGATTAACTTTATCTAATACTTTGACTTAGTATTCTGATCAAGGTCATTGAGATAAATAAATAATTTAAATATTATAAAATAAAATAAAATAAAATAACACGGTTTACTAGAAAATCAAGCTAAAATGTTAAGAATAATGTATACATATAAAAATGAATCTTTATTTCCTTTGGTCATCGCATCACGCGTGAACGGATGGAACAAGTTCGCTAATTTTTTTTTCGTATTAATTACTGTCTGAAGAAGTGTCTTTTGAAATAAAAAATTAAGGAATTTGAGTGGAACATTAAAAAAATTAAGATCATTAAAAAAAACTTAACGATAATAATTTGGCATAACTGTCAGTTTACCTAGAACATTGCAATAATAAACACTGTTTTTTAATAATATATTTTTTTTTAAATTATTCCAATTCAAATTCAACATTCATAGTTAGGATAGGACAACGTCTGTCGGGTCAGATAGTGTTCAATAAGTTTAGAATAGAAATAGAGTAATGAACAAACTAATTAATATATATATATATATATATATATATATATATATATATATAAAGATGAAACGCCGAAATGTATGTACGCGTATAACTTCCGAATGACTGTACCAAATTGAATAATTAGTTTTTTACTGTGTTTGTTAACACAAGAACACTGTTTATATAAAAAATAACTAATAAAAGAACAGAATTTTTGTTCATATCATAATATGAAAAGTAATAAAGCGATGATAGCTCAGATAGTAGTGCGTACGGACGCCGTGTCAAGAGACGTGGGTTTGAATCCACCTATATTTAAATTTCATATAAGTAAAACACATTTAATTCATGAGAGTTATAAACAAGTTTCATCCAATAACCAAAAGGAATGGAAAACGGATCAATATTATATATAGCCAGTTCTCTTGATCTTAACGAATTGAAGTTGGCAGGTTGATTAGGGTATATTATAGGCAATTAAGATAATAAAAAAAAATACAAATCGGTCAAACCGTTTTGAGTTTAAGCGAGAATAAAGAACATTAATTTGAGGTCATACGAAATAGACTAGCTCAGCTAGTTTTATTATAAAAAGCGTGGCTTACGCGCTATGGATAATCGTCTACTCTATAAAATATAGTACAATAGACATACTAAAGAACTGGTCGTGCCTGTAAAATCTTACATTTCGATTTATATAGCGTCCATTTGTACCGTGTGATAAAAAACTTCATTCCAGTTCACTACAATGACTAACACAAATATCCACTAACTAGAAATTAACTTATATTTCGACATTTATTAAGAGTTCAAAGTGAAAATAATTATAAAACAAACAAATATACGAGCGGTAGTGTGCACGACTTCGCATCAAGGGACTTGGGTTCGAACCCAAGCACCTACAATGAGCTTGAGCTTTCGGTGAAGGAAAACATCGTGAGGAAACCATAGCATGGTGGTAGGGCTTTTTCTAATGTCCGCCTGGATAGCTACCACCCTCTAGTTGTGAACCTGCCGCCAAATACCAATAGGTGTGTTCCGGCAGCAGCACTTGAGAGCCAGTTCCTCCACAGGTTTAGTGTGTCTACCAACTTGGGCCGTATCTTCACTTAAGATCAGGTGAGATTATGGCCATAACGCTTAAGATAAGTGTAAAAAAAAAAATTGTGAGGAATGATAATCTACAGTGTAAGATAACTGGAGACCATTATAAAGCAGCTGAATATAATACGGCGTCGTTAGGCGATGGCCAAGGATATGATGATGTTGCATGTAATTCTATTAAATATTTGCGACGTTTCCGTGTACATGACTCCCGCAGGACGAAAAAGAGAGGGGACACACGTCGAGAGAGGGTGGGGTTATCAATGTCTCATAGGTGAGGTTCACACGGCAGGTACACACGGGAACAATGTGACAATGTGAGATAAGATAACATAGAATTGTGTTTCGCATTTTCTTTGGTAGGTACCTATCCCGTCCTTACTAATATTATAAATGCGAAAATCACTATGTTTGTTTGTTTGTTATGCATTCACGCCTTAACCGCCGAATCGATTATAAAGAATTTTGGTATAGAGGTAGATGGATTCCTGAAGACTTTTTTTACTTATAGGTTACTTTTTCTCGCGAAATTCTTATAGGAAGCGGGGTAAAGCGAGGCATAAACTTTGTATGAAACTTCTTATTTCGTCATCCGATTTGCTTCAAACTTCAGAGAATAATGGTTTATATTTAAAAACAAAAGTATTCATATTTGCTTTTCAAACTGCTATTAATAAGTGTGGAAAGGAGTTGTAAAGGTAATATAGAAAAATAGTGTTCATTAAGCTAACATTTGGTAGGTAGCCGGTTGATAGAAAGTAGACATTAGCAAAAAAAGGATTTTTAAAAGTTCATCTATTGACCTACATCCTGAAATAAATATTTGAATAGCATCTAATAGAAAAAATATTTCTGTATCGATCGACAACCAGAATTGGTTGACAAAATCAATATTAACGCAGGCAGAGCCGACGATAAAAGCTAGTAGATAACGATAAATTAAATGGTCAGTAATACTAATAGTTTTTATTGCCAATAACAAAGGTATTTACGGAAATACATCTGTTTAGTTTATAATATGTGACAAAGGGGCAGACTCGGCAAATGCTGTGTGTTTGAACGAGAATTAAGAGTGTAATTTCAAAGAATTGCCGCGTACATGAGATAATATGGAAGAGAAGTAAAGGGAAAGAGTGGCACAAAGTTCCATGATTTGAAATGGTCACATCTCATATCAGTTTGATATCAGAGTGGCTCTTTCATGCCACTCGTCCACTACATTATCCTTGTCTTAGTTTTGTGAGGTATGTAAATAAATTCTTTGTTAAAAAAAAAACGTTGGCCGTCGATGGACGTTCGGCAGATGTGAAACATTCTGATCTTAGCCAAAAGGCCGAGAAGTGCTGTGACGCGGCCCCAGGTAGGCGACAGACAGCCGTGGGGTTTTAGTGGATATTCCCGGCGGTTACCCCTCAGTCCCACAGGCTGGGGAGAAATGCGTAAATGCATTTCCCCACGTTAAATAAAAAATATGTATAAGTAACAAATAACAATAAAGGAAATATACACTTTAATAATATACAGCTCAAAGAACTAACGAAGTCTATAGTATAGTGTACACAGACAAGGGAGTAGAAAGAGTTGGCATAAGCGAGATTCATGCCATTTTCTCTCAGGTAAGTGGGTCGATTGCCAAGGTGCGCTAATACATGTCACTTGAAATGTTTTTGGCCTCTTGTACATATTTAGCATGTACTTTACACAATGACAGTAAATTGTAGTTTCGAGGCATGACAGCTTAGTTAGTAATGTGTACGGACACCGCGTCAAGGCAAGTGAGTTTGAATCCACCTACAACGAGCTTGAGCATTCGGTGAAGGAAATCTTCGTGATGAAACCATTGCATGGTGGTAGGGCTATTTCTAATTCCTGCCTAGCTAGCTTCCACCCTCAAGTTGAAAATCTGTCGCCAAATACTATTAGGTGTGTTCCGGCAGTGGCATTTGAGAGCCAATCCCTCTACTAGGATTAGCGTGTCCATTATCTTGGGCCACATCGTCTAACATAATGTGAGATTGTGGTCATAACGATAAACCTTAACTATAAAAAAATAATAACAGCGGGTACAGTCGGAGTGCGACTTCTGTAGGTACAGTAAAATGAATTGGCCTGACTCTAAGATAATCTGATTAACGAAACTCTTTAGGAAGTAAAGAAACAAAAAAAGACTACAACCTTTTTTATAAGATACGTCTGTATCATACACATGCGTTGCGTGTTGTATGTATATGTCGCAGCGATCTAACTTAATAAGCTTTTCAATTAATTGCCTAGCCTCTTTACTAAACAGTGCCGTTATACGTATTGCATGCTGTATATGGTAGGCAGTTAATTGAACCGATAATTTAACTAGTTGGCTGCGACATATACATAGCATTTTCTGTGACAACTCTAGAATCTGTGGTATTAAAAAAATTAACGCGCGAATCTCATGGTTTATAAGTGAACTGTTCTTTAAGTGTGCCAATCGATTTTCTATGGGTGAAAAAACAATTATGTTAGAAAAACCTTATTCAGAATTAAATATAATGTCTTTATTACTACTTTATTACTGACAATATTTTAATATTTTAATTACAGGTGAAACTATATTTCTGTTCAAATTCTTTTTAATCAGTACTTTTTAGAAATATAGAAACGTATGGCGAAAGGAACTCCGGACCATCCGGGTAGGTCCATATAGTGCATCTCTTTCTTTTTTTATTTTTAACTGTAAAATGTAAATAATTGTTTCGCGCTGTACCGATGGATGTGAAAACGGCATTCATGGTAATGATTGTAATTTACAAATAATACATTTTTTTATTTTTGATATCACAATTATGTGTATCGATAATTTAAGAAAAATCACTGTTATTTTTAAGTTTTCAATTTCCCCTTCTTTAGTTCTTTGAAAGCGAATTTTTTTTTTACAGAATAGCCGTGTCCTCGACTCCGTTCGCGTTGGACTAAAATTTTAAGTATTCATTTACATTCTAAAAATGTTATATAGTCTATGTTACTCAGGGTTAATGTAGCTTTCTAATGGTGAAATAATTTTTCATATCGGTCCAGTAGTTCCAGTGTTTATTCGTTACAAACAAAATTACAAGTCTTTCCTCTTTAAAATATTAGTATAGACAAAAAACAGGCGTGCACTTATATACCTTTAATTTAAAGCCGTAGTGCTATCGGAATAGAATATAATTTCGTTTGCAGTTAATAATTCATAGTTGGTAAAGCAGCCACTAAGTCACTAAGTTTATAAGAATATTTCGAGACATCTCAGATTCACATTCAGTCTTGTTATTTCAATTCTGTTTAATTCAATTTAAAAGCATTAAGTGAGCAATTATTGTAAATATAAATTAGCTGTACCAGAGAATATATTCGTGTGATGCGAAGATTCATTTTAGACTTGCTTCTAACATGTAACTATAATGTACTAGCTGTTACCGGCGGCTTCGCTCATAATAATATTGATTTTGTCAAATCGGATGGCCCAATAAAAAATTTCATACAAAGTTTAATCATCTCTTCACCCCACTTCCAATAAGTTTTTAGCGAGAAAAAGTATCTTATCACCGACCGCCAGGAACCCTTCTATCTCTATACCAAAATTTGACACACTCGATTCAGCGGTTTAGGTGTCAAAGCGTAACAAAGAAACAAACTCAGTTTTGCATTTATAATATTCTGTAAAGGTGTGTAAGATGATATATCAAACAGTAGTACATCTGTATGCATTTGGCAACAACTCAATTTGGCTTAAAGTAATCTACAAGTACCAACCTAAGGTATATTAAAAAGTTATAAAGTCAGTTGTTGGAAAATTGTATCTAGATTGAGAGAAACTGGAAAGTGCGGATCAAATTTAGTATTTCATGTATTATTTTTGAAAAAAAAAATATATATCACTCGGTCGTAGTCATCTTTATGGATTAGAATCCCTTTATTGGGCCTGAGATTACCTATAGGGCAAATCCTTCATGACAACCATAGTATGGTGTTAGGACCTGCTAGTTGCCTCTGTCCGGGTAATAAAATATGTGGCTAAACACCTATCCCTGGGTGTTTTTTTATACTTAAGGTTTTAGCGTTATGGCCATAATCTCACCTGATCTTAAGTAACGATACGGCCCAAGTTGGTAGACACGCTAAACCTGTGGAGGAACTGGCTCTCAAGTGCAGCTGCCGGAACACACCTATTGGTATTTGTATTGTTTCCGATGCACTTGAGAGTCAGATTTTTCATTTGACGTGTTACTTTAGCATCAGGCGAGATTGTGGTCTAAAATAAGTCTAAAATTAATCAAAATTATGCATCAACTCACCAGCAACATCCGATATAGTGGCATTCGGTGCGCACTTCACAAAATCCGGGAAGAAGTTAACCATTATGATTCCACCGTTGTCTTTCTAAAAGAGAAAATTAAAATATTAATATTATTAATCAGTGCGAATAATTCATGAGAGGCGTGACCACACGTTTAAATTCTGCCATAATAAGAGGCTTGTCTAGTTAGAAATTAAATGCTTATGTTAAGAATTGTGTGTTCATATTTACTTCTTAATTGTTTGGTGTAAGCACAGTTGTACTCCTAGACGTGATACTCCCTAGGACTATCATTAAGGAAGTATCAATACTTCATAAACAATAATTTTATGTATTTTCAACTGCTGTTTGCTTATATTAATTCCACCTAACCGGTTTCACCACAGGACAACCAGACGCCGCGAGGGTTTCCACCCCTATGTGGTAGAAGTGCCCATGATTCGTACGAAACGATTTGCGTCTTCGATAATCATACGGTCAGCAAAGGAGTGGAAGCCTCTCCCGGCGTCTGTCTTCCCCTGTACCTATAACCTGAACATTTTCAAGAGGAGAGTGAATAGGCATCTTTAAAGTATAATAGGAATCTTCGCGCTCCATCGTCGGCCTCATTTATACTTACCATCAGGCATTATTTAGACCAAGTGTAAACTTATAAAGCATATAAAATATATATGTAACTAGTTGTCACCCTCTCGTTACGCGTGTTTTGTTTTAGCAACCCTAAATACAACAGCGTATAAAAACAGAAGACATTCAATATATACAACAGCAAATCGTAAAAGAATGACAGGGGTTCAAAGGAAACAAAAAAATAAGTATCGTAGAACTATATGCCATAAACTCCGCAACGAATGGTCATAGTGCCATCTCGATAAGTGTACTAGTTTTGAAGTCATTGGCCGTCAGAGAAATGGTTTTTTTTTTGTATATATATAAGTACAAATTTCGTATGACGCTGTTTGTCCACGATGAACTCCCAAAGTACTGAACCGATTTAAATCAAATTTTGTACACTGTGTTCAGTTTGATCCAACTTGAGAGATACTTTATATCTCGATAAGTGATCATAACGCGACAGATACCGCCGTAGTCGATGTGATTGACTACACGAAAAGGCATAACAAGGTTTGCCAGGTCAGCAAGTATAAATATAAACATTTGAAGCTATAATTGGACGTGAGTTCTAATCCCTGTAATGAATCTGAGCTTTATGGGTGAAGGAAAGCATCGCGATATGGTGTTAGGACTTTTCTAAAACCCGCTTGGCTAGCTATCACCCATAAATTTGAAGCCACCAAATACCAATAGGCGTGTTTTGACAGTTGCACTTGAGAGCTACTCCCTCCACTAGGCTTAGCGTGTACACTATATCGAGCCACATCGTCACTTAACATCAGGTTTGTGGCCATAACGCTAAGCTTATAAACTATATAAAAAAAAAAGGTATGGCTAAATCTCAGGACTTCTCCAAAAAGTCCTAAATAGATTACCAGTGACTGTATAACATCATCGGGAACGTTCCTGTTGTGGTTGCAGAGGTTGTAGACGGAGGAGTGACTGAAGATCACCGGCGCTCGGGAGATTCGGATGACGGCCCTCGATGTGTTCTCGCTGACGTGCGACAGATCAATGATCATGCCTAGGCGGTTCATCTCGCGGACGACTTTCTGTCGTGAACAGAAATCATTCTCTTTAGTTTACAAATGTAGTACATATAAAGACAGGGTAAACGAATGATCCCCAAAACTTTGGTGTCCCGTAGACCCCTACCCAAATTCTGCTGCGTCAACTAGATCCTGTGTTTATTGAATATTATTAAATTTTTATATACTCATCAACATCAAATGTGGTTTTTGACATGCTCTGAATCTAGGCTTAATGTCACCATCAAATTCCATAAGCGTTTACCTTTCATAAATGAAAGTTACTAATATGTTTATAATAAAAAGGTATTATTCAAGTACAAATGCACTACCATATTTATAGAAAGTTAAAATTTTCGCCAGGATTTACTTAAATGGAAAACCCCCAACGGAAATCAGACCTCTAGATTTTGTTTAAGCTGATATGAACCTAGAGGCCCAGAGACGTGGATTGCAGAGGGAGCAGATAGTATGTGAGAGCTTTACGAGGCTTGCCGTGTTCCTTAACGGAATATTTACACACTTAGGGGATGGAATGTGGTTTATTTCATTTTATCAAGAAGGTTTTATACTTGCTTTCAAGTCAATAAATAAAGAATTATCTTTCCTATTCCATTCTTCTATCCCAATTATTCCTTTCAGGGGTGAATTAAAAGAATTGCTTCTTAATGATTCCGCACGCAAAAGGAACGATTGTTCAAAATTTCATATTTTCATTTTCAGTAGTTCCGGTATAGTAAACAGTTAACCAACTTCTTTATATATAGACTAACTTTTACCCCCGGCTTTCCTTGCGATTTTGGTCACAATGACCTACACATAAAAAAGACATAAGTTGCCTCGGGATTTTTTATAGGACTATTGTAGATAAACATTTCCATTATATATACATTATATGCGTATAACTCAAACGATATTTGAAGCGCACACAAGGATAGCTCTCAAATGGCAGAATTTTCTTCTACTTACTCAACACTTATCGGTATGTTTTCTACAATTCACACAATATCTATATAAATTATATGTTATTCTGATGCATAAGTTATATTATTATAAAGTTTCATTAAAATCCATTTACTAGTTTTTGCGTGAAAGAGGAACAAACATTCACACATTCATACTTACATAGTTTCGCGTTTATAATAGTAGTAATTTATTGAATGTAATGTAACATAAAACCCAAGTACTACTCGAAAGGGAAATACTAAAAGTCTAAATTGAGTATAAAAAATACAATATACAACGGTTATTTCCTTCTGTCTGCATTTATCCCACTCAAATAACCAGTTGTGCTAAACATTGAAATTTCACTCCGAATTCTCGTCCAATTATACGAACGTCATAAAGGAAATCCTACTTCAAAAACAACTTCCATGGTGGTTGGGCTTTTTCTAATACCCGCCTGGCTAACCACTACCATCAAGTTGAAACTCTGCCGCCAAATACCAATAGGTGTATTCCGGCAGTTGCACTTGAGAGCCAGTTCCGCCACAGGCTTAGCGTGTCTACCAACCTGGGCCGTATCGTCACTAAGATCAGTCACTGGGATTATAGCCATAACCCTAAACCTTAAATATATAAAAAAAACTTATTTAAACGAACATTCGGAGACAGAACGATAAAAAATAAAACAGTCAATAATAAACTGGTAAAACTTTGTATACACAGCATTTTAATAGCAAATTCTAGTAAAACTGTCTACAACTGATGCACAGTATTGTTTTAACGTTCATAATGATTTTGCAGAATATGAAGTCAGAGTTTAATATTGTTCGCTTTGCGAAATAGGCTAAGTGTATTGTACATAAGCGACAACGATTTTATAGGCGAGTGCCATGCAGTTTGCAGTCACGGCGAATGGGTTGATTTAAATATCAAGTTTCAAATCAAAATTACTTTTCGCTTCTATATATCGGTACTTTCTTTTAAATATTATAGATAATAACGAACTATAATTGAATGTAAATAGAAACGTTACAGATGGCGGTAATTACATACTGCTTTATATGCGAATGAGAAAATAGGTTAATTCTTACCTCCCCAAACTCAGTGAGTCCATTTGCGACCGGTGGTTCATTCGACGAGTCCGCCCTGTGGAACAAACAATGCAAGTACATTATAAAAACAAAAGGTAGAGACGGACCACGCTGTACATTAGCGATCTTTTGTTCACGTCGCTCTTAAAAATTCGCCTGTAGCACTAAATGTAGGCAGGTGAAGTTTGCGCCGGTTCGAATTAGGAAAAACGAGAAACATTGCCTTCGAATTATATATAAAATACGGATATATATACAATTCCGTTCTACGTTGGTTATTCTTGAAACGAGCTCCGACAATATTTAAGATCATTATGGGGTTTTTAGCGACAGCAGACTCCGGTAAACGGTGTAGTCGACACAATTTATAAATTAAACTTTTATAGGCAACGATTCCGTATTTGGAAGACAATTTAGATTGAAATTATAAGAACGCGATACCTTTAGCTGCCTTTCGTTAGAAACAGAGAGAAAATATATACAATCTATAGAGAAGAAGAAAGAAGACTATATGTTGTACATTTAATATAGTTCAGTCCACCCTATTTCCATTATCCGGCAGCAGTCAAAGCCGAGGTTCGGCCATTTTGGCAACCTCGCGTCCGCTGAGTGCCCTCAGCTTTCGCCCCAAAATGTTAGGTGAAGATGTCAAAGCCCGATAGAATAATAGTGTATGTCAAGTCAAAAAAAAAATCCATTATCTATTTAATATATATAAAATATATTTTGTAAAATCAACACCACATCTTGTTAAATTGAATACGCATATTTTCATTAGCCTAGAACTATATTCATATATAGTCCATGTGAATAGCACTCAAATGGTTAAAAAGTATAAAAATAAAACGAATAAGGCAATTTTTAGTATTTCGATCGATTTCTAATTAAAATACTGAATATTTTAAACAAATACGAAATATTATTAAAGATACACATACCATTATTTTAATAACATATATTAAATATTCCATTTTTATTTTCATTTTATGAAATATGAAATTATTACAAGCAACTAAACCTATTACGCATACTTGGATTTGGATGATAAAATAGCCAATAAACCAAGGAAAAAAGTGCAAGTTGTATGGTGGTAGGATTTTTTATAATGCACCCCTGGCTAGCTAACACCCTCAAGTTTAAAATCTGCCATCAAATACCAAATCCCTTCTATAAAAGTCGGTGACGCACCTGCGATTCCTCTGGTGTTGTGGGTGTCCATGGAAGGCGGTGATCATTTACCATCAGGTGACACGCTTACTCGTTTGTACGGTATTCCATAAATATAAGAAAAGAAAAACGTTAAAAATGCACTAGCTATTATGTATACTTCAGTAAATATTTCAGTTTTAAAACTCAAAGAATTATAACAAAATTGAAAATAAAAAACTATTTAGAATTTCGAAGAGGAGACAAGAATCTATAGCAAAATTTCATTAAACTTTTCCTAAAACTTCCTGTTGGCTTGCATATGACAGTCTGGGAATGTACTCATACTTCGCGAAGTACTCCCAAGACGAGAAATTGTTCAGCCTTCGAGATTCGACGGGAAAACGGAGTGAGTTTCGAATAATACTCGGCCACGAGTCATTGTTAAGTTTTCCCCATAATTCAGTTCGCGAAGAGTTTCCTTTTCATGAACTAATTAAGTAACTATCTATTTATGTATCTTTTTAGGCGTTTAGGTATATCGAGCCTGTTTAGGAAAACACAGATAAGTAATTTTTACATAAAAGAAGTGTTTCATTTGTAATTAAAAAGTATTTATGATATTTTCATATAGGAATATGATTTATCGACATACGACTTCTAATTTACAATGATAATTTATAGGAGATTAGGATAAAAAACATTTTTAAGATTTTGATATGTTGGAGGCTTCCTTTTTCTCGTCACTAGATCTTCTAGGGCTATTTACGCCAAGGATTTGTATATAGGCTTAAGGGATCCCTTTTTAACATACATCAACACTTACTTTCATTGTTCGTTTTTGTCTACCTGCCCAGCCGAATTAGAAATACGGCCTAATTAACTTACTGCAGTTCTGGACCAATCATGCTCTTTTAGAAGATTGCAGAGAGATTTCATTGGTACACCACGTAGCCATTTTTAATCAGTCAGGCTATCACCGAATAGCCTTTGTTCTACTCATTAGTCATGGAAGAACTTTGAAAATATACGAAATAAACATTGTCAAATATTTTATGAAATCTTAGAAAACAGTAACGTTTTGAACTCAATCGTAACGGGCAAGGATTCGACTGTGACACGAGCGCCGGTACGTGATCAGACTGCGTTTCAAAATGTCTGTGGCACTAAGATGTTGATTTAAACTGGGAATTAAGCGTCGTGAAGTTTAGACTTGTTAAGGTTTCTCGGGTAATATAAATTTCAGGTCGTCTGCCTTAGTTGCGTACGGTATTCTTCATTAATTACTGACGAATCATTGTGATTACCCTAGCGAAAATGGATCATAACGTCATCTAGCGTATTTATGGGTCACTTATACGGATGACATTTATCGTTGACGTTTAAACAAAGCAATACACACTTATATAAAAATAATTTAATTCCGTTGAACAGTTTGCTAGATCAGAATGGACGAGAATCTTTTTTTTGCGATTGTATATATGCTGTTAGCCTTAAAGGCTTTCACGACTTCACTAACCTTGGGGCTGACTGCTAAGGCACTCATCCCGAGGCAACAAGCATAAGGAAGCCATGAAGTGGCCGATCTTCGGCTTGGGCTGTTGGCGAAGGGCGAGCATCGAGATACGGGATATTACTTATCTCATACACACACGCCCAGACGCAGCACGGTTTCTCTAAAACTATCTTACCTATTTACTTTAAATGTCGTGTCCATGAACAACGTACAACCGACTTGGAACGTATTTGATGATTGGATCGGATGTGACAAAAAAAAAACAGAACTAAGTATTCGGGACTAGCTAGTTCATTATTTTAACACACACACATACACACATAAAAACGCATCAAATACCTATATATATGTGAGTTCCGGTAGTTGCACATGAGAACTAGCCTTTCACAGGTTTAGCGTGTCCAGCATCATGCCACATCGTCACGTAACATCAGGTTAGATTGTAGCCATAACGCTAGAACATTAGCGCTGACGTATACAAAAAAATACAGATTTAACATTCCTTATAAGTACGGCAGCTATCTCTCTTTATAACATGCCCGCACCACGCTAATCAATTGCTGCAAATTTTCTCTGTCACTGGTGATAATTTCACACTTCCGCGAATTTATTTTACACCCAATCTTATCATTTCTACTCCACGCATCTATCTTAACATTCGCATCTCTGGCACGCGTAATTTTCTTCCATCCATCTCTTTTGTTGGCTGATTTTAATATTCATACGTTACAACAGGCCTCGTAATGGTTTGGTAAACTTTTCTCTCGAGTATGATCCGCCATTTTATCCTCCATGTATTTATGTTAATATTTAGGTAATTTGTTTAATTTATACCTGGTGGTAGGGTTTTTTATACTGCTTCTCTGGCTAACTACCACCCTCAAGGAGAAAATCTGCAGCCTAATACCTATAGGTGTGTTCCGGCAGTTGCACTTGAGTACCGTCTCTCCGTTAAGCTTAGCGTGCCCACATCATGAGCGACGTCGTCACCTAACATCAGGTGAGATTCTGGCTGTAACGCTAAAATGTAAAGATACCTGGATGACTGAGCTTAAGTGGGAGTATTTTGTAATTTTGTTTATTAAATGTAATTAACACACGAATTACATAAAAAAAACGCATTGATATGGGCGAAAAACAACTAAAGAAGGTGAATTTCAAAAAGTAAGAATCTGTCTAAATACGAAATTTCATCCAAATCGTTAGAGCAGAATTGATTATTTAAAAGTATTAGATTAGATTAGCTTATATTTTATAACGTTATTTATAGGCGATTAACATTACGAATACCGTGTACCAACGTATGTGGGCGGACTTAGTTACGGAACCTACGCCCGAGGCAAAAAGTGGGTATAAAAGGGTATTCATGTAGTGAGAGATTATCTCGGAGATGTGTTTGAACTAAGGGAAGCATACTAAACCAAGGTTAACACCGGGACCGGGTAGAGACAAGATTCCATTATTACTTAATTAAATTCTAAATATATCATCTATTTTACCTTAATCTCTTCATTTTGTTGTTACACATTTATCTATACTAACTGTTGCTCTTGACTTTGTTCGTATTTGTCATTAACCTCGTAAGTATTTGGTGGCAGATTTTCAACTTGCGGTTGGTAGCTATTTAGGCGGGTATTATAAAAGCTCTACCATCCTATTATGGTTTCATCAAGAGGGTTTTCTCTATTGAAAGCTTAAGCTGATTACAAGTGGATTCGAACTTGCGTTTATTAACGCGGGGTCCATACATACCACCGGTTGAGTTATGATCGCTTCAAACTGATTTGCGAATCAGGGAAATAATTATTCTGAGTAAGATTCGAACCGACAGCGCGGTAGTGGCGACACGACCGCTTGAACCGCTAGACCAATAAGGTAATTAAAATATAAGCTATATTTAAGTCACTACATAAAAAAATAATTGTTTCATACTTTTTAGAACGTGATTTTTCCGTAGTCGGGTTTTAGTTTTTGAACTTATTATTATTTTCGAGGTTACAAATTTATTCTCAAAAAAAATTTTCTGAGTAGTTTCTTATTTTGGTTTTATTATTTTACATATACATAGTTTTTTTTTAGATGGATATACATATATGAAATGGTTATATGGAAGTTTTAAAGACTTCTTAACCTTTTTAATCGTTCAAGAGATCGTGAGTCCTGGGGGGTTTTCAGCAATTTATTATGATCCAAGGAACAAATTAACAATCCATCTAAAGATCTTAGCCTGCTGAGCGCTATGTAGGCCTGTCCCTTAGCAAATAGTGACATCCCTAAATCAATTACTGCTGTACCTAGAGTACACATATAATGAAATAGATATAATATATTTTGAATAATCTTGGAAAGAAAACATGATTGTCTCAAATCTGAGACAGGCACCTATATATATTTTTTTGAAATGACAGAAAGATAATCTATTTAGTTATCTATGATCAAGAATGCATCGTTTGATGGCCAATGTTCTGTTTACAATACAAAAACAACAACCAACTATCTAAGATACTGATGGCTTAGTAATTATATAGAGTTAAATAATTGTTCCCAGTTTAATTATTACTTTGTGTTCATGAATTGAGTTTATGAAGTCCTTTTCAGTTGACATTGACGAAATTATCTATACACACAAGTAGGTAGATGATATAATAATAAAAATACGTATATTAAAAACGAAATGGAAGTGGAAATAGCAAAAAGGTTTAAGATTGGTTCAAAAGCCACAAAAAATAACACCTTAATAGACGAAGCGTGTAAAAATGCGTGTGAATTCATTCTAAAGGGATCCGCCATGAATTCAAGATGTACATACATACCTACGTCGAGAGAAAATGGATACAAATGTCCCGTCATTTGTATAAACGTCTTTGCAGTTTGATATGGGAACAACAGCTGTATCTTTAAAAGAGGTATTTCGTTTTAATACATTAATAATAACAAGCTTAATAGATTCTTTTATAATTTAAGGGTTTAGCTTTACGGCCACAGTTTCCCCTGAAGTTAAGTTAAGATGTAATCCAAGATAGTGGACACGCTTAGCCTAGTGGTGGGACTGGCTCTCAAGTGCAACTGCCGGAAGACACCTATTGACATGTGGTGACATATTTTCAACTTGAGGGTGGTAAGATAGATGGACGTTAGACAACGCTCTACCTTTAAGTTATGTTTTCATCACAATTTTTTCTGTCAAGGAAAGCTCAGGCTCATTGCAGATGATTCAAATTAGATTAGATGATGATTATTAGATGATAAATGTTTAAGCGTTCCATCAATCTTGGTGGAAGGTACAGAGATTGTAGGTTTTTAGTTACTGAGAATTTGACTTAACCCATACTTTTACTGCCCAGCGGAAGGTTGGTATCTTATGTAATATCTACCTACGAAAAAAAAAAGGTGTTGCAGGGATTCGAACAAACTTCCATCGACGCAACATTCGTTCACACAAGCAACTTAGCCATTATCGCTTCTTAAACTCACGAATATACATAAAATACATTAATTTTATCTAAAATATACATATTTTCCAATTTCGTGAACAAACGACGTTGGAGTCTAGCGATTTCATATATAAAAACATTCCCGCCTCTCGTTCGCTCGTTTGGGAAGACTCAGTTTCGCTCGGAAGATACTCTGTGACGGAGCGAAATACCAATTATCAATCAATCAATTAAGCCACATACCCATTGGTTTGACCATTCGCCAACATCGCCTTAAATTATTTAACAATTGTTCTTTTTATAATAATTGTTTTTTCTAAGATAGCAGTGGCCAATTCATTCCAGGCGGAATGCGAAGTAACATTCACTCTTAATCTATACTGTGTAATATTATTAAGAAAAAGATTTGATTTTTGTATGTTTGATAACGAATAAACTCAAAAACTACAGAACCGATTTCAAAATTTTTTCACCATTAGAATGCTATATTATCCTTGGGTAACATAGGCTGTATTTATTACTAGAAAAAATAGCAATCCGTATTCGAAAAAAAAAAGTTTGTTTGTTTGAACGAGCTAATCTTAGGAACTACGAGTCGGATTTCAAAAAACATTTGCAAAGCTGTATTGATAAAAGACGCCAAAACGGGCAAAAAAAAAGGAACATGCGAATGAAATCGCGGTTAAATCTAGTATTTTATGTCATATTTGTGCTTAATGGAATTTATTTTCTATTTAACGCTATTAAGTTTTATTTTTGTGAAAATGTGCAGCCTATTTCCTTACAACAATTTTCACTCACTTCTTGTCAGATGTTTAATCATGAAACCCTAACAAAATGATAGTTATTTTGACGGCCATGATGTCATTCGGTATTCAAACCAGAATGTCATGAGGTGAACGCGTTCCCACGGTTGACAGATGACGTCTGTGGTTTCGTCTACGACCTGTCACTTATAAGTACAACTTAGTAAGGACACTGTCGTTATGCAAATGAACAATTAATATATAGACCGGCGCCGGCTCCAGGTTTGTGGGACAGTTAGTGAAAACCAAAGCGTAAAATTAAGAATCCGTTTCAAGATCTATTCGACACCAATCATCAACGATGAGCGCCGATGAACCCATTGCATGTAGGTAGTCCACCTTCGTGTTAGTAATTCTGTTCCTTCCTCATTAACAACCACAACGATCGTTGAATAAGTGCATATTTAGATTTCATCGTGTTAATATTTATTTTAATTTAATTATTTATTTCTTTATCAGATAACAAGAATTAAGAATAGTAAATAGTAAAATATAATACATTCCTATTCCAGTTACAATAAGAGAGGAAGCTAAAACCACCCGAAATTATTATACAACCATCGATAGCCAATGTTTCATAAACGGATTATCATACAAGCCCAGAAGTGTTTGTATAATTATATTAGGATTATTTCGAAGTCTACTTTGTATAGATGCAATTTTATTTCGCCCAATTGTATAGATATCATCGACACGTGCAAACGCAAACGTACCAGATGCACTACAAATACGTGAAAATCGCAATAATCTTCCAAAAACGTTATTGTATTCAGCACGCAAAGCGGCAATAGATTCTTTTCTAAAGTAAAACCACAGGCTACTCGTGTAGAAATGAATTAAAAAAAAAGATATAGCTGATACTGATATTACAAACGCGATAAGATATTTAACTCGACGTCCGCTTATCAGTGCGATCGCACCCGTTGAAAGGAAGTCTGTATTTGTTGCGTTTACCCGGGTCTCTAGTGACAGATGGCCCGGACACGTGCCGGTCGTGCCGAATTTTCGCCCGGATTTAACTTCTGTAATTAACCAGCGCCACTTGAACCGGTCCGCAGTTTTCCATTTATTACGCTTCGTTCAATCGACACGTTTGCCAATTCGATTTAACCCGGTTGAATAATGTTTAAATTTTATTGTTTCAGTTTTGAAATACGAGGATAAATAAAAAGGCTACTTGACTATCAATGATGGCTTAGAATGAATGTCTTCATTGGTATATAAGCTTATTATTATTTTTTATAGTTTACTAGCTGATCCGACTCCAATTGTTATGTCTTATGAATTATTTCTAGATAATACTTTGTTGTATTAAAAAATGAAAGGATGAGGGTAGGAGGGTGAAAATTTAGGGTTGTATAAAGTTTTTAATGCCACATCATAAAAAAAATTGTTTGGGCATGACCACCCTTATCACATAGAGTTATGATAAATAGATTACGATCGATTTTCAGACCTCCTGAATATACATATAAAATTTCATAAAAATCAGTCAAGCCGTTACAGAGAAGGAGTATGGTAACTAACATTATGCCACGAGATTTTTATATATGACATAGGTTTATCGCTTTTCGACCTTTTGGCTAAGATCTAAGTGTAGTATAGTGTAGCGTTATGGCTACAACCTCACCTTATGTTACGTGACGATACCGCCCATGATGGTGCGACACGATACAGCTGTGGAGGGACTGGCTCTCAAGTGTAACTGCCGGAACACACCTACTGGTATTTGGCTGCAGATTTATGACTTGAGAGTGGTAGATAACCAGGTGGGCTATAAAAAAGCCCTAACACCAATCAATGGTTTCATAATGATATTTTCCTTCACCGAAAGCTCAAGCTCATTGCAGGGATTCGAAATCACGTCCTCTGAAGCGTCGACCTCACACGCTACCGCTGTACCACACGGTTTTAGTGTGGTAAGGGGGACCCCATGCGGGCAGCCTGGCAAGCTGCCCTTGCAGTCAGCCAGACTAAACTAATTAGTATTAAGAAAAAGGTATCGCAAAAAATTCGTCGGCCGAACATCACTAAGAACATACCTTAGAACATTAAAATACACATTAAATATTGATTAATTAGTACATAATAATTTCAGTTGCGGATATTTTCTTATTTCATAATTTTAGAATACGATTTTCATCAATCAAGATCAATCAATCAAGATTTCTTCTGTGCGTATCATGTAACTGAACGTCTTTTAACGGTTGAATCGATTTTTATGAAATTTATGTGTGTGTGATCATGTTGATTCAAGAATGTTTTATGAAATGTATGTGTGTGTGTGTGTGATCATGTTGATTCTATAATGTTTTATGAAAATTATATGTGTGTGTGTGTGTGTAGTCACGTTGATACTAAAATGTTTTATGAAATTTATGTGTATGTGATCATGTTGATTCGAGAGTGTTTTATGAAATTTATGTGTGACATGAGTCAAGAATGGTTTAGATTCACAATTTGGTCCGACAGAAAAAGTTTTTTAATTAGGTTAGATAGAACAGCTTCTATCGGGTCAACTAGTGTACCTATAAATTCGTTAATAGAAACTTGCACTCTTGGTAATAAATAAAAGGAATGTTTGTCGACTTGTCGATATTCGATATCATCATTATTAAAAAATTTGGTAAATTCATTCTAAAGGCGGGGAAGAAATTAACTGTTCCTAATTTTAAATTGAAACTGAAGCTTGTTAATAATAACAAGCAAACAAATAGAAAATAAATTCGGTTTACAAACAGAAGACCTAGAAAACCTTCGTCTATACCTGTCTATATAAATACTAGCTGACCTTACAGACTTAGTTCTGCCTTTTCGAACAGTCGATCACATCGATTACATCGACATTTGGCACACAATGTGCAAATTTGATTAAAATCGGTTCAGTAGTTTAGGAGTTCATCGCGGACGAACGACGTGACACGAAACTTTTATATATAAAAATTATAAATTGCGAAATTTTGTTTATTTGTTTGAACGCGCCAGGAACTGGCAGTCGTATTTCAAAAAAAGCGGGCAAAATTTACTAAACAATTTTTAGTTCCACGCGAACGAATTCGCGGATTCAGCTAGTCTATTTAAAAAATACTGTTTCCAAACTGTTTCTATTGATAACACTAAATCACCAACTTATATATATAAAAATTATAAAGTGCGATATTTTGTTTATTTGTTTGAACGCGCCAGGAACTGCCAGTCATATTTCAAAAAAAGCGGGCAAAATTTAATAAATAATTTTTATATCCACGCAAACGAATTCGCGGATTCAGCTAGTCTATTTAAAAAATACTGTTTCCAAACTGTTTCTATTGATAACACTAAATCACGTCAATGGCTACGAAACAACAAAAGACAATCCATTAACGAACAGAGGAGAAAATGGTACGGATCTATTTTGTATTTGCTTATTTGTATATTGACTGGTTGGCTTGGCGAAGTTGTTACGCCGTTTTCAGTAGTCAAAACTCAGTCGAACGGCTATTTATCACGTTCATCGACAGGGTCCCTTATAGGATAACTACCCTATCTTTCAAGTTGTATCAAGCAATATATACTTCCAAAATGCTATTGAAATCGGTTACGCTGTCCTCGGATTTTTTTTTAGACCTGACATACGCTGTTAGCCTTAACAGCTTTGAAAGCTTCACCGAACTTTTTGGGGCGAGTGCTGAGGGCCCTCAGCTTGAAGAGCAATATTATGACACTGGAATCTTTTTTACAGTATAAAGTTTGTTTGTTTGTTTGAACACGCTAATATTAAGCACTGTTAGTAGGATTTCAAAAATTTTTTTTGTGTTTAATAGAGTAGTCGTTGAGGAAGGCACAGTTGAATTGAAAAAAGTAAAAGAAACGGGCAAAGACTATTCAATAATTTTCAGTTTCACGCGAACGAAGTCTCGTTCACAGCTAGTTATATATATTCTATTCTCATTCCAGGAACCGGTGATTCTTTTTTTTCAACACGCCGTGAAAGATCACAGAAGCAAAGGCTTTGAGCGTTCAGAGAGTGAAAAAGACGTTCAATTATATAATCCTAAGCCTCCAGTTACGCGGAGTAATTTGTTTTGTTCCGCTTCGGATATTTCCCGTGTTGTGTTTCAAAGGGGAAAAAAAGGTTGTTTTTAGTGCGGACTCATTATTTCTTTACGTTGTTAACTTTACCCGAGTTAATGTCTAACGAAATTACCAATTTCCAGTAGAAATCATGCTGTAGATGTTGTCTGTTTTCCTTCTTTGTCTATGAAGGGCGATTGTGTTTGACTAACTCTTTTTACCTAGTCGTTTGCTGTTTCGTTGTGGGAAATTAACCACGAAAACAACGTTGTTTTGAATTAATTCCATAACATTGCTTAGAGAACTATATTTTTATGTATAGTAATAGACCTAATTTCATAGCATATTTCAATAGTATGAAATATCTGAATCATACTATAGTATTATAAATGCGATAGAGAGTTTGTTTGTTTTTCACGCTTTCACACCTAAACCGCTGAACCGATTATGATGAATTTTGGTTTAGAGATAGATGGGATTCTGGAGACGGTGATAGACTACTATTTCTCGCGAAAACGTTATTGGAAGTGGGGTAAAAAGAGGGATAAACTTTGTATGAAACTTTTTTTTACGTCATCCCGTAGCCGCACGTAAAATCTAGTTTTATATCATTTCTAAGTGCGGGAAACCTCTACTTTCGTATGCCATTTTTCTTTATTGCACTGTCCTAGAGTTTAATTTTTTAAAACAGTGTTAGGCTGTTTAGTTTCAGTTATAATAATCCTAAAGTCGTTGACAAGGAAACGTTATTTTAAAGTCGAACGAAGTACATCTAAGGTAGGCACATCTAAAAGCGATGATGGCTCAGTTGTACTGTGTATGGACGCCGTGTAAATGGCCATGAGTTCAAATGACCCTGAGCTATCGGTGAAGGAAATCATTGTGATGAAACCATAGCATAGTGGTAAGGCTTTTAGAGATGCCCATCTGTCTAGTTACCACCATCAAGTTGAAAAGCCTCCAAAGGTGTCTTCCGGCAGTTGCACTTGAGAGCCAGTCCCTTCACTAAGTTTAGTGTGCCCACCTACTTGGGTCACTATGACTATAAAAGACGTAATTTGCTATTTCATTAATACTACGTACAGTTGTACCTATAATTTTTTCCCCCAATGTACATATTTAAAATGCAATAAACTATTCATTGCGTCATTCACACTTATCAACCAATCTAAATTAAATACTTAAAATCTGTATCGAAACGTATTTTTCTTCTTGCAGTTATGTAGTTTCCTTTTGTATATTCAACTAGCTTTTACCCGCGGCTTCGGTCGCATTTCTTTTCAGTAAAAGGTATCCTATGTTACTTCTCAGAGCTCCAAGAATATGTGTACAAAATTTCATGATGATCGGTTAAGTAGTTTTCGCGTGAAAGCGTAACAAACAAACTTACGTTCACATTTATAATATTAGTAGTGATAAACCTTTTACGAAGCGTATTTTCCAAACACAATGACGAAATTACGTAATTTCTAAGTCATATGTCGCATTATGTAACTTCGTATGGACATCTACGTATAAATCTCTTGTCAATTAGAACGTATTCCGTTGTACATCCATATGTATGCGGCTCCATCAATTACCCTTGAACTTTGTGCCCTGACCGTCTAGGTATAACATGTCGCTATTTATTAACCTTTTCTCAGCCAAAGGGTATTATTATTTCATGAATATTAATATACATATTATAATGAATTTAATTAAAATCATGTTTATTATTATCGTTGAGATAAAACTAAAGAAAACGCCTCGAGCAAAGGAGTTTTTTATTATTATTGCGGCTCTCGCGTAAGGTTTTATTATTGTTAAATACCGAGGGCTCTAATATTATTTAATTTTGATATATTTAGTTTGTAAAATTTAACAATGCACCAAAAATATTATTGAAGTGAAAACTTGTATGGGAGTAAATTCATGTAATTCGTCTTTTTTTTAATATACTTAAGGTTTAGCGTTATGGCCATAATCTCACCTGATCTTAAGTGACGATACGGCCCAAGATGGTAGACACGATAAACCTGTGGAGGAACTGGGTCTCAAGCGCAGCTGCCGAGGGTAGAGCTAGCCAGGCGGGCATTTCAAAAAGCCCTACCAACATGCTATGGTTTCCTCACGATGTTTTCCTTCACCGAAAGCTGAAGCTCATTGTAGGTGCTTGGATTCGAACTCACGTCCCTTGACGCGAAGTCGTACACACTACCACTGGTGTCATGGTCACGTGACGTGTTAACGATAACACTCTATATCTGTTCCAATTAGTATAACTTATTGCGCTGTAAGTCATATTGATTTACAAGTTTTAATTGAAGATGAAACAATTAATTTGGATATCCGAAAGTAACAAGTGTTTGTATATAGTGTTAAGCTTTCACTTCTGTCGGCAGTCCACATGACTGCTTTGAAATTCTTTGTTTTCTTTGAACTGTCTGATAATGAAGCCAGTTTGCTAGTACTTACCATGGTGTGTGACAGGTGTGAGTGAGGGTCATGTAGCGAACTCCCAGGGTGTAGTAGCTGCGGAGGACGCCCAGAGAGTTGGCAATAGAGTGGCCTCCCTCTATACCGATCAACGAAGCGATCTTCCTCGGCCTGGCACTGTGTGCTTCTAGTATATCTAAAAAAAAAATTGATAATTTTTATCGTAAGAGGGCTAAGTCACTGCACTGTGTCTTATGGTTGTGTGAGTGATATCGAGAACTAATGGCGTTTGCTGGGAGTAAACAATAGGATAGCATGTTGGTTTGCAAACCTCTCGTCAGCTGAGTATGTACTGGCTGATTCTGAAAGATACCTAGTATCGAATTACAGTGACAAGTTGATTACTATGTGTATATATTTGAAAGCGCTAATAGCTCATTTGGTAGTGTGTACGGACTCCGCATAGCTGTATGTGAATTCGCATCCCTGCCATGAGCCTAGGCATTCGGTGAAGGTAAACATTGTAATGAAACTATACCACGAGGAAGGCGTTTTCTAATACTCATAAAATATCATTTTTATATGCGTTATAGGTTTAGCGTTATGGTCACAAACTAAACTGATGTTAAGTGACGACATGGCTAAAGTTAATGGGCATGCTACGCCTAGTGGAAGAACTGGATCTAAAGTACAATTGCCGGAACACACCTATAGGTATTTGACGGCAGATTTTCAACTTGAAGGTTGTAACCCAGCTAGGTGGATGTCAGAACAAGCTATACTATGTATTATATCACATATTGCAGGGATTCGAACTCGCGTCTCTTGCCGCGACATCCGCACACACTACCTACTGAGGCAACATCGCCTCAGGGTGGTCGCTATTCAGTCAGACATAATTCTCGAATCCTATCACTCCTCATGGATAGTTTTAACAGTATTTCTATCGTCTTCTATAATTACTTTCATATATATAATTTTACAATTTTATAACCTTATACATTGTAAATTCAATCCGAAACATATTTCTAATAGTATTTGTGTTGGCAATAATACTGTTGAGTATTTATTGCCTACTCTTTGCTTGCAGGATCTATGATGTTGCCGCCAAATACCATTAGGTGTATTCCGGCAGTTACACTTAAGACCCAGACTAGAGGGTCTGAAGAGATAGGCTTAGCGTTTTCACTAACGTGTGCTATATCATCAATTAAGATCAGGTGAGATTATGGGCATAATGCATAACCTTAAGTAAAAATATTTGACGAGCTACGTCAATCTATCACAGCCCCTATGGAACGGTCAGTGGTACTCTAGCGTCGACGTACTATTAATATCTCTGTCTGTCCACTCAAGGGTCAGACTGTCACATTTAAGTTTCAGAGAATTGCGTACACGCCTACAGTTTAAGTGAAAGTTCAGCCATTTTCGGCACCCAACCGTTAGTTGCATGTTGCATACTATTTATTTAGATACAAGTTGATTGTGTTGAATTATCCTCGACATTGACAGCGTTCGATACATTTGTATGCTATTCCTTAAAAAAATATATATATAGGTCACAAAAACTTATAACGACTCTGTATCATTGTGCGTTTTGTTCATATATTCCAATATATACTGTGGTCTTTCAGGCAGTTAACAGTTAGGTTATTTAGCAAATCATCTTTCATTATTTTATTTCGTAGCTATTGATGACCGTCAATGAATCGGAAAATAGTATATATAGGTAGTTCAATAATAATTATAGTATATACTATGTAGACCACTAACTTGAATGTATATTAGTTTTATTAAGAGCATAATAATCATAACAATACAAAGTACATTACAATGGTGTGGGCTAAGAGTCTGCAGAGTAGAAGTAAAGAAAGAAAAAAAAAAGGGAAAATATTACTCCTAATTTATCTATAATTTTCTCCAACTTTCTATAATGACTGTCGACGATGTTCGAATTGCACCCGGCGAATGATAACTAACTATACGGATTTCAAATATTATATGTTGATATTGTAAATAAAAAAAATAATATTGTTAATAAAAATAAAAAAAAAATTAAAATTACACAGATATTTCACAATAAATATATTAACGTTTCCAGTATTATTTTATATACAATAAAAGAATCCTAATTCTACCGAATCTAAGGAATTAGGATGCCGCCTGCGTTTGGGGTAAACTAATTTCGGGACTCCAAAACCGGATCGCACCGGATAAGACCGGATTTATCTCATTCCATTTCCGCACTTCATTTTTGTCGTTTGAGTGGTTCGCTTTATATTTTCCAAAAGAGGCATTTTATTCTTTTTCCTTAGAACTTAAAAATACATCATCTTATTTTCTATATCATTATTATATGTATTTTATTTCAATGTAGACGATGGATTAGTAGAATAAAACTATACTACCATAAATGTAGAACATATTTTCAATCTAAGACCCTATTATAAAGTACACAACGTGCCTTGTACATATGCTAAAATTTGGTCCGATAATATACCTATCGTTTGGGAAAAGAATAATCTAAACGAAATTAGTGATTGTCGACTATTGACGGCAGATTGATAACTTTAATTGGACCTCTTAGGTATGATCCGCCTTATAATTTATATATTCGCCCTTATAAATAATAGTAAAAAAAAAAAAAAATTTTGATTTTGTGTGTTGCATAATTATAGCATTATCTCCATGCGTCACAAATGCTGGTACGTACTATATGCTGTGCCTATTATATATATTTTTAAGAATGTCTACTGATGTCCGTGACGTCACCTTCAGAGGGTCCAGTCAGAATATCAGCGCTGCACTATATCAGTGTAGCTGTTATGCTGAGACTGGTACCAATTTATCCACACATTACGTTCTTTTTTGTTTGTTTATTATTAATTTTTTTTTGTGATCTTGCTGTACTGTTCTGTATAATTTTTTATTTTTAGTTTATTTTCTTTTATGTATTTTAATATCATTTGCTGTGTGTTGGATAAATAAAACTTTCTTTCTTTCTTTCTTTCTTTAGTGAGGTTTTGTGCCGCGACGGCAAAGATTACGACGTCCGCAACGACCGTGATCGTTAAGTGGAATCACTGCAGGTATATTTTGACGATTTTAAACGCTTGTACTTTGTCAAATATAGTGTGATACGTGTGAGACATGTCATGGGGTTGATCTAGTGATGTGGCTGTTTATACGTAAAGCTCCTACTAACTGTCGCTTTTAGTATATTGCGTAAAATGTTCGTCCATCTATCGCATGTCGCATTACAGCCGGCTGTGACGTATGGGTAAAGTTAATGGCGCTCGGCTAAGCAGCCAAGGCCAATATAGCAGCGCCTGTGGCTCTCAACATTTAACCGTGTAGCTTTGATTTCTCATTATTATTCCCATTTTCCAATTATTAGGTTAAAAATGCAATTTTAATACCCTAAATCGAATAATAATCCGAAAATTTTCACTTAAATGCCTACGATCCTTAAAAAAGTTTCACGTGGATCGTGGATTCATATAGCTATCCATTTTTGTATTTTTATAATTAATATTATATGTAACATCGAGGGAGGGAGGGGGGAACATTACTTTTCCTCCTGTCAATATAAAGTACGAGATTATCGTGTTTTGATCTCTGAAAATAGGAAACTTAGTGGACGTCATTTTATTGCTAGCTGTCAGGTGTATCAAACTATATTAAAAAAACTGTAGTGGAAAGTAGGCTAAACAAAAGAAGTAAAACTCCTATCCATTTGTTGAGGTTTGGAACCTACGACCTTGCTTACGCGTGATTATGAAGTTGCACTTCAAACCTATCGATTAACACTATATATAAATTTCTCTTACGATTACCGATTCAGAGGAACATCTTACCCGTCACTGTCGTAGCGAATTTGAAATATTGTGGATATTTTTCAACGAGCCGCTTGATAACGTCGATCTGTTCTAAGGTGAGCTGCACGGAGTCCTTGTTCTGTGTTCCGCAAGGGACGAAAGCCGACCAGAACTGCAAAGAAACACAACGTCAGAAATGTTCAGAACACCTGATCGATGTTTCGATAATATAAAATAAAGCAAATATACTTTTCACAGCTGACAACGCACCTTTCGTTATACGATGAAGCATGACACACAAAGTACTGAGCAAAAATTATAATTTGCTTCTTTGATAATATAATAATTAAAACAAGCGGCCGCCTAATGAAAATGAGATTTGATCATAATGAATTTAAATCTGTAAACTCTGAACATTATTGAAAGTTACTTAACAGAGTATTGTTACACTTGTGAAAGTCAGTGTAATTATTTCGTTTTATTTGGTTACATTTTAAAATTTAGAGGCGACGGACTCTGCACCTCTGTACGATCACAGACTATATGCTAACATTTGACACACACATTGTCTGCATAGGTGTATGGGATAATTAAGAAAATGAACCATTATATGTTTGACGCTATCGTTTCTTCACTTCTTAAAACGCTCTTTTTTAAACAAATTAATTCTAATGTGGTGATTAATTATATTCGTGTGTGTTTTTTTTTAATTAATGAGTCATACGTATTTATATTCGTAAAATATGAATGTTCAATCGATATGTGATTTTTATCTACTTGTTTTTAAATTAACACCATTATGAACAAAAATATGCCAAGCTGTGCTCCCACATAACACTCTCAGTCCCTTTGGGTTGGGAGGGCATTCGTAAATGCATTTCACCACGTTTAAAAAAGGGTATTATAGCTTAAGTATGCCAAATCTCGCATTTCTCCGTATGCGGAATGCTATTAAAATAGGGACTAAAGATTTTGCTATAAAGGCAAGCACCATCAAGTACCATTAAAAAGATACTACGGTGAATTTTACACCTCCGTACCGCCAGATACAGTTCTCACTTTTTTCGTCACTAGATACTCACAATTTCATTCCTAAAAGTTAGTAATTACAAGAGTGTTTGATTGATGAAGGCATTTACTTAGCGGAAATCCATCATTTAAGTAAAGTTGAAGTTCCGTTAAGAACTGTCAGATCAATGGTGACTCTTTCGATGCTCCGTGACCGAGCGAAATACGTGTAATCGATTGTGCCACATATCCATATTGGGTCCAACCTCCACCTACGTCGGGTCAACCGTCAACCGCCAATCAATTCTAATCGTAAGTGCATAGGGATTATTACTGTGTGTTTGGTGGTTGCAACCCAAATTTCTACTATCTTTCGTCATCACCTTGGTAGTGTGTACGACTTCGCGTCAACGGTAGTGTGTACGACTTCGCGTCAAGGGATGCCAGTTCGAATCCAAGCACCTACAATGAGCTTGAGCTTTCGGTGAAGGAAAACATCGTGAGGAAACCATAGCATGGTGGTAGGGCTTTTTATAATGCCCGCCTGGCTAGCTACCACCCTCAAGTTGTAAAACCTGCCGCCAAATACCAATAGGTGTGTTCCGGCAGCCTGCACTTGAGAGCCAGTTCCTCCACAGGTTTAGCGTGTCTACCAACTTGGGCCGTATCGTCACTTAAGATCAGGTGAGATCATGGCCATAACGCTAAACGTTAAGTATAAAAAAAACAGTTTGAGTGCTGCTGCACATGTTGTGTGATGATCTAAAATTAAATCAAATTAAATGTTTTCATTCAATTTCGGCCTCGGGAAGACGCTAACGTCAAAACTACCACCTATTCGGAAAATAGCCCAGTCGTCGAGATTAAACTTTGATCTGGTTTTGTTTTCTGTACATTTTCTTAATAATGTTCTAATGTTTGCATTTGCAATAGTTATTACCGGATGCACAGAGAGAAGTGTTCGGTGGCATCACCATTGTCCGTCCGCAAAACCCGCCTGACATGGTTCTTTGGTAATGCGCTTTGGGACTTAGATGTAAAACCTAACACGATAGCCGAAAAAACCGTTACTGGGCTGAGTCTAAAATATGAGGTCAGTAGTTTTCTAGTATTTAAATCGTGACCGTCTTTCACGAAATCTGGTTTTCCAAGTTTTTACTAGTGAATTATAACAGGAATTTTACTTGTAAACCACTATACATTGTTTTAGAGTTACATTCATGACCACTAACAGACGTACACGAAAGTTTTAAATATAAGTTTGAAGTGCTATGTAGACTTCTGTAAGACTTATGTAAGACTTCATTCTAGATTCATTCGCTTATAATAATAATCATTTACTTATACTTAATCATTACAAATACCATAATACATTTGCAACCACAATCGTGTTGTGAATATTGTCAGAAGTTATAAGCCTAGTAGCTGTGGCAGGGCGGATAACGCCGAGCAGTGACCGAGATTTGCGACTAAGGGTCTATTTTAGACCCCTTTCGACAATTGTCAACGCTCACCTTGACCGATCCAGTTTCTCTCTTTGTCCCGTATAAATCATTCCCTATAATGATTTACAATGTAAATATCAAATATATCAGAATGGTCTAGTCAATAATAGAAAATATAATTCTTACGTGAATAGCCTCGAGTGCTTTGTTTTTAATGAACTCGTAGGGCGCTCTGGTCGCGCTTATATAGGAATCGGTGTCAATAAACTACCCTCCTCCGTTACTTATTTTAATTGCTTTCTTATTCCGTATATATTAAAGTTGTTGTTAAAATCAAATAGTTTAATAATGAAGTGGTATAACATAGCTTTTAAAACGGATCACTACAATTTAATTTTTATTTAAGTTTAGTTTTTTCGTTTTTAGTTTTAGCGTTATGGCCACAATCTTACGCGATGTTGTTAAGTGATGATTTAGCCCATGATGGTGGACACGCTAAGCCTAGTGGAGGGACTTGCTCTTAAGTGCGACAGCCGGAACACACCCATAGGTATTTGGCAAAATATACAACTTGAGGATGGTAGTTAGCAGGGTGGGCGTTAGAAAAAAGCCCTATAATCATGCCAAAACAAATAAATTACGATTCTACGATCTATCGAAAAAGATTCTACGATCACGCGTGCTTAACGAAAAACACGCGAACGAAGGCGGGGGCATTGGTTAGCTATTTATATTTGCTTATAAAACTGTAGAGTAACTAATTTTTGGCACTTTACTTGTAACAAATTTAAATACTCGACGTATGAGTAACTAATAATCTAGGAGGCTACGTGCCAAAGATGGCGTTGGCTGGAATCTCGAACCTCGTGTTCGACGTGGGATCACAGTGGACTAAAGCTGGTTTCGCTGGAGAAGGGTTCCCCAGAGCAGTTCTGCCCACAACTGTAGCAAGGTATATTTTATTCGCTTTGTAGGTGGCCCTAGATATTTACAACTAGTTGGACCTAATGATTTCTTAGGTGCTTGTTAAAATACCTTTCTAAACTACTTTGTGGAATCAATGTTAAATTTCATTAGTAATTAGTAAAAGAGTCAGAGTGGTAACTCGCTAATATCTATCGTGTAAAATTTTAAATTTCTTTATTCATTTTATTACTTGATTGTAGTAGTGTAGTAATATGACGTTTATAAGAGCCTTCTTAGGGCCTAGATTGAATAAAGATTTTTGATTTGATTTGATTTGATTGCTATTCCCTTGTCAGTCGTAATATCGCCATATATTTTAAAATAAAATATATAGCTAGCTAAATAGTCGGTCGTTTTTACTAAGGTGGTGTTTAAAAGCCTATGTTTATGGAATTACTTATCGCAACGCGTAAATGTAGTACCCGAGCTCCGCTTAAGGGCTCATTCCCTGGTCGTTAGCTCAGTTGTTATACCGTAACTGGGTAGTCCCCGAATACGAGCTATCGACTAATGAAATTATTATATCTATATACAGCTTTTTTTATTGTTAAGGCTTAGCATTATGGCCATAGTCTCACTTGATCTAAAGTGACGATACGGCCCAAGTTGGTAGACACGCTAAACCTTTGGAGGAACTGGCTCTCAAGTGCAACTGCCGGAACACACCTATTGGTATTTGGCGGCAGAATTTCAACTTGAGGGTGGTAGCTAGCCAGCCGTGCATCAGAAAAAGCACTACCATCATACAAATTTGGCATTCGCCGCACACGGCCTAACATCTAATGAAATTTATCGGTTAGTGTAAAGCAAGCGCGGTGCGGGTACATGGTTTTCTCTATTAGTCGATTATAACGTCTATCAGACTCACTCTTTTAAAAGAAATGCGCGGTGAAGAATAACTCTCGAACCGGAAGCGGGCCCTATCGATTAATGAAAACGGTTATTGCATGTGGTCCCTATTTCATTAGTGAACAGAAATCTTCCACACCTCGAATGCGGGCTGTAACGTGCAATGCACAAAGAGCCATTTTTACCCTTTAAAACCTCACGGCCGTCTGTCGCCTTCCAGGGGTGACGCGGGACCTTACATAATCACCGTGTTACCCTGGCCTGGTGGTAAGCCGGGCAAGCTGCCTAATGTTTCTTATCTGTTTAATGTTTGTTATTTGTTGAAAAAATTTCAAAACTAGATAATCTGTGAATGCTACCTCTAACAAACTTAACAGAATTACCCGCTGGGTTAATCTGAAAATTCCTTGAAAATTTTCATCGAGCTGGTTTGAAATCCATAGGGAATATGTAATATATATATATATATATATATATATATATATATATATATATATGTATATGAACATTTATATGTATATAAGAATTTTATATACCTATACTAGCTAACACGGTAAACTTCGTATCACCTATAATGGACGTTCGTTGTTCTCACTAATACTCAAAAATGGTTATTTTTTACATTTTGACACAGTCATGTAATTTCTAAACGACTGTTTCACCCGGGATTTCATCTGAAATCAGAAGAACTTATTAGCTACCCATGGATTACTCGTGTGGGTTCCGGGTACATCGTGTGGCAGAAGGAGAAACTCTCAACAGTTCCCGAGTCTTCTGAAACGGATGTAGGTTTAAGGCTCCCCTTTCCGACGTGCGTCTCCTTCACTACTCGGGTTTCTTGGCCAGTCAAAGATTACAGGAGCCTGCTAGTGCAGCTTAAGAGACAATCCCTAATATAGAATTTACTGTTTTCGTTGACAGGCCAAGGATTTTTTAGCACGTTATATAGACTATGGTTGTATACGTCACGCTTCTTTCTATATAGGTATCTTTAATAACTCGTAGTAGTGTACAATCAATGGAATCAATTTCATCTGGCCATATTTTGTCAACTAACCACAATAAAATGTGCGCATGTTGAAGACTACGTCTTTATCATTCAACATTCAACAGAATCTACTTTTATTAGCAAATTATGAGGTGACAGTCCAGGCAATGTCAGTTAATCTAAAAAGTCTCTGGAATAGTTCACTACGTTAATCTAATAGATAACTGTGTCGCATTCGACATTTATGTTGCACTTTGTTATATGGATTATTTTTGTATATATTTGTTACTATTGAATAATCGTGATCGTTTGTCGAGTAATATTGTTTTTTAACCGTATTAAATGGTCACTTAGTGCGATATTGTTTCAGTATTTTAGGTTTTCTTTGATCTATTTAAATCATTTTACCTGAATAAAGGTATTAGATTGCTGTTGTCTTGTGTTTCATATTAATAAGGAAGTAGAGTAAGTACCTATATGCCAATATTAATTGGATGTAAACGGAGTCGAATTTATAATGTATTAGGTAAAAATCAGAGGGTTTGAGACATATCAGTATATGAAGAAATAAATTCTGAATATTCGCACTCAGATCGACAATTTTATTATTCCCCACTACCATTACACGTACTTTCTGATTTTTTTTTTTTTTTTTTATAGTTAAGGCTTAGCGTTATGGCCATAATCTCACCTGATCTTAAGTGACGATAGGGCCCAAGTTGGTAGACACGCTAAACCTGTGGAGGAACTGGCACTCAAGTGCTGCTGCCGGAACACACCTATTGGTATTTGGCGGCAGATTTACAACTTGAGGGTGGTAGCTAGCCAGGCGGGCATTAGAAAAAGCCCTACCACCATGCTATAGTTTCCTCACGATGTTTTCCTTCACCGAAAGCTCAAGCTTATTGTATGTGCTTGGGTTCGAACCCACGTCCCTTAACGCGAAGTCGTGCACACTACCACTGAGCTATCATGGCTTCATCATTCATTCATTGTAGTGATTATTTACCTTATCATGAAATTATTCTTTACAATATACGTTGCTTCCAACGACGTCGTATTATTTTTTAGTGTTAACCAAGAAATGGTTAGAATCACTTCCCATCTCATAAGCTAATAAGCGAAATAAATTTAGTAGTGGGACCTATTGTAATCATTTTACTTTTCCACCTGCACAACACAATCCGAACTCATTTCATTGTGAGTAACTCACGAACGTAATACGGAGTTACCACGACTATTCTCAATGTTTGTTGCGCGCTAGTCACAAACTCGGTTAAGACGTGAGGTAGCTCGTCGCACATTTGAAATAATAAAAGTATCTCGTTTACTCGTAAAATTTAGAACTTCGTTTAGAGTTAAAGTAAAACTAATGTACCATTCCGCGATAATTTCGAATTGTAACGCCATTTTGTAAAATTCACAAAGATACAATTATCAAATGTTTTATAACAAATTAACTAATTAATTTGTATTTAATATAATATTATTTGTATTTAATGCGTTGTTAATGTTTATTAACTTTTCTGCAACTTTATAATTTAGTTCTCGATTTTCGTAAATAGGTTCCTCTCAGCCTTCTATGCCACAATTCACTCACTTTTCACATTATAAGATTTAAAAAACAAATGTTCTTTTTTTTTTCTTATATACAAACCATGTCCAGACAATAACGAACACAATATAAAAAGAATTATCCGATTTGGTAAAGTGGTTCGGAAGTTATGCGCGTACGTATATTTCGGTGTTTTTTTTTTATTTTATAAATACAGTATTTTTAATGTTCCGCTCAACTTCCTTAATTTTTTCTTTCATAAGAACCTTCTGACAATGATTAACACAACCAAAAAAGAATTAGCGAAGTCGTTCCATCCGTTCACGCGTGATGCGATGACCACGGGAAATAGAGATTCATTTTTATATATACAGATTAATAGTATAAAGAGGAAAAGTTTGGTTGTTTGTTTGAACACGCTAATTTTACTGTGCTATATAGCGCAATAATTGAGGTAAGCTTTAGGCTATTTAACATCACGCTACTACCAAAAGATGCGGAGATATTTAGAAAAAAGTTACAAAAATAGGCAGAAATTAATAAATAATGTTTAGTTCCATGCGAACGAAATCCAGATCGTAGCTAGCTAGTATATAAAGCGAAATAACTCGCACTGTCTGATCATATAACTTTCTACTAACTACCCTTCCTACTTCTAACTACTTCCATCTAACTACCCTTGACTAATATTTATAATTTATTGGATATCCTTTCACCATGTAGACATCCACTAAGAACGGATTTTACGATATATTTTTTTATAGTCAAGGTTATTAGTATTATTGCCATAATCTCACCTGATCTTAAGTGACGATACGGTTCAAGTTGGTAGACACGCTAAACCTTTGGAAGATCTGGCTCTCAAGTGCAACTGCCGGAACACACGTATTGGTATTTGGCGGCAGATTTTCAACGTAAGGGTGGTAGCTAGCCAGACGGGCATTAGAAAAAACCCTGTAGCACCATGCTATGGTTTCTTTACGGTGTTTTCCTTCACCGAAATCTAATTAAATTAGGTTAAGTAAAGAGAATCTATGATTATTCAATATACGCGAAGTTAGCAACATTCAATTCACCCACAAACAAGTTGTAAAAATATATTTCCCGGGAATAACATGTTTTCTTCTCATAACTACCGATATTTTAGTTAATAATGAGGAAATACTTCTAAATATTATTAACCTTACGAAGTAACCTCGAGCACTCGAATAAAACCGCCCGAATTTAAGCGCTGTACCTCTTAATTTATTTAACAACAACAAAAAGTTTTATGCAAAGTTTGTTTTTCACTTTACCCCGCTACCTATAAGTTTTTCACGAGCAAAAGTATCCTATCACCGTCTATCTCTATACTAAAATTTACCACAAACGAGTACCGGTAATAAATAACCATACACATACGTATAAAATAAGAATAAATATATATATATCAGACAAAAATATAAATTCTAAATCCGATCCACCTACAGAGACGTTTCAGAAAAATAGAAGATATCTTCGTTTTGCGAACATGACAGAGCTGACGCCAAACAACATGGAATATTCTGTCGCCGTTTATTTTGATGGTAGATACGGATTTATGTTTTGATATGACTTCGTTTGTCACGTTTTATCGTCAAATAAAAATTCACTACATATGTACACGTTATGGAAACTCAAAACTTAGTTTGAACCGCACAACTGTTTACAGTGTGCTTTTCGCGCTGTTTGACTTACGTTGCGACGTATTTGTAAACATCATCGACTAGTTTCTTAACGTAACTTTATGTTAGTCTCGTTCGGGTAAAACGGCTCGAGGCGACTAAGGAAGCGAAAGAAATACACTCTGGTCGAATTATTTATTATTTACTACGAAGGGGTTTTTTTTTTTTATACTTAAGGTTTAGTGTTATGACCATAATCTCACCTGATCTTAAGTGACGATACGGCCCAAGTTGGTAGACACACTAAACCTGTGGAGGAACTGGCTCTCAAGTGCTGCTGCCGGAACACACCTATTGGTATTTGGCGGCAGGTTCACAACTAGAGGGTGGTAGCTATCCAAGCGGGCATTAGAAAAAGCCCTACGACCATGCTATGGTTTCCTCACGATGTTTTCCTTCACCGAAAGCTCAAGCTCATTGTAGGTGCTTGGGTTCGAACCCACGTCTCTTGATTGATTCTTGATCTTGATTCTTGGTAGGAAAATATATGTGTAGGTAGATAGTTCAATAGAATGACATTTATCTATTTATTTACAAGCTGACCCGATGAACTTCGTATCATCTACAATCGTTCTTTAGACTCGGCAAAACTCAAAAACGGTTTGACCGATTTGTATTTTTTTGTACATATTGATTAGCTATGAACAATACTCATCAACCTTCCAACTTTAATTCGTTAAGATCAAAAGAAGTGACTTTATCTTATATCGTATCCGTTTTTCATTTCGTTTGGTTATTGCATGAAAGTTGTTTATAATTCTAATGAACTAAATGTCTTTTAATTATATGAAATTTTAATATGGGTCGTTTCAAATCCACGTCCCTTGATGCAGCATCCATACACACTACCAACTGAGCTATCATCGCTTCATTACTTTTCATTACTTTAAATCTTTCCATCCTCCGGATAGCAGTCCTCAATAGGAGCGCAAAACAGTGACACTGTATATCACTGAAAGTACATCATCACACCGCATACCATTCATGCAAACCCACACGTTAAGTACACGGTTTCGTAAGGGACTACATCTAGAACCCTTGCGCGGCTTGCCCGATGTCATTGTTAGAGCCACTTAATAAGTTTGGATCTGTTAGTTAGTCAGGCTCGCGAATCTTTGTTCGTTTTCCGGCAGCAGTCCAAGCCGAGGTTCGGCTATTCTGGCACCCTTGCATTAGCTGCCTCGGGGCTGAGTGCCCTCAGCATTCACCCCTAAAAAAGACCTTACGGCGTATGTCAGGTCGAAAAAAAAAACATATGTTTCTGTGCTGTTGTGTTAGGGTAAATGTCACTATCGAGACAGCTGTGGGCGCGTTCGGTTGTCTGCATCCTCGAGCAAGTGACAATCACAAATAACGTATGGCGTAGTTATATAACTATTAAACATTTCCAGATTCCGGCGTCAAGATCTACATGATGGTATCCCTATTATATGTTGTGGGAAGGAAGCTATAGAGAAAAGAGGCCTCTCAAACCTAACGTGGCCGGTGAAAGAAGGTTTTATAGAGAACTGGGAAGAGATAGAGAAATTCTGGCATCATTTATTTTACAAAGGGCTTCATGTACCTCCCGAAGAATCCCGAATTATGCATACCGTTCATCCTTTAGTACCGAAGAGAGATAAGTACGGACATATCTTGTATTACGTTATGTTTGTCGTAAAACAGTAGATGAATGCAGTAGTTGTTAGTGTGTACGGACACTGCATCAATGGACGTTATTTTGAATCCCTGTAAATAGCTTGAGTTTTCGGTGAAGGAAAACATCATGATGAAACCATAGCATGGTGGTGAGGTTTATTCTAATGTTCGCCTGGCTAGTTACCAGCCTTACGTTGAAAATATGTCGCCAAATACGTAAAGGTGTATTCCGACAGAGGCTCTTGAGAGACACTAGACTTAGCGTCCCCGCCATCTTGGGACACATCATCACTTAACATTAGGTGAGGTTGTGGCCATAACGCTAAGCCTATAAATGATATTATCTATAAAAAAAAAATTATCTATCTATTGCGTTATCTATAAAAAATATTTCAAAAAGTACAAAGAGATTAAATTTCATAACAAAACTCCGTACGCTCGAACCTTCTCGATGAAAAACAAAGTAAATGATTCGAATTTATCTTGAGCAGGAATTACAACATTTATTCAAGTTAAACAGAAGGTTATCAAATAACGGACTTATAAAAATACAAAGGAAATAAGTCCTGACGTAGTTCATTGAGACAAAACTTACCGGCTAAAGTTGCTTAAAATCATTTTTATAAAGTCATAATAAAACTATAATAGAAACAATTATATTACATTCAAACGCTGTGAAGGCACTATGCGATGTCAAAATAATACCACCACGGCGCAGGTTCGAAAAAGAAATGCGATTGGGATATCTTATTTTTAAATAGTTGAAAATATACACATATAAAGTTGCATGGTGTTAAGACTTTTTCTAATGCCCATCTGGCTAGTTAAGTTATAGGTATAACCCTCAAGTTGAAAATTTGCCATATAATACATATAAATATGTTCCAGTGGTTGCACTTAAGAGCTAGTGTCCACTTAGGCAATCTTTGGCCAATTAAGTATAGTTCAAATTGTAACCATAAAACTAAACCTATAAAATAAACAACTAATAATATTATTTAATTTTATAAAATAACAGATGAACAGAGATGGAGCCATTTCCAGACATCATCATCAATTATATTATTAATTAGCACGTTTATTTAATTACTAGCTGAGCCAGAACTTCGTACCGCCTAACAGCTAATGAATGTCGTGTCAACTTTTAGCTAAACTTAATTTAGGATTTTATTAATGTATCAAAATGAATACTAAAAATTTATTCTACTTTTCTCGACGGAGATGAATCCAACAATTCTGAAATTATTAAAATCGATTCAACTGTTGTTAAGTTATAAATGGTGTAACTAATCTGAATGTGTTTTATGTGTACAGATTAAGGGGCGATCTTTTTATAAATTTTTGGACTGTAGAACTTGCTACATCTGAAATATCTGATGATTAATTTGTGTTTATCTTTGGTATTGCAACTGTGACTGTTTACAAAATCTTGCCTCTGTTAATGATTTTACGAAAATACATAATTTTGTAAAGAATGCACTATGAGGGAAAAGTTAATTATCATATATATTCATAGGAACCCGCCTCGGTTTCGTGCGGCTAATTGAGTTAATCATAGGAGAGCATGTAACGTTGCTACAGTATAATGGCTCTTTTAGGAGGAATAATTTCGTAACACGTTGCCTTCATTTAACTACATTTATGTACACTAGTGAATGTTCTAATTGGCATCGTCATATTTCGGGTAATTTAGACCAAATCTTAATTAATTATAGATGTAAACTTTGGTAGTCTAATGATAAAAACCGTATGAAAATCTATTTGATGGTTTCTAAGTTTATCGCTTCGGTCATTATTTTATAATCACAAGTGTTGTCGTTTAAATGTTTTTGTGGAAAAGGCACGCCTCTCTTCCTTTTTTTTTTAACTCAATTAAATATCATTGTAAAGCTCACATTTCCAGCCATTGAAAAAGAAGAGTTAAATAGTTTAAAGTTTGTGTGTTTGTCTTTTTAATAAATGATCAAAAAGAAAAACATCAAAATGTAGGAAGCGCTATTTCATTATCATTATCACCTTCTTGTCCTGTTCCCAACTCATTTGGGGTCGGCGCAATATGTTTTCTTTTTCCACAAAACTCTATCAGCCGCCATCTCTTCATTCACTCCCTTTTTTCATCTCATTCCTCACACACACTATCCATCTTTTGTTTAACCTTCTTCTTCTTTCCGTCCTTCAACATTCATAAATCCTTTGCTTTTTGCACCACATGTGTTTCCGCTTTTCTTATGACATGTTCAAACTAAGACAAACGATTTCCTTTCAACTTCTCTATCACTCTCGCCACTTTCAAACTCCCTCTAACATACTTATTCCTAAGTTTGTCCACTGTTGTAACAACACACATCCATCTTTCATTTCTACTGCAACCGACATTCATCCATCTCCTTACTAGCCCAGCACTCCGATTCATACAATATGACAGGTTTTATAGTTGACTTATATATTCTGCCCTTCAATCTAATTCTGCGGTCGCAAATGGTACCCAAGACCTTTCGCCACTTCATTAAGACTTCATTAGTAAGAGATCCCATCGATTCATAATTTAACAAGGTGATATGACAGTTGTTAGATTATTAAGAGGCTTGTTAATAATAATATATATAATGTTTACAAATACAGTAAAATATATGAAGTCGGAAAAGTTAATACGTTCGCTATTTCCAGGGAGAGAATGGCTGAGATTTTTTTCGAAGCGTTTGCAATCGATAGCTTGTACCTTGCAAAATCACCAGCCCTGGTCCTACACGCAACCGGTAGGACTACAGGCGTAGTGTGGGAGAACGGATTCTCGTGTTGTCACGTCACCCCAGTGTTTGAAGGGTTTCCCTTAAAACATTGTACGATACAATCACCTCTGACAGGAGAGGCGTTGACGAATTACCTTCAAAAATTGTTAAGGGATGTTGGATACAACTTTACTACTCCAACTGAAAGAGATCTTCTGGATAAAATTAAGGTATAACCGCTATTATTATTCAACTTATCAAAATATGTTATTAATCGAAAATAGATGCCCTGCATTACATTCTATTTAGTTTCTCGAATAAAGATTGAAGTATACAATGAAAATTCTTATAGAATACCAAGAACTACATCCTCAAATTAATTTTTTAGTCTAATAACATAAAAAGTTGAAAACCTTCATATTAAAAGAGTTTAAAAGCCGCATTCATTAAGCGACCGTAAAAACCTGTAGCGTACTCCCCGAACACTTGAAGTCTTGAAATTAAGTAGGAAAGGGATCATGGTCTGAGTTAAGAAATACATCTGACAAGATAAATTCTAGATTAACCAGAGTTGTATTAGCTTTTAAATCGTACAATAAAGAGACGTGAATATTAATTCACCTGCAATGAGCACATACAATAAGCTTGAGCTTTTGATGAAGGAAAATAGCACGTTGAAGCCATAGCATTGTAGTATGGAAATTTCTAGTGCCCATCTGGCTAGCTTACCACCCTCAAGTTGAAAGTCTGCCGCCTAATACCTATAGCTGTATTCCGGCAATTGCAATTGAGAGCTAGCCCTTCCACTAAGCTTAGCATGCTCACCATTTTGACGTACATTGCCACTTAACATAAGGTGAAGTTGTGGCTATAACGCTAAAGATATTAACTATAAGAGAATACAATACTTTTGAATATAAGAACTTTGCTAAGCAACCTGTCGTATTTCTACTCTGATAACTATTTATGAAGAAATTAATTAAATTCTAGGCAGAAACGTGTTTCATAGCCCAAGATTACGAAACTGAAATGGAAGAAGGTACGTGTTCCGGGGAAAACAAAGTCAGATATGAATTGCCCGATGGTCAACATTTGATGTTGGGCTCAGAGAGGTTTCAATGCCCAGAACTGCTCTTCCAACCTTCCCTCGGAGATTTGCACTGTCCCAACATCTTGGAGACTATATGGTCTAGCATCAACAAATGCGATTTGGATCATCGCGCACTGTTCTATGAAAATATAGTGCTGGCTGGTGGTTCTACGATGTTTCCTGGTTTGGAAGATCGGTTAAGAGTGACTCTTACATCAAGATTAAAGACTTTGCCTAATATAAAGGGGAAAGTCGATGCGCTCAGTCCGAGAAATTTTACTGCTTGGTGTGGAGGTTCTATTCTCTCGTCCTTGAGCTCACACAATAATTTCTGTATGACTAAAAATGAATATGAAGATCACGGTCCTGACAGAGTCAATTATAAATTCTTTTGATATAGTTACTATACATTATTTTGATTATATTCAGAATATAAACAGTAATTAGAAGAAGCCGTATATTACTTTTGAAATTCGACCCAACGATAAATTATATTATATTGGACATTCAATTTTTAGTCCGTTAAACGAAAGAATTCCTCCAATAGGGGCTAATATTTCAATTTTAGTAAAACTTATTGTCTTTGTCCATTCCGGCCGTGTGATGATTGAATATGTAAGGCCCTAAAATAATAAGAAATATATTTCACGTTCATGAGAACAAAATCGTGGCCACAGCTGATTACTAACATAACGCTTGATTGTACTTTATTTTTATTGTATAAATACACTGACATGAGTCAAATATATTCGCGTAAATATTAGATTTAGAATAATAAGAGAAGCAGCCAATGTTATTATTGCCTTTATAAATAAATCGATATGTTGGCTTGCTCACTAAAGTTGCCTTTGTTTAGATAAATGACCTTACCCGACTGTTGGAATATTTCTAGCTTATTATTTTCTTTTATTATATAACCATAATGCATAACGAAATTATAGTATTAGATAAAGTTAGTCCCTGTTGTCATGGTTAAGAGTCAAATAGTTCTGGTGGATCTATCTACATTATACCACACCGTCGAAAACCCATATCGCACGTAAAAATAAAATTCTATAGTGGTGATCTACCTACCGACTCTTGGAATATTTTTAAAAGAGATTATATAGTACATAGATTCTAACTAATGATTTCTTATGTTTACGCGAATAGTATTCATTAAAATAAACTAATTTAAACGGATTTTATCGCGGTTATTTATTAATTTTGATCCCGACGTTTCGAAAGCTTTTCAGCCTTCGTGGTCAGGTTGTCCTGAAAAGTTTATGTTACTATGTCTACCTTCAAATTAATTTTTGTTATTGATAGTGTTCCGATCTATACAGAAAGAGCTACAACCTACACCTCATTCCGCCCCGTGACCACGAAAGCTGAAAAGCTTTCTAAACGTCGGGATCAAAATTAATAAATAACCGCGATAAAATCCGTTTAAATTAGTTTTATTTCAATAGATTCTAACTGTTGGTATAAGAATGGAGGACACGGGAATTTTGTGTAATAGGATCATGGCCACCATACATACGCCTGAGATACATAATCACAGTATGTGTTACCAGCTATCTAAAGAGCGGTAGTTTGACAAGATCTAGTGCACAAGCAGCCATGGTTTCGAGTAATAAGGAAAAACATGGATCGTCGTGGTGTCTGTCAGTGGGTATTCCGTGGAGCTTCACATCTGATGGTATATTGCTTTACGTCCGCCTGGTATATTGCTGGAGCATAGAGGTAAATTTAATTTGTCATTCCTATAATTATAAAAGATATTTGTATCCAACAGAGTAGGAACCGATAAACGCATTACGGCGAATCTCTATGCTATGATTTCACATCACACAGTGTGCATCCATCTTTTTTCACGTAGGGAAATGCATTTACGCATGTGGGACTTGTCCTCTGCTAGCCACCGAAAATACCTAAAACCTTACGATATCCTTCTTTCGCCTGTTCGGTCGTGAAATAGCGACTGTGGTCACACTGTTTCTGCTGTAGTATGCATCAATATGCTTATAGGCTTGGACGTCAACATGAAGAAAGAATGAACATTTATTTCGATGATACACAATGCACTCAATGTAAATACACAAATACAGTCTTACAAACGAATATCATCATAAAACATCGAAAAAGGAACTAAGCTCAGCATTTGGTATGGCAACACTGCTATAGCGCTGGTTTTCAGATGGCCCCAATTTGTTTAATTACATTACTACTGGTGGTCTTGGATCAAAAGGAGTGGATAAGCTAACGTACTACTGCAAAATAGTATTGATGTGTGAATAGTTTGAATGACAGCAACGAACTTTGACAGATCGCATACCATTCGGAATTTGTTAGTTTTGGAGTATACTGTGCTTGGCGTTAGATATGTTCTACACTTTTGAGTGAAGATTACGAATAGTTTTCAAGAAAATTTTATCTTGTTACGACGTATGACCTTTATTAGAAACAACAATACTCTTTAGAGATATTTACATAAATATAGTAGTTTCAGTTATTGACAATCAAACAACTGCTTGTCAACAATGTTCGATAGAATCAATTTTACGTAAGTCGTAAGGGATGGCTTTAGAGAAACCAGCCGTGGTTATTGATAATGGTAGCTATAATATAAAAGCCGGATTTGCTTGTGATAATCACCCCGTGTCTATATTTAGGACGGTCGTTGGTCGACCGATTTATCTCCGACGGTCTTATGGGAAACAGCACTATGATGTATACATTGGTAAGTATTTACTTGGGTATACAATGATTATGGATGTTTTGTCTGAGCGCTGAGGAGTAGATTCTTAAGATTTGGTTTTTGGACGAGAATCGGGAGTAGAATTTCAAAGACACTTCAACATTTCATTACATGAGTGAGTAAACAGTTGTAACTATAAAGAGATGGAGAAATAGACTTTTAATTGTTTTTGATTTTATAATCTGTAAAATTGAAAACCTCACCTGATGTTAAGTAATAATGTGGCTCAAGATGGTTAACACGTTAAGCCTAGTGGAGGTACTGGCTGTCAAGTGCAACTGCCTGAACACACCTGTATATATTTGGGGGCACATTTTCAACTTGAGGATGATAGCGAACCACATGGGCATTAGAAAAAGCCTTACCACCGTACCATGGTTTCATCACGATGTTTCCATCACCAAAAGTGCAGGCTCATTGCAGAGATTTGAACTCACGTTCATCGGGGACGCCTCTGTGTACATTATCAATTAAGCCACCATGACTTTAGAATATGTTTGTATATCATATTGCTGTCACTTTATTGTTCTACTGTATAAAAACGAAACATATGCGTTAGGTGATGAAGCAGTAGCTAATTCTGAAGATCTGGATTTAAATAAACCCGTAATCAATGGCAGGATTGTCCATTGGGATGACATGGAAAGAATATGGCACCATATTTTCTATAAAGAACTTAAAGTTGCTCCGGAAGATAGAGGTGTCATTTTGGGATGCGCGTTAAAGACGACTATGAAGGAAAAGTTAGTAATCGACCAGTACTATGATTTAAATGTAGCTGTAGGTTTGGGCAACGTGTTCTATGTGCATACTTTTTTGGTAACATAGGGAAACAACAGTGAGGTCCTACGACTTTTAACTTCATAATGGCGCGTTTGAAAATACGAAATAAAAATATGACATATTAAATCAAACATACTGGACGACACATAAGGTGTTTATGTAGATACTAAATGCGCCTGATGCGTCATGATGTCTCTTGAGCTGTGTCTTGCTTTCGAGTCAACTTTACTCAAATGCACACCACATCGCTTAACGTTTCAACTTTCCATCTTTTAATGCCTACAAAATAAAGTACTCAGTGAGGCTAAAGAAGTTTTCTCTTCAAAGATATATTGGCGTATACATACTCTCCCTTAAAGTGATGTTAGATATTATTTTAAAGTTTATAGATTTAGCGTTACGGCCACAATCTCACCTGATGTTGACTTATGATGTGGCCCAAGATAAGCCACGCTAAGGACATATTGGCCCTAAAGTGTAGCTGCCGGAACACACTTATAGCTATTTGGTGGTAGCTAACCAGGCGTGTATTAGAAAAAACCCTACCACAATGCTTTGGTTTCTTCACGATATTTACCTTTACCGAAACCTCAGACTCATTGCAGGTGAATTCAAACTCACGTCCATTGAGCGACGTCCGTACACACAACAAAATGATACATAATTGCTTAAAACTGCATTAGTCTATAAATATATTGACATATGTATTAACAACCTTCAAACGCAAGTCACAACTCTTGGTAGATTTTTCGAACGCAATTAAGTTGATGTATTACGATTACACAAAGCAAACAATTAATTAAGTTTATATTGAATGAGTCACGTACATTCGTATTAAGGGAAGCAGAACAATAGCTTGTGTTGTATTAAATCAACAATGCAGAGCTCACCCACCCCACTAGATATATTTAACGCCAACGGATTCGTAATCAGGACGAAGAAAAATATTTACGATACCGCACAGGCCGAAATTTGTCTTTCGACCGATACGAATTAGGTAATTTTTTGATGTGAAACATGTAACAATTTTGGTAGTAAAATCGGAAAACGCCATTAGTACCAGAAAATGGGGCGTTGAATACATTAAGTAGTGAAATGTAAGGTACCTCCAGCGATGATGTGGAGTACGTGGTTTTTGCATTCGAGTTGGCTTGTTGTGCTCATAATTCGGATGCGCCTTTTAGTTTCTTGTTCTTAATTTTCAATATCGACTGCATTCACAGTTTGTTAGTAGTAAGGCGTACCTAAAACGAGTTAGCGCTAACAGAAACTTGATTTCGACGACAATGACAGTCCCAGTGTCAGTATTCGTGTATTATCTATGGACGTAAGACTTGTTCATCCCGTCAAGCCCTCTCTACACCACCGCTATGGACTCCTTATGTGTGCGCACGTATTCTATACACTTAAGTGCTATTTTGTGTGAGCTAAATAGTATTATTTTAATGATTTCTTATGTTTACGCGAATATTATTCATTGAAATAAAACTAATTTAAACGGATTTTATCGCGGTATAGTATTATTTTACTTTATACTTTATTTATTAATTGTAAATTCTATTATGTAACGATTTGAAGCGATGATAGCTCAGTGGTAGTGTGTACGACTTCGCGTCAAGGGGACGTGAGTTCGAATCCAACCACAAACAATAAGCTTGAGCTTTCGGTGAAGGAAAACATCGTGAGGAAACCATAGCATGGTGGTAGGGCTTTTTCTGATGCCCGTCTGGCTAGCTACCACACTCAAGTCGAAAGTCTGCCGCCAAATACCAATAGGTGTGTTTCGGCAGTTGCACTTAAGAGCCAGTTCCTGCAAAGGTTTAGCGTGTCTTCCAACTTGGGCCGTATAGTCACTTAAGATCAGGTGAGATTATGGCCATAACTATAAAACCATAAAAACTATAAAAATAAATTTAAATGTATCACATCTTCCAAGCGTTGCATCCTACTTTAATATTTCGTCAGCAAACTGCAAACAAAACTACTGAACAGTTTTTTGTGAAGTTACAGATTGAAAGGTTTCCTCCAAAAAAAGGTAAAAGTTTACATTGCGTACTAGGACAAATTTGTGACTAATTTAAATGTAATTTTTGTTGGATCGGTAGCAAAAGTTACACAAAACGTTAACCAAGTCTATGAGAACGAGAGTCGCGGGTATAGCTGTATAGTCACCAGTACTTGATAATAATTTATCTCATAAATTTGACGAAAATTATTCGTAACGATTCTAAAAATTTGATAATTATTATCCGTATTTTACAAACTATATTATTTATTTCACAAATCAACTTATTATATTTATTTCTTAATAATAACTCGCTAATAAAATGGCGGTACTCATTTTAAGGTTCCATCTATTATTTATGGTCCACGTAACTTATGTACAATAACCGAGCTTCCTTATTTAAATTTCATCATAACTATTTTAATTTTCTATTTTCTTTCTATTTTCATTTCATCATTACTACATTGAGTACATAGAGTTAAATTACATAAGATGTATAATACATAATACATGAGAGCTTTGAATATAAACAGATACATGACAGATTCATCTCATGCTTAAAATTTATTTTTTACCAATATTCAGAATTTACGACGATTGACAATGGCGGGTATGTAAAGACGTTATGTAAATCTTTCCAAATAGCAACTAGTTTTTAATAGCATGTCCCGATATAATATTAGAGAATTCTTGTAGAATCAAATGTTGTGAAGTCTTTTTCGAGACGTTGAATGTACCGGAGCTTTGTATTCAATCTCAAAGCGCCCTGTCTCTCTACGGATCGGGTTATACAACTGGTCTCAGCGTTGACCTAGGCTACGATACAACAGATATCTGCCCCGTTTACGAAGGTGGACCCATTATTTATGCACATATGGAAACATATATAGCCGGCATGCAAATATCAGACTATATAAAGGGGCTTCTCGAAGACAGAGGATTTGGTTTTGGGTCACAAACGCCTACTGTTGTCGAGGGTATAAAGAGAAAGTGTATGTATGTCACTGGAAATGCTTCGATGTCCAGGAAGAATCACGAGAGAAACTACTTTCTACCTGACGGTGAGAAGATTAGTGTATGTCAAGAGGCATTTATGGCCGCGGAGTTGTTATTTCAGCCGGATTTGGTTGTCGGGGAAAAGACAAATTACTTACCACTGCCAGGCGCTGTAGTGACATCGGCTATGAAGTGCGATGCGGAACTACGAGGCGATTTGTTTGATGCAGTAGTACTTTGTGGAGGATTGGCGCAAGTACCAGGTATTTAGGACTCCTAATATACCTATATCATTTTTTATTTAAATATGTTTGGATTATATTGCACTAAACTGTACTTAAATCAAATTACTTTATATTATTTAAGCCCTAAGAAGGCGCTTAAGAACGTCAAAATGATTTCCGGTTCGGAAAATAGCACATCTATCTAAAAAAAGGGCAGGAAACTCTTCTTAAGGGACACTTTTAACATTTTTTAGGTACAAACAAAGAAAAATTGGAATACATTTACAATATTTAGGCGGATACACAGAAAGGGTGTTAGTTCCAGACATTACCATAATTTACATACAGATCCACTCTTTAATAGCTTTTTGACACTAAAATCTGCTTACATGGTCCTAGAAGTTACTATACGGTAAATTGGTAATGTGCTTTAGGAGTTTGGTTTAAAACCCGAAAACTACGAAAACTGTTAATGGGTTTACCGAGGCTAAATTATTGGGTGTCCAATTTGACGATTTTTGTATTTAAGTCATGCCAGTCTTTTGAGACGATCTATTAACAGAGACGAGAGATCTATTGAGATAAAAATCAGAAGCTAGGATAATAATACTTTTTAAAGATAATATAGTAAGCACCTTAGAATACTACAGATAAAATCCTTAATCTATTAATTTAATGTTGTAAGAAAAGTAGAAATAACAAAATTTTTGTGGAGATTTCTCTACACTAGTTATGCCTGTACCGTTGAAATTGTTCCATCTCGCAAAACATCAAAGCTGAATTAGTTTATGGAACGATTGCAGGGTGTATATTTTCTGAAACTCCTTTGAAAACGAAATTCGAGATCGACGATACGATAGTGAGACTTCTGGTAGTACAACTGCCACTATCAAGCGGGGCGTATGTTTATTTGCTTAATAAAATTAGTGAAAGCTCTCTTCTGGGTTTTCAAAATCTAAAGATGAAAGATATAGATCAAATCCATAGCAGACGAAAATAGCCTTATGACTTTACAGTCATGTCCTTATTATCTAGACTATAAAAGCGATTTCAATGTGTTTTCCAACTATTGAACCATCGAACAGTTCATGAGATCTAAGTGTTAAATGATGCAAGTAATACCGTTCAATTAGTAACAATAACATAAGTGAGACATTTTGAAGTTTATTTTCTAAATTTAATATATGTTATTTTTTGATCCTATTCAAAGTGCAATTATAAGGTTTACATAAACCTTAATAACTCATCGGATTTTTACCAGGACTCAATGAGCGACTGGCTACGGAAATGGAAGAGATCACCAATACTCCAGTTAAAGTGCTGTCTTCTCCTGAAGCTTATACTGTAGCGTGGTTAGGTGGTGCCACTTTCGCCAGCCTACCGGAGTCAAGAATCATGTGGGTGAAGAAGAAACAGTTTGAAGAACATGGAGCGACGATTGTTACTAATAAATTTCTTTGAGAATTGGAATGAGCTATATTTATTTGAATAAATATTAGCACTTACTTATATTATCGCTACTTATATTAGCGAAGAGGTTACTTGATTGTTTATAAAATAGTTTTTAGATCTCTTAGCGAATCCAACAAAGATTTGCTTCTGTACTTGCTGCCTTTCGAACCAACCCGTAATGGTCAATCTCTCAAATTTTCCAATATAAACATGTTCAAATATAGTAGCCTTGCCATCGTTTTTTTTTATTAAATCTAATATACGAGAAGCTTTAATGATTCATCGAGGTTTGTATTTATAGAATAAATAGGCAGTTTATATTTTTTTTTTTTATAAATAATCTTAAATGATATTTATCATTAACCCCAGGTTAGATATTTCTCCAAGCTTACTTAAGATATAGATAAACAATTTTACTGGAGTCTGCAGAAATTGTATAACAAGGTTGTTAGCCGAAGTGCACTGGTCCGTTGAGTTTATGATAATAATTGCTGATTTCCTAGGTGCGATATTCCGTGAAGGAGCTCTCCAGCCCGCTGCATTTACGATAGCTACACAGTACACAGTAGGAACAATATTTCTAAGGAGGACCATTTTTCCTTAAATACTCTTTAATATTTAGGCTCAGAAGTTTGCATAGCGGTAGGGCTTTTTCTAATGTCTGGCTAGCTACCACACTCAAGTTGAAAAGTCTATCTTCAAATATCTATAGGTGTGTTCCGACAGTTCTTTCATTAGGCTTAGCGTGTCCACTACCTTGGGTCACATCATCTAATATCATCAGGTGAAATTTTGGCTGTAATGTTAAAACAATTAAAATAAGATTACGTACAGTTCATTTATATGTATATTGTATATGTTAAAAGTTAGCTTGAATATATAGTATTAGATGGATTCAATTTGTGGTACATAGCGGCAACAGTCCATGACGAGGTTGGGTCATTTTGCTATTTCTGCGCTTGTTATTTTGTCTAAATGCCTTCAGCGCTCATCACTAAGTTTGATGAAGATGTCAAGGATCTTCTGGTCTTGTTAGCACGTAAACAATAGCTAATTTTCGTCAGGCCCGTTTAACTTCATACGCAATTTAACAGAATTCGTCAAGGGTGGTTAAATGCGTGCAGTTTTTGTCTGTATACAACGTATGAAATTTTATATCTGTTGTTTGCCTCGACGTTGGGCAAACGGCTTTTATTACGACAATGACAAATTATGTTTTCTTGCGCCATTTAACTAGACCACAGTATCCCGGCTACAAATATATTTGTTTTATATATTATGTTACGTACTGAAAACAATATAACTTAAAACATAAAGTAGTAAAAAATTGCAGCTTATAAAAACTTTTTATATATATTTTTTAATGTATATCAGTAAAAATTTTTTAAAGCAATTTCTAATTGCAATATAACAAGCTTGATGAATATATTTTATCCTGGTAATTCTGATCAGGATGTTAGAATAAAGAATACTAATGTAATGATTGCCTTTTGATAAGTGTGCGAATTTCAGATCAATCGGGACGACTCTAGAAAATTACCACGGAAAATTATTTTACATGGATAAGCGCAACAATTAAAGGCGTTTAAAAAATAGATACAAAAATTGTAAACCTCGTTGTAGCGGGTACATTATAACTCTTTGGGTTCTTGTCGAGTATATTATTAATAGCTGCGTCCGCGACTACGTTTCCGTGAAACTAAAAATTATTTAGCAATTTTTGGCCGTTTTTCTTACTTTTTTCAATACAGCTTTCCTCATATTCGTGATAGTGTGATGTTAAACAGTCTAAAAGCTTCGGTAATTCCTAAGATTAGCGTGTTCAAACAAACTTTTACAATTTATAATGTTGGTATAGGTTTTAACAATTATTGAAATATACAGCTATATTAGTAATGCGGAATTTCGATATTATCTATCTCTGCTCCAAATTTACAGTACCTAATCTTTAAAACACTTAAACTCCTACATTTTACTATTTTCTTGTTATTTCTTTTTCTTAATTATTTTCTCTCGTCATGCGAGTTTAAAGAATTTATTTTCCGTGCATTATTATCCGCAGAGACGTTCTAACTGTGAAAGAAAATATCTCTGAGAATAATTATTCCCCATGCATCGATACTGCGGTGAAACTATTGATTAGTTTCCATTATATCGTAGAATGTATTTATGAAAGTTTAACTTAATAATATTGGGAATAGTCGGTGGATGGTCTCGATATTTTGTTGTGGCTTGATGGCATGTAACAGTGAATCTCTTTGGTTTTCCACGTTTTAACAAAGTTTAACAAAGTTGAGTAATGGTTAAATAAAAAAAAATATTTATTTATATATTCACATTTATGTATGTAGAAGTAGGTATTATGTCATGATATTCTTATATATTAACCCTGTATAGGCTATAGTAAATTATTTGAGAATAGTTATTATTTAGATTACATATATCTATATACTATCTATACATATATATATATATATATATATATATATATATATATATATATATATATATATATATATATATATATATATATATATATATATATCAGTCAATTTTCTATATCATATTATTATTTTATTTGACTTAGCCTATTTATAATTTAATACAGCCATTAATAAATTAGTACATATAATGTGTTTACTTACTTCTAATTGGTCCATTAAGTTATGTCAATCACAAATTCTGTTACCGAATCATACGATTTATTTACCTATTCATTTCAGTTACCTATCAGTTACCAAAAATCATAGAATCAGTTTCCTTTCTTAATTATTCGTTCAGATCTGTTATAAAAAAATGTAATACTTCTTTGTTCTCAGATTATAATTCAGTGGAAGATTACTGGGACGCTCTCGCCGAGTATGAAGGAGGGATGCTGAAAGTCCGAGAACTTTGGGATAATATCAAATCTCTATACACAATATATATTACCTATATATATATATATATTACCTAATTATATTTATTACCTATATATACCTATTTACATATTTATTTCAGTCTATTTTTTAATTTGTTCAGATTGTCTTCATATTTACGGATTTTCTTTTTATGTAATAGGCAGACGAGCAGGCGTGTCACTTGATGATAAGTGATCGCCGCCGCCCATTAACACCCACAACACCAGGGGAATCGAAGATGCGTTGCCGGCCTTTCATTTGAGGGACTGGCTCACAAGTGCCATTGCCGGAACACACCTAATGTTATTTTGCGGCAGATTGTCAAGTAGAGGGTGTAAGCTACCCAGGCGGGCATTAAAAAAAGCCCTACCACCATGCTACGGTTTCCTCACGATGTTATCCTTCATCGAAAGCTCGAGCTCATTGTAGGTGGTGGGATTCGAACACACGTCCCGTGACGCGGCGCTGCTACACACTACCACTGCGCTATCATCGCTTCAATCTCTGGGATATTGCTGTGTTTTTGCATATTCTCAAAATTGACAGCAAGCAAGGAAATTGCCTCAAAAATCACTGCTAATAGATGACGGATTTTGATGGCATTTTGTTTCCGCTCGTCCGCTCGCGAATAGATCATTTTTTTTTTAATGCTTAATGTTTAGTGTTATGGCCATAATCTCACCTGATCTTAAGTGACGATACGGCCCAAGTTGGTAGACGTAGACGTAGCCCAGAATGGTGTAACGCACAACGTTACAAAAATGTACTATTGCATATGTTTACTTTTATATCGCTTCCTGCCAAATGTATTCTTGAGGCGATAATGCATTTCCGGTGTAAAACAGACAAGTGTATAAGCACTGAAAAGTTATTTACTGTACTCTCGGCCAAGTGGAGTTTTTAGAGCGTGACGGGGTCAGTTACGATTGATGGTCTGTTTGTTGAACGTAACTAACGATACTGAACGCATATTAAACTATTCCAATAGAGATGATACGTAATGTAAACATACATGTAGGTGTATGTACACATATGTGGTTGTTTATATTTTTAATAACTCTGACTCTATGCAAAACCTGAAATATATATAATTTGTGGAAAGTATAGTGTAATTGTACCTTATTAGTGCCGCAGAGATCAAGTTTTTTTTGTCTGTAATATGATTGTTCTATCAAATAAAAAAAAAAATTGTAATACGGTTTTCTGTAAAATAAATGACGATACGGCCCGAGTTGGTAGATACGCTAAACCTGTGGAGGAACTGGCTCTCGAGTGCGGCCGCCGGAACAAACCTATTGGTATTTGGTGGCAGGTTTACAACTTGAGGGTGGTAGCTAGCCAAAGCCCTACCAACATGCTATGGTTGCCTCACGATGTTTTCCTTCACCTAAAGTTCAAGCTCATTGTAGGTGGTCGGATTCGTACTTAAGTACGTCCGTTGACGCGAAGTCGTGCACACTACCACTGAGCTATCTTCGCTTTAAATTGGTTGTTCCTAAGATTAACGCGTACAAACAAACAAACTTTTCCGCTTTATGATATTACCTAGCTGTGTCTGCGACTTCGTTCGCGTATAACTAAAAATTGTATAATCAATTTTGCCCGTTTATTTTGCTTATTTTCAGTACAACTTTCATTTCTATAGGTGACTGCGTGATGTTAAATAGGCTAAACCTTTCACAGTGATTGCTCTGTCAAAACTACCAAATTTTTGAAATCCGACTGGTAGTGCTTATGATTAGCGCGTTCAAACAAACAAAGAAACTTTGCCGCTTAATAACTGTAGCGGCGATCGTAGAACAATAAAAAATATAATTTTCCACCGCTATGCTGACCTAAATGACGCGGCGGGATGGGCAGCAAAGAGCCGGCAGGGCTGAGCTTACACCACCGGATCCTCTCTCACCAACACGAGGAACAGAAAAGTTTCAATAACCTGTTGGTGGTCCAAGGTCCGAGATTGCTGTTAAGGGCTTTGACAGCTTCACCAAACTCTTTGGGGCGAGTGCTAAGGGCAACGAGCACGAGGGTGCCAGAATGGCCGAACCTCGGCTTGGGCTGCTGCCGGAAGAGGTTTGAGATGGTGAAGTAATGTCTATAACATCCAACCCAGCGCCGTCCGCAACGCACACATGTGGTTACCGCTTGTAAATATTGGGGTAAAACCCAATAAAATAGATAAAGGTGCCGCGCGGCAGATATATCAGTAGAAAATTTCTCGAAAGTAAATCTCTAGTTATCGTTTATGTATACTAATATATATGGGTGAATACGTTCTAACTGTGATTTTTGTGTCTAAAAAACTTAAGATTTTGTTATTAAAATTTTTAAATCTTTTGTGCATATTATTTATCTATTTTACTGTAAAAATAAAAATCTGAGAGGATTTTACTACAACTTCAAAGCGTCAAGAAAGAGAAATAAATTTTACGTTCCACGGCACTGACTCATTTATCCACGGTGCTGACATAAGATAAATTCGGTAGAAATTAATTGAGAAAATTACTAAATTTTGTTTATGTCTAATATTAGTTATTAATAATTGAATGTTAACTTAATGCATTAATCAAAAAGTGGGTTAATTTTTTTCAGTTTGATCATACACATTATAATTTATGAGGTAATTAGTTCAAATAATTTATTGGCACAAAAAAATATATATATAACAATTTATAGGTAAATTCTAGAAATGGACATGACACGGTACTGAAATTTAAGTGATATATTGTATGTTTTCTCTAAGTGGCGAGTTAGGTTGTGTTATAAAGTAATGTTGAAATATGTTTATAATTACACAATTAACACAAAGATATCATTATTTGGCTATTAATTAATGACCTGTGAGAACAAACAATACAGGACATTGAATATCACACTTAGAACGGAATCACCCATATCTCTCCAGCTGTATTTTTTATTTTCAACCGAAAAAAAAACCTACCACAAAAAAATTAACAACTGACGGTTGCCATAGAAACGCTTTGGACGTTCTTTTTTCAAATGTGTCCCGGCGTCAACGAGATCGGTCACAGGCAGTGAGACCTTTCATACCGGCCATCGGCGATAAGAGATCCAGCGGTAGACTTGGCCCAAACATTAATATACATATTTTCTTGACTTAACACACCTGCTTTTTCTAGTTGTCAATAACACGACCACAGCGCCATCTATCGCGTTCAAGAATAGAGTCGTTTTACGCGATAAACACCGAACCAGTTGAACCGAGCAATACCGAGCCAGCCAGCCAGTCATAGTCGCAAAATCACATCGATATAAACATATATATATACATTCCAATTTGATCATAATTATATTAATAAGGTCTCATTTCTACATTTTCGTGAATAATGTTTCGTAATATGGAAAATTAATTTACCTCAATTTTCTCCGAGGACTTTCATTAACTCCGTCACGAATTGAATTTAATTTGTACAATTGAAGTTTTGACTTCGACCTTCGTATTATTGTTCATTGTGTTGCTATTCCATGAAACTTCTGAAAAACTGTTGAGTGTTTCTTAGTATTACGGTATTCGATATTCGGAATCGTTCGTTCACAGGAAACTGGGGTTTAACGTCACATGATTTTAGCTGTCGAAATAGATGTTTATAATCACATTACGATATTAAAAAAGGCAACCACAGAGCAATGTAATCCATCGACGGTCGTGACTCGGAACTCGGAAACTGTATTCATACTAACCGAATATGGCTATAATCTTACACGAAGCGATGATAGTTCAGCGGTAGTGTGTACGACTTTGCGTCAAGAGACGTGAGTTCGAATCTCACCACCTACATTGAGCTTGAGCTTTCGGTGAAGGAAAACATCGTGAAGAAACCATAGCATTGTGGTAGGGCTTTTTCTGGTGCCCACCTGGCTAGCTACCACCCTAAAATTGAAAATTTACCGGCAAATACCAATAGGTGTGTTCCGGCAGTTGCACTTGAGAGCGAGTTCCTCCACAGGTTTAGCGTGTCTACCAACATGGGCCGTATCGTCACTTAAGATCAGGTGAGATTATGGCCATAACGCTAAGCCTTACTTATAAAAAAAAATTTCAGTGAATATGTGACTCAACATGGTGGAACCGCTAAACCTAGTGGAAGGGCTGACTCACAAGTGCAACTGCTGAAACACACCTTTAAGTGTTTGGCGGTATATTTTCAACTTGAGAGAAATAGCTAACAAGGCTGACTTAAAAAGCCTTTTCACCATGCTATAGTTTTATCACGATGTTTACCTACACCGAGAGGTCAAGCTCTGACATCCACATATGAGAGAGCTTATTGTATCGTTTATTGTATGTTGTAAGTTCGAAAATGGCTTTGTTCACCTATTGATTAGTAGTTCCACACCGCGCCTTGAAAATTGTATACATTCACAAATCTGAGGCATGTCTCGATCCTCGATGTAGGCATTGACTATATAACTTCCTTACCGATATTATAAATGCGTATGTCTGTATATTTGTTTGTTTATTTTACGGTTTGTAAGTTTAGCGTTATGGCCATAATCTCGTCAGGTGTTAAGTGTTGATCTGGTCCAAGATGATGAACACACTAAGCCTAAGAGACTGGCTCTCAAGTGCAACTTCCGGAACACACCTATAGGTATTTGGCGGCAGATTTGTAACTTGAAGGTAGTAGCTAGACAGGCTGTAATAAGCTCTACGACCATGTCATGGTTTCATCACGGAAATATCAAATTCATTGTAGGTGGATTCGAACCCACGTCCCTTGACGCGGTGTTCGTTCACACAAGCAACTGAGCTGTCATCGCTTCAAATTATCCGGTTTCAGTATATGCATATATTAAAGCTTAAGAAACCGAGGGCGGTTAACAGTGTCTGTTATTTGCTATAACAGTGTTTTCACTAAACTAGAAGTTTTCGGAATACTTTGTTGCGGCTCAGATTTATCAAGACGTTCGGAGGGCTGGCTTCGAGTCGAGTTTGGGTGTCACGCCGGCGAACCCTTGTCAAGGGCCCGATGGGTACTATTTGTCAGTGCAGCATTATGTCGCTGACCTTTAGTAAGTCGGGTTAGTTTGCCAGAGTAACCGAATAGCGCTGTCAGTTTTCACGACCGCAACCTTCATGTTTTGTACAATAAATCCCTTACGTTTAAATGCAGGACTAACCGGAGATACGTATAAGTTTGTAAAATTCCAAAATTGCACGCCTAATACCATTCAGTTATTTTTTAAGAGTGAAAAGGAGCCGTACAATTGACTTATTTTATTAATTATTTATTGTTTTATCAATTATTTTATTAATAATTCCATATTTTTGTAAGTCGAGCTTGGTTTATTGATTGCCACAAAAACTCCGTAGATAGATTTACCTAAAATTCACTATCATGTTGAAGCGCTAACCTCTTTATAATGAAATAACGTTCGATCCGGCTGTACGGTTTCGGTATCTTAGCATTTGTTTAAAAACAATGACACTACCAAATACTTGTAAATCTAAAATGTAATAAATTCAAAACTGAGGCTTGATATAAACCATTTCATGATTAAACTACGGGTACTAGGCTATTGATATGAAATAGATAACTGGTTGATGTTATTCTAAAGATAAGAAACGAAACCTGGTCTCGATAAGTCAATTTTTATGGAAGATATCGTAACCAACTCGTGTAAAAAATTGACTACCACGTAAAAAAAATAATTGAAACAGCTGTTAAAGGTAGCAAACTAAAACTGTTTGTTACAAAATATGATATAAATTATTTGAAGTGTTTTCTTGGAACCTACCTATTCATATTATCGTATAAATGCAAAATGGTTGTGTTAAATGCATTTAAGAGAAAAGAAATCCTATTTTTATTTATTTTTTATGTATTAGTGTGCAAACGAGCTTGCGTGTCACCTGTTGGTAAGTGATCACCGCCGCCCACAGACACATAAATATGTGTTTGTTAGACTTTTCTTCAATCGTATCACGTTGTAATTTAATTTAATTTTTCTACTTATTTATTCTACAGACAATCTGAATTATTCGGTTTTCGGTTAATACCGAGTCGTAACTACTTAACCTACTACTGAACTGTTTGTTTACTATATTATGACATGTTATTCGTATAAAGTGTGCATTTGCAAAACTTAACCTCTATTTACCTAATCATCCACTTATTTATCTCCACTCTCATTAACTAACGGCTTTAATTCTAAAACAATTTAGCGGTAGTACGCTGGCTTATTCGCTCCATTTGATCCAAGGCTACGACTAGTAATGTAGTTAAACAAATTTGGGTCTGACTGAAAACAGCTCTATAGCAGTTTGCCGTAGCATATGCTAAGCTTGGGTCTTTTTCCGATGTTATATATAACTTTAGTTTGTAAGATTGGATTTGTGTATTTACGCTGTGTGCATTGTGTATCATCGAGTACGTATCATCACACGAGTGTGTATCATCTTTCTTTCTAGTAGATGCGCATATTTGATGCAGACCTAAAAGAATGCAGGCTAAAAAAATTATACAAAAAAAACACGCATAGAAAATCAAAGTAATAAGTTTACAACAACCCTTAATAAGTTTAGAATCAAAAAGAGCTATTAGCAAAATAATTCATTTCATTTTAAAAAAGTGTAGTAATGTCAGTTATTGTCATCGTTCCTTGATAAGTAAGCAAAAGTTTAAGTTAAGTGGGTGAAAATTGTGTTCAAATATTCCGTTACATAGATAGATACATGTCGAGGTAATAAAAAAATTGTTATAATGACTATAGTTTACACGTAAAAATAACTTTTGGTCAAATGGTTGGTATGACAACGCATTGGACTTGATTGGATTTAATTCTGACAAGGTATATATACAAGAAATATATTTTTATATTAGTATATATAAGAGTAGAAATACTGCAAGTAGTTTAAAATATAATACTCGATAATGATTTACGGCATAAATACCAAAGCTGTTACTAATTGAAAAATATACGTCTTACGTCCCTTTGGTAACGTTCCAGCTACGTACGATGATTACCTGTCCTCGAGTGCTCCGCTTTGACTGAACCCAAAGCCGCGCTCGCGTCGCAGTTTACACTAATCGATGTTATAAACTATCCTCCTATAACTACATCTTTTATTATCTCGTACTATTTCAAGTACTTTAGCAAATAACCCAAGTTTACAGCTATTTCTATATCTTCGAATAAAAGAAATAAAAACTAAGATATTTTTTAAATTCCAATATAACAGTGATGTTTATCCAATTTGGCATAGAGATCCCACTGTAACATATACTTGGTATACTCATTAAATGTACATGTTTAACAATAGGATGCAATTGATAGAAACAAAGCGATCGCCTAACCATTAGACGTATCTCCTAATATACGTTCTAACGTTCTCTCTGTTCTAATTGAAGGCAATTACGTACACGGACATGATATGGACTACGATTAACTGTCTGGTTCACATCACAAAGGAATAATTGCTAGTTGTGTTCTATGATACAATATTCCTAGACATTGCTTACCATATCAATTTTCATTTTAAAAATAAGTCTCTAAAGATGTGTATAATTAACAATGACGACAAAATGGTAATGACGATGGTCGTGAGTTCGATTCCCTGCAGTGAGTCTGAAAATATCGTGATAAAATTATAGCATGGTGTTAGGATATTTTCTAATGCTTATTTAGCTACCATAAGTATTTTGAATATCTAACTTGAAATAAATATAGGTGAGTTTCAGCAGTTCGACTTGAATGTTAGTCACTACAATAGGTTTATTGGTATATAGGTATTCAACATCTTGGACAACATCGTCACTTAACATCCGGTGAGGTTGTGGTCATAACGCTGAACCTATAGAGGAAAGAAGGCCTTGAATCAGAAGCCCAGTGAATTTATGGAGTTAAAGGAACGCGTAGGTACACAATTGAAAGCCTTACTAATATTATAAATGCGAAAGTGAGTTTGTTTGTTTGTTACGCTTTCACGCCTAAACCGCTGAATCGATCAGGATGAATTTTGTTATACACATAGATGGGACCCTGGGGACGGAGATGGGCTACTTTCTTTCGTGAAAAATTTATTAGAAGTGGGGTAAAGAGCTATAAACTTTGTGCGAAACTTTTTAATGCGTATCCGGTTTGTTTGACAAAATAAATATAAACATGAGCGAAGCCGCGCGTAAATCTAGTGTAATATAAACGTAACGTGTACTTTTGTATTAATTTTTCCATTATTTTCCAGGTACTTATCACCAGATATCCAAAATTAGGATTGACTTAGAATGTACTACTCATATTCCTTTCGCGACGCAGACACCTACTAAGAATAACTATAAATATGAATGAAATGAATCGATCACTAGGTATTCGAATGAATTCGCTAAATCGTGTACATTCGACATCATCAATTATGTTTTTAAGTTTTTGTCTCTGTTGGTGATAATTTGTCTACGTTTTAAAGTTACTGATAACTATATCATATATTTCTGAATCTACGACACGTCTTTTACATCAGTGCGAATTGAACCTGTTTAGTTCTTTAGATCTCGACACGTCAAGATTGATTCAATCAATTCAATTTTTTTTTCTTTTAATCTGCCTCCACCACAACGAATTTGCATTTATATGATAATATGAGTAGATGTATTTCGAGTAAACACTTCAAATAATTTATCTCACAAATTTTGAAAAAACTGTTTAAAAAAATTTACTTGAATGTCCGGATTTTTTTTACGTGGAGTTCACGATAACTGTCGAGTAAATTGACGTATCGAGATCGGGTTTTGTAAATATCTTTAGAATAACATCAACCAGTTACATATTTCATATAACCCGTAGTTTAATAATAAAATGGTCTTTTGCAAGACCCATTTTTGAATTAATATCATTTTACATTTACAAGTTATAGGTATTGTCATTTTTATTTTCTTTTTAAGGACATGGCTAAGGTTTCGAAACCATACAGCCGAGTCGATTCTTATTTCATAATAAAGAGGTTGGAGCTTTAACATGATAGAGATTCTGTAGGTAAAACTATCTACGGAGTTTTTATAGTAAACAATAAATCACGGTTGCTTAAAAAAATTAGAATTATTAACAAAATAATAAATAATTAATAAAATAACAATAAAGTAAGTCAATGGTAGGATTTGTTTTTATTTTTCTTAAAAATTAAATGTAATGGTATGAGGCGTGCATTTTTGGATTTTACAAACTTTCTTGTGTTATTGTTTTGTTTCTTCAGCTTGAATTACACGTTTGCAAGATGATATTACACTGTGAAATTTGACTATTATTTTGACAATCCTGTTTTTCTTATTGTTACATAGATAGAAAACAAAGCTATTATATACCCACTCAGCGGAAAGTAATAAAGAAAAAATACGCTCTCGTGGATAATATCAAATCTTTGAAATGTCAACACCGTAGACTTAGATTTGCCTTTTTCTCAAATCGTCTGGCGGCAGGTCCGGAGGTGATATTAAAGTTTTTTTAAGAGGGTATTATTTGACTGGTGCCTTATCGACTATCCGCCTCGAGCGGACTTTATGATAGCGGTAGGTATGTGGAAAAGTAATTATACTTAATACAATGTACTATAGGTGTGACAAAGAACTGGATGGTCAATTCTATAGCAATTCTGTTTCCTTTTTCAAACGTTGTATCGTTTTTATTGGTAGTTTTGTCGTGGCTAATTTGATCACGACTATTATAAACCTTTCATGGTAGCATGCCTAAATTTGCCGCTTTCCGAGGTCAGTCAGTATAAATCCAATGTGCTTGTCAAGGCTTATAATGTTTTTATTCTAGTGTCATTATAACTGTTTGTCCATCTGTATTTTAGCGTTGTTCTTGTTTTATGCTAATGGGCAACTAACAGACAGACGGCCCATCTAAAGGTAAATGGTTACCGTAGCCTCTGAACAGCTGTATTACAGCCATTTTGGTGACCTTCGAGACCGCATTTGAATCTCTTTTTGAAGAGCTCCATATCATAGTTCTGGAGGAAAACTGTATTGGATAAACGATTGCACAAATACAACATAGTAACAAGAGATACCATTTAGCTATTGCATCTTATTTGTGTTTATATAGTGCGTAAAATTTACCCAACCTTACCTGATGTTAAGTTATGACGTGACTTAATATGGACACGTTAAGCCTAGTGGATGAACCGGATCCCAAGTGCAACTGCCGGAACATATCTATAGATACTTGACGGTAGATTTTTAACTTCACACGGGCATTACAAACAACTTACTATAATGGTATGGTTTCATTATGAAGATTTCCTTCACCAAAAGCTGAAATTCAGTGCAGAGATTCGAACACACTGGAGAATGATAGCTTTATTCACGCGTTTTGTTTGTGTACTTCCCTTCGTAAGTTGGAAATTACTTGTATATTTATTTTATTACCTATTAAAATATGTAGGAATATCATCTTTATATATAATATAAAATGTTTGTGTCACGTTGTTCGTGCGCGATGACTCCTAATATACGAAACCTATTTAAATCAAATTTTACGCACTGTGTGCAGTTTGATCCAACTTGAGAGATATGATACTTTTTATCTCGATAAGTGATCATAACGCAATTGATGACGCTGTAGGCGATGTGATTAGCTTCTCAAAAGTAGTACAAGGTTTGCTAGTTTTTGATATGTCATACAGTTTACTGTAAATATACATATATACGAGCATATGCGCTAGATTTAAATTTAACTGTATTAATTTATTTACCCTGGCTCAAACATGTCTCGTGTTCACTTAATCCATCTTAAATGGGATCGCGACGTATGTACTCTGGGAGACTTACACTTGTAAGCTTATATACAGGGGATATAAATTTATACATATATTAAAACTACTAATTCTATAACTGTGACTTGATTTAAACATTAAATTAATATGTGTGTGTGTGACTGAACTCCTGCTGTACGGGTAAATCGGTTTTTATGATTTTTTTTATATGTACAAGTTAATTCGAAAATTGTTTAGACTCACAGTTTGATCCGATAGAAAAAGTTTTTTAAATTAATTTACTTATTTAGCAGAACTACAATTTATTTATTTAAGTAAATGTGTTCGGCGTTTTAGTATGAAGCGATGAAAGCTTAGTGGTAGTGTGTACCACTTCATATCAAGGGACGTGAGTTCGAATCCAATCCAACTACAATAAGCTCGAGCTTTCGGTGAAGGTAAACATCGCGAGGAAACCATAACATGGTGGAAGGGTTTTTCTAATGCCTGCCTGGCTAGCAACCAGCCTCAAATTGAAAATCTGCCGCCAAATATATGCCGCATAGGTGTGTTCCGGCAGTTGCAGTCAAGAGCCAGTTCCTCCACAGGGTTAGCGTGTCTATCAATTTAGGTCGTATCGTCACTTAAGATCAGGTGAGACTATGGCCATAACGCTAAATCTGAACTATTTTTTTTTTGTATCAGATGAGTTTTGGAAATTTCTAGTAACTTAGCTTGGAATAATTAATGCCACATTTATATGTATCAAATATTTGTTGCGGCAAACGTTATTCTACTCTTTGTAGTAGGCAATAACTCCATCACAGCACCAACTATCGCATTAAGAGATATAACATCGTTTTCCATAAATAAATACATTTTTTTAGTAAGTGAACCTATAAATTTGGCGTTGAAGCCACATTCTCACCTGATGTTAAGAAAGGATGTGGTCCAAGATAGTGTACACTCTAATTCTAGCGAAGGGAGTGACTCTCAAGTGCAACCATCGGAACGCACCTATAGGTAAGATGGCAACTTGAGGGTGGTAGCCAGCCAGAAGGACATTAGCAAAAGCCCTACCATCATGCTGTGGTTTCCTCACGATGTATTTCTTCTCCGCAAAGGTCCGGTACATCGCAAATGGATTCGAATTCATGTCTATTAACGTCGCACCCTCACACATTACCGACTGAGCTGTCATCGCTTCGAAAATTTCTTGTTGTTCATTGTATATGTGTAAACTCCAAAATGACTGGACCGATCTTAATGTAATTTTCAAGATTGAAAAAGAAATCTTCAGATTGGTAGCGATAGGCGGCTGTCTGCTCCCGAGGGTGGAAAAATAAATTGCAGTTTCACATGAACGCAATCGCGGACAAACGCTAGTGTATAAATATAAAAAAAAAAAACATATGAACGATTTCACACAGTAATATAAACGAATTTGGATAATATCTCGTTAACACCTGTAAGTAGGTCGCCATTATTGGATAGCCGCGGTACTAATCGGATTTGGAGCTTCCCGTGCCGTGGATTTTTCCCGGATAATATTTTAAATGGCCCGCAACCGTTTTGTTACATAATACTGGCTGTTGACTCCGACTTCGTTCGCGTTATTCACGTGCTCGTGAAATCTATTATCAGCGGGGGTGTCTTTGAAGTCAGTACCAAATTGTAACAAGTCTTTTACATTTTACTGACGTCGTGGATCAAGTTGGTGGACACGCTAAGCCTAGTGGAGAGACTGTCTGTCAAGTGCATCTTCCGGAATACACCTAAACGTATCTGGACGCAGATTTTCAACTCAACAGTGGTAGCTAGCCAGATTGCATTAGAAAAATCTCTACCACTATGATCTGGCTTAATCATAATGCATTCGGTTACCAAAAGCTCAGACTCATTGCAGGAATTCGAACCCACGTCTGTTACGAGACGGTGAGACGGACTTCATGAATACAATTAATATAAATGTATATGTACGTGAATAATTGTCCTGTGCGGGACTCGAACCCATAGCACTCGGTGCGGCGGTTGAACGCAGCTAAGGTACTGCTAATGATGCGAATTACTCTAAACGAATTTATCACTTAACTTATGGTGTATGGTGGTAGGGCTTTTTCTAATGTCCGCCAGGCTTGCAACCGCCCTCAAGTTGAAAACTTGTCGCCAGATACCGATAGGTTTGTTCCGGCATCTGCACTTGAGAGCCAGTTCCTCTATAGGTTGATCGTGTCTACCAACTTGAGCCGTATGGTCATTTCATATCAGGTGAGATTATGGCCCCAAAACGCTAAACCTTAACTATAAAAAAAAATGGATTCGGACCTCGTTCGCGTGCGACTAAAATCCATTCAATAGTTTTCGCCCGTTTTTGTAACTTTTATCAATCCAGCTTTGCTCCTATTGGCGGAAGCGTGATGTTAAATAGCCTTAAATCCAACTGATAGCTTCCGAGATAGAACAAACTCTTCCGCTTTCTAATATTAGTATAGATATGACTTTCATCTCGTCTTATGCACTTTGACTACTATGTCAAATATATTACTACATACTTCTTTATCTTGCCAGCTTTACTCCTAGTAGTGGTAGCATGACGTCAATAACCTCAGGACCTTCTTCAATACGTTCTCTTTCAAATACAAAAAGAACTGTTGAAATCCACCTGGTGGTTTCTAAGGTTAGAGCATTCAAACATACAAACATTGCCGCTTTATAATATTAATATAGGTAATATACTCTATAAGACGATTTTGTTGAGTTCACTCGTGAAAGTACGGAATTCATATTACGAAACGTGAATAAATACGTATTTCAGAAGGCAAAGGTGACATAAAAGAGCGTCGCATTTATGATCAGATTATTTCTTTATACGTCACCTCACCACGATTTATTACAAAGCCATTTAATCAGAATAAAATGAAAGACAAAAACACTCGATTTGTTTTGCGCAAATATAAGCTTTATTATAATAAAGTGTAATATTATATAATCAAGGAACCAGTAATAAAACATAATATAAGGCCACGGCATAATAATAAAGTATAAAAAAACAATTTAATATCGTCTAGGATCTCGGCCGGTGAAAGGTGGTTTTTTTTTTTTGTTTTGTTTCCAAACGGACAAAGGGGAAACGTGATAAATCGTCGGGAAATAATGAGATGGTTTTATTATGGAAATGATTTTCAAGAACTTAATAGCCGAGGTTATATAAAACATTATCTCTTTACAGAGGCGCTGTTCAGTTTTAAGCGATACTAGGTCCGGAAATCCGTCTGATTCGTAAACAGATATTACTCATATACTTGTATAGATCCTACTCGAAGTAAATTATATTGTGGGTATTGAATGAAACTCAGCCTTAACGCTCGGATATGTGATGCTCGTTCGTTAAAAGGCGGCTCAATATCCACCTTATTTTGAAACGATGATAGCTCAGTGGTAGTGTGTACGACTTTGCGTCAAGGGACGTGAGTTTGAATCAAACCCGGTACAATGAGCTTGAGCTTTCGCTGAAAGAAAACATCGTGAGGAAACCATAGCATGGTGGTACGGCTTTTTCTGATGCCCGCCTGCCTAGCTACCACCCTCAAGTTGAAAATCGGCCGCCAAATACCAATAGGTATGTTCCGGCAGTTGCACTTGAGAGCCAATTCCTTCACAAGTTTAGCGTGACTGCTAACTTGGGCCATATCGTCATTTAAGGCCAGGTGAGATTATGGCCATAACGCTAAGCCTTAACTATAATAAAAAAACAAGTAAACGAGAAAGGCATAGTCAACACATCACTGCTATACTCTCTCGACCAGTGTTACATGAGACGCATTACGCGTCAGTCGCATTCAGCATCGATTTAAACACCGTATGTGCCGTACCAATATGTCTTACTTAATACGTTACAGTTGTGTATTGTATTATTACCCTCACTTTGATAGACATTTAAATACTCGTTGCCGCTTATTTGTCCAATGCACCATCAGTTGCATTTGGTAGAAAATATTTAATTTATATGTTACATCCGCGGTGACGCTCATAGGATCGCGAATAAACATAGTTTTCTGATTCATATTTATGTCTTACCATAAAGCTGTGGAACCGTCATTCCGTCAGCGTCCCCTATACCAAGGGGTTATTTTAAAGAGGCGTGAAAAGATACAGGTAAGCACGCCACCATGAAGCTGACTGCCAGTGAATTTTGTTTCAATACCAGACGCTGTTGATTTGGATTGTATTAACATCCGGTGCAGTGTAGTCACTATGCTGCGTAACATTAAAAAAACTCAAGTCTTAACAAGTAACTTGACATGTTACGCTTATAAACGTTTTTTAATAGCTAGAATGGTGGATTGAACACATATAAGCACTGAAGCAACGTACTGTCTTCTAGTATTGAGTATACCCGTTTTTTTTGTAATTTAGGGATGAAGTTCATTTATGTATACCTTCTTTTAATGTACCGGGTAAGTTCGAGAGGGTAATGTAGGACTCACGTAGTGCGAAGCACCAGGAATACCTACTAAATAGATCCTGCGATAACCCCACTAACATCCTTATTTAAGGTAATTTATGTTAAATCAGGTACTGCTTTCTGAATGCTTCTAGTCTCTGGATAGATCCTTTACTTGGATCATTTAAGTCGCGAAAACACAGTGAATCAGTACCTTCGTGAGTTGATATTAACATTGAATACTCCTATGATTTAATCAAACCGGATGATGCAAGAAAAGTTCCGTCCAAAGCCTTTAGCCCACTTCCAATAAGTTTTTCGCCTATCACCGTCTGCAGGTTCCCATCTATCTTTGTACCAAAATTCATCATAATCGATTCAGTGGTTTAGATGTGAAAGCGTACAAACAATTTAACTTACTTTCGCATTTATAATATTAGTGTGATGTTACTATATTTTAGGAATTTGTACTATAGAATGTTGAAAAATAATATATCACAAAATGTACTATATTTTCATGTATATTTAAGTAAAAAAAAAAAAAGAATTAATCTTTTTTTTAATGAGATCTAGCAACGGTAAATTAATTCGACGCAGACGTGGAAAGTAACGTCTAGTCTAATATTTAATGATGGATTTCTTGCGAAGTAACACCTCCATTAATCAAATGTTTTGTGAAGTGACAATTATCAGAATAGCGAATACTCGGAATTATTACTGGATTGTCGTGAAGATAAATATATTATAACAGATTTCTTATTTTAATAAGGAACGTGGGATATCGTAGAACCTAAAATAGGTTTTAATTTTTTTTTTACAGTTAAGTTTTAGCGTAATGCCCATAATCTCACCTGCTCTTAAGTGACGATACGGCCCATGTTGGTAGACAAACTAAACCTGTAGAGGGACTAACTTTCAAGTGCAACTGCCGGAATACATCTATCGGTATTTAGCGATAAATTTTCAACTTGAAGATGGTAACAAGCCAGGCGGGCATTAAAAAAACCCTACCATGCTATGGTTTCCTCACGATGTTTTCCTTCACCGAAAGCTGAAGCTGATTTTAGGTGGATTCGAACTCATGTCCCATGATGCCGAGTCCATACACACTACCACCGAGCTATCATCGCTATAAACTACCCTAGGTAGGGAGTTTATCACCAATCACATCTTGGTTGTTTTTGTTCGAAATGCATTTCTTTACGGTCGCAACGCAACTCGTAAACACTTTACCCGGGCTTAAGTCTCACCGAGAGGGGCGTATGGTGACTCATCGAGTGTCAGTCACTTAACACTACCCACTAAAATGCACCACGGCGACACTTCATACTCCCATGTTGCCAGAAATGAGGAAGAGCGCCCGCACTTTTACTAGTCTGGGCGTAGCAAATTGCATAGTCTTTTTGCTTTCCATTGGGCTCTATTACATGTACGATAAGGCGTGTGTGTGGTTAATGAAGAAGCGATGATAGCTCAGTGGTAGTGTGTACGGACGTCGCGGCAATGGTCGTGAGTTCAAATCCACCTGTAATGAGCTTGAGCTTTCAGTGAAGGAAAATATGAGAAAAACCATAGCATGGGGATAGACCTTATTTTAATGCTCGCTTGGCTACACCACTTTTTGTGTCCCGGTTGTTGCACTTGAGAGCTAGTCCTTCCATAGGCTTAGCGTATTCACCAACTTGAGCGGTACGGTCATTTAAGTTCCGGTGAGATTATGACCATAACACTATAACTGAGAATCTACCGTCAAATACCTATTTGTGTTTTGCGTTTGAGAACCAGACTCTCCAATAGATTTAGCGTGTTCACTACCTCGTGCCTCATCGTCACTTAGCATCATGTGCAACCGACTGCGAGATGTCAATTTATATGCCACTTTGCATATTCATAGTAAAAATTCACTACAATAATTTTTCCTTGTCTCGCCAAAATAAATTGAAAATATTATTTTTAAGAAATATGTATATTAGAAAGTCCACCATCACAATCCTGACAATTTGTATGGATGGAATCCATTAAAATGGATTTACCCGAACCGTACAAAGGGTACTGCACTACCCCATCGGTGTATTTGTGTCTCGCCCTTAAAGGGCGGAAGTTAATTTGAATTTATGCCCACCATAAATATTTTTGCTGCCAACACGAGAATAATTTGACCCGAGGTAAATAATGCTCGGGGTGGTTTAGAGGTTCATTATTATTTTTTTGGGTCTAAGATATAATACGCCCCTCTCTTGAAGATACCAGGTAATTTATGTTATAAGCTGGTTAAGTTATGACTTTTCCTCATGAAAGGTGGGAGGTATAAAGTCTTTCGATCATAAATCATCTGGCCGCTCTCCCGTACATAATGTACTAACGGTTTTTTTTTTTTTTATAATAAATGTAAAAAAAAAGAAAATGAAATATCATTGTGCTTTGTCAAGGGATTATGTAGTACATTACGTGGTATGCTGGGAAATTGTGACTTAAACAGTCGATGTTAGAGTTTGAATTCGCGTCGGTTTCGGTTTAGCAGCTGGTCTTGTAATTGATCTCTCTGAATCCCGTATGATAAGCCACCTCTCAGTTATACAATCAAGTGTATAATCCTTGCATGTCTCCCTTTGTTCTTACCTCTTATCGTAGTTACGTAGGGACGGCACAACGTGTTTTCTTCTTTCACTATCGTCTATCAACTACTATTTTTTATAATTTAGGTTTAACGTTATGTACACAATCTCACCTGATGTTAAGTGACGACATGGCCCAAGATAATGGACACGTTGTGCCTAGTGAAGGGACTGGCTGTTTAGGTATTTGGAGGCAGATTTTCAACTTGGGAGTGGTAGATACCCAGGCGGGGGTAAGAAAAACCCTACCACGATGCTGTGGTTTCATCACGATGTTTTCGTTCAACGAAAGCTGAAGCTCATTGTAGGTGGATTCGAACATTCGTCCCTTGACGTGGCGTATGTACAAACTATCAACTGAGCTACCATCACTTCAAAACTCTCTATCTCTTGTTTAAGAAGTTACACTAAGTAGATAACTATATACATACTATATACTATATAATATCCATCCTTACTAAATATTATAAACGCGAAAGTAAGTTTGTTTGTTTGTTACGCTTTCTCGCCTAAGCCGCTGAATCGATTATGATGAATTTTGGCATAGAGATAGATACGAACCTGGAGATGATGATAGGCTACTTTTTCTCGGGAAAAACTTATAGGAAGTGGGGTGATGAGAGGCATAAACTTATATAGAATCTAAATAAATTATATACAATATAATAAATTAAATAAAATCTAATATTAGAAACTACCAGGAGGATTTCAGAAAATATTTTTGTATTTGATACAGCAATCATTGAGGAAGGCCTTAGTCTATATAACATCACGCTAGCACTAACAGGAGGAAAGCAGTATTGAAAAAGTTAGAGAAGCGAGTAATATAATTATCTTTCAAAGCCATCGGTAGTGCTATGAACGAATTAGACTACAGAAAACTGTCGTAACTATGAACATGGAATTCGGATTGGTATAATTATTTAAAAAAATATATATTCAAAAACATAGTATTCAGTATTGTAGTGCTCTCTATGTCAAATGACACCTAGTTATGCAATATTGATATTGACGTTAAATTTTCTTAAATTTGCTGATATTATGATGAACTTCCTTAATTTTTTTTCTTTCATAAGAACCTTGTATCGATAATTAATTCAACATAAAAGAATTAGCGAAATTGTTCCACCCGTTCCCGCGTGATGCGATGACCAAGGGAAATAGAGAATTATTTATATATATATACAGCTTATTCTGAATTCTTAACTTATTATCCTTAACTTATTAACTAATGCAGTTAAATCTATATATGGACCGTTTATTTTGAAAGTGGTGTAAGTCAATTTTTCAGAAAAATGTGCTATCACGTAATTCATGCTTAATTTAATGTAATTTTTTTTATATATAACTAGTCCGTGTTTAATTTCTCAAAAAAATCCCATGTTTTGTACAACTTAAAATCGGTCGGTGAATGAAATTGCATTATCAACAAATATAGTAACCTTTAATTTTCTTGAAACAAAAGAAAATGGACTTACACCAATTTCAAAATAAATGGTCCATATGATTTATTGAAACACATTATTCTAGTCGCTTACCTGAGCGCCGACCATGCCTTCCCTGAGCCTTGGTAAGTCGGTGTGCGAATACTTGGAAATAGACCAGGGTTCGACGACTGTCAAGTCGGTGTCCAGCTCAAACTCGTTTATCTGGTTGCGGAGGAACTTCCTGATGTTCCACGGTAAGTCGTTGTGCCTGAGGAGAGAAAAATAATACAGCAAACGTTTTTAAAGAGAGTAAAACCCATTTCCGGATTTCTCTCTCACGTATTCCTGCATAAGATTCCTGGGTAAGTTACGAGAGGAATATGGGGGGATAGGTTTTTCTAATTCCCGTCTGGCTTAGAATGATGCCGGGATTTGATGATGAATGTGAAAGCGCTTCATCAATCCTGGTGGAAGGTTCAGAGGGGTAGGTTTTTAATCAGTAAGAATCTGACATAACCTATCTTCTCCGATAAGAAAAACTACCAACCTCGAGTTGAATATCCGCTCCCCAATACCAATATGTTTTGGCAGTTACACTTGAGAGCCGCCCCCCCCCACTACGCTCAGCGTGTGCATCATCTTGGTTTATATTGTCACTTTCAGATAAGGTTGTGGCCATGACACTAAATCTATAAAAAGGGCTTTTTAAATGTCCGCTTAGCTAGCTACCACACTTTTTTTTTTATTAGCGTGGTCAAATCCGTTGTCAAATACCTATCAGTATGTTATACTACAAGAGTATTGGTAGTTTTACATGAACCTCTTAAGCATGCAAAAAAGTGTCCCTGACTTCCTAATTATTTATATTTACACCAATTTAGCTACAATTTACGTTGTTTATTTTCATTTAGTTATATTTTCTTGTCTTTAAATGTATTTTTGTAATTATCATTATTATGTGATGGATGAATAAGAATCTCTTTCTGTCTTCTTGTTCTTCTTTCTGGTCTGGCAGTTGTACTTAAGAGACAGTCCCTCCATTATACTTAGCGTGTTCGACATTTTAAGATACATCGTCACTTATATAAATCCCGACAAAAATATATAATAATCCCCCTGATTTTTCAGTTCACGGCGCACATACATGTTTCCTATTTTGTCGCGGTGATCTAACCTATCTAGATGGTTGAGATAGAATGGTAGTATAGATAGGTAGAATGATGCGAGAATGGTAAAGAGAATGGCTTCACGGCGCTCTTCTCACTTCGGCGCTTTTTCACTCTCCACGGCACACCAAGACGCCGTGGCGCATACTTTGGGAACCCCTGCTATAAACTATAAAAAAAAAAAACATTTTGCTATTGCTTCCAATCCAACTAGTGAAAACACTGGTAGCTACGGGCTTAATACAAGTTTATATATTTTTTCTGGTTATTTTTATGGCATCTGCCAATTCAGAAAATTTCACCGATGTCAAATGGGAATGTATTTATTAACGAATATTAATTATATAATAATTCAACTCGGAACGGTTACTTGTGGATGACATAAATAATTGTCCTGTGCGGGATTCGAACATAGAACACATCAACGCGACGCGGAGGCAAGTGCTAACGGAATAGGAAGCCAACCGTGGAGACCACAAAATATTTGATTTTCTATATTATTAATTTTAGTTCTCTACACTGTTTCGCAATATACGCAATTATTAAAAAAAATATAATATGTAATATGAAAATAACCATAATAAATTATTACTAGCTAATTAAATAAACTCTTAAAATAGTCATAATTTATTATCCCTCTCTTTATCCCACTTCTAATAAGGTTTTCGCGAGAAAAAGTATCCTATTACCGTCTTTAGGTTTCCATCTATCTATATACTAAAATTCATCATAATCAATTCAGTGGTATAGGCGTGAAAACGTAACAAACAAACGAACAAACTCACTTTCGCAATTGTTATATTAGTAAGAATTAGATTTCAACATAATTTACCTCGTATTTTCAAAATGCAGTATATTTTAACTGAAACACTCGTAAGCCTCCTTAAGGCTAAACTACTTTAATTTCAGACATGTTTTTGGTGAATTGATAAGAAATTAAAGAAATTACACAAACCAGAAATAATATAATACTGACAAATAAATAATAATGGTAATTTTAAATTACTAGGATATCATAAATCACTTTCATTACTCATCACGAGTACTCCTAACTTAAACCACCTGATCTATTGACTTGAGGTTTCACCAACACATTCCTTTTATAACGTACACACACGCTAAGAAAGAATTTTACGATGATGAGTGTTTGTTGAGAAAACACAGACTAGGGCGCCAGTTGTTAGCACAAAATAAACGAGACATATAGTATCATACTAAGGGCTATGTTTTCATGATAACGATGTTTCTCGAATTTATGGTAATTTTTTATTAATATAATATATTCTCTTAAAGTTAAACTTTCAGCAGGCAAATTCAAAATTTGCGTGTTGTATACATTCACTGTTCAGTTATGTAATTTGCTTACATTTAAATTCATTGCGAAATTCGGTCAAAACCATTAATCGAAATAAAAAAAAGCCACCTGAACACGGTGACAACAGATGAGAAAAGATATTGAACTGGTTTGTTTTTCATACTTATATAAAGTGCTTGACTCTTCATTTAATTTTTACAGTAGGAATTTTCAGCGTTTTTGATTCTATAATTGATTCTATTGAGTGATATGATATTGTAATTTGAATATTTAAATAATAGTGAATAATAAGAACTGGTGAAACAATAGCTTTAAATGTTGTTTCTATTTTGAATTTGTGAATAATAAATGTTAGAGAATAATTTGTAAAAAGGTTAAAGCTAGTACATGTTATAAAATAAACTTCACTCTTTTCAGAGCGACTCAATTTTGCTTATAATTCTATTGTTCACCATAATGTCCAAGGGTAATTATAAATTAGCACATTATATTTATATAAAGGTATCAATGAAGGCATTCATAATATTAATGGTTAGCTTACCCGTCAATAAGCGGCACCTCTTCCAGGATCTGCTTAGCGATCTCCCTACGCTCGCGTTCGTAAGAAGCAGCTGCAACGACAGCCGTGATTGCTAGCAAAGCGCAAGCCACCAGCCGCCTTTCGCAGCGGTTCACCATTCTCACTGTAGAAAATATAAACACCCTTTTAAATTCAAAAGTGCAGCTTACATTATAAAATAATATAAAAAGTGGGTCATTCTAAAACACACTAAAACGAATAATAAATTACTAGTCGACTCGTGCAAATATAAATCACAATACCGTAATCAAATCCAAATCGAATCGAGTTAGTTGCTCCAAGTTCGCTGTTCCGGAACAAAATTTTCGTTTCTCCAGTTAACGTTACAAACAGGGTGGTGAAAACACAAGTTTGGTTAAACGGTAAGATCCTAAGAAACCAATACCCAAGAATTTCAATTAAAACAACGCGATGCTCTGAAGTATTTACGCTGGATTTTAACACTCTTTTGTCGGAATTACAAACACGCTTCCTTTGATCAGGCCGTGAATCCCTTTTGTAATAAATGTTCCAGTTTTAAAGCCTCGCCGAACATAGATTCGAATCAAGGTCAAATATTATTATTTTTCTATTTAAACCACAGGAAGAAATTACAACACGAAAACACTTAAAAGTATCCAAGCTTTTTTAATGTAGTCATTTCCGGTTCTCAATTTTACTACCCCGTAATAACCTTAACAATAAAACTTGCTTGACATGATTGATCCCTAAACTTGTTCTTGGGTAAATCAGTAATTTCCTTTAGAATCTTAACATGAAACTGAAGCCTCAAAAACTTTGATTGCGTATTCTTACAAAGTCTGAAACTTTGGACAACGAATTTATGTTTATTTGTTGTTTTAAACCTACGCCGGTTGTTTACAAAATCCGGCCTATCCCTAAGGTTATACAAAGACACATTAAATTTCGTTTACATATTTTGTTAACTGCCTAACCCTCTAAATCAATTCTTTTCACTTTGAATATAGGGGAACCGCCATCTGAAGAATATGACTGTATCAGAATTGTTTTAAATTATACAATGCGAATATACTTTTGGTAAAGAACAAACATCATGATAGAACCATGAGCACGGTGATACACCATTTTCTGGGAACCATCAAATTAAAGATATATTTCCAATTTATCTACAGTCCTATTTTGCTACATTTGAAATAGCAGGGCTCACTGAACCTATCATGATATCATCTTGCACCATATATTTAATTCATCTGTGGAAGAAAAGAATGAAAAATTAAATTAAAGTCTTATGAGATTAGCTTGGCTTCATTAACAGTTTTTTTCCAGTTTGAAGTTACATAGATCATTTAGGGATCTTACTTCTGTAATTTCCTGGCTGGGGTACAAGAGAGGTATAAGAGATAAGACTAGAATGATCCAGCAATATATACTAAAATTCACACGGCTGTTCTATATTCTCCTCTTACTTGAGAAAGACCGAGAACCACCGGCACAATACGTTCTCTTTTTCCACTCTACAGTTCGTTCCTCACACAGTTCATCCATACATTCTTCGGTATTCGTCTTCTCCTACATATATCTACCTTCATACTAACATTTATCTATATTGAGGCGGTATTTACATTTTGTTTCATTGTAGCACAGCAAAGTAAGACTCCAAGTTTTAGTGCGTTAATAGTATCTACACAATAACAAAGTATAATTTAAATAAATATCTTTGCAAGATCATTTCGACATAGTTGTGACACTTGGGCCTTTCGAAACGAATTTACTAAAGGAAATTCTACAGACCTCAGACGTTTACAAGACTATCATTATTCCACTATAAATGTATGTTGAAAGAGATAGATATAGATAACCTCGTACAAGTTTGAGCGAGACAACAACACAATAATATCGAAGCGAGTGGTGCATAAAACATGAGTTCTAGTGGAATACGTAAAATAGTTCCCGCAAGCCACAGCGAAGTTTGAAGTTTATTACAAAATTGACTGTACTCGGGACTTCATATTCGCAGGCTTGACTTATGTTTTTAAAAATTTTAAAAGCGATTTTCAACACTGTGGCCATTGATTTATTATGAAAACTATAACTGGTATTATTAAACTTCTTGAAACTTCATATCGTTATCATAATTACAGTGTTTTGTGGTAGTGAATGAATAACATTTAGGAAGCGCACGTCTTGACTACCATAAACGGATAACAGATTATTTATTTATATATAAATAATATAATAGCATTGGTTTTTTTATAGGTTTAGTATTTAGTTTACAATCTCATCTGCTGTTAAGTGACGATGTGGTCGTAGATGATGGACATGTTAAGCCCAGTGGAGGGACTGCCTCTCGAGTGGAACTGCCGGAACACAGGTATTTGGCGGCAGTTTTTTACCTTGAGGGTGGAAGCTAGCCAGGTGGGTATTAGAAAAAGCTCTATCATCATGCTATGGGTTCTTCGCGATGTTTTCCCTCACTGAAAGCTCAAGCTCATTGCAGGTGAATTCGTAGTCACATTCATTGACACGACGTCTTTGCACACTACCAACTGAGCTATCATGGCTTCAACTTTTAACTTTCAACAACAATTAATAAAAGGCAGTAAAGACTATAGACTATAGACCAAGATTATACCTAATTTTCTTATTAGGTATTTAGGATTAGGAGATTAGAAAAGATTATTGATTTAGAGGATTAGAACTTGTTTCTAAATACCAACCATAGAGAGATAATTACGATTTTAGCTGGAAATCTCCTTTACTAAAGTTTTTTAATATTGTTTTCTATTTAGAGTTAACTAATTTATTTACATTGTCTATTTTTACCGATACCCGATGGGGCCAACGGGTTCTCGAATGGCTACCGAATACTGGAAGACGTAGCGTGGGTAGGCCACCCACAATGTGGACCGACAACCTGGTGAAGGTCGCGGGAATCCGCTGAATGCGGGTGGTGCATGACCGGTCGTCGTGGAGATCTGTGGGGGAGACCTAAGTCCAGCAGTGGACGTTTTTCGGTTGAATGGATGGATGGACGGATTTTAACCTTTAATATTAGTTACAACAACGTCAGATTTCAGTAAACATACTTTAACTTACTTTCAGTATTATTACTTTCATCTCGATATGTTTATATAATAGTTTTATAGTTATAATTTAAGAGATGCATATTTGATATAGTTACAATTGAACACCAACAATAACCTGAATATTTGACGTCTGGATTGCACTGAGTGATTCAGAGATACCAACATTTCTTTCAATCCATGTCTCCTTACAATCACAAAAGACTGACTCTAAAATGTCTGTCTATTAATTTCCATAATTATTCTTGGCTTTCATAGTTCTTTGAACGCTCATCATCGACAACACGCAAAGAAGTGTTCCGACGGTTACATGTAATTGCACCTTATTCATCTGGGAAATTCAATACAGTGCAGCCATTATGGCCTCCCGTCACACTTAAGTGTATCATATTTAACCTAAAATCGAATCGAATAGTGTGAATAGTCCTTATACATCTAGAATAACGGTGAATGAAGAAAAAATAAGGCACTATAATAATATGTTCTTAAATTAAATTATAAATTATAATCATAATTAAAAAATCGAAATCACTCCAGAATAGTATAAGTATATATAAAAAATGAACGATATAGGTGTGTGTTTCATATATGTGTACATATAGACACACATATAGGTATATAGCTGTAACTGAGCTAAAACTATAAGTTAAATATTTTTTTAAAGTGTAACTACGCTTTGTGATCGATATAAAGATTTAAAATATATATATATTTTTTTTTCGTCTAGCTGCTGCCCCTTTGCAAGCACATCAGTCTGAAACTATTACTATCACTAGATAGATTTACTAATACTATAAGAAAAAAAAAACTACTGATTTTTGTTTAACACCTCCAGCATTAGCGAAAGTCTAATATTAACGTTCATCCAAAAGGTCGTAAGCGCGAAAATTGACATTCCATTATAGACCTTATTGACCTTATTGAATAATAACGAGTAATTTTATGAACACATCTGTAAGAGCTTCAGAATCTCCTAAAATTTTCAGGTAAAATTCTTAATTGGCAACATGGTGACAATATTTTTATTGTATATAAAGACGCCCCTTTTGCACAAGGTCTTGTGACGTCACGTATATAATCTCCGAGGCCGTTTTCGTTTTCGTTCATGCTTGACGGGTTAAAAAAACATTTAAGCTTCATCCTGGTACAACGGTGTATAATTTGTGCATGGTTCGTTTTTGAATAAGTAGTAAATATTAATCAAGTGTTTTCTCGTTTGTTTCTGAATACACAATACATTTTTAATGCTAATATAGTCCTTTAAATTAGAATTAGAATTAGAAAATACTGAAGTACACCTTTTATTTTATATAAAAAATATATCTACGTCACATATCGGTCTGATGCGCGGCCGGTGGGTAACGTTACAATGTGACCGACCTAATGGAGCTTTGAGCTGAAGTCTCTGTCGCATTATTGTGTTAGATAGTTAACTTTATGCGGTTACTGGATCCAATTTATTACAATTTGCTGCTATTCTATTCACAAAGTAACTAGCTGATATACAGTAAATCTAAGTAGTTAGGGTGAATTTATCGAAGACGTAGCAAGGTGATTTCATGATTATTTTTGGTATGAGCGTATTGTTAGGAACCTTTTTAGTTTGCATGTAAGTCTAAATGAGAGATAGTTGTTTAATAAAATCCTGTATTCGTCTCTTATTGTCAAGATATACAATGCAATACAAGCGATGATAGCTCAGTTGGTAGTGTGTATGGAAGTTATGTCAATGGACGTGAGTTCGAAGCCACCTGCAACGAGCTTGAGTTTTCGGTGAACGAAAACATCTTTTAGGGTTTTTTACAATGCCCGCCTGGCTAGCTACCACCATCAAGTTGAAAATCTGCCGCCAAATACCTATAGGCGTGTACCAGCAGTTGCACATGAGAGCCAGTCGCTCCACAAGGCTTAACATGCTTACCATCTGCGCCAACATCGTCACTTAATACCAGGTAAAACTTTGGGCCATAACGTACGATTGAGGCCCTGTGAAGACGCTTATGAAGGTCAAAACTACCACCGGTTTGATAGACAACCCAGTCATGAATATAGAATGGTATGCATATAATAAATAGATTCGAAGCGGCATGAAAAAAACATTCCAGTGGGCACGCTCAAACCTCGGTGTCACGTCGGCGTTCAAGCATGTTGTGTACCGATGGTTATATCAAGTACCTTAAAACAATATAAAAAGCCCTCATCTGCATTACGATATTGTAAAAACTATACAAATTAACTTCTAAAGTATAATATTAACGAGCCATTTACGAGGCATTAACGAGCCACTTGTTTTGGCCAAATATTATGAACGTATCTATTGTAATGATTGGCTTTATAATAATTTATTTATCCCAATAGACTATTTATTAAATTATCATCATTTATATTTCTTCATTGTATTTATTAATATATTCCACAAGCAAAACCCGTAGGTTCTCTACCAGTTTACTATTTCTGTAGTCGAGAATCAACAAAAGAATTTGCCTTGTCAATAAAAATCTAGAGGTCGGAGATAAAGGACGTGTGAAAAAACGTCAGTCTTACAATAGAATACAAAACCACAATCTACATTATTACTAATTGTACACCATGTTGGATTTAAGGAATTAAGGCGTTTCTGGATTCGAACTTACGACCCTACCTCTTCTGGAATACTGAAATACGATGGCATTGTGTTACAGACCGTGGTGGTTACGTAGAATCATACTCAGAGTCTCGTTCCACAATCGTTATATTTTACAGCAGAGCTTCCGCTTACAACACTTCCGTACTGTCGAACGTTCTTAACTCAACTGAACTCGCCTCGAGTATCGCTTTGACTAAACTGAACCTCTAGCCGATCGACTGGGTCTTCTCTACCTCCCCCCCTAGGGAGGGTGGCGAGGAACCTGGTCAGGGCTTAGCCCTCTGCAGTGGCGATCTTCGCAGCTTTGGAATGTGGCCCAGCTCTTTGAGTTGGGTGGATGAGGGACCAGCCTCTAGCCGCGCTCGCATCGCACTTATATACTAATCTGTGTTATCAACTACCCTCTTTCTCATTAATTATAAGTATGTAGTATTATTAAGTTTCCATATTATAAGCAGTAAACGTGGTATGTAACAAATGTTCAGTGAGCTTCAGTGATCCAAAATTATTTGGCTGGTTCTCTACAACTGTGTGCATATTCGAAGGACATACCCAGTATTGGACGAGCGCATTGCAGCGGAGGACTTTACTTTAATTAATGTAGCAGGTTTGTTAAACTCATTGCAGTTTTTATATGTGTGAATGTACAAAACCTTTGAGAATATATGTAATTTTAGTATATAATACTTATCATAAATTTAATTCAATTGCGTGACACTATACTTTAATAATATTAATAATGTACAAATACTGATACATGTAAACAAACCTCTTATAGGGTAAGTGATAAAACATTATATAGTTTCATAAACGTTACAAAGTTTCCGCGGTCTACGTTATCGCAGAGTTATGCTTATAGTAGAGGTTTTAATAATTAAACTGCGCTCGCTTGGGACACGTTACCAACATACACCTGATGACGCGTCCAGGGTTGTCTTCGATGTTGAAGAAAATTATATTTTTAAAACTCTATTAGCGTGGTTCTTGAACGTGGTTCGTGGTTTTGAAGCAATGATAGGTCAGTGGTAGTGTGGACGACTTCGCGTTTAGGGACGTTAGTTCGAATCCAACCACCTACAATGAGCTAAAGCTTTCGTTGAAGGGAAACATCGCGAGAAAACCATCGCATGGTGGTAGAGCTTTTTCTAAAGCCTTCCTGGCTAGCAACCACCCTCAAGTTGAAAATCTGTCGCCAAATACCAATAGGTTTGTTCCGGCAGCTGCACTTGAGAGCCAGTTTCTAAACAGGTTTAGCGTGCCTACCAACTTGGGCCTTATCGCCATATAAGATCAGATGAGATTATCGCTATAACGCTAAACCTTATTAACTATAAAGTATAATTTTTTAAAGTACAAATTTTTCAAGTATACTTTGTACAAAGTCCATTATAAGACATGTCATCTTCTATGGATTGGAGTGCTGGGCAAGTAGGAAGACAGATGAGTGTCTCGATTGTATGCAGCAGAAATGCGAATGTTGAGATGGATGTGTGTTGTCACAAGGATGGACAAAGTCAAAGAGAGAGTTTGAAAGCGCTAGTGGTAGAGAAGCTGGAAGAGAATCGCTTGTCTTGGTTTGGACACGTAATGAGAAGAGAGGAATAGCATGTGGTGAGAAAAATTATGGATTACAGGATGCAAAGGAAATGGAAGACCCAAGCAAAGATGGGTAAAGTGTGTGAGGGATTATATAAAAGAAAAGGGAACGAATGAAGAGATAACGGCTGATACAGGGTTCTGGTATTGCGCCGACCCTAAATAACTTGGAAACGAGACAAGATGATGATGAGCGTTTGACCAGAGTCTCACCTGATGATAAGTGATGGTGTGGTCTAAAATGGTTGTCATTCTAAGCTCAATGAAAGGACTCGCTCTCAAGTGCAACTGCCGGAATATACCCATAGGTGTTTGGCGATAGATATTAAACCTGAGGGTGATAGCTAATCAGGCGGGCACTAGAAAATACACAATGAAAGATTTCCAACTCACGTTTTAATAAAAAAAAATTGTCAGACAGGCTTGTGAACTGTTGTTCATAAAAACTTGGTAAAATAAGTTAACGTGGCAACCTTAACAGAGAATAACTTGAGCACGGTGTTCTCGTTTTAACTACATCTGATATACGGTAGAAGCTCTTAGATCCCATATGCACGGACGATAATAAAACCTTGCGTTAGACTAAAGAGGGGGTTAACGATAAACTGCAAAGTTCATGTTATAAAGTTACGTTCAGTGTTGCCATTTTATTTTACACATTATTTCTGAGCAGTTTTTTCTATAGTTTATAGGTTTAATTAATTTATGGTCTCGCCTGATATTAAGTGACGATGCGGTTTTCGAGGCCTGGGGGGACTGGAAGGGGTATGTGGGAGCAAGACGCCAGGAATATCCACTATAACCCCACGACCGTCTGTCACTTTCCTGGGGCGACGCGGGTTCGTGGTTGCAATCACCGCGTCACCCCAGCAAGGGATTATGCTACCTAAGATGGTAAACTCGCAAGCCTAGTGGAGAGACTGGCTCTCAAGTGCAACTGCCGGAATACACCTATAGGTAATTTATCGGCAGATTTTCAACTTGACGATGAAAGCTAGTCAGATGGGCATTATAAAAAGCCCTACCCCATGCTATAGTTTCATCAGGATGTTTTCCTTTCATTCAACGAAAGCTCAGGCTCAATACAGAGATTATACGCACATAATATTTGTATTAAACGTACTTTCAGCAACCTACTTAAGTAAAAATACTTTTAAGTACATCCACTCGTATATGTCGTGTAGGAAATGTGACTTATAAGTTAGGGAACACTGTCAGAAGTCCTATACGCATGATGTAGGAATTTTTCTTATGACCGTCTGGCTACCTGCCACTCTTAAGTTGAAAATCTGCCGCCAAATAACTATAGGTGTGTCCGGCGGTTCCACTTGAGAGTCAATCCCTTCACTGGGCTTACATTGTCCATCATCTTGAGCCACATCGTTACTTCGTATATGGGGTTAGATTATGTCCATAAGGATAAATTCATTAAGAAGAAAATCCTCGGACACGATTCGAGTTTAGTTACGATGTAATTATTTTTATTAAAACAGTCGCATATCATATATTCTATACTAAATTTTATGTGCGGCTTCACACGTGTTAATGTTGATTTTGTTAACAAATCGGCGCATTAAAAAGTTTCGTACACAGTTTATCCCTCTCTATACCCCACTTCCAATAAGTTTTTTGCGTGAAAAAGTGGCTTATCTCCGTCCCTAGAATCCCATCTATCTCTGTGCCAAAATTCATGACAATCGATTCAGCGACTTAGGCGTGAAAGCGTAACAAACAAACAAACTCAATTCGCATTTATAATATTTTAGTATGATGTAACTATGTATTTCTGATAAGTACAACCACAAAGATTTAATTACAGAGAAACAATTCTACAATTAATGTTTATAAAGTAACAAGTAGCTTCATTTCAAATTATTAACATTGTCAGTAGTAATAATTATATTAATAATAAGCAATTTTTATTTATATCTCTCTGGCAATACAGGAGTTTGAAATATCGCCGTGCTGAGTTTTAGTGGGTTGACGAATCTCGTCACATGCCGCTTTAGCCTTCGGCCTGAGCCTAGGTAATACGTTTGCGCGTAGCGATAAGGAAGTCCGTAAAGATCAGGATTTTAAACTACCCGCTAATAAAATAAAAAACCTACAATGTGCGTTCGTTGTGGTTTATATAATTTGGCAAGTTAAACTCAATGTCATATAACCATAGACTAGGAATAGTTTTCACAATTATAATCTCTAGCATTAATATGATCATGTCTATCACTCATACATATCGTTATAAATATAGCTTACCTCCGTGTAAAACGCTCGATATTTTAATCTTCCGTTTAGGCCTGTGACCTGTAAACAAAGAAGACAGTTTTTACATAAAAAATAAGAATATATATATATATATATTGTTTTCTTTATTTCTTCATCTAAACATCACGCTTATTGCACAGCTCATTTTCATCGTCCGTACTCGCTGTACGAACACAGCGACTACACTATGTTAACCAGAAACCCGTGTATAGTTTAGGTTCGGAATCGCTAAGCCCTACAAACAATATTATTCTTTCAAATTGAACAAAAAAAAAAAAATTTTTTTTTCAATAATAATTATAGCCCAATATCAACCCTGGGCGAAGAGTAGTAAGCATACTTTGTAAGTATGTCAGCTGTGATGCACGACTGGAGTTTACTCCTTAAGTACGATTGTCTTAGACACATACAGACTATCACAGTGCAAGGTGGGTAGGTACGGTGTGCAGAAAAACCCTTTTGAATTCACGCTTGCATTATTTAAGAATTGATTCTTAAGGTAACTCCGAATACATTTTACACATAAAATTGATGATCATTATACTATGCAGAAAGTCTGTCTTATCCGGAAACCCGTTGTATGTGTGATCTATTTACTCGAAAACTAGATTTGCTTTTATCACATCGCTAGTCCCGTCCAAATATTTGAATAGCGCGTTTACAGATTAATCAATATTTCAAATGACCAAAAACAGTTTAATTATGGACGCTCGAATGTCGTCCTGCGGTTTTGCGAGTTTCATGCAACACTAAGTATACTGCCGGCCAAAAAAAACTGACATACAAATTAGTTAGAGTTAATATTATAAATCCAATAGTAACTCTGGCATAGCAACTGGCATGGTGGTAGGGCTTTTCTAATGCCCGCCTGGCTAGCTACCGCCCTAAAGTTCAAAATTTGCTGCCAAATACCACCAGATGTGTTCCGGCAGTTGCACTTGAGAGCTTGTCCCTCCAAAATAAAGGGAGGCAACGCATCTGCGACTCCCCTAATGTTGTGGATGTCCATGGGCGACGGTGTTCACTTACCATCAGGAGACCTACATGCTCGTTGGCCGCTGTTACATTAAAAAAAAACCCCCTGTCTTCTTTTTACGTTTTCACACCTAACCCATATAACCAATTTCGATCTAAAGGTAGACTGTACCTTAGACACGAAAACAGGCTATCTATTTCCATGAAAATAAAACTTGAATGTGTGAAGTGAAGTACAAATATATATACAAAGAGACCATCATTTCACAAATTAGGTATATAGTATATTTACGATTTGGGTAAATAATACTGATTCGCATTTTAGTAAAAACACTCAAGGAACTAATTGCAAATCATTCAAAATTAATAAGACACGGAAAAATTTGAAATCTATATTAATATTATAAAGCGGAAAAGTTTGTTTGTTTAAATTCAGTAAACTCTGTTTCCATTGAATAGAGTAATCATCGACGAAGGCTTTAGGTCATTTAACATCACGCTACCGCTAATAGGAGCATAACTGTTTAATTAAAGGTTTCAAATCGGGCAATAGTTTTTAATAACTTTCACTTTCACGCGAACGAAGTTGCAGGCACAGCTAGGTACACATATGACAAATTAAACAGTAAACGTTATATAGGCGTGATTAATATTATATTTCATCGAATTTCAAAATTTATCACTCGTTGTTCTACACTAATATTTCAGGTTTAGTGAAGGAATCCTACCCACATCAAAAACAGTAAAAACCGCAAGGAAGACGAGAGAGGTGGAGTAGAGAGAGTTTGCCGTCACTCCGACAAATGTTTAACATCGGAAATTAAATGTGAATATAGTAGGTACTTTTTCTTTGGACAACAGTACATTATATAGGGACAACCGAGCTTGTCACTCATGGGGAATAATTGCCATCGCTTCGAACACTTATTTTGAATGTTTCGATAAAGTGTAATATGTTTTATTTAATGTTGTTATTGAAGAACTATTTAAGAATATAAATAAGATAGATAATTAGAAATAAGGGGTTACTGCAGCCTATATATTTATATAATCTTGATAACGACTGGGATTCTAGTTTAGGTTATTACTTTGGAATTTTAAGCTGGAATGCTTTAGGAGGTAGTACAAATTACCAAAGAGTCCATTCGGGATGAAATACTTATTAAACGTTATCGTTTTAAGTTTGAAATAAAACGAAAGTGGTGTTTTACCATCCCTCTTTGTATATATTCTCCCCAGATTTTTTTATCAGTTAAGGATAAAGGGAAGATATAACAAAGTTAAATTAACAGTTTATATTTAATTGAATACCATTGTTAATACTAACCGTCATAAACTAAGACAAAAGCACTTCTGAAGGATAGATATGACAAGCGTACTTCCAAGGTAGTAATTTTTTATAGTTAGGGTTTAGGGTTGTGGCCACAATCGCATCTGATATTAAGTGACGATGCAGCACAAGATAGTGCACACGCTAAGCCTAGTTAAGGAACTGGCTCTCAATTGCAACTATAAGTATAAATAACACACCTATAGGTATTTGACAGCAGATTTTCAACTTGAGGGTGATAGCTATCGTAAATGTCGAAAGAATGACATATGTCGTAACAGACGTATGTCGATAGAGCGAGAATAAGCGACACGATTGGCCTCATGTGTAAAGTTTCTACACGTTACGTCACTGGCTATTACCAACGAAACGTTGAGAACGGCGGCCTATCCACTCTTGTTACTATGGAAGAATTTAAAGCATTTCGAGACAGATTTATGTTATACTAGCTGTGCCTGCGACTTTATTCGCGTTGGACTAAAAGTTATTAATTAGTTAGAACGTTATTGAAACTTTTCTCAAAACAGCTTGGCTTCTATTGGAATCAGCGGGATGTTAAATAGCCTAAAGCCTTCCTCAGTGATTTCTCTTTAAGAAACAAAAATAATTTAATAATAGCTTAGCGCGTTGAAACAAACAAACTTTTCTGCTATATAATATTGACATAGGTTTTCTATGCTGTGACCGGAAGTGACATTTTCAAAGGCTTAACTATTAAACATAATTCATGTGCACGCGATGTCTTCGATACTGCTGCATGAAATATGAATGTTACGAAGCGTTCGAGTTCATGCACGTTTTTATTCCCATTAAAATACATTATTAATGGGGGTCTACGTTGTGTGAAAGAATTGCACATGCTAAATTTGAAGCCAGTTCAGATAGTTTCAGAGATATAGTGCTGAGTGAGATTATAAATGGGATTGGATATATAAGTAGAGAATTGGGATTTTTGGATTTGCATTCATTTCTTCTATTTTTATATACAACATTGATAATTATTTCACTGAAAATTTTGATAGAAAAAAATGTATTGTTTTCTATATATTCCATAATCGTTTTCTTGCTATTTATAATTATTTTTTATAACAATTATTTATATTTTTATTTATGTATTTATCTGTTCAAGCAACTAGAAGATAATACTGGCCGGTATATATAAATAATATGTCAACGAATCATAAAATATATAGAACAATTCTGTTTGTAAGAAAATTAATAATTATTCATGATAGAAAGCAACAATGTGCCCTTTCTAATTATTTAATTACTAGCGTTAACATTATCCGTTGCACTTACATGGTCTGACATCTTCTTTAATATAATATTTTGTAAAAAAAAACTGATAATATTCCTAATATATTGTCGGAATTGTGATTATTTGTATTTGATGAATGTAGCCAGTGTATATAAATAGTTTGCATATCTTAATTAGAAATTGTAAACAAAGATAATTAACATATCGAACTTTTTCAGGAAGGACATCGTAAGCGCCGAAAACCTTAGATATTTTTTCTAAATTGTAGACTTCAAAAATTGTCGCTATAAAATAAAATTATGTTGATAGTCACTATTTTAATAGATCAATGGTTAATTATAAAGAAATCCTTATAAATTTTGTATAAAGACATCTTAAATACATTTTAATTAGGTATGAATAAACTATCCCCTTTAAAATAGTGCAGATTGTCGCTTACTGTGTTTTTCCTTGAAAGGCTCGATATAATGTGTGCACTGTTGGCGCTGCTTTTGTAATTGAATAAATAAAAGTCTCCTATATATTTTTTTTTAGTAATAGCGACCAAACGAGCAAGCGTTTAGCCTGATGGTAAGTCATCACTGCTGCTCATGGATACCCACAATACCAGGGAAATCACAGGTGCGTTGATGGCCTTTAGTTTGGCGAGACTGACTCTCAAGTGCATCTGCCGGGACACAGCTATTGGTATTTGGTGGTAGATTTTCAAGTAGTGGGTAGTAGGTAGCTACAGGGCATCAGAAAAAGCCCTACCACCATACTATGGATTCCTTTTCCATCATCGAAAGCTCAAGCTCACTGTAGGTGGTTGGATTCGAACTCACGTCCCATGACGCGACGTTCCTACATACTACAACTGAGCTATCATCGCTTCAAAAGAATGCTTTGTAATTACTCGTATTCCGTTCGGGAGGTGAATCTGGGACTATATAGGAGTAATTTAACCCTTATCTGTACGAGTCGAAGGTGCGCCATTTCGGAAGAAAACATCACATTTTAGAGCTTGTGCATACAGCTCTGTTCATAGCTCGCTGAGGGGCTTTAAATTTGTGAAGCCATCGAACCGTGAGTATCTATATTTCAGCTTCGTATCCATTAACAGCTTTAACGTACATATGTCTACATAAAAGTGTTTTATTACATTTTTCTTACTTTGAAAACTTGTCTCTCAATATGGTTATTAGATATGTAAAATTTTAATGTTAATGAATAATATATTGTTGGTTTTAGTGGTTATAATATTTATGGACTATTTTTATTGATTATATTCGGGTTATCTAATTAATCAATATATAAATTAGATAGTAATCGAGGACTGCCTGGACGAGGACTTATAAGTGTATTCATATAATCCTGAAATAGTAGTGCGTTTTGGGACTTTCATACTAATTGTTAAAAAATTAATTGTCAAGACCTATTGATAATCGTACCTTAAAAGTATTGATTAGAATAAATATTACAATGATAGGTTTATATAATTTAGGTTTCCTTATAGTTATAGGAAGGTAATTTATAACACCAATTAGTATAAAGCGCGGCTTTGGCTTCGTAAGGGAAGGGACGTAAGATTTAATTTTTCTCTATTATTGTCACTACATTGGTATTTATACTGTAAATCGTTATCGGGAAAGGTTTTTATTGGGCGGAGAGACAGATGAGCCGTGAAGGTGAGTGTCGAGGAGGCCTCCATAAACCTACATCTGAGTCCCAAGTCTCAGACACTCTCGTGTTATCATCTCTCTCTGCTACAACGATTAGGTTTCACGATGTACCCGGCACCCTTTCAGTGAATCCGTGGTTTGCTAAGAAGTTCATATATCATCCATTATTATTATTGAACCGGTTATAGGATTTCATGTTAGCTTACGACTCTAAGTTTCTACATATATAACAAATATAAGTAGAAGCGATGATGGATCAGTCGGTAGTGTGTATGGATGGGAGTTTGTACGGATGCAACGGGCATGAGCTTTCGCTAAAGGAAAACATTGCGATAAAACTATGGCATGATCTTTTCCTAATGCAAAGTGTGCTTCGGCAGTTACACTTGAGAGCCAGTCGCTCTACTGAGTGTATCGTGTATAGCATCAAAGGCTTGTTACTTTATACCAGGAGAGATTGTAGCCATAACACCTAAGCCTAAAATCTATTAAACACAAACTTAAACGTATTCAATTGTTTACAAATTGAATGATTTTTTTTTAAATGTAATATCGGGCAAACAAGTAACGGTGTCACCTGATGGTAAGCGATCACTACCGTCCATGGACACCATATTAAGCCACATTGTCACTTTATACCAGGAGAGATTGTAGCCATAACACCTAAGCCTAAAACTAATTCAAAGAAAACAGAAATGTATACAGGTGTTTACAAATTGAATGATTTTTTTTTGTAGTATCGGGCAAACTAGTTACCGTTTCACCTGATGGTAAGTGATCACCGCCGCTAATGGACAGCCACAACACCAGGGGAATCGCAGGTACGTTGCCGGCCTTTATTTTGGAGGAACTGGCTCTCGAGTGACACTACCGGAATACACCTATTGGTATTTGTCGGCAGATTTACAACTTGAGGGTGGTAGCCAGCCATGCGGGCATCAGAAAAAGCCCTACCACCATGCTATGTTCTGATTACGTTGTTTTTCCTTCAGCGAAAACTCAAGCTCATTGTAGGTGGTTGAATTCGAACTCGCATCCCATGACGAGGCGTTCCTACACACTACAACTGAAATTTCGCGAGAATGTATCATGTTACGATATTATATGCATATTAAAAGTATTTCTCCGGTTAAGGAAGAATAAAACACGGTAAAAGTAATTCCGAAAGAAAAGTATAATTTATTTCTCGCTCGAAACGAATCCGTGAGACGAAAGTTTTGGTCCAATTAAAAGGAGACGTAAGAAGTACATATACATGTTGCGAAAACAATTCACATCGCGATTTATGCAGTTGCCTCGCTACTAACTCCGTCCCCAAGTCTGTCTGAGAATGTCTTAGTATTACTTCCGTGAAACCCTCTCTCTCTCTCTCGCTCTCTCTCTCTCTCTCTCTCTCTCTCTCTCTCATTCTCTTGCACACTAAAGCTCTCTTATTATTTATTTTTAATACTATCGTTTATATAGTGCCGCATAAATAGTTCTTTAAAAGCCTGGTAACGTGGCGATGCTATTCCTTATTATAACCGTAGTACAATACAAAAATATTAATGTTAGTCCATGTGGTCGAATGTGTATAAACACATATAAGTTTGTCCTATGTTTTTTTATTTATATAAAACTAGATTTTACGTGTGGCTTCGCTCGCGTTAATATTGATTTTGTCAAACAAATCGGATGACGCCTTAAAAAAATCACACAAAGCTTGTCCCTCTCTTTACCCAATTTCCTGTAAGTTTTTAGCAAGAAAAAGCAGACTATCTCCGTCTCCTGGGTCCTATCAATCTCTGTACCGAAATTCATTATAATCGATTTAGCGGTTTAAGTGTGATCAAACAAACAAACTCACTTTCATATTTATAATATTAGTATGCTATGATGTCATGTTGTTTTTATTATATTGGGTTATGTTTATTAAAAAACCGAGGAAAAACTTTGTTGTAATGTATAAACATGTCGCAAGTAATCACATGATGGTAGGGCTTTTTCTAATGCCCACCTGGCTGGCCACCACATTCAAGTTGAAAATCTGTCGTCAAATATCTACAGGTATGTTGCGGCAATTGCGCTTGAGAGCCAGTCCCTTCGCTAAGCTTAGCGTGTTCACCATCTTGAGCCACATCGTCACTTAACATCCGGTGAGATTGTGGCCATAACGCTAAATCTATAAAGAAAAAAATGTATTTAATATTTTTATTGTATAAAACGCTTTCGCTTATGATTTGAGGCGATCAAATGAAACAAGCGTTGAAATGTGTTCCGGCTTGCTCCGTAATAAATCTCGGGTACGTACGCTTCTTTCTGGAACTTCGATTCATGCGACTACACCGTAGCAACTGCCGTCCCGGGATTTTCTAAACAGTGTGCTAATTAAAAAGTCGATTGATTTATTTTAAACTTTTCGATCTTCACTTATTGATAAACTCATTTCAACATTACTTTCTAAATGAAAAATATGAGTACGGTTTTGTTTTTGCTTTTTTTATAGGTTTATGGCGTTATGGCCACAATCTCACTCAATGTTAAGCGACGATTTGGTTCAAGATGGCGGACACGTTAAGTCTAGTCAAATCAAATCGAAAATCTTTATTCAATTTAGGCTCTAAGAAGGCGCTTATGAACGTCAAAACTACTATCGGTTCGGAAACTAACGCAGTCATCGAGAAGAACCGACAAGAAACTTGATCTGCATCTTTTTTTTTTAAGTCTTATTGTTATCGTTTTATAGACTAGTTTAATGTGTTACAGTAGTTATTAGAGAATGTACAGAGAGAGGTGTCAATTCCAGACATCACGATCGCTCACATATTGAACCATCCTATAATAGCCTTTTGACGTCAAAACAAGTTTCACATGGTTCTAGAAACTATAGTCCGTTCGACATGGTTCTTGAACCACTGTCCGACATTTCAGTACTGTGGAGGGAATAGTGTTACATACCACGTCTACTGCTTACTAATATGAAAACTTAATAATACTACATAGTTTAAATTAATGAGAAGGAGGGTAGTTGATAACATAGATTAGTATATAAGTGCGATGCGAGCGCGGCTAGATGTTCATTCGACCAAAGCGACACTCGAGGCAAGTTCGGTCAGTATAGTTGAGTTAAAAATATAACGGTTGTGGAACAAATCTCGGAGTATGATTCTACGTAACCACCATGGTGTGTAACACTAGCTCTTAAGTGCAACTACCGGAAACACCTAAATGTATTTAGCGGCACATCTTCAACTTGTGGGTGGTAGCTAACCTTTCCTTTACCGAAAGCTATAGCCCGTTACAAGAATTCGAGCACTCGTTGCTTCTGAAGAGTCAATAGTTTTATCACCATGTCTTCCATCGCAGAATTTTAATCAATTGACTACTGGTGTATCGTAATTAATGGCGTATTCCGACATAACCGTAGTGAATTTTGCTTGTTAATTAATATCGATTCAGGTCGACGAGTTCATCCGACCGCAGAGTGAGTAGGTAACTACGTCAAGCGTTAACATTAATTGGTGGTTATCGACGTCTTCCGTTACCATAGAAAATCAATTTAGACGTTTATATGACGTCGTCAATATCATATTTAGATTTTAATTAGTTATTTGTGAGACGAAAACTTTGCTCGTGTCGACTCGAATCATACTTCGTATATTTTGAAACATATTTTTCAAGCTTTCTATACGCTTTATAGATTTCAGCGTTTGAGGACATTCTCAGATACATTTTAAATTACGATATGCCCATGATCGTGGGCAGGCTAGGCCCAGTGGAGCGACTGGCTCTATAGAGCATATAGTGTAAGGAACACAGCCTTTGGCGACAGATTTTTTACCTTGAAGGTGGTAAATAGATAATTAGCCAGGCAGGCATTTGAGAATACTGTACCATCATGCAATGATTTTTAGGAATGTTTCCTTACACCAAAATCTCGGGCTCTTTGTATTACACTATTGCCTTTTTATAGGTTTAGCATTATGGCTACAATCGCGCCTGATGTTAAGTAATAAGGTAGCCTGACATGGTACACACGCTAAACCTAATGGAGGGACTGGTTCGCAAGTGCAACCGCCGGAACACACCTTTAGGTATTTGGCGGCAGATTTTCAACTCTAGCTAGACAGACGAGCATTAGAAAATACCCTAATACCATGCTATGTTCTCATTACATTGTTTTACCTACAGCGAAAGCTCGCTGATTGCAGTGATTCGAACTCACGCCCATTGACCTGCATCTGTGTGCGCTACCAACTGAGCTATCATCGTTTCATGCTATTGTTATGATAAGAAATAGAACTAATGTCACACACTTTTATATACTCATTAAATGTTATGCACATTCTCATAATTTACATTGTTTATGGTTTATTAAATTATCGGCTAATTAACTAAGAATACCTGATGAACCTGATGGTGATGAAGCGATGATAGCTCAGTGATAGTGTGTACGACTTCGCGTCAAGGGACGTGAGTTTGAATCCAACCACCTATAATGAGATTAAGCTTTCGGTGAAGGAAAAACAACGTAATGAGAACATAGCATTGTGGTAGGGTTTTCTCTGATGCCCGCGTGGCTAGCGACCACTCTCAAGTTGTAAATCTGCCGCCAAATACCAATAGGTGTGTTCCGGAAGATGCACTTGAAAGCCAGTTCCTCTACAGTTTTAGATCTATCAACTTAAGATCAGATGAGATAATGGCCATAACGCTAAAACATAACTATACAAAAAGAACAATAGATTCCGTCATGAGACGATAATAACTTTTTTTTTATAAGTTCGTTTGACATGTTCGTTGGTCCATTGACGCAACCTCCGTTCATATTAGCACTGACCGTTACCGACGCTTTGATATTGTCTGGCGTCTGCACTGACCACAAATAAACTCAATGTCTCGAGTTGCTTCAGAACATATACGTTCTTTGTAAGGATTGTTTATTTGTTCAATTTCAAGATACAGTGTTGATTTCTTGTCATTACAAGCCGCAGACTGGTTTTCATTTGAGCTTTTCTTATTAGGAATAGACTATTGCGAAACTGGAGCTAATTTTCCATCCATCCAGATCAATAAATTACGGCTGAAATGTATCCCTTGAGTTTCATATTCTGTCGCCATTATGTCCTTCCTACGTACGATACTTATTTTGGAATCCAAGTTAGGAAACTTTACTTCTACCCACCCCTGATCAGGTATAAAAGGTGTTTCTACCGGTTGCCAAATCATCAAAGATATTCAAAAAGCTATGTAGATGAAAATACAGTGTTAAGTTGGAGCCAGCGTGCCAACGTTGGCCAACACACAAAACTTCGTACTTTGGCAACAACTTTTGGCTCCAATTAAGCGTCAAACTTGGCGACCCACGGAACTTCGTTCTACGAACTAGTTACTCTATATAAATTTCAATTACCATAATAAGATAAAATAGATCAAAATGAACATCTCTCTGGTGGTGAGTGGTTATAAAATTGTTATGTGCTTAAAACGACACGACAGAGTGACATATCACTATATCTCTCTCTCGTTCCTTTAGTCGCCTCGAGCCGACTTTACCCGAGCGAGCGTCACACAAAAAGGTTGCAAATTAGAACTTCATGCCCCCTCATAGGAAATTTCATTTAAAAAATGTGTATAGATTATTTAATATTCATATATTAGTTTCATTTGTATGTATCTATGGAATGTTTAGATATAAATTGCGCTGATTGAAAGTCGTGTGTTTGTCTTGAAAATTTGTACAGGTTTCATATGCCAATGACAATCACATAAAATCATGTCTTTCTCCTAAGATCTTGATCAGAATTATGATAATAAACAAAAACCATCCAGAATAATTCAGAAAAAATAGTATAATTATGACACATCTGTGTCTGAAATTTCTGGGTGCACCATAAAAATTGAATAATAAATAATAATGAAATCATTAGGCTTCAAAACTAAAAAGAAACATCCTTAGTAACAAACCAAATACATGGTGGTAAGGCTTTTTCTAATGCCCGCCTGGCTACCTACCACCCTCAAGTTGAAAATCCGCCGCCAAATACCATTAAGTGTGTTCCGGCAGTGGCACTTGAGAGCCAGCCCCTCCTATAAAGGCTGGCAACGCACCTGTGATTTCTCTGGTGTTGTGGGTGTTCATGGGTGGCGTTGATCACTTACCATCAGGTGACACGCTTGCTCGTTTGCGACCTATTCCATTAAAAGTACTAAATAATCATGAAGTATGAAAAGTTTGTACTATAGTGATAGGAATTTCCTTGCGACAAAGCGAATATTTTTATTATGAGGTTATCTTTAAAAATAAGTACTAGTGGACGTTTAACAACATCTATTGACAAGCACCTCATGCTTTTTTACGATAAATTTACCTAATTATAAAACAATCTATTTATACTAAAATATTATTTTCAATTATTAAATGTATTTCTTGTGGTGCTAAAATTTAACGATGCGGGAATTCACCGATATTTTAATTGAAACCACGACATTGTTCGGTATTAGAGTGTTGATAACTGGTATCTATATTCATAGTAGTTATTCAAATATTTCTGAATATATAACGCGAGATTCAGATCGGTAAAATGTATATTATTTATGTGTGTGTGCAAATGATAATTATTTGTTTTGCAATAACAAAAAGCTATAAAATCCTACGTAAGTACATAAACAGATGTCGCATTTGCAGAAGATTGTAGTAAAATATAAAGTTGACATGACATACATGTGTTTTTCCCCAGGGACTACTATATGAAGCTGTGATAGCTCAGTGGTAGGGTGTACGAATTTGCGTCAAGGGACGTGAGTTCGAATCCAACCACCTAAAATGAGCTTGAGTTTTCGGTGAAGGAAGACATCATGAGGAAACCGTAGCATAGTGGTAGGGCTTTTTCTGATGCTCGTCTGGCTAGCTACCACCCTCAAGTTGAAAATCTGCCGCCAAATACCAATAGGTGTGTTCCGGCAGTTGCACTTGAGAGCCAGTTCCTACAAAGGTTTAGCGTGTCTACCAGCTTGGGCCGTATCGCCATTTAAGATCAGATGAGATTATCGCCATGACGCTATACCTTAACTATATAAAAAAACGGGTCTCTTCAAAAAGGGATTGAAATATAGTCTCCAATGTCAGCGACCTAGCTGTAACATCCCTGGTGTTGCGGCTGTCCACAGGCGACGGTAACCATTTACCATCAGAAGGACCGTCTGCCTTTTTGCTGCCCATTAGCATAAGTAAAAACCACAGTATTTTTTATCAAAAACCAATTTGCATTTGATCTTATAAGAGAATCCCTTATAGCAAAAGCTAAAACAAGACAATGATGGAAAGCGACCGTTCTTAAAAGATCGGAAAATAAATCCGCGCTCACCTCACAAGTTAACGTGTGGTCAGAGTGATAGACTTAAGCGAGTAATGTTAACAAGTTTGTAATATGAAGTAAGTTTCTTTTTGTATCAGAAGCGACGATAGCTCAGGCGATAGTGTATACGGACCCTGTGTCAAGGGTCGCCGCGCGTCAGTTCGAATCCACCTAAATTGAGCTTGAACTTTCAGCGAAGGATAACATTATGATGAAACTTTCGCATGGTGGTAGGGCTTTTTCTTATGCCCACCTGGCTATCAACCACCCTCAAGTTGAATATCTACCGTCAAATACCTAAAGGTGGTTTCCGGCAGTTGCACTTGAGAGCCAGTCCCTCCACTAAACAATAGCGTGTAGCAATTTCTTATTATTAGCGATTACTTAGATTTGTCTGTGGACAAGTTTTTAACGCAGACATTTTGACGTTCATAACCTGATACGTTCTTTTTGATTGAAACAAACAAACTTAATAAGGTAATAAAGAACCAACTTTGTGGTGTCGATTGAAACGTCAATGGAAAAAGTTTAATTTTATCATAATTCCCGAACGCACTAAATGAAATGTAGCTTCAAACTTGATCCGATAGTACTGGAATGTACCGACTCCTGTAACGGAACTATATTGTGTTCTGTATTCGAAATACTGCACACGGCACGCTCCGCTTAGAGAAACGCTCAGCTTATGCGAGCACTCTGTGTTATACTGGGCACGTCGAAAAGGGGAGATTTATTGGCAGCATGATCCCGTCAACTGGCTTTGGCCAGTTACCATTGGTTTCGGGCGATCCGTGCCTACATACATCCGCTGGCAATCGGCTTATCATTCATCTATACTATTTATCTATATTTTGTCCGTTTGTTCGAATGCGTTAATCTGAGGAACCACCGGCCGGGTTTCAAAAATTCTTATTGTATTTGATAAAGAATTTATTTTAGGATATTTAATATCACGCTACTACAACAAGGAACAAATTTGTTTTATAATAATTTACAAAAAAACTAACGTAAAAACGGTTAAACAGTTTTTAGTTACACGCGAATGAAGTCACAGGCAACGCTAATATATCCTTACTAATATTACAAATGCAAAAGTGAGTTTGTTTGTTGGTTAGGCTTTCACGCCTATCCCATAGAAACGGTTATGATGCATTTTGGTATAGAGATAGATGGGAACCTGGAGACGGCTACTTTTTTTTCTCGAAAAACTTATTAGAAGTGGGGTAAAAAGACAGGAATCAATTTTGTATGAAAGTGTGTATATGGTCATCCGGTTTGTTTGACAAAATCAATATTAACGCGAGCGAAGCCGCACGTAAAAACTAGTACGAAATATAATTCAAATCTACGCGAACGAAGTCGCGGGCGCGGCTAGTAATTTAATAAATGCGAAAGTAACGTTGAACCAATTTTCGAACCGTTGAATGTCAAAACCATCAATACCGTCGAATGAATTTTGGATATGGAGGCATACTGGACCTTGGAAAAATTCATAGGTTAATTTTTGTAACACAAAAATAATATTTTGTATCGGTAAATTAGAGAATTAAAGTTCGTATGGGAGATCAATCATTTATCGAGTATTCGCTCTGATGACACCGAACACAGCCTTGGGGTAAATTGCTCGATTGACAAAATCGAATTGTCGAACAAATTGTCTACAGGCGCTTCGATGAGTCGCGCCTTAACAAGCGCCTCGGGCTGCTGCATACAAACACTTAACGAACAAATACCAATAACTATAAATTAACATCAGATTTAGCAGCGCGAAGAAATAAGTGCCTAATATAAGTAAAATTAAATTTATTCAATGAATATTATGAAGCGAAAAAGTTTATTTGTTTGTTTGAACGTGCTAAGCTTAGAAACTATAATGCTGCTTTAAAAAATTCTTTTTCTAGTTGATTGCGCAATCTTTGAATAAAGTTTTAGGCCTTTTAACATTCCGCTACCACAACTAGGAAGAAAGCTGTGTTGAAGAAAGTTACAAAAACGGACAAAAATGAATAAAAAGTTTTTTGTTCGTATGAACGAAGTCGCAGAAAACGCTAGTATATAATAAATTTATATGCGAACAATTATGTTCTTCATTTAGATCAAATTAATGCAGTTCCTTACACAATATCAAAGTTTAGGGCTATAAATATTCATAAAATTTATACCTTTCATAATAGACAATGTATGTTTCTGAATTTTCGACTGTTCTACAATTGTGTACTGATACCAGTACATTAGTGTATTCTCACTAAGCTTGTAGAAAAAAAAGTGAGCCGTCGCGAGACCTCTGGGAGATGTGAAACAACGAAAATTTTTTGTAAGAATTTTGAACGTAAGACATAACCTGTGAAAGGAAATAAATATGGCACAATCAGAAACTTTTTATAAGTACTGAGTTGTGTTTTGAGATATAAGTGAATATTGTAATACACGTTAATAATAATTAAACGGAGAAAAGTTGATTTTTCTCATTAGTCATTTCTGTAATAGGTAGTTTCGTTAACATTTGATGGTGTTTCAGACCATATACTATCATATAGGGTGGCGATATGTCACCACGCCAACAGACGGTCTGACCCGCAGCTTTCGATGTTTCGCGTCAAAAAAGGCTACAAGGTTGCAGACACCATCCAGTTAAGTTATATTTGTAATTATGAAAAATTAAAAAAGAACTAGCGGTTAAGGCCTTGGAGTTGCCTAACCCAACTAAAATTAATTTCAATTATAGGTTTACTAGCCGTCATCCGCGTACTAGGCTGGGCGTACATTAAAAAGTGTGTCAATAGGACAATGGAATTCAAAAACTAACCTAGAACCAGCTTCTCGTCGCCTCAGTGCTTTTTTTATATTTTATGTTTGTGTGTTATGGTCATGATCTCACCTGATCTTAAGTTGATACGGTCCAAGTTGGCAGACACGCTATACTTGTGGGGGAACTGGCTCTCAAGTGCAACTGCCGGAACACACCTTTTGATATTTGGCGGCAGATTTTGATCTTGATGGTGTTAGCTAGCCAGGCGGGCATTAGAAAAACCCCTACCACTATGCTAAGGTTTCCTCACGATGTTTTCCTTCACCGAATGTTTAAGCTCATTGTAGGTGGTTGGATTCGAACTCACATCCCTTGACGCAAAGTCGTACACACTACCACTGAGCTATCATCGCTTCGCTGCTTGTTTGTTCAATCTACTATTAGTCGGATTATAATGTTGAAAGATTTTGGCTCTATTTTGAAAACAGAACAGCTACTTTTTCACACGTAATATGACAGGTTACTTCTTTTGACTTGTCGTAGGACATGTTAAAAACCTTTGAACGAAATGTTTATTTTTCAAATTACTACTTAGTAAGTAAGTCTACTTTTAAAATGCATGTATTATTCGAGGAAGCTTTAACGTCGGCCCAAACGAATGGAAACGATCTGAAGCGTGCCTACGATGGTATGGCCATATAATGAGAAGGCCCGAAAATCACTTCTCTAGGAGTCCTCTGCGTGGATACAGGTTAAAATTTTTAACTATATCTCCAGATATCCTATCCTGAAGGGTCTCTTACGTTTTTCGGGATAAAACTTATCCTGTACGTTTATCGATATATTAGTTATCACCGGTTTGCTAGGTACTTAGATAGGGGCAAATCTACAAACATGAAATAAAAACGGCGCTTACTATGGATCTATAACTATATATAATAACTAGCTGACCTGGAAGACCTTGATCTATCGCGTTATGATCACTTATCGAGATAAAAAGTATCCTATCTCTCAAGTTGGATTAAAACGCACATAATGTACAAAATTTGATTCAAATCGGTTTAGTAGTTTAGGAGTTCATCGCGCACAAACAACGTGACATGTAATTTTTACGTAATCCTAGAAAACATTAGAAAGAAAACAATATAAAAAATATGCTATACTCTATTCAGTGTTCATCTACAAGAATATTATAGCATAGTCCCTTAATTAACAATAGCTTTAAAAAAGTTAAAAATAAAAACTTGAATATATTCGAACAGTATATTTTGGTTCTTCAGCAAAAAAAAAAAAAAAAGAAACAAAAAAGGTCGGCTGGACGTTTTTCTTTACATCTATAACAAAGGAATTGAATTTTCAAAATGGACATAAAACGTATAAAAAGACCGACCCTTAGTGGATCGAACGATAAATCTCCGCCGCGCCGGCATCTCGGGCCGGCACGTTCATAATAAAAGATTTACCGGCCGAGATCGCCGGACCGGCTGCAGCCGGTAATAGGCAACGTTTGCCAGTTTCCGTCAGGCACCGTTCGACGGTACGTGACGTTTGAGATAGATTACGAAATTGGATTGCACTTTTACAAAATATGTTATCGAAAATATAAAATGATATTACTATATATAAAAAAATACAGAAGATTTTCATGACACGATGTACGATGAGATACGAATTGTGCATTATTCGACGGCGATAAATAGAGCTGTCTGTACCTACATTATTCGAATTTAGATAAATACATGCTTATAATCGATAAGCAAAGTATGAATATTTTTTAACTGGTATGGCGTGATATTGTTAATTATTTTGTTTAAAATTTTTGTTAGTTAACACGTATTATTAAACTTACTTAACTTATTAAAAAACTAACTTTAAGTAAAAGTTTCTACAGGAATAAAAACAATGAAATTATTCAAAATACAACATAGCTTATTTAAATAAAATATAAATTCAATACATTAAAGAAATTAATTCATGTATCGTACTTGCTTTTGACGCCGCGTGCGCAACCTAAAGATGTCGCGCGAAGACCCATTTTCAGAGTTAAATAAAAATTATAAAGAACGAAGATAGAGTTCCGGAAGTTAGAAGTTTTTTAATGGAAATTCCTTCTTCTTTAAGAATTTTTTTTTTTTTAATCTTTATAGTCTATGAAATATTGGCGATAAACAAATTGCTTTTTTTTCATCTTTAATTGTTTATAACTTTTGTAATTTTTTCTGTGCTTGTACACGCTATTGGCTCATTTTTCGAGGCGTTATTTCGGATCCTATGAGCTATGAGACATAATTTTAAGAGCAGTATCTGTAATTTAGAATATTTTAAACTTGTCCACTAGACCATAGGAATTAATGACAAAGTACACCCCAAAATATAATTATTTAGAGTCAATTACAATTATATTATTTTCATAAATTGTTTTCGTGAGAATGTCTCTATAATTATTATTATCGTATTTACCTAAATATGCGAATGCCAAGTGAGAATAGTTATACAAGCAATGTACATACATACCCAGTCTCAGACTAATTATTTTCACACAAAATACCATGCGGGACTGGGATCTATAAAATGCGTCAGTGAGTCGACCGCTTACACAAAGCTACCGGTGTAATATCTTTTATAATTGCCTAATTTGCTTAATAATAAACTTGCAATTTCTCGATGATATCAACACAATAACTTTGTTAATTAAACGTCAAACATGTAGCCTTACGTATAACGATAGTAGATTGACTCGGGTAATGCAATTGACAGATTGTTATGCGGTCGACGGAGAAGACAGAGTCGGCCATCTTTGATTGCAACTCGAGCGTGGCTTGAAAGATCCAAGGGAGTTTTATCGGGGCTCTATTGTTATACGTAGGTAGTGATTATTATTTTTAATTAATAAAAGCTGAATTAATATCATATCGAGATATCGAGAGGCTTTCAGATCATAATGACCGTCTCTCTCTCAATCTATCAATGGACATCGTCGTTGTTATTTGATGCCACATTTTCAAGTGTAGCTTGAATTAATGATAATTTATTTGGAGCTTGAGCTTGAACTTGAGCTTTCGGTGAAGGAAAACATCGTGAGGAAACAATAGCATAGTAGTAGGGCTTGTTCTAATGCCCATCTGGCTAGTTACAACCTTCAAGTTGGAAATCTGCCGCCAATTATCTATAGGTGTGTTTCGGTAGTTACACTTGAGAGCCAGTTCCTCAGATAGGCTTAACTAGTCTACAATCTTGGACCACATCTTCACTTACTGTTAGGTGAGATTGTGGCTATAACTCTAAACTTTTATGAAAAAAACCTCCAATTATTGCATAAATTTGATCCAGCAAATTATTCTTTCAAACGTTGAAAGGGTTTCCAAGTACTTTAAAATAAAAATGAATGAAATTTTATTTAACTTTTGTCACACTTACCTAATAAAGTTCAAAGAACTTTTTGGTTACCATTAGTGTCGAAGAAAAAACGAAAATCGTTAGGATTATAGCTAAATATTGTCTTAACCAAAATTGGTCTTCTACTAAATTTGTACCCATCTTACCAGGACACCGGGTTCAACGAAATAAGTACATTTAATTAAATTAAAAACGTCTTGTGATTTCTAGACTATACCGGAATAATCATCAGGCGCCTAGTGGTTATTTTACGAAGGTAGTATTTAACAAAATTCGTAAAATTTGCACAAACATTTCCAAACATTACGTAAAAGGATAATAGGAGAAATTGTTGCTTGAGAAATAAGAATAATTAACAATACCAGTGACGATGCACTCAGACCGAACGATTCCTATTTGCGAGTTAAAATTCAAATTGGCTTCGCTGAAAAATATCGGAGATAAATTCCGCACTACTTTATAAAGTGGAACATCACCCCGCTTCGAGCGCCCTTCAGCTACTTAACGGCCTCGTTAAAAAGGATTCGCGGCTGCGATTAAAAATATTTCAAATTCTTTCCCTTGTATCACGAATTTTCGTTTGTTCCAGTACATAGTGGACGCAATTTAGAATAATTATCAATTCAGTTTTGGGCAGTTTTTATTTTAATTAATAAACCAACGTTATATTTGGCCTGTTGTATTGTAGGTATTTTGGGTGATATATATGGGAAATATATAAAAACACTTAAATATTGTTGGACTTGGGATAACGAACAGAATGACCCTTTATATATATATTTATTTAGTAATTTTGGTTCATGTTTATTAAAGTGATAATATTAAAATTAATTTAAAGTGCTGATATATAATTTTCAGCTGTTTTTATCAAATTTAAAGTCCTATTAAATACATCCCTAATAATTTATACAATTACAAAGTAAGTAAAAACTCAGCCAACGTTATGTTAGTTGTCATTAAATTTTTTATAGACAATTTTTTAACAATTATGCTACAGTCTCATTAAGGCACTACATAAACATAAATATTATCATTCCACGTAATTTACATATTGTTAGAAGGAGGGTAGTTAGTCACAACGAGTAGTATAAATACGGAGCGAACACAGCTATTGCATACCTCAGGGCTAAGTGCCCTCAGTATTCGCCCCAAAAAGCCCGGCAAAGCTGTAGAAGCCCTTCAGCCTAACAGCATATGTCCATACAATATAAAAAATTGCATGCGTTCGAAGCGAGACACTCGAGGCGAGATCATCGAAGGATGGTAAGATTTATATATTTCTATTATAACAGTGTTTTTCATACTTTTGGTGTTTATATTATAAAATTATTATTGGAAATTATGGTAAACTTCATAGTTGTAATTGTGTTCTTTCATCAGAACCGCAACGTTAATTAAAATCGTGTATATTTATATATCATCACGCTAATATAATTGATAATTTTTTTAAAAGACTTCGCTTCTGCTTTTTAGAAATATATAAAGTTGGTTAATTGACTCATCAACGCGCAGCGGAAACTCCTGAGGCTGAAAACATGAAAACTGGACTGTAGTTCATGTTAGTTAGTTCATAGATGTTAAGTGATAATGCAGCCCAAGTTGGTGAACATGCTAAGCCTAGTGGAGGAACTGGCTCTCAGATGCAACTGCCGAAACACATATTGGTATTTAGCAGCAGATTTTCAACCCGAAGCTGGTAGCTAGTCAGATGGGCATTATAATAATAATAATAATTATTATTATTATTATTATAAAAATTATAAAAAGCCCTACCACCATGCTATGGTTTTATCACGATGTTTTCTATCACCGAAAGCTCAAGCTCGTTGTAGGTGTATTCGAACTCATTTACCTTTACGTTGCGTCCGTATACACTGCCAAGAGACATTATCGCTTTAAAGTGAGTCTTCATGACGTAAGGAGATGTAACGAGGGAAAGTAGACCTATATGCTGTCATGGCAAATGCTTTCGCCACTCTCTTGTCGTCTTATCTGCACGCATGCATGTGTATATAGTGTATACACACTATATTACGCGGTATGTGGTACTTTTGACGTTCATAAGACCCTTCTTAGAGCCTTTTTTTATCGTGGGGAAATGCATTTACGCTTACCTTCCCAACCCGCAGGATTGGGAAGGTTATGTGGGACTCGCCCGACGCTAGTCGCGGGGACTACCCACTAAAACTCCACGGCCATCCATCGCTTTACTGGGGCGACGCGGGTTCGTGAACCTTCTTGGGGCGTAAATTAAATAAAGATTTTTGATTTGATTTGATTGCTTCTCTATGAGAACTACGTACAATTATATTATTATCAACTTTACTCCGTTTTTCTTTAGTTTGTATTAACAATAAATTCTAACATTAACTCAAATGTTTGGCATGTGCCGACCGTCTCATGACGGAAACTCTTTTTCCATCATTTAGAGTACTATCTGTAAAACATATAGATACCTATAAGTATACGTTCATGTGCCTACGACATACAGATTTATATTGGGACACGACCTTTCGCTGAGAATCGTTTTTATTGAATCGACTACGGGTATCGTAGTAAAATTTTTACTTTCCGACATCGTAAAATGCGAACCTGATGAGTGAAGTGTGACAGAGATCGATGGCGGTATTATATTTTAATCTCACTCTACGGATTTTAATGATAGAGATACAGCAACTGAGATTATAAAATGGCATGATAACTAATTTAACTAATTACAATGTGACAAAAGTGAGTTTTTGGTGAAGGGAAACAGCGTGATGAAACCACAGCGTATTGGTAGGGCTTATTCAATGCCCGCCTATCTCGCTACCACTCTCAAGTTAAAATTCTGCCACCAAACATCTACAGGTGTGTTCCGGCAGTTGCACTTCAGAGCCAGTTGCTACGTTTAGCATGCCCAGGCATCTTAGGTCTCATCGTCACTTAACATCAGCTTAACAACTACATACTTTCAAACAAACACAGCCACACATACATTCATGCGAATAGCATTGACTCACTTTACCTAACTTTCTTCCTATGTACTCATATAAGCATATAAATTGTGCGTGCTGGCATCGTGTCTTGATACAGTCTCAAGAATAGTATAGATGTCGACGTGCGCTAGATATAATTCTTAAACCTTAACGATGTACAACTTAATATGAAGCATGTTTTGTGTTTTTTGTATTTGTATTTTTATATATATGAAATAAATTATTTTTTAAAGAAGTGTATAGCGAAACCCATCAGTTTTCTAGTTCAGGTGAAGCTGTAAAAGCCCCTCAGGCTAACAGTGTAGGTCCCTTCGAGAAAAAAAAACCCATCAGTAAGTAACACCGTATTGCTAGAGACCAGATAAAACTTTTACGTTTCTTGTAGTCAAATTCTTGACATTGCGACATGGCAGATCTAAATATGAAGCCAACTTTATTTCGAGTTTCAGATTTAATAGTTCAACAGGTAAAATTACAAACGCTGCGTATAAAATCATTTACAATAATTTAAGTATTTGAGGATTACCTAGGATATCTCTACCTTAGGTTTAGCCCTTAATTTTAAGAAATACTTTCATGAATATATTATTGTATTCTATTTCTGACTTGACTTCTTGAGACTGTTGATACAGATTCGAAATTTATATATAAACACATTACAAAATCGAAAGTCTCCGAGAATATTCTAGAGGTTTTGATAAGCATTCAATTAAAACTATTTTTTACCAATCTAGAATAAATACTATAAAAACTATCGCTGAATTTTGTTTATAACATGTACACGCCAGCTTGAAACCTTTGAATATAACACACATGAACCTATTCTTAATTCAAGTTTCGTTGTGTACATTTCTCACAACTATTTTACCTAGTTTATGGAAACGCAAAACGAAAAATAATGTTCAAACCCCAGAGGAATAGTTTACAAAGTTTGCTACCCGAATCACCTTAATTTATTTGGACAGTATCGTAAGCTGTTACGGAAAGTGCTGGAATGGAACATGCACTCTTCTATCTTCAAATTTCGTAGTTTGCATATGTTTAGCTAAGTTTCACTTGAAGTTATATAGGTCAACACCGGCCATCTACTGTGAACGGGGAAAACATTTTTAGGCTCCGAAGGTCACTACAATAACTTAGTCCACCATGACAAGACGTTCTTCTTTGTTGTAGTCACAGCTCTATCAGGTTATATATTTAAAAAAGGCCTGGAACTAAGCCTAAACTCTTAGACTTTCACCTTCACCTACGTTGATAATTAACTTGTGTATGAAAAAAGACACTTGAACATTTAATTGATCCTCTGAAAGTTACACTAGTTTGTAGCCTTGTTCCGACTTGTCTCTATTTAGCACACAACTTTAGCATACAAGCTTCGACCGTTAAGGTAACGAAGTGTAACTTACACAACCCCGTGTAACCCAGTTGGGTCATAAAACACGATACCGCGGAATTCTACTAAATTGAAATCAAAAAGAATTCTCTCTTAATCATTAGACCAGGGAACCCATAAAAAGTGTTACAAGTTATACAAAACAGTAACCTTTTTTTAATTAACTGGCTGCTAATAAAATACATTGCAATGCCACGGTAAATATGAGCTCTTTATTTTAGCCAGTAAAATTCGATTCGAACAATCGGATGAATAATTTAGAACCTTGTAGATAGCAAACAAATAAAAAAATATTCATTTTTATTCTATATATATATATATTAAATATGAATTTTATTCGAAGACGTATTCTTTAGTTTATTTGTGCATTCACTAACTATAAAAAGGCCATATAAGTTATGTATAAGTAGAAAAAAATCTTGCCTCGTAAGTCAAAACATATGTTTTTGTGGTATCACTGTTAAATTTTACCACGGCTATAAAATTCGGAATAAGAAGTTTCACGTAGCTTAGAATATTATATCTAGGTTAGGTAGTAGAAATTATCATCTATATTCGCTAATTTTATCGCTCGGCTCAAACTACCAAGGATTGAACTGAAAGTTCAGAAAAATGTTTAGTTTAATATTCTAGATACTTTATATCTCTTTGTGTAGTAGGTTTGTGAAACAATAATGGCTCAATAATCATAACGCGCGGGAACACATTGTCGATGTGCGAGCGTACGAATTCATCTAATGACCTAATTCCTGCCTGACTACAATACTCAGGTCAAAAATCTGATACTAAATACTTATGATTGTGTTCTGATAGTTGCACTTGAGAGCCAGTTCCTTCACTAGTTTTAGCGCGTCACTATCTTCGGCCTCATTGTCACTGAAGATCACGTCTGATTATGATTAAACGCTAAAATCTATATAGTACCCATACTTCATACTTACATACTCACTTAATATTTGAATGAATAGGAAAATGCTACTGTCAAACCGCATTCATCGAATATTAATGAATAAAATCGCAAAGCTATCGCCTAGCAAGCATTCATTCACTGCTATGCACAGAAAATACACAATATCGTCAATAGTAAGAGAAACTAAAGTTGACGGAGCTTCAGTAAGTTCTGGATCAGTCTAAGAATTCAAATCTATAGAGCGTAGGTATTAAGACCTATCTCTGCCATATTCCCAGAATTTAAATTTATAGTCACAACCTAAGCCTTTGGTTACCTTACCCTGAGCAAAGTCCAAGTCATCAAATTATAGCTAAGCTTGACATAAGCCTAAGCACGCTAAGAGATGATAATAGAAGCAAAAGCAGTCCTCACTTCTTCCACAATAGAGCAGCTCTAGACGTCAGCAAAATACCCGCACGAGACAATAAAAAGGAAACCCTTTGAGCCCGACTGCATATTCTATTCCAACATTATTCAATTCTATTTTACTGCACAACCTGATCGCGCTATTGAACATCATTTTATACACGGTCTTGCATTTGATTGACAAAGGCGTTACTTTCCAATTTCTACCTGAAACAGATTGACAGATCGATCCGAACCAATCCAATTGGAAAACTCATTCGTCAAATAAACTTGAATATGATGGGTGCGATGGTGTGTACATAGCCCAAATGGATCGAGATTTAAAGAACGGTTACAAAGAACATACTTCAGCGTTGCGAAATGAATACCAAAGTAGGTTAATATTTCGCTAAACAACTCATAGATCTGAGGCATACTATTTTGAACAATTACATGTATGAAATGTTAGATGTACGTCAAATCGGTGTTGTGATTAAATGTATCAGAATAATAATGGATTAATTAAAATGGGGAATGTTGAACAAATACATACATGATTCACGGTCAACCCTGTTATAAGTGTAAATAGAAGAAGTATATTGCTTATCACTGACGCTTTTGCGCGATACAGTGACTCTGAGATTTACTGACATATCATATTACACTGCACTGCAATTAGATATTCACAAAACATGAATATGGGTTTTGTGAGTGTCTTTTTTGTTTAAACGGACTTAAACAACATTATTAATTGACAGAATACAAATATCATTGGTATTGGTATATTGGTATTAAAAATTCAATTCGTGGAAGTTCTAGTCTACAACTGCTCAAACCGAGATTCGGCCGCTTTGATAATCTTGCGCTAGTGTGTTCTGGTGTTAATGAAATAGTCTAATGAAGCTGTCTAGGTCAACTGCGTTACTCAAACAAATAAAAACACAGCATCGACTGTTATTCGACAAACGCTATATTCCACTTATATTCTCAACACTCAAACATATTTTCAGCCATTCATATGACATCCATAGTTAGTGTGACCGCGGCAAAAGTATCATTAATGATCACATTATTTTTATTTACAACGTCCCATCAACGGAACCGAGCTCAACGGAGAGCGATCATAAAATATTTAGGACTGAATCTAATGGACCAGGGCATGTTTCATAGAATCTTAGCTGCACCTGCAAGTGATGAAGCCAAGATTTTATGGTATTTTGTTATTAGTTCTAAGTATTTTTTGAACATATATGAAAGTTATTACATTTTGTACTTACCGTAAGGTCGGGGTACGTTGGGATTGACATCTACATTTTGTACCGAAATCCCTAAACTAAATATAGACAAAAAAAAACTGCAATGCGTGATAATGGGCAACAAGTAAAAACGACAGACTCTAAAATGAATAACTTTACGTATCTCCGCAACTTTTTACCGGTACCGTTACAGGATGCTCAAGTTTAACGAGTTCCTACGATTAAAACTTTATTCTCCTATGGCTTAATGTATTGGAGGTATTCATGTGTTGAGTTCGACACTTTCTCAAACACATTACTCATGAAGTTGCTTACAAAACTATTGAACCACACTACCTGCAGAATGCGAGTGATATTTGACTTCCTTATACAACGATTGGTGTCGTAACAGAATGGACAAGGTATACGAGGTCCAACAAGTATTTTGTTCTTCTGTTCTTGTTATTTTATTCTGGTCATGGCCACAAAAAAAGATTAGTTCGGAGATAAAAGACGAGAGATAAAAGATAAAAGAGATAGAGATAAAAGAAGAGAATAAGATCAAAATCGCAATCGACATTATTACTACTATACATTATATTGAGGATGTCGAGGAAACTCTGTGCGCCATGGTGGTGAAGTGTCGGATTTAACTTACGAAAGTTTTTCTTGATTCGAGCCCACCATCTTACCTCTTCTGGAAGATTTAAATGCGATGGCAATGTTCGGTGAGAATCAGTGATACCCGATTATTTGGCTGGTATTCCGGTATTTACGGTGTCGTGCAGTAGAATAACATACCCGGTGTCAGACGAGCGCCTTACTGAAGAAAACCTTATGGTAACCAACTTAGCAAGTTTATTTATACACGTTGTAATTTTTATAAATATTAATATAAAAAATCCTACGGGATTTTTTTTAAACTTAAGGTTTAGCATTATGGCCATAATGTCACCTGATCTTAAGTGACGATACGGCCCAAGTTGGTAGACACACTAAACCTGTGGAGGAACTGGCACTCAAGTGCAGCTGCCGGAACACACCTATTGGTATTTGGCGGCAGGTTTACAACATGAGGGTGGTAGCTACCCAAGCGGGTATTAGAAAAAGCCCTACCACCATGCTATGGTTTCCTCACGATGTTTTCCTTCATCGAAAGCTCAAGCTCACTGTAGGTGTTTGGATTTGAACTCACGTCCCTTGACGCGAAGTCGTACACACTACCACTAAGCTATCATCGCTTTAAATGTATGTATTTATGTAATTTAATTATTATTTTCCATTTAATAGATCGACTTAATGTATTGGAGGTGTTCATGTCTCGATGTCGACACTTTCTTTAACAAGTCATAAAGCTGCATACAAAACTATTCTACCATACTACTTGTAGGTTCTGAGTAGTTTACTTCCTTAAACAGTAAGGAGCCTCGCCCCTTCTATATCCTATGTGTATAGTTCTGTTGAGTACGAACTCTGCCTTCAGCTTGAAAGAATTTGTTTATTTGCAATTTAAAAATAGAGATAATACCAGAAAATCATGTTACAATACATATATTATATAAAATACATAACGGAAACCGCTCGTAAAAATGAATATATACATACAGTTAGGTATGTACATATAGATACAGATCTGTAAGCAGTAAATCTTCTATAAAGGTTCTGATCCAGATAAGGGACCCTATTCCTAAGCTTACCGCTTTTGTTCCACCTTTAAAGGGTTTTATTTTCTAAACTATAATAGATAGCCGGCTAGAATTTACAGAGAGTATATATAACTAGCTTTTATATAGGCTATTTCATATCTCTAGGGAACAGAGTCGATCGCATACCCTGATTTCACTCGATGGGCTAATATGATGCTTGCTTTAAATTTTTATCAAAATTCACCCAACCGTTATTTTATCTGTAGGGATCATACATATAGACATCGATTTATATATAGCTACATATAAATGATGCAAACGTGTTAGATAGTTAGCATTATCAAGGAGAGTTGGCGTCAGGCAGGTAAAAGATATGGTAATATGGTAAAATGACAATGATAAGGAAAGTAATGGATATAAATGTTGAAGGATGAAAAGGAAGAGGAAGGTCAAATAAATTATAGATAAAGTGTGTGAGAAATGAGATGAAAGAAGAGGAAGTGAATGAAGAAATGGCGGTTGATAGAGATTTGTGGAAGAAAAACTGCACCGAACCCAAACGACTCGGAAACAGTACATGAAGATGAAATTATGATAGTGCAATGGTAGTGTGTACGGACTCCGCGTCAAGGGACGTGTGTTCGGATCCACCTACAATGAAATTGAGTTTTCGGTGAGGCAAAAAATTGTGAGGAAATCATACTTGATGGTAGGGCTTTTTTTAGTGCTCACCTCAAGTTGAAAATCTGTCGCCAAATATCAATAGGTGTATTCCAGCTGTTGCACTTGAAAGCTAGTATCTCCACAGTGTTTTAGCGTGTCTACTAGATGAGATGAGATTATGGCCATAACGCTAAATCCTTAACTATAAAAAAAGTAATAGATACTTTTAAAATTATTATCGAAAATACATTAGTTTTGAAATTTTGCGTCTGTTTCCTTATACTCACTTCACTCTTAAATTACTGCAGATTTTTTGACAAGATCATAACTAACATTACGAAGTAGCATATACAATATCATAAAAAAAGAAAGAAAGAACTCCAAGGATAAACTTGCAAATTTGTAGAAAATATTCTAAACTTCTATATAGACAGTTACAATACAGAAAGCTTTTTTTAATGGAATATGGGGTAAACAAGCTAACGAGTCACCTGATGGTAAGTGATCAACGCCGCCCATGGACACCCACAAACTTAGAGGAATCGTAGGTGCGTTGTCGGCCTTTAAGGTAAGCGTAAGCTCTCTTCTTGAAGGTCCCCATATCGAATCGATCCGGAAATAAGCAAGCAAGTTGGTTCCATATGGCACTCGTGGGAGAAAAAAGATCCAGATGGGGGGGGGGGTGAAATATCAGTGTGTGGCGCGTTGTAGGGTAGTGGATTCCAGCTGTAGGTGTTAATTACTTCGTGTAATTCCTCAGAAGACTCCCCATGGTAAACGCGATAGAAGATGCATAGAGATGCCATGTCTCTTCACAGTGCCAGTGGATCAAATTGATCAGAAAGAACTTGGTTATTGACGATTCGAGACGCTCTACGTTTTAATATGTATATTGTCTTTAACAGTTATACTGAACATAAGAACATAATACCTGCATTGTGGAAAAATAGACGTTTTTTATACTTTGTAGGTGTAGCGTGATAGCTACAATCTTAACTGGTGTTAATTGACGATGTAACCCAAAATGGAGTACACGCTAAGCCTCTAAGAGGAGTGGCTCTTAAGTGCAATTGCCCAAACAGACCTATAAGTATTTGGCGGCAGATTTTTAACTTGCGGGTGATAGCTAGCAGGTTCGGCATTAGTAAAAGCCTTACCGCCGTCCTATGGTTGTCTAATGATGTTCTCTCTCACCGAAAGTCTAGGTTGATTTCAAGTGGATTCGAACTCGCGTCTATTGACGCAACATCGGTATATGCTCTCGACTGAGCCATCATCGTTGCAAAAACGCTGTCTAGGGTTTTGAACATAATTGAAGACCGTTTGAGCGAAGTGGCGGGCGCAGCTAGTATATATATTTGTGACGAAATAAAACGTCCAATGCTGGAGCTACAGTCGCACTTGACCGATCTGTATATATAAGATATTGTCCCGTTCGGTGGGAATATAATATAATACATTTTTGATGATAATTCTCCGTGTTTATCTTTCTGTCGAATCGAATGCCTACATTACGAACGTACTCCGTTGTAAACGCATCTCCGGGGACAATAGCGGGAGGGTAGGGGATGATTACAGTGGAAAAACGAGACAAGAAGTTTATACCCATAAGTATTTTGGGAAATAAAGACAAACTACAAACTGATTGAACGTTATGGCTCCTTGGTTTTTGTTAGTGATTTTGCGGTACTATACGGATTGTTAAGATGCGTAACGTCTACTGGTGCGGCATGTTAGGAAAATCTATACATATGCCGGGACGAAAAAAGGTAAGACGCGCGATGGTCTCTTATGTTGTCACGCCCCCCACTACATCATCACTCTCGGACACTCTCGGAGTGTATACACGCATATCCTTATAAATGTGAAAGTTTGTTTGTTTGTTTGTTTGTTTGTTACGTTTTCACGTCTAAACCGCTGAATCAATTATGATGAATTTTTGTATAGAGATAGATAGAACCCCGAACACGGGGATAGGCTACTTTTCAGTTGAAATCTTGCAGGAAGTGGGCTAAAGGCACGTATAGACACTGTATGAAACTTTTTGTCGTGCCATCCGTTTGCTTCAAACTTCAGAGACTAATTGCTTGTAATTTCGAATTTTGTGTAAGTTGATATGTATTGACCATCATCTTAAAATAAACATATAGGGTAAAACAATTATTTCCGTATCGATCGACAGCCAGATTGGTCGACAAAATCAATATTAGTATGACCGGAGCCGCGGGTAAAAGCTAGTATACTATACACGTGGTGGATTTGCGTCGTCCGTACACACTACCAACTGAGCTATGATCACCTCGATTAATTTTAAATAGAGAATCTAAATGAGCATGAGTGAAACGGGGAGAAAAAATAGTTTAGAATAAAAGGAATAGACGGCATAGAGCGGTCGTGAGTCTGACATATAAAAACGGTGAGTCTGCCCAGCGTAGTCAATAAATTGAAGATCATATCGTGTATGTTGTCGACAATTCGTTTATTATGTTTTTCCTCGACAAACGTTTGTCATGTCTATACTATTTGCGAAACGGATACGGAATCCCTTAGAAGTTATTTATGTACGTTTTTATAAGATACGAAGTTCATATTGTAATATACAATATCTACATATATTTATGCGGGAGGAAGCAATAATCTATATTAATATTCATACTGTTATTATAAAGCAGAAAAGTTTGTTTGCTTGAAAGCGATAATCTCAGGAACTATCAATCGAATTACAAAAGTTTTTTTTTTTTTTTGTACTTGATAGAGTAATCATAGACGAAGGCTTTAAGCTATTTAACATCACGCTATCATAAATACGAGGCAACCTGTATTGAAAAAAGATACAAAATCGAGCAAAGATTAGTAGACAAAAAAAAGTCAAGCAGACAGCCAGTAAGAAATATAATAACAATTAAACGTATAAGAAGTATATATTTTCTTATTGAATGTAGTCCCAATGTTGGAATTATGAACAAAAAAAAAAAGAAAATCCCGAACTAAAAGTATTAGTTACAAATGTGAAAAATAGATAGATAGATAGGTGAAATAAAAAACTTACCGACATGTATAATGTCATGATAGAACAGTTTTTGATTTCTTGTACGAATTCACAGTATTATTGTATAACCACTGACTCTTGTGACGCGTAGATTTTCAAGTCAATCATGCAACTCTGAGTATATGAAAATGACATGAAAAGATTCCTTATATTACATACTGGATTTTATGGGCGACTTCGCTCGCGTTTAATATCGATTATGTGAAATAAATTGGATGACGCAAGAAAAATTTTCATACAAAGTTTACTCCTTTGTTTAATCCACTTCCAATAAAGATTACACGAGTAAAAGTAGCCTATGTCCGTTTCCTGGGTCCCATCTATCTCTGTACCAAAATTTATCACAATCGATTTAGCGGTTTAAGCGTGAAAGCGTAACAAACAAACAAACTGACTTTCGCATTTATAATATTAAGTATGATAGTACACCTGGATAAGCAAGCTTAATTCTATACTATTTTGTATGGTTTATTGTAAAAAAAAATAGATGCGAATCATATTCCCATTAAATATCCACATATTACGTTTTAAAACTTTTTATTTAAATAAATTAAATTCACGAGCATAATTAATCATTTTGTTAGAAACTATATAAAATATATTTTCACATAGAATACAATTATATAGGGGAAATCAAAAAGCATGAATCTGTCAAATACACGGTTACATCCAAATCGTTACAGCAGTTCCGGAGAAGCGCATATTTTACATTCATACTATCTTTTACCCGCAACTTTGCTCGCGCGAATATTGATTTTGCCAAACGAATAGAATCATGCAAATAAAAAGTTTCATCCAAATTTCATCCCTCTTTACCTCACTTTTAATGAGTTTTTTGCCTGAAAAAGTAGCTTATCATCGTCTCCAAGGTCCCATCTATCTCTATACTAAAATTCAACGTAATCGATTCAGCGGTTTAGCCGTGAAAGCGTAACAAACACTAGCTTTCGTATTTATATTATTATCGCATGGATATCAAAATTGCTCACTTAATATTGCAAGATAGATTAAGTAATAAAAATATGTTGATTAACAGCGCTCCAAGATGATTTACGTAGAAATCTATTAAAATAAGAAATTTGAACTTCGAAATAAAACTAATTTAAACGGATCTTATCGCGGTTAAACATCTCTTCAAGAAATTTAATGATGTAACATATTTTACGCGCTTGGTTTTCAAATCCTCCAACCGGCGTATTTTGTTTGCAGTTTCCAGTCCGTACTGGTTTACATAATGATTTCTTATGTTTACGCGAATATTCCGTTTAAATTGGTTTTATTTCGATGAATAATATTCGCGTAAACATAAGAAATCATTAAATTTGAACTTATTCTAGAACTATGAACATACATTAGTACAGAGGACATACGTGAATAATTTTAATTTAAACTCGGCTCTCGGTAAATTGGCTGAACGGATAGCAAGTTAAGTATACAATAGAATAAAAAAAAAACTACCACCGTTTAGTTATACAAGCGATTTAACCAGTAGCGGGACTAAACCCGAACGCCGTAGCCCGTAACCGAGTGAAGCTCTCGGCACTACTGCCAAAATGAATTCAGTGGGACACTCAGGCGGGCGACCTTTTTTGTGAATCCGAGGAAACTTGTGTATATTTTTTTTTTACAATTTGCATATTACTCGGCTCCGGAATTGGTCCATAATTTCCGCTTATATGTCCAGAGGAATCGAATTCACTTAGTCTTCCGCCAGCTTAATTGACGTTACTCTAAAATAACTCTATGCATAGAAAAATCGATGTGTGTAAGGATGTATCTTCAAAAGCTTCTAGTTTATCGCAAACGATATCATCCATTTGGAACGAATATTAATTCTTACCCTCATTTTCCGTCCCCAACAAATAATAGCCCGTAGTTAATATATCAATATCGCATAGTTTAAGTTCCATACAATAGCTGATGTGACAGTTACTTATCTGGAACACTCGAAACGACCTCCGAGCCAGCCCGACGTTTCTATTATGTGAGACACGTCGCACTTATGATATTGTATGCATAGACTTAGTTTGTTCTTGTTTACGTTTCATCTAATATCTCGCAGAGGTCTTCGTTGGTTCGATATTGAAATACTAACTATACCGGCGAATCCTCTCGCCTTTTATAGTTTATATAAAAAATAAACCCATATTTGACCGTAAGAACAACAACCACTGGACTGTGAATTATACTTGTTATGTGTAATTACAAAGTTACTCAAAAAGCATTGTTTTTCCGGATGCAAAGTTTTAGAACTCCAATACTTTAGAGAGATAAAAGGTGGGAGACAAACTTGTCAGCTGTCAATGGATTTACTGTGCGGGTGCCGGGACCATTGTGTGACAGACAGGGAAACTATCAGGAGTTTCCAAGACCTGTGCCAAGGATGTAGGTTCGAGGGGCCCCTTTCCGATGCGTGTCAACACTCACCTTCACAAATCGGAGTCTCTCCCTGCCCAGTCAAATGTGATAGGAGCTTGCTAACTCAGCTTTAGAGACACGTTCTGCTATATTTATTTGTTTTTATAACGTAGTCCTTACATATGTTTGTTTCCCAATGTACAGTAATTTCAACCAGTACTGTATTTAGTTGTTAGTTAACATATGACCTATAGAACAATATAAATTGGACCAATCTAAAAGTAGTTAATTTATTTACATTATTCATTTTTAAACCTTATACGGTATCTCGAAGGGACCTTTTTGTTTAATGGGATAAAAAGTATTCTATATATTATTAATCTATATTATGTGAATTCGTATTTCGTTACAATGAGTGAATATATATCTTTAAATATATAAAAATATTGACTAACATTTCATGGAGTCAAATGTCAATCGTCAGTATTTAAGCTTCTACGAAGCTTTACGGAGCTTTGAATTTTGCAGCTGTACTATAAGGGTTTGAACAGAAAGTTCAATGGCAATTCTGTAGATCGTTTGACGTCTTATAAATAGTCATTAGCGAAGTTGTCATATCATTAGTAATAACAAATTTATAGACTCACAAATTTCATCTTTCAAATCGTTCGCTTTGATCAATTATCGACGGTTCAATTATTTTAGATTTAAAGATGTCGCTGCCAGTACAACGACGATATTCATTTTTCTTTTCGTTTAATTTACGCTTTTTGTTCTGATATACAGCTAAATATTTTTTATTACATATTATAACTAGTTTTTATTTGATGTGCATTATATAAAAATGCTATATCTTGAATAATTCAACACATCTTGTTTATAACTCCAATTAAGTAAATTACTTTCAATTATATGAAATTTAATATATAGTGTTTCTCTCCCTGCCAAGACAAATTTGCTAGAAGCCTGCTAGAGTAGCTTTAGAGACACGCTCTAGGATAAAACTTACTGCTGTCCTAGGCAGGCCAAGATGTAATAAGTTATATAGATTTTGAAGGTATACCTCTCGCTCCTTCTTCAACCGTGTATAAAATAACTTAGTAGGCATTCCTGTTCAGGCTATTTTGTAGCTCGTAATCTTTACTTTGAATTTATTTTATAGTGTACTGTTTTGGTATATTTGTTTCCTACGGTACCTTGAGATAAATCAATGGAATCAATTTCATCTGGCCATAATTTGTCACATAACCACAATAAAATGTGCACATGTTGAAGACTACTTTTCTACCCGTCTACAGAGTACATCCAGTAAAACCTACTTTTATTAGGAAATTGTCATGTGGTGGTCCAGTTCCATGGAATGTTTTATTAAGTCATTCATTCTTCACGATTTGATGAATAATAAGTGACCTCGAGGAAAATTCTGAATACATAGTCGCATTGAGAAAGACAATTATATATTTTCTCAGCCACCATTTCTCGTACTTTCTGAATTGTAGCGATTTGTCATGAAATTTGAATGTGAGTTGCGACAACACGTTGACGTCTTTTGGGTACAATTGTTTGGTTTATTAATGTTGGTCAAGAAATGGTTAGAATTACTTCCCATCTCATAAACTAATAAGCGTAATAGATCTGGTGGTGTGACCAATTGTGGTAATTTTACTTTTCCACCTGCACAACACAATCCGAACTCATTTTATTGTCAGTAACTCTGGAATGCAATACGGACCTATCAATACATCTGTTTTCAATATCTGTCGCACGCTGGTCATCTGCTCCGTTAACACGTAAAGTGGCTCGTCGCACGTTTGAATTAATAAAAGTAATTCGTTTGCTCGTTATCACATAGAATGTAATTAAAACTAATATACAACTCCGTGGGAATTGCCAAATGTAACTCCATTTTCTATAATCTACAAAGACACAAATATCATTTTTATTATAACTAATAAATTTGTATTTATTTATGTTTTTAACATTTTTTAGATTTTCTCCAATTATATGATTTTCTTCGCAATTTTTTTAAATATTTATTTCCTTACTAATCTTATAGAAAGTATTAAAACACTTTAAAAACAGATATGAATGTAATCGGTTTATTCGTTTGTGAGTTTTAGCGAGACTAACGAACAGCGATATAATGATTTCTTAGGTTTACGCGAATATTATTCATTGAAATAAAACTAATTTAAACGGATTTTATCGCGGTTATTTATTAAATTTTGATCCCGACGTTTCGAAAGCTTTTCAGCCTTCGTGATCACGGGGTTGAAGGTAAGTCACGTTGAAGGTACACACAGTAACATAAACTTTTCTGGACAACCTACACCTCAGTTCACCCCGTGACCACGAAGGCTGAAAAGCTTTCGAAACGTCGGGATCAAAATTTAATAAATAACCGCGATAAAATCCGTTTAAATTAGTTTTATTTCAATGAACGGCGATATGTTTTTTATATATATATATAGATTCCTTTCAGTCTACTGCCCCATTCATTCACTTACTTTTCATATTATGAGATATGAAAGAAATACTTCAAATCAGTCATGACGACTACCGACAGAAGTGAAAACTTAAAACTATAAACAAACAGTTGTTATTATGGATATCCAAATTGTTTGATATTAAATTAAAACTTGTAAATCAAAACTGTTTACAGCGCAATAAGTTATACTAATAGTAACAGATATAGTGTGTACGTTAACACGCCACGTGACCATGCCGATGACGACTTACATGAATTTACTCCATATACAAATCTTCCTACAGTTTTCACTTCAAAAATGTTCGTTTGTTTACTTTTATGCAATTGCAAACAAACATGTTCTGACAATTACGAACACAATAAAAAAAGAATTACCCGACTTGGTCTAGCCGTTTGGAAGTTATGCGCGTACATACAATTCGACGATTCATATTTTATATATACAGATTTTCTAATGTTCCTCTCAACTTCCTTATTTTTTTCTTTGATAAAAACCTTTTCCTGACATTAATCTGTTCACGAGTGATGCGATGACCAAGGAAAGTAGAGATTCATTTATATATATATATATATCGATAATAATAAGTATTGAGACAATAGCCTGCATCGCGATATAGATATTTTAACAGTTTTTAAACATATATGCTAATTTTACGGTTTAGTTATTATACTTGCTTCGGCAGTACATATACTAAAATTACAGATTTATTATATGTATTGATTCGATTTTCTAATATATTTTCATAGTCTAAATGAAATTGTTTATTAGAGAAATAATTAGAAGGAAGAAATTCTTTTCAAATTATTTGTGTTTATGCTGGAAATCTCTACTAGCGATTTGAAGCGATGATAGCTCAGTGATAGTTTGTAGGAACGCCGCGTCATAGGACGTGAGTTCGAATCCAATCACCTACAATGAGCTTGAGCTTTCGGTGTAGGAAAACATCGTGAGGAAACCATAGCATATAGTGATAGAGCTTTTTCTAATGCCCGCCTTGCTAGCTACCACCCTCTAGTTGAAAATCTGCCGCCAAATACCAATAGGTGTGTGTCGGCAGTGGCAGTTGAGAGCCAGTTCCTCCACAGGTTTAGCGAGTCTATGAACTTGGACCGTATCTTCGTTTAAGATCAGGTAAGTTTATGGCCGTAATGATAAAACCTTAAATATAAAAAATATATGTAAATATGACAATGTAAACGAGCCACGTTATACATATAAAAAGCCTGTTATAATAACAAATATACTTTAGATAATAATAGCATGTCTGCAAAGTTTAAAGGAGTCTTAAACTTATGCAAAAAGTATTTCAAGTCCACGCAGACGATGTCGAGGACACCTTCAATTAAAACTATTTTGTTAAGACTGAGAAATCGATTATTTTAATCAGCAATCAATTTTGTGAGTACAATTTATATTGGCTTAACGTTTTTAACCATAATCCTGCGTGATGTAACCAAAGATGGTAGAAGAACTGGCTCTAAATTGAAACTAAGCTAACCTATAGGTATTTATCGACAAATTTTCAACATGGAGGTGGTAACCTAGTGCGCATTAGAAAATATCTTACTACTGTGCTACGTCATGTTTCATGTTGCCATAGGTTTTTCTTCACAGGACTAGGTATTTAGCGACACAGTTTCTACTTAACGGTAGAAGCCTAACGTATGGGTATTAGAAAATACTCTTCCAATATGCTATGGTTGTGTTATTCTGATTTCTTTCACCGTACTTACGTCCATTAACGCGATGTCCATGCACGTTTCTGAACAACCATTTCATTTTCTTTCTTTTTTTTTTTTCTAAAGCATAAGTGTATAACAATGTCCGTCCCTAGGTCTTGTGGGAATGACCTCGGTCGTTTTTAGATAGAATATGCTGTGAGAAGTCTGGGTAATTCTTCGCTTCGCAGTTATATAACAAACTCTTGGCGGGGTGTGCATGTGATCTACGCGTGCAACATTAAAGCTCTTTCAAAGTCAGACCAACTTTCGTGACGCCGATGAGTTCACGGAAGTGTGTTTCGCTCTTTTATTGTTAATACTTCATAATAGTCGAGTTGAATACCTACACCTTTCTCACAGCCGGTCTAGGCAAATCTATAAATAATGATTTCTTATGTTTACGCGAATATTACTCATCGAAATAAAACTAATTTAAATTTCAATTACACTTATTTATTAACTTTGATCGCAACCTTTCGAAAGTTGTTCAGCCTTCGTGGTCACGGAGTTCACGTTATTAATAATTAATAACAAAACTATTAAGAATAAAATCTTAATCTGCGATAAAATCCGGTTAAATTAATTTTATTTCGAAATCTATAAATAGCTTTTACTCATGTAATAATCTCTATTTCTATGGTATAATGCCACTGTTATTTGAAGTTACTTGAGAACTGTAAAACTTTGAATGAATGAAAATTCGACTCCTAAGCACACTCATACTCTCTGTACTCTCTCAAAGGAATGTCCCGAATTGGAAAACAATTTACTAGTAGAAAATAAAATTATCGAAATTAAAATTAAAATGTGAATGTGAGGTTGTTTGTTACTGTTGCACGCTCGAACTACTCAACAGAATATTATGAAATTGTGCATTTACGTTGTCAGGGGCAGAGAAAATAATATAAAGCATCTTTAAAAATCTTTAATACCTTTTAGATTGACAAAATCTACATTAACGCGAACGAAACCACAGATAAAAATAATCTAAACAAATAACGAATAAACACTTCTAATTTTAAATGTTCATTAGAATGCTAATAAGAATTAACGCTTCCAAATTCGAATATGAAAACAAAATGGCATATCATAATTTTAACCGCGTGTGAATAGGAATATCATGAAATTAATTTAGAAAATTGTTTTCGACTCGACCCTTTTCAAATATATTTTAACTTCTGCGGTTAGTTACACCTCTTACACACGTATGTATAATACCGCCTTTGTTTTCTATTACACAATATACAATTTTCCACAAAATTTGTATCTATATCAATATTATAAAGCGGAAAAGTGTGTTTGTTTGTTTGAACGCATTAATCTTAGGAGCTACCAATCTGTCTTCAAAAATGCTTCTTGTATTTGATAGACCAATCATTGAGGAAGATTTTAAGCTATTTACCATCACGCTACCAATAACAGTAGCAAAGCCGTATTGAAAAAAGTCCCAAAATCGGGAAAAAACCATTAAATATATATATTTTTTTCGTTGCACGGGATCGAAGTCGTGGGTGCAGCTAGGATTTTGTAGTAATTGATCTTCATGGAGTTTGTATGTGTAAAGTTTGCTATACACATACTAGAGATCAAGCACTATATCGCGTAGTATTTAACCAACAAATTTTTAATGACCACGAAGTATTATTTGTTCGATGGGACCTATGCTGTTAGTCTGAGAGGCTTTCACAGCTTTACTAGAGTTTATAGGGGATTGCGGGGGTCGCTTGCTCAGCCCGAGGGGTAACTTCCGCAAGGGTTGTCACTAGTGACCGTTCGTCAACTGGGCCGTTGCCGGGACGCGAACAAGAATCGATCGCAGGTACTCACTAAATTTGAGAATAAGATTTTACTGTACCACAATGGCACGAGTGGATTATACTATGCCTAACTAACTGGTGGTGTCAAAAGATTCCTAACTACGCGAGAGACAGAAAAACGCGAAACTGATTCATCTATAGAGATCTAACACTTAATTGAAAAGAGGCCACAAATAAAAACAGAAAACTGGATGTTCTAATGAGAACAGAGTTATCTAGAAGAAATCCAGATTGTACTGGACCATGGCAGGCGAGGCAAGATTGTATTGTGCAAACTACCTAACTGGCAAGGGGCAGCATGTTAAAAAAATGCAATAATAGTAATGAAAAACAACTAAATAAATAAATAAGGCCGAACCGAATTTCAGGACAGCGCGTACGCCACTCTTGCATAACCCGACCTCAAAGTATACTTACTAAAGCAATTATGGATTCGAACCCACAGCACTCGAGAGTAGCGGCAGCGGCGATTGTACCATGTAACTGCACACCAACTATGTAGCATTCTCTATTATTTTGTTGTTATTCGAAACAAACGTGAAGTAATTAAAAAAAGGAAAACAGTTACAAAGCCTCCAAGCGAGCGTTGTTAAAAAAAAGAAAGACAGTTGTAACTTTTTCAAAACGTCCCTCGTCAAACACAATAGTGATGATTGTCGTTACTAACTGAAAACGATCGATTTCCATTTATTCACCGGAAGGACATAAGTCTCTATTAACATTATAAAGAGGAAAGATTGATATTTTCCTTTGTAACGAATAAACTCAAAAACCACTGAACCGATTTCAAAAATTATTCCAGCATTAGATATAATAATTAGCGTTAAATAATTTTCAATTCCATCCGAAATATGTCGCAGGCACAGTTAGTGAATTATAAAGTTTATAGAGATATACACGAACATTACATGCATAACTCACTCAGTAACAGTTACAATTTACAGTAACTTCCGTTATAGTAACTTAGTAAAAGTTAAGAACAACGAAGGATAATAAAAAACAACGTATACATCAATATTGGCGTAAGTATATCAATGAATAATTGGAACACAATCATTTTGAGATAAAAATATTGTATTGTGTAACGTTTAACATTTTTTATGCAATAGTTATTTTATCTGATATATCCAACTACATTTATACTACTAGAATTGCAGTAGAACATGTTAAATACTTTGTCTACTGCTTATTAATGTAGAAACATAATAATAAAACATACTTTAAATTTATGAGATAATTTATATATGAGCAATACCAATTAGCATTTTTGACAAGTTATTGTGTACTGCTGGAAGTGATAATTGTACTTACTAGTTCATATAATTCAAATAAAACTAATTGAAACGGATTTTATCGCGGTTATTTATTGATTTTGATTACGACGTTTCGAAAGAATTCCAGGCTTCGTGGTCACTTTTTAAAATTAAATTGAAGGTAGACACAGTAACATAAACTTTTCTGGACAACCTACACCACAGTCCGCCCCGTGACCGCGAAGGCTGAAAAGCTTTCGAAACGTCGGGATCAGAATCAATAAATCACCGCGATAAAATCCGTTTAAATTAGTTTTATTTCAATGAATAATACTCGCGTAAACATAAGAAATCATTAGTTCATATAATATTATTAGAATCATACTTAATCGAGGATAATCTATAACACCGATTACTATATGAGTGCGAGGCGATCGCGGCTATGGGTTTTCTATGGTGTTTATTCAGTTTATTAGCTAGATTAACACATACCGTATGTATTCCAGAATTATGTATGTAATAATTCCAGAATTATTTTGTTAATTCTTATATAAATACGGACGAATTCGCGGGTAACAGCAAGTGTGTTGTAAAATCGAAGGAACATAATATATTTCTCTCGTCTCCATAATATAAAATCGAGTTTCCAAGTTAGGGGTAGTTGCTACACAATACGGTCGATCAATGTCGGGTGTCAGTTTATTTCCATTCTACTGAAAAGCTTTACACATGCAAATGCTGCCTATTGAAATAAAATCAATATCCCGGCTGGTTTTTGGTTCAGTTTACTAGGTATAGTTAGTAAAAGTAAGGTAATTTACATGTAAATGGTTTTTTTTTGACAACGATACACCTAGATAGCAATCAATTCTTTTTACAACCATTTTTCTGCACTTCTGCACTTTGACCTTACTGTTTCATTTGCATGCATGTTCGCATGGTGATTGGGCTTTTTCTAATGCCCGCCTGCCAAGCTACCATCCTCGAGTTAACAATCTGCCACAAGTCCCTCCACTAGGCTTAGCGTGTCCATCATCTTGGGCAACATCGTCACTTATCATCAGGTGTGATAGTTGCCAAAATCCTAAACATTAAACTTAAAAAAATATACGAAGGACTTCATATCTATAAGCCATATTTTTGCTATAAAAGTTTAACAGTTGTCCTAAAAACCAACAGAAAGGAGAAACTTATCATTCAATTTAGCTTATCTAATATAAAACTAATCTGTTATTTAAAAGAAACCTCACTCAAAGAGTAACAAAAAGGTTTATATTTGGAGTTCGAATCTAAAACCAGCAGATCCTCAAAAGAATGTAAATCACAAACATAGATTTCAGAATTAAAAGACTTAAGCAGTAGACGGTAGTTACCTAGTAGACAGTAGTAGTAGCTAGACAGTAACATATCGTTATAGAAGAGATAGTCGATGGAGCTTTAGAATATGCCGACTATAGACGACACATCGCAAGAAAATTAGTCTCCTTTTATTTCATTTTTGGCAACTTAGACAATGCTGCTATTTTCAAGTAATAAGATTTGGGCATTTCGGACAGACGATACTATCTTCTAATGGCACCTTAATTAACTGAATACAGGGCTAAATAACTAAGTATATGAATAGAAATAAAAATCACAACATGACAGATCAAGATCCCCTCATAAAATCCCGACAATATAATCAAGGGTAGCACAAAATTGACTGACCACCTTGGCAGGCGATTTTTTTTCAGCCAGTGATAAAATTAAATCACAGAAATCGAACAAACTTTGATAGATACCTATTTTGATTACAGTTGAACGTAGATATTTATATTGTTACGTATTAGATGTGTACGTTATGTACGTTAATTCAATATAACTCGAACGTCACGATATTAATCGAAGCAAAGTTACTATATTAAGTGATGGCATTATCCAATCCATACAATAGTACACCCATGGTTCCGGACCGCAATTATACCGACAGTAATTTTAATGGAAACTACTGAATTATACATTAACCATACACTAAACATTCATTTTATTGATAACTAAATCAGAGTACTGATTATTCGGCTATAATTAAACTGAAAACCCGCTTGCGTCCGCTTAATGTATTTACTAAATTTAAAATTGTAAATATACTAAAGGTAATTCGCCCGCTCCGATCGGCATACAAAAGTAAATCGGAAAAACAATAAGCTAGATTTTCCGCTTTATAATAATGTTAATGTTAATGTGGGACTAGCTGTCCCGGTGGCCTTCGTATCACATTACAAAACTTTGAATTTTCGGCTTTTCAGTACTATAATATGTATGTATTATACATATAAACCATCCTCATGAATCACTATTTTTTGCTGAAAACTGTATTAAAATCCGTTGAATAGTTTAACCGATCTAAGCGAACTGACAGCGGAAGTGACTTCGTTTTATACTATGTAAACATATATCTTGATATCTCTCGATAGAGTGAACCGATCGCGATGAAACAAAAACTAAGTAATACTCCAAGTTGCATATCATTTTTGCGTATAAAAGTTATCTACATTGGTTTTGTACATTTAACGTTATGCGTGCACAGAAAAAGAAGATACACAGGCATAATTTCCAAAAATGCTAAAAATGTGTTCCTTTTCCTATGGACGGACACTGGTTGAAACACACTGGTTTTTTTTTAAATATTTTCAATGTACAAAAACGCCTTGTATACAGACTTTTTATATGTATAGATGTCATATAATAATTGGTATATAATCGGAATACCATTGCCTGACGCATCATGATGTCTCCAAAACACTGCACTTATTAACTAGAAATTTAGCATTGATATCTCTTTCAAAATGTTAATAGGAAAAGCACGAGCGTAGTTTGAAGACAACGGCCAGTAATATAATAAAAGTGTAACTAAGATAAATCTATTTTTATGATATTTCTTGAAAATTATAATCAATGTCGTAAAAAAACTTCAATTTTTTTTTTGCACTCTTTCTGTCTGTTTGTTTTGTATTACGCACGTCACTCTGAAACTACTGATTTTGTAAATTCGTGATTTCTCACTATAACAATATGACTGAATTGAAACGGCTGGATAAAAAATGTATAATTTGAACAATTATTTTCAGTATACTAATACCATTTCCATGAAGTTAAAAAATAAGTCTTAAACTGTACAAAAAATAGTTCAATTTACAGGAATACAGTCACGAGTACAGACAGCTGGTTAAACAACAAAAATATACTTACAAATTAATCTAGCCTTCTTTTAATAACAGAAATATATTACTAGTTTCAGCGAATGCTTCTAAGAAAGGATAATTTCTTTTTATTATAATTGTAGATATATCTTCTCTAAATATAATAAAGTTATTTATCCCTTTGATAACTTATATAAAAATACATGTTAAAAGAATACACACGGCTTTTGTATGTGGCGTATGTTTTCTGTCGCCATGAATATCGTTGGGTAGCAATGCTTGTTGTATTGTTTACACGAAGTTATTTTATAAAAATCTTGACCTCTAGAGCTTATCTGCCCTTATCAACGGTCAGTAATTCGATTACAGTGCCTGTAACGTGAAACTAGAGTCATTGAAGCGATGATAGCTCAGTGGCAGTGTGTACGGCTTTGCGTCAAGGGACGTGAGTTCGAATCCAACCACCTACAATAAGCTTGAGCTTTCGGTGAAGGAAAACATCGTCAGGAAACCATAGCATGGTGGCAGGGCTTTTTCTAATGCCCGCCTGGCTAGCTACCACGCTCAAGTTGAAAATCTGCCGCCAAATACCAATAGGTGTGTTCCGGCAGCTGCACTTGAGAGCCAGTTCCTCCACAGGCTTAGCGTGTCTACCAACCTGGGCCGTATCGTCACTTAAGATCAGGTGAGATTATGACCATTACGCTTACGCTTAACTATAAAAAAAAATATCGTAATGAAAACTATCCTCTCCTTCAATCGGAGAGCGCAATACACATTTACTCCATTTAATTGAAATCGGTTGCACGCCTACCAAATTTAGCGTGGACAAACATCGTAACACGGCATTTTTGTATATACATAAAGCTTAGCTGAATAAGCAGACGTTGTTATATCCTATGCAGCAGTCAAGAATACGACTTCAGCGTTGTCTATCACGTTCAGCTTTCGTCGGTGAAGGAAATTTAATGAAACTATAGACAGTGGTAGGAGTTTTCTTAATGACCGCCTGTATAACATACCACACCTAAGATGAATTGTTGTGTGTGACCTAATGTGGATGCAGTTGAATTTGAGAGCCAGTTCTTCCACTAGGCATAGCGTGTCCACCATCTGCAGCCACATCGTCACTTAATTACAGCTGAGATTGCGGTCATAACTCTAAACCTGTGAACTTTGCAATATATCTTTAAGATTTGTAATATTGTTTTGAAGTTTATCGCTGGTAAACATTGATTTTTTTATGTGTATGGAGGTAAACTTATACATTAAATTGTAAAACAAATAAATAAATCATCAAGCAAAGTATAAAGTAGGTATCCGTGGCGGAAACTTTCCGGAATTCCGCACCGGAACTCCGTTAGGTACTGAAGTAACTTTCCGCGGGACTGTATCTCGTTCAAAGAACATACACAGTTCGTTACAGGTTTCTTACTGGTACCGACTCAGTTGCCTGGCTTATACAATAAAGATAATCAAATTTCTATTTGCTTTATGTAGTTCGCTCGCAAATTTTTCAAACATTCGATGTAAGGGAAAAGATAATATCATTGAAATCACATCACAAACCCAAGACAGAGAGAGAGAGAGAGAGAGAGATTATCTAACATATGGGTTCTCAAAGTGGGCGGTGAGGCTATCTTAGGGGGCTATTGAAACTTCAAGTGATATTGAGGGAAGCTAAAAAATTCGGTGTGCAGTGGGGAATACCCTACAAATTTCTATAAAAATTTTAAATGAAGTATTCCTGGGGGCGTTGGGCGCTCAATGCTAAACCAAAGAGTATGAGAAACACTGGTCTAACGCAAGTACTTGTCTACTACTACTCAGAACCAGAAGTCTAAATGAAATAACGTGTTCAATTTGTACCCGCTCGAAGTGGGAGGGATTTTAATGCGCGACTGGTTCACTACCACTCTTGAATTAAATATCTGCCGTCTGTTACCTATAGGTGTGTTCCAGCACTATTGAGCCGGTCCTTCTACTAAGCTTACGGTGTTCACCATCTCAGGCTACATTATCACTTAACATCAGATCAGATGACCTGATTGAGAAGTTCGGTGAAGCTGTCAAAGCCGTCGGGGCTAACAGCGTAAGTCAGTTCGAAAAAAAAAAACTCATTTGTACTTGATTTTGACCCACTTCATTATATTAGATTTTGATTAGATTATATTTTCTCGTGAGTTTATGTCATTTATTATACGGACTCTAGGACCTCTATCAGCGTGCTCATACTATTACGAGATTAAAGATAGTCCTAACTTTGTGCTTCACGAATCCCAGACACGACGTAAAATTTCATCTTTACGATTTTATTGTCTATCTTCCACTAAAAATCTAGCTGTATGCCATATTACCTGATGTTCCGCAGTTTCGTTCGCGTTATTTCCGTACCATCACGGTTTTACCGTAGTATTCTTTTTTAGTGGGTGTCGACGCCATGAAAAGAATAAACATGGCGAATTTCGACTCAAGAGAGCTGATAGTTTTAGATAATTCACAGTAAAAGAATTAATGAAAAATTCCATCCCAAATGTTACACACGTAGGGGTTGACATTTTAGAAACGCTGAAACACGTGTTTTTTTTTTACTAAGAAGTCTTTATGCTAAATTTCAAGTCAATGAAGCGACAGCTCGGTGATAGTATAAACGGATGCCGCGTCAAAGGATTTGAGTTCGTATTCCTGCAATCAACTTGAGCTCGGTGAAGGAAACTGTCGTGATGAAACCATAGCACGGTGGTAGGATTTTTTCTAATCCCACCTGTATAGCTACCATCCTCAAGTTGAGATCTGCCGCAAAATACCTTTAAGTATGTTACGGCTGTTGCACTTTAGAGCCAGTCTCTCCACTAGGCATAGCGTGTTCACCATCTTGGGTCACGTCGTCACTTAACATCATGTGAGAATGTGACCATAACGTTAAGTCAATATGTTCTTTTTTAATTTATAGTTAAGGCTTAGCGTTACGGCCATAATCTCAACTGATCTTAAGTGACCATACAGCCCAAGTTGGTAGACACGCTAAACCTTTGGAGGAACTGGCTCTCAAGTGCAATAGCCGGAACACACGTATTGGTATTTGGCGGCAAATTTTCAACTTGAAGGTGGTAGCTAGCCAGGCGGGCATCAGAAGAAGCCCTAACACCATGATATGGTGTCCTCATGATGTTTTCCTTCACCGAGCTCAAGTTCATTGCAAGAATACGAACTCAAATCCTTTGACACGGCATCCGTATATGCCACCACCGAGCTGTCGCTTCATTAACTTAAAATTCAGCATAATGCTTCATAATAAAAAAAAAATACGTATTTCAGCGTTTCTAAAATGTCAACCCCTACGTGTGTAACATAGGAGATGGAATTTTTCATTAATACTTTTACTGTGTTGTCTCTAAAACTATCAGCTCTCTTAAGTTGAAATTCGCCATGTATATTCTTTATTTGTAGGTGGTTCGATTCGAACTCACGTTCCTTGGCGCAAAGTCGTACACACTACCGCTGAGCTATCATAGCTGTAAAAAAAAGCTATCTCCCGAATGCCACCTCCGTTTATTACGGCTTAAATTTCGAAAATTAATTTCTTAGTTAGTCTCATCATTACAAAAGGGAACTACAGCTACAGCTCCAGTTGTTTCCGATATGCTTTGGTGAATCAGTCAGCTAACGTCTTTATATATAGAAATTAACAGACCCTGCGGCTTTGTTCTCATGGAACTAAAAAGTATGTAACTATTTGGCACCGCTTTTGTAACTCCATTCAATACAGCGTTGCTCCGTTTTGTAGTAATTTACCTGCTTTTAATAACTAAAAGACATTCTAAATAATTGCTGTATAACGTAAAAAAAAACTTTTTGAAATCTGACTGGTAGTACTTAAGATTCTTGCATTCAAACAAACAAACTTTTCCGGTTTATAGTATTAATATAAATTACAAGGCTATACGTCTCCTGCAAGTATTGAACAGGTTTTGATAATATTCGTTTAGGTAAGCGAGATTTTATTTATATAATGTCGTATCTCTTTGTTACATCAACCTAGACAGACATTTGTTTTTTTTATTGTCATAAAATGATATAGATCTTAGTTTGTACATAATAAAATATATTTAAACCCATCGTAGTTTTCGAGAAAAATGTTTTTTGCATATGAACGGACGGACAGACGGAGAATTTATTAATCTAACTTAAAAATCTCTAAAATTAATCTATATTATTTATCTATATAATCTATATTATATAATTAATTAATAAATATCTCTAAATTAATATTAATCACTAAATTAGTCTAAAAGGGTAAATTCCTCTCTGTGCATCATTCATTCACCTTTTTTTTATATAGTTTAGGTTTTAGCGTTGTGGCTACAATCTCATCTGATGTTAAGTGACGATGTGGCCCAAGCTGGTGGACACGCTAAACCTGTGGAAGGACTGGCTCTCAAATACATAAATCACATACTATTATTATAAATACGAAACTGAGTTTGTTTGTTTGTTAATATTTCACGTCTAAACCGTTAAACTGATTGTGATGAATTTTGGTACAGACATAGATGAGACCTAAGAGAGGGAAATATGTTATTTATTCTCAGGAAATCTTTATTGGAAGTGCGATAAATAAAAGGATAAACTTTGTATGTAATGTTATATTGCGTCATCCGATTTCTTCCACAAAATCAATATTAACGCCAGCGAAGCCACAAGTAAAGTCTAGTCCTTTAATAACTTGTAAATGCACACATTAAAACATTTATAAACGACATTTGACTGGAAACTTCATGGTCTTGCATCGCGAAATCCTAGTTATTAAATTGAACTTATATATAAAAAAATCGTGTCACGTTGTTTGTCCGTGATGAACTCCTAAACTACTGAACCGATTTTAATCAAATTTTGCACACCGTGTGCAGTTCGATCCAACTTGAGAGATAGGATACTTTTTATCTCGATAAGTTATCATAACGCGATAGATGACGCTGTAGTCGATGTCATTTAATACTCTAAAAGGTAGAACAAAGTCAGCTAGCATAACTATAGATTATAATCCAACCTATTTAAACAATTTCCTAGCACTATCTCTTCGGTATAAGTTCGAAATTATATGTTTAATACCACGGACTAAGCTCAAAGTTATACACAGCGAGCTATATTGAGGGTAAACTACTCAGAAAGAAATTGGAAATTTAATTTCAGAGGCATGCCTACCGGCCGACCGTTCGTCCACTCTTATCTTGGGTGGCCTTTGTGTTTGACGTGCCCACATCTGACTGGGTCGAAGAAGATTCAGCTCGATAACGGCCCGAGGGGACGCTTCGGTATACGGATTTAAAATAGTAACAATTTACCGGCAACGTACTCGTTCAATACAAAATGTTTGTTGTACAATTCTTACAGAAATGTAATCCTTTTCGTATGTTAACGTTATTACGTTTTGAATTTGATTACATTTTTGTTGGAATGTGCTGATATTTAAATACACTTATGAAGCAATAATGGGTTAGTTCGTAGTGTGTTTGGACGTCGGAATACCCGGTTCGAAACCCTACAATGAGCCTGAGGTTTCGGTGAAGGTAAACAGAGTGATGAAACCATAGCATTGTGGTAGTGCTTATTTTAATACCCACCTGACTAGCTACCACCCTCAAGTTTGAAATCTGCCTCCAAATACCAAACGTGTGTTCCAGCAGTTGCACTTGAGAATCAGTCTCTCCACTAGACTTTGTGCGCCCACCATCTTATAAATATAACTTATAAATTATAAGAAAAACTTTTTATTATATTATGAACGTTCATATGTTATATAAAAAGGTATTTTCATTTTTATATAAAACTCCGGTATACTGGTATTCTAATTTTGACATAATTATTATTGATTGAGGAAATCTTTATAAAGGTGAAGGTATAAAATACTGTTACTAATTATTATTTTATTTTTTAACACTTAACCTCGTTAATGCCTATTAAACAAAAAAAAGGTGTTGTGCTTGAGACCAAACGATAGAAGTGAAAAATCATTACTATACAATTCTCTCATTTTTAGCAGCCTCGAGTTGCCTTTACCCGGCCGGTGGTCTCAAGCACAACACCTTGTTTTTTGCCAAGCGTCACACAAAACAGTTGCTGATCAGAATTTCAAAGCCCTCCTATTAGAAGTTGTTACATCCTAAAAATGGTAAAAAATAGATAATAAATAGGTATTGAATTATTATATATATTGATATTATAAAGTGGAAGAGTCAGTTTGTTTGTTTAAACGCGCTAATTTATGACCTACCCATAGGATTAAAAAAAAAAATTGCCTTTGTTAGAGTCATCGTTTAGGGAGGCTTTAGGCTTTTTAACATCACACTACCACCAATGGGAGTAGAGGTGTATTGAAAAGAATTACGAAAAACGGGAGAAAATTATTATATCGTTTTTAGTGCCACGCGAACGGAGTCGGGTTCAAGGCTAGTGTGCCTATATAATGTGTTAAAATCCCGTGTCACGTCATTCGTTCTCGTCGACACGCTAATCAAGGAAGCCGTTCAACTGACTTCAATTAAGTTTTCTAAATGTGTATTGCTTAGTCCAACGCGAGAAATGGGATCGTTTTGCGACGTTTACTTTTGAGAATCGATTTTCTTATAATTTTTTGGTTAGGAAATATTGTGAGTGAAATGAATCTAAGTGTTAACTCAAACATTTTGTGTTTTCCTGCGCACTGTTTACTATGAAATCATGTTTCAAAGACAATCGTACTTAAGTAGCAAAGTCAAGTCTTGCATACGAGCTGCCATACATATTTTTTTCGTGCTTTAGACTTGCTCAGATTGAAGGACGTTTGAAGATTTTTGAGCTTCGAAGTTCGCTTTCTTCCGGATGGTCGTTTTTTTTTCACCTGATCTTCAGTGACAATACTGCCCAATATGGAGGAACTGGCTTTCAAGTACAACTGCTGGAACACACCTATTGGTATTAGGCGGTATATTTTCAACTTGAGAGTGGTTGGTAGCCAGGTGGGCATTAGAACCTAAACCACCACGCTATGGTTTCCTTACTAGGTGTTCTTTCACCGAAAGCTCAAGTTCCTTGTAAGTGGATTCGAACTCACGTCCCTTGACGAGGAGTCCGTACCCACTGCCAATGAGCTATCATTGCTATCATATAATCGCTTTTCCTGAAGTTTTCCTTGTATCACAAGTTGGAGGAGATGGTATTTGCTATTTCGCATTTTGTGTCAAAGGTATTTTTTTAATTTATTACACTTAATTATACAATAAGTATACAAGGCGGACTTATTGCCTGTGGAATTATCTACCAGGCAACCGTGGGGTGATACAGAGATGATACAAAGTTGGTCCAATAGAAAATATATAAGGTATCTATTCATATAATATTGAGGCAAAAATATTAAATATATTAATACAAACACAAATATATTTTACAACAAATGAATAATATAACATACACGTAATAACATTAAAATAATAATGTAACTTACACTTTTTAACTGCATTTTTATTTCTTCGTTCGTATATATCACTCTAAAGTTATCGTGTAAATATTTATGAAATTTGACACTGTAGTAACTAATAATATGACTGCCCTTAATAATATGCCCTTCATTCTAGAAAGTTAAAGAATTCCTTCGCGATAGTTAAATAATAAAATTCCAATTTAAAAGCCGTTTGGATGATTACGGTGAGTTTGTTGGACCGATCACCATTTTTTTAAGTGACAACTTCTTTAGGCTCACTGAGCACTTTTTTTATACAGTTAAGGCTTAGCATTACGGTCACAATCTCACCTGATCTTAAGTGACGATATGCCCTATGTTGGTAGACACGCTAAACCTGTGGAGGAACTGGCTCTCAAGTGCCACTGCCGGTACACACCTATTGGTATTTGGCGGCAGATTTTCAACTTGAGGGTGGTAGCTTTCGTTCGGTAGGCTCAAGTAGGCTAAAGAAGCAAGAGAGATATAGTATATAGTAGAGAGATATAGTAAACGCGTGATTGCTATACTCACTCGGCAAGCGATACATGAAATAGCGTGACGAATCATTCACATTCAGTTTTGACGTACACACCATATGTGTCGTGCCGATACGTTTTATTTAATACGTGTAGTTGTATTTAGATTTATTAATCTCTCCATCATGATGTTTTTACTTCTGTCCTGTGATCTTAATTGGGCACTGATTTTTTTAAAGCGAAAACTTCTTTAGGTGCGTTGAGCACTTTTTGGGTGAAAAAAAATTATGGAACTCGTCACTGAACGTTTTCCATTTGTGTAAAGAATGCATGGGGATTATTAATTAGGAGCTTGCCATTATGAACGCTTGGTCGATCGGTTTGACGTGAGACTTAATAATCACGCATAAGCAAGGTCGTAGGAACCAAACCTCAACATATGGATACGAGTTTTTCCTCTTTTTTTTTACATTATTTTGTGAAATATTGTTTTCACTTCTGTCGGTAATCCTTATGATTACCCGACATGTTTTTTTTAATGCTTTATGGTATTTCTGAACGTGATAGAGGGGCTGTGGTCTAACTTTTAACTACAGAAAATAAGTTTGCTGAATATGATAATATATATTCGTTAAATAGCTTTTTAACTCGCTTGTTGATTTATTTTACATTTACACTTTATTTACAAAATCCCATAAGACTTGGTATTTTTCTACAAACAAAAAAAAAAAAAAATTAACAAGTAAGCAATAATTGCAGTATTTACCAAGCGGAAATTTTGTGGAGACAGTGTAGTCAAGGGTCACTAAAACCAAAGTGTAGGAAGACGAATATTTCAGCTCAAATATCAATTAGATCCGCTCAGCACATTTCAAGGTAGTTTTCTTCAAATTTAATTATTTATCTACCGTTCTCTTTGGTACACACAATCTTCATAATTCTTCACAATATTATCCACAAATCCTTGGTATATTACGCACCAGCTTGTTATACTACAAATGTATGTATGTACATATAGCGGAGAAATTAACGCGGTCTGACTAATACGAGAAAGGACAAAGTGGCTCGGCACGTTTGATCCCGAATCGAGAATCATTGCGGTAAGTTAGTCTATAGTTTGATTAGCCTCCAATAAGAACTTAGTTAATTGGACTTCTTTCAAAGGAATGACCCTGTGTCCTCTATCAACACGCGACGTTATTGATTTCTTTGTCCCTAACTTACATTACTACGAAGGGCTGAGTGCAAAAATTATTTCGCTGTCACGCACGCCGTGTGCGTTATCACGTTGCGGGTGAATCGACGAGTTTCACGTGCGTATGTGTGATCATGTTTAATAAATTATCTTTAATTTTGTACCTGGAATAAGTACATTTCGATGGTGCTTATAAATATTATAGTATTTGAGTTATTTTTGTAATCATGCTAAGCCTGTGGAGGGACTGGCTTTAAATTTTTTTTTAAACTTTGAAACGATAATAATTCATGTGATAGTGTGTATGGACATAATGGGCTTCAATTCGAATCTACCTGCAATGAGCTTGAGCTTTTGGGGAATGAATATATCGTGATGAAACCATAGTATGGTGGTACGGCTTTTTCTAATGCTAGCCTGGCTAGCTCCACCCTCAAGTTAAAAATTTGCCACCAAATACCTGTAGGTAAGTTCCAGCAGTTGCATTTGAGAACCAGTTCCTCCTATAAAGGCCGGCAACGCACCTGCGATTCCTCTGGTATTACTTACCATCACTTACCATCAAATGACACGCTTGTTTGCCCCCTATACCATAAAAATTCTATACAGTCGATGTCAAGGCTGGATTACTTTAGAACAATGTTGCTATACAAACAAATAAATTGACATTTTTAATCATTTTGATTTCAAATATAGATTATTTTATATAATAACATTATCGACATTGGCTATTAAATATAACTCATTAAGCTTAACTACGTTTATAGAAATAAATAATGAATACCTATTTATAATTCATAGTATTATCGTCCTTCCACAATCTCACCGTTGAAGCGATGATGGGTCAGTTGGTAGGATATACGGACGTCACGTCGATGGACGTTGATACCTATAGGTATTTAACCGCAGATTTTCAACATGAGACTTGTAGATGTCCAGGTGGGTATAAGAAAAAGCGCTGTCACCACACTATGGTTTCATCAGGAGGTTTTCCTTCGCCAACAGCTCAGCCTCATTGCAGGGATTTGAACACATGTCAAATGATGCGGCATCTGTATACGTACTGTATCTTTGACCACCTCCTTACTCAACATCAGGTAAGATAATGGCCATAACGCTATATCTATAAATAACAAAAAGTACTAACTGACTTCAAGTTTAGTCACATTTACTGTGTCATAGGGATATAGTTATAACGAAGTGCGCATAGTCAGTACTAAAGTAAGCACGTCCCAAATTTATTAAGCTCATTTGTTCGTGTATTTATTTGTCTGCACTCCCCGTTACGCTGTGGAGAGGTTCCCCTAAAGCCAAGTAACTGCACGTTCAATTCATGCTAGGGACAAACAATAACTTTACTCGTTATTCTCTGTTCATTAGGGCTGGCACTTTGATCTTCTTCATAATATATTACACCCTAGTAATAGGAGTCACAAAAACAGATGTCTGCTTTTATGTATTTTATGTTCTGTGGCAGGACACAGAGCAATAAATTGAAAAAAATTATGATAAAGAGATAATGTGATCTAAAAACTATTGTTAGCTTGGTTTTGATCGTCTCTTTAAATTTAATCTAATATTACAGGACTTTAAATATATACACGTTTGATCAAAAATAACTTTATAAATTGAAATTGATATTTACACGTTTGGTTAAAAATATCACTATAAATTCGAATTGTAATGATGAGATTTTATGAAAATTGTTTTAATAATTTATTTCAAGCCGCTAGCTTTCTGCTTCCGGTTGTGGTAATATAAAATCGCGTGTTTTGTAATACTGAGGTAGGGGAGTTCCGGTAAAAATCAGTGGATTGAAGTATTAGTGATATGAAGAACTATATAGTACGTGCAGACTATTAAAAAAAAGAGAAAGGTAACTCGATTTCACACCATGTAGTTTAGAACCATTTACAGAAAACTTCGCAACGATTCGTAATGGCCTTATCCACATAAGTACAGTAGTTTTGGTGTAATTGAGCGTCAAAGGAAGCCTGTATATATGTTTTTTTATATATACTAGCTGTGTGTGCGCCTTCGTTCACGTATAACTAAAAATAATTTAATCATTTTCTTCCGGTTTCTGTAACATGCCTCGATACAACGATTGATGGCAACATGATGTTAAATAGCCTTAAAACCTTCTTCGGTAGTTGCTATAACAAATACAAAAAGATATTTTGAAATGCGACTGGCAGTTCACAAGATTGGCGCCTTCAAACAGACAAACAAAGTTTTCCGCTTTGTAATATTAATATAGATATATGAAATACGGAACAAAAAAGAGGTTGTTTATCAGCTCCGACGTACGAATAGAGGTCTTAAGTATGATTTCATAATTGAAGGTGCTCAATGTATGTTGCGCTTTTGAACTAACGCGTGAACTAATTTTACTCCTCAGAAATATCCATACGAAGTCTTATATAAAAATCGATATACTAATTCAAGGAATAAATCGAATCGTAAAAAAAAATAAGAGGTAACTCGAACAAAAACGAAATTATTAGAACGATGCACTCCACGTCGGACAGGAAAAGTATAAAAGATGCCTTGCGTCAGAAAGCTAAGTGCATGAGACAGTTGAGTGCGATTGATATCGAATAGAACCCGGAAAAACTGATGAATTTTATTGTTCGCAAAACGCGCCTTAACAGGATTCACTTCAAAATGTTACGCCGAAGAGTAGAATATATATATTTTTTTATATTACTCTCTACAGATATGTTGTAACAAAGGTTATTTATTAAATTTGAAGCCATGATAGTTCATTCGGTAGTCATGAGGAAGCTTGATGTTTCAGTGAAGGAAAACATCGTGATGAAACCATAGCACCATAGCATCGTGATAGGGTTTTTCCTAATGTTCATCTGGCTAGCCACCATCCTCAAATTGAAAATCTGCTGGCAAATATCTATAGGTGTGTACCGACAGTTGCACTTAATGTCCACCATCTTGGGCCACATCGTCACTTAACATCAGGTGAGATTATGGCCATAACACCAAACCTTAACTATATAAAAAGTAATATAAGACAAAGTAGTAGATGTCGATAAACTTCCGGCAGTCCATAATATCCCATTTCTTTCCGTGGATCAATAAAACTATTGTTATTCTAACGATAAGAAACCACTACTCTGTAATGTACAAAGAAAAGTGGAACAACCTTTAAGAATATTCCATTTAATATTTTACTCTAGCAATTAATTGCCGTAAAACTAACGAAAAGATCCGGATCATATTTGACCCAGTGATGATTAATATTTTGGATTTACATATAGAATACCTTTCTCATAACGCGAAAAGGTTCCCCCGAGATAGGGTATGAAGATAAAAGTGTAAGTCAATTTCTTGACAGTTTTTAATACAATTTTCTGTATTCGCTTGATAAGTTTTAGGCATTTCTTTACAATATTTTACGCTGAGGAATGAACACTATAAATCTGTGAAAATAATAATACCGTGGCATGAAGATACTCCACGATAATCTCGGAAACCGATCATTTGGTTTCGATCAAAATTTGTAAATATGTAATGATTGAGAGTCCAACTTAAGAGAAATACTATTTTGGCCCCAATATATTAGGATATTTTTACCTATCCTTGAATACTGTACGTGAATCTGTGGTTGTGTTGTTGAAAAAGATTAAGCAGGCCGGCTAGTTGTAATGCAATATCTAAAATTTTTCAACCGATTCGAATCATATTTATTCAAACAGAAATCTTTATAAAATTACCGCACGCAACCTCACCCCACATCTTTCGCAAGCATCCTGTGCAAAGAGTCTGTGGTGACAGAGGTCTTTGCAGATGAACCCTGCGACGATGGGTACAAACCTATAGCTCAAAGTTCTAAAGGACACCGTAAAGTCCTTAGCAAACATACACCAACACCGATAAGAATAACATAGTCTTAACCTAATTTGTTTCGACGTTCGCTATCGATTACTTCAAAGCAAACTTGTTGCTGCTTCCATCCAATCAAATAAATGTGCTTCTCGTCCAAGAGACACTTCTAAAAGCTGATAGCCACAATACCGGGATAACATACGATAATATTATCCTGGAAAGGATCCTGTTAATCTTTATTATTATTATTTTTTTATGGAATTGTGGGCAAACGGGCAGTTGGCTCATCTGATGGAAAGTGATCATCGCCGCCCATGAACACCTGCAACACCGGAGGGCTCGCAAGTGCGTTGCCAACCTTTAAGAAAGGAATACGCTCTCTTCTCGAAGGTTCCCAAGTCGTAACTGTTCGGAAAGACCGCCGGCGACAGCTGGTTCCACAGAGTGGCTGTGCGAGGTAGGAAGTGCCTTACAAATCGCACTGTTGTGGAAGGCTGGACATCGAGGTGGTGTGGATGAAATTTTTTGTTTTGACGTGATGTCCGATGGTGAAATTTAGCGGCCGGGAACAATCCAAACAATTCCTCAGAGCACTCCCCGTGGTAAATCTTCATTTACTTCAGCTTTTCATACCATTATGGAAGTATTCAAATGCATAGGGTACACTGGGTACGGTTAAAACACAGGACGGTTGCAACAAGGCATATATTTAGTAAACGGGTACGTGGGGAGTGAGGGATGCAATGGTAGAACGAAGCGGACGAAAGGGGCCAACACAATTCTTAGTATTGAGCCGTTCCTCATATAGTGCTGTGATTTATTAGATACCATATTGTATTTTGAAACCTACTAGATATGACTGACTGAACATCCACCGATCGATATGGTATCCGCACACCCCATCAAAGCCAGGGTTCGGTCAGTTTGGCACTCTCGCGTTAATTGGCATTTCGACTGAGTGCCTTTTGCACTCGCTACAAAGCTCGGTGAAGTTGTAAAGCCCCACAGGTAAACGATGTTAGTTAGATCGAAAACAAAACATCGCCTCTAGCCAAGGTGTCGTTTCCACACTCGGTAGCGTGTTAAAAACATGTCCTATTTGGTATCAGCTGCAAAATAAATATCAATTTTGAGTTTCAAATGTATGTGAGTTTTTACAGTGAAAACTTCTTTAGGCGCGTTGAGCACCTTTTGGGTGATCAAAAATCATGGACCTCGCGTCATCGTCACCGAACTCTTTCCATGAGCTGTATGTATACTGTATATATGCATATAGATATAACACCGCGCGTTGTTAGTACACATTATATATATACAAAGCTTATATCTCTCTGTTACTTCGTTTTTACTTCTATCGGCAGTTCCCAAAGACTGCCCCTTTTTTATTTATCTATTTACACTTTATACACACTGCAATGGCGGACTTAGTGTCATTGGCGTTCTCTGACAGTCAACCTTAAGGTGATGCGGAGGTAAACGATGGTAGGTGTAAAGCAAATAACGAAGAAACCATATAATTACTACAATCCTAAGACTAACTACACAAAAAAAAGAGACTATGTACATTATATAAGGAATTACAATAATATAGCATTTGATTTACATATAAACTACGTAGCCGTGTCCATGATTTCGTACGCGTGTAAGTAGAATTATTTAATAGTTCTTGTCCGTTTCTGTGACCTTTTTCAATACAGTTTTGCTACTATTTATGGTAGTGTGATGATACATAGCTTAAAGCCTTTCTCTGTGATTATTCTATCGAATATAAAAATATTTTTTGTAATCCCACAAGTAGTTTTCACGATTAGAGCGTTCAAACAAACAAACTTTTCCGCTTTCAAATATTATTGATATAGACACAAAAATAATAAGAGAGTTAGCCCCTCCACAGGTTTAGCGTGTCTACCAACTTGGACCGTATCGTCACTTAAGATCAGTGAGATTACGGTCATAACGCTAAACCTTAAGTATATTTTTTTTTACTAATAATGAATTATATCAGTACGGATAAACGTAACGAGTTTATCGAACTGATTTAGCCCAAAAACTCTTATGACACTAACGTGCTTTGAAGCCGAAACGATTGGGCCACATCCTCTAGTGGGCGCGTATTCTATATAAGAATTGATTGGACATAGAAAGAAGAGTGTACATGAGCACGATTAGCACGCTTTACAGGTACTACACGGATAGCACGAATTTAGTATATATGCGATATGTTTTCCCTTTACCCTAAAGATTGTAGAAAAAGACAACTTGGCTAGACGGTAAGTAATTATAATTGTTATTTCTCTCGAACGGAAAACAGTTTTCTATCATACTTTTGTTGTCTTTGTTTTAATTGAGATAAAGAACTTGTATGTAACTTTTAGAATTGTATTTTCCTGACACTCTGTAAGCGGCTATCAGATTAGTCTGAAAAAGTCCTTGTCGTAATAAGCAATGAGTTCTTTAACAATTAAATTTATGACTGAATTACTTTAAGTATGATAAGTTTGTTTACTACTTATTATGTACGAAAGTCTACGTTGATATAAAGATTTCTTATGTTTACGCGAATATTACTCATCGAAATAAAACTAATTTAAACGGATGTTATCACGGTTATTTATTAATTTTGATCCCGAAATTTCGAAAGCTTTTCAGCCTTCGTGCTACGCGGAAAGAGCTCACAGTGTCTTGAGGTCTGACAATTGGTCTTTTGGGTTCCGATTTAATTAAATGTATATTTGGATCCCAGGTTTGCCCTAGCTTCCAACCATATTCTCTATTAAAATTTAAATTTAATTTCAATAGAGAATATGGTAGGAAATTGGAACCCAAAAGGCCAATTGGAAGATCTTAAGATACAGTGATCTCTTTCTGCCACTATCAAAATTACAAATTAAATTGAAGGTACACACTGTAATACGAACTTTTCTGGACAACCTCTACCTCAGTCCCCCCCCCCCCTCCCCCTGTGACCATGAAGGCTGAAAAGCTTTCGAAACGTCGGGATCAAAATTAATAAATAACCGCGAAAAAATCAGTTTAAATTAGTTTTATTTCGATGTGTACGTTTATATATATAAACCACAAAAGCCCATCATCGTTTGATGAATAATTTGATAATTGGTGCATACAATATGTATTTTTAAAGTATATATTTACATACAAGACAAGTATAGTTCTGTCGACTGTCAAATATGTCAAAACTACAAAACCACGACCATATGTTGCGGAGTTTATTGTAGATTATTCTATGGTACTTAGTTTTTAGCTTCTATTGTCTGTGTGTAATTATTTTGTTTTGCATATTTAATGTAGAAAACATTAAACACCCATTTATTTATTTACAGTTTTATTTTGGTCTGCTAAATATATTTATGCTACCTATGTCAGAGAATTCGTTTGTATGTAACTAAAAACTATTTAATAATTTTTGCCCATTATTGTATCTTTTTTCATTAAAGCTTAGCTCCTATTTGTGGCATCGTGATTGTGATTGTGGTATTGTCCTATGAATTACAAAGAGAATTTTTGAAATCCGACAAGTAGTTCCTAAGATTAGCGAGCTTAAACAAACAAACTTTCCCGTTTTGTTACATGAATATAGATACAAAGATTTATATAAAAAGACATATATAAACTTACTTATTTTATACTCGTTAATGTAAGATTTTTTATTACTTGGTATAATATATTTCTGATAATTTTATTTATTCATGATAATATTCAGAGATGCGCAATCTGAAACCGAATCAAACCAATTTAACTCTGTCAGCGAACTCGTTTAGCGCCGGACGTCAGAAGGAACCCCCCTTCTAGTTTCATTTACATCTGTTGCAGTAAGTGAATTGGATTTTAAAATGGAAATACATTTTCTAACTTGCATCGCAATAACCGTTTGAATAAAACACTCAGACGAGAATTTTGTTCCGACAAAATACATTTGTAACCGTCTATCTATTTCGGTCCCAAATTGTAACTTATATTTGTATTATAAAGCGCAAAAGTTGGTTTATTTAAACGTGCTAATCTTAAGAAATATTCCGTTGATTTTAAAAATGATTCTGTAACTAACAGAGCAATAATTAAGGGAGGTTTTGGGCTGTTTATTATCACGCTACCATCAATAAGGGCACAATTGTATTGAAAGAAGTTACTAAAACGGGCAAAAATGATAATATAAACTTTTAGTTCTATTCGAACATAATCGCAGACACAGCCAATTGATATTATAAAACGAAAAAGTTTGTTTGTCCGAACACATTAATCTTAGTAACTACCAATCGGATTTTGTATTGGACAGATCTATCACTGAGGAAGGCTTTAAATTTTTTTAACATCACGCTACCACAATTAATAACAAAGCTATATTGAAAAAAGTTTGAAAAGCGAATATTTTTTTTTTTTTTCAAATGGATATACGCTGTTAGCCGGAAGGGCTTTCACAGCTTGGCAGTACTTTTTGCGGGCGAATGCTGAGGGCGCTCAGCCTCGAAGAAAATTTAAATATGAAATGTTAAGGACTTGCCTAGTAGAGTAGGCCTTTAGTTAAAATACTAATTATTTCAGGAGGCAAGGAAATCGGTGGAGTGGATATAAACAATATTAAATAATATTGTAGTTGCACGCGATTTAAGTCGCAGGGACAACTATATAATATATTTGATAAATATTACATGCGATAATTATAAATGATGGAAATGTATTAACGCTTTTAATAAAATTGAAGCTGACTCCGATTTATACATTAAGTTTTTTGACATTACAATTGGGTTTCACTTTGTTGTTGCTATAGGCAACGTTACTGTCGCTGATGACAACGCTCACGACCGTAGTATTTCCCGTTCCACTAGCTAGCAGGGTTACGAGGATTAACTCTAGTAGCATGAAATATATAACTACTCGTCTAGATGGGTCGTAGTGCGATTGGTGTTAGTGAAAATAATTATGACATTAGTGACGTTTTCCGACATGAAACGGCTGAAGACTTTGTAAACGCTAAGTGTAACGTAGTCATAGAAACTAAAATATTATATTGAAGCTTTTAACCGCGGCTTTGCTCGGCTTAATATTGAATTTGTCTAACAATTCTGATTCCGGTACTGATAAATTCTGATAAATTATATCAAAGGAGACTGGTACAAGAAGCACTATGTTTTTGGGTAATATTTTTTTATTAATTATACCATTTCTAATTCAATATTCATAGTTAAGACAAGATAACGTCTGTGGGGTCAGCTAGTGTATGTATATAGTACGACTTTTATTCAATACAAGATAATTTTAATCACTTTGCATTTTTATTTTAAATTTATTATACATTTAAATAGGCTTGACGTTACTATGACAACAATCTCAAATAATGTTAAATGACGATATGCCCCAAAATGGTGGACACGCAAAGCCTAGTTGGAGGGGTCGGCTTTCGAGTACAACTACCGGAATACACATATTCCTTTAAGTATTAAATGGTAGATACCTAGAAGGACATTGAAAAAAGCCTTACCTACCATGCTAAGATTTCAGAACGATGTTTTCCTTCATTGAACACTCAAGTTCATTGCAGGTATTTTAACTAATGTCAATAAACGTAGTGTCCATAAACGCTACTGTTGATTTTTTATCGCTTGAACAATTATTTTTCGTTAATAGCGAAAAACATAAGCGTAAATAATTTTGACAAAGAATTAAGGGTAAATATACTGTTGCGAACAAAACGTCGTGCGAAGCGATATTGGGTTCTTCGTTGGATATAAAATGTATACGACTTCTGTTGGAAGCCATAAATACGCGTTTCTCTTCCTTTGTGAATCAGGAACTTTCGCAGACGTACGAAGAACAACTTACGAAAATTTCACCATAATCTGATGAATGCTTTAAGAACCCATAGAAGTTAAAGGTCAAATTTATTTTTAATTATATAGACTTGTTATATTTACGTAAATTTGGAAATTAAAGAAATATTGCTGAAGAAAGTTCTACAAAAGCTACAAGTAATACAAAAGAAGCGAACCTTTTAAAATTACCACAGTTTGTACAATTGTTAAGAAATATAAGCAGCCATATTATCTCTCCTCTATAACGTTGTCTGGGCTATCCACAGCCGAAGTTCATATGTGTTTAAAATGTAATACTATAGACGTCTGGTGCGTAAGGAATTAGTAAAAAGATTTTAGTAATCCATTTTAGTTTAACAAAGGAACCTCTCCCGTATATGATATATTAGTTTAGGATATATGTAACACGGAATAGTAGCTGTAATAAAGACACTTCTTATTTCTCTACTTCTACTAGATAGTAGGATATTTTGTTGTCATCTCTGTACCTTTTACCTTATACCTGTCATCTTTTATACACATATAATTTCTCACGCAATTCATATATATTTTCTTTCACCTTTCTTTACTCCTGTATCCATCCATCTTCATTTAACATTCTTCTAGATATATGGCTTCCATCTCTCCTCATAATATACTCATACCATGTTTATATATAACTCCTCAACTTCTCTATCACTAGTGCTATTTTCTTCTTCCTTGTATATTGTATATATTCACAATAAAGAATAATTAATGTGAATCTTTTTTTAATATATTACATCTTATTATTTCTTGCTCGTTTATTGACAATATCATGAGTGATTATGCTGTCTCGTCATAGATTCAAACCATTGAATCAAACAGCATGGAAAGTCTAGTAAGAACTGGCAAATTGTTGAACAGTTACGGTGTTGGGGCTTTTTCTAATGGCCGCCTGCCTAGCAACCACGCTCAAATTGAAAATCTGCCACCAAATACCAGTGGGTGTGTTCCAGTAGTTTGCACTTGAGAGCCAGTTCCTCCACAGGTTTAGCGTGTCTACCAACTTAGGCCGTATCGTCACTTAGATCAGGTGACATTATGCCCATAACGCTAAACCTTAACTATACAAAAAGCAGTGATCAAGTTTGATTGTAGGAACGATGCGTACCTAACAAGAATGGGCGGTATATTGTACTTTCCTTACTGCTCACATAAAGTGTCAAGATCTTCAGTGTGGTGGTAAACCAAAAACAATGGCGATCTTTGGTAGACGAAAACAGATTACGCCAAAGCATCCAAGGTAAGTTAAGAATGAGGTATTATAACGTGTTTATTAAATTATTTGAGGCCACGGCTCTCCTTTCCAATATACTTGCCAGATACTGATCACATTTAAATGCATTTGTTAAGATGGTTGCCTTTCCACCGATCACATTTATATAAAAAGTGACACAGGAACACTGGAATCTTCTACGGTAGTAAAAAAAAAACTGGACGTTCTATTCCAACTGAACATAATCATTGACAACTTAAGAATTACAGTCTCCGATCTTTAGAAGAGTTTTGCAAACATAAGCTTTGAACGTGACCTACGTTTTTTTCTATGCTAAATTTAAGAACAATGTATTCGGAGACTCTTCTGAGGTCGTGGAATGGTTAGCTCATTACCTATAACAACTATACACCAGAAATCCAGAAACCCCATAATCCACCGTAATCCAACCACAGTTGACCAGCAAAGACCAGTCTCTTTGGTAATATTTGAGGAAAAGCCTTCTCAACATAGTTTTATATTGAAAGCTTGCATAACGGAAGCTGTAGTTAAACAACCATCTAGCCAATAATGAGAGCAAGCTAAGTTTTAAAAGAAGACTGACTTCCTAGTGCTGCTTCCACAATAAACCGATAGTATATATATTTTTTTCGAACTGACATACGTTGTTAGCCTGAGGGCCTTTGACAGCTTCACCGAACTTTTTGGGGTGAGTGGCTGCTGCCTAACTGATAATAATTCAGCAATAGTTGTTCAACTGAACAGTCGTGGCTAACCAGAGATAGTTGTTAGAAAGTTAGATATCATCGTCCTACAATTCCAATATGATTGGACAATCACACTACCTAGTAATATATCATTACAATAGTCTTTATCGAACGTTGTTTTAAAATATATTGTAGCGTGATTCAACTCCAAGAAAAATAACGGAAGTTTCATAAGTCAAGGTTATATATATAACACAAGAATAGCTGGAAACGTCATTATGTGTCAGCCTTTTGAATTTTTATTTCAATTGATTAACGTGATGTTAAAATCCATTTGCGAATTTTCTTATCGCAATGCATAAACGCACTGTACGCGCTTAGGTAACGGCAAGAGAGACGTGGCAAGATTCATCGTGCATCAAGCACCACCAAACTACCTACTAAAAAGCACCACGGTGACATTTCCACCTCGCGTGTTGCCAGCGGTCAAGGAGAGCTTTACGTTTCTTCTAATAAGGTCTAAGCCTAAACGCTAACGTTTCAATAACATGTTTTTAGTATGTAATGAAATAAATGTATTTAAAAATAATCTACTTTGGTACTGAGAGTATTTCTCATGATAATGAAACATTTACATTGCCGTAAAACACAGATAATTGAAATCTCGAAAATTGCTCGACCTTGGAATGTTGAGATTAATCCACAACCTCAAACGCTTGGCGATATGAGGTGTGGAATAATTTAACAACTGCCTTATTAGTTAAAAAGGTCATTAATAGATGCCTTCTGCCTCTTGATAGGATCTTAATGGAGGTACGTTTTTTATGTAAGCCTACATTTCAAGTTGTTAACTTATTTTGCCTCAACGGCGGAAAACATAAGCATGAAAATGATATTTAAATATTACGAAGAATATTGTGCTGCAACAACAAAAATACTATTTTTCCAAATCATAATATTTATGCCCTTGTACATGCATCCTAAGTTTTATATTTTCCCATTACGTTCAGGCCGCTGTCTGCCGTTCAGAAATGTAAATATTCCGATGCGCTAAGCAAACGCGCCCGTAGAGAACGATTTATATTATAAAAGTGCTGACACTAAAGCGTAATTTTGTTAAAACTTGTATCCATGCGCGTAATATTAAACGTACGTTTCGCCGGACTGGTTTACTAGCTGCATAGTTATATTTGCTGTTTCGTGAAATGTTGCTTTTATCACCGCGATCTCGAGTCGGAATTGACCGTGTTTCTGGCGTCACTGTCAAAAGCGGTCTGCAAATTTGTATTTCGAACGAACAAGCAGCACTGGAAACTCAGTATCTATTCAGTAATTAGGGAACTGTATGCAGCTATTGTTCGAAATAACAGTACACAACTCGACGCGGTTTTCTGTTAGGGATATCGCCTCGCAAGACGAGTTATTGCCATGCTTTGTTGTTATGTTTTAGTTCTTCTTAGGTGAATAATACCTATATAAATACTAGCTAAACTGGCAGACCTTGTTCCACCCTTTCATAGTCAATCATATCGACTGTAGAGACATCTATCACGTACCGAGATAAAAAGTATCCTATCTGTCAAGTTGGATCAAAATGCACACAGTGTGCAAAATTTGATTTAAATCAGTTCAGTAGTTTAGGAGTTCATCGCGGACAAACAACGTGACACGAGTTTTATTATTAAAAACAAGTTGCACGCGAATGAAGTCGTAGGCATAGCGGGTGTATATATAAAAGACTGAAGGACGGTTTTACAGTCCAGAGTACCAAGGATAGGAAATTCAAATGGGGTGATGTGTTGTTTTTTGTAATCGTTTTAAAAGGTTTTCCTTAATTTCACCCATTAAAACTAATGTATAGAAAACATTAGAAAACTATGATTCTATGAGAGATAGTTCTTTAGGATTATATTAATTTAGTGAAAAGGCCTAACAAAGTTTATTTTTAACATAATATTTACAGTATGTAATATTAGAATTCAAGACTGATAAGGCTTTGAAATTGGTAGACAGATACTACAATATTGGCCTACAAGCTCACGAAGCCGTAAACAAATTAGTACGTAGTTGAACATACACGCAAATTGAACTCGAAACTCGAGCTGCCTTAGCAAATAACATTACAAATAGTATATAATAATTGATCGTCGATAATAATAAAGGCATCATAAGATAATATAAATAATCAAAAGATAATTATGGGAGGATAATCATAAGAAAACTCAAGCTGAAAGAGCCATATGGTCATGGTATTTTTACGTGATCAAATCAGAAATTAGGAGATCCATAGGAGAAGTAAAGTTGCCGACATAGCTCACCTCATATCACAGCTGAAGTGACAATGAGCAGGGTACATAACTCAAAGTATCGATGATCGTTGGGACAAAAAGGTTCTAGGGGGTGACCGCGTATCAGAAAGCGAAAGGGGGGAGGGCCTTCAACCGATGGAGGAATGATGCTTTGAAGATCGCGAGGAGCTATTGGTTACAGGGGGTATAGAGTCGCACGCTGTGGCAGTAGACGTCTATAGGCTGAGATGATGAACAACAAAGGTTACTTACAAACATCACACTATATTAGCCTATACTATTTGACAAAGAAACAGACTCCGGTAATGCTATGTACCGCAGCAGAACCACACAACGTTGGTTGTGAGTATTACGCATACTTATTAGTTTAAATATGTACAATACGCAGGTGCTATAAAACCGTCAATATATACAATCTATATAACCAGAACAATTTAATAATGATAAAGAATAATAATTATTGTAACAGCGATGAAAGCTCAGTGGTAGTGTGTACGACTTCGCGTCAAGGGACGTGAGTTCGAATCCAAGCACCTACAATGAGCATGAGCTTCCGGTGAAGGAAAACATCGTGAGGAAACCATAGCATGGTGGTAGGGCTTTTTCTAATGCCCGCCTGGGTAACTACCACCCTCAAGTTGTAAACCTGCCGCCAAATACCAATAGGTGTGTTCCGGCAGCTGCACTTGAGAGCCAGTTCCTCCACAGGTTTAGCGTGTCTACCAACTTGGGCCCTATCGTCACTTAATATCAGGTGAGACTATGGCCATAACGCTAAACCTTAAGTATAAAAAAAAAATGATAAAATACCAATAATATCGATCCAGACATAAGTTATTATAAAATACATTATTTAACTAACACAAGGTATCATTCAGTTACTAGATTAGATCTTAATTAACGTCTCCCGGGGTATAAGATATCCATTATTGTTCAAGAGGATTCATTATACAAATGGATTTTATCGGAATGAATTTATTTAATTAAAATTACTTCGCGTCTACCTTTCCACTACCATTCCTCCGGTTTTGGCTTAATAATGATTATTGTTTTTTTAATAATATCTCTTCGGAGACGTAGAATTAATATCGTATCTGATTTTCGTATGGACTCTATAATATTAAAAATAACAGTCCAATGACAAATACTGTTTCCATTCCAACGCTACGGTTAGCCTGATTTTTCGTCACTAACGCCAGATGCATTTTTCGATTTCCCTCCGAAACTAATTGAACATCTTACTAGATTTAAAGTTATACATGTAAATCCCAAATAATACCTCTTTATTTCAAATATAGTGTATACTATTCTAAACTGTTATAATATGATACAGCAACTGCATAGTATTTTACAAATAGTTATCAAAGTAGTAGCTGGTGCCTCCAATAATATTCGTTCATATCCTATCTTTATACGTTATTTAGAGGAAAATAGCAGAAGCAAAAGGAAGCAAGTTTGTACGTACATTTCGTCGATGGACGTAGTTTCTAATCCCTGTAATGAGTATTCGATGAAGGAAACATCTTGACGAAACCATAGCCTTGTGGAGCGTAATGGCCACCTGGATAGCTTAACCACCCTTAACTTGAAACTATGTCACTAAAAACCTAAGAAGGTTTGAGATCATCCTCACGAGCCTCAGAGACCAGCCTATTTTTATCACAATGTTTGGTTTGAATGTATTACTTAAATTCCTCATCGGAGATCCTTAAAAGCACATTATTTTACTTTGGTAAAATACTGTTACATATCTAGTAATATGCTGGGATACGAGATAGGATGCAAAAGGGGTAGGGTGGATATGACTGCAATTCCAATAATACCAGGGTGGTAGCTAGCCAGGTGGGCATTAGAAAAAGCCCTACCACCATGCTATGGTTTCCTAACCGAAAGCTCAAGAGCTCATTTTAGATGGATTCGAACTCACGTCCCTTGACGCGGAATCCGTACACACTACCACTGAGCTATCATCGCTTCAAAAGTATCCACGATGCCGGAATGAATCGTACAGGTTGCCAGGCTATTTTAACTTTCAAATCCCCCAATATAAAGGGAAACAACAATACAGTGGCGTACAATTAAAACGGTGAATTGGTCTCAACACCGCACGCTGCGGATTATGTTGACAAATATCTGGGCCATGAATTATTTATAAGGCTCAATATACTGTTCCGTACAAACTAATATTGTTTCGAAAACCTTTAACGTGATGTCTACTTATAATTGACAGGCTTATAGGTGTTTGGAGATCGATGGTTGGTGAATTCAAGCGGTACACGATTTCCATTTGAAAGGGCATCTCACAATTACTACTATATTGTATTACTTAGTAATCCTTTTAACAGAATAAATACATGTCTATCGATTAGCAGACGAGCTATATAAGTCCTATGATTTCTGTAGGACTCATCGTGACATGTGCCTCAAGCCTGGTTGGCTTATAACATTTTCACATTTTCTAAAGTAATTGGAGAGCAAAAAACGTTTCGGTTGAAACTTGTTTTCTTTCTCTCTGTATTCTATTTTCCACATTGAAAACTCTTTCTTTTCTTTATCATATATTAGCTATCGAGACGCCATACTTTTATCTTTATCCACGTTGTTAGGTTAGGATTACCCGAAGGTATTTTATATGGTAGCTCGGCAAAGTCTAACGTCTGTGGGTTGTAAATCTCTCGATGATCATCTTCATTTTTGGCTGTACTTATTTTCCCAATGATCAGACCCTGCACTGTTCCTTTATAGAATATTTTGAAAAAGTTGATCTGATTTATGTAAAGTTTTGTTATATTTTATAAGTTTGGCGTTATTAGGAGTTAATCCTAGGTACATTTCTAGGTATTAGGTTCTAGGAACTACAATATTAGTTGATGTTTAGTGATGATCTGGCCTGGGATGGTAGATACAATAAGCTTAGGCGTAGGACTAGCTCTCAAGTGCAACGCCGGAACCCACCTACAGGTGTGTGGCGGCAAATTTTTAACTTGAGGCTTGTACTAGCCAGGTTGACATTAAAAAAGGCCCTATCACCATATTATGGTGTTATCAACGTGTTTTTTCTTCATCAGAGGCTCTGACTTATTTTACGGATTCGAACTTACGTCCGTTGTCCGTACACACTACCAACTGAAGTATCATTGCTCTAACTTACAAATGTTCTAACTTTGTAATACAGATGTTAAGTAAAAAGAGTGAAAAATACTATACATCGATATATATAAAACTTTCTTGTCACGTTGTTTGTCCGCGATGAACTCCTAAACTACTGAACCGATTTTAATCAAATTTTGCACACTTGTTATCTCGATAAGTGATCATAACGCGACAGATGTCGCTGTAGTTGATGTGATTGACTACTCGAAAAGGCAGAAATGGGTCTGCGCGGTCAGATAGCTTATATTATATAAATACATTGTTTTAGCATGGTGGTAGGGCTTTTTCTAATGCCCGCCTGGCTAGCAACCACCCTCAAGTTGAAAACCTGCAGCCAAATATCAATAGGTATAATCCAGCAGCTGCACTTGAGAGCCAGTTCTTCCACAGGTTTAGTGTGTCTACCAACTTGGGCCGTATCGTCACTTAAGATCAGGTGACATTATGGCCATAACACATAACCTCACCTAAAACAATATATATATATATATATATATATATATTTATTTCACTTAAAATCTGTAATAAACTTATAATTTAAACCAATTTAATATATTAAATTAATTATAAAATAGTCCCTTTAGATTTACGGAGTAGCGCTTGAAGAGTGAGAAGAATTTGCTGTATTTAACTTGTTAGTTAAATTCCAGTAAATAAGAGGTGTTCAAATACAAATTGAGTGCTCTCTCGTGGACGCGTTATTAAGGAAAGTCAATAAAATTGTACGAACTCTACTCAGCAAATGACACTAACCTCTTCGATAACTTATCTGTAAGACGTTTTCTTTGTAACATAATATCATAATCCGTTTAGTTCTATTTTATAATTCATTTGATAATAATATTAATTGTTGTGTTTGTTTTTAATGAATAAAAACTTAATGTACACCTAGTCGATGTGTTCTTTCCTACAAACGTTAGCGTAAGAAAAAACAATAATTATATGGAATTATATTATATGATAATCTACATAGAATATCATCCCGTAAATTTTTGTTTTACCAAATACTACTGACTCAGTTCACTGTTACAATTCGTTTGTTATTATTTTGCTGAGTCACAAAGACACATAGAGTAAAGCCCGCAACAGGCGGAGCTATAATATATATTAATATAGTAAGCTATATATTACGTTATAGCAAGCTACCACGGACGGCGACTACGCGGTATATATATTTTTGCCCTCATTAGCTCTGCGGCCGTCCTTGTATGAGCACGTATTTGTGCTACATTCTTAATAAAGGCTGTTCTAATTTTAGATTACAGATAATGGTTCTAACTAGTTATATTCACAGCACACACATGACAGACGAAAAATCACACCCTTTTGATCTTGAAATATATGAAAATATACGTTAATATCTCTTACTATACCAAAATATGTCGTGCTATATCTGTCGACATATTTTGGTGACGTAACATAAGTTATATCTGCATCTGTGGCCACTCGCCGATTACTATAGAAAATATACTGTAATAACAATACATTAATAATAAATTTAAACAATAATTATAAATCAATACATCTCCGTCTGTCGTGGGCTTAAGAGACGACAAATTTGTTTGACTTTAATACACTATATTTTATTTTTAGTAATATTTTACGTGAACGAGCGTTACATAGCCGATGGTTGACGATTCAGGCTTATTCAGTACCCTCAAATTAAGGGGCTCAGCGCGACTGAAGAAGTTTTCATTTCAAAACAGTTAAAAACGGCAAAGTTCTTAGGTAACAAACATAAAAAAACTACAACCGATTTAAGAACATTCATTATATTGAACTTGAGCCACATGAATAGAATATTTTGATTACAAAAAAGTTGTTTTAAATATATCAAAAAAACTGTGAACATTATAATTTTATATTATATATCTCTATAGGGCTAGAGTTTCATGACAACATGAAATTATGTTAAGGGTTTTTATGGACCAAAAAAACACGTAAAGTTTAGATTAGGGAGCTTGAGAATTAAATTTAGCTGATGGAACGCACCGAAAGGTGCCCACCGACAGATTTTCAACATGAAAGTTGTAGCTGGAACAAGCGGACGTTAGACAATGCCCTATCATAACACAGCGGTATCGTCACCGAAAGTCTTTAGGCACGGGTAGGCTCTCGTCGCTTCGTAATGACACGGTGAAAATCGATAAATCGTTGGACGTAGCGGGATACAATAGCGTGTTTTCCACCAAGTTTCGGTTGTTCCTATTCATTATTACCTACTTCTTTTATTAGTTTCGCACCGATGAATTTAGATTTTGTATCATCAGAAGCGGAGTACTTTATAAAAAGTATTAGAATCAATAATAATAACACGATGAAATCTAAATATGCATCTTTCAAATGAACGTTCAAGTTATATGTGATAAAGGAACAAAATTATAACCACAGACTAACTATAAACCGTAATAAGCCACTAATAACACTAAAATATGGAAAAGAGTGTTGATATTTGAAAAAAATATATCATACGGGCGTTTGCTAATGTTGCCACTATGAAGAGTGTCCTCGAACGCATGTATTTTACGCATGTATTAGTTTATTATTCGAACTGACATATGATGTTAGCTTTATGGGATTTGACAGCTTCAAAGGCGAATTCTGAGGGCTCTAAGCCCTGAAGGAGCGGGTGCAAGAGTACCAGAATTACCGAACCTTTGTTCGGGTGGGGTGTTGCCGGGAAGCATGTAAAAGTGTGTTCGCACCGTATTTATACTACTCAATACCGCTACTGAATACCGCCCTTCTAATGTTTCGTCTAATAAAAAAAAAAAGTGAGGATTGAAGCGATGATAGCTCAGTGGTATTGTGTAGGAACGCCGCACCGTGGAACGGAAGTTCGAACCCGACCACCTCCAATGAACTTGACCTTTCGGTGAAAGAAAACATCGTGCGAAAAATATAGGATGGTGTCTGGTCTCTTTCTAATACTCGCTTTGCTAGCTACCAAGTTAAAAATATGGCGTCAAATACCAATTGGTGTGTTCCGGCAGTGGCACTTGAGAGCCAGTCCCTCCTATAAAAGCCGGGAACGCACCTGCGATTCCTCTGGTGTTGTGGGTGTTCATGGGCGGCGGTGATCACTTACAATAAGGTGAAACGCATGCTCGTTTACCCGCTATACCATAAAAAAAACTCCAGCTTTCGAGAAATTCTATACAGTCGACGTCAAGGCCGGATTACTTAAGAACAATGTTGCTATACAAACAAATGAATTGACATTTGCATTCATTTAGAGTTAAAATATATATTAATAGCTTTTGCCCGCGGCTTCGCTCGTATTGAAGCCATTATTTTTTTTTTTTATATCGTAAATAAATCCAATAAAAGTATCCTATGTTACTTCTTATACCTGCAAAATACGTGTACAAAGTTTCACGATGATCGGTTAAGTAGTTTTCGCCTGAAAGCGTAACAAACAAACTTACATTCATATTTATAATATTAGTAGGAATTGTATATGATAACATTATAGACATTGGTTGTTAAGTATCGGTCGTTAAGGTAAACTGTAGTTTTTAAAAATAAATAATGAATACCTATTTATAATTTATATAGTATTATCGTTTTTCCACACTCTCACCGTTGAAGAGATGATGGACGTTGATCCCTATAGCGATGAATAGCTCAGTGGTAGTGTGTACGACTTCGCGTCAAGGGACGTGAGTTCGAATCCAAGCACCTACAATGAACTTGAGCTTTCGGTGAAGGGAAACATCGTGAGGAAACCATAGCATGGTGGTAGGGCTTTTTCTAATGCCCACCTGGGTAGCTACCACCCTCAAGTTGTAAACCTGCCGCCAAATACCAATAGGTGTGTTCCGGCAGCTGCACTTGAGAGCAAGTTCCTCCACAGGTTTAGCGTGTTTACCAACTTGGGCCGTATCGTCACTTAAGATCAGGTGAGATTATGGCCATAATGCGAAACCTAAAGTATATATATATATATAGTATTAAGTATATAAAAGTATTTAACCGCAGATTGTCAACATGAGCCTTGTAGATGTCCAGGTGGGTATTAGAAAAAGCGCTGTCACCACACTATGGTTTCATCAGGAGGGTTTCCTTCGCCAACAGCTCAGCCTCATTGCAGGGATTTGAACACATGTCCATCGACGCAGCATCTGTATACGCTACCATTTACACGTAATTAGTTCTAACAATAATCCTTACTAATATTATAAATGCGAAAGCGAGTTTGTTGGTTTGTTTGTTACGCTTTCACGCCTAAACCGCTGAATCATGTGAATTATGATGAATTTAGGTATAGAGATAGATGAGAACCCGGAAACGGTGATAGGCTACTTTTTCTGGCGCAAAACTTATTGCAAGTGAGGTAAAGAGGGGGTAAAGTTTGTATGAAACGTTTTATTGGTTCATCTGATTTGTTTGACCAAATCATTATGCATGCGAGCAAAGCCGCTGGTAAAAGCTAGTCTGTGATAAAGTCCGGACAGACAGCTTTAGAGTAATTTTATCTCAAAGGGGAATACAAAAACTTGCAAGACTTATATAAAAAATGCGAATGTGGGTTTTTGTTTGTTACAACTTCATGCCTTGACTACTCAACCGATAATCTTTTGAAATGTCGTCAGGAATACAGAAAAGGGCATATGCCAAAATAAGTGATATTCCTGAGAGATGGGAAAGTAATTTTCAATCCAACGCCAAAGAAGTCGTGACTTTCGTTAGCGTTGTCGTAGCACAATGTCAAAGTGACTTTGACATTCGGTGTTGAATACCTTTACATACAATCATTGTTCTCTTTTTCTTTAGCAATTGTTGAATAACAACTTAGTTAAGGGAAAAGTTCTACTATACATTATGTAGATTTACAAAATGTAAACTGTGTTGTAGGTAAATATGTATCACAGGAGAAATTGCATGAATAAGCGAGTGGCGTTGAGAAGCGACCGCCGCGTCTACATACGTGTAGAACTGGATACCTTAATATCCAGCTCCATACATTGGTATGTTACAATGTTGACACTCGAAATATTTAACAAATATTGTATTATAAAATGTTTACGTGACTATGTTCGTGTGTATAAGACGTTACGTATTACTAGTGATCACTTAATGGTCAAAATGTTTTTCTGTTTATACGCTAACGAATATCCTCCAGACCCTTTCTCTCTCTTCCATGCTGTGAATCCTATATGGTGTTTTTTTTTTCACCATAGCATTTCCCCGTTCCTGCGGATGCTGTTGGACTATCTATGAGACCGGGGAGTCGCCTACGTGGACAACTGGGGCGCCATGGTTTAGCGCCTATCGAAGTGAGGGGTTCCGCAGGGGTCTGTCCTGGGACCAATCCTGTGAGACATGGGCTGCTACTGGGTGCTTCTGGATTGCGCCTAATTTGCTATGCGGGCGACACTCTAGTCGTAGCCCAGGGGAGGGGGTGGTTTTTTTTTATACTTAAGGTTAACGTTATGCCCATAATCTCACCTGATCTTAAGTGTCGATACGGCCCAAGTTGGTAGACACGCTAAACCTGTGGAGGACTGGCTCTCAAGTGCAGCTGCCGGAACACACCTATTGGTATTTGGCGGCAGGTTTACAACTTGAGGGTGGTAGCTACCTAGGTGGGCATTAGAAAAAGCCCTACCGACATGCAATGCGGTGGGAGGTGTAGCGCCTGACCACTGATGGGGTCACCTCTGAGAGTGGTGTAGCAGAGGTCATGGCTCCTTGACGTTTCGCCTTGTGCAGGTTCTATGCTTCGGATGATACATGCATAAGATTGCACGCAAGAAGCCGACCGCCGTGTGTCACGACTGTGATGCGGCGGAAGATATTACGCAGCATACTCCAGCCGAGTGTGTTGCATGGTCCGAGCCGCGCCGCACTCTGGAAGCGGCGGCAGGAACGGATCTCTCGCTGCGGGGCGTGGTGAAAGCCATGCTCAGCAGCGAGGAATCGTGGAACGCAATGGTCTCCTTTTTATCACAGTTATCTCGCAGAAGGAGACCACGGATAGGGCCCGCGAGGTTGACCCCAGCGGGCACCCTCACCGACACAGACGCCCGGGTGGTAGGAGAGGCCGATACGCTCGTACCCTTCCGCCACCCTAAGCCTGACTGCGAGGGGCGGGTTGAGGGGCCCGTCACTGATTACACCAGTCCAGCTGTCTGAAAGAGTAGCTTGTTAGGCTGCTCGGATTGGGCTCGGCTTACCATAAGGCCGAGCTGGTCGCCGGTCGCCGGGGCGACGCGATGATTGCATGCACGACCCCGCATCGCCCCAGGAAGGCGACAGACAGCCGTGGGGTTTTAGTGAGTATACCCAGTGACTAGCTCAGGGTGAGACCCACATAACCTTCCGAATCCCACCGGGCTAGGCGAATATGCGTTAATGCAATTTTAAAAGGCTTTTTCTAATACCCGCTTTGCTAATTACCACTCTCAAGCTGAAAATATACCGCCAAATACATATAGGTGTGTTGCGGCAGTTGCACTTGAGAGTTCGTATTTTTACTAGGCTTAGCGTGGCTTGGGCCACATCATCACTTTACACCACGTGAAATCGGGGCCGTAACGCTAAATCTAAATTAAAAAAAAAAGTACGATCACGCGTGGTTTTTGGGAATAACGCGAACAAAGTTGAGGGCGTTACGTAGTATTGTGTAAATAACAATATAATAAAAATAATTTACAACGAGCATTTTATTAGCTAGCTAGTAACTGTAGGGTTATCTGTGAAGCACAAATCCCTTATTCGGTGTAAAAATGTTGACATTTCAAAATAATATAAAAGACCCTTTCCCTTTAATAGGCTTCACTTCTCAAGGGTGTCGGATTCTCACAGAATAGAATGACATCGTTAATATCGAAAAACGTCAAAAGATTTTCACCTTACTCGATACGTATTTATCGGAAAAAATTGACGCCCGATAACTAACAGAGTTCTACACTTACCGGCGTGGATTTGAGGTTAATTTCATATTATTTCAAGAACCACATTTTTAAATTGATAGACTCAGTATTGGTTTGCTAAGAATAATAGTTTTTTTTTTTTCAATCTTATAACCGCTACCTTCGTGAGAGATGTCACAGCTTTATCGGACTTGTGTGGTGAATGCAGAAGGTACTTACCCCGGGAGGCAACGAACGCCAGGGTACTGTTTCCAGGACGCGAAGAGACAATGTGTCTACGTGATTCTAGCGGGTTCTAGGTAATACTAAATTCGAATTGTATTAGACTATCGAAAATTGCCGATGTGCTCCCTAATTTTCCCTCTTTATTACAAAATGCCGCGTCAGTGCAGGTGAGTTCGAATTCCCGCAGTGAGCTCGAGCTTACGGTGAAGAGAAATATCGTAATGAAACCATATAAGGGTTGTAGGGTTTTTTAAAGCCCAACTTGACTAGGTATCACCCTAAAGTTGAATATCTGTTACCAAATAGGTACCTATAGATGTGTTCTGACAGCCACATCGTCACTTAACATCAGATTAGACCGTAACCATATCATTAAAGCTATGAGCTATAATATATGTAGAAATCTGTAGAAACTCAATCATATTGTTATAATGTAGAAAGAATTTCGTTTAATACCGACATTAATTTATATATTAGTATTTATGTATAAAATTTAACAGTATATTGTTAATTGTATTTCCTTATATATAAATAGTATATACGTATATATATGTATCATAGTTAGTCATAGTATTCTAGTAGATAGTTTTTTTTTTCTTTCATTTGTTGTTTACTTTACACCTAACGCCTTTTATCTCTGCACCACCTTAAGCTTGACTGTTAGAGAATGCCTATGGCATTAAGTCCGCCATTGTAACAAACATAAAGTGTAAATAAATAAATAAATAGACATTTGAACATGTATGCTATATACCAAAAAATGTTTTATGTTAATAAGCAGCAAACATGCAGACAGCCCGTCTGATGATAGATGGTTAATGTCACTTAAGAACAGCCGCGACACCATGGATATTACAGTCATGTTGTTGACCTTGCGAAAAATGGCTGGTTTACTACGCCGGAACACAAAGGCTCAAAATGAGCCCTTTATTTTGCGGCAGTCTATACCCGAGGATGGTTGCTAACCAGTCCGGCAGAACCCTACCACCAAGCTGTCACGGATTAAGAATTAAACAGTTAACCACCATTACTAAAACCAAAGGCGGGACCAACATTCGCCAGAGCCTTGTCGGTTACTCAGCAGAGTGTTCAGGTGAGGTAGGCTTGGGTAAACTTTCTATTGAACTGAAACTTACTTAGACGGATCAATGCTCTAAGCTATGGGGAAGCGGTCACTGGTGTCTTGGGAGGAAACCGGGTCGACGTGGTCTCTATTTACCGGGTATTCGACGTTGCGTCTCGCCCAATAATTCCCACAATCCCCCCTCGTTGCCCGACTAAGGTATTGGGAGAATGAATGTAAATATATTTTCGATCACGTTAACGAAAGAAATAAAATTCCGATACAGTAATTGGATGAGATTCGACAATGTAACGACAAGGACGCCTCGCGCTAAAGCATGTTTAATTACATGGAAGAAAAAAGGTATGACGTAGAGAAAAATATATAGTATAAAGTATATATTGTACTAGGTGTGACTTTGACTTCGTTCGCGGGGAATTAAAAATTATCTGATCTTTTTTGTCTGTTTCGGTAGCTTTTTTTCAATACAGCCGTGCTCCTATTGAGGGTAGCGTGATGTTAACTAGCCTTAACTCATTATCGATAATTTCTCTATCGAATACGAAATAAGTTTTTGAAATCCGACAGCCAGTACCTGAGATTAACTGGCTGAAATAAATTTATTTTTCCGCTTTATAATATCCTTACTTTTACTAATATTATAAATGCGAAAGTGAGTTTGTTTGTCTGTTACACTTTCACGCCTAAACCGTTGAATCTTTTTTAATGAATTTTGGTATAGAAATAGATTGGAACCTGGAGACGGTGATAGGCTATTTTTTGTCGCAAAAACATTATTTAAAGTGGTGTAAAGAGAGGAATAAAGATAATATGAAACTTTTTCCTGCGCCATCCGATCTGTTTGCCGAAATAAATATTGCCACGAGCAAAGCCGCATGTAAAATCTAGTTATAATACAAAGATCTTATATACAGTTTTGGATACCGCCCCTTCTGTTTACTGTGGTTCTTTTAAGAAAGTTTTTTATAGATTACAGTTTGAGCGTTATGGCTACAATCTCACCTGATATTAAGTGACGATGTGGTCCAAGCTGGTGAATACGCTACACCTGAGGATGTGCACTTTTATCACATGTACGTCAGTGCACATCTTTTTTTAACTTAATTACGTTTGGTATAATATTAGGAACTATATATCAACTATTTTTTAAAAACCATATGCCTGTATATGCAAAGTCGGCAATGTCAAGTAAGAAAGACTACATAAACACAACTAACGAACACAAAGTAACATGAAATAATTGTCCTCTGCGGGACTCGAACCCACTGCCCTTCGGCAACGAGATAACTACTCTAACCGCTAGTCAAACTGAGCAAACATTTTAAAGTCCTCGATGAGTGAATACTCTTGTTTTAAGTGATGATGGCACAGTCGGTATTGTACATTAGACGTAAGCGTATATTGGGTCACATCGTCACTTAACATCAGATAAGGTTGTAGCCACAACGCTAAAGTATCTAATAAAAAGTGATCATAAGGACCAGCGCCAGAAGTAAAAACTATGTTTCAAAAATAATGTAAAAAATAAGAAGAAGCATAACTCGTACCCATATGTTGAGGTTTGCGACCTACGACCTTGCTTACGATTGATTATTAAGTCGCACGACAACCGATCGACCAAGCGTTCATATACGACAAGTTCATATTTAACAATCTGCGTACACTGTACATAAATAAAAAGCGTTCGGTGACGATGACGCGAGTTCCATGATTTTTGTTCACCCAAAAAGTGTTCAACGCGCCTAAAGAAGTTTTCACTTCCAAAATAAGCTAATCAATACAAAATCTAAGCGATGCCGAATATTAGAATAATATGAATCGCTGTTACCAGTCAAAAGTAAATACGTGTATTGATTTAAAGAACTTGCCTTGATTAGAATCTAATATTATATTTATAATATGTATGCTGATTTGGTTTTATATTAACTTGTTATCAAACGATTCATATATAAGGAGTAGAATAATATAGACCGTCTCGTCGTAACATAATACCGTCTCGAAAACTCGCGTGTTTTGAAAACAAAGTGTCGAGCTAATTGATATAATAATTTATATACATAAAGAGTCTGTTATTGCAAACTGCAGAATTGATTACAATAACTCCAGATGTCTGATAGGTATCAATGTTTTTAAAAAGTCTAATAAATTATTATCATTAACATTCTATAAAGGAAAATATGTTGGTGAAGTCATAGCGGAAAGCGAATTTTCTGATAGCCCAACTGGACCACTGCGTTGCTAAATTTAACCTCACACAGCTGCAGTCGTTTTCCTGCGTATACGTGTGTTCCTGTGTGAGATTTATTGAAACGAAATACCTTATCTATAGGTACTATCTTAGCGGATGGGGGCTAGACGAAAAATAGTGTAAGAGTTTTCCGCCACGACCCTTCAACTAGTGTAGACTGTTATCCGTAGCGCGTGTGGGCTGTGGGTCATAGGTGCGCGCTTATTGGTTCAAGGCATCGTAGCATATTGTATGTATTATAATGTATTAGATACTGTACAATATCATATTTATTATTACAACTAGAGAAAATATATAAATTACGAAATTTCCTCCCGTTACTTCAAATTATTAGTTATATCTCTGGGTTTCACTTAATTGATCTCAGACGCTAATATTTCATTCATTTGTATTTTTTTTCTTTATTATTATGTTTAGCGTTATAGCCGTAATATCACCTGATATTAAGTGACGATACGGCCCAAGTTGGTAGACACGCTAAACCTGTGGAGGAACTGGTTCTCAGACACCTGTTGGTATTAGGCAGCAGATTTTCAACTTGAGGGTGGTAGCTAGCCAGGCGGGTATTAGAAAAAGCCTTACCATCATGTATTAATAAATAATATAATACGTTTATCAATAATAATACACTACGAAAGAAACTTCGTTCCAAACGAGTGTTCCATGTTTCTCACGTATTTTAATACCTTATAGATATAGCGCTATGACTACAATCTCACCTGATGTTAAGTGACGATGTTTTAGATTCAGTTTCCCGCTAGTTTTATAGTATTTCTATCTTAGGCCACACCCTTAATTATCATCCAGTGACATTGTAACCAAATGCTTTACCAATAAAATAAATAAAATTTAAGTGCCACTTATATCAAATAAAACATGAAAATAAAAACGTGTATAGATACGGGACTTATGACAAAATACTATTTTTTTAATTTCGTCTATCTGATTTTATAATAAATAGCGGAAAACAGAAGTTTAAGAATGTACTGCTTCTTCTAAATAACTAACCTCTTAACAAAGTTATACTTTTCTACGTTCATTTACAAACAAAAATATGGGTTGAAATTGTAGACATTAAAACGACGATATATTTAACACCGAGTCCTGCGATCAGATGATAAGAACGTGTTAAAAACTTTAAAATTCTCGTATATAGTTTACGCAAGAAAATGTAAGAAAACACTTGGCTAGGAGTTTTGAAGCGATGATAGCTCAGTGGTAGTGTGTACGACTTTGCGTCAAGGGACGTGAGTTATAATTCAACCACCTACAATGAGCTTGAGCTTCCGATGAAAGAAAACATCGTAAGGAAACCATAGCATGGTGGTAGGGATTTTTTTGATGCCCGACTAGCTAGCTACCACCCTCAAGTTGCAAATCTGCCGCCAAATACCAATATGTGTGTTCCGGCAGTTGCATCTGAAAGCCAGTTCCTTCACAGGTTTAGCGTGTCTACCATCTTGGGCCGTATCGTCACTTAAGATCAGGTGAGATTACGGCCATAACGCTAAACCTTAACTTTAAAAAAAAAAAAACTGTCCTAATAAATAATACGCTTAGTTCATGGTTATGTTCGTATAAATATTTAAAGGCAGACATTTTTTTGGTGACATCTTTTATTAGTCTCGAAATCTTTTAATGGTTCTACCGGGAACCCGTATAATCCGTCGCGTAGCCCACTCTGACCCTAAGGCAATCAAATGGGTCTTCCTTTGTATACATCCAACTAAATATGTACCTACGGAACTTAAAAACTCTGATACTGTATGTTTAGTTCGAAGCAAACATGTTTGTTACGGAAGTTTACAAAGAAAGTTTTCGATCTGTGGACGACTTAAAAAATATCGTTTCTTGATCTAAAAATGACTCTATTTAGATAGAATAAGCGAACGTCCTGTTTAAAGGGCAGGTCCAAGGCAACAAACATATTAGCGTGTTTACAAAATGTTAAAGCAATGCTTGACATAGACGAATCTATATTTAAATTATAAGTGAAAAAGTTTGCTTGTTTGAACGCGCTAATCTTAGAAACTACTAATTACATTTAATGAAATAAGTTTGTATTCTTATTTTTCTGCAGCAGGAGGGAAACGAGCTAGCGGGTCGTCTGATGGTAAGTGATCACCGCCGCCCATGGACACTCGCAACACCGGAGGAATCGCAGCTGCGTTGCCGGCCTTTAAGGTTAGAGTAAGACCTTTTCTTGTATTTGATAATCATTGAGGAATATTTAAGCTGTTTAAGATCACGCTGCCAATAATATGAACAAAGCTGTTGGGAATCAATTTACAAAAACGGGCGAAATATGTTAAATAATTTTTAGTTACACGCAAACGATGTCGCGGGCACAGATCGTTGTTAAAGACACACTGATATAAGCGATTTGTTACAATTATCATCTTCAATCCTATCAAATGATTATTTTTAAGACAGAATCCGCACTAGTAATCAAGCAGCACGTAGTGGGGGACTTAAGAAACATACAATTATTTGATACAAAGTATATCTAGAACCATAGCAAGCATTAGTGGAACACACAGACAAGCGTCGAGTGAGATGCGAATTCACAACACTCTATGACACCGTTATGACATCTTTTTTTTACACTTAATGTTTAGTGTTATGGCCATAATCTCACCTGATCTTAAGTAACGATACGGCCCAAGTTCGTAGACACGCTAAACCTATGGAGGGGCTGGCTCTCAAGTGCCACTGCCGGAACACACCTATTGGTATTTGGCGGCAGGTTTACAACTTGAGGGTGGAAGCTAGCCAGGCGGGCATTAGAAAAAGCTCTACCACCATACTATGGTTTCCTCACGATGTTTTCCTTCACCGAAAGCTAAAGGTCATTGTAGGTGCTTGGATTCGAACTCACGTCCCTTGACGCGAAGTCGTACACACTACCACTGAGCTATCACCGCTTCAAAACATCTGTGTAATCTTGATGCAATTATATATTACTATCTGACCCGGCGAACTTCGTATCACCTATACTCTGGAATGCTAGATGGCGTTAAAGTAGCTAGATTTTGAGATATTTTGATAATATTTTTTTTTATATTTCTTAATTATTTTTTATCAATAATAAGTATCGTATATTACTTCTTATACGTTCAAGAATATCTGTACCAAGTTTCATGAAACTCGGTTAAGTAGTTTTCGCGTGAAAGCGTGACAAACAAGCTTACATTCACATTTATTATATTAGTAGGGACAATTTTCGAGTCTGAAGTTTATTTCCTGATATATAATACTGACTGTGCCTGCGAGTTCATTCGCGTTGAACTAAACATTATTTGATAATGTTTATCAATTTTTGTTACCTTTTTAATACCACTTTGATCCTATTGAGTACTGTACTATTAAATCGTTTAAAGCCTTCTTCAGTTATTGCTCTATCGAATATAAATAGCATTTATGAAATCTGACCGGTCGCTTCTAAGAGCAACAAGATCAAACTTTTTCGCTTTTACAGATTATTACAGATCTGTGTGTGTAAAAAACTGCATTAGCAAATAATTGATTGTAGCCATTATGAAACGACTATATGTACTTCCGGTAGATAAGTACAGTGCAGTTTACAGACAACGTAGAAAGTCGGTGATGCAAATTGCACCGTTAGTCGTTAACTTCATGTCGGTCTGCTTAAGTACTAGCTTATTTTACTGATGCTTTTACTTGCACTAAGCCCTATGAACCCCCTTGTATTTTCTAGAATGTTTTTTAAAGTGCAGGAAAGTACTGATTAAATTATTCAATATTTAGGTATCGATGTTACGGTACTTCCTTTAGTGCCTAATCGTCGAATATCATGGTTGTTTTACCGTTCGGGATTTAGATATACTTATAACCACACCATTCCACAATAGTTAAGATAGAAAGGGAATATCATTCGCATAAAGCACTTCTCAAATTGAAACGAGATGCACCAAACGTTTGGATTTTAATTCGCATTGTTCTGTGCTGAAAGGTAATTTGTAGGATAATGTTAAACAACTATTTACGGAATTATCCTTTTTCTAGATTTTATGCGATACTTTCAAGTATATTGCGATAAAATTTCACATCACATTCCACCCGTTTCAAGCTATATACTGATGGACGAACGTACATCAGCATCGATCGTTTCGACATTAGTATTTCGCTGTTGGATGAGAAACGTTTCAAGTGTTCAAGATTTAAGTTATAAGCGATAATAATAATAGTAATTCGTTTAAAAAAAAAGTATGTGTGAAGTTCACTATGTTAAAATATTGACAATGCATAATTCTTTCTATTCTGTTGTTTTTCAGTAGTATATACCCCATATAAACGTCATTGATTTAGAATATGTCTGAAAGCTGTATAGGAATATTGTCCTCATTTGGAATAAAGATACATCGTATTATTGGCAATACTTTATCATTTAAACATCCTATGTAAAATACATTTTAAGAGATAATCGTTTCCCAATCAAATTAGGTACCTTAATTTATGGAAATGATATTATTAGGAATATAGTTATAGAAGGGTTTATAACACCGATTATTATATAAGTGCGTTGCGAGCGCGGCCATGAGTTCAGTCAAAGCAAAAGCACTCGAGGCCTGATATTCATCGTACGTAGCTGGAACTTCACCAAAGGGACGTAAGATTTGTATTTCTCTATTACCGACACTGTTTTGGTGTTTGTGCTGTAAATAATTATCGGGGTTTTATACTGATTTGAGAAAGAGTAACACGATCGGTGAAGTTGAATGATAATCCCAGTCATAAGTTTTTTCTATTGTCATATTAGGAAATCAGTCAATTGCTATCCATCTGCCGAGAGGCATTCAAACCCGCCAGCCAGCGGTGATCCGCAAAAGCTTAAATGAGTACATTAAAGTTACAATTGTTTTAGCTGATGCCCAGAACTATATGGATTTTATAAAAAGACTAGCTGACCTGGCAGATCTTGTTCGTCTTTTCGATTAGACAATCACATCGACTACAGCATCACCTATCGCGTTATGATCACTTATCGAGATAAATAGTATCCTATCTCTCAAGTTGAATCAAACTGCACATCAAGTGCAAAATTTGATTAGAATCGGTGCAGTAGTTAAGGTGTCAATCGCGTGCCACGATTTTTTTAAATATAGAGCATATATTTAAGCAATGTAAATCTATCGACGCAAATATTATATAAGCAGAAAATACGATGAAAGTAGTTCAACGAATTATGATAAGATTACATCAACGAATTATTAAAAGTACTTCAACGGATGTTTGCGTATTACGTGATGGCAGCTCTGCACTATACTATAAAAAGGCGCTACTTAACGCTGGCTAGGATATATCGTGAAACACTCGCGAGCGAGACTGATCATTCGGAGTTTGTTATCATTTTACGAATAAAAACGTAAGTCAACCAGATGTCTTATTTCCTGAGAGTACTCCCCCAATTACTCTTACAAATCTATTTACAAATAGGCAAACCAAAATGGTTCAGTTCATTTGTACCTTATTTTTGCTCAATATCTGTTAACGAATTTTAGTGTTATCAATGGATAACGTGGAAACGCCTTTTCTGCCCTTACAGGAACTTCCTGCAATTTCGACCACTGACTAATAATATATAAAATCGTTTCAGCCTATGACTTCAGGCGTTACATGAAACAGCACGTGAGCGAATTTATTCGATAGCGGTTTACTCTGTACACAAATCGGATAAGCAGAGCAACCTGAATTCGAATTTGAGCTGAACAACATCGGCGTGGCTTTTTAAGCTTCAGCTTTGTGATTTTCAAACAACAGGTAAATACTTGTACATACACGAACATTGTAGATACACCGAATGATGCATTTAAAAGTTAAACCTCTATGGGTACGTTGGAAAATATTTAAACAAAAAGCGCCACGTTCGCCCGACAGATTTGCCCATCACTTTCTTCCGTCACGGCTACATATGTATTTGTATGTGTTTGGCAAATGTTAATATGTTATTGACATTTTTCGATTATATTTTTATAGTAACATGCTTCAATGACCGCACGTTAGCCGATTCTTAGAACGGCACAGTCCACACACAACGGCGACCGTCGGTGACATAGCTTTCATTTGCCAGTCGTCGATGTGATACCGTTCTATTCACGACGTTTTCTTTTACCGAAAGCAGGTGGATTCGTACTCATGTCCATTGACACGGCGTCCGTATACATTACCAACTGAGCTATCGGCCCTTCAAAAGATTATACTATGACTTTGTTTCTTCGTACTGTGGTGCCGTCAAGAAGTTTGCAATGTTTTTTTTTGTAGTTAAGGTTATGTTATATAGCGTTATGGTTATAATCTCACCTGATGTTAAGTGACGATGTAGTATGGTCGATACGCTAAGCCTAATGGAGGGACTGACTCTCATATGTAACTGCCGGAATACACCTATAAGTATTTGCGGGCAGATTTTTAAACTATAGTGTTTGTGTGTAGTTAAGTGTAGTGTAGCTTCATCACAACGTTTTCCTTCACCGAAAGCTCAAGCTCATTGCAGATGGAATCGAACTCACGTCTATTGACGCAGCGTCCGTACACACTGGGCTATCGTCACCTCAAAAGATCATAAACCTTGTTTGTTCAAACTATGAAACCGTCAAAATGTTTGCAAGACACACGTACCTACACTTTGTAAAACTGAAGATCGAGGTTGTATTCAAGTTTAGACATGCACAAGTTCCAAAGTCTCAGTGATGTAGTGGTTAAAGTTTATACAGAATTCGTATTATATTCATAGGTATACTTTAATATATATTCAGTTTTTGCATGTATTTCCTTTTTTTTATAGTTTAAGGCTTAGCGTAATAGCCATAATCTCACCTGATGTTAAGTGATGATACGGCCCAAGTTGGTAGGCACGCTAAACCTGTGGAGGAACTGGCTTTCAAGTGCAACTGCCGGAACACACCTATTGGTATTTGGCGGCAGACTTTCAACTTGAGGATGGTAGTTAGCCAGGCGGGCATCAGAAAAGGCCCTACCACCATGCAAATAGTATGCACCATGCATACTAGTTGAAATGTCTATTAATTATAATTATATTATATTTAAAGCGACGATAGCGTGTACGTATGCTGCGTCAAAGAACCTGAGTTCGAATTCTGCAATGAGTGAATTCGTGACGAATCCATAGCGTGGTGGAAGGGTTTTATCTAATGTCCGTCTAGCTAGCTATTATCCGCATGTTGAAAATCTACCTCCAAATAGCTATAGGTCTGTCCCGGCAGTTGTACTTGAGAGCCAGTTCTTCCACAGGTTTAGTGTATTGGCTATAATGCTAAACGAGTTAACTATGTTACGCTATATTACGAAAGAAAGGCAGTCTTGAAATTTGGACTTGATATATTGCGTCGATATCTTTCGTAACGTAAAACCCCATTGAAAACGGAGTTTACGATCATTGTAAAGAAGCCACGTTTGATGTTAAGCACGGTACTAAAATATTTGATTGAGGTGTTTTTTACTTTGCGGAAACGCATGATTAAATATTAGAGTAGACGTTTCTTTGCACTTCCGCCCGGAATTGATTCACCGCTGCTACGAGTTATGAAACAAAAAAAAGAAACACTTCTCTGTTATCAATGACTAGCTGTACCCGCGAATTCGTTCGTGTGGTACGACTAAATTTTATAATAATTTTTTGTCCGTTTGTTTGTGACAATCTTCAATTCATGCTCCTATTGGTGATAACGTGATTTTAAGTGAGCATGGTAGTAGGGCTTTTTCTAAAGCCCGCCTGGCTAGCTACCACCCTCAAGTTGAAAATCTGCCGCCAAATACCAACAGGCGTGTTCCGGCAGCTGCATTTGAGAGCCAATTCCTCCACAGGTTTAGCGTGTCTACCGACTTAGGCCGTATGGTTACTTAAGATCAGTTGAGATTACGGCCATAACGCTAAACTATATAAAAAGTTAGCCTAAAGCATTTTCTAATGAATGCATAATCAAACAAAAAGAAAATGTTTGTCAAATCTTACTTATAGTTTCTAATATTAGCATGTTTAAACGTACAGACAAACTATTCCGCTTTATAATATTCATACAAATTAAACGTTTAATACACACTCTGATCGCGGGGTATTATAGTTTTGAAATATATACTTGATATATCTCAACAAGATTGTCATCTCATAAATATTTAAGTTACTCTTTACGCAGACGAATGTGGAATAAGATTGCTTTCCTAAGGACTCCCTTTTGACGTATATACAACTCTAAGGCGCTATTACAACTAAATATTACATATTTATCCATTTTTATAGCATAAAAATCTCGCCAATTGCTTTATCTTCATTTAATAAAGAAAATTCTTTGAAGACCTAAAAAATGGACCCTTGTTGTATTAAAATTGACAGACACGAATAAAACGAAATACAACCCAGCTTGCTTAAATTAAATTATTGCATACTAGCTTTGCTTGGGGCTTTACTTGAGTCTGTTTATTTAGCCAAGTCAAATCATATCAAAAATCTTTATTGAATTAAGGAGCTTACGACCGTCAAAACTACCACCGATTCGGAGGTAAAGCAGTCATCTAGAAGACCCAGCAAGAAACTCGATCTGCGTGGTTATATTTTTAGGTATATTCTTATCATATTAGTTTAATGTTTGTACTTACAATAATTATTATCTGATGTACAGAGAGGGGTGTCATTTTTTGCAAAATCGCTCACATTTTGATGCACCATATAACAGCCTTTTGACATCGAAACCCGTTTGACATGGTTTTTGGTCTTACTGTCTGGCAATTTGGTAATGTGTTTTGAGAAAACTAACACTATTACTTAAAAAACTGTTACTTGTCTTACTGAGTCTAAAATAAGGAGTGACCACTTTGGTGCGATTTGTGTGCAAATAGGTTTCCGCCGTTTGAAATGAGATGGCCCCATCCATACATTTTGATTGAAACGTTGAAATGTAAATCGTCTTATGGTAAGATTGGACATCCCACAACGATATAATCTCAAAGTTTCAGCGAATTTATATCAGTATTACGTACTTTTCTTCGGATGAAAAAGATAGATAGGAGAAGTTGATTGTGCTACATGACAACACTCGGCCTCATGTTACAGAAGCGGTAAATACCCATTTAGAAGCCCTTAAAAGGGAGGTCCTGTCCCACCCACCGTATTCACCAGGAATTCACCTCATGGCCGTTCTGAGTAGCACTTCACGTCATATGAACATAATAACATTGGATTGATTGGATTGGACTGTCTCGAAAGATGAAGCGTTCTTCCGACGCGGTATCCATATGTTGCCAGAAAGGTGGGAAAAAGCAGTGACTAGCTTAGTCAATACTTTGAATAAAATATAAGGTACCAATTTTTCGAAAGATAAGCCCATAATTTTATAAAGAACAGCGGAAACTTATTTGTACACCTAATAGGATTTGAATCATGCCGGTTTGTACGAAATATAGCTTTTTCAAGGTTTTTCGGGCACGTATTAAATTTAATTATTCTTCCATCTTTCTAGAACAGCACCTCTTCCTCCTGTAACAAGTAGCCCGTGTTCTTATCTGCAGCCCTGATAGCTTCTATGCAAATTTTATCGACGAACGATTGAGTAGTCACAGCACGAAAACGTAACAAACAAACAAACTCACATTCGCATTTAGGATCGTTCCATTGATTCCGAGAGACGATATTGTTTTTCTTTTTTTAATCTTAAATACGTGACATGACTTCCGTTGTTCCCCGTCGCGTTGTATGGTTTTTGTTACAAGACGATACATTGAATTCGAACTCATATATTCAATTAGTGTGTTAAACGTCTCGCTTCTACGAGTTTACGATAAAATTAGGTCTAAATCCAGAACCAAAATAATTTCTGGAATAAAATATATCGTATGTATTAATTCACCTAATAAACTACAAAATCTATTTGTTTATTATTGCATGATTGAATAACAAAGTGCCAATTTTTTTTTAAACATATGCTGTTAGACTTAGAGCTTTCACAGCTTCACCGAGCTTTAGGGGTGAGTGCGGAAGGGGAACTCGGTCCAGGAAGCAAGGAGCGCAACGGTGCCATGACGTGGCCAAACTTCGGCTTGGGATATTGCCTATAATTGGATCCTATGCGAATCTGCTAACCTACTCAGTTACAGCGCAGGTTATTAGGCGAATCTGAAGGATTATACTGACTCTGTCGCAAGGCGGAACAACTGGACTGTACTTCTTCTACGCATTATTGATTAGAGACAAACACGCAGAACCAAATTTTGGGCCCAGGTGGTGCTTCACAGAATCCAGACATATAAACTTTCATATTTATATTGTTAGTATATATATAAATAAACCTAAGTTGGTGTAGTGGTGCAAGACGTCGCTTCGGCTTTGCCGCTGAGATGGAAGCTTGGAATTCAAAACCCATACAGGGTATTTACTAGTGCAATCCGTAGATTTTGCTTTTTAATATAAATGCGAATTTGAGTTTGTTTGTTTATTACTCTTTCATGTCTAAATTATCCAACAGTTTACCATGAAATTTTGCATTACGGCTACAAAAATGACATAGGCAAGTAACATATATAAATTTTATTGTTTTTAGGTGTAGCGTTATGAATACAATCTCACCAGATGTTAAGTGACGATGAGACCCAAGACCGTGGGCATGCTAAGCCTGTGGACGAACTGGCTGTTAAGTGCATCTGCCAGAACAGACATATAGGTATTTTGTACTACACCTTAGCACTGAGCTATCATCGCTTCACTTTAGTCTATGGAAGTGAAGCTACGGACGGAGTTTTTTTTAATAGTCAAGGCTTAGCGTTTTGGCCTTAATATCAGCTGATCTTAAGTGACGATTCGGCTTACGTTGGTACACACGGTAAACCTGTGGAGGAGCTGTCAACTGTCGGGACACACCTATTGGTATTTGGCGGCAGATTTTCAGATTTTCAAAGTTCTTGTTAGTTTATATTACGTATATTGCAGGTAGTTGTATTACCCGCTCCCTACTCCTCGTTATTGATACTTACGATAAATTCCAATCTGGGACGGATCATGAATAAACCATCTTGTCATGAAACCGGCCGGCGGTGACGAAAAATGTCTTTAATAAGATTATTACATATTTTATACGAAGGTTCTTATGATACTTGATATTACACGGAAACTAGAATACCTACATATGTACAGAGATATATATACCTTTGAAGATTCCTGTCCACTTGAGATAGTTCTACAGACTTAATACTTGGATGCTAAGGAAGTTCGCACCCAAATAACCTTATTCGGAATTCCTGCGGTGGGAAGGGCTTTTAGAGCTCAAAGAAGCTCAAGGCATATGCAAGGTAAATAATACACAAAAAATGCCTATACAGATACAAACGTCCTTTAGCTACAGTTTACAAAACAAAACAGTCATTGAGGATTGATGGAAGTGCAAACTGACATTTATTAAATAACAGTGTCTTTTTCTTGGTTTCATTACTTTGTTGTTTCTATTTTTTAACGAGCTCCATAAGTCTTCATCTTCATAACCCTTATCTTACCTAGGTAGGGTCGGCAAAACACGTTTCCCTTTCCACTCTACTCTATCAGCCGTCATCTCAGTATTCACGCTTTTTATACACATATCTCCTCGCACAATCCATTTATATCGTCTTCTTCATCTTCTACAACCATCCATCTTGTTACTTAATATTCTTCTAGTTATATGCCTTTCATCTCTCCTTATAACATTTCCATACCACGCTAATCTATTACTCCTTGACTTCTCTGTCACTGGTGGTATTTTGATGTTTCCTCGAATACGTTTATTCCTAATCTTATCCATTCTAATTACTCCATACATACATCGTAGCATTTGCATGTGCGTACGTACAATTTCATCGCATCACGCGTGGACAGATGGAACAATTTCGCTAATTCGTTTTTTTTTTTGTGTTAATTATTATCAGGAGAAGATTCTTATAAATAAAATTTAGTCATGAGGACTGCCGACGGAAGTGAAAACTATATTTCATGACAAATTGTAAGAAAAATAAGTAATATTTCTTTATCTATTTGTTGAGGTTTGGGCCCTATACGACTTTGCTTACGCGTGATTATTAAGTCGCACGTGAAACCGATCGACCAAGCGGTCATATTTGACAAGCTCGTAATTAACAATCTGCATACACTCTCTACGTAAATGGAAAGCGTTCGGTGACGATGGCGCGAGTACCATGATTTTTTTCCGCCCAAAAAGTGCTCAACGCGCCTAAAGAAATTATCACTTCCGAAAAGCAAGGGAGTTGAACGGAATTTTAGAAAATTTACGAAAATTTAACAACTATATATAAATTTTACATAATCGTCTCTATAATACGCCAACAATAGTAATCGTTTAGACTGGACATTGTCTGTCGGGTCAGCTAGTAATAAATAAAACCACCGGCCTAGTGGTAAACGCTGAATTTATTGGCGCGTAATCCCAGTGGTTGTCCGGATTTCGGCATCGGTACACGGTAAGGCTAATGTATTAAACCAATACAGGTGAATAGGTGGTAAACTGTGTATTTAAAAATTGTACAATAACGTTGTACAAGGGATTTATAATTCTCGTACAATTATCGAATTACTACCGAATAAGCCCTTCGGTCAAATATCTTTGTTGACGTGAAGCATCTATTGACGCGTCTTGCCAGTAAAATCAACCCGCTTGCCGTGACGCCAAACTGTATGTCGCTCGCATATACCACTATGCTCCATCTGTTAAGAAATTACTTTTTTCACTTTTACAAGAGTTTTCTCAAGTTTTTTGACGTGACAACGTCTTATAATTCGATAGAGCCGGCTGCACGCACGAAAAAACATGACTCATGCGGCGTTACCTCGCTCTGACGCGTTCCATGTAAGGCTTGAAGTGCAAGCGAGAGCGCGGAACGAGCGACAAAGAAGCACAATCGGCCTTTGCGTTCGGCAGCGTTCGACATCCGTCTCTCTCCTACTTGAGTGAGCGATGCGTCTGCGTGGACAGCTACTAGTTGTCACGTTCAACTATCGTCAGAAACCGATTTTACAGACAACCAATTTTTTTTTTAATAATGATTATTATCCAATTTCAACCACCGAGTACATTACACACATTAAGTATATACAAACCGTAAAATAAAATTGTATATACATACTAGCTATGTCCGCTACTTCTTTCGCGTGGGACTAAAAAGATTTAAAAACTTTACCCGTTTTTGTAACTTTTTTCAATACAGCTTTTCATTTACTGATGGTAACGTAATGTTAAATAACCTAAAGTCTTTCTAAATGATTGATCTATAAAAAAAAAAAAAATTTAGTAATCTGAGTACTAGCCTTTACAGTAAACAGTTTCTTTTCCCACTTCTAGAAGATTCCTCAAGGTATTAATAATGATTATAATCATCGTGTAATACAATTGCATATGCGTATAATAAGAGTGCAATAGAACATTTATTACGAACATAAGCTCAGTGCCGTGTATGGAGGAAGACGTCGAACCCTTTGAATCTGAGGAACGCGAACAGGGAGGGAAGGCGTTTGCTAAGAATTTTTATTACATGTTCAATATTTATCGGTATATTACATATGAGTCTCTGTGAATGGAAGCGCTCGTCAATATCAGCGCACAAAGCATTATTTGCTAAGACTTTTATCAATAGTATGCGAATTGCTTTTTGTAATTTACTAGCTTGTGCTCTCGATTTCGTACGCATTATTCTGGTCTGAAAAGGCGTTTCTAGTGGTTATCTACGGCATAAAATAAATTCATATGAATAATATCTGGTGTAAGGATGGCAATTCTTTATGAAAAACATCGATTCTATGATCGATGCGAATCGAAATTAAATGAGTCGATTCACAAAAAAAAAAATCGAGTTCCGAAAAATCGATTCATTGAATAACGTTTTTATTCTGATTCGTTTTTCCTGCTTATATTTTAAATATAAAACAAAAATAATACCACAATAATTGATTTTACCATTTAACATATGTGAAACATTATTATTTCCATATGATATGTTTGAGTAAAACATTCAAATAATTGTAAAGAATGTTTTATGAGAATAGATAAGAATCGAACCTCGATTTTCAAGGATGATCGATTCAGAGCTGTGAATCGTTTTAAAGCATTGATTTCTTTGTCCATAATAATCGCTTCTACAATAATCGATCTCGCCGTCTCTAGTCTTGAGTTCTTTTGACGGTGAATAGTGTCAATATAGGCCTATAGGGGATGGGACTATGGAGTTTTTCGTAGGGATTTTCATAGTTGGTTCTACGCTACTTAGTTTTTCAAATCCATTCTTCTTTAACCATTTTTCTATTCATTTTGCATTAAAAGCAAGTATCCAACGAGTTTCTGTCTATACTGCTAAGCGTTCCTAAGTGTTCCAAAGTGGTTGAGCTCTCTTACGTATGACGAAACTGAACATATAATTATATCTGTATTATATAGAAATCTATTTAAAATTTTTATGTATGTAAAAGTGTTTATGTATGTAAATGAAGTTCATTAGAACCTTCGTTTCAATTCCCCGCTTATAAACTCCTTTTAATTTATTTATTTTTCTTGAAACGATTGTTGAGTATCAAACAATGAATATGAAAAACGTCATTATGTTGAATACTTAATAATCCACTCTAGTATAGAATACAGTGAGACAACAGCTTTAAATGTTGTTTTTCTTTATTACAGGTGTGTAAAATTAATACGTAATTAGTAAGTTAGGTTAATAAGAAGTACTTATTTCGTGTATGTATTGAGGTCCAAAATTCTATTATTTTTTATACTACTTAAGTTTTAGCGTTATGTCCATAATCTCACTTAATCTTAAGTGACAATACGGCCTAAGTTGGTAGACATGCTAAACCTATGGAAGGCCTGGCTCTCAAGTGCAACTGCCGGAACGCAGCTCTTGGTATTTGGCGGCAGATTTTAAACTTGATGGTGGTTGCTAGCCAGGCGGGCATTTGAAAAAGTCCTACCACCGTGCAAATAAATTATCTTTATTACAGAATAACTATTCAGCTCATTGTTTTAATAAACACCAATTACCTAATCACACGAGACATGTATATAAGTATGTATATTTATGTATGTAAATATTTGTCAAGGTATGGATATAATTTAACAATCTAACATTGTGTTTTCATAATATTGTATAACTGTAAGATTTGCTGAGGAACTTTTAGATGATGAATAAATGGTTGAATGCTATCCTTGCTTTGCCTTTGAAGCGATGATAGCTCAGTGGTAGTATGTACGACTTTGCGTCAAGGGACGTCAGTTCGAATCAAACCACCTACAATAATCTTGAGCTTTCGGTGAAGTAAAACATCGTGAGGAAACCATAGCATGGTGGTAGGGCTTTTTCTGATGCCCGCCTGGCTAGCTACTACCCTCAAGTTGAAAATCTGCCGGCAAATACCAATAGGTGTGTTCCGGCAGTTGCACTTGAGAGCCAGTTCCTCCTAATGTTTAGCGTGTCTACCAACTTGGGCCGTATCGTCACGTAAGATCAGATGAGATTACGGCCATAACGCTAGCCCTTAAATATAAAAAAAAAAAAAAAATTATCTCGAAGCTGTTTGTGAGTTTATGTGTATGAATTTAACTCTCTTGTAAATGTAAATAAATAAATAAATTAGATTTTACATATACGGGCAATAAATCTATAGATTTTTATTATAGTTTTAAATATTGTCATAATAAAAAAGTATTTACCGCAAATTGTTGCTATTTCATATATCATGTTTCCTTAGAAGCATTATTCTTAAACGCCTGCGGCTGAGAAATGGAACGGTTTTCCTATAGCTGAACTTCAACCTATAGCTGAGCTGCAACAGTCAATCGACTGGAAGAAACGTAAAAGCAGTATGCAGTACTTGACTGGAATCGTATCAAAATACTCTATTCAATATAGGCCCTGAGATAGTTCTTATAATTGTCAAAACGAAATAAACAAAACTACCACCGTTTCTTTTAACTCTTCTCTTTCTTTTATACACTATTCGTAATTTGATTTGTTAAAAATTCCTTAAAGCTTGAAGGAACTCCTTAAAGCTTGTAACTGTCATAGAAGTAATTATCTTGGTAGGTGGTAGGCTTATTACTGGTATCGACTGGTTGGCGACCACCCTCGCGTTTAGACTCCCGCAAAATAAAGGTTCAGTATAAGCCTTTGTGTTCCGGCATAGTGGACGCGAACCAGCCAGTTTCGCCAGGGTCAGCAACGTGGTTGTAACATTCCTTGTGCTACAGCTGTTCATAGGCAACGGTAACCATTTACCATCAGATGGGCCGTCTGCCTGTTTGCTATCCATTATCATAAAAAAGGTACTCTCCTTTGTGACATATAGGCGACAATTTTTTTTTTGTAGACGTAGCTTTGGACCACACCGTCCCTTAATATTAAGTAACTTCGTAAGCCTGTTTTAACGGGGTGATGTTCAGATAGAATCTGCCAGACTAATCCATAGCATTCTAGAATCAATTCCTCAGCGCAATTCCGTTTTCAACCGAATGATAAATTAATTTAGTTTCTTGCGATGTTGGGTGTTTAAATATTTGTCGTGTTCGTCCTGTAACGAACCTCCTCCGACTTCATTACTATTATTTATATAATAGTGATAGAATGAATAATATTACGAGAGTGTCTCTGCTTGTTATCTTATATCTATGGCAATATTTATCCAGTATTACGATCGACATCTACGTTGTGAATTAAAAACAGTTGTAGTAAACAAGTTCTTTTAATCTGGTACTCAGAAAATATAACACAACCGAAGTTAATAACATTAGAACTTATTGAACACATGACAATAATATTAAAATCGGTTGTAAGAAAAATCAAATCAAATCCATTTAAGTTCATGGTATTAATATAAATAAATTGCATTTATATCTAGAGGAAATATAACTAGTCATATATATGAAAGTTGTTCAAAGGATTCTTTTTATATGTGAGGATATGTCCTAACATCCCAAAACCCACCTCTTAGCAAGCACTATATATTTTTATAGTGAAATTTTAATTCCTAATTCCAGCACCAAAGCCGGATTAGGATATGGGTAAAAGGCAGGAGATGAGGAGTTTTGGAACCAGTTCAAACAACCAATATATTTGCTCCGAGCATTTTTACTTCTCGAATTTCTTTAGAATCTTTTTCCTTCTAGAACTTTCCCTCTCCTCGTCCGATAGAATCTCCCTACCAAGAGAAACAAAACAAACTCTGCTTCATTTTTCAAAATCTATCAACATAGATCCATAGGTACAAGGAATAGTCATCTTTAAGTATGAAGACGTTATACTTTTATAATAAATTCTATAATAAAAAAAAAAATGTAATATTTAATTACTTTTAAGTATTTTGATTTTAAATTGATTTATAGATTTCAAATCTGTCACGACCAGTATGGTATAGGTAAGCGTCATAAATAAACTGTCAATAAAAGTGTTTATAATATTAACCTAGATAAAATAAAATATATCTATTGATATAATTCTTTTCTCCCTCCCAACTATTCCCAGGTACTAGACATGGATCTGTTATAGTGTTTGTTCACGTTGAACTACGAAATATCAAACGCACAGCATTTTATGCAAGTGTTTATATACAAACCGCAAGTGAGGCAACTGTAGCGCGAAAGCCAGCGAAAGGCGCGTATAGTGCTTGCAATTATAACGAACTTTATATGTAGTTTGTGTGTGTTCACGTCGACCGCAGCGGTGCGGCGCAGCTTGAAGTTACTTGGCGACGTCAGGTAAGTTCAAGCGGTGTAAACTTTTCGCTAGAAGCGATAGCACGTTTATCATGTCGTTCAATACAGAACAGTCAGTGTTGTTCACGCTAGAACTCCATTATGGCCAACTAAACACAGTCATCAAATGGACTGAAACGTTCTTAATAAGCTGTGGTAGGAAATTGCCGAATTGTTTCCATTTTCATCATGCGCCCTTTCTAATTTTGTCGTCTTCCACTTTAGGTATGAATTTTCGATTAAAATCTCTGCCAATACGTCAGACTCGTACAAAAGCCTTGCTGCCTATATGAACACGAACTCGGCACGTCTACCGACCCTGCACCCTCGTTTCTACGTGAACATACGGACACATTCCATTAAATGTGACATACGCCTTCTTCTGAATCACACATCTGGCATTTACTTTGGTGTGTTCCTTTTTTTTCATTAAAAAAATTAATTTATCCAATGAAATATGCCAAGAACCAACGCGTCATTCACTTAACGATCAATGCGAAATACATACACACTACAACTCGTCTCTCGTAGCAATAAACTTACCAAACTTTCATATGCCTAAGTCGACGAAGTCAATAGATAAGCAGGCTTATTTACAGAGTAACTGGTGAATTTCGTATCACCTATACTCTGGAATGCTAGATGGCGTTAAAGTAGCTAGATTTCGAGATTTTTGACAAACATTTTTTTTTTAATTTAGTTTTGTTTTTCTCAAATAAATCCCATATTTCTTGTAATACCTCCTAGAATATGTGTACAAAGTTTCATGATGATCGGTTAAGTAGTTTCCGCGTGAAAGCGTAACAAACTAACTCACATTCACATATATAATATTAGCAGGGCTGTACGCTCTCTAGGAAACGAAACGCAGTTGTCAGGCACCGGCGACGTGTCGGCGAGTCGAGATCTGAGAGGAGCCGCTTTGATTTCACCTCCTTTAATATATGCATCGATCTAGAAACTTCAATACGACGATGTCTGTTTACGTGTGAGCGGATAAATGACGTTTAAAAACCTTATCTCGGGATGTTCGGACACGTTCATAAGATATTTCGAAAATTGTAACAGTTCGTACAAAAGCATTGCCAAACTATAGGCCAGTGTCAATATTGTATATTAATTAGTCATATGAGATTACTTGTTTTCTTGAAAGTAAAACTTCTAGGGTTGTATTAAGATTTCATAGAGTATATTTGGTATGAGCAGTTTAGGTAGCCGAAAGGAAAGTGAAATCGAAATATATTACATATTGAAGGCATGATAGCTAAGTGGTAGTGTGCAGGAACGGCGCGTCATATCCACCTATAATGAGCTTGAGCTTTCGGTGAAGGAAAACATCGTGAGGAAACCATAGCATGGTGGTAGGGCTTTTTCTGATGCCCGCCCAGCCAATTACCACCCTCAAGTTGAAAATCTGCCGCCAAATACCAATAGGTATGTTCCGGCAGTTGCACTAGAGAGCCAGTCCCTACAATAGAGGTCGGCAACGCAACTGCGATTCCTCTAGTGTTGTGGCTGTCCATGGGCGGCGGTGATCACTTACCATCAAATGACACGTTCTCTCGTGTGCCCCCTATTACATAAAAAAACTTTGAAGAAAAATAAGTTTTATATTTCTATATCTAATACGCAGTTTAAGCCATCTTACAGTGGTGGATCCCATACGGTGAAGTCGTGAGCTGTAATATTCGTAATATCGGTCTTGTTTAGCTAAAACCGGTTTTGTTTTCAGTTACATCTAGCAGCTACAAGTAATGTGATAATTACAATGAACCTAATGTACTATGGAAGACGTAACAAATTCAAATGAAGTTGATAATCTATCTATAGTTAGTGAAGAAACATTAAACCACAGTTTACATGACTTAAACAATATTGAAGATATTACACATATAGAAACCTCCCACGTGCACAAAAAAAAAATGTACCATGAGTGATAAAGATAGAAGCTGGACTTTAGTCACTAGGAAGGAAAAATCAGTAAGTCAGGTCGATACATATTTTGAAATTACCGTCAGGTACAAAGAAAAATTACCAAAATTCGCATTAGCCAGAATACTAAAAGATGACAATATCATAAATATTCATAGGGTCAAATACACAAACGCATATAAGATATCTGTTGTCTTTGAAAAGGAGGTTGATTCAAATAACCTGTTAAATTGCAAAGTTCTGTTAGATCTTGGATGGAGATTTCAAAAACCCTCTGAGGTGTGTTTATCGTATGGCGTGATCAGGAACATTGATATAGAAATATCAGATGAACAAATAAAGGGCGATTTTTCTAGCTCAATTAAAATTCTGTATGTAACCCACCTCAAACGAAATGAATCTGATGGAACTGGCTGGATAAATAGTGAGATAATTAAAATATAAATATGTTTTGAAGGCTCATCTATGCCACCTTTTATTCATATACCTGACATGCAAGTAAGAGTTGACCCATATATATACCCTGTTACTCAGTGTGTTGGCTGTTGGAAATTTGAGCACATGGCTAAAGTATGTCCTGCCAAAAAGATCGTTTGTCCTAAAGGCGGAAATAATCACACTACATGTGATATCCTTCAACATAAATGTACAAATTGTTTAGGAAACCATTCATCCATCTCTAAAGATCGCCCTATTTATCTGAAAGAAAAGAAAATTCGGCTAATAATGGCTGAATTTAATTTCACTTATAGAAAAGCATCAACAATGTATGTACCTCCTAATCCGGCCACTCAATACGTGAACAATCCTCCTATAAGCAAAGACTATGTAAATAATCACTTCCCGGAACCTGCTAAGGCAAATGGTTTCGAGAATTACTCATCAATCAATAAAAATTATGCTAACGCGACGAAAAGGAGACTACATAAAAATCCAAAATTGCCTTCAAACTCACAAAAATCACTTCAAAGACACAAAAAGAAAGACAAACTCAAGATTTTGAATTTTAGGACTCGAGCTCTGATAACGAAATCAGAGCGGAAGTGTAAGTAGATAATAAAAGAGAGAGAAAAGGAAGAAGTAACGATCATATATTCAGTAATTTGTTAATTAAATTGAAGATAAACAGAACTCTGTAATGGAAAAAATGAAAGAAGTTATGTTAGTTAGTTTCAAATGGATATCTACATGGATTGTAGAAAATATATGTGAAGGGTCTATACTTAAATATTTCTGCAATGGATAAAGTTATTACCATTAATATATATTGCAATGGAACGCCCAGAGAAGTAATCCCAAATCTCTTGCATTTTGGAACCTTCTTATACAAGAAAAAATACATATCGCTGCTGTTAGTGAAATCTCCTGGTAGTAAATTTAAACTAAATTATTATAACATATTTCGAAATGACGATAGACACGATTCATATGGAGGTGTAGCTATTATAACACATAAATCTGTGAAGGCCAGATTATTACAAATTCAAAACATTAACCCTAGAACAGAAATAGATTGTATTAAAATAGCGCTTTATTTAGACCTTATTATTTCAATCTATTGGCCACCTTTGATAAGAGGTAACATTATATTTGAATCTAGCATCGATAATAACCTAACGTCATTCAATGATGGCCGACATACTCGAGTGAAATTGGTTAATGGCTATCTTCAACAATCATCTACAGATATATGTTTTGCATCCACTGACATAGCAAGTAAATTTCGATGGAGTGTAACAAATGAAAGCCTAGGTAGTGACCACTTCATAATTAAACTATCTAATTCTTCAATCTGTTTCCCAAATACTAATAATAGAAGAAATTTTAAAAAGGCTGATTGTATTGCATACATTCAATATATTGAATCTCAATGGTGCAATTTCAATAGGTCTAATAATGTTCAAGAATCATATAACTCATTTTTAAATATAAATAATTATGCTGCAGATTTATACATCCCTATTTATAAAATTGATACTTACCCTAGTAGCAAATTTCCTCCTAAACCTTACTGGTCTTAATCTTTATCTGAGGCTGTGGCACAGCGAAGGCTAGCACTGACTAAATTTAGAAAAAAACCAACCCCAAGAAATCTAGATGTCCTGAAAGAGAAATCAAAAACAGTCAAAAACTAATTAAAAATGCTAAAACTAAAGCCTGGTACGTATTTTGTTCCTGTGTTCACCAAAGCTCCTCATCTACTGAGATGTGGCGGCAAATGAAATGGTTTAATGGTGGTAAAATAGTACGAAATGAATTTGATCCCGTAATAATCAAAAATCTTCTACATGATTTAAATCCAGATTTTGTTATACCTGATGAACCTCATTTTGACTCGCATAATATAATATTAGAATCCAAAACCTCTAAATAAGAACTTCAAAAATCTATAAACTCTAAAGACTCTGCAGCGGGTACTGACAATATTGACAATAATACCGATAGCTTATACATTTCTGAGACAATTTCTGGATAACAAATTAAAAAGTAAAACAATTGTTTTACAATGGATCCTATCTCATATAAATATTGATGGAAATGAAAGAGCTGATCTTCTAGCTAGAGAAGGATCTTCCGACGGTGTCCCTGTTAATATATGCCCATCTTACTTGGATATATGCTACTTACTAAAAACTGCTGTTATACTCATTGGAAGGAGTACTTCGATGAAAGTTCCAAAACAAAAGGAATATGGTACAAAACGACTCAGCCACATCCTTTAAAGTCTCCCTGGATTGATGATAATACTGTGTTACTCATCGGGAAGCAATAATGAGAATGAGATTACGCTCAGGTCATATACCATCAAATAAGTTCGCCTTTTTGATGCGTAAAGTGCCATCTCCACTTTGCCGAGTTGCGGGATCATTGACGATGTGTACCACGTATGAGCAGAATGTATTCGAAGCGAACATATAATATATAGGATTAATGCTTCTGGCTCATTCTACGTTGGTTTATATAATTCCTTGCTATCTGACTCTGTTTCAAAAGTTACTAGAGAGTTATATAAGATAAAATAGAAAACATTGTTAATTATAAAATATTAATAAGTACTTTACATAGTCTGTTACACGTTTACATTACTTACATTGTTACAATACTTATATTGTTAGTTACATGGCGATATAGTCGCGTCGGCGACAAAGCCTTTAAAAAAAAAAAAAAAAAAGTAATCTGATTATTTTGTAATATATAATATCCGCCCCTCATACAATAGCTGCATTATGATTTTGTAATAAAATAAGTCGATCGAGTTTCTTGCCGGTTCTTCTCGATGACTGAGCTGTTTTCCGAACCGGTGGTAATTTTGGGATTCATAAGCCTCATTACAAGGCCTAAATCTAATTAAGTATTTTGATTTGATCTGATTTGATTTACTAGGTACATTTTGACGAAACTTGACACGGTCATAAATAATATCATGGACCTACATATAGAAAACTTTTATATAACGCAAAGAAAGGGTTTCTCGGGGATAAAAGTTGAGTTGTAAATGATCTTACATTACAATAAAGTGATCGAGTTTCAAGAGGTATAGTCTAGGGTATATATATATAAAGTTTGTGTTGTTTGTTTGAACGCGTTAATCATAGGAGCTACCAGGCGGAATTTAAAAATTCTTATTGTATTTGATAGACCAATCAATGAAGACAGCTTTAGACTATTTAACATCACGCTACCACCGATAGGAGCAAAGCTGTATTGACAAAAGTAACAAAAACGACAAAACATTATTATTAAATAATTTTTCTTTCCAAGTGAACGTAGTCGCTGACACAGCCATTGTATGTATGGTTCCGGCATAAATGTGAGGATATTAGAATTTAAACATTTTATACACGTATTCTGAATGCTCCACCTCGAAGCCATAGTCGCTTCATTGGTCCATCATACCCTCAAACTAAAACTATTCATGATCCAGAAAACCCTTACAATAATTACTAGGTTGAATGGTTTTCACACGTCGTTGCCCGTCCCCTTTTGACTCGCCATCCGTGAATGTTACCGGATGTCCAGCTGCTTTGTCCGGATACTTTCCAAGTGAAATATTACGTTTTGGAAACGGAGCAAGATTTGGTGGAATTTTGAATTAATTTATTATCAGTGGAGGCGGCGCAGGGTTCAGATCTCTCGCAGCCGGGCGTGGTGAGAGTCATCTTCGGCAGCGAGAATGTTTTTTTTTATACATAATGTTTAGCATTATGGCCATAATCTCACCTGATCTTAAGTGACGATACGGCCCAAGTTGGTAGACATGCTAAACCTGTGGAGGAACTGGCTCTCAAGTGCAGCTGACGGAACACACCTATTGGTATTTGGCGGCAAGTTTACAACTTGAGGGTGGTAGCTACCCAGGCGGGCATTAGAAAAAGCCCTACCACCATGCTACGGTTTCCTCACGATGTTTTCCTTCACCGAAAGCTCAAGCTCATTGTAGTCGCTTAAATTCGACCTGATGTCCCTTGACGCGAAGTCGTACACACTACCACTGAGCTATCTTCGCTTCAATAGCATGTGGCAGGAGGTAGCCTCTTTCTTCGAATAGATAATGTCGCAGGCTATGCTGAAAATCAAGTTAATGTAGGCGTACTGGTGTCAAATAACTAATTCAATATAAACATATCTATCCTTACTAATAAATGCTAAAGTGAGTATGTTTGTTACGCTTTCGAGCCTATACCGCTCCATCCATGAATTTTAGTACAGAGATAGCTGTAACCTAGGAGACGGTGATAGGCTATTTTTTCAGTTGAAAAACTTATGGGAAGTGAGGTAAAGAGAAGGATAAATAATGTACGAAACTTTGTATGACGTTGTCCGATTTATTTTCGAAAGATTCATATTTTTGAACGTTTGTAACGAAAAAGCTCAAAAACTAGTTGACCGATTTCAAAAATTCTTTCACCGTTAGGATGCTACGTTATCCTTGAAGAGTTTAGCTTATATTTATTACTAGAAAATATTAAACATCCCTGCTAGAAAGATCTTTGTTTTAACGCGCTAGTCTTAAAAACCACTGACGATGTATATATATTTTTTTTAATAATAAAACCTACTTAGATGTAGCCCACGTACGTGCACACGCTATATCTGGTGGAGGAAATGGATCTCAAATGCAATTACTAGAAAATACCTACAGGTATTTGACGACAAATTACCAAAATTGAAGGTGGTAACTAGCTATTCGGTCGTTAGGCCATCCTACCACTACGCTACAGTTTCATCGCGATGTTTCCCTTCGCGGAAGGCTAACGTTTATTGCTGGCAAAGACTCACGTATTTCGTCACGTATCTCAGAGACCAATGGACTTTAAATTTGGCATAGTTAATAATTAAGAACTGGGAAAAACTACAACGAAGTCCTAAGTTCTGTATATTAAAAGTTTGTAGCAATAAAATTTATATTAAATATATTTGGCATAATAATACCATGTTCATTAATTTGAAAACTACGCCTTCAATTTAACACCCCTATAATTAAATATAATTCAAGCACACGCGAATTAATTCAACTGTCACTTTTTTTTTAATTAACCCTAGTTTAGATTTATATCATATTAATTCAAAACAAAAACAATCAGGTAAAAATACTTCGTCGTAAATCTTCCTGAAAAAAAGTGACAAGTTCATCCGTTACAAAAAATCGAATTGCTCGTTTCTCGTGACATTTTTTAATATTCCGAATTAAAAATGGCGCTCAAGAGTAATTTGTCATATCAAGAGATAGAAACGTCGAACGGATTCTCGCAGGATTTATTTAACATGCTTCTATCAGCTTCATATAGGATTAGGTTTATAGGTTTAGCGTTATGGCTACAATCTCATCCGATATTAAGTGACGATATGAAACACAGTAAGCTTTATGCAGCGACTGGCTGTCAAGTGCAACTTTTGTCAGCAGATTTTCAACTTGAGGTCAGTAGCTAGCTAGTTTGGCATTAGGAAAAACCCTACCACCAAACTATGATTTCCTCACGATGTTTTCCCTCATTGAAAGCTTAGGCCCTTTGCAGGTGAATTCGAACTCACGTCCATCACGAACAAAATTATCGGCTATTTTCTCTGATTCCATACAATATATTCGCCGGATCACGACGCGGTTCGGCCAATTTGCGGAATACGAAATAAAATTAATAGGGCTGTACAATTTCTCAGGTTAAGCCGGCTAAAACGTTAGCTCAGTTAATTAGCTAGCTAACCAATAGGTTTAGCTACTTTAACCGGTTAAATAAATTAGTTTTGTTAATTAGCTAACGGGTAAACGGCTAATTTTCTTTCTTGCCATTTAACGATTTCATTCACGGACAGATATAAAAAATAATATCAGTGCTTTTTATGACAAGCAAAAACACAATAGAATAATTTATTAGATTCATACATATTTTACTAGTGCGGGATCCGCCGTTCATTTTTCTTATGTTTACTATCAAGCTAATTTTCCGTATTTAGCTTCCTTTTGATACGACGCCCAACTTTTTCTCTTTACCACTCATGGAAACTTGTGTTGCAAGATGGGAACTGTTTATTCAAAACGTATCTTTTGTAGGACAAATATTTTTTCGAAGCATTCAGATAATTATCTTGAGCTTTAACAAAAAAAAAACCACAGCTACCACAATCGAAAATGGTTGTACGAGGAAAAGTTTAATGTCTCACCAAAATGATGATGATGAGATATTTACGGAAAATTAGCTTGATCGTAATCAATAGAAACATCGTTTGTTTTTTTTAATGCATAAAAATAACTTTTAATTTATTTGATAATTTTTTTAATGACTAATTAACATATTGTTGTTTAGTGGGTTAGCCGCCGGCTGAGATAATTTAATTGATCAGTTAAATTAGCTAAGCCTACAAGTCAGTTAGCTAAGTATTTTATCCGGCTTAACCGGCTGTTTTGTACGGCCCTATGAATTAATAATATTGAAATTGCAAACTGATCCAATGCGATTCAACGCGTGTTATAACATTCCTGCAAATTGATGGTATTTATTTTTACTCTGACTTACATTCGTATTTATTATTTACTCTGTACCGATGCGTGATTACCGGAATGTTGTTTAACCAACGCCAAAATTGGTTTCCGACGTAAATATACAACGTAGGTTACCGGCGTGAAGGCAATCATTATTTACTCGATATAAGGTTTGGGGGAAGAGTGAACTATTTTTTTTCCATCGTTAAATTTCACCTCAACGTGTTTCTTTTAGTGACATGCTTATAAATTTTTTTTTGCAAAGACATTTCTTAACGCACGGTATGGATGGAAGTTAGATAAATGAAAATGTAAGATTTTTGCGTCACTAATCTTTCTATATTGTATTACATTTCTATATTGTATACGGTTATCCAAACCATGTTCGTTATTAGCTGTGTCCAGTCAAAGGTGCGCGCTTATTGGTTCAAGACAGCCAGTAAGTTCTCAACGGCAGCGCAGATTTAGTTCGTAGACGTCATACGCGTCAGCTACGAAACATCGTAGCGTATTATATGTATTATAATGAATTAGATGAATTGAATGGTGTACAATAAAATGTTTATTTTCACAACTAGAAAAAATCTATTAATTACGAAATTTCCTATCATTCCTTCAATTCATTAGTTAATTTATTTGCATTTGTTAATCGATAATATAATATAATACGTACATTATTAATTACGTAAGGAAATTCGTTTGAACCGAGTCTTCCACGACACTCACGCATTTTTTTATATCTTCATACGCCATATATATAGACACTCGATTCTTTGTCTTATTTATAAACATACCAATGGACAGCACACTCATGGACGTTAGTTCGAAAGCCTGCAACGAATCCGAGCTTTCGGTGAAAGATAATATATTGATAAAGGTCAATAAAATTATATATAAAAAAGGTATAGTTCTGTAACCTTCATAATATAATTTTTACACTTTATATAAAACAAGCTGTACCCGCGACTTCGTTCCCGGGAAAATAAAAATGTTTGTAACTTTTTTAAATACAGATTTTCTTCTATTGCGGGTAGCGTTATGTTAAATAAGCTAAAACTTTATTCAATTATTGCTCTATAAAATATAAAAGAATTTTTGGTATCCGAATAGTATCTCCTAAGTTTAACGCGTTCAAACAAACAACGCAATCTTTCGCGCTTTATAGTAAATAATAGTCGCTACAAGAATTGTTCAGTGAAATTTTATAAATAAGATAGCGTTAGAGATTGGCCTTTTTTTATTGCAACAAGTAGCCGAAGAAATATGTCATCCAGAATAATGGATGATGGTGTATTTGTTTTAATAAATAAATACGTAATGGAGACGTCACAGCCAACTAGCTTAATTAGCTGTTCAATCAACGCCCTACAATATAAAGTACCCAATATATTACCCGAACTCCCAGCTTATAATAAAATGGCGTTCGGCTCGCGCTGTTTGTTGTAAGTCTAACCTAGCCTAACCCAGCAAAAACGTCTACTACAGTGACCACCTCACCGCTATATAATTCACCTACAAATTATTTCCATTTTTTTTTTATACTTAAGGTTTAACGTTATGACTATAATCTCATCTGATCTTAAGTGATGATACGGCCCAAGTTGGTAGACACGCTAAACCTGTGGAGAAACTGGCTCTCAAGTGGAGCTGCCGGAACACATCTATTGGTATTTGGCGGCAGGTTTACAACTTGAGGGTGGTAGCTAGCTAGGCGGGCATTAGAAAAAGTCCTACCACCATGCTATGGTTTCCTCACGATGTTTTCCTTTACCGGAAGCTCAAGCTCATTGTTGGTGCTTGGATTCGAACTCACGTGCCTTGACGCGAAGTCGTATACACTACCACTGAGCTATCATCGCTTAAAATATTACCTTTGCTAGTTATACTGGCGCTAGTTAAACAGCTCTGTTAAGTGAAGAGGCTAGACTATTGATTGAACGTCTAACTAAGCTAGTTAGCTGCGACAGAGATATTACATTGGAACGTATTAGCAGAAATATTAACGAAGATGTTTGGTTTGGTTGGGCAAAGCGTGGCACTCTTCAGATTAGCTATCAAAGAGCTCGTTTGCTTGATTGTCGCTTGAATCGATTTCGTCTTGATATAACAAGGTTTTGGAGCGTCGGATAATTGATTACATTTAAATCGAGTCGAAAGCTTATGACGCGTTTGGTTCGCAAGTAATTATATAAATCACGGGCCTTATTCTTTGGGGTATAATATTAAATTACATATCAACGTTATATCAATAATATCAAGCCGTTTCAGGAAAAACATCGTAAGCGACTATTGCACTTTTTACAGAAGTGAGTTTTTATACCTAATTATAAAGTATTTATAATATCTTTAAAAAATGGGTCTTGTTCATAAATAACCACTGAACTATGAAAATATATAAAAGAAAATATAAAAATAAATATTAGCAGACTCCTTGTAATTTACGAAGATATTTTTAAGAGGGTACAACAAAATAACATTTTTAAGATTTTTGGCGTTTACAATGTTTTTTCTGAATGGGCTCGATATTATAAAAATATAGATACGTTACCATCGCAATATTTGACCAAAGCAATAAAATTGGGTCGCTAATGAAAGGCGAAGTAGGACAGTAATATTTTTTTACCGGGCGCGAAAAAGAGACATAAAACATTGCTATGCACGGTCTAAAGTATAGAAGTTTCTTTTTGTTACAGACAATTGTATGGATATATATATTTTAGTTAATAAAAATATCAGATTATCAATGAAAATAGTAATAATTACGAATTAATTGTGACCCAACTGCTTTTCAAAGTTGTCTTTGCGCAGTTTGTACAATATCATTCATCAATATTACACACGAGGGTATTTTTTGGCGTTCAAGGAGATTCGATATATGAATCTGTACACAACACGCTTCCTTGACCGCCAACGCGATACTGAGGATTGAGTGTGCCGATTGACACACACGCACCACTTTTGGAGCGCTGCTGCAACTACACATTTGTACTTATAATATCATTGGCATATATAAAAATCAGGCATTTTTAAGAATCGATCACAATACAACTAATTATTTTTCGTTTTCGTAACGTAAAAATATATTCAAATTTATGCCCTTTCGTAGTACGCCCGGCCGATTTTGGTGGGACTCTTGTCAAGGGGAAAAACATCATTAAATTCCCACTAAACAGGGGAGGACCCCCCACTTCCGATAAGGGATAAAACGCTTAACTCCAACACCGTTAGAGCTATAACCATGGAAATTGGTAGATATATATAATATGAATATTGTATATGGAGAAGGGGATCTGATATTTCTGAACGAATTAGATGGCGCTTTGCTCGACCTTTTTTCTATAGGACAACATGTACTGTGACAACTGCAGTAGAAATAACTGATTGAATTGCTGGTAGTGTTTTGTCATTTAGAAATGTATCTAAGGGCCTATAAGGAACATAATGTGTTTTTTTAAATATACTCCATAAGAATCTCTTTTACATACAAGTAAAGGACTTTTTATGAGGAACGAAAATTAATACATGCGTTATATTTTTCTGCGCTACGTATCACGCACCTTTGACGTTTATAATCATTTTGTTGCAATGAAAATTGTACTTAAGAAACGAACTACAGTTATGCGTCCATTTAGGATTTTTTTTTTTAAACGTATACGTTACCGTAGGTTGCAATGATCAGTTAAATTCACATTTACCCCGTTCAAGTTCGTAACTTTATAGGGTAATAAAATATATGCTAGTATATTTTAATAAATTTCAATTGCCCAATACGAATTGAAAACTAATAAAAATTGATCCTTGGCTTGTTAAAATTTATTAATTGACACCGAAAAATGTTCATGCATTCCAGTTTAAATGAAGATATTCGTAAATGGTATTTCGTTTTAAATAAAAGAATATTGGCTGTGCGCGCGACTTTGTTTACTCGGATTTCTAATATTTTAGTAATAGTGTTACTTCTGCAGGCTCTTAGTTCGCACTTTTTTTATGCATTAGTATTAGTTACGAAAAATCCGATATGACCAATTTTAATAATTATTTTATGTATACATTTCTTTAATAATAAAAAAAAAAATTTTTTAATTTTATTTATAATATAATATGTTTTATAATATGTCTTAATTATTTTTTATAGTTAAGGTATAGCTTTATGGCCACAATTTCATATGATCTTAACTGACGATACGGCGTAAGTTGGTAGACACGCTAAGCCTGTGGAGGGGCTGGCTCTCAAGTGCAACTGCTGAGCAAACCTATTGGTATTTGGAAGCAGGTTTTCAACTTGAGGGTGGTAGCTAGTCAGGCGGGTATTAAAAAAGCTCTGCTATAGTTTCCTTACGATGTTTGCCTGCACCGAAAGAGCAAGCTCATTGTATGTGGATTCGAAATCACGTCCCTGGCGCGGATTCCGTGCACACTAGTACTGAGCTATCATCGCTTTATTTTTTAATTATTGTTAATAAGAGGAATGGATGTTAAGTATGAAGGTGAATGTATGTAAGAGAAGAGGAAGGCAGACGATGGTATGGATGGACTGTGTGAGAAATTATATATGAATAAAAAGACTAAATACTGAGATGACGGTTGAGTAGAGTGACTGAAGAAAACATGTTGTGCCGACCATACCTAGCTGGGATAAGAAGAATAAAAGGAACGGAAACGGAAGTGATTGTTTTCGTCCGGAGGAAGGCCGAATGGAAATTCTCAAAATGGCCTTATAAGTAATTTTAAAAGTGATCTCTCACATGGAATTATTTTGCTAAACATAACATTAAGCAAGATTCCATAATATAAAATAGATAGATGTATATAGTTTAACAAGCAACTGTTCACCGTAATGCGTTGTCGATTGGCGTCGATAATAATTGCATGAGATACCGCTGTAAAAGTGATAGAAAAAGTGAAGCAATAAACGTTCCTTATTCCTAACGCCTGAGATTAATTAATCTGAGTCAGGCCGAGTTAAGTAATAAATAAAAATTCTCCGTTGGTTCCATTTTGAGAAGTCAAGCTTAACTAGTCAACTGGGCTAACTACTCTCAAACACAGGTCTAAACAACAAACGTATTAAATGGTGTTGGAATCCGATCTTACAAGTTTTGTATTATCTCCTGGGTTTCTACTATGCACCTGGGCTAAACAATTTGCCTTTCGACAATTACTAACGTATAGAAAAATGTAAAACTTGAATCGATATTAGCGCAGTGGTAGTGTGTACGGACAGCGCGTCAAAGAACGTGAGTTTGAATCCCTGCAATTAGCTTAAGGTTTCAGTGAAGGAACCCAGCTAGCTACCACCTTCGAGTTCAAAATCTCTCGCCAAATATCTATAGGTGTGTTCCAGTAGTTGCAGTTGAGCCAGTACCTCCACAAGTTTAGCGTGGGCCTTTATCGTCACCTAAGATCAGGTGAGATTATGGCTATAACGCTAAACCTTAAGTATAAAAATGTAACTCCACAGGCTTAGCGTGTCCACCATCTTGGGCCACATCGCCACTTAACATCAGGTGAGATAGTGACTATGTATACAGCTCACAAGTATTTACACTTTATAGTATGTAGGCAAATATCCATAGAAATCGAAATTAATATTTATAAAGTAATAAAATTATATATGTCAAAATTCAATTGTCAAATAAAAATGTAAAGAAATATATTGAGTATTATTATACTCACGAACATCTTCCAGTGGAAAATGATAATCTAATGTATATGCTTGGAATGGTATATCCAGCCCTGTAGATGCATGCAAACTTGCAGGATTTACTATTAATTTTTATCTGTTAGATTTCGCCATGAGTAAAAATACCGACAGTACCTTTTTACTGAGTAAAACACAAAGTATCAAACAAAAATATTTTTTTTCAATAACTTTCTTAAAGTAGTGTAATTAAATTAATTTCACATTTTAGTTACTCGCATCAAGTAATATAACTCTGAATTGATTATATATAGATTCTAACACTTCGTTACTATTTGTGCCTATATATTCTTTCATTTAATATTATAATAATGCGAATAGGTTTTGATGTTTAACATATTAAAAAGTAGTAATTAAAATATCTAATAAAAATCGTACGTAATAAAATCCGAACAACGCTGGAATAAATCTTAAGACACTGCTTACTCAAGCCCATCGTTACTAAATCGAAGACCTGATTCAGAAATTCCATTCCTAATAATTAGCTTATACTGACAATAACTAGACATTAGTGGTATTAGATTTCCCTTCTAGATTCTATAATTCGTATTGTATACTTTATAACTACGTTAGATATATGGTTTCCTAAATAACAGAGTTCCAAAAAATTGTGTTATTTATAATAATATGTGGTGTAATCAATTTGATCAATAACAAACATCTCTAACACTTTCCATTAAAATTATCACTGGACTAATTAATAAAGAAAACAGAAGCTAGAAGAATAAAATGCTCACCCTATAATAAAGACTATTTACGCGAAAGAAAATGTTAGTTTTTCAATTTAAAGAAATAGCTAGTTTAAATTTAAATCGAGTATAATTCACTAAAGACATTTTATTCACTGAAAACACGATAAAATAAATATAAACACAGCCAGAGAGACAACAGATGATGCCACATATAAAAAACTCAAGTTATTTTCATTTAATATAATATGTATGTACGTATTTTTTTTATTTGAAATATATATTTAAAAAAATATTAAATATATATACAATTATTTTTTAAAATATGTTGTTATCATTAGAGACGTACCTTGTTCGCTCGCGATGAGTTCTTGCGTAGCGGACGGCATAAGTCTAACGTATAACTCACGCCGGTCGCGCGCGAACACTGCCGCATCCAACGCAGCCTTTTACGCGGGATTTTCTCGCTAGTGACGTCCATATCGATAAAACTCGAGACTGTGCCTTATCGACAACTATTCTTCAACTTACCGTATAAGATTATTAAATGTTTTTATTATTATTATCGGTCAATTAACTCATTTGAGTGTCACTGTAATGTTAATTAGTTCTATCGGTAACATGCAAGTACTTAAACAAATAGATTTGAATTAAAATATGGTTTAGCTGTGTCCGCGACTTCGTTCGCGTGGAATTAAAAATTATTTTGCCCATTTTTGTAACATTTTCAACACTGCTTTACTCCTATTAGTAATAGCGTAATGTTATACATATAGCTTTCTACAGTTATAACGTTTTAAAATGAAAAAAATAATCTTTGATGTACGACTCGTAGTTTCTCAGATTAGCACATTCAAACAAATAAACTTTTTCTGTTTATAATATAATATAGACACTCGAAGCATGTGCTAATTGGAGTTGTGTATACAATTCTGGATGTTTTCTATGTATATAAAATAAATATATGTAGTGATTTCTTATGTTTACGTAAATATTACTCATCGAAATAAAACTAATTTAAACGGATTTTATCGTGGACATAGGACTACCTACACCTAAGTCTACCCCGTGACCACGAAGGCTGAAAAGCTTTCGAAACTTCGGGATCAAAATATATAAATAACCGCGATAAAATCCGTTTAAAATTAGTTTTATTTCGAAAAATACATATAATATTGAAACGTAATTTCTGATATATATAATTCGAACAATGTAACTGTATTTAATGACATTATTAAATAAAATAAACCGACTGGTACTACGTAGAATTCGATCACATTTTTCTCATTAACCCGCGCGTGGTCGTAAAACCCGTTCTCAGTGGGTGTTTACGTTCTGAAATGGAATACGCACGCCAAATTTTAAGTCAATAGGTCAGGCAATATTGGTGTAGTGTTGTGGCAATGAGAGATAATAATAAAAAAAATGTGAAAATACATGGAATCTATGAAAATACTATATAATTTTCACACTTCAAAATTTTCTCTTGGATAAATAACTTGTGTATTTTGTATTGAATTATATAAAGGTTTTCAGATGTAAATGACAACTGTTTAAGTTAAATATTTTTAATCAATATTATTAAATTATATATTCCTTTTAATTATGTAGCATTTATTTGTTATCTTTTTGTTTTCTATTTGCTATTTTATTTCTTATCTATATCTATTTGTTAAAAAGTCATGAGTTGGATACTGTTGCATATTAATACAATACACGCTAATACAAATGTAGCATATCGTGAATTTTGATTCTGTGTTATATATGTTATAGTTCCATCTATATTTTTTTAATATAATTTTTTAATTCTTTTTTCAGAAAGTTTTTTTTTTTAATATCAACGTAGCATAGAAATAATCATTATGGGCTATTATAAATATTGTGATGATATGATAAATATAAACAAACTATGAAGTAAATAACTTGAAAGAACGCATATTTATAAATATAATTTACATTTCCATCTGGAAAAAAAAATGTTCGTATAATTACATTAATTCAAATTCTGACAACTAAGACGATAATCGCATTTCGCTGGAACAAGAGACGAGTGGTGTTGTCAAAAAAAAAAAAAAACACACTTCCCGCAGAAACAATACGCCGAAATAATAGGAGACACTTAACGCGAGGCCAAAAACATAATTACATGGTGATCCTTGAAAAACATCGACTGCTCGAGGTTTCCAAGGAGCGCATGCGCCCCGGCCGCGCTGAAACGATTGCCTGCCGGGCACGGCGACCATGTTGATTGATTCCACTAACTTACGCGCAGGTTACCTCACGGCACGCTGCCTCGGGGTAATGTCGCCGTTTCGAAAAGAACTTCCCATATTTTCATATACCAGGACGTGCGAGAACCCCGAATACGGAACACCGGGATATCAACAGGTCCTCGCAATTCGGCCGGGTTACGTATGCTTCGCGTGTACGCTCTATTTTCCCCCCTTTCAATGACGAACTTGCATCGAACGTTCTATTTAATTCTGAAGTCAACGCTAAGGAATGTAGCATGAAATATATATGTTTTATATATTACACCTACACCTTTTAGTTTTTTTTTTTATATTGTCAACGTCGTAGAGAAATATCGTAATGAATTCAAACGCTTTTAAAATATTTTGCCGTTAAATTATTTTTCATATAACTTCCAGCTTTACAGTCCAATTATGTCATGTCTAACGATTACTTCTATATTCTGATTCTATATTCTAAGATTCATTACTTTATCATTGTTACGAAGTTTTCTCTTTGTGAAAGACTAAGGGTATGTAGGAGTTATTAACTTTATAATACTAAAGTTTATGTTTCAAATAATAGGTATCGATACAAGAAAAGAAAATAAGGAACATTATGACTTTGATGGATATCGAATCAATCAAAAATTATGGAACAAAAGTAAAGGATACGTCTGGAATAGTCGGTATATATTAAAATGTGTATCTTCATTTTCACGACGCTAAACAATAGCGATCGAAATTTTGTTTCGTCCTTTCATTTAATATTCCATAATTTTTATTAAAGTGAAACTTCTTATGTGACGGTGTGAATTGGATTTTATCAAATAAAAATGTGTAAGGAAAAGAGAGTTTTAAATGTACATATAGAGAAAGTGAGAGAGAGAGTTAGATAAAATGTTATTATGAGCTGATTTTTGTAGAAAGTTATTTTTCTATACCATTATTGAGATGAAAACATGACACTGACACAATGACACTAAGCTGAAACGCTGGGCTATGTGACGCTCGTTCTGTTATAGCCGGTTCGAGTCGACTAAGCGAGAGATATACAGTCAACTGGTCACTGCTATACTCGCTCGGTGAGCGTTACATAAAAGAGCGTGACGCATCAAATATATATATATATATATATATATATATATATATATATGAAGTTTTTTTATTTATCAAATACCATATGTTACTGCGACTCCATTCGCTTGGTATTAAAATTTTATTTAATCATTTTCATAAAAAAATGTTATATAGCCTATGTTACTCAGGGCTAATGTAGCATTATAAACGCTGAAAGAATTTTTGAAATCGATTCAGTAGTTCTTGACTTTATTCGTTACAAACAAAAATACAAATCTTTCTCAAGAAATATTCAGATAAATTCCCCCATAAAGGAGTAGATATTGATAATAAAAATAATTTAATAAAATATATATAATGCCACCCATTTTCTATTCAGATAACGAGCACAATTTTCGATGAATATAAGGAAAACATTTTCAGTTCCTTTCGACAAAGTCCCGGGTAACGAATAGCTGGTTAAATATGAGAAAAATAATCAATAAGGTTTCACAAAAATTATTCCTGTCATAATTTTGAAGTTTCGCAGTAAATAATAAATGTTACTTGATTATTATTTATTTAATATCTTTTTGAATTTACCTCATTAAGCGTTGTTGACAGTGTGCACGGTCGTCGCGTCAATGTACATGAGTTCGAATCCCTGCATTGAGCTTGAGCTTTCATCTGGCTAGTTAGTACCTTAAAGTTGAAAATTTTCCACCATTACTTTTTGTTTTTACCAACAGCAACAGATCGCGGAGAAACTCCGTCCCATAATCAACGCGTAGTAATATCTAACCAGTTATAGGAAGCACGTATTTGTCGACTGACTACCCAGTGTATGTAAATAATCTCACCGGAGAATAGAATAAGTGTGAAGGCCTGGTCTCTATGTCGGGGGTATGTATGTCGACGTGGTGCTTATTTGTAGGTATTTCTTGTCCTAATAAGTCAGTTATGTAGCTAGCCGTATTACGAGATAATGTACTTAAATAAATTTTATTACCATTTGAATGAAAAAGTTACATAAATAAACGTTTTAATCTAAATAAATATGACAGAGAGTTATTTTGTATGTTGCTCTCTTATGCGGCCCTAAACAATGCATGCATTTATGATCCCAGTTACGATACTACGCGAAACTTTCTGCCGGAAAACAAAGTATTTTAAAAGTTTGTAAAAACAAATAATTTTACTTTCCGTGGCATTGCAACGCTCGCCAGTTTTAAACAGTAATGTAAATAAATAAATATGAAAGTACCTGTGCATTATATTATGTTCTTTATGTGTTCATGAATGACTAATCTAATTGTGATAACATTCTTAGAAATAGTTCGCGTGTTCAATAGAATACGTTAAGGCTGTCTGTGTGCAGAGTCCAGCGATAATTCTACATTACTAACTCTTTACAATTAAGTATTTATAAATCCGTTCATCCGATTGTAATAACAGTCTGTAGAGTTATTCATGTGCCGGGTAGAGCACCAGCTCTACATTACTAAATCTATATAAATAAACACAAGTAAATCGTTCGTCAAATTGTTATAACACTGTGTAGAGCTGCTCGGGTGCTGGGTAGAGCACCAGCTCTACATTACTAAATCTACATAAATATACACAAGTAAATCGTTAATCTAATTGTTATAACACTGTGTAGAGCAGTTCGGATACTGGGTAGAGCACCAGCTCTACATTACTAAATCTACATAAATAAACACAAGTAAATTGTTAATACAATTGTTATAACACTCTGTAAAGCTGTTTGGATGCCGGGTATAGCACCAGCTTTATATTACTAAATCTACACACAACAAAAGTAAATCGTTAATTTAATTGTTATAATACTGTGTAGACCAGTTCGGATGCCAGGTAGATCACCAGCTCTATATTACTAAATCTACATAAATAAACACTCGAAGCACTCGAACAGCTCTACACAGTGTTATAACAATTTGTCGAACGATTTACTTGTGTATATATATTTATGTACATTTAGTAATGTATAGCTGGTGCTCTACCCGGCACCCAAACAGCTCTACACAGTGTTATAACAATTTGACGAACTATTTACTTGTGTATATATATTTATGTACATTTAGTAATGTATAGCTGGTGCTCTACCCGGCACCCGAACAGCTCTACACAGTGTTATAACAATTTGACGAACTATTTACTTGTGTATATATATTTATGTACATTTAGTAATGTATAGCTGGTGCTCTACCCGGCAACCGAACAGCTCTACACAGTGTTATAACAATTTGACGAACTATTTACTTGTGTATATATATTTATGTACATTTAGTAATGTATAGCTGGTGCTCTACCCGGCACCCGAACAGCTCTACACAGTGTTATAACAATTTGACGAACTATTTACTTGTGTATATATATTTATGTACATTTAGTAATGTATAGCTGGTGCTCTACCCGGCACCCGAACAGCTCTACACAGTGTTATAACAATTTGACGAACTATTTACTTGTGTATATATATTTATGTACATTTAGTAATGTATAGCTGGTGCTCTACCCGGCACCCGAACAGCTCTACACAGTGTTATAACAATTTGTCGAACGATTTACTTGTGTATATATATTTATGTACATTTAGTAATGTATAGCTGGTGCTCTACCCGACACCCGAGCAGCTCTACACAGTGTTATAACAATTTGACGAACTATTTACTTGTGTATATATATTTATGTACATTTAGTAATGTATAGCTGGTGCTCTACCCGGCACCCGAACAGCTCTACACAGTGTTATAACTATTTGACGAACTATTTACTTGTGTATATATATTTATGTACATTTAGTAATGTATAGCTGGTGCTCTACCCGGCACCCGAACAGCTCTACACAGTGTTATAACTATTTGACGAACTATTTACTTGTGTATATATATTTATGTACATTTAGTAATGTATAGCTGGTGCTCTACCCGACACCCGAGCAGCTCTACACAGTGTTATAACAATTTGACGAACTATTTACTTGTGTATATATATTTATGTACATTTAGTAATGTATAGCTGGTGCTCTACCCGGCACCCGAACAGCTCTACACAGTGTTGTAAAAATTTGACGAACGATTTACTTGTGTATATTTATGTAAAATTAGTAATGTAGAGCTGGTGCTCTACCCGGCACATGAATAACTCTACAGACTGTTATTACAATCGGATGAACGGATTTATAAATACTTAATTATAAAGAGTTAGTAATGTAGAATTATCGCTGGACTCTGCACACAGACAGCCCTCACGTATTCTATTGAACACGCGAACTATTTCTAAGAATGTTATCACAATTAGATTAGTCATTCATGAACACATAAAGAACATAATATATGCACAGGTACTTTCATATTTATTTATTTACATTACTGTTTTAAAACTGGCGAGCGTTGCAATGCCACGGAAAGTAAAATTATTTGTTTTTACAAACTTTTAAAATACTTTGTTTTCCGGCAGAAAGTTTCGCGTAGTATCGTAACTGGGATCATAAATGCATGCATTGTTTAGGGCCGCATAAGAGAGCAACATACAAAATAACTCTCTGTCATATTTATTTAGATAAAAACGTTTATTTATGTAACTTTTTTATTCAAATGGTAGTAAAATTTATTTAACTAAATTATCTCGTAATACGGCTAGCTACATAACTGACTTATTAGGATAAGAAATACCTACAAATAAGCACCACGTCGACATACATACCCCCGACATAGAGACCAGGCATTCACACTTATTCTATTCTCCGGCGAGATTATTTACATAAACTGGGTATTCAGTCGACAAATACGTGCTTCCTATAACTGGTTAGATATTACAACGCGTTGATTATGGGACGGAGTTTCTCCGCGATCTGTTGCTGTTGGTAAAAACAAAAAGTAATGGCGGAAAATTTTCAACTTGAAGGTACTAACTAGCCAGATGAAAGCTCAAGCTCAATGCAGGGATTCGAACTCATGTACATTGACGCGACGAGCATGCACACTGTCAACAACGCTTAATGAGCTAAATTCAAAAAGATATTAAATAGATAATAATCAAGTAACATTTATTATTTACTGCGAAACTTCAAAATTATGACAGGAATAATTTTAGTACAACCTTATTGATTATATTTCTTATGTTTAACCAGCTATTCGTTACCCGGGACTTTGTCGAAAGGAACTGAAAATGTTTTCCTTATATTCATCGAAAATTGTGCTCGTTATGTGAATAGAAAATGGCTGGCATTATATCTATTTTATTAAATTATTTTTATTATCAATATCTACTCCTTTATGGGGGAATTTATCTGGATATTTCTTAAGATATTTAGTCGCGAGCTACATTCTAGGCTACGGGAATCTACTGAAAGGAATGCGAAAGCCGATTTTAGTCTGTAGCAAGTAAGGAGGAAATGTTTGGATTTTTAGTATATATTTATAGAGATTCACACCTATTGACTCCCATATAGGTTACCCTTTCTTGACCTATCAAGCTGCTCTTAGGATAATAGATTTTACACATAAAGAATCTAATCTAAAAAGCTCGAGGTGGTTAGAATTACACGAGAATGTTTAAATTTTGCAAGTTTGGAGAGTCCGATTGACAATTTTCTATTTTTATTATGTTGGTATACATGTCCCTGAAGTATGATAAAATTTTCAGCTGTATTTACTTTGTCTGCGGCAGCCGCTAAGGTTAGACGTGTTTATATGGGCTCGACGATTTTCGTTTTATAGAAGAAATGGATGAAAGAATTCGTATCAATTTTTGCGTAAAAAAGTGAAATAACGTGTAGAAAAGTATATGAAACGTTAACAAAGGCCTAAGGAATGTCTGCTATGCACATAACAAGAGTTTACGAGTGGTATGAGAGTGTCCACGATTACCGTGAAAACGTCGAAAATGACGGACGCCTTAGCACATAAATAACACAATATAAATGGAACATAGGGTTTTAGGGTGTCTGTACTTATATTTAGCAAACAATCGCAGAAATGCGAATGTTGAGATGAATGTGACGTATGCCAAGAATGGATAAAGTCAGGAATGAATATATTAGGCGGATTTTGAAAGTGGCGCCATTGGTAGAGAAGTTAAAAAGGAATCGTTTGTCTTGGTTTGGACATGCAATGTGAAGAGAGAAAGCACAAGTGGTGAGAAAAGTAATGGGTATGAATTTTGAGGGATGGAAAAGAAGAGGAATACCAAAACAGAGATGGATGGAGTGTGTGAGGAATGAGATGAAAGAAAAAGGAGTGAATGAAGAGATGGGGCTGTAAGAAAGTTATGGAGAAGAAAACGCATCGCGTCGACCCCAAATGACTTGGGAATATTGCAAGAGGATGATATCGTTAGCAAATAGAATAGTTTAAATGAATTTTACAATATCTTTATTATTATCATTATTAAATAAATTATTATTAGCAACATAGGACAGCTGGTTTACCCTGCGGGGATATTACCTTGGGAGTTAAAGCGAATAAATTACCACACATTTACAATTTTCACGTTAACCGCACTAGTAATTTTTTAAGTTAAGTAATTCACGAATTTGCTAGACAGTTAATTGATTTTGCGGAGATAATCGATGAATTGGCTGTTTTTCAATTGAGAGCGCGGCAGTTGAAAATGCGAATTTAGTTTCACGGAATTTAGCTTTGTTATGTTAATAAAAGGACAAAGCTTTGTTCGATTGCGAAAATATTTGATCTACTAATATTACTACACACTCACATATATATCTGTAGGAACGTAAGCCTAGAACCTGTGTACGTGTGAGGACATATGTATATAGTCAGTAAGCGATATGCTGTCGTGATGTATACATATGTTTAATCAATAGAAATATGCTTACTCTACATATCTATATTAAAATGTAATGAAGCGGTAAATTTTGTTTGTTTGTATGTATGCACTAATCTCAGGAACAACCAGTCGGATTTCAAAAAACCTTATTGTATTTGATTGAGAAATCATTGAGGATGGCTATAGGCTATATAACATTACGATACTACTAATAACAACAAAGGTAAGATGATTTTTTTTTTACAAAAACGGGTAAAAATATTAAATAGTTTTTACTTCCACACTAACGAAGTCGCGGGCAAAGTTTCAAATATAGTTCTCGTAAATGTATCTAGAATACTTAGTTTAACATTCAACTGTCCGATTGTATTTTTTATTCCGATGCCATTTGTTTTTTATTCTCCTGTTCTTTTAGGGTTGTTGATTTTAGAGTTACTAATAATAATAGAAGCCTAGCGTAGCCTGGCAAGTGGCACAAATTGTCTTAAAAAAAAAACAGTGAAAGTTTAGCGTTGTGGCCATAATCTCACCTGATCTTAAGTGAAGATACGTCGAAGATGGTAGACACGCTAAACCTATGGAGGAACTGGCTCTCAAGTGCAACTGCCGGAACACATATATTGATATTTGGCAGCTGATGTGCAACTTGAGGGTGGTAGCTAGCCAAGCGGGCATTAGAAGAAGCCCTACCACGATGCTATGGTTTCCTCACGATGTTTTCCTATACAGAAAGCTCAAGCTCATTGTAAGTCGCACACACTACCACTGAGCTAACATCGCTTCAATACAACTACAACCACGAAATCTGTACATTCAATATTGTGGACACCTCGGTGCAGCTAGTTTGTTTGGTGATCGATGGGCGCGATCACCCGGTTTGCAGGTGATATCTTCGTAAATTAAACTACCATAATGAATAAGATTATTATTGTATTCCTTAATAATTCTGTAATATAATTCCGTTTGTACATGTTTTAACGTCTGCGGCCGAGATAAGATACTTTTGTGAGACGTGTCGGAACGTCAACTCGGAACACGTTCTATTATATTCGAATTCAAATGTTACATTCCTACTTATTGTAGTGTAACATTGAAGGACTTTGCAGTTCTAAAATTACTAGCTTTTACCCGTAGCTTCGCTCGCATTGAAGCCATTAAATAAGTTTTTTCCAATAAAAAGTATAGTATCCTATGTTACTTCTAATACCTCCAAGAATATGTGTACAAAGTTTCATGAAGTAGTTTTCTCGTGAAGGCGTAAAAAACAAACTTACATTCACATTTATAATATTAGTAGGGAAGTAGGAATGGCGATGAAGACACCACATTAGTTACAGATATTTTATTCGGCACTTTTCTCTGTTCCATAGTTCCCGTGTTACTCTGAAATTACAGTACAAGTTTTGATAACGTTTGATATAAATATAATTAACATTGTAGCTTAACGTAAAATATATATATTTTTTACATCTGGACAAAATAACTATTTTAAATGAAAATATACACACGAAATTAACAATTCAATAAAAAAAGAGCGGTCAATGTTCTTGGGTAAGTTAGTATATTTTTTTTTATAGTTAAGGTTCATCGTAATGGCCGTAATCTCACCTGATCTTAAGTGACAATACGGCCCAAGCTGGTAGACACGCAAAACCTGTGGAGGGACTGGCTCCCAAGTGCTAGGAGTTCCTCATGATGCTTTCCTTCACCGAAAGCTCAAGCTCATCCATTGTAAGTGGATTCGAACTCACGTCCCTTAACGCGGAGGTCGTACACCCTACCACTATACCACGTATTTACTGTTCAGTAATATCAACCTCAATGGTATGTCTACGTACGAAGTATATGTTACCTTCGATATTCAATACATTACCTACGAATTATGTCATGAGTTATTAAAGGAGTCGAATGAGTTCAAAGGGAATATTTATCAAATATAAAACCTCTTTGAATTCGTCTAACTCTAATATACTAAATGTTAAATAACGGTGTCTTTTCTCATTTAAAACACAATTGCGGTTTCAGCAGGACGAGTTTTATGTGATAAATAAATAATAAAACAAAAAATATTTTTTCGGTGTCGGGTCATAACATTTAAATCCTATATAAAAATGAACTTTTTTGCGGATTTTGGTGCAATTTCCTCCGATCGATAGCCGACAAAATAACTAAATACGTGTTCTATACGGAATAATTATTTATGTAATGATTATTCGTAATAAATATCTAACATATTATGTTTGGGCAGCCGAGGTGCGAGTTCGCAAACAGTCACGCGTTACAAAACCTCCATCAAGTTTCAACCTATCTACCATATACAGTCAAACTTGTATAAGTGAGAGCTCAAGGGACCGCGATCTCTTTTTCTCTTATAGACGTTTTTCATTAACCCGAGTTTCTAGCTTACAGAATTACAAAAAGACTCTGTCTCACTTATAAACGTTTATAATAATACTGCAAATGTGATGTTATACCAGTCATGTTTGGTCATGGTTTGGTTTTGGTCATGGTCAACACATTGAAGAATAGTAAGACGTTCCGTGCTTTGTAGTCCTCCGTGACATTTTTCACTCTTAAAAATAAATTTTTTATCTGACAATCATTTAAAGAACAAAGTAAAGACAAAAAGAGTAACACACTCCCTAATCACACAAATCTACTTTCTCCGACTGCTTTTATGGAAGTTTTTTTAAACATCCATAAACAAAGCGTTTCTTAAAACCCTCTAACCAGCCGTTGCTAACTGAAACGTTCTGGATTCCTAATTTAGTGCCCAACTCTTTAGCTTTTTGTTTCAGCAGTGATCCATCTATGTGAATGTTCTTATCGTGCGTTTGTTTAATCCATTCTAACAGGCACTTTTCAACGACGGAAAACTCAGAACGCCGGCTTTTCTTCACATTTCCGTGTCTCTCACAAAACAAATGATTCTTTTGATTTTATAGTTTTAAAGTAGGCGGATTCTGCTAAGTCAAACTCACGGTGTATTTGATTTCGTAATTTCCCAGATTCAAAAGCATTCACAATTTTTAGTTTGTCACTTAAAGAAAGCACATTGAGTTTTCGTTTAGACATTATTAGTTAGTACAGGAACTTTCTTAGCAACTGCTATTTATGAACTGACTGTAATAAGATTGACGAATAAGTCGGTGCGTACATTTGCCTTTTTTAATAGAAAAAGTTCCTCGAAATATAATAACAAATACACATTTGGTTTGAATTAGCTAAGAGTCTCTCGAAATTTAAAAACGAGTCATAAATAATAAAAGTTATACTCGTTCGACTGTCACTTATATAAGTATAGACAAGCACCAATATCACTTAAAGAGGTTTTTCACACGTAAAAAATGACTGTCACTTATACAAGCATTTTGTTTCTCATTTATAGAGATTTTAGGAGGGCAAAATGACGGGATCTGGTAAATACTCCGATTAATAAAGCTTTCACACTTGCCTAGTTCTTACTTACTCAGGTTTGACTGTATTAATATTATAAATCAAAAAAGCTTGTTTCAATGCGTATATTTTAGGAAGTAACATTGGGATTCAAAAATTTTATTTATAGAACCGTTTATTTATTTATAGAACCGTTATTGATGAACGCTTTAAGCTATTTAACATCACGCCATCACCAATAAGAGTAAAGCTGTATTGAAAGTAGTTACAAATATAGGCAAAAATTACGAAATAATTTTTATTTCCACGCAAATGAATTCATGAGTAGAAACAGTATACATATATAAATACTTTGGTTGACTGACTCATCATCGTGCACAGTACAATCCTGCCTCGCCTGCCAACAATCCAAATTTCGTTTCTCTGTTAGTTTTCAATGTTCAGATCCCGGTGGATCGGTTAGTTTCTAGTCTATTTCTTTCTATTATCTATTATTCTAGTTCTAGTTCAAGGCACAGTACAATTATTCTCTTTATATTTTTTTTCATAGCTATTACCGCGTTCAATCGTCTCTTACGCGTCCCGGCAACAGCCCAAGCCGAGGTTCGGTCACCAGTGACACCCTTGCGCGAGTTGCCACTCGGGCTAGAGCGCCCTCCGCGCTCGCCTCTCTAGTCCGGTGAAACTGTAAAAGCCTCTCAGACAAACAGTTTAGGCCCCTTCGAAAAAAAATGACTCATCATCGCGCAGCCAAAACCACTAAACCTAGCAATATCAAATTTGAGTTAAAATTCTTCTGTAGCGTGGAGAATCATTAACGAAACGAATTAAAAAAAAATTCCTAAAGTTTACATGGAGGCGGTAAAGTTATAGCTGAAAAAAATCTATACCAATTGATTTGAAATTTGTATGTTTCAAAATTCTCTCTCCGACGTATGTAAAACAGGGGATGAAATTTTTCATTGATACTTTTACTGAGATATATCAAAAACTATCCGACCTATTGACGTGAAATTAGCCATGGATATTCCTTTCGTTACGTAGACATTCGCGAAAAAGGAATTGTTCAATCAAGCACGATTGACAATATAATATAGCAGCTTTTAAGACAAACCAAAGAGTATAGAGGAAAGCAAAAGAGACGATATTTGGTACTGGTATATGGAATCTTTTATACTTAAAAATGGTTATATTAATGAACTCCTAGGGGTCGATAAGGTGTGGTGTGTTTATGGTTCAAAGCAAACTGAATATTAAAATCTGTATTTAATATTATAAAGCGTAAATTATTGTTTATTTTAATGCAATCATTCTAGAAGCTACAGAATCTATAAATAAGTTTTTCCATTTGATAGAGCGATTATTGATGAAGCTTTTGGGTTATTTTACATCACGCTACCACCAATAGATGCATGTATTAAAATAAGGGAAGAAAAGGGTACAAATTATTAAATAGTTATTAGTTCCATGCGAACGAAGTTGCATTGCTAACTAGTACTTTTTTTTATTTTACACATAAGGTTTAGCGTTATAATCTCACCTGATTTTAAGTGACGATAAGGCCCAAGTTGGTAGATACGCTAAACCTGTTCAGGAATTGGCTCTCAAATGCAGCTGCCGGAGCACACTATTGGTATTTGGCGGCAGGTTTTACAACTTGAGGGTGGTAGCTAGCCAGGTGGGCATTTGTAAAAGCCCTACCACCATGCATTCATATAAAAAAATAATATATCATAGATGTATCGTTTCTACATACTGTCACTGATCTATAGTTGCTTGTGAATAGGTTTATGTTGGTTCTAGATTAGTTCAATTCACAGTAAAAATGAATTCTTGAGTAAACATCCTCAAACGACGAATATAAGAGTTGAAAGCACTGAGATTCTCATGTAATTTTATTCGCCAGTGCTTGTGTGATGTCGTGGTAAATAATTCGCGCGTTACAAATTCGTATTGTGTGTCAACCCTAACGAATTACTCAGAGCTGTACGCGCTATATACATATATAATAAAAGAATTTACATAAAAGCTCGTTGAATACGATGTCGTATTAATACAGAACACGTATTTCCTGTACGCGTATCCTTTTTATACTTTGTAGATTTAGCTTTAAATACAAATTTACCTGATTATAAGTGTTTCCGGATGTCGCGTCAGTGGGCGTGAGTTCGAACCCCTGCAGTAAGCCGGAGCTTTCAGTGAAGGAAAATATTGTGATGGACCCCAATAATACAATAATTAAAAAGGTGTAGATACGTTTTCTGCTTAGATAAGGTTATGAAAAAATAATATACAATGAAAAACAGGATATTAAAAATATAATTAATATTATAAAAAAAAACTCTTATAATTAATGAAACCATAACGTGACGCCCGCCTGGCTAGCTACTTACTACCTTTGTTTTTAATTAACGTGTTATTTAAAATCCTATTCCTTACGGGCTTTCTCATCGCAACGTGCAGATACATTACTCTCTCTCGACCCCTTTCGATTTGGATAAATTATGATAAGAAGTTTTCATTTAACATCTAACGAAATTCTACCAAAAGAAAGTAAAGAGATTTTATTTTTTTAGTTATGCATATTTCAAAATTTCGCTATTTTTTAAGTTATTTAGTCTTATTTTTTAAATATCTCGAAAACTATTATAGTTATAGTAATGGACCACAGTTCATTTTAAAGCGGATATTTGGAGCAATGAAAAATAACATGAAACACGAAAACGAAACAGGAAAAATTGTAAGGTCGGTAACTTTTGAATTTTGAAAGTGGTGACGATACATAAAGTTTTTGGCTCAATTTTTTTTATTGTTAAAAAAACAGTTCCAATATTTCAGGATCTTTCAAGAATAGTCTAAAGTATTTTAAAAAATTAGTCATAAATTTTATGTTCATCGTGAGTTTTGACAATTTTGAAAAATTTAAAATTATACTAATCAACGTATTACAGTTTTTTTTTTCAATTTTTGTAATGACTACAGAATTTTAATTTTTTTTCTTTGCGTTATACGATAAATGAAAACTTCTGCCTAATACTTGTCCAAATCGAAAGGGGTCGATTCCAATCATTGGTTGATTTAACGTGGAATGGTCCATAAACCAACATAGTATATACAAAAATTGCTCGATAAATAACATGAATAGGCAGATGTCATAATTAAAAATAAATAAGTCAGACTTAAGTCTATATCATAAAAAGGGCAATTTACAACCGCGACAACGTGCCTCAACAGGTCCTTACTGAACACTACTCCCTGATATATAACAAAGCTTGCAAATATTTCTCACTCTAAGCTACAATTAAGTTACGAATCGTGCAGTTCACATCACAAAACTACCGTCGAATCCCCGACACTTATTACGTACTAGCTGTGGCTGCTACTTCGTTTACGTGGGACGAAATTGTATCTAATCATTGTAGCCCGTTTCTATTACGTTTATCAATACAGCTTTGATCCTATTAATGATTGCGTGATGATAACTAGCCTAAAGCCTTTCTCAAAGCTCTATTAAGCGGAAAAAGATTTTTCGAAATCCAACTGGCAGTTTCTAAGATTAGCGCCTTCAAACAAACAAACTTTTCCAATTTATAGCATTGATACAGATTTCGTAAAAGCAAGTGTAGAAAAAAAAACACTCAATATTTACTTTCAAATGGCAAATTCGTATTAATCAATAACAAAAAAAAACTTGATTCAATTTAGGCCCTGGGAAGACGCGTTCATAAGAGCATCAAAAGTACCAACATTTTTGAAAATAACCCAGTCATAGAGATGAACCAGAGGGGAAACTCGATCTAATTTTTTTTTTTAGGTGAGTACATACTTAACAAAGGTAAAAATTTAAATACATTTCCAATTATTTTTCAGATGTTTGTGCCAATTCCAGACAACACCATTAATTCACATATTGATCCACTGTAATAGCCTTTTGATATCAAAACCTGGTGCTTGAACTTAATATCCGGCAAAAAAGTAATGTTCTTCGGAACTTTGTTCTAAAACTTAACACTATTATTACTTAAAAACTTTTACTAGTGTTTCTGAGTCTAAAATATGAGGTGATCAGTTTGTCACGATTTTTATTATTTCAGTCGTACCGGTCTTCTGTGACGTCATCAGGCTTATCCAAGTTATTGAGTATCAGCTTCGGTGTATTAAGTTTACCAATTTATTTGCAACTTTTGCTATCGCATTACCTTTGAAAATACCTAATGAAGTGATTGCTAACTTTTTTATTTACTTGATTAATTTGACCCACGGGCTTTCAAAGCTTCACCGGACTTTGTGGCGAGTGCAAAGGAATTCGTTGAGTAATTTCAGGCTCTAAACGTTACTACTATTTCGACGGTTACTATGTAAAATTAATATTACGTTTTCGTTTCAACAGAAGTATTCAATATTCTCAGTTAAACTGTATGTAAAAATATTGCATGAAAAAAGCCCGAGATTTTGTTCATTTCCTTAAGCTACATTCCCAGAAATTTGTGTTCCTCCTCCCCGTAGCATCTAGTTCCTGAAACGAAAACTTAAGCGGTATGACACCGACGAGTAGTTATAAAATGGCGCTTTCGGTTTGGCGATAAGTTTCGTTGCAGAACTTTTCTATTTGCACTATTCTTAGTGTTAGGCACAGTGCCACAATTTTGCCATGTTATGAAATAAAAAAAATAATAATCCAATATTGAAAGTTATAACTGATTACCGCCTTTTCATCAGCGTATCTATTTTTATGGTAATGAACATCAAACAGACGGATGGCCCATTTGATGGTAAATGGTTACCGTCGCTTACGGACAGCTGCAACACCAGGGGTGTTACAGCCAAGTTGATGACGTTAGCGGAAATAGCGGGTTCTCGCTCACTATGCCGGAACACAGAGAGGCATACTGAACCTTTATTTTGCGGCAGTATAAGCCCGAGGGTTGATGCTAACCAGTTGGTTAATAACCCTACAACCAAGCTGTAACGGATCAAGGATTACATGGTTAACCGATATTACCTCGTCAGTTACTCGGTAGGGGGCACCGCGTGTATGTGAGGTTGGCTCGGCTAACTCGGCTCACTAGGCTAACTCATATCATATCATATCCCTTACACATTCTTGAGTTATCGGAATAAAAAATTCCTCATACTTGAAGTAGCTACTATTTAGGTCAGGCTTAACTATGCTTTCTCTAAGCTCTTAAGTTAATCATAATTTTATTTTGATACCGTGAAAACGCATAAGCATTAAATGCAAATATTATGAAATTGTTTAAGAACTAAACTTGTAAGAAATCAATACGTATGGTTTGTTTTTTATAGTTAAGGTTTAGCGTTATGGCCATAATCTCATCTGATCTTAAGTGACGATACGGCCCAAGATAGTAGACACGCTAAACCTGTGAAGGAGCTGGCTGTCAAGTGCAACTTCCGGAACACACCTATTGGTATTTGGCGGCAGAGTTCCCACTTGAGGGTGGTAGCTAGCCAGTCGGGCATCAGAAAAAGCCCTACCACCACGCTATGGTTTTCTTACGATGTTTTCCTTCACCGAAAGCTCAAGCTCATTGTAGATGGTTAGATTCGAACTCACGTCCCTTGACGCAAAGTCGTACACACTACCACTGAGCTATCATCGCTTCAGTTCATCGCGGTTTTAAATATTAATCGACATTTTGTAATGTTGTAGAAATGGTAGTGGTTCGTTTCTTTTATAATTTCATAGATTAGCTGTTTTATATTCAGCTGCAGGCTTTCAGACTGTCATGAGTTAAATGACCTGTGATAAGAGATAAGCCATCCTTATCTCTTAGAGATCGTTGTTTTTGGGACGTACTATACTTTTCGGACACCGATAGTCACCTATTACGAAGTAACGTTATAATTATCCCAATATAATTGGATTTTAATAAGTAGATATTAATAAAGTTTATACTAAGCGTAAAAAACGATAACAAATAAAAAACGATAAAAATGCTACCAAAATTATATAAAATTACATTAATTCAACGCAAATGTACATATAAATGAAATCGTTTATTTCTCAAAAATAGGATAATAATAGATTTTTTTTTAAGTTAAAAATCTACTACAGTTTCAGAAACAAAATGGCGTTCTGAAAGAGAAGTAACGCCGAAAAAAACTCTCCAGGAATCTCTCTTTTTATCATGTATCATATACAATTGTCCAAACTGAAAAGTATTAACAATAATTTAATTACACGCATTCTTATCTAATAAGTGATAATTTACTATTTATATTAACTGCAAATGTCTAATGCACTTTTTTAACAAGTTTGTGTTTTTCATTTATTTTAACCAGTTTTACTTGTAATTCAAATATTTCGTGAGGGCTTTTACTATAGAAGCTGACACAATGCCCTTTAAATGATTATTATTAAGATCATTTTATGTTATTCTTTCCATTACATTCAAAATGCTTTCAATACATAAACCGCTTCTTATATCACAATATAAAAATCGAAATATTATTCCAATAAATATTCCAGTAACGTTCCAATAAGTAGAAAAATGTGTTCGCAAAAAACATGTCATTACTCAGTATTGTTTTACTTATGAACGTCTGCCTTTGTCTTTTAGGTTATAAGGATGAAGATATTACTGAAATTCTCATAAAGGCTTGATGTCATTAAGACGCCCGTTTTATTCTAACCACGTGTAGGATTGCCAGGTCTTCCCAGTTTCCGGGACGTCCATTGTTTTATTTTTTTAACAGTAAGTAGTTCAAATGACCATATAGAACATGATATTACGCACTGTTACATCCACATACTGTATGCGATATGGCACAGTCTATATTGTTCTATACATTATTTCATTATTAGGTAAGTCATTTCGGGTTCATTTACCGTCAAGAAAGGATATTTCATAAGTTATTGTCTCTTTTTTTAACGTATGGAAATGCTTTACGAATCTCCTTTTTCAAATCCCCAGTGTAATTAGCCCGGGGGGCTGAGAGGTATGAGGGATAAAACCCCACGACGGTCTGTCGCCTTCCTGTTGTCTCCAACTGTGTATTTTTAGGAAAAAAGGATTCTTTTTAAGGATTTAAGCTTTGCGTTATAACAGTAGGATACAGGTCACAAAAATCGGTAACCGTTGAGGAGAAGGAAGGAATAGATTATATGAGAGATATGAGGATGTGACAAATATGTAACATCTTGTATCTGGCAAGCACTCAAGGTATATATTGTATTAATGTTTTTCACGTCAACCGAACGTGATCGTATAATCCATTATTATTGTGTGTCTACGCTGTGAAAGAAATATCCATGCCTAGTGTCAAATCTACAGGTCTAATAATTACAGAGATATCATTTAATGTTAGGTATTTCGCTTATAAAAATATAAATGTAAGACTTATTTTACTTAATTCACTAATAAACATTTTTGTCCATATTTGTAGAGACATTTTCTTGAATCTCATTTATTTTACATTACTTTTATATTTTTATTATTTGTATTTGAGTGTTTTTTTATAAACTAGCAAGCATGTCGCTTGATGTTAAGTGATCACCACCGCTCATGTACAATACCAGAAGAATCACAGGTGCGTTGCCGGCCTTTATAGGAGGGACTGGCTGTCGAGTGCTACTGCCGCAACACACCTATTGGTATTTGGCAGCAGATTTTCAACTTCAGGGTGGTAGTTAGCCAGGCGGGCGTTAGAAAAAGCCCTGTAACCATGATAAGGTATCCTCACGATGTTTGCCTTCACCGAAAACTCAAGCTCATTGTAGATGGTTGGATTCGAACTCAACCTAGGAACTGACTTTTAATAATTAAGTAGGGTGCACAAAGTAACGTCTGTAGTAGGAATCAGACATTTAAGGTAGGCATTATGAAGAATAAAATTAAGTTGTGATTCCTCGTATCTATAAATCTCAGCACATTGGTTATTCTAAAGTTGTCCAGCAAATTTAAGGTAAAAATCTAGCAACCCTAGTAAAGTGATATTAGGATAAAGTACGCCATAAAATGAGCTCGGGCGTACGTGAGGCCGTCACAAGGTCCAGTCTGAACAGCTTAAGTTAGTGTAGTGGTGTATGAAACAAACCACTATATATAAATTCATTGTAACGGAAAGTGAGCCGAAAATAAGTCAGATCTTATCTGTCGGGCCAGACATAAATGTAATTGAGCAAAATATTCATAGATGCTACGAGGAATCTGGGTTTGATTATTGAGCGGGAACTCCATTTTGAAGTTCAGATAAGCAATATAGTCAAGAATTGGTTCTATACATTAAAGACACTATCGTTATCAGGCAGCACTTCAGTGCTACTATTGCTTTTTTATACTTTAAAGTTAATGGTGTGGTCCAAGGCGGTGAATACGCTAAGCCCAGTGGAGGATCTAGCTCTCAAATGCAACTGATAAAACGCATCAATAGGTATTTCGCGGCAATTTTTTAACAAAACTCTGTACAAAGAAGGATCTACGTCGTAGCTTGACGTAACTTGATTCATCGGGTACATATTGCTTCTGTTAGATTCTGACTGTATATAGCCCGACGTACGCATACAATATTGCCTTTGAAGAGGGTAATTTAAAAAAATAGCTGCACAGTGAGATCTACCTTTGACCAATATACTCTTCGGCAAGATCAAAACAGGGATTCAGGGTTCTTGCTCTCAATAACTTTATGACAATTTAACATGGAGGTAAGATAACTTCAGACATCTCATTTGTTCCACGACTGTTCTACGAATGTGTAGATATATGGCTGTAACGTTATCGGGGTCTTTCAAATATGCCGCCGCTTTTGTTGGAACAATATTTCTCAGCAACCGTGGAGTCAGAAACCAACTATAGCATTTAGTATAACGTATTTTACCGCAAATCCTTGAATAATAACTTTAACAAACTGCAAACTGCTCGGATTTATGCATACTAATATCTTACTTTATTTATTTTAGACAAACATTTTAGGCCCACGTCTTTGCGCTAGAATATTACTTTGCGATTTCATTTTCCCGTATCTTTAATTTCACTGGTATTTTATGATCTGTAAGTGTTTTCGACAATTCATAAACCTGACTTTGTTATCTGTGCTTACAGAGAACCATCGATTGCTCGTGTAATTTTGTTTACAGTAAAAACTTCGATAAACGCGTTGGACAATTCCTTTATCAATGATAACGATTAAGTGGTCTCACAGACATTCTAGCATCATATGGTGCAAACAAAAAAAGAAGAACACTGTGTGATTTTGAAAAAGCACGATGCAAGTGTAACTTTTTCATCAATAGTAAACAAGATATCCGGCAACAGCCGTAGCCGATATCCGTGTGGTCAGCTGATGCGAATCATCACACCACCACCACCACCACGCCTCCACATTGGCTTTGGCTGCTCTACCGAGGCGCCTTCCACTTTACCCCTACCCCGCGGCCGGCTGTAATGCGACATGGATAGATGGACGCAAAAGTTTAAGGCGATAGAAAAAGTTTCACTTTAAAAAACTGCTATAAACTTGTATTATATAGTGATATATATAATTATATTAATTACCATGTCATTTGACTAAATTTGTAAAATGTTACATGCTACTGATCAATTACTCGTCACTATTTTCTGTATCACTTTTCCTGGCTTTATGGTACACATTTGCTACACAGGCTCCCGAAAATGTATATGACATTAAGTTAAAACGATAAGTCCAGTTTTAATTCCAAACTTGATACGAAAGTTGCGCATTCCGATGCAACACATCATTAAGTTAGCTCGAAGTTAGTAATCCTTTTAGCGCGTCGTTTGAATTTTCAATTAGTTAATTCTTAAAATTGACGATTATAAAACACGTGTTTATTAAAAGTATACTGAATAAAACATTTCTTTTACTTATAAAGTTCGAAGAAAAACCATCACAACATTTCGACGACAAGACAAATCATCATACCAACGGGTATAAGCAGTCGAAGTTTTTGTCTCAGATATTAATAACGACGTGTTCAGATATTAATAACGTGTTCATTCTATCAATTAACAAAGACATACGCAGGGTACAAACGCGTTCATTTGTCTCCCATTAGTTTTGACTTAAACCGCTTTATCAATGCGTAAATCTATTCAATGTAATTCCGTATGCTCGTGTCGTTTTCCATCGTAACCCCGTTCGCATTCAACGTTCACTGTTTATGAACAAATGCTAATGCTTCACCGCGCCATCCAATGCGTTTGCCAAAGCTTTAGTGGGGAATTTATGAGCGTGCGCCTCAGCGGAGATGCCAAGAATCCAGCACCCGTTCCGAGCGGCAACCATTTAGCCCCTCCCCCTTTTGGCTGCGAACCAGAAAACTTATTATTATTTATGTATTTAAACATTCCTATGTGCTTATGTCTGTTATGCTGCCAATGTGTATCGAGATAAAACTAATATAATTTCAGCACCGAAAAAACCTTCAGTTTGGACTTCCGGTTTCATAGAAAATACATATTTCTGTTGTAAATCGCAATCACTCCTTTAGGGATGCCTTATCAAGCCCTTTTTATTAGGGCGATGTAAAAATTGTTTATGGACTTCCTTATCGCAATACGTTAAGAGAGAAAGAATACTTATTTCGATGCTGATGAATACAATGTGGCAGGAAAAGTAATGAATATGAACACGTTGAAGGATGGAAGGAAGAGGGAAACCGAAGAAAAGATAGATAGAGTGTGTGAGGAATGAGATGAAAATAAGAGACCGAATGAAGAGATGGCAGCTGACAGAGTTGTATGGAAGAGCAAAACGTATTACGCCGACCCCAAATAACTTGGGAACAGGGCAAAATGATGGTAATGACGATAAATACATAATGCATACAGTGTAAATATACAAATGTATAGATTAGTAATTACAATGTATATTATACTAATACAGTCTAACAAACTAAAGCCTAATACAAGTTCGTAAACGGACTCAAGCTCAGCATATGCTATGTGTGCTGGTTTTCAGCTGGGCCGAAATTTGTTTGATTACTTTACTACAGGTGACCTTGGATCAAAAAGAGTGGATAAGTTGGCGTACTACTGTAAAATTATTTTAGAATTAGAAATGTTAGTTACCGATAGACGTGTCATTCATCAGATTATAATCACCACCAAACTACCCTCTAAACACCACCACGATGACAGTTCAATCTTCCACACTGCTTTATATAAAAAAATTCTTTCTTTGTTACTGGGATTTGAACCCACGTTGATAAAGGAAGCTTTGAGAAAGCTATAGGCTATTAACCATCACACTGTAACTAATAAAAGCATAGATGTATTAGAAAAAAGTTACAAAAACGGGTAAAAATTAATAAAACATTGTTAGTTCCTCGCGAAAGAAATCGCAGTCACAACTAGTATGAAATACACTGCCAAAACAACTGATTTATTATCATATCAAAATTTGATTGATTTTAGATTTTAATATGTCATGAAATTCAACATGGTATTCTGCTGGAACCGTAAATACGTTTAATTGAAAATAGGCATCTGCGTAAACATGTCACGAAACTTTGACGTATTCAAAAAGGTCATCCATTCGAGAAATACTCCCTCGAGCTCGTCTAACCCTTCTTACCCGACATTTCAGCAATGCCTACACACATTTACGTTTCACATTGCCTCCCACGTACGCATACCAAAGTAGTTACTACAAATTAAATAGCATATATGCTAATTCGAGCAAGCTCATTGGTCTGGAGGTATTTTTATATGATTACTAACTAACCTGGCCGAACTTGTTCTACGCTTTTTCCATAGTCAATAATTTGACTACACCGACATCTATATAGGATAGGTGTTCCGAAAATACTATAATTCACGTAAGTTCTTTTATGTAAAAAAAATCGACAAATAGATAATTTTTTGAACATGTTATCCAAAACTTTTATGATATGCTTCAGACTCCATAACAAACGGAGTTATAATATATATTATAGCAAGATATATTATTGTATATTTTGTATAGAAATCGGAAAGCGGCCACAGACGCAGCTATAAGATATATTTCTGTTACGTCACCTAAATATGTCGACAATTTTTATTTTATAGTTTTTTTTTAATTATTTTTTATAGTTAAGTCTTTATGGTAGTCTCACATAACTTACCCATCCCCCGGGGCTGGGTGGGTATACGTAGATTGTAGAGTGTATTTCCCACGATAAAAAAGGTGTGCTTTATGTAGATTAATAGTAATTTTTTTTGTAGTTAAGTTTTACAGTTATGGCCATAATCTCACCTGATCTTAAGTGAAGATACGGTACAAGTAGGTAGCCGCGCAAAACCTGTGTAGTAACAAGATCTCAAGTGCAATTGCCGGAACACACCTATTGGTATTTGGCGGCAGATTTTATTATAGCACGATATATTATGGTACAGTAAGGCATATTATAATTTGATGTATTTCAAGAACAACAACGTGTAAATTTTCGTCTGTCATTTGTGTGCGCTGTGAACTGAATTAAGAATGTATGTTCTAAATTCTTACATACATACGTGTTCATGCAACGACGCCCGCAGAACTGATGAGTGCAAAAATATATAATAATAATTATATTTCTTCAAGATATACAATCTTTTCTATATTACTTAATATTAGAGAAAACCAAAAATTAAAGAAAGTTACGGGTATATCACTACACTTGTAACGTTATATATTAAAGCATAGCCGCCGTGTGTGGCAACTTGCTATACCGTAATATATAGCTCACTATATTAATATATATTATAGCTCTGTCTGTTGTGGGCTTTATTGTAGAATGCAACATTAAAAAGGTTCAAGCAAAATTTTTATTATACCTAACAATTAAAATACACTAATGTGTGTGTACTTAGAACGCAAACTTATACTTTTTCGGAGCATACATAAAACTTTCAAAGCCCTATTGGCTACAAGGATATCAAGAATTTAAACTTACTCTTTCGCGATTTTCAGGCACCTATGTAAATTGTCGAATCGCCCGTTTCGTCTTTTGATTGTCCTATATATGCATGGCTTTTAAGTTTACATGCACGCTTTTTATCTTTTCTATATAATATTATAGTTTTCGAAGCGTATACAATAATTGAAATTGATGATAATATATTATTGAATCGAATTATAATAATAACAGAAATATACCTACTGATTTTATTAACGTAACTCTATTAGTTTGTAATATTTGACTATTATAAATTCCACGATTAACTTAAATGATTCACGTCTAGGAGAGGACCAATTATTTTGTTTACCACAAAATATGTAGAACCGCTCTTGGCAAATAATACTCAAAGCCCAATGGTATTATTGAAACACGACGTTGCAAGATAATATGTATTTAAAAGAGTCTTAAGCAACCCGTTCGGCTCTAGCAGAAGCATTTCGATAAGTCAATAAAATCATAACGATTGCTTAACGTCATTTTTATAGCAAAACACGTTATTCAAATTCGCAAACGTTACGCGGATCGTTTAATCTATGTTTAAATTTTTTACGGTCAATCACACAGACGGAGTGTTAATAATTCCAATTTTTTTTATAGTTAAGGTTAACCGTTATGGCCGCAATCTCACTTGATGATAAGTAACGATGTGGCTAAATTGTGGACGTGATAAGTGAAGGGAAAAGCTCTCAAGTGCAACCGCTGGAACACACCTAAAGTTGGGTGGTAGTTAGCCAGGGGATATTAGAAGAAGCCACTACCATGCTATGGTTTCATCACAACGTTTTCCTTCATCGAAAGCTCAAGCTCGTTGTAGGCGGATCTGGACTCACGTCCCTTGAAGCGGCGTCCGTGCACTACCAACTGAGCTATCATCGCTTCAATTGGCACGTGTCGCGAATTAAATCACTTGCGCGGAAAAAAGTCAATACTATTACATACCTTAGTGTAACATCTACAGTGAATGAACACAAAAACGTAAAAAGAAAACTCTCTATTTGCAATCCTATTTTAGTATTACGTACTGTAATACAAATAAATTATAAATCGCAAATCAGGCAAATATAATTACACGCCAGCAACATAATTTATATATTTCAATCTTATGGTAACATGCTATGCACAAAGTTACACAAAATGTAAATGTACAAACAAATTCTCTAGACATATTTATTTATTAATATATCTATACAAATATTATCAAGAGGAAAGAGTTGTATTTTTGTTTGCAACGAATAAACTCGTGAACTACTGAAGCGATTTGAAAAAATCTTTTACCACTAGAACGCTACATCAGCCCTGAGTAACATATAATATATAACATACATTATATTAATGATTAACAAAAATTTTAGTTGCACGCGAACGGCGTCGCGGGCACAGCTAGTGTTATATATACAGTAGAACCTCGTTAAGTCGAACCTCGATAAGTTGAAAACCTCCAAATCTCGGAAAAATGTTTTATTTTCCTTCAAACACCAAAACGTCTATTCTCTATGATTCGAGAAACCTATAACTGGAAGTTTTTGGCGTCTCCCTTGACGTTCGACTTATAGAGGTGCTACTGTGATATATATATATATATATATCATATTAAATGACGACGTGGCCCCAGATAGTGCCCATTCAAAGCCCAGTAGAAGGGCAAGTGTAACTACCGGAACACGTATAGCCATTACGGTGATAGATTTTCAATTTCAGGGTCATATTTTCAAGCATCAGAAACTCTGTTTGTACTTGAATTGCTTCAGAAAGACAAATAAATTGTTGTGATGGTTAAAAAAAGGTTTATTCTTTTTTTTAAGCATTAGGGGCAAATAAGCAAGCTTGTCACCTGATGGTAAGATTGTAGGAGGGACACCTATTGGTATTTGACGGCAAATTTTCAACTTGAGGGTGCTAGCTAGCCAGGCGGTCATTAGAAAAAGCATTATCACCATGCCGTGGTTTCCTTATGATGTTTTCCTTCACCGAAAACTCAAGCTCATTACAGGTGGTTGGATTCGAACTCACGTCCCATGATGCGGCGTTCCTAAACGCTAGCACTGAGCTATCATCACTTCAATTACGATTGCTAATACCAATCGGTTGCTTTTGCAAGCCGGTGTTGTTCCTCACATAAACTCCGATCTCAATTATAACCTGTAAAAGGTTTGAATCATTAACAACGAAAGTACATTTATGCATTACATAAAAATATTTATTTACAAAAAAATACAATAATCACATTACACACTACAGTTACGTATAACATTAAATCGATCAACGTTTAAAACGAACTAATACATTAATAACGTATTTAAAGATGAACATTTACTTTTATTTTTATGCGAAAATTAGATAAAAGTTGAAGAGAAAAAAAAAATGTTTTATTCATAACATATGAATAAAGAAATGACTAGAATTCGAAATTAATTTAATAGCGGAAGTTATAGAACGTGGGACGGTAAGAGGCGGGACGAGGTGCTTTATTGTTGTGCGGAACAGTCCTCTTCGTCTTACGACGGGTTACGAAGTGAGGTTCTTCATACGATGGTAGATGGGAGTTTCGATCAGGCGGTCCGTAGACAGTTGCCGGACTACTGTAAGAGTTGTGGTCACTGCCACTTCCAGAAGCAGCTGCCTGCGCCGGTGCGTTGTCGTATGCCAAAGAATCATCCAAGCCAGACGATGGTGCCAATTTATATGAAGTTTCGATAGGTACTTCGTACGATGAAGAGTGTGTAGATAAATCTGAGTCTTCTATTGACTTCGGAAGGCCGTATGTATTTGTCGGGGGCGGTGAAGGTGCCGAGTAATAGTTAGACTCTTCGTTCGAGGGATATCCATGGCTCTCGTAGTTTGAATAACCGTTGTAGCTGGTGTCACCCTCGGTCTGATGGTACTGAGCCACTTGGACGCTTTGCTGGATGCCGATCACTTCAATGCCAACGATTCTGCCGTCCTCTTCGCTGTACTCTTCCGGTCCGTTGTGTATTTCATCTTTCAGGAGAATGTGCTTGATTTTGTCTAGCAGGTGTGGATCTACGTGGTAACCTTCGGAGGTTTGTGGACCGACCGGCACGGGTGTGTAGGGAGCCCCGGCCCCGAAGGAGTTATAAGCGCGCCAGTTCGCACTGGCTGACGTCGAATGGTAATTGTTGTAATCTCGTGAAGATTCGCAAACCGTGCAACATATTAAAGCGAGTGTGATCTGCCGAAAGAAAAAGAAAGTCAGGTTTGCTTTGGGTATTATCGAGTGTACGTTTCTCTCGCAATCTCAAACGATCTCATCTGATGTTTAGAAACGATGTCAAACAAGATAGCAGACAACGTATGCCTAGTGAAAAGATTGGCTTTCAATTGCAACTACCGGAACACGGCGATAGGTAGTTGAGGTGGTAGCTAGCTCACAACTGGTATCTATATTTATATACATATATTTCGTTCTTATCTACTAATAAACGATGTTCAATTCTTTCTAGGCTCTTGCGTTTTATCAACAAGTAATAAATAGCCCATGTCATTAACATATATATTATCGGCTAGCCAGACATTTTCAAGGCCTCAGATTAAACAGTCTGTCAATAAATACTAAAGAATGTTTGCCAATAACATATAAAACATTATACTTTAGTTCATTTCTTAATAATATGGTAACAAATGTGCATTCCCTCATAAATATTCATCAAAATGAATGTAATCTGAACATATATTGGCGTTTTTAAATCTATTTCGAAACACATAACGGTTATATGTGATTACGCAACGGTGACAGCGCTCATCTGTGCATATATTATAGAAAATTGTTTATCTATATCGATATTATAAAGCGGAAAAGTCTGTTTCCAACTGTTTTCAACGCGCTAATCTTAGGAACTCCGAGCAGGATTTCAAAAGCACTTTTTGTTTTTGATAGCGCAGTTATTAAGGAAGGCTAGAAGCTATTCAACATCACGCTACCACCAATAGGAGCTAAGCTGTATCGAAAAAAGTTACAAAAACGGGTAAAAATTATTAAAAATTTTTAGTATCACGCGAACGAAGACGCAGGCGCAGATAATACATGTAATAAAACCGTAATTTATCCGAAAATATATATATAAAAATTCCATGTCACTTTTTTGTCCGCGGAACTCCTAAAATAGTCGAATTTAACGAGGTTTTGCACATTATGTGCAGTTGTTTAAACACAGGCAGTAAGATAGTTATTAATCGAGTTAGTTATTACTGGAAGAGACAAAATAAGTCAAGCTAAGTAGTATGTATATGATGATAGTTCAGCTAGCAGTGTGCACGGATGCTGCGTCAGTGGACGTGAATTCGAATGCCTGCAATGAACTTGAGCTTTCGGTGCAGGAAAACAGTGATCAAACTACATCATGGTGGTAGAGCTTTTTCTAATGTCTGCCTTGCTATCTACCACACTCGAGTTGGAAATCTGTCGCCAAATACTACAGATGTGTTCCGACAGTGCTCTAGAGAGCCAGTCGATACACTGGGCTTAGCATGTCCACAATCTTGGAACACATTGTCACTTATCATTGGGTGAGATTCTGGCCGTAACGCCTAACTTACAAAATATATGTACAATTAAACTGTGGTTCACTCTGTAAATATCTATATCTCACGTAAAGCTCCCTTTAGAGAAGTTTTACAAGCAGTCAATTTAAAACAAGAGCTTAACTAAACAGACGTACTTTTCGCATCTTTCACTTTGAAATCACTTTTCAAACACAATCATACTTAAGAGTCTAGTCGTGCGGTGGAACTCACACACACGCAATTTTTTTTTAACTGTTTATTCCATTATAAACATATCACTCTAAAACAACCGGACTGATTTTACTAATATTTTTCATGAGAGCCAGTCCCTCCACTAGGCTTATCGTGTCCACAATTATGGGCTACATGGTCACTTACCATCTGTTGAGATTGTGGCCATAATGGTAAACCTATAAATTAGTTAAAAAAACTGATGTCTAACATCATGGATATAGAGCACTCATTGATGGACTAAGTGATACAGTGACTAACAATTAAAATTTTACTCCTTTCTAATAATCGATTGATTTTAACAAATCAGAATAAGATTGACGTTTCACTTTTAAATATACCGATTTTTTTAATATATGCATATATTTACTCTACCTGCTATAAAAATATTATACAATATTTACCAACGCAATTAGAATTTTAATTTGAAATTATATAAACAAAATACCTAATAGAATTACTATGTTCTTTATGCACATAATTATATGTCCGTTGGAGTTTTTGAAGTGAAACTCTCTGTAGGAGTTCTTATAGGAAAACTTTGAAACTGTAATACGTAACCTGTTTGTGTGACGTTCGTTAGATAGAGTCGTTATATAGAGATATATCACATCTGTCGTGTAGTCCTTAACAGATGCTTTTATTTTTTTATGGTAGCACGACAAACTGATGCAGTCTTAAATAACAGGTGACATTAATCGAGCCATAAGGGATAATGAGTCGCCACTATAATGCCCGCTACCTTATAATACCTGCGGCTTCCTTCACGTTAATATCCATTTTGTCAAACGAACCGCAAGACACAATAAACAGTTTCGTACAAAGTTTATCGCTCTCTTTACCCCACTTCTAAGTAGATTTTTGCGAGAATAGCTTATCACCGTCTCCCGGGTCTCATCTATCTCTGTAGCAAAATTTATCATAATCGATTCAGCGGTTAGGCGTGAAAGCGTAACAAACAAACAAAAACACACTTTCGCATCCATAATATTAAGTATGATTAGTGTATAGTAAAGACATAGAAAAGGAGGGAAAACTATTTTTCAAGTTTTTCATTTTCATAATCAATAAAACATTCTGAAATGTAGGTGATACTGAAAGGAATGAAAAACTCCGTGTAGCTACTCCCAGTGGAGTATAGAGGAAGTGTGAAAACTGACCCTGGACTCTGGCCATACGGGTGTTTGACTGTTAATGTAGTATTTTTAATGGTTCTGTCGATCATTCGTATACATAGTTATGCATTATATAAGCTCCACTTTCCAAGCTAAGAATTTCGCTCAGCGCTATACAATCAATAAATTCAATATATTAAATATTAATATCAATAAATGATTTGTTTACCCAACAAACTTAATCACATCCAGGATCTTATACCGGAATATTTTACGTATATACAATTAATTTATATAAAGCACTACTAAGCATACCCACCCAGCCCGGGGGGATGGGAAAGTTATGTGAGACTCGCCCGGAGCTGGTCAATGCGAGTTCGAACTAGGAGTGGCGATCTGAAATCGATTAATCGGTGAATTGTTTATTTTGGGTAAAATACAAAAACGATTTTTGAAATCGATTCACAGCTCTGAACCGAACCGGTAAATCGATATTTCACTCTTAAAATTCGAAGTTTTACGATTATTTGAATGTTTTACACAATCATATATTGAAATAATAATTTTTCTCGTATATAAAGTAATAAAATTGATCGTCGTGGTATTCTTTCTGTTTTCTATAATCGGTTATATTGTAAATATATATACGAAAACAGAATCGAAAAGAAAAAACGATTTCTGACGAATCGATCTTTTGGATCTCGATTTTTTTGTTAATCTATTCGATTTGAATCTACCCAAGAATCGATGTCTTTCAGAAAGATTCACAATCCCTAGTTCAAACTTACGCCCCGGCGATACAGAGCGCACATAACCCTTACCTAAGTTTTATTTCTAAATTGTATTTTTTAAGTTCCCTCAAATCAATCTCAAATCTCACCAGATGTTATGTGGCAATACTGCCCAAGACCGTGGACTCTCAAATGCTACTGCTGGAACACACCTATAAGACTTTGGCCGCACAGTTTCAAATAGAGGGGGTTAGCTAAACAGGCAGGCATTAGAAAAAACCCTACCTCCAGACTATGGTTTCATCAAAATTTCTGATCACCGAAAGGTCAACCTCATTGCAGGGATTCGAATTCACGTCCATCAACACGTTCTCCGTACACATTAACAATTGAGCTAACATCGCTTTAATACACTCCCGTATTACCAGATTTCGAAAACTATTTGACGTATTGAATTGAAATTTAGCACGCATATTCCTATTCAAAATGCGAACGAAATCACGGTACACCGCTGGTACAGCACTGGTAGTACGAAATATCAATATATCCGTACTTTAGAACTGTAGTTTATACAATAAGTTGTCATCTATAACGCCATTTCCTTTCTTTTAATAATATTAGTTAGAATTTGACGTAGACTTAGTTTTACAAAGTTTTCAGAAATATTATCAAATGTACGTAAACTTAAGGGTTATATACGCCCTTAAAACAAGCCGACTTGATAATTCTACATTGATAAATGATATGAATATAAAATGAATATATGATGATAAAAACATAGTGGTAGATAATATGACTTTTTATAATGTATGTGAAACACACTGCGTCATCATTTTTAAATTAAATTATTAATACTTTTCTAATTAACTAGTTAGTCCTGCAGATTTAGTTCTACCCCTTCCGGTTAATAATAACCCAAGCATGTTACCATCAGTCATATCATGGACTAACCACGAACCATCGTCTTCATAAAAGAAATATATTACTTAAATTTTATATCTATCGGTGAATTTTTAGAAATTACCCATTAACAGTACATGTACAAGATGTTTATAACATACGCTAGATGGTCCGGCAGACGTTCTGTGCCTTAAAAACTTCTTCTATTAGATCAATTGTGAATGGAAATCATTCACAATCGAACTTGATCACACACACACACACACAAAATTTCATAAAAAATTGGTTTACCCGGTTAGAAGGAGTTCAATGAAATACACACCCACATAAAATATATATGTATAAGTATACAATGTATTATTATTAATACATTTGTAAACTAAACTAATCATCAATTCCAACTTTAATACACAAAAAATAATCGTTATGTATATTATATTATATATTAAAAACGGAAAAATACACATCAAAACAAACAAGCACGTATAAAATCAAACGAAAAGTTCAAAATAAATTAGAAAACAAATAACAATAATTTATCATTCATTTTAACCGGATTGTGAGATCATGATATATAGAAATAATTTTCAACATCTAAAAAAACATACAAAATAACGATATCATTATTAAAAAATATTACATGAGTATTATAGCTTCGTGTATTGTTAAAATGACTATTCACTCTTTTTAAAAATAAGATGCACTTACATAAAGTAATTTATCCATTTTTGTCGCGTGTCAACGTCCGAATGGTCAATAAAGACATCCGATAACACTTTATATAGAAGACGGTCTCGACGGCACTTTTACTTTTTTTTTTTCATATTCACTCACACCGTACACTGTATCGAGGACATGCGGGAATTACAAATATCTCAACGAGTTTTCATATGGCACGTTATGACACACCCTCGCAGTTATTGTCTTTGTCACATTATTTAATATATATATTTAATGTATCAGCTTCCTTACGTCGTACGTCAGCGTAATTTGTAGCGATGATAGCTCAGTAGTAGTGTGTACGGACTCCGCGTCGAGGAACTTGAGTTCATATGCAACCACCTACAATGAGCTTCCGGTGAAGGAAATCTTAACATGGTGGTAGCGCTTTTCTTTATGCCCACTTGGGTAGCTTCCACCCTCAAGTTGGAAATTAGACGCCAAATATCAATAGGTGTGTTCCGACAGTTGCAATTGAGAACCAGTCCCTCCACAGGTTTAGAGAGTCTACCAACTTGGGCCGTATCGTCCCTTAAGATTAAGTGAGATTATGAGCATAACGCTAAACCTTAACTATAAAAATGGTTCTACAGAACCTTTTTGTCGCGTACATTGGGTTTACGGAATCTGTTACTCAGCACACTTTTCCTCCAGAGCTATGATATGGATCTCCTCATAAAAATATTGAATACGGTTTTCAAGGTCAGTAATATGGCTGTAAAATCCCTGGCGTCGCGGTTAACCATAGGCGACGGTAACCATTTACTATCCCATGGGCCGTCTGCCTGTTTGCTGCCCATTAGCATACAAAAAACTTAAAGCGATATCGAAAATTAAATTCATTGATATACATGAAACTGAATCTCTTCGAATTCGTCCAATTCTAACATCGTAAAAGCTTTATTAGTGTTAAATGACGATGTCTCTCCTCAACAGCAATTGCGGTTTCAGCAGGATGAGTTTTATGTAAACTAACTAGTAATAAGTATATAAGCGGAAGTAAAAAGAAACGAAACACCAATAGAGAAACACGAAGAATTTTTTTTCTCGTTACGGTAAAATTTTATAGACCAAAAAACAATAAGTTTCTGAAAGTTTCAGTTCAAAATTTAAGTTTTGAAAGGTCGCCCATAATTTTTTTTAAATTATTAGTTCATTACCTTAGATTTTTTCGAGCGACCATTTTAAATATTTAAATTTAAATTCCATACATTTTTTTTCTTTTATTTATTACAATAATAGATAAAAATTAGAACAAAAAAAATCGATTTTTGACGATTTTTGGAACGTAAAAAAATTTGGAGCGACCTCTTAAATTTTTTTTTTTAGTTGTTCATTGGAGAGGGCTCTTAAAACATCAAAAACTAACATTTTTTCACACGAGACTGAAAAAAAAAATAGTCGGTTTTTTTGTGCCACCCTAATAACTAAGAATTAAGTAAAGCTTTATATATATTTGGTACTGGTCTTATGCAGAATCAAACTTGATGCTCGCATGAATAAATAAACCATATAAATGTAAAAATAACTATTTCTCGAAATTTCGATAGATAACAAAACGGGACTGTTGCTAGGAACTTACTTTTTACAAGTAATTTATGAAATTTATGTAAAAAAAACACTATCACTTCTAAAGCACTGTCTGCACTTTAACCACTATTTAAATTACAAAAGTTTCGATGAAAAAAAAAACAGGTAGATTATATAATATAGTCAGGTAGAATAAATAATTTAAAAAGGCCAGGGGTAGTCCAAATAATATTCGACAATCCCACATACTTGATATTATTGATAATGTCATCAGAATTAAACTTTTAGCTCGAGTAACTTTTAAACTAATAGATATAACGAAAAATCATTAAAATCTTCTTTTGTAGAGTATTTAATTTTCTATATAAGTATGTTTTATTCATTGTCATAGACACATTTGTCCTTGAGTTATAGAATTCTAAACATCGGAAAAAAATATTCTTACGTTATTTCCAACTTAGGTTGGAATGCGAGCGAAGAGTTAATATTTTTCAGGGGTACTTTTTTATGAATTCGGAAGCGTTTGAGCCCCTGGGAGCGAAGAAATTCAAAAACAACCCTGCTAGAGACCACCCTGTTGTATACACAACATAAGTAGTACAGTAACGAAGTTTTCAAACATTATTCACTTCTTAACATAAATCTTGCGACTCTACTCTGATCCCCCAGAATCATATACATCGGTTGCTATATAAACTCCTAAGAACATTGGGGACTATTCCAAGATGCGTGATATCTGCTAATTCACGGTTCACTATAACTTTAATGTCTGAGGGAATATGAACAATAATTCGAATAGACAGCGTTTATTAACATACGTCTTGTAGCCCTCGTTTTGAATTACACGAACATATATGTTTACACCTAACGAATAATGCGTATAGATACGCGATACCCTTCAAAGAGACTTATAAATCGTACTCAGAGATAAAGCTACTGTAAGTGATCGGGTAATGTTAGGAACTTTCGTACGTGCCAGATCTTCGGTAGCGATGCTAGGGGTGGGCCGGTGCAACCGCCATGCACAAAAAACAGTAGGCAAACTACACACACGTTGTTTTTTACAGTCAAGGTTTAGCGTTATGGCCATAATCTCACCTGATCTTAAGTGACGGTACGGTCCAAGTTGATAGACACCCTAAACCTAGGGAGGAACTGGCTCTCAAGTGCAGCTGCCGGAACACACCTATTGGTATTTTGCGGCAGATTTTCAACTTCAATGTGGTAGCCAGCCAGGCGCGCATTAGAATAAGCTCTACCACCATGCTATGGTTTCCTCACGATGTTTTCCTTCAGCGAAAGCTCAAGCTCATTGTAGGTGGTTGGGTTTGAACTCACGTCCCATGACGCGGCGTTCCTACACACTACCACGAAGCTATCATCGCTTTAAGATAAAACCAATGTTGTTATTTTATTATTAAGTCTTCGATTACAGCCTAGTTTTTGATATCATTTTAATTTTGATTTTATAATAGACATGTCACATACAGATAAGGCACAATATCTGTTGGGACAATTTTACCATTTCCTTTATTATCAGTTTATTTTTGCAACTTGTTTAGTTTTAAAAATATTTATAACACATTGAATATGACTAATTTTGTTTCTATTCGAACGCTTTAATAAATAGTCGAACTAAAAAGTATAATTAGTTTTCTATTATCAAGGTGCATGCAAAATAGGGCCTTAGCGACATCTGTTATCTCATAATTGTACTATTTTCCATATATTAAGCTCCCTGGAGATATTCGTTATCCTGCTAATCCTGGGCAGGATGTTAGGGCAAAGTGAGGACGTCATTGTATTTGGATAGACGCTTGACACTTGTGTAAATTTTAAAATCAATCAAACGGATCTAAGTTGGTTAACATTACGTACGTTAAATGATTTTATTATATTTATTTATGACTATGGAAAACACAAGAGTCGACAGTCAGATAGAGAATAAAATGAGATTCATAAAAATATGGATGCTAGACTGAGGCCCAAATACGTGTTAACAAGTTCACAGTACTCACACTAGAAACAATATTAAAAAGTTATACAAAGTAACATTAAATATTGAGCATTTCAAATAAAAAAAATATAGTATTAATATATGGACAAAGTAAGAAATAATTCAGTAATACAATCTAAAAAAGATCTTGGAAAAGAAAGAAATGAGAAATGTAATTAAGAATATTAGGTTGAGTAAAATCTCATATACAAAGTACTTGATATATAATTAATTGAATTAATTTTACAAGGCATGGATATAAAATGTACTAAATGTTCTTCCGTACTTATAAGTTCAGTTGTTAAATATGTCTAATGGTGTGCTTGGACAATCGAGTTATATGTACAATATGAGTGAAGTAAAAGGTACTTATTATTCTTAGAACTGTCACGTAGTAAATTGGTGTTGATATTTAAAGACTCAAGCAAGCATATTAACAGATAATTACAAGTGAAGCTAATACAATAAGCGTAATTAAATACCCAATTTAAATTTAACAGTTTGACAATGGAAAACAATTGATTTCAGTGAAAGTTTTACTGCAATGTATGTTTTACATTGGCTGGACCCTCGACTATGTGCCCGCGGAATTAAAACGTATTACATACTTTTTGCTTGACTTCGTAACTTTTATCAATACAGTAACACTCCTATTGGTGGTAGCGTGATGTTAATTGCTTAAACGCTTCTTTAATTATTGCTTTATACATATATAAAGAGAGTTTCTGAAATCCGGCAGCAAGTTCCTGAGATTTCCGCGTCAAATATGTATTAATAACATGTGTTTGAAAAATGTGAATACTGAGATGGCAGGAGAGATTGCAAGAGGAAAATATGTTGTGTCGATCCTACCTAAGTGTGACTTATCCTACCTGGGCACTGTATTTATATTTCTAATGTTTATATGTTAGCCTTTACAATATACAATCCTGTCTCGCCTGCCATGGCCCAGTTCTGTTTCTCGAGTAGGCAGTAGTCTTTGACACCGCCAGCTAGGGTTGTACAGTACAATCCTTCGCGCCATTGTGGTATATTACAATCGCTCTCTCTTTTTAGCTAGTACCGCGTTCGATTCTGCCTTTCGCGTCCCGGAAACAGCCCAAGCCGAGGTGCGATCACTAGTGACAACACTATTGGTTCCTTTAAAAAAAAACATTTATAGAAGGTGTAGTTTAAAAATGTTTTAAACTCGTCTCGAAGTAATATTCATTTATTATAAGTTAGATGCGCGTCCACACCGCTCGGAGTACGAGATTTTTTACCATTTCTATTCCATGAAGTAATTGGCATATCCATGAAAAATTGTATTAGAATCCGTTCAGTCGCTTAATCGAGAACAGCTGCCTACGGAGAGAATTAAATTATACGTATTCCTCTTTATACCACAATATCGGATTGTGGAATAAGTTATAAAGTACTCGAAAATATTCTGATAACTTAATGGCAGGTAATACAGGTGAAGGAAAATATCGTGATGAAATTATAGATGTTGGTAGATTTCAGACATCCATCAGACTAGCTACTGCTGTTAAGTTCTAGATTTGTCGCTAAGCAACCTATACTTAAAATCAGGTGAGATTGTGGTCAAGCATCTAGCAGTGAGCTAAAAGGATCGAATACTATGATATGGTTTCGGATGGTTTTTTGTATTATCATAGATTAAAATTGAATGACTTCTAAATAAAGTGATTTGGCTCAGTTGGTACTGTGTATGGATGCCGCGTCGACGGACGTGGGTTCGAATCCACGTGCATTGAGCTTGAGCTTTCTGTAAGCAATATGAACATATCAATATGTAACATGTATTGAAAACAGCTACACAAACGGGCAAAACGATTAAATAATTTTTAGTTCCACGCGAACAAAGTCACAGGCACAACTAGTATCTAACAAATGTCATGTAAAGTGTTTAATTGCAATATGTCCCTATCTACGAGACATCTACAAAGTAATCTAGAATAATGGTAGAATCAATTACACTATGTAAAAAAGGGTAGAAAATTGATAAATTAAAATTACGGAAATCATAATTAACGATACATAAACTAAGTGAAGGTAATTATGCAGAAATACCCATAAAATGTAAACAAGTTAGCAGATTATTTTCAATAGACATAAACATATCTTTGCAAGAAAAAGTGAATACTTGTATAAATTCATGTTGGAAATTAGATACAATTCAAGTGTATTAAACATTCCTGGTACACATGCATGTCCCTCTAGGTTAGTCTAGATCATTCGAACACTATTTAGCATGTGAAATAACTTACCGGGTCTGGTAGTGTAATGTCGGAACTCGAGAGGTCTCTACTGAGTCGGAACAAGATGCACTTAACGACAAACATTAAAATATAAAATTATTTTCTATTTCATTTCCACTGAATCTTCATATATACATATTATAATATAACATTTTATATTGTATATTTATTTTTACAATATTAAATTTACGCAGATTATGGTATTTTTTATTACCCTGTGCAGAGTGCAGGTGCATTGCAACGTCACTAGACCTCAGTCCATAGAGAATACATTTATTTTCCAACCAGAGTTAGTAATAATGTTTGGGTAACATTAATTAACTTTTATACATAATTTTATAACTAGATAAAAAATTGTGTGTGATATTAAACTAATCTATATATATTGATAGATGATAACACAATATTATGTTAAATAATTACGTAGTAAACTATGTTGTTCGATCATTTCTATGATCTAAATAATCGTCTACAAATAATAATGAATAATCGATTTTATAAAATTTTATTATACTAGCCGAAACCCCCCACTTCATTCGCGATTTTCTCGGCGACCGCCCTTGATCTTAATATCTGTCCTACGTACGTATTCATGCTAAATTGCCAGTCTATAGATTTGCCAGTTGCAGTGTTCAGTTCAGTTTCAGTTTATGATGAGTCAATCTGTGGTAATTCTCTTATATATGAATAGAGAAAAAATCACTAGCCGTGCCCGCGACTACGTCTGCGTGAACTCGAAATAAATGTAGCCTAAGTTATTCCTTAAACCATTAACTATCTGCCAGTGAAACTCCCGTATAAATCACTCCAACCGACCAACCGATCGGTCCAGCGAAACAAACAGACAAGAATTGAAGTTGATTCTTTGGTATAAGTACTATATATACTTTTATATGTATTAAATAATATCCCTCTATTTACATATTACAGAAATCATATTTCAATAAAGTGTAGTGAAATAAATTTTCATTAGACGTTATAAATTAAGTTGTAGAGAATTGACTTGTCAATATTTTTAATATACCGATTGCGACAAAGTTAAAATCTGCACCGATGTGTATAGAATTTTGTAAGTTTTATAACTTACATGATATAGCATTTATTTTCAGAAATAATATTAAATAACTATGGGAAGTTATAGGAGCGATCTTTTTTGTACAAAATGAAATAGAATAATTAATTGTATTATTTATTTTGCCCGTTTTTGTAACGTTATTCATTTCAGCTTTGATCCTGTTTATAGTAGCATGATGTTAAATAGCCTGAAAACCTTCTTCAATGATTGATTATTAAACACAAAAATAATTATTGAAATACTTCCCCAGATTAGTGCGTTTAAAAAACATTTTTTTCCGTTTTATAATATTAATATAGATAAAGACAAAACAGTTTATAGCCTTTTCTTCTCGGTTTGACTCTGGCCTTTTTTCTATTTCTTCTTGGCAACTCAATCCTGGGAGTCCTTGGGAGTCTTTGTAGGAACTAATATATCATGTCCCGAATGATTATTCATAATTCACTTCACTTATGCTCTTCAGCTACACTAAAATAACTAATTATATGAATTAAAATAAAAAGCACAACATGACAGATCAAGATCCCGCTAAAACTCTTTTTTCCATTTATTATCTATTAATAAGATTTAGTGTTACCAATTTAAAAATAAACACGCTAAAAATATTTGTTACACTTTTGTAAAAAAACAAAAATCGAAAATTTATAATAATTATTACTAAACGAATATTAATATTTATACTAACAACAACTATACTAGTTAGTCATTAAATTATTTTAATATAAAACAAAATATTTTATAACAGTAAGTGTATAGATGTCAAATGGAGAAAAGAAGACAAGCCTAAAAATACATGATACATAAAATGTTTACGTTATTGTTTATGGCGCGAAATACATGTAGATCAATACATGATAGCCAATATCAGATCGGACATCTATCGCGGAAACTGTGAAAACGATTTGTATTTTCAGTCCAACGTCGAATGAGAAGACGATAGAGACACGGTAAAGCCGCTTAATTACGCGCGATCGATGGCTTAATTTGAAGTAATAAAAATGTATTATTAATATTGTGATCAGATTATGTAACGATCGGGAATTAATTCCGCTTCTGCGTCGTGAAGGTTCGTTAGCAGGATTTTATCGATGTGATTTTTTTTTCTCGTTCCGGGGAAATTAAATACTTTAAAAGATTTGTGTAAAGTAAGCGAGGTGTATACATATGTATGACTGTGGTGGACTTTTTTTTCAATTGTGCTCTGCATTATTTGAAAAATTTCATAATTTTCATGGGAGCAGTGTTCGTTTGAGGTAGCCAGCACTTTCTGTGTGTACTTATATATGTCTATATGTACGTACATTATATGCGTTATTCCGCCATTTGTGATGCTGTCTGATATGATTGATTTTGCATGCGCAGAAAAATTTTCTTCAATGATTTAGCTAAAACACCTATGGTCTCTTAAATGTTTAGACTTTCGATGTATTCTGCAATATTATTTACTGTATTTGGAAATAGTCTACGATAAATATGAATAATGGATAAAGTTTTGGAAATAAAAATAAATATTAACCGTAGATTCGTTTTCTATTAACTGTTGTATTTTTATTTTGTATCTAGTTTACCCAGTAGACTTTGCTCTATCCTCTTCCCGTACTTTATTGGTAATTGTATTGGTTTATGTTAAGCAATAATGTACTTGTCTTGGATAACCTTTAAATATACTTACATTCGATCAAACGGTATTAAAGTTTATGGATTTTTCATAGGTATTTTTATATATAATTACAGGGCTCCTGTCAGTGCTCAAAATATCCTGTCTTCGACACACTATTTCGAGCACTCCAATACCATACAGAGATGAAACAAGGCAACATTTCTAGTTACCCGCTATCGAAAAGAGGCAAAATCACCTCAAAATTCATCAAGAGGTTAGCTTTCCAAGTAAAATTTAAAATTTTATCGTCTATCCATGAGAATGCCTTTTGTTTCTATTCATGATACAAAGTATATACTTGTATATGTTAATCCGTTGAATTATTTATCAATTTTCAATAAAATCTATCTAGTATCTATCGCGAGTACAAGGCGACATACAGTATAGACAGAGACACAAAATTTCAAAATAACTCATTCTCTATATCAACTACAAGATGCCTTCTACATTCCGATTATAGTCTGTAAAAAATACCTAATATATAGATTTGTTGCTTTAGCCACAAATTTATTGCATGCGTTCATAAGTTATGAGATCTTGATATACGAATTTCTATCAACACTTTGGTAGAAAAATATTAAAATTACTATGTATACTTAATAGAAAGTTTTCCCTTTTTAAATGTACATATGTATACTGGCTGACCAGGTATACCTTATTTTGTCCTTGTTAGTTATTAATAACTGTATCAAATCGCTAACTGTCGCGTTCAAGGATAGGGCCACTAACCGGAATAAAAAATCATCCCTTAAGTTTGACTAAGCAATACTAATGTAAAAAACCAAAAACACAAATCAGTTGTGGGCCTATGGGCGGCGTTGATCACTTACCATCAGGTGACACGATTGCTCGTTTGCCATCTATTCCATAAAAATAAAAAAAAAACCCAAATTAGAACAAGTTCAAAAAGCCCATAGTTTTAGGGTTAGATTCATCGATAATTAACTAGTGTTTTTACTAACGCCGGGAACTTTGTAATAGAGCTTGATATTGATTGTTTTTTGTGAATAAATAATCCATAACAAGTGAAAGCAGTCGCGGGCACAATTAATTCTAAAATGGTAGGATCTTAACCAAATTTTACAATACATCAACTTAATACAAACAAACAGGTCTCTGTGTTTAAATCAAGTTGTATAAGCAATCTTGAACTGTTTATATTTTTCTTTCGTCTGTTTGTTGTTGTCTGTTTATAGTTTACTTTCGTCGGTCACTAGTATTTTACGAAAACATATATACTAATTATTAGATAGTAAGGTTTGACGAAATCAAAATCTACTAATGACGCTGATGCAACGCGGTTAAGTCACATTTTTAGTGCGTGGGAGAAGTCGCTTGATGTAATCAATTTGTTCTATAATCTTTCTGCGGCCTTCCGCTGAACTAACTACAGAAAGTTAATACTTAAATTGAACACTATAACATTTGTCGATCATAACCGAACAACTAACAGACACCTGTGGGAAAGTAATCCCGGGTAGGACAAATTCTTCTGCATACTTATCCAACATCGACACACCTCAGGACTCGATTTTAGAACCGTGTTTATGTACGGTTTATATTAATATTATAAAGTTTACGAGTTTGTTTGTTTGAACACGCTAATCTTAGGAACTGTATTATTGACCGATCCAAGCAATACTTCGCATGGACGACCTCACATGGAATACTGCTCGAACATATGTTCTATATATGTTATACTGTGTCTGGCTAGCATCCACACTTAAGTTGCAAACCTGCCACCAAATACCAATAGGTGTGTTCCGGCAGCTGCACTTGAGAGCCAGTTCCTCCACAGGTACAGCGTCTCTACCAACCTGGGCCGTATCGTCACTAAAGATCAGGTGAGATAATGGTCATAAGGCTAAACCTTGATTAAAAAAAAAAGTGCCGATGCTCCTGCCTACCAGATACCTCCTTTGCATTCGGTACTAAAGCGAACCATCCGCATTGTTTATGATCCCAAAATTAAATGCTGTTTAGAGTCCCTAGACTTTGTAGGGTCTCTTGTATGATAGGGAGTGTTCTGACTAACTTTCTGATATGGTGTTCTCATCATCATTTCAGGACCGCACCACGCGCTATCTGTTGGCTGCTCATCCCCATATGCTAATATCTGGCTGTATTGTGATAACAGTTAGGTTCTGTAGAACCTTCTTGTCACGTACTTTGGATCTGTGGAATCGGTTACCCAGCACAGTTTTTCTCTCGAGCTATGACATGGGGCTCTTCAAAAAGGAATTAAAATACGATCTAAAAGGTTAGCTGTGACTATAATACTCCTGGCCTTTCAGCTGTCTATAGGCGAGGGTAACCATTTACCATAAGATGCGCTGTCTGCCTGTTTGCTGCCCATTATTCAAAGAGTCTTCATGAATTTGATATATCAACCCTTGAAAAAGGTTTTAGGCAATAAGAGCAAAGTTGAACTGAAAAAAGTTACAAATACGGGCAGAAAATATTAAATAATTTTTAATTCCACGCGAACGAAGTAGCGGACACAGCTAGTGTTTTATATAATTGATATTACGCTAACACGCTTAAGTAATCTATAACAAGAGAAGTTTCAAACACTTTTAATAATAGATATTACATAATTTCATATATCCTTAGACTAGATGTTAGTAAACAACCGGTAGTTTCAATACTAGAAATAAGAATAGATTAGTAGACACAGATATGTTTGTGTCATAGAGGAGCTAATAAATTAGTATTAGATAATAATATTACGTTCAGTAATAACATTCCTAAGCACATTACCATTTGTTCGGAAAATAAGTTCATGGACCGTGTCGTGCAACTTTTACTGTCTAAAATATATCTAGAACCATAGTTTGGAAATGACTCCCATCTCTGTAAATACGTTAAATTATACTTACAAATATTATAAATGCGAAAGTGACGTTGTTCGTTTGTGAACCGCTGAATCGATTATGATGAATTTTGGTATACCGATAGACGGGACCTCGGAGACAGTGATAGGCTACTTTGCTTTGCAAAAACTTATCGGAAGTAGGGTAAAGAGGAGGATAAACTTTGTGTGACACTTTTTATTGCGTCATGGGATTTGTTTGATAAAATCAATATTAATGCCAGCGAAGCCGCGGGTAAAAGATAGTACTTTTATATATAAGCTACAATCGTTTCCTACGCATCAAAAATATAATTTGAAATCTATATAATAAACTTCTGTAGTACTTTTTGTGCCCAGAATATGCTATATTTCCGGTACCATCCGCCGCAAGCCAGTCGACTCCAGAGCCCTTTTAGTTTCCTAGCAAATGAAGCGATGAAAGCTTAGTAGTAGCGTGTAAGGACGCCGTTTCAAAGAACGTGAGTTCTAATCCTTGCAATAAGCTTGAACCTTCGGTGAAGGAAGACATCGTGATTGAAACCATAGCATAGTGTTAGGGCTTTTTCGAATGACTGCCTGGCTAGCTGTTCCAGCAGTTGCACTTGAGAGCCAGTCCCTGCACAGGTTTACCATATACTCTAGGTTGGGTCACATCGTCACTTAATATCAGGTGATGTTGTAGCCATAACGCTTAACCTAGCTATACTAATATTATTAAGAGGAAAGATTTGTATTTTTGTCTGTAACGAATAAACTCAAAACCTACTGGACCGATTGCAAAAATTATTTCACCGTTAGCAAGCTACATTAACACTAAGTAACATAGGCTATAAATAATAACTATAATAAATATTGTCTACTACTTTATGTCTACTTTCGCTAGTTATGCAAATCCATTTGGACATTAATTACCTCAGTGCATCACTCATTAATCTATGAATTAATATGAACGCTCGGTCGATCGGTTTTACGTGCGACTTAGTAATCACGCGTAAGCAAGATCGTAGGTTCCAAAGCGTAACATATGGATGAGGTTTTCCTCTCCCACGGCCCTTGCGCGGTTCACCCGATATCAATGTTAGGACCACTAAACCTAGTAAGTTAGGACCTGTTGGTTAGTTAGGCTCGTGAATATTTGTTCGTTTGTCGGCAGCAGTCCAAGCCGAGGTTCGACAACTCTGGCACCCTTACGCTCGCTGCCTAGGGGCTGAGTGCCCTCAGCATTCGCCTCGAAAAGTTCCGTGAAGCTATCAAAGCCCTTACGGCTAACAACGAATGTCAAGCCGAAAAAATATATATATATACATATACGAATTGTTTACAACTGATTACTAAACACTAGATATGTAATTTGGAATTAAATTTGTTTCTACACACCTGCCGTCACGTATTCCGTACATTGTTTTAACGTTTTTATTTAAGGTAAAACTAAATCTACATACTATACGATGGTTGTAAGTTATTATTACTGTGTGATTAATATGCTTGATACCAATTATACCCTATATCACTCTCTATCAGAATCTTGGTCTCTTTGTAGATGCATACAAACGGGAGGAGATTTGGAGAAGAGCAGACTGTATCTCTACCTGACTCTACCTACTCTTTTTTATAGTTTATAGGTTTTGTCGTTGAAAATCTGCAGTCAAATACGTATAAGTATGTTCCGGTAATTGCACTTGAGAGCCAGTCCTTTACTGGGCTTAACGTGTCCACACTCTTTAGCCACATCGTCATTTAACATCACACGAGGTTGTGGCCATAAACTATAAAAAATACTTGACTATATTTCGTAAGGCCCTTACATAAGTAGGGAAAAAGTGTCATAGAGTTACTTAGTACTAAAGTTACTTAGTTCTTAGCAATTATTATAAGATATATGTACAACGTTTCGCAGTCTTTTGTGGAAGGTTCGCTCTGTGTGATTTGTTTGGTTTTTTTAAACGATTGCAACATACTAGCTTCGGCCGCAGGACTTCAGTCGCTTTAACGTACATTCCGACATTCTAATAGTTTTTTTTTATATAACCCTAGAGTAGTACTTTTTATTTCGATGAAAATCGAGGCTTTTAAAGTGCCTCTGACAATGGTATGCACAATTACATTATGTTCGATCGCGTAGTTTAGTCGTGAATAAGTAACAAACTCACGTTTGAATTTCATAATATGAAGCATTTATGAAATATTTTGAAACGGTGATAGCTCAGTGGTAGTGTGTAAAAATGCCGCGTCATGGGACGTGAGTTCGAATCCAACCACCTACAATTAGCTTGAGCTTTCGGTGAAGAAAAATATCGTGAGGAAACCATAGCATGGTGGTAGGGCTTTTTCTGATGGCTGCCTGGCTAGCTACCACCCTCAAGTTGAAAATCTGCCGCCAAATACCAATAGGTGTGTTCCGTAGTTGCACTTGAGAGCTAGTTCCTCCAAAGGTTTAGCGTATCTACCAACTTGGGCTGTATCGTCACTTAAGATCAGATGAGATTATGGCCATAACGCTAAGCCTTAACTATAAATAAAGCATAAATGAAGTATTTTGAAACGATGAAAGCTCAGTGATAGTGTGTAAAAATGCCGCGTCATGGGACGTGAGTTCGAATCCAACCACCTACAATGAGCTTGAGCTTTCGATGAAGGACACATAGTGAGGTAACCATAGCATGGTGGTAGGGCTTTTTCTGATGGCTACCTGGCTAGCTACCACCTTCAAGTTGAAAATCCGCCGCCAAATACCAATAGGTGTGTTCCGTAGTTGCACTAGAGAGCCAGTCCCTCCAAAACTAAAAGGCCGGCAACGCACCTGCAATTAGCCTAGTGCTGTGGGTGTCCCACGGGTGGCGGTGATCACTTACCATCAGGTGAAACGCTTGCTCGTTTACCCGCTATTACATAAAAAAGGGAATAGTTGTTTGCCTTTGAATTGCGTATGTATGTATATACTTAGAAAATCACTTACTTCGCATACTATAGTCTTGACAATCGGAGTTATATCAACCCCAAAATAGGGAACATGCAAGAATTTCCAGGTACTATAGTATATTCAAGCTTAACTAAAGTTATTCAAACCAGTTGGATGTACCTTAAATACTTAATTTTGTTTTGATCATTTATATAAAGTAACTATCCATTAGTTACTAAAATATTAACTTGACCTTTATTATCCCCCCCCCTATTTTTAACTAAATAGAGTCGGCAATATGCTTTGCTCTCTAACTATACTTTATCAGCTCTGATCTCAGTATTCAAACCTTTTATACACCTCTCATTGCTAGCACGGTCCATTCATATCTTCTTCGATCTTCCATGTTCCATCTCTGTTCATGTTAATGCCTAACATATTTTTCATTGTCAGTCACAAAAGTTTTACAAATACATATGTTTAATCCAGTTTGAGAGCCAGTTCCTCCACAGGTTTAGCGTGTCTACCAACTTGGGCCGTATCGTCACTTAAGATCAGGTGAGATTATGGCCATAACGCTAAACCTTAAGTATAAAAAAAAAAGCTTATACTACGTCACAAAGGACAAACTCAGCTAATGCTGTGAGGCACATCTGCACCACACAACGCTGGTTTTTTTAGTACGCCCTGTACTTTATTTATTCGTTTACACATGCGCAATACGCAGATCGGCAACACAATACCAAAAAAAAAAAAAAAAAATCTGTCAGTTATATCGCGTTCATCTCTCCTCGTAACACGCCCATACCGAATCTATTAATCATCAGGGTGAGACCCTTCTTCGAATATATTCAAACCTAATGTTATACATTATTGTTATTCTGCATATCGATCTTAACTTTCGAATCTCATCCCGTGGTGGTAGGGCTTTTCTTATATCCGCCTGGCCAGCTACCACATTCAAGTTGAAAATCTGCCGCGAAATACCTGTGGGTGATTTCCGGCGGTTGCACTTGAGAGCCAATGTTTCTACTAGGTTTAGTGTGTCCACCATCTTGGGCAATATCGTCACTTAACATTAGGTGAGACTGGCCATAATGGTAAAGTGTAACTATAAAAAAAAAACTTCGCTATTATTTGCGTTGCCTCGTGTTCAATTCCATACGTACCTTTTATTATATTGGTTTTATAACATTTTCCCTTGAGTTTCAATACAATGTAATCACACTTTTATTCCCTATGAAACTATATGAAGTTATAAAATTGAATGTTTACCGGTTTCTTACGTTATTCAATATCAAAAGCCATATAATATACAGAAATGAAAACCATACGTTTAATTAAAGGGGTAATATCAATCGAAAAAAACTTCTATAGACCACATATAAGAAAACTTTATTAATACAAAATGTAATATCCTAATAAGTCGAACCCAGTAACGGGGCATCGGAAACGTTTCAATCGAATCACATATACGATTTAAAACGATAAAATAAGAAAACAATATTTCTATACTTTTTTTTTTAATTATATAAATATTTTTGTAAATATTTACGGTTAATTACAGTTATAACGTTTACTATATGTATTTACAGGGCACGGCCGATCAGCATACAAACGGCCGATGCGTTTCTATAATTCTAAATAGTACAGAGGTCGTAAGTGGATCTCTATGCACCGATATATCGGCTCCGGACTTTGTAAAGAACACCAGCATATCGTATAGAAGCAATCCACCCCGAGTCTTTGATAATTAAACTCTATTCGATACGCTTGGGTCAATTATTGCTAATATAAACATACGCTAGGCGTCCACTTTGCATCGTAATTAGTAAAAAGACAAATTGCGCGTCAACGTGTTCGATATCTGACATTAAGTTTATCGCTAACAATAATAATATGGCACATTTAAAAAGTTTGTGTGAAATATAATTAATTTTTTTGCAAATATTAAAATTTATCAATATACTTTTATATTTATCATACACGGCGCTCGTACAGTCGGCGTCATAAATAATAATAAATAGTAATCTCTCTACACATAAATCGATTTTTTAAATCGAAAGATTTTAATAACTAAACACATATGTATATACAATCAATGTCAGAATACACGCGTTTGCGTTAGTGAAAAGAAAATAAATACTATAACTGGATACAATATGATGTAACAATTGTCACATTTTCATACTTCTTACTCTGAAGTGTTTATCAAATACAACTTATAATTATTATTATTTTTTTTCGATAGGACATATGCTGTTAGCCTGAAGGGCTTTTACAGCTTCACCGAGCTTTGAGGGCCAGTACTAAGGCACTCAGCCCGAAAACTTGCGTCTTTAATATTTGAACTATTATACTAGGAACGAATTCACGCTGCAGTTAGGGTAGTAAAATATGTCAGGTATATTGCGTTCTGCCTTTTAGTAATGTGTAGGATGTACATAAGTTATATCAAAAATGTTGTAACAATGTTTTATTAGTGCGTTTTTATAGTTTATGGGTTCAGAGTTATGGCTACAATTTCATCTGATGATAAGTGATGATGTGGCCCAGGATGGTGGAGACGGTAAGTCGAGGGGAGGGACTAGCTTTCAAGTGCCACTATTGGAACACACGTATATGTATTTGGCAGCAAATTTTCAACTTGTGGATGGTAGCTAGCCAGGTGGGTATTAGATAAAGCCCTACCACCGAAAGCTCAAGCTCATTGTAGATCAATTCGAACTTACGTCCCTTCACGTGGCTTTCGTACACACTACCACTGAGCTATCATCGCTTCAAAATACAGTTACACTATTTTTTGCATCAATCATTCACAGGCTTCCGTCATAACGGATGGCTCAGTTTGTAATGTTGGTTATTTCGAATACCTACAATGAGCATGAGCTTTCGGTGAAGGGAAACATCATAATGAAACCATAACACGGTGGTAGGGCCTTTTCTAATGGGTAGCTACCACCTTTAAGGTACCACCTAAAATCTACCGCCAAATACATGTTGGTGTGTTCCAGTAGTTGCCTATCACCACTATCTAAGGTCACATCGTTACTTAATATCAAGTGAGATTGTGCCCATAACGCTAAAATCTACAACGTATAAAAAATGGCACTTAATTCCCACATCTGATTAAAATTAATTTATTTTAATCCCACTGAATCTTGCTTTATTTCACTTCAACATTCTCAACAACAATCGAATCAAGAGACTCTTTTCAAGAAAATCTCTTACTTGTTAAGTATAATACATAATAAATAGAAATTATATGTTTCGGAACTTAGAAGAGCTTTCACTGCGCGTGAATATCCGCGTGTGACCGATATATTTTTGATTCGTTATGAAAGAGATCGATTGTTGAATCGATTCGAATTGAAATGAATCGATGCAGGAAAAATCGAGATCCAAAAGATCGATTCATAAAAATTTGGCTTTTTATCGGTTTACTTTTCGCGCTTATATTTTCAATATGCAACCAATCATAGAAAACATAAATAACACCACAACACGCGATTTTATCATTCTATACATGTGAAAATATATAATTTCTATATATTTTTGGGTAACACGTTCAAACAATTGTAAATAATATTTTATGAAAATAGATAGAAATCGAACCTCGAATTTTAAGGGTGAATTATAAATTCACTGGATCGATGCAGAGTTGTGAATTGATTTAAAAAACGGTTTATTTACTCTAGTAATTGATTCTTCGATTAATCAATCTCAGATGGCCATCCCTATTGTGCACATGCAAGTAACTATGCAAAACATGATTAATGACCCAAACTGCAGCGAGATTTAGTACCTATTCTGATATGACTATACTTTATGGTCGACATAGCAGTTATTGTAGAACTGTATATATAACAAATTTTTTGTTCACTTTTTTGTATCAGAACTGCAGTGTATAAAGTGTATAATTAAAAAAAAAGATGAAAATGTTATAATCTATTTAAAATTTTGGGCATATCTATTTGCCGCGCACTAGATTTAAAATAAAATAATTTTATTAAAATCTTAAGTAACAGAAAGATTCTTGAGCCCTCTTTTCGGCAGTTTTTCGATTTTTTCTTTTAGTCCTTAGCCCTTAATGAAAATTTAATGGCTAGCAAAGGGCATCCACCACGACCTCATATACAAAATACATCAAGTAAACCGATCGAATCAAGAAGCACTCTGGAATGTACTGAAGAGATTATGTGTAAAATGTAAAAAAAATACGTAGCAAATATATAGATATAACTTAGAATCAAGATTAATGTTTACAAAGTATAAAATATAGGGACATTATTATATTACAAATGCAATTAGTTAATATAAATAGTAATTCTTACGAACAATTAGGAATATAACAAAACACATTTAGATTATATAAAACAGTATTGTAATACTTATAAAGAAAATTTCAATATAAATTGTTCGGAAAAATGCAATTTCTAAGGAAAAGATAGAATATAAATATTTTATAAAATAACTTAGAAACTATTCGAATTTGTAAGTAAGCATATTAAATAATGAATGACGTGTATATAAAGTAAATTTTTAAACTTTATAAATGATAAATTGTAATTTGAGACTGGAATTGCAACTTTAATCATATTAACATAAAAACGAAATTACTGCTACAGATGTCAGTAAACTTTAGTCTTATTACTGGCCTAAACTTATTGTTTTTATTTTGTATTTTAATACAAAAAAATACATGTATATATATTTATATCAAATAGATTGTTATTCGTTTGGCATCTTGAAGAAAGCCTTACATTTTACGCAGTAATATTGAAAAACTTTTTATGAGGTATATTTATTTGGGTTCTTTGTTATAAACTCTTATTGACTATTTTTCGGAATGAATACCCAATAATAAACAGCGAGTAAGCGACACTACCGTGACTTCAACTTAGCTTGTATACATTTGCATATATTATTATGCTAATTGTGCCTGCGACTTCCTTTGCGTGAATAAAAAATTATTTAATAATTTTTACCCGTTTCCGTATCTTTTTTCGATACAGCTTTGCTCCTATTGGTAGTAGCGTGATGGTAAATAACTTAAAGCCTTCCTCAATTATTGCTCTATCAAAGACAAAAAGAACTTTTGAAATCCGACCGGTAGTCCCTAAGACAAGCGCGTTCAAACAGACAAACTTTTCCGCTTTATAATATTAATATACATAATTAATATCGTGACATACGAGCACGCGGATCCGTTCTCGTTTTTTGTATTACTGATGCGTTCAAAGGGTATATTATTTCTAAATATGTTGCAAATTTTATTTAACGGGGTGCATAAATGGAGCCTGCATGAGTACTTCCGGCGCACCCTGGGCAGTCAGTCTCGATGGAACTTCACTGATTGTATATTTTCATTCATTTCATTCATCACGACACTGGCGTACTTTATTAAATACTGCTTGTGACTACACGAACAACAAAACCGATATTTTAACGATAAACTGGTTAACAAATGACTTAGGCTGCTTCACATCGTCCGTGCGGTGATAATCGGAAAAATATCATGCAACGCGCAGTTCCTTACGTGTCATATATATTCCTTATAAGGTTTCATATCACCTCGTTATTTTATGATAACATCATTGCTGTGATATACCCCTTAGTCTGTACACAACGGCAATTATAATCTATATAGCTATATATGAAGGCGGTAAATATGTTCTCAAAACAATGTAACGTGCTCCCCAATTCGACAGGTTTTGCATTTAAACCGTAATACAAAGATATAGTGCTTGATTCTTTAACACAGCCGCGATTTTTTTTTATATTTCACTATGGTAAATTATTAAATGTATATATTTATATATAGATATATATATATATTTATTAAACTTATTTATATCGAGTTTTTTATTTTTATTTTAATAATATTTTTATAATTATTCTTTTCAATCGAATTGAATCGATACTTACGATGAGACGACTTATTATATACCGTCTCTCGATATAAACAATCGATTTCTATATAAACCGTGATTATTATAATTATATTATGTAATTATTTATTTATATTTTCTCTACTGCCCTATAGATTGCGGTTACCACTGATAATATGTTACCTAATCACATTATACATACACATATCTAAGCGCAATTTCCTTATACGACCTCTTGACGAAACAATGTTTTATTTTACTAGACATTTAATATTTAAAATCTATATTGGTTTATACGTTAATATACATAGTATAAAATTATGAATCACATATAACTTTATTTTACGTTTACATAAGAATCGGATATCATTTCACGGGTGTATTTTTTTTTGTAGATTTTTCGTTCCCTCTTTTGTATATTATATTTTTCTACATGAACTTTTTAAACGTTTCGTGGATTATACTGAATGATAGTGTTCAAAACGATATTTTCGGTAACTCCAAGGCATTGTCACTTGTGTCTAAGATTACTGAATTATATTTAAGTATACAGCCAGCAGTATGGATGCCTTCAAGTTATATATAGTGATTTAGTAAGTCTTAACTTCAAAGTGCGTTTGATTACTTCGCATCTAAGTTAATGTAGAAGTAACAATACCAGTAACATACACATAAAGACGTATTCTTTTATATTATAATATGATAACAGATACTACAACCGATATATTATTTTCGTTGTTAATATACGTTACGCGTATCACAAAAAAAGTGATCGAATAATTGTTTGTTTTTAAATTCGAAACAATCTTAGTCATTATTAACAAACGCGATCGATTCGATGGATTTTCAATACCGGAAAATACGTACCATCAAAGATCAGTTTGTATTCTGAATTTGTAACGTCTGTCTTCCTTTTTGTTGGAATCAAAAATAGATTTTAAATCCTATCTTCAGCTCGCCTCTTAATAAACTGTAACAAAGGTACAATATATTTTTAAATATAAATGATACTTCGAGAAATTACTATTATTTCATTACGATTAAAATGATAAATCTATATCATTTATAATAAATACCGCACGACTAACCTTTTAGAATGACAGTAGACATTTATATAGAAACTTCTAGTATGAATTGTTATAAAAAGAAATACGTTTTTGTTCGTTTATTACACCGGTGACGTATTTCGTAAATGGTAATGATTTATATATAGCAATACTCTCATTTCTTTTTATCCTTTACCAAAAATTATAAGGCCAATCACAAATCGCGCTAAACAGTTTATTTGACGTACATTGAAGTTTTGGTAACGTCTCGTATGATAATGATTTTACGTAAGACATAATTGAAAATCGTTTTTTTTTTATAAAACGAAATCGATACCTCTCTGACATGAAGACATAGTAGAAAGCAAAGCTTGGTCTCTGGCAATAAGGCAGAATTCTTGGTCGATCTGGTATCTGTTTTGCGAGTGAGTATTCACACCTAGTAAGTCCCACATAACCCTCTCGTGCATTCTCGGCATTTTGCATGAAGATATATGTACGTACATTTTTACCGATAATGGCTCAGTAGGTAGTGTGTACTGACCCCGCATCAATTGAAGTGAGTTCTAATCCCTGCAATGAACGTAAGCTTTCGGGGAAAGAAAAACGTCTTTATGAAATCTTAGCATAGATTCTTCTAATGCCGTCTGAGTAGCTATCATCCCCTAAATCAAATTCTACCAACAAACACCTTTAGGGTGTTCCGTCAGTTGCACTTGAGAGGCAGTCTACCTATGTACCTGTATGTACATATAAAAAGTTACACGATGAAAAATTATTGAACGCTAATTTCTCCAATTGTATGTGTCATTAAAAATATGACACATTTGAAATAAACGTCCTTTTTACAGTTTTAAGTTGAATAGACTCACAAAAATACAGCAATTCAACAAATCCATTTGGGACTTCTATTTCAGAACAAGACGTCAATTTATATGATCATATACAAATGCCGTAGCTTTTGCCTATAAAATCGATTTTACTGTAGGTAAATCGATTTTTTTGTTTTAATTCCTGCAGCAAAATGAATGCACTAGACTTGACGTTAAGTGCCCTATATATGGAGCCCTTATATCGAAATTGCTTGTATAAGTTCCAAAAGCGGTATACACGACTCTACTTGCCCTGCCGATTGCCAAAGACCAGAAATTGCCTACGCATTGCTGAAAATGTTGTCTGTCTAACCTAACAAGGGTTAATACGTGTTTGACTGTACAGGGCTCATACGAAAAACCGCTCCATACGTCTGTACACATGATAGGTATCAAAAGGAAGACTATATTATTGGCCCCCGGGAGCTGTTATCAACTCGGAACACACAGAATCTCGACGTAATAACGTACAATGAGTGATGAGTGAGAGAGATTCATTCTATTTTACATTACGCCACGCTCAGATGAATTCAGTTGGATTATCAGCGATTGTTGTCGAAATGAGAAAGGAATCACACGTATTCAGATTGCGAAGGCGTAGCGAGTATGCGAAATAAGGTGCCTGCGAGCGACTTCTTTGGCGTTTTTACTAGCATCTGCGAGCGGTTGCAGAATCCGTTCTCAGCGGGTGTTTATGTTAGGGATACGAGGTCACTTATTAATTACAAAAGGACCCTTCCGGCCATTGTAAGAGGTGACGTGATTACGTTAACGCTAAATTGCAACCATACGCGTCTACGCTGAATAGCTCTGACGTAGTGTTTTATGATGAATTATATGGGAGGGGATAAGAACGGAGCTTACTCATTCCGACGAGGTGAAAACAAGGGTAAAAAATGACTAACATTCTGCTTACGTTATACTCGAATGGCCCCTAATATTACTCGGACTTCTCCCCCTCGCCCCGCCCCCCTTTTAGGTAAGATTTTGCCTAGTTGATATACATGTTTTTCAAATGATTCGAGTGCAATTACAATACGAAAAGAACGCAGTAGGTGTATAATTTATTTATACGTTTCGAAATGTGTAAAAATTGACGCAGAAAGTATATGAAAAGTAAATAAGAAATAAACAGTTTCAAAAGAAAAATATTATGTCTGAATACAATTGTACATGAAAATAGATTTCATAGTAATCTCGCCAGAGCTTAGTACTAAAGTATGCGTCATGTTGTTTTTGAAATTCCGCATTTTTCAGCTTATAGAATCTTACGTAAGATTGGTTGGTACCCCTCCCTAACTCTAAACTCTCTCTCTCTAACTCGTGCTAAATCTCAGGATGTTCGAGCGTGTAGTTTTGGAGATGCCGCGATGAGTAAATGGGTTGTATGGTTTTATATATACTAGCTTGTTGGACCTCATTCAGCCCTTTCCGTTAAACTATAACTCGGCCACAGCGCTACCTACTTCGTTCGGGAATCAGGGCACTAAAAACCCTTCTATCTCTCACGTTACATCGGCGATAGGCGATATTTCTATATATAAAGACATGCGAGTTTTACTCTACGTTTCTGTCACACGTTTTGTTAGCTAATAGTGAATAAAATTGAGTCGGTTTGTGTATATGTTTCTTGTACTAAAAGTTCGGACACCGCGTTCACCCTTACAACTAAGCGACTGCTAGATTGTTCTCTTTGTGATTACTACACACTCTGATAAAGTCGAACTGAAGGACTACAAAATTGAAGTAATTTGTCTTGTCGTGAATCTTAACCATTCTTAACTTTGATTCTATAAGTATATCGTTTTGTAATAAGTATTTTATCTCCCGTTTTGCGTATATTGGGAAATATAAATTTTTTTTTAGATATATATAGACTTAGAACGTTTAGTATTAAGTGTGACGGACACAAAACAAAACCAGTTGAAATGTAGACAAAAATAGTTTTATAATTGACTATTTAAAACTGTCTAAAATGAGTTATCTTTATAATTAAAGATACGATATTAATAAAAAAGTGTTTTCTCTTACATTTTCATTCACATGTATAAGCTTAACTCAATATTAGCTGTATATTGTATTGTATATTCGGTTATGAAAAAATTTGAATATCAATATTTGTTTTTTGAAATTACTAGTGTATAATCCCTTTTATAAATTGGTTATAACAGACAATGTAATACGATGCTACCTTATCTAAAATATTCTGACGCTATATCATATTTAAAGTGGTACGTAATATTTCGATATTAATCTTAAATAGATAATGTTTATAAGAATGTTGTCGCCATTTTGAAAAGTCAATGTTTAGTGAATCAATATGTGTAATGATAGTTTAATAAATCGCGGTCTACCGTTGGAGACAGAGTGTTTGGGAAAGTACTATTGTGCTTAGAAAACTATCGAAATTAAAATAAAGCGATGATAGCTCAGTGGTAGTGTGTACGACTTCGCGTCAAGGAACGTGAATTCGAATACAAGCACCTACAATGAGCTAGTTTCCAGTGAAGGAAAACATCGTGAGGAAACCATAGCATGGTGGTAGGGCTTTTTCTAATACCCCCCTGGGTAGCTACCAGCCTCAAGTTGTAAATCTGCCGCCAAATACCAATAGGTGTGTTCCGGCAGCTGCACTTGAGAGCCAGTTCCTCCACAGGTTTAGCGTGTCTACCAACTTGGGCCGTTTCGTCACTTAAGATCAAGTGAGATTATGGCCATAATGCTAAACCTTAAGTATATATAAAAAAAAACTATACATTTCACAGCATGTATATTGCATTATTATCGTTGCTTCATTGGTTGGTGTTCGACAATAATCTATATTATATATTTGAGGAAAATATATAAGATATTTTTCAAATATTTTCTCTTATAATTGTATGAACATTGAAGAAATAATCAACAAACGGAGAAAAGGTACTCAAGTGTTTTCTCTTTGCCTATTTATACATAGATTCATTCAGTGAACATTTTTTCCCTTTTTTTATATGTTAGATGATTGTCACTTGTGCGATATGACGGTTAGATAGATAGCTATGAAGGTGTTATGGAAACGAATTAATTTAAATGCAGTAGAGATGAATACACACGTAATAAAAACACGTCGACAAAATATCATCAGATTTTCAGTCTTGAGACGTACATAAGTCTTATCGGATATAAAATACGGAAGGAGAACACAAAATTATTACTCGAATTATCCGAAGTAAACGTTTAAATCGCTGAATGATTTGCTCCATGTAGAATAAGGAATCGAACTGTTAGCTAAATTAATGTCTTATAAAATTATTTAAAAAAAAAAATACACGAATGCGTATATCGGTCGCGTGTAAAGTGAAATTCCTTTAGGCATATATATTATTGTTAGATAATTCAATAAATCACACTCCACTATAGCATACTGAACAATATCTTACCAATATCTTAACTTATACCAATCTATACTAATAATATAAAGATTCCGCGACTCCGTTCGGGTGGGATGAAAATTTTATTTAAACATTTTCATATAAAAAATGTTATATAGCCTATGTTACTCAGTACTAATGTATCTTTATAAAGATGAACGAATTTTTGAAATCGGTCCAGTAGTTCTCGAGTTATTCGTTACAAACGAAAATTCAAATCAAAAAATTTTTTTGAATAGCATAGGTTTTTACCAAAAATACCTAAAGTAATTTCACTTCAACGATAATTCGGGAGAACTTATTACTGTTTAAATTTAAAGCATTATTAAACTGTTTTTTTTTTTAACATAAGAGTTAATAAGATAATTTCTTAGTTATCGAAGAACCGTTTTAACCGTAATTAGAGATGTTATTTCTACAACTGTTAATAATAGTTAAAAGGAAGTTCGACGGGGGCAGGAAGACTATTTCTGAACTGGAGTAATGTGTGCAAAGTTGTTTTGATATTTATGTTTTAAACGTACGTTTTAAACCCTGCTGTTTAGTAAGGTTAATAATCGGCACAAAATCACCTATATTATTAATTGTATCTTATGGCAGTATCCAAACAGCCTTGTACCTATTATAAAGGGCTGTAAAAATTTATCCAAAACTTCAACTCGGTATGTTTTTCGTTTCTAGTTTAAGTTTAGTGTTTTTTTTTTTTTTTAACTTTATCTAAAAAACATTGACTAAGCATATATTGAGCGTTATTTGTACGCTAGTATGTCTAATTATATAAGTTCAGTTTCTATGTGAATTAATACAATACGCGCCGTTTGTTTTTTTTTCTGCGTCTTAGAATAAACGTTTTGTTTCGAACCTTTTCTGTTGTTTGTATTTTTTGTCTGTGTTCTTTTTACGAATTGTAATAAATCATATATATACACATATTTATTTAAACATATATAATCTTGTTCGTAATCATATCTATATAAAACTAAATTTATTTTTTGGTTTTACGATATTGTACTATTAGATTTATATTTTATTTATATACCCCCCCCCCCCCCCTATATATTGCAAATAAAAATGGCCTAACAATGATAAACACGTGAAAACGATAAAAATATTACTACATATATTCAACGGTTTGTTTTACACCTAGAAAAATACTTATCGATTGTTTTTTTTTTTCACTTTAAAAATTAAAATTTATTATTGCATGCTCTATTACGCAATTAAATATATATTCCACCTAATAAATAATACTTAAATGTGATGTCTTATTAAAGCTCATAGCGTAAATTCTAATAAACAATCCTCTTTCGGCGATCATGAAATCATTTCCATTAACCGCTATACTACAAATAGACATACATAAATTATTAACGATGGCCTTAATGCGGCGCGTAATGTATTACAAACACTGTCAGTTCGGAATATAATCTAATGGTAATATGTGAGATTAGCGTCGACTACAGACGGGCAGGAAAACGCTGCGTCTGAAACGCCCATCCGACACCCGCTTCATTATTTCCGCGAAGAAAGCGACTGTGCTTTGTATCGGTGACACCATTGCGTTCAGGAACACGGCTATTTCTTTCTGAGATCAAAATCATCGAATAACAACGGAAACTGCGTTAACAATTTGTTTTTGAATTAAAAATTGGGAATTAACATTTTCCCAATAAGACTCGTATTCAAATGTAGCCATTTACTTTAAAACTGACAATGGTATCACTGATTACAGAATCAACTTAAGTGCATCTACACACTAAGCGTTTATAAGAAAAAGAAAAAAAAAAGAATTATATAATAATTCCTTTACTCCCTGTAAGCTTGACACAAAGCATTCATATTATCCGTGTGCGATTGATTCAAAACGCTCGTATGCAGCTGCTCTATATAATAGATAAAAAAGTGCAGACAAAATAAAATTAATATAAACGACATAAAAAGATTAAAAAAACAAGGAATATTATCGATCGTATAAAATATTACGGAATGAAACAGTTAAAAGTGTAAAAATCTTAATGAGAAATGATACAGCGAATACCCGAGTCGGTAATTTCCACGAAGAATTAATCAGATGTTCGTAGACGTACTTAATATACTTAACTTAATAAATAAAAATAAAAAAAAAAAGATAAAAAATAAATACGTAAGAATCGCGCATCGGTCACGGTATAAAAAAACCCTTTAAAGCAGAACAAGCAACGAGAGCTTTGCAGTAGCGAAACATAATTCATTTGTAAACCCAAACGCTACGCGAACGAAATAAACGAACAACGATCAAATTTAATTACATACCATAGATGTACATAAGAATCTAAAGATCGCAACAATCAATCAGCCCGCAACCGTGACAGATACGCGACGCCCGCGTTTCTTCTGTTCAGGTAACGTGACGCACGTGTGTGTCGGAGCTTAAAATTAATCGCTGCGTCCGCATCGGTGGGATCGTCTGGCGAACACATCCCGCGAACCAATGAATTAACATGTCACGTGTTCTGAAATGCGGCCGGCGGTCGAACGCGCGTTTGCAACGACGCCGGCGATGGCACGAAGCGCGCGCCGGCCATGCCGTGCGCGGCGCAAAACAAACACTCCATTACAGAGAAGATACAATCAAAAAACATTACACAATAAACAACGGCAAATATAAACTGTTCTCTTATATGCAACAAAGAACAAAGAACCGTAAATATTAAATAAGGCATGAGCCGAAACATTTGCTTCTTTTTTTTTTTTCCTTTTTTTTTTTCATAAAGAGATTTCCGTTTCACTTAGCTTTTTATAACTAAAAATAAAAATAAAAGTTTTAAAGCATTAGTGCGATGAGGGATGACTCTTTGGCTTGCAGCGATCCGCAGGCGGCTCCCGGACCGCTACGAGCGCGCTCTCATCTTAACTTAATCAATAATAACGTTCAATTCCATCACAATCACGAGACAACCTATAAAACGGATTACACGTGCATACGGTTGAGGCGCGCCCGTCGACTGTTTACATCTAGATCTTCTGGGGACGCCGGTTCCTGCGCCTGTTCCTTGGCCGAGGAGCGGGCGGTTGGTCGGGCTACGCGTGGCGCTTCGCATGGAGCGCGAGGTGATCGGAACGCGAGAAGCACCGCTCGCAGTGGCGGCAACGGAACGGCTTCGCGCCTGTGTGTTTACGGTAGTGCCGTGTTAGCTCGTCTGAGCGCGCGAACCGCCACTCGCATCCTTCCCACGAACACTTGTACGGTTTCTCTCCTGAAATCCATGGAATTTTCATTGTTTAGATGGCTGCGTATCTCATATTGAAAACGAATTCAAGCAGTCGCTTTTCGCCGACAAAAGTGAAAACTTAAAACTATAAACAAACAGTTGTTATTTCTGGATATCCAAATTGTTTGATATATTAAATTAAAACTTCTAAATCAAAACTGTTTACAGTGCAATAAATTATACTAATAGGAACAGATATAGTGTGTACGTTAACACGTCACGTGACCAGGTCGATGACGACTTATATGAATTTACTCCCTATCCAAATCTTCCTATAGAATTTTTATCTTAAAAAAACAGAATCCTTGTAATAGTAATCTATCGCTCGTCTACCTGGCCGCATGTCGACACCTTTTTGCTCCAAAACTATTTGAACTTTGAAAAGTCTAAATCAATATTGAATTCTCTAGTTTTATCGTGCTAATGTAAAATTCAAGTTTCTAAATCTTTGAATAATGCGAAATATAAATGATTCCTAATATCAAAGGATGTTATACTAAATTTATTTTATTATTTTTATAAACTGTTAAATGTATAATGCGAAATTATTCGATATCTAAGTATTTGTATTGATGACAAAATAAAAAAAACGTTTTGTCGGTAAAAGAGATTGATTTCACGACTTAAAACTTATACACTTGAAAATTTATATAAATTTACTGTCTACCTAGATATTTCAAATTTAGAAAGAAACAAGGCTTTTTAGGAATATACACACAGGACATTTTTTTAATTATTCAATCTGAAATTAATAGAGGACATACTAACATTTGCTGTTACTCTTATAACTGTATGAATAAATTGGTGATATAATATCGGCTGAAAAATGAACGTTTCTCACATAAATACTAGCTGACATGGCATGATCTGTACTAATATTGTACGATGGAGGGTATGGTCATGCATAACGAGGTTGTCGTGTACATGACACATTCGCAGCTTTACTACTTTTTTTTTTATTCGACTAAAATCATATATACCTAGCTAAGTTTTCTTTTTCTAGTCGTCAAAATCACATAAGAGGAAATAAAAATGCATTGACTGACGTTATTATCATATAACTTATTATATTACTACCTTTTACCCGCGGCTTTAATGGCGTTAATATTGATTTTGTCAAATAAACCTGATGACGCAATAAAACATTTCATAAAAAATTTATCCCTCTCTTTATTCCATTTCTAATAAGTTTTTCGCATATACCTTTACACCTAAATTCATCATAATCGATTCAGCGGGCTAGACCTTTAAGTTCAATCATTACTTAATACAAGCACGAAAAGTTATATCGAAAGCAACTCTGTTCCAACCTAGTGGTCATAAGACGCCCGTCTCGTTTTTCATGTTACTAGAAGATATGTCACGTACCCGTATGCGTCCGTTTATGAGCTTTGAGATGCGAGCTTTTTGTGTAAACTTTGTCGCAGGCGGGAAACTCGCAACGGTGCACCCGGCGTCGAGGGTCGGCGGCGTGCGCATGTGGGATCAGACGAGGCGCGTGAGACCTTCTCACGGGTGCGGGGCTAGGGGGTTCATCTGAAATCACATAAACCCGCCTTACAGACACCCTGGTCTCTCAAAAAATATTCATAGCAGCCACCAGAACTGCCGACAGAAGTGAAAACTATAAACAAACAGTAGTTATTTTTGGATATCCAATTTAATTGATTGATTTTAAATTATAACTAGTAAATCAAAACTGTTTACAGCGCAATAATTTATACTAATAGGGACAGATATAGTGTTATCGTTAACACGTCATCTGACCGTATCGATGATGACTTACACGAATTTACTATCTATTCAAACCGCGCTACAGAAGTTTTCCTTTAAAGGAATCTAAAAGATCTTGGCCTGTCTAGTACTGCAGTAAGCTTTATACTAGAACGTGCTTCTAAAGCTGCGCTAGCAGGCTCCTACCAAATTTGACTGGGTGGAGAGAGAAACCCGAGTGGTGAAGGTGAGTGTTGACGCGCGTCGAAAAGCGGCACCTTAAACATACATACGAGTCACAAGTCTCGGACATTGCTCGGAGTTTCCCTCCCTACAACACGATGAACCCGGCAGCCGCACGGTGAATCCACGGTTTGCTAGCAAGTTCGTTACTCTCTCTAGGTTACAGCGTTATGACCATACACTCGAACGAATGGTACACAACCCAAGCTCTTATTTTAAACCGCACAAAATAGATTCAGCGCGCCTAAAAAAGGTTCACTTTAAATATTGTTAACTGAGCGAACAATCAAAATCAAACCAAATTAAAATACTTTATCAATTCAGGCTCTCGGAAGACGCTTATGAACGTCAAGACTACCACCGGTTCGGAAAATAATACCCAGTCATCGAGGAGAAACGGCAAGAAACTCGATCTTCTGTTTGGAGTCTTTTTGGAGTTTACACATTAAGAAACGATTTTCATATTTAGATAGTGGTATGAACATTTTAGGAGGAGTAAAATCGAGCGTTAACTAAAAGTTAGGCGTTACGTTCCTTGCGCGACCTATTTTGACCGTTGACTTCAACATTATGTATGTGTGTATATACAAAGTATACATAGTTTATGTTTATATATATATATATATATATATATATATATATATATATATATATATATATATTTTAAGGCACTGATACAGATATGAGATTAAATACAGAAGCAACTTAATTCTAGATATCATTTTAAGTTCATACCCTATTACATTAGTGCACAACTTACACAGTTAGGAACTTTTATTATGAGTGAAGATGAACAGAATACAGGTTACATAAATTGTAATATTTAATGCATATTTTGCATGCATAAATTTAATCAATTGATTATTTTTTTTAATGCTTTCATTTACCCTCTTTTTACATAATCTCAATAAGAGTTCTTAATGAGTAAATTCCAGTCGTGCGTCGGAGATGACACACAAACTTTTTCATTAGCTACATATTTTTTAATAATTAGCATATACCTCTCGGTTCGTCAGAATCGCTCAACGGCTCTCTCTTTACAGTCGCGGTGGTGAAGAAGCGCACTGGCGGTGACGTCGGCGATGGTGGCGATGGAGGAGACGGCGGTGATGGTGGTGAGGAAGTCGCCGACTGGGCCCATTCCTCCTCGTGGGACTCGCGGCGCTTGTTGCCGCGCGGTTCCTCGCGTAGGTATCTGTCCATCTCGTAGCATGTCTGTAAAATACATTGATACTTATCATTAGTAATTGTACTTCTATCCTATTGTATCATTGTCCGTAATTTAACTAACAAATTTCCTGTTGTAGCATGGTTGTAAAATACATTTAATATTGTTATTAGTAATTGTACTTCTATCCATATGTATCATTGTCCGTCATTTAACTAACAAATTTCCTGTTGTAGCATGTCTGTAAAATACATTAAGCACTGTTATTAGTCATTGTACTTCTATCCATTTGTATCTTGTCCGTAATTTAACTAACAAATTTCGTGTTATAGCATGTCTGTAAAATGCATTGAAACTTATAATGTTAATAATTGTACCTCTATCCACTTGTATCATTGTCCGTAACTATAACTAACAAATTTCATGTTGTAGCATGTCTGTAAAATGCATTGAAACTTATAATGTTAATAATTGTACCTCTATCCACTTGTATCATTGTCCGTAACTATAACTAACAAATTTCCTGTTGTAGCATGTCTGTAAAATACATTAAGCACTGTTATTAGTCATTGTACTTCTATCCATTTGTATCATTGTCCGTAATTTAACTAACAAATTTCGTGTTATAGCATGTCTGTAAAATGCATTGAAACTTATAATGTTAATAATTGTACCTCTATCCACTTTTATCATTGTCCGTAACTATAACTAACAAATTTCATGTTGTAGCATGTCTGAAAAATACATTAAATACTGTTAGTAGTAACTGTACTTCTATCTACTTGTATTATTGTCCGGAATTTCACTAACAAATTTCCTGTTATAGCGTTTCTGTAAAATACATTGAATCTTATTATTTATAATTGTACTTATAACCACTTGTATTATTGTCTTGTATAATACGTTATGATTGCGATTTTCGATAATTTTATTCATAGAAATTAAGATTTTGCGGATTTATACTTAGCTCTGATTATAATATTCATATAATATGACATTAGCGGATACGTGAAAATTTTAATGATTGAAGTCTATTATACATTAGGGTTTTAGAAAATAGAAACATTTATTTTTTATAAAAATAACAGTAGTGATCTTTCATTTACTCTCAATCCGCTTGTGCGTTTGTTACTACAGAACCTCGTCATATATACACTGATTTGGAAAAATCTTTATTTATTATTGGAAAGGGGAAAATCTTCCAGGAGGTCGTACTATAATTGCACCCTGAAGTTCAAATATACACCCAGGAATGTCTAGGAATCGAGTAGGAACTGTGTAGTGATTAAGATATTGTAGGTTTATGACAGTCCAAGACTAGGTAACCTGATTATGGTCAAACTAATTTTTTTTTATTAAACTTTTAGGCAATCTGTATACAAGGCGGGCTTAATACCTGCGGCTTTCTCTACCAGTCAACCTTGGTTTACGAAAATCCGGTCAATTTAAATTTATCGCATTAAGTCAGTCAAACGTCGCGGGGTATTCCTTTTTTATTTTATAGGACTCTAATATCTCATATTAAACGGATTAAATTGGAAAATTCCACAGTGTATTAAGAGATGGCGCTGTACATAATTATTATGTACAAGTTACGGCAGTTTTTTTTTATATAATATATCACGTAGTTCATATATATTACTATAGATGGCGGTTATTGCAAAAATGGTCGTGCATTATTTTGATACCCATACAACTTTGTAAACACTATTTGAATAAAAGTTGCATCGGAACCAAGATAGATGGCTCGCAATTGATAATTACTACCTATGCAGGAATTACAGAAGTTTTTGTCGTATAGTGAACTATGTAGTTCAAAGGTAATAGTTTAGATGGCGGTTATTGCAAGAAAATAGTAGTAGAGCTCATTTGAATTCACACTTTTAATAAACAACTTAGGTACAAGTTGTACTCATTATTATATAGATGGCGTAAGCAGCCACGGTATATTAATTAACCAGCGCGAAAGTTTTTAAAAAGTTTGTAAGTTTTCAAATATTTAGTACTAGATAATAAATTAAATATATTTTAAAGTTGTAAGTATGCAAATTAGCATAAGCAAGCGCGCAGTGAGCGATTACAAATTTTAATTTTTCAGTTTCTAGTAAAAAAAAATGTATCGTCCATAGTTAAACATAAAATAATGAATATTTAAAAACAAAGTAAAATAGATTAACAACATATGTGTTTCTTTTTATAGATTCTCATACAATTTTTGAATATTCCTCGATCCGATTGAAAAGCTGTATCAAACATTTTATGTGAATCTATCAATTACTCGGATCCACAGACGATTCCCTCTCGATCTTCTTAACTTTCCCCTTTTGTGTTTACTTAGATTTATTGTAATAAATCTGAATAATTAACAGATTTAATTTCAACACCTATCAAAACTTTATCATGATAATAATATGACTTGCGACTCACCTCGACTTCGCACTGGTGCAATTAATAAAATTACAAAAAAAAGAGGAATAAGCATATTTTTACTTTATAACATTTATGTATTAAAAAAACTTGGCCCGCGTTAGCCATGTCAGAGTGGCAAACAACATTTTTGACAAAACACCCACATACGTCTGCTATTTTAAACAAAATATTTATAAGTTATACACGCAAAGTATCCTCGTTCATCATTCGTTCTGTTACTGAAAATCTCATTAAAATCTGTAACGCGGTTCAGAAGATATAAGCGACGAAACGGGCATAGGCAGACTATATAGTTTTATCCTCGAAAATAGTTCACTTTCGTTGGTTTACCTTACTGTCCGTATGTTCATCGCTTTACTAAAGTTGATAGAAACAAAATTTAAAAAAAAAACACAGTTTATAGAAGTCCACGCTGCTGTGAGAAATTCAAATCTTAACGTACTCACGTAAGCGGTGACGAAGCCACACATAACATCGGTTTGACGTAACTTTTAAAAGTTCATCAACCGTGCTCAAGGTTACGGTGGAATGTACAGAGAGGCTCTCTAGTAACCGAATCGGCCTCGACCTGACTGGAGATCGTATGGCGTGGGCGACAGAGTTCAATGTCGGGTTCCACAACCGTCCACGAGAGGGTAGTAAATAGGTTACCTCCGTAAACTCAGTGAAGGGCAGAATGCTTTTGAATTTAAAAATAAATAAAACATTCTTCACCGTGCGGATGAAACTTCTTACCGGGTTTAGTATACAAAACTTATTATTCTAATTCATAATTTTAATGATAAAGGCGTATATATATATAAATTGTTGTCTGTATATTATTCAATCGATCGCCATGAAAATCGCCATTGTTAGCGCGAAACTAAAAATTATTTAACAATATTTGCCCGTTTTTGTAACTTTTCTCAACACAGCTTTTCTCCTATTGGCGATACCTTGATGTTAAATAGCCCAAAAGTCTACCTCAAACATTGCTCTATCGAATGCAAAAATAACTTTTAAAATTCGACCGGCAGTTGCGAAAATAAGCGCGTCCAAATAAACAAACATTACCACTTTATAATATGAATACACGTAGCAGTAAATACATAACAATCGATGACTTAAGACAGACAGAAAGATAGATTTTATTCTTTGATTGTTGAATTTTGCGTTTTCAACAGTTACAAATAAATACGGTTTTCTATAGAATACCAAGACAAGAACCACCGGTCCGTATATTATTTCCGATACAGCCGGAAAGTCAACGTTTAACGAAAGTTTAAAAAAGGGGTGAAACTTTCTCACGCGGGCGAAGTTTCTGACAGCGAACGAACGTCTCAACGTATTCTTTAAATCCGCCATTGTGAGTTACACATTCTACGGCGGAACGTATTCATGTTGGGCTTTTTATTAAAACAAAGTTTTATTTAAAAGATTATAAAGTTATAATACTTTTGCCGCGGTAGAGAAAATTATTTGAATATTTTTTTTTATGATCCAGGAGATTTTTGTTGGCCTTTTTTTATTACGACAGCTTTGGTTACATTATTCAAGTATTTCGGTCGTTATCGTGATAATACACACAATCCAACTCAAACAGACATACGGACGTGCAAGATACAACTTTTGTAAATAGTTTTTTAAATAGTTTAAATAACGAAATTGGCATCAAAAATATTATGAGTATTAAAAATTGTGTTTTTTCTTGATATATGTGTATATATTATTTTAAAAGTGCAATATATGATAAAGAAAGACATTTTTAATTTTTTGAAAAACAGTTGTTTTGCTTGAAGTGACAGTAGTACCCACCTCAACGCTTCGCTTATGAGGCGTGCAATAGTCTAAAGCCTTCCGCAATGATTACTCTATTAATCACAAAAATATTTTTTGAAATCCGACAGGTAGTTCCTAAGATTAACGAATTCAGACAAACAAGCATCTCCATTTTATAATATTAATAAAGATGATGATTAATTATACGTGTTAATTCTAATTATAAACTCGTTCCTACTTCAAAATAGTAAAAGATGTATGTTTAATCGACACGAATAAAATTATATATCAAACTTATATCGGTCACTGGGTTACTGTATATCAAAGAAAGCCTTTTATCTGTGATGTAGTGTACAAAACATGCCAACTCCGCTTGTTACAGTTACGCATAAATAAAAAAACCGCGAGAATTGTGTACATAAATATAGGTGCGTATAAACGCGGAAGTGTCTAGGGGGAAAATGCGGAGGGCCCGACCGGCATACCGATGAGACAGGGAGCGTCGACTATCGTGTAGAGTCAACATTATACGCGAACACGCAGGACGTTCAATAACTCAAACGGAATATCAATTGACGTCGGATTTGACACGATCGATAGAAAATAAAGGTAACATCGAAGGAAACACTATAAAATCGTGGAAAACAAAGTTATCAACCAAACATATCAAGTTTATAGTCGTTCGTCCGTAGACAAGAAAGCAAATTACCGTTACCCTATATTATTTATATCAATATTTAAAATAGTTTAATGTTGATTTTCCGGCTGTGCTGGAGATAATAGAAATATATTTTATTATGGACAATTGATAGTTTTTTTGATATTCTATAGAAAACCGTATATTTATTTGTAACTATTGCAAAAATGAAATCTATCTAACTGCCTGTTTTAAGTGAGCAATTCTTGTGTATCTATCTTAAAATTATAAAGCAGAAATGTTTGTTTCCTGATCTCAGGAACTATCAGTCGGATTTCAGATCATTTTGTATCTGAGAGAACAATCATTGAGGAAGGCTTCGGGCTATTTTACAGCACGCTACTATCAATAGGGGTAAAGCTAGATTGAAGAAAATTAATTATTAATATTTAGTTCCATGAAGTCGCGGTCGCCGATAATATTTAGATAATTATATATTAAAAAAAAAACCGTGTGTTACATACGCAAGAAGCATCAGAATCAGGACTCTGAATTTTGAGAGCAGGCTAAGAGCAGAATTCGACGCAAAACGGGACGTGTTCAAGGCCCGACCACCTGTACCCGTACGTTATAATTATGTTGGAGGGAAGTTGACTTACAGTGAATGTGGTCGCAGATGCACTGCAAAAATAGTCTAAATCAGTTACCTGAGAGTAGTTCCTCAATAGACAGATCAAAGTCGCTATGACTCAATACGATCGGGATATTATTACGTAAGACGCTATACTTTTTGGCGTAACAACACAAAAATGATTCCTATAAGTACTCTGAATATAGTTATCAGTTCCCACGATTACGTAATCACCGAACGACTTCGTGTTATCTAATTTAAACGTCGCACTGTCATATGTATTCCCCAAAGAGTCTAAACTAGTATAACATCAATAAATTAATAAAATAAACACTTTAATATTCGCAATGCATGTTACATGTTATTTAAAAATATATATGTGAACATTATAATAAATATTGACAAACATTTCTACTCACCGATACAAGTATATGTCTAATGTAATGTAAAAATACATTTATTTCGAGTGTCTGTCTATCAATCAATACGAATGTTTGAGGCTATAATAACTCAGCTGCAGCGTGACTGCATTAAGAAAAACATTATAATGAAATGGTGTTATAGCATTTTCTAATAATGTCCGACTCGCTTGTTTCCAACCTCGACATGAAAATCTGTCGCCAAGCATGTATAGGTGGCTTTTAGAGTCAGTTTCTTTGAGTTTAATTCCCTTTAACTTAGTGATGATAGTTTAGTTGGTAGTCTGTACGTACCTCGCGTCAAAGGACGTGAGTTCGATCCCTGCAATGAGGCTGAATTTTCGGTGAAGGAAAACATTGTGATGAAACCGTAGCATGGTGGAAGGGGTTTTTCTTATGCACACCTCAAGTTAAAAATCTGCCTCCAAATACTTATAGATGTTTTCTGGCAGTTACAATTGACAGTCAGTCTCTACACTAGGCTGAACGTGTCCACCATTTTGAGCCACATCGTCAATTAACATCAGGTGAGATTGTAGGTACAAAGCTAAAGCTATTAAGTACAAAAAATTGTTCCGATAGTCAATTAACGCCAGGAAGTAACACTTAAGTGAAAATGATTATAAAACCTCACACTCAAATAATTAGCAGGATTTTTATGAAATGCGGTAATTAAATCGGTTATTAGTGACACGTACGTTCTTCTATCGCCCAGCAAACCGCAAAAGCAACAGCTGATAATAAATAAAAAAAACAGTTCTCAAATATAATTTTGTTATTACAAAATAAACGGTGTGAAAATAAAAGAAATGGCGAAGGAAGACTGAAAATTTCTGATCAATATGAAGATTACGGCGCAAGAGTCTTAGTAAAGTTATAGAACCGATGGAATCCGTCTCGATGAGAAAAGAAATGGTGAAGGAAGACTGAAAATTTCTTATCAATATCAAGATTACGGCGCAAGAGTCTTAGTAAAGTTATAGAACCGATGGAATCCGTCTCGATGAGAAAAGAAATGGTGAAGGAAGACTGAAAATATCTTATCAATATCAAGATTACGGCGCAAGAGTCTTAGTAAAGTTATAGAACCCATGGAATCCGTCTCGATGAGAACAAAGAAGTTTGGTTCTGCTTATATTTGCCGTACTCGATAGGTATTTGTAGAACCGCCTCCAGGTCAGCGAGTTCCCTACCTCCTACGATACCTAGAATTACTGCAAGCCGTGTATAGATATGCAGGATTACATGTTCTTTTCCGCACTTACCATCATGCCGTGTCGATATCTATCATATAAGAGTCCAAAGCCAAAACTCCATAACATAAATTTTAAATTATAATCGATATTTATTCTGTTACCGATATAGAGACCTACAAACGTTTTTCTGTCAGCGTGTTCCCACCTTCGTATGATATTGAGACCTTCAAAGGGCCGTGAAAAGGTACCTAAACAGACCAACACGACAGCGGTCACTAGAAATCAATTTTGATTCCATGACAATCGCCGCTGATTTGGATGGTACTGTACTAAAGGACAGTGCAGTTATTTTGTTATTTTTTTTTTTTTAGTTAAGGCTTAGCGTTATGGCCATAATTTCACCTGATCTTAAGTGACGATACGGCCCAAGTTGGTAGACACGCTAAACCGTTAGAGGAACTGGCTCTCAAGTGCAACTGCCGGAACACACCTATTGGTATTTGGCGGCAGATTTTTAACTTGAAACTTAAAAAGCCCTACCACCATGCTATGGTTTCCTCACGATGTTTTCCTTCAGCGAAAGCTCAAGCTCATTGTAGGTCAATTTCGCTAACACATCCGAAGATCATTGACGATGTGTACCGCATATTGGCAGAATGTATTCGAAGCGAACGTATAAGATACGGGATCAATGCTTCTGGTTCGTGCCACGTTGGTTTATATAAATCCTTGCTATCTCACCCGGTTTCTAAAATTGCTAGAGAGTTGTATAAAATAAATTATAAAATATTGTTAAATATAAAATATGAATATGCACCTTACATAGGTTGTTGTACTTATATTGTTTGTTATATATATATATATATACTTATTCGGTCTATAATACCTATTAATATAGATATAGCAGGAGCTCGATACGTAATATTACACTGTTCCAGACATACCGGCGGTTTAATGGTCACCCGCGTGTATCTTCGTCTACGCTCGAACGGCTTTCACAGCCGCCTTTCTCAGTTTCCAGTATTTTCCACAGTACAGTAAAAAAAAAAAAAAGAAACGATCACGCGAATCGATGTACTTTGCTGCTTTGTATCTGGTTGCAGAATCACTGAGATGAAACCGTGAGATTGTTTACTTAATCTTCACACGTATCAATCCAGGTGTTGTAGACGTGATTTTTTATCGTATTATCTATACTTAATAACTTATATTAAATATAAATGTAAGTTTGTTTGTTATGCTTTCACGCGAAAACTACTTAACCGAGCATCGTGAATGTTCGTCCAAATATTCTTGGAGGTATTAGAAGTAACATAGGATACTTTTTATTGAAAATACTTTTATTTTATTTTACGAAAAATAAAAAAAACTTATTTAATGGCTTCAATGCGACCGAAGCCGCGGGTAAAAGCTAGTAGTTTATATATGACAGCTCAGTGGGTAGAGTGTACGGAAGCTGCGTCACGTGAATTCGAATCGCTGTAATGAGGCTGAGCTATCTCTCTTGGATTTGTCTCATTTCCGATTGGAGCGACTGTCACTCAAGTGTAACTGCCGGAACACACCCATAATTATTTGGTGACAGATTTTCAACTAGTAAACACAACAACAAAAACAAAGAAACCTATACAATTTTTCGGTCATTGAATCATAATCGCTTACCAGAAACGGTACTTTCCTCAAGGGGTATTTGGCATGACTTTAAAAACTTATACTCCAAAATCATACCACCAATAACGTGTACCGATGGCCAGGAGGACTCTATAACGTTTTTTATCTCGCTCATTCATTGGGATAATCGTTTGCTGGAGTGAGAGGGGATATTATGACGTAATTCAGAGTAGAGGTGCGATACCCTCGGGGCTGTATGAAGCGAATTTCAAATGAACACGAGTAATTAATGTTCGGGTAATGCGTTTTAATTTTTAATGGCGCATGGTTCAGGTAGGGCGGCGGAGGGATGAATAAATGTTGACGTAATCAGGTTTTTTTTATAGTTTAGAAGTTTTAGCGTTATAGCCATAATCTCACCTGATCTTAAGTGATGATACGACCCAAGATGGTGGACACGCTAACCCTGTGGAGGGACTGGCTGTCATGTGCAACTGCCATTACACACCTATTGGTATTTGCCGGCAGATTTTCAACTTAAGGGTGGTAGCTAGCCAAGCGGGCATTAGAAAAAGCCCTACCACCATGCTATGGTTTCCTCACGGTGCTATCTCTCTCTTTGTTACCGTTATGCTGGTAGTTATTACGACTAAGTTCGTTCTGAGCTCGCCAGAATTCTCGATCAAAATGTCTAGCAACAAACATCAATAAGAAGGTATACAAAATCGTATTTAAATTTCTACAACAGTCAGTTTAATTGTTGTGACAGTACGACGTTATTGTCAACAAATAGCCTAGCTAGCATACTGTTTATTCCTCGACAGTCATTGTCACACACTTATCTATACTTTAGGTAAGAACTAACTATGCTACATCACTCTGTACGCCTTCGATGACCCCTTCGTTTCGTGTTTTTATTTCTATACAATAATGTACTCTGGGATTTGTCATGAACAATGGCATACATGCACCTACCTACAATTGCTTAACTTTTTTTTTGTAAAACACTACTTTTATATTCTTTAGTTATACTTTCTGTAAATATTATTATAATTGTGGTACACTAGTGGTTTTTAAACTTTTTATAGCACACCTAATGTAGTACCTATATTAATACTAGCTGCGCCCGCGATTTCGTTCGCATGGAGCTAAAAATTATTTAAACAGTTTATACTGTGTTTGTACCTTTCTTCAATAAACAAACAATTTTTTATCTTTCGTAAAATATAATTTTATCGTATGTTACTTCTAATACATCCAAGAATATGTGAACAAAGTTTCATGATGATCGGTTAAGTAGTTTTCACTTGAAAGCGTAACAAACAAACTTACATTGACATTAATAACATTAGTAGATATTAAAAACCGGAAAAATTTGTTCGTTTGAACGCGCTGATCTTAGGACCTACCAGCGGTATTTCAAATTTTTTTTTTCTTTTGTGATAGAAGAATCATTGATGAAGACTTAAGGTAATTTAACACCGCGCTACCGCCAATAGGAGTAAAGTTGTATTGAATAAAGTTAACAAAAACCGGCAAAAATAGATAAATAATTTTCAGTTCCACGCGAACGAAATCACACAGGACACAGCCGTTACACCTATATACTTGTTCATAGTTGTATATCGACAAAATAAATTCTAATGTATATATATATAAAAATGAATACCTATTTCTCTTGGTCATCGCATCACGCGTGAACGGATGGAACAATTTCGCTAATTATTTTTTTATTGGGTAAATTATCATCAGGACAAGGTTCTTATGAAAGAAAAATATAAGGTAGTTGACCGAAATATCAGTGAAAATTAAGAAAATAAAAAAAAAATACACGGCAATATCAATTTTACATAACTAGCTTTTAGTTATCATAGAGCATTACAGTAATGAACACTACGTTTCTGAATAATTTTTTTTTATTAAGTATACCAATTCGAATTCAGTATGCATAGTTAAGACAGGACAACGTCTGTTTGGTCAGCTAGTTATGAATAATAATGTATCAAAAAGAGGCATAACTAGTTATAACAGTCTGGAATAATTTAAATGTTCGACATTTTGATATTCCACATTTTCCAATGGCGTATGTCCTTCCTATATTTCAGTTTCAAAATTTACATAAAATAGTAGTAATTACTCCACAGTTATGTGTTCAGACGCCGCGTTGATGGACGTGACTTCGATTCTCGGCAATTTGCTTGAAAGAAAATATCGCGATGAAACGGAATAACTTTTTTTTTATATTTAAGGTTTAGCGTTATGGCCATAATCTCACCTGATCTGAAGTGACAATACGGCCCAAGTTAGAAGACACGCTAAACCTGCGCAGGAACTGGCGCTCAAGTGCAGCTGCCGGAACACACCTATTGGTATTTGGCGGCAGGTTTACAACTTGAGGGTGGTAGCTAGCCAGGCGGGTTTTAGAAAAAGCCCTACCACCATGCTATGGTTTCCTCACGATGTTTTCCTTCACCGAAAGCTCAACCTCATTGTAGGTGCTTGGATTCGAAATCACGTCCCTTGACGCGAAGTCGTACACACTACCATTGAGCTATCATCGCTTCGGACATGTTGAGATAGAGCTTTTGCTAATAACCACCTGGCTAGCTAAACTTAACTAGCAAATCTGTCGCCAAATAGCTGCAATTATTGTGTTCCGGAAATTGTACTTGAGATATATTGAGCTATTAGGGTTAACGTGTACACCATCTTGGATCCCATAATCATTAAAATCAAGTGAGATTGTCGTCAAATGCAAAACCAATAAAATATAGAATTCTTCACTCTTATCGATAGTTAACTCCAAATATTATCGTCAATTTAACACTGTTATAGTCATTTCAATGTATTGTCCACAAGTCAAGTCCGGTATCGCTTTTAAACGCTTTCGTTTCTCCAGTCAGTTCACAGCAAAGAATAATTAAAAACATATAATTTCCCAGCACTAACAAAGCGCCGAGCGCACTCTCAAAGCTTTTGTTGTTTTTCAATGGACTTTTGTGACACATAACAAAAAAAACGAAAACATTTTTCAACAAAACAGTTAAGAGGCATACTTAGATTAGCTTTCCTTCTAATTATAATTAAGTACTTAATCCTTATTAATATTATAAATGCGAAAGTGAGTTTGTTTGTTACGCTATCACTTCTACACTGCTGAATCGATTATGATGAATTTCAGTATAGAGACAGATGATAGGCTACTTTTCAAGCGAAAAACTTACTGGAAATGGCCTAAACAGCGGGTTAAACTTTGTAGTAAAACTTATTGGAAATGGGGTAAACTTTGTATGAAACGATTTATTGCGATATCCCGATTTGTTTGAAAAAAAATGAATATTAACGCGACCGAAGCCGGAAGTAAAAGCTAGTTATAATAGTTATTTCGATATCTATCGTTCGTAAAAGCTGAGCCTTGTAAACGCTGACTAGAACGTAGCTAAAGTCCCTTGTTCCAAAAGTGTTCGTTATTATGTAAGAAATGTACTCTTTAATCATCCGAAATTGCTTAATCGTCAAAAAGGAGATCTAAAGAGTCTGCCAGACATTAAGAAGAGAGACTTCGTGAAGCGGTGATGGCTAAGTTGATATTGTGTATGGACACCGCGTCACTAGAGGCGTATTCGAATCCATCTGCAATGAGCTTCACCTTTCGGTGAAGGAAAACATCGTGATGAAACCTTAGCATGGTGGTAGGGCTTTTTCTTGCCCGCCTGGCTAGTTACCACCCTCAAGTTGAAAATCTGCCGCCAAGTAGGTAGTGTGTTCCGGCAGTTGCTCTCGACATCCGGTTATATTCTACTAGGCTTCATTTGATCACATCTTAGGCCACATCATCACTTAACATCAGGTAAGATTGTAACCATAACACTGAACCCCTGAAGTATTAAACAAATGGAAATCATATATGGGAACAAATATTTCATGTATCATGCTGCTTTCATTTTGTATATAGATATCGAAGAGTTAAACATTCAATGACATATCGTCACGCTCTCGGTATCGAACCTGCGACCTCGAAGTTAATTAAAAAGACCGTATAATTACAGGCAAGGAATGATTAATATGTTATGTTTTTTTAATTGTCTGTGTCACGCTCAACTAAAACATTGCCCAACACTATCACTTTGAAATACCTATTAAAATGGTGTTATAATTTACTTATATCCTTTTATCCCAACTTAGCAGTTATTAAGTTTTTTAATACTTAGATCATGTTTTTAATGTCTTCGTCATAACTCTTATCCCACCTAGGTAATGAATGCATTTTAATGATATTTTTAACACTGCGCTCAATTGGTCCAACTTAAGAGATAGGATTGTGATGTCGATAAGTGACCATACCGCGATAGGTAGCGGTATGGTCAAGTTATTAATTACTACAAAGGGTAGAAAAAGGTCGACCAAGCCAGCTAGTATAACATTCTTCTATATTTTCTTCTTCCATTTTACTCTATATGTAGAGAGGATGGATGAATGACGATTGACAAAACAAATTTACAAGGCGAGTGTGACTAGGCAAGCTGGTAAGAGTCGACGTAGGCGAACTTATCACAATCAGATCAAGGATGTTCTGGAGAAAGGCCAGGTCAAAAGTGCATGTAACCGAAGAACATGTATGAAGGTTCTTATGAAAGTAGAGGAAGCGAACGATGTATGTCAGGGTCGTAGCAAGTGGATGTGGTCTCTGCCTACCCTTATGTGAGAGAGGGGTGATAATATGTATGTCTGTATGGATGTATTCTACTCTATCAGCCGTCATCTCAGTATTCACATTTTTTATACATATACCATTCCTCACACAGTCCATCCATATGTTCTTCTGTCTTCCTATTCTCCTACATCCATCTACCATCATACTTAAATTTTTTCTAGTTATAGGTCTGTCATTCCTTCCCGTATGTCCTTCTAACCTATCATTACTAATGTTTTAACTATTTACAACGCCTGCGACTCCTTTCGCGTGGAACTAAAAATGATTTTAAAAAAGTCTCATTTCTCTAACTTCATTCATACAGCTTTATAGCAGCTATAGCTACAGGAATCGGTGGTAGTGTGATGTTGAACAGCCCGAAGCCTTCTGCAATGATTGCTCTAACAAATACAAAAATACCTTTTGAAATCGGACTGGGAGTTCCTAAGATTAATATGCAAACATACAAACTTTTACGCGTTATAATATTAATATAAATTTGTTTTATACATTTTTTTCATATATAATATTTTTGTAATCGATACGTACAATAGAAAAATGCTAAATCCGTATACTGTAAAACCATGTTGGTTGGTAATACGTAATCATTCGAGATACCTTACAAAAAAGTTAATAATGAAACTTGGCTCGGTTGGCGTATTTCACCCCCTACCGATCTGCGTAACGAATGATTATATAAATCTATTCGAATTATTTCTGGGAATACGGGTCCTTTGTTCTTGAAATTTCTTTCGAAACTTGATTTGACGCCTGAAATAATGTAATGAAATTTGAAGAAATACGCCAAACTTCGTTCGACTTGAATTATATTACGTATACTTTTAGAATCCATTTCTCAACTTCGCAGTCATGACATTAGTACATAGTAAGTGTTGCTATCACAGAATTTTTGTATACATACTAGCCCGTGCCCCGCGACTTCGTTCGCATTATTCCCATTAAACACGCGCGATCGTATTATCCCTTCTTAGTGGGTATCTACGCCATGAAAGGAATATCCATGAAAAATTTTAAGTCAATAAGTCTAGAAGTTTGAGAGATATCACAGTAAAAGTGTCGATGAAAATTCCCATCCCTTAATTTAAACATTTTTTTTTTTTTTTTTTTTTATACTTAAGGTTTAGCGTTATGGCCATAATCTCACCTGATCTTAAGTGACGATACGGCCCAAGTTGGTAGACACGCTAAACCTGTGGAGGAACTGGCTCTCAAGTGCTGCTGCCGGAACACACCCATTGGTATTTGGCGGCAGGTTTACAACCTGAGGGTGGTAGCTACCCAGGCGGGCATTAGAAAAGCCCCTACCACCATGCTATGGTTTCCTCACGATGTTTTCCTTCACCGAAAGCTCAAGCTCATTGTAGGTGCTTGGGTTCGAACCCACGTCCCTTGACGCGAAGTCGTGCACACTACCACTGAGCTATCATCGCTTCAAAACATCGAGCCTTTTCAGTTATCCAGTTTTCCAGTTTTTTTGTAACTTCCTAATAATTATTTATGTAAATTAGAATTAGTTAATAGCTCTTATGTTTAATTTGGAAAGAACAAATTCTCCTGCATAAAGTGCAAATTGTCGCTTACGACGTTTTCCCTGAGAAGGCTCGACATGTAGGGGATGGAAAATTTGAAAAGTAATTTATTAACTTAACTTATTTTTTATTAAGAACTCTTTATGATAAATTAATAAGACCTAAGCATTTATTTTCTCCCGGACAAAATCCTGGTACCTTAGGACTTAAATAAAAAAAAAATGCATATTAGCGAGCCTCTATATCACTATAAAAGGGAACTACAGTTCAAATCTCATGTTTCTAGCATCAGTAGTTTTGTCTGTACTTTGATGAATCAGTCAACCAACGTCTGTATCTATATAAATATATAAAACTGAAGTGTCTGTGTGAAATATCAAAATAACAACTTTTTACTAAATGCATATGAAAGTACACACGGTACTCATATAAAAATATAACATTTTTTTATTATTTGTCCGCCTGTCTGTTTGTTTATTCCGGCTAATCTCTGAACCAGTTGGACCGATTATGATACAACTTTCACTGGCAGATAGCTGATGTTAAAAGAAATAACTTAGATTACTTTTATTTTAGAAAGAAACTAGGGTTCTGCGAAAACATATGAAGAATTTTATTTAGTTCCACACGGACGAAGTTGCGTGCACAGCTAGTACATACGTATAGATTGAAGTTCAATGACATTGTCACAATTGTATTGTTTTCTAGTGGGTGGGTGACTAACGGTTCGGCAACTAACGGTTTGGTGGATAGATTTGTCTCGAATAATCTTAACATATAAAAATATGTTGTCTGTCCGCGACGAACTCCTACACCAATGAATGCACTTTAATGATATTTTGAACTCAGCATGCAATCGTTCCAACTTAAGAGACAGGATTCTCGATAAATGACCATACCGCGATAAGTGGCGGTATGGTCAAGTTATTAATACCTAGAAAGGGTAGAAAAAAGTCAGCCAAACCAACTAGTATAACATTATTATTCAGCACGTATCCTTCCTCCACTCAAATCTATCAGCTTTCATCTCAGCATTGACACATTATATACAAATACCATTTCTCACACACTCCATCCGTATCTTCTTCTGTCTTCCTATTCTCCTAAATCCATCCAGTTTCTTACTTAACATGCTTCTAGTTATATATTTTTTATCTTGTCTCATAACATGTCCCCACCGCGCTTACCTATTACTCCTCAATTTCTCTGTCACTGGTGGTTCTTTCAGGCATTCTCGAATATATCATGTAATATAATATCCGCGTAGTAAAACACTGAATCCTAATTTTTACTATCCTTGTCATTGACGAGTTCCTGACACTTCTCAAATGATCAATCAAATGGTTCACTTACTAAAAAAAATATATCTCTCATCCGGAGGTCTTTTAAAGAGATTATAGCCGTTTAAGTCACTCTCACATCGACTTACTCTGTAAGTAATATTAGGAACATATTAACTTGTATATTTTTGTATATAGTTAAGGTTTAGCGTTATGGCTATAATCTCACCTGATCTTATGTGACAATACGGCCTAAGTTACGCTAAACCTTCGGAGGAACTGGCTCTCAAGTGCAACTGCCGGAACATACCTATTGGTATTTGGCAGCAGATTTTCAACTTGAAGATGGTTTCTAGCTAGGCGGGCATCAGAAAAAGCCCTACCACCATGCTATCGTTTGCTCACAATGTTTTCCTTCACCGAAAGCTCAAGTACAGTGTAGGTGGATTCGAGTCCGTATACACTACCACTGAGCTATCATCATCGCATCATAACGATTAGCGTACATTAGAAATGGTTCTTGGTATTTATGACACAGATAACTTCTCTAAAATTGTTAGTAGTTTGTTATTTGGCAGATCCAACTGAGCTATAGATAAAGTATTGTAGTGTCCCTGAAAGCGGCATGCGCTGTTATCGAAAGGGCAAACAAACTACCGGGCCATCTAATACATGTCCGAAGATATTTCAGAATAGCTTTATATACTTGAATTTATAAATATACTGTGGTACTGAGTATATCTACATACGTACTTATATTATAAGGCGGAAAAATTTGTTTGAATGCGCTAATTTAAGGAACTGCCATTCGGATTTCAAAAATTCTTACCGTGTTTTATGGCACAACCATTCAGGCTCATTTTAGGATATTTAACATCAAGCTACGTCCAATAGGAGCTAAGCTGTATTGAAAAATATTACAAAAACGTTTATTTTTTTTATAATTTTTAGTTATAGGCAAACGAAGTCGCGAATACAGCTACTTCCATATAAACTGATATCATTTGGGAGGTGCGATCCAGCGTCGACCTCATTTTCACTTACCATCAGGTAAAATTGAGGCCAAGTGCATAGGCCTGTATTAAAAATAATACTATAATATGGTAGGTACAAATGACAAAGAATTAACTTTGCACTATCTTTACCATTTCAAAAGAATATTTAACTAAATTACTTGCGTTTCGTTTCAAGGAAAAATAATCCAATTTGCATTAAAATGTTTGATGAATCATATACTTGAAATGTGGTGTTTAATAAGAATGTCAAGATAGAGACGCGTGGAATAATTACAATGGATAATATTAGGAATGAGTATATACGTTGAGGTAAGAAAATATTACTCCACGGACTATGAAATTAAGGAATAAATTATTAACGAGGTACGTACTTATTATGTAGAGAAATGAAAAGCATAATATACAATTAAAAGAACTAGTTGTCGCCTTGTGGTCGAAATTCGATCGTAATTTATTTAAATTATAAGTTTGAATATTGTTAAGGTTCTGTTGTCAAAGACTCGAATTAATAAACCCTATATGGGTTATGTTTGACATTCAATAAGAGAAACAATATTAATCTATAATCTATTCTCAGTTTGAGCACAGACTATAACAATAAACAAAAGAGTATATATGCGTGTGTGTGTCAAATACATGGTAATTTGTGTGTAAACTATAAGTGTGCGAAATTACATACTCCTTCTTTAGTGCAATTTTCATAAAAAGGGATACAAAGTTATTGCTTCACGTATTAGTATATAGATGTTAAGTATGTAGATGGATGGATATAGGTATAGAAGAAAACCGAATAACACATGAGTAATAATATACTCATAAAAACAAGATAAAGAAGTATGTAGTAATATATTTAATATACTAGTCGAAGTGCATAACGGTACAAAGTATATAATTGAAGCTTTGCAGCCTTCGTGGTCAAGGGATGGGCTGAGGTGTAGGTGGTCTAGAAAAGTTAAAGGTAGATACTGTAACATTAACTTTTCTGAACAACCTACACCTCGGTCCACCCCGTGACCACGAAGGCTGAAAAGCTTTCGAACCGTCGGGATCAAAATTAATAAAATCCGTTTAAATTAGTTTTATTTATACGAGTAATACTCGCGCAAACATTAAAAAACATTACATAAGTTGAGATAAAAGTCATATCATATACTAATATTATAAAGCGGAAAAATTTGTTTATTTGTCTGAACGAACTTATCTCAGAATCGGATTTCAAAAATTATATTTGTATTTGATAGAGCTATCATTGAGGAATGCTTTAAGCTATTTAACATCACGCTACCACCAATAGGTGCAAAGCTGTATTGAAAAACGTTACAAAAACGGGCAAAAATGATTAAATATTTGTTAGTTCCACGCGACAGCAGTAATACGGCACATACAGTAACATAGATCGATACGAGAGTAAAGTACGACCATAGAATATATTAATGACCCTGTGAGAAATGATTCACGTTTATATCAATGGTTTAAACGCTGAAATGCCAGCTGATAAAGTGAATGTTAACTGAATAAATAACAGCAGATAGACGACATGAAGTTAAACTCGGCAAGTTGTATTAGTAATATAATAAAAATGGAGTCCGTAGCATTCGTTGATTGCATTGTTTGTCTGTGAGGTCACTGAGCGGTAATCGGCCGGCATTTTAACGCGACAAGGACGTGCCTCATTCTTAACGATAACGTTTACGTCTGTTGTACACTGTACTGACTATATTTGACAAACTTTTTACTATATCTATCACATACATTAGTGTTGCTGCAATGTGATCTTTTAATTTCATATTTTTTATAGTGTATAGGTTAAGCGTTATGGCCACAAGCTCACCTGATATTAAGTTACGATGTGGCCCAAAATGGTGGACACGTTAAGCTTAGTGGTGGGACTACCTGGCTCTCAAATGCAACTACCGGATTACACAAATATGTATTTAGAAAAGTCCCTGAGTGCTACAGTTTCATTACGATGTTTTGCTTCACCCAAAGCTGAGGCTCATCGTAGGGATTCGAACTCACGTCGATTGACGCGTCATCCATACGCACTACCACACGAAAAATATATATAAACAATTAAGACTGAAAAAGTTTCCCTACATACATATCGCTTTTGTTGATAAATTGATGTCTCAAAACCAGTATAGAGCTTAAATATGTTACATTAATATATTATAGTTAAAAATAGAAGTTAGAGCAATTAAATATACATTATCATATAGCGTCCGATGGACAATTTATTTAATATAATACAACGGAAAAGTATGTTTGAACGCACTCATCTTACGAACCGCCAGTCGGATAGTAAAACATATTTTTCTATTCGATAGAGGAATCACTGAGAAAGATTATCCAACATTAATCTACCAAAAATGATTAACTACTAGCGGACACGGTGATCTTCGGGTCACCTAAAGTCGATGTTCTGTATTGTCGCTAAAACTTAAAAACCGATTTGTAGTTTTTTTTTTACATTTTGGTAGGTCTATAGTCTATCCTAATCAACCTTCCAACTTCAATCCCTTAAGATCAATAGAACTTGCTATATCTAATATCGTTACTGTTTTTAATTTCTTTTAGTTATTGAATTAAACTTGTTTATAACTCCAATGAAGTAAATATGTTTTCAATCTATGGAATTTAAATATAGGTGGTTTCGCACCCACGTCCCTTGACGTGGCGTCCGTACACATTACCAACTGAGCTATCTTCGACTCATTACTTTTCATTTCGAGATTTAAAAAAAAAATAGGTTTATGTTATATAGAAACCTTGTCCAGACAATAAGAAACACAATACAAAAAATATATCCAATTTCGTATAGTGGTTCGGATGTTATGTGCGTACATATATTTCGGCGATTCATTTTTATATATATATATAGATCTTTGAGATTCACGCAAACGATGTCACGGGCACAGCGAAGAATTGTGAAGGTAGCGAAAATGGTTCTGATTCAAGCCTATGAGGGCTTCCACATTTATGTATATAATTTCATATTTGTATAGACGCTGTATTCTTACGCGTGAAACCATAAAACTGTGGTAAATAAATAAAAATAATTAGGGTTTTAAACCATATTTTATGTACAAATTTCTCTTAATCTGTATATACCATATCTTGTACCATATTTTTATATACATCTGTGATCACTTTTCGAATGTGATTTTAAGTATAAAATTTAATAGTGTCTTATTATTTATTGTATTTCATTGGTTGTTTGCTTTATACCTACCAACTTTTATATCTGCATCACCTTGAGGTTGACTGTCAGAAAATGCCAAAGGCGTTAAGTCCGCCATTGCATTATGCATAAAGTTTAAAATAAATAAATAAATAAATCACTGTGATATTATTTTAACGCTTACTAGAAAAATCGGTGTATGTCAATTTTCGGATACACATAACACGTTTCCGCTATTCCGGAATTCGAAAAGTGATGCCGTAATCGAGTTATTAAATACTGGGGAGGTCACGACAAATGTTGAAGTGACTAATAAAAACTAGGGTAAATGATTCCTCTTCATACCAATAGCACGGAATGAACAGTATTTTTTTTCTGTTCATTGAACTAAGTACTTCTTTAAAAGCTCTATTAGTGTGAGTCATTCGCGTCGAAGTCGGTCAGCGATTAAATAACATTAAGTGTCTATTCCATTACCTCGACTAGAGATGTCACATCGTCGCCCTTTATCGATTGTTTTTTTCTTTCATATTATTTTTAACAGTTTATAGGTTTAGCCTTATGACCTTAACCTCACCTGATCTTAAGGTACAATACGAGTTGGTGAATACGCTAAGCTTGTAGGACTCAAGTGCAACTGCCGGAACACACCTATTGGTATTTGGCGGCAGATTTTCAGCGAGACAGGCCGGCATTACAAAAAGCCATACCAACATACTATGGTTTCTGCACGACGTTTTACTTCACCGAAATATCAAACTCGTTGCAGGTCGATTCGCATTCACGTCCCTTGCCGCGACATCTGTATACACTATCACTGAGCTATCATCGCTTCAAAATACATTTATAATTGAATTACATCATTCATAGGTATATTGTATATACAATGGTATTCTAAAAGCATATTTGCGGATCCTAAAAATATGATTAAAAATATGGATATCGTGTATTCGTATGGTTCAATTCAAATGGCGTTGGGCAGGCCACTTGGCCAGATGTGGAGATGGCAGGTGGAGTAGATCCCTGACCAAGTGGCGGCCGAGAGAGGGCAAGCGAAGCGTAGGTGGACCAGTGGCAAAAGGGGTCGACGATATTACTAATCATGAGGGAAAGCCCTGAGTAAAACTGGCATAGAACAGGAAAGACTGGCGTAAAAGGGAGGAGGCTTATGCCCTGCAGTGGGTTAAAAAGAGCTGTCCATGATGAAGATGATGATAATCGTGGAGTGATGGCATACATGAGTTGAGCATAAAGTGATTATGTGATACATTTGTCAGTGATTGGTATCAATTAATGATTTCAAAATTAAACGCAAAATAAAATATTCGAACTCATTTCATACATAACTATGGTTATTATAATAAATATATGATATTTCATAGATCATCATAATAATTAATAAACCCTGAATATCTTCTCGTGGTCTCTCCCATGATACCGTCAAATTTTAGCATAAAAGTTTTTACGGCAATACTACTAATATTATAAACTAGATTTTCCTTGCGGCTTCGCTTGCGTTAATATTGATTTTGTCAAACAAATCGGATGACGAAATAAAAAGTCTTATACAAAGTTTATCCCTTTCTTTATCTTACTTCCAGAAAGGTTTTTACGAGCCTATCACCGTCTCCAGGTTCCCGTGTACCTCTGTACAAAAATTCATCATAATCGATTCAACGGTTGAGGCGTGAAAGCGTAACAAACAAACAAAGTAACTAACTTTTGCATTTATAATATTAGTAATATGAAAATGAGTTTGTTTATTACGCTTTCTTGCCAAAACCGCTGAATCGATAATGATAAATTTTGATATAGAAATGGATGAGAACCTGGAGACGGTGATAGGTTACTTTTTATTCAGTATAAGAAAAAAAACACTTAAGAAAAACTTATAGGAAGGGGGGTAAAGAGAGGGATAAACTTTAAAAGAAACGGTAAATATCCTATACCTATATACGTCGTATAAGTGTACATAATATAATCAATTTATTTCTGTATACACCATAAAGATGTAAGCGTGATGATAGTAAATGCATCAGTAACAACATAAAGGAAGGCACGCGACCCATCAAGTTTATTTTTTCGGAACCAAACAAACGGCGCGAGTAGAGAACCTCGACATTTTATTGATCGGTTTTTTATGACTACGCTTCAATTTGGCGACATTCTAAACTGCTGTTGTATTTGAAACGTTTTGAACAAAGAGGTCAGGTAAACATATCTCCCGTTTAATCACCACATGATCTTATACAATGTCACCTAGTGATAAGTGATCACCCGAAAAATTATGAAATTCAATTGTGAAAATTTTGGTTGGTTACCTAAAATTGGTTTTTCAATAATACACTGAGACGATGACTGATTAAATTGAAATTGAATAATCGTTACACTTCCTGTCTTAAAACATCTTTTAAATTATTTTAAAACATCATGTTGCACTTTTGTCGTCTTTTTGGACACACTCATAATCAAGGTTTTTAAGATAAGTAATGTCTTATGCTTATGTGGACAATATCTAGTAGATTTATAATAACAACTAAAATAGCCTCATTATTAGGGTTTTTTCTTAGTCGTTAAATAAAAGACTTATTTTGAAGATAAATTTTCAAGATTTATGGCTTTGTTTTTATTACATATCAATTAAGTTACTATTCACATGGTAGATAAACTTAGTAGCTTTCGACTAAAAATAATAACAATCAGATATGTCACTTATTTTCCAAGATATCGCATAGATAGTGCATGAGATGGATTTTATTTATCAAAAAAAATAAAAAAATTTTAAACAACCATTTTGCTCGATAAATTTAAGTATATTTTCATAATTTTTCGAGCGGTCACTTCTCATTGGGTCACGTTGTATGGAATTTCTCGTACCCACGATTCGGGTTTTTATACTTTGAATCAGTATTGAGAAAACCGGTGAATTGTAATTTGTCACGCTTTTCTACTACATAGATATTATTCAGAGGTTGTAGACATTATGTCTCAATGGAGGCCAATGTTATTTAGTAATCATTAACGGGCTTTTATAGTTATTGTTTTTATTAATATGTTCATAACATGCAAATACACATGTGGTACTAATAAGATTTTAACGTTACGACCGCAATCTCACCTGATGTTAAGTGACGATGTGGCTCAAGATGGTGTATACGCTAAGTTCAGCGGAGGGACTGGCTGTCAATTGCAACTGCCGGAAGAGACCTATAGGTATTTGGCGGTAGATTGTCAACTTGAGGGTGGTACCTACCTAGGTGGGTATTAGAAATAGCCCTACCACCATGCTATGGTTTCATCACAATGTTTTCCTTCACCGAAAGCTCAAGCTCATTGTAGGTGACGTCCCTAACCGCGGTGTCCGTACACAGACATTACCACTGAGCTATCATCGCTTCAAATCCATAGAAATAAATAATTTCACGCGACGACATCTCGCGGGCACATCTTTTATTTTATAAAACAGTATTTGAGTCTACTCATAATCTTGCTTAATAGATATTTTTAACAGCTTATAATTGTTGCATTGATCATAAATACTTTAATGTATTTATTTATCGCCTCTAATCAGGATTACGTCAAATAAAATATTTAACTGCCCCAATAATTAACCTTGATATTTTTGCGTTGATATAGACTTCTGCAATTGACCTAAATAAATAACATCAAATAAAAATATACAAATATATAACATGTTTAGATATTAATGCGTTAGTATAGACTCTGTGATTGACACAAATAAATCAATAAAATCTTAGTAAAATATTCAAATATATAACTTGTTTAGATATTAATGCGTTAGTATAGACTATGATTAACATAAATAAATAAATAAAATCTAAGAAAATATTCAAATTGCCTTGTTATATATAAATCCACTGAAGTATATCAGAGGTGGCCAACCCCCGCCCGCAAGCACAAGTGTACTCACGGTTAATCTGTAAAGCGCCCGCTGCAAGATTTCCAAAATGCTAACTTAACAATACCATTTTTGTAAAGTTTTCTTTACCACCTGAAAATGATATTAAAATAAGTAATAGTAATTTTTTTCATTTGCTTTAGTGGTTTCTATCCACCGAACAAGAAATGCAATTTGCAAAATAATAAACAAACAATAAAATAACATTGAAGATATGGTGTGATACGTACAAAGGAACTGTTTGTATCGTTAGCTCATAATAAATAAAATAATAATTAATAACCATCAAATAATCATATTAATATATTATTCTAACGCTAATATATGTTTTATTTTTATTCTATTTCCGACCCACCTAAAAAACATGTAGTTTGAAAAAGGTTGGCTACCGCTGGTGTAGGCACTATGATTGACATAAATAAATAAAATTTAAGTATATTATTTAAATGTATAACCTGTCTTGATATTGATGGTTGAATGTAAACTCTGTGATATATATAAATAAATAAATAAAATCTAAGTAAAATATTTAACTGTACCACATTGTGTTGATGAAAATACGTTGACGTGTACTCTATTAGTGACCTAAATGAATAAATATCTGTATTTTCAAGTAAAAAGATGTGTTACAAAACATATATTCTACAACTAGTTGGATTGTCTGTGAACGTTATTAGGTTTGATTACAAAGTAGGGCGATTTTCGCATGTTTACTGCAGTCTTCACTGAAAGACCACGTACGATATGGACTTTGATTTATTATACTTTTAGTAGTTTCTGGATAACCTGGAGTTTTTTACATGATCTTTACTTTTTTACCCACTTCCGCTGAAATTATTGACGATTAGTAGACACGTTAAATTTGCGCGGGGATTGGCTCTCAAGTGCAACTATCGGTACACACCTATATGTTTTCGGTGGTAGTTTTTAAATTGAGGGTTGTAACTAACCATAGTTAGTAGTAGCTAACCAGGTGGCCATTACAAAAAGTCCTACCACCATGCTATGGTTTTATGACGATGTTTTCCTTCACGGAAAGCTCAAGCTCAGTGTTGCCATTCGAACTCACGTCCATTAACGTGGCGTCTGTGAACACTAACGAAGGAGCCATTGTCGATTCATATTCGAGTAACTAATACCCTTGTAATTTTTTTATTGTTACCTCAGAACTTCGTCATATATAAATCGATTGAGACAATTATTTTTTCATTGGCAAGAGAATATTTTCGAGGGGGTTCCAAATTAATATCATTAGCTTTGGAAGTTTGAGTTCGCCGATACACCAGGGAACTACTTTAAACAGTAATTGAGATATTCGTAGGATGGTCAAGCACGTTGTGGACTGACTAGTACCGCGAAAGTACACGGGACTTAATGCACTTTTCAGGGTTTTTTGTTTTTAGTAAGTTGGTTTTTTAAATTATACATTAATTTGTTTATTTGTTTCAATATAGGTGGCATTTGACATAATATAGCTTGATCGGTATGCAAAGGTTAATTGAATTAGATGTTATAGCATGTACCATAAGTTTAGAAATTGAAATTGATGAAATGACACAAAAAAACCCCATATAAGATCTAAATTATAGATCAGTCCTTTGTTAGAATCCTAAAATTATTCACAAGCTAATGTACATACTTGATATACACCAGTAATAATCTTTAACATCGTGTATTAGTTACCAAGTTGAGAATTCAAACACAACTATAGAATTATTGGCGAGTATTTTTATGACATTTCATACTACTAGTTCTTATAACTTATAATTTAAGTGTTTCGTACAAAGGACAAGGACAAATATATAAATAATAAAGTTACTTAGCGTAACCTATTTTACCTATCTATATTATATCTAAATTGTTACCTAGTATCAAATGAAGTCGTTTCCACTGTTTGTTAGTTTAGATGTTTTAAACTGCTAAACGGATTTTAATGCAGTTTTCAGCAATAGATAGAGTGATTCATGAGAAACGTTATAGGTATAATACTATACTAATATTACAGATACACCGCTGAATCGACTGTGATGAATTATGGTACAGAGATAGATGGGACCCAAGAGACGGAGATAGGCTACTTTTTCTCGCGAAATATTTAATGGAGGAAGGGGAAATAGAGGCATAAACTTTGTATGAAACTTTTTATTGCGTCATCCGATTTGTCTGAAAAAATCGATATTAACGCGATCGAAGCCGCATGTAAAATCTAGTACATACATATTATAGAGCAGAAAAGACGTAAAGTTCAAAGATTTGTAATATGATGACGTAACAAACATATTTTGGCGTACTTAGATTGCAACCGCTGGCTAAACCTTACGAGTTAGAACAAATTAATGTACTACGGATTTTTTTGTTTCAAAAGATCGATAAAAAAGTCCGCGATGGTATATATTTATCTCTAAATGATAACCGCCACAGTAACTATTTTTATCTGTTACATATAAAAAAAAAAAAAAAAATTACCAAGCTATTTTACACAATACAGTATTACTCCTTATCAAATTAAATACGTAACATACGTTGTACATTTCATGTTGATTGTAGATTAAAACTGCCCTTAAGAGCATTTCATTAAAATTGATATCCTAAAAGATATTCGAAATTTAAAATTTCGCGAGGAACTAAAAATGTTTTAGTATTTTTTTCCTGTTTTTGTAACTTTTTTAAATACAGCTTTACTTCTATTGGCGGTAGCGTGATGTTAAACAGCCTAAAGCCTTCCTCTATGATTGCTATAATATTTTATGACATCCGACTGTTATTTCCTAAGAAATTCAAAGAATTCAAGAAACAAAAGCTTTTCCGCTTTATAACGTTCTCTAGGTTTTACATGCGTTTTCGTTCGGGTTTATATCGATTTTGTCAAACAAATCGGATAACGCAATAAAAACACAATATACAAAGTTTATCAAACTTCCAATAATTTTGTCGCGAGAAAAATTAGCCTGTCACAGACTCCGTTTTCCCATCTATGCCAATATATACCAAAATTCATCATAATCCACGCAGCGGTTTAAGTGTGAAAGCGTAAGAAACAAACAAACTTTCGCATTTAAAATATTAGTAATGGTGTATATATTTTATCATCCTACGTGAGATTAGCACCGTTGAATAAGAAAAACAAAAAACAAACGTGCCTGATACTGAAACATATTACTGTAAATGCGAAAACTACAAGTGAATTTCAGTCTTGCGCGCGTTTATTCTCGGTTATTATTAAATATAATAATACGTCCATGACCCTAATCTTACCGTAAATTAATTCGATGTAACCAGCGACCATTGCTCGATGGACCCGTAACTAAACGTCGACTAGTACGTCAGAGTGTCTAACGTTTTTGGCCAGAACGCTTTCTATTTTCCTTTATAGAGTACACGGAGTACTCAGACGACTTAAAACGTTCCATGAAGATTTTCAATTGCATTACGGGAACTGCTGTATCGAAAATTGATTTAATTTTTCTTCTAATTTAGTACTTTATGATGTGATAAAATGGTGGAATGGTTTTAAGAGTTCGAACGATATTATACGATGACTTATCCTTACTAATATTATAAATGCGAAAGTGAGTTTGTTTGTTTGTAACGCTTTAACGCCTAAGCCGCTGAATTATAATGAATTTTCATATAGATTTTCGTATTATATCTAGGATCTTGGAGACGGTGATAGGCTACTGTTTCTAGCAAAAAAAAAATATTGGGTGTGGGATAAAGAGCGGGATAAACTGCGTCATCTGGTTTATTTGACAAAATCAATATTAACGCGACCGAAGCCGAATATAAAAGCTAGTATAATATACATCTCGGGCTTTTCGGCAATTAACGCAATTTGCAAAGTTAAATTTCATCACTAGAGTTCGCGCCGTGGTCGAAATTTAATCAAAATCATTATTAATAAGGATTTTGAAATTAATTAACTAACAGAGGAAAAGAGGGTCTTGCAGTGAGCAACTCTTTTATATATAGAAAATTCGTGTATATGGGTAAACTTGCATGGTAGTACAGATTTTTCTAATGCTTGCCTAGTTAGCTACCACGCTCAAATTGAAATTCTGCCGCCAAATACCAATAGATGTGTTCCGGCAGTTGCACATAAGAGCCAGTTCCTCCACAGGTTTAGCGTATCTAAATATGAGTTTGAACACCACTCTAATAACAAAAATTATCTAACTTGAGATATATAATTGTTTTTAACTTGTGAACGTGATGTTAACGTTTTAGTCAGATTTAGTATTCAGATTCAGATTTAATATTAATTGGTAAGATGTAAAGTCTACCGGTTCAGGTATTTTTTTTAAATTTTACAGTTCATCAGTTCAGCGTTTTGGTCATAATCTTACTTGACCTTAAGTGACGATACGACCCAAGTTGGTAGACACGCTAAACTTGTGCAGGGACTGGCGCTTAACTACAACTGCCTAAACACACCTATAGGTATTTGGTTGCATCTTTTAAACTTGTGGTAGCTAGCCAGGCTGGCATTAGAAAAAGCCCTACCACCATGCTATGGTTTCCTCACGATGTTTTCCTTCACCGAAAGCTCAAGATCATTGTAGGTGCATTCGAAATCACGTCCCTTGACGCGACGTCCGTACACTCTACCAACTGAGTTATCATCGCTTCAAAACATCTGCTTGTGTTGTACTGTGCATGCTTCTACACAAATATACAAGGTTATTAAATAGAACGTATGTAGTAATGATAAAAAAGGTCAAATGAAAACAAAGTTAGTACTCAGTGAATAACCGTTTCATTGGAATCTTTGCTGAATTTGAAAATTGTAAATAAATAAACGCAAACTCCTTTCTTTCAATATACTTAAATTGTATGAATTAAAAATTATAGCAAAGTTCAAGCGTTTAGTCGCGAACTTCATCGTCGGCTAAGAAACGGGAGAAAAAGTTTTGTTTTGACAAAGTAAAAGTGAAATGAAAACGAGGTAAATATTGAATAAGACCGCTTTTTATTAAACAAATGAAAGTTTGCATTTGTCCGGGCGCGTTTGTCGGTGGATATTAAAAATGGTTTATTTTCTTATAAATCCTACCACTTGCGGACTTCATTTCGATTCTTTAACTCATTGAAAACTTGCAGCCAAGTTCCTATTAATCTCACTCGTCAGCAAGGAATATTCCAGGTGTGCTTTACACCGTCAGCAAAGTTAGCGTAAGGGTTTTGTGCTAATATAAACTGAATTATCTCCGAGAGAAGTCATCGTGCACTGTTTGTTACATGATTATTATGCTGCAGCAAGTAGGAATCGTCGTTGGAAAAATTCGATACTGTATGTTTGTTAAATGTTAGCGTGCATTCAATAAATACTATTTATTAACAATATTATAGAGCAAAAGGTTTGTTTTTCTGCGCTAATCTAAGGAGTTTTCATTTCAAATACGAACAAAGGTTTTCTACTACGTATCCCCTCCTAGGAAAAGCGGATTTCAATAATTGTCTACCTCTCCGTCGAAATGTACGGGAATCGCTGTGATTGATCGGATCGAATGTTCTCGAAATTTGAAACAGTATTTAACGAATAATACAAATTAATCTATATTAATATTATATATCGGAAAAGTTTGTTTGTTTGAACGCGCTAATTAATCGTAGGAGCTACCGGTCGGATTTTAGAAAATATTTTTGTATTCGATAGAGAAATCATTTACGAAGGCTTTAGGTTAGTTAGCATCACGCTACTACACATAGGAGCAAAGCTGTATTGAAGAAAAAATATCAGAAACTGGCATAAACTATAATATAATGTTTAATTCCAACTATGATCGCTTCACAGACTATAATGAACTATGATAGAACTATGTCCTAGCTGTAAACCTATTAAAAAAGTGCAATATACAAAATAAAACTCACATTTTAGTTTTTAAAACATAACTACTATTATAAAGCAATTTTTTAACGCGAACAAAATCACCTACCGAAAAAGAGGTGCGAACATAGATTCCGGAGATTGTGTAAAAAATAAAAAATAAAACCTATAAACAATATAAAAAAGAAATTAGAGAACGTGAGAGAAAAGTGATTTAAACTTAACAAAAACTCACAACGATTTTCATCCACAATGTTCTGCGAAAAGCAATTTTCTTTTACCCGTCCTAAAACACGTCTGCATTTGGAAACTGGATTCTACTTTTTTTTATAATTTACGACACTTCACAGATGTGCCTGTAACGCTTTTGAATGAATAAATCTCTATTTAAGATATTTATATGAAGCAAAATACTTTACTCTGTCCAAACGATATTTTTGACGAGACCCTGGTCAATGATATAGTGAATCTGATATATTTTTATCTATTTTCGGTGGTGTTTTGTATAATACAGTTTGACTATTGTGAACAAGTGATGTGTGAACGAATGGTGATGGACCATAAATATTGACATGTCCTAAAAACTCTGATAACAGTTTTAAATCCCTGGTTTTTAAAACAATTATATGTTCTTGACCTATTACCAAATCATTTTGGATCGGCGCAATATGTTTTCTTCTACCATAAATCCATATCTATTCTTTTCTTTAATTTAGTTCCTCACACACTCTATGCATATTTTGTTTGGCCTTCCATACTTCAGCATTCTTAAAAACTATCCACCCACTTGATAATTGCAGAAGTTATCTTGAATGATAAAAATGATTTAACAATTCAGGATAAAAATAGTTATTAAGTAATTGGAGATAGCTGATAGAAGAGAGAAATGAAAACTGAAACATTTTTTCTTTCATAATATTTGCAGACTCTACATATTTCATTATTTGTTCATCAAAGTCATTAGTAAACCAGTTTCCTTCGATCAACGATTATAAGTATCTGGATGACCGAGTTTAGCGCGGTTTTGCACGCCTCATAAGCGAAGCGTTGAGGTGGGTACTAACTATGTCACTTCATGCAAAACAACAGATTTTTTAAACTTAAAACACTCTATTTATCATATATTACACATGTAAAATAATATATACACACATATATCAAGGAAAAATACTATTTTTGAAAGTCATGATATTTTGGTGCCATTTTTGTTATTTAAACTCGTTAAAAAACTGTTTAAAAAACTTCGGTCTTGGACGTCCGTTGCTCTATGTGCGGATCCTGTATGTTATCGCGATAACGACCGAAATACTTTACTAATCAAGTTTTTTTTTCTTAGGCATCAGTATAATTAGGAATAGAACCCTATTACTTTTCACGGTCTGATTCGATGTGGTCTGTTATTAAACAAACAAAAAAATTTGATTATGAGGCGCGTACTTTTGGATTTTCTAAACTTTTTTTTCTTTTATGTTTGTTTCAAAATTATATTATATACTAATCATATATCGATAAAACATTTACATTAACGATTTTATGAATGATGAATTATTATTATTATATAAAAAACACGAGTTTAACTAATCATTCTATTAAAAATAATTAACTTTTTAATTTAATTTCATCCAAATCGTTGGATCCGTTTTCGAGATACTTAATAGTATAAGATACATAGATATTTTTTATTTCAACATAACTCGGAATGGAACATGTGCAAAGTTCAGTACAAAATAAGTAAATAAAACTTGATTGAACGTAATTTATTAGGCAATACTTATTTTCCATAAATTTTATAATAAACTTAATTATCATTGAATGTTTCATCGAAATAAAACCAAGTTAAACGGATTTTATCGCGATTATTTATTAATTTTGATCCCGATGTTTCGAAAGCTTTTCAGCCTTCGTGGTCACGGGGCGGACTGAGGTGTAGGTTATCCAGAAAAGTTAATGTTACAGTGTCCAGATTCAATTTTTTTTTTTCATTAAATTGAAATTAGGCTCTGTAACATGAACTTTTCTTTTCAGTCCGCCCCGTGACCACGACGGCTAAAAAAATTTCGATGAGTAATATTCGGGTAAACATAAGAAATCATTATCATGAACATTATTTTTTTTATTCGTATTACTTGATGCAAGCATGTGTAGTTCAAGTGACCGTAAAGTTTTTACACATCCAAAAATCACCTAACACGCCAAAAGTTTTCACTTACAAAAACGAAAAAGAAAGAGAAATCATGTCCACTATTTTTTATTAACTTTTTATGACAGTGTATTTTATCCCGAAAGAGTAGGTAAGTGTGTATTGTATTCGTAGCTTTAGCATTGATAGACGGCCTCGAACACTACAAATAATACGGAATGCGAGCGGTGTGTTTTCAATTAATGTTCGCAATATAACAAAACCAGTTAAGCTTTCCGACCCTGTATCCGAAATTTCATATCGCACTCGTCGGCTATTTGCACGGGGATTTCGTTCCAATTCCCTGCGCAACACAATTGGAACGTTACTGAGTGCAATCCGTACGAACTCGATACAAAGGTATATCGATTTAGGTATATACCGCCCCAGTTGCTTTCCGCCCACGGCATCGCAAGCGGAAACTGTAACATGTGTACTTTTAATGTATCATATAAAAGTATTTACATGGTATTAGCGTTTTTTCCAATGCCACAACCCTCAAGTTGAAAATCTGCCGCCAAATACGTATAGCTGTATTCTGGCGGTTGCACTTGAGATCTAATCCCTTCACTAGGCTAAGGGTGTTAACTAAGTGTTAGTGCTGACGCTAAATCTATAAAACCACATAAAACACCTTTAGTCGAATTGTGTGAGTTTTTGCAGGTAAAAACATCAAGGTCGTGTGGTACATCACTGTACATCAATTTGCTACAACCTAGTATAATAGCGGTTTCACTAAATAGATTCGTTGATTTCGTGAAGACATCTTAGTATTTGCTTTGATGATAGACGCCTACTACAAGTATGGTTCTTCCTACGACATTTAGAAGCAATGATATCTCAGTACGAATACCGCATCGATGGATGTGAGTACGAATCTGTGACATGGGCCTGAGCGTTCGGGGAAGGAAAGCATCGTGATTAAAACACAGGATGGTTATAGTTTCTAATGCTCGCCTGGTTAACTGCCATTCTCAAATTGAAAAACCACTAGGCTTAACGTGTTCATCGTTTACATAAAATCAGGCGATAGTGTGGATAAAAACTATTTTTTTTTATAGTTAAGACTTAGCGTCTGTGCCATAATCTCACCTGATCTTAAGTGACGATACGGCCCCAGTTGGTAGACACGCTAAACCTTTGGAGGAACTGGCTCTCTAGTGCAACTGCCGGAATACACCTATTGGTATTTGGAGGCACATTTTCAACTTGAGCTAGCCAGGCGGGCATCAGAAAAAGCCCTACCACCATGCTGTGGTTTCCTCACGATGTTTTCCTTCACCGAAAGCTCAAGCTCGTTGTAGGTGGTTGCATTCGAACTCACGTCCCTTGACGCTAAGTCGTACACACTACCACTGAGCTATCATCGCTGATCTATCTTTATATGTCAAAATTTCATATCATATTGTATGACAGCGATAAACTTCTAAACTACTGAATCGATTTTAGTAAAATTTTACACACTGTGCGCAGTTTGATCCAACTTGAGTGATAGGGAACTCTTTATCTCGATAAATGATTATAACGTGATAGATGACGCTGTGGTCGATGTGACTGATTGCTCGAAAAGGCAGAACAAGATCTTTCAGGTCAGCTAGTAAACTATAAAGAAACGGGATTAGAGTATGTCAGCATGAAACTGATGAATAATATGTCACTGAAGATCGACGTTGTTAATTGACCGTACTTACAAAAAAAAAAAAAATGATTGTAAATAAATCCCCAACCCGACGTAAAACAAATCCAAACCAGATAAAATCTAAAATCGCATTCGCCGGACGAAGAATTTCTATTTCATAATTAAATTTATACGTTGAAAAATAAATTGAAACGCGAAACAAAGGCGTTGCATACTTTCCCGTTTGTTTCCTCGTCCCAAATGTACGCGGATTTACCGGTTAGTTTCAAACAAAGTTGTATTACAGAAATTCATGCAACGCCGCGCCGCTCCAAGCTGCATGCGTTCCAGATTTTTTTAGTTCTTCTTAACTTGTATAGAGTGGTTGTACTATACTAGAACGTTGCAATCAACATCTGTGGAATCCCGGAAGCGGAACTATTGGTGATAGTTGCATTACTATGAACATTGTTAACATCCAAATAGATACGTATGTATATATGCACTTCAGTTGGAAATCCGTGTATGGTTGTCTTATTGGCATATCGGCATTGTTGGAAAATTATTCGACTCAAATAATATTATTATAACTTTCCTAGATAAAATAATAGACTGTTCCTCTCTCGATGAGCAGCGATCGTTTTCGGCCTGTATTGCACTTTCCCTCAGCCTCTGTGCTTGTATTAAGAAAAAAAAAATGCGTAAGTATAGCGGAATACTCGGTTGGAACGAATTTTCTTACGTAGTATATTAATATTCAAATCCAATGAAAAATCTTTATCCAATTTAGGCCCTAAGAAGGCGCATACGATCGTCAAAACTACTAGCAGTTCTGTAACTAAGTCATCGAGAAGAACTGACAAGAAACTCGACCTGCATCTTTTTTTTAATCTTATTCTTATCATATTTTTTATATAATAGTCTTATGTGTTACAGTAGTAATTAGCGGATTTACAGATAGGGGTGTGTCAATTCCAAACATCACGATCGCTCATATATTGATCCACCCTATAATATAACATCAAAACCCGTTTGACATGGTTCTTGAACCTACTGTCCGGCAATTCAGTAATATAACTTAACACTATTACCTAAAAAACTGTTACTTTTCTTACTAAGTCTAAAATAGGGGGTGGAAAGTTTGTCACGATTTCTAGTATTCAAATCATGCCGCCATTAATCATCATTCAATTCATATAATACTTATAATAAGCTACGATACAGCTGACACATATGTAGTGTACAAACTATATCTGGGCAGCCGTGGAGAACTTCTATTACTGGCTGTCTTGAACCAATAAGTACGCAGCAAGGACTGGACACAGCCAATATCATATGCGGTATGGATAACCGTCTACGCTATAGAAAGGAAAAGAAAGAAAAAAGAAATGGTCGTGGCGGTAAAATCTTACATTTTGATTTGTCTAGCTTCCGTACTGTGCGATAAGGAAATTACTCGCAAATCTTGATAGGCATGTAGATATGGTTTTATCAATTTTAATTTATTATATTTTTTATAACAAATTCTAAGATAACTTGGTCGTGATTAAGTTTGTTGCATTGTTCTCAGTATTTACCACGTCATGAGTATTGGCCAACTAGCTGGTGCCCCCGACTTCGTCCGCGTTTTCTATGTCAACCGCGCGAGATCGTTCTCAACAGGTGCCCACATCTTGAAGTGGCATATTGAAAACGCATTTTAAGTCTATAGATCAGACAGTTTTGGCGACATCGTGATAAGTCAACTAGTGTTTTTGGTGAACTTCGTATCACCTAAAATTAATTTTCTTCATTCTCGCTAAAATTCACAAATGGTTTGACGAGTTTTATAGGCACGCGCCGCTGGCCCCGCGGCCGGTACCGCCGCACCCGTTATGTCCCTGCATTTTAAATGTGAAACATCTTCGAAAATATTCATTTAAGTTACATGCTGTAAAGAGCCATATTGGTCTATATTAAATGCACAATGTATATAAAGTACTTAATTGGATAGGAATTAATGTCGTATTGCTTAAAATCGCTTCGTAAATAAGCCATTATTTCTCGTAAAATGTAAAAGATAAAAGTAGTTATTGTGGGTTATCCTTAGGTCTTTAGTCCTTTTTAAGGTGTCCAATACTGAAGTATTTTGATCTATCTCGTAAGATTCAGCCAGCGTTTGCAATATAAGCGCAAAAAAATGTGTTTATTTACGACATTACATTCGACACCTCTAAAATTATCAGTGTTTCTCTACTTTATTATGCATGTATTATACATATAAACCTTCATCTTCACTCTATCTATTAAAAAAAATCGCATCAAAATCCGTTGCGCAGTTTTAAAGATCTAAGCATACATAGGGAGAGACAGACAGCGGGAAGCGACTTTGTTTTATACTATGTAGTCACATATCTGTAGTTATAAAAATCATGACTACGCCTGTAGTGATCCTGTAACGTCCAAACGAGTTGACTGGTAGAGATGAAACTCATGTAATATATGTCTATTATCGAGACGATGCTATTCCATGATACAATAGACAGCACTCTGGTCTAGTGTATCCTACCGAAAGGGGTACAAGACCATAATATCAGGCGGGCTAGCATATATGTTATATATATACACATGCATGTGGACTATGCTTGGGTGATTATTGAAGTCGTCTATTGAATCAAAAAACAATTGTTTTTTTACTACTAGGTAACCCTAGGCTAGATGTGAGACAGTGTGCATGATGGTAGGGCTTATTATAATACTCACCTGGCTAGTTCCCACCCTCAAGTTGAAATCTGCCGCGTAATACTTATAGGTGTGTTCCGGCAGTTGCATTTGAGAACCAGTCCATCCGCTAGAATTAGCATGTCCATCATTTTGGACCACATCGTCACTTAACGTGAGGTGAGATTGTTACCATAACGAGCAAGCGTGTCACCTGATGGTAAGAGATCACCGCCGCCCATGGCCACCCACAACACCATGGAATTGCAGGTGTGTTGCCGGCCTTTGAAGGAAGGACTGGCTCTCAAGTGCCACTGCCGGAACACACCTAATGGTATTTGACAGCAGATTTTCAACTTGAGGATGGTAGGTAGCCAGGCGGGTACCAGAAAAAGCCCTACCACCATGCTATGGTTTCCTCACGATATTTCGTTTACCGAAAACTTAACCTCATTGTAGGTGGTTGGATCCGAACTCACGTCCCGTGACGCGGCCATCCTACACACTACCACTGATCTATCATCGCTTATAAAAAGATCTTAACCGATCGCATCGCAGCGCTGACTTTCGTAAGTTCGTAATTTCCAAAAACAACTTTACTCGTAAAAGAGAGAGGATAACGAACGACGAACGCCCCATATTTATTCTATACAAAAGTCAAAGTTGTCATAAACAACAATATTATACGGGTCGTATAAGGAAATACCAAATTATAAGTGAAATGTTGACACGACAGTCGGTAACAATGTTTGCCGAACGCCGGGTAACCACTAACAAGTTCAACTGACCCGGATTTTCGATCCCGTTACGTAACTAAAGGCTTCGATATAGGTTAGTGCAAAATCATACGCCGATATACACCTATAGACACAATAGCTGCTCTGACAGAACTCAACCTAGTGAATACAGGCGTTTTCGTGAATATTATATCACTCAAATCGGATTAATCAATACAAATTAATTGAATTCTATTGACTAACAATCACACACGTGATCTTTATAAATAAAAATACGTATCTACACACTCATCACCAGTTCTCCAAATGTATAACCCTGATAAACTTTGTTGTATGTATTTCTAAAGCACCTCTGGATTTTGCCACTTGTGTAGCATTATGTTATTTTTTACCATTTACATGAGTTACATTTTTATACGCTTTTTATTAACTTCACCTGTATGATTGTTTATATGTTTGTAACCGACTTCTTTGGGCGCGATTTTGAGCCACTTTAAACGGCCAGATTTCGTTCGAACTTTGTAGATTTATCGAGGACCGATGACAATACACTAATTTGGTAAAATTATTCCATTTTTCAATTCGCAAATTTTTTGTTAATTTATGTAATTTTCATCTATAGTCGATAAGGCAAGAAACTTAATTTTACTTTTTTATAATTTCTCTCTGTAGTCGATAAGACAAAAATTGATATTTTAATTTCCAATCACTATCTTTAGCCCATTTCTCTAATATTAACAAATATTCGAGTACTAAAAGAATTTTAATTCTACAAAACAAATAATAGTTTTAAATAAAAAACACGCTTTTTATAGTAATCTGAACTAAAAAATTGAAAATAAGTTTTAATAAATTTAAATTAAGAATAGTGTTAAAATTTTCAATAAATATAAATTAATAATAGTGTAAATAAAAAAAAATGTATATTATTTAAAAAAAAAAAATGTGGGGTTCTTTTAATATTATCAAATGATAATCACTCTACTCATATCTGTCGATAGAACATTTATAACTATTGACACCATGCACCCCACGCTTTTTTAAAATAAAATATATTTTTGTATTTTATTTACACTATTATTAATTTATATTTATTGAAACTTTTAACACTATACTTAATTTATGTTTATTGAAATTTTTAAGTATGAATAGTATTGTTAAATTTATAAAGGTAAGCGTACCTTGAAGATTACATATACTAGTTATTAATATAGTCGTACATTTACACATACATATACATGTGCGAATACATAAACAATTTTAAATATAACTTTTTTTGAACCATGATTTCGAAGTGAAAAGTGTCGGAAGTATGATGCTCAAAAAACAATGCTTGTTTGATATTTATTCTTTACCAGCTGTGGCCGCGACTTCGTTCGCGTGGAGTTTAAAAATTATTCAGCCAGTTTTGCCCGTTTTTGTACCTTCCTTCGATAAACAAACAACTTTTTAACTGCCTTAAAAAAAACAATATAAAGTATCCTATATTACTTCTAATACCTCCAAGAATATGTGTACAAAGTTTCATGATGATCGGTTAGGGGGTTTTCGCGTGAAAGCGTAACAAACAAACTTACATTGACATTTATAATATTAGTAAGGTTCAAATTTTCATACCATTTCCACACTATTCAATAATATGGAAATTTATTCTTAAGGAGTAAACTGCAAACTAATGTCGCCGGCATTAATTAGGGTATCAATTATAATATAATATTCACATTCCGATTAATATCAAACATTAACTGAGAGGGTTCCTCACGGAAACGCGATGAAACTGACTGTAAATGTTAAGAATGAATAAACAATTGTAATCTCTTCTTACTTCAATGCGTCTTTATTATTACTTTCTTTAACCTTCTAAGCACTATTATTCCAGTAGACTAGCTCGTTCCTTAGCTCCAAGTTATCTGCCCCAGTATTGTAAAACACACGCATTTATATTGCCACAACCGGAAACTAAAAGCGCTAAAAGCAAACTAGTGTGAATATGATTATTAAAACAATTTTCATAAGATCTCGTCTTTACAATTTCAATTTATAAAGTTATTTTTAACCGATGTAATTATCGATTTCCGATTCATAAAGTTATATTTAATTAAACATGTAAATATTTAAACCCCTGTTATATCATATTTATTATAAAGAGGCCATTAATGATAAAGCTAACACTTGTAATAGGTTATTTAAACAATTTATAGAAAATCTCGTAATTACTATTTTGAATTTATAAAGTCCTTTTTAACCAAACATAAATATCAATTTGAATCTATAAAGTTATTTTGAACTAACGTGTGAATATTAAAACCCCCTGCAATATGACATTTAAAGTAAAGAGAAGATCCACGATAAGGCTAAAATAAAGAGGCGACCAATGATAAAGCTAACACAACGAAAAGCTAATTATTTGTTACACACATATATACATTTTAGCATTATTTTAATATAAAGTATAGAAAAAATAGAAATAAGGCTATAATAAACCGAAAAGTTAAACGGAAATACTAATAAAAAAGAAATATGCGTTATCAATGGACAGAATGCGTGTTTTAAATGCGTGCGTTACAAATGGTTTCCGAACTATCACATGTACTCTCAAGCTCTCTAACTCTGACTTTCAAGCGTAACCCACTGAATTCGTCAATATATTAAACTACCAGATGTGGTCCCGACTTCGTTTCCGTGAACTTGTATTATGTTTTGTATAACTCCTCGAGATGATTATTCGATTTATTAAGGTAAGGATTGATACCGTATCGATAGATCATCTTCGCAAATAAATTATTGTTTTGGAACAAAATAGCAAATAAACATGGCGTATAAACCGGAAAAGAGAGATGTATGTTGTAACATGTGAGTTTTTGGCGGGATCTTGATCTGTCATGTTGTGATATTTATTTTTATTCATATACTTAGTTACTTAGCCCTGTATTATGTAATATAGGCGACATTTTACGTGATGTAGTGTAGATGAAGAGCATAAGTGAAGTGACTTATAAATAATCATTCGGAACATGATATATTAGTTTGCCACAAAAATTTCCAAGAAAACTTCAACAAGAGAGTTGCCATCTTGTTGAAGACAGTTTCATCAGTCCAAAATGTCCAAATCTTATCACTTGAAAATGGCAGTAATAGTCTCTAAAGAGGACTGAGTTGCCAAGATAAAAAAAAAAGTTAGATAAAAATTTCTCTCTTACATTATTTTCATGTAACTTTAATTATGTATGCAGTGAAAACCGTAGAGATAAAAAGTTCAAAATTCAAGTAAATAGGTCGAGGATTTTCTTGAAGACATTTCAAATAAGATTATTGTATTATTATAACGGGATAATCTCTTGGGAACTACTAAGTGATTTTGATGAAATTAATTACGGTAATAACTGAAATTTCGGATCAATATAGGTGACGTTTATTGTATTAAATGTTTATAGTAATATAACATCTTCATTATCACGCAATTTTCTCTGTTCAATAATTGACAATATAACGATGCCTCAGTGCTTATGTAATTTATTCACCATTATAGTACTTAAAAATATAAAGTTTTTAAAGTGAAACTTTTTTAGAATCGTTGTGTTTTCAAACTCGATGAAACGAAAAAGCTAATCCATAGAGACACAAACATGTAAATGTATAGGTTTCAGCCGGGGAGAGAATGAGATAAAACACATTACACGTTCTCCTGTTTCACTCACGTCTCCTCTTTGTGCGATGTTTCGTAGCGTCCTCACTATCGTCTACTAAGCATTGTCCATATGTATGCTCCTGTTCAATACTTTTCAATAAGTATTTTTAATCAGGGACTTTTCAGAAGTTTCAATTGTGTCCTGTGTGACTTGCACACACACATATTTTTTTTATTTTTTGCTCTATTTTGGAAACCAAGCAGCTATTATACACGCAATATGGCAAGTTATTTGTTTTAACTTGTCCGTAAAACATAATATAAAATCTTTGATATAAAGTTTTTTTTCCAAAGTAGAACGAAAATATTTTCTTATCCAAAAAGCACTCCGGCTGTAATGCAACATGCGATAGACGAATGAAAAGATTTGAGGCCATGTAAAAAAGAAAACGTTCCACTTTAAAAACTGACAACGTTTATATTTCACAGTAACAATTGATCTTTTTATTTTCGCTTAGCCGTCGCTGCGAAGACGTCACGATTTGCTTACATAAACAATATACATCGGAACGTGTAAATAAGCCGCTCAGGCACCCGGTAAAAGTGACAGAAACAGTGTTATTTTGAAACTATCACGACCGCTACACGCATTCGTATATGCCGAAAACTACGTCCAAAGATTAACTAGTTACGTAGATAAGGCTGTATACAATACTGCCAACCTAATAACTCATTACAATGCCTTATCACCTAAGCTATAATCAATCTATAACAATATTATAAAGCAGAGACGTTTCTTTGTTTGTTTGAAAGCGCTGATCTTAGGAACTTCCAGTCGGATTTTTTAAATTATTCTTGTATTTGCCAGAGCAATCATTGCGGTAGGATTTAGGCCATTTAACATCATGCTATCACCAATAGGAGCACAGCTGTATTGTAAAATTACAAGAACGGGGAAAATTTTCGTACCCTTGAGTTAATTATCTCTTTCGGCTGAGTACCTCCCGAATTCGCCTTGAAGTGCGATGAAATTGTCAAAACTGTTCCCTGTTTTATTGAATAGTTTATCGATCAAGCGGTACGGCTACAATCTCATCTGATGTTAAGTGACGATGTGGCCTAAAGTGGTGGGCTGGCTCTCAAATGCAACTCCTGGAACTCGACGGTAGTAGCTAGTCAGGCGGGCATTAGAAAACGCCCTACCATCGCGCTATGGTTTCATCACAATTCTTCGCTTCAGCGAAAACTCAAGCTCATTGCAGGTGGATTGGAACTCACGCCCATTGACGTCCGTAAACACTACCAACACAGTCATCTTAGATTAATTAGGTACAATAAGAAAACGTAAGTAGCGAATATCTTCAGAACGCCCAACAATGCAGAAATCTGTTGTTACTCCGTAATAGATATTACCGGAACTCCAAACCGAAATTCGCAATTTCCCTACAAAATTTGCTGATAAGGCGCTTCTGTGACCGCACGATTGCAGCAGTTGTAGCGGTTGGTCGCTTCACCGCAACTAAAACCACATTGATTGCCGTTGCTTCGAACACCGTACGGAATGTATATTTGGTAGACTATGTATTGTTCTGAATCTAAGATTAATTTATGTCCGTAAATTGTGTTTGTATACTCTCCCGCGACACGAAGAAACCGACCATGCGCGGGCAGTCTTATAAAACTAATCATATATATTACTTTATGTACAAAATTAAATAGCGTATCATTGTTTTTCCTCATCTATTATATAAAATAAATACTACGAGCGACTAAATGACCTGAATAGGAATGGCTACGTGGTCAATTTATACGCGTTCGAAGTGGGACCGAGAGTTATACCTGCTAAATTTCTCTATAACCTTCTGAAAGATTTTGGCCTGTCTAGTACTGCAATAAATTATATACTAAAACGTGCTTCTAAAGCTGTGCTAGCAGGCACCTATCAAATTTGGCTGCGTAGGGCGAGAAACCCGAGTGGTGAAAGTAAGTGTTGACGCGCGTCGACAAAGGGTTCCTAAATCTGTTTTATATTATTAAATATTTTCATGTATGGTTTACCGTTTTAGCCATAATCACACATGCTCTTAAATAACGATACGGCCCAAGATGGTAGACACGCTAAACCTGTGTAGGAACTGGCTCTCAAGTGCAACTGCCGGAACACACCTATTCATATTTGGCTGCAGATTTTCAACTTGAGGGTGGTAGCTAGTCAGACGGGCATCTAATAAAGCCCTACCACCATGCTATGATTTCCTCACGATATTTTCCTTCACCGAAAGCTCAAGCACATTGTAGCTGGTTGGATTCGAACTCACGTCCCTTCACGCAAAGTCCTACACTACCGCACGGTGAATCCATGGTTTGCTAAGAAGTTCGTCTCTCTACATAGTATATATTTATTATAGTTAGTTCGAGTATTGTAGTAGTTATGTCAGAAATAATAAGAAATAAATAAATTGTATTCAAAAATTATAGATAAAAAAACTTAAACGAATCGTGAAGAAGCATTTAGTATGCTGGCATGGCAGCCGCACTGGCAGAGGTCATTTCCCCTTACGCCAGTCACTACTGCCTTTGGCCCGTACTGACATTACTATCAGATGAAGTACAGTTATAGTATAGGGATAAAAAAAAAGCACTTCTCAAATTTACTAGGTGCGTATAGAAAATGTTCGATGACACAATTGTAATATTACCTATGAATTAACCTTTAAGATTTTCCAATGTTATTGTATCTTGATACGTGTGTAAACTTTCAAGTCTAGACTAGTCTAAATTGGTGTAAACTACTCCACAAACTTCAATTATATTGACAGGTTAACTGATGCGATTTCGCGTGGAACTAAAAATTGTTTAATAGTTTTTACCAGTTTTTGTAACTTTTTTCTATACAGTTTTGCTCCTTTCGGTTGTAGCGTGATGATAAATAATCTAAATCCTTCCTCAATCATTGCTCTATCAGATACAAAAACAATTTTCGAAATCCAACTGATAGTTTCTAAGATTTGCGCGCTCAAACAAACTTATCGACATTAATCATATAGATTAGTTGTGTTATTACCTTAGAAAAAGGTTCTAGCCGCACAGCCTGTTAATGTGACATCTATAGCACTGCCGTTGGAAAGTCGCCACGCAGTGTTGCATGGGCCATGTAGAAGGTATTACCGCATAAAAATAATAACACACCTCTATCTCCACTGCGTTTCAGCGAGCAACATACCTGAAAGGAAAGGAATCCAAATTAGTATAAGGTTTGATATACTAGTATATCAAATCAATCGCGAGCGACTTCTATATTAACAGCTGTATACCCTGGTTATTATTAAAGACGTCTGTTTTTTTTTTTTTTTTTTTTTTTTTTATATCGAATATCATTATTATAATGACGGAAGAAGTTATTATAAATTTTCGCTTTACATTTAGTATTTCGTTCTAAGAAAATTTAATTAATCACTTAATAGCCGTCCTGAAGATCCACGATATTGCCAATTAGCCCGCGATCTCAATAACTCCTTGATATAATGATCGACCCTGTAATACCTGTAACTTCTGAGTAGTAGCGTTAGTTCGGCATGATCCTTTAACTTAATGACCGGCAAATCGATAGAACGCCGAAGAATCTTATTATAGAAACGAACGGTATTACTGGAAAAACTTTTACTTTTCGTACTTACTAACGCTGTTAGGTTGACAGGTTTCTGACAGCTTCTTTAGTCGTATATTCGTCGAATTTAGAACGCACTCATTGGAAAAACTCACACGATTAAGGGTTTTTCTTTTAAAAGATTAATCTTGCCAGTCTAAAACATGAAGACACACACACACACGCAACAATACGTGGTAGAAAATACTATACCATCTTGCATGGTATAATGGTATTTATTATGTTTAAAAAAACGTATTAATTGATTGCAAATACGTACAGAGAAAAGAGTGTTGAGAGATAACACATAAATAGGTGGTAGTAAGTATGGTAATAAGTAGTAGTATATAGGTAGTAGTGTAAAGGTAGATGATTTGAACGCCGTTATGATGCCAAAACGGTAGTCGTCTCTATAAATGACTGGACCCTGGGGTATGGTGGTCACCATCCATTAATACATTGTCAATTAGCTGTGTCCGCAACTCCGTTCGCGTGGAACTAAATTTTTATTTATTTATTTTCATAAAAAAAATGACATATAGCCTATGTTACTCAGGCCTAATGTAGCATGCTAATGGTGAAAGAATTTTTCAAACCGGTCCAGTAGTTCTTGAGTTTATTCGTTACAAACAAAATTACAAATCTTTACTCTTTATAATATTAAGTATAGATTAATATATTGGTAACAGTTGACAATTGGCAACTGAATGCTAATTAGAAGTCTGTTATGTTAGAAGAAAATCGCTGGCATTTTCCCACTGAACGAACGCTACACCTCCTAAGCGTATTGACCTACTTCTGTGTAAGAAAATTCCATAAATAATGTATAATCTTCCGAGTTCCGTAACACTTGAAACAGTTCCGAAACCCTTATGGGGATTCAATTTTTTGTTCATATTTTCATTCCCGTCCGTGTATCGAGGTATATTTTCCTCTTATTGAGATATAATATTAAAATTATCATAATTGTTTTATAAATCGCTGCAAAAAAGATTCTGTATTGCAGTAAAGTTCAATGACCGCTTATCAAGAATTATTAAGCACTACCTAGGTTTTCATAGTTTTTAACATGAACCAAGACTCGGTTCCCGGTCTTGGAAAAGTAAGGAAATGTAAGATTACCGATTTTATTTATATAGTTCATGTTTAGCGTTTAGGCCTCAATCTCATCTGATAACGATGTGGCCCAAGATGGTAGACACGCTAAGTCTAGTGCAGTGTCTGGCTTTCAAGTGCACTTCCGGAACAAACCTATAGGTATTTGGCGGCATATTATCAACTTAAGGGTGGTAGCTGACTAGGCGGGCATTAGAAAAAGCCGTACCACCATGCTATAGTTTCATCACGATGTTTTCCTTCGCCGAAAACTCAAGCTCATCGTAAGTGGATGTGAACTTGCGTCCCTTGACGCGGCGGTCGTACACACTACCAAATTACCTATCAACGCTTCAACCGTGTGAGTTTCTAATAGGTATTTCTGGAGATTCGCACCAGGAGAATGCCACAGACCTTTCTCGTAATCTGCCCAGGTAAATACGGGTTGAGAGATTCGAATTCAAAGGTTTACATGATTGATCACAGAATCAATAATATGTCATAAATATTTCCCGTAAACAATTTTAAATCGGTTTCATAAACCGCGGATTAATTTATTCAATGAATAAATGTAAATCAATTGAATTTTAATGTTTGCGGCACGCAGTAATAACGTTGCATATCGCGTTGGAATTTCATTCGGAAATTGTAAATATCTTTATAAATAAAAATGTGTACTTCCGTTAGTGATCTTGTAACTTATAAACGCGTCGATTGATAGAAGTACAATTCATGTAATATATTTCATTAATCGAGACGATGGTTCGTAGACATTCCATGACACATGGTGTTATGGTCAAGTTATTGACTACCAAAAGGGGCAGAACAGCGTCTGCCGGATCAGCTAGCCTATACATATATACAAATAGCCGTGCCCGCGACTTCGTTCGCGTAAAACAAAAAAGTTATTCAATCATTTTTCCCCGTTTATTCTACGTTTTTCGATACAGCTTTGCTCCTATCCGTGGTAGCGAAATGTTACATAGCCCCTAAAGCCTTCCACAATGATTGCTCTATTAAATACAAAAACAATTCTTGTAATCCGATAAGTACTTCCTAAGATTAATGCGTTCAAACAGACTGTATAATTTATTAAAGAAAAATGTGTACTTATTCCAAAGAAAAAATACAAAATACATTTTTTGCTCTACATATCGATGACAAGTAAATTTACATTACATATTACAATAAAAATTCTTGAAATCCGACAAGTAGTTCCTAAGATTAGCGCGTTCAAAGAAACAAAATTTAAAGCTTTATAATATTAACATAGGTAGGTATAGTTTAATAGTAATGACTTAGAATAGTATATTTAATTACATTGCAGAGCATAGTTGCGGGGTGGTAACAGGCAATAATTACGTCCGGTTGGATACCGACTATCAAACATTAAGTGTCACATACCGTTCGTAGAACCGCGCAAGGCGGTTTGTGTTCTCAGATCAGCAGGTGTATCATCCATACTACCATGCTACAATTAATTCCTAATTGCAATACCGGTGTTTTTTTTATACATCCCCTCCCTGATGTGCTGGGAGAGATTCGCCGGTAATACCCACTAAAACGCGTTCTTTTATCGCCTATTGGACCAAGGAGCAGGATCTGTCTTCACATTGCATCTGCACCCCGACAGGCTTTGGCCCCTCAACACGTGCCACCTTCAACAATTTGGGGGAGTCAACGATGGTACCGAACACAGGATGCGCCTCGCCTCGGGCCTGTGTGCAACATCGGTGTCGAACAAACCATCGATTAATTAAGGGGTGTAAAGGCAAATCCGCTTCAGTTCAATATTGATATTTTTTAAAGTTATTACATCAAATTGTAGCACTCAATTCGCCAGTACTTCGTTACATACACCTATATTGTAGTTGTGTTTAAACATTTGTCGCATTTTAGATTCGTTACGGACACAGTCAATCAATTTTTTATGCACACTAGCTTTTACCCACGGCTCCGCTCGCGTTCATATTGTTTTTTTTTATATATTTTTTTTTTATTTTATCTCGGCATAATGACCATGTTTCACTCACCTGATATTTGGTTTCAGTATGGGCCAAGAACAGTGGCCACTGTCATAAGAGAAAACTCGCAACTGTCATAGCGACAAAACAATTGATACGTCAACCAATCGTGGTTGCAGACTGACGCAGAAATCATTAGAACAAAAACAATTGATTTATATATTTCCTAGATGTTGGTCGATACAGTCAGATATGAATTTTCAAAACCGCTTTTTTAGTTAATGACTATATTCATTATGATCTGCCTGCCTGCACTTTTACTGCAAATAAACTTTTCTGTGTGCATATATGAAATTTGAGCTAAAAAAACTCGCTGAAGTTAACTTCTAAAGAATCAATTTTTCATATAAATTTCATCAGCGAAATTAATATTAACATTTAGGTAAAAAGGTTATTTTTTTATGGGCAAAGTACCTTGAGCGCCTTACACTTTGAAATCATGCTTTAAAGATAAACGTGCTTAAGGAGTAAATTACAGTCGTGCGTCGAAGCTGACACACTTTTTGATAATGAAAAATCATTTTATGAAAACCCTCTCGCTCCTGGGAGACGAGCAGATTATGTGGGGTTTACCCCGTGTGAAACCGGGAATACCTATTACAACTGTACCTCTACCACATAAATCAAGACGGGACAGGTGCGAACTAGCAATCACCGCGTCGTCCCGGCAGCACATTTTCAATTTACTTGTGGCGCCGTTTTCGGCCACAGCGACTGCCTCAGCTCCGCCCTCCGTGTGTTCTCCAATGGATAATGTAGCCAAACTTTGATCGGAACGCGTGTGGACATAGTCAACATGTGAGGAAACCATTCTCATAATCATAATTGATTACCACCGATGGTCGGTCTCTCAATTCATCGCGTCTATCGTCGACTGCAAGACGTCGATGGTCTTTCTCCACTCCGGTCGTTTTGCTTCAAGTCTCTCTTATTGCGAAAGGATTATATCGCCCTTTTTGATGTGACATTTAGCACAACTTTATACCTTAGGAGTTGTCCGCTTAAATTGAGATGGTTATTAAAGCTTCTTTTTAAACAAAATAATATATTTTTATTTGTTACTGCAGAGTTTCTACGACGTTACATAAAGTCGATCGAAACTGCATGTCGCTACACTTAGAAGTTGCGTCGGAACGTCACGTGTTACCACGAGCTGGAAACAATAGCGCGAACTCTCCTACTGTCGTAGTGTAGAAACAGGCGAGGATGTTGTTGTTATATACACGTACAGTCGAACTTTGGACAACCTCTAACACTTTTGTTCCAAATTACGCCATTAGTTCATAACATAAACTGATATTCTATTAACAGTATCCAAGCCACGTAATCATGGCAAATAAAGAAAAACTAAGTGCGTGTTTCGAAAAAATGACTTGTCTGAATTTTTTTATAATTTATAGTCTATTTCTCAGACCTCTAAGTGATAAGGTTGGTGCATCCCCAAACATTTATTTTAAATTTTTTGACAAAAAAAAATTGTTTTGATATTTTATGATGTGGCATTAAAAAGACATACGACCCTAAATTTTCACCCTCCTACCGACGAAAGTATTCACTACAAATAAATTATAAGACAGGACAACGTTTGTCGGGTCAGCTAGTTTACATATAGAACGGGGTTGCCTGTGCTAGCCCAGTACAAAATATAAATAAAATTTATATTTACATACTTACTTCCTTGCTACTATTATAAATGTGAAAGTGAATTTTTTTTTGGTTGTTTGTTACGCTTTCACGCCTAAACCGCTATATCGATTATGATAAATTTCGGTATAGAGATAGATGGGACCATGGAGACGGTGATAGGCTACTTTTTATCACGAAAAACTTATTGGAATTGAGATAAAGAGAGGAGAAAACCTTCTATTAAACTTATTATTGCGTCATTCGATTTAACCAAATCAATATTATTTTATATCAATATTATCGACTGGACATACGCTGTTAGCCTAAGGGCTTTACCAAGCGTTGGGAGCGAGTACTAAGGCACTCAGGCCGAGGCAACGAGCACAAGGGAGCCATGAAGTGGTCGATCCTCGACTTTTCTTTTTTTTTATACTTAACGTTTAGCATTTTGGCCATAATCTCACCTGATCTTAAGTGACGATACGGCCCAAGTTGGTAGACACGCTAAACCTGTGGAGGAACTGGCTCTCAAGTGCTGCTGCCGGAACACACCTATTGGTATTTGGCGGCAGGTTTACAACTTGGGGGTGGTAGCTACCCAGGCGGGCATTAGAAAAAGCCCTACCACTATGTTATGGTTTCCTCACGATGTTTTCCTTCACCGAAAGCTCAAGCTCATTGTAGGTGCTTGGATTCGAACCCACGTCCCTTGACGCGAAGTCGTGCACACTACCACTGAGCTATCATCGCTTCGACTTGGCCTAGTACCGAGGACGCGAAAAGAAATGACGGTCCTGACTAATCCTAAATAGGATTATATACTACACAAATTTCTTACTCAGCTACAGCGCGGATTCAGAACGCGAACTAACCTCCTAATCTAAGGATTGTATTGACTTAGCATCACGGCGGTGTGATTGGAATATACATGCTACAGTTAGATGACATGTACTATTATTATTTATGTCTGTATTTTCTTTCTCTAGTTTTTATTGACAGCTTACTTTGTTCACATGTTATCTATTAGGATTAAAAGATTTCTTTTTTCCTTACTTGTCCTAAACTACTCAACAATTTTAATATATCTATTAATATAATATTTACAGAGCGTGTATGACCATCGGTGAAATCTATGTCTATACTGATATTATAAAGAGGAACCATTTGTATTTTTGTTTGTAAGTAATAGACTCAATAACAATTGAATCGAATTCAATAAAAATTTTCACTATTCGAATGCTATATTAGCCCTGAATAACACAGGCTACATAACACTTTTTTTTAAATGAAAATGATTAAATCAAATTTTAATTCCAAGCTAACTGAGTCGCGGACACAGATGGTTATTTATATATTTTTTTTTATACATCACATGACGTAAGAATGTCGTAAACGAGACCTTGACATTCTTAACCCGTACAAAAACATAAAACGGCCGCCTTAAAAAGTTTTCACTTCTTAAAATAACGTACCATTCTTTGAAGTTATTTTCTGACCTCAACCAACCTAAGTATAAACATTTACAGATAAGAACCATACAATGTTTAGGCAAAAATGCGTTGATAACGTAATTATCCTTCCCTATTCACAGTGGGCAACTAATTTCTAACTAACTAGTGATACGTAAATATCAGTAACATATCTAATTGCCTCTCATATCTAGTGGTTTAGCACTCTTAAATTATACGTCACTAGCTGTGACCGCGACTTCGTTCGCGTGGAAATAAAATTTTCTTGCGCGTATTTTTACCGTTTTCCAACTTTGCTCCCATGGGTGGTAGCGTGATGTTAATCAGCCTAAGGCCTTCCTCAATTATTTCTGTATCAAATACAAAAACAATACTTGGAATCGAATCCTAAGATTAGAACGATCAAACAAACAAACTTTTCCGGTTTGTTGAACTTCACTATGAATTATGTTGCGAATGTAACTCTGCTTGTTACACTTTGTCGCTTTGGTACTTACACAGAATAAATTTAATTTAAAGTCATATAAAGGACACCCTCTCTTTTATAAGGTTTTTTTTTTAACAAGACGCCTGTCACACGCCTCTCTCCCATATGGGGAGGTAGAGACCACATCCTTCCACTTGCTACGATCCTGACATACATCTTTCGCTTCTTCTACTTTCATAAACACCTTCATACATGCTCTTCTGTTACGGGTACTTTTGACTGGCCTTTCTCCAAAACGTCCTCGATCTGAACGAGACATGTTGGCCTAGGTCGACCCTTACCAGCTTGCCCATTCACACTCGCCTTGTAAATTAAGAGTCCCATCTAGAACTTATTTCACCTAATCCCCTTCTCTCCTTTCCACAGCAGATCTACCCGTGCTGAATTATGGAGTCACAGTTTTACCATAACCTCCACCCGGACATCAACCAAATAGTTCGAAAAGTCTTATCTTTATCCTACTGTGGAACAGCGAAACTGTGTTCCGATCTGGATGTTCCTATCTATAATATTGGGTCTTTTAAACGAGGCGTGAAGAGATATTTAGTAGGCCGTCAAGACAGTTCTGACTGACGAAGGACATTTGCCCTTACGACAGTCACTACTGTTACAGTATCGTACTGAAACTTACCATCAAATAAAGTACAGTAATTTTGCCTAGCTAGGATAAACAAAATCATCATAATCGATTCAACGGTTTAGGCTTGAAAGCGTAACAAACAAACTCACTTTCGCATTTATAATATTAGTAATATTTGGTATAATTAACCTCGCCTAGATATAGTTTTCACTACTGTACTATGGTCTTTAGCATACACCGGTGTGTGTTTTTTTTTTATATTATTCTAAATAATCTTACGATGCGAATTTTTTTTATACTTAAGGTTTAGCATTATGGCCATAATCTCACCTGATCTGAAATGACGATACGGCCCAAGTTGGTGGACACGCTAAACCTGTGGAGGAACTGGCTCTCAAGTGCAACTGCTGGAACACACCTATTGGTATTTGGCGGCAGGTGTACAACTTGAGGGTGGTAGCTAGCCAGGCGGGCATTAGAAAAAGCCCTACCACCATGCTATGGTTTCCTCACGATGTTTTCCTTCACCGAAAGCTCAAGCTCATTGTAGCTGCTTGGATTCAAACTCACGTCCCTTGACGCGAACTCGTACACACTACCACTGAGCTATCATCGTTTCAACACATTTTACATGAACAAAAAAATGCATAAGTTAAAAGGTCGTTACGGTGAAACTATCCGAGGTTGTACTATCGTATCCATTCATTATCACGGACCGTTGCATAATCTATGTTGTTTATTCTACATATGCTTGACTCACTGGTTACTCATCAAGCTAATGTGCTACGTTACCGGCACTTTGTGCGTTTGTTCAATTTGATAAATAACCGGGCGTCAAAACGCGCGCGTTAGAATTGCTATATTTATTTCTATGTTCACTAAATTATTCGCGTATACATATAATGTTACATATACATAATCACCAGTCAGATTTTTTTACAAAGTGACGACGTTGTGTCTGATAGTAAGATAACAACCGCCACGAGCAAAATCTCTTGGCAGTTTCGGTAGTACCACATTTTTATAACGTAAGTACAATTAATTTACGAACTTCACTCCCGCACTCTCTTTGACAGGGTTATGAGTAATGGGGCAGGGGTAAGTGGGACTTACCTGGTCTGAACCTCCGTAAATACCCCTTAAAAATCCTCACAGCGACGTTGTTAGCATTACTAGAATTAGTATTTCAGGACCTATAGGTAGGTCAGTCAGACTCATGAATATCTCTCTCGCTCTTTCAGCACCAGTCCTTAGTAGGTTCGGCTACTCTGAAACTCGCTGCTTCGGAGCGGAGTGTCCTAAGCATTCGCTTTAAAAACCACGGCAAAGTTTTCAAAGCCCTTCAAGCTAACAGTATAAGTCTATTTGAAAAAAAAAAAACTCAGACAGATCTTACTCTTCCTCCTTATTTGCCAGAGCCTTGGGTCGATTCGCATTTCTTCCAGAGAAAGAAATGCCCTACCGCCAAGCTATGGTTTAATTACGATGCTTTCTTCGTTGAAAGATCAGGAATAACGCAGGGAATCTAAGACAAATTTTATTGTATCCACGCACGCGTTCACTAACCTATCATAACTCAGTGTAAACTATGTACTAAGTTGACGTCTATAAAGAAACCCACAATAATAGTGAAATTGAAATCGTATCATAGAGTAATCAAGTACAATTGGAACCAATATCAAAAACTCGGATTGATGACAGCCACGTAACAACGAAACCAAAATCTCGTTAGCTCAATTACAAGAACTGGATGAATTCGCGGGTAATTGATTTTCCGTAACGTGGGACAAGTCGGAAATGTGTTTAACGCAATCGGGTTTTCAATCACTACGAGTCTGTTTTCCATCAGCCCAGTGGTTATCGATTGGATCGAGTGTTCGTGTAATCAAAAAGTGTTCCGAAATGAATACCTCTGAAGACAAAAGACAAATGTACTCGCATTCCCATAGATAGATAATAGGACCTATTTGTAAATTAAGAAAGCTTACAGAAACGAAAACTTTGAAATGCATATAATTGTTTTCCATTTCCAAATAAAATACCATTATTTAAAATTAAAATTTCATTCGTAATTTTTAAAACAAAGTCATTGGAGTTTTTGAATAAGATTTTTTTAAATGTTCTTCAGAAAATTAGGCTTGTTTTCTCGTGTTTCCGTTGTTCAAATAAGATTTAGACATTTATATATTGTTTATTTTTGCATGAAAAAGCAAGAGGGGTTTTGCTAAATCCGTGTATAAAAAAAAACAGCTAGAAATTATTTTGTCAATATTATTTTTTTCGACTGTTTAACACTTGACGCCCAAAGATCGCCCAAAGCGCATGAAAATTGTTCACTTTAATTAGCCCTAATATAAAATATATCCAGCCATAGGTAGTCCAGTCAGTGCTTCTGTAGCAACACGATTCGTTACGTTGAAATAAAGGTCTATCCAAACTAACTTTCCACTTACTATTCTAAACAGTAGGAGTCGATAATTCCGTTAGATATGTTACTCAAATAATTGAAATCGGATATTTTGCATCATTCAGAGTGGCATAAAAATTATGAATATTACCTTATGCAGTTATATTGTAATACGGACGAACAATATTCTAACAGACTTTCTTTGGAATGTTGAACGTTAAGAATTTGCTCGTAACATATTATATGCGGACAGAAACACAATAGCATCATTGTCCGGTGTCATAATTGTCCGGCGTATTTTACCGTAAGTAGCGAACGGAATGCGTACTAGCGCTTTGTTATTAATACAATATACTACTGTATTTAATATACTTATCGCAAACAACGTTATTATTTCAATTGAGAATGTTATTAAAATAGCCAAGTATGAAGTAACAGGACGAGTCTATTATGAACGAAGAGGATGAAGTAACTTTTGATAAACTTATTATCGATTGAGAGCAATCACCTTAAATACAATCTATATTAATATTATAAAGCGATGATAGCTCAGTGGTAGTGTGTATGACTTCGCGTCAAAGGACGTGAGTTCGAATCCAAGCACCTACAATGAGCTTAAGCTTTCGGTAAAGGAAAACATCGTGAGGAAACCATAGCATGGTGGTTGGGCTTTTTCTAATGCCCGCCTGGGTAGCTACCACCCTCAAGTCGTAAACCTGCCGCCAAATACCAATAGGAGTGTTCCGGTAGCTGCACTTGAGAGCCAGTTCCTCCACAGGTTTAGTGTGTCTACCAACTTGGGCCGTATCGACACTTAAGATCAGGTGAGATTACGGCCATAACGCTAAAACCTTAAGTATAAAAAAGAGCGAAAAATTTTCTTTGTTTGAACACGCTAATCTTAGGAACAACCAATCGGATGTCAAAAAGGCATAAATAGTGCTATGCATCGTCAAAAAATTTCAACGTCCCTAGTTGTAAAGGAATATTCTTCAGATGTATATATTTCATTTTTATACAACATAAATGTAAACCGATGACCTTTAAAAGTTGTCTTTGTAAATTTTGTACAACATAGCATTCAACACGATGGTTTTTTTTTGTAATTTTAAAGCACTTGGTTCAATCGGTACACGGCATACTTATTTGAACGCCGACGTGTGTGTTGAGTGTGCCAACTGGCACAAAATCAGTGTGCCACTTTCGGAGCGCAGATGTAGTATCTACACGGTTTTACTTATAATATAATTGCATACAGTAAACCCTAGTAAATACTGTAGAGATTTTTACTCTGCTTGTAGGAATCGAATTCATATAATCCAACAAAGCGTTGCCTCAAGCGCCATACAGCCGAGAGCTTGTTTCGTACTTGAAAAATCAATAGAACACAATTTCCGACGCAATCTCTGTCGAGTGCACTGCTCTGTGAGCGCTTCTACGAGAACCTCGCCGGTTGTTGGTAAACAACTTAGAAAAGTTTCAAATAGTTTAACTTAACTTTCCTATTGAACTTTCCTCGGTACTGGATTTCTCTGTCGTGCCTTTATACGAACCGGCGAGAACTCTTCGCATTATTTATTTAAAAACCGCCGATATCACATTTTCTCTTTTTTACTTTTATACTGGATTGAGGAGGAAATTTTTCAGCCCATAGGATAAAAGTTATATATAATTTTGAAGCGACGGTGGCTCAGTTGATAGTGCATACGGACCCCTAGTCAATGGACGTGAGTTCTTTTTTTATGGTTAAGGATTTAGTGTTATAGCCACAAACACACCTGATGTTAAGTGACGATGTTGCTAAAGACAGTGGACACGCTAAGCCTAGTGGAGGGACTGGCTCTCGAGTGCAGTAACCGGAACATACCTATAAGTAATTGACAACAAATTTTCCACTTGAGGCTGGTAGCTAGCCAGGCGAGCATTAGAAAAAGCCCTACCACTATACTATATGGTGTCATCAGGATGTTTTCCATCACCGAAAGCTCAAGCTCAGTGTAGATGAATTCCAACTCACGTCCCTAGTCGCGGCGTCCATACACAATATCAACTGAGCTATTATCGATTCACACCCTCGAATCCCTCCAACGACCCTGACCTTTCGGTAAAGAATATAGGTTTCGTGATGAAACCATAGCATGGGTTTTTGGTACTGCCCATCTGGCTAGCTATTAACCTCAATTTCAAAAATCTGCCACCTAATATCCATAAGTGTGTTCAAGTATTTGCACTTGAGAGCTAATCCCTCCACTAGGCTTAGCGTGTAACCTACCACGTGTCGCTTAACATCAGGTAAGATTGTGGCTATAGCGCTAAACCTAGAATCTAGTAATCTACATATAGATCTGAAATACTAGTATTAATTATTTCAAAGTCAAACTTCATCAACATCTAATAATAGTTTCAAAGTGATATGCGTATAAAGGAACAGAGAGAAATAAAAATATTTAATGTAATAAAAATAAAAATCTGACAAATTTACAGTCTCATATTTTTAAAACATTTATGTTACAAATAGGTACATTTATGCCCTTTTCGGCAACAAAACAGAGTATTTTTGAGTCGAAACTTTTCGGGCCCATTGAAAGATCTTTCTACAGGTAAAAACTTTCAGGTCACGTAACGACTCGTGCCTGATTCACGTGCTATGAACAAAGAATATAAAGGTCAAAATTAAGTTCATGAAAGTTATATTGTTTGCTCGTATGTATTTTTGTAAATAATGTAACGGCATATTTATTATTACGTACGTTCTCTTTTATGGAAAAGGGTGCAATCTTGTCACCTGATGGTAAGTGGACACCCACAACTCCAGGGGAACCGCGGGTGCGTTGCCGGATTTTATCGGAGGGACTAGCTCTCAAGTACAACTGCCGGAACACACCTACTGGTATTCAGCGGCAGATTTTCAACTTGAGGTTTATCATTTTTGGATCAAGTTTGCGCAGCTCATTCTGTCTTTCTATGAATAAATAAATAAACCATATGTAAGTGTTTATAATCGTTGCTCGGACTCCGTTATATATGAAAATGAGATGTAATATTAATTGACTTTAATTTCAAAATAATGAAATTTTAATTTGACTTAATACAATTATTGCGTAAATCACTTTTATATGAAGAAGTTCGTCTCAACCCCTTTATAATATATTTTTAGAGAATTTTAATAATAAATTAGAAAATGACACTTTTAAAATCTTTTAGTAAGTATAATCTCGATACAAAAAAACTATGAAAAAAATGCGTCAGTTTCGTGGAACACTCGGAACGAATTTCCTTATATAGTATACCATTTTTGATTAACAAATACAAATAAATTAATTACCAGCGCCCGAGAGCAATTAAATGAAACGTAGAGATAACAAATAAATTGAAAGAATGGTAGGAAATTCATAATCTAATTAATTATTATACATATAATACATAGGCTGCGTGTACAAACTATATCTCCGCAGACAGAGCTCACTGGCTGTATTGAACCAATAAGCGCGTACCTACGACTGGACAGAGGCAACATAGATAACTGTTCATACTAAAGAAATATATGGCAATATAGAACCAGGCTAAAGAAAGGGTCGTGACGGAAAATCATACATTTTCACTTGTCTAACTTCCATTCGTACCGTACGATAAAGAAGTTCGTTCTAATAATTCTAGGATACGTTATAAACATAGTTATATTCGGTAAACAGGATGTTTTTCTACATTTAACCGGCCACCTAGTTATGAAATTGGGCGTGAATAAAGGGGTGCAACACAAAAGCGCGACTGGTCCGTGACAACTCGCTTCCGGTATTCAAATAAGGTTATACGTTATGAATAAGAACAGGTTTCGGTAATATTTTGCGGGGTAGTGGACACTTAGCATGTTTTAAAGTGTGCTTTCTATATAGCGACGCTACACTGACTATTTATTTTAGAACATTATTGATATTTGCCGTGAAATGGAATGTATATATGTGTGGTGAACAAGGTAAACCAATCAAAGTTGAGTACTTTCGATGTCCCAGAGGAATTATCATTAAAACAATTGGATATAAATGGACTATATCGTATATATATATGTGTGTATATATAATAGTAATAATTTAAAATAAGTTAATACTTTTTGTAATAACTTTTTTTTATCATTACAGCATAACTCCTACTGGTCGTAGCGTGATGTTAACTAGCCTAAAGCGTTGGTAAATGATTGCTCTAGCAAAAGCAAATAATAGCATACAATAAAAAGGATTCAATTCGTGCGTTATTTTTTAACTATCGTAGGGTTTACATACAAAAGTAAATTCTGAATCTAAAAACAATTGTAGAATATGGAGTATTTTTTTTTATAGCCCAATATCTTTATCGGACTTTAGTTTCTATTACTTTAGAGCGTACAATCGAAAATCCAACTACGCCTGCTAGAAATATGGCAGAGTTTGAGATTCGCTAACTCATAAAGACGTAGTCTCACTAAAGATATGCCAAAATTAATATTATAATTGGCCTGGAATCAGGATATAAGCAACTACAGTTGCAAAAGTTCAGAGAACCTATCATTTCCCGATACCTATATCTACGAAAATGTCTTTGGTAAGAAGTAGTGTTCCGAGTTTTTGATATATCTTGAAGGCGATACAATAATAGTCGATTACAATTATTAAATTTAAATCGAGTATAATTAGTCTTATATAAATAAAAATTGATGTCAATATATCAAATCAATATAATTAGGTAAATCGCCTTCATGATATGAAGCATATCAATCTTTAAATAAATTCAAAAGTACCTATTCAATTTCGGCCCTGAGAATGCGCTTATAGATCATTTTAGACAACATTGTTATACATAATCATCGCGTAACTTCAAATATGAAAACAATATAAGGTAAAAATGTTTCTAAAATTTAAGGTATAATAAAGATCTGAGATTGCATACTGTTTCTATCAGACTTTGTTGGACAGGGAACATCAAGGGAAGCGTCTGACGGGAACCCGATAATACGCCGAGGTGTCGCTAAACAATATCATACTACTAGTTTATGAGTCGACAAGTTTAGTGGAATTCAATTTACCGACCAAGCGCCGACGTCCCGCTGCGAGCTCCGGGCCGCGGAGTAACGTATTTTATACCGTTAATATAAATAGAATTTGCGCTCGATAACAAACTCAACATTATTATTAGTTATATGAAATAACTAAATGCGTTCCCGCGAATGTTTTAACACAATCAAATGACTCAATGCGTTTCTACGAATGTAAACACGCATACCGGCAAACAGGAACGCGTTCGAACACGCATCCGAAACGCAACAACTTTATATATATCGTTTCAAATAAACTAATATAACTTGTTTAATATTGTATTAGTTAAACAATTTCTATTATAACATCATTTTGTTTATACGCGTTTGTTTTGTTGTAACCGCAGCAACACCTAATACGCACGAGCGGGCTTTTTTTTTAATATATTTCAGCACGGGTTATTTTTGGCGTTTATTAAAATATCGACTTCTATTTCATATGCTCGCACGTGAGTGCTTTTGAAGGTATTTTTCATCAGTCCATTTTATATTCCGTACTTAAAGCGTATACGCGACATGAAGCAACGCAGACAGGCTTCCGCATGAAGGATTTTTGAAGCTCCGCGAGTTTGGCATTTCTGCCTGAAATATTCCGCAGCCAGGATTGAGAATTTTTCCAGTTACTTTATTAGGAAACCGTAGAGCGACTGACTGTATTACACTTTGAGCATTGGAATATATTTGGAATTCGTGAAAAAATACATAAATGTCATATGAGTTTTCCTTACACGTATCTGCTTCGTTATTGATATATTCCGTTTCAATTGAGGGTTCACAGTAAACTATTTGTACCTGCGACTTTCCTAGCGTAGAACTAAAAATTATTTAATAAGTTTTGCCCGTTTTTGTAACTTATATCAATATACCATTGCTCCTATTGATGGTAGCGTGATGGTAATTACCTTAAAACTATCCTTATTTACTCATGTATCATATACAAAAATATTTTCCACTATATAATATTATTAAAAATAGTAAAAACCGACAAGAAATATACAATCAAAGGTCGTATACCTTTATTAGATATAGCGTTTGTAAGTTTATAAAACTTCACGCTATCACATTAAGGAACGGAGCATAATGGTCTGGCAGCGAAGAGTTCATAGAAGCCGATTCCCGTCGAGTTCCCTTAAGGAATTGGCATATAACGTAAGTACCACAGTATAATATTTATACTGTATAAGTACTTAATGCCATATGTAGGCCAAAGATATTTTTTTTATAGGTAAGGTTTAGCGTAATGGCTATAATCTCACCTGATCTTAAGTGACGATAAAGCCCAAGATGGTAGACACGCTAAACCTGTGAAGGAACCGGCTCTCGAGTGCAACTGCCGGAATACACCTATTGGTATTTCGCGGCAGATTTTCACCTCGAGAGTGGTAGCTAGCTAGTCGGGCATCAGAAAAAGCCCTACCACCATGCTATGGTTTCCTCACGCTATTTTCCTTCACCGAAAGCTCAAGCTCTTTGTGGGTGGTTGGATTCGAACACACGTCCCTTGACGCAGAGTCGAAATATAAATAATGAAGTACATAATTCGAAGTTATAAGTCGTGAATTTACGTAGAATCCGTTTCTTTCATTTCCTTAAGAAACGAACAAAGTCTGTCTGGCTCGCACCTAAGATGTCACCAATTTAATCTGGCCCAGTAGCGAATACGAATTTGCAAGAGTACGGCAACTTTAAGAGGTTAAATAAGTTTGACATTTAAAATTCGCAAATCGCCGGCTTATGATAGTGATAGAGATATGTGTATTTAATAAGAGGAAGCAAGAGAGGGAGAGCGTATCATACACCTAAATTAAAAATTATATTTATAGTACTTTAACAGGTAATTTCTTACTTTCTATTTATTTAGATGGTATTTTAAAAGGCGATGTGATACATTTGATTACGAGACGCATACATTCGTGCTCGATTTTCAAGTTTTCATTGTTTTAATGTGACATAATAAACTGGGGTTATTGATTAATAACCAATAAGTGTAAGTTAAGTACCTTTGTTTCAATTCGGTAGGTCAACATAAGTAATGGCATTAATTCACATAAAACGTAATAGTTGAACTGTTTTCTTTTTGAAAATAAAAGGTATGTAATCCAATTAAGCCGTACGTTTCGAAATATGACAATCGATATAGAGGCGGGACGGATTTGTTATACATTTCCACATATGTCTTTATATTACAAATAACATCGAATTGACTGCCGGTCGTAAAATGATTAAAATGTTTTGTTTTAATGGGTTTATGGGTCTTTAATCGTCATTAAGACATCGGTGACGGTGGTGAAGAGCCGATATTTGTTAGAACTTTTTTTTTTTGTCCGGCTTCATCGCTGATATGTAGAAACAATAGTTGTATAAAATGACATAATCTTACTAATTCGATGTTCTGCTTGTCCCCAGATTGAATAGTATGGACGATACAGACATCGGCCTCGGTAGGACAATACCGCCTGTTATTATTATTATGTTAGAAGTATATTAATACATGATTTTCCTACATACAACAATAAATGCGTCATAGCACAGGAATAAATACAAAATATAATTACATTAACTATTGAAAATATTACAATTCGACGATGATTGATATAACAAAAGTTTAACGTTGGTTACAGAATATTTGCTTAAATTTTAAGAGTGTAAAGCATTTTTCTGATTCGAAGTCCGTTAGACGTTTTGGTCGATTTTTATACGCATGAAAACTACTAGCTGTGACCGCGACTTCGTTCGCGTTGAACTTAAAAATATTTTATAATTTTTGCCAGTTTTTGTAAGTTTTTTCAATACAGTTTTGCTCCTATTAGTGGTAGCGTGATGTTAAATACTCTAAAGCCCTCCTCAGTAATTGCTCTATCAAACACATAAAGAACGTTTGAAATCCGACAAGTGGTTCCCAAGATTAGTGTATTCAAACAAACAAACAAACGTTTGCGCATATATACCAAATATGTTTCGTTTATATTTTTTACTGGCACTTGCGTAATGCGTATAGATATGAGTAAATAGAGATGTAAAACGACACTACTGTTAGTGAATTTAATGTATAGATTTTTAAATGTATAGTGGTAAGGCTTATTCTAATGCCCGCGTGGCTAGCTACCACCCTCAGGTTGAAAATCTGTCACTAAATACCATTAGGTGTGTTCCGGCAGTTGCACTTGAGAGCCAGTTCCTCCACAGGTTTAGCGTGTCTACCAACTTGGGCCGTATCGTCACTTAAGATCAGATGAGATTATGGCCAAAACGCTAAATTACAAAACTAAGCGCTATCTAATAAAAAAGAAACCGTTTTTTCTCAACGTTCATACAATAACTGCCGATTTTTTTTTTTTACGTAGAAATATATTTCAATCATAAACAGTACTGAAAACTGTCTAGAATCTATGAATTCATCGATGTCGACAAATGGATAGAGACCGCACTGGAAATTATTCCGGGTAGTAATTAAGAATCGACGGTGGAAGGTTAATTGAGTAAAATATTATAGTTTCAAACGCATGCTACTTAATTAGTCCCTCCAACGTGGCTATTACTAGTAATGACCACGCGTGACTTCGTCCACGTAAATCTATCTCTACTTCTATACATATACAATAATATTTAGTGTGTTCTTAAGATTGGATTTTTTTTTTTTTTTATACTTAAGGTTTAGTGTTATGACCATAATCTCACCTGATCTTAAGTGACGATACGGCCCAAGTTGGTAGACATACTAAACCTGTGGAGGAACTGGCTCTCAAGTGCTGCTGCCGGAACACACCTATTGGTATTTGGCGGCAGGTTCACAACTAGAGGGTGGTAGCTACCCAGGCGGGCATTAGAAAAAGCCCTACCACCATGCTATGGTTTCCTCATGATGTTTTCCTTCACCGAAAGCTCAAGCTCATTGTAGGTGCTTGGGTTCGAACCCAAGTCTCTTGACGCGAAGTCGTGCACACTACCACTGAGCTATCATCGCTTATGCGTCATTGTTTAATGCGTATTATAAAATAAATAAAAGCTAATTCGCGTTTCTCTGTAATACAAATGATTTATTAATAATACCCTTTTTTATATTTATTCGACCTAAACACAACTAAAGAAAATATCCTTTCATCTGTAATTCTAAAGAAACGATATTTATAGTTGTTACTTCGGGTATTTCTATATTTCTGTGAACGTCTGTAATAGACAATTAATTAAAAAAATCTCTACTTATGATTTGCTCAATGTCAATTGTAGCACAAATTATTCTCTCTACAGAATTAATAAAGTAAAAAAAACCATCGTACACTTACAAGTAGTGATTTTCTTTACACATACTATTTGAAGCGGTGATAGGTCAGTTGTAGTGTCTAGGAACGCCGCGTCATGGGACGTGAGTTCGAATACAACCACCTACAATGAGATTGAGCTTTCGGTGAAGGAAAACATCGTAAGTAAACCGTAGCATGGTGGTAGGGCCTTTTCTAATGCCCGCCTGGCTAGCTACCACCCGCAAGTTGCAAATCTGCTGCCAAATACGAATAAGTGTGTTCCGGTAGTTGCCCTCGAGAGCCAGTACCTCCGATAAAGGCCGGCAACGCACATGCGATTCCCCTGGTGTTGTGAGTGTTTATGGGAGGCGGTAATCACTTACCATCAGGTGACACAATCAGGTAAGCAAGTCGTTTAGCTCTGATTAATTACTTTTTTTTATTATTAAAAAGTGGAAAAAAAATTTTTGTTTGAAAGTTTTTTTTTTTTTTTCGAACTGACATACGCTGTTAGCCCCAGGGGCTTTGACAGCTTCACCGAACTTTTAATTGTTTGAATGTTAGACCGCGCTAATCTTAGGAACTCTTATTTGTAATTGATAAAGCAATTATTAAGGAAGGCGTTAGGCTATTTAACATTACTCTACCACGAATAGGAGCAAAGCTGTATTGAAGAAAAAAAAGAATTCTATAATTTTTAGTTTCACGCGAACAAAGTCGCGGGCACAGCTAGTATGTATAATGAAACTGTAAGAGAGCTTAATTCATAGAGGTCAAAATTATTTTCGAAGAGAAAACTGCTTTAGGCACGCTTCGATACATAAAGTCTATTGGGTTTGTCGCTGTGACGTAGAAAAGCGAGAGTAACTTACTACGTTGGGTTTATCAACAAGCTTATGTGTACTTCCAACACCTAAGCATAACTATACAGGAGTACTATCTCACTCACTGATAGAACTAATAGTAGAGGAGTTTATCTATGCTGACTCAGCGGGTCAATAACATCACAAAAACTGTTAAAATTAAAATTAAAATAGCAATATTAATTACAATTATATATACAGGTGATTTGTAATTGACCGTATTCCGTTCGGAAGGTTAATCTGGGATTATAGAAAAATAATTTAACTGCCAACATTTACGAAAAGTTCGTCCATTTCGGAACAAAACTGGAATAAATATTTGATTTTCGCGTAAAACTTAAAATTGCGCTTTGTGTTGGGAGAGATTTTTGGTTTAAAATAGTTAGCCACTCAGTTCACTATAAAATTGTGATCCCATAATAGTTGGTAAAATTTATTTTTCGGGTTTTATTACCGAAATCCAGATTTTCCCAACAAAAAAGTTCAATGCAGTTTTAATCCGAAACGGCGCACTTTTGAGCCCTGCATGATGGGGGTTAAATTACTCCTCTATAATCCCAAAAAAGAGTATAGTATAATATAAAAAATAATTAAATACAATTAAATGAAAATGGTGCGAACTAAGAGTCTGCAGAGTGAAAAAACAATAATATTAAAAGAACAAATCGTAACAATACACCGTATGTACGTACGTCTGGTGTATTTTGAAAATCTGCCGCCAAATATTTTTTATCTTTATTTTTATGGAAGGTTGGTTCAGATAGAACATGCCACCCTCGTCCATGCTACAATAAATTTCTCAGCCCAATAGCGATTATAACCAAATCATAAATTGATTTGGCTTTTTTCGATGTCGGGCGAGCCAGTATTTCGTTGCATATAGTACATAGTCATTATGTCTAAATATCTGTCCTTTTCTGAATTACACACCTTTTTTCTTTCTTTAACGTGGGGATACGCATTTACGCATCCCCTCCCAGCCTGGGCGGAGTGAGGGGAATATGTGGGACTCACCCGGCGCTAATCACCGGGAATACCCAGTAACCCTTCCATTCTGGGGCGACGCGGGTCGTTGCATGCAATCACCGCTGAATTACACATGTGGCATATTGGTGTGTTGCTTTTTTTCACTAAACAATTACATTCACTCAATGGAATATTCCCAGAACGAATTCTCAAATCTACAGCAATCGTGTGTAGTGTATGTTGATTGAAAATCAATCGGATAGTATTAAAAAACAGAACCAATCGTTTATTTCTCAAATAAGGACAAAAATATCACTATTTTTAATCATAAAACTAACACCGTTTCGGAAATAACATTGCGTTAAATAGATGAAATTCTGAAATTATCGCTCTTTTAAACATGCGAATAAAATAGTGGGAACTTAAAAATATTAACATTAAATTTAAATCCATGTATTTCTATCTACAAAGAAATCTGTAACTCTGTAATACGCTTTTTGACAGGCATGTGTTTTACAATTATTTTAATATTATTACTTGAGGGGTTTATTTTAGAAACGGACTCATTCACCTTTAAATGATTTACGTATTTTTGTTAGCCTTGTGTGGATCAGATCAAGATTATATCTATATCAAGTATGAAAATTATGAAAAATGCCGCTTTTTTAACTATCAATATTTTTATGAACAAATATGTTGGTCGCCGTAAGAAGAAATAATAATATCAAGGTACAACAAACCACCGCCTAAAATGCGTTTAGGTGTATACATGACAGTTATGCAAACCGCAAATAGTTTAACAAACATACAATTATCGTGTATCTTATAGTCTACATATGTACATATATCAATACAGATGCCCTAACGTACAATAGCAAACATTCCATATTCAAAGCGGAATACCTATCTGTGACGCGCAGTTAAATATTAAGTTTTGTCACTTAACTATCAAAGCACAATGTCGCGTGTCGTATTATCCGAAGTCAAATCACGTCCGCACAATGCGATTGATTATGAATACACGCGTGGAATGTCGAGGGTGATGCGGACGGTGCTACTGGACAATTGTCGCGAAACCTTTTCGAAATGTTTCGACGCATTTCCTTTGAACATTTAAATAGCAAGTGTTATTTGTAACCCTTTAGACCGCACATTCAAAAACTTGTGTTTCAAGACCATTAACGTGTATGCAGACGAATGCATATTACTGTCATTTACATAAAGTAATTATTCATTAAACTACACTGTATTCAGTTTTCTTTTTTACATCTGCGTAGTGCGACTTTGTAAGTGTGAGGTATTTTAAGAGCGTTCTTATTAACACGATTTCTTGGAATTCTTTCCGGATGGAACTTTGTAATTGATTTTAAACTAACTTCCCGATGAGTTGGATACTTGAAATTTGAACCATAGTTCAGAAGTGAATGACAATGCGTGAAAATTTGAAAAAATTTATATGTGTATATTTTATCGGTTAAATTTTCAAGTTTTATAATCGATTATAACTGACTTCTCGATTATCTATTTACTTGAATATAGCTCAAATCTAACTGACAGACGAACGAGATACATCAAAAGCAGATAATAATACAATGTGCAATGTTTTTATAACGGACTATAAAGTATAAAATTAAAAATGGAAGCGAATATTATAGGGTATATGCAATACATAACGATCAACATGCGCCCCATTTTTTTCGTTTCCAATATTTTATTATGTAATTATACAATATGTTAGATACCTATTATACTATGTTATTATTGGTTCTATTAAATACAAAAAAATAATTAAATCCCACTGGTAGTGCCTAAGATTAGCGCGTTCAAACAAACAAACTATTCTGCTTATATACTTAACTAGCTCTGCTTGCGGCTTCGTTCGCACGGAACTAACATTTTAGTTAATAACGTTTTTGTAACTTTTTCCAATACAGCTTTGTTCCAACTGGTGGTAGCGTAATGTTAAATACCTTAAAACCTTTCTTAATGGTTGTACTATCAAACACTGAAATATTTTTTTAATCTGACTTGTGGTTCCTAAGATCATCGAGTTGAAACAAACTTTTCCGCTTTATACCATTAACTAGCTGTGTCCGCGACTCCGTTCGCGTGGAATAAAAATTTTACCTAATCATTTTCATTAAAAAAATATATGTAGCCTATGTTACTCAAGGCTAATGTACCATTCTAATGGTAAAATAATTTTAGAGATCGGTCCAGTAGGTGTTGTGTTTATTCGTTACAAACTAAACTACAAATTTTTCCTCTTTATAATATTAGTATACAATAAGTATATAATTAAGGTATTGTCTAACTCACACCGTTTCTCTGATTACTACTTCCGAACCATATTGTTTTCAATATTAGAGAAAGCGATATACGAAGCAAAGTTTTGTATAAATAGGGATGTAGTTATAGGTGGATAATTTATAACACCGATTAGTATTAAGCGCGATGCGAGCGCGGCTTTGGGTTCAGTCAAAGCGAAGCACTCGAGGCCAGATATCGTACTTATAGAACGTTACCGAAGGGACGTAAAATTTAAATTTTCTATTATTGACTTGACTGGTTTAGTAAATATGCTGTAAATTATTATCGGGAGTGATTTATACTGGGCAGAGAGAAACAGGAGCGATGAAGTTGAGTGTTGATGATTATCGAAAAGAGGCCTCCTTAAACCTACATCTAAGTCGCGAGTCTCGGACACTGTTTTATGTTAGCCTCTCTCTGCCACAACGATTAAGTTTCACGATATACCCGGCACCCCCACAGTGAATCCGTGGTTTGCTAAGAAGTTCGTATCTCATCCTGACATTATAATTGATCCGATTATTGATTTACTTTTTAAACTACTCGTCTATCTTTACAATTATTATCTCTTAAACAACTACTTAGTCTATTTATGACCATTTTCTTCTCTAAACTCGGTATCTCTTGTTTCTCTATATAAAATTCGTTTACATTTTGTCCATAACGAGTATAAAATTGTACAAAATGTAGATACGGTTATCTGGTTAACTTGGACCAAGTCTGTTCAATAACAAATTAATAACAGTTATGGAATCAGTATACTGCACAATTTTTATTAAGTGCTCTATTCAATTTCTTTATTGGTAAATTGCATCCGTACGAAGACGACCGGTAGTACACTTATTGCGTTTCTCGCAAAATCAAAGCGTTAACAAAAGTCGCGAATAATCGGCAATATATTAAGCTAAGTAAACTAAAATATACATATTATAAAACAAAGTTTCCAGTCTCTTAGCGATAAAAGCAAAAAAATACTGAATGGATTTTCAAGTGGTTTTCACCAGTAGATAGAATGATTTATGAGGCAAGTTTAGGTGTATAATTTGTTAAGGTTTTGTGTAAATTGTTTGTAACGTGACGATAATTGTTGGGAATGTCGAAAAAGTCAATCCCTGGGAGCTTTGACGTCTAACACTAATTTTGCAATGTCGATTCAAATATTTAGCAATTTTCGGTATCATTTTGGTTTTGCGAAATAAGAATAGGCGTGTTTTGAATAAAGAACTTCAACAGTGTGCTTGACTATTGCGCGGTACAGACGCAAACAGTTATAGACGACTAAAAAATGTGACCAGCGAAATAAATCACGATTTTATTGCAATCTCTGTATGCATTCATATTACAAGATACAAAGCCATATGACACCAGTCGACCGAACGCATTAAATTTCAAGGGCGGCCGTTAATACGCGGACACTTCACCATTCAACGTTCACTTTTAACATTTTTACAAAACTATCAAAATTAATCGGTCGGCGATATTAATCAAACGAATATTATAAAATAGCCGTACCCGTGACTTTGCTCGTGTAGTACTAAAATTTATTTCCCTATCCCTTGGGAATAGTAACACTTTTTAATGAAACGTACACCTTTCTGTAACACATTAAGCTATTATGTTAAAAAGATCGAGTTTCTTGCCGGTTCATCTCGATTACTGCATTACTTTTAGAATCCGTAGTAGTTTTGACGTTCAAAAGCGCCTCTTACGGCCTAATTTGAATTAAGATTTTTGAACTTTGATTTGACCCCAGTCTGTAATAATATTATAATGAGGAAATATTACTATTTTTTTTTTCGTAATGAATAAACTGAAGAATATTATAAACGTTTCACATCTGCCAGGCGTCACGTGCCGGCCAATGTTTTTATTTGTTCCGCCTCTTCTATGGTTAGTAAAGTAGAGTAAAACACTACACAATAACTGTTTGAATAGAAAACTGTTTGTGACTGTGGGATGATAGAGACCTATCGACACCTTACCACCAGATACATAAAGATAATTCCTTCACGGTGATTATTTGTTTATCTCGCTTTCCAATAAGTCAGTATACAAGGTTATCCAATTTAAGCATGCATTAGCCATTATGTGCTTAGTTCTTACTTTAATTTAAAAGAAATTGTGACACTATCGAATGAAAGAAAGTTTCAAAGAACCTTAAGTCCCCGTAAAATCCATTCGGCTGGCAGCCAATGGACTTGTCTATAAGATCAAAGTCACTAAACTAACAACCTTCGTTGGGGCGCAGTGGGAATTAAAGTTTTATATGTGAAAGGAATCCCTCGGGACAAAATGAGCGTTTTTACGAGCTCAACGTCAAAATTACCTCCTCTGATGATAAATGCAATAATATATAGATATAAAACTAGCGAAGGATTTATATGCGCGTATAACTTAAAAAATAAAGTATATTAAAAACTAAACGCGCTTAGATTAACCGAAAAATAAAAATGTTTTTTTTTTTAATGTAAGAATCAAAAGAAATTATTCTAAAGTAAGTCGATTTTAGGTATAAATAGTTTGTATGTTTCTAGTAAATTAAAATTCAATAAAGCCATTTACAAGTTGGTGGTATGTACGGACGCCCGAGACGTCAATGTATACGAGTTCGAATTCCCCGGCCATGAGCCCGAGCTTTCGGTGAAGGAAAACATAATGATAGATCCATGACATAGCGGTAGAGCTTCTTAGAATACCCGCCTGGATAGCTACCACCTTCATACCACTTAACATCAGGTGAGAATTCTTGAATTCATTAGATATCTCTGCGTTTCATTTAATTGCTCTCAGACAGTAGTCATTCAATTATTTGTATTTGCTTATCAATAATATAACACGTTAATCAATAATAATATACTACGCAATCAAAATGCGTTCCAACCGAGTGTTCCACGACACTTACGCATTTTTTAAATATAAATAGATACATGTAAACATTAGTTATAAGAAATGGAACCGCCGCTGTTGTGGGGAAAAAACAATGAACAGCTAATTACCCGACAATTAGGGAAATGTTGATAAGCGCCTTATCTTAAGAAGTTGGGTCGTGACGTCTCTAATTTAAGAATACAGTCAAAACAAAAGGGCTTTTATTAAGGACGACAATCACGATGGCCGTTTGAGGACCGCTAGCTTCAACAAAGAGTGATGGAGAGACGGAAGCGACATATTGAATTATTATAAGGTAATAGAAAACTTCAAAGCTTCATAGTCTCACAATTAATTGGATGCATTAATATGCGTTTACCATATTTTATGTATGTAAATTAATATTATAAAGCGGAAAAGTTTGTTTGTTTGAACGCTCGAAGAACTTAAGAAACTTAAGCCTGTCCCATTTCAAAATTGTTCTTTCGTATTTGACATCATCAAGGAAGGCTGTAGGCTATTTAATATCACGTTCCTACAAACAGGAGAAAGCTGTATTGGATCTTTTTTTACAAAATCTGGAAAAAAGTATTAGATAATTTTAAGCTCCAGTGTTTAAATTCAAAAGCAAAACAAAAACGTTTCCCTTTTATATTATTTATTAGATAAAACCTTTACAGTGATTCTCTTTTAGTCGGATTCATGAATGGAATACTCGGCAGCGATAGGTATTTCAATGAAGTGCTCCTATATCGACGGTCACCGTAATTTTCGAATTGCACTATGCTTACCATCTGCCGCAGTCTGTCACTTTGCAGTGGTACAGATGAAAATAATAAAAACTACAAGGTACAAAAAAAAAAACTTTATATTTTTTTCTTCTTGTACACAATAATTCAAAATGTCCCATTTTCCTGTTTTAATATAAAATTTAAATCAAATCTATCATTCCTTTTGATGAACGCAAACGTAATCGATCAATTTACTCAATGAATTTATCTAATTAATCACTTTAACGTTAGGTAGTGGGATGAATATGTATACATAGACACTGAATAGTCTAGAATAATATCGCATCCAGTGATAATAACGCTCGGTAAGCGACCGCCGAGACACAATAGGCTCCTGAACGCACTGCTGCATTCAAATTAGACGAGCGAGCTCCGCAGACTCTACAAACATCTGCCTGTCTAGAGGCTTTAACCGACAATAAGGTTTATTCAATCCTTAGCCAGCACATACAGGCGCGGTACCATAATCTCGAATAACGTTATTAAAGCAAACCAGCGTGAATAACCGCTGTCTGCTGCAGGTGTATTAATCATGATAAGCAAACACAATGCTCCTTGCATACCGCAAATAATAATTAATGTTCGCCCGAGTGGAATAATCCGTTCCATTTTGTATGTAATAGTAAATCTGACAATTACAATAAACTAGATAACCTGGCAGACCTTGTTCTGCCTTTTCGCGTAGTCAGTCATATCGACTACAGCGACATCTATCGCGTTATGATCACTTATCGAGATAAAAAGTATCCTATCTCTCAAGTTGGATCAAACTGTAGACTGTGTGCAAAATTTGATTAAAATCGGTTCAGTAGTTTTAAATTTTTATATATAAAGATTTCGTACGATTAATAATTACTATTAAATGCTTATTACACAAATAAAATAGTATCTATTAACATACTGGTTCTAAATTATATAGATTATTTTTAGGATGTCCTTCGTGAAAATTTCTAAAATTATATGAAGCATAATTCAAGTCTACGCAAAGCTGCCATAACTCTAAACCATATAGTAGTAAAAAAAGACCAAATTATGCCGCGATATATAAATATCAGAATAAACGAAGTGTGAATTATATTGAATTATTCATATGACACCGTGTCGCGTATCAATTATAAACTCGCTCGTGTAATTTTATGTAATTTACGTGATCTTGATGAGGTGTTCACGTTTATTCGAGTAATAATTTATTTCATCGAGAGACTAACCTTCTTAATACAGTGTTTAATTTAATTAACAAACTTGATAATTCCAATTACAATGTACAGGGCATAAAGTTTTTTTATAATTAAATTTTATCATTATAACTACAATCTCACCTGATGTTAAGTGACGATGTGACCTAATATGGTGGACACGTTTAGCCTTAACTGGTTCTCAAATGCAACTGCCGGAACATACCCATAGGTATTTGGCGGCAGATTCTCAACTTGAAAGTGATAGCCAGGCGGGCATTAGAAAAGCCCTACCACCGTGCTATGGTTTCATCACGATGTTTCCCTTCAAAAGCTCAGATTCATTGTACGGATTCGAACTTATGACCTTTGACGCGGTGTCCGTACACATTACCAACTGGGCCAACGTCGCTTCAAAAATCGCATCACGTATGGTTGCAAGATTGGAATATTCATAGTGTTAAGAACATTTCGTTCTCTTCGTGACGCTTGAAAACTATATCTTTGTTAATTTTGTCATGATCCTTATTGAGTAGTGTGAGAATTTCTCTGTCTTTCATTCCCTTATAATTTTCACTTTGCAATACAGTTACGAAACAACACCTTATCAGTTAGTTCGTTGCTTGTAACGATATTTTCTGCCAATTCAATTTATTCCATTGTATTTAATGGCAGTTCGTCGCTACCTAAATTAAGTAAATAATCGGAAAATTCCCGTTGTTCCGTGTCAGCACGTATATTTTCTGCATGTCTGAAAGTCTTGAAAAAAGACCATAACAAACATTGCTTGATAGAAATATTCAATAACTCAGATAACGAAGCGATGATAGCTAAGTGGTAGTGTGTACGACTTCGTGTCAAGGGATGTGAGTTCGCATCCAAGCACCTACAATGAGCTTGAGCGTTCGGTGAAGGAAAACATCCCGAGGAAACCATAGCAAGGTGGTAGGGATTTTTCTAATGCCCGCCTGGGTAGCTACCACCCTCAAGTTGTAAACCTACCGCCAAATATTAATAGATGTGTCCGGCAGCTGCACTTGAGAGCCAGTTCCTCTACAGGTTTAGCGTGCCTACCAACTCGGGCCGTGTAGTCACTTAAGATCAGGTGAGATTATGGCCATAATGCTAAACCTTAAGTATAAAAAAAAATCGATATAAAAAGGCGTACTAATTTTGAAAATAATGGTAGAGCAATTGCACTTCGCCCATGCAAAAAGCAGCCACCAACAGACTTTCTATCGATTCCATTTGAAACAGGAATATATGTCCTAAGTTGTGACATATAACATCTGTATTTATTGTAAAGCTGCACGACGTCTTGTATCTCGAAGTATCTGTTCTTCTAATCAGTTCTTTAGTTGTTCATTACTTACAGCAGGTACCTGTACTTTGGGAAGAACAACCCTCGTTGATCGTCTAAACATTATTCACGTTGTTCAACACTGTCAGTGGCTGCACGTTGTGACGCACGATACTTAGTACGTTTTTGTTGCTCATTCTCTCAAGCTCCATTTTTTTTCACTCATGATTGTAGCAAAAAAAATTAATGCATCTTACGCTTGCAGCACGTTTGGGTCGAATTAAAGGCACCATTTCTTGATTCGGTAAAGTTTGAGAATCATGGTTGGTTGTTCTTTTGTACTGAGCTTTGCTCGCGATATTTAAAGTAGAATGTCTTTTTCAAATGATTTTTAGGTATTCTGCGATGCACATTAGACAATAAATAGACCGTAAACAAATTAGACGATGTCATGTAGCGTGTCAACTACACAGAAATTTCTTATAACGTCATCTTACAAAATATTTTTGGATTACAACGGACATGATGTTCTAAAAAATATTTTACAAAACTATTTTTAATATAATTTGTGCCCGTTTGTTTAACTTTCTTCAACATAGCTTTACTCCTATTGGTGGTGTCCTGATGTTAAATAGCCTAACGCATTCCTCAAGGATTGCTCTATCAATTACGAAAAAAAACGAAATCTAACTGGTCGTTACTAAGATTAGTAGAGAACTTGAAAGAGAATAATTTGTGTTGGTTTGGACATGTCATGGGAAGAGAGGTAATACATGTGTTGAGAAAACTGTTGGGATATGAATGTTGAAGGATGAAAAGGAAGAGGAAGCCAAAGAAAAGGTTGATAGAGTGTGTGAGGAATTAGATGAAAGAAAAAACGGCTGATAGAGATTTATAGAAGAAAATGTATGGCGCCGACCCCAAATAACTTGGGAATAGGACAAGAAGAAGGAGTTCATTAGATTAGCGCTAAAAAAACAAAATAACTTTTTCGCTTTATCCGCTTTTTTGTCGAATGTATTATCACAGCTAGCCACGAGGCTTGTACTGGTTCACAGAGCTTTTGTGGGCAAGCACTGAAGCCCGAGCTTTATCCGCTAACTAGCAAGGTTAGTGATTATGAAAACACACATGTAAGTGACAAGAAGCTGATCAATGAGCTATCTAAGTTGCTATATTATAGACACGATCATGCGACGAATTAAAGCGAACTATCTTCGAGAACGTTCCACTCGAACGATCAGATGACTCAACCGATGACACGAATCAGCTGTCCGGTCACTACGACGTGATCAACATCAGATGTGACCCTGCTAGCTTATTGACTCACTATTTAACAAATATGCATTAACATCTAACAACATTCTATCGTATGTACGCAGCGGGTAGGCAAAATTCTAATTCTCTATTATAACAAACTCAGTAACCCTCAAGGTACCTGAGTAAGTCTGAACCCTGTAATGATTGGCTTTGATTTATTCTTATTCAAATAGTCTACTATCTATATTATTATTATTTATATATTATTGTATCATTATTATATTTATTTCGTAAGGAAAACTCGACGGTTTTGTACTAACATACTTTCGATGTCAAGTGTAGAATTTTATAGAATATTTTAACGCATGCGCATTGTACATAGAACGTTTAAATTTAATATTTCGAATGAAGAAACTATCGAATCGAATGGACAAAATCAGGAGCCTGATATGTACGAACACGTGGAACAATTCTAGTATCGAGATTAATAAAAAACTGCAGTCTTACAATACCAATTGGCCGTGGTGCATTAAAAGGAAGGGTTCGGAGACGGAAGGCGTAAAAAGAAAATGTCAGTCTGGAGCCATAGTGATATATCTTAATTGTGGGAACTAATTACACGAACGCTCCTCTGGATAGTACCCGATACCTGAAGAGTTCCTTGCCATAGAGGACCTTACCTACCTACGTTACTTGGACTAAAATACCAGGTTTATATTCGGCATAGCTTAGCTTAGCTTAGCATAGCTTAATTATATATAATTATTTGTAAAGGAAACCTTCGGTATTAATTTATTCTCATATCATATTTACATTCGAGTACATTCTAGAACCTTTATCGAAATTAAATTAATTGTCCTCACGAGAACCCGCTGCATTGGTTTGGCAGCTCGTGAATCGTGCCACGACTTTATAGAAATGTTTTCGTGTAAATAAATAAATATCTAAGAAGAGTCAAAATGCTTTCCTCTACCAGCCTATTATCTGTCATCTTAATACTGACATCTTTTATATATTGAGCCCTTTTAGGAAAAACACAGTAAGCGTAAATAATTTTACAAATGTTTTTTTTTTATTGTTATCTGTTTAAATATTTTTTGTAAATTAGGAGCTTGTTTATATATGTGACTAGATTATACGTGCGGCTTCACTCGCGGTTATATTGATTGTCAAACAAATCTGATGACGCAATAAAGAGTTTCGTACAAAGTTTATCCCTCTATTCACTATTATTATTACTAGTACCGAAATAGACCCACTTTTAGAGTCAGCAGTGCATGAAGTTATTTTTCCGATTTAGTAATACTTACAAATACCTACAAATAAATAGGTAAAGACAAAACAGTTCATATAACTTTTCTATTATTTTACCGTGTTATTTATTATTAAGTTGCTTTATTATATGTCTGTTCGGGTGGAATTATGTAATTGATTTTAAACTTCCCGATGAGCTAAATACTTGAAACTTGGACCAGTAGCTCAGAAGCGGATGTCAATGTATAAAAATTTATAAAAATTAGAATGATATTAAATAATGTACCATGTTTTTTGAAACGAACTAAAAAGTATAAAATAGTTTCACTTTTCCTAATTAAGGATAAAATCACATACAGATTTATAACTTTTTATAAATTAACCTGTAGATAAACATGCGCCCAATATTTTCCAATATTTTATTTTATACTACTTAGTCGGTTATAAAAACACGGTACATTAAAACGTTCGTGACATTATTCAAAAAACTAATACGCGAACGGTTTTTTTCTCGTCCTTATAAGAATTTAATCAAATTTTTACCAAAAAAGTTAAAATCCAATGATAATATGGCTCAAAAAATTAAATGTTTTATAATATTAATAACAAACCAGGACTATTACTCACGAATTATAATCTGCCTGACGAGTGATGTCACGACCTCGACTCATTGGCGGCAATCGTCTGAATCATACCGTTTCTGATAATCAACTGGAAGGGACAATTATCATTTTCAACGTTGTGATTACCGGCCCCGTTCGGATTCAAGTGGCTGTTAAATTCTCCAAGAACCCAGTAAGAATTTCCTCCTATCTTGTTCGTACATACATGTAGAAACCGGTTTGCGTGCATCGATAACTTATTTAACAGTTTTACAACCATAACACAACGGTTTATTACATTCGATTTGTTTTTTGGAACGAAATTCCCTATCGTAATGTTACGGATGAACGATGGTCATATCAAAATGTAAGATTTATCCGTAAGGAGCCATTCTTTAGTCTATTATATATTGCACTATATTTCTATAGTGTAGACAGGCATTCATAGCGCGTACACTATTGGCTGTGCCGTTATAGGCGCGCGCTTATTGGTTCAGGCCAGCCAGTATGTTCTCTACGGCTGCGCAGACAATGTTTGTATACGTCATACGCGTCAGCTGTTTCGTAGCGTGTTATATGTATTATAATGAATTAGATGAATTATATGATGTACAATCAAAGGTTTATTTTCACAACTAAAAAAAATATATTAATTACGAAATTTCCTACAACTCCCTTATAACTCATTAGTTACCTCTGCGTTTCATGTAATTGGTTACGGACCGCTAGTATCTTATTTATTGTATTTGTTAATCAATAAATACGTATATTAAGAATGATATACTACGTAAAGAAATTCGTTCTAACCGAGTGTTCCACGACACGTAACTATTTCTTTTTTTTTTTTTTTTTGACTTGACCAATCCATTTTCTCAAAGAACTTTAATATCTTTACCGGATGTTGTGAACCATAACCCTAGAATCTTTTCGAGGTTACTTTTGTTCAGTGAAAATATTTTTCAAATACATACGTGAACTAAGATAATTTATAGCATTAAATTCTATTTATAAATTTGCGCTATATTTTTCAACTAGCAGAAGACTTCGTTCGCGTTGTTCTAAAAATGATTTGATCATTTGACCCTTCTTGTAACATCTTTCAATACTGCTTTGATCTTATTTTATAGTTGCGTGGTGTTTAAAAACCTTTCACAATGATTGCTCTGAATTGCTCTATCAAATACAATAATAGTTTCTGAAATCCGACAAATAGTTTCTAAGATTAGCGCGTTCCAATAAACAAACTTTTTCGCTGTGTAATATTACTCCTTACTATACTTTAGGCATTATAAAAGCGAAAGTGAGTTTGTTTGTTTGTTTGTTTGTTACGCTTTCACGCCTAAACCGCTGTATCGATTGTGACGAATTTCGGTATAGTTATAGATGGGACCTTGCAGACAGTTATAGGCTATTTTTTCTCGCGAAATCCTTATTGGAAGTGGAGTAAAGAGAGGAATAAACATAGCATGAAACTTTTTATTGCGTCATCCGATTTGACATAATCAATATTAACGCGAACGAAGCCGCAATGTAAGCTAGTATAGATGTATCAAGATAGTAGAGATAAATCGCCTGTTGGTAAGCGGTGTACGTTACCTATAGACTTAACAGACATTTCACTAGAGCGTAAGCGATCTTCGGTCACTCTTCCCCCAATTTAATAACAGTACTCACACTAGACAAAGTTGTTTGACACAATGCCACAAAGGATTTTCATCATTCAACGACATTTATCTGTACCCAATCTCTTTTTACATTTTGTATCTTTTTAACGTCACACCTTCAACAAATCTGATCACATAAATCAAATCAGCTTAAAATTATACGAAACATAATTGCAGCCTGTATAAACGAAGCCACACGGGCCGCAATCCGTGTTATACAAACTGTTAGGATGGCAATTTAATTAAATCACGTTGCAATATTCACGCTCAATTTTGAATTTCGGTTCACCGCGCCCCGTCGACATAAATTGCATCTATTCAACGTGTTGCGACCCAGGTGACGGGTAACTGGTCATAGTTAAGTGTCGTTACACGATTACGTACAAGTTAACCGTGTTGATATGCACCCGACATTGACAATTTACGTTTAACGGGCGTCATGAGTGACAATTAACAGCACATTCAGGCAGATAACAACACTTAAACGGAAGCATTCCTTTTGGTTATATCACTACTTTTATAAATACTTATTTAGTTTAGTTTATAGGTTTAGCGTGATGGCTACAATCTCACCTGATGTTAATTGATGATAAGACTTAAGATGGTGGGCACGTTAAGCCTGTGGAGAGACAGGGTCTTAAGTGCAACTGCCGGCACACTTATAGTTATTTGGCGACAATTTTTCAAATTTTTGAAGCGATGATAGCTCAGTGGTAGTGTGTACGACTTCGCGTTAAGGGACGTGAGTTCGAATCCACTTCACCTACAATGAGCTTGAGCTTTCGATGAAGGAAAACATCGTGAGGAAACCATACCATGGAGATAGGGCTTTTTCTAACGCCCGCCTGGCTAGCCACCACCCTTAAGTTGAAAAATTGTCGCTAAAAATAATTGTGTTCCGGCAGTTGCACTTCAGAGCCAGTTCCTCCACAGGTTTAGCGTGTCTACCAACTTGGGCCGTATCGTCACTTCAGATCAGATGAAATTATGGCCATAACGCTAAACCTAAACTATAAAAAAAACTTGAGGATGGCGGCTAACCAGGTGGGCATTAGAAAAAACACTTACTTCGCAAGCTCAAGCTCATTGCAGGGATTCCAACTCACGTCTATTAACGCGATATCCGTACACGCTACCACTGAGCTATCTTCGCTTCAAAGTAAAGTTGTTAGAAAAAATAAAATTATAATATGATTTCTTATGTTTACGCGAATATTATTCATTGAAATAAAACTAATTTAAACGGATTTTATCACGGTTATTTATTAATTTTGATCCCGACGTTTCGAAAGCTTTACCTTTATTTAAATAACCGCGATAAAATCCGTTCAAATTAATTTAATTTTTAATAACAAATTTATTATTTTAAAAACTGTGCACACTAGAATACTAGACAGAAAATAAGGATAATTTCTACGAATATTTATAAAAACCAACATAAAATCATATCGTTTAAGAACAATGCGAGATATGAAAGGGCCTCATAAGTGGAACAGCCTAAGGTCTCTTTTCATATAAACCCGGCCTTGCCTAAAGTATCATGATTGATATCCAATTATTTCAGAACCCACTACCATCTGACTAATTAATAAAATCTCATATCGAACTTTCAAATGCCTGATATCTTAGTTAATCGACCCGCAAGACTTTCCATCAAAAACATTACTGTAAAATAGGTTACTGAGGGTTAAATATAAAACAATCAATACGAGTGTTCACATCCTAAAACGGTGAATATTTTATTAAACAAACTATCGATAACTCTTACCGGACGAAACAAAAACGATCTATATAAGTGAACGATTATTAAATAACATCGAATAAAATTGACGCTCTCAAAGATAATCAAAAAAACCTGCCCTATCCCTACTAATATTATAAATGTGAATGTAAGTTTGTTTGTTACGCTTTCACGCGAAAACTACTATACCGATCATCATGAAACTTTGTACACATATTTTTAGAGGTATTAGAAGTTACATAGGATACTTTTTATTGGAAAAAAAACTGCGAGCGAAACCGCGGGTAAAAGCTAGTTTGACTATAAAAACGAAATTAATGCCTTGTAAAGTAGGGACGTTGTATACCTAAACGATCACATCAATTACGCGTGTTCACATTAAACTGTCGTACGTAAGTTAGGTAACCTGTGAATACATTATTTTATATTCTATCTTCGATGTCGTTATGGGGGTAAATAAATATGAAATCGCGTTTTATATTATAATTTATACCTTAATATTCAAGTAGATTTTCTATGTATTCTACAGTCTACTTAAGGTTCGAAACGTTGACGGCTTTTTCTAATGTCCTGACTAGTTTAAAACCTGCCAGCCAATACCTATGAGTGTGTTCCGGCAGTAGCACTTGAGAGCCATTCCCTCCACTAACCTTAGCGTGTTCACCGTCTTAAGCCCCATCGAAACTTAACACCAGGTGATGTAGCTTTTACGACAAACCTATAAAGTAGAAAAAAGCTCAAAAGGAATGAGGTATGCGTCTCTTACAGACAGCTCGATGTGATTCTGAATGGATATATGATGTTAGCCTGAGGAGCTTCAGCGTACTTGAGGAACGAGTGCGGAGTGCATTCAGCCCGGAGTGGAAAGGGCGCAAAAACCCTTATTCAATTTAGGCCCTAAGAATACGCATAAAAGTAACGCAGTCATCGAGAAGAACCGGCAAGAACCTCGATCTATACCTTTTTTTAGGTCTTATTCTAGACTTTTTTATATAATATTTTAATGTGTTACAGTAGTTATTAGCGGATGTACAGAGAGAGGTGTCAATTCCAGACGTCACGATCGCTTACATATTGACCTACCCTATAACAGACTTGACAACAAAACCCGTTTCACATGATTCTTGCACTTACTGTCTGACAATTCAGTAATGTGCTTTAGGACTTTATTGTAAAATCTAACACTATTACTTAAAAACCTGTTACTGGTCTCACTGAGTCTAAAATAGCGGGTGGCCAGTTTGTCCAGATTTATAGTATTTAAACTTAAGTCTAGCTTTTTTTCCTGCGTTAACATTAAGAGACCGAACCTCGGCTTGGGCTGTTCAAGACCCGAGTAGAGACCGCTTTTATTGAAACAAACATTATTTTTGAAATAATAATAGCTGACCCAGCTAGTTGTTCTGCCCCTTTAGAACTCAACTACCGCGCTATTTTTCACATCATAGCACACATGCTCAGTGCATCCGCTAATAAGAATTGTAAACTCATAAACATACATAACGGACTCTAAACTATAAACATACATGTCACATGCAAACACAAAAATATACTCATTAACACATACATACACACGCACACACATATATACACACACACGCACACATCACTCGTCATGAAACCTTAATAATTAATACTGTATATCTAGTCTTTTTATTTTCGTTTATAGTTTTATTTTTATTTATCTTCACTTGCCACATTTCGCTTTATAGTGTATACACTACTAATATATGTAAAGCCCTATCATGGCCTTATGTGTTTTTAAATATGTATGCTATCTATGTTTATGTACGCTGTTGGATTTCCAATGAGTGAGTAAATAAATAAATAAAATAAATAAAGGCATGCATTAAAACATTAAAATATGTACCTAGCCAATAGATATTAACATATTAAGTTTCTTGCCGGTTCTTTCCGATCGGGTTATTATCCGAACCGGTGGTTTTTTTTTTTACCATTCATAAGGGCTTTCTCAGGGCATAAATTGATAAAAGACTTTCAATTAGATTTGAAATTATGAAACACCTATGAACCAACGCCTCGATAAAAGAAACATATTACATTACTTTTACTTGTATCCGTCGACTCGATTAACTATTGCACGATGTTACAGACGTATATATATTTTTTTATATATAAATATATTTAGGAAATTCGACTAAAAATTAACACGATATTTTCGTTAGTTTTATTCATCACAGATAAATCTAAAAACCAAACTAAAATTTAAATTTTATACAAAAATAAAATTTTAATGAATTTGAATTAAGAATACTGTATTTTTTTAATATATATAAATTAGTAATAGTGTAAATAAGAAAAAATATATATATTTTATTTTTAAAAAAGCGTGGGGTGCTTTTTAAGATATTATCGAAATGATAATCCTTTTACTCATCTCTCAACAAAATATTTATAACTATTGACACCAAACAACACACGGTTTTTCAAAAAGAAAATACTTATTTTTTCTTATTTACACTATTGTTAATTTACATTTATTAAAAAATACACTATTCTTAAGTCAAATTTATTTTAGTTTGATTTGTTTATAAAAGCCTATTTTTTAGTTATTTTTAACTATTATTTTTATTAGAGCAAAATTAAGCGCTAGCTCAGTCATCATTCTTCTTCTTGCTTATTTTGTTGAATTAAAATTATCTTTGGTATTCGAAAATTTGTTAATATTAGATACATTGGCAAAATATAGATTGGCAATTATAATTAACATCAATTCCTGACGTATCGAATACAGATGAAAGTTATATAAACTAACAAATATTATTCCGCAAATTAAATAATGGAATAATCTTACCAGATTAGTGTATTGTCATCGGTCCTCAATATGTCTACGAAATTTAAATAAAAACTGACCGTTTGAAGTGGGTCAAAATGAAGTCCAAAGGAGTCGGTTACAAACATACAAGTGAAGCTAATAGAAAGCGTGAAAAAGAAAATCGGTCCACCAACGGAGAATAATTAAAAGTAATGAACCCTTGCCTTTAACTATTTACAATTAAAAAAAACTGTTCCCAATGTTTTTACTGATAACCCCAAATCTCGTAAATAACTAGTAAACAAACAAACAAGTCATACAGTTTCTTATATACACCTACCAATTAAAATTCTGTAGACTTCGCTGCGAAATTTCAAACGTTTTATCGTGAAATTACACAGACGTTACCGTAGAAAACGAAGTTGCGTCTTACACAGTAATAATGGATTAAGTCTATTTGTACAGGTAGGTGCTCGAGTGATTCGTAGGTTGTTGGGAAGTACTCAAACGGTTTGCGTTCGCGGAGTGCGCCCGCCACCGAACATCGATACTACGCAAGCAGCCTTTGAACGCGACGTCAATATATTTCGCTTTGAAATTTCTACTCGGTTTTTTTATTTTGCAGATGCTTGTGATACTCCCTCTTTTGAATGAAGCGCCCCCTCGTCGTACCTATCTCTATCTTTACGAGAGAACCAATTCAATACATTTTTCTACTCTGTCAAACGATTTATTTTTAGTTGAGTCGATGTCGAGCTTATGTTTTGTCAATAAAAAATTGGAGACAGTACTTTTTTTATAGGTAAAAATAAAGTAGTTCGATACGTTTTTACCCGATGTTTGTCAGGCGATCTTGCTTTTTACTGTATACTAACTGTATTCATTGAGACCAGTAACAGTTTATTAGGTGTTATGTATTACAATAAATTCCCAAAGCTCATTACCGAATTGCCGGATAATCAGTTCAAGAACCATGTCAAAAGGCTATTATAGGATGCATCAATATGTGAGCGATCGTGAAGTCTGGAATTGACACTCCTCTTTGTAATTCCGCTAATAACTACCGTAAATACACACATTAAACTATAATGTATAAAACAGACCTAAAAAAATATATACAGCTCGAGTTTCTGGCCGGTTTTTCTTGATAACGGCGTTACTTTCCTATACGGGGGTAGTTTTGACGTTCATAAGCGCAAGTAAGGCTCAAGATTGCTTTCAATAACAAACATTTGGAAACACTTGAATTAATTATGACTTTGCAAGTTTGCAAGCTAGTGGAATGGGAAACACCACGGTCGTGAGTGTGAACCTTTATAACGAAACGAAAATTTTATAGATTTAGTGTTAAAGCTACAATTCCACTTGATATTAAGAACGATGTGACCCAAGATGGTGGACATGCTCTGCCTAGAGGAGCGGATAGTTCTCAAGTGTGACTGCCGTAACACACCTATAAGTATTCGGCGGCAGCCTTTCAACTTAAAAGTGCAAGCTAGCCTGGTAGGTATTAGAAAAAGCCCTACCAGCAAAACCTTGTGACTACTAAAGGAAACGTAGTCTATGTGAAGCGATTCCACAGCACAATTTAAAACTATTTTTCTTCTGTTCACTTGACTTAACCTTGCCTATCGTATCTGATGAAGAGTACCGTCGAATACTTAATAGACCCCACGGTGACTCATATTTCCCTATACTAGACCCCATACTAGACCAAGGGCAGCTCTCACACTTCTTCTAGATCGCTTAAACTGCCAGACTAGACTTACAGATTAGAAGAAGGAAGCTATCTCTGATCTCTGGCAACACGGGAGTTGGAAGTGTCAGATGCTTATCACCCGACGAGTATTGTCACACGTTTCTCCCGCCTTGCCTTAAGCCTTAGTAATGCTGTTACCCGCTACGATACGCAATTCCGTTAAGAATAGGATTTTAAACACAACGTTAGTAAAACAAAGGATAAACTGGCATCGATTGACAAATAACAAATCATATAAATACGTTGTTATAAGCTTCGTAGGCTCAACCGGTTCGGATCTAATTAAACGGAGCGTTCTTTACGAGATTGCTTGTGACAGGTAATTTTGGCAGGGATTCGCATGTCAGAGGAGCTTCGGTTTCGCAATGAGCTCGCTTAATTTGTAATATGACTTTCGAGTACCTTTCGAACCGCGCCTCAAAAAACAGGCGGGAGCGATAAACACATACCTAATCCTGACGAAAATGTGGTTTTCTTTGTTTGTAACTCTATCGTAACTATTCGACTCATCGTTATGAAAATTCGCATACATTTGGTCAACGATATATAAAGGCTATGGCATCTTTCATCCGAGAGAGAGGAAAATTACTTTCACATTGATAACATTTATATGTGCGTGAGCGAAATTACGGGCAATCTACATATAGCTGGACATTTAATTTTCGATTTTCTCTAATCACAATTCTCAGACAGTTACATGCCAATCCTTTTGGAAATGTAGCACACGCATAAGCATATACCATTGTTTTTATAAACTGATAAATCAATTATCATATATAAAAAATAACATGTTAAAACAGTGTTGCTCAAACTTTTTGGTGTACCACCCACTTTCGGGATAATTGAATGCCTAACGTCACCCAGGAATACTTCATCTAAATGTTTTACAGAAATTTGCAGGGATGCACCTGCGCACCGATTTTTTTAACCTCTCCCAATATCACTTTAAGTTTCAATAGCCTCGTCAGATAACCTCACTTTGAGAACGTATGTATTAAAAGATATAAGCTGCTGGCTCCCTGTCTCAGTTACCACGAGGTTACAAAATTACTAAGTGTATTCGTCTATATTCCTTCCACAATGTGTGAACGCATTACTCGACCTCAGGCCAAGACGTGAGGGGCGAGTGGTGACTCTTGGGGTGACAAGCACCGTCATATTCCCACTAAAACAAAAGCAGAAAGATATTCAGAGACAACGCGAGAGCTTTCCCACTTCCTCTAGTCTTCAGGAATGTAAATTTACTTAAAACGTCTGTCAATATCTCTGAATGTATTCACTTGTTTATTTTTCTCGTTATTGTAAACGCGTGATTTCTGTATTGCACAGTTCGTCACGTTCCGGGATCAGACGGCGTGTACTCGATTGCAGAGAGGCTTATGAGCGGTACCATGGCGATCACGTCTAACGGATTAGCGGATGCACAAAATTCGCCGTTGTTTCAGAATTGCGCTGTAGTTATCTATATCAATATTACAAAGTGGAAATGTTTCTTTATACGTAGATAATATTAGTAACTACCAATCGGATTTTAAAAATTCTTTACGTATTTAATGGAGCAATCATCGGGGAAGTGTTTAGTTTATTTAACACCACGCTACCACCAATATCTGTAAAGCTGTATTGAAAAAAGTTACAAAAACAGGCAAAAATTATTAAATAAATCGAGTTCTACTTTAGCTAGGCATGGGATATAAGCTTAGTCACTGTACTGTTGTACGATAAGGAAGCGATTTAATAAAGCTGTGTTTTTGAAACGATGATAGCTCAGTGGTAGCGTGTAGGAACGCCGCGTCAAGGGACGTGAATTCGAATACAACCACCTACATTGAGCTTGAGCGTCCGGTAAAGGAAAATTTCGTGAGGAAACCATAGCATGGTGGTAGGGCTTTTTCTAATGCCCGCCTGGCTAGCTACCTCGCTCAAGTTTAAAATATGCCGCCAAATACCATTTGGTGTGTTCCGGCAGTGGCACTTGAAAGCCAGTCCTTTCTATAAAGGCCGGCAACATACCTGCGATTCCTCTGGTGTTGTGAGTGTCCATGGGCAGCGGTGATCACTTACCATCAGGTGACACGATTGCTCGATCGCCCCCTATTCCATAAAAAAAAAACTGCAAAATGACCGCATTTTGTACCTAATGTTAAGCAAATTACAATACAAAAACTATGTTGACCCTTGAGAGAACTACATCCAATCCATCGTCAGTTGCTACTGTCATGCCGGACTGTAAGCATACATTACTATAGAAACGTTTTTTCTCTTAATAAAATAAGCGAGGACCTTTTTAAAATACATGTACCTAGGCAACCTACTTACGGACAGATATTTCTTTAATTGAAATTTAATAAACCTCTAAGTAACTCTGCTAGCTTTTTAACGGTCAAACCGCTGACCCAGTTGCAATAAAGTTTAGTATATAGATGGATTGGACGTCGCGGAAAGACATAAGGTATTTATTATCGCATTTTATCTTCTAGGGGTGAAATAGGGGATGGCAATTGTATGGACGACCTGAGACATCTCAAATTAAGTAAAAATAAACGTTGTTTCGTGTTTTTCAATAGCGCTGATTTCTATTTGAATTTATATTTAATCACGTATAAGGTTAGATTGTATATATTTTAATTACAGAAAGGAATTTAAGTGTATATCAGGTTAAGAATAAAAAAATGTGAAGTAACTTAAAAAATAAATGGATAAAGTTTAAGCCACCGACGTTAAGCCGAGGCATCGGCGGCCGGGATCGAGCCGAGCCGCAAAGAGGGTCAAGAATCGATTTTCCGAGTTCATTATGCGAAAACGAAACGTTCCGAGGTGCCGGTAACCAAGCCGGGAGCGAAATAATACACTCCTAAATCTACAGTCGTATATCAGTTATATGATTGTCTTTACTATATCCATACTAAAAGCGAAAGTAAGTTTGTTTGTATGTTACGCTTTCACACCTAAATCGCTCGCTGAACCGATTATGATTGGAAGAGGAATAAAGAGGAGGATAAACTTTGCATGTAACTTTTTACTGCGTCATTACATATGTTTGACAAAATCAATATCAACACAAGCGAAGCCGCACGTAAGATCTAGTTTATTTATAACATAAACTATATTATTAAACTCGTGTTTGATGTAACGTCTACATATATAGTGAGGTTACAGTGTAGACTTTATACAACGAATTCCTCGAATTGCAAAAATTTTCAAAATCCCATAGACTTGCCAGTAAGAGCTAATCCAAAATATATCTTTAAATTACAAATATATTGATCGAATCCCTCTTTATAACGATTTTTTTCAACCTATAACCTTTACATAACGCGACGTTATCAACTATTCGCACTTGTTTCACAATAATTCATGTCTCGACAGGTTCAGGCACGTTAAATTCTTGGTAAGGCAGTAAGATAAAAAATTATGTACAATTTCTTCAAATTACACATACTGTATTTTCATTAATGAGGACACTCAATAACTAAGTAAATTCGTTAGTTTTAACAGGGTAAATAATAATCTGTGTCTACATAATGTTGGGGATGATCAACAAGTTTTCTGACCTGGTTAAAACGAATTTTAATCTAATCTAACCTCATTGTGACGAATTATTTCGTTAACGAATATTATCTAATTCCATCGAGGTTCGTTATATCGAGGTTGCACCTGACTTTGAAATTCGACTATAATCCTTATTGGAAATTTAAGGGAATTCTTACAAAAACATCTAAAAAGCTGTTTCAATATATTTTATTATTCATTAAAATAATTCTCGCCAATTGTTAATACACAAAAATAAAGCAGTTTCCGAATAGAATTTTATTAAATTGTACTTGCAATAATATATTGTATTTTCGATAACAATGAAAAGAAATTGGTTTAAGTAAAATGTCATTATCTATTTCAAGAAATAAACTTTGAAAACATATTAAGACCCGAGGATCTTATCCAATTTAAGTGAGTAAGTTACAACCAGATTCTGTAAAACTGAGAGACGATATTTATGTTTCTTTACGAGAAATATTGGATTAAGAAGTAAAAAGCAGTGATGGTTCTATTGTAGTGTTTTCGGACAGGACGTCAATTCGCGTGAGTTCGAATCACAAGCAACGCGATGAAATGACGAGAATAATCATGAGATACGATATGGTTGTATTGATCCTCTGATTGTTCTACAAAAGTAGACCTGACTTATTTCGATCCGGAGTCCAATAACTGGACCACAGCCTTACGTTCCGCGTTTACTGAAGACTATATAAAAAGACCTTAAATATACTAACTTTCAAAGGGTTTTACCGTGTATTGATCGGTTTAGGGAGAAGTCAACAGCGACGAGTGCGTACGACAGGCGCTACAAACGTGGCTCGATCGTATCGCCTCACAGTCATGGCCAGAAGCTTGATAAACTACCCCGGCGTTTGCAATGCGCATGTTCCACTCCGCCATTGACTGGAAAAGCCTCTACTGAGCGGTAATAAGGTTCACTTTCGACTGGGTCCACTGGTAAAGCCTTCCATGAATGAGCCATTTCAGTTACCGCCGACTCAACGTTTCAGCGTCTCGCTCTCGGAATCACACTTGTGACTTAAAACGCAACTGAAAAACCATGATTGAAGAAGTCCTGTCACACCAAAACTTTGCAAATTCGCTCTACCAGTTCGCACTACATTTCGAAATAATCCTACTGTAAATGATGTGTAACATGGTACGTATGTGTAATATTAAAAAGGGTATTATTGTGTTTCCTTATATATACATAGTATATATTTTACGTCGCTCATTTGTGATTTGCTTTACATCTACCATCTTTTATCTCTGCATCACCTTAAGGTTGACTGTCAGAGAATGCCTACGACATTAAATCCGCCATAGCACTATTAGACCAGTGTCGATAATTTTTGAAACCAAAAAAATTATAGTAGAATGAAACCCTTTGGAAAAGGAAGAGAATATAATAAAAATGAAAGGAAAACAATTTACAGGTGAACTGAGATCGGGAAGTGGTAGGGGGTGAGTTTTTAAGGGTTAAAAACGGTTTATCTCGATTTCCGGCAAAACTACAAGTCCTATGGCAAAAAGTTAAATGACAAAGTTGTAGGTAATAAAAAGGTCTACAACTTTTATATTTACACTTCTTTCACATATCCTCAAAATTTATGAGAAAATTTAAATAACCAAGTTTCTAGGTTTGTATTTTACCTTTTACAAAAAAAAAATCTAACTTTATTAACTTATTTGGTTGCATTATCTGAGAACATTAACCATTGTAATATATATTTATATACCATCAGAAAACAAACATTTCAACAAAGAAAAAGCCTATCGATTTTTTTTTAAAAAGCTGATATTTTGATGTGATAATTTTCAATTGAAAACTAGGATGCTTTTTCGATATTAAGTTATAAGGTGAAAAGATAAATATTTTAAATAAAAAATATTATAATTTGTTTGTGACAAAAAAAAGTAAGTTTTCGGCAAATTTCGTGTTTTTTTTTTTACTTGTAAAAGATAATAAAACACAATAACTTGGTTACTATAACTTTATAACTTTGTCATTTAACTTTTTTCCATAGGACTTGTAGTATTGCCAGAAATCGAGATAAACCGTTTTTTATCCTTAAAACTTACCCCCTTCCGCTTCCCGACCTCTGATCGCCCGTAAATTATTTTTCCATCAATTTTTATTATATTCTCTGCCTTTTATAATGTGTTTTTACCATTTTCATTCATTCATTCATTTCAGGCTTCATTCAGCTCTGGTCTATAGTGTCTGTATAGACCCAGTAGTCTGGTATAGAGTGCAAATAAATATATGCGAAGGTGCTTTTCTTTATTCCGCTTTACATGCGTTAACTAATCGACCGACTATTAAAGAATTGTCACGAGTACAAACAAGGATGTAAAGTACCTCTTATCCATAAAAAGAGGTCCATTAATAATATAACGCGTAATAATTTGTTTGTTTAAACGCAGTAATTATAGGAACTACAAGCCGGATGTCAAAAAATATTTATGAATTCGATACAGTAATTATCGAGAAATGTTTTATGCCATTTAACATCACGCTATAACCATTAGGAGCAAATCGGCATTGAAAAAAGATTTAAAAACTTATTCAATAATTTGCTGTGGCCGCAAACTTGTTTGCGTGCAACACTTATTACTTATAATATTTCCCCGTTTTTGTAACATTTTGGATACAGCTTTGTACCTATTGGTGGTAGCGTAATGTTAAATAGCTTAAACCCTACCTCAATGATTGCTCTAAGAGATATAAAAATATTTTTTGATGTCCGACAGGCAAATTTTAAGCTTGGCACGTTCAAACAAACAAGCAAACCCTTTCGCTTTATAATATTAATATAGATTTGTAGATCCACGTGACCGAAGTCACGGGTACAGCTAGTATATACACATAGTTGCAATGTATTAATCACGGAAGATCCTGTATTTCTGTAACATGTTCGTTCGTTATTTGTCTATAAATAAATATATATTTGCGTGATTGGTTTGTATGTTCTTATCGTTTATCACATACGGTATGTAAGATAATACTAAATGATAATAATACTATACCTACACCATTGTACAATGCATTTGATAAATATACTTGTATATTGTTTTTTTTTTGTTTTTTGTTTCTGATAACTAATATTTTTAATGTTACCACATTCAATATTCTGAAAGTTTATTATAACAATTACATCAAACCTATCAAACCATAATGTAACTTATATTTTCTTTACTTTCAAGCTGTTGCATGTATGGAACCTTACTAATATTATAAACGCAAAAGTTTGTAAGTATAGATGTATGAATATTTGTTATTCTTTTACGAAAAACTACTGAATGGATTTTAATGAAACTTTACAATAATATAGCTTATGCATCAGAATAACACATAGGCTGGAATTTATAAAGATATTGTGTGAATTGTCCAAAATATAACGATTAGTGTCAAGTAAGTAGGAAAAAATCCTGCCATCTGCGAGCTATTCTGGCGTGCGCTGCAAAAATCGTTAGAGTTACACGTATATAATATACAATGGAAAAGTGTATCTCAAATAGTTCTGCAAACTACAAAGTCCTTTTTATAATACTCTTTTGACATAAGTTATTTAAAATAGCGAGTACCGGAATCAGAATTGTTTGACAAAATCCACATAAACGTGAACAAAGCCGCAGGTTAAAACTAGTATAGATATATATGTAGCTGTGTCCGCGACTTCGTTCGCGTGGTACAGAAAAATATTTAATAATGTTTCCGCATTTTTTTGTTTTCAATACAGCTTTGCGCCTATTGGTGGTAGCGTGATGTTATATAGCATAAAGCCTTCATCGTCGATTTCTCTATCGAATACAAAATAATTGTACGCCTTAAAAATCGAAGCGTTATGAAGTTGTGCATTACTCTCAACATTTCAAAGTTGTGCTATTTACAAAACTTTTATGATCATTATTTCAAATCTTTTGTGTGTTTACGGCAATTCAAATGTTTTATTATTCAGAAAAATAATCATCCTATCACACTAGATGATTTTTGAAATCATTTATTTTATTATAAACTATTAAAAATTATATTGAATTTTTTTTTTTTTTCCTGGACATCCTGATGCCTGTATGTAACAATTACGACCAATAAACTTAATGTATTCGGACCAATTTTTTTTAGTAGCTACAGAATGACATCGGATTTCCTCCTATTTAATACTATTGCTTAAATCTATGCACTTTTGCATTTTCCAAACTATTGTTGAAATCTGACTAGCAGTTCGTAGGATTATATAGACAGAGAAAACATACATGCTTTTGCCCTATATATCGATGGCAAGGTAAATTTTAATTATATATATTTTTAAATTATAATATAAACATTTGCACCAGTTTGTTAGGCGCAAGCAGTATGTTAGGAGGAGTTTGAAAGTGAAGCCAGTAGTAGAGAAGTTGAAAGGGAATCGATTATCTTGCTATGGGCGTGTCATGAAACTAGAGGAAACGCATGCGGTGAGAATAGCAATGAATATGAATGTTGAAGGATTGAAACGAAGAGAAAGACCAAAGATGTGTGATATAAAAGATGTGTGCGGAATGTGATGAAACAAAAGGGAGTTTGTGAAGGGACGGCCATTGATTAACATTTATGGAAGAAGATCGAAGTAATGATATTTCAGTTGTTAGTGTGTACGAATGCCGTATAAACAGACATAAGTTTGAATCCACCCTCAATGAGCTTGAGCTTTCGGTGTAGGAAAATATCGTGATGAAACCATATAATGGTGGTAGGGCTTTTTTTAATGTCCGCATGGCTAACTACCCACCCTCAAGTTGAACATCACCCGTCTAATATCTATAGTCGTGTTCCGGCAGTGGCACTTGAAAATCAGTCGCTCTACTAAGCAGCTTAGAGTGTCCACCATCCTGGGCCACATCATCAGTTAACATCTGGTGAGCTTCTCTAGATTACTGATTCAACAAATCCTAATATACTTTAACCGTAGCGTATTGTTGTTGTAGAGATAACAAGGCGAAATTGCAAGGAAACCAATGAAATTATAATTTTGCCAGTACCAAGTATTTGTCTGTTTAGATAACTGTCACCCATGCGTAAAATCAACTACAACGGATTTCAGTTGTGACAATGTTGAAAGGACCATTACAATTTCGTCGCTATATATGTACATAGATGCCATAATAAGCTCATAATGTATTCCAGCGAAAATTATAAACTGATTCTTAGATTTTATTCGGTACATATTTATAAACAGAAGTGGATGTAAGCCTTATAACCATCTGTGGATGTGAACAAAAGGTAAGAAAGCCTTATGATTCTTGCCTATGGTAGCCTTATGATAGCCTAGGGATTTCTTGGGACTTTTTATAAAGTAGCTGCGTCAACATATTAAATCGCGTGGAACCAAAAAAATATTCAGTAATTTTTACCAATTTTTGTAGCTTTTTCAATACAGCTCTGCTCCTATGTGTGGTAGCGTGATGGTAAATAGCCTAATGTCTTCCTCAATGACTACTCTATCAGGTACAATATGAATTTTTGTAATCCGACAGGTAGATTCTAAGATTAGAGGCTTCAAATAAACTTTTCCGTTTTACAATATTATTAAATTCCGAACGCCGCTATAGCCGAATTGTTTTTTTTTTTTTTCTAACAGTTGAGTTAAAAATCAAAGCACTTAAGTGTTATAAATGAAATTAACTATATCTGAATCATTGTTCAATAAAAACATTTGATTCATCTCGTTGTATAGAGTTATTGCACTAAGCTCTTTTAAAGAAGAAAATTCCAATAGTAAATAAAACAAACAAAGAACGGTGTCGATGAATATTACCGGTGTAAATTGAGTTCCGTTACCGGCAATATAGTTTATCATTAGATTGACTCGTATCCCTTTGAAGTAATGGAACGATGCTCGCGGGGAAAATTGCAATTTTATACAACGTTCACCGCTCTGGTGTCATAAAAAAAAAGAAAATTTCCCAGACTTTCCACGATAAAATCATACCGAGCACCGTTTTAAATCCACTCACATTTATCCAAGTGTATATATTTTTTTAAAGTCGTGTTATTTTTATACTTTTATTTGTAGTCGTTTGTATGGCCTTCAATTAAGTTTTGCAGAAATTAATTCCATTTTAACTTTTAACTTTTATTTTTTAACTTTACAAATATTGTACAAAGAGATTTTTAGAGAGACATTTTAAACTTTTATGGCTTCCATTGAGAAAGTGTTACGTTTTTACGGAATAAAAAGTAATCTATATGTTAATTTATAATATCTCTTTATTATATCAAAGCGACAGACACACTGTTAAAATTTTTTGTAATATTACAATCTCTTTACAAGACACATGTCATGTAAAATTACAATCCAGTGTGTACCAAAATGAAGTTACTATACTATTTAGGTAATTTTTCCAAACACTTTCATAAAACCACTATAATAAGTTGCAATTATACAAAATGCATGTATAAACAGTACACATATAGTAATTTTACAAATCAATTCATTAATTACAAATGAAAAGCGTTATAAATTTACAAGCTTTGTTTTTAGTCTTATTCATAACAACTTTATGTAATATTACAAACAAACAATGTAACTTTGATTACAATGAATTTATTATATATTCAAAAATCATCATATTATTTTTACTTCTTTAATTGTAAAATTACAAAGTACGTAGTAATTTCGCCAAAAATTAGAATATGTTAGCCGCAAATTGTAATTTTACTAAACTTCAACTGTAAAAATTATTTGTAAAATTATTATATTTTTACAAATCATAATTATTGTAAAATTCGATATCACACTGCTGAAAATGCTCGTAAAATTACAATCTATTTACAAATTGAAGATTAAGTAAAATTGCAACTTTGTCCAAACTAAAATACGATTACCATACAATTAAAGTCATTTTCTAAGACATATCAGAAAAACACTATTAAAAGTTTGAGTTTTACAGCTATATTGCATAAACTCTATATGTGTTGTAAATTTACAAATTGATTTATCATTAATAAATTAAAAAAAATTATATAAGTATTTATCCCAAAGAAATATCATAATATTATATTACAATGAAAATGAATTAAAATTACTTAATTGTCTCAATATTTTTGATGAATTGTAATTTTACCAAAAAAATTTTGCAAAATTAAAATATCTCGTAAACTATTGACAAGTAGTCGAGACATCTTGCGAATGAAATTTAGAGAGAAGAATAATAAACAAATTGAAAAAACCGCATTACTCTACGACTAATAGCTTACAAAATATTAATTTTTTAATAAAAACTCTGTGAGTTCTGAGCGTACGCTCATAAACAAATATCTCTATCTCGGAGATAATTTAATCAATTTAATTTTTTCTCTTTATTATAGATCTTATCTAGTTCTGCCACTACTACCACTAGCTCTATTATGAAAAAATTCAGCTTAAAAATTTTTTTTGCAGATGCTATTTTGATTAAACCGAATTTTATAGTTTTTTGTCGTTAAAAAATCGTTAATATTAAAAAATGCACTTTTTCTTATTCAGGAAGCTACGTTCATCAATGCATTGGATACATTGAAAATTATAAAAAAAAATTTTGTTTATTGAAAAACAAGACATATTGCTTTTGATAAGTTTTGTATTTTGCAAATTAAATATTTTAATTTTACAAACTATTTTTAATTTAGCTTATTTGTAAAATTACAATGTTCGTCATTGACATTAGTACTTACGTTTTTGAATTTTCTAAAACAGAAACAATGAAAAATGTTTTGCAAAATTACAATGTTTGTTACTGAAATTAGTATTTATGTTTTTGAATTTTCCAAAACAGAAACAATAAAAAAAGATTTGTAAAATTACAAAGCTTGATTACTTAAATTACAAAACTGCTTTGAGCATATACTTCCAACACATTTCTTGTAAAATTACCAAAGAAATTTTTAACAGTGCAGACATACGTATTTATTTTGGCGCCAGATTTTCAGCTTGAGGGTGGTAGCTAACCAGGTGGGCATTAGAAAAAGCCTTACCACCCGCTATGGTTTCAACGCGATGTTTTCCTTCGTCGAAAGTTCAGACTCGTAGAGATTCGAACTCACGTCCGTTGCCGAGGCGTCCGTACACGCTGCCAACTGAATTATAATCGCTTCGCTAAATGGAGAGAAGGTACTTTGACGTTTTAGTCGTAAAATAGACAAGTATTTAATAGGTCTAAATACTGTAAACGGAATGTTAAACATAACCTACACACGGTTTAAACTGGTATTCAAACGATTTTTTGAAGAGACATTTACGCCGAAGAATTCCTTTGATATAAGCATGTCAATTATTATATACACCTTTACCATATACGCAGCTTTACTTAATAACCAACTCATACAAGCTAGTATAAGGAAAATGGTATTAACTTTATTACATTCCTTTGAAGTCATTATAAAGATGAAAGGATATTTTCCTCACGGATTTTCATTTTAGACGTTATTTAGGGGTACTTATTCAAATAAGATTTTTGGCTTCAAGGTAAACGTTATATGATTTGGTAATTTGTGATGTAAAATGATTATATAAAATATGGAATTGACTGCGTGTGATTGTAAACTCCGGTCTCAATGGGTGTCTACATTGTTACGAAATATAGAAGTCAAATAGGTGAGAGTTTTCAATATCTGATAATTAATGAGTCAAAGTATATACATGAACCAAGGATGGCTCAGTTTCATGGTCACCTGTAACGAGCCTTTGCTTTCGGTGAAGGAAAACATCGTGAGGAAACCATAGCATGGTGGTAAAGGTTTTTCTCAATCCCAACTGGGTAACTGCCACCCTAAGTTGAAAATATCTCTCCAAATTCCTATAGGTATGATCGTGCAGTTGCGCTTAAGAACCAGTTCCTCCACTATAGCCTTAGTAACTCCACCATCTTGAGCCACATCATTACTTGACAATAGGTGAGATTGTAGCTTTATACATTCTTATATAGAAGATTAAAAATACTTAGATAAAAACATTACTTATTCATCGTCAAATTTGAGCCTAATGTCAGAAATAGAATATATTATATTTATTATAATCAAAAACAAAACAGTTCGGTATCTTTTTATCTTGCATTTATCAAGTTAATAGCTGTGGAACTAAGAATTTAAAATCCATACAGAACTCGTTTCAAGACAGTCAAATACGATTGTGAAGATATTCGTAGGTACATACGTCAGTCCTCTCAAGAAACATCTGTGGGACCCTGCACGATAATGTGGTTTCCTTTCAATGTAGTACTTCCGTCTATTACTGTAATTTTTCTGTATTTATTTATTTAGTATTCAATTATTTTCTTTTTACGTAACGCATCTTTCTCATCCATTAAATAAATAAACAATACTAAAGACACTGCGCCGCGTATGCTGAAGGTTCTACGACTTTTTTCCGGATGTTCGGACCGACGATTCTGTTCCGAAATCATCGTTCGAACGCGTTCATATATATACCGTTTTTTGTTATAAAACGTTATATGAAAATAGCTTTGTCTAACATTCTATTTTGCGGCAGACAGCCCGTCTCTCAACAAGTTTAGTAAACATTTGAAATTCATCAAGGTAGACAGAAATTGCAATTTACAAAGGAAATATGATAAATACCTCAGCTCTTGAGAACGTAGATCTAATTAGTTTTAGGGTTGTAGTAAAAGTATCGCGTCACCGCCTCAACATTATGTGGTCGAGAGATTTCTTATTACAATATAAAGATTAATAAAGTAAGTTTTCTCCACAGATTATTTATATTCTGTTTGAAGCGGTTTTTGGTTTATTTCACTTGTCATCAAGTGAAATATAATATCATTCGAAATATATCACATCATAACTCAATTTAGTGTATAATGTTTGGTTATTTTATATTGTTCTGCTGTAAGACTACGAGATATCAGGTATTTTACCCATTTATTTATTTATTTATATTGAGGTATCGTACGTGTAGACATCGTCATTTGCAAACCAATATCGGTTATAAGTAAACAAAAATTAACTTAGTTATATTGAATAGATTTTTTGTATAAAGGTTTAGCGTTATGGCGACAATCTCATCTGATCTTAAGTTAAGTAAGACACGCTAAACCTGTGGATGGGCTGGCTCCCAAGTGCAACCGCCGGAACACCTGTTGATATTTGGCGGCAGATTTTCAAGTTGAGGGTGATAGCTAGCCTAGGTGTTTAGTCCACACAGACTACCACTGAGCTATCATCGCTTCAAAATAGTAGTTTTGATTCGAGAACGTTCTTGTTTTTAAACGAAAATAGGGTTTGTCTTTTAATATTGAATTACCTACTCTCTGTGCTTCCTTTAAAAACGATTATAGCTGTAATAACTTGTAATGTAATTTTATAAAATATGTACGTACAAAAGATATAAGCCGAACGAGTTGCGTGTCAGTTCTTCACAATGGCTGGTTTGTTTTCCGAACCGGTGGTAGTTTTGACATTCATAAACGCCTTCTCATGGCCTAAATCCTTCTTATTCTTGCTCATTATTCTACCTTCGGCATACAATATCTTCTTCTTCCAGTCTATCAGTTGTCATCTCATTATTTACACATTTTATACACACATCATTTCAAACACAGTCCATTCATATCTTCTATTGTCTTTCGCTACTCTTACATCCATCCTGTCTCATACTGATCCTCCTTTGGGTCATATGGTTTAAATATCTTACTAAGCCGCGCTAATACTTCTCAGCTTCTCTGTCACTGATACCTTTTTATGCGTCTTCGAATCTCAGAGACTTTGATTTAATTTGAAGCAAACTAATGAGGCAAACAGTCGACAAAGTACATAAAGCAGGTGTTATGTTTTCACCTATGAAAATTAAGTTCCGCAGTACCGGCTATTTCAAATTAATTTTATTTGTAAAACATGACACTCTTTTTTCAAAAGTTATCATATACTTATAAATAATCATTCGGAAAATGATAGATTAGTTGCCACAAAAATTCCCAAGAGAACTTCAACAAGAAAATCGCCATATTTTTTAAGATAGTTTCATATGTCAAAATCCTATCACACTTGAAGAATAAAAGAATAAAAAAGGAGAAGGAGTTCATACACTGGAAGTCAGATATTAAAAAAAAAAATGGTTTTTTTAAACCTTCCAAACGTTTCATCGATGACTCGATGATACAGTGGCGTGGGATGTGTGCCCTTATAGTTATCTCTCTCTATTCACACGTACGTGTGTGAGCGAGACAAAAATACACGCTGTGACCGACAGTGATTCCGGATGATACATTCCTATTTTTAGTGCGAGATTATGTAGTAATTTTGATATTCGTCTTTTATTTTCCTCACATTGCGTAGATTGGGGGAACTATCACACGCACATGTCACATAATAGAATGTTTTGAATAGAAATTCCATTATAAAAGTACGTGTTTCGTAAACTATTATATACATATAAGAAAGAATGACTGAGAGAAACTTTTATATGAAATAAGGTTTAACGTTATGGCCATAATCTCACCTGATCTTAAGTAACGATACGGCCCAAGTTAGTGGACACGCTAAGCCTATTGTAGGGACTGGCTCTCAAGTGCAATTACCGGAACATACCTATATGTATTTGGCGGCAGATTTTCAACTCGAGGGTGGCAGCTAGCCGGATGGGTATTAAAAAAGGCCTACCACCATGCAGAACTATATGAACTTCGTCGTATATTATGACAATGTGATTGAGGTTGAGTGGGTATTTAAAATGTCAGTGATAATAACAGTTATAGTTAGTATGATAAAATGAAAGGTAATTCAAGTGCACGCGTACGATAGCGTTAATTGTGAATGAAATTTATAAAATCGACTTATAGTAAAATTACTCGCACATTAATTACCTAGTAATAACGGTTTAACGGAATAAAGGTCTATAGCAGTATAAATGGAATAAATTCCGGCTGTTATACTACAAGCACGAGCATATCGAGCTTTCATTCATAAAAAAGTGAATTTTTATATCTTTAGGAGTATCGAGCTTCCATTCATAAAAAGAAGACTTTTATATTTTTAGGAATAACGAGCATCCATTCATAAAAATGAGGCTTTATTTTTTTAGTTAATGTAAAAAACAAGTCGAGTTTATGATTTCACTCGAACCTACGATATCCTCGTAGTACCTAGTGTTTTCTTTCCGAGAACCGATTTCACACTTCCAAGAAGAAGATTTTATCTGTGGAATTATTAAAAATATATATAAATCTGGTACGAGTTTTATTTTACTTACACGTATCTTGCATAAAAATATATTCCGTTTTAATTGAGGGTTTATAATGAACTATCCGTACCTGCGGTTTCGTTCATGTCGAACTAAAGTTATTTAATAATGTTTTTCAATACAGCTTTGCTGCTATTGGTGGTAGCGTGATGTTAAACAGCCTTAAGCCTTTCGCAGACATTGCTCATTTAATAAATACAAAAATATTTTTTTAAAGTCCGGCTGATAGTTCCTGAAATTACCTCGTTCAAACAAAGAAACTTTTCCGCCTTATAGATTTATATATAGATTACTTATATTATATGTATTTTTATCCGAGAATATACTATTTAGAAAACGATAGTATTACGTATCACCGGGATTGTAAATATGGATTAACGAGAATGAGTTCAGAAGGTCAACGAAGACAATTTAATTTCACGCCTACCATTGCCATATTGTCGGCTACACTGAACAACTGTGACACTTCGACTAAAAGTTGAACAAAACAACTAGTATGCTTTTAAAAAGTATGTCAATATAATTATTAACTATTTAAATAATAATATAAAATGGCGGCTATATGTCAACTATATTTAATTTAGAAAGAAGGTCACATTGCAGTGGCTGTCAAAAACATGTGATTGTAAACAAATAACCGATAAAATTTCGCATAACAAAATAAATGATCAAAGATGAAACTTTCAAATTTAAAGTACGGAAAATTAAAAAAAAATATTTAATGTAGTGTTTTTGTCATTGCAAAATGAAAGTTGCTACCAACAACCAGTGTTGGGACACAAACAGATTAAATAACATATGATTCGATGTCGAACGTCCAAAACGAAATAGACAGATATCGAATAATAAAAATAGATGGCCCGACGTCTGATCCCTATACGCGGCGATGGAAATTGCATGTTTCGATCTGTCTCCTATTGTATTTACGGAACGCAGGAGAGACACCGTGAAATCCGGATTCAAGTTGTTGATAGAATCGTCGATAATTGGCATCGATATAAAGACTTCGTTGTTGGCGATAGATCGTACGGGCGAGATATACATAGTGCAAAAGATTACAAAATGTTAATGTCTAGACAGGGAGAGTATGCAGGCCACGTGGAACTGCACTGCGTCAGTGAACTGTTCACAGATTATACATTCAAAGTTCACAGAGACGGATGTTCGAGAACCATAGATTATGGAAGAGGACCAAACGTCAAGCACCTTTTGTTTTCGGGATTTTTGGATGCAGGGCATTACAGCGTGTTAGAATATAATAATATTTAATTCAAGCAAAAAATCTTACAGCATAACAACAAAAAAATCTCCCCATTTTCTGAGTAATCTAACAATATATTTAAATTATTAAACGATACAAATTTCGACGCAAAACCGAATTTTACAGAAAACAATTAATTTAAAGTGTGTAAATGTGAAAACAACATAGTTTCTTGTTTTTTGAATAATAAACACTGTTTAATATATTATCTAAAAACAGCTTGTATTCTATATTTAAAAATTTATCCGGCGTTTCGCTTATAAAATGTTACGTAGCAAGTACATCACTAGACCTTGGACGTCTTCATTAGTGAGGTTAACAATGGCGTAGAGTGAAGCTAATGTTTACAGTTAGACAGTGTTAAAACGCTTAGAGTTACAATGTAGTTTATAAGGAATGTTATGTTGTTTCAATTTAAACAACACGAGATATACCAGTGCACTGTTTCATATTGTACATTTTAGGTAAAGTACAAGTATATTATTGTGTTTTCTATAACGCTTACGACTGTAGATAAAACCACTTAGCTAACGGTGTACGATTTCAATTATTTTTTAACGAAATACAGTACGAAACTGAAGGACCAATTGGAGTAATAAACAATATAACTGAACGTATTTCAGGAACAAAGTATAATCATATGTCAATCTGAGATGGTTTTCTTATTGAGACAGTGTTAGCCACGTACAGTGATATGTCAAAATTGATATACTTGGATTTATTTAAAATAACTATTAAAAAATATATTGTCCCGTTTTAAAATGATAATAACACCATACGTTTTCAGCGTCAGAACGTGTATGAAATAAACAACATTAGAACTTCCGCTAACCTTTTTAAATAGTAAAGTTTATCTAGATTTATTATATAATTTTGTATAGTCGAATGTATGAACAATATGCTGATAGTGTTAAAGTCAGTATTGTTTTCGCATGAGAACGCCTCGAGAGAGTTTGTGACATTTCGCAACGCAATGAATATATTTCTAACTAAGCAGACGGTAGCCCGACGGCCCCAGACGGGACGGCGCCAGTCGATCGATTTCCGGGAATCCCTGTTGTATTTGTGTCGCTAATGACATCTACCATTACTAACATCGAGGTAACGTTAATGAAGCATTTAATTTTCCGAGCGTTTGTCGTGTTTATTCTACTGAGATAATCCGCATAATGATCGATATAGCGTGAAACAATCGGAATCTGAATGTTTTGTACCAAGTGAACTTTAAAATTTTTATAATAGTTTTTGGGCGATATAAAAAAAGTTTATTTTATGGGTATTGAATATGACTGAGCCATCACGCTCGGGTATGTAACGCTCGTCCTGGTAAAGTTGGCTCGAATCAACTAGAGGGGAGGACGCAATTCTTATCCTTAGTAATATTATAAAAGCGAAAGTGAGTTTGTTTGTTTGTTACGCTTTCACGACTAAATCGCTGAATAGATTATGATGCATTTTGGTACAGATATATAGAGGAGATAACTTTTGTAAGGAGGAATAAACTTTATATGAATCTTTTAATTGCGTCATCCGATTTGTTTGACAAAATCAATATTAACGAGATCGAAGCCGCAATAAATGCTAGTTGTAATTGTATATGAGTATTGTGAATTTTCTGTATCATGATAGAACAAAAAAAGTTGTATTTCGTGTTAGTAATCTGGACTTAAAGGTGTTATTTCTGTCGTCTTGTCTTAGGCACACGCCGATTTTTTTAAACAACGCAAGATCTAGTTTTGCTGATAATGTAAATTTTACAGATATTTAAATTTACGGTACGATAAACAGGACAGGAATGTATAGAGGATACATACACAAATAATTATCCCCGATGAAAAAATTTCCCAGAGCAAGTGTCCCTTAAAAATAGAACGGTACGTATGCCTCTTTCGTTACGGAAACCAAGAGATGAATCCCGAATTTTAGAGATTTTACGATAGCAGAAATTCATCACTGTGTTTTAACATAATTATATGTAACTTATCTAAGTCTATTCTTATACGTAGTCCATTACACTGATAATTATTTTTAAAGTCCGCAAAACGTAATCAAAAGATGCGTCAAATTTTAAATGATTTCAAAAGCAAACTCAACAAATCTCAACAGATTAGAATAAACGTTACATATTACGCTTTATCAGGACGATACTGTGTAATGATAAGAAATGTTAGGTGCGTAGGAGAATAATAGTAATACTGTATTGTAGTAGAACACGTCTATATAGTACTATATAAATGTTAGGTGTGTAGGAGATTCACAGTAATAGTGTATTGTAGTCGAACACGTCTATATACTACTATATAAATGTTAGGTGTGTAGGAGATTTACAGTAATAGTGTATTGTAGCCGAACACGTCCATATACTACTATATAAATGTTAGGTGTGTAGGAGATTCACAGTAATAGTGTATTGTAGTCGAACACGTCTATATACTACTATATAAATGTTAGGTGTGTAGGAGATTTACAGTAATAGTGTATTGTAGCCGAACACGTCTATATACTACTATATAAATGTTAGGTGTGTAGGAGATTTACAGTAATAGTGTATTGTAGCCGAACACGTCCATATACTACTATATAAATGTTAGGTGTGTAGGAGATTCACAGTAATAGTGTATTGTAGTCGAACACGTCTATATACTACTATATAAATGTTAGGTGTGTAGGAAATTCACAGTAATAGTGTATTGTAGTGGAACACGTCTATATACTACTATATAAATGTTAGGTGTGTAGGAACTTCACAGTAATAGTGTATTGTAGTAGAACACGTCTATATACTACTATATAAATGTTAGGTGTGTAGGAAATTCACAGTAATAGTGTATTGTAGTCGAACACGTCTATATACTACTATATAAATGTTAGGTGTGTAGGAAATTCACAGTAATAGTGTATTGTAGTAGAACACGTCTATATAATAGTTACCATTGCTATTTTATACTGTGTCTGGGCTTGGTTTGGAACTAAAAATCTTTCCTCTAATATTAGTATAAATTACGATGTCGACACATTTTTTCCTAAACAATGCTATTATCTGAAGGGACGTGCACAAGGTCGAATGACACAAACATCACAGAATGGGTATAAAGAAGTTTTCACCTCAACTGTACATCGGTCATCTATATTAATAGATACCATTAATCGACAAAAATGTTCTGTTTTCCGTTTGTTTGAACGTGCAAATATTAGGGCGTACCACCTGTCGGGTTAAAAATAAAACCTTTTTGTATTTGATAGAACAAAAAAGGCTTCGAGAAATGCTTTAGGCTATTTAACATCACGCTACTAGTAATTGGAGTAGAGGTGTATTGGAAACAGTTACAAAACAGGCAAAATTTATTAGATAATTTTTATTTGCACGCGTTTTTCAGTTTAAGTCGCAGGCACGGCTTGTATTCAAATAAAATAAATTTAAAAAACATATTCGAACTTTAAATATGACACGAGTCGCCAATAATTCCGTATACAACTATATCCGATATCAAACATTGATGGATTTATCCGCAAACATGAACAAAGCAAACTAATGAACGGAATTAATTAAAACATGACGTGCCCGCAGACAGCGTTCCAATTACCTGTTGCTCGTCGAACGCATTCAAACTATGTTCCGATGTAATAAACATATGTAGATATATCGTATAGAAATTGACCGATAGACACCAATAATATTGTGTCTCTATTACTATGAAACGGTGCCTCCAGTTTACAGGATTTACTGCTTCGGTAAATTTACACATACAATAAATCTGTGGAGAAAAGTATTTTTTTTTTAATAGTAATAGTAATAGTATAGTAATAGTATAGTTTAATTAAGAATCGAATTTTCATATTACACCCCGGTGGAAATTTATGAGGAGGAAAACATACCTTGCGCGACTTCCGCTTTGACAGCCTTACCTAAGAAGTAAACTATTCGTGCGTCAGAACTGACAGACACTTTTTTTTTAATATAACTGGAGGTCTCATTTGTATTCAATGCAGAAACCAAAATTATTTTATCTTAAAGTAATTTCTGAGTGCCTGACTAATTATGACGAAAATTGACTCTGTGGTAACTATTCTTTATAGTGGCTAACATATAGGTTGTTTGGGAAAGCGATGACTAATATATATTCAAGGTAGTTATTCACATACTTTTGGATCTACACCATGTGTTTCATATCAGTAAGAATAACATAATATATATAGGGATGTAGTTATAGGGTGGGTGTTTTATGGCAGAATACAGTTATAGGAGGGTGGTTTATACGCCGGTTAGTGTAAAGTGCGATGTGACCGCAGCCTTGGGTTACACAGTACAATCTTGCCTCGCCTGCCATGGCACAGTACAAACCAAAGTTAGTTTCTTAGATCCCGAAGGGGATCAGTTAGTTTTGATTTTACTACTTTCAATCAGGTAATAGTCTCAGGTACCGCCAGTTAGGTTTCTATATGTACAACCTTTCGGCAACAGCCCACGCCGAGGTTCGGTCACTAGTGACACCCTTGTGCGAGTTGCTTTCCGCGCTTTTCCCTCTAGTTCCGTGAAGCTGTAAAAGCGCTTCAGGCTAACAGGGCAGGTCCCTTCGAGAGAAAAAAAAACGGCTTTCGGTTCAGTCTAAGCAAGGCGCTTGAGCCATATTCACCGTACGTAGCCCGATAACTGTGTCCTGCTATAAAACACCCACCCTATAACTACATCCCTATATATACATATTTATAAATAAAAATATATACATGCTTTGAAATTATATACAGCGGTTATTGATAATGATTTGTATTTGGAAGCGATGATAGCTAAGTGGTAGCGTGTACGGACGCCGTGTCAAAGGACGTGACTTCGAATCCTTGCAATAACCTGCAGTGAAGCAAAACATTGTGTTGAGACTGTAGCGTGGTGGTTTTAAGATGAAAATCTGCCGTCAAATACTTATAGGTATGTTCCGGAAGTTGCACTTGAGTGTCGCCAGTCCGTCCACACGCACCATTTAAAATAATTGTTACATATATTTTTGTGACTTAGTAAAATTATTTTGACCATCCAAAATATCACCGTCATTTCAAAGCTTTCGGTTCCAAAACTTCGGGTTAAGTCTCCGATGACGGCTCAACTTTATTTCGCAATAAATTTTCCCTCAACGATCCTACATCATTTACATTTAAAAAAAAAAGTTTCTAGAATCTTCACAAGCGCTCTAACGGACATCGGTTAGATCTATTTCTCGATCACACTACCACACCGTCTAAATTCACTCCGTACGAATAAATAGAAGCGCTTTGAACATTCCCACCCGTTTATTAGACACTTCCAATTCAATAAACGAGGTCAGGCGTATCGGTACCTATAAATCGATTGCTACTAACTTCGTACACTATCCACTAATGTTGGCTATTTGATATTTCTACATGTACAATATATCGTACCATAAAAGGTAAGTCTGATTGCATAGAACTCGTGTTTAGATTACGCAGACTTTATTTGCCAAATGAATATATAATTGCACGTCGTCAACTGAGTATACTTGCATATAAATAGTATGTATAGCATATCTCAACTCAACCCTTATTCAAACACTTCGACATCTTAATCAAGTCGCGGTACCTGTTTGCTGATTGGAAGGAATTGTGTGCCATTTCAAGATTTATTTGTGAGAGCTTGGAACGACTGGAGCGTTTAGAAATAACTTTTAATTGATAAACGTGGTTTTCTCTTTTAATATATGCTGTGTAAATAAATGACGATTAATTATATATCGTGTTAACTAGTGCCCGCGATTTCGTTCGCATTTTATCCCGCAAACGGTAGTAACATCTATTCTTAATACCTAAATTAATGGAATATGCTTCTAAAATTTCAAGTCAATAAGTAGTCGCGAAATTCATTAATACTTATACAACTGCATAAAATACAGCCCAAACTATTTTTTTTTAATGTTTCGACTACCATACACGTGGTAAAACCCCGTAGTAACGTGTCGTCTTTTGTCACTTCGCGATTCGGGATCGACCGGTTTATATCCACCCGACATGACTGTAAAACTCTCAGAATAAATGTAACTGGGCCAAATTTCTATGATTAAAATATTAACACCTTTTTTTAATATAATCAGAATGTACTCTATTGTCGATGTAGAGGCCAAAATTGTTTTTTTTTAATCTTTGATTGACTATATATCCCCTTGTACGCGTATATCACTCTAAAACTTCCAGACCAATAAACTAACAAATTTTTAGTCAACATATATACTTTTTATTCAATAAAACAAAAAGGTTTTTTCATGATATATCACACTTTGATTGATCACCAAAAACTGTCACATTTACACAATACACCACATGCTTCAATGATTTACACGTATTTTATTTTGATGTATTTTATCATTCACGTCTTTGAACTTAACTTTGAACCGTTTCTAAATTTATCGAAACAACGGCTCATGTTAACATCACAAATTAGCTTATCAATCCATTATTACCCGTTTATGATATTAAAAGTATACATACAAATTACATATAAGAATTATTGTTCATATAATGACAACATTCCTTGTAACTGTGAATCATCAATACGCTAACATTCAGTGAGTCATATCTTTAATATTCTTACGTCGATTCTCTCATTTGAAACGAGTTTCGTTGTTTTTTTTTTTTGGCTTGAAGTTTTTTAACTTACGATACGAATAGAGGCAAGACGTATGTAAATGTAACTTTTATCAGTCACAAACCCTTTCTTAACTTTGTTCTATATTGCATTATTTTTCTATAGTGTAGGCGGTTATCCATAGCGCGTATGCTATTGGCTGTGCCCAGTCATAGAGCGCGCTTATTGGTTCAACACAGCCAGTCAGTTCTCAACGGCTGCGCAGATATAGTTTGTACAATTCATAACCATCAGCTGTTTCGTACCTTACTATGTTTATTATAATGAATTAGATGAATTGAATGATATACAATAAAATATTTATTATCTCAACTAGAAAAAATATATTATTTACGAAATTTCCTACCATTCCTTCAATTCATTAGTTATCCCAGCGTTTCATTTAATTGCTCTCAGACGCTGGTAATTCATTCATTTGTATGTGTTAATCAATAATATAATACGTTTGTTAAAAATGATACATTACGTAAGAAAATTCGATCCAACCGAGTGTTCCATGATAGTAACGCATTATTTTTCATTCAAGTAACCACCAATTGTATATCAACACGACACTTATAGTATCCGCGTCGATAGACAACTGAGCGAGCTAACCTTCTGATATGGTATCGAACTATAGATATTATTTCGACCAGTTCAAACGAATATTTGAACTCTGGTATATATAAAAGATACAAGCCTCGATTCGGAACTCTGCCGACAATAAAACCGACGGGAACAGTACTTCATGCCATCACCGTATGTTGGGGAATTTAGAAGCATCTAAAATACTAGCCAGTTGCCTATGACCTATATGTATTGTACAATATTGATGTACAATATTGGAATATATCTTTTCAACATAATACATGTTACTATTCTGAAAAACTTGATAGTTGATCAATGACAGACTTTTTATATACCTACCAACCTAACTTAAAGTTAATAATATTCTCAGAATGAAGAATGTAGTGCATTTACTACAATATTTTATTTATAGTTCTTCTGTTTCATAAGACAAAAGGTAATCTATTTGTAGACCGACGATACTAGTTACCACATTTTAACGTTTGATCCAAATATATTCATAGATATGGACGTGAGTTCGAATCTCTGCCATGAGTTCTAACTAGAGTAGTTATATTGAGGATATTCGATGTCGTCAAACGTAAAGTATGCATAAGAAATATATACGTACAACGATAAGCAAACTAAACAGTGCATTTTCAATGTAAATAGTACATTTTTATCGGTCGATACTGAGGCGCGGGTGGGAACGCGACGCGACGCGAGGCGACGCGGCGGTCGGAAGAAATATTTCTGTTTTGTGTTAGGACTTAGTGCGATAATTACTCGAAAAATAGGTAATGGTGTCTTTTTATTTCACAGTGCTTCTCACACCATGAGTACAATGCTACTCTCTCGTAGACACCCGGCTTGCCTTCTATATTAACGTTATAAAACATAAAAGTTTCTTTCCTATGAATACGCTAACTTTAGCAACTACAACTTATATTTTAAAAAATAGAAGCGATGATAGCTCTGTGGTAGTGTGGACGAATTCGCGTCAAGGGTATTATACCGTAAGTAGCGAACGGAATGCGTACTAGCGCTTTGTTATTAATACAATATACTACTGTATTTAATATACTTATCGCAAACAACGTTATTAAAATAGCCAAGTATGAAGTAACAGGACGAGTCTATTATGAACGAAGAGGATGAAGTAACTTTTGATAAACTTATTATCGATTGAGAGCGATCACCTTAAATACAATCTATATTAATATTATAAAGCGATGATAACTCAGTGGTAGTGTGTACGACTTCGCGTCAAGCGACGTGAGTTCGAATCCAACCACCTACAATGAGCTTGAGCTTTCGGTGAAGGAAAACATCGTGAGGAAACCATAGCATGGCTGTAGGGCTTTTTCTGATACCCGACTGGCTAGCTACCACCCTCAAGTTGAAAATCTGCCGCCAAACACCAATAGGTGTGTTCCGGCAGTCGCACTTGAGAGCCAGTTCCTCCAAAGGTTTAGCATGTCTACCAACGTGGGCCGTATCGTAACTTATGATCAGGTGAGAATTCGGCCATAACGCTAAACCTTAACATAAAAAAATCTTTTGATAGAGTAATCACTGAGGGAGACTTTAGGCTATTTACCATCACGCTAGCGCTAATAGGAGCAAAACTACATTGAAAAATGTTACAAAAATATATATATATATATATACTGTGCAAAAGTAGCAATGAACTCTTTTGTCTTTCCCTATTTATATAAACATGTTTTGTATTATTGTTACATTCTTTGATGCAATTCTATTTTCGAACGATGAGTTTTTATTTTTAATTTTAAAACTCGTTTAAAGGTTTGATTTTTTTAAATAAACTTTGTTAAGGTGAAAAGGCGTCGACATTTAAGAGCTAATGTTCGGAAACAGGTTCATACTTTTTCTTATACATTATATACAACGCTTCGTTTGAAACGCTGCTTGTTTAATTACTTTATAATTGTCATTACAGGGTTAATAATGAAATTGTAATAACGATTTTCCTATTCTATTTAAATAGGTGAATCATTTAATAACGAAGTTCGTTAACAGTTTTCAATGTATTTTTAGTATATATGACGACAACTGGCAACGAAGGAAAACGTAATCTTATATACAGTTCTATCTATATTAATATTATAAAGTGTATAGTTTGTTGGTTTGAACGCGCTAATCTTAGAAACTACCGTACGGGTTTAAAAAGTCCTTTTTGTATTTGATAGAGTAATCATTGAGGAAGGCTTATGGCAATATAACATTACGCTAACGCTAATATGAGAAAATCCTGTATGGAAAATTAAAAAAAAACGAGCAAAAATGATTAAATATGATTTAGTTCAACGCGAACGAAGTCGCGGGCAGAGTAATATATGATACACGCGAAAATCTGTTCTCAAACGGATACGCCTAAACTACTCAACCGATACTCATAAAGCATTGTATATCAATTTTAGGAGACGCCTGTGTATATCATACTTGTTTTAAAAAAAAAAAGTACTATTTTCCGGGGAAAGAGAAAAATAACTTTTACATTAAGAAAATCGACATAAAATCGAAAGAAATCGCGGGCGAAATTTAGAATTTAAATAAACGTGTCTCGTACGATTTCCCAGTAATGTGCCGTATGTATAATATCTAGTCCGTGATATCCACATTGGCCTTGACAATGCCGATGTCTATCGACCGAGCGTCGACATTTAAACTGACAACCGGTTCAAGGACGAACAAACCGATAACGTAGAATTTAAATACACACATATATATACATATATCACCACATATTATTAATGTTTATACAACTGCTAATCCGTGATAATGCGTATAAATAAAGATTATGCAATTATGTCATTGGTTCGGTTCTTGGTATTATTAGCTGACCGGTCCTGCGAATTTGTTCGTGTTAATTTGAAATAAAAGTATCTGGAGTTATTTCTGATAGTATCAGCCAACTGCCAATGGGAGTCCCGTCGAAATCGGTCGAACCGTTTGGGAGATTCGTCCACACAATCAGACCGTCAACGGAATATTATAAAAAAGCACTTCTAACTTTCATATAATTTTTTTAAAAAGGTTTTTATTTAACGACATTATGGCGATAACGCTAAACCTTAACTATAAAAAAAAAATGCGGTGTGCACGACAATTGACAAGCGACAGGTTCCACACCATTATTCATCTGTCGTAACACCAATTGACACATATTCGAGAATAGAGAGATGGTAATTTTACTTCCTAAACTTCGTGATCACGCCTACCCTTAGATTGAAGGGCAGAATATACCCGTCCATCGTTATAATGAAACTAAATAATGAACCCGTATCGATTTTCAACAACAATTTTCCTTGGTTAAACATAAATCAACTTAGTTCCATCGCGCGTAAACATGTTTTGGTTAATGAATATTAAAAATGTTTTCACAGTTAATTAGGTCAGACTGACATGCTTTTAGCTCCTACGCCGTGTTCATTCATGAAGGACCGTCAGACCGCATTAGCGGAGACGTTCGACTAACCCGCATATATTAGAACTAAAGCGTGTACAGTACATATTTACATGTAAACCGAAACGTCTATCACAATCTATAGATAAATACATAGTACACATAGTACAAATACTTAAGTAAGAATTATTTACTTAATATAGAAATTTCGTGTCGCGTTGTTTGTCCGCGATGAACTCCTAAACTACTAAACCGATTTTAATCAAATTTTGCACACCGTGTGCAGTTTGATCCAACTTGAGAGATAGATTACTTTCTATCTCGATAACTGATCATAACGCGATAGATGTCGTTGTAGTCGATGTGATTGACTACGCGAAAAAGCAGAACAAGGTCTGCCAGGTTAGCTGGTTTACTTATAATATTTTTTAATATCAACAATAATTCTTAAAAAAGATTTTCAATTTGGTTGCATTTTTTCCATACAATATGTTACCTCTTATAACTTTGTCATTTTTGAACTGATTTGGATAATTATTTTTTCGTTGTAGCGAGAATATTTTAAAGGAGATATCACAATTATGACATTATGACCATTGGGTCTTGGATTTCAAAGACATTCTGGACTGACTGCGACTGCGAAGCACAACGGAGCTGTTTTAATGTATCAATAGATTAAGATTTTATACTCACTTTTGTCTTTGTAGAATTATAAAGAATATGAATAACACGCTTTAATAACAAACAGTATAGAGTTGAAAATAATCTGAACAGTTTGTTCTACAACAACTATACTTTTTTTTTTTTTTCCCGTGGGGAAATGCATTTATGCATCCCCTCCCAGCCCAGGGGGAATACTTGTTTTATTCTCATTATAAAAAAAGTCGGGTGCTTTCTACGATATATTAATCATAATTTTACTTTAGAAATAACCCAGTGAGCTGTCTGTAACATTTCATGTCAGGCACCTTACGCTTTCTTACAATAAAATTTTGATGGCTATAGAACGTATTCTTCGTACTTACAGAAAGTTTGTTCGTTGTACTAGCTTCTGTTTATTTGCTTAGTAATTTTCTGTTATCTTTATCGTCCTAGTCGGGATATTCGGATAAAGACACGCTATTATTGGATTGACATTGACTCTTACTCATATGCAAATAACATAAAAGATGTTTATATACTAGCTAAACTAAGAAATATTATGCCCGTTTTTGTAACATTTTTCAATACAGGTTTACTAGTATTAGTGGTGACGTCATGTTGAATAACCGAAAGCCTTTTTTAATGATAGCTCTAGTAAATACAAAAAGATATTTATAATCCGACCGGTGGTTCCTAAGATTATTAGCGTGTTCATTTTTTTTTTTTTTGTTATAGTTAAGATTTAGCGTTATGGCCATAATCTCGCCTGATCTTAAGTGACGATACGGCCCAAGTTGGTAGACACGTTAAACCTGTTGAGGGACTGGCCCTCAAGTGCAACTGCGGGAACACACCTATGTGTAGCCAGTCGGGCATTAGAAAAAGCCCTACCACCATGCAAATGCATGCGTACAAATAAACAAATTTTTTCGTATTATAACATTCATATAAATATAAGCGAAGCTAATATGAAAGCTCGCAATTGAAAATATAAAAGTGTAAAATCATTGAAAATGATATCTTCATATTAAAATAATATTCTGTTTTCGTATTTTCACCGAAGCGAGTATCTGGATAATTAATTTTGACGCGGCGTTCACACGTTCGCTTTCCGGTGCATATATGATTCGAAGTTATTTCTGTGAAAATAGTTAATTGGAAAACGTGTCTGAGCTCGAATTACACGCAGATTTATTTGGTACGAATAAAATAAATTGTAAAATTTGTTGTTTAAATTCCGCGCAATTGATCGTAATTACATTATTAAAAAATTACAACATAGAATTTATTTATTACGAGTACATTTATCTTCTACTAAACGGTGAAAACGAAAATTCACTTAACAATTTTTGCCCGATTTTGTAGGTAGCTTTTTTCAGTACAGCTTTGCTATTATTGGCGGTAGCGTGTTTTAATTCGCCTAAAGCCTTCCTCAATATTATTACTCTATTAAATACAAAATGATTTTTGTAATCCGACTAATGGTGACGTTCAAACAAACTTTCCGCTTATAATATTAATATAGATATAATTATTGGAATAATAAATAAGTAAACATTTTAATATGACGCCTCCATCATCGCAACAGGCAGCATTACTAATATTTATTTCTTATAAAAGAATTAAAACAGAAACATACCGGCATCTCTTATCAATGTTATCAGGCGTAGGAAAAGATATCGCTGCTTTGAATGACGAAATGTTTTATGCTCAGCTGATTTCCGACGAATTCATATAATTCGGGCACTTTTACTGAATTCTTATCATACCACGATAGGCATGTTCGGTTTAAATCGACCGAACGTAATTACGGGAAAATGTGAACGGGTATATCTAATATACTAGCTTCGCCCGCGACATCCTTCGAACAGGACTAAAAATTATTGATTTGATTTGTTTCCATACAGCTTTCCTCAGTGATTGTACTATCAAACACAAAAAGAATTTTGATATATTACCTACAGTTCCCAAGGTTAGCGCGTTCAATTCCGGTTTAAAATATTAATATAGATAGCTTCGTTTTTCTTTTTGTGTATAACTTAAGGCTGTGTTCTGTACAATTCCATTAAAAATTCATTTTTAATAATCGAGACCACAATGTTGGATATGCAATTTACCATATTTTAATGGAAAGTAATGTTTTTTCTCTTTTTATTCGTAAAGGTGAAGGTGAAGTTAAAATCTACCACCATACCATTAGGTGTGTTCCGACAATGGCACTTGAGAATCAGACCCTCCCCAGGTTTAGCGTGTCTACCAACTTGGGTCGTATCGTCGTTTAAGATCAGGTGAGATTACGGCCATAGCGCTAAAATTAACTATATAAAAATATATTTATGAACAAGTACTATATAGGCATTTGCAACGAAATACTGACTCGCCCAACACCGGAAGAAGCCAGTGAATTATTTATTTGTCACTAGTGGTATTAAGACGAGATTTTATTGGCACTTTATTTTTGAACAAACCTTCATTACAAAGATAAAAGCCTACCGAGTGCGGTAATTGGCTATGTGGGTTTTAGAAAATGCTCTACCGCTGTGGTTTTAGAAAATACAAAGTTAATAATTAAAAAACTACCATTTAAAAAACGAATGAAGTCACCAGCCTTTTTATTATCAACGTAGTGAAAAATTGCTCTGGCCAAGGCGAAAGGGGTGTAAGGTAAACTCGATGCTTGAGAGGCACTATCAAGTACCTATTAATAAGAATACGATGACACTCAAACTCCTGTACTGCCAGCCAAGGACAGCTTTCATACCTCTAGCATGATGTCACCTGCCTTTATTTTATTAATATGGTGTTTAAAATATCAGTTTTTACGGAGTTCCTCATCGCAACACGCAAACGCGTTACCCGGGCTCAGGTCAAAGACGTTAGGGGCATGTGGTGACTCAATGAAGGCTAATCAGCCAACATTACCCACTAAAACGCACCACGTGGACACTTCAAACTCCCGTGTTGCCAGGGACCGGGACAGCTTTCGCAATTCTTCTACTATGACGTCGCCTACCTACCCATGTAGTGTCATCCAAAACTAAGCGTGTATGCAAAATTTCAACTCAATCGGTTGAGGATAAAACCATACTGACTACAAAAAAAACTGTCTTACAAGCTTAACCGGAACAAACATACAAACATTCGAAGTTAAATAAAAGCTTGTAAAATCTATATTAATGAGTTTGTTTGTTTGAACGCACTAATTTCGGGAACTATTTATCGGATATGAAAAATGCTTTTTGTATTTGATAGAGAAATCATTGAGGAAGACTTTAAGCTAATTAAATCATGCTAGAACCAATAGGAGCAAAACTTTAGTGACAAAGTAAAAAAAAAAAAATTTTTTAATAATTTTTAGTTCCATGCGAACGACGTCACGGGCACAGCTAGTATTCAAAAAGTAATCATACAGTATACTTTATTCAGCTATCCGCGAAAAATAAGACATATTAACTGCACAATAATTTCTATTGCGCAGCAAATTTCCCGGTAGAAACCTACTCTACGCGTACTCATTACAGGCAGATGCGAAAAAAAACCCACTTTTCCGAATTACACCGCCAGTGTACCTACGTACGAATTGAAACCATGTAATGCAAACATTCGATTGTTTCTTTCCTTTATACAATTATCACTAAACTAGCTTCACCCGTGACTGCGTTCACGTATATATCGCATCGTAGGAGGAACAGAACCTTTCGGTGCCGTTTTCAACTTATTGGTTACCAAATTTGCACACGTCTCAAGGGCCAATAACAATATAATAATTATTTCTTTCTTTCATTTGTTAATAGAGCCTGTTTTGTTAACTATAATTTATTTCGTATAGCAACACCGCCAGTGTCATTTATCGATTCAAGGCATAGTAAATTTATGTCCGATGTCATATTATTGTTTTGAATGACATCATCATCCAGTCTTCAACTTTACTCGTTCAACTTGACTCTCTTGCCTATATTCAGACATATTAAAGTATGTAGTTAAACGAAAATTTGTTTTTGATTGCCGCAGCCGATAATCAAACTAGATTCCTTGCATTCTGCGGCTGTTAGTATAAATCAATTCTCACTCCGTGAATAAAATGTATCAAATTGTACCTATTATTTTATTAGCGGATATATTTCAGACTCAATACTGAAATTATGCCAATAGAGTATAGTTTATCGATAGAGTATAGTTTGACCAAATAAGAGTAAACTGGTAACATTTTCCGAGAGATATTTCAATCGGAAGGGGGTTTGAAACGATGATAGCTCAGTGGTAGGTGTACGGACTCCGGATCAAAGGGACGTGAGTTCGAATTGACCTATAATAAGCTTGTGCTTTCGGTGAAGAAAAACATCGTGAGGAAACCATAGCATAGTGGCAGGGCTTTTTCTAATGCCCCCCTGACTAGCTACCACCCTCAAGTTGAAAATCTGCCGCCAAACACCTATAGGTGTGTCCTGGCAGTTGCACTTGAGAGCCAGTCCTTCCATAGGTTTAACGTGTCTACCAACTTGAGCCGTATCGTCACTTAAGATCAGGTGAGATTATGAACATAACGCTAAAATCACGACTAATAATAATACACCAGAATTGGTAAATTCATTCTTTAATAGTATAGTATAAGATCGTGTTGTTTAACGTAGGTCCGAAATCTAGAATGAACATGAGTAATCAGGTAGTGCAAATAAAATAATTACTAATATATGTATATGGGTAATTAGTGAAATAATAATAAATGGACTAACATAATCTACATAATTAATATCAAAGCAAATTAAAATAGTTAACTGTACTTCGCATCGGTGCTTATTTGTTCAATCCATATTTCGTCGCATTTTAAAGTACAAAATATCATTGATTTACTTAGAAAACAAACTTTAATTTGAAACATGTTTTAACATATCATAAGACAAGTCAAAACGAGTAACTTGCCATATTGCATATAAAGAACGTCGTAGAAACGTATCTTTCTTTACAATACAAGCAAAATACTTTCTACGCTAAAATTCAACTAACGCTGGATTGAACAGACAAGCATTGAGGTGATGTCAAAAGAAATAAATGTCAAGATGGAGCCATATCATAATGGTAGACCATTTTGGTTACCTATCATCTCGACTACTTACCGTCAGTAGTATATCACAGTATTGTATGAATTATTCTACAGAATCCGGCGTATTAGGGTATTAACCATTTCGAGCTCTAAACGGGAGCATCTAAGTACAAGCTTATCGTTTTAGACTCGGTTCAAAGACGAAATATCGGAATTATCATCGATCCGAGACTCTCCGTCTATATCTAAGAGATTTCGCCTCTCTTTGTGTGTCTCAGGTTATTGTGTTACGAAAAATTGTTTCATATATTATTCGTAGCTACTTTATACAAACACAAATCGTTCTGATAATATCCCATAATCCCTGATACCTTTCAACGATACATAAACCGATTTCAGAGAATTCCCTCCAGGAACTCTTTGAGTGGCGAATAAGGCGCATGTTGTTTTCCACGAATATTGGGGTGTGGGGTCCTTTAAGTAAGGGATGAACAGGCTATAAAGCGGTGGGCAACACGCGTTCTATGCTTCTGGTGACCGTTTAGAATTAGAAAATATGTACGATTATTAGTAAATTACACATTTAATGTCTTATAGGTTTAGCGTTATTGTTGCAATCTCACCTGATGTTGAGTGACGATGTAGCCCAAGATGGTGGACACTCCAAGCCTAGTGGAGAGACTGGCTCTCAAGTGTAACTGCTGGAACATTCTTATACGTATTTAGCGGCAGATTTTCAACTCTAGGGTGGTAACTTGCCAGGTGGACTTAGAAAATCCATACCTCTATGCTATGGTTTCATCACCATGTTTCCTACACCGAAAGCTCAGGTTCATTGCGGGGATCGAACTGACGTTCATTGAGGCGCCGTTCGTACACACTACCAACTGAGCTATCATCGCTTCATAATATATCACTGGGATTGTTGTCGAAGTAACTTATAAAAACAAAAGAAAATGTTTTCCAGTTTCAACGCAAATTATGTTAGCGCTACATCGAGATACCAATGAACTCTGTTTATACAGCGGAAATATGGTTAAAACTGTGTCAATTCCGTGAAACATTCCCCCTGTTCCCGCCGGTAAATGACTCTAGAGCGCTCCCAATCGATTTATTTACACTACCGAGTACCTACTTCTGGAAGAGCGAAGTGAAAGGAAGACTAATTAGTGTATTTTAACGTTAATTGGCTTGTATACAATTTTAAATAAAATAAGTCTTGTTATAATAGGCGTTTTAGAAATTCAGTTTATTACAGCACTTCGGTTTCGTCTCTTATTTCTGTAATTGGGATCAGTGCCCGCTCGGGGGGGGGGGGGGAGAGGAGGTGGAAGGCAAGGATTTTCCCCGGGACACCAAAACGCGCCGCGGCGGTTGTTTGGTTGTAAAAATTAATATGGTAACTTTAACCAACGAAGTCAAAATTTCGCATATCACTCCGCTAAAATATGGTATTGTTTATGTAATATATATGTATATATAGACCATATTCTAATCTGTTTCTGGTATATACAAAGTCTCTATATATATGTGTGTGTGCCTTAAGAAAAAGGCCTCATCAAACTCTTTCCACCAAACATTTTATCAGACTTTCTAGGCAAAGTACATCACACTATACACTTAGTAGGTACCATATGACTTTTTACATAAATAAAAGGTGTTTTTTTTTTTAATCATGACTTTATGGTCTCTAGGTTTCGGGCGAAATATTCAATTTGTAGCCTTATATGGCCTATAACCGGCAGATAATTTCAATGATATGACATTTGTTAAATTCTGATTAGTAGTTTAGAAGTGGTAGTTTAAGGGAACAAATTAATATAACATAATATTCAAAATCATATACTCCATTTGCTTCGTTGTAGTCGGGTAAAAATACAATCACACATTGCCTCTCAATGTGCCGGAATACTAGCGGAGGTATGCGGCACTCATTTGTCCTTGTCGCTAGAGATTAGGGAACGTTTTCACATCCCTATAGTTTCTGAACAGCCATACGTGCGAACAAACCGTTCTTACTTCTCCATGCTCAACTAGATAGCAGTGGGGAAGAGTCCATACAAGCCGATTTCCGCCGGCTTCCCTCAAGGAATTAGCATATAACATTACTTACGTTAGCGCCATATGTAGACCAAATTTCAATAAATATTTTCGATTATCATGCATTCTACATTGTGTTCAAAATCAAATATATTTAATTCCAAGTAATATGCTGTGAATTTACGCGCGTCTGTTTCATTCCCTTAGGAAAAGAAAAAGTCTGTCTCGCTCTCACATAAGGAGCCACCAATTTTATCTGGCCCAGTAGCGAATACAAATTTGCAAGATAACGGCAGCTCTTAGAGGTCAGATAAATTTGACCTTTACAACTCGCAACTCGCAAGATATGGGTATTTTAAAAGAGGAAGGGAGAAAGGATGAACGTGTAAAATTCTTCTATTAATCTAGATTTAAAATTCTATTTATAATATTTTAACAGGTGTTTTATTTCTTTCTGTTTTTTAGACTGTATTTCAAAACTGTGGTACATTTGTTTACATTACGTATACATGCGTGCTCGATTTTGAAGTTTTGTGATATAACAAACCCATGTTAGTAATTAATAACTAATAAGTGTAAGTTAAAGGTAATTTTGTTTCAATTCGGTAAGTCCACATAAGAAATGGCATTAATTCACATAGAATTCGATAGTTTAACATATTTTAAATAAAAATCATGTAATTCAATTAAGCCGTGCTTTTCCGGAATGCCATAGTATGTTTTTATAGTAAAAACACCTTCGTTGACTGGCAGTCGTAAACTGAATAAAATGTTTTGTTTAATAGGGTTTATGGGTCTTTAATCGACATAAAAACATCGACGTCGGTGGTGAAGAGCTGATATTCAGTTAGGAAGAACATTTTTTTGCTCCGGCTTCTTTTTACAAACTTCCACCCATCGCCACTGCTAGGTAATGTCTGTAAATTCATCCGTGTGTAACCCATCAACCACGTATGAACGTAAACCGTACTGGATGACTTTTGATATTGCGAAAGGAATATTCTTGCTATACACGTATATCTACATAACGATTATAAAACGGAAATGTGTCTATATTTGTGTATTTGAACGCACTAACCTTATGAACTATAAACCGGATTTTGATTATTTTTTTCTATTTTTATAGAGAAATCATTGATGATGACTTTAGGCTATTTAACAACACGCTACCACCAAAAGGGGGCAAAGCTGTATTGATAATAGTTTAACTTATTTTTAGTTTTACTCTTACCAAGTCGAACGGAACTAGTAGATTATAAAAGGCAAGTCTACTGCCGGCTAGACGTTTATGTGTACATTGTAGTGGTATTCATTTGACTTTATATGGGCTCCGGCATTAGGCGCCTACACGGTTACGTCGGTTTTATATCACAGCCATTTAATGTAGTGCATATTGACTCATATGTATATCTACACTAATATTGTGAAGAGGAACGATTTATATTTCTGTATGTTTCTAACAAATAAACACAAAAACTACTGAACTGAGTTCAAAAATTGTTTCATCATTAGAATGCTTCATTATTTCTGAATAGGAATAGAAATAAATAGGAATCCTTATTAAAACATCAATAATCAAATTACAAGGTATACGAGTATATAAACAAAAGACTCCTATCGTAGTAAGCGCTAGTTGGCTCGTCCAAAATAATATTAATTTTGCGTAATGTTTAATTAATAAATTATCTATGATATTGAATTACTTTTTATCATCATTTGGCAAAGGAATATATAGTATACAGCCTATAATATAGTAACTTTGCCTTCGACTACGTTCGCGTGGAACTAAAATTTCATTTAATTTTTTTTGCCCGTTTTTGTATGTTTTTTCAATACAGCTTTGCTCCCATTGGTGGTAGCGTGATATTAAATAGTTTAAATCTTTCCGCAATGAATGATCTATCAAATTATTTAATATTTTTAGAAATCGGACTTGTAGTTCCCAATATTACCGCGTTCAAACAAACAAACAAAAATCCCGCATCATAATAATAAAATAAAGGGTGATATCTAGCCAGGATAATATCATATTCCAAAAGTTATGATTAAAATTAAGTGTTTGTATTTTTTCCGTAACGTTCTAATTATAACAACTGCTCGTTAACAGTATGATCGAATGACAAAAGTGCATAAGGGTTATCTACAAGAAAGCCAAGTGACCCCATTATACAACACCATTAGGCCCGCCCAATGACTTTTGATAAACATTAATTGCATTGTATTTGCTTCTAACATGTTCCATATACGGAACACTTAAATTATTTTTTGAAATCAATAACGTAGTAGGTTAAAAAATAATCAGATCGATAATAATGACACGATGAGATACGAACTTTTTAGCAAAGTGTGGATTAACCGTGCGGGTGCCGGTTCCACCGTGTGGCAGAGGAGAAACTCCGAACAGTTTCCGAGACTTGTAACACGGATGTAGGTTTTAGAAGCTCGTTTCCGCCGATCGTGAACACTCACCTTCACTATCGTGTTTCTCTCTCCGCTAGGTATAAACCATTTCACGACAACTATTGTAAGACAGTAAAGTTTATTTAAACTCGCTAGTCTTAGGAACTAAATTTGCCATTGATAGATCAATCGCTGAGGAAAGTTGTAAGTTATTTAAGACCACGCTATGATCAACAGGAACAAAGTTGTATTGAAAAAAAGTTAGAAAAACGGGCGAATATTATTATATAAATATTTTCTTTCACGCAAAAGAAGGTGCAGGGTCAGTTAGTCATACCACAAAACGTACATTATGCCCCAAGACAGAGATTCCTAAAGTGTGCGCCGTAGAGAGTGCAAAAGGACGCCGAGGTGCAATTCTCTTTGCCATTCTCTTATCAATGTACCTATCTATATCGAAAAGCTAGATAGGTTAGGGCGCCGTGAACTGAAAAAGATTGGGCACCCCTGCCCCAAAACGCACAGTTTCTGTAACCGTCGCTATATACAGTTTACTCTTTATTTCTCTTTTTATTTTCTCGTTTGTCCAATTACATATAGAACTATAGAAGCGGTATCGTGAATCGCATGTTGAAATAATATCGAAACCACAGTGGAACAGAATAAAATCCAATTACTCCCTGTTATTCGCTTTCAACAGGGAAACCTAACGTTTTAAACGAATCGAAAGCGGGGCAAAAGGGCGTACGAAAGGATTCCAATAATTCAATTTGAATAAATTCAATGTTTCGCACGGCCGCATTTTTCCTTTTTATGTGTATTTAAAAAGTACATGTTTCTGTATAGTAATATGTGTCAAAATGGAATGCGATCACCGCACACTACGCATAATCAGTGCTGTTGTATGTTTAATTGTTATGGAAAAAATATTATATCCGGTTTGGAATTTGCTGCCCCAACAAAATACATCGGAATTTCTCATAATCGTAATCAGTGCTGTTGTATGTTTAATTGTTCTGGAAAATATATTATATCCGGTCTGTAAACTGAAACCCCAACACAATACATCGAAATTTGTTAAGCATTTAAGGCGTACAAACGTAGTGCAGATTAAAGTTAACGTGGTTGCTATTGCAAAATATAAGAAAAAAATTTTAATAATTTATTCGTTTAAAAGTTATGAAAATTTGCAATATTTGCTGTTGTAGTTTTTATTCATTCATTCATTCATTTGTCGTTTATGATTCGTAAGTTATGTTCCTTGAAAACTTTGACTAGAAAAACTTTTCCGACGCTTTTGTAGCGGTAAAAACGTTATTGTCGCGTCACTTGGTACAACGCAAAGTTAAGTTACGGTAAAAATCAAGTTCATTGAGATATTGTGTAAGTAAAGTTGTTATTAAATTTTATTGGACTTTGGCAACTCACTCTTTGTTTCTATGAATAAACTAGCTTTTACGTGCGGCTTCGTTCACGTTAACATTGATTTTGTCAAGGAAATCAGATGGCGCAATTTAAACCTTCATATAAAGTTTATCCCTCTCTTCACTACACTTCCGATAAGTTTTTCCTAGAAAAAGTAGTCTGTCAGCGTCTTCAGGTTCTCATCTATCTCTATGCCAAAATTCATTATAATTGATTCAGCGGTTTAAACGCGAAAGCGCGATAAACTCACTTTTGCGTGTTTAATTTTAGTAAAGTATAAGCTTGTGTACCTTAGTGTGCTTATAATATAGCTTGAAAAGAATGAATTGATTTGTATGAATCAGCACTAAAATATTGATGTAATCTCTACCTACGTTTTATTAAATGTTTTGTTATAACCTAATATATGATAATATCAATGTTAAAAACGGAAGACATTTTCGAATGCGCTAACCTTAGGAACTACATGTCGGATTTCAAAAATTCATATCGCAATTGATAAAGCAATTAATGAGGAAGGCTTTGGGCTATATAACATTACGTTATCACCAATAGGAGAAAAGCAGTGTTGAAAAAACGTTACCGAAACGGGAATATTTTATTAAATAGTTTTTAATTCCACGCGAACGAATCCGCGTGCACAGCTAGTATTTCTGTGTGTGTATGTTTCATATGGACTTCCAAGTCGGTTGAAATGATTTTGTTGATATATTCGTGGTATTGATCGAAGTAGCGGTTAAATTATAGTATGTATACAGAAGCATTGTTCACGTATCAGTGTTTTTGAGTCATTACTGATAATTTACCAATCCTTTACTATTAAAATTGTTATTTTAATATACCTACCTATACTGATTGACACCATAATTTCCTCATGGTATTTCCCTGTACATCGACCATTATTTTTCAAGCTAAGCCGACTTTTATAACCGTTGTCAGTTATTACCATATTATATAAAATAAATATACGTCTTTATTGATATTATAAAGCGGGAAAGTTTGTTTCTGATCTTAGAAACTACCAGACCGATTGCAAAAGTTGTTTTTGTGTTTGATAGAGCAATTATCGAGGAAAGTTTTTAACTTTTTATCATCACGCTACCACCAATGAGAGCAAAGTTATATAGAAAAGAGCTACAAAATCGGGTAAACATTACCAAATGATTTTTAGTTACACGCGAACGAAGTCGCGGGCATTGCTAAGATTTTATATGCAACATCGTACAATGTTACTTTTATATATAAAAATGTAGACGTTCTCGTGTACGTCGGTTAGTGATCGTTTAACTTCTAAACGAGTTTACTGATAGAAGTGAAATTCATGTAATATTGCGCGTCTAATACGCGAAGCGTTTGAGTAGTGCTTTACTCTCTCTCTCTCAAGGTCAAGCAAGTATGTCGGCATAAATTAATTTTATCCGATATTCTTTGCACTTTGAGTATTAAATGAGTTGAAAAATATCAACAAGAACACATTTTTATGACACTAGATACCTTAATAAAAACTATTTTTTTCTCTAAATGGTATATAAAAAACGTTTTGAAAAAATATTTCGACGGACGTCGGGTTGTCTGTATGTTCGGATGATGTATATGGTCGCGATAACGCCCAAAACACTTCAGTTTTTGAGTCTGATTTGTTTTTCATTCGCTCCAGTATCATTCAGAGTAATAGCCTATTCAAAATTACCGTGGGACGTGCACTTTTGGAATTATGCAAACTTTATTTCTTTTATTTAGACGATGGTCCATAACTATTCTGTGATATGATAGATGGCACTGCGGACGAGTTATTAGAACGTAGCTCATTATCCTACGTTACGGATGGAAGCTAGACAAATCTAAATGTTAGATTTATCAGTCACGACCCCTTCTTTAGTCTGTTCTATATTGCACTATATTTCTATAATGTAGACGGTTATTCATTGCGCGTACGCTATTGGCTGTGCCCAGTCATAGGTGTGCGCTGATTGGTACAAGACAGCCAGTAAGTTCTCCACGGCTGCGCAGTTATAGTTTGTGCATGTCATATGCGTCAGCTGTTTCGTAGAGTATTATATGTATTAAAATTAATTAGATGAATTGAATGGAGGTACACTAAAATGTTTATTTTTACAACTAGGAAAAATATATTAATTACGATATTTCCTACCATTCCTTCCATTAGTTATTTCCGCGAGGTCTGAACTTAGTTATTGCTCTCAGAGGCTAGAAAATTAATTTATTTGTAATTGTTAATCAAGAATATAATACGATTATCAATAATAATATACGAGGTATGGACATTCGTTCGTGAGTTCCACGACACTCACGCATTTTTTAACAACCATAATGGGTAGAATAATATATTTATTTATTTATTATCAACACAGTTTAACAGATAACCCTTACACTATCTAAACCAAACAATTAATTACCAATCTCAAGTTAAATAGCATCAGTACATACATTGGAAAGTAAACACGGATGAAGCCAGATTATTCAAATGCTATTGGTTCGCCGACGATGTGATGGAAAATGATTATTCAAACTGCGTTCATATTTATATACACTAGCTGTATCCGCGTCTGCCATCGCGTAGTACTTTTTTATACTTAAGGTTCAGCGTAATGGCGACAACCTCATCTGATGTTAAGTGACGATGCGGCCCAAGATGGTGGACACGTTAGGCTCATTGGAAGGACTATCTCTGAACGCAAAGAGAGTGGTGGTGGAGAGGGAATGTCCGCCATTAGAAAAAGCAATATCACACCATCAAAACCATGAAGTAAAAATATTCAATAATTTTTGTCCGTTTTTGTAAACTCTTATCAACACAGTTTTGCTCTTATTAGCGGTAGAGTGTTTTAATTCGCCTAAAGCCTTCCTCAATTACAGCTCTATTAAATACAAATAATTATTGAAATCCCACTGGTGGTATCTAAGATTAGCGCGTGTTCACAAACAAACAATTAAACTTTTCCGCTTTATAATATTAATATAGAAACAATAAATATACATATTAGTAAGCTATTATGTATATATAAAATAAATAATAACATGTCATCATCGCAGTAACATTGTAGCACGGCGCTGTTGAATACGAAGCGTGTGTCATCGGCAGGAAATACTGAATTATAAACATGTTTTATTTTTAAACTATTTTATATATGTAACTGTCTAAAAGTCGGCTGGGTCATGTTATTTACCGTTACTACAAGCTCTTCAGTGATGATTACTATCAAGAAGTTCGCAGTTCCCTCTTCGTATCTCAATTCTTTACAGCGATACCTGTGGATATGCCACTAGGCTGACTATGCTGGAGCTTAGGGCGGCAGGTTTTAGAGGTGACAAATTTTGTGTATTTTTCTTTAGAAACTGTAATAACCCATACTCATACATATACCTAAATGGCGTTAGATAATATATTTCACCACTTAGAATACTAAGCCTCATAAAGATTTTTTTTTACGATTTACGTAGTCCTATGCGGAATCTAATTGTAGAAGTGGGTGGGGGCGGAAAAATTTGAGTAACCTACGGGTGGCAGAAATATATATCCACCACTATGCTATACATCGACTGTCTATTGTCATATCAGTCACCACTAGGTATTGACTGTGGATCTCACAATTACCGCCATTATTTTCACAATGTGCTGTGTACCAACACACACTGCGCGGATATGCTACTAAAACAAATCTAGAGCTGCTCTACCAACCTTATAATATTTACGAAAAAAAAATCAATTTATTGGTACATAAAAATTACTATTTATCACATATTTTTTATATATTATTTATTATAAATTTTAACCGGTTTTTGTAACTTTTTTCAATACAGCTTTGCTACTATCGGTGGTAGCGTGATGCCAAATAATAGCTCCGAGCCTTCCCCAATGAATGCTCTATTAAAATACAAATACAAAAATATTTTATTCAAATCCAGCCGTTAGTCACTACGATTGGTGCGTTTGAACGTACGTTACCGCTTTATATATATACATATACACATATATATAAAGTCGGTATCGACTACGCTGGAACCTGCTCAGTTAAAAGAAAATTCTTCTTATATTTTCCGGACAGCAAAAGAACAATTAACTGATGAGATTTAATAAGCTTTAGGACTCCGATGCATTGCCGTTTCCATCAACTGAACTCATTTGATCGAGGCCGTAAACGAGCACTTTGCCCATCGCTGCCACATTGTAAGCACTTCGCCGAATTTCTTCGGTCAAATATAAAAACAATGCAATAATAAAGAATTTCGAAAGTTACCTCGAGAGACACTTAATTAAATATGTATTTAAAAACTTTAACAATACTACCATATAAACGGAAATTAAATAAATAGAAAACTAATTCCGTAATAAATAAAAAATGAAATCATGAATGAAACCCTATGTTTTTTAACCAATTAAATATTATCGTTGAACTTCTGTCAATTATCCACTTATACTTACTAAGTTATAAACTTTTTTAAAGTTTTTCAAAGTTATTTGTTATAATCAAAATTAATGAACACATAAAATAATCAGGCAGCATATTAACTGTAAACAATGTGCATTCGGTCATTGACACTTTTATTTATCATGGGAATTAAAAAATAATCCCATTGAATTCCATTCGAAATGAACAGTAAGAACAAACATAGTAAATAAAATAATAATAACTAAGAATAACAAACAGAACACAGTACAAAATAAAAGTTCCCGCAAAGTTTTACGCGCGCGATTCAAACCGTAGACAAGTCCGAAGTTTTCGAGACTTGTATGAAAAAGTGTTTTAGTTTCACGTAGTGTGGCGGTTGATACGCGTGTATTTTTGGCCGTGGCGTAATCGGCCAAATTCTAACGTAAACCCGATCAACAGTAATTCGTGGACTTTGCCGAAAACGTTGCACCGGGAAAGGAAGGAAAATCGACCGAAAGAACACGCAAGCGCACCGCACTCGAGAAACATTCGAAATTATTTAAAAGTATGACGCTCAGACCAACTTCGCGTGGAGCCTATGGCCAAAGCATCGCACAGCATTATTCACCTGTTGCCAGTAATCCTCCAGTGATAACTTCCACTCGAAGTAACCGGTATCGGTGACGTCCTGTAATTCGCGGAAGAGGTTGCCGCTCGGCAGGACATCCATCGTGCTTACATATGACGCCGATCGAAAGATTGTATATTTTCCGCGACGCGCGCTACTCCTCTACCGAGGATAGAATACGACTGAACGGCACAAACCACGGCGCACCCCGCACCCTGCACCGCTTCGTCCCAATTTACACAGTGTAACACAAATCAGAGACTTCGCGTATGTCTGTCTCACGTATTTTACTCAACATTTTAATGCGCATACTCTGTGGTCGATCAGAAAAAAATAAAAAATTATGAAAAAAAAAATTCTGATATTAATCCGTTTTTTTTTTTTTTTTTTTAATAAATATATATTTTTTGCATTCAAAAATATAATAGAAGGTTCAAAATAAAGATTTCACGCTTAATTTTAAATTGAAATATTGTTTACATAAATTTAATATTCATTTACCTACATTTTCATAATACAAAATTTATTGATTGAAAATCGACCCTTGCATAAAGTAACATGATTTAATTAATATAAATCAAAGGAAAATAAAATATTACACAATTATTTATCACATCCATTTTCATTTTCGTACTTCTAGTTTTATAAAGCACAGTTGTAAATTACGCATATCTACTTAATGGCATTTTATATAGATACAGTACGAGCCGAATTTAGTATATTATTTGAAAAAGTTAAGTAGTTGTTATTTTCTTACAATAACGTATACAAGACCCGAAGGAACATCTAAAATTATATAAAAAAGTACATATTATATTATTAATATAAATCACCTATTAAAATTACGCAACTATATAATGGAGAGTTAAACAATTAAACCCGCAAATTTTCTTCTTACCATAAGAATAACTGATAATCTTATCAGAATGTTACCCAAATTTTAACCTAAGTCATATTATGAACAACGTGTTTTTTACCAAATTTTAAATTGTAGATTTACTGTAAAAATATAAATATTACGATAAAAATATAAGCAAAATACACTTGCGCTAGGTTTTCTTTACTAGTTCACGCTGAACTTGACATAGCAGTATAATAATCGTTCATTCAAACAGATAACGAAACGGTCGCATAGCAGTGAAATCATATTTTTATTCACTGCTATTTTACATGTCATGAGTGAAAATATTGTTAACGTGATATGGTGATTCCTCTAATAGAAAGTTGGATTTTCGGCCTATAATACATTTTAAAATCGTCTGAGTGTGTTTTGTTTTTAATTTCAGAATCAATTGTATATTAATATAGATTCATATTATTCTCTGCCTAACAATTGACATCATATTGGAAAAATAGCTGTCTTAACAGTGATAGAAGCTCATTGAGAAAATCATACGTCAACTTTTTTCAAACACACTATGCAAAATACCAATGATACAAATTCGCGATTATTACTTCAAAATATTTTTGATTTCATATGCAAAATAACAGTTACATATTTGGAGTTTTTGGCGGGATTTTAAACTGTCGTATAATAGTGATTTGTATTTTTATGTAGACATGTGTTTATGTGCCCCTATATTGTTTGACATAGGTGGCATTTCGCATAATATAGTACAGTTATTGATCGTAAGTTATCACTTATATATGGAGTAGAAATAATTGCACGGACCGTAAATTAATAATTCTAAAAAAAAAGACCACCGATGTTTTGTGAGGATACCAAAATTGTCGTAAGGCCCTGTACCCCAGAATAATGGCAGTAATAGTCTTTAACAAGAGGATAGTTGTTAAGTTAGGAAAAAGGGAGACGTAGAAGAATAGTGATCCATAAAACGTTGCATACTTATACAGGGTAACACTTTCGTTTGAGTCGCCTCTTTTGCATATATTGCCATTTACCTCTTGATTCCCATGGCACCAACATAATGCAACGTTAAGGTATTAACAGCAGCCTTGAATTCAAAGTTTACAATCGTTTTACTTAGTTTTACACTACGCATAGTTTGCATACTTTTGAAAAATTTCTATACGTTATGACAATGCACTTGTTACCGATTTGCCGGATAGTGTATAAAGCGGATTTTGGTGCCAAAAGCCATTGTAGGCGCTATCATTATCTGACCGATGGTGATCATTGGAATTACTACCCCTCTCTATGCGGCCGGTAATAACTTTTGAAGCGATAATAGCTCAGTGGTAGTGTGTACCAATTCGCGTCAAGGAACGTGGGTTCGAATCCAAGCACCTACAATGAGCTCGAGCTTCCGGTGAAGGAAAACATCGTGAGGAAACCATAGGATGGTGGTAGGGCTTTTTCTAATGCCCGCCTGGTTAGCTACCACCCTCAAGTTGTAAATCTGCCGCCAAATACCAATAGGTATGTTCCGGCAGCTGCACATGAGAGCCAGTTTTCTCCACAGGTTTAGCGTTTCTACCAACTTGGGCCGTATTGTCACATAAGATCAGGTGAGATTATGGCCATAACGCTAAATCTTAAGCATAAAAAATTAAAAAATAAAAAACTATTTTTAATGTTTTTTTTTTCATTAACAGATCGAGTTTCTTTCCAGTTCTTCTTGATGACCTGGTTATTTTCCGAACTGTTGGTAGTTTATAAGTGCCATCTCATGGCCTAAATTGAATAAAGTGTCTTGATTTAGTCTGGCTATCTGAAACACATATTTATTGCCAATAACTGGCAGTTGCATCAGAAGTTGTTGCTATCATGCTAACTAGTAAGGAGTCGCCTAGTTGAAACGGGGCGGTAGGCCATATGTGTGGGACGCCACTCCCGTATGTATGTGTACCGCAACAAATTCATTTAGCTACTGGATACACTGGCTAAACCGAACACCGAACAAAATACTACCGAGCCAGATCTGCTTATCACCACGTATGTACATGCTGGTCGCGACACATATAATATAGAAATCTCTACAACCCCACTGAATGGTGGTTGCTATCCGAGAATCAATGGCTGCATGTACGTGTGATGTCATTCACAGGTCAGCTCGGTTCAAACGGCGTGATGAGAAATTAGCAGCCACGAATCAATATTATATCGCACCTGAATGGCGAGAGATCCCATTTGAGTTCGAACAATTTATCTAACAAGATTATGCATGAAAGCTGAAGGTTGTATCAGATTGATTTATCATATGGACATTTCAGGATAATATGGCATAAATATAGGCAATGTTTACATTATGCTTAGTGTTTAAGTACAATCTTGTATGATGCTGTTTGTTAATGACACTCTGAATTTAGAAGTAACTGATGCTCAGTCGCGGCTTGGCAACTCCGCGTCGTTATTTAAATGAAATGCTTTCAAGAGAGCTTTGAAATTCTTATTCGTAACTTTTTCTGAGTCCCTGCTTATAAGTTAAAAGGTTGTGAGTGGTGTCTCGAGATATTGGGACAATAATGCTGGATTTTTTGGATTTTTCTTTTTGGATTCCATGGCGATATGGCATCATAGACTCGATGCTTCGAATTTGGTTCTAGTGAAGTTACAGCATGGTACTTTGACCTGTCAATTGACTCAGATGTTCACAGGACACGGAGCCCGTCTCTCATTACCCAAAGTTTGATCATCTCGGTGCCGGGTCGCTCCGTATTCTCTTTTCATCAGCCAGATGTTTAACCGAATTAATGTTTTCTAAGCAATGACAGCACAGTGGTATGGACGCCGCGTCAATAAACGTGAGTTCGAATCCCTACAATGAGTCTGAGCTTTTGTTGAAGGAAAACATCGTGATGTAACCACAGCATGGTTCTCTAATACTTGCCTGGCTAGCTACCATTCTCAAGTTAAAAATCTGCTGTCAAATACCTATAGATGTGATCCGGCATTATTTTTTATGGAATAGAAGACAAACGAGCAAGCGTGTCATCTGATGGTGAGTGATCACCGCCGCTCACAGACACCCTTCTCACCACAGAAATTTCAGGTGCATTGCCGACCTTTATAGGAGGGACTGGCTCTCAAAATGCCACTTTCGTAACACACCTAATGGTATTTGGCTGCGGTTTTTTAATTTGAGAGTGGTAGCTATCCAGGCGACTTTAGAATAAGCCCTACCACCATGCTATGGTTTCCTCGTGATGTTTACCTTCACCGAAAGCTCAAGCTCATTGCAGATGGTTGAATTTCAACTCACGTCACATCACCGTTTCAAGCCCTGCACTTAAGAGCCTGTCCCTCCACTAGACTTACAGTGGCCACCATCTTGGACCACATGGTCACTTAACTGCAGCTGAGATTGTGGCCATAATGCGTTTTTAAAGAATCTGCGTCGCCATGTGAAGGTGGCAGACAGTGCACCGTAGGCTTTCTTCGGTATACCTGCCAGCACTGGGCGAGTATAACCCCATGTAGATTTAAGGCTAACCCTGATACAGATGTAGACGCGGAAGGAGGGAGCAGATTCTATGCGTTCATCCGGCAACGTTCCCTAGGTAGTTTATAGTTCAGATATTACCTTACAGTTGGGAGGGATTTTTGCAATTGTATCTGTTTGGCCGTTTGAGATGGTTAGTTTATGCCGGGCTATGTCTTATCTCATTAGGCTCGTTTTTACCAACTACCAGGGTCCCTGCCTGTTTGCTTGCAAATGGTCCACCATGGGGTTTATTTGATATTCTTGGTTCGGCTTATATCAAACACTGTTCAATTATGCAATCACTTATCATTTGTCTGGGCGATTGGCTTAGCGGTTAAAGCGGTCGTCCTCCCGCCGCCACCGCGTTAAGTGCAGTCAGTTCGAAACCGGCATAGGACAATTATTTGTGTAATCCACAAATGACCGTTCTAGGTTTGGGTGTTACTTTTAGTTCTATAATTGTATGCTTGTAAAATCTCCCATAACACAAATCCCTAGTGCAGGAGTTCTTTTGATTTATATATATAAACAGTTTAGATTCATAATGTGGATGTTTAAATGTGTGTTCCCATCTACCTAACGAGTATCATTATACTTATCTATTTCGAGGAGATACTTCACAACGCAGCATAAGCATGCCGCGGATTGAAACAAATTGGGAACCCCTAACGTAGAGGACAAACAGACAATTTTTTATTAGGTATATACTGAGTAATACTATCGCCGATGCTTTTATTAATTAATTAATAAATCAGTGTCAGAAATATTAATCCCATTGGTGAGAGCATAGATCATAATTTCCTTTGAATGCAGACTAGTCGGATAGGGTCATGATTTCGATTCGACCGAAACGGCCGGGATATGTCCGTCTGAATCCGATTAGTCAGGAACTTTGTCAATACTTCTGATTAATCTGAGTAAAATTAATAGGCAGAAGGACATTTTTGGCAAAATTTATGAACAAAATGTTTATTCTGTTTTTCCCTGTCTTTACACCGCTTCCGATAAGTTTTTCGTTTTCAGGTTCCCAATTATCATGAGACCAAAATTTATCATAATCGATTAAGCGGTTTAGACAGACAAATTCACTTTCACATTGATAATATTACTTAAGGATTGATAAAGCAGGGCTTGGCGTATTCATCTTGAGCCACATAGGCCCTAGATATCAGGCGAGATTGCGACCATAACGCTAAAACTATAAACAATTAAAAAATTAAATGCAAGATTGCACCGTTGGCCTAATAGTTAAAGCGGTCAGTTGCCTAGGTACAACGGCCGCTCCGAAGTACTGTGGGTTCATATTAAGGATGCTGATCTGGCATCGATTAATCGAAGAATCGATGTTTAAGGTAAAAAAAAAAACAATTTAAAACAATCGATTCAGAGCTCCTGTAAAGGACATATTACCCTTAAAAATCGATATTCGATTCTTATCTATTTTCATAAAACATTATGTACAAATATTTGAATCTTTTATCCAAATATACAGAATGATAATATTTCGCATATATAGTATGATAAAATCGATTATTGCGGTGTTATTTTTGTTTTCTATAATTGTTTTCATATTGAATATATAAGCGAGATAAGCGAATCAAAAAAAAAATTTTGTTAATCGATTAATTTGACATCGATTCGAATCGATCTTGTTCAGAAAGAATTGCCATACCTTGTTCATACAAATAAAGGTTCTGAATATGCTTGGTCCTTTATGTTCGTTGATTGTTGTTATAAAGCCTTTTACACTTGATATCGGCAAAACTGCCTACATAGGCAGATGGCCTAATAAATAGAAATGATTTAAAAACCGGAGTGTGCTAGGACCCCACGTCAGAAGTGAAACACCACTATATCTCTCTCGCTCTCTTAGTCGCCTCGAACCAACTTTTCCGAACGAGCGTCACATGAAAAGTCGCGAATCAGAATTTCAAAACCTTCCCACAAGAAAATTTATTGTTTAAAAGACCGGCATGACTAAATTTTGGACTCAATAAAACCAGTCCGTCCCACGACCACGAAGGCTGAAAGCTTTCGAAACGTCGAAACCAAAATTAATAAAATTAAAATTAGTTTTATTTCGATGAGTAATATTCGCGTAAACATATGAAATCACACAGTAAAAGTTATTTGGATAATAGTGTTTTTTACGTTTTATAGCAAAGTCCCACTGATTTGCCATATAGTAAGTTCAAGCACCATGTTAAAAGGCTATCACAGACTGGATCAATATGTGAAATATGGTGATGTTTGGAATCGACACCCCTTTCGGTGCATCCGCTAAAAATATCTTCTTTATTCTTGGCAAATCAATCCTCTTTAGAGACTATTTTCAAGTGATACGATCTGGGCATTTTAGGCTGATGAAAATATCTTCATCTTGATGACTCTCTTGTTGAAGCTCTCTTGGTAGTTTTTGTGGCAACTAATATATAAAGTCCCGAATGATTATTCATAATCCATTTCACTTAGCTCTTCACCACATCATGTAAAATGTTATCTATATTACGCAATATACGGCTAAATAACTAAGTATATGAATTAAATAAAAAATTGCAACATGACAGACCAAGATGCCGACAAAAACTCCGATCACACCTATTGTAAATGTATTTAAATTTCTATGTTTTGTAGGTATGTACGTTTCTAAAAAAAAAAAAACTAAATCGATTTTCTTGCCGGTTCTTCTCGATGACTGGGTAATTTTCCGAACCGGTGGTAGTTTTGACTTCCATAAGCGCCTTCCGTAAAATAAATAAATAATTTTTGATTTTGATTTTGAAGCAGTGTCACATCAAAAGGCTTTTTCATTAATTATTGACTTGCAGACCCGGCAGACGCTGTCGCAGTCCGGATTTAAATAAATTAATTTGGAAATTTTATTTGCGATTTCGCGAATACCTATTGGAAATTGATGAACAGAATAGGAATAAGGAAAAATCGTTCCCTTTAAATATTTTTTCCTCTTGAAAAGATCCAATTAGGTTAGATAACCTAACGCAGATGCGTCGCGGGCGAAAAAGGAAAAAACAATACAAAACAGCCAAATTGATCACGTACCAGTAAGTTACTATCAAAAATGAATACATGTAATAATTTATTCGCTATTTAAATAAATTAACCGACTCTACCATTGTCTCGACTTTTGATTTATAAACTACAAGCTGTGCACGCGTCTTCGTTCGCGTGGAACTAAAAACTATTTAATATTTTTTCAATACAGTTTAACTCGTATTGATTTTAGAGTGATATTAAATAGCCTAAAGCCTTCCTCGATAATTGCACTATCAAAATTGAAATCCGACTGGTAGTTCTTAAAATTAACGCATTCAAACAGACAGACAAACAAACATTCATTTGCTGCGATGTAAAAAAGCTTTACTTTAAAAACAATCTCGAATAGCTATCGATTAAATCATGTGTTATAAATCATATCTCATGATCATTCAGTATTCATGCGAAAATATAATTATTAAAGCAACTTTGTTCGATACCTAAAAACCTTATTCAAACTATTCTATATGCGCCGAATTCGAGTGCAGATTTTCGATATTACATTATTGAAAGCTGTTTAATAAATAAATCATTTCATGTGATTATCATTAAATACGTTTCACACCACATTCAGGTAAATAAACGTTACAAACCTCAACATATTTCCCGCAATTCCTGGATACGGCGTCGTACCGAGTAACTAATAATTTGCTCCCTTTATGCTGAAAATTGGGGCTTCCCAGTCGAGCGACTAATTAACTAAATTGGATTATATATATAAATACGGAATTGCACGTATTGCAATTAACTGGTTGCATGAAATCTAAGGGGACGTATACACTGATTAATTTTAATTTAACATTAATAAATTGGGTTAGCATTTTATTTCCTTTTAGACAATTAAACATCTGAATGGATATTTTCGCTGAAGGCACAAAGATTTTGTAATAAGATGACGAGATAAGTAATGAAAGAGGGCTTCCCACTTGCAATGCAGTAGGCAGTTGAGCGGTGTTGATTGATGTGGATTGATCTTGAGCTAGATTATTATTCTCGTACATACTTTGATATTTTACCTCACTATACTGTACCCATAAACACTGAGCTCGCGCCCGTTTATTATATTAATTGTTCATATTGTATTTTTCACAACGTCCGTGCCCACCTTGAACTTGCCTGGTCATGCGTCATAAATGTCAGACGTGGTTTTCACCACCAAACATGTCATTGTCAAATCATGTTGAAAATCTGCCACCAAATACCTATAGGTGTGTTCTGGCAGTTACACTTGAGAGCCAGTTCCTCCATTAACTAGGCTTAGCATGTCCACCATCTTGGGCCACATCGTCAGATAACGTCAGGTGAGATTGTGGCTATGACATTAAGCCTATAAAGTATTAAAGTATTAAAGTAAAAAGCATTAAAAAAGTCTTGCTAACTATGAAATGAAATGGTCGCCGAACTTCCTGAAGCATGTCCAAATTCAAAGATTTCCATAGGGTGTTCCGCTCGGCCTGCAAGATGTTTGCAAGCTTGAAAGTTATGTGTGTTTTTGATGACCGAACCAAAGGGAGCTTTTGAAAAGCGCTTGCGATGCATTCAATTATATAAAAGTATAGATAATTTACCTTCGTAATGACTCTAGTGTGTTATTTGAGTGCCTATTATTTTTAATATCCTGAGCATGGTACTTATTGTATATTAACCTTTGAAATTTTTTGTGTTTATAGTTTCAGCACTATGGCTACAATCTCATCTTGTAAAGGCAAGTTGGTGAACACACTAAACTTGTGGAGGGACTGGCTCTCAAGTGCAACTGCTGGAATACACCTATAAATAAATCTTAGATATTTAACTTGTAGTAAGCCAGGTGGGCATTAGAAAATAGGGTGGTAGGGCTTTTTCTGATGCCCGCCTGGCTAGCAGTTGCACTTGAGAGCCTGTTCCTCCAAAGGCTTAGCATGTCTACCAACTTGGACTGTATCGTCACTTAAGATCAGGTGAGGTTATGGCCATAACGCTAAGCCTTAACTACATAAAAAAACCGTGCTATGTTTTCATCACGATGTTTTCCTTTACCAAAAGCTCAAGCTCATTGTAGGGATTGGAAATCAGGTCCTTTGACGCGACGTCCGTACGCACTACCACTGAGCTATCATCGCTCGCGAATGTCTATTGATAGTCAGTCACATTGGCATAATAAACAAGGGTTATTAATATACAGTTTCGAATTTAAATCCATCTCCCGAAGGAACCCTTTAATTTTATGACCTAATTATATTCATAGCTTCATTAAAATTTATTTTAATATACAGTTCCTTTTTTTACATGTAAATACTTTATACTATTCGTCATGAAACACAGCTGGCTGGTAGATATAAGTATATGTATCATCTAAACGAAATAAAATAGGTTCTCAAGTTATACAAAACAGAGTTACAGCTAGTTAGTAACAAACTCGCTGAAATCCAAACGCCACAACCTCAAGAGCAACCACCGTCTCGCTATACGGTAGAATTGTTTTAGCTCTCGCAAACCACTTAAACTATCCTAACAACGTTGAATTGAGTTTCCTAGAACTAGTTGTCGACTAAGTAAGCATTTAACGGCTTCCCTTGGCACGTTCCGACTTCGTTAGATTCACGTTTTATAGTGATGTTTGGTTGTCGGTGTGAGGGGACTTAACGCCTTCACTTGGTTTCACAAAGAACGCAAAAATTACGTACAAGAAAAGTCAACCGGCTCAAATCAACACTAGTTATACAATCTTGTCTCGACCTTATGACGCACATACTGTTTCGCATTATACTTTATCTATATGAATATTATTAGGCCCGAAAGTTTGTTTATTTGAAGGCGCTAATCTGAGGAACTATCAGCAGATTTTCAAAAATCCTTTTTGTATTTGATAGAGGACTCATTGCGGAGGGCTTAGGCTATTTAAAATCACTCTACCAACAATAAAAGTTAAGATCGTTGGAAAAAAGTTAAAAAAATTGGCAAAAATTATTTGACTTACTTTTTGTGCCACGCGGAGTAAGTCGCGTGCACTACTAGTTAATTTCATAAAGTGGAAGAGATTGTTTATTTGTTCGAAGGCGCTAATCTTAGGAACTGTCAGTCGGATTGCAAAAGGTCTTTTATTATTCGATAGAGGAATCATTGCGATTGGTTTTATATTAAGCTATTTAACCATGCTACCACTAATAGGAGTAAAGCCGTACCGAAAAAAGTATTGCAAAAATGGGAAAAAAATATTTGGCTGACTCATCCAGGTAAAGCCGAAACCACTGAAGCTAGAAACATGAGGATTGGATAGTACCTGTGTAAAATAGGTCATGGTATTCATTGATTTTTACTGAGATTTTTAAGTAAGTAGCTAGTTTCTTATGGATTTAAAATTTGACTGCTGGAAATCGCTTGGTTTTATACACAAAAGTCCCGTATTACGAGGCTCATCGACGTTAATCGCGGAAGCTGCTCAATAGACCTTATTAGAAGATTATAGAGGATTTTATAATGATTGGTGGCCCTAACCTTGAGGAATATACGTGGTATTGTTACAACTCTATCAATATGGCAGGAGAATTAGCAAAATTTAATGAAAACTTGCGAAACAATTTGTTGCTAATTAGTTACCAAAATGGCGGTTTGTTGTTTATGCCGTTTGCAAAAAAAAAAAACCAGTTACTGGTTTTTTCAAGCTAACATGAAACATAGTAATTTGTTAAGTAAACAGTAATAATGATCATTAAAAATCTTCAAAAAAAAACAAAAGGTTCGGCATGATAATTTTAACTGATGGTATACAAATTGAATTATATTTTTTGATCCCGAAGTGCATGATATTATTTGGTGTTCTAAAAACGGAGTATAGCCCAGAAAAGTCAGCAACAAAATAAACTAGCTTGAATTCGATTTTTAGAATAAAGGATGTTATACAATATTTTAAACATTACATAAGAAATAATCAAACAAGTAGTCCTTAAGAACCATAATTAATTGTCCTTAGGCTAACTTATCTCAAATATTCCCGATTAATTTAAACTGCAAGCAAATGCACATAATTGTAAGCATTTTTACATCAGTAATAATCAAATGATTTTAACAAAGAGTCTGCAGAAGTAATACTATTAGAATAAAAAAAAATTACAAAGCAGTACAGAGGATTGCCGACAGAAGTGAAAACTTAAAACTATTTACAAACAGTTGTTACTTTTGGATATCCAAATTAATTGTTTAATCTTAAATTAAAACGTGGAAATAAAATTTAATTACAGCGCAATAAGTTATACTAATAGGAATAGATATAGTGTGTACGTTAACACGTCACGTGACCATGTCGATGACGACTTACATGAATTTACTCCCTATCCAAACCTACCTATAGGAGTTTTCACTTCCTAAAAATCAATAACTCAGGTAGTTTTAGATAGCTGGTGTGGAGTAAATATTTTATTTTCACGAGGGGTTTTAGCAACTTTAACAGGATTTCGATCTAAGCGTAGATGGCACTAAATCGAGTATCCCCTTACGTTGTTGCCGGTATGGATTTCTGCGTTTTGTATCTAGTGTGCGCTAACAATTCGAGCTAACTAACTGTACATAAATCAATATGTGTATGTATTTATCAAATGACTGGACAATATTTCCATATCTGATCTATATCTGTATCCAGGGACGGATTTAGGTGATAAGGGGCCCTAGGCTATTCCACTTTCGTCTCTCGCCTTGATCTCAACCAATACATTTTTATGTCTGTTAATTAGTCATATACGTACAATGTCTCGTTATTTTCGGTTCAGTGTTTAGTGTTCATTGTTTTTAGAATAATGTAGTATTAATTTTTCTAACAGTTGTAATGTAGGTCCTTCTTGATGTTGAGGCCCAGGCTGGAGCCTAGTTAACTTATAGGAAAATCCGTCCCTGCCGGCATCTATACATAACAAAACTGTAGTAGAATGAATACACATAACTAACAAAATATATAAGATGACATACATTCAAGAATTATTATTAATGTGGAAATAAGGAACCTATCGGGAAGGGACTGTCACCATTCGATGTGGATGTTTTTGTAAACGGTTTGGGGGTACCTATTTATTAGATTGCATAGTCTCTTTGTAATTTTTTCTATTTATTGTTGCATACATTGAAGTTTATTTGTTTTTATACGATGTTTTATTTAGTATTGCTAAAAAAAGACGCCTAGTGTAGTGACGGCGTATTTTTGGAACGTAGGTCCATATCGCACTGTACGAATGGAACAGCTTTTTTTGTAGTTTCCATTTAGGCTGATTATATATTATTATTAACCCGTGTTCCGATCAGTGGGTATAAGGCAACCTGCCCTTGAAGCGGATCGAGAGTGTGGAGTAGAGAAACTGAGAAATATTATAACCAATACGATTGCATAAAATCTCGGAACGAAGAATAAAAAAAAAAAAAAAAATTAGTAAAAAATTTTATCGAGATTTGACCGTGTTAATCTTTGCGTTTCTTGTAGTGCTTTGTCATCATGCGGTCGGTGTAATAATTTAGATGGTTCCAAATCAATTAATGCCACGGCATATAAATTCTTCACTCTACTTAAAGCCATTTAAACACATATATCTGACCTCTTGCGAATATTTTTTTCCGAGGTCTATTACCGCCCTCTCAAATGTCGTACCGTGTTCCGGTTCCGTTTCTTGGGATCTATATTGTTTAAGGCGCGCGGCACCTTTCGTAACTCACCCCAGTAGCTACTTAAAAGAATACTATTTAATATATAACAATAAAACGCAACGAAACGTTATAGTCTACCTCATTTATATAGAAAAATCATACTGTAGTTTACAGAGCAACCCATAACAGACACTAAAAAAGTAAAAAAATAATAATTCGTTCAAAAAAAAACGGCTTCAAAAACTAAAAAGTATAAAATAACTTAGTATAGATTTAATTTAATACACCTCTTATGCATACCTGAGTACCTTTATTATTAATAAAATAGTATTATTTGTATATGCTACTTATTAATAGGTTTGAAGTCGGTGCCAAGCCCTAAAAAAAATGTTAATAATATAAAAAGCTTACTGTAATGAAATTCCTACACTAAAGATACTACGCAAAGAAACCAAAAGAACAATGTGAATTAATGTGAGAAAGATATAAACTTTATGATAAATGTATATATAATATGAATACCTGACTAAGTAACTATAAATATATTACACCTATATTATTCTCATACTAGCTACTCCCGTATCACTTATAATCGATGTTGTTTGTGGTCGCTGAGACTCAAAAACGTTTTCCGTGAAACAGTGCTTCCACCAAAGTCGAGCCAGCCCCTGCGTGATGTGGTCTAATGTGACCGCAGCGTGGCTCTACCACATTGATGTGTCACCCATTAGCACTACCGAGGAGTCACGTGTAGGGAATCTAGAGTAAAGGCCTACGAACGCGAGTGACATTACCCCCCCCCCCCAAAGTTAGTTTATAAGGAAATGTTATATTCTAAATTACACAGTCACAAGAAAAGTTAATAACATACCTTAACGATTACTTAGAAGTAGGTATTAAAGTACAAATGAAAATTACTACTTCACACTAATAACAGAAAAGTAAACTCAGCTTGTTCAATTGAAATAAATAACAGCGATGCGTGTGGTAAGGTTCGATTAGAAAAATAATTTAAAGAATATATTAAAAATACATAATCCGTGATATCTAAGCTAATATAATAAAAGTTGAACAAACTGGTAGACGGCCCTTCTGATGGTTAATGGTTAGTCGCATCACCAGGGGTATTACAGCCATGTTGCTGACGTTGGCGTATGGGCTGGTTCTCGTTGACCGTAGCAGAACACAAAAGTTTATAAATAACCTTTATTTTGCGGCAGTCTAAGCTCGACGGTGGTTGCTAACCAGTCGGGCGATAACTCTACCACCAAGCTGTGATGAATCAAGAATTATATGGTTAACCATCAAGACCGAAACCATGGGCATGACCAATATGGGCAGGCGAGGTTCGTTTGAGTAACTCTGATGGTATTCGATACCCCGTATACACCAAAATTCTGTATTCGTGTTTTTGAACATAGAACGTTACAAGGTATTGAGCAATTTAACATCACGCTACGAACTTTAGGAGACTGGCAAAAATAAAAATAAAACTAAGCGTAAAAGATGTAACAGCGCGGGTAAAAGATGCTTTGCGACGCAGAGGGGCAATTGTGTAAAATAAAGACAATGAATACCTGACACCCAGACATAAATAATATTTCTAAGGAATCGAAAAATAACTTCTAGTACTAAGTGAATGAAGTCGAACTGTATATAATTTTGATAGTATTAAAAACTCGACGCGTCGAAAGTAATAATAGTAACATTTGGTGCTTCAAGAAACATATAGACGCCCTATAATCCCTATAGAAATGTACTAGGATGGAAAGGGCCTGTGAACTCAAAATTAGTGTGGACGTCACTGGTCTATAATGTGATTTGTTTGAGACGATGTGTGAATAATAAGGAGGTAAGGTCTACCTCATACAGATAATATAATATCGTATTATAATATCTACCAGTACCTATAGTTATTATTAGCTTTACATGATTTTTTTTATTTTTATTTTTTTTATAAATTGTGCATAATTAAATTATTATTGTAAAACTTATACCTGGCACGGTTGATGACAGGTAGGCGGCCGATCATAAATATACTAAACTTAATCTCAAATCTGCTGATAGCACCTAGCTAATTTAATTTAATGTTCTTTCTCACGGACACAGCCTTGATGATCATGAATTATAGTATTTACAGTATAGAATTATATATAGTGAAGTTAGACTTTTGTCCCTACGAATGAAAAATGATAAATTTATTTAATAAAAATTTGGCAACTAACACTCGTTGTTATAGATCATTACTGCCATTATTAAGTGGGTACAATACCATGTTGTAAATGAAGTGTCTTCTTAGCTAGACTTTTTTAAAGAGTTATTTTGAGGACATCACAGAATTTATGGTACATCTAATTACATGCATCAATAGTGAAGGAAAAAATCGGGGCAATGCTCCGAAAATATTCTTATGTTACCCTCTTTACGTGAGAGAGACACTATAAATAAAAAAGGATGATCAAGCACGGAAAATACCACTAGGTGTCTTCTAATAAAGTTTTATATACAGTCGGACCCAAATTGACAATTCCAGGCTATTCGAGTCGACTATAATTTATCGCTTCCTGTCAAACATTTATTCAACTAACCTACAAACAACTATACATATACATATATAGATAGATACATATATAATCTTCCAATAGCATTTTTATTAGTATAAGTAATGTACAAGGAAGAACCTGCAAAAACAAAGTTACCTGTATTATTGTCCCCGCTTACGAAATGAAACCGCTTTCCGGTTAGATACACCTATTGCTTGATTACTTCATATACATAAACATCCGCACCCAAGTTGTGGCAACGTGACTTATTTTTAATACCTTGTCACATTTTCCTCCAACCACCTAAAGAAATATCAAGCAGACAATGTTGAAAACCTTGGAAAAAGTTAGTGAATACATTCTTTCTAGCGAACCGTTTTAAAATTAGGCAGTGGCTATATTTATATAATGTAAAAAGTTTAGCCAGAGTACGTCTTTTTTAAGTTAAGATTTATGGCTTTATCGCCACAATCTCACCTGATGTTAAGTGATGATGTGACCCAAGATGGTGGACACGCTAAGCCTAGTGGAGGGACTCGCTCTCAAGTGCAACTGCCGGAATACATCCTCTCATCAACACATATCTGGTGGCGGATTTTCAACTTGAGGATGGTAGCTAGAAGGGCGGGCATTAGAAAAACCCTACGTTCATGCTTTAGTTTCATCACGATGTTTACCTTCACCGTAAGCTCATGCTGATTGTAGGTGGCTTCGAACTCACATCTCTTGACGCAGCATCCATACAGACTATCAACTGAGCTATCATCACTGAGGTGAGATTATGGCCATGACGCTAAATAAAAGTTATGGGATCACATTTAATTCGTAACGATTACTTTTTTCATGTATAGTTTTATAGAATGAAATATACCCATGCGTAAATATTTCCGTTACAAAAAGTGATGTTCACATTTTAGAAGGAGCGTAGCAATGTACATATAACTATTTTTTGCGTCTGGTATAGAAATCATACTCTCCTACTTCCCCGTTCATTCTAATATTACTATATGCGCCGTAGGGTGCCACTTGTTTTGCCTAAATATTATGAAAGTAACGTACTTTGATAATATCACTAGACTTTACCGCGGCTCTATTCACGATAATATAGATTAAATTATAAGTAAGTTTAAAGCAAATTAGATAACACAATATAAGTTTCATACAAAGTTTATTCCTTTCTTTGCCCCACTTACTGTAAATTTTTCACGAGAAAAATTAGCCTATTACTATCGTCAGAGTCCGATGTATCTCTGTAGCAAAATTCAGCATAATCGATTCAGCAGTTTAAGCGTGAAAGCATAGCAAACAAACAAACCTTTTTACATTCAAGCTAAAAGAGCATAATTTTTCATGTTCTTATGTAAGTACACATGCGTTTTTATTTTGTTACACTGAATAAGGCCCTTACAATTGTATGTCATATATTTTTTACCCTTTTGGTCATTAACTCGCTTACTTGTATGTCTGTTCAGGTGGAATTTTGTAATTGATTTTAAACTAACTTCCCGATGAGCGAGGTACTTGAAATTTGGCCCATAGCTCAGAAGTAGATGACAATGCATGAAAATGCCGTAAAAACGGAAAATAATAATAATAATAAAAATTGAATAGTACTACTGTTTCTATAACGGACTAAAAAGTACAAAATAAAAGAAATAGGAAACGAAAAACATGGGGCGCATGCAATACATAACTATAAAAAGTCAATTAAAAAAACGTATTTATCGGTTCACATTATTTGCTGTGCAATAAATTTGTTAATTGACAAATTAATACGTCAACTATCAGCTGCATTTTATTTTTATTTCCAATCTTGTATTTTATACATTTTAGTCCGTTATAAAAAACATTTTTATTTTGGAAATCATCAAATATTGAGTTAATTAATGAACTGGTCTGCTTTGATTGTGGTCGCTGGCGAGTAGATCGTATTGAATGAATGGTTGAATGGCTGTACTACCGGTGCGGCGCGTAACGGTCTCGTAGCGTTGCATTGCGCACGCGCACCTCCTACTATGAATACTCCAAGTAGTAACACAGAGTAGTTACGGGCAGAGAACGCAGAAAATAAATCGAAAAATAAATAAAATTTATCAATATACGTTGTAACGAATTTGTGTTGTTTACTTTTAAGCAAAAATATTGAATTCTGTTAACTTGACTTTTTTCAGTAGTTATATATTTTTTATTGTTTTACCGTTAATAGGTTTAGAGTTATGGCTGCGATCTCACCTGATGCTAAGCCTAATGGAGGGACTGGCTCTCAAGTGCAACTACCGCAACACACCTATAAGTATTTGGCGACAGATTTGCAACTTGAGGGTAGTAGCTAGCTAGGCGAGCATTAGAAAAAGTTCAAACACCAAGCTATGGTTTCATGGATGGATGGCATGGAAAAATCATTACAGGTGGATTCTAATTCACGTTTCTTGACGCGGCGTCCGTACAGACTACTATCTGTCCTATCATCGGTTCTCAAGCTTTGGCTTTAGGTATAGTAGGTAGGTAATAGTAGGTAGGAAGGTTTTTTTTTTTTTTGGGAAAATGTATGCTTACTCTCCCAACCCTGGGGGATTGAGTGAGGTATGTGGGAATCAGCCAGCGCTAACCGCCCACTACAACCCTACAGCCGTCTGTCGCCTTCCAATAGCGACGCGGGACCGTGCATGCTATCACGGCGTCACAACATTTAAATTAGTTTACATGCAGCACATTTATCGTAGAATAAAAAACATAATCTAAAAATAATATATACACCATGGACTGCAGTACCACTGTAAAGTTGCACAACTGGACATAAGCTGAGTCGCCGTGTTACGTAGCCCCAGAGCTGATTTTCAGATGTGGCCAAGTGAGGTTACGAAATAACAGAAAGAAAAGCAAAGTAATTATTCTAAAATCATATTCAGCACGGATAGGACATTATAGATATACAAATACAAAACATATAAGAATACACTTAAGTACTTACTTAACATTAAAAAGAAAATAATATAAACTATTTTAAATGATTTATTATACTAGCTACTCCGGTTAACTTCATATCACCTATAATATAATCGAACCTATTATATATATATATATATATATATATATATATATATATATATATATATATATATATATATATAAATTTCTCGCAAACTTTTGTCCAATTCCATTCCATTTTGTCCAACTTTTCATATACTGACATTTAAAAAAAAAGTGTTGTTATTTTTTATTTCTTTTATACTAACTTGTTCTGATAATAACGAACACAATATAAAAAGCGCGTACATACATTTCAGCGATTCATATTTATATATGCAAATATAATAGATATAGAGAAGTATTAAATAGATAAACAGAGCAAAATTGTAATAAAGGAGAAGAGAACTAAACTAAACTTATCAAGTTACGTCAAAGATATTATATATATTTACTTGCCTCGTATCGAGACGGAGGTTAGCGTGAAGTTATGATCTTGGATCCCACGCGTGTACTTCTGCTATGAAACGGAAAATACGATATACGATATACCATTATTCAGTACATAATATAATGCAGCGATAATGGCTCAGTTGGTAGTATTTACGGACACCGCTTCCATGGACTTGTGTTTGAATCCACCTACAATGAGCTTGAGCATTCGGTGAAGTAAAACATCGCGATGAAACCATAGCAGGGTGGTAGGGGTTTTTCTAATGTCCGCCTGGCTAGCTACCACCCTCAAGTTGAAAATCTACCGCCAAAAACGTATAGGTGTGTTCCGACAGTTGCACTTGAGAGCTAGTCTCTTTACTAGGCTTTGCGTGTCCACTAACTCCGATCACTCGTCACTTAACATAAGGTGACATTGTAGCCATAACGCTAAACCTATGAAACATATAAAAAGCACTCGTCAGACAAGTTACCCATTATAAGACATGTTCTTTATGCGGCAGATATGGTCCGATGGATTTTTAATGTCTGCGTCAGTTGTCCGCTTATGTACCCTGTGGTGACAAACGTGTATAATTAACGTGAACTTATTAACAAGCTGGTCACCCTTTATTTTAAACAGATCAGTAACAGCTACTTCGGTAATAGTGTTAGGTTTTACAAATAAAGTCCAAAGCACATCACCGAATTGCTGGACAGTAAATTAAAACAGGTCTTGATATCAAAAAGCTATTATAGGGTAGATCAATATGTGTGCGATGGCGCTATCACCAACACTGTCTGGAATTGACACCTCTCTCTGTACATCCGTTAATAACTATTGTAAATGCAAACATTAAACTATTATGTAGAAAATGTAGCTACAAAAAGGTACACGTAGATCGAGTTTATTTCCGGTTCTTCTCGATGACAGCTTGACTCTCCGAACCGGTGGTAGTTTTGACGTTCATAAGCGCCTTCTTAGGGCCTAAATTGAATAAAGGTTTTTGATTTGATTTGATTTATAACAAGCCAACTTGTAGCAGTAGTTTCAAATCTGTATATAGCCCGGATAGTCTTTTTTATGGAATAGGGGGCAAACGAGCAACCCTTTCATCTGATGGTAAATGATCACCACCACCCATGGACCCATGCCCGCCTTTATAGGAGGAACTGGCTCTCAAACTGTTTAGTTAAACTAAACGAATTGATTAATTAATAATTATTGGCATTAATAAATATACATATACAGTTGCGGGATTTAATTATACCATTATAAATAATATATTAAAAAACCTCCATCAATCTGACTTCTATAGAATAGTATTCAAGGTCACAGGTTAAGGTCGCTCGCATCGTTAGTTTATTGTGTAATTTACTATTTTTATCACCGCCTTTTCACAGGTGATTTGTGAAATGTGTTATATCAGAAGATGATTTAAATATTGAATAATTTATTTGGTTCTTTATCTACGCAAACACAAAGTATAGGTTAGACTGTGCTGAATTCCAAGTCAATGGAGCATATAGTTTTTAAGATGTAATAATAAATACGTGAGAAGCTGCCTATTTTTTATCGGTTCGATTCCTAATTCATGTTGAATTTTTTGATTCATAATAACATAGCAACTCTACAGATGATCATAGCATATGATCAATTATTTTCTATATTATGATAAATAATAACAATGATATGAGGTCTTTTACAATTATCGTATAAAAAAAATGTTTTTAGTAAACATAACGAGAATGAATAATTGTTGTTTTTAGTAAACATAACAAGAATGCATTAAATCTTGTTTTTAGTAAACATAACAAGAATGCATTAAGTCTTGTTTTTAGTAAACATAACAAGAATGCATTAAATCTTGTTTTTAGTAAACATAATATGAATACATTAAATCTTGTTTTTAGTAAACATAACAAGAATGCATAAAATAGGTATTCTATGCTTAATTGATTTTATATCTACCTATATTAGATCCAATGCAATTTATCGTTAGTCATCTGGATTTAACGTTTGCTTTTTGTGGTCGGATATGCAGCTGCGAAAATGTGTTTAGATGTAATAAAATAATGTTATTGACAAGATACTGTTAATAAATATTGTTTTATTATTTATACAAGATCTAAATATATAAAAGTATACATAAATACATATAAATAAAATGATATAAATAAATAGAAATAGAAATATAGATATAGTAATATTTATAACATAAATAAGTATATATTGATTTATGTAAAAGTTTAAAGAACATTACACGTATATACGGAGAGGAATTCGATACTTTATTCTCGATAGTATAATATGCGATACTTTTTATACATATATTTTAAATTAAACCAAACAGTTTATAATATAATACTCTAAAAATACACGATAAGGGCTTTCACATTTCAAGTCAGTCTAGAATGTCCTTGATCATAATTAAGTGTACTTACATGGTTTTCATTGCAATAAACCTGCCAATATCTACCTCGCTATATATTTCCTATTCACTTCTGTTGAGTTTCTACGTTAATATTTATATAAAAAGTACAAACACAGTGTACTTTCTGTTTGATATGAGGTCAAAAATTATTTAATTTGTAATTTTTTCTGTCCGTTCGGCTGTTTTATAAGTGTGTATCACTTTACTGAACAAATCATAATTGATAGCGGAAATCCAAGATTTTTCGATGGTGGTGGTTGGATCCCTGCTGTGGGCGCTGGAGGCTTTACTCCTCGCGCTGTGTACAGTGACACGGCGGCAAAGAAGGCAAGAGGGGAGCCTCCAGCTTCCAGCTTCCTCCGGAGTTAGAAATATGGAGGAGGAGAGCCCGCATTGATCTGGTGTGGTGCTGGGTGGAGGACCTGGTGGACGAGTACTATAGACGATACATCATAGACGCTGTTCGGCTGGTCCTCCGAGGATCGTGTAGTAGGGGACACAGCTCCCTGACGTTTCTTCTTGTGCAGGTACAGTCTGGGAATGAATGCTTCGGGTGGTATCTGCACAAGATCGTGCGCAAGGATCCGACCGCCGCCTACCATGAGATGTCAAAATGCTAATATCAACTATTCAAATTGTTTTCAGTTCCACGCGAACGAAGTCGCGGGTACAGGTATTTATTTAGTTATTTATTCATTGTGTATGTCTTCACAGCACATTTAATAATTTCAAATTAGTTATATTTTACAGTAAAGAGGTGCCAATTATAATGAAATCATTATTAAAAAGAAATAATTGTGTTTGTATTCTATTTGTGCGCAATTAAGTTAGTATATATTATATATATAAAAGTTACTAGAATATTGTTTTTTTTTTTGTACTTAAGGTTTAGCGTTATGGCCATAATCTCACCAGATCTTAAGTGACGATACGGCCCAAGTTGGTAGACACGCTAAACCTGTGGAGGAACTGGTTCTCAAGTGCTGCTGCCGGAACACACCTATTGGTATTTGGCGGCAGGTTCACAACTAGAGTGTGGTAGCTACCCAGGCGGGCATTAGAAAAAGCCCTACCACCATGCTATGGTTTCCTCACGATTTTTTCCTTCACCGAAAGCTCAAGCTCATTGTAGGTGCTTGGGTTCGAACCCACGTCCCTTGACGCGAAGTCGTGCACACTACCACTGAGCTATCATCGCTTACTAAAATAATTACGTACAATAACAATATTCTAACCAATTGATTATTACATTTAGAAGCAACGACCACATGAACGTTCTAATATTAGCGGTTCTCAAATGATCAATGTGTTTACTTGAAACAATATTTTATGTTAATAATAAAACGTAGGAACCGGTAACGTTTCAAAGTAAAAATTCGTTATTTTCACAAAAAACCAAGGTTAACAAGTACAGGCCAATCTACTGTGCAGCGCTACCGCTAAAAATGGGTATCGGCAGAAGGTCATCTTCGTACGACGTCTCTTAAATATGTACTCATATATACCACGTACCACAGGTGAAGTCCGTTTAAATACCACTTATGAGTGTCATTGCTAATTTGAAATACATCATTATCGTTTTACCAAAGATTGCCAATGCTAAATCCTTATGAATATAATAAACGCGAAAGTTTCTAAGTATGGATGTTTGTTGTTCTTTCAAGCAAACAATACAGAACGCATTTCAGTGAAACTCTGCAATAATATAGCTTATGCATCAGACTAACACAAGTGCTATAATTTATAAAGATTTTATGTGAATTGTCGGAAATACAACGATAAGTGACAGTAGTAGTTGGAAAAATTCTGCCATCGTGAGTTATTCTGGCGTGCGCTCAAAATCCTTTACAGTTATACGTATATAATGTAGAATGAAAATATTTACCTTAAATATACCTTCAAAATAGCCTGCGACAGCATATATCTATCTTATATGTGTAAGCCATTATCGCCAAAATAGCGAGCGGCCTACGGCGTACGGTAATAAATGTTTTTGTAATTAAAATTCATAATTAATTTTCTTTATAGAATACGGTAAATGTCGGGCTATAGCATAACAGTGCAACATATACAAATAACTTCAAGGTCGTCCACAGCTGTCCTTCTGTATATATTTATTTTGTGGTGTCGGCGTGTCTAACCGCTTTCCGATAATGCTCAACCGTTCAATTATGAATTATTTTAATATACATTCCATAAAAATCTGTATGAGAATGTGATCTCAGACACTTTGACATTTACAGAAGCATGCGATTTACCTATAATACACGTTGCAATAAGGGTTATGTTTTGTTTTTATATACTCAAGGTGATCTTAAGTGACTATACAAATGCGCTAAACCTGCGGAGGGACTGGCTCTTAAATGCAACTGTCGGAACACACCTATTTTGGTGGTAATTTTTTAACTAGTGGTAGCTAGCCAGGCAGGCATTAGAAAAAGCCCCGCCACGGTTTTCATACGATGTTTTCCTTGACCAAAAGCTCAAGCTCATTATAGGTGGATTCAAACTCACGTCCCTTGACGCGGAGTCCGTACACACTACCGCTGAGCTATCATCGTATATCATCGTTAAAATCCTTAGGCGATAATAAACGTAAATTAAGAAACTTCAAGGACGCGTCACGTTACATGAGAGAGAAGAAATATATAATGTGGAAAGATAATAGGATATCATACATTAGACTAGCTATACCCGCGACATTGTTCACTTTTTTATGATCTACACGGTATGCCTAAAAGGCTTTCACAGTTTCACCGGATTTTGTGGGCGAGCTCGAAGGGCACTCCTCAATCCGAGTGTGTGACATCATTCGCGTAGAACTCGAACTTTATATAATCACTAGATTTCACGTACGGCTTCGCACGCGTCAATATCGATTTTGTCAAACGCAATAAAATTCATCACAATCGATTCAGCGGTTTAGGCGTGAAAGCGTAACAAACTCAATTTCACATTTATAATATTAGTATGATTTTCGACCGATTTATTGACTTTTGTCAATATAGCTTTGCCCCTGTTGGTGTTAGCGTGATGTTAAATAATTTAAAGGCTTCTTAAATGCTTCTTCTATCAAATATACATAAATCATTTTTGAGTATTAACGAGACTATCGAACTGTGATTAGTAGATAATACGAAGGTCACCGGATCTGCTAGTAACTAATATACATTACACACTGTCGTATACCTTATATCCTATAGCTTAAAAACATACGTAAAATATATGAAAAAAACGTGTTGTAGATTCAAAACGATTTGAATGACTAAAATCAGTATAGTTATCTCTTCATCTCTTATCAATAATACCGACCGATTTCGTGGTGTCGATTTATATGTCGCTATGCGCTCGAATCGTGGACAATTCACTCTCAAAACCACAAATACGCTAATCCTAAACTTTACCAGTCGGATTTGAAAAATTCTTTTTGTATTTGGCAGAGCAATCATTGAGGAAGGCTTCAGGCTATTTAACATCGCGCTACCAGCAATAGGAGATAGGCAGTGTTGAAAAAAGTCACAAAATCGGGCAAAAAGTATTTAACATTTTCTTAGATCCACACGAATACAACATAGAAGCAGATGCTCTGTACCGCGCCGCTCGGTCTGGATACGAACCGATAGTTGAAAACAATGTGTTATAATAACATCGAGTCACCACTACTTTGTGAACCGTCTGTCGACCTTAACCTAATACACTTAAGGGACAATTTTCAATGATTATAACTAACCAATATAAATCATGGTATATATCCACGGTAGTTTACGGTGCGGAGCGGCGCGATGTCCGTCTGTTTCTTATCATTGATAAATTTTATAAGTCCGTTGCCCTATTCACCGTCGAGATGCACTTCTCGGCGTGGTAAGATGCACATAAATGTAAGGATAAATAAGTTCATTAAATACTTGCTACCCCTCCCGACTTCGCACGGGTGGACACACACAGCCCGGACTGCTGACGTTAGTAGAAGTTTTCCATTAGTATTTTGTTTAGTTTGACATTTTTGAATTCATAATATCTTTCGAATGGAATGTCCGATTTACAGACAAGTAATCTACAGGTATTGAAACGGTCTTGAAAACGAAATGATTTATTTGTATAAGGATCACTACACAATTGACATAACTATAAAAGTTCGAGACATGGTATCTCGAAGTTTTTTGTATACATTGATATGTCCTTTAATGTTTGGTAGCATTATTTTGTTTTTGTATCAATACTTTCCGCAGCGCATCCGATGATAAACATGTTATATCTAATTTTTTACACATTGGGTTACAGTATTAAAGTTTTAGTACCGATCCCAAATATTTCGTAGTAATATATATAGACTATGTTACTTAATGGCCGCATGTTTAATGCAGTATTCTACAAACTAGATAAACAAAACGTCTAAAAGTCATGGGGTCACATTTATTTCGTATTTATTAGTATATCCATTGATAATATGATATTTTAGTTACAAATAGAAACGATTATACTTTACACGATGCATATCAATTTATATATGTCTCTTTTCCATAGACCTATGGTGTTAGCCCTAGGAGCTTTCACAGCTTCACCGAGCTTTGGGGCCGAGTGTTAAGTCATTCAGCCCGCGGCAACGAACACAGAGCAGCTGTGAAATGGCCGATCCTTAGCTGGGGATGTTACCAGTACCGTAAATGGAGTATTATAAATAAGTTTGTTTGTTTATAACGTTTTCCCGTTTTAACGGCCGAATCGATTACGATGAATTTTGGTGTAAAGATAGATGGGACCATGTAGACGGTGATACGCTAATTTTTCTCGCGAAAATCTTACATAAAGTGGGGTAAGAGACGAATAAACTTTGTAGGAAACTTTATATTGCGTCATGAGGTTTGAGAAAATCAAGTATCGATAAAAGCTATTACTTTTATAATACAATTGGAAATGTGTAGTGAAAGTAGTTGTCTGACGTAAATAATTTGTTGGAACACAACAGAAGGTACGAAATATCGCCTGGGATGCCGTAAGCACCCTATTAATATATTCCACCATCTGGGTACACTTTCCGTACGATGTTCGCTGTAAACGGCACGACCGCATAGCGCATACCTCGATCGTGAGTCATACCGAATCCGGACTTTTATATGAATATCATAATACTGTTAAGGTACCATAGTTATGCGTGTTTACAACACTTCGATATTATCTATATTAATATAATAAAGGGGAAAAGTGTGTTCTAACCGGCTAATCTTAGGAACTGCAAGTCAGATTTGAAAATGTCTTATTTTTTTGATAGAGCAATGTTTGAGGAAGGCTTCGGGCTGTATAACATCAAGCCATGACCGATAGGAGCAAAGTTGTATTGAAAAAGGTTACGAAAACGGGCAAATTTTTAGTTCCACGCAAACAAAGTCGTAGACAGAGTTTTGTTTTTTTTTTCGAACTGACGTCCACTGTTAGTACCAAGGGCTTTGACAGCTTCACCGAACTTTTGGGCGCGAGTGCTAAGGGCACTCAACCCCGAGGCAGCAGGCACAAGGGTGCCAGGACGGCCGAACCTCGGCTAGAGCTGCTGCCGGTAAATGAAAAAAGATTCATGATCCTGACTAACCAGCAGGTTCTGTATTACTAAATTAGTGATACTAACTACGACCTTATCAGGTAAGCAGCTCAAGGGCCGCGAGGATAGTCCCTTACAGGACTGTGTACTTAACGCGTGAGTGTGCACGAGTGGTATGCGGTGTGATGGTGTAATCTCAGTGATGTAGAGTGTCACTGTACAGAGCTATTTATTGTTATATGACTATTATAAGGTGGGTCAATATGTGAACGAGGGTGATGTGTACAATTAATAGCTCACCCTGTATATCTGCTAATAGGTATTGTAAATTAACACATTAAAACGTAAATAAAAAAAAATTTTTTTTATATAGATAATGTTTAGCGTTAGTTAGTTTAGTGACGATACGGCCCAAGTTGGTAGACACGCTAAACCTGTGAGCAACTGGCTTTCAAGCGCAGCTCCCGGAATACAACTATTGGTATTTGGAGGCAGGTTTTCAACTTGAGGGCGGCTGCTAGCCAGGCGAGAATTAGAAAAAGCCCTACCACCATGCAAATTTGGAGCCATTGACGTGTTACGTAAAGTCCAAAAGGGCCATAAGGTATCCTATATGCTCATTTAATCAACAATATTTATTTACTTTTGTTTTTTTATTGCAAAATTATAATAGGTTGTGGTATAGTAAGGATAGGTAGGTCAAAAAGTAAGTTTCATTAAAATTATATGGACTGATTAGTCGGCCTAAAACTGCTTTGGTATTGTCTAAGTCTAAATTCTGTGTTTATTTGTTTGTTTAATATACTGCTGTAAGGTATGCGGATGGTGTCTCAAGTGAGGATAATACGAACCGAAACAACTCTCAAGAACAAGAACTCCTACAGTTGCTGTTTATACTACTGTTGCATAATGTGAACTACTAAAACACTGCTGTGTTGAAAATAGTATCATATATGTGTTTTAGTACTCAGTTATGTGCAGTTTCATACGCTACTTCATCTTTCTCATACGTCGGGTTTGAACAAACTAAATAAAATATGAAATTTGAAAGGGTAAGCAATAGTTAATAGTAAAGTAATTAAGTTAATCATAAAAGATAGACGTAGATCCTTGCTACACCTAATAGATCTACTTTTGATACATTGTTTCCAAATAACATTATTGGTTTATTACGCTGTGCACGTAAACTATTCCGAATTCTTTAACAATCAATGACAACCCTAATAAATTATACAAATGAACTTTTCTCTGGAATAACTCTGTCTATCCGTGAAAAACTTATGAAAATCAGTTGAGTAGTTTTTGAGTTTATTGCGAAGAGCCAAACGCGGCGGAGTAAATTGTCTGAAATTGCATTGGTATTTTCTAAGTCTAAATTCTATGTTTGTTTGTTTAACATGCTGCTGTCAGGTATGCGGGTGGTGTCTCAAGTGATGATAATACAAACCGAAACAACTCTCAAGAACAAGAACTCCTACAGTTGCTGTTTATACTACTGTTGCATAATGTGGAATACTAAAACACTGCTGTGTTTAAAATAGTATCATATATGTGTTTTAGTACCCAGTTATGTGCAGTTTCATACGCTAATTCATCTTTCTCATACGTCGGGATTGAACAAACTAAATAAAATATGAAATTTGAAAGGGTAAGCAATAGTTAATAGTAGAGTAATTTAGTTAATCATAAAAGATAGACGTAGATCCTTGCTACACCTAATAGATCTACTTTTGATACATTGTTTCCAAATATCATTATTGGTTTATTACGCTACGCACGTGAACTATTCCGAATTCTTTTACAATCAACGACAACCATAATAAATTATACAAATGAACCTTTCTCTTGAATAACTCTGTCTATCCGTGAAAAACTTATGAAAATCAGTTGAGTAGTTTTTGAGTTTATTGCGAAGAGCCAAACGCGGCGGAGTAAATTGTCTGAAATTGCATTGGTATTTTCTAAGTCTAAATTCTATGTTTGTTTGTTTAACATGCTGCTGTCAGGTATGCGGGTGGTGTCTCAAGTGATGATAATACAAACCGAAACAACTCTCAAGAACAAGAACTCCTACAGTTGCTGTTTATACTACTGTTGCATAATGTGGAATACTAAAACACTGCTGTGTTTAAAATAGTATCATATATGTGTTTTAGTACCCGGTTATGTGCAGTTTCATACGCTACTTCATCTTTCTCATACGTCGGGATTGAACAAACTAAATAAAATATGAAATTTGAAAGGGTAAGCAATAGTTAATAGTAGAGTAATTTAGTTAATCATAAAAGATAGACGTAGATCCTTGCTACACATAATAGATCTATGTTTGATACATTGTTTCCAAATATCACTATTGGTTTATTACGCTGCGCACGTAAACTATTCCGAATTCTTTAACAATCAATGACAACCCTAATAAACTATACAAATGAACTTTTCTCTGGAATAACTCTGTCTATCCGTGAAAAACTTATGAAAATCAGTTGAGTAGTTTTTGAGTTTATTGCGAAGAGCCAAACGCGGCGGAGTAAATTGTCTGAAATTGCATTGGTATTTTCTAAGTCTAAATTCTATGTTTGTTTGTTTAACATGCTGCTGTCAGGTATGCGGGTGGTGTTTCAAGTGATGATAATACAAACCGAAACAACTCTCAAGAACAAGAACTCCTACAGTTGCTGTTTATACTACTGTTGCATAATGTGGAATACTAAAACACTGCTGTGTTTAAAATAGTATCATATATGTGTTTTAGTACCCAGTTATGTGCAGTTTCATACGCTAATTCATCTTTCTCATACGTCGGGATTGAACAAACTAAGGAAACATCAAATTTATAAAGGTAAGAAATAGTTTATAGTATCTAATTTAGTTAATCATAAAAGATAGACATAATACCTTGCTACACCTCATAGATCTATTTTGGACTCTGTGATAAATTGTTTCCATATATCTTTATTGTTTTATTACGCTTCCTGCGCAAGTGAAGTATTCCGACTTGTTCAACAATCAACGACAACCATAATAAATTATAAAAATGAACCTTTCTCTGGAATAACTGTCTATTCGTGAAAAACTTATGAAAATCAGTTGAGTAGGTTTTGAGGTTATTGTGAAGAGCCAAACGCGGCGGAGTAAATTGTCTGAAATTGCATTGGTATTTTCTAAGTCTAAATTCTATGTTTGTTTGTTTAACATGCTGCTGTCAGGTATGCGGGTGGTGTCTCAAGTGATGATAATAGAAAACCGAAACAACTCTCAAGAACAAGAACTCCTACAGTTGCTGTTTATACTACTGTTGCATAATGTGAGCTACTAAAAAACTGATGTGTTTAAAATAGTATCACATACGTTCTTTAGTACTCAGTTATGTGCAGTTTCATACGCTACTTCAACTTTCTCATACGTCGGGATTGAACAAACTAAATAAAATATGAAATTTGAAAGGGTAAGCAATAGTTAATAGTAGAGTAATTTAGTTAATCATAAAAGATAGACGTAGATCCTTGCTACACCTAATAGATCTACTTTTGATACATTGTTTCCAAATATCATTATTGGTTTATTACGCTGCGCACGTAAACTATTCCGAATTCTTTAACAATCAATGACAACCCTAATAAACTATACAAATGAACTTTTCTCTGGAATAACTCTGTCTATCCGTGAAAAACTTATGAAAATCAGTTGAGTAGTTTTTGAGTTTATTGCGAAGAGCCAAACGCGGCGGAGTAAATTGTCTGAAATTGCATTGGTATTTTCTAAGTCTAAATTCTATGTTTGTTTGTTTAACATGCTGCTGTCAGGTATGCGGGTGGTGTCTCAAGTGATGATAATACAAACCGAAACAACTCTCAAGAACAAGAACTCCTACAGTTGCTGTTTATACTACTGTTGCATAATGTGGAATACTAAAACACTGCTGTGTTTAAAATAGTATCATATATGTGTTTTAGTACCCAGTTATGTGCAGTTTCATACGCTAATTCATCTTTCTCATACGTCGGGATTGAACAAACTAAGGAAACATCAAATTTATAAAGGTAAGAAATAGTTTATAGTATCTAATTTAGTTAATCATAAAAGATAGACATAATACCTTGCTACACCTCATAGATCTATTTTGGACTCTGTGATAAATTGTTTCCATATATCTTTATTGTTTTATTACGCTTCCTGCGCAAGTGAAGTATTCCGACTTGTTCAACAATCAACGACAACCATAATAAATTATAAAAATGAACCTTTCTCTGGAATAACTCTGTCTATTCGTGAAAAACTTATGAAAATCAGTTGAGTAGGTTTTGAGGTTATTGTGAAGAGCCAAACGCGGCGGAGTAAATTGTCTGAAATTGCATTGGTATTTTCTAAGTCTAAATTCTATGTTTGTTTGTTTAACATGCTGCTGTCAGGTATGCGGGTGGTGTCTCAAGTGATGATAATAGAAAACCGAAACAACTCTCAAGAACAAGAACTCCTACAGTTGCTGTTTATACTACTGTTGCATAATGTGAGCTACTAAAAAACTGATGTGTTTAAAATAGTATCACATACGTTCTTTAGTACTCAGTTATGTGCAGTTTCATACGCTACTTCAACTTTCTCATACGTCGGGATTGAACAAACTAAATAAAATATGAAATTTGAAAGGGTAAGCAATAGTTAATAGTAGAGTAATTTAGTTAATCATAAAAGATAGACGTAGATCCTTGCTACACCTAATAGATCTACTTTTGATACATTGTTTCCAAATATCATTATTGGTTTATTACGCTGCGCACGTAAACTATTCCGAATTCTTTTACAATCAACGACAACCATAATAAATTATACAAATGAACCTTTCTCTTGAATAACTCTGTCTATCCGTGAAAAACTTATGAAAATCAGTTGAGTAGTTTTTGAGTTTATTGCGAAGAGCCAAACGCGGCGGAGTAAATTGTCTGAAATTGCATTGGTATTTTCTAAGTCTAAATTCTATGTTTGTTTGTTTAACATGCTGCTGTCAGGTATGCGGGTGGTGTCTCAAGTGATGATAATAGAAAACCGAAACAACTCTCAAGAACAAGAACTCCTACAGTTGCTGTTTATACTACTGTTGCATAATGTGAGCTACTAAAAAACTGATGTGTTTAAAATAGTATCACATACGTTCTTTAGTACTCAGTTATGTGCAGTTTCATACGCTACTTCAACTTTCTCATACGTCGGGATTGAACAAACTAAATAAAATATGAAATTTGAAAGGGTAAGCAATAGTTAATAGTAGAGTAATTTAGTTAATCATAAAAGATAGACGTAGATCCTTGCTACACCTAATAGATCTACTTTTGATACATTGTTTCCAAATATCATTATTGGTTTATTACGCTGCGCACGTAAACTATTCCGAATTCTTTTACAATCAACGACAACCATAATAAATTATACAAATGAACCTTTCTCTTGAATAACTCTGTCTATCCGTGAAAAACTTATGAAAATCAGTTGAGTAGTTTTTGAGTTTATTGCGAAGAGCCAAACGCGGCGGAGTAAATTGTCTGAAATTGCATTGGTATTTTCTAAGTCTAAATTCTATGTTTGTTTGTTTAACATGCTGCTGTCAGGTATGCGGGTGGTGTCTCAAGTGATGATAATACAAACCGAAACAACTCTCAAGAACAAGAACTCCTACAGTTGCTGTTTATACTACTGTTGCATAATGTGGAATACTAAAACACTACTGTGTTTAAAATAGTATCATATATGTGTTTTAGTACCCGGTTATGTGCAGTTTCATACGCTACTTCATCTTTCTCATACGTCGGGATTGAACAAACTAAATAAAATATGAAATTTGAAAGGGTAAGCAATAGTTAATAGTAGAGTAATTTAGTTAATCATAAAAGATAGACGTAGATCCTTGCTACACATAATAGATCTATTTTTGATACATTGTTTCCAAATATCACTATTGGTTTATTACGCTGCGCACGTAAACTATTCCGAATTCTTTAACAATCAATGACAACCCTAATAAATTATACAAATGAACTTTTCTCTGGAATAACTCTGTCTATCCGTGAAAAACTTATGAAAATCAGTTGAGTAGTTTTTGAGTTTATTGCGAAGAGCCAAACGCGGCGGAGTAAATTGTCTGAAATTGCATTGGTATTTTCTAAGTCTAAATTCTATGTTTGTTTGTTTAACATGCTGCTGTCAGGTATGCGGGTGGTGTCTCAAGTGATGATAATACAAACCGAAACAACTCTCAAGAACAAGAACTCCTACAGTTGCTGTTTATACTACTGTTGCATAATGTGGAATACTAAAACACTGCTGTGTTTAAAATAGTATCATATATGTGTTTTAGTACCCAGTTATGTGCAGTTTCATACGCTAATTCATCTTTCTCATACGTCGGGATTGAACAAACTAAGGAAACATCAAATTTATAAAGGTAAGAAATAGTTTATAGTATCTAATTTAGTTAATCATAAAAGATAGACATAATACCTTGCTACACCTCATAGATCTATTTTGGACTCTGTGATAAATTGTTTCCATATATCTTTATTGTTTTATTACGCTTCCTGCGCAAGTGAAGTATTCCGACTTGTTCAACAATCAACGACAACCATAATAAATTATAAAAATGAACCTTTCTCTGGAATAACTCTGTCTATTCGTGAAAAACTTATGAAAATCAGTTGAGTAGGTTTTGAGGTTATTGTGAAGAGCCAAACGCGGCGGAGTAAATTGTCTGAAATTGCATTGGTATTTTCTAAGTCTACATTCTATGTTTGTTTGTTTAACATGCTGCTGTCAGGTATGCGGGTGGTGTCTCAAGTGATGATAATAGAAAACCGAAACAACTCTCAAGAACAAGAACTCCTACAGTTGCTGTTTATACTACTGTTGCATAATGTGAGCTACTAAAAAACTGATGTGTTTAAAATAGTATCACATACGTTCTTTAGTACTCAGTTATGTGCAGTTTCATACGCTACTTCAACTTTCTCATACGTCGGGATTGAACAAACTAAATAAAATATGAAATTTGAAAGGGTAAGCAATAGTTAATAGTAGAGTAATTTAGTTAATCATAAAAGATAGACGTAGATCCTTGCTACACCTAATAGATCTACTTTTGATACATTGTTTCCAAATATCATTATTGGTTTATTACGCTGCGCACGTAAACTATTCCGAATTCTTTTACAATCAACGACAACCATAATAAATTATACAAATGAACCTTTCTCTTGAATAACTCTGTCTATCCGTGAAAAACGTATGAAAATCAGTTGAGTAGTTTTTGAGTTTATTGCGAAGAGCCAAACGCGGCGGAGTAAATTGTCTGAAATTGCATTGGTATTTTCTAAGTCTAAATTCTATGTTTGTTTGTTTAACATGCTGCTGTCAGGTATGCGGGTGGTGTCTCAAATGATGATAATAGAAAACCGAAACAACTCTCAAGAACAAGAACTCCTACAGTTGCTGTTTATACTACTGTTGCATAATGTGAGCTACTAAAAAACTGATGTGTTTAAAATAGTATCACATACGTGTTTTAGTACTCAGTTATGTGCAGTTTCATACGCTACTTCATTTTTCTCATACATTGGGATTAAACAAACTAAGGAAACATCAAATATATAAAGGTAAGAAATAGTTTATAGTATCTAATTTAGTTAATCATAAAAGATAGACATAATACCTTGCTACACCTCATAGATCTATTTTGGACTCTGTGATAAATTGTTTCCAAATATCTTTATTGTTTTATTACGCTGCCTGCGCAAGTGAACTATTCCGACTTGTTCAACAATCAACGACAACCCTAATAAATTATACAAATGTACCTTTCTCTGGAATAACTCTGTCTATTCGTGAAAAACTTATGAAAATCAGTTGAGTAGGTTTTGAGGTTATTGTGAAAAGCCAAACGCGGCGGAGTAAATTGTCTGAAATTGCATTGGTATTTTCTAAGTCTAAATTCTATGTTTGTTTGTTTAACATGCTGCTGTCAGGTATGCGGGTGGTGTCTCAAGTGATGATAATAGAAAACCGAAACAACTCTCAAGAACAAGAACTCCTACAGTTGCTGTTTATACTACTGTTGCATAATGTGAGCTACTAAAAAACTGATGTGTTTAAAATAGTATCACATACGTTCTTTAGTACTCAGTTATGTGCAGTTTCATACGCTACTTCAACTTTCTCATACGTCGGGATTGAACAAACTAAATAAAATATGAAATTTGAAAGGGTAAGCAATAGTTAATAGTAGAGTAATTTAGTTAATCATAAAAGATAGACGTAGATCCTTGCTACACCTAATAGATCTACTTTTGATACATTGTTTCCAAATATCATTATTGGTTTATTACGCTGCGCACGTAAACTATTCCGAATTCTTTTACAATCAACGACAACCATAATAAATTATACAAATGAACCTTTCTCTTGAATAACTCTGTCTATCCGTGAAAAACGTATGAAAATCAGTTGAGTAGTTTTTGAGTTTATTGCGAAGAGCCAAACGCGGCGGAGTAAATTGTCTGAAATTGCATTGGTATTTTCTAAGTCTAAATTCTATGTTTGTTTGTTTAACATGCTGCTGTCAGGTATGCGGGTGGTGTCTCAAGTGATGATAATAGAAAACCGAAACAACTCTCAAGAACAAGAACTCCTACAGTTGCTGTTTATACTACTGTTGCATAATGTGAGCTACTAAAAAACTGATGTGTTTAAAATAGTATCACATACGTGTTTTAGTACTCAGTTATGTGCAGTTTCATACGCTACTTCATTTTTCTCATACATTGGGATTAAACAAACTAAGGAAACATCAAATATATAAAGGTAAGAAATAGTTTATAGTATCTAATTTAGTTAATCATAAAAGATAGACATAATACCTTGCTACACCTCATAGATCTATTTTGGACTCTGTGATAAATTGTTTCCAAATATCTTTATTGTTTTATTACGCTTCCTGCGCAAGTGAAGTATTCCGACTTGTTCAACAATCAACGACAACCATAATAAATTATAAAAATGAACCTTTCTCTGGAATAACTCTGTCTATTCGTGAAAAACTTATGAAAATCAGTTGAGTAGGTTTTGAGGTTATTGTGAAGAGCCAAACGCGGCGGAGTAAATTGTCTGAAATTGCATTGGTATTTTCTAAGTCTAAATTCTATGTTTGTTTGTTTAACATGCTGCTGTCAGGTATGCGGGTGGTGTCTCAAGTGATGATAATAGAAAACCGAAACAACTCTCAAGAACAAGAACTCCTACAGTTGCTGTTTATACTACTGTTGCATAATGTGAGCTACTAAAAAACTGATGTGTTTAAAATAGTATCACATACGTGTTTTAGTACTCAGTTATGTGCAGTTTCATACGCTACTTCATCTTTCTCATACATCGGGATTGAACAAACTAAGGAAACATCAAATTTATAAAGGTAAGAAATAGTTTATAGTATCTAATTTAGTTAATCATAAAAGATAGACATAATACCTTGCTACACCTCATAGATCTATTTTGGACTCTGTGATAAATTGTTTCCATATATCTTTATTGTTTTATTACGCTTCCTGCGCAAGTGAAGTATTCCGACTTGTTCAACAATCAACGACAACCCTAATAAATTATACAAATGAACCTTTCTCTTGAATAACTCTGTCTATCCGTGAAAAACTTATGAAAATCAGTTGAGTAGTTTTTGAGTTTATTGCGAAGAGCCAAACGCGGCGGAGTAAATTGTCTGAAATTGCATTGGTATTTTCTAAGTCTAAATTCTATGTTTGTTTGTTTAACATGCTGCTGTCAGGTATGCGGGTGGTGTCTCAAGTGATGATAATACAAACCGAAACAACTCTCAAGAACAAGAACTTCTACAGTTGCTGTTTATACTACTGTTGCATAATGTGAACTACTAAAACACTGATGTGTTTAAAATAGTATCACATACGTGTTTTAGTACTCAGTTATGTGCAGTTTCATACGCTACTTCATCTTTCTCATACATCGGGATTGAACAAACTAAGGAAACATCAAATTTATAAAGGTAAGAAATAGTTTATAGTATCTAATTTAGTTAATCATAAAACATAGACATAATACCTTGCTACACCTCATAGATCTATTTTGGACTCTGTGATAAATTGTTTCCATATATCTTTATTGTTTTATTACGCTTCCTGCGCAAGTGAAGTATTCCGACTTGTTCAACAATCAACGACAACCCTAATAAATTATACAAATGAACCTTTCTCTTGAATAACTCTGTCTATTCGTGAAAAACTTATGAAAATCAGTTGAGTAGGTTTTGAGGTTATTGTGAAGAGCCAAACGCGGCGGAGTAAATTGTCTGAAATTGCGTTGGTAATGTCTAAGTCTGAATTCTATGTTTGTTTGTTTAACATGCTGCTGTCAGGTATGCGGGTGGTGTCTCAAGTGATGATAATACAAACCGAAACAACTCTCAAGAACAAGAACTCCTACAGTTGCTGTTTATACTACTGTTGCATAATGTGGAATACTAAAACACTGCTGTGTTTAAAATAGTATCATATATGTGTTTTAGTACCCAGTTATGTGCAGTTTCATACGCTACTTCATCTTTCTCATACGTCGGGATTGAACAAACTAAATAAAATATGAAATTTGAAAGGGTAAGCAATAGTTAATAGTAAAGTAATTTAGTTAATCATAAAAGATAGACGTAGATCCTTGCTACACCTAATAGATCTACTTTTGATACATTGTTTCCAAATATCATTATTGGTTTATTACGCTGCGCACGTAAACTATTCCGACTTCTTTAACAATCAACGACAACCCTAATAAATTATACAAATGAACCTTTCTCTGGAATAACTCTGTCTATCCGTGAAAAACTTATGAAAATCAGTTGAGTAGTTTTTGAGTTTATTGCGAAGAGCCAAACGCGGCGGAGTAAATTGTCTGAAATTGCATTGGTATTTTCTAAGTCTAAATTCTATGTTTGTTTGTTTAACATGCTGCTGTCAGGTATGCGGGTGGTGTCTCAAGTGATGATAATACAAACCGAAACAACTCTCAAGAACAAGAACTCCTACAGTTGCTGTTTATACTACTGTTGCATAATGTGGAATACTAAAACACTGCTGTGTTTAAAATAGTATCATATATGTGTTTTAGTACCCAGTTATGTGCAGTTTCATACGCTACTTCATCTTTCTCATACGTCGGGATTGAACAAACTAAATAAAATATGAAATTTGAAAGGGTAAGCAATAGTTAATAGTAGAGTAATTTAGTTAATCATAAAAGATAGACGTAGATCCTTGCTACACATAATAGATCTATTTTTGATACATTGTTTCCAAATATCACTATTGGTTTATTACGCTGCGCACGTAAACTATTCCGAATTCTTTAACAATCAATGACAACCCTAATAAATTATACAAATGAACCTTTCTCTGGAATAACTCTGTCTATCCGTGAAAAACTTATGAAAATCAGTTGAGTAGTTTTTGAGTTTATTGCGAAGAGCCAAACGCGGCGGAGTAAATTGTCTGAAATTGCATTGGTATTTTCTAAGTCTAAATTCTATGTTTGTTTGTTTAACATGCTGCTGTCAGGTATGCGGGTGGTGTCTCAAGTGATGATAATACAAACCGAAACAACTCTCAAGAACAAGAACTCCTACAGTTGCTGTTTATACTACTGTTGCATAATGTGGAATACTAAAACACTGCTGTGTTTAAAATAGTATCACATACGTTCTTTAGTACTCAGTTATGTGCAGTTTCATACGCTACTTCATTTTTCTCATACATTGGGATTAAACAAACTAAGGAAACATCAAATATATAAAGGTAAGAAATAGTTTATAGTATCTAATTTAATTAATCATAAAAGATAGACATTATACCTTGCTACACCTCATAGATCTATTTTGGACTCTTTGATAAATTGTTTCCATATATCTTTATTGTTTTATTACGCTTCCTGCGCAAGTGAAGTATTCCGACTTGTTCAACAATCAACGACAACCCTAATAAATTATACAAATGAACCTTTCTCTTGAATAACTCTGTCTATTCGTGAAAAACTTATGAAAATCAGTTGAGTAGGTTTTGAGGTTATTGTGAAGAGCCAAACGCGGCGGAGTAAATTGTCTGAAATTGCGTTGGTAATGTCTAAGTCTGAATTCTATGTTTGTTTGTTTAACATGCTGCTGTCAGGTATGCGGGTGGTGTCTCAAGTGATGATAATACAAACCGAAACAACTCTCAAGAACAAGAACTCCTACAGTTGCTGTTTATACTACTGTTGCATAATGTGGAATACTAAAACACTGCTGTGTTTAAAATAGTATCATATATGTGTTTTAGTACCCAGTTATGTGCAGTTTCATACGCTACTTCATCTTTCTCATACGTCGGGATTGAACAAACTAAATAAAATATGAAATTTGAAAGGGTAAGCAATAGTTAATAGTAAAGTAATTTAGTTAATCATAAAAGATAGACGTAGATCCTTGCTACACCTAATAGATCTACTTTTGATACATTGTTTCCAAATATCATTATTGGTTTATTACGCTGCGCACGTAAACTATTCCGACTTCTTTAACAATCAACGACAACCCTAATAAATTATACAAATGAACCTTTCTCTGGAATAACTCTGTCTATCCGTGAAAAACTTATGAAAATCAGTTGAGTAGTTTTTGAGTTTATTGCGAAGAGCCAAACGCGGCGGAGTAAATTGTCTGAAATTGCATTGGTATTTTCTAAGTCTAAATTCTATGTTTGTTTGTTTAACATGCTGCTGTCAGGTATGCGGGTGGTGTCTCAAGTGATGATAATACAAACCGAAACAACTCTCAAGAACAAGAACTCCTACAGTTGCTGTTTATACTACTGTTGCATAATGTGGAATACTAAAACACTGCTGTGTTTAAAATAGTATCATATATGTGTTTTAGTACCCAGTTATGTGCAGTTTCATACGCTACTTCATCTTTCTCATACGTCGGGATTGAACAAACTAAATAAAATATGAAATTTGAAAGGGTAAGCAATAGTTAATAGTAGAGTAATTTAGTTAATCATAAAAGATAGACGTAGATCCTTGCTACACATAATAGATCTATTTTTGATACATTGTTTCCAAATATCACTATTGGTTTATTACGCTGCGCACGTAAACTATTCCGAATTCTTTAACAATCAATGACAACCCTAATAAATTATACAAATGAACCTTTCTCTGGAATAACTCTGTCTATCCGTGAAAAACTTATGAAAATCAGTTGAGTAGTTTTTGAGTTTATTGCGAAGAGCCAAACGCGGCGGAGTAAATTGTCTGAAATTGCATTGGTATTTTCTAAGTCTAAATTCTATGTTTGTTTGTTTAACATGCTGCTGTCAGGTATGCGGGTGGTGTCTCAAGTGATGATAATACAAACCGAAACAACTCTCAAGAACAAGAACTCCTACAGTTGCTGTTTATACTACTGTTGCATAATGTGGAATACTAAAACACTGCTGTGTTTAAAATAGTATCACATACGTTCTTTAGTACTCAGTTATGTGCAGTTTCATACGCTACTTCATTTTTCTCATACATTGGGATTAAACAAACTAAGGAAACATCAAATATATAAAGGTAAGAAATAGTTTATAGTATCTAATTTAATTAATCATAAAAGATAGACATTATACCTTGCTACACCTCATAGATCTATTTTGGACTCTTTGATAAATTGTTTCCATATATCTTTATTGTTTTGTTACGCTTCCTGCGCAAGTGAAGTATTCCGACTTGTTCAACAATCAACGACAACCCTAATAAATTATACAAATGAACCTTTCTCTTGAATAACTCTGTCTATTCGTGAAAAACTTATGAAAATCAGTTGAGTAGGTTTTGAGGTTATTGTGAAGAGCCAAACGCGGCGGAGTAAATTGTCTGAAATTGCGTTGGTAATGTCTAAGTCTGAATTCTATGTTTGTTTGTTTAACATGCTGCTGTCAGGTATGCGGGTGGTGTCTCAAGTGATGATAATACAAACCGAAACAACTCTCAAGAACAAGAACTCCTACAGTTGCTGTTTATACTACTGTTGCATAATGTGGAATACTAAAACACTGCTGTGTTTAAAATAGTATCATATATGTGTTTTAGTACCCAGTTATGTGCAGTTTCATACGCTACTTCATCTTTCTCATACGTCGGGATTGAACAAACTAAATAAAATATGAAATTTGAAAGGGTAAGCAATAGTTAATAGTAAAGTAATTTAGTTAATCATAAAAGATAGACGTAGATCCTTGCTACACCTAATAGATCTACTTTTGATACATTGTTTCCAAATATCATTATTGGTTTATTACGCTGCGCACGTAAACTATTCCGACTTCTTTAACAATCAACGACAACCCTAATAAATTATACAAATGAACCTTTCTCTGGAATAACTCTGTCTATCCGTGAAAAACTTATGAAAATCAGTTGAGTAGTTTTTGAGTTTATTGCGAAGAGCCAAACGCGGCGGAGTAAATTGTCTGAAATTGCATTGGTATTTTCTAAGTCTAAATTCTATGTTTGTTTGTTTAACATGCTGCTGTCAGGTATGCGGGTGGTGTCTCAAGTGATGATAATACAAACCGAAACAACTCTCAAGAACAAGAACTCCTACAGTTGCTGTTTATACTACTGTTGCATAATGTGGAATACTAAAACACTGCTGTGTTTAAAATAGTATCATATATGTGTTTTAGTACCCAGTTATGTGCAGTTTCATACGCTACTTCATCTTTCTCATACGTCGGGATTGAACAAACTAAGGAAACATCAAATTTATAAAGGTAAGAAATAGTTTATAGTATCTAATTTAGTTAATCATAAAAGATAGACATAATACCTTGCTACACCTCATAGATCTATTTTGGACTCTGTGATAAATTGTTTCCATATATCTTTATTGTTTTATTACGCTTCCTGCGCAAGTGAAGTATTCCGACTTGTTCAACAATCAACGACAACCCTAATAAATTATACAAATGAACCTTTCTCTTGAATAACTCTGTCTATCCGTGAAAAACTTATGAAAATCAGTTGAGTAGTTTTTGAGTTTATTGCGAAGAGCCAAACGCGGCGGAGTAAATTGTCTGAAATTGCATTGGTATTTTCTAAGTCTAAATTCTATGTTTGTTTGTTTAACATGCTGCTGTCAGGTATGCGGGTGGTATCTCAAGTGATGATAATACAAACCGAAACAACTCTCAAGAACAAGAACTCCTACAGTTGCTGTTTATACTACTGTTGCATAATGTGGAATACTAAAACACTGCTGTGTTTAAAATAGTATCATATATGTGTTTTAGTACCCAGTTATGTGCAGTTTCATACGCTACTTCATCTTTCTCATACGTCGGGATTGAACAAACTAAGGAAACATCAAATTTATAAAGGTAAGAAATAGTTTATAGTATCTAATTTAGTTAATCATAAAAGATAGACATAATACCTTGCTACACCTCATAGATCTATTTTGGACTCTGTGATAAATTGTTTCCATATATCTTTATTGTTTTATTACGCTTCCTGCGCAAGTGAAGTATTCCGACTTGTTCAACAATCAACGACAACCCTAATAAATTATACAAATGAACCTTTCTCTTGAATAACTCTGTCTATTCGTGAAAAACTTATGAAAATCAGTTGAGTAGGTTTTGAGGTTATTGTGAAGAGCCAAACGCGGCGGAGTAAATTGTCTGAAATTGCGTTGGTAATGTCTAAGTCTAAATTCTATGTTTGTTTGTTTAACATGCTGCTGTCAGGTATGCGGGTGGTGTCTCAAGTAATGATAATACAAACCGAAACAACTCTCAAGAACAAGAACTCCTACAGTTGCTGTTTATACTACTGTTGCATAATGTGGAATACTAAAACACTGCTGTGTTTAAAATAGTATCATATATGTGTTTTAGTACCCAGTTATGTGCAGTTTCATACGCTACTTCATCTTTCTCATACGTCGGGATTGAACAAACTAAATAAAATATGAAATTTGAAAGGGTAAGCAATAGTTAATAGTAAAGTAATTTAGTTAATCATAAAAGATAGACGTAGATCCTTGCTACACCTAATAGATCTACTTTTGATACATTGTTTCCAAATATCATTATTGGTTTATTACGCTGCGCACGTAAACTATTCCGACTTCTTTAACAATCAACGACAACCCTAATAAATTATACAAATCAACCTTTCTCTGGAATAACTCTGTCTATCCGTGAAAAACTTATGAAAATCAGTTGAGTAGTTTTTGAGTTTATTGCGAAGAGCCAAACGCGGCGGAGTAAATTGTCTGAAATTGCATTGGTATTTTCTAAGTCTAAATTCTATGTTTGTTTGTTTAACATGCTGCTGTCAGGTATGCGGGTGGTGTCTCAAGTGATGATAATAGAAAACCGAAACAACTCTCAAGAACAAGAACTCCTACAGTTGCTGTTTATACTACTGTTGCATAATGTGAGCTACTAAAAAACTGATGTGTTTAAAATAGTATCACATACGTGTTTTAGTACTCAGTTATGTGCAGTTTCATACGCTACTTCATTTTTCTCATACATTGGGATTAAACAAACTAAGGAAACATCAAATATATAAAGGTAAGAAATAGTTTATAGTATCTAATTTAGTTAATCATAAAAGATAGACATAATACCTTGCTACACCTCATAGATCTATTTTGGACTCTGTGATAAATTGTTTCCAAATATCTTTATTGTTTTATTACGCTTCCTGCGCAAGTGAAGTATTCCGACTTGTTCAACAATCAACGACAACCATAATAAATTATAAAAATGAACCTTTCTCTTGAATAACTCTGTCTATCCGTGAAAAACTTATGAAAATCAGTTGAGTAGTTTTTGAGTTTATTTCGAAGAGCCAAACGCGGCGGAGTAAATTGTCTGAAATTGCATTGGTATTTTCTAAGTCTAAATTCTATGTTTGTTTGTTTAACATGCTGCTGTCAGGTATGCGGGTGGTGTCTCAAGTGATGATAATACAAACCGAAACAACTCTCAAGAACAAGAACTCCTACAGTTGCTGTTTATACTACTGTTGCATAATGTGGAATACTAAAACACTGCTGTGTTTAAAATAGTATCACATACGTTCTTTAGTACTCAGTTATGTGCAGTTTCATACGCTACTTCATTTTTCTCATACATTGGGATTAAACAAACTAAGGAAACATCAAATATATAAAGGTAAGAAATAGTTTATAGTATCTAATTTAATTAATCATAAAAGATAGACATTATACCTTGCTACACCTCATAGATCTATTTTGGACTCTTTGATAAATTGTTTCCATATATCTTTATTGTTTTATTACGCTGCCTGCGCAAGTGAACTATTCCGACTTGTTCAACAATCAACGACAACCCTAATAAATTATACAAATGTACCTTTCTCTGGAATAACTCTGTCTATCCGTGAAAAACTTATGAAAATCAGTTGAGTAGTTTTTGAGTTTATTGCGAAGAGCCAAACGCGGCGGAGTAAATTGTCTGAAATTGCGTTGGTAATGTCTAAGTCTAAATTCTATGTTTGTTTGTTTAACATGCTGCTGTCAGGTATGCGGGTGGTGTCTCAAGTAATGATAATACAAACCGAAACAACTCTCAAGAACAAGAACTCCTACAGTTGCTGTTTATACTACTGTTGCATAATGTGGAATACTAAAACACTGCTGTGTTTAAAATAGTATCATATATGTGTTTTAGTACCCGGTTATGTGCAGTTTCATACGCTACTTCATCTTTCTCATACGTCGGGATTGAACAAACTAAATAAAATATGAAATTTGAAAGGGTAAGCAATAGTTAATAGTAGAGTAATTTTGTTAATCATAAAAGATAGACGTAGATCCTTGCTTCACATAATAGATCTATTTTTGATACATTGTTTCCAAATATCACTATTGGTTTATTACGCTGCGCACGTAAACTATTCCGAATTCTTTAACAATCAATGACAACCCTAATAAATTATACAAATGAACTTTTCTCTGGAATAACTCTGTCTATCCGTGAAAAACTTATGAAAATCAGTTGAGTAGTTTTTGAGTTTATTGCGAAGAGCCAAACGCGGCGGAGTAAATTGTCTGAAATTGCATTGGTATTTTCTAAGTCTAAATTCTATGTTTGTTTGTTTAACATGCTGCTGTCAGGTATGCGGGTGGTATCTCAAGTGATGATAATACAAACCGAAACAACTCTCAAGAACAAGAACTCCTACAGTTGCTGTTTATACTACTGTTGCATAATGTGGAATACTAAAACACTGCTGTGTTTAAAATAGTATCATATATGTGTTTTAGTACCCAGTTATGTGCAGTTTCATACGCTACTTCATCTTTCTCATACGTCGGGATTGAACAAACTAAGGAAACATCAAATTTATAAAGGTAAGAAATAGTTTATAGTATCTAATTTAGTTAATCATAAAAGATAGACATAATACCTTGCTACACCTCATAGATCTATTTTGGACTCTGTGATAAATTGTTTCCATATATCTTTATTGTTTTATTACGCTTCCTGCGCAAGTGAAGTATTCCGACTTGTTCAACAATCAACGACAACCCTAATAAATTATACAAATGAACCTTTCTCTTGAATAACTCTGTCTATCCGTGAAAAACTTATGAAAATCAGTTGAGTAGTTTTTGAGTTTATTGCGAAGAGCCAAACGCGGCGGAGTAAATTGTCTGAAATTGCATTGGTATTTTCTAAGTCTAAATTCTATGTTTGTTTGTTTAACATGCTGCTGTCAGGTATGCGGGTGGTATCTCAAGTGATGATAATACAAACCGAAACAACTCTCAAGAACAAGAACTCCTACAGTTGCTGTTTATACTACTGTTGCATAATGTGGAATACTAAAACACTGCTGTGTTTAAAATAGTATCATATATGTGTTTTAGTACCCAGTTATGTGCAGTTTCATACGCTACTTCATCTTTCTCATACGTCGGGATTGAACAAACTAAGGAAACATCAAATTTATAAAGGTAAGAAATAGTTTATAGTATCTAATTTAGTTAATCATAAAAGATAGACATAATACCTTGCTACACCTCATAGATCTATTTTGGACTCTGTGATAAATTGTTTCCATATATCTTTATTGTTTTATTACGCTTCCTGCGCAAGTGAAGTATTCCGACTTGTTCAACAATCAACGACAACCCTAATAAATTATACAAATGAACCTTTCTCTTGAATAACTCTGTCTATTCGTGAAAAACTTATGAAAATCAGTTGAGTAGGTTTTGAGGTTATTGTGAAGAGCCAAACGCGGCGGAGTAAATTGTCTGAAATTGCGTTGGTAATGTCTAAGTCTAAATTCTATGTTTGTTTGTTTAACATGCTGCTGTCAGGTATGCGGGTGGTGTCTCAAGTAATGATAATACAAACCGAAACAACTCTCAAGAACAAGAACTCCTACAGTTGCTGTTTATACTACTGTTGCATAATGTGGAATACTAAAACACTGCTGTGTTTAAAATAGTATCATATATGTGTTTTAGTACCCAGTTATGTGCAGTTTCATACGCTACTTCATCTTTCTCATACGTCGGGATTGAACAAACTAAATAAAATATGAAATTTGAAAGGGTAAGCAATAGTTAATAGTAAAGTAATTTAGTTAATCATAAAAGATAGACGTAGATCCTTGCTACACCTAATAGATCTACTTTTGATACATTGTTTCCAAATATCATTATTGGTTTATTACGCTGCGCACGTAAACTATTCCGACTTCTTTAACAATCAACGACAACCCTAATAAATTATACAAATCAACCTTTCTCTGGAATAACTCTGTCTATCCGTGAATAACTTATGAAAATCAGTTGAGTAGTTTTTGAGTTTATTGCGAAGAGCCAAACGCGGCGGAGTAAATTGTCTGAAATTGCATTGGTATTTTCTAAGTCTAAATTCTATGTTTGTTTGTTTAACATGCTGCTGTCAGGTATGCGGGTGGTGTCTCAAGTGATGATAATAGAAAACCGAAACAACTCTCAAGAACAAGAACTCCTACAGTTGCTGTTTATACTACTGTTGCATAATGTGAGCTACTAAAAAACTGATGTGTTTAAAATAGTATCACATACGTGTTTTAGTACTCAGTTATGTGCAGTTTCATACGCTACTTCATTTTTCTCATACATTGGGATTAAACAAACTAAGGAAACATCAAATATATAAAGGTAAGAAATAGTTTATAGTATCTAATTTAGTTAATCATAAAAGATAGACATAATACCTTGCTACACCTCATAGATCTATTTTGGACTCTGTGATAAATTGTTTCCAAATATCTTTATTGTTTTATTACGCTGCCTGCGCAAGTGAACTATTCCGACTTGTTCAACAATCAACGACAACCCTAATAAATTATACAAATGTACCTTTCTCTGGAATAACTCTGTCTATCCGTGAAAAACTTATGAAAATCAGTTGAGTAGTTTTTGAGTTTATTGCGAAGAGCCAAACGTGGCGGAGTAAATTGTCTGAAATTGCGTTGGTAATGTCTAAGTCTTAATTCTATGTTTGTTTGTTTAACATGCTGCTGTCAGGTATGCGGGTGGTGTCTCAAGTAATGATAATACAAACCGAAACAACTCTCAAGAACAAGAACTCCTACAGTTGCTGTTTATACTACTGTTGCATAATGTGGAATACTAAAACACTGCTGTGTTTAAAATAGTATCATATATGTGTTTTAGTACCCGGTTATGTGCAGTTTCATACGCTACTACATCTTTCTCATACGTCGGGATTGAACAAACTAAATAAAATATGAAATTTGAAAGGGTAAGCAATAGTTAATAGTAGAGTAATTTAGTTAATCATAAAAGATAGACGTAGATCCTTGCTACACATAATAGATCTATTTTTGATACATTGTTTCCAAATATCACTATTGGTTTATTACGCTGCGCACGTAAACTATTCCGAATTCTTTAACAATCAATGACAACCCTAATAAATTATACAAATGAACCTTTCTCTGGAATAACTCTGTCTATCCGTGAAAAACTTATGAAAATCAGTTGAGTAGTTTTTGAGTTTATTGCGAAGAGCCAAACGCGGCGGAGTAAATTGTCTGAAATTGCATTGGTATTTTCTAAGTCTAAATTCTATGTTTGTTTGTTTAACATGCTGCTGTCAGGTATGCGGGTGGTATCTCAAGTGATGATAATACAAACCGAAACAACTCTCAAGAACAAGAACTCCTACAGTTGCTGTTTATACTACTGTTGCATAATGTGGAATACTAAAACACTGCTGTGTTTAAAATAGTATCATATATGTGTTTTAGTACCCAGTTATGTGCAGTTTCATACGCTACTTCATCTTTCTCATACGTCGGGATTGAACAAACTAAGGAAACATCAAATTTATAAAGGTAAGAAATAGTTTATAGTATCTAATTTAGTTAATCATAAAAGATAGACATAATACCTTGCTACACCTCATAGATCTATTTTGGACTCTGTGATAAATTGTTTCCATATATCTTTATTGTTTTATTACGCTTCCTGCGCAAGTGAAGTATTCCGACTTGTTCAACAATCAACGACAACCCTAATAAATTATACAAATGAACCTTTCTCTTGAATAACTCTGTCTATCCGTGAAAAACTTATGAAAATCAGTTGAGTAGTTTTTGAGTTTATTGCGAAGAGCCAAACGCGGCGGAGTAAATTGTCTGAAATTGCATTGGTATTTTCTAAGTCTAAATTCTATGTTTGTTTGTTTAACATGCTGCTGTCAGGTATGCGGGTGGTATCTCAAGTGATGATAATACAAACCGAAACAACTCTCAAGAACAAGAACTCCTACAGTTGCTGTTTATACTACTGTTGCATAATGTGGAATACTAAAACACTGCTGTGTTTAAAATAGTATCATATATGTGTTTTAGTACCCAGTTATGTGCAGTTTCATACGCTACTTCATCTTTCTCATACGTCGGGATTGAACAAACTAAGGAAACATCAAATTTATAAAGGTAAGAAATAGTTTATAGTATCTAATTTAGTTAATCATAAAAGATAGACATAATACCTTGCTACACCTCATAGATCTATTTTGGACTCTGTGATAAATTGTTTCCATATATCTTTATTGTTTTATTACGCTTCCTGCGCAAGTGAAGTATTCCGACTTGTTCAACAATCAACGACAACCCTAATAAATTATACAAATGAACCTTTCTCTTGAATAACTCTGTCTATTCGTGAAAAACTTATGAAAATCAGTTGAGTAGGTTTTGAGGTTATTGTGAAGAGCCAAACGCGGCGGAGTAAATTGTCTGAAATTGCGTTGGTAATGTCTAAGTCTAAATTCTATGTTTGTTTGTTTAACATGCTGCTGTCAGGTATGCGGGTGGTGTCTCAAGTAATGATAATACAAACCGAAACAACTCTCAAGAACAAGAACTCCTACAGTTGCTGTTTATACTACTGTTGCATAATGTGGAATACTAAAACACTGCTGTGTTTAAAATAGTATCATATATGTGTTTTAGTACCCAGTTATGTGCAGTTTCATACGCTACTTCATCTTTCTCATACGTCGGGATTGAACAAACTAAATAAAATATGAAATTTGAAAGGGTAAGCAATAGTTAATAGTAAAGTAATTTAGTTAATCATAAAAGATAGACGTAGATCCTTGCTACACCTAATAGATCTACTTTTGATACATTGTTTCCAAATATCATTATTGGTTTATTACGCTGCGCACGTAAACTATTCCGACTTCTTTAACAATCAACGACAACCCTAATAAATTATACAAATCAACCTTTCTCTGGAATAACTCTGTCTATCCGTGAATAACTTATGAAAATCAGTTGAGTAGTTTTTGAGTTTATTGCGAAGAGCCAAACGCGGCGGAGTAAATTGTCTGAAATTGCATTGGTATTTTCTAAGTCTAAATTCTATGTTTGTTTGTTTAACATGCTGCTGTCAGGTATGCGGGTGGTGTCTCAAGTGATGATAATAGAAAACCGAAACAACTCTCAAGAACAAGAACTCCTACAGTTGCTGTTTATACTACTGTTGCATAATGTGAGCTACTAAAAAACTGATGTGTTTAAAATAGTATCACATACGTGTTTTAGTACTCAGTTATGTGCAGTTTCATACGCTACTTCATTTTTCTCATACATTGGGATTAAACAAACTAAGGAAACATCAAATATATAAAGGTAAGAAATAGTTTATAGTATCTAATTTAGTTAATCATAAAAGATAGACATAATACCTTGCTACACCTCATAGATCTATTTTGGACTCTGTGATAAATTGTTTCCAAATATCTTTATTGTTTTATTACGCTGCCTGCGCAAGTGAACTATTCCGACTTGTTCAACAATCAACGACAACCCTAATAAATTATACAAATGTACCTTTCTCTGGAATAACTCTGTCTATCCGTGAAAAACTTATGAAAATCAGTTGAGTAGTTTTTGAGTTTATTGCGAAGAGCCAAACGTGGCGGAGTAAATTGTCTGAAATTGCGTTGGTAATGTCTAAGTCTTAATTCTATGTTTGTTTGTTTAACATGCTGCTGTCAGGTATGCGGGTGGTGTCTCAAGTAATGATAATACAAACCGAAACAACTCTCAAGAACAAGAACTCCTACAGTTGCTGTTTATACTACTGTTGCATAATGTGGAATACTAAAACACTGCTGTGTTTAAAATAGTATCATATATGTGTTTTAGTACCCGGTTATGTGCAGTTTCATACGCTACTACATCTTTCTCATACGTCGGGATTGAACAAACTAAATAAAATATGAAATTTGAAAGGGTAAGCAATAGTTAATAGTAGAGTAATTTAGTTAATCATAAAAGATAGACGTAGATCCTTGCTACACATAATAGATCTATTTTTGATACATTGTTTCCAAATATCACTATTGGTTTATTACGCTGCGCACGTAAACTATTCCGAATTCTTTAACAATCAATGACAACCCTAATAAATTATACAAATGAACCTTTCTCTGGAATAACTCTGTCTATCCGTGAAAAACTTATGAAAATCAGTTGAGTAGTTTTTGAGTTTATTGCGAAGAGCCAAACGCGGCGGAGTAAATTGTCTGAAATTGCATTGGTATTTTCTAAGTCTAAATTCTATGTTTGTTTGTTTAACATGCTGCTGTCAGGTATGCGGGTGGTGTCTCAAGTGATGATAATACAAACCGAAACAACTCTCAAGAACAAGAACTCCTACAGTTGCTGTTTATACTACTGTTGCATAATGTGGAATACTAAAACACTGCTGTGTTTAAAATAGTATCACATACGTTCTTTAGTACTCAGTTATGTGCAGTTTCATACGCTACTTCATTTTTCTCATACATTGGGATTAAACAAACTAAGGAAACATCAAATATATAAAGGTAAGAAATAGTTTATAGTATCTAATTTAATTAATCATAAAAGATAGACATTATACCTTGCTACACCTCATAGATCTATTTTGGACTCTTTGATAAATTGTTTCCATATATCTTTATTGTTTTATTACGCTTCCTGCGCAAGTGAAGTATTCCGACTTGTTCAACAATCAACGACAACCCTAATAAATTATACAAATGAACCTTTCTCTTGAATAACTCTGTCTATTCGTGAAAAACTTATGAAAATCAGTTGAGTAGGTTTTGAGGTTATTGTGAAGAGCCAAACGCGGCGGAGTAAATTGTCTGAAATTGCGTTGGTAATGTCTAAGTCTGAATTCTATGTTTGTTTGTTTAACATGCTGCTGTCAGGTATGCGGGTGGTGTCTCAAGTGATGATAATACAAACCGAAACAACTCTCAAGAACAAGAACTCCTACAGTTGCTGTTTATACTACTGTTGCATAATGTGGAATACTAAAACACTGCTGTGTTTAAAATAGTATCATATATGTGTTTTAGTACCCAGTTATGTGCAGTTTCATACGCTACTTCATCTTTCTCATACGTCGGGATTGAACAAACTAAATAAAATATGAAATTTGAAAGGGTAAGCAATAGTTAATAGTAAAGTAATTTAGTTAATCATAAAAGATAGACGTAGATCCTTGCTACACCTAATAGATCTACTTTTGATACATTGTTTCCAAATATCATTATTGGTTTATTACGCTGCGCACGTAAACTATTCCGACTTCTTTAACAATCAACGACAACCCTAATAAATTATACAAATGAACCTTTCTCTTGAATAACTCTGTCTATTCGTGAAAAACTTATGAAAATCAGTTGAGTAGGTTTTGAGGTTATTGTGAAGAGCCAAACGCGGCGGAGTAAATTGTCTGAAATTGCGTTGGTAATGTCTAAGTCTAAATTCTATGTTTGTTTGTTTAACATGCTGCTGTCAGGTATGCGGGTGGTGTCTCAAGTAATGATAATACAAACCGAAACAACTCTCAAGAACATGAACTCCTACAGTTGCTGTTTATACTACTGTTGCATAATGTGGAATACTAAAACACTGCTGTGTTTAAAATAGTATCATATATGTGTTTTAGTACCCAGTTATGTGCAGTTTCATACGCTACTTCATCTTTCTCATACGTCGGGATTGAACAAACTAAATAAAATATGAAATTTGAAAGGGTAAGCAATAGTTAATAGTAAAGTAATTTAGTTAATCATAAAAGATAGACGTAGATCCTTGCTACACCTAATAGATCTACTTTTGATACATTGTTTCCAAATATCATTATTGGTTTATTACGCTGCGCACGTAAACTATTCCGACTTCTTTAACAATCAACGACAACCCTAATAAATTATACAAATCAACCTTTCTCTGGAATAACTCTGTCTATCCGTGAATAACTTATGAAAATCAGTTGAGTAGTTTTTGAGTTTATTGCGAAGAGCCAAACGCGGCGGAGTAAATTGTCTGAAATTGCATTGGTATTTTCTAAGTCTAAATTCTATGTTTGTTTGTTTAACATGCTGCTGTCAGGTATGCGGGTGGTGTCTCAAGTGATGATAATAGAAAACCGAAACAACTCTCAAGAACAAGAACTCCTACAGTTGCTGTTTATACTACTGTTGCATAATGTGAGCTACTAAAAAACTGATGTGTTTAAAATAGTATCACATACGTGTTTTAGTACTCAGTTATGTGCAGTTTCATACGCTACTTCATTTTTCTCATACATTGGGATTAAACAAACTAAGGAAACATCAAATATATAAAGGTAAGAAATAGTTTATAGTATCTAATTTAGTTAATCATAAAAGATAGACATAATACCTTGCTACACCTCATAGATCTATTTTGGACTCTGTGATAAATTGTTTCCAAATATCTTTATTGTTTTATTACGCTGCCTGCGCAAGTGAACTATTCCGACTTGTTCAACAATCAACGACAACCCTAATAAATTATACAAATGTACCTTTCTCTGGAATAACTCTGTCTATCCGTGAAAAACTTATGAAAATCAGTTGAGTAGTTTTTGAGTTTATTGCGAAGAGCCAAACGTGGCGGAGTAAATTGTCTGAAATTGCGTTGGTAATGTCTAAGTCTTAATTCTATGTTTGTTTGTTTAACATGCTGCTGTCAGGTATGCGGGTGGTGTCTCAAGTAATGATAATACAAACCGAAACAACTCTCAAGAACAAGAACTCCTACAGTTGCTGTTTATACTACTGTTGCATAATGTGGAATACTAAAACACTGCTGTGTTTAAAATAGTATCATATATGTGTTTTAGTACCCGGTTATGTGCAGTTTCATACGCTACTACATCTTTCTCATACGTCGGGATTGAACAAACTAAATAAAATATGAAATTTGAAAGGGTAAGCAATAGTTAATAGTAGAGTAATTTAGTTAATCATAAAAGATAGACGTAGATCCTTGCTACACATAATAGATCTATTTTTGATACATTGTTTCCAAATATCACTATTGGTTTATTACGCTGCGCACGTAAACTATTCCGAATTCTTTAACAATCAATGACAACCCTAATAAATTATACAAATGAACCTTTCTCTGGAATAACTCTGTCTATCCGTGAAAAACTTATGAAAATCAGTTGAGTAGTTTTTGAGTTTATTGCGAAGAGCCAAACGCGGCGGAGTAAATTGTCTGAAATTGCATTGGTATTTTCTAAGTCTAAATTCTATGTTTGTTTGTTTAACATGCTGCTGTCAGGTATGCGGGTGGTGTCTCAAGTGATGATAATACAAACCGAAACAACTCTCAAGAACAAGAACTCCTACAGTTGCTGTTTATACTACTGTTGCATAATGTGGAATACTAAAACACTGCTGTGTTTAAAATAGTATCACATACGTTCTTTAGTACTCAGTTATGTGCAGTTTCATACGCTACTTCATTTTTCTCATACATTGGGATTAAACAAACTAAGGAAACATCAAATATATAAAGGTAAGAAATAGTTTATAGTATCTAATTTAATTAATCATAAAAGATAGACATTATACCTTGCTACACCTCATAGATCTATTTTGGACTCTTTGATAAATTGTTTCCATATATCTTTATTGTTTTATTACGCTTCCTGCGCAAGTGAAGTATTCCGACTTGTTCAACAATCAACGACAACCCTAATAAATTATACAAATGAACCTTTCTCTTGAATAACTCTGTCTATTCGTGAAAAACTTATGAAAATCAGTTGAGTAGGTTTTGAGGTTATTGTGAAGAGCCAAACGCGGCGGAGTAAATTGTCTGAAATTGCGTTGGTAATGTCTAAGTCTGAATTCTATGTTTGTTTGTTTAACATGCTGCTGTCAGGTATGCGGGTGGTGTCTCAAGTGATGATAATACAAACCGAAACAACTCTCAAGAACAAGAACTCCTACAGTTGCTGTTTATACTACTGTTGCATAATGTGGAATACTAAAACACTGCTGTGTTTAAAATAGTATCATATATGTGTTTTAGTACCCAGTTATGTGCAGTTTCATACGCTACTTCATCTTTCTCATACGTCGGGATTGAACAAACTAAATAAAATATGAAATTTGAAAGGGTAAGCAATAGTTAATAGTAAAGTAATTTAGTTAATCATAAAAGATAGACGTAGATCCTTGCTACACCTAATAGATCTACTTTTGATACATTGTTTCCAAATATCATTATTGGTTTATTACGCTGCGCACGTAAACTATTCCGACTTCTTTAACAATCAACGACAACCCTAATAAATTATACAAATGAACCTTTCTCTGGAATAACTCTGTCTATCCGTGAAAAACTTATGAAAATCAGTTGAGTAGTTTTTGAGTTTATTGCGAAGAGCCAAACGCGGCGGAGTAAATTGTCTGAAATTGCATTGGTATTTTCTAAGTCTAAATTCTATGTTTGTTTGTTTAACATGCTGCTGTCAGGTATGCGGGTGGTGTCTCAAGTGATGATAATACAAACCGAAACAACTCTCAAGAACAAGAACTCCTACAGTTGCTGTTTATACTACTGTTGCATAATGTGGAATACTAAAACACTGCTGTGTTTAAAATAGTATCATATATGTGTTTTAGTACCCAGTTATGTGCAGTTTCATACGCTACTTCATCTTTCTCATACGTCGGGATTGAACAAACTAAGGAAACATCAAATTTATAAAGGTAAGAAATAGTTTATAGTATCTAATTTAGTTAATCATAAAAGATAGACATAATACCTTGCTACACCTCATAGATCTATTTTGGACTCTGTGATAAATTGTTTCCATATATCTTTATTGTTTTATTACGCTTCCTGCGCAAGTGAAGTATTCCGACTTGTTCAACAATCAACGACAACCCTAATAAATTATACAAATGAACCTTTCTCTTGAATAACTCTGTCTATCCGTGAAAAACTTATGAAAATCAGTTGAGTAGTTTTTGAGTTTATTGCGAAGAGCCAAACGCGGCGGAGTAAATTGTCTGAAATTGCATTGGTATTTTCTAAGTCTAAATTCTATGTTTGTTTGTTTAACATGCTGCTGTCAGGTATGCGGGTGGTATCTCAAGTGATGATAATACAAACCGAAACAACTCTCAAGAACAAGAACTCCTACAGTTGCTGTTTATACTACTGTTGCATAATGTGGAATACTAAAACACTGCTGTGTTTAAAATAGTATCATATATGTGTTTTAGTACCCAGTTATGTGCAGTTTCATACGCTACTTCATCTTTCTCATACGTCGGGATTGAACAAACTAAGGAAACATCAAATTTATAAAGGTAAGAAATAGTTTATAGTATCTAATTTAGTTAATCATAAAAGATAGACATAATACCTTGCTACACCTCATAGATCTATTTTGGACTCTGTGATAAATTGTTTCCATATATCTTTATTGTTTTATTACGCTTCCTGCGCAAGTGAAGTATTCCGACTTGTTCAACAATCAACGACAACCCTAATAAATTATACAAATGAACCTTTCTCTTGAATAACTCTGTCTATTCGTGAAAAACTTATGAAAATCAGTTGAGTAGGTTTTGAGGTTATTGTGAAGAGCCAAACGCGGCGGAGTAAATTGTCTGAAATTGCGTTGGTAATGTCTAAGTCTAAATTCTATGTTTGTTTGTTTAACATGCTGCTGTCAGGTATGCGGGTGGTGTCTCAAGTAATGATAATACAAACCGAAACAACTCTCAAGAACAAGAACTCCTACAGTTGCTGTTTATACTACTGTTGCATAATGTGGAATACTAAAACACTGCTGTGTTTAAAATAGTATCATATATGTGTTTTAGTACCCAGTTATGTGCAGTTTCATACGCTACTTCATCTTTCTCATACGTCGGGATTGAACAAACTAAATAAAATATGAAATTTGAAAGGGTAAGCAATAGTTAATAGTAAAGTAATTTAGTTAATCATAAAAGATAGACGTAGATCCTTGCTACACCTAATAGATCTACTTTTGATACATTGTTTCCAAATATCATTATTGGTTTATTACGCTGCGCACGTAAACTATTCCGACTTCTTTAACAATCAACGACAACCCTAATAAATTATACAAATCAACCTTTCTCTGGAATAACTCTGTCTATCCGTGAATAACTTATGAAAATCAGTTGAGTAGTTTTTGAGTTTATTGCGAAGAGCCAAACGCGGCGGAGTAAATTGTCTGAAATTGCATTGGTATTTTCTAAGTCTAAATTCTATGTTTGTTTGTTTAACATGCTGCTGTCAGGTATGCGGGTGGTGTCTCAAGTGATGATAATAGAAAACCGAAACAACTCTCAAGAACAAGAACTCCTACAGTTGCTGTTTATACTACTGTTGCATAATGTGAGCTACTAAAACACTGATGTGTTTAAAATAGTATCACATACGTGTTTTAGTACTCAGTTATGTGCAGTTTCATACGCTACTTCATTTTTCTCATACATTGGGATTAAACAAACTAAGGAAACATCAAATATATAAAGGTAAGAAATAGTTTATAGTATCTAATTTAGTTAATCATAAAAGATAGACATAATACCTTGCTACACCTCATAGATCTATTTTGGACTCTGTGATAAATTGTTTCCAAATATCTTTATTGTTTTATTACGCTGCCTGCGCAAGTGAACTATTCCGACTTGTTCAACAATCAACGACAACCCTAATAAATTATACAAATGTACCTTTCTCTGGAATAACTCTGTCTATCCGTGAAAAACTTATGAAAATCAGTTGAGTAGTTTTTGAGTTTATTGCGAAGAGCCAAACGTGGCGGAGTAAATTGTCTGAAATTGCGTTGGTAATGTCTAAGTCTTAATTCTATGTTTGTTTGTTTAACATGCTGCTGTCAGGTATGCGGGTGGTGTCTCAAGTAATGATAATACAAACCGAAACAACTCTCAAGAACAAGAACTCCTACAGTTGCTGTTTATACTACTGTTGCATAATGTGGAATACTAAAACACTGCTGTGTTTAAAATAGTATCATATATGTGTTTTAGTACCGGGTTATGTGCAGTTTCATACGCTACTACATCTTTCTCATACGTCGGGATTGAACAAACTAAGGAAACATCAAATATATAAAGGTAAGAAATAGTTTATAGTATCTAATTTAATTAATCATAAAAGATAGACATTATACCTTGCTACACCTCATAGATCTATTTTGGACTCTTTGATAAATTGTTTCCATATATCTTTATTGTTTTATTACGCTGCCTGCGCAAGTGAACTATTCCGACTTGTTCAACAATCAACGACAACCCTAATAAATTATACAAATGTACCTTTCTCTGGAATAACTCTGTCTATCCGTGAAAAACTTATGAAAATCAGTTGAGTAGTTTTTGAGTTTATTGCGAAGAGCCAAACGCGGCGGAGTAAATTGTCTGAAATTGCGTTGGTAATGTCTAAGTCTAAATTCTATGTTTGTTTGTTTAACATGCTGCTGTCAGGTATGCGGGTGGTGTCTCAAGTAATGATAATACAAACCGAAACAACTCTCAAGAACAAGAACTCCTACAGTTGCTGTTTATACTACTGTTGCATAATGTGGAATACTAAAACACTGCTGTGTTTAAAATAGTATCATATATGTGTTTTAGTACCCGGTTATGTGCAGTTTCATACGCTACTTCATCTTTCTCATACGTCGGGATTGAACAAACTAAATAAAATATGAAATTTGAAAGGGTAAGCAATAGTTAATAGTAGAGTAATTTTGTTAATCATAAAAGATAGACGTAGATCCTTGCTTCACATAATAGATCTATTTTTGATACATTGTTTCCAAATATCACTATTGGTTTATTACGCTGCGCACGTAAACTATTCCGAATTCTTTAACAATCAATGACAACCCTAATAAATTATACAAATGAACTTTTCTCTGGAATAACTCTGTCTATCCGTGAAAAACTTATGAAAATCAGTTGAGTAGTTTTTGAGTTTATTGCGAAGAGCCAAACGCGGCGGAGTAAATTGTCTGAAATTGCATTGGTATTTTCTAAGTCTAAATTCTATGTTTGTTTGTTTAACATGCTGCTGTCAGGTATGCGGGTGGTATCTCAAGTGATAATAATACAAACCGAAACAACTCTCAAGAACAAGAACTCCTACAGTTGCTGTTTATACTACTGTTGCATAATGTGGAATACTAAAACACTGCTGTGTTTAAAATAGTATCATATATGTGTTTTAGTACCCAGTTATGTGCAGTTTCATACGCTACTTCATCTTTCTCATACGTCGGGATTGAACAAACTAAGGAAACATCAAATTTATAAAGGTAAGAAATAGTTTATAGTATCTAATTTAGTTAATCATAAAAGATAGACATAATACCTTGCTACACCTCATAGATCTATTTTGGACTCTGTGATAAATTGTTTCCATATATCTTTATTGTTTTATTACGCTTCCTGCGCAAGTGAAGTATTCCGACTTGTTCAACAATCAACGACAACCCTAATAAATTATACAAATGAACCTTTCTCTTGAATAACTCTGTCTATCCGTGAAAAACTTATGAAAATCAGTTGAGTAGTTTTTGAGTTTATTGCGAAGAGCCAAACGCGGCGGAGTAAATTGTCTGAAATTGCATTGGTATTTTCTAAGTCTAAATTCTATGTTTGTTTGTTTAACATGCTGCTGTCAGGTATGCGGGTGGTATCTCAAGTGATGATAATACAAACCGAAACAACTCTCAAGAACAAGAACTCCTACAGTTGCTGTTTATACTACTGTTGCATAATGTGGAATACTAAAACACTGCTGTGTTTAAAATAGTATCATATATGTGTTTTAGTACCCAGTTATGTGCAGTTTCATACGCTACTTCATCTTTCTCATACGTCGGGATTGAACAAACTAAGGAAACATCAAATTTATAAAGGTAAGAAATAGTTTATAGTATCTAATTTAGTTAATCATAAAAGATAGACATAATACCTTGCTACACCTCATAGATCTATTTTGGACTCTGTGATAAATTGTTTCCATATATCTTTATTGTTTTATTACGCTTCCTGCGCAAGTGAAGTATTCCGACTTGTTCAACAATCAACGACAACCCTAATAAATTATACAAATGAACCTTTCTCTTGAATAACTCTGTCTATCCGTGAAAAACTTATGAAAATCAGTTGAGTAGTTTTTGAGTTTATTGCGAAGAGCCAAACGCGGCGGAGTAAATTGTCTGAAATTGCATTGGTATTTTCTAAGTCTAAATTCTATGTTTGTTTGTTTAACATGCTGCTGTCAGGTATGCGGGTGGTATCTCAAGTGATGATAATACAAACCGAAACAACTCTCAAGAACAAGAACTCCTACAGTTGCTGTTTATACTACTGTTGCATAATGTGGAATACTAAAACACTGCTGTGTTTAAAATAGTATCATATATGTGTTTTAGTACCCAGTTATGTGCAGTTTCATACGCTACTTCATCTTTCTCATACGTCGGGATTGAACAAACTAAGGAAACATCAAATTTATAAAGGTAAGAAATAGTTTATAGTATCTAATTTAGTTAATCATAAAAGATAGACATAATACCTTGCTACACCTCATAGATCTATTTTGGACTCTGTGATAAATTGTTTCCATATATCTTTATTGTTTTATTACGCTTCCTGCGCAAGTGAAGTATTCCGACTTGTTCAACAATCAACGACAACCCTAATAAATTATACAAATGAACCTTTCTCTTGAATAACTCTGTCTATTCGTGAAAAACTTATGAAAATCAGTTGAGTAGGTTTTGAGGTTATTGTGAAGAGCCAAACGCGGCGGAGTAAATTGTCTGAAATTGCGTTGGTAATGTCTAAGTCTAAATTCTATGTTTGTTTGTTTAACATGCTGCTGTCAGGTATGCGGGTGGTGTCTCAAGTAATGATAATACAAACCGAAACAACTCTCAAGAACAAGAACTCCTACAGTTGCTGTTTATACTACTGTTGCATAATGTGGAATACTAAAACACTGCTGTGTTTAAAATAGTATCATATATGTGTTTTAGTACCCAGTTATGTGCAGTTTCATACGCTACTTCATCTTTCTCATACGTCGGGATTGAACAAACTAAATAAAATATGAAATTTGAAAGGGTAAGCAATAGTTAATAGTAAAGTAATTTAGTTAATCATAAAAGATAGACGTAGATCCTTGCTACACCTAATAGATCTACTTTTGATACATTGTTTCCAAATATCATTATTGGTTTATTACGCTGCGCACGTAAACTATTCCGACTTCTTTAACAATCAACGACAACCCTAATAAATTATACAAATCAACCTTTCTCTGGAATAACTCTGTCTATCCGTGAATAACTTATGAAAATCAGTTGAGTAGTTTTTGAGTTTATTGCGAAGAGCCAAACGCGGCGGAGTAAATTGTCTGAAATTGCATTGGTATTTTCTAAGTCTAAATTCTATGTTTGTTTGTTTAACATGCTGCTGTCAGGTATGCGGGTGGTGTCTCAAGTGATGATAATAGAAAACCGAAACAACTCTCAAGAACAAGAACTCCTACAGTTGCTGTTTATACTACTGTTGCATAATGTGAGCTACTAAAAAACTGATGTGTTTAAAATAGTATCACATACGTGTTTTAGTACTCAGTTATGTGCAGTTTCATACGCTACTTCATTTTTCTCATACATTGGGATTAAACAAACTAAGGAAACATCAAATATATAAAGGTAAGAAATAGTTTATAGTATCTAATTTAGTTAATCATAAAAGATAGACATAATACCTTGCTACACCTCATAGATCTATTTTGGACTCTGTGATAAATTGTTTCCAAATATCTTTATTGTTTTATTACGCTGCCTGCGCAAGTGAACTATTCCGACTTGTTCAACAATCAACGACAACCCTAATAAATTATACAAATGTACCTTTCTCTGGAATAACTCTGTCTATCCGTGAAAAACTTATGAAAATCAGTTGAGTAGTTTTTGAGTTTATTGCGAAGAGCCAAACGTGGCGGAGTAAATTGTCTGAAATTGCGTTGGTAATGTCTAAGTCTTAATTCTATGTTTGTTTGTTTAACATGCTGCTGTCAGGTATGCGGGTGGTGTCTCAAGTAATGATAATACAAACCGAAACAACTCTCAAGAACAAGAACTCCTACAGTTGCTGTTTATACTACTGTTGCATAATGTGGAATACTAAAACACTGCTGTGTTTAAAATAGTATCATATATGTGTTTTAGTACCGGGTTATGTGCAGTTTCATACGCTACTACATCTTTCTCATACGTCGGGATTGAACAAACTAAGGAAACATCAAATATATAAAGGTAAGAAATAGTTTATAGTATCTAATTTAATTAATCATAAAAGATAGACATTATACCTTGCTACACCTCATAGATCTATTTTGGACTCTTTGATAAATTGTTTCCATATATCTTTATTGTTTTATTACGCTGCCTGCGCAAGTGAACTATTCCGACTTGTTCAACAATCAACGACAACCCTAATAAATTATACAAATGTACCTTTCTCTGGAATAACTCTGTCTATCCGTGAAAAACTTATGAAAATCAGTTGAGTAGTTTTTGAGTTTATTGCGAAGAGCCAAACGCGGCGGAGTAAATTGTCTGAAATTGCGTTGGTAATGTCTAAGTCTAAATTCTATGTTTGTTTGTTTAACATGCTGCTGTCAGGTATGCGGGTGGTGTCTCAAGTAATGATAATACAAACCGAAACAACTCTCAAGAACAAGAACTCCTACAGTTGCTGTTTATACTACTGTTGCATAATGTGGAATACTAAAACACTGCTGTGTTTAAAATAGTATCATATATGTGTTTTAGTACCCGGTTATGTGCAGTTTCATACGCTACTTCATCTTTCTCATACGTCGGGATTGAACAAACTAAATAAAATATGAAATTTGAAAGGGTAAGCAATAGTTAATAGTAGAGTAATTTTGTTAATCATAAAAGATAGACGTAGATCCTTGCTTCACATAATAGATCTATTTTTGATACATTGTTTCCAAATATCACTATTGGTTTATTACGCTGCGCACGTAAACTATTCCGAATTCTTTAACAATCAATGACAACCCTAATAAATTATACAAATGAACTTTTCTCTGGAATAACTCTGTCTATCCGTGAAAAACTTATGAAAATCAGTTGAGTAGTTTTTGAGTTTATTGCGAAGAGCCAAACGCGGCGGAGTAAATTGTCTGAAATTGCATTGGTATTTTCTAAGTCTAAATTCTATGTTTGTTTGTTTAACATGCTGCTGTCAGGTATGCGGGTGGTATCTCAAGTGATGATAATACAAACCGAAACAACTCTCAAGAACAAGAACTCCTACAGTTGCTGTTTATACTACTGTTGCATAATGTGGAATACTAAAACACTGCTGTGTTTAAAATAGTATCATATATGTGTTTTAGTACCCAGTTATGTGCAGTTTCATACGCTACTTCATCTTTCTCATACGTCGGGATTGAACAAACTAAGGAAACATCAAATTTATAAAGGTAAGAAATAGTTTATAGTATCTAATTTAGTTAATCATAAAAGATAGACATAATACCTTGCTACACCTCATAGATCTATTTTGGACTCTGTGATAAATTGTTTCCATATATCTTTATTGTTTTATTACGCTTCCTGCGCAAGTGAAGTATTCCGACTTGTTCAACAATCAACGACAACCCTAATAAATTATACAAATGAACCTTTCTCTTGAATAACTCTGTCTATCCGTGAAAAACTTATGAAAATCAGTTGAGTAGTTTTTGAGTTTATTGCGAAGAGCCAAACGCGGCGGAGTAAATTGTCTGAAATTGCATTGGTATTTTCTAAGTCTAAATTCTATGTTTGTTTGTTTAACATGCTGCTGTCAGGTATGCGGGTGGTATCTCAAGTGATGATAATACAAACCGAAACAACTCTCAAGAACAAGAACTCCTACAGTTGCTGTTTATACTACTGTTGCATAATGTGGAATACTAAAACACTGCTGTGTTTAAAATAGTATCATATATGTGTTTTAGTACCCAGTTATGTGCAGTTTCATACGCTACTTCATCTTTCTCATACGTCGGGATTGAACAAACTAAGGAAACATCAAATTTATAAAGGTAAGAAATAGTTTATAGTATCTAATTTAGTTAATCATAAAAGATAGACATAATACCTTGCTACACCTCATAGATCTATTTTGGACTCTGTGATAAATTGTTTCCATATATCTTTATTGTTTTATTACGCTTCCTGCGCAAGTGAAGTATTCCGACTTGTTCAACAATCAACGACAACCCTAATAAATTATACAAATGAACCTTTCTCTTGAATAACTCTGTCTATTCGTGAAAAACTTATGAAAATCAGTTGAGTAGGTTTTGAGGTTATTGTGAAGAGCCAAACGCGGCGGAGTAAATTGTCTGAAATTGCGTTGGTAATGTCTAAGTCTAAATTCTATGTTTGTTTGTTTAACATGCTGCTGTCAGGTATGCGGGTGGTGTCTCAAGTAATGATAATACAAACCGAAACAACTCTCAAGAACAAGAACTCCTACAGTTGCTGTTTATACTACTGTTGCATAATGTGGAATACTAAAACACTGCTGTGTTTAAAATAGTATCATATATGTGTTTTAGTACCCAGTTATGTGCAGTTTCATACGCTACTTCATCTTTCTCATACGTCGGGATTGAACAAACTAAATAAAATATGAAATTTGAAAGGGTAAGCAATAGTTAATAGTAAAGTAATTTAGTTAATCATAAAAGATAGACGTAGATCCTTGCTACACCTAATAGATCTACTTTTGATACATTGTTTCCAAATATCATTATTGGTTTATTACGCTGCGCACGTAAACTATTCCGACTTCTTTAACAATCAACGACAACCCTAATAAATTATACAAATCAACCTTTCTCTGGAATAACTCTGTCTATCCGTGAATAACTTATGAAAATCAGTTGAGTAGTTTTTGAGTTTATTGCGAAGAGCCAAACGCGGCGGAGTAAATTGTCTGAAATTGCATTGGTATTTTCTAAGTCTAAATTCTATGTTTGTTTGTTTAACATGCTGCTGTCAGGTATGCGGGTGGTGTCTCAAGTGATGATAATAGAAAACCGAAACAACTCTCAAGAACAAGAACTCCTACAGTTGCTGTTTATACTACTGTTGCATAATGTGAGCTACTAAAAAACTGATGTGTTTAAAATAGTATCACATACGTGTTTTAGTACTCAGTTATGTGCAGTTTCATACGCTACTTCATTTTTCTCATACATTGGGATTAAACAAACTAAGGAAACATCAAATATATAAAGGTAAGAAATAGTTTATAGTATCTAATTTAGTTAATCATAAAAGATAGACATAATACCTTGCTACACCTCATAGATCTATTTTGGACTCTGTGATAAATTGTTTCCAAATATCTTTATTGTTTTATTACGCTGCCTGCGCAAGTGAACTATTCCGACTTGTTCAACAATCAACGACAACCCTAATAAATTATACAAATGTACCTTTCTCTGGAATAACTCTGTCTATCCGTGAAAAACTTATGAAAATCAGTTGAGTAGTTTTTGAGTTTATTGCGAAGAGCCAAACGTGGCGGAGTAAATTGTCTGAAATTGCGTTGGTAATGTCTAAGTCTTAATTCTATGTTTGTTTGTTTAACATGCTGCTGTCAGGTATGCGGGTGGTGTCTCAAGTAATGATAATACAAACCGAAACAACTCTCAAGAACAAGAACTCCTACAGTTGCTGTTTATACTACTGTTGCATAATGTGGAATACTAAAACACTGCTGTGTTTAAAATAGTATCATATATGTGTTTTAGTACCCGGTTATGTGCAGTTTCATACGCTACTACATCTTTCTCATACGTCGGGATTGAACAAACTAAATAAAATATGAAATTTGAAAGGGTAAGCAATAGTTAATAGTAGAGTAATTTAGTTAATCATAAAAGATAGACGTAGATCCTTGCTACACATAATAGATCTATTTTTGATACATTGTTTCCAAATATCACTATTGGTTTATTACGCTGCGCACGTAAACTATTCCGAATTCTTTAACAATCAATGACAACCCTAATAAATTATACAAATGAACCTTTCTCTGGAATAACTCTGTCTATCCGTGAAAAACTTATGAAAATCAGTTGAGTAGTTTTTGAGTTTATTGCGAAGAGCCAAACGCGGCGGAGTAAATTGTCTGAAATTGCATTGGTATTTTCTAAGTCTAAATTCTATGTTTGTTTGTTTAACATGCTGCTGTCAGGTATGCGGGTGGTATCTCAAGTGATGATAATACAAACCGAAACAACTCTCAAGAACAAGAACTCCTACAGTTGCTGTTTATACTACTGTTGCATAATGTGGAATACTAAAACACTGCTGTGTTTAAAATAGTATCATATATGTGTTTTAGTACCCAGTTATGTGCAGTTTCATACGCTACTTCATCTTTCTCATACGTCGGGATTGAACAAACTAAGGAAACATCAAATTTATAAAGGTAAGAAATAGTTTATAGTATCTAATTTAGTTAATCATAAAAGATAGACATAATACCTTGCTACACCTCATAGATCTATTTTGGACTCTGTGATAAATTGTTTCCATATATCTTTATTGTTTTATTACGCTTCCTGCGCAAGTGAAGTATTCCGACTTGTTCAACAATCAACGACAACCCTAATAAATTATACAAATGAACCTTTCTCTTGAATAACTCTGTCTATCCGTGAAAAACTTATGAAAATCAGTTGAGTAGTTTTTGAGTTTATTGCGAAGAGCCAAACGCGGCGGAGTAAATTGTCTGAAATTGCATTGGTATTTTCTAAGTCTAAATTCTATGTTTGTTTGTTTAACATGCTGCTGTCAGGTATGCGGGTGGTATCTCAAGTGATGATAATACAAACCGAAACAACTCTCAAGAACAAGAACTCCTACAGTTGCTGTTTATACTACTGTTGCATAATGTGGAATACTAAAACACTGCTGTGTTTAAAATAGTATCATATATGTGTTTTAGTACCCAGTTATGTGCAGTTTCATACGCTACTTCATCTTTCTCATACGTCGGGATTGAACAAACTAAGGAAACATCAAATTTATAAAGGTAAGAAATAGTTTATAGTATCTAATTTAGTTAATCATAAAAGATAGACATAATACCTTGCTACACCTCATAGATCTATTTTGGACTCTGTGATAAATTGTTTCCATATATCTTTATTGTTTTATTACGCTTCCTGCGCAAGTGAAGTATTCCGACTTGTTCAACAATCAACGACAACCCTAATAAATTATACAAATGAACCTTTCTCTTGAATAACTCTGTCTATCCGTGAATAACTTATGAAAATCAGTTGAGTAGTTTTTGAGTTTATTGCGAAGAGCCAAACGCGGCGGAGTAAATTGTCTGAAATTGCATTGGTATTTTCTAAGTCTAAATTCTATGTTTGTTTGTTTAACATGCTGCTGTCAGGTATGCGGGTGGTGTCTCAAGTGATGATAATAGAAAACCGAAACAACTCTCAAGAACAAGAACTCCTACAGTTGCTGTTTATACTACTGTTGCATAATGTGAGCTACTAAAAAACTGATGTGTTTAAAATAGTATCACATACGTGTTTTAGTACTCAGTTATGTGCAGTTTCATACGCTACTTCATTTTTCTCATACATTGGGATTAAACAAACTAAGGAAACATCAAATATATAAAGGTAAGAAATAGTTTATAGTATCTAATTTAGTTAATCATAAAAGATAGACATAATACCTTGCTACACCTCATAGATCTATTTTGGACTCTGTGATAAATTGTTTCCAAATATCTTTATTGTTTTATTACGCTGCCTGCGCAAGTGAACTATTCCGACTTGTTCAACAATCAACGACAACCCTAATAAATTATACAAATGTACCTTTCTCTGGAATAACTCTGTCTATCCGTGAAAAACTTATGAAAATCAGTTGAGTAGTTTTTGAGTTTATTGCGAAGAGCCAAACGTGGCGGAGTAAATTGTCTGAAATTGCGTTGGTAATGTCTAAGTCTTAATTCTATGTTTGTTTGTTTAACATGCTGCTGTCAGGTATGCGGGTGGTGTCTCAAGTAATGATAATACAAACCGAAACAACTCTCAAGAACAAGAACTCCTACAGTTGCTGTTTATACTACTGTTGCATAATGTGGAATACTAAAACACTGCTGTGTTTAAAATAGTATCATATATGTGTTTTAGTACCCGGTTATGTGCAGTTTCATACGCTACTACATCTTTCTCATACGTCGGGATTGAACAAACTAAATAAAATATGAAATTTGAAAGGGTAAGCAATAGTTAATAGTAGAGTAATTTAGTTAATCATAAAAGATAGACGTAGATCCTTGCTACACATAATAGATCTATTTTTGATACATTGTTTCCAAATATCACTATTGGTTTATTACGCTGCGCACGTAAACTATTCCGAATTCTTTAACAATCAATGACAACCCTAATAAATTATACAAATGAACCTTTCTCTGGAATAACTCTGTCTATCCGTGAAAAACTTATGAAAATCAGTTGAGTAGTTTTTGAGTTTATTGCGAAGAGCCAAACGCGGCGGAGTAAATTGTCTGAAATTGAGTTGGTAATGTCTAAGTCTAAATTCTATGTTTGTTTGTTTAACATGCTGCTGTCAGGTATGCGGGTGGTGTCTCAAGTAATGATAATACAAACCGAAACAACTCTCAAGAACAAGAACTCCTACAGTTGCTGTTTATACTACTGTTGCATAATGTGGAATACTAAAACACTGCTGTGTTTAAAATAGTATCATATATGTGTTTTAGTACCCGGTTATGTGCAGTTTCATACGCTACTTCATCTTTCTCATACGTCGGGATTGAACAAACTAAATAAAATATGAAATTTGAAAGGGTAAGCAATAGTTAATAGTAGAGTAATTTAGTTAATCATAAAAGATAGACGTAGATCCTTGCTACACATAATAGGTCTATTTTTGATACATTGTTTCCAAATATCACTATTGGTTTATTACGCTGCGCACGTAAACTATTCCGAATTCTTTAACAATCAATGACAACCCTAATAAATTATACAAATGAACTTTTCTCTGGAATAACTCTGTCTATCCGTGAAAAACTTATGAAAATCAGTTGAGTAGTTTTTGAGTTTATTGCGAAGAGCCAAACGCGGCGGAGTAAATTGTCTGAAATTGCATTGGTATTTTCTAAGTCTAAATTCTATGTTTGTTTGTTTAACATGCTGCTGTCAGGTATGCGGGTGGTATCTCAAGTGATGATAATACAAACCGAAACAACTCTCAAGAACAAGAACTCCTACAGTTGCTGTTTATACTACTGTTGCATAATGTGGAATACTAAAACACTGCTGTGTTTAAAATAGTATCATATATGTGTTTTAGTACCCAGTTATGTGCAGTTTCATACGCTACTTCATCTTTCTCATACGTCGGGATTGAACAAACTAAGGAAACATCAAATTTATAAAGGTAAGAAATAGTTTATAGTATCTAATTTAGTTAATCATAAAAGATAGACATAATACCTTGCTACACCTCATAGATCTATTTTGGACTCTGTGATAAATTGTTTCCATATATCTTTATTGTTTTATTACGCTTCTTGCGCAAGTGAAGTATTCCGACTTGTTCAACAATCAACGACAACCCTAATAAATTATACAAATGAACCTTTCTCTTGAATAACTCTGTCTATTCGTGAAAAACTTATGAAAATCAGTTGAGTAGGTTTTGAGGTTATTGTGAAGAGCCAAACGCGGCGGAGTAAATTGTCTGAAATTGCGTTGGTAATGTCTAAGTCTAAATTCTATGTTTGTTTGTTTAACATGCTGCTGTCAGGTATGCGGGTGGTGTCTCAAGTAATGATAATACAAACCGAAACAACTCTCAAGAACAAGAACTCCTACAGTTGCTGTTTATACTACTGTTGCATAATGTGGAATACTAAAACACTGCTGTGTTTAAAATAGTATCATATATGTGTTTTAGTACCCAGTTATGTGCAGTTTCATACGCTACTTCATCTTTCTCATACGTCGGGATTGAACAAACTAAATAAAATATGAAATTTGAAAGGGTAAGCAATAGTTAATAGTAAAGTAATTTAGTTAATCATAAAAGATAGACGTAGATCCTTGCTACACCTAATAGATCTACTTTTGATACATTGTTTCCAAATATCATTATTGGTTTATTACGCTGCGCACGTAAACTATTCCGACTTCTTTAACAATCAACGACAACCCTAATAAATTATACAAATCAACCTTTCTCTGGAATAACTCTGTCTATCCGTGAAAAACTTATGAAAATCAGTTGAGTAGTTTTTGAGTTTATTGCGAAGAGCCAAACGCGGCGGAGTAAATTGTCTGAAATTGCATTGGTATTTTCTAAGTCTAAATTCTATGTTTGTTTGTTTAACATGCTGCTGTCAGGTATGCGGGTGGTGTCTCAAGTGATGATAATAGAAAACCGAAACAACTCTCAAGAACAAGAACTCCTACAGTTGCTGTTTATACTACTGTTGCATAATGTGAGCTACTAAAAAACTGATGTGTTTAAAATAGTATCACATACGTGTTTTAGTACTCAGTTATGTGCAGTTTCATACGCTACTTCATTTTTCTCATACATTGGGATTAAACAAACTAAGGAAACATCAAATATATAAAGGTAAGAAATAGTTTATAGTATCTAATTTAGTTAATCATAAAAGATAGACATAATACCTTGCTACACCTCATAGATCTATTTTGGACTCTGTGATAAATTGTTTCCAAATATCTTTATTGTTTTATTACGCTTCCTGCGCAAGTGAAGTATTCCGACTTGTTCAACAATCAACGACAACCATAATAAATTATAAAAATGAACCTTTCTCTGGAATAACTCTGTCTATCCGTGAAAAACTTATGAAAATCAGTTGAGTAGTTTTTGAGTTTATTTCGAAGAGCCAAACGCGGCGGAGTAAATTGTCTGAAATAGCATTGGTATTTTCTAAGTCTAAATTCTATGTTTGTTTGTTTAACATGCTGCTGTCAGGTATGCGGGTGGTGTCTCAAGTGATGATAATACAAACCGAAACAACTCTCAAGAACAAGAACTCCTACAGTTGCTGTTTATACTACTGTTGCATAATGTGGAATACTAAAACACTGCTGTGTTTAAAATAGTATCACATACGTTCTTTAGTACTCAGTTATGTGCAGTTTCAAACGCTACTTCATTTTTCTCATACATTGGGATTAAACAAACTAAGGAAACATCAAATATATAAAGGTAAGAAATAGTTTATAGTATCTAATTTAATTAATCATAAAAGATAGACATTATACCTTGCTACACCTCATAGATCTATTTTGGACTCTTTGATAAATTGTTTCCATATATCTTTATTGTTTTATTACGCTGCCTGCGCAAGTGAACTATTCCGACTTGTTCAACAATCAACGACAACCCTAATAAATTATACAAATGTACCTTTCTCTGGAATAACTCTGTCTATCCGTGAAAAACTTATGAAAATCAGTTGAGTAGTTTTTGAGTTTATTGCGAAGAGCCAAACGTGGCGGAGTAAATTGTCTGAAATTGCGTTGGTAATGTCTAAGTCTTAATTCTATGTTTGTTTGTTTAACATGCTGCTGTCAGGTATGCGGGTGGTGTCTCAAGTAATGATAATACAAACCGAAACAACTCTCAAGAACAAGAACTCCTACAGTTGCTGTTTATACTACTGTTGCATAATGTGGAATACTAAAACACTGCTGTGTTTAAAATAGTATCATATATGTGTTTTAGTACCCGGTTATGTGCAGTTTCATACGCTACTACATCTTTCTCATACGTCGGGATTGAACAAACTAAATAAAATATGAAATTTGAAAGGGTAAGCAATAGTTAATAGTAGAGTAATTTAGTTAATCATAAAAGATAGACGTAGATCCTTGCTACACATAATAGATCTATTTTTGATACATTGTTTCCAAATATCACTATTGGTTTATTACGCTGCGCACGTAAACTATTCCGAATTCTTTAACAATCAATGACAACCCTAATAAATTATACAAATGAACCTTTCTCTGGAATAACTCTGTCTATCCGTGAAAAACTTATGAAAATCAGTTGAGTAGTTTTTGAGTTTATTGCGAAGAGCCAAACGCGGCGGAGTAAATTGTCTGAAATTGCATTGGTATTTTCTAAGTCTAAATTCTATGTTTGTTTGTTTAACATGCTGCTGTCAGGTATGCGGGTGGTGTCTCAAGTGATGATAATAGAAAACCGAAACAACTCTCAAGAACAAGAACTCCTACAGTTGCTGTTTATACTACTGTTGCATAATGTGAGCTACTAAAAAACTGATGTGTTTAAAATAGTATCACATACGTGTTTTAGTACTCAGTTATGTGCAGTTTCATACGCTACTTCATTTTTCTCATACATTGGGATTAAACAAACTAAGGAAACATCAAATATATAAAGGTAAGAAATAGTTTATAGTATCTAATTTAGTTAATCATAAAAGATAGACATAATACCTTGCTACACCTCATAGATCTATTTTGGACTCTGTGATAAATTGTTTCCAAATATCTTTATTGTTTTATTACGCTTCCTGCACAAGTGAAGTATTCCGACTTGTTCAACAATCAACGACAACCCTAATAAATTATACAAATGAACCTTTCTCTTGAATAACTCTGTCTATTCGTGAAAAACTTATAAAAATCAGTTGAGTAGTTTTTGAGGTTATTGCGAAGAGCCAAACGCGGCGGAGTAAATTGGCTGAAATTACATTGGTGTTTTCTAAGTTTAAATTTTATGTATAGTTTTAGTTTGTTGAAAATACTGCTGTAAGGTATGCGAATGGTGTCTCATGTGAGGATAATACGAACCGTAACAACTCTCAAGAACAAGAACTCCTTTTTATACTAATTTTAATACTCAGTTATGTGCACTTTCATATACTTTGTCATCTTTTCTTATACATTGGAATTTGAGATACTTAATGGAATATCAGATTTAAAAGGGTTAGAAATTATATTGTATAGTATAGTAATTTAATTAATCGTAGTTGATACACTCAAAATGTTTTAACATTTAATGGGTTTTTTTAATAGGAATTCCACCGTGATACTATGTTTCCATGTAACTATTGGTTTACGCGAAGTATCCCGGTGAAACTTCAACTCGGTATATTGGTCCAAATTCTTCAACAATCGACATCATATTTCAGCTTATTTACATGAAATCTGTATGAATTATGCAAATAAAACTTCAATGTGAATCACCCGGTCTATTCTTGAAAGACGCATGAAAATTAGTTTAGTAGGTTTTGAGCATATCACAAATAGACAAACGAGACGGAAGACTTCATTTTCTATATGTTGTGTTCAAATTGTGTATGCTGTTAGTAATTTATATCGTATCTTAAATATCGGTCGGAGTCAAACCGTCTTCAAATTCACTAATATCAAACGTTGTTCAGCAAGAAAAAATAAACCCACGAAACTCGGTAGAAAAAACGTATGAATGGTGGCAAAACCAACACAGCCGCAGATACGTTAAAATGGGTGTTGCCACATGTGCCATAAGTGCAAAATTAAAAATATTTTTTTTTATATATTTGATATAAACGGGTGTATATTGTAAGTATTTTAAAGAAACATATCATTATTTTGTTAAAAAAAACGTGTTAAAATTGATTCTACCTTTTTAACAGCTTTTTATTAGATCGACCCGTATTTATCTTTCAATCTATGTAACGGAACCTTGGAACATGTTTTTCAAATACTTCAAGACATCTCATTAACCCGAAACTTTCGATGTTGGTATGGTGGTAGACCTATTTTTAATGCCCACCTAACTACCACCCTCAAGTTGAAAATATGCCGCCAAATACCAATAGATGTGTACCGGCAATTGCACTTGAGAGCCCTTACCTCCAATTAAGGCCGGCAACGCACCTGCGATTCCCCTGGTGTTGTGAGTGTGCATGGGCGGCGGTGATCACTTACCATCAGTTGATATGCTTGCTGGTTTGCCTCCTATTCCATAAAAAATAAAAAAATGCTTATCAAGGGTCAATGCAAATAAAATAACTTTATAAGGTAGACCAGGACTTCAAAACAATAAAAACTGGGTATTAACCAGTGGCGAAGAGTCCTTATAACCCGAATCCCATCGGCTTATTGATAAGAGATCATTGGCATATAACGTAAGTAGTTACTTATATACATATGTGGGTAAAGGTATTTTTGATTGTCGTTCATGCTACGAACACGTAGTGTTCGAAATTTAATTGACACCTAAAAATTTATAATAGCATCAAGTCAAAGATAGAAATAATAATAATAATCTATACATGAAATAATTCGAAATTTATAATTCGAAGTTATAAGCCAAAGTCAGTATGTAGCTTAGTATTCTGTCTCTTTCATTTACCTAGGAAGCGAACAAAGTCTATCTCGCTCTGAACTAAGGATGCATCAATTTAATGTGGCCCAGTAACGATTACGAATTCGCAAGGTAATATTGTAAAAAACGTTGGTTGCTTTTTATGGCATTTTTCTAATAAATCTACTTTTACCAATATCGGTCAATAAATTAATTATAACAATTGTTATTAAACGCCCCACGCTTTTTGCAATCAACTTAATTAATTTGTTAATAATAATAATGTTAATATTGCTTTTGACAAACAAATTCGATGGCGTAATAGAAAGTTTTATATAAAGTTTATCCCTGCCTTTTCATATAAAGTTGTTTATCTCCGTCTCCTGGGTCCCATCTACCTGTGTACCAAAATTCATCACAATCGATGCAGCGGTTTAGATGTGAAAGCGTAACAAACAGACTCACTTTCGCATTTATAATATTAGTATGAATGTCAATATAAACTTGTATTGAAGTTTACATCCAAAGTTTACTATAGGAAAGCACATACATACATTGATAAAAGATTACACATACAAAGATTAGTGTTCTATATAGTCTAATATATATTATTAAAAATATAATAAGCCTTTCATATGTGATTATCTTTACAAATATTATAAATGTGAAAATTAGTTTGTTTCTTACGCTTTCACGCCTAAACCGCTCAATCGAGTATGATTAATTTTTGTATAGAGATAGATCAAAACCTGGAGACTACTTTTTCCAGCAAAAAACTTATTAGAAGTGGGGTAAAAAGAGGGATAATCTTTAAACGGAATTTTATTTCTTCATCTGATTTGTTTGACAGAAATAACATTAAGGCGAGCGAAGCCGCAGGTAAAATCTAGTCTCCAATAATCTTTTAGTTACAGACCATCATAATTTGCATTACTATTACCTAGACACAGTAACTGTTCACTTAAAAAACCGAACAAATTTGCATGTTTATTTCAAGCGCCTAAACAATTTCTGTTCTCATAACAAACATATTCTACATTTGCTATAAGTAAATGACATTATTGAATATTCAATTGAATCCAATGAAATTCATAGAGACATGATATCGAAATATCATGGATGGGTATAGGATACCATATTTCTATAAAATACCTAATAAACTTTTTGCATTACTCCGTTATGGTGAAGTTCTTTGCATGCAGTTGCGAACGTGCCCAGTACGCCGACGTCTCTGTCGCACCCCCTGGGACATTCCGTAATCATGACTCAGGTAAGCTCGTAACAAAATCAATACTGTGTCAACTCCATTTAACGTTACTCGATTTAGCACAGTTTCGCTAAAACATCGTTTTTTTTTGTCTTTTGAACATTAACATTTTAGGGTTTGCGTTATGGCTACAATCTTACATGATGTTAAGTGACGATGTGGCCAAGATGGTGAACACGCTACACCTAGTGGAGGGAGTGGCCGGAACACACCTATAGTTCTTCCAACTTTTCTAACACTATTTTCATATCAGGCATCGAAATTCCATGATGTTTATCTCACATCTGACTTTTTCAATAAAAGAATGTGTCCAAGAAAATGAATTGAAGTGTTTTTGATTTAGAGACGATTACCACAATTCAATTATGTTTGTATGTTGTGTTATCTATTGGCAACGCTTTCGATGTTAGTAAAAAATATATTTTACGTACTTAATTATGAATTTATCTGAACCCTAATTAAGAAAATGAATAAATATGTTGGATTGAATATTTGTCACTAAATAAAATACATGAAAAAAAGAAGGAAATATTTCTTCATACTAAAGAGGCCGTGTCATGAAAAAGGTTGAAAAACACTGCTTTACAGGAACAGAGAATCGGTCGATCTGATTTGAAGATTGCATGAAAATTTCATCGAAATCGACGTTCAGCCATTTTGGTCTCTGCTGGTAATATACGATCACATATCGATTTTTGTATATACCGACATATTACATGAATTTTACTTCTACCGGTCAACTCGCTTAACAAGTTACACGATCACTAAGAAGATATATACAATAATATTATATGTGTAAATATCTATACATCACAATGTTATGAAGCGGAAAATTTTGTTTGTATGTTTAAACCCAATAATCTTAGGAACTAACAATCAGATAAAAGAAAATGTATTTGATAAAGCAGTCACCGGGGAAGGTTTTAGGCTATGTAACATAGCACTACCACTTACAGGAGCAAAGCTGTTTTTAAAAAAGTTATAAAAACTGGCAAAATGTATTAAGTTACTAGTTGAACCCGCGATTAAACTAAAACATATTTAATCATTTTTGCCCGTTTTTGTCACTTTTTTCAATACTGCTTTGCTCCTATTGGTGGTAGCGTGATATTAAATAGCCTAAAGCCTTCCTCAATGATTGATCTATTAAATACAAATATAATTTGTGAAATGCGAATGATAGTTCCTAAGTAAAGCGAGTTCAAACAAACTCTTCTGCTTTACAATTTTCACAATTTTACAAATTCCACTCGAACAAGGTATGTATATATGTGTATATAGGTAAACTATACTATATAAATTAGTTATCCGTTTTTCTTAAAGATAGTTAAAATGGTTATTTGATATACATATAGATAGCATTGTGGTTCGGCATAGACAAGTTACTCTGCGTGAACCCGGTTCCATATGGTGGGGCGTTGTATATACTCCATTAACTTCCGCAAATCGTTCAGTGAAAGCCTGCTGCACCACGTTCGCAACACCTTAAGGTAAATAATAATATTAGAACTCTTTATTTTCATTCGTGTAGTTAGTTAAGTGTAGTAATATATTAGTGACAATTATTAGCTGGACATTTTTCTTCGAATACTACAAGTAACGCAAAGTTTTGAAGCGATGATAGCTCAGTGGTAGTGTCGAATCCAACCACCTACAATGAGCTTGAGCTTTCGGTGAAGGAAAACATCGTGAGGAAACCCTATGTTATTAATCACTTTTCTTGCCTTTTACATTCAATTCAAGTCATTATTCTTGCCTTCAAATCTTGAATTTTGTTTTTTCTAACTGAAAGTATTCATACAAAATATCAATCTTTATAAAACAATTGTTTATTTATGTCCCTACAATTAAATACTTATTTACGAATGTTTCATTTTCCACATATTTTGATAATGGCTTCCAAACTAGACAGAACCTTTAACTTTTATATATATAGAAATATTCTAGCTTTGTTTTGTTTGCATGATTATCAGTTCAAATATATATTGTACTTTTATTAAACAAATATATCAAACAGATAAACCCGATCCCCGATTTCTTGTCGGTTGTTTTTGATTACCGGGTCGGTTTTCGAACTGGTGGTAGTTTTGACGTTCATAAGCGCCTTCTCTGGGCCTGAATTGAATAAAGTATTTTGATTTGATTTAATCTGGTTTTATATGAAGTTATAGTGTAAATAATACATCAATTAAGTAGATAATATGTTACATAATTTTAGTTTTAATTATTAACTTACAGAAGGCAAAATCATATTTATTAAGTCACTGTCTGTGACTGTAACTTCCTTCACGTAGGCTGGAATTATGTTTCGTATAATTGTAGTAAATGCCTTGTAACTTTGTCGATTTCGTATTATTATAGGTATTATATTACTATGATATATTTTTATATACCTATTAATGATTAAATACTTTGAGTATAAGGTATTTCATTTATTACATATGTTTAACTTACTTCCCGATTTGAGGAGATATGCTTTCGGTTTTTTTGTATCACCTAGGACGAAACGTACGGAACCCCCAGACACTGTGGCTCCGCTTTTAGAATCTCTGATATCTTCTAAGATATCCCTTTTAATTAAATGCTGTTAAAGGCAGTATAGATCTACAAGAAATGTACAACGTATGTTGTGTATTTAATAGGATAAGGTATAGTACTTTATTGTATAAAATAGCTTGGTAAATAAATCATTGTTTTTTTGCAAATGTATAATATAACAATTGTTACTGTGGGTTATGTTTTAGATATAACTATATACCATCGAGGACTATTTTAACGATATTTTGAAGATATACAATTCTGTACTACATTAATTTGATCTATCTCGTAAGGTTTAGCCAGCGTTTGCAATTTAAGCACACAAAAATATGTTTGTTGCAGCATCACATTACAAATCTGTGAATTTTGTGACTTTTCGGTACTATAATATGTATTTATTGTACATAAAAACCTTTCACATGAATCACTCTATCTTTTGCTGAAAACTGCATTAAAATCTGTTGAATAGTTTAAACGATCGAAGCGAACTGACAGCGAAAGCGACTTTATTTTATACTATGCGAAGACAAAGATATTAATTATCATCCTGTCAAATTTTTTAAAAATTAGTCTTATTGTTTTACGGTGATGCGTTTAAAGGGTTCAGAGATAGACAAAAAAACATTTTTTTTTGTACATCAAGATTATGATAAAAGGAACAATAAACTGTGCGCTGTTAAGACTACACGACAGAAGAGAAAACTTGACCAAGGCGAGGTTAATAACAATGTATGGGCACGGCATTTATGCCAATACTGAATGCGACTGGTGCCTTATGCTCTCTCATGTAACGCCGAACGAGTAGATCAGTTAGCCGTTGACTATCTCTCTCGCTCCCTTAGCCGACTCTAAGCCGACTTTACCCGAACGAGTGTTACAGAGCCGAGCGGTTTCGAAAGCTACAAAATAAAGTTCGCCTAAATAAGTTTTCACTACAAAGAAATATGCACAGAATTGTTCACGTACCATAATCATGTAGCTAACGTTAAGTTTTGTTTGCAAGATTTTTGGAACGAACTTCCTTATTGCACGGAACGGATTGAAGCTAGACAGACCAAAATTGTAAAAATTTTTCGTCACTATGTATTCTTTAGTCTGTTCTATATTGCACTATATTTTTATATTACTGAAAGTTATCCATAGCGGCTACGCTATTGGCTGTGCCCAGTCATAGGTGCGCGCTTATTGGTTCAAGACAGCCAGTAAGTTCTCAATGGCTGCGTAGATAGAGTTTGTGCATGTCGTACGCGTCAGCTGTTTGAATTGAATGACGTACAATAAAATGTTTATATTCACAATTAGGACATATTAAATACATATTAATTACGAATTTTCCTACTATTCCTTCAATTAATTAGTTATCTCTGTGTTCCTTTCCCTTGGTTATCGCATCACGCGTGAACGGGTGGAACACTTTCGCTAATAATTTTTTTGTTGGGTTAATTATCGGCAGGACAAGGTTCTTATGAAAGAAAAAATAAAGGAAGTCGACCGGAATATCAGCAAATTTAAGAAAATATAAAAAATAGTAACGACAATATCAATTTTACATAGCTAGCAGTCAGTTGTCACATAGCATTACATTAATGAACAAAATGTTATTTTTTTTTATTTTTTTTTTTTACATTTTTTTAACAATTCGAATTCAATATTCGTAGTTAAGACAGGACAACGTATATAATACGTTTATTAATAATAATGTAATACCTATGTAAGGAAATTAATTCCAAACGAGTGGTCCACGACGTTCACACAATTTTTAATGCTTGCAAATACATAAGCGTAATATACTCGATAAGTTACTATATTAAAATAATAATACTATCTTACTATAAAAAGATGAAACGTTAATATTTCAAGAAAATAAGCAGCTCTGATTCGGAAATTATCTTACCATCTTACATATGTAGATACGTAACATCGTGAATGTGTCGTACAATGTAACTAAGAACTCGATAGAGCGGTTACAAAACATATAAACACAGTTATCTGGTTATAGTAAAACTGTGGTCGATTGATTCACGACTACCATATACCAGATGTAATATCTGTTTAGATGACTCGCAGTCGTTGATCTTGTCTTTTTTATACTTATGGCCGCAATCTCTACTGATGTTAAGTGACATAGACATGCTAAGCTTAGTTTAGGTTTTACCTATTGGTATTACCTGGTTCAACCTACAGATACTTTGTGGCAGATTTTCAACTTACCGAAGAATTCCGAATGCTGTCCCAGTATCTGGTAACACGGCAGTTTGATGTGTTGTCGTGGTGCGTTTTAGCGGATTGTGATTGGGTGATTGGCACCCGATGAGTGCACACGTGCCCCTCACGCCTTTGAACTAAGGCTCGGTAATACGATATGTGGGTTTCAAAAACCTCGTTAATAAAAAAAAAAAACTAACCAAGAGTGGTAGCTAACTGCAGACTGTAGACTCCTACTGCGACTGCAGAATACACCTTATGTTGAAGGGTAAAATATGTACATATATACATAGTATCACGCCTCTCTCATAGGGTAGGCAGAGACCACATCCATCCACTTGTTACGATCCGGACACACATCTTTCGTTTCTTCTACTTTCATAAGCGCCTTTATACGTGCTCTTCGATTACGGGCACTTTTGACCTGGCCTTTCTCCAGAACCTTCTCGATCTGGTTCAGATAAGTTCGCCTAGGTCGACCCTTACCAGCGTGCGCAGTCACACTCGCCATGTAAATTTGTTTCGTCAATCTTCTTTCATCCATACTCTCTAAATGTCCATGCCAATTAAGCATCCCTTTCTCTATCTTTGTCACTACATCCTCTACCACACCACAACGTTCCCTTATCACACTATTCCTTAGTTTATCTATCATTCTTATGCCAGCTATACTTCTTAAACTTCTCATATCTACTGCATTGATCTTGCTTTCATGTTTCTTCTGCCAGACCCAGCACTCACTTCCATACATAAGTGTAGGGACGAGCACACCCCGATGAACTGCCAAACGTAAGTCCATTATAAGACCTGTCATATTGTAAGGATTGGAGTACAAGGCTAGAAAGAATAATGTTGAGATGGAGGTGTGCTGTTACAAGAATAGACAAAAGAATGAATATGATAGAGGGAGTTTGAAAGTGGCGCCAGTGGTAGAGATATTGAAATGGAATCGTTTGTCTTGGTTTTGACATGTCATGAGAAGAGAAGAAAGACATGCGGTGAGAAAAGTAAAAAGATATGAATGTTGAAGGATGGAAAGGAAGAGAAAGGCCAAAGAAAAGATGGATAGAGTGTGTGATGAATGAGATAAAATAAAAGGAATTGAATGAGGAAATAAAAGGTGATAGAGATTTGTGGAAAAAGAAAACGTACTGCGCCGATCCCAAATGATTTGTTAACAGGACATGAAGGTGATGAGGGTGGTAGCTAGCTAGGCGGGCATTAGAAATAGCTCTACTACCATGCTATTGTTTCATCACGATATTTTTCTTCACCGAAAGCTCAGGCTTATTGCGGAGATTCCAACTGAGTCATCATCGAACTTAAGAGAAGAGAAATGATTATAAAAGTATTATAAAATCTGACGTACGGTTTTGAGTGATGGAAGACAAATAACTTGATAGGCAGACTTTCAACTCGAGGGTGTCAGTTAGCCAGGCAGGCATTAGAAAAAGCCTTACCACCATGCTATGATCTCATCACGGTGTATTCCTTCACTGAAAGCTCAAGTTTATTGCAGGTGGATTCGAACTCACGTCCATAAATACTACAAATTCTATCCTTCATTAGGCTTAGGATGCCCACCATCTTGGATCACTTCGTTAATTAATATCATGTGAGATAGTGACCATAGCGCTAAAACCTAAAAAAGTATTTAAAAAATGCAGAACATGAAAATAATAACGCCCTTAGTGAAGTTATGTTTTCAGCACTGTGGATACTAAGTGGATAATGGCCTATGAAAGTTTCATAGCTGATATTCATTTTTAATTAGTATAAATTGTGAAACGGATCGAATCTCGCGCGATATCTGGGTCGCGCCGACTAGTTGATCAACTGGTCGACTGAAATGTCTCGTATCCTTTCAGGTTATACACATGGCCGATCCATCGAAATGCACACGCTCTAATAACATTCATTATGTCAAGCATATGAAAGTTATCGGGTAATATTTTCTACGTCGAATAATACAAAAGTATTAATTGCTCGCGTTTGCTTATAAAACCATGACTTATACATTTTTATATTTTCAAAACTATTACCTGTTGTAGATCGTTCGGATATCCATTGCTACGCTGATATTGTTTAAAAAATGAATTTCATTGTAAAGTTTCTACTATTAGCTAATTAATAATTTATTTGGTGCAAGTAGTAGGGGTAGCCAACTAGTCTTTGCCCCTCGGGCTCGAGCGCTCTCTGCGCTCGCCCCCCTAGTCCGGTGAAGCTGTAAAAGCCCCTCAGGCTAATAGTGTAGGTCCCTTTAAAAAAAAACAAAGACAATACAATATAATTCGCTAGTTGACGGTCGAACACTAAGCATAAGTAGCAGTAAGTCGCTATATTTTCATACTTATTGGTGACTTTTGATTATAGCCAACGACTGTTTAATATTTTCGTTTAAACTCTGTTACTTTGTCAACTTTTATAAATAGATCGTTTTGCGTTGTGTCCCTTTTTTATTTATTTTACTTTAGACGCTAATATCAGAAGTGGGATCGGCCCGTGCTCACAATTAGCTTTAATAAAACAAACAAGCAGCCGTTAGTTAAAAAATAAAGTATGTCAAGAACATCTCGCTCACGAGATAGATCCGTAAAGACTCCGCCGCGTCCTGGGACCATGATTAGAGCTCGTAGTAAGACGCACCGACACCATAGTAGACCTTTTTCACCTGTGCAAATGGATAGAAAGCGTAGACAGGACGTTTGCGGCACAATAACGCTCGTTCGAATGACCGCCGTAGTAAAACTCGTTCGCTTTCTAGAAGTCATAGTTCGTGTTCGCAATATGATCAGGGTAGTTCTCACGTTGATCATAGGGGGAACTACTCACGTCAACGTCATAGTAAATCCCCAAATTCGAAATCAATTATGTCGCGATTGAAAACAACATTGCCAGTGACTCTCGAATTACTCCATCGATTGCCATAAATCTCAATATGATAAAAATGTTTCTACAACAAACTAAACGCTAGCTGATGTGTTAGGCGCTTCGTCAAAAAATAAACCGGCTAATTAACCTGTGGTAGTTGGTGCCCGATGCTACTTGCAGTAAATCGTTATATTTTCATACTAATTGGTGACTCTGTTACTTTATAAACTTCTATAAATAGATCGTTTTGCGTTGTTACCTTTTTTTATTTATTTTACTTTAGACGCTAAAACTACTTTTAACCCCAGCGTCCTCCAAGAAACGCTTGCCTTTTACGGAACAAACAATCTCACATATATTATACTAGCTGTGACTGCGAATTCGTTTGCTTAGAACCAAAAATTATTTAATAAATTTTGCTCGTCCTTATAACTTTGTTCAATACAGCTTTGCTCCCATTGCTGATAGCGTGATATTAAACAGCTTAAAGCCTTCACTTGCCTTATGTATATCAAATATAATTTTTGAAAACCGCCTGATAGTTCCTATAGTTAACACTTTCAAACAAACAAACATTTGCTCTTTAGGATTTTAATGTAGATTAATTGGTAATATAATTCAGCAATGACTGAAATTTCAACAATATCCGGTGACTATTTTCACAGTGACTCCCATGAAACTGGACGGAGAGATAGACACGAAAATACAAATTCACTTTTTCAATCCGACTTTCCGTACGTAGGTCTCTTGTTTTGAATAGAGGAAAAGCCTTCGTTCGTATTTGGAATCTAAACTCTCATAGTTACGGATGGCGACTGACGTTTGAGCTAAAGTTGATATAGCGCGTTAAGCTCAATGAATGAATGAAATGAATGATTGAATGAAACTGGCTTAGGACGTGAGCTAGTTACAGACTTAAGTATCTGTCAAGGACCTATTTCAAGCGAACTTTGACTGGTACAAGCTATTTTATACGGTGCACTTGCGCTTGGAGTTATTTATTTATAATTGCGAGGAAGTTACAACACTCGACAGTCAGATAAAGAATAAAGTAAGAATAACAAAAAGGTGGACACTACACTGAAGCCCAAATACGTGTTAATACATTGACAATTAATCTAATAATTTTAAAAAGTTATTCAAAGTAACATTAAACGTTGAATTTTGGAAATAAAAATAATAGTAATAGCAGTGATATAAGCAATCAAGTCAAGGGACGTGAATTCGAATCCAGTTACGATTGAGCTTACGCTTTCGGTGAAGTAAAATATCGTGAGAAAACCATAGCATGATGATAGGGCTTTTTCTAATGCCCGCCTGGCTATGTACCACCTGGAAGTTGAAAATCTGCTACCAAATACTAATAGGTGTGTTCCGGCAGTTGCACTTGAGAGCTAGTTCCTTCACAGGTTTAGCGTGTCTACCAACTTGGGCTTCGGTCAACGAAAACAGCACGGCAAAACCATAGCATTATGGTAGAGCTTTTTCTAATGCCCCTCTGGTTAGCTAATACGCTCAAGTTGAAAAATCTGCCGCCAAATACCTATAGGTGTTTCTAGGCTAAGCACGTGAAACATCTTGGGCCACAATATCATTTAACATCAGGCAAGATTGTAGCCCTAACGCTAAACCATATATATATATATATATATAGAGTTGCTAATTAAGTTTTTTACCAGTAAAGATTAAGTTCGAGCAGAATTCGATTAATTTTTTGGATTTTTGAAGTAGATGCCGATTGGTCAGCCAGTTTGTCTTCGTTTTCATGTCGACACAAGACGAATTAAAAAAAATCTAGCTCGTGTCGTGGTTCGAAGATTGGCCAGTCAGTAAAGTTGGATTCGAGACTAACTGCCCAGGGTGCGCGGGACGTACTCAGGTATTGTCACTCGCGGGGGCTCATTTCATGCACCGCATTCGCATAAAGCGATGATAGCTCAGTGTTAGTGTGTACGACTTTGCGTCAAGGGACGCGAGTTCGAAACCAATCACCTACAATGAGCTTGAGCTTTCGGTGAAGGAAAACAGCGTGAGGAAACCAAAGCATGGTGTTAGGGCTTTTTCTGATGCCCGCCTGGCTAGCTACCACCCTCAAGCTGAAATTCTGCCGCCAAATACCCAATAGGTGTGTTCCGGCAGTTGCACTTGAGAGCCAGTTCCTTAACAGGTTTAGCGTGTCCACCATCTTGGGCCATATCGTCACTTAAGATCAGGTGAGATTATGGCCATAACGCTAAACCTTAACTATAAAAATAAAAAAAACCCTGTGTGTGGAATATGGACAGACAGGGCATGGCAGTAAATGTATAACAGTCTGTGGCTCACCGCAGTCGATTGGGATTGGTTTTGTTGTCTAAACCCTTTTCAATAATATTGAAATTTCAGCGGACCACTGTTGTTCGACGTCGGTTCAATGTTTCCGAATTTGCGGTTTTAACGTTCCATAAAGGCATTTTCGACTTATAGGTACATAATCAATAGTAATTTCCATTTAAATTGTAGTCTATTAATATAATAGAAGGGAAAAGTTTGTTTGTTTGTTTCTTTGTTTGAACGCGATAATATTAGGAGGTACAAATCAGATTGCAAGAATTCGTTTTGTAGTCGATGGAGAAATCTTTAGGCTATTTAACATCACGCTACCACTAACAGGAATGAAGCTGTATCAGAAAAAAGTAACAAAACGGGTAAAAATGATTAAATTATTTTTAGTTCCAGGCGAACGAAGTGCCTGCGCACAGTTATTCATTCATATTATAAAACGGATATTTAAGAAAATATCAGTCGGATTTCCAAAAATCTTTTTGTATTTAATAGAGCAATAATTGAGGAAGCTTTTAGGTTACTCAATATCACGCTACCACGAATGGGAGCCGGGCTGTATTGAAAAAAGTTACAACAACGGCCAAAAATCAATTGAGCGAAATTCAAATTCCACGCGAACGAAGTCCCGGGCTACAGCTAGTGGGTGATAAATTCCAACTAAAGGATATTGAACGGTCAAGTAACTACTCGATAATGCTGCAGCGTCGGTGAAAATCTCGACTCATTGGCCCACTCGAACCCATTCTCTCTCGAGTGGCGTTCAAGACACTTTCCACTGAGCTCTCTTACAGTCTTTTCAACTACATAATTTGTTGATATTAAAAAATAGGCTGGCAATTTTATTATAAACATCACGGATTTCTAAATCACGGCGTGCTGTTATAAACAAATAGTAATTTATCTCTGGCCAAATATTTAATAAAAATAATGACAGAAATTAGAAGAAAATATTAGTAAAATAGAAAATAGTAGTGTCTATCTTTAAGTGTAGATAGAAGAAAATTTTATTATCAGCGCATTCTACGAACATGTACGAGATCATAAAATAAAAAACGGTGTCGGTAAAAACCGGATATCTCTCTCGCTCACGTATTCGCCTCGAGTCGACTTTACCCAAACGATCGGACCATAATTTCAAAGTCTTCCTACAGGAAGTTACACTTAAAAAATGATTGCGTAAATCTAACTTGAGTATTCCTTAAGATAGATTCCGACGTACCTTGAGTTTGACAGTTGTTTCCTCACCTCGACTGAGGAAAGATGTCTAGTAACTGGAGAACATTTCTAAATTTCTTGAATGAGGTTGAGTGGAGTCGACTAAGCTACGGAAAAACTGCTTAGAATGCAGTGCTATAACTTCGTTCAGCTGAAAATTGCAATCGAGTAGCGATGTGTTTTGTTACTGCTCCTTCGGGCTAATGTTTTAAAGTTAGCAATATATGTTATAAGTGTTTATAGGAGACGGTCACCAGATACTAGCAATCATTCCGTACGTTTGTTTGCCGTTACACCGATATACCATGTTATTGTTTCATCAAGAAGTTTTCCTTCACCAAAAGTTCAGGCTCGATCAGTGATCGAACTCACGTCCATTGTCACCGAGTCCGTACACACTAGGAATTAAACCATCATCGTTTACTGACAGTACATTTTATTAATAGAATAGGGGGCAAACGAGCTGTCGTGTCACCTGATGGTTAGCGATCACCGCCGCTCATGGAAACCACAACACCAGGGAAATTATAGGTGCGTTGCCGGCCTTTATAGAAGGGACTGGCTCTCAACTGCAACATCCGGATCACACCTATTGGTATTTGGCGGCACATTTTCAACTTGAGGGTGGTTGTTAGCCAGGCGGGCATTAGAAAAAGCCCTACCACCACGCTATGATTTTCTCACGATGTTTTCCTTCACCGGAAGCTCGAGCTCATTGTAGGGGGTTGGATTTGAACTCACGTCTCACGACGCAGCGTTCCTACACACTACCATAGAGCTATCATCGCAATGAAATTTGATGTATATCCATACTCCCTTCTGTGGCCTACCTCGATGTAAAGACAGGATGTGTTTAAATGTATTATTTTACCACAATAACACAAAGGTTATGCAATACAGTTTGTACTGCGCCGTGCAATGCTAACCCAATGTTAACTAATGCATAATAGCTGTTATAATCAACCGCAGTACTAGGTCGCGTAACCGTCGGTATATGTATAAAAACTGTGTTGTTTCACGAGAAAGTTTTATTTATTGTAATCAGAACTGGTCTTTGTACACAGACACGATTCGGAATCATGTGATATTATATCGCTCTTTGAAAACATTGCGTGGAAAGATCGAGAATATCGATAGACGCAACATGTTTAGTAACGTACATGAATAATATTATAAAAGTACATACTAGCTGTCTTCGTGACTTCGTTCGCATGGAACTGAAAATTATTTAATAATTTATGCCCATGTTTGTAAGTTTTTTCAATACAGCTCTGCTCCTATTCACGGTAACGTGATGTTAAATAACTTTATAATTTATTGCTCATTAATATAAAAAAGTATTTTTAATAAACGATTTGTAGTTTCTTAGAATAGCGCGTCCAAACAAACAATGAAACTTTTTCATACGTCAACGTTTTTCATAATATTTTGCCAAAACAATTGGCACTCTAATGCGTACATAGTAATATTGGAATAAACGCGGAAGTAGGACAGTTTCTTTTTTATACCGTGCGGGAAAAAGAGATATGTATACATTGCTATGCATCGTCTAAATTATAAACATTTCTTTTCGTAACATAAAATTTTGGGTTATATTTTATTTTATGAAAATATCCATTTATTATGGGAAATAGTATTTAGTAATTACGGATGTAATGTAAATGTGATCCTATGATCTTTTGAAGTTTTGTCTGTATAGTTTGTACAATATCGCATTAAACGCAAAAGTTTTTTCTGTTGTTTTATGTCACTTGGTGTATCAAGTATCAAGTATGGTGTATCAAACGGTACACAACATGCTTCCTTAAACGCCGGCGCGATACTGAGGCTCGAGTGTGCTAATTGACGCAAAACTAGAGTGCCACCTTCGGAGCGCATATGCCATTTCTACACACATTTTACTTATAGTTTCTTCCTTGTAGGATACTTTTAACCGATAAAAGAAAAAGATTCCTCCACGATTAGGGATGTAAATTTTTTTTTTTAGTATATATATATATATATAGAATATCACAAAAAATCTATTAGAAAAACATGTTTTTATTATAAACACGGTACAGTTAATATTGTTTTATTTTATAATGTTTTTCTACGTTTTAGGTTTATGTGAATAAAACATTCATATATTCTGTATATATGTCAGTATTAAAATACATTTATTAGTCATATATTTATCTCCTTTTTTTTATTTATCTTATTCTTTTTCGTGAAATGTCCCCCCCACTTCTGAGTTATGGTCCAAATTTCAAGTATTTTAGCTCCTCATGGAGTTAGTTTAAAATCAATTACAAAATTCCACCCGGGCAGAGATATAAGCTATACAACATTGGTAAAATGCTTAGAAATCAAATTATAAATACAGTATTCTCCCGTATAACACGGGCATTCCCCCAAATAACGCGAAAATTTCCCACATTACATTTCTGTACTGTGACATTATAAAGATTTGTACAGTACAGAATTAGTTTCGCGCGTGTGTCAATTGTGTTCATATGCATAAGTTGTTTTTTTTTATTTAAAATGTTCTTAGTTAAGTTTGATTTTAATAAAACGTACATATATAACATTAATAATACATTTTTTCTTAATTTTCGATTTATATTATTTGCGAATAATTTACACGTAACGCGTTATACGGGGTCGTAAAAACGCGTTACACGGGAATACTCCTGCAACGCGTTTTCCTATAACGCGGAACAAATCTACCGTCTTATAGGGGGGATTACTGTACTCGTAGTGTCTGAAATAATCACATTTATGTACTAAATGTGAAAGTCGTTTGCAACCACGCTTGAACAATCAGACGGATAATACAATTCTGTTAACAAACCAGTTGCATCGTAGAATTAAAATACTGAATAATTTTAACAGCTCTTTTATCAATTAAGGTTACTGGGCTACCTGTTTGTAATCTTGTATTGACAGATATTTGTAATAAATATATTCAAAACTAATTGCTTCCAAAGACAATGTATGCGTAACGTGGTACCGAATGGAACTAGCAAATAAAAAAAAAAAAAATACATCTCAATACGTCTGTATTGTATTGCAGGTATGGTACTATTAATTAGCCTTCCTCAATAGTTGGTCTAGGAAATACCAGCACGAGAAAAGTTAGAAAAAACGGACAAAATTTTTGTTTTTATAAATTTTAGTTCCACGCAAACTAAGTCACGGGCAAAGCTAGTAGTGGATAATTTGGTTTATCTAGTGCTCGAAATGTATCCATAATCATTCCCGCAAGTTTGAAGAAATTTCTTGTAAAAGTTGGAAAATACCTGCTTTTAATGGTTTTTTTTTATGTGACAAAATCTCGTTCGAATTTATTAAACAAAAAAAAAATCGGAATTAAAAAAAAAAACCTAATAGACTGTTTCCTCTTTGTCTATTATTGATACATAAATAATTAAAATACGGAACCCTGTTTGCAAAAGTGTATTTAAAGTAATCTTAAAAGTTTGTGATGTTCAAAGCATCTATGAATTTTGGTTGCAGGAAAATTGTATGTTCCTTTTTTTTAAATTGGAATCATTGCTATTTCAGTTATAGCAGCTGTTTTCTAACTTGTTACATGCCTATAACAGTTTTCCTTTACAGCGCCATCTGTCAATCCTGATACATTTATATTCTCTACAAGAGTTCGCTCGATTGTAGTAAGATACATTTCGTAGCAAAAAATGTTGAAATGCTCAATTTTACTATTTCGTAAATGTACCATGTGAATGACTGAAAATCGTACGACGTTTCTCTTATAGATAGCAGTGATCGGAGTTAAGGAACCTTGAACCCAGGAACTGATTCTTATTCTTTGAATTGGAGCTTTCGAAATACACCCACAGGTGTTTAGGATCTGCCCTGTCACCATAGCAAGTTTTCACTATGATAATCTCCTTCATCAAAAAGTCAAACTTATTGAAAATATTACGAAGCAATATTGCTAATATAGTGTGAACTAATTGTTTCAGATGTGGCTGGCAGTGCTAGTAGCAATATTAGCGGTCTGCCTATATCTCTACTTAGACGTAATTAAGCCCAGAGGATTCCCTCCTGGTCCGAGATGGAGGCCTATAATAGGAAGCGCAAGCGAGGTGTATAAAATGCGAGAAAAAACTGGCTACCTATATAAAGCTATTAAGGAGCTATCAACATTATATTGCGACGGGGGACCACTCCTAGGTTTGAAGATTGGCAAAGACCGGATCGTCATGGTCAATACCCTCGAGGCGAACAAGGAAATGCTTTTCAATGAAGACTTCGATGGTAGGCCCAAAGGTATATTCTATCAAACTCGGACCTGGGGAGAAAGAAGAGGAGTTTTATTAACAGACGGGGAGTTGTGGAAGGAACAAAGACGTTTCCTTATTAAACATTTAAAGGAATTCGGATTCGGAAGAACTGGGATGGGAGAAACGGCTAAATCCGAGGCTGGTCACATGATAAATGATGTAATGCACGTAATCGATAACAATGGGACGGCAATCCTACAGATGCACAATTTCTTTAACGTGTATATATTAAACACACTCTGGATGATGATGGCCGGCGTCAGGTATAACCAATCAGACCCTCAAATGAAGATCCTGCAGAGCTTGCTGTTCGACCTTTTCGCTGCGGTCGACATGGTGGGAACAATGTTTAGTCATTTCCCAATCTTAAGTATAATCACCCCGACGCTGTCAGGGTATAGAGATTTTATCAGAACTCATAAGAGAATATGGAAGTTTTTGAGAGAAGAGTTGGCAAAGCATAAGGAAAGGTTTGATTACGCAAAAGAAGACGCTGATTTTATGGATGTTTATATAAGAGTTTTAAAAGAGAACGGAGAAATCGACACGTATTCCGAAGGTCAACTGGTGGCGATGTGCATGGACATGTTCATGGCTGGAACGGAAACGACCAGTAAGAGCATGAGTTTTTGCTTCAGCTATCTCGTGAGGGAGCAGGACGTACAGAAGAAAGCGCAAGAGGAAATCGACAGAGTAGTCGGGAGATCGCGGGCACCCTGTTTAAATGACCGGGCCAAGTAAGTGTTGTTTAGTTTTTCTCAGCTTTTCCAATATTATCCTTTAAAAGTAGCCATAATATTGCATTTTAATAATAGTTAAATACATTCCAATATATTGGTAGTAGTATTAACTAAAGATGTACTTTAGCTCAGAATCTTTGAGGTATACACGATTTTGCTTACTTGATTTATATGAACGTAACCAGCAACCCTTATTAAGGCAAATAGCACTAACTCGTCTGGATTACCTCACATTAGTATATAGTTTGCTTTTTATTCTCGTATACACTTGTTTGACAAATAAATGCCCTGTAATAATTGTGTATCCGGTATACATTCCAGTATGCCGTACAACGAGGCAATCGTTCACGAGAGTATTCGACACTTCATGGGCAGAACGTTTGGAGTGCCTCATCGAGCGCTGAGGAGTACTACGTTAGCTGGCTACCGTATTCCTCAGGTGAAATTACTTTTTTCAATACATAACATAACTGTATCGGAATCTTATGTATATAAAAGGTTGACACGCCGTCTCACTTGTTCACTAAAAACGTTTGTAATGAAAAAATAATACGTGCAAGTTCTAATGGCCAAGACCTAAAGGGATTTTCCTTTCACGCCCTGTCCCGGAGCAACCCTTTCGTTTTATGGGATGAAAGTGCTCTATGTGTTGATCTATAAGTTAATGTTCTGTCAAATTTCATCGAAATCTGAATGGTAACATTAGAATGTTATACAAAAACTATGTATATCTCTCTGATCACACAGATGTTTATATTCCCCTTCCGGTAGTCAATAAGTCGACCATATTAATATCTATAATATCGTGGAAAAACTATGAACCATCGTCTCGATAAACGAAATATATTACATGAGTTTTGCTTGTATCGGTTAACTTGTTTAGACGTTACACTATCGTATACTGAGGTATACGAGATTTTTATATATGAAGAGTGTAGATATATTTTCTAAGCTCTATATCGGTAACAATTTGCAACAACCGAATTATAGTAAAAAAATAACGTATAGACATGGTTCCGTTATAGTTTTATTGTTGTTGTTTTCTAGATTGAAACTACGAGATGTTTATCTGAATTTATCTAAAATCGTTAAATTCCCATTCTGTTTTTTTAATAGTTAATAGGTTTAACGTTACGGCCACAATCTCACCTGATGTTAAGAGACGATGTGGCTCAAGATAGTGGACACGCTAAGCCTAGTGGAGGGGCTGACTCTCAAGTACAACTGCCGGAACCCAGCTATAAGTATTTTTCGGCAGATTTTCAACTTGAAGGTGGTAATTAACCAGTACCAGAATAAGCCCAACTATGATGTTAATGTTTCATCATGATATTTTTCTTCATCGAAAGCTCAAGCTCATTGTACGTACATTCGAACTCACGTACAACACATCGACTGAGCTACCATAGCTTCGAGCTATGTACCATATGCAATGAAGTTATAGACTATATTAAATTCTTTATAGCAAAATATCTGCTTTTTTTTTAAATGGCATCTCCATATTTAATTTCGCCAATGACAATAGTGCAGGGCTTTATAAACACAAAGTAACAACAAAACTACGAACAAGTATTTGTGAATCACACAACTAATTGCCGCATACGGGATTCGACCCTACATCACTTAGGTGCGGAGGTGACAGTGAGGTAACTGCTGCAATCGCTATGCCAAATTTTAATTTTATTTGCAAAGGTCCGACATTTCAATATCTTATTCACGTTTTTTTTTTGCAATGTAATTATGTACATTATTTACAGGACACAATGGTAGTGAGCAACTTCACCAACATTCTGATGGACGAGGATCTATACCCAGAACCGTATTCGTTCAAGCCGGAGCGGTTCCTCGTGGACGGCAAGGTGTCATTACCCGAACATTATTTCCCCTTCGGCTTAGCGAAACACCGCTGTATGGGCGACGTTCTCGCTAGGTGCAACATATTCGTCCTCACGACAACGATACTACAGAAGTTCGCGCTCCTGCCGGCGCCTGACGAGTCCTTACCCTCGTTGGAACACGTGGACGGAGCCACGCCTTCAGCTGCGCCATTCAAAGCATGCCTCATACCCCGATAGTAGCAACTGTTTCAACAATTATTACTAGACTAGCTGACTCGGCAAACGTTGTTCTGACTTATAAACTATTTCTGGTGAATACTTTGGTTGTATTAAATCGCGATAAAAAAAAAAAAAACGATAGAGTGAGGTAGGAGGGTGAACATTTGAAATTATAAAAATAAAATAAATAAAAAATTTACAAAAAATTTTACGTTTTTTTTTCCGTATAGGGACATAGTAACCATCTAGCGGCATGAAATTTACTTTATTACCTGTTCTTATACCTACCGTATATACATAAACAATAATTAAAATGAGTGGCATTCCACTCATTTTAATTATTTCAAATTTCAAACCATTATTCATTATTTCAAACCATTGTTTCAGAGGAGTGCGTACACAAACACCGTGCCACGAGATTTTTATATATAACTCGCTGACCCGACAGACGTTGTTCTGTCTTAATTATGAATAATGAATTTAATTGGTATAATAATAAAAAAAAAATTCAAAAACATAGTGTTTATTATTGTAATACTCCATGACAACTGACGGGTATATAAAATTAATATTGGCGTCAATTTAATTTTAATTTTCTTGAATTCATTAAATAATTTTAAATGTTTCATTCGCCTTTCTTCATTTTTGTCTTACATAAAAACCTTCTTCTGACAATAATTAACACAATACAAAAATAATTAGCGGAATTGTTCCATCCGTTCACGCGTGATGCGATGACCAAGGCAAATAGAGATTTTTTTTAATTGGTTGTAAGAAAAGTGCTGTGTCTTTAAGATGACACGACAGAAGTGAAAACACGGCGAAGTTCATAATACAAAATTAAAGTATTGTTAAGAGGGACTTTTAACAGGGTTGTTATTCACACAGAGCGGTAAGTACGAAGCGAGCTCGGCTATTAGTTTCAGTCGAAACGAGCACTCGAGGTGAGATATTCTCTATCGTTGACACGTTTTGATATATTTGGTGTTTGGGCTGTAAATTATTATCGGTAATTGTTATACTGGGCAGGGAGAGAAACATGAGTAGTGAAGGTGAATCTTGTCACAAGTCTCGGAGACTGCTCGTAGTTTCTCTCTCTGCCTCACAATAGACCCGGCACTCACACGTTGATTCCAAGATTTGCTAAGAAGTTCGTATCTCATTGTGATTATTAATCCAATTATCTTTTTAAACAACTGCGCTTCCGGTTCCTAAAGATATATTTTTTATTTTACATTTCTTAAAGCTAGATAAGGAATTGGCACGGCACACACCGTGTTAATGTCGATATTGAATGTGATTGATCCGTCATGCACTCTCATGTAACGCTCGACGAGCGAGCATAGCAGTGACGCATTGGCTAGACCGCTGTATCTCTCCCTTGCTATCTTGTTTGACTTGAGCCGACTTCACACGAACAAACATCTCATAGCCGAATATCCGTAAAATAAAAAAATATTTTTAGTTATTTATGGGTAAACCAATCTGGGATATTTTAATGTATTCTGTTTGTTGCATTCGGTAACTTAGAAAATGAACACATATAGCAGTAACGAACGATTAGTTTTTTTATAGCGATAAGACTTTAATTTATGATGGACAGGTCCAGTAAAATTCAGTAGGTTCAATATTAAAAAATATATGAAAATATATAGGGAAAATGAAAACGTTTTTTTCCTGATGTCCACCTATTAAACTTATCTTTAAAGACTTGATATGTATGTTTATAATAATGATATTATGATACGGAAAATTATATTTAAACGCGCTAATCTCAGGAAACTACAATTACGATTAACAAAAAAATAAAAAACATCTTTTATTTGATAGAGCAATCGCTGAAGAAGTCTTTTGACTGTTTAACATCACGCTACCAGCAATAGGAACGAAACTATATTGAAAAAAGTTATAAAAATGGGCAATACAAATTTGAATTATTCTCAGACCCATGCGAATGAAGTCGCGGGTACAGCTAGTTATCTCATAAATGAAAGATATATTAATTAGCTGATATTAATTCGAAATCTATATTAGACTAGCTATGCCTGCGACTTCTGCCGCGTGGAATTAAAAATTGTTTCATAAGATTTATCGGGTTTTTGTAACTTTTTTCAATACAGCTTTAGTCGCGTTATGTTAATAGCCTATCTAAATAATTAACTGTAAATTGTAAAAGCGGTTAACATGCAGTCAATTGGCAAAAAATGAATATCACGCCCGGGATATGGCGGACTCGATTTAGCGCAATATAGTGATAAGCGATGATAGCTCAGTGGTAGTGTGTACGACTACGCACCAAGGAACGTGAGTTCGAATCCACCTACAATGAGCTTGAGCTTTCGGTGAAGGAAAACATCGTGAGGAAACCATAGCATGGTGGTAGTGCTTTTTGTAATACCCGCCTGGCCAGCTACCGCCCTTAAATTGAAAATCTGCCGCCAAATACCAATAGGTGTGTTCGGGCAGTTGCACTCGAGAGCCAGCCCCTCTACAGGTTTAGCGTGTCTACCAACTTGGACAGTGTTGTCACTTAAGATCAGGAGAGATTATGGTCATAACGCTAAAACCTTAACTATATATTAAAAAAAACCAATATCCAATATCCTGCTTATAAAAATTATACATGAAATGTCGGCGACAATGCCGCAAGCAATTATATTCATAAACCCTGTGAAAGAAGATTCAAAACGCGAAGCACAAGCAGAGATAAATTCGCAGTCTGCCCTTGTATAAGTTTTAGAATAATCTAAGGCTATCGCCAGCATTTAACAGACACATTACAGGTTAAAATATGTCAGGATTAGAGATAAAATAATATTGAGCGGAAGTCCTGGAGTCGTAATCCCTGCTCCCTGGCCAAGTAGGTGCTAAAGGACCATCGTGGGGTTCAGGGGGAATTCCCGTCGGCGGCTACAGTCGGGGAACCCCACACCACACACCCTATACCTTGCCCAGGCGGGCCAGTGTCAGAAATAAAATTCATCTCCTGCTAATTCATCAACAAACCTTTATTTTCATAAAAGTGATTATAACAATAATACAATGAAAATAATCAAAACGAAATTAATAATTATTCTGTAATTATTTGAACGAAAACAATCCGCGGAGACACTTTTCTGTGATTAATTATTTATTAATATTTTCGCCAAAGTATAGTAAAGAAGTAGCGCGACAATTCACTTTCTAATGTGTTCTATATTGAATTAACGAAATTTCATATTAGTATCGAAATATTCTGATCGTACAGTTTTAACGTTAACTTACTATTGCTCCCGGAAGTGGGTGTCTCTTAGATATTAATACGCGGGTAAGGATTTTTGAAACGGAGTCTCATATTGTACGTTATTTTCGATTTGTTTGCGGTCTGAGTGTAGCCCACAACGAAAAAAGTGTAGAAATGAAAAACGACATTTTTCTGCAGTGATTTTTGAGGTACTTCACGATCATCTAAGAATATAATATTTATTTCAATCGATTCTGCTCGCCGTCGATTTTGAGGACATGCAAAAATATTTAGACTTTTAAAATTTTATTTGTTCCTCAATTAATATAAACATAAATAAGATTTAGCGAATGGAGCTCCGTTCCAACCGGGTGTCCATGGGACATCTTTCTCTCTTTTATATGATACACACGTATTATTTGATACTTGTTAATATTTTTTACTACAATAATATAATATTTTCTAATATCGGAACATATTATAATTTATACTTCAGAGTATAATTTAGTGAATCTCATGGGCAGAACTGCAACGGGTTCAGATGAATTCGGTCGGTCGATGTAGATACTCCAAGTGCGCTTGACCACATCGAAGATACCTTTAACATATATTATTATATATAAAGTGGAGAATAATACATATTCTAAGCGATGATAGCTCAGTTGGTAGTGTTTACGGACGCCGCGTCAAGAGACGTAAGGTCGAATCCATCTGCAAAGAGCTTGAGTTTTTGGTGAAGGAAAAATCGTGTTGAAACCATAGCATGGTGGTAGTGCTTGTTCTAATGCTCGTCAGGTTAGTAAACACCTTTAAGTTGAAAATCTATCGCCGATTACCTACAGGTGATTCTTAGGCTTAGCGTGATTCCCATCTTGGGCCTCATCGTTTCTTAGCTTCAGCGAGCTTGTAGGCAGAACCTAAAACTAATAAAGTATATAAAAGGGTATGAACGCACTCTATACTATCAACTACTCACCTGCTGCAATAGTTTTAATGATAGCGTCGTCCTTCTTTGAAAACACTTGGTAGTCTTTGCCGGTTGTGTCCGATAAGATAGAGACTACATCGCTTCTGCTCTTCGGTGCCGGATGCGAGTGGATCGTTTTGAGCCTCGCTTCGCTGCTGTTCACGATAAGGCCGCCTGCTTCACTTATGTTCAGCCGTTGATAACTATAAATTAATATTTACAGTTAATTTCGACGCGTATTATTCTAGAAATATAATTTCTATGACGCCGTTTTAAAGGCTTTGGGCGCTGACTTGAATGAAAATGAAAATTAAGTTTTGTTAGGTAAAAAAGCTAATTTATATTTATCGGTGAAAATATGCGCCGATTATATAAGCAGAAAATACGATGAAAGTGCTTCAACGAATGTTAGTGCATTACGAGTACGTCAAATACTTATTATTAGAATATATCAATGATTATGATTAGAGTACATCAACGAATTATCAAAAATACTTCAACAGCTCTTTGCTGCTATAAAAAGGTGCTACGTAACGCTGGCTAGGATTCCGGCAGCAGTCCATGCCAAGGGCCAGCCAATACGGTACCCTGTGCCCGCTGCCTCGTGGCTGAGTGCCCTCAGCATTCGCCCCAAAAAAGTCCTGCCAAGCTGTAAAAGCCCCTCCGGCTAACAGCGTATGTTCTTTTGAAAGAAAGCTGGTTAGGATATATCGTGAAAGACTGGCGAGCGAGACTGATCATTCAGTGTTTGTTACTATTTTACGAATAAAAACGTGTGTCAACCACATGGCTTATTTCCCGAGAGTACCCTTGTTACTCTTACATATTTATTTAACATGAACTGTTTACATATATAACATGAGTGTGTCGACACACAAATTTAATCCTATGGTAAATTGCTTTTCCCATTATGTAGCTAACCTACTGATAAATGTAATTCATATGGATGGAAGATAAGATACTTTTGCCTGGCTTAATCTCAAGCACCATACACCCGCCATACTGGCAAGCCTAAGCAATCGCGTTCCGGGTCGAGTCGGTATGCATCTGCCTGTCGAGGGACTCTTGTACCAACATGACAATAACGAATGTTAACGAATTAATGGTTTTTCGAAGGTCTTCATTACTTTTCAATTACAATTACGTTTAAGATTAATTAAGCATGCAGAGCGGCATGAGTACTATGCGAGTGCGGCTACTGGTTTCAGTCGAAATGAAGCACTCGAGGTAAGTTATTCATCGTACGTAGCTAGAACATCACAGTAGGGATGTAAGATAGATTTTTATATTAATAACATTGTTTTATATTGATTTATACTGGGCAGGAAGAGAAATACGAGTAGTGAACGTGAGTATTGACGGTCGTCAGTAAAGGGGCGCCTCTTAAACCTACGTCCGTGTCACAAGTCTCGGAGACCGCTGGGAGTTTTCCTCTCTCAGTCACACGATGGACCCGGCACCCGCAGGGTGAATCCATGCTAAGATGTTCGTATCTCATCCCGTCATTATTATTGATTCGATTATCTTTTTAAATTACTACGTTTCCGATTTTTAAAACATACTATAAAGTATGCTTATGCGTTACAAGCCATTAAAGTTCAGTTGGTAGTGTGTTTGGACGTCGTCTCAATGTACGTGAGGGCGGATCCCTGCCATGATGAAATTTCCATGAGAAAATCATAGCATGGCGGTAGGGCTACATCTGACTTGATTAGTTACGACCCTTAAGTTGAAAATCTGCCGCCAGCTACCTATAGATGTATTCCGGCAGTTGCATTTTAGAGCCAATCTCTAAGTAAGCTTAGCATGCCCACCATCTTGGGCTATGTAGTCACTTAATATCACGTGGGATTGTGGCCGTAACTAAACCTACAAAGTAGAAAAAATAATGCTGCCATCTATTGAGTACGCAGTGAACTATTTATTTTCATAATCTCTAACTCTGCTCCTCTTTAGAGTTTTCTGTTGAAGTGAAGTGTTTTTATAGTTAACAATTTAATATCGTTAATATTGTAGAAAATTAATAGCACGTGCCACAGGGGACAACTCTTTATTTCATACTTGAAGACATGACTTTACCGATGAGATATTGGTTAATTAAAATTGCATTATTTTAAACGAATGCTATAACAAAATTTTGCGATATATTCTTCGATTTAATGAAGAAGTCATTTACGCAAACTACCGTACAGTTAAAATTGTGTATTCTAATAATAATATTATTTGTAAGTCAGCGCCATCTATTGAAAGAGTGTAAAAATATTTCACGTTTGTCGTAGCAATTCTCTACCAAAGAATTGAAAGAGGTTTACATGTTTATTTTAGTTACACAATAGTGTACTAGATGGCAGTATTTACAATTGATGTATTAATTTCAAAACTTGCGACGTTGATAAGAACATTTCATACATTTATACCAATTATCATCATATATATGGTTTAATTGAAGAGTGGCTCACCTAAGAATCTTATGTTCGTTTGAAATATACACGGTAAAACCACTTTTTATAATTAATTTTCTCAGAAATCTCTAATCCCCTGTAGGAATCAAACCCACGTATATGAACATAGTCCTCTAATACGTTACTGTTTGGTCGCAATACCTCTCATGTTTTAGGAAAGTAAAGGAAACATAAAACTAAACCCGTAGGTATTCATCGAATGCCTCTTCTAGTTTTTCATCACCTAAAGTGGAAAATCTGTCGCTAGATCCCTATGGATGTACCGATTTCGGTAATTGCGCTTGAAAGCCAGTGTGTCCATTACAATTATTGTACTTACCACCATCGTCACTTAAAATTAGAGAGATTAAGGTCAAAAGATAAAAAAAACATATAGAAAAATAAAATTTAACTTTTTCGTAATATAATAAGTATTTTAAACGCACCAAATATATCATAGTTATTGTAATCTTGCACACGATAAGGTAAATCTTAGACAAAATTTCGTACGCTAGAATTTTGTATTGTTCGCGTAATATATGTGTATGTTAACACTATATTCAAATTCATAAAGAGCGCTGCATTTCTGGTCAAAAAAATTCCAAAGTCTATAAGGACTTTCCTAAGGACTACTGACAGAAGTAAAAACTATATTTCACAGAATAATGTAAAAATAGGAGTAAAACTCAAATCCGTATGTTGAGGTTTGGAACCTACGGCCTTGCTTACGTGTGTTAATAAAGTCGCACGTCAAACCAATCAACCGATCAACCAAGCGTTAATATTATATGACGGTGACGCGAGATCCATGATTTTTGTTTATTCTAAAAGTGCTCAACGTGCCTAATGAGGGTTTTACTTCAAACTGGTATATATTCTTAATGTGCGCGAATTTTTCTCTTTGTCCGGGGTGACGTAATCCCTAGAATGGTCGCTGCTTCCTACCAACTTATTTTTATAGCGATCTGTTATGAAGGCAAAATGGATTATTTGGAAGAGGAACTTTTTTGTCCAATTATAATACACTTACATGTTACAGTGTACTAGTGGCTCGTTGTCATACTTCTGAACGCTGATCAATGACTTGTCTCCTCTGAAATCGGGGGCCACTTCTGCGTTATATAACTGAGTGCTTCCCCACGGGTCCGACCAGATCATGTTCACGGAGAATCCGTTCGCGATGCCGAGGCCCTCGTCACGCAGTATTCTCTCCGCTTCACCGTAATTCCTCGCTGTCAGCAGTTTTCTCGTGATGAAAGTACGAGCTGGAAACATACAATTACTCATTACATTTTTTTTTGCATCAAACAGACACATGGCAAATGGTTACTGTCGCCTATTGGCAGCCGCAACATCAGGGGTGTTACAACCATGTTGCTGAACTTGGCGGAAATGGATGGCTACTGTTCACTACGCCGGAACACAAAGGCTTCATACTGAACCTCTATTTTGCGGCAGTCTACCTGATCAAGGATTATATAGTTAACCTTCATAAACAAAACCAAATGTCGAACCCAAAAACCCCAGGACTAATATCTAGTAGAGATGCTTGAGATTGAATTATTTACTTGCAATTAGAGTTCCCACCTGTGCTATAATATATATCGTATTGTATACAATATCTTTCTTGACTCTAACATCTGTCCATCTTCATACTGAACATTGCCGTAGCATGAATAAAAAATGTTTTTATTTCTGAATGTTGACGTAAACACAAGAGTTGTTCCGTGAAATTGATTCGAGATGCTCAATTTTAATAATAGACTTTAAAATTACTGTTCCGCCACTTATAAACAATTGTCAAGGTTAAAATCCTTAATTAGTTACTATTTATAAGAAAAAATAAAAAAAAAAACAATTCGACAATCCACTGCCGTGTGATTTCGGAGGTGAGAGAACATACTTACGCGTGTTTCCTGGTTTCAGAACTTGCGGGCTGAGGGTGTTTATTGAGAAAACCAGCCCGTTCTCGTTATAGCCCATCGTGTAGCCGGGCATGTGGCCGGCGTAGCATAGTGAAGCGAAGCGTTCCTCCACTGCCTGCGTTTTGAAAAATAAGGTTGAATTTAAAAAACCCACTCAATATAAGATGACATTTTTATTCTGTTCTCACTGTCATACTATCATTTTTTTTATGCTAATAGGCACTAAATATGGCAAATCTGATAATAAATAGTTTCCGTCGCCTATGATCAGCCACAACACAAACGGCATTACAGCCATATGGCTGACCTTGGAGACAGTATTTTGTACCCTTTTTCAAGAACGTTATACGTACAAGATGACAATCAGTATCTATGGAAACGTACCCAACAAGAAAGTACTACAGAACCTAACTATTGTCATCGCCTAGCCTGTAGATAGCCTGCCTGATAGCTCAGTCGGTAGTGTAGCCTCTATAAAGACACTACAACAATCCAAATTCATACTTGTCACCGGAAAACTGACTTTTTTTTACATGCTTTATATTAACTTCACTTGTATGTCTATAACCGACTTCTTTAGACTTGATTTTGACCAACTTCAAACGGTCAGATATCATTTAAATTTCGTAGACTTATCGAGGGCCGATGACAATACACTAATTTGATAAGATTATTCCATTATATAACCTGCAGACTAAGATTTCTTAGTTTGTATAACTTTCATCTATAGTCGATAAGGTAGAAATTGGTGCTAATTATAATTATATTTAGCCGATATATCTAATATTAATAAATTTTCAAATACCAAAGAGAATTTTAAATTAACAACGTAACCAAGAATTTATATTTACAATTTTGGAGAGAGCCTAGTTTGCTATTGTAATGAATGATGATTGAGCTACTGATTAATTTAGCTCTAATAAAAATAATAGTTAATAAAACTAAAAGACAAGCTTTTATAAACAATCCAAACTAAAAAGTAGAAAATAAATAATAAATAATAAACACCGATTCCTACCTAGGATGATTCGTGAGACTATTGAAATTAAAAAAACATCCAAATTTCAATAGAGAAGATGGTTGGAAGCTAGCACAAGCCTGGGATCCGATTATACATTTAAATAAATCGGAACCAAAAAGACCAATTGCCAGACCTCAAGACACTGTGAGTTCTTTCTGCGTAGATCGGAACACTATCAATAATAAAAATTAAATTGAAGGTAGACACAGTAACATAAACTTTTCTGGACAACCTACACCTCAGTCCACCCCGTGACCACGAAGGCTGAAAAGCTTTCGAAACGTCGGGATCAAAATTTAATAAATAACCGCGATAAAATCCGTTTAAAATAGTTTTATTTCAATGAATAATATTCACGTAAACCTAAGAAATCATTAAATAAATAATAGTTTAAAAAAACGTTAAAAATATAAATGTAAAATACGTTTTTATAGAAAATCAAACTAAAAAATAGAAAATAAATTTTAATAAATTTGAATTAAGAATAGTGTTATATTTTTTTTAATAAAAATAAATTAATAATAGTCCGAATAAGAGAAAATTTATTTAATTAATAAAAACGGTGGGGTCCTTTTTAACATACTAGCTGACCCGACAGAGGTCCTGTCTTAACTATGAACATTGAAGTTCATTTGTAATAACTAATTTAATTTTTTTTTATCAAAAACATAGTGTTCATTATTGTAATATTCTATGAAAACTGATAGTTAGTTCTGTAAAATTGAAATTTTCGTTATGTTTTTTTTTTTCTTAAATTTTCTTTATCCGGTCAACTTCATCAATCTTTTTTTTCATAAAAACCTTGTCCTGACGATAATTAATCCATTAAAAAAATAATTAGCGAAATTATTCCACCCATTCACGCGTGATGCGATGATCAAGAGAAATAGATATTAATTTTTATATATATTGATTATCGGAATAATATTCCTTCTACTCATATCTGTCAATAAAATATTTATAACTATTGACACCATGCACCCCACGGTTTTTTTTTTAAATATAAATTACATTTTTTTCTTATTTATTATTAATTTATATGTATTAAAAAGTATTACACTATACTTAATTCAAATTTATTTCTTATTTTTTAGTTTGGTTTTCTATAAAAGCGTGTTTTTTAATCCTTTAAAACCTACATTTATTTCATTGCTCCGTGTCTAACAAGTAACACCCAATTTCGGGTACTCGCTTTAATAAATGTATATTACATTCAAATTATAAAATAATCTAATAACGTTCAGGTAACTGCATTTTAGAACGAATCCTGATTACAAATTTTAAATCTTTGACCTCAGCATATGTATATCTCAAACTGAATGTTTGATTACGTTCAAACTTTGAAATGCAATGAAATAAACAAACACGAAAAACTTGTAATCAACAATCTCTGTTATAATGTATATCGAAAGCCAAGTTCATCTTTTATCTATATTTTATACGACATATCCTCGCGACTTATTTCGCGGCGAAGTAAATATGTATAAAAAAAGTTGTCCGTTTTTGTAACGTTTTGCAATACATCTTTGCTCCCATCGGTGGTATCGTGATATTAATTAGCTTTCGTCAATGATTATTCTATTATATATAAAAATATTTTTTATTATCTGACTGGTAGTTTTCAGGATTCGCGCGTTCAAACAAACAAATCAACTTTTCCTCTTTATAATATTAACGGGCTGTGTCTGCGACTTCAAGAGATACTAAAAATTAATTAATATTTTTTTCCCGTTTTTGTAACTTGTTTCAATACAGCTTCGCACCTAATGGTAATAGCGTGATGTTAAGTAGAATAAAGCCTTCCACAATGATTAGTCTATCAAATACAAAAATGATTTTCGAAATGAGTTTAATATTAAGAGTGTTAGGTTTTATTTTATGGGACAGCTAATCTCATCGTTACTTGTACCTAGGTAGCCTTTGTTTATACCGAAAATATTTAAGTACACTCTGATGCGTATATGGGGTGGAAGGAAGGGGCGTGTGGAAATCATGAGATATGAATGGCTTTCATCTAAAAATTACGTCACATGAATTTCATGAGTTTGACCTCCCCCGGCGCCATTCTTGCAACATTGGTGACATTTGTGAGACGCCTTGCTATCTTGTGGGACGTCACGTACGATGCAATGTTATATCAATAAATTATTAAATAAAAACAGAAAATTATTACTTCACATTACATAATTTACTGCTCAAATATATTAGATATTTAAATGTGACGTCACCAAAATAAGGATCATTCCCACCCCTTGTTGCATAAGGTCACACATCGTCGCCTCCTGTCCGCCCCCTTTTTTATTAAAGTGATGTTTAAAATCTCGGTATACGGATTTCCTCGTTGCAACGTGCTAACTCAAACGCATTACCCGAACTCAGGTAAAGGTGTGAGGGGAATGCGGTCCTAATAACGACACTTGAAGTGTCTCGGATGTTCCCAGGGACAACTTTCGTAACTCTCCTTCCAAACGTGTGAAGTAATTAATGGATGGGGCTTTCTAAGCACCCTGAAATAACCATTAAAAATACACCATAATGATTCACCATACTCCATACTGCCGGTCTGTCATAATTTATTCTAATCTCCAGCGGATACGTTTTTAACTATTTTTTTAACGTGGGGAAATGTATTTACGCGTCCCGTCCCAGCCCGGGAAGACTGAGAGGGGTAAACCGCCATTAACCGCCGGGAATTTCAACGAAAATCCCCCGGCCATCTGTCACCTTCCTGGGGCGACGCAGGTCCGTGCATGCAATCACCGCGTCACCCCAGCGACCGGCCCGGCCTGATGGTAAGCTGGGTCCCATTCGGGCAGCTTGGCTAGCTGCCTTACAGTCAGGTACAATGGGAGGCGGATCCCCTAAACCGCCCTCCTCAGTCCGGCTTAACGCGGTGGCAATACTTGAGTTATAGTAAACATACCAAACAGGGTCTCGCCAGAGAGGCTTAATTAAATTAAAAAAAAATAATAATAAACGGGCGAAAATAGCATACGGAAATGAACGCGTCATGTCGGTCGTACGTCAGTCGAGAATGACAACGTTAATTTATATTTACATACGTTATTTTACATGTGACTTTTGATTGTTTTGAATTGATAATGAATGAATTATCATAAAGATTATTTCGTTTAGATGTCCACTTTTTAGATCAAGAATTGTATAATCAATTTACAGGTTTTTATTTGATTACAACTTTGGAAGTACAAGTCGGATTTCGAAAATTCTTTTTTTATGCGATAGAGTTATCACTGAGAAAGGTTTTAGGCTATATGACATCACGCTACGACTAATAGGAGCAAAGCAATATTGAAAAAAAGTTACAATAAGGAGCAAATAGTGTTAAATAATATTTAGTTCCATGTGAACGAAGTCGTGAACAATTATGGAACACTACACAGGATAATTCTATCCCACAAAACCAAAGCAATCCTTCCGGATATCGGTATGAGAGTTATCTAATTGATGTATTTCGATTATTTCTTTCTCCTTCTTAGTTGATAATAAAACTCAAAATAAACGCAACTCTACAATTTGCCCGGCGTTAAAAATAGCTCTCTTTAAAGCACCAAAAACTCTATTATAGCACATTAGCAGTGTTCATTTAAATGTTATCCCAGTGCTTGTAATTTTGCCCTTGAATATTCGCAAGACACTCATAAGTCTATCAGAGCTGTCTTTGAATATATATATTGGTGCTTCAAGCAGAGTGATCTGAAACAACTTTCTTACAACAATTGCTAACGTAAGAAAAGTTGAAAAATCATTCTGTTCATTAATTCCCTTTTTTCACTTAGACAAAATGCATTTACGGACCTCTGTCGAAATCTCTTGTGTAGTGGAGAATGTGGAACTCAGGCGGTGCGAACCACCACAATATTCATTGAAGTTAAAACTGCTATAGGAAGGTTTGGATAAGGAGTGAATTCAAGTATGTCGTCATCGACACGGCCACGTGACGTGTAAACGATGACACTATATCTATTCCTGTTAGTATAACTTATTGCGCTGTGAACAGTTTTGATTTACAAATTTTAATTTAAGAATGTACAATTAATTCGGATGCATAGTGGTATGGCTTTTTCTGATGCCCGCCTGGCTAGCTACCACCCTCAAGTTGTAAACCTGCCGCCAAATACCAATAGGTGTGTTCCGGCAGCAGCACTTGAGAGCCAGTTCCTCCACAGGTTTAGCGTGTCTACCAACTTGGGCCGTATCGTCACTTAAGATCAGGTGGGATTATGGCCATAACGCTAAACCTTAACTATAAAAAAAATAAAAAATAAATATCGAATAATAACAACTGTTTGTTTATAGTTTTAAGTTTTCACTTCTGTCTGCAGTCCTCATGACTGCTTTGAAATATATTTTTTATACTTTTATATACACGCTAAACTTATTGGAGATATGGTTTCTCTACTGCAACAGACGGATAGGTATTTGGTGGCAGATTTTCTACTAGACAGGTGGGCATTAGAAACAGCCCTACCATCATGCTCTCAGTTCTTTACGATGTTTAGATGTTTTCCTACACCGTAACCTTGTGCTCATAGCAGAGATTCGAACTCATGCCCATTTATGCGGCGTCAAATCACATTATCAACTTAGCCATTGTTAGTTTCCCCTCATATTTGCCAGAGAATGCGAATCACTTGTGCTTTGCTCCCAGTACCCTGTCAGGAGTTTATTATCTAAAAAAAGCTAGTATACTTACACCCAGTTCTGCGTCTTCAGGCGTCGGTGTGATATGAGCTGACATGATGTAGAAATGATTCAACGTTTCTGACATGGCGTCCTCCGTATGGCCCAGAATGGTCTGGTAGTTAACATAGAAACAGATTATTAAACTACCAAAAATCACTGTCACAAGGAGAAGTAACCATATACATGAACCCTATTTTTTAATGGTCTAGAAATCAGTTATATTTACCGTCTAGCTTTTTTTATAGTTAATACTACCGTTATGGCCATAATCTCACCTGATCTTAAGTGACGATACGGCCCAAGTTGGTAGACACACGTTAAACCTTTGGAGGAACTGGCTCTCAAGTGCAACTGCCGCATCACACGTATCGGTATTCTAGCGGCATATTTTCAACATGCGGGTGGTAGCTAGCCAGGTGGGCATCAGAAAAAGCCCTAGCACTATGCTATGGTTTACTCACGATGTTTTCCTTTAACGAAAGCTCAAGCTCATTGTAGGTGGTTGATTCGAACTCACGTCCCTCGACACAAAGTCGTACACACTACCACTGAGCTATCATCGCTTCAAAGTTTGAGGCAGCGAAAAATATTGTGGAGATAATGAAGTCTACCGCGATTCCTCTGCAATAGCAGCACTCTGGAGGAACTGTTTTCCTAACTTTGGACCAGTACAATGGGCCTAAACTACGACCTTTGTACCAAACTCGTAAAGGAAGTAGAAAGATGCGTACTTCCTGTTTCAACCATCCCTTGGCAATTTTTAATACGTTTCACTTCCTTGCTCTTTTGCGTAAAGATGAAGTACATTGAGGTTTATTGTTTCAGCTTAAATTAAGCTTATTTCCGTATCAAAATATTCTATACTATTCTACAATTATGTAGATACCTTACATCAAACGGTACAAACGGATCTAATCTTATGTTATTCTCTATTAAGGAAATACCATTCATCTAATCCGATGTTATATTATAATTGGCACAATAAAAATAAAATGTAAATGTTTCATAAAACTCGATTCGTTCTTTTTTTTATTTCTTACTAAATGGAAGTACAAATTGCGTTCACGTGGCTGTATAGTGATAAATGCGCTTGCCTTTTGGCACAGATGATAAACAGAAAGTTGGCGGCAAAGCTGAAAAGTATGTTTTATTTCCCTGCATTCTTTTGTCTCGTATTAAAACTTATACTCGACCTGCATTTGCCTATTTCACGGCCTTTGCAATATTGCACTATTAATATTTATTTTTACCATTCAAAGAAGTTAAAATTCAAGATTAAATCAGGATATCTGCAATATTTAATTTAAGATACCTTAGTCAATCTGAAACACTTGTTAATTGTACCTTCTATTGAATTGGTTTTAGATGCCCTTGACTACATATGCCACGCACAATTGCCTTTTTAACATTCTTGGCACGATGACATGTAGCAAATAGATTGTTAATTCTTCTAAGTTATATGTATAAAAAGATTTAAACTAATTTATTATAATATTTGCAACCTCTATTAGTACATTAAAAAATATAATTCACATAATTGCGTGCTGACATCTATTGAAGTCGAGGTTTGAACTTTCTTACCCTTACGATTAAACTTATGACGGCTGAATGTCTTCGGCACATGCCAATTAAAAAAAAAACGTATAAGCTTTTTAGACCCATAGCATTAATCAGTTAGCGGAAAAATTAATTAAAAAAGCTTACATGATCGAAACTCTTCACTGCGACGGAGCTGCAGCCACCGGTATCATCTCGAATAACTCGATTATCGTTGATCGTGCCCATTATATCGTCCATTTGCAGCAGGAACAACTGTCAAATAAAATATCAATTAAAGAGACAAACTTCTTAGCACTTTATGGATTGGCTAGACCTGCTCTATCGTGCGGTAGAGAGGGAAACTCAGAGTGGATCCCGAGACTTGTGACTGACTTTACACTACTCGTGTTTCTCCTCCTGTTCAGACAAAATTGTTAGAAGCCACTTGTGAAATATATCGGGTTAGTGCGGCTGTGTGCCTATTTTGGCCCGGCGTTCCAACAGGCGGCTAGCGTCTACATGCCGCACCGAGCGCACGCGCCGCCAGTTATTGTTGTCCTATCTAGCTGATCTGAAGTAGCGTTCGGTAATCATCAATGTCTAGCAAAAAAAGAAAAGCAAAATAAATGAAATAAAAGAGTTTTTTTTTATACTTAAGGTTTAGCGCTATGGCCATAATCTCACCTGATCTTAAGTGACGATACGGCCTAAGTTGGTAGACACGCTAAACCTGGAGGAACTGGCTCTCAAGTGCTGCTGCCGGAACACACCTATTGGTATTTGGCGGCAGGTTTACAATTTCAGGGTGGTAGCTACCCAGGTGGGCATTAGAAAAAGCCCTACCACCATGCGATGGTTTCCTCACGATGTTTTCCTTCACCGAAAGCTCAAGCTCATTGTAGGTGCTTGGGTTCGAACCCACGTCCCTTGACGCGAAGTCGTGCACCTACCACTAAGATAGGTCGCTTTTAGATTTAGTTAAGATAGAACTTTCCGGACCAGAAGGTGAGGCACAAAAAAACAACGACTTCCTTGTATTGATACAGGTTAAGCTACCGCATGCAATCAAATTACGGTCTCACACTATGGCGAAGTGACCTAGTATTTACCGAAAACTACCGCACTTTATAGTTCAAAGCGTTTTATCTTAACTTTTTAATTTCATTTGAGAACCTATTTACTAGTTCCCGTCAGTGTATTCTGTGGTAAAACTCATATGGTAAATAAATCACAAGGAATTAAAAAAAAAAAAAACATTCCAAAAAATCTAAGGATAATGATCATGTTATTGAGATAACGGAGAAATGGTGCAGAGTGCTACAAGATCCAGACCAAAAAACCAAAAAAAAGTAAAAAAAAAAAACATTGCAGGAAATGCAACCAAAAGCATTGCGTGGTATGTTTTAAAGACAGGCATAAGTAAATAAAAACTATTTTCATTTTTTTCTCCTTCTATTATTTTTGTTTTATAATATGGACCGTTTATTTTGAAAGTGGTGTAAGTCCATTTTTGAGAAAAATGAGCTATCACGTAGTTCATGCTTAATTTAATGTAAATTTTTTATATATAACTAGTCCGTGTAGTATGTTTTGTTGTACAACTTAAAATCGGTCGGTAAATTAAATTGCATTATCAACAAATATAGTAGTAACCTTTAATTATCTCGAAACAAAAGAAAATGGACTTACACCACTTTCAAAATAAACGGTCCATATATAGATCTCGGGGCGAATCGAACCTAAGGTTATTCTAACACTACGAAAAAAAAATTGTATACATCATATTTTCGAAAAGTTATAACGTTTTAATCTACCCTAGTGCTGGTGCGTCGAGAAAGATCTGCCACGGACTGGCGGAAGTATCGTTGGAGGCGTATTTCGATCCGCCGCAGCACCAGATGAAGGTTTATAATTTTACTTGCCGCATCCAAGTTGTTAATGTAAAAAAGTCTTCAGGATTATATGTATTCATCTCATTTTCAATTTTCATTTCGTTTCCATTTATAACATTACCTTTCTATCTAAAACTTAATTCAATTGTCCACGCGACAAGTTCGTGTCATTATCGTTAGATGATGCATCTAAAATGATTTATATATTTATCAAATAACCTGTCATCGCTTATCTCGCACTAGCCGTGCCGGCGGGTGCGTTCGTGTGGAACTAAAAATTATTTATGAAATTTTGCCCGTTTTAGAAAGTTGCTTCAATACAGCTGTGTTCCTATTGGTGGTAGCGTAAAATGCAAAAATAATTTTTTGATATCCCCCTGGTAGTTCTTTAGCTCAGCGTTTACAAACAAACAAATTTTTCTGCTTTCTAATATTCGTACAGGTTTTTATAATTCGTAAAACTGGTTCCTTTGATTGATTAAAATATTATGAACAACATACGTAAAGCATTCTTTTTTGCCCGGCTAGGTTAATTTGATTTATGTTTATTATTGTTTTTATATTTCTGGTAAAACTTTTAGTCGATTTATACTTCTTTTGACGTGTTATAACAAGCCCTTGAGAAAGATATTTTAGCTTAAAGCCGAAGTTGGCTGCGTGTATGTAACATAACAGGAAGTTCATCGAAACTTATATTTGTTTTGGTGTATTATTTATATTAACACTAGCTTACTCGGTGAACTTCATATCATCTATATTGGAATACTAGATGCCGTTAAACTAGCTAGATTTTGAGATTTTCTAACAAACAATTTTTTAATCATACATAAAGAAAAAAATTTTTTTTTCAATTAAAAGTAATATATCTTACTTCTAATACCTCCAAGAATATGTGTACAAAGTTTCATGATGATCGGTTAAGTAGTTATGGCGTGAAAACGTAACAAACAAACTTACATTCACATTTATAATATTAGTAAGGATTATAAAGCAGAAGAGTTTTATTTGGTGGAACGCGCTAATCTTACGACTTACCAGCAGAATTTCCTTAATTATTTTTCTATTTGGTACAGCAATCATTGACGAAGGCTTTGGGCCATTTAACATCACGCTACCGACAATAGAAGAAAAGTTGTATCGAAAAAAGTTACTAAAGTGGACAAACATTAAATAATTTTCTCCGTTCCTTCAGGTTATTTAGTACAGAATAATTTTTAACTAACTATAATAAATCCAGATGAGTTCAGGGAGAAACAAAAAAAAATGGTCGCCACGGAAATCCCGATGTGTTTGTTAACATCCAAATGTATACTTAATAAAAAACAATTAAGAAAATTTAAAATAAAATAAGAATATTAAGCATCTAAGACAGTGAAATAGCTAAATATGTCGTCACCATATCAGTGCACATACGCAAGAGACTCGTGAGCAGTCGCATAAAGTTGTATGACGACATAAGAAAGCGTCATGCCCATTACCGTGACGCCATATATACGATTCTTTGACTTGTAACTAAAAATCCATACTCATATCATAAAAGCGAAAGTGAGTTTGTTTGTATGTTACGCTTTCACGTCGAAACCGCTGATCCGATTATTATTAATTTTGGTATAGAGATAGAGGAGAACCTGGAGACAGTGATACGCTAATTTTCCTCGGGAAAACCTTATTGGAAAAGGGGTAAAGAGAGGTATAAACATTGTATGAAACTTTTTGTTGCATCATCCATTTTGTTTGTCAAAAGCAATATTAGGCGAGCGAAGCCGCACGTGAATTCTAGTTCTTTACCATTGTTTGGCCGTCTTTATAACGTATTAGAATACAGGTTCGCTTCCTTCCTTCTCAATGAACCTTCCTCAATGATTGCTGTAACGAAGTCAAAAAAAAAAATTTAATCTGACCATTAATTCCTAAGATTAGCGCGTTCAAACAAACAGACTTTTACGCTTTATAATATATAGAATAATATAATATATATTTAGATTAAGTAATATATGGGTAATATTTAAGTACCACGTAAAGTATATGTAAGTGCTATAACATGATGATATAATTGTTTGAAATGTAAATGTAAGCAATATAATTTGAAGTACAGTTATTTTTAAACACCTATTCAACGTAAATGTGATATAGCTGCAGATAACCCACTTTAATTTAAATGACAAAGGTAGCATTAAGTTACTATGTTATGCTTGCGGTTCACTTGACTGTAAGTTGTTGAATATAAAAAAAAAATCTGTACATCGAAAGATATCTGTGTATATTGTTGAACTCTCGTCATATATTTTGATGTCAATGTTATTTTTCCGTATCAAGCCTTTATTTATTAACGTGGTAACGCATAAACGCATTGGTTTAAGTTAAGTTAAGAAGGGCGTATCGTAAGTAACGGAGTGATACCTAGTAACGGATGACGCTGCCCATCAAAAATCATCAAGGTGAGACTTCGATGTTCCGCGTTGCCAGAGATCAGTGACAACATTTCCGTGGTAACCCTCATTCAAATAGATCCAAGCTACGATGCACGAACGTGACATTGACTAAGTTAATTCTACTGGCAGTGTATCGGGGCTTCGCACGTGTTTGTTATACAATTCATTTATTGTGTATGTATGTATGTATGTATTTTCTCTAATATTCGACCAGGTTTTATCAGTACTCAACAACTGGACCACAGGGTCACCTATCGCCTAATCTAGTAATATAAAACCTTCTACTTAAAAACAATACACATAATTTGTAATGTGTAAAATTTACTTTGAACACACTAAAGTCTGAAATTGACAGTGATCATCGAGGAATAAGATATCTATCGGTGGTCACGACTGTCAGGCGCTTAAAGGTTAAATTTAATATAAGTACCGTACGTCATATTTTGTCCGCGACTACGTTTGTGTGGAACTAAAAATTTTTTTTTTTTTTGTTACGTTTCTTATTACAGCTTTTCTCCTATTGGTAATACCGTAAATAGCCAAAATCATTCTTCAATAATTGGCCTATCAAATTACAAGAAGAAGCATTTTTGAAATTCGACTGGTAGTTCCAAATATTAGCGCGTTCAAACAACAAACAAACAAAATAGAAGATGGTTTTTACGACTTATTTACAAAACTTGCATCTTTTCGATCGACGACTAATATAAATTTCTATACGAAATTTCATAAAACACGATTAAACTTTTTCGAATTAAAGTTGACACACAAAAATTCAATGTCTTTTATAATAGAGGCCTATAATAAAAAACAGGCCGACGCAATAACTAATTTATTTATATAAACAAATTTATTCATTAACCTACAGCCTTATATATATATATATATATATATAATAATATACATAAATAAACCTGTATATCTGTTTGTATGTGTAATATTTTTCCAATTTTTTAGTCTACGTTTGACCACTGTTTAAAAAGTTGCCTTTCTGTCTGTTTTGAAGTTTGGTTGTAACTCATAAACGACTTTTCTGGGTCTGTTTTTCATACTTCTATAGGTTTAGTGTTATGGTCAATATCTAACCTGATGTTAAGTGACACTATGACCCAAGACGGTAGACACGCTAAGCCTAGTGGAGTGTCTAGCTCTCAAGTGCTGCTGCCGGAAGGCACCTATAGATATATAACAGGATATTTTCAACTTGAGGGTGGACATGTGTCGGCACTTTATATGGTCCTAGATTGAGTATAGTCTATGAGTTATCTTAGAAACATATATACATTTGTTCACGACTGCCGACTACCTTAGAATAGTTTACTTATTGTTGAAAACCCTCGAGTTGAAAATCGACCGTCAAATACATATAGCTGTGTATCGGCAGTTGCAATTGAGAAGCCTCTACCAGGCTTAACGTGTCCGCCATCTTGGGCCACATCGTCACTTAACATCAGGTCAGCGATTGAAACGATGATAGCTCAGTGGTAGTGTGTACGACTTCGCGTCAAGGGACGTGAGTTCGAATCCAAGCAACTACAATGAGCTTGAGCTTTCGGTGAAGGAAAACATCGTGAGGAAACCATAACATGGTGGTAGGGCTTTTTCTGATGCCCGCCTGGGTAGCTACCACCCTCAAGTTGTAAACCTGCCGCCAAATACCAATAGGTGTGTTCCGGCAGCTGCACTTGAGAGCCAGTTCCTCCACAGGTTTAGCGTGTCTACCAACTTGGGCCGTATCGTCACTTAAGATCAGGTGAGATTATGGCCATAATGCTAAACGTTAACTATAAAAAAACCGAATAAAAATACGCACAGAGTCGCGGGGCATGATTAGTTGTATACGATTGTAGTGACATATAACAATTTCAATGTAATTAAATTCTATTGTTATAATAACTAAGTTGTAATAGTAAAAAAACGATTCCTTCAATCATATCCGGGCATTGTGTCGGGCAATTTGGTATGTAGAGGTGTAAACGTAATGATAAATAGGGTACCTACCCGTATGTATTCATACTATAACAACCAGTACTAGATCAAATCAAATCAAAAATGATGATTCAATTTAGGCCCTAAGAAGGGCGCTTATGAACGTCAAAACTACCACCGGTTCGAAAAGCATCTGCATCTTTTTTTACATAATAGTTACAGTAATTATTAGCGGATGCACAGAGAGGGGTGTCAATTGCAGACATCACGATCGCTCACATATTGATAGTAACTAATAGTTACTTTTGATAAACAACAAAAACGGTGCGTGGTTGCGTACGGTATGATGTTGAAATCGCATCGTTCCCACTCTGTATAGTCAGTACGTAACGTTTCGGTACTCGGTACTAGATGATATACCCGTTACTCGGTACTGAATAAATACGGTTTGTTACAGATCTAGTGATATGTTTTGCCGTTTGCGTGTGTGTGTACGTTTTGTTGATACAATAAATGTTGCCGGCCTTCAGCAACCTTGATCGTGGCACCGAAATGTCAATAGGCCTTTTCGTTATTACGTATGTAGGTTAGAGCAATAATCGTTTCTTCCGTCGGTTAAGTCAAGGTTCGAATACTGTCCCATTGGGGCATACTTGAACCGGCGAGATACTATGAGTTTTTAGTAGTTATGTCGCGGCAGCTCTAACTAGCCTGGTCGTTTGATTAGAAGAACCGTGCAGGCTGGTCTTTCGTCGTTATCTTTGATCTGATGTATCTCCACATTATCTTTCGTGGTTTTTTCTAACGTGGTGTTTGAAAAACTATTATTTACGGACTTCCTCATCGCAACGCGCGAGCAGAAACGTTAATCAAATTCACAAAATAAATTGAAATCCTATTTTACATTTTTAAATAAACACAATTTTACGGGAAACGAAAAAAAACGCGTCATTAATTTTATGAATTATATAGTGATATGAAAAAACTTAACATTGCTATGTATCATTCTATGAAGCAGGTATCACAGGGAGTGTGAGACTGGCAGATAAACAATCAAATTATTTTAAAGTCTATCTTCGTATAAAAAAAATTAAAACCACTAAAATGTCAGTTAGGAGTTCTTGTCAATGTCAGTTAGGAGTTCTCGTCGTCGATACATATTTAGTGGCGCTCTCGCGTCTCACATACATCTGTTAACACAAGTCCAACCTAAGTTAGGTTACCACTTCGCCACCTGTGACCAGCTTACCGTCATATAACACATTTCTGGAACACTTCGGTCCGCCTACGGTTCAATTACAAAGCTAATCATATTTATAGCGAAAACCATCATTTTAAATTAATTTAAAAGTGCGCTTATCTATTCCGTATTTTATATAATTCTGAACGGAGTTTTATAGGTAATACCATATTTCCTAGAACTTGTTGTAAAAATGAATGATTTAAAGTTCATTTTTAATAGCTATGCGCAAACGCATTATCGGTGCTCAGTACAAGGCAAGACGTGTGGTGACACAATGGAGGCTAATCACCCAACACTACCCACTAAAACGCACCACAGCGACACTTCAAACTCCCGAGTTGCCAGAGACCAGGCATAGGGCCCACACTTCTTCTACTCTCGCTGGTAGTAAGTAGGTAGACACACACAGTTGGTTTACACCAAGCAAAAAAACAATGTTGTCATCTTTAAAAATGTTATACGGATTTTTAATTTACTTATCGGAGATTCATTGTAACTTGAGTGTATGTATATGTCGCTGTCAACTAACAGCCTACAATATACAGTACAATGAATTATCTAAACTCCCAACTTATAAAGGGTTTGTTATCACAAGTGTAACCTAGGCAACCCAGCAAACACCTCTACTACAGCGACCACTTCACTGTTAATTACTACGCTTACAAGCTATTTCTTTATTACCTATCAATCTCAATATAATGTGCGCATGTGAAAGATCACGTTTTCACCATTGAACAGAGTTCTTACGTCATACAAAATCAACTTTTATTATGAAATTGTGAGGTGGTAGTTCCATGCAATGCAAGTTAATTTGAAAAATTCTGTGGAATAGTTCACTACGTCATTCTGGCGGATAATTTGGTTGACTAGTTTGAAGCATAATAACTGATCTCAAAGAGAATTTTGAATAGTCGCATTGAGATCGACAATTTTATTTTTTCCGCCACCATTGCTCGTACTTTCTGAATTGTGGCGCTTATATACCTTGGTGTAATTTTTTTCTTTACAATATGCGTTGCGCTAAACGACATCGTTTGGTTACAGCTGTATTTTTTTTATGTTGTCCAAGAAATGGTTAAAATCACTTCCCATCTCATTGTAAATTTCTGAACGTACGCATAAATATTTGACAATCAATAAATATGTCACTCTTTTTTCATTACTATTCTTCTACATTTTTTTTAAATCTAAAATATGTCATTATTCGAATATTATATGTTGTAAGTAATCAAAAACCATGAAATTCGGCCCAGCCGTTCTCGAGTTATAAGTACGAAAATACAAACAAACCCGACTTTGTTTTATATATATAGATATTAAGCGGAAAAGTTTTTTTGGCTGTTTGTTTGTTTGAACGAGCTAATCTCAGAAACTACCGGTCTGACAAAAAAAACCTTTTTATTTTATTTAGAGCAATCATTATGGTAGGCTATTTAACATCACGCTATCACCGATAGGAGCGAAGCACTATTAAAAAAGTTACAGAAACGGGCAAAAATTATTCCAAACAAATTAAATTCCACACGAACAAAGTTTGAACACAGCTAGTAAAATTAATACAAATATTTAAATAGCTGCTCATTTGTCCATTTATGCAAACTCGGCGACGTTGAATTTAAACGTATTTTGTATCGAAATGGTGTACTTACATGGTGAAATGTAACGTTCGCTCCGTCGGCTACACCCTGCATCTCCTTCACGTAGTAAGGGAATCGTTTCTTCATGTTAGCGAGGGTTTTGTCGTAAGCATGACGGCCCGCGTCCGTTTTATACTCTTTCTCTAAGTCCCGGAGAAACTCGTAATTCGCTATGAAGCTCTTGATGATGGATGCGAAGTTGCGGCCCTGGGTTATACCAGAAAATATCATGTACTTTGCATATACGTTTCTTTAGCGAACCGCCAAGCAGTAGAATTTACTACTAGCCTATGTTTTCTCGAAACGAAGAGTGAATCAATTCTTACCGCACGAAAGACTAGATCTTCGGTCTCGCCTTCATTTTCCATCAGGTGTGATCGAAGCAAAGCGTGGTACAGTCAATAATAAAAAAAATATACTGTAAACCCTACGACATTTAAGCTACTAAGCAATTTATGGTCTAACTGAATGGGGAGAAGAAAAATCAATAATAAGTATTATGGATTCCAAATTAAGTTATGTTAAGTTACTAATATTAAATTGAATGACGTCACTTGCAGTATCCATTGTCTATTTTAATATTTAATAGGATTATAAATATGATTAAAACAGCTGTAAAATTGTATATGAGCATGTATCAGAAGGTTGCGTGTTCAAATCATGTCGGGGTCACTAATGTAGGAAACCAGGTGTTGTATCTCTCTGACGTCCGTCTGCGTAAACCGCAGGCACGCAGGCCGATATTACAGCCAGTAACTATTACAAAGGTCGCTAGAAGCGCTTTAAAATAATAATACATAATAATATATTGTGTGGTTTTGAGAAACCATGATGTAAGTGAAAATTGTGGTCGGATCGTAGGCATTTAACTAAAAATTTTTGGAGTGTGTGCGAATTTCAATGCTACACGGTCAGCTGATGCTCGCATAGACTGCCCAGCGCCGCCCATTTGAACCCTACACCGCAACCGGTTGTAATGCGACATGCGATAGATGGAAAATTTCGAGGCGGTAAAATGAGTTTCACTTTAATGATACTATTATTTTGATAGACATTAATCAAATTTACAAGATAAATAGACATATCTAAGGACGCTATGGTGTCTGGCTCTATTATCTGTTATCACAAGTACATCCTAACTTAACACATTTCTGGAACACTTTGGTCGGCCTACGGGTCAATTTTAAAGCTAATATTTTTTGTGGAAACCATCGCTTTTAATTATTTTAGATGTGCGTTTATATATTCTGCTTGTATATATAAAGGACTTTTAGTGGCAACTCCATACTGCATATAACCTTTTGTGAAAATTGATGATTTAAATTTAATTTTCACAGGCTTTTATTAATGAGAGCGATTTCAGCTTTCGAAAAAAAAAATCCACGTTTTAAAATTAGTCTTATAAAGCACCATCTGTTAACAATCTATTGTACTAAAATGACAACTGTTAATCTATTTACGCTCAATATTCAAATGTAATCTATTATGGAAATCATTCAGACAGGTAATATCTGGTGTTTGATTACGATAATTTACGAGATATTCTTACAGGGTCGGTTATTCAAATATATTATATCAAACTATTTCATTACGGTAAGATTGTCGCCAGCCATATTAATGAGTCGAATATGTCAAATATTATGTGTGCATTAACACTCGCGATTTTGTCCACGTGGGCCTGAATTATGATTCGCATGACATTAAATTGTTATTCTATTTACTGTCCCATAATATTTTAATGTACACTTACTATGTCAAATCCAACTTCATAATGGCTTCCTTGGAGATACAGCACCGGTACCGCTTTTCGTCTATTCAGCGGTCTATCGCTTGCTATTCCTGTGAAGGAAAAAGAAATATGTACGTAAATTAATTGCATCACACTGCGCAGTGTTCATTAACATGTAGCTCTAATCTCTTAGTATAAAAACTAAAAGCGTTACCCAGTATAGGCTGTTTTTTTCAGAGGCTGTGATTTTTGATATCACTGATGCTGTGGAAATGAGAAACCTTTATAACTTTACCAGACGTGGTGCGGCGATCGCATATTGCATTATACTGAAACGGGAACTAACGCAAAGGTGCCCAAGTTGCCGAACCTCCACTTGGGCTGTAGTCGCCATGTAATTGTTACAGCTTTCTACGAATTCGAACAAACTATACGTACACGTGTATATCTATTTACTTTTATGACAATGTTTTCAAAGAGTATAATATAACTTTCCCTTAAAACAGAAGGGAAATGTCATTTAAATAACTAATGTTCCTCTTGTATGTGTATGAAGTGCAGTATGCATTAATCCTCTGCCATTAATTCCATATATTATTATTTATTTTAGTTATTAGTTCATGGAAAGTATTATATTTTATAGGATTGGCGCGTGGTCACAATCTCACCTGATAAATGGCCCAAGATGATGGACATGCTACGCCTAGTGAAGAGATTGGCTCTCATGTGCAGCTGTCGTAACACACCTACATGTATTTGGCAGCAGATAATCAACTAGAGGGTGGTAGCTAGCTAGCTGTACCTGATCTCTAACAACACGGGAGCTTATAATTTATTTTAGTTATTAGTTCATGGAAAGTATTATCTTTTATAGGATTGGCGCGTGGCCACAATCTCACCTGATAAATGGCCCAAGATGATGGACATGCTACGCCTAGTGAAGAGATTGGCTCTCATGTGCAGCTGTCGTAACACACCTACATGTATTTGGCAGCAGATAATCAACTAGAGGGTGGTAGCTAGCTAGCTGTACTTGGTCTCTAACAACACGGGAGTTTGCAGCGTCGCCGTGGTGCGTTTTAGTGAGTAGTGTTAGGTGATAAGCACCCAATGAGTCACCACATGCCTCCCTCGCCCTGGCCCGAGCCCGGGTAATGCTCTTTCGCGGTACGATGAGAAAGTCCGTAAAGAGTGGATTTTAATAATCACGTTAATAAAACAAAAGGGTGGCAGCTAGCTAGGCGGGCATTAGAAAAAACCCTATCACAATGCACTTAATTTTGAATGAAATATGCCTTAACGTGTCGAACAAAAGATGAAATAGTGCAAGCGACTCTTTTCTCACTATGCTATAGTGAATAATTAATATCTTCTGGTATTTTTTTTATATTTAATTAAGATCGAACGTTAAAAATATAATAAAATTTATAATTCTGTGTTATATAATTATTTTTATTTATAGTTAAGCCTTAGCGCTATAGTCATAATCTCACCTGATCTTAAGTGACGATACGACCCGAGTTGGTAGACACGCTAAACCTTTTGAGGAACTGGCTCTCAACTGCAACTGCAGGAAAACACCTATTGGTATTTGGCGGCAGATTGTCAACTTGAGAGTGGTAGCTAGCCAGGCGTGCATCAGAAAAAGCCCTACCACCATGCTATGGTTTACTCACGATGTTTTCCTTCACCGAAAGCTCAAGCTCATTGTAGGTGGTTGGATTCGAACTCACGTCCCTTGACACATAGTCGTACACACTATCGCTGAGCTATCATCGCTTTTGCAATGCTTTAATTAATAATTAATATAATTGCCTTTTTTACATAGAGTTTTCGGCAGTTAACATGACCTTGAAAGATCATACCTTCAGGCAATGAACTATCTATCACATCTGTTAACAATCTATTATCTATTCATTAGAACAATCACCAACAGGTAATATTATATACCTTTACGAATTGATTTACTGTTGTATTACATTAGGTACTATTGATTCGCGATAGAATATAAGTTAAGTTAAGAAAGAAATAAAGTTTCAGAATTTAACTCAGATGAGAGTTTCTGTTAATAGTTTATTTTACATAGTTAATGATTTATATTTATTATTTACTATTCGGGCTATAGTCTCGACTTCGATCGCGTGTAACTCAAAATAATTAAACAGATTTACCGAATTTTGTAACTTTATTCAATACAGATCTGCATCTATTGGCGGTAGCATAATGGTAAACAGCCTAAAGCCTTTTCCAATTATTGGTCTATTTTATTTTATTTTATTTTATTATTGCTCTATCAAATACAATAATAATATTTGAAACCCGACTGTCAGTTCCTAAGATTACGGCGTTCAAATATAGAAAAAAGATAAATATTCCGCTATATAATAAGTATAGTTATAATGGTATAGATATGTAGTGGCCGAGTTCAAAAAGAATAAATAATTGTTTCAAAACATGTTATTGCTGAATCGGAATATAGTTTTATAGGTCAAATTAAAAAAAGAAAACCAATCTCTTTAGTACGTTCGGAATTACGACTGCCGATGAGTCATTCAAACAAGTTATCACTGAGTCTTAATTTCTTCTATTCATTTGCGATGTTAACTCCGTGCTTAACTCGCACTTAGGATCAGAGCTAGAATTACTGCGGGCGTCCAAGTTCGACATGTTCGATCACCTGGTTAGATCCATTCACCTATTACAATGACCACCGGATCATGTGTCACCATGTTGCGTGTTATACTAGCTATACCCGCGGCATCGTTCGCTGAGACTTGTAATAAAAGTAACCTAAGTTACTCGTTATATAACCAGTTATCTGCCTGTGAAGGCTTCGTCAACTTTGGTGCAACCGTTTCGCAGATTGGCCGAAATAAACAGACAGACATAAAATTGGGTTTTTCGTACTGTATATATTTTCATTACCCTTTGGTAAAAAGCAGTGACATTAGAAACAGACAATAATTTTTTTTTCTATGATGTAGTATATTTAGTCGTATGTAATTTTTTAAATGCGCGCCTGCCTAGCTGCCACCCTTAAGTTGACAATCTGCCGTCAAATACATATAGATGCGTTGAAGCAGTTGCATGTGAGATTCCGCTAGCATCTATATCAGTTTCTAAATGCTAGAACTAGCATTTAACTATAAACACATAATGCTTTTGAATAAATGTTTGTATTAATTGAAATCCTCATAAATTTTCCATAACACAATCGGTAGAGTTCGAACGTCGCGTGAAGGAAAACATCGTGATAAAGCCATAACATGGTGGTAGGGCTTTTTCTAACGCCCGCCTGCCTAGCTACCACCCTCAACTTAAAAACCTGCTACCACATACCTGAAACTGTGTTCGGACAGTTGCACTTGAGAGCTCGACCCTTCACCAAGCTTTAGGTGTCACCGTCTTGGGTAACGTCTTAGTTAATTATCAGATGAGATCGTGGGCTATAAGGCAAAACCTTTAAACTTGAAGAAAGTACAGACTAGCTGAGTCCGTGACGTAGTTTATATAGACTTGAGATTATCTAGGATTTATTAAACATACCAGGTTTCACCTACGGCTTTGCTTAGTATGATTTTTGTCAAACAAATCGGATGACACGATAAAAAGTTTCATACAAAGTTAATCCCTCTCTTTATCTCACCTCCGCTAAATGTTTCACGAGAGAAAGTACACTATCACCGTCTCCAGGTTCCCGTCTAACTTTATACCTAAATTCATCGTTATCGATTCAGCGCTTTAGGCGTGAAAGCGTAACAAACAAATAAACACATTTTCGTATTTGCAGTATTAGTAAGGATTAGATATGATGTTATCGTGCTAAGTAAGACTATCATGGAGATTTCGTATATACATAGAAATTTATTAACTAGAGATCTTTAATCTTTATCCCATATTCCGGAGGAACTTTGCATGATTATCGGGTAAAAAGTTGCCTATATGTGACTCTGAATGTATTTGCAAGTATAGGACTGGTACAGTCCAGTCATTCCGCTCTGTGGTGATGTAAGTACAATCCTTTAATTTAGAATAAACCGCGGTGTAGCTGAGTAGGTAATCTGCTTAGTATAGGATCCTATTTAGGATAGGATAGGATAGGAATTTAGGATTAGTCAGGACCGTGGTTTCCATTCGCGTCCGGGGCAATAGCCCCAACTGAGAATCAGTCACTTTATGGCTCCCTTGTGCTCGTTGCCTCAGGCTGAGTGCCTTAGTATTCGCTCTCAAAAGCTCGGTGAAGCTGTGAAAGCGCTTATAGCTTACAGCATATGTACAATCGAAAAAAATATATATTTGGAAGTATTGACTCAATCTGTAATTACGTATATGGAACACTTTTTACGATATATTTATGAATAAATTACGAAATAACTTTTATGAAATAAATACTAAGTTAAAATGACAAAATCAAAAAGCAATTATCGACATATTAAATTAATTTCTCGGCACAAGTTTTAAAAAATTTAATTACGTGTTGCTATAACAAACATGTCCTCCTTCAGTAATTTTAATACGCATAATACACAAATCAAAATGTGAAGGTCGGAATTGGGTTTTTATTTGATCGAATGGTCCAACTATTTGCATTAATATTATAAAGTAGAAAGGTTTCTTTGAACGCGCTATTCTTAAAAATTACTAATTTTAAAAACATATTTTTGCATCTATAGAATTATCACTGAGTAAGGCTTAAGGCTATTAAACATTACGCTACCACCAATAGAAGCGAAACTATAATAAATAAAGTTATATTCGGCATTACATTTTTCATAACAATTTTGTACTTTAGAAGTTCACTGCGAGGCGCCAAGAGATGGCGTTTAGTAGAAATGATTCTAGACATTATTGTAAACGGTATTCATTTTCGGAAATTCTAACTCCAATAATGGGTTCGGAATTTAAATAAAACGTACGGCGAACCGATTCAGAGCGACTAATTCACCCGATATATATTAGGTATATTAATAATATATGCCACAATACTCAGTACGTGATATCGTTTGTTCGGGGTATGAATTTGACACCAATACATTAGCTTCACGTATATCAATAAATGTAACGGAATTTTTCGACCTAATTTGTATCAACTTTCAGTCCTCTGAATGACGTGAAACGTGCATACGTGTTAAGAGTCAATGAGAATACAATAATATCAAGGATTTATGCTAACATTTTGCCCTTGACTATAGTATCAAAGCTTAACTGGTAGGAAATACACATACCTATATATCTTTACATATAAACCTCGTGTCACCATATTTTTCCGGGCTGATTTCCGAAACTACTGAATTGATTTTATCTAAATTGATTGATGTGATCGAATACTCGAAAAAACAGAACAAAGTATGCCAGGTCAACTAGTAAATCTAAAGGGTAAAATATATTACATTTATATATCATCTGCATTATAATATTATAAAGGGGAAAAGTTTGTTTGTTTGAACGCGCTAAACTTAGGAACTGCTTATGAGATTTCAAATATTTTTTTGTATTACATATCGCAATTGTTGACGAAGGCTTTAGGCTGTTTAAGATCCGCTACAACCAATAGGAGTAAAGCGTGCATTAAAAAAACTTACGAAAACGGACAAAAAATATTAAATATGTTTTAGTTACACGCGGAGTCGCGGGTATAGATAGTATATACATATTAACAGCTGATCGCAAGAGACGTGATTTCGAATACAATCACCTACAATGAGCTTGAGCTTGCGGTGAAGGAAAACATCGTGAGGAAACCATATCATGGTGGTAGAGCTTTTTCTGATCCCCGCCTGGCTAGCTACCACCCTCAAGTTGAAAATCTGCCGCCAAACACCAATAGGTGTGTTCAGGCAGTTGCACTTGCGAGCCAGTTTTTACAAATGTTTAGCATATCTACAAACTTGGGCCGTATCGTCACTTAAGGTCAGGGGAGATTACGGTCATAACGATAAGCCTCAATTATAAAAAAATTGTAAAGAATAAAATACCATATTTTTTAAGTGTTATATGTTTTACGTAAGACATTTCCTTTTTTGTAATTATTTCGTATTTAGGAAGTCCACTGTCAGGCTTCAACAGATGGCGTTCAGTAGAAATTATTCCAGACTTTATTGTACTGCCTGCAAATAGTGGTATCTCGAGTGAGGAAAATGTCGCTACAGGTACATATTTCCATGTCCACTATACACGTATGCATTTTTTTAAAACATCCAACTCTTAATACGAGATTGGAGTTATTTATAACGTATCTACGTATAGTCTTATTCATGTTTTATGTAGTAAGTTGTATTGAATGTAATAGAGGTTAATAATAAATTCATTAAAATAAAATCTGTAATACATAATTGATTAACTTACTATTTACTTTTATATATTGTTGTACTTTTATTGCTGTATTCATATTTCGCACCTCCGTTCAAATGGTGTCAAAATGAGGAAAACACGATCGAAGCCGAGGGCAGTAACTAGTGTTCATATGATATCAATTACATTGTCGACGATACGTCTATTACCCGTATAGTAATGTAACCTTCTCATTCCAAGTGTTACGTGTATTTGTGATTCCAGTCTGAGTGTGCTAGCGACACATCTGTCAATGTCCACTCGGTTTGATAAGAAATATTTATTTAATAATTTACTGACGGCTAATTGATTGTGTATACAGACTGTCTTATTTACAAATAGGTTAGCGATCTTTTTCTATATTCTCTTAGTAGGTGGCAACCTGTACAAAATGTATAGAGATGACAGAATATCTTGTAAATCTTAACACTGGAAATGGAAGTCTCGTGAAAACTGTTGACACGTACCGTCTCTCGCTATGACGTCACATATATTTGACGTCACATTCTCATTCCTGACTTTAAAGACGATAACGACATAGAGATGGATCGGTAGGGCGCTCGCAGTCAGAGGGAACATGTTCGTATTAATCGGAAAATTAGTTAAGGGCTCATTTTCATTGGTCGTTCCGAGCAATCCGCATTCGGGGTGCGGAAGAAGTACGATAACCTTTTTCATTAGTCGATAGAGCCCGCTTACGGTTTGATAGACATTCTTCACAGCGTATTTCTTTTGAAACAGTGGGACTGTGTAGACGTTATAGACGTTATAGATGCACTACGCTTGCTTTACACCAACGAATGAGTGTACACGTGCAATCATCCTACTAGTTTTATTGTATGGCAGCGAAATGTGGTCTACCCTAGGTAGATATTTCCAGTAATCACTGACATAAAGACGCTACAATGGATGTATGGCGTTACATGGTTTGATCCTATTTCTAACGATACTACTACCATGCACTTAAAACTAACAATACTTAATTACAATAACTTAAATGACAAAAAAAAAAAACGAGCTCAATTCCCACTTTTTTAAAACATAGCAAGAGAATATCTATATAGACAATAGACAATAGAGTGTCTTATATGATAACATTAGTTCGAGATTGTTGATCCAAAAATGTAATCCTGTTGGTAACGCACTGCTAGGACAAGGTTTTGCAAAGTTAATTTCCTCAAGAATGTTCTCACAGTCTACCAAAGAATGCATCAGCTTATAAAGTAACATAACGTCAACTAATTTTAGTCGAGTAGTCAGTGTTTCCATTTTAAAGTATATCAGTCCGGATTCATACAGTTTTAGAGAACTACATTTATTATAAAGATAACTCAGATGATACACAAAGCGTTTTTGCGCATGCTCAATCCTATCTCAGTGCACTGCATAAGATGGTTTGAAGATTTGACTTCCATATTCCAGGATACTACGTACAATAAAATTTGTATATTCCGTTATTAGTATATATTATGCATGTCTACTTAGTCATCTACTTATTTATATCGACTATCATTAACTAACGGTTCTAATGCCAAAACAATTTTGCAGTAGTACGCTAACTCATTCGCTTATTTTGATCCAAGGCCACCTTAGTAAAATAATCAAACAAATTTCAGTGCCGCTGAAAACCAGCGCTATAACAGTGCATATGCTGAGTTTGGGTCTCTTTTTCGACGTTGTATGAGGCTTTAGTTTCTAAGACTGTCTTTGTATAATACACATTATATATTTAATTATTTATACATAAATACATTTGTGTATATACACTGTGTGCATTGTGTATTCATCATTACCAAAATAAATTTTCTTTCTTTCTGTATCAGTCGACGTATGTTCACCAATATAGATACTTGGTTAGTACGCATCGAATGAACTGATTATTTTCAGGTAAGCAAGAGCTCTCCATGTATTAATTTTATCTAGACTATATTAGTTTTATTTTGTAGTATACTAGCTTGTACCTGCGGCTTCGCACGCGTTAATACTGATTTTGTCAACCAGTTCTGGTTGTCGATCGATACAGACATCATTTTACTATCAAATGATAATAAATAATTTATTTCAGGATTTTGGTCAGTGCAGGTAGATATAAACCCTTTATTAGCCAATGTACGGATGTAAGTGTAGTTTGAAGAACACATATGCTCAAACAAACTCACTTTTGCATTTATAATATTAGTGAGGATTTATCATCTAGTCGGGTATGACCTATTAATGACCCGACTTTCGATCGGTATGAACTCATTTCTTTAACCGTTCCATTTGACGACCGTGTCGTTGTGGTCGCGACGAAAACTTAACAAATGACGTCATATCTTTCACTCAGCCAAACTCACGATAACCTAACTGGGCTGGTGGACACACACTCTGTCCCATTTGATCGCGACGCTCAAGCGAATGGAAAAGAAAAAATCGGGGTCGAGCTTCAAAATCAAAATAAAAAAAAACTTTATACCATTTAAAACCTGGGAAGGCGCTTGTGCACGTCAAACTACCGGCGGTTCGGAAAATAAACCAGTCATCGAGAGAGCCCGGCAAGAGAGACTCGATCTGTTTTTTTTTTATTAAACGTATTGAACTATATAAATATCTCCCTACGGCGTCTATTCCACCTTGTGTACCATGACGCATAACGTATAACAATTATGTCCATTGAAAAGTCATATTACTTAATATTCATAACATGTGACCGTTATATGTAAATTCGATATCAAACTGACCCAAGGTTTAGATTTCGAAAATCGAACCAATTACGACTAAAAGTAATCCTTGAAATTTTGTAGCCTCCGGTATATCGAAAAACAACGTGTGCCTACTTTGTAAAACGTGTTATAGAGATAGGACCTTCGCAGCGTAGCGCTTGTAATTTAATACCAGCTTGCGCCCCCGACTTCGTTCGAGCTTATCCCACCCAACTGCGCTTCAACATAAAATCCGTTCTAAGTAAGTGGTTTTTTATATAGTTATAAAGATTCGCTCGCGTTAATATTGCTATGGTCAAAAAAATCGGATATCGCAATGAAAAGTTTCATAGAAAGTTTACTCATGTCTTTGGCCCACTTCCGGTAAGTTTTTCGCGTGAAAAGTAACTTATCACCGTCTCTGGGTTCCTATCCATCTTTATACTAAAATTCAGCATAATCGATTCAGCGGTTTAGGCTTGAAAGCGTAACAAACAAACAAACTCACTTTTGCATTTGTAGTATTTGTAAGGATAGGCTTACGGTAAGCCAGAAATGAACTCCAGATGCCTTAGAGTGGCTGGCGACGGCTGATGAGGGGACATCGGTCGCAATCGCAGTGCAGACCTGAGAAGTAGCGACAAGAACCTTTGCGCACACCCCTCCTATCCCCTTTCCCAGGAGAGGTGGCCCTTAGTTAAGTCTGACCTTATTATTAGATGATAAATGCGTAAGTGTTCCATCATTCCCGTTGGTAGGTACAAAGTTCGTAGGTTTTTGGTCAGTAAGAATAATATATAAGATCTTCTTTGGAAAAAAAAAGAAATGGTCACATATCTGATGTTAAGTGATGATGTGGCCCATGATAATGGACATGCTAAGCCTAGTGGAGATACTGGCTCTCAAGTGCAATTGCCGGAACACACTTATAGGTATTTGTCGGCGGATTTTCATATTGAGGGTGTTGTTAGCTAGCCAGGGGGATTAAAAAAAAAACTAATGGCACTTTGTGTGTTCAATACAATAACATTTTCAGAATATTATTAGGACTTTCAAGTATTTGTAGTGCATTTGCTATGTTAGCGTATGCACATGTCGATGATTTCGAAAAAAAATTGCATCTAGACAGATTAGACTTCGCGATAGTCCGAATAAAGTTATGCAAACACTCATAAGCTTGTATGAGTCCTTTATAAAACATTGGCTATCGGTGGTTGTATGATAATATTGGGTTGTTTTGTTGTTATCTTTGCCTCTATTATTGTAACATAGTAATATATTGTATTTTAGTTTTTTAATGAGTTTAAGACGTCAATTTATTAATTTCATTATTTTGTTTACCTGAATATAATGGATCCTTAATATCTGATTAATAAATACATAAATAATAATAATAATTGTTTACAGGGGTTTACGCTGTGGAAGGTCCGTGACAAATTTCAACCCAGTCGGGTGAATAATTTAGATATCTTGATGAGAGATTGCATTGTATTTCACTTATAGAATTTATTTTTATATTTATTTTACATTTTTCAGAAAACTTACAGGCAACAAAAAGTATAGGAAAAACTCTAAAATATAACGCTAATTTGTCTTCACAAATATAATGTAATAAATGTAGTAATCATAGACACACATTTTGAAGCATCGATAGCTCAGTCGGCAGTGTACACGGACACCGCCTCAAGGGACGGGGGCTTGAATCCACCGACAATGAGCTTGAGCTTTTGTGGAAACCTGGCTAGCTATCTATAGATATCTATAAATATGTTCGGGTAATTGCACTTGAGAGCTAGTCCCTTTATTACGCTTAGCGTATCTTAACAGCAAGTGAGAAAAATGCATGAGGTAACTATATGTATGTAGGTATATATTTTTAGGCTTACGATTATAGAAAACGACAACTTGGCTATGGACTGTGTTCCGTTCTAGCGATCTAATACGATGATAACAGGTATTATGTTCAAGCTGTTCGTTTATAAAAAATACATTCATTTATATTCTGTAATAATTCGTTACATGGATTACGTAAAGCGCGTGTGTGACCTACAAACCTTCAGACCAACAGACCTTAAAAAATCCAGTAAAAAGACACCCCCATTGCACAAATTCCCCTTTATTATCGCGGACCAGTGTTACCAACTCTACCAATTTCTCGGTAGATCTACCAACTTTTAGTATCTAACTCCCATTTGTTACCTTGCAAAAAAAATCTACAAATTTATCAAATATCGGAAATATTTGAGTACTTTATCCACAAAAGTTATAATGTCTCCAATGTTTTCAATGATTCATCGATTTTTATATTTTTATAAAATCTTAACTTTTTTCGAGTTTAATTTGAGTTCCTTAGAAAAAGAGCTGAAATATGTGTTGCCCAATAGAGATATCAATTATGTGTATCAATTATTATAGTGTGAGGTCTTTAGAAAACTTAAAAATATATAGATTGGTAGGAAAGTGTTTACTACATATCTACCTGCGAGATGAATTTCGAGTTGGTAACACTGCCGGGGTCTGCAGTATAGTAACCTTAACGTTTAAAACCAAGAAGGATGACCACTGGGTTTTGATTTAGACCATCCTTCCTATATACTATTACAGAATTCCGGAAACGTCTCAAAAATCCTTGCGTTTAACGCATAATATTTTAGTATCTCTATACTAACGCCATAAAGAGACGAAATATCTTAGTTTTTACTGTATTTAAGTTTAATACAGAACGGATAGAATCTCTTATCAAATTGCGCTAAGAAGTTTAATCCATTTATTTACACTGTATGCAAAGTGCAGGGGTTCTCAAACTTTTTCAGTTCGCGGCGCACATACATGTTTACTATTTTGTCGTGGCGCGGCGACTTGACATATGTGACTGGTCGTAATAGATAGGTATAGTGATATTAGTTATATATAGGCTTACCATAATTACGAAGAGCCAAACCGGGACGCAGAAGAGAAAGAGGCTCATTTTCATTTTGCTTTTCGCTTAATTTGTGTTTTTCATATTTGAAATGCAATCAAAATTATTATGAATTGAAAACATATTAATAAATGTGAATATATTTTCTTATTAAAAAGAAAAAGAGACAAAGTACAATTAATACAAACAACACAAAAAATTTGGACAGGGATCTCAAACCGGGACGTATGGTAAGCCTAGTTATATAGATAGGCACAAAATTTAAATCATCCACAGTATGAATCCATACTGTATGTTTTTATGAAGAAAAAATTAACAGTTTCCAATCGCGTAGACAAGTATATAAATTAAATTGTTTATTTTGTACCCGCAAACAGTTAAGTTGAGGTTTCGGGGAATGGAGAAAATAGTTTCACGGCGCCCTTCCGCACTCGCGACGGCGCACCAGTGCGCTGCGGCGCGCACTTTGGGAACCCCTGGTGTAGTGTATTGGTGGACTTAAGGCCATAGGCATTCTTTATCATTCGACCTTCAGGTTATGCATAAAAGATGGTATGTGTAAGGAAAACCACAAAGAACTACATAAAAACGACTACAATACTAATTATATTATATAGATTCTAAATACACAAATAGAGTTAAATCCTAAATAATAAATGCAAATAAATAAATAAAATTGAAACATAATATAGGAGTTTATTAAACTGATTCTGCCATACAATTTTTTTTTTCCAAAATATGACGTGCTTTGGATTTGAAGCCATTTACTACATGCTTTTAAATTCATTCCTAATCCTGAGGAAACCTTTAGTTTTATGGGGTAAAAATAATTCTCTAATGTCATTCATAGTACTAGTTATAATTGTGCTCTAATTTTAGCATAATCTGTACAAGGGGACAGACAAATATAAAAAAAAAACTATCTCTCTCTCTCTCTCCACATATATATATATATATATATATTCCCTTGGTAAAAGCATCACGCGTAAACGAATGGAACTATGTCGCTAATTCTTTTTTTTTGTTATGTTAATTATTGTCAAGAGAAGGTTCCTATGAAAGAAAAAAATAAGGTAGTTGAGCGAAACATTAGAGAATTTAATTAAGCATTACAATAATAATCACTATGTTTTTTCAATAATATTTTTGTATTAATTATACCAGTTCGAATTAAATATTCATAATTAAGACAGGACTACGTCTGTCGGGTCAGCTAGTACATAATAAAATATATCCGGTTATAGTTGTAATAGTTATTGGGTTTTTTTTTTATAATTAACATGGACGAAGTCGCGGGCGGTAGCTAGTAACTATACAAAATATAGTTTTGTGTGATTAAAGAAAATTCGAAATTATTTCGCATTACAAACTATGGGTATATACTTTTTTTAACGTGGGAAAATGCATTTACGTCTACCCTCCCAGCCCGGGGGGAATGGGAAGGTTATGTGGGACTTGCCCGGCGCCAGTCGCCGGGAGTACCCACTAAAAGCCCACAACCATCTGCCGCTTTGCTGGGGCGAAGAAAATGTTTATTATGATAATTGATAGCAAACAGGCAGACGACCCATCAGATGGTAAATGGTTACCATCATCTATAAACAGCCGCAATACCAGTGTATTATAGCCACGTTGCTGACGTTGGCAGAAAGAGCTGGTTAGATGGTTAGAAGGTATTATTAGTTCATATCCTTTTTGTAATTAACGTTGTCTTCAAATTTCTACTCTTAACGGACTTGCTTATCACAACGTGTCAATATAATATCCGGGCTCAGTCTAAGACGACAGGGAGGGTGACGAAACTCAGGGGGTGATAAGCGCCCAACACTACCCACTAAAATGCACCATGGCGACACTTCCAACTCCCGTGTAAACAGAGATCAAGGACAGAGCCCACACTTCTATTAAATGTTATTACATATCCTAGAATTCAGTCGTGTTAAGAATTTGCCTAATACTCTTGTAACTTATATTTAGTTTCTCAGCGTAATAATTCGCATCGGCTTACTAACTTCAAGCACAAACTAAATCAAACGCAGCCGCGATCGTAAACAAAATATATAGAACTGCAAAAAACAAAGAAAAACGAGACATTGTCACTGCGAGGAAATGGTCAAAACTCACCGTTCAATTCCCGCATATTGTTTCGTGTAGTTTGTTTTAAACGAAACTGGTAAATTTAGTTTTAAACGACACGAGAGACATTAGCAGCTAGGCTCGGACGGCTGCGCGTTATCAACTGCGCGCAGTTCATATATTCTGTTGCTAATATACCCTAGGTTAGTTCACCGACCACTTGTGACCAAGGATGCTTTGTAATACTGTATTATATAACTCGTAATAAAACTTATGTATAATTGATATTTATTATATACACAACTGGAAAATAATTTATAAACATTCAAATGCGGTTTTAATTATTGCATATCTGAATACTATTTGTTGTTAACTTCTGTTTCGTATATGCTACAGGTGAACTTGGCTTTCCGATAAAACTCGTTTTGCCTAAATGAAACAATATAAAATGAATATTGTTAGAAGGAAGTAGGTTAAATTTGGAATTGTTAAAGTTTCTCAGGATCAAATGTAAATATAAATCTACACACAATAATACGTAGCCGAAGTGGCTTGACAAGATACACATCAGAGAATTTTAATTATGTAACCATTATAATCTAATGCTAATGAAGTGATGATAGCTCAGTGGTAGTGTGTACGATTTCGCGTAAAGGGACTTGAGTTCGAATCCAAGCAGGTACAATGAGCTTGAGCTTTCGGTGAAGGAAAACATCGTGAGGAAACCATAGCATGGCGGTAGGGCTTTTTCAAATGCCCGCCTGGCTAGCTACCACCCTCAAGTTGTAAACCTGCCGCCAAATACCAATAGCTATGGTCCGGCGGCTGCACTTGAGAGCCAGTTCCTCCACAGGTTTAGCGTGTCTAACAAATTGGGCCGTATTGTCACTGAAGATCAGGTGAGATTATAGCCATAACGCTAAACCTTAAGTATAATACATATATGTATATATGATGCATGATAAGTAAGTAAGGCGTTTTCAAATTCCCCTAGCTAGCTACCACCTTCAAGTTGAAAATCTGCCGCCAAATATCTATACATGTGTTTGGCAGTTGCACTTGAGAGTCAGGTGCTGACACTAAGCTAAGCGTGTCCACCATCGTGGGCCACATTATCACTTAACATCAAGTTACATTGTGGTCACAGCGCTACGACCTACAAAGTATGAAAAAGTCTAACTCGCTTCTTGCGGACTTGGGACCACCGAGTTTGCGTGTGTGTGTGTGTGTGTGTGTGTTTCATACACATGGTGTTGTTATCTACACTTTTATTATTGAATGGTGTCTTCCCAGTTAAATGTACGATAGTTCCTACCACTCTTATATTTCTATGTTATACACTAGTAATTAGCTATGCTGCTAGACGTTACTTTGCCATTTTCCATAGTTAACAACTCGATGAAGAATCATCGTCTCGACGAAACATATCTTTATATCTAAAAATTTCATGATACGTTGTTTGTCCGCAATGAACTCCTAAACTACTGAACCGATTTTAATCAAATTTTGCACTCTGTGTGCATGTTTATCCGATTTGAGCGATGGGATACTTTTTATCTCGAAAAGGGATCATAACGCAATAGATGTCGCTGTAGTCGATATAAAAAAGCAGAACAAGGTCTGCCAGGTCAGCTAGTATATTACATAAATTTTACTTCTAGCCGTCAACTCGTTTAGAAGTTACACGATCACTAAAAGACGTACACAAGATTTTTATATATAAATATATTATACACAATATTGTCTGACCTAGACGAAACCAAATTAGCCCAAATTCAAGTTGTGACGGTGACATACTATTGTATATATGTAACAACGACTCATCAGTACGTTTTCGCAAGGACGACTCAAGATCGTAAAAATATTACAATATGGTAATTATATTAAATAATTTATAATATTGTAAGCAGTGTAACTCATATCGTATGTATTTTACATTTTATTTTACTGAATTGTGATAGCTGTTTACTTCTCTTTCATAACGTTTAGTACAACGTAGGTAGGATCGGCCCAACACGTTTTCTTCTTCCACTCTATCAGCTGTCATCTCAGTATTCACACTTTTTATACATACATCATTCCTCTCACAATCCACCCATGTCTTTCTCAGTCTTCCTATTCTCTTACTTCTAGCCACGTAGATCGTACCATACCAACATAATTACTACTAACTAATTATTTCTTCTAATTTTTCAGTCACTAACATCACTATAATAGTTGCTATAATAGTTAACTTTTTCACAGAACACATGTAAAATCACATTTATCACATGAAATTTTGTTCTCATAAGAAAAATATGTGTGTACTAGCTCTGACACATGACTGGAGGTTACTGCTTAAGTACGATTATCTTTGAAACATAATTTCGATATGAAAAGTGGCCAAGTTGGGTATCAAATTTATATCTATTCCATACCCAACCTTACTTATCCCTACTAATATTATAGACGTGAAAATTTGTACGTATATAGATACGTATAATATAGATTATGCATCACAATAACACATAGGCTATAATTTATAAAGATATTGTGTGAATTGTCCAAAATATAATGATATGTGTCAAGTAAGTAGGAAAAAGTTCTGCGATCTGCTAGCTTATCCGGGGTGCGCTGCAAAAACCGTTAGAGTTACACCTATATAATATATAAAGGAAATATTAATCATAAATAGTCCTACAAAAAGGTTTGCAACAGATATGTCTTTTATATGTAAGCCGCTATCGCCGAAATAGCGAGCGGCCCGCGTATGAATGACTACGAGAACAAATCAGTTTTAATGTTCTTTTACCAATCTCCATTGATATAATTTATTTAAAATAGGGGGTACCGGAATTAGAATTTTTTGAAAAATCAACATTAACGTGAGCAAAGCCACTGGTTAAAGCTAGTATCTGTTAAAAAGGTACAGTTAATAAGTCATAATTTAAACCGTAGTACCCTATGAAGAATGTTAAATTATAATAAAGATTTTGAATATTAACACCCGGCTATACGCTATTGTGTTGAAGTTTGTATTAATTTAACTCCGCCTACATTTTCCTTATCGAGGGCCTTAATCGAAAATAATTGTTATAGTGAGTTATTTCTCTCTCAACAACGAATTGAAGGGCAGAATATATAAGTCTATTGTAAGACCTGTCATTGTATGAATCGGAGTGCGGGGTTAGTAAGAAGGCGGGCGAGTATCAATTGCATGCAGGAGAAATTCGAATGTTGAGATGGATGTGTGCTGTTACAACAATGGACCAATTCAGGAATAAATATGTGAAAGGTAGTTTGAAAGTGGAGCCAGTGGTAGAGAAGTTGATAGGAAATGGTATGGCCATATGAGAAGTGAAAAATCACACGTGTTGAGAATAGTAATGGATGTGTACGTTGAAGGATGCAAAGGAAGAGTAAGATCAAATAAAAGATGGATAGAGTGTGTAAGGAATGAGATGGAAGAAGAGGGAGTGAATGAAGAGACGGCGGCAGATAGAGATTTGAGGAAGAAAAAAACGTATTGCGGAAGTAACTTGGGAACCGGATAAGAAGATTATAAGTGAGTTACTTCTCTCTAAACTATTATCTTGAATTGATAGTTTAGGACCGGCCGAGATATCATGTCAGCGCAAACTTTCCCGCCGCCTGAAGAAGTTCGTTGTTAGAGACAAACAAGGATCTCTTGTCTTTGTTCGGCAACAATTCAACGTGCCACTATGTCAGGTTCATCCGACGTCAAATAACTCGCGTTTTGTAATGCCAGTATATCTTTTTTTATTATATAAACTCATACAAGCAACGAACACAAACTAACAGCCAGAATCCGAATAAATGTATGTGGATTACACAGACCACACAACACGTGTCAGTGAGGCGACGGCCTAAACTGCTTGACTTAGCGTAAAAATTCGTTTAAGGACATCCTCATCGCAAAGGGTAGACATCCTATCCGACCTTAGGTTAAGTCGAGAGTGGCGTGTGGAGATTCATCGGGTGACAAGATTTGTCAAACTATCCAGTTAAAAGCACCACTGCGATACTTTTATCTTCCATGTTGCCAGAGACAAGGCTCAGCGTTCACCCTTCTTCTAGTCTATTCCAATTTACCCTAATAGGTATTCTTCATTTTACAAGATACCAAGCAACGTACACAGTATTTAAAATGTATATATTTTTGTATTAATATTCATATTTTAAAACGTAAAAATTTATTAGTTCGTTCGTTGGAAGGAGTTAATCTTAGGAACTACCAAACGGATTTCAAAAATGTATTATGCATTTGATAGATCAATGATTGAATAAGCTTTTAAGCTATCTGACATCATGCTACCATCAATAAGAGCAAAGCTAAGCAAAGGTTACAAAATAAGACAAAAAATATTAAACAGTTTTTAGAACACGCAAACGAAGTCGCGGGAACAGCTAGTATCTAATAAACTGGGCTATAGTAAGCAAAACAATGCATATAACTCTCCGAATTACATGTTTCGACTTTAACAGTTTCGGGCTTAGTTTATTAATATTTTCTCCATTAAAAGTGTAATATTGTTTGTAGTTTAAGGCAAGTTCTAAAAAATATTACTAATATATACTAAATGTCAATTTTTGTAGTAACTGCATAGCGGTTTGTTGAGACGTTGGTGTATTTCTCAAAGCCAAATCGTGTCTATAAACTGGTTAATGAGACAGCGTGATAAAATGCAAACTATGTGGTTAGTATCTTTGTCCGCTTGATAAGAATTACTTATTATGTCGTTCACGCAATCTGTCGCCTGTTAGTTCGCAGGCGTGCTTTACTCGAGTTCGAGCATTTGGATCCACTCCAATTCCTAATTATTTTGAGAATATCCATTACAGTTTTTATTATGTAAATATATTTATAATACTCGTCTTACGTTATTAGGCGTAGGAAATATAGAGATTTTCGAAGCTTACAAAATTTGGAAACGAATCCAAAATGTAACGTTTATAACACGCTTATAATGGATTCACTTGATAAAAAGAATGGATTCTTTGGACGAAATTTGTACCAAGTTAGAGTGATTTGATTCACTTGAAAATTTAACATATCTCAACAATCGATGCCGATGCAATGATATCATTTTATTTAATCTCAATATTCTTTTTTTTTATTATCGTGGAGGAAATCTATTACGACGATATCTCTCCTCTCGGGGGAAACGAGGGACTTGTGGAGGACTTGCCCAGTGCAACACCGGGAATACCCTTTACACAACCGCCTAAAACCTCCCCAGCTACTTCCCATGCGTATATGGACAAGATAACGGGATCGCGAGACTCGCTATCTTGCCTTAGCATAATTTATGGAAAATTATGAAGTTATGACACGCACCTTGCAAAACAATTAAATAACTTTATATTTTGTTATTAAAGAGTGCCTTTCTAGTTCTTTTAAATTGGAATCTATTTCATTCTACTGCTACAAGATGTAAAATGTAGAACCGCTTCAATTGCGCAGGGATATTGCCTCTCTAAGCGTGGTCTTTCGCTCGTATCATGGTGAGTGGTCTGAAGAGCTTTCTGAACTCATCCACTCCTCTCCATTCCACAACAGATCCACACAGGCGTGGCTTCGTTAATACAATTGAAGCGATGATAGCTCAGTGGTAGTGTGTACGACTTCTCGTCAAGGGACGTGAGATCGAATCCAAGCACCTACAATGAGCTTGAGCTTTCGGTGAAGGAAAATATCCTGAGGAAACCATAGCATGGTGGTAGAGCTTTTTGCAATGCCCGCTTGGGTAGCTAACACCCTCAACTTGTAAACCTGCCGCCAAATACCAATAGGTGTGTTCCGGCAGCGGCACTTGAGAGCCAGTCCCTCCACAGGTTTAGCGTGTCTACCAACTTACGCCATATCGTCACTTAAGATCAGGTCAGATTAGGGCCATAACGCTACACCTTAAGTATAAAAAAACAATTTCACGGTGACACTTATAATATATCCAGAACCAAAAAGTTTGCGGACTCTTACCTTAGTCGCACCGTGAAATTGTGGAACCTTCTTCCTGTCAGCATGTTCCCTCCTTCCTATGATATTGGTTCCTTCGAATGAGGTGTGAAGAGTTACCTAAGCAGGTTAGCATAACAGCCGCGACAGGCAATGTATTCTGTTCGCTGTCATTCGCCGCTGATATGGATTATACTGTACTTACCATCAGGACCAGTGCAATCACTTCGCTGTGCAAAAAAAAAAAAACTTCTAAAATCAGTAGCAATCGTAGAGTGAAAGATGAAGCATAGCCATTCGCAGCTGTTATATGGGCCCCGTAAAATTATCTGATAACTTTCGCTTAAAGATATCAATACTATAGAAGAATCAGAATACCCTGGCAGCCATGAATAGCTTAACTTATTTGTACGGTCCGAAATTAAGTCTACCGTGAAGCTATAGCTCCAGAGGCCGACAAAAAGGGCCCTGTCATGAAAAGGAAAAGAGGAAACAGAGAATGTTCCGGCATTGCTAATGTAGCTTCATGTATTTAGTGATATCTACATCGTGCATTTGCAAATTTTCCAAGGCATAGAATATACATTTTGCGGTTTTGTCCCAAAGATGAGAACAGTATTTCTGCACGGTATTTCCTGTACCTTGTAACTTTACAAGGATATAAATTTTTGCAAGAACTTTCAGTATCGACACCGCGCTATACTTATCAATCCAGAAGGTTATACCCTTCGAACGAATTAGATGTTACTATTGAATTGCCATCTCGTCTATTAGACCGATTTATATTTTAATTCGAGCACGGTGATTTCAAAAGCATTTAAAAATAACAGGCAAATATTATTCGTAAAAAAAAAATGCAATTTCATCAACGCAAACATCTCTTTCAACATACATATGTGTACAGATTTCAAAAGGAAACTTTCCAGGCGAGGACATAAATATAAGGTATTATAGCTAATGTTTTATATTAACATATTAAGTGGTTTTATGGGGAAAGTTTCCTTGTAATGTTAAAGGAAAATGTAATCGTGAAAAGAGAATTGGTGAATCCCTTTTTTTATGAACTAGACTTTACTTAACATTCACACGTACTTGTAATAACATCAGAGTATATTACAAATAGGTAAATACCTTATACCAATACATTTTCCTCTTCTGTGTAATTTGAAGTTTGTTTCTGTGAAGTTTTAGTGTTATTGAATACAATTTGTAGTGACAACAGCTCAGTTGGTAGTGTGTATGGATGTGTATCAATGGATGCGAGCTCGAATCCACCTGTAATAAGCCTGAGCTTTGGACGAAGGAAAAACATCATAAAGAAACCATAGCTTGGTGGTAGGGCTTATTCTAATACCCGCCTGGCTAGCTGCCAGACTCAATTTGAAAATCTGCTTTAGATACCTTTAGGTGTTTTCCGGCAGTTGTACTTGAGAGCCAGTACTTACACTAGGCTTAGCGAGTCCATTATCTCGGGCCACATGAGAACTGCCGGCAGAAGTGAAAACTCAAAACTATAAGCAAACCAGAGATATACTCTTTATATATATGTAATGTATACGAATAACGCACGGAGGTATATCTATGCACATATATACACAGTATGCGTATAGCTAATGAGAAGCGTTCGGTGATGATGACGCGAGTTCCATGATTTTTGTTCTTCCAAAAAGTTTTCAACGCGCCTAAAGAAGGTTTCACTTCAAACAATTTATTCGTACCATTAGAAAATTTTCTCAGTTTTTCTATACTGATCATTGTGGAATTTTAACTACCGGTCTATATGAAAAAAATAATCAAAAAATAACTATTACATTAAAATCACCAATCTCCGTGTTATGATTATATTGGCGTTGCAACTAAGACGTATATTTGTATTTCTCGGAATCACCATCATTTGACTACGCTTTTGACATTTAATTAAGTCCGGTAGACCTTATTGCATCTTTTTTTCGTGGTGAATAAATAGGTACGTTTGCTAACGTATTCTTCCAAGTAATGCGACGAGCAGGTCACGACTTTATGGAAACTCGTTAGAAGCATCAAAAATACACGCATACGTCACAAGCGAGGCACCCCACACTACATACGTCATCACTGCTACTGCCATAGACCAGAGACAGCTTTTATAATTCTTATCTCCGGCGGAAGTAACCATCCGAACCTCTTTCGAACCTCTAGCTTTTCCAATATTACCTATATAATCAGTCTAATACTGCACACCCCATAAAACTATTGACGAAACTGTAACGCAAGCTTGAAAGTCCCGTAGACCCTGGACATTCGGTATCGACTGTATCTTTGTGGAATAAACACTGAGCTTTCACCATTGTTCGTCTAAATAATAAAAAAAAAAAACAGAAATGTGCTTATCATAGTATTTCTTTAGCTTGAATATAAATAGGGAATAGTCAACAAAGATTATTACCAAAATGTAAATTTGAACTATAAAATATGCGTGATTTCTTGGATTTAAAAAAAAAACATCTATAACTTGAAATTGCATTACCTATTTGTAAATTGAAACCAATAACGATAATCATGTTTCCGCAACAACTATTGGAACGAAGTTTCATTTCGCACGGAACGGATAGAGGCTAGACAAATGAAAACGTAAGATTTTTCCGCCAAGACCTTTTCTTTGTTATGTTCTATATTGCACTTTATTTCTATAGTGTCGTCGTAGTAGTCGGTTATCCATAGCGCATATGCTATTGGCTTCGGTCAATTATGCTATCACTAACGGTATACAATGTAGAAGACAACTTTATTTATGTTTTAGAGTGCTTCAATTTTTTTCCTCCATCTATCGCATGTCACATTGAATCCGACCGGCAAAGCAGCCAAGGCTCATATAGCGGCGCCCATGGCTCACATCACCTGACCATGTATCATTTATTTCACATTTTCCATTTATTAAGTTAATATTAAAAACGCGACTTTAATACCCTAAAGCGAATAATTTTCCGAAAATTTTCAGTTTAATGCCTACGATCCGAAAGAAAAGAACATACGGGGAAATCTTTGGGGACTGCCGATAGAAGTGAAAAATAAGTAGCAGAGGGATTTACACTTTGTATATATATATATATATATATATATATATAATGTATACTAAAAAAAAGAAGTTTAAACTAGTGTCCATATGTAGAGGTTTGGAATCTACGACCTTGCTTACGCGTGATTATTTAGTCGCACGTCATCCTGAACAACCTAGCGATCATATATGACAAGCTTGTAATTAACAATCTGCATACAGTCTATACATAAGTAATACATATATACACAGTATACTAATAGCTCATGGCAAGCGTTCGGTGACGAGGACGTGGGTTCCATGATTTTTGTTCACTCAAAAAGAACACAACGCGCCTAAAGAAGTTTTCACTTAAAAAATTTCACTTGCATCGTGGGATCATAAAACCACAGATTTCTTTTTTTTTTTAATATTCCAAAGAGCATGTGGGAATATAAATAAATAAAATAAAAATTTCATGTCTGTTTGTAAATTTTTGTATTGTAATATATGAATAAATATAACGTGATACTTTGGTTATATTACCCCCATAATTTACAACAAAATATGCAAAAATTTGAAAAGTATTTTTTTTTAAGTACAACTGATTAAATTTGAATATTTTTAAATAATAGTATCTATATGTTAAAACTATTATATTTTTTTATTAATTTAAGGTTCCAACAACAGTAACTATTTTTTTTGTTGAAGCTAAAATAAATAAAACTCCGGAGAAAAACATCAAACGGTAAGGAAATCAGTTGCGTATACTTTACCTAGCTGTGCTCGCGCCTTCCTTTGTACTTTTTCAGACATAAAATTACCCAATGTCCTTGTATGTATACAAGATGACGCGTATGGAAAATTTCATAATGACCGTATGTGTGGTGAAGGTTTCGAAAACAACAAACAAATATATTGTATATTAAAATATTAAGTATTCAAAAAACTTTTGTACTTACCTTTAAACGAAAGGTCGTGCCTAAGTTAATATTAAGCAACGTTTTAGGGCCGTGACATACTTATTTTGAATGAAGACTAACCTATCACAAGCCATCTAAAGGTTGTTATGAATCCGGTAGAAGTTCATTAATCATTCATATCTTACTTGGTGATAGTTATTTTCTTCCTATCGAAATATTTCTTACTATACACGCTTATTTGAAAGACAACGAGATAAATTACAGTAAGAACCCTAAACGTCTTAATAATCAATCATTCAACTGTAACTTTAAGTTTGTAAGTTAAGGCCTTATCTACCAAATCTGTTAATTTTAATTTGTTTTCCTAATAAAAGAAAATGCTTAAGCTTTTATCGGAGAAAAACACCGTGATGCACCATAACGTGGTGGTAAGGCTTTTTCTAATACGCGTCCGGTCAATTACAGCCTTTTTTGTCAACATGGTGTTTAAAATCCTATTCTTTACGGACTTTCTCAACGCAACCCGATCAGGCCAAGGCGAGAGGGGCTTGTGGTGACTGATCTGGTACTAATCACATGAAACTACTCATTAAAATGCAGCACGACGATACATGAAACTCCCTCGTTGCCAAAGACCAGACACAGTGCCCACATTTATTAGTGTCTCTGACAGGAATGGCTAGTAACAACCTTGAAATTGAAAATCTACCACCAATAACATATAGATGTGGCAGGTACACTGGAGATCCAGACCCTTAAGTAGAATTAGCGTATCCTACACCTTGGGCTACGTCATTACTAAACATCAGGTAAGACTGTGGTAAGAAAAGCCCGTTATTTAATTTCCAAAACGACATAATTTCAATGTCATTATTAAACTTTTTGTTATGTCTCTTAATTCGTCGGAATAATTACATGTTTACGTGGTAGCATAACATTTTCATATGTGTATTGTATTAATTTTCAAGGCCTTCCTATTAATTCAGTATATGTGCTTAAAAAACCGCAGTAATCTTCTGTTTTTTCTTGTCGTCGAAGAGACGTATTTTTAACTTTACTTTTCTTAATGTTGTAAAAAAGTCACTGATGTATGTACATACATTTATCCTCACGCAATGTGCCGGGATGATTATGAGACGAGCGTGTGGAAGCTATCAGGCGAGACAGAAACTCCGTTAAAAGCACTAAATATACATATAGACAGCTTTCGTACTACTGCTAATCTCAAAGAGAAGGTCATTCTACCTAATAGTAAACACAATTCAAAAATATATTTTTTATACTTCATGGCTACAATCTCATCTGATGTTAAATGAAATTGTGGTGCGAGATGGTGGACACGCTAAGCCTAGTGGTGGAATTGCCTTTTAGGTGCAACTACCAGAACACTTATGCGTATTTGGCGGCAGGTTTCAACTTGAGAGTGGTAGCTAGCCAGTTGGGAGTTCAGAAAAGCCCTACTACCATGCTGTGGTTTGCTCGCTATGTTTTCTTCCACTGAAAACTCAGGTTCATTCCAGGAATTCGAACTCAAGTCCATTGGCGCGGCGTTGGTACAACGATTATGTTATAGAAGGAAGATGAGTTAATCAGTATGAACGAGCTATTCAGAATACTCGTCTTGATAACACGGAAAATTACAAGTGGAATTAAAAAAATAATTAAAAAAAACGTGTTTCCGTAATTACGTACGCACGTAAGAAGTTATATTACCTTGCTGTTACAAAACGAAGTAATATCATTCACTGCTTTACGTACTTTAAAATCACATATGTATGTGTGTGCATGAATAAAGAAGTTGGTTGACTGATTAATCGATGCGTAGTACTGACGCTACTAACTACTGACGCTAGAAACATGAAATTCGGACTGTAGTTCGCTGTTGTAAGGTAGAAGCTCATTTTAAGAAGCGATCTTTGGAAATTTAGGCCTTAAAGAGATCGACTGTCCGACATGTTGGGAATTATTAGCACAGACGCGCACTAAGTGGAGAGCTTTGCTGCAATTTAAGACCATTGATTTTGGAAGTAGACGAAGGCGCGAAGATGATGTGAAACGAGACTAACTGGTGAACAGACCGCCTGCTATTTTTTTTTATACTTAAGGTTTAGCGTTATGGGCATAATCTTACCTGATCTTAAGTGACGATACGGCCTAAGTTGGTAGACACACTAAACCTGTGGAGGAACTGGCTCTTAAGTGCTGCTGCCGGAACACACCTATTGGTATTTGGCGGCAGGTTCACAACTAGAGGGTGGTAGCTACCCAGGCGGGCATTAGAAAAAGCCCTACCACCTTGCTATGGTTTCCTCACGATGTTTTCCTTCACCGAAAGCTCAAGCTCACTGTAGGTGCTTGGGTTCGAACCCACGTCCCTTGACGCGAAGTCGTGCACACTACCACTGAGCTATCACTAACATCCTTACTAATATTATAAACGTGAAAGTTTGTAAGTATTGATGTTTCGATGTTTGTTACTCTTTTACGCTTAAACTAACGAATAGATTTTAATAAGACTTTACAATAATATAGCTTATGCACCAGAATAACGCATTGGCTGTAATTTATAAAGATACCATGTGAATTCTCCAAAATATACCGATAAGTGTCAAATAAGTAGAAAGAAATTCTGCCATATGCGAGCTATTCTGGCGTGCGCTGCAGAAACCGTTAGAGTGACACGTATGTAATGTAGAATGGAAATGTTTACCTTAAATAGTCCTACAAAAAAGCACGGGACAGTATATATCTATCTTTTATGTGTAAGCCATTATAGCCAAAATCGTGAACGTTGGCACGAAATATGTTTTCATACCAATCTCCCTTGATATAATTTATGTAAAATAGCAGCGACAGTGTCAGTATTGTTTGACAAAATCAATATTAACGCGAGCAAAGCGGCGGGTAAAAGCTAGTAATATATAACTTTGTAAATGGAATCCTAACGTGCGCACACTGTAAGCGTACGTGCACATGCGTACGTTACATTTAGCGATTCGTTTACTTATAATATTTAAACTTATTTGTAATGAATAAAGTTTTACATAGAAATACCAAATATACGTCTAAATGAATTTAGTTAATACCTACAGTGTTAAATATTAATAATTATTACACATTTCATAAAACAATTCTATTTCCGGTTACAATTTACTGTACTGTTTTTTTTAAACGACTCATACCGTTAGCCTTAAAGGCTTTCACAGTTGCACCGGACGTTGTGGGCGAACGCGTACGAAGCTCAGCCTTAGGGCCAACTCGCACAAGGGTGTCACTAGTGACCGAACCTTGGCTTGGGCTGTTGGCGGGACGCGGAGAGTCGAACCCGGTACTAACTAAAATTGAGAGAATGGTTGTTCTGCGCCGCAATAGCGCATATGCATTGTACATGAGCATACCTAGCTGGCGGTGTCAACGACTGCTGGCTACTAAAATAAACGAGAGATTCGAATCTAGCTGACCCACCGAGATATGAATTTTATTTAAAAGGGGGGGGGGCACGATTAAAACGGGTAACTGAGTGTTCTAATCAGAACAGTGATATCTAGAAATTTAGCTTGCACTGGGACATGGCAGGCGAGGCAAGATTGTACTGTGCAACCTACTTATTTAACTGGTTGGTGGCGATCGTGTATAAACAACAATTATGTTAACGAAAAAGTGTAATTTGTAAAAATCAAGAGTCTTATATATGATGACTTTAACGTATATATATACTATGTAAAATAGGTAATTTGATTACTTGTAAATTAAACTGTTTATTTAAAACGCTTGTTTAGTTTTCACAGATATAGGTACTCCGGGCCAAGACATTCTCTGTTTATCTCACATGACGCAAGTAAATGAATGACGTAGTCTGGATTTTTTATTTATCCAAAACTCACCAAACCCGCTGTTGTGTTGTGTTTACTATTATGCTACTGGTTATGTTATGATAGCTCAGTGGTATCGTGTATGGACCGCGCCGCGACAGAGTACGTGAGTTCGAATCCCGTGCAATGAGCTTGAGCTTTCGGTGAACATCATAATCAAACTATAGCACGGTGGTAGGGTATTTTCTAATGCCCGTTTGGCTAGATACCATCCTCAAGCTGGAAAATTTCCGCAAAGTACCTATAGGTGTGTTCCGGTAGGTGCACTTGAGAGCCAGTCCCTCTACAGATTTAGCGTGTTCACGAGCTTGGGCTTCTCGTCACTTAACATCTGGTGATATTGTAGACATAAATCTATATATGAATAAAAAAAAACGCGTGAGTTTCAAAACCATTCGGTTGGAAAGAGTTACCTTATGTAATGTATTATTATTGATAAACGTTCTATATTATTGATTAACAAATACAAATAAATGGATTACTAGCGTCTGAGAGCAATGCAATTAGACGTAGAGATATCTAATGAATTGAATGAATAGTGGGAAATTTCGTTATGAAAATATTTTTATAATTGTGAAAATATACTTTTTTATTGTACATTGTTCGATTCATCAAATATTTACGCTACCAAACAGTTCACTTTTATGACGTGTACAAACTATATCACTCTAAAGGAACACTCTAAAGGAAGGGTCGTGACGGAAAAATCTTACATTTTCATTTGTCTAGCCTCCACTCGTACCGTGCTGTAAGAAATATGTACCAAAATGCACTTAAAGATATTTTAGTAAAAATAGGGTGTGTGTGTGTATCTGTCTGTCATGGGACGGATGTTGTCACGGTTGTCAAAGTGAAAGGTGCGCTAGGTATGTTGCGCAGAAATACGTAACGCTTTTAAGTTAAGTTAAGTTTAAGTATTCACTCCTCGCAAAATTTTTATTGGTGTTCTTTATATGCAAATCGATTGTTAAGAATTAAACTCTAATATAGCATTACTAAGACGTAAATAAATAAATAGTAATTACTGTACATACTCTATTTATATAAAACAGTTTAACTTAATATTAATTTCATTAGGTGACGATATATATTAATATTATAAATCGGAAAAGTTTGTTTGTTTGAGCGCGATAATCTTTGGAACTACCTGTCGGATTTCAAAAATTATTTTTGTATTAGATAGATTAATTATTGCGGAAGGTTTCAGGCTATTTAACTACCTTCTACCACTAATGGGAACAAAGCTGTATGGAAATAAGATAAGAAAACGGGCAAAAAATATTAAATAACTTTAACTCAACTTAGCAGCTTTATACAGTTTTTAATTGAATCACAGCTTATATTTTTAGTTATTTTAGCACGTATTGAAAACAGGTAAGCGCATGAAAATCTTTAAGTTAATTTACAACAAAATTTGCTACTAAATAAAATATCCTACTTGTAACATAACATCCGTAATCATAGTCTCTCTCTGGTAGAATAAGTCGCTGTAGCTGAAATTGGCAAGTATGATGATGAAATTAGTTATCACCGTATCCGATTGTAATTGGAATGTACCCATTAGTTTCAGTGTGGCACGTGTGCGTGAATCATCGGCCTTATCTCAGACTATGAACAAGTTTCATACAAGGAAAAATCCAGGGCAAACGAACAACTTCAAGGCCTAAAAGTCATGGGACGTGGTTCAATCAGAGCACAAGATCCCTATTCCAGGCAGTAGCCGGCCTTAGCATGGTGGTAGGGCTTTTTATAATGCCCGCTTAGCTAGCTACCACCCTCAAGTTGAAAAGTTGACACCAAATACGTATAGATGTGTTTTGGTAGTTGCACTTGAGAGCCAGTCCTTTCACTTAGCGTATTTACCATTTTGGGTTACTTTGTCACTTAATATGTATTCTAAGTAGCCATAACGCTAAACCTATTAAATATAAAGAAGAAAACATGGGTACAAGGGAACAGAGGGAAACAAATAAAAAAAAAATTTTTTTTTTTTCATAATGTGTGGTCAGATAGAACTTGCCTGCCTCATCCATACAGCATGCTACAATTAATTTCTCAGCCCGATACCGATGCCAACTAAATAATAGATAAATTTGGCTTCGTTCGATGTTAAGCGAACCAGTTTAAATTAGTTTAAATATGTATCGCGTTTGAATTGTTACGGGCATATTGCATTAAAATTAAGATATACATCTTTTTCTAAATTAAACATTTGGAATTTTGAGAATCGTTTCTTTTAATAAAATCATTGGATTTATGTAATGGATTATGATGAGAACAAATTCTCAATGCTAAAAAAATCTAAAAAATATACACCTTGAATTATTTTTCCAAGTACATTCATACCTGGTAATGTATAAATGAATAAATTACATATAAAATTTTGCTTGTTTACATTGATAGTATATTGAGTTTTATAGTTCGTCGATCTTCAATCCGATGCTGGGATTCTTTCAATAATTTCTATTCCTATATAATACGCCCTACGTCCGCGACGTTAATAATTTAGGATTTATTTTATAACTTTATGCACACTGTATTTTTCTTTTCACTCTGCTTCTAAGGGTCGTAAGTGTGATTATGAATACCCATAACCTTCTTCAATAATTATGCTATCAAATGCAAAAAGATTTCAACAAACATCCAACAAAGTTTTTAACTTAAGTATTTATTTGCCATACTTGTAACTAAGTTTTGTGTGGTCTTCTACTTCAATATTATGCACAAAGATAAATTCATGTCCTAATTTATATTCTTTATTGTATATATATGTAGGTAAATAAACACTCAATCATAAAATGAAACATGAAATTTAGACAGTAGTTTCTTTTTGTGACGTGGAGACACACTACGAAGTTATCTCTAGAAAATTAAATCCTATAAAGATAATCTAATTTATATATAAAATTTCATGTCATGAATTTAATCAGATTCTATCCGATCGGATATTAATCAAATTTTGCACACGTACGCAGTTTGATCCAACTTGTGAGATAGGGTACATTTTAATCGATAAGTGATCCTAACGCGATAGATGTCACTGTATTCGATATGATTGACTACTCTAAAAGGCAAAACAAGGTGTGTCAGGTCAGCTAGTAAATATTATATGTAAATAACAGTTGTACATAGAGACAAATAAAAATGTTGCATCTGACTATAGAAATAAATGTCGTTGAAATCAACAATCTAAGAACGACCTCGTTACAATGTTATGTTGTCCTGAAGTATTAAATCTGTCATAGAACCCGTGTTACATTTTACAAAGTATGAGTGTATAAACACGTATGACACACATTGTATGGGGGACAAAAAATACCTATTAAGTTGACATTTAGCACTAAAACGTCGTGTTGTAAATGAATAATCAGCTATTCCAGTGTTTTCAAATTTTCTTCCTCTAAAAGGTTAGCATTTTCTATTGACATTGTTAAATAGCTATATGTTTTCTTATGAACTTAAGTCTTAAGTTCAGAAAAGGGCAGAACAAGGATTCCAGGCCATGTGTAAAGAGACATGGGCATGTTCCGATGACAATATTTATAAAAAATATGTCCCAAACGCATATATATTTAATGTAATAAAAAAAAATCCTATTGTTATTTATTAGTTAACTTGTCTTTTGATTCGCCTCGGGCCTTTAGTAACAAACACAAATTTGTTTATAATAGTAAATTATACTGGCAAACTGCTATTAACGAGCGAATCACAAATTGTTTCTCATAATCACTTTTTTTTTTGTCCAATACAAAAGATGTAGCGAGTTATTATCGTGTAAAATATATTCCTTCATAGTTCATGCTCGTGTAAGATGTTATTCTAACTGACTGATGAAGGCGTTACTTGCACTTTGCACTTTGCACTTCCGCTTCGAATTGATTGGCCGCTGACGTTTGACCCGACATTGGTGTATGGTTGGAAAATCCGTCGATCTTTAGTGTTGTCATTAAAATAATGCAAACAGTTTGGGAAAATGTGCACTTTGTAAAAAATATAATAATGGTAATTTATGGTCGAGTTTTAAGTAATGTATAAATACTGGTATAAATAAGAGACTATAGAAAAACGCGCATCGCCATTGATTTATACACGCGGTTAAAAGTAAATTATTCTTCTGTATAGTAACTGTGACCTTGCTCAGTGTCTAGGGCGAGAGTCATAATTATATGCCACGTTTTTTTAATCATTAACGTGGAAACAGAACGTCGTTTTAACTAGACCTAAGATTAAATTTATTTCGTACTAGATTGTACGTGTGGCATCGCTCCCTTTAACGTTGATTTTGTCAAATAAATCGAATAACGTTATAAAAAGTTTAATATAAAGTCTATCCCTCTCTTTACCCCACTTCCAATGAGGTTTTCGCGAGAAAAACTATCCTACCATCGTCACCAGATTCCAATCTATGTCTATACTAAAAATCATCATATTCTATATAACGTTTTAGCCGTGAAAGAGTAACAAACAAAGAAACTCACTTTTTCAGTTATAATATTAGTTTTATTGATATATTTTAAATGAAAGTTTTATAGAAACTTTAGTAATATTGATTGCACATTAAATACTTGAATTGATTTATTTAAAATTTCATACTATATTTTAATTGTTTCAAATATAATCGTATCGCTTTCAAATGAAATATATTAATTATTGCTATTTCACAGGTGATATATAATAACCAGCTACAATTTATATGTGACGTTTATTGACACTATAATTTCGTATATTTTATGTTATTAAACTTCTTTCCGATCAAGAATTAAAAAAGAAAAAATTATAAATCCTCCTTATTTTAACAAAGAACATCTTACTCTATTATGTGCTAATTTATATAATGTGTCCATTAATTTGTAAATATAAGCAGTATTGTGTAATATACTTAACATTTTGTATAATAAAACATGGCATTTGTGCACAAATTATGTGCAATAGAAACAATAGTATGAACGGTGAATAAATGTAAACATGTCACACAAAATTTAACAATGTAATTTGAGTCCGCCCCGTGACCACGAATGGTGAAAAGCCTTCGAAACCTCGAGGTCAAAATTACCAAATAACCGCGATAAAATCCGCTTAAATTAGTTTTATTTCAATGTAAGTTATTAAAAAAATGAAACATCATTATATCTCTCTCTCGCTCCCTCAGTTGCCTCGAGCCGACTTTACCTGAACGAGAGTCACACATAAAGGTTGCGGATAAGAATTTCAAAGAGTTTATTTAAATCAACTCAGAGTAGTAACATAAAGTTTGGAATATCTCATAATATAATATAATCACATAATCTCATTTTTATTTGTTTATTGAATAACAATTAAACCACATCGAATCAGACCGTAAAAAAATAAGGTTCTATTTCTAAATATACTGAAGTGTAAGAATAAAAAAAAAAAACTCTATTAGTAAAGTATTTCGGTCGTTATCGTGATAATATACAGGATCCGCACATACAGACACACGGATGTCCAAAACAGAACTTTTTAAACAGTTTTTTAACTAGTTTAAATAACAAAAATGGCATCAAAAATATCATGGGTGTTAAAAATAGTGTTTTTCTAGATATATGTGTATATATATATCAATTTTACAAGTGCAATATATGATAAATATAGACATTTGAAAAATCAGTTGTTTTGCGTGAAGTGACAGTAGTATCCACCTCAACGCTTCGTTTATGAGGCGTGCAATACATTTATACACAAATATTCGGAATAACAATCTCGGAAACCGTTTAATCGATTTTAATGAAATTTTATAAATGCGTATCGCTCGGTCTACCTTAGTAATGTTCTATTCCTTGTTCATAACCCACAAAGCATACTTTCAGCAGTCCACTTAACGCGACGGTTTTTTTATAGTCAGGTTTGGCGTTATGGCCACAATTTCACCTGATGTTAAGTGACGATGTGGCCCAAGATAGTGAACACGTTAAGCCTAGTGGAGCGACTGGCTCTCAAGTGCAACTGCCGGAACACACCTATAGGTATTTAGCGGCAGATTTTCAAATTGGGGGTGGTAACTGGCCAGGTGGGCATTAGATCAAGCCCTACCACTATGCTATGGGTTCATTACGTTGTCTACCTTCACTGATAGCTCAAGCTTATTTCAGGTTGATTTGAACTCACGTCCGTTGAGGCGGCGTACGTACACAATACCGACTGAGCCAATATAAAGAAAAATCAGTTGTTGTGGTCGCAGAGAACACGTTACTAAATATGTAAACATTTCAACTCACGTGACGCAAACAGCAACCCATCTGCATGGGAGGGTATGGACCCATCATATTCACCATGAATGGAGTATGGACTCGATTCCGTTTAATGAATGTGGCGCTCGAAAGCAAGGGACAACAAGTGAAACCGCGGTCGTGAGCGTGATCCTTGTTAACGTGGTCCTTAAAAGTTTTATCCTGACAAGTAACCGTACCCATGAACTATGGTCAAGTTAACGGCTAACGGCAATGGCAAAGAAGGTCTAGGACATCTAGTAATATTGAATAGCTAATACATAATAATAATTTATTATTCTTTGCAATTTACATGGAACACATCGTACATGATTCGTAAATCACGTGATGCTCGAAAAACAGGGTAGCGGTGACGTAGAAATCACGAAAGAGTACAAGTGTGAAATCACGTGGACTCGAATTCACGTTTATTGACGCGGCGTCTTTACACACTCCCAACTGAACCAACATTGTTAAGTGCCTTAATTATAATAAAACATTAATAAATTTAGACCTCGTTGTCACAAAATTAAGTCATAATTACGAGAGGAAATAATTACACGAACAATAATACTTATTTCATATTTTATAATCTCTATTTAATGTGCATTGCGGTTATAATGAGCGGCCTTGGAATAACCAGTTCGGAATGAAGACTCGTTCGAAGCGATGATCATTTGGTGGCGTGTACGGACGCCGCGTCAATGGACGTGAGTTCGAATCCGCTCGCAATGAGTCTGAGCTTCCGGTGAAGGAAAACATCGTGATGAACCCATAGCATGGCGGCAGGGCTTCTTCTAATGCTCACCTGGCTACCTACCACCCTTTATTTCTTAACGACGTGTCTAAAGTCCAATCTTTACGGACTTTCTCAGCGCAGCGCGCAAGCGCATTACCCGGGCTCAGACCAAGGCGAGAAGGGCACGTAGTGACTCATCGAGGGCTAGTCACCCAACTCTAGGCACTAAAATGCGTCACGGAGACACATTTGAAGCGATGATAGCTCAGTGGTAGTGTGCACGACTTCGCGTCAAGGGACGTGGGTTCGAACCCAAGCACCTACAATGAGCTTGAGCTTTCGGTGAAGGAAAACATCGTGAGGAAACCATAGTATGGTGGTAGGGCTTTTTCTAATGCCCGCCTGGGTAGCTACCACCCTCTAGTTGTGAACCTGCCGGCAAATACCAATAGGTGTGTTCCGGCAGCAGCACTTGAGAGCCAGTTCCTCCACAGGTTTAGCGTGTCTACCAACTTGGGCCGTATCGTCACTTAAGATCAGGTGAGATTATGACCATAACGCTAAATCTTAAGTATAATAAAAAAAAAAACTGTTAACTCCCATGTTGCCATTCTACCGGCTATAGGTGTGTTCCGGCAGGTGCCCTTGAGCGCCAGTTCCTCCACAGGTTTAGCGTGTCTACCATCTTGGGCCACATCGTCACTTAACATCACGAGATTGGGGCTATAACGCTGAATCTATAACGTATAAAAATATGACCGACGATTAAAACGCCTCTATTCGTGATGTTAGATCAAATTAAGGTTTCAATACTTAGTATCTCTATAGTTTAATCCCATCATAGAGGAAATAAGTTTCTTTGAAATGATTACAAAGGCAGATCCGTTATTTACCGAGAGATGATGTCACTAGTGTAGGTATATTATTATGTCCTGTTGATTGACCCTATCTGTTACGTATCACACCGACAGGGTATTTATTTTATATATTTATATATATCCTAGCTCGACACAATGACTTTACTTCACCCGATGGTAAGTTTCAGTACGGTCCAATAACAGTAAAGACTGCCGTAAGGGCAAATGACTTCCGTCAGTCAAAACTGTCAAGCCGGCCTGCTAAATACTGCTTCATGCCTCGTGTGAAAAATTCAATATTTTAGGAGGGAGGGAACACCCACATCGGAAAACGGTTCCAAAGATCCGCAGTACGATAAACTTTTGCTATTGTTTTTTTTCCTTTTTAAGGAAAATGCAAAGATAAGGAAAATCTACAGATACCGAAACCATACAGCCGAGACCAACGGTATTTCATAATGAAGAGGTTATCGCTTTCACGTGATAGAGACTCTCTAGGTCTAAAAAACTATTTACGGAGTGTTTGTGGTAAGCAATAAATCATGCTTGCTCGAAAAATATAGATCCTTACTAATCATATAAATGCGAAAGTGAGTTTGTTTGTTTGTCACGCTTTCACGTCTAAGCCATTGAATCGAATATGATGCATTTTAGTTTAGGAATAGATAGGAACCTGGAAAAGGTGAAGGGCTACTTTTAATCGCGAGACACTGATTAGAAGTTGGGTAAAGAGAGGGATAAACTTTCTATGAATCTTTTTTGCGTCGTCCAATTTGTTTGACAAAATCAATTATAACGTACACGAAGCCACATAGTATAGCTAGTAAGGAATAAAATAATTCATAAAATATATCTATAGCAGGGCTTTTTTTTCTTAAAAATTAAATGACTGGTATGAGGCGTTCACTTTTGGATTTTTCAAAGTAAGTTCCTATTACTATTAAGTTATCACTTTTGTCGTATATTCCACCAATTTTTGATTCACAAAAAATAGTAGCAATAAGCGATGATAGCTCAGTAGTAGTGTGTACGGTCTCCGCATCAAAGGATGTGTTCGAATCCACTTGAACTTTCGGTAAAGGAAAACATCGCGAAGGAACCAAAGCATTGTGGTAGGGCTTTCTCTAATGCCCGCCTGGCTACCTACCACCTTAAAGTAGAAAATCTGCCGCCAAATACCAATAGGTGTGTTCCGGCAGTTGCACTTGAGAGCCAGTCGATTCACTGGTTCAGCGTGTCTACTAACTTGGGCCGTATCGTCACTTAAAATCAGGTGAAATGGAGCCATACAAAGAAATAGTCATTGATAATCTCACCAAAGCGTCATCTATTGCACAGTTTATCTATGAAAAATTCTTAGACGTTCCTTTAACTATGCAGGATAAAACCCAAGTGTCTACTTCAAGATCACACCGCTAGAGGGCTTTTTCACTAACGTGGTGTTTAAAATCCAATCTGTATGGACGTCCTCAACGCAACGCGTAAACCCATTAGTCGGGTATGTGACTTACATCCTTGCATATCGAACTTGCAATCCTTCCGGTGTCACCTACATATCGCAAAGAGGCCTGTCACTCCTACAAGGTGAAAGAGGCCACTGCAGCAATGGCAGTTAAACGGGATTACCATGGTGATAGGGCTTGTTCTAACACCCGCCTGTCTAGTTACAACCCTCAAGTTGAAAATCTGTCGGCAAATACCTATAGTTGTGTTCCAACAGCTCCACTTCAGAGCCAGCCGATTCACGTGTTTAGCGTGTTCACCACCTCGAGCCACATCGTCACTTAACGCCAGATGAGGCTGTGCCAAACGCTTGTTAACTTTATCGATCCTTTATCATTTGTGTCACACAATTAATTATATGTACAGAATAGCTGAAGCTCCCTACTTTGTTCACATTTCCCCGTCAATCGCGCATGATTGTAAAGTTCACTCTTAGGATACGAATTTTACATCATCATATAGGCATAGTAATGGTGTATTTCTTAATAGTGCTTTTCGTAGTTACATCATATCTCTTTCGATTCTTTGTCAAAATATATTTTTTGTTAACTTTTATTATTTTATTATAACTTTTATTAACTTTTATTACGAACTTTTACTAGGAATTCCATCAACATGTAGCCTTCTACATTTAATAAGAATAAATTTAGCTAACGTGACAACTGTGCTAAGTATGACATCTATGACATATATATATATATATATGTATGATAGCAACATGTTATATTATTTTTTTAATAAAAAGTGTACTTTTATTAATAATTCCATCAATATATAGATGGTGCTAATTAATAAGAATCAATTTAGCTAACATGACAGCTATGTTATGTGTGACATATGTGTATGTATGATAGCAACATGTTATATTATTTTTTTAATAAAAAGCGTACTTTTATTAGGAAATCTATCAACATATAGATAGTGCTAATTAATAAGAATCAATTTAGCTAACATGTATGTATGTGTATGTATGAAAGCAACATGTTAGATAATTTTTTTAATAAAAAGCGTACTTTTATTAGCAATTCCATCAACATATAGCTAGTGCTAATTAATAACAATCAATTCAGCTAACATGTATGTATGTGTATGTATGACAGCAAAATATTACATTATTAGCATTATATATTTTAATCTATCTATTTAATACTTTTAAGTTATAATTCTTGTCTATATATAGTTGTATGTAGCTGTAACGTTTTGGATGAAATGTTGTATTTAGACAGATTTATGGTTTTTGAATTCACCTATATAGTTGTACATTTCGTTAAAACGTAGTTACAAACGCAAATTATTTCTCAAAAATAATAAATAACATTTGAGTTGTTTATTTTATATAATGAGTTCACACGTATGTAAAAATAGTAAAACGACCTGTATTTCAGTATGTAATGGTAAATACAATAAAGAATTTTATTTTTATTTTTGAATTCTTATATGCTTGTAATGAAAAAACTCAAGAACTTCTAAACCGGTTTCAAATATTATTTTACCATTACAATGCTACATTATGCCTGAATAACATAGGCTATAATATTTGTTAGAAAATAAGGAACCCTACTCGGAAATGTTTGTTTAAACCCGTTAATCATAGGAACTATCATTCGGATATTAAATTGTAATTTTGTATATGACAGAGTAATCGTTAAGGAAGGCTCTACGCTATTTAAATCACGATCCTACCAATAAGAGCAAAGCCGTATTGAAAACAGAAAACATGCAAAAATTATGAAAAATACTTAGTTACAGACGAACGAGGTCGCAGGTACAACGAGCTTTTAAATAATAATAATTAAAAATATATTTATACTGAAAACGCCGTAAGGGGGTGCGAAAATGAGGGTGGTAGTTGAAGGGGCTTTTCCATCTACTACTATTATCCGCGCTGATCTAAGGAAATAATAGTCCCAACCCTTGGGTACACCTTGGAGTTTTAGTGATTATTCCCGGTACGCGCCGGGTGGATCCCACATAAGCAGCTCGCTACCCCCGGGGCGAAAGGGTATCCATAAATAGATTTCTCTATCATAAAAAAAAAAAAATCAAATAGGTACTGTCTTTTTTTTATTACTATAATCCGCGAAATGTAATTACAATTAAGACACAATAATATCTTATTATACATATATTAATGAACCCACCGCGGCCTCCTTCCGCAGACTCCTGAGCCTAGGTTCGATCCTCCGGACAGGAGCCCTCGAGTGACTCTGCTCGCGCGATACAGTGACACTCTACATCACTGAGATTATACCATCACACCGCATACCATTCGTGCACACTCACGCGTTAAGTACACGGTTCTGTAAGGGACTACCCTCGCGGCCCTTGAGCTGCTTACCTGATAAGGTCGTAGTTAGTATCACTAATTTAGTAATAAAGAACCTGTTGGTTAGTCATGATCGTGAATCTTTTTCATTTACCGGCAGCAGCCCTAGCCGAGGTTCGGCCGTCCTGGCACCCTTGTGCCTGCTGCCTCGGGGCTGAGTGCCCTCAGCACTCGCGCCCAAAAGTTCGGTGAAGCTGTCAAAGCCCTTGGCGCTAACAGCGTAGGTCAGGTCGAAAAAAAATAAATATATATATATTAATGATGTTATAAAAGTAGCGTCGGTTGAAGAGTGTCCTTGAACCTTTGTTTTTATGCGGTTATACGTTTTATAAATACTAAAGAAAAGGAAAAAAAAAGAACCTAATTATCACTGAGTTAAGAACCGGGCGAATTTCGACTACGTTTTTATATATTTTTAAAAACAGCTTTGCGTAAAAGTTTTTTAGTGGTTTGTTTTTTTTTTAATATGTAACAGCGGACAAACGAGCTAGCGTGTCATTTGATGGGTAGTGATCACCGCCGCCCATGGCTGTCTACTCACAAACCCAGGGGAATCGCAGGTGCGTTACCGACCTTCATTTTGGAGGGACTGGCTCTAAAATGCAATTGCCGAAACACACCTTTTGGTATTTGGTAGTAGATATTCAACTTGAGGATGGTAGCTACCTAGTAGGGTACCCAGTACCCAGTAGGGTAGTAGAGCCCTACCACCTTGCTATGGTTTCCTCACGATGTTTTCCTTCATCGAAAGCTCAAACTCATTGTAGTTGGTTGGACGCATGACGCAGCGTTCCTATACGCTACCACTGAGCTATCATCGTTTCAAATTTACTATTATTCTTACTAGTATTATAAACGCAAAAGGATAAATAGATTATGATGAATTTTGGTATAGATGGAACCTCGGAGACAGAGATAGGCTTCCTTTTTCTCACGAAAAACTTATTAGAAGTTGGGTAAAGAGAGTGATAAACGTTGTATGAGAATTTATAATGCGTCAACCGATTTGTTACATAAATTCAATATTAACGCGAGCGAAGCCGCACGTGAAAACTAGTGAGTTCTAAAAAATATATGTGAATCGTTAAATTATTCACGGTGATATAACGACACGTTTTTACTTATTAAAGCAAAATTTATTTAAATAAATTATAAATTCTTTTCGTTACATTATTAAGATTACGTCAATTCATGAATTCCGAATTATTATGGTAAGGCCTCTTGGGGTTAACAAGTTTGTTAAATTTTTGCTCCGTATTTCAATAAGCAGCTGAGTAACTTGGTTGTTACACATCATTTAAGGTATTTGTAAACGCTTCACCCTAACATGGTTAGATAGATGGATTGAATTTAATTGATTGATAGGACATTTGATTGATTGTGATGATGTCTTTATTTTTTTATAGTTATGGCCTTTTATAGTATAGGCTTAGCTTTATGGCCAGAATTTCACCTGATGTTAGGTGACGATATGACCCAAAATGCAACAAGAGCGTTTGCTAGCCAGGGGGCGTTTGAGAAAGCCCTATCACCATGCCATGGTGCATAACGATGTTTTCCTTCACCGAAGGTTCAGGCTTATTGCAAGTGAATTCGAACTCACGTCTGTTGATGCAGAGTCCGTACACACTATCTACTGAGCGAATATTACTTATATTCTACAGTTTTTTTTATCATTGAATGTGAGAGGTGACGTTGTGATCAAGTTATTGACTACTGTAGAAGGACAGAAGAGCGTCTTCATGGACAGGTCAATAATAACTGTCTTAAATCCGGTACACAAAAAAAAACGTGTGCAGTTCACACGCGATGGAAGAGAAACCTTCAAAAATTCCCTACATAACACACATACGCACACATCCACATACTAATACACGTGCAACGCTCGGACCCTGTAAGAAACTCTGTATAATGCCGTCTATCTGCTTCTCTCGCACGTTAAATCCTATATATGTATCTGGTTGTCTTATTTTCCTGTGACTTTTTCGTTTCAAATCGCAACGATAATAAAGGAGTTTTCATTTCAAAATACAGCTCTTGGTTATCTACTAACTATAAAAGGTCTGGGCCCATTCGATGTAACGCGACGAGATCGCTTGAAATAATAATTCTAAATTAAATAATTACATCACTCACCGATAATTAGAACGAACAGCACAATCAGCCGATACAATGTTGACATTCTTATAGAATAGGAAACACTTGTGTTATTTAAATGTATTATTAATTAACCAATGCTTGTAACAGAAACGTGTTGCCGGTTAGACGAAATGATCAGAACAAACGTCTTCGACTGAACGTTTGCTTTTCTGCTTACGTTTTGAGGAAAACTACACCCACAAGGCAGTTATTGTTGTAAAAAATGATGTGCGTCTATTTGTACTTAGCCCAATTACAGGGCTATCGTTTTTAATCGCCGGTATTTCTCTGCCCTTTTCCTCGAACCATACGCGTTAGATAAGAGGCTCTATGGATTAACTTCGCTTGAGATTTGTTATTAAACTTATTAATTCCACATTTAAAATTACTGAGACTACTAAAAGTTTTTTGTTTAATAACTATAATAATACAAATTCTAAGCATATTACTAATTTTCCAGGTAATAAGCCCGAAGGAACGATCGGTGCAATTCCGGTCATGAAGAGAAATAATCAAAATAATCAAAAAAACCCTGTCTAATATACGAAGGTCAAATTTAGTCTTTAACTGAATAACAATGACCTAAAAAATATATATATCAGAATGAAATAGAGATAAGTGTACTAGGAGGAAGGAAAGTGTGTTTCGGCAGTTGCACTTGAGATCCAGTCCCACCAAAAATAAAGGCCGGTAAGGCACCTGCGGTTCCCCTGGTGTTGTGGGCATCCATGAGCGGCGGTGATAAATTTCCATCAGGTGACGCGCTCGCTCGTTTGCCCGAATTTACATAAAAAAAGATATAAATACAGTTAAAAAGGATCTGAGAGTGGGAATTACAAAAAGCCCTACCACCATGCAATGTCTTCCTTCGCCGGAAGCTAGAGCTCATTGCAGGTGAATATTAACTCACTCTGTTGACGCAGCGTCCGTACACACTACCTACTGAGCTATCATCATTTATATCAATCTATAAGTCCTTAGATTAAAACGTAAAGACATAAACTACGATAAGCCCCGGATTAATAACGACGTAGAGATACATTAAATGCAACCTCAACTTTGTGCATAGAAATTGATTTTTAGCGAGCGAATGATTCGTTCGTTTCTGGCGTAAATACACCGGCTACGTGTGTTATGAGTGTACTTTGTAAACATTACTAAATATTGCCGTGCTGCAAGAATTACTTTAAGTTATATACCTTTTGACAAACATAAGTTACACTTATTACGGATTTCCTGACACGGCTAAGTTCGGAAAAGTCCAATCAATATGCTGAAAATTGAAGTAGAGTTGAACGTGACATATGTTCAGGGAAATGAAAGTAAAATGGACTAGAATAATAAATTAATAGCACTCAAGGGAAAGTAAAAGAAAAATAAAGGAAGACGGAAAAAGTAACGGGAAGACGATTTGAAAAAGTTAGCTGGTCCAGAATGATTACTTATAGCAAAGGGCAGAACACGGGGAAAGATTTAGAGGGGCCTTTTATCAAAAGAGAAGCTGTTAAAACAGGAGATCCAGGTAGGACCGAGAATATGATATAGTTTCAGCTATTTTTTTTTATTATCTCAACTATCTACTAATAATAATATTTGTAGAAATAATTTATAATTATAATGTCAATAAGGATTTATTATCTACCTTATATAAGTCTTATACTCTTAAGTTATACTTAGACTTAAAACCTCAAGGATCTTGTTAAAGAAATATATTACTTAAGTAATAATAACGTCCAAAGGTTATAGATCATTATGTGATGACCGCAAATGACTTGAACTCTGTACATTTGTGAAGTAATAAAAATGATATACATTCGTAAATATTAATCTAATCAAAATATAGATATAGTCTATGGAAAATTCAGGAAGTTTCCCAACACGTGGTAACGTTTTAATTTTCAATCGATGTTTTAATATTGACTTTCCCAATATGGTGGACACCCTGACCTTAGTGGAAGGAGTGGCTCTTGAGTGCAAATCCCGGAACACAGGTACAAGTATTTGGCGGCAGATAATCAACTTGAAAGTTGTAGATGGCCGAGTGGGCATTGGAAAACACTCCACCACCAATCCAGGCACTACCAACATTAGCACTACCAACTGAGCTATTATCGCTTCAAAATCCGGTTTATAACTCTGGAACGGCTATAGCGATTTCCGTAAAAGTTTGTATGTAAACAGATTTTTGCTTCATAAATTCACCTATGTATATGCATTTTTCGTAAAAGCGCTTTTTTATTTTTTTAATATATTTATATGAATATTCATTCCATTTCACTTTTATTAATTTCAATAGTCAGTTTGTACGTATGTGACATCATAAAGTGCGGATGTTTAATCGGTATTTAAACATAATTTTAGAAATAAACACTATTTAAAAATCCATTGCTAAGTTCGGACGCCCGGATACTATACTTTAATACCGTAGATACCGGTCCCTTACAATAAACTGGTTTACTCGAATTCTTAACATGAATGATAAAGTTTATGTGATAAATTACTAAAACTTGTTCTATAATTATTCGCGAGGCCTCAACTTTTTTTGCTCGAAATATTCGCATATCATCATATATGTATCATATATCTTTTTTTTTTGCGGCAACACTATACCCGTCGGTAATTAAAAAAAAAGATTTAAATAGCGAACTAGTCAACATGGCATCGGTAGAGGCATCATCGACCTGAGGATGTTCCGTGATGGAGCGAAACACGTGTATTCGATAGTGCCACATACAGGGCCGTATTTAGATGAAAAGAGGCCGTAGATAATTTCACTTATGAGGCCCTGTCACCTCTCGATCTTAACCAATACAGATTTATGTTTGTTTATTAATTAGTCATACACATAGAATTTCTCCTTGTGTTCGGTCCTGTGTTTTGGTGTTTACTGTCTTTTGAATAGTGTAATATCTAGGTCCCTCTTGATGTTGATGCCGCAGATAGCAGCATACTTAGCCTATAGAAAAATCTAGTCAACATAACCACAGTTGGTTCAACGATCTGCCAACGTTGGATCAATCGTCAACCAACGACACCAGCGGCCAATCAGTTCCAAGCGGAAGTGAAAATTACTATACACTTTATGGTGTTAGTACTTATGTATGTATGTATAATTGTGGAGGTGCAACGTCAGTCTCCACACACCGTCCTAGTGTCACTATGTTGGGCCTGAATACATTTAGTTATTTGGACAGTTGGACTTATTATTAAAGACAACCCCACATTAAGCGGTAGGACTCTATAACATCATAATAGATAACAATAAATCTGGTGACCCCAACGTGATGTTTAACCCAAACTTAGTGACTCTAGGATGATCAGCGGGCGATTGACGTTGGACCTCCACGATCATAAGTGCTGACACCACAACTTCAACATTGAATTATGGTTTTTCGCAAAGTAATGCATTCATCAAACAAATAAATAACTACGTAATGATTTCTTATGTCTGAATGTATGTATGTAATGAATGTATGAAAAAGGAATAACGATGTCATACTTCAAATCAATAGGTCTGGTAGTTATTGAGACGCCTAAGTAATTAGAAGAAAATTTTCATCCCCTATTCTACACATAGGAAATACAATTCAAAAATCTGTAACACGTAGTTATTTATTGTAATAAAACTAATTTAATCGGATTTCATCGCGGTTATTTATTGATTTTGATCCCGACGTTTCGAAAGCTTTTCAGCCTTCGTGGTCCAGGGGCGGACTGAGATGTAGGCTGTCCAGAAAAGTTCATGTAAAAAAACATACGAGGAAGCGCTAAAATTCTCAACCACCACCAGCACAACCGAGTACAAAATTGTTACAAGCTACCATTTGTGAAAACACTATCGATAATAAAAATTAAATTGAAGGTAGACACAGTATCATGACTTTTTCTGGACAACCTACACCTCAGTCCGCCCCGTGACCACGAAGGCTGAAAAGCTTTCGAAACGTCGGGATCAAAATCAATAAATAACCGCGATAAAATCCGTTTAAATTAGTTTTATTTTAATAAATAACTACGTGTTACAGCATTTTTGAATTGTATTTCCTATATGTGTAAAATAGGGGATAAACATTCTCTTCTATTTACTTAGACGTCTCATATAACTACCAGACCTATTGATTAGCAATATGACATCGTTATTCCTTTTATGACATAAACACCCGCTAAGAAGAGATATCATGACCATGCGCGATTGACGAAAAATAACGTGAACGAAGTCGTAAGGAGCCAGCCAGTATAATCAGATCTAATTTATCTATCTAATCTAATACTGTTATATGTGCAAATTGATAATCTGCCTCCAAATACCTAGAGGTGTGTTCCGGTAGTTGCACTTGAGAGCTAGTCTCCCCGCTAGGCTTAGCGTGTCCACCATTTTGGACATTTAACATCCGTTGAGATTGTGGCCATATCGCATCACCTATAAACTAAAAACACAAATCTACGCATAGTCCGTTCTCATTGCATCACTGATACGTTTTCTCGCATCGTATTTAACAATATACCCATCTTGATGCTATTAGTAAATTGCATACCAAAGGATAATTAAAATGTGATCAGAATCGACTTAGCCTCATTTACTGGCAACTTATTTTTCCAAGCTCAGTTCTAACTGAAGTCGACCGGAGTTTAAATAATTAACCTTAATTATTATTTTTTTGTTTCTTTGAGCCCTTTTTGTGTACGTACTTAACAAATGCGATAAAAGTTAATTATTGTTGAATAATATAATATATCTATCTATATATTAATACGTGAAGCAAAAACTTACGTACGCCTTTTTACGAAGGTTTCGCGGACGGAAGAGAATGAAATTTCGCACACTTATAGTTTATATAGAGAAGGAGTGCAGATAGCGGATATTTTTTTTAAAAATGCACAAGTAATACATTCTTTCAATAAAAAAGAAAACATTACACACACTATCATCCATGTGACACAACATGCAAATATAAATTAATTACGGTCGAATATCAACCACAGGGCGACCACTAGTATTTTGAAATGAATAATTTTTTTTTTTTTTATTGTTGTTAATAAACACCTGTTTTTTTCATCTAACAATGAAATTAATTAACGCATGATTTTTTTAGTTACATAATTTATTAAGATTTTTTTGCAACAAATAGACAAGTTTTATATTATCTTTATATATAAAATAATCGTGTCGCGTTGTTCGTCCGCGATAAACTCCTAAACTATTGAACCGATTTTGATCAAATATTTGCACCCTGTGTGCAGTTTGCTACAACTTGAGACAGGATACTCTTTATCTCGATAAGTGATCACAACGCGACAGATAACGCTGTAGTCGATGTGATCGACTACTCGAGAGAGCAGAACAAAGTCTGCCAGGTTAGCTAGTTTTTTTAATATTACTACAGAACTCATTTTTGGGGTAAAATTATGATATTTAAAAAAGAAACCCTAATTGTTTTTTTATTGCTTATAATCGTTTTTTTTTTTTTATATTTCGATCTTTTAAATAATTAATAAAGATTCTTGTATTCTTTAATTATTATTTCGGTATAAGTTAACATTTTTTTATTTATTTAGTTAATTCCATTAAGCATTGGTTATGAACAATTGGAGATTTCCGTTATATACTTTTTTCTAAAAGTAAAAAAAAATTTCACGTTCATATAACAAAGTATTCAAATGCTTTTTTTTTTTAGTATAGCGGTAGCTTAATTTACATATGAGCACATTGCCGAAGCCGTTTATGTATGATGTTACATTTTCTGGATGAAGAATATTTATGTTTTTTTTTCTATATGAAAGTGTAACAAACGTATTCATATACGAAATTATAATATCTCATAGGATTATAAACAAGCTTATTTGACAAATGTTGCCCTGTCTTTTCAAACTGCTACATGCGGTTTTAACCAAGCTGACATGATGACGTTTCTAACGCTTCACAATATTTTTTAATCATTGATAACTATTAAAAAATCTTAAATAATTGCCACCCTTACTTTTTCTTTGTTTTTCTTCACCGAAAGCTCAGACTTTTTTATGATATAGGGTGAAAACGAGCAAGCGTATCACCTGATGGTAAGTGATCACCGCCGCCCATGGAACCTCACAACACTAGAGGAATCGCAGGTGCGTTGCCGGCCTTTATAGAAAGGAGTGGATCTCAAATGCGCCTGCCGGAACACACCTATTGGTATTTGGAAGCAGATTTTCAACTTGTTAAAAAGCTCTACCACCATGCTATGGTTTCTTGACGGTGTTTTCTTTCACCGAAAGCTTTCCTACACGCTACCACGGAGTGTCACCGCATCCCTCACAGCAGGTGGACTTAAAGTCGACCAATAGCTACTGAAACTAAATAAATAATCGATTGATATAAAGAGTAGAAAAGGGCACTGAACTGTTTGTCTTTACCTATTCATATGTATATAGATTATACATATCCGCAATAAAGTACCGTTTGTGGTTATTAAATATTTTATTCGCACAATAGATAAATGAAAAGCATTCATTGTAACGCAAATCCTCTGAGCGACAATCCAAGTTCAAAGAGATCGTATACAACAAGTACCCTACACAGAACCTTCCGGGTGTACTTACAGTGTCCATGGTTACGTCACTATGAAAATGTGATCCTATCGTAGACTTCGTCCCTTTATCGTTTGTTGTAAAATGTTCGCTTTGAAGACCTTAAACACGACTGTATATTCGTCTCCAAAATTTGATTTAATATCTATAATTTAATAATGAAAAAAAAATTTTTTTTATGTATTAAGGCTTAGCGTAATGGCCATAATCTCACCTTATCTTGAGTAATGATATGGTCAAAGTTGGTAGACACGCAAAACCTGTGGAGGAACTGGCTCTCAAGTGCAACTGCCGGAATACACCTATTGGTATTTGGTGGCAGATTGTCAACTTGAGGGTGGTAGCTAGCCAGGAAGTTATTGAAAAAGCCCTACCACCATGCTATGGTTTCCTCACGATGTTTTCCTTCACCGAAAGCTCAAGCTCATTGTAGGTGTTTGGAATCGAAGTCACGTCCCTTGACGCAAAGTCGTACACACTACCACTAAGCTATTATCGCTTCAAACTTTAGGACCTTTAAAAGTTTTGTTTGTATAGTTGGTAATATATTGCATTACACACGAGTGCATTATATATTGTAATACGGCACTTGATATATCAATCGATATACAACATACTTCCTCGATCGCCGACGCGATACTGAGGTTCAAGTGTGCCGACCGGCACAAATCACCGTGCCACTTCCGGAGCGCATATGCAGTATCTACACATTTTTACTCATGTATTCATTATCTCTGTATTATTTCATTTGTCAGACTTAGTTTGACCGGTATATTTATTTCAATGTACCGAGTCAAGTAAATTAAAATTCTAACTTAATATATTATCACCGGATATAAGTTCGGTGTTATATAATAAGTACAGTGTATGTTAAAATAAAAAAAAAAATACCTACATTTCCCATTCAAAAATAAATATAAATGACGAATAATAAATTCAAGCATTGCATAAAGTGAATTGAGTAAAAGCAGCGGATTTATTTAGAGTTTCATTGCCATCTTGGTCTTATAATCGAGGTCAGCGGAATCGACTTTGTAACTACAGACAAACCAGAATTTTGCGTCTGGAATATGTAATTGCCATGAATGTTCAACAAACACAAATCGAAACTAATAGAAAATCAGATGAACCAGTTTCGCGAACCGTGACATTGAATAGATAGCAACTGTTAGCTTTGCTATGTTTGGATAAACATGAGATTTATACGTTATGCGTACTGAGTCGTATTATCTCAACCACACACGGTAACCCTCAAATGTTTGGGTTAAGACATTTGTTACCTGCACACATAGATATTACATAAATACTTACATACATAAAAAATCATCCCTTGTAGACGCAGAAGGTCAATGACGATGTTATCAAAATAAGCGCCACCTCGGGACGCCCGGAAGATGTGAAAAATGAAGTTAATATTAGAATTTATAATGGCGTCGACAGAGGTGCCACAGAGGGAGTATGATGGCATAAACCGACGCATAAATCGAGTTGATTTAACTGCCAAGGCGCAGGAATAGACGTTTTATAGCAAATAATTGAAAACACTACTTGATTTAGACTACTGGGCAAATAACCCGTTACCGGCTCTCCAAAACTACAGTGCGATTGTCTTAGATATTGCTTTTGTAATGTAGCAGTAAGTACAGGTGTTATGATCGCAAGAAACAGACGAGAAAAAAACACGTTCGAAGCCGCGGGCCTCAGCTAGTTTTACCAATTTTATTTCATATTCTCAAGGATTATTCACAGCCTCACGTGATGACATAGTAACACGTTTAAATTAATACAATGTATTATTCATATTTTTATTATATATCCATTTTGATTAATTTAATTATTCATTTTTACTTTAAAATGACGTAAAATATATAATATGAATTTATACTGGGTAAAAAAATTCAAGTTTCTAGGTTAACACAGTAAAATGATTTTAGGCCAGGGGTTCCCAAATTTTTTCAGTTCGCGTCGCACATATATGTTTATTATTTTATCGCGGCGCCTTAACCTAGCTGGTCAAAATAGATAGGTGCAATTATACTAATCTTAGCTTTATCGTTGATCGTCTTTTTATATTAAATATAACATTTCGGTGGTTTAAATATTTACACGTTTAATTAAAAATAACTTTATAAATTCAAATTGTAATGACGAGATTTTATAGAAAATCTATTTCAAGTATGAGCTTTATCGTTGATCGTCTCTTTATATTAAATATCATATAACAGAGGTTTAAATAATTATACGTTTGGTTTAAAATATCTTTCTGGATCTTTATGGACTGGAATTGATATTTATATGTTTGGTAAAAGTATCTTTTTAAATTCAAATTGTAATGACGAGATTTTATAAAAATTGTTTAGTATCAACAAGTTAGTGTGTAAAGTAGTTCTCTTTTAGCGCTTTTAGCTTCAGGTTGTAGCAATATAAATACGTTTATTATTTTAATTCATTTTTTTCTGACTTGACTTACGCTGTTAACCTTAGGGGCTTTGACAGCTTCACCGAACTTTTTGGACTTCCGAGGCAGCGAGCACAAGAGTGCCAGGATGGCCGAACCTCGACTTGGGCTGCTGCGGGAAAAAGAAACGATTTGGAGGCGCCTAAGAGAGCGCTCTACCATCTGAGCTACGCCCCCTGTTGTATAAATACGTGTGTCTTATAATACTAAGGAGCGATAGTGGTGCTTCGAAACGAATCAGTATACAGAAGTATTGTTGATGAGAAGAACATTATTGTACGTGCAGACTATTCTATAAACAAGACGGATAAGATGATAGGATTTTTACACTAGTTATATAAATAGACACAAAATTTAATACATCCACATTATGAATCCAATCTGTTTATTTGGACAGTTTCCGGGATAGAAATAATTAAATTACTTAAATAAATAATTATTTATTTAATAAACTGATTAGTAAATTTATCATCAAATTAATTATAAAATATTTTTTGCAGACTAATTAATTAATAAATTATATAAAATAATTCCAGGAAGTATTTAAATTAAAATGTTTAATTTGTACCCGCGAACACTTAAGTTGAATATTCGGAGAATAGGAAGGAAAATTGCTTCACTTCGTACCAGGACGCTGCAGCGCACACTTTGGGAACCCCTGCTCTAGACAATAATGGTTTCGCTCGGTGACTGATTAAAAATCAAGTATCCAGGTTAATTGCATTATGAGATAAAGCCTTTTATACGTGCTAAGAGGTTAGAAATAGATCTGAGATATTATAAAAAATACCTATGGGGTCCCGCTGCCTTCATTGAGTTTATTTTTTGTTCATAAATATTTGTATATTATGACTAGTCGTATCTGCGACTTTGTCTGGATGGAAATACAAATTATTTCATCAATAATCCCGATTTTGTAACTTTTTTCAATATACCTTTGCTCCTAATGATTGTTATCTATATAATACAAAAAAAAACTACAATTCAACGTTCTAACGTTATGGCTGCAATCTCACCTCATGTCAAGTGACGATGTGGCCTAAGATATTAGACACGCTAAGCCTAATGAAGAGACTGGCTCTCAAGTGCAACTGCTCGAACGTACCTGTCAGTGTTTGCCGGCAGATTTTCAACTTGCGGATGGCAGCTATCATATTATGTTGCACTATGTTATCTTCCACCAAAAGCTCAAGCACATTGCAGGAATTCGAACTCAGGTCCATTGATGTGGTTTACGCACACTCCCAGCTAAGCTGGCATCGTTTCCTCGCATCGCTTTTGCATGTAAGGCCCCGGTATGGGAACTTTATAAGGGAAATTAATACAGACTGGAATTCAAAAGCGTTACGTTTTTCTGCGCAACGGTCTTTGGGCACCTTTCACTATAATTTACGTTTTAAAGATATTATTACTTATATATATTTAAATAAATCCCACTTTTTAATTTTTTAGTTGTTGTAATGCTTAGCTGCCTATTATAAAGCAATTTCTTAACCTCCAACCAAATCACTTACCTAAAATAGGTGCGGCCCCAGAGTTCGCAGATTGTGACTACTAAAAAAACCTAGGGAGTACTCGCAAGCAGTGCGTAAAAGCTGATTTACATACACTTTTTATTTGGTTGGTAGTTACTGGCTTATCAATAAAAAAAATAACTGCTGTGTTAGTTATTTTTAAATTCTTTGGTTAAAAATAGTGCTACAATAATACTTTACTTTGTCGACTCACATTCCGGCATCTTTTATCATCACATACATATAATAGATCGGAGTCATGAGGTTATCGATCTGACTTCTATTTCGGCTTGGTTGTAAAGATAACAAAATTCAAAGCAGTCATTAGGAGCGCCGACAGAAGTGAAAACTTAAAACTTAAACAAACAGTTGTTATTTTCGGATATAAAAATTAATTCTTTGATCTTAAATTGTAACTTGTAAATCAAAAAAGAAAGTAATGGGAACAGATTTAGTGTGTACGTTAACACGTCACGTGACCGTGTCGATGACGACTTACATGAATTTACTTTCCATCCAAACGGCGCTATGTAAGTTTTCACTACAAAAAGACATTTATTTATAATATTCACAAAATAAATGAGTATTAGAAGTAATAATAACAATACGTGAAAAGAAAGAAAATCGGTGTGTGTGTGTATTACCACACGACGCGACGGAAGAAAGGATCAGTATATCTCTCTCACTCCCTCAGTCGCGTCGAAACAATTTTACCAGAACGAGCGTCACACTGAAAGGTTGTGGATCATAATTTCAAAGCTCTCACATAAGAAGTCTACATATTGTTATAAGAGTACATGAAAGCTATAACCGTTTTAGTCGATGCACGGAGACGGGTGTTCATTTCAGACATCACCACTCTTCACATATTTGACATTTTGTCATCCTATTTGACATCAAATCAAATCAAATCAAATCAAATCAAATCAAATAAATGAAATCAATTTTTTTTCTGTTGTTAGATTAGCAAGACAACTTTTCATTTTGTCGCGGAGTTTGAGTTGTATCTGACATGTAGATTAAATACAGTGCAGTTTTTACTTAAATCATATATAATATGTGTTGCAAATTCCATAATGGACAAAAACATTGAACAAAATGTTTGTCATTGCCAATGGATGTTCGTGTTCGGAAACACTGAAGGTGTTACAGAATACGTATCAAACACTTACTTTACTTACTTATTTTATCAAAACCATGTGCTTAAGAGTAGTATAAAGCATCCAAAAGCGGTCGAGATATGCTGGAACATTTGTCTAGCCCTGATAGGACATTAACGTCTTCAACTGAAGATAACATCGCGATAGTGAAGGAAAGAGTGACAGAAATTCCTCATTCATGTTTGAAAGAGATAGCTGCTAAACTTTCTATGTTTCATGAGTCGATCCGTATCATTTTAAATAATCATTTGGGTATGAAACATGCTGCTGCTAGTCCTAAAAGGCCATAATTTTCTCCAAAAACTCAACCGCATAAGAGTCGATGAGGACATGCTAGAACCCGACCCAGCATTCTTGAAATACATTTTTACTGGTGACGAGACATGGATATACGAGTTTCACATGCAAACTAGTCAACCAGCTTCGAAATGGCGCTTTACAACTGAACCGAAAGCGAATAAACCACGCCAAAGTCGATCAAAAGTCAAAGACATGTTGATTGTTTTCTGTGACTGTCGCGGCATTACACTCTTGGAATTTTCACCGGAAGGTGAAACGGTAAATAAAGTATATTATTTATGCGTTTTGTGGCGTTTAAGAAAGTAAATTCGACGTCAAAGACCAGAAGAAAATTATTGGATTTTACACCACGATAAAGAGCCTTCGCAAAGGCTATAATTATGAATGAATTTTTTGAAATAAATCTCAACAAATACCATCGAGCAACGACTTTATTCACCAGGTATAGCTGCAGCCAACATCTTTCTATTACCTAATCTCAAATTACCACTTCGTGAGACCCGTTTTCATTCTGTAGAAGACATAAAAGAAAATTCGCGACAAGAACTAAACTGAATTTCGGAAAAAGCGTTTAAAAATGTTTTAATGATTGGATTATTCGTTGTCGTATGTGTATCATTTCTGATGAAGCATACTTTGAAGGCGATAAAATAAATTTGAATGGACAACTAACATTTTGTGTATAATTAATCTTTTCCCTGTACTTTTTTGACTGAGTAGTATTATTTCATTATTACTTCTTTGCAACTCCTATCCTACCTAGGTAGGTCGACACAACATGGTTTTCTCTTTCAATGCCATCTCAGTATTCACACATTGTATACCAAAATCATCACTTACACAGTTCAACTATTGTCTTCGGCCTTCCTCTACTTTTATATACATCGATCTCTAAATTTGATTCCATCCATCCCTGCATTCAACCGAAAGACGTCCACTGCTGGACATAGGTCCCCAAAGATCTCCACGACGACCGGTCTTGCACCACCCGCATCCGGCGGATTCCCGCGACCTTCATTAGGTCGTCGGTCCACGTTACGTCTTCCGGTACGTAGTAGCCATTTGAGAACCCGTTGGCCCCATGGGGCGTTGGTTCTACTATGTGCCCAGCCCACTGCCACTTATGTTTAGCAATTCTTCGGGCAATATCGGTTTCTTGGTTCTATATCACATTAGCATTACAAAATTATTTCATTTGATTAAGATTATTATCGTATATCGCGTGAAACATTTTAAATCTGCTATATTACGTGAAAGCGGTTATTGGGATGTATATATTAAAGTTAGATTTATAGAGCTGATAATGTATTTATATCTGTTTATATTTTAATAAACAATCTACTGCGTTATACTATTTAAATATTTCATAATATAGACAGAGTATTGTAAGAAAATCTACGCTTGGTATCTTTATATTATCTTGATTTACACGTATATTTATGATAGCCGAAGCCGCTTGCAACGATGGGGAGATAAAATTAAACCGAAAATAAATAGCAAATTAAAAAAAAAAATTATTCTCTGTCGTGTAACGAAATATTCCTAATAGCGACGCAAACTTGAAATTGATTCTAAATCCTGTTTAAAATTCGGCGACTGAGAAATTTCACATAAAAACGTCTTAGACGAATTTTGATATCTTCCATAAAACTTAAGAGCAGGCCCTGTAGAGCAATCCTTTAAAATACAAGCAATTCCTTAAGTTACAAGTTACATTTTGTATGTACTTATTGTAGCCACAGTTACTTATTGTGTTGCGATTTTCGTTTCCGATTAAAAAGTACTTAAGCTGAAGTCAGACTCGGAGGTGTTAAGTCAATCAGAAATTCCGACATTTTGGATTCGGAGTCGAAGCTCCGTAACATCCCTAACATAGAGCACGCGGGCAAACAGATGTTACATACATGTGATAAATGTTACACACTCACGACCGCACAGGTTCTCGTTCCATTTGGTTACGAGCGTAACAATCATTAACTCAGGTAGAATGGAGAATGAATCCTCTTTTGCATATCGGTCGTTGTGAGCGTTTGCTGCTTTATTTTTTGAGATGTGACATGAATACACTAATTTAATGATACAGGAAAGTAAAAGGCTTTTATCTGATTGATATAACGGTGTTAAATGGGTGTCATTAGAAAGTTATGCGCGTTGTCCGACACACTATATCATGTTGCATTGACAGTCTATTTTTAGATCATTGCAATGTAGATTTATGCAAATTTTTCTCTATCGAAGAGATTACGTCGATTTAACATACATATGTACGAGTTGCAATGTCGGCTCTGGATGTATAATTTTGTTCACTTTTGAAATACCAAGGTCGCGAGCTGAAGTAACCGGGCGAATTGTTCCATACGATATCTATACACGGGTTTTTAATCGTTCGAATAGTTTGTTTGTTTGTTTGTTACGCTTTCACGTTTGTACTGTTGAAACGGCCATTGTGAAATTTCGCTTATATTTTGCCCGGGTTATAGGAGAGGACATTGTGTGCTATTTATTCAGTAAACAAGAAGAATGATGTAGAGGAACGGGAGTCAAGGTACTTTAATAATAAATTTCCCATTCAGTTCGAATATATATTGACCGATGAATTCATATATATAAATAAAATATTTTATAATATTAAGTGAGCAATTCTTGTATATAAACATTAATTTCATGCAGCTTTGAAATGGCTCTATCGATTTAGATACATGCTCGCTATTTGAATTCACCTATACAGTTGTGTTTGTCGTAAATATTTTCTTATGAAAATGTTGTTGTAATTGTATTGTGTCTTATGAAAATGTTGTTGTAATTGTATTGTGTTCTTATGAAAATGTTGTTGTAATTGTATTGTGTCGCATTTTATTTATTTATTTTTGTTTTCTTTACCGCAAATTGTTTTTTTTATTTAATTTTTAATAGATTAATATATAATAATTCGCTTGACATTGTATGTTTCATGATATATGTGGAAACATAGCACAGTGGTAGTGTGTACGACTTCGCGTCAAGGGACGTTAGTTCGAATCCAAGCACCTACAATGAGCTTGAGCTTTCGGTGCAGGAACACATCGTGAGGAAACCATAGCATGGTGGTAGGGCTTTTTCTAATGCCCGCCTGGGTAGCTACCACCCTCAAGTCGTAAACCTGCCGCCAAATACCAATAGGTGTATTCCGGCAGCTGCACTTGAGAGCCAGTTCATCCACAGGTTTAGCGTATCTACCAACTTGGGTCGTATCGTCACTTAAGATCAGGTGAGATTATGGTCATAACGCTAAACCTTAAGTATAAAAAAAAACTTCATTGGAATATAGTAATTTATTGTTTATACATTTATAAGTATAAAAAAAGTATGTTTCTCATTAAAAAAAAAATACACTGGTATTAAGCAAATTAATTTTAACTAGCTGTACCTACGACTTCGTTCGCGTGAAACAAAAATTATATTTAATAATACTGCCCGTTTTTGTTACTTTTATCAATACAGTTTCGCTAGTAATAAGTTACCAAACCCAACTGGTAGTTATTAGCGTGTTCGAGCAAACAGACAAACTTTTATGCTTTATATATTAATATTGGCTGACCTGGCAGTCCATGTTCTGCCTTTTCGAGTAGTTAATCACATCGATTACAGCGACATCTATCGAGATAAAAAGTATCCGATCTCTCAAGTTGGATCAAACTGCGCACAGCGTGCAAAATTTGATTAAAATCGGTTCAGTAGTTTAGATCTTCATCGCGGACAAACAACCCGACACGAAATGTATATATATATAAAAATATATAATGGATTGATTATACACGTGATCTATCAATCAATAATAAGTTCATACGCATACAAAATCGTAAAATATGGATATCGAATGAATATGTGATTCATAATATTTTTTGAAATTAATACAATAAAAAAAATCATGCTTAGCTCGATCATCCAGATACAATATTCTTATATAAAAAATCATTAGACCGACATATATAATACAAAATTGAGATCTCGCAATATTTAAGCCACGAATTATATATGCAAATATGCATATAAAACATTTGTATATAATACAAAATAGAATTTACAAACAATTAAACATGTAATAGAATAATTATTAACACAACGAAAAAGGTAAACTCACCTTCAGCCATGGCTTCTTTCGGATATTAGTTCCATGCGAAGACTAATGCCCTACTGACTTCTATTCATGGAAACCTCACAAATACTAATTATGTTAACTGAATTATCTATCTTGGTACAATTACAAACATAAATTTTACCATCACATATGTTATTGTTACGCTAATTTACACTTTACACGACACGCGATAAGATCTCTCGTTAATTTATTCAATGTTAAACTGTGATTCGAAGCGATAACGATAAAGTTAAGGACTCAGCAAAACATTTCTATGTGTATCTTAGTCATTAAATAACTTTGTAGGGTATTATGCAACAGTTGGTTAAGCGATTTATTTAAATATATATTATTTCCTTCCGGTACATATTTTTATATTTAAATAGCAGACCCGACGGCCGTTGTACTGCCTTAACTATGAATAGTGAATTCTAATTGGTATAATAAATTAAAAACATATATATTACTCAAAAACATAGTGTCTATTATTGTAATACTCTATGACAACTGGCAGTTATGTAAAGTTAAACATGGCATTAAGTTTAGTTAAATTTTCTTAAATTCCTAATTTTTTCTTACCGTTCCGCTCAACTTCCTTAAATTTTCCTTTCATAAGAACCTTCTCCTGACAATAATTAACACAACGAACAAAGAATTAGCGAAATTGTTCCATCCGTTCACGCGTGATGCGATGACCGAGGGAAATAGGGATTCATTTTTATATTTTAAAGTAGGGTAAATAGAAGAATACAATTTTTATGAAATTCTGTATCGCGTCATCCGATTTATTTGACAAAATCGATATTAACGCTAGCGAAGCCGCACGTAAAACCTAGTATATTATAAGCCGAACCGAAGTCAAACCGAAACTGATTGGTAATTAAACGCTCCAGTAAATCTGTTATTTTTGGTAACGAGGAATTACATTGAAATATTTATAAGGGTCATAATAATTACTGTTGACAATTGATATAATATGAGTATTTATTATAATAGGCCGTGATATGCTGAGGCAAAGTCCGTACGTGATATATAATAATTTTAGTTATTCATTGCACGCTTCATAAGCGAAGCGTTGAGGTGGGTACTTTGGTCTCTTCACGCATAACAACCGATTTAACAAATTTAAAATGTCTCTATTTATCATATATTGCACTTGCAAAATAATATATTTTCAACTTTAAATAGTTTGATCTCTAAACAAGAAGAAATGCATGAACTTTTTTATATTTCCTGATATACCCATTCCACGCTATAGAAACTGAACAGAGAGTGTAAATAAACAAACCATACTATGTTTACTATAGTGCACGGCAATACTTTATACGTCTAACTTGTTTGCGTTCGTACATTTTTAAAATAGGTTTAGCGTAAGGCTACAGTTCCATCTAAGCCTAAGTGGTTGGTTTTCGAATGAAACTATCGGAAGTTGGTAAATGCCATTTTTTTTTTTTGTTGAGAAATGTCTTTCTCAATACCTCTCGACCAGGAGGACCACTAAAACCTCAAGGCCATTTGTCGCCTTACTGGGACAATGTGGGTTCAATGTAGCGATGATAGCGTCCCTCCATGATAAGCCATGTTGTTCTGATGTTAAGCCAGGCCCTTCTGTACAATGGGAGGTGAAAATTGGAAAATGCCTCACCGCCATACTGCGGTTTTAGAAAAATATTTACATTCATCGATCGCTAAGGTACACTGTCAAAAACACACTCATGGCCACCGAGACGGTGTCAGTAGATTGTATCGTTTGTCATTGGTTTCAGTCGCTTTAATTATGAATTTATAAACCTAAATGTTATTATTATGTCCTCAGGAAATTAACGTTACCCAATATCCTTTTCCTTAGTTGTAAGAATGTAAAATGACAATTAAACATAGAAACCGACTCGTAAACAGATAATTTTACTTAGATATTGCTACACAATTATTCGGTTAGAATTAATAGGTTAGAGTTGAATAGTACCGCTCCGTATCTAGCCGTGGGTATCGTAAAAGGCGATTAAGGGAGTGTGAGATAGTATTCATCCTTTGTAACTTATTCAACGTGATAGTCTTACAGACCTGTGATAGACCTTCTCCGGTCGTAACAGTCCACGTTCCACTGGGTCCAGAAGGACGAGTGTGTGCACCTGAGTCTTGCGCGTACACTTCCGGTACAATATATCCTGTGCATCTGATCGCTTCCGTTGCTGGACTCCGAGTACGTAAAAGTCCTGTTCCCAGACTAGGGGTTCATGTGGTCACCATTGGCCGAAACCGGTCGAAACAATCATCATCATCATCATGCTAGTGACGTGAAACTATGCTATTTGTAACTGCACTTATTTGCTTTGGAAAAAAATGTTTTTTTTTAATACTTAAGGTTTAGCGTTACGGCCATAATCTCACCTGATCTTAAGTGACGATACGGCCCAAGTTGGTAGACACGCTAAACCTGTGATCGAACTGGCTCTCAAGTGCAGCTGCCGAAACAGACATATTGGTATTTGGCGGCAGGTTTACAACTTGAGGGTGATAGCTACCCAGGCGGGCATTAGAAAAAGCCCTACCACCATGCTACGGTTTCCTCACGATGTTTTCCTTCACCGAAAGCTCAAGCTCATTGTAGGTGCTTGGATTCGAACTCACGTCCCTTGACGCGAAGTCGTACACACTACCACTGAGCTATCATCGCTTCGTGCATCGCGCATTGTGTTTTATGTAGTAGTTAAATAGTAGTATATTGATTTCCGTGTCTAAAACAATTTTCATTAACTGTATTTACTTCGTTCATGTAGAAGAGGATTTTTTTGTAAGACTTGAATTAAAAGTACGGAACATTATTTTTTCATATCCTGGTAATCCCGGGCAGGATCCTTACCTTAAAGGTTTAGCGGTACGGTCAAAGTATCACCTGATGTGAACACGCAAAACCTAGCGGAACGACTGCCGAAATACACCTATAGGTATTCGGAAGCACATTATCTATTTGAAGGTGGTAGTTAGACGGATATTAGAAAATACCACTGTTCAATAGTAATGCAAAATGGAACAAACTTATGAAATTGTCATCGGTACTTGATAAGTAAGCAAAGATTCAAGTTAATCCGATGTTTTGAAGTATGTGAATGTCGCGTTTAAAAATAGTGTTATTTAGATAGATAGATACAGGTGGAGTTAATAAAGAATATGTTGTAATCAAATCAAATTAAATCAAAAATTATTATTCAATTTAGGCCCTAGGGAAGCGCTAATGAACGACAAAACTACTACCCGTTCGAAAAGTAACGAAGTCATCGAGAAGAACCGGCAGGAAACTCGATCTGCATCTTTTTTTTAAGTCTTATTCTTATCTTTTCATATTGTAATTTAATTTCTGCCATTTTAGAGTGAGTGAAAATCATTTTCTAAGATAATGTTAATATTCTGATGTTTTGAAGTGTTTGAAAATAATGTTCAAAGATTCGGTCACCTAGACACATTGATACAGATGGAGTTAATAAAAAGTGTGTTAAAAATAAAAGCGTGAAGGATAAAAATATGATTTGGCACGTTTATAGATAACAAAGTACATGTCGATAACAAAGTGCATGTCGATAACAAATTAACATTATCGTAATGTAGAGATTCGGCTCAGTTGCATAATTATTACCTTTATTAATTATATTATAGAATGTCGTTCTAGGATAATTAACTATTAATAAATACCTGATATCATAATGACATGTTTATTTTAGTCCAAGGTCGACAAACCTAATTGAAATTATTTTCAAAGCAAATAAGAATAATTAAGAGCGCGAGTGAATAAAAAAAAACGGCCCATTTGGGATTAAATTTATCATTACTGTCGAAATAAACCTATTTATAGATCAAACACGTTTTTATTGTAGGTAAATTAAAAAACCATAAATGACTGCTTAGAGGTTTTATTGGATCGCGTTTTTTGACATGACAGTCATAATTTTATGGATTCTGCTTTGACAAGATTTTGAAGATACGATTCAGAATGAAGGTGAGCGTTTCGTTTGTATAATCGTGGCCGAGGGTACTGTATTAGATGCAATGTATTTATATATTTTTAGTCGCAAACGATGTTCGCTCATAGCATCTTTAAAAATTATATGAATAGACCCGATGTAAAGCCAAATAGTTGCCTATCCCGATCGTATGGTAGTAGGGCTTTTGCTAACACCCGTCTGGCTATCTACCACCTATTTTTTACTAACGTGGCTTTTGAAGTCCTATTCTTTACGGAATTCCCCATTTTTTTTATATTCAAAGTTTAGCGTTATTTCCATAATCTCACCTGATCTTGAGTGACGATACGGCCCAAGTTGGTAGACACGCTAAACCTGTGGAGGAACTGGCTCTCAAGTGCAACTGCCAGCTACTGCTAGCTAACCAGGCGGGCATTAGAAAAAGCCCTACCACATGCCATGGTTTCCTCATGAAGTTAAACGTATCATATATTTGCTTATCTATATATATATTTATATATATATATATATATATATATATATATATATATATATATATATATATATATATATATATATATATATATATATATATATATATATATAAATTAATCTCTATTTAATAATTAATCATAGCTAATTCTTTTTGTGTTGTGTCAATTAATATCAGAAGGTTCTTATTCAAGAAAAATTAAAAAAGTTGAGTGGAACATTGGAAAGTCTATATATATATATATATTAAAATGAATCATTACTTAGTTTTTGTTTCATCGCAGTCGGTTAAACTCTATTAAGAGATATTAAGAGGTATCTTTACATTTATAAAATCAAGTCGCATCCGCTGTCTGTCCACTTAGATATATATATATAGTGGATGACTGAGTTTAGCCCAATGTTTTTTTTAGTTATGTTTGTTTATATATTTACAATCAAATCATACAATGATTAACATCCGAATTTTACTAAGGAACTGATTACACAAAATAAGAAAAACGCTAATTTTATTTGAAACGATTTTCTGAAAAAAAAAGAAACGGGCCGTTTTTACGAAAATAACAATTATATAGGCGAATTTTTATCGAAATCTTTCGTGCCGTTTCGATGATAAATTAAATATATATAAACACTAGCTGATCTGGCAGACTTTGTTCTGCCTTTTGGAGTAGTCAATCACATCGACTACAGCGACATCTATCGCGTTATGATCACTTATCGAGATAAAAAGTATCCTATCTCTCAAGTTGGATCAAACTGCACACAGTGCGCAAAATTTGTTTAAAATCGGTTCAGTAGTGTAGGACAAACAACGTGACACGAATACACGAAATGTATATAAATATGTAAGAGAATTGCTCGCTTTATAGTATTTACATATGCACGTCAAATTTCGCTGCCACCCCGTTAAACGCTGCACTTAGACTACGTACTACCCTGAAACATAAATATTAACATTAATAAAGGGAATTCAATATTGAAACTTTACCTAAAATACCTACAAGTAATTCAGTGATAGATTGTGGTTAAAAATAATAATACAACTCGAGTAGGCTACGGTACTAAATTCACCGATCAACAAACACCTTTTTTTACAACATATTATAAATCAGAATTCTTTAGGAACATATCTAGTTCGGAAGATTCTTGATGACTCTACTAGGAGAAACTTTGAAAGACCCATCAAAATCAAGTAGAACTTAACACGTATCACAAATTTCCCAGAGTTCCAAGTACCACCAAAGACAACGTTCGAACTCCCGTACGGAGCCGGCAGTAAAGGACTCAAATACTGTAGACCAGACAACCAGTTCTCCCGAGATCTTATCGCATCGATTGAGGCAAATTTATGCGGACACCGCTCGGGGCTCGCAGTCTGTCTCTCAATCCAATCTGGTGAGTTAATTTAGGGCGACCTAAAGATGCGACATTTTACACTTCCAAGGTGTAACTAATGCCTAATGGTTATGTCGTCACTGATTTATCATCGTGCGTTCCAAACTGCTATACATAAAATGTGTATTTTAAAAGGGTTTATTTGTGAATAGTGATTTATTTATGAACCAAAAGGTGCTAAACTTGGACACTTAGAATATGCAACTCGTGTCAACGACTTTGTTCTCACTGATACATCATCGTGTGCATTGAACTGTTAGGTTATAATGTTAATTTTGGAGCGTATTTTGTATGGGATTATTATGAAGAATGCCCAAAAGAATCAAACTTTAAAGTTCTGTATAGCTGATGAAGCTTTGTTTGAAACTTGACTGGACGGTTGTAAAAGTTTTATATGGGATATGACATTTTTCTGAATAATTTTCGACTATTTTTATCAATTGCATAAGTGGTGTATGTATGAGCGAGATAGCTCAGTTGTAAATGTGTGTACGGACGCCGCATCGAGGGACGTGGGTTCGGTGTATTGTTTTTCTATTTTATACAGCAATCGTAAAACCAATCGGAGCTAAGCTGTAACAAAACCTTTTTTATAGTTAAGGTTTAATGTTATGGCCACAATCTCACCTGATATTAAGTGACGATGCGACCCAAGTTGGTGGACATGCTAAGCCTAGTGGAGGGTGGTAGCTAACCAGGTGGGAATTAGAAGAAGCCCTATCACCATGCTATTGTTTTATCACAATGTTTTCTTGCACCGAAAGCTGAAGCTCATTGTAGATACTACCAACGAAGTAATCATCACTTCGAAACTATCATTGTTTCATTTTTCGTTATTGTTTAGTTAGAAATTTATTTATTGAATAATACGATTTATAGAGAAAAATATCTTTTGGTCTACTTTTGAATTTGTTTAAATTTTCTTCTTCCTTAAGATTATACGGAATATTATTGTTTATTTTTATGGAGTAAGGGTTGTTTTATATACTTCTAAATTCGCTTCTGGTGGGTTGAGCTTATATTTCCGGTGAAAGTTTTTGAAGTAATAATTCAATGTTTCTGGATGTTGTCTAACAAAGACTTTCATTTAAATTCTCAATATTTATTTGAAAAAATAAAAAAAGAAACGATATTAGATATAACCAATTCTATTGACCTTAACAGATTGAAGTTAGCAGATTGACTACAGATACTAAAAATTATACAAAAAAAAAAAAACGAGCAAATCCTTTTTTAGTTTTAGCGAGACTAAAGAACAACGTGATACTAAGTTCACCGGGTCAGCTAGTTAATTTCATAATTTTATTACTTACATAATAATTATACTTCTATTTTCCAGATAATTCCCTTACAGTCGGAACTGAAGGATTTAGATAATCCCGAAGACGGCTTACGTGTAGAGAAAATTTGTTCTCCCGTCGGTGACCGTAATCAGCAGTGCGTTCCAGATAATTCCGGTGATATGCAAACGCCGTGTATTTTTTCACACGCGGATGGTATTAGGAAGCAGGACTATATAAAGAAGTGTTGTAGACCCAACGTGCCTAAGGTAATCCGATTAAATAATGTTGTAACATTCATATTTAGCGTTGGTTTTGGCAGTGTATTCTTTTACACTCTGTCGTTTTATATTACTGCGGGAATCTATGCTTAGTATTATAAATGCGCAAGTGAGTTTGTTTGTTGAATCGACTGGGATAAATTTTGGTACAGAGATATTACTTATCTATATATGGACCGTTTATTTTGAAAGTGGTGTAAGCCCATTTTCTTTTGTATACAAAATTAAAGGTTACTATATTTGTTGATAATGCAATTTCATTTACGACCGATTTTAAGTTGTACAAAACATGGGATTTTTTTTTTGAGAAATTAAACACGGACTAGTTATATATAAAAAAATTACATTAAATTAAGCATGAATTACGTGATAGCTAATTTTTCTCAAAAATGGACTTACACCACTTTCAAAATAAACGGTCCATATATAGGCTACTTTTTGATATCTTTAGTTCTGGAAACAGTGTTGGGTTGATTGGCACTTGATGTGTCACGACATGCCCCTCGCACCTTTGACCTGATCCCGGGTAATTTGCTTCACCGAAATCACAGGTTCGTTGCAGGGATTCGAACTCACGTCCATAAATTTGATTCAACTTTTTACAACCTTTTGATACGTCGCAACCACCTTTTAGAGGCTTTCTCCGTAACCCTGAGGTTAAGTCACTCTATTTCAGACTCGTTAAACGAAAATTATAAAATGTCTTCAATAATTCTTGTTCATAAGTAAAGTACAATAAATATTTTATCCAACGCTCTTCCCATTTATTTAATTACATTATGTATTTCGTTTCAGAAATCCAGATCGTGTGAGTAATTTTAATTTTAAAACTATCTTACTATAGCCATGACAAAAAACCCCTTCACAATATTTTTATTATTATTAGAAAGGTTATAAACAAAGGACTGTAAGACTATTTTCAGATGACAACAATAAAATATAAAAAAATATATGGTGAGAAATAAATTACTGATAGTCGACAACAAGGTTACTTTTTTATATTTTATAGGTTTAGCGATATGGCCACAATCTTGCCTGTTGTTAAGTGACGACGTGGCCCAAGATGGTGGACATGCTAAGCCTAATGGAGGGATTGACTATCGAGTGCCACTGCGGGAACACAATTATAAGTAATTGGTGGCAGATTTTCGACGTGGATAGTTAACCTGCGATACGAGGCAGGCTACGAGAGGGACATGTAGGAAGCATGTAGGGTTTTTATTTAATGGCAACACAGGCCTTGAGTCGACCCGCGCCATTATGCCGGAGAAAGATTCCCTACGTCGCTGATACTTGCTAATGCGAAAGTGAGTTTGTTTGTTTGTTGCGCTTTCACGCCTAAACCGTTAAACCGATTATGATGAATTTTGGTACAGAGATAGATGGGAACTTAGAGACGGTGATACGCTACTTTTGCTCCCGAAAATCTTATAGGAAGTGGGGTAGAGAGGAGGATAAACTTTGTATGAAACTTTTTAAACCGTCATCCTATTTGTTTGACAAAATTAATGTTAAATACGAGCGAAGCCGCACGTAAAATGTAGTGTTATTATAAGTTTCAAAACTAGTAAGCATTGTGGTGTCTGCTCCTGAAAACGGTTATCGTACGGAGAATAGTGCTTGCTTCGTACAGGTGAGTGAATCCGTGAACTACCAATTATATAGAATTTTAACAAACTCGCGAATCATATACATCCATTAAAAAGACACCACGACAATCCATATTCCTCCTTATTACTAGAGACAGAGAGCTGCTTTAGCAATGCAACAACCGCATTGGCTATTGATTCAACTATAGCTATAAGCGACCTTATAAGTACATACAAAATTTCTGTAACAGTCATAGAGACGTTTCAAGAATACAGGAAGTTCATAATAATGTTTTCAGGCAGGCGTTGTACCTTTATAAGCAGTTGAAAAGTCGTTCGGATATAACATACACACCTTCATGAATAAATCATGATAGCTCAGTTGGTAGTGTGTACTGAGGCCGCTTCAAGGGATCTGTGTTCAAATCCACCTACATCGAGCTTGAGCTATCGATGAAGGAAAACATTGTGATGAAACCGTAACATGGTGGTAGGGCTTTTTCTAATGCTCGTCTGGCTAGTTACCAACCTCAAGTTGAAAATCTGTCGCCAAATGCCTATCAGTGTGTTATGACAGTTGCACTTGAGAGGCAGTGTGTTCATAAGGCTTAGCGTGTCCACCATTTTGGGCCACATCAGTGGAACATCAGTAAATAAATGTCTGCTGTTTGTTTACGAACACACTAGTGAAAATTTCACCAAGGCGAGGTTAATATTAAGAAATAAGGAGGTATTAAATAAAACGCAGTGGCACGGCACATATCGGGTTTATGTGGATACCGAATGAGACTAATGGGGTCTGATCGAGTATCACAGCGACACGTTGACTTTATCTCGGGAACTTTTAGTCGGGATCCTGATATGTCGTGTTGTGATTTTTATTTTGATTCATATACATACATACATACGTCACGCCTCTCTCCCATAAGGGTAGGCAGAGACCACATCCTTCCACTTGCTACGATCCTGACATACATCTTTCGCTTCTTCTACTTTTATAAACACCTTCATACATGCTCTTCGGTTACGGGTACTTTTGACCCGGCCTTTCTCCAGAACATCCTCGATCTGATCGAGATATGTTCGCCTAGGTCGACCCTTGCCAGCTTGCCCATTCACACTCGATTCATATACTTAGTTATTTAGCTCTGAATAATGTAATATAGATGACATATTACGTGTGTGGTGTAACTGAATAGCATAAGTGAATTATGAATAATCATTCGGAACATGATATATTAGTTGCCACAAAACTCCCAAGAGAGTCACGATTTTGTTGAAAATAATATTATCATCTACTGAAAATGCCTAAATCTTATCACTTGAAAGTGTCAGTAAAAGTCTCTATAGAGGACTGAGTTGCCAAGGATAACAAAGAAGAAGGCTATTCTATCTTTCTCGCTCACTTTGCCGATTCGAGCCGAGTATACACGAACGAGCGTTATATAGCCGAGCGTTTCAGTCCAGGCTCTTTCAATATCCACGAAACAAAGTCTAAATAGTTTTCACTTCAAAATGGATACTAAGATAAAACTTACCAGTTTTCACGCTAACCTCAATATCGCACGGCGTCTGCAGAGCTATCGTATTGAATATATCGCCACTTTTATATATATGTGAAATTAATTAATTCATAACTACATTTAATAATTATCTAAGACAGGTTCTCCGTTGAATTTGGATTCGGATAATGCACTGTCGAAATGCATTCGGGAAATACATAACGGTACGAGAAAGAGTGCCAGGGTCATACGAGATTCTAGAGCCAGATTACTTGAACTACAAAAAGTAAATAAATAAATACCATAATATATTTTTCTATTCGTATATAATATTTATATTACAAAGCGGAAAAGTTTGTTTGTCTGTTTGAACGCGTTAATCTTAGAAATGCGCAGTCAGATTGTAATAATAATTCTTCTTAATTTTAAAAACTTGTAGGTTATTTAACATCAGCTACCATCAATAGTAGTAATGCTATATTGAAAATAGTTAATTATTTAAGTATAGCAAATATTATTCAATATTTTTTTTTCACCTCCAAGCGAACGAAGTCGCGGGCACAGCTAATATATTATACAGAATAAAACTATAAGTCTGATAAAGTTGTGCAATAAATAAATCTTGAAAATTATTTACTATTTATTATACTGCTATTTTGTTGTCTATACAAAGGTCAAGAATGATTTATTTCTAATCTGTCTGTCCCTCCCTGAAGTTATTCGCAAAACACTGTGCAAGTACTGGAGAGTATTTAACTGAAATGTGACAATATTATGGACCAATGAGCACAACGATTTTGAAATGATATATTCGTACAATATAAAAGTTAAAATTTAAAATAAATTCTCAACGGATGTGATGCAACTGTATGTGTGCGACCACGAAAATGGATGCGATGACACATATGTCAAAGAGACTTCTATTTTTTTTTTATTATTCATAGGCTAGCGTATTTGCCACTATCTCTTTGAAGTTAAGTGACGATGTGGCCTAAGTTGGTGAACACGCTAAGCCTGGTGGAGGGACTGGCTCTCAAGTGCAACTGCGGGAACACATGTATACGTATTTCGCGGCAGATTTTATACTCGAGGGTGGTAGATAGCCAGGCATTAGAAAAAGCCATCATGCTATGCTTTTCCATCACCGAAAGCTCGAGCTCATTGCACGTGGATTCGAACTCACGTCCGATTACGCGGCGATCTCAGCCACAACCAACCACTTGAATTATCATCGCTTTAATGTCATCCCATGTTTCCTGTTTACGATAGTAATTGCTAGAAGACAATTTGGCTACGGGCGCCGTTGTCGACAACTTAATTACAGATGGACACTATTTTCTTGTCTCCGTGTTATTCGAATGCTAAATAATAAGAAAATTTTTTAAACAATGCCCAAAGATGTGGTGACACTTCACAGTTTTCGTTCAATTTCACTGGCTCTGTTTAGGTTTTTAATACTGACTATTTTGTCACAGTTATTTATTGATATATGATAGAAGTCGCGGGTATAAATAATCATTAATATTTATGTTATTAAAATTAGATTAATGTATTTTTATCGCTTACAGCGTTTTTATAAATATCACTATGTTCGATTTTAGTCAGTAAGGACAGCTAGGTAATACGTTATATCACTAATAATATTATTGCTAAACAATAATTATTACATATAGAATGTTTTATAAATAACTTAAGCATATTAAGTTGATTGTACAGTAACAATAACAGATAGCATATTAATATTTATAAAAATCCTACGTGACAATGTTCGTCCACGCTAATTTCGGAAAACATTCTATCGAGTTCAATGACACTTTGTAAATTTTTATTACATTATCCAAGTGTAGAAATAGAATAGTTTTTATTCCTCTAAGTAAGCCTATTCTTAAACGTGAAAAGTGACCTTATTGTCGAATTATTTTAATAAATGAAAAATTTTAGCACGGCGTAATGAGTCTATAGTGCACCTAATGTTAAGGACGGTACGGTCCAAAAACAGTAGCGACTGCCCTAAAGGAAAATGAACTTCGTCAGTCGCAACTGTCATGCCGGCTTGCTAAATACTTCTTCAGGCCTATTAATTAATATATATATATATAAAAAACCTTATTGTATATATATAGCTCATTGTAGGTGGTTGGATTCGAACTCACGTCCTATGATGCGGCGTTCCTACACACTACCACTAACTTATGATTGGAGTTTCTCCGATCAAGGAGTAACCAGTTGTTAGCGGTTCTGTGCAGTGAGGGTCATTGTCTTCAATAGAACGTAAGGGTCTAGAATTTAGACAAGCTTCTATTTGGATTAGGACTGGTAAGGTGAGTAATAAGTACACCAGTAAATGGTGTTTTACGGGCTTCACACCAACCTCCAATAACTCTCCAAAATTGGGCAAATATGCTGGTATATAGTGTCACTGTGTACCCTCTATCTCCTTGTCTGCTCCAACAAATTTTTTATCTTGATCGCTCCATATGTCTTTACATTTGCCTCTTTTCGCTACAAATCGTTTGAATACTGCAATAAAGGCTTCCGAGGTATGGTCTCCAACTAATTCTAGGTGTACAGCTTTAGCAGCCATGCACACGAATAAAGATATATAGGCATTGTGGATTTTATTGTCTCTTCCTTTTGAGGTAGGGATAATGAACGGGCCTGCGAAATGCATCTCGCTTTGTAAGAAGGCTCGTGCTGGCGTCACCTTTGCTTTCGGTAAGTCACCTATGAGCTGGCTCCTGGCAATAGCTCTGTGTTGAGCGCACACCAGAAACTTGTGTATGCAAGTTTTCACTAAACCTGTAGCCTTTATGATGCAGTATATGGTGCGCAAATAGCACAACATCAATGGTAGGCTTCTATGCGTGGTTTGAGTGTGAATGTCGGTGTCGATTAAGGTAACAAGTTTATCTTTGTCTCCTAAAATTATAGGATTTTTGATAAATTCATCCAAGTTTGCGTGCCGAAGACAGCCGCCCAACCTGAGGATATCATTTTCATACAAGTAAGGACTAAGAGTTTTTATTTTACTATTGCTTTTTACCCATTGGTTTCCTTTTAGTCTTGCTATCTCACCGTTATATTGCTCTGCTTGTTCTAGTTTAATGCATGACCAAGTGATGGTTCTACCTAATTGATGTAGTAAAGCTTCCATCTGAATTTGCTAATCTTTTCTTATAATCCAAAAACCTTCGGCAATAAGTTACAACCTTGATTAATTATCTAATATTATCCAATTGCTCAAATTCTTCTGTTAAACCCTTAGCTGAGTCTTTCTCTTCATCGTTTATATTTAAGTGTGTATCTTCTGCTTTTTCATTTCTAGGATCCTAGGTATCACTTGTATCTTATTAACTTCTATTTCCTTTTCAGATAGTCACGCTGAGCCTTTCCACCAGAACTTTGAGTCTCTGAGGTCAGTAAGTAACTCACCCCTGGGTGAAATATCTGCGGGTTTTTAATCGGATTAGACATGATGTTGCCGGCGTTGATGTTCCCAATAATTTCCACCACACGGTTAACAACAAATGGTTTCCATCTACGTGGATAGCCGAAAACCCCTGCTAAAACAACCGTGGCATCAGTCTAAGGATACATTTAGGTTGATGATTTTCTCATAGGATTAGCTACATGATGAATGAGCTTGGCTAGTAAGACCGCTCCACAGAGTTCTAGTTCAGGCGCTACTTTAATTTTAGCAGCTAAAGTACTTATCGTGATTGTCCCATCTGGAATTTCAGCTCTGCAAGAAACTACAGTTGCAATCGCATGCGTCGAGGCATCACTGAATCTATGTAAAGAAACTTGGTTTTTTATTGTTTGAAATGTGTTAACCCACCGATTTACTTTTATCGTCTCAACATTTAGCAAATCATTTCGGTGCTCGATCCATTTGGTTTCTAAGTGTTCATCAATTGCCTCGCCCTAATGAACTCTTCCTAACCACAAATGCAGGATAAGAATCTTGGCGAAACCAACAGCAGGCGCTATCCAATCCAACAAGCGTTGTAACTCCGCGAGAATGTTTTTTTTTTGTAATTCCTGATGTAGTAGATGCTAAATTTATCGGAGTAGTGAAAATTATCTTTTTTTAGATTCCAAGATAAGCCAAGTCTATTCACTGTGCCGTCAATCTTTAAATCCATGTTTGCCTTCGATGATACTAAAGATGGAGCTAAACATTAAAAAAATACCACATTATTTAAAGACCGTTTCTGAAGAGTCATCCCTCCCTTTCTTAAAATAGTCTTTAGCTGCTGACTCGCTTTTGTTGCTTCTGAGATGGTGTCGCATCCAGATATGAGGTCATCGATAAAAAATCTTTCTGTATAATTCTTGATGCAACAGGGTACTCTTTATCTTCGTTTTCGGCGATCTGTGTGAGAGTTTTGATGGCTAAATATGGTGCCGCTTCAGTTCCAAATGTTACAGTTATTAATCTGTATTCTTTGATGCCATTGTTTTGATTCCATAAGAGTCGTTGATAATCAGCGTGTTCTTTCTTTACAAGAATCATTCTATACATTTTCTCTATGTCACTTATGAAACAAATCTTATGCATATGCCACCTCATTATTATGCTTCTTAAATCTTCTTCAGCACCAACCATGAGATCATTATTTAAGCAAATATCACTTAGCTTTTTGCTTGACGTGTCAAATACAATTCGCATTGTCGTGGTCTCCTTGTCATTTCGTACGACTGCACGATGAGGTAAGTAGACTGAGTTATTTTTAAGCCTGCTTGATGGTATTTCTTCCATATGTCCCAGTTTAAGGTATTCTGTGAAAACATTAGTATAAGACACCTTTAATTTTTCATTTTTATCCAATGTATGTTTTAATTTTATGAGCCTTTTCAAAGCTTTCTTCCTTGTATTGCCTTCTGTAGATCTTGGAGGCGCCACTTTTAATGGTAAGTGAACAATGACTCTTCCATCTTTATCTTTATGTGGCCTTTCGCAGATTTTGCTTGACGTTGACATACGATATGTTTTTTTTTAAACAGAGAGAATTTTCCTTCACAAATATACTTCGGTGAGATGGGTACATTTTTCCAAATTCTTTGCAATAAAAAAAAAATCTATGTTTATATTTGCATTTTGGGCATTTTCTTTCAGTTGCGGTAATATGATAAGAACGTATGGCACATTTTTCTTTACACGCAGATGGCATGATTAATTCAAGGGTATGAAATCTGATTTCTAAAAAATAATAATGTTGAAAATATGGGTAAACTCTATCGTGTATTTTACTCACGTATTCTTCCCAGTCTTTATGATAGTGAAAATGTAGCTTTTGCACCAATAAAAATATTATGATAGAATCCCAAGTGTCTACATTAATATTCATGTTTTTCAGACTGTTTAAACATTCAGTTGTTGTATCCGGTAAAGATTGGATATGATTTGCTGTTGTATTTTGCATTTTCATTTGAATAACTAATCGTTTAAAATGTGAGAATCATTATTTTCTTTACATACCGGCTTTGTAGTAGTTTCCATGTGAGATTATAATTGCTTCGAGTAACTTGTATTGGATAATTTTCCGCTTCAATATTGACACTCAATTTTAGATAATGTAATTTATCTACTTCGCTTAATGATGTATTGTCATGTACGAGTGATATAAACAAATCTTTGAATGTTGGCCATTCTTCTTAACTTCCACTAAATGTAGGTAACTGTATCGTGGGCTATCTAACCTGTGGTGTCGTGTCTTGTAATAATCTTTCCACTGCTGAGTTTGTTGTGTTCAACTCTGGCTGTGCCGATCATAATAAATCAATGATATTAGCTTTTATCTCCGTAAGCGTGTCTTCGCATGCTCCATATAAATTGTCTTTAAACAAACAATTCTTTTCGTTTTTTGCGTGTTACAACATTACAAACACTCATACATGTCGCTTCATAACGCCCCCAATATACCTCTAAGCTGTGTAATCTTGCTTTTGAGCATTTTTTTTATGTTATCTGCCATCTTCTCTCTGCTAATATACGTTCAAATCCATCTTCTAGTTCACTAAGTAATCGATTCAAACTTTCTTAATTATAAAACTTTAATAATATAATTCGAAAAGTCGGAAATGTCCAAATATCACAATAACTTCTTTGTTTTAAAACTCAAAACCGTTTAACACGAACTTCCACGTTGTATATTTTTACCTTAGATCGTCGCGTTACGTTTCAGTGGTTTCACTGTCAGCCGGCTCGATGTAGGCCACTATATTCCTTGTATTTACGACAATAAGGTTCACTTTTGTTTAGGTGTATGTACATATATACATATAGTCATTATATAGTTAACGTCTAGCGTTATGTCCATAATCTTATCTGATGTTAAATGACGATATAGCCCAAGATGGTAGACAGGCCTAGTGGATGGACTGACTCTCAAGTGCAACAACCGGAACACCAAAACATATCTATAGGTACTTGGCAATAGATTTTTCAACTTGAGGGTGGCAAAGCAAGCCAAGTGAGCATTAGAAAAAGCTTCGAAGAAGATTCCTGAAAGTGCGCAGTATTACCGATAGATGCATATATTTTAGTCACATTTTCAAAACGTATAGAATTAAAATTGTTTCGATAACAACGAAGAGTAAGAGACGAATTACTATCGAAGGAATGATAGATCTTTTTCTCTCTCTCATATATGAAATGTGTTCAAACTTGACGTGTCACTGTAGTTTTAATCTCGATTCCCGTCCAATTATTAAATTCGCTGCCTTAGAATTATCCCTTCAGAAACACTTTATTACTTAATAAATAAATATTTCCTTAATTTCCTTACTAATATTATAAATGCGAAATTGAGTTTGTATTTTACGCTATCACGCCTAAGCCGCTGAATCTATTATGATGAATTTTGGTATAAACATAGATGGAAACCTGGAAACGGTTTTAGGCCACTTTTCCTCGCGAAAACCTTATTTGAAGTAGGATAAAGAGATGGAATTTTTTATTATGTCATCTGAATTGTTTCACAAAGTCAATATTAACGCGAGCGAAGCGGCACGTAAAATCTAGTCACTTAATAAATGAATATTTCAGAAAACAGCTATTACTGAGTCCGATGCGAAAGAACTGTACGAAAGAAACGAACTACTGCTCCGTGAGATGGATCGGTTCGATCGATTCACGAAGACAATACAGAAGCTGGTGGCCGCTGAGGTCGCGCAGTCGAAGAAACCTAAAGATTCCACTGAACATGCTCAAGCGAATGTAGATCATATACCTTCCAGTATCTACGGTACAACAGTCTAAACATTTTACCTATGTCTTTGTATAGTCTATCGCTTTAGTATTGTGGCCACAGCCTAATCTGATGTTAAATGACGGTACGACTTTTGGACACATTAATCCTGGTGGAGGGGCTGGCTTGGTATTTGGTGGCAAGTAATTTTTTTTTTTTGTATACTTAAGGTTTAGCGTTATGCCCGTAATCTCACCTGATCTTAAGTAACAATACGGCCCAAGTTGGTAGACACGCTAAACCTGTGGAGGAACTGGCTCTCAAGTGCTGCTGCCGGAACACACCTATTGGTATTTGGCGGCAGGTTTACAACTTGAGGGTGGTAGATACCCAGGCGGGCATTAGAAAAAGCCCTACCACCATGCTATGGCTTCCTCACGATGTATTCCTTCACCGAAAGCTCAAGCTCATTGTAGGTGCTTGGATTCCAACCCACGTCCCTTGACGCGAAGTCGTGCACACTACCACTGAGCTATCATCGCTTCGTTGACGTTCGGTAACTTGAAGGTGATAAAAATGTGGATATGTGGGCATTAGAAAAACCATACCACCATGTTATAGGTTCATTACGACGTTTTCCGTCACCGAAGAATTCGAACTCACGTCAGATGAATCTGCGTCCGTATACACTGACTACTGAGCCATCACCGCCTCAGAATATACTACCGAATGCACATTTTTAATACTAGAAATAAAGACAAATTAATCATCACATGTTCCCACTTAGTAAAATATTTCCGATAATAATACTAAGTTACATAATAAGATTTTTAAGTACGTTGCCTATTTTCCGATCAATAAGTTCAAGGACTATGTTAAGTTTTACTGTCCAAATGTATATAGTGGATTCGTTATATGAAAGATGTTAATTCGTAGATGTGAATCTAAATTTGTAGAAACATGCTCATAATTATAAAACTACCGGTTATCGAAATTCGATAATAATTGATTAGATTATAAGCTTTGAACATTAGTGCAATTTTCTCTTAGAGTTTACATACCTCGAAAAGTGATTTAAAAAGTTATATCTTGATAACATCTAAACTGATTTCTTATGTTTACCCGAATATTACTCATCGTGGTCACGGGGCGGACGAAGGCTGAAAAGCTTTCGGAACGTCGGGATCAAAATTAATAAATAACCGAGATAAAATCCGTTTAAATTAGTTTTATTTCGATGAACATGTAAACTCTTTGATATATAATACGTCTGAGAGTATTAGCGTGGATTTAAACGACGCACCGTTTAATTTCATTTTTTTTTATATTTAAGGCTTAGCGTTATGGCCATAATCTCACCTGATCTTAAGTGACGATACGGCCCAAGTTGGTAGACACGGTAAACCTGTGGAGGAACTGGCTCTCAAGTGCAGCTGCCGGAACACATCTATTGGTATTTGGCAGCAGGTTTACAACTTGAGGGTGGTAGCTAGCCTGGCGGGCATTAAAAATAGCCCTACCACAATGCTATGGTTTCCTCACGACGTTATCTTTCACCGAAAGCTCAAGCTAATTGTAGGTGCTTGGATTCGAACTCACGTCTCTTGACGCGAAGTCATACACACTACCACTGAGCTATCATTTAATTATTTGGATGTAAATTTAGTTTTATGCAATTCTTAACAATACAATCTTGAACTATGCTGAATATAACCTAAATCAGCCTGCGTAGTATTTTTAAAAAGGGAACCAACATTAAAACTTTTTCCTTCACGTATGTCGAGAATGAGGTCGTATATGGTTGCGTCATGCGTCATGGCCATAGATGTAAAGCCGGTTTAAAACCAAAATAAACCATATTTTTGGTTTAAAACGGCTTTTGTTGACGACTGTGCTTTTCTTAAATATAACTACATTTTCTTGACGGCGTACCTATAAACTGTGTAAAGATTTTTTATATTAATATACTTAGCGGGCTACTTAAGTTATAAAAACTGTAATGATAAGTTATACACTCTGTAACGATATAAATAATCAATTTGATTCGGTTTAGAACCAAACTCACGCTCTCGCACTTCCGTTGACGTCGTGACTCGACGCAACGTTAGGTTACGTACTTTCTTTTGATTTCCTATAAAGGAATTAAAACGATACATGACGTCTGATGACCAAAAAATAGCTCACAGTAATTTTATTTTTGTAGGCGAATTTTTAACCGTTTAAAATGATTTATTTCGGGTTTAAAACGGCAACTTTTCAATTAAAATGTTTTAAATCGATAGTTTTACATCTATAGTTAAGGCCATGAGAAGAAAAACAAATTAAAAGATTAAGAACGAAGGGACGCGCGACAGTCTCAACACGGAGAAAGTAGATTTATAATTAATCTTTTGTGTATAATTAAACCTATCGAATGAATACAGTCCGCAATATTTATTCAAAAATACGATTTCATTAACAACGTATTACCACTTAAAATATATTTTAATGTATTTTTTTATTTGAATAACTATACATAAATAATCAAGAGGATAAACCTAACGAATATTCTACTTTTTTTTTTCCAACTAAAATACGCTGTTAGCTTTAATTACTTTGACAGCTTCACCGAACCGAGGCTGCGGACGCAAGGGTTTCGCGATGTATTGAATGTTTTATGAACCGGCAATAGTGTTTTAAATATCATTAGTACTTGGTTAAGACCCGAAAATAATATATGTATTATTTTCTGATTTTGACCAAGTTGATTTTAACTTGAACTTTAACTTGAAACCAAGAACCATTTCAATTTTATTTAAACCTTAGTAGCTGTGCGATTTTCATTCTATCAAATACTGTACATTTTGTTATTATATACAAAAAAAACGAGATTGAATGTATGATTATTCCCTACGTTTTCTTTTTCTTATTTATTCATAGCAGTACTTGGAGGTACAAAGTCTTTTTATTCGTTTATATATCCTAAAAATATACACTCAGTATTGACAATTCATTTAAGCCATTTTTAACGAGCGTGTTAGTGTTGATAATCGGAAGAATTCCGTTTATTTTTATATTTTTACGTCAACAATTTGCTACGTAGATATCTTTTATAATTGGGATGTACGAGAGAAGGTCTTTGCTCGTTTATCAAGTTTGTATAGTGGTTAATTAAAAAAAATATGCTGCATAATGGGTATAAAGTGTACGACGATGTTAGGGAGACTAGATTGAGGACGAGATAAGTGAGTGACTGAAAGAGGTTATAGTAAATTTTTTTAAGTGTAAGAGAGAGGGGTAGTATGGAAGATAGTATAAGTGCTATGATGATTTGAGAGTAGTTAGTCTAGAATGGGGGAACTTTTTACAGTTGAAATTTAGCCTAGCTAGTTGAGAAGGGTGCATGAAAAAGGCCAGATGTGAATCAAGAATATTAGATAAAACTATTGTTGAATATTTCGTTCGAAAGTTATTGGTAATAAAATGAGTTCGAATTGTGTTGTGCAGGTGGAAAAGTAAAATTGTCACAATTGGTCCCACCACCAGATCTGTTACGCTAATTAGTTGGGAATGGGAAGTACTAGCGCTAATAGATGGGAAGTGATTGCAACCATCTCCTGGCATGTATTATAGGTAATTGAAATGAACAAAAAAATAATTACAAATGGTCAAACCGTTTCTGAGTTTTAGCGAGACTAATGAACATCGATTATAGGTGATATGAAGTTTACCGGGTCAGCTAGTTTTATTACAAAGACGACGTTTATTGTTCCAGAATCACCAGTATATAATGAAATGAAAATGAATCATCCCACTATACTGTTAGCCGGTGGTAGGAGAGCAGAATCTTCCGCGATCATGAACTGTGAACCGCCTCCCAGGAGCAAATCTGTACGTGCGTCTTGCCGAAAAAAAAATTATTTGAAATAAAAATTAACTGTGTTAAAAATAGCAAAATATACTTTGCATGACCGGTGATGTGTTTCTTTTAAAGGAGATTGACCTGACGAGGAAACTGACTGAAAGTTACGACATGCAAGAGAAACTAGTCGCTGATAATGCTGATTTAGAAGTCAAGAGGTTGGAGTTTAAGCTGATATCACTTGCATAATAACAGTATACTTTGCAATAGATATAAATGATTTAGATATAAAACATTTTTCGGTGTGCAATAAAGATATATAAAACAGAGATTGAGATGAACACTCTTGCTTTGTTACAGCTATGACACTCCATATGCTAAAGAACGGCAAACAGGCAGATGCACCATCTGATGGTAAATGGTTACCGTCGCCTATTTACAACTGTAACACCGTAGGAAATTACAGCCATGTTGCTAAAGTTGGCTGAAAGATCTAGTTCTCGTTAAATATTCCGGAACATAAAGGCTCATTCTGAACCTTTATTTTGCGGCAGTTTAAACCTGGATTTAACTAGATTAACTACTTTTTTATGGATTAACTGGATTTACTGGAAAGGATTATATGGTTAACCGTAATGACCAAAACCAAGTGTGGGACCAACAATCACAAGAGCCTCGTCGGTTACTCGGCAGTGTGCACCGCGAGGAGCTGACGTTGGCTTGGGGTAACTTAGCAGGCATTCGATACCATTTACACACCAAAATATAATAATATATTCGATTGACAAGAGGATACCTCTAAATTAAAGCTCGCAGAAAGCTGAAGATTATTTTTATTGATCGACAAACATTTTAAGATTTTGTATGTTAGACGCAACATCAAACTAGAAACTGTAAAGAGGCAATGTAGTAATACTCACTGTAGTATACGCTTTGTGATTATCCAGGGCATATCCAGTTGCCCACAGGCTGCAGGATGACCACTGATGTATTGCTTATCTCTCCAACGTCCTCATTATCAGAAGCACTGTGCTTTCTATAAAAAAGCAAACTTATATTTGCTGTCACCCGCTTGCTAAGCTGAGCTTACAGGAGTAACTCAAAAAATTGTATCTAAGGCACAATATTATCATCAGAATTATGTGCTAAATGCTGCATATCGAACGGCCATAGTCTCATCACAATAATGGCAGTATTTTTGACACGATTGATGGTCCAAAAAATTGTATTTTTCTTATATATGTACAATGTTTGAAGCATGATAGCTCAGTGGTAGTGTGTACGATTTTGCGTCTAGGGACGTGAGTTCGAATCCAACCACCTACAATCTGATGCCCGACTGGCTAGCTACCACCCTCAAGTTGAAAATCTGTCGCCAAATACCAATAGGTGTGTTCCGGCAGTTGCACTTGAGAGCCAGAACTTCACAGGTTTAGCGTGTCTACCAACTTGGGCCGTATCGTTACTTAAGATCAGGTGAGATTATGGCCATAACAAAAAACCTTAACTATATAAAAAAAAATGTATATTAGGTATTTTACATGAAACTTTTATTTACAGTTTGTTAGTTTTATTTCAATTAGAGCAAGATGTAGATGAACTGTAAAAGAAATGATATATGTAGAAAAGACCTGAATTTTAGATGATAGTGCCTAGTGGAATAGAGAAACCTGTTATATCAAGTTAACCTATTAAAAGAAAATTAACAAAAGGGAAAATTTTAAATATATCAAATATGTATTTTTTATTAGTAAAAAGTTTGTCACCAAGAAACACGGATTCCTTCTTGTTAGTTTTATTAAAAACTGTCAAGAAATTTCGTATAAAGAACTTGGGAAATTCAAGATGGCAACGTCTAAAATTTGACGTCGCGTCAACAAACGCATCAACGAAATTCTCGAAATATGTATTTCTAACAAAAATATACAAACATGGATAAAATAAGGTGAGTGAATGTTTTTAGATACATTTTGTATAAGGAGCTGATGACGAAAGATCAGAACTTGGAGACCTGCCGAGCTCAGGTGAAGCGACTTCAGGGGGAGTTGAAGATGATGAACAGGGAAAACTGTCTTTTGCACGAGAAACTAGATAAGAATAACCCTCAGGTAATATGCGTTAGCAGTTATTTGCATTTTTTATATTTGTTACCACACAGTTTCGTCATTTATAAACCGATTTAGAATTAGAAAGTATACCAAGGGCGTTTAATTTTAAGCTTAAGGAAGTACTGAATGGTTATTAAATTTATTGCTTAAAATTGAAATAGTATAAGCTATTTTTTAAGCGAAAACACCTTTAGCCGCGTTGAGCACTTTTTGGGTGAATAAAAATTATCATAAAACTTGCACGACGTCACCGAACGCTTTTCATTTTTGTAGAGTGTACGTAGATTGTTAATTGCGTGCTTGTCATATATAAACGCTTAGTCGATCTGTTTGACATGCAACTTAATAATCACGCATAAGCAAGGTCGTAGGTTCCGAATCTCAACATGCGGTCATGCCGTAAAAGATATCCTACTACTGATTTTGCTTAAAGTGTGGACTGAATATTAAAATGATTGGAAGTATAGATAGCTAATAAAACAAAATGGCAAATATTATAACAACTATAACCAGGATGATGGTCCACTTACTTCGTTTGCCGTTGCCTTCGCTGTTGGAGTTTGGAAAGGCTTCAAAGCTGTTTAATTCAAACCTGGTATCATTATTGGTTATTTTTCTACACGGAAAGGTGATAATGCGAATTGTAGATGGTGGTAAGTTATAACGATTGTATGGATCAGAGCCATTACACTGAGCTTAACATATGCTATTGTGGCTCGCTATTCATATTACGTTCCGGAATCTGCCGGTGTATATTCAATAATCATCCGGAATCGTAGAGATCTGCGTTAGATTTGGTATATTTATTTATTCTTCAACCATATACAATATTAACAACATATTCAAGATATACTTATTGTATATTTAACTATTATAATAGGCTAAGATATAACAGATAGAAGAGATTAGTTGGAGTTATCTAAGTGTAATAACTAATTTAAATGTAATTGGAAGAGCTATTAATACTTCTGTTGTTTGTTTGAGTTTCATCGTACCAAGACTAAATATATAATCTCGGGAGACTGATGATTCACCATACGTTTGCTTCTTGTATTTGTAGTATTCCTACTAAATTGGTATGCGCTCTTCGATCGCACACCGTTGCTGGTTAAAAGGTTTTAAAGCGGGAACAATCTCAGAATGATGTATATTGGAACAAAGTTCCTTATCGCACGTTAGCGTTCTGATTTGTTTGCGGGCTGAGGGGCTAGACCGATAAAAGTGTCACAATGAAAGTGACACCAATAACTGACATCTTTTTGAGGCACTTCCCGATGACATAGGGGTTTTTTTCAAGCGATTCAGGAGAAAAATCTGCCAAAATAGTTGTTGACTTCAAATTTGTTATTTGATCATGACTTAATACAGAGAAAAGATTAGCGAAAGGGACACCGTTCCAACCGGGTCGTCCATAAGACACCTCTTTTTTTATTCCCTCGCAATATTTTAACTAATTAATGCGACGTGACTGGCCCGGACAATAGTATCCGATTATGCGGAATACAGATAACGTTGGTTTCAATAATGGCTAGGAAGATAAATAGGGAGCAATGCACGTGGAGAGACACCCGTCATAATAACTATTTAAGTTTGTCACGTTTTGAGATTAGCCGATGTACGTATATCTAATTGCCGTAAGGATTGAATGCTGGCGTTGCAGTGATGTCTGTTGATTCATTACTGATCTCTCGATGTTTACCTTGGTTTTATACATCGCCCAGCAATGTGACTGTAGTTAAGTACAGTACAATCCATCGAATAATTCAAAGTTTCCTTTGTCTATACACAATCATTTAATGCTATCGATTTTTTTGAATAAATAAATAAAAAATTACCACCAGTCACCGCTGTCATGCTGGTGCTGGTAATGATATTAGTATCATAGGAAGTAGAGAACTAACTGACAGGCAGACGGTTTTAGAACTTCACGGCGCGACAGAAATAAGAGTTGGCAATCGTAGTATATATATTCTTATATTGAACTACAGGGCGATGCGACTGCGATGAACCAACATACACCGTGCAAATGCCGACAGGATACTAATATTCTCGAATACGTAAGTCTGTTAATATATAAAATGTGTCACTTTTTACATTTTCATTAACTAAACTGTTTAGATCCTTCAAAAGGGATGTGTGAAGGGATATTTGTTGAGGCCGATATGGCATCCACGACTGCTAAGGAGAATTGAGTAAATTCTTTGTTATAATTAATAATTTAAACGACCTTATAAAGCTTATGATTTCCGTTATTGTTGAAATGTTAAACAGTATGAGTTTTTTTTTAGTTATAACATGTATTTTAACATGAAGAAAATACTTTGTATTCGCAGTCTATTTAACCAACACGACAGTAGTTCATTTTTACGGTTTACGTTATGAAGGGATGATAGCTCAGCGGTAGTGTGTATGGACTCTGCGTCAAGAGGTGTGAGTTCGAATCCACCTACAATGAGCTTGAGCTTTCGGTGCAGGAAAATATCGTGAGGAAACCTTAGCACGGTGGTAGGGCTTTTTCTAATGCCCGCCTGGTTAGCTACCACCCTACAGTTACTTTGAAAACCTGCCGCCAAATAGCAATAGATGTGTTCCGGCACTCGAGAGCCAGTCCCTCCACAGGTTTAGCGTGTCTACCAACTCGGGCCGTATCGTCACTGAAGATCAGGTGAATTGGGTGTAACGTTAAACATTAACAACAAAAAAATCTGCAAATGTAATCTGTACCAAAAATCTTATAATTAGCTAGTATTTGGTGTTTAATTATGATGATGGACAAATATATAATACAGTTCGGCTTGTGTATATTTAATAACAATGTATATGCTGTGTATATTTAAATTATAAATGTGAAGAGTCAAGATACTGGCTGACAACGATATAATACCCTATGCATGCTGAGTCGAAGTCCCTTTGTGTCGCTAACAATATACTATAAGAGGCGACAATAAGGTTATCTATATTAATACATATTTAGTTCTATCTGTATGTGTTTTGTCTTTGCATATAACGTGATAGATTCCTTAGCTAACTTATCTGCGGTTTGACGTTGAAATCTTTGTACGACTTTATGAATAAATTGAATTCGGAAATGGCATGAGAGATTTTTGTAAAATTTTCTGTATGCATATGCATTCCAGTAAATATTAATTTGACTTATAACCAAAGGGGAGCCGATTTTGATTATGTTGTGAATACCTACTGTAAATATCGTACTAGTTGTACTCCCGACTTCGATCTGTATATGTTTATAGTTGTATAGTTGTATGTGTTTGTGTATAGTTTCTGCTGCATATTGTGAGTTTTTTCAATACAGCTTTGCTCCTACTGATGGTATAAACGTTCAAACAAACAAATTTTAACGCTCTATAATATGTATGTAGAACTAAATTGTTGAGTACGCTTGGGAAGGTTCCTGGCTAAAGAAAGAAATTTGTTTTATTTCCATGTTATATATATACTGATTGCATATAGTGTAAATGTAGGGACTTGTAGAGACCTAGGTCTTTAGAAGCGGCCAGTGGAAATCTCTCTGTCACCTGCTTGGAGATCGGTGCGACAGCTATAAAATTCTCTATAGATTTGTAGTTTCTCGACGATCGTCCTTATTCTTGGCTTATAAGCAACTTCGTGGTCAACCGTCAAGAAACGTTTTACGATCTCTGTACGTAACACTCGTTTAAGATTATATTTTGATGACAAATTGGACTTTTTATACTTTATACATTTCACGACGATTCCCGGGGTAGAAGTGTTAGCCCGTAAACGCGAGATTAGGCACCAGCGTGAGACTAGTCGGCTGCCAGCCCCGTCGCATTTAACATTTACCTGCAGCAAAACTGACCGCGTTTGTGGCTCACGTATCGGCTTCTTTAGTCTCGAGCACAGATGTAACAGAACAGATACCACATAAAGTCATCTCTTGTAGATACAGAAGACCAATGATGACATTTTACTCATAATCTCAGTTAATGTTAAGTGCTAATATGACACAAGACTGTGGACACGCTAAACCTAGTGTAGGGATTGGCTCTCAAATGTAATTGCCGGAAAACACTTGTATGGGTATTTGTTGGCAGATTTTTAACTTGAGGGTGGTGTCTAGCTACAGATGGGATTAGAAAAAGCCATACTACCACCATAATAAGGTTTTATCACGGTGGTTTTCTTCACCGAAAGCTCAGGCTTATTGCAGATGTTCGAACTAATGCTCATAAACAAATACAAATTACCAACTGAGCCATTATCACTTCAGAATTTACGGGCTTTATATTTAAACGCACTATCCAGTGTTAGGCCAAGGCGTGAAGGCTGTATGGAAGCCTTGTCGGGTGACAAGCATCGTAAAAGACCCCTTCAAGATACACTACGAAGATACTCAAACCCCCGTATTGCCAGACACAAAGACTGCTTTATCTTTCTTGTAGTCATATATGTGTATACTCTACAGAAGCGTCGTGACATTGGATTATGCCTTTCAATTTGTATAATAAAAACGCCTATAAAAGACGCGGAAATGTTTCTAAATGTAAAACAATATGTATTTACAGAACGGGAAAACCTTTGATGTCGAACAAGCAGAGCAGTTAATCGCGCAACTTGAAAATTATAAAAGTTCGACGGCAGATCTCGTGAGTTTGTAACTATTGTTAAACGTTTTAGCTTTGATGCTTTGTTTCTGTGACTTTTATTATAAAAAAAGTTATAAAGTCGCTTTATAACCTCTTAAGATTCGAGAGGTTATTCGGCTTTTGAATTGTATAACCATGAGTTACAATGCTGTTCTTCTGTAGTGCTATGATAATTAAACATAATATTTACCTTAATCCTTCATTTTATAATATGATATATATATATATATGCGTATGGATGTAATTTGGTCAATGTAAAGTGACGAGGTCTTTATGGACATAAACTGACAATCAAACTCGCAATAATTATTTGTAGATCACACAAACCCTTGCCATTTGCGGTACTCGAACTCACAGTACTTATTTGTTGCAGCATATATGTTAGAAGTTTATATTATAAGATGAATGCGTTTATATTAATATTTATCACGATGCAAAGTAGCGTAATTCTCGAAATATCTCATATGCGTTACTACAGTTAGGAATTTATACAACCGGATATGAAGTTATTTTCGCTAGATATGAAATAGTTGTGCGAATACTATGTTTTGATGTATCTATTAACAGCCATATATTGTTTATTAAATAAGGGACAAATGCATAAGACAATATATATAGGGATTTAGTTACGGGAGGACGGTTTGTAACAGAAAGTCGTTATAGGAGGGTAGTTTGTAACACCGATTAGTATAAAGCGCAATGCGAGCGCGGCTTTGAGTCCAGTCTAAGCGAGACGCTTTAGGTGTATTCATCGTACGTAGCTGGAGCATTACCGAAGGAACGTAAGATTTTATATTTGTCTATTATTAACATTGTTTTAATGTATGTGCAGTCAATCTTTATTGGGAATGATTTAATACTGGGTAGAGCCAACACGAGCGGTGAAGGGGTGAGTGTTGATGATCATCGAAAAGAGGCCTTATTAAATGCAAGTCTCGGACACTGTCTCTTGTTATCCTCTCTCTATCGCTACGGTTAGATTTCATGATGGATCCCGCACCCCCACGGTAAATCCGTGGTTTACTCAGAAGTTCGTATCCTCCTGACATTATTATATACCTGATTATATATTTTTTATTAACTACTTAGTCTATCTATGGCCATCTATTAACACTCCGTGTCTCTTATTTCTATAGTGTCTTGTTCCTGTATATACATATCATTATACTATTATCATAGGTAATATCTGATACACCTATTTTGGAGACTATTTTAAGTATATCATAGTGCGTATATGTTTAGCAGTAATTTTAATTATTAAGATAAAAATATTACAGAAAACGTCTCACACTTTTTAAACATAAGAACTATCTCGTAATTTACCGTATATATTTTTTGTTATCAAAAGTATTTTTTTTTTATTTCGGTTTGTTATTAATACGTTATCTTCTTTCCATAAATCTCTATGAGCCGCCATCTCTTCATTCACTTCTTTTTCTTTCATCTCGTCTCTCACACACTCCATCCAACTTTTCTTCAGTCTTCTTACATTCATATACATTAATTTTCTCACCACATGCGTTCGAAAATTTGAAAATTAATGTATATGAATGTTGAAGAATCAAAAAGAAGACTGTTCTCTCTCGTGGCATGTCCAAACCAAGACAAGCAATTCCCTTTCAATTTCTCTACCTATTACTACTTTCAAACACCGTCTAACATACTCATTCCTTACTTTGTCCTTTCTCGTAACACCACACATCCATCTCAACATTAGTTATTCTGCTGAATGCGGTGGACACTCATCCGTTTTATTACTACCTAACACTCAGATCCATACAAAATGACAGCTACTATAATGTAATAGTATATTCTGCCCTTCAATCTACGAGGCATTCTGCAGTCGGAAATTGTACCTGAGATCTGTCACCACTTCATCCTATTGTACTATATTATATAAATTCACTTTGGTGATTTTTGTTTCTTTTGCTTAAGTTATTAGGAGGAAATATATAGTAATGACACTAGTCATGATATGACACTAGCCAAAATACATGAATAACTTATACATATTTGTTCTCTTGATGATAAAGGAGAAGCAGCTGGACGAGTTGGAGGTAGAACTGCGTCACGTCAAAATAGAAATGAATACAGTCAAAGAAGCTACGAAGACTGCGTGCCGAGGAGGCGGTGGCCAGAACACTTGCTTTGAACAACCGGTATGTTGTGTAACTGTAGGCTTTCAATAAAAATTGACAAGTCAATCAATGTTCTCGGCGGATGAGAAACGCTGTCAAATAAATACCTAGAATCTATATACGTCAAAAACCAAATAAAGACTCCTATTAACAGTCATCGGGGAGTACCCATACACTGCTTATAGTCATTGGTTCATCACACGTTAGGGGTGACATCCACCACTGTAGAACGTTTGAGGGCGTCCAGTTACACATTTATTTTGGCCACAATCTCAGCTGATGTAAAGTTGTCGATGTTGTCCAAGATAGTGCAAACGATAAGCCTAGTGGAGGGATAGGCTCTGAAGTGCGGCAGACGAAATACACCTATACAGGAATTTTGCAATAGATTTCCCAACTTGAGTGTGATAGCTAGACCGGAAGAAGTGTGGCCGCTGCCCCTTGTTCTCTAGCAACACGGGAGTATAAAGTGTCGCTGTGGTGCGTTATAGTGGGTAGTGACTCCTCACCACATACCCTTTTTGCCTTGGCCTGAGCCCGGATAATGCGTTTACGCGTTGCGATGTGAAAGTCTGTAATGCGCACGATTTTAAGTACCGTATTAATAAAAAGGTGGTAGTTGCCAGGCAGGCATTACTTAGAGCCTTACTACCATACAAACCACATGCTACTAAATCCTTCACATTGACTTTCGTACAATTTGTTACGTCTCGAGATCGGTGTAAATAATGAGTGATATGTTAAGCATTGGTTTTTAATATTAAAGTTATTATTAAGTATATTTATTTTGATTTATTGGGGATTAAAAATCAATGCTTGCCATTTATTTTTTTAAAACTATTTCTATTAAATGTCGACAACGAGTACATTTTAGGTAATTCGTACGTGAAGTCTGGTTCCGAATTCAAGCATATCGGCTGGTATACCGATAACTCGTATAATAAGAGGCATAATTAAAGAAGAGATTTGACGTGACCTCTGAAAATATTGTCCAACGGCGTCAAATTGCACGATCTAGGCGGCCAATTCACTGGTCCAAAACGAGAGCTGACTTATTCACCAATTCACTACGCAATAGGTGCATCATTTCGTGTGGCATTTGGCACCCTCTTGTTGAAACCACATGTCAATCGGATTTAGCTCGTGTATTTTGGGCAGGGAAAAGTTAGAAATCATTGCAAATTAGCGAGCACAATTCACAGTAACGTGGTAATTGCGCAAATCACATTTTTTACCGCGCAATGATTTTGATGATAAAATTCAATGATTTGTGAGCGTTGTTGGTTTGTAAGGCTTTTCGTTATAAAATGGCAATCAAAACTAAATAACTCGGACTTTGACAAATGGTACGAATCACGCGTAATTTTTCAAAAGCAACGCGCTGACAAACGGTACGAATCACGTGTGATTTTTCAAAAGCAACGCGCTGAAAAACTAAACCAGAAAACATCTGCAAAACACCTGGAGACTGACCAGTATAACAAGGACGATCCTAAATGAATTGCTGATCTGTCGGGAGCTCGGTTGTTTTTGGATTATCCTGGCTTTACCAAGAGGTATAGTGAAGGTACTTTGATGTGTTGCGATACAAAATGTAAACTGAGACATCTTAACGGTATTTGGAACATCATTTTTGTATTTTCAAATACCTTTTCCTTTTTTCGCGATAGCATGTTGAGAGATTCAGAGTATAGAATAGCCCATGCAATGTATACGCCACGATTTATTCATTAAGTTTTAATACTATAATAAAAGTAGATTAAGAAACCTTATGAAATCCACCGTAAAGTAGATTAACAAATAGCTAATGGGTGACGTCGTTTTTAAAAGCAGGTCAACAGAATTAAATGGTCAATAGTTTTTGATATAATTTTTAGTATAAGCTTGAAAATTTCAATTGTTTTTAATGTTGTTTATTAAATGAGCTCTAAATACTATTGAGTACAATGTAATTACGTATAACGGAACTGTTGTTGTAATATTAATTAATTAAAAAAAAAACTTCATAAGGGTACACTCTGTGTTACAGATTTCCAAGTATATTATGTTAGTTATTTCTTGCAACTGTAAGCAGCTACACATCAGAGAACGCTGTCGATCATTAGCGACTAATCCTTGTAACCATTTTTTAATGATACTAAAAACATTCAAAAACGCCATGAACAGCGTCATTCGTAATTTTCCTCTAGCATGTGTCATCTAACAAGAAACTAAAAACGAATTCGAATTTTGTTTTCTATGCTCTTTACGAACAACGCTCTGAAGCTACTTACTGGAGAGGTTTTGATGAAAATTATCACTTACTATTGTAGATTAATTTATAGGGCATTTTATCCTAAGGGCTTATCCGGGTTAGGGGATTAACCCTTTTTTGTATCTCAAGTTTTTCACAAATTCTTGTCCAATGTATTCTGGCACATGAAAAGGGTCTTCCAAATAACACTACAGTACCTGTTTTTCTTGCGTTCACATATTTGTTAGTTTGTTTTTATTTTTAAATTTTGTAATAATTCAACTAATAACAGGTTAACGTCGCAGGCACAGCTCATAGAAAATAATTCTAAAGTTACACCTAATCATCATATTCATATTATAAATGCGAAAATGAGTTTGTTTGTTTGTTACGTTTTCACGCTTAAACCACTGAATCGAATGTGATAAATTTTGGCACGAAGATAGATGGGATACTGGAGACGGTGATAGGCAACTTTTTCTTCAAGTGGGTTAAACAGAGTGATAAACTGTGTTTTTTTTTTTATTGCGTCGTCTGATTTGTTTGGCAAATCCAATGTTATCGCGAGCGAAGCCACACATAAAACCTAGATAAGAAGAACACAACAAGCCATAACGTATAATTTTGTTTCTTACTAATATTATTTATTTATCGTACGACAAGAATTCATTAGATAAAACATAATTATAAATTAATGACTGAAATTAAATAATATACTATTAAATATATCTCTATCAAAGAATATAATATTAAAGAGATTGTTTTTATTTTTATAAGGACGGGTTAACGTTATGATCATAATCTCACCTGATCTTAAGTGACGTTACAGCCCAAATTGGTGGACACGCTAAGCCTGTATAGGGGCTGGATTTCAAGTGCAACTGCCGGAACACACCTATTGATAGTTGGCGGCAGATTTTCAACTTGAAGGTAGTAAGTAGCCAGACAGGCAGATATTAGAAAAAGCTCTACCACTATGCAATTTTTTATACTTTAGGTTTTAGCGTTATGGTCATATTCTCACCTGATCTAAAGTGACGATATGGCAGAAGTTGGTAGACACGCTAAACCTGTGGAGGAACTGGCTCTCAAGTGAAACTGCCGGAACACACCTATTGATATTTGACGGCATATTTTCACTTGGGGGTGGTATCTAGACAGGCAGGCATCAGAAAAAGCCCTACCACCATGCTATGGTTTCCTCACGATTTTTCCTTCACCGAAAGCTCAAGCTCATTGTAGGTATATTCGAACTCATGTACCTTGACGCGAAGTCCGTACACACTACGACCAACCTATCATCGCTTCAAGAATATATCATTTTACTAACAATAATAGAAGCCATAACAATAATGGACCAATTCCGAATAAGAATACAACATATATAAGTCAAAGTTTCATGAAAGCATTGTCGAACAAGTCTGAATGTTTTAATAATAGAAATAAATCTATCTCATAGTCTATTATGAAGGTATGCTATTTTCTTACGCCCGATAACTTAAGAATCATCAACACAAAAACGTGGAAGCTCTTTGTTCTTCGTGAATTAACGAACAAATTCCTATTCCAGGCCGGTGGTCCTCCAGTCCCGCCTATGTCACGAGCCGTGAGTATTATTTCTTGTAAGGCAGAGCAACAAATTTATCGTTCAAGTTCAGAACTGTACATAATTATCGAGTATGTGTAAAGATTTGTATTGCATAATATGCGGTACAAAGAGCTGTGTTTTAAGAGCGATGATAGCTCAGTGGTAGTCTATACGTCTTTGCGTCAAGGGACGTGAGTTTGAATCCAAGCATCTACAATGAGCTTGAGCTTTCGTTGAAGGACAACATCGTGAGGAAACCGTAGTATGGTGGTAGGGCTTTCTCTGACGTCTGTCTGGCTAGCAACCAACCTCAAGTTGAAAATCTGCGGTCAAATACCAGCAGGTGTGTTCCGGCAGTTATACTTGAGAGCCAGTTCATTTAAAGGCTTAGCGTGTCTACCAACTTGGGCCGTATCTTCACTTAAGATCAGATGAGATAATGACCGTTACGCTAAGCTTTACTAGATGTCGTCTGCCCACGAAGCTAGGAATTTATCAACAACAAATGAAACAGCGAATGAAACGCATCGTATACAACAGTAAATAAAAAAAATCAGAAAGGTATAATAGAATCCAAAAGCTTAGCAGCTTAGATCTGCATCGATTGATCTGATCCCGACAAGTTCAGCAGTTTTAACGTGATTGAATAATAAAACACGGTGACCAAAGGGTCACACAAGCTATAATTTCCCAAACCCCAACCACAGGGTAATTATAGAAATAAGTGAAAACTTGTAATAATTCCATAAGAGAAAAAAATCCCTCTTTTTCGTTTTTAGCGTAATGCCTAGATATTGTTATAATGCTATTTTTAACCCCTACTAAATCACGCCTACCTAAAATAAGGTGTGGACCCAGAGTCCGCAGATTGTGTACATCATAATAAAAAATAACAAAAAAAAAATGTGATTGAATATCAAAAGAAATGTATTCTCCTTACATATACATTATTATATTAATTTCCAAAGGACGTTATTGTGGCTCTTTTAACTCCTTATAAAAATTATATGTACCTTAATTCTTTGGTATAAATTTGTGATTTATATATCATTACAGAGCTTCCGAATATTTACGAAAATTAGACACACAATTCAAAGCAAACGTTTCAATTTCTCTTTTATAAAAAGCGTACTTTCATTTGGAATCTTGTAGACGTGTAAGAGGTATCAGGTGTTTATAATCTATTTAACTAAGACGACATCTGTTAGATTGTAAATAATAAAATGTATTGGAAAAATCCATTAAATTTCCATTGTTTTGTGTTCGATTATGATGATGTGCGAAATATTTGCACGGGTCAGCTAGTAAAATGTATTCTTATATATATATATACATTTTAGATCCCTGTCCTTTTCGCAATGTAGACGTAAAGAACGGATTTCACGAGATAGTGAAGTTCTCATTCCTTGAAGAGAAATACTGGAATGGCATCGTAGACATTATTAGCTACTTATCAAATATATTCTTTATTCCATACATAACAGTTTCAACTCAAACTAAGCGAGGCTTGTATCTTGATAACTGAAATAACTAATATATTATATACGTATAGGTGTTTTAAATTTAAATACAGTAAATATGATTATATTCGGGAAGTAAAAGTGTGACCTGTCGAATACATAGAAGGGCTTAGCGCTACTGCATCACAAGATACTATGTCAACTGCTTTCGGCTAAGAATCTTATTGTATCTCTTCAGTGGTTATTTCTTCATTATGTCAATCAACTGCTTGCTAATCAGGCTGGTTCATCATAGTTGTTAAATTAAAGTAATGATTAGCTAAAATGAAAACGCATTTCAGTGTGGCGTATGCCCTCCGTGTCCAGCACCATGCAATCCCAATGCTCCTCCGGTAAGCTCTTTTATTGAATACCATTAATTTATTATGGTTAAAAACTGAAAAAGTGAGAGGTCAGCTTAGTTTCAAACAGCTAATACTGCTACAGTATTATATTTATTATTTGGTAGCAAATTCATTAAAAAGTCGTACATTAGAAGATTTATCAACCCAGTGGAAAATTATAACAATATTTTTATGTATTAATTACATTTGTCAACTAATTATTTCTTTTAAAAAAATCTGTATAACTGAAACATGTAATGAAAAAAAAAATAGTTTACAAAGACCTAAATGATGTTCATATTAATGACCATATATATCAGCAGTTATGAGTAGTAAAAATTACTTTTATTTACTAACGTAAAATCATTCTTTTATTCTATTTATATATTTTTATTTATGGTACCGCAAAAAAATGTTCAGTGAAAATTGTGTTATTTTGGAGGGATTTCTTTAACTATTATAAACGCCTATCTGCAGACCCCTGCCGAGAGAGAGGTGCAGAAATTGACCATTCAGTTGCGAACAACTGAAGAAAACTTCAAGACTAAGGTCACAGAGGTATACAATTTATTATATTCCTCGTAAAGTTAATGGCGATCCAATTTCTCGACTGTTATAAATACAATGTTACTTCTAGTGTGCAATGCTCAGAGCAGAACTACTGAAGAAGAAAGAGGAATTAGAGAAGGAAAGATGCCAGCATCGAGAGACCCAGAATAGGCTGAGAGAATTGGAAATGAAATTTGAAGGCCTAACCACACACACGAATATGCTGTTGGGAACAAAGGAGCAAGCGTTCGAGCAAGAAGTGAATGTGAGAGCCCTGAAACAATGTTACAGGGAGGCCAGGGAAGAAATCGATGAGCTGAGAACGTTGATGAAGGAGCAGAATGATCAGTTGCAAGACTACAGGGTTAAGGTATGAGACACTAGTTTGAATAGCTTTCACTGTAGCCATGGTCTAAGTAAAATGATTGATCAATCCGAAATGTTATCAATAGTACCAAGTACTACTCTCCTACCAAAATTATAACGATGATAAGCGTACAGCATCAGTCACTATTGGCCGCTGCCATGTAGTATTAATGAACTTGCAAATTTATTAAATTTCAACTGTTAATTATTTAACAATATGAAATACATTTATTCTAGTATCTTCAAGCACAGCAGTTAGTGGAGGAGCAGCGCCGGCAAATGGACATGATGGATATGGATAACACTAGAATCAGCGAACAGATCAACCTCGAGATACAGAGAGTCAAGGTGATCCGTTGTTTTATATTTCGTATTTTATCCAGGAAAGACTATAATCAGATTAGTCAAATTTATTTGTAACAACTATTTGTATGTCTAATTGCGACCATAAATAAAATTTCATAATGTTGTTTGCAACACATATTCATTGCGCATATGCATATCTAACAATTTATCTGTGCTGAATTTATTTTTAGAATTACTTCATCTTATGGCAGTACAGAGCTTTACTCTTGAATGTACACATGTTTAAATTTAGATTTGTTTTTGTTATTTTCTCTAATGCCACTATGACCTTAAAATAGATATGTAAAGTGTATATTTATTAGGCACAGTACTTACCAACTTTCTCTGGTACTCTCATGGATACCCAATATGGATGTCATGGTTTGATGTTTTCACAATAATTGATACAATAAATCTTGCATACACTTTAAAATATTAGGTACTCGTCTGATGTATATGTATTTCATAAGAAATACTTTTACATTTCTAAAACTAATCGCTAATTATCTCAAGTATTACTAATCCCACCTGAAGAAACTATCGTGGTATAAAGAGCTAACATATTTGCAATTGTTGAGACAAATTTAAATTAATGTTATTAAATTATAGCTAAAGTTCCAAGAGAAGTTGCAAGAGTTGGCACCGATACCAGACCTTTTAAAAGCGACCCAAATGCGTTTGAAGGACGCGCAACAGGCACAAGCCATCGCCGAACACAACGCCGAGCAGCTAGCTAGAGAGCTTAACTGTGCCAGGGAAAAGGTAATTAAATGAGCATGTATGTATTTTATTGTTTGTATGTTACATCTTAGCCCAAAACTTCACTTGATTTCAAATAACGTCATGGCCCAAAATACTAGCACGTTAAACTTATTATAGAGAAAGGCTTATTGGGTTGGCAGGGATCTATACTCGACTAGCCGTATCACCGTATGATGGTAAGTTCAATACTGTGGCTTAGTTTTGTTAAGTTAAAGTTCAATTTAAATATATATTTTAGTAACACTATTCTTCTCTCAAAATGTGTCGTAGCGTGTGGTGTACCTACTATTTAATAAAGTCCGTAGTAAAGTGTTAAAAGCATCTATTATTTTGTCTTGCGTCAATGCTTAAAACCTGCATGACAGCTACAACCCTTGATGGGTTATTTCCCGAGGGTCATCATTGTTTTTAATTGTGCAGTTCTCAATAGTACAGTTCTACAACGTTTTCAAGTTGAGCGTGGTTTTTAATCTGGCAGTATGTACATAAAAAGATATACCCGGATCGAGTTTTTTGCCGGTTCTTCTGGATGACTGTTATCTGGCGTGGTAGTTTTGACGTTAATAAGCGCTTTCTCAAGGCTTATATTTAAATAAGTAATTTGATGTAGTCATTCAAAAATATCTTTCAACCGACACAGGTACATGTGCTATTGCACAATAGCCTGAAGCCGCCTGAGAAGCCGCAGGAACGCGGCGGTGATGAGAAGCAAATGGCTCTACTGAATCAACGCATCACTCAGCTCACCGAGATCAACATGTCTATGAAGACCGAGATTGAGAGGCTCAAGTTAGTACATACATATTCAAACATTTCTAGGTAGTGCAGTTGCCACTGGAAGTTCTAATTGAAAAATAAAATGAATTGTCTATCAAGAAAAGTCATCATATACTAGGTGTAACGCTGGTAATAGTGAAATGCTTAAGATTGTCACGTTGCAGGATCATTTGACCTATATAAATAGTAATCAAGAGGGTTTGTAGGTATCCGTGTTGCTTAACAAACTGCCTATCAATAGTTTCTGAAGTAAAAAAAAAAAAACTGTAAGGGACAACAGTCGATATAAAATGTCAAATCCACTTTACTAGTAAAGATCTTACGTGCATACATAATAAGTTCACACAAACGATTTTTGTTTTGTTTTATATAATTAAGCCGGATATTTCTAAAATTAAACATTCTGTATTAATTTATATATTTACTAGGTTATACCCGCAGCTTCTTTCTCGTTAATATTGATTTTGTCAAACAAACCGGATGACGCAATAAAACTTTAATACAAAAAATATCCCTATCTTTACCCCAATTCTGATAAGTTTTATGCGACAAAAAGTAGCCTATCACCGTTTTCAGGTATCCATATATTTATATACCAAAATTCAACATAATCAATACAGTAGTTTGGACGTGAAAGCGTAACAAACAAACTTACTTTTGCATTTATAATATTACTAAATTATTATAATAAGAATATGATTAATATTTTTTTTATAAAAATAAAAATATGGAGATGGTGTATTGTTTTCCTAATTAACGATTTATTAATTTAATGATAATATCTACGTAAAATAATTTGTATAAATAAAACAGCTACAAATGCTCGAGAATTATGAAAGTTTCTACACCATTTTGAACGTTTTTGTGTACGCTAATACTCTCGTGGGTTTATTACTCAAAGAGCACTATTTTTAGCTTTCCGTTGGATAATGCGGATTAGGCTCGGGCGTATTTTGCTTTCAGTAAATTTTGGTATTACTTTAGCTACCTCGGCTGCCTACATTTATACCGAATATTAAATTTTTATTGCATAACAAAAGATTAGAATCATTATTATATATTTTTTGTCTGTTTCAAACTCCTAACACTTGATGCTTAGCAATGGGTTCCAGTTAAATTAGTCGTTAATTGATGTCGAGTGCTTCGTGGAACTTCAGTTTATATTGTCATGAATATCTTATCTGTTCCGGTAAGTACGTTCTCGCTAGATAAGTTAATGACCGCGGTTTTATCTGTTGGTTTTATCTGTTCCATTTGCTTGGAGTATAAGAAACAAGAGCTCGAGTGGAATGGAGTCTGGATCAACCAATGCAGATCGTTAGTTATGAGCTATGCTTGAGTGACATAATGATGCAATTAGGGACGTTCTAGCTGAGACCACAGCGTTATGTATACACAATTTTATTACAATCGGTAGAGCACTTGATACGTGAATGAGTAACGAACATCCTCACTGTCGTATTTCAAAATATAAGTTACGGTTATGTCCATAATTCATGCTTGATTTTAATTTACAAGCTATTATTGTGACATGTTAATTATAACTATATAATTGGAGAAGGACTGTCACACATTTAAGCAAGAATATAACTAAAAGAATCAATATGGGAGTAGAGGGGAGGACCAAAGACGATATGCATGAGCTGTGTGAGGAATGATATGCGTAGAAAAAGTGTGAACAGTAGATGACTAGTGTACTAAGAGTGGAACAGGACGGCATGTTGTGTCACGTCCGTCTTAGGTAGGAACATCGATAAGAACGGATTCTTGTTTCCAGGTCGAACGTGATCAGGATGGAGGAGAGTGTACTGGCGAACGAAAAGCGTCTCCAGGAGAAGATGCATGAGTGTGCGCAGCTCGGCGGGGAGCTAGACCGAGCTAGGGATGAAGCTGCTAGAGCCTTGCAGCGGGCGAATGAACGAACCGATACCATTCGCAAGTGCGTAGCATCCCATTTCTTTACCCACTGCCCAGACATGCGATCGGGTCTAGATTTGGTGCCGCTTATTCTTTATAGATCTTTGCGTTTAACCACAGTCTTGCCTTATGTGAAGTACGCTATGGTCGAATATTGTGGTCGAACAGAGCTTACCAAGGGATGGTTTTTAAGTGTAACTACAGGAATACACCGTTAGGTATTTGATGACAGATTTTTAAGTTGAGAGAGCGAGACTAGAAGAAGTCCCCGATCTTTGGCAAGATGGTTGTTTAAAGTGTCGCCGTGCTGCGTTTTAGTAGGTATCACCTGACGAGTCTTGCCATATGACCCTCTCGCCTTAGCCTGAGTTCGAGTAATGTGTTTACGGTTTGCGATGAGAAAGCCCGTAAAGAATAAGATTTTAAACGGCACGTTGGTAAAACAAATCGGTGGTGAACTAGCCAGGCGGGCGTTAGTATATACACTACCACCGTGCTTTGGTTTCATTGCGATGTTTTGTAATTTACCGAAATTTTGGGCTCATTGCGGGGATTCGAATCAACTGCATTATAATTCTGCTTCATTACATAGAGTCGTAACATGGAGCTATGTAACTTATAACCGTCTTTATAAAACTCCCCAAGATAAAGAAAATACATTCGGACTGGTCATTTCAGAAACTACATTCACAGGCCAAATTTCTTTTTTAGATGCATGCAGACTACTGTAGCTGAGTTAGAGAGACAATTGGCTGTATCTAGAGCTCAGGTTAAGACCGCAGATAAGGAACGCGAGGAGGTATGTATTAATGCAAATTGTATACACTAATATTGCACAAGATATCATTGGAACGTCGTCACCTTTTTGTTCAAATAGATGGGACACTGAGAAATATTTTTGAACATTCCTTTTTTACTTGAGACAGTTCGACCGGAAAAGTGTTTTTTAACGTGGGTTAAATAAATTTAAGTATCTGCCACTAGCGTCTATGTGCACTCGATTGGAGCGAACCTATAATATCAACTAAATATCCCTACTTACATTCCTCCTTTACTTGTCAAATACTAACTTTTACCTGCGGCTTTGCTCGCCTTAATTTCAATTTTATCAAACAAATCGGATAACGCAATAAAAAGTTTTAAACCAAGTTTATCCCTCTCTGTGCCCCACTTCCAACAAGGTGCATGTTGCTTTTGCATGGTGGTAGGGCTTATTCTGATGCCCGACAGGCTAGCTACCACCCTCAAGTTGAAAATCTGCCGCCAAATACCAATACGTGCGTTCCGGCAGTTGCACTTGAGAGCCAGTTCCTACACGGGTTTAGCGTGTCTACCATCTTGGGCCGTATCGTCACTTAAGATCAGCTGAGATTATGGCCATAATGCTAAACCTTAGCTGTAAAAAAAAAACAAGGTTTTCGTGAGAAAATGTAGCTTATCGCCGTCCTCAGGATCCCATCTATCTCTACACCAAAATTCGTCATAATCGATTCAGTGGTTCAGGCGTGCAAGCGTAACAAGCAAACAAACTCACTTTCGCATTTATAATATTAGTTAGTGTTACGATTGTAGATAATATCTTGTATTATATTTCTGCGATGAGTCGTGTTTATAAAGCTCTCTGAAGAAGGCGGTCAATAAGATTACTGTGATATTTTTGCTTATATAAAAGACCCAAAGCTACGCTGATCACAACTTTGAGCGTATGTCATTCTACTACATAAGCAGTATAGAAAACTATTCTTTGATGGTGGTGCAGACTCTGAAGCAAACCTTTAAAACAATAATAAGTCAGTAATATTAAGTGCAGATACAGCATCAACAGGATGATTCAAATTCCTGCAAGTGGTCGGAGCTTTTAGCGATAGAAAACATAATAATTAAACCATAGGATGATGGTATAGCATTCTCTAGTGTAGGTTTGACTACTGAAAGATTCGAAATTGATCGTCAAGCACTTCTAGTTTTGTTTTAGCAGATATACTAAAGTACTGGTCCCTTATCGTGTTATCAATTTAAGACACCTCGTCACTTTATATCAGGTAAAACTGTAATCGAGCGCTTAACCTTATAAAGTATTGAAAACATATTCACGAATACATTTCCGTTTAACGTTTTCAATGAATTCAATTATTACCGTCATCCGTTGTGCCACAAATTTTGTTACAGAATATACAATTTCGGATTTGACAAACGTCGTAAAATATTAATTAATATATAATATAACATTAGGGAATTAATTTGATTCGCTCTTAACATCGTAAAATTGAGAGCGAAACTTAACATCATTGTAATTATTTTAATAGATTCTCAAAGTTTCCTACCGGTGGATGGCTTTCGAATCGTTGGTCCGTATTACTGACGATTCGGAAGTTTTATCCATAGTAATATAATGAAGCCGAAGAGATTGTTTGTTTGAACGCGCTAATCTCAAGATCTACAAGTGGGATTTGCAAAAAGCTTTCGCGTTGTACAACACAATATTGAAAAAGGTTTTACGCTATTAAACATCGTGCTATCGTCCTTAGAAACCGAGGACAGGAAACATATTTTTAACGAGAAGGTTGTATTTGAATGGGCGATTAATGTCATGTCATTGCTAAATGATCATCCTGAACTTTTGCATATACGTTGCATTAGTCCTATTACCATAATATGCTTAGTTGAAGCTTAGGTATTTTACAGTTTTAGGGTTTTAGCGTTATGGCCATAATCTCACCTGATCTTAAGTGAAGATATGGCCCAAGTTGGAAGACATGCTAAAGCTATGGAGGAACTGGATCTCAAGTACAACTGCCGAAACACACCTATTGGTATTTGGCGGCAGACTTTCAACTTGAGGGTGGTAGCTAGCCAGGCAGACATCAGAAAATACCCTACTACTATACTATGGCTTCCTCACGATGTTTTACTTCACCGAAAGCTCAAAATCATTGTAGGTGGTTAGATTCGAACTCACGTCCCTTGACGCGAAGTCGTACACACTACCACTGAGCTATTATCGCTTCGCTGTTTCTTTTACGGCGCCGAGACGTAGACTGCAAGAACCGAAGGTTACTTTGTATACCAGTGACAGCTAGGAGAACCAACGAGTACATATTAAAAATACTTGAAATCACCACACAGCTTTCTGTTATATACCAAGAAAGATCCCTGAGTCTCTTCGGATATATTTTGCGGTATCCAAGGCACTGTCTGGATAAGGATATAATCATGGGTAAATGGACAGCAGACGTACTCAAGGAAGGGCATTTATATGATGGTCGGACATAATAAGGAAGGGGATGCGGCAGCATGCACCGAGCGATTCACTGCGCATATGACCACAGCCAATTGAAACTGTTTCTTGATCGTTGTAGAGAAATGCAGTATTCCTGAGTGAGACAAATAACTATTTCTTCTATATGAAGTTTCAGGCACAACTGGTCGTCCTTATAACTGTCTTGTATTTTAATGGCTCTCAAAGAATTTTAATGGGCATATTTATTCCCACAGCTCCAGAATCGCATGCAATGTCAGATTAAGCGGTTGAACGAGAACTTCGAGCAGTCGCAGTTTCGAATCCTGGGCCTGCAGACTCAGGTGCAGGCATTGAGGAGAACCGCTTCCAGCACCGGCGACGGTGAAGGTGACGGTGATCAGCAAGAGTGCGCCTGCAAATCGTTCTTCGACAACCCTTGATGATCTTTCGCGTGTAGTTATGTTACCGCATTTCTCTTATCGGCAGCTAATATATGTTACCCGACTACAAATTTATTTGCCTACTGATTCATTCAATTATTTGATTATCTTGCCTAGAATTTTCGAGAATATAACTTGATACACTGTACAGATCATTTTTCGAACTCATATAAAGCACTTGTGATATTATTATAAAAATAGTATAATTAAAAACAATATAGAAATGATTCCATGAAACGAACACACACACAGATTGTCTCGCACTGTCTCAGTTATTTTGCAATTGGAACAGGCTCATCTCTACTCTTTGTAACTTGCCTCTCGTTTCACGGCAGTAAATTGGGGTTTTCGTCTCTGGCCGTAATAAAAAATACCGAGTTTTATATGTTATTTATTTTAACGCTGTGTTTTAAATTGTACGAGCAATTATTATGCATAAATAAAAGTTCATCCAACATTGATAGTGGTTTTATTTATTATAAAATATTTATTAATATTAATAAGGTCTACATGAACACTGTAATTAAAAAAGGGAATTTTATTTTTGAAAATATAAAGGAAATACCAGAATATTTTCCACATGTCGCTGCTAAATATTAGATTCGTATTTATTACGCTGAGGAGAACACTTTTTTTATAGTTTATAGCTTTAGCGTTATGGCCATAATCTCTTCTGATCTTAAGTGACGATACGACCCAAGTCGGTGGACACGCTAAAGCCGTGTATACACTGGCATTCAAGTGCAATTACCGGAACACATCATTGGTATTGGCGTGATGAGAAAATTGGTTAATTTTGAAATTTATAAAATTTCAAGTTGATATTAATTTTATAATATATCAGTATGACGTCCTTTTAGAAACAATAGTTCATGTTTTTTCAATTTTTCTTTGATATTCTTATTTCCGTGACCAAGAAAACATAGAATAAACTACACTCTGATCTCCGTCGTAATCTTAGCAAATCCATATTAGAAAATCTACAATATAATCTTTAAGGAGATAGTACATTATCTTTACATTATATACGCCTTATGGAAAGTATATAGCAATGTTGTTTAATTGAACTTTGTAAAGAAAATTATATTTAGGAACATATTAGTTGACATATAGCTATTTGTGAGTAACTTCGCTGAGAAAATGATTTCATTCTACTTTAGTTATTTATCTTTTTCCTACTTTGATAATCAACATTTATTTAGTTTTGTGCTTATGTATTTTCCATTAACCACGCATATATATAAAATGAATTCTTAATGGGAATATGTATGGAATATATCAAACAAAAAATTCGGGTAATTTTTAAGGTCTGATTACAAGCTTTCATTCGCGATAATTGATAAATTACTGATAGAAACCAGTACATTTGACTTGATAAGATTTATATATTATTATATTTTATTGACATTTCGCCTAAAAGCTCTACTGTACTTTACATATAGTTGGGAAACGTCACAACTGAAATTCCTATCGACAGCATCTCTGGTATATCTACCAATACAACTGCTAAGCTCTATAGAAACTTATGTTGTTGATTATCCCAACAGATCGAAACGGAATACTGTTCACAAATCAACCTACCGATGCGATTTGCCACTATGTTATATTTTCTTGTTACTTTCTGTATGTTCGCTTTGCACTACTGCAACATTTCCGAAAGCAGCGTAACATGAACGAAGAGCTTCTTGTGCTAAATGAGTTTCACGGTGCGGACCCCGTGCCACTTCGTGAAATGTGTCAATTGCGGTACACATCACAGCGATGGCGTCTGATGGACGTTCTTTCTCCATTAACTTAGCTCCTTCCTGCAATAAATGTATATTTGTATTTAATTCCCAATATGCATACAACCGAATCCAATTACTAACTAATCAAATTTAATGAAATCATTAGAAAAAGCAAAGATTGCGCCATGGTAGGTCACAACATTTGCTATAAATTGGGCCGCTACAAACATCCCTAGGTATAAGATCTGATATGGTGTCATGTAGGTGTTTCAGTGGCGATCTTTTAAGTGAGATCTGATTGATGGCTACAATTATTTTTGATCATACTTTGCTTACCATCAAGCATAATGATAATACTACACTGTGCCGTGATAACAAAATATATAAGGCTTTCACATTTGGTGAAAATGTAAGCTACACTGATCTTTTATTTATGTAATAAGAGTTAGATCCTAATGTAAAGGAATATCAGTATTTGTTAGCTAATAGATTTATCTATCGACTACAAACTTTGCAGTTTCGAAAAATATTATATAGACACTACAAAATGGTTTAACCCTTTAACAGATTTACAAGATGAATAGTAGCAAACAAACTTTAGAAGTAGGCTACTTTATCTAGCGATGAACTAAATATGTCCCGTTTAAGAATTTACCTCGTACTGAGCTATGCATCTTTCAACAGTATCGACGTTGATTTTAACAAGGTCTTTGTTCACTGGAGTTGAACATATCATGCACCTATTCGGTAGTTGAATAATATTCGCTCGGAATTTAGCCATACAGGATATGTTGTGGCATCTGAAAGTTATGATTTAATTAAAATTTTAATAACAATTTGCATCATAGTATATCTTGGTTCAATTATAGTAATAGTTATTTTTTTATAGGTAAGGTTTAGCGTTATTCGCATAATCTCACCTGATCTTAAGTGACGATACGACCCAAGATGGTAGACACGCTAAACCTGTAAAGGAACTGGCTCTCAAGTGCAACTGCCGGAACACACCTATTGGTATTTGGCGGCAGATTTTCAACTTGAGGGTGGTAGCTAGCCAGTCGGTCATCAGAAAAAGCCCTACCATCATGCTATGGTTTCCTCACGATGCTTTCCTTCACCGAAACCTCAAGTTCATTGTAGGTGGTTGAATTTTAACTCACGTCCCTTGACGCAAAGTTATAGACACTACCAATGAGCTATCATCGCTTACCTATTAATTTTAAGTATCTTCATAGTGTAAAGTCTAATTATGATCACATAGGTGAAACACTTACAATATCTTCAGTTCATATGTTATACTAACATAACTGAATAACATAAAAGTTGCTATAAATAGTCAACTTTTTGTCACGATTAGCAAGATGATGTAAAATATAGATAGAAAAATATACCTCAAGAACGGTAGCATGTTGTTGGACATCTGTTTTAAAGTTGGCCAATCCTCTTTACATGCAATACATTCACATCTAAACCAATACCGGCAAGCTAGGGCCCGCTGTCGTTCTTTAAGGCTTCGCGTCATAAAATGTGGCCCATAGTTTTCAGAAACCACTTCACCTGGTTTAAGTGGACGAGTCGCTCTGAGAACTATATTACGCCCGTCGAAATACCTGCAATATGTTTAACAATAAATTATAAATAATATAATTTGCATTATAATTAAAAGAAAAGTAATAAGTATGCGTTGCATATTTGAAACAGATATGCAACTACAAAGAAAGCTTCAAATAAACTAGGTACGTTATTTGTTATCAATGTCTGATATACAAGTTACCTTGCAACAGCTGGGTAACATTCATGATTGAATAGTGCTCCTGTGGAGTATATACCCACAGCTATGTAAATGGGCTTGGAGCCACTAAACTGATGCTGACCTCGAAGAGTTTCGTAAATTTCGTGTGCGTTAAATTGGAGTAACTGTAGATTCCGAACGAGCAGTTCACAAATTGATGCTTGCACTGAAATATTAAAATGCATTAATTCCTCAAACAGGTACTGTTTGTCCTGATCTAAATTATATAAGCTAGAATACATAAAAACTGTTTACTAATAAAGTACGCATATAATCTAAAAGCTTAGGTGATAACTATAACTGGTCTAAAGATTATTGGCTGTCGGATTAAAAATTCAGAGTAAAATGGGTAAAAATTCACAATGTAGCCCAAATTTTAATATTGTAGAAATTATTTGAATGTAAATAGCCTTAATAGCTATTGTTGCAGCAATCTTTGAGGAAGGCATTTATCCATTAATGGAACTCCTTTAAGTAAATAAATAGTTGATGAGAAAAGGTACTATGCTAACCTTTCGCAAGATTATCAGGAGAGCAATTTTTGAAGAATCCACTTTTCTTTAAACATTCAGTAAGGAACATTCCCATGACAACTCTTTTTAGGTATTCTGTTCCCGTCCTTATTCCCGAATGGGTGCACAGAGAGTAGATTTGTGCAGCCGTAAATTCTAATTTTTCCTCAAAACTCATCTTGTCTTTTTTTTCATCTTCCACATCTTCCTTGACATTTTTCTCGGAAAAACTCTTTTGCCCTTTTTTAGTTCGATTAAGCCTTTCTTTTCTACATTTTATTTTTGACTTCTTCGCAACACCTTCGATGTCATTAAGCGCCGTTCCTTCAACTGTTTTTACTTCATTCAAAACATATTTAGAGTGTATGGTTAAGCTGGTGTCAAGTCCAGCTTGTGTGATCATTCTCAGTGCAATATGACTGAGTATAGACATACCAGAACCTGTAAATTAAGAGTTTATTTAACAAATATTTTTGAAAGATATCTTTGCAGAAGGAGATTTATTACTAATGTCGAAGATAAGTTAATGCCCTTGATTTATAATATTTAATGAGTCGTAAGGATTATTGGAACTAAATTTTTTAAAACACTAAAATTAGCAGAAACTTTGTCTTTAACAGTTTTTCAGCTAACTTGTTCCACTTCTAGCTTTACTATTAAAACTACTAATATTCGAACAAGTAGTTCGCTATTTTTATAAGATCGTTAAAGATAACTTTCAAGTGATTTAAAATTAAAAATAAGTTAAACATGCGTGATATACCAATGAATAAGTCCAGAAATTGACATTCAAATGAATGATAAGTTGAGACAGCGATATCTCTGCACTGTACACTACAAAACGCAACGCCGGAGCACTTTGGACACCACACTGGAGCTGAGATACTGCATTCCTCTAGCCTAGGAAGAAAACAATTTTTCTATATTACTTTATTATTAGCAAAATTAATGACTACAAGAATGTTCTCTTTAACATGAAGCTTACGTGTGCTAAGAATAAATTTGACGAATAAAATTATTTAAGAAAAATTTACAGCTATGAAATATTTTGTCCAAATGAAAATAAATATTTTACATACAACAATGGTTGAAATGGGAATATTTAGAATAATAGTAATTTTAGACATGATATATCTATGACCTACATGAGATGAAATGATATACTAATACATTTATATCATAGAACTCTACCGTAGCGAAATCTATATACATAATCGAGATCAACATTAAGCTTTGTCTACTGCCTTGTAGCTGCATCGTTGTCGAACTTCAAATTGTGCCGGAATTTTATGCCATTTATCATGATAATATACTATAGATCAACTACTTTAGCCTTTTTTAGAATTATTGATAAGCTTTAGTATTTTCGATAAGAAAAGAAAACTTAGAAATAGTTTTTTTCCCAATTGCACAAGAAATTTTCCAAATTTTTGATATTGATTTTTGGTCAAATTTCAACTAATAGTCGGTATAAAAAGAGATAATGTTAAAGGCTTTAAAATAAATAGAAATAATAAATGAACACATCAAAGTTACCCGCTCTTCGTTTCATTAAAATTAAAGTCTAGAAAGCACTTGTTTTCAACAGTTAATTACTTCAAACTTTTTCAGTTTTCTGCAAACCCTACGAAGTAATAAATTAGAAGGACTTCACGGTGAACGAAACTAATTTGCTTTATAATAACTTTGTAAAGTCTGTTAGGCAAATAACGAACGAGGTATTAAGAACCATCTTGTGTTTAATTGCAGTAGTACTCCTGTGTCATTTTCTTAGAGCCTTTTTTAAGACTAATTTTTATAATGGCAATATGCATATGACTATCTCAGAACATATTATATGTACATTTTCTAGAACTACTATTGGTTGTAGGATATAAATGAAAAAGATATAAATGTTGATGAAGTTCTTCCAAAACCGCTACCTATGAAAACATGCTCATATTTCAATGTTCACTGTATACCGAACTCTTAACAACAACTAACTACACAAATTTACATTCTGATCGTTCTTCTGAAACGTTAAGTATCTCATCAGTAGTCCGGTTGAAAGTGATGGCAAGATTATTGGTAGTTCCAAGCAGTTTTTGTTCATTTCTGATGCACGATTCGAGATAACTCACTTTTTACTGATACTGGTTACCCATGAGGCAGCGTAATAATTAAAAAAATCATGCGCATCAAAGGCATGACATATTGAACATAACATATTAATGATGTGCCCAAAAGTAACTCTCCGGTAACGTTGACCATTTACACGATTCAGTGATAGTTCAAACTAAACTCAGCCTTAACTTAGTCTCAAACTTCGCATTGCATATAATTTGATTCTATAAACTAAACACTGCTCGCCTAAGCAAATTACCATAAACAAAATTTCTCTATGTCTATTAATTGTTTATATATTTGTTTATCTATTTGAGGAAAGGCAAATGTTTTAATTTTATCATACGAATGGTAGTTTTACCTTTTAAAACAATGCAAGCAATGCGTGCCATAGTGATCTGGAAGTAAGCATGCCGCGTAAGGAGCGTCAACCAATAACACGTCGCCAGTCTTTATCGCGTTATTTGCGACAGCAAATCGTCCCTGGAAATAACCTGTTATTTATTACAATCCAGGTACAAATTGGAAATAAAATAGGACTAGAGTATAGTGCAGCCATTATTTTATCCAGCGTACCCATAGCGCTGTCTAGCGATGATATTTAGAAATGTATTATAAATAGCTGATTAAAGTACTAATTGCATTTATAATCATATAATTTGATAATTTATTTTAATATTTTAAAATATACAAAATAAAATAACGGTGGTATAAAATATCCCCTTTACATATTTTTGTATTTGCTTACACGTTATTAATATTGTTAACTGTATGTTTTTATTTCTAATTCGTTTCAATCAAGTTATACATTTACTAGTCCTGTTTATATAGTTTGTACAATATAACGTTACACATGTAAAGGTATTTTCTGTTGTTTTATGGCACTTGATAAATCAACCGGTAGATAACATACTTCCTTGAACGCCGACGCGATACTGAGGCTTGAGTGTGCCAACTGACACAAAATTAGCGTGCAACTTTCTGTACGCATATGCAATGTCTACATTTATTTAGTTATAATATTGCAGGAGAATATCTGCGGGGCATTTAGTCCTTCATATGATCATTTTTCATCAATCGAGCCACAACTAAAATATTTTAAATTAAAATTAAAATAAAATTTTAAACTTTAAATATTTATGCAATAAAAAAAATCAAGATTATGAACTATAACCGTTGTTTGAAATAAGTAATCAAATCAAACTGATTATGAAGGGATTTATAAACAATATTATCTATGAAATTTTTTATTCTCAATCTCCTATAATGTTCTCTGAACGACTGCAATAAGCTTCCAATTTTAAATTGGTACCTAGAGCGATCAATAGTCCCCATGTTAAGCTCCTCTTTCAAATATTTGAGCGTCGGGAAAGAGAGTCAATATTTAATAATCCATCTAAAATTCGTCTACGGACATTGGGTTGAGTTGCTATCTGATCTATACATATTATATAAAAAAGTTATTCGCCACGACTGTTTAAACGCAATAAACTCAAAACTTCCGAACAAATCTTCGTGCAGTTTTCACAAATAATCTGAATGATTTATGCGGAAGATTTAAGTGTACTTATAATTTCATCGCAATCGGATTTCAATGCACTCTATCAAGAGATATTAAATTAAAGTGTTCTCACGTACGCAAATCAACGAAACACCAAAATAGAACTAATGTCCACAGTTGAATTCCATATTCAATAGATGGCGTTGTACATATAATGTCATTGACTGTGCTGTTATTTAATCGACACGTTTTAGTTTTCGACAACCGCGCGAACGAAGTCGAGGGCACAGCCTGTGATTTCATAAATAATATAGGTAATTAGTGAATACGTTTAAGTGATGATTAGCAGCGCAGGGATTTTTCGTTAAAAATATATTAAAAGCAATGTAATGTTTCAACCCGACCAAAACTTATATAGAATTAAGATGGATTATTTTAAATCAAAACAAGAAATATATCACATTAATTTTGTTCGATAATTATATAGACCTTGTTTTCCTCTTCGACGATTTTAAGTAGCTTCGATAGAGAGGGCATATTCTGCTTCGCACCTCCTGTTAATATTATGCCTGAAATTAAAACATTTTGATTTGTTAACTATATAACCATTTATATTAGAATATTTAAATGACACTACACTTCAAAGTTCCACAAATTTAAAACTCTACATTTTAAGAGGCTAATACAATGAGTATCTATTCGATTTCAAAATATAGCAGTATAAATCTAGGGGCATATCGTTATATCAGTTGCAGATTTTTTATATTCTATAGACTTGCTTTTTTCGTCAATCTTATCTGATGGTAGGTATCATTGTGGCCCGATATGATGGACAAGCTAAGCCTAGTACAGGGTCTCAAGCGCAACTTCTGGAACACACTTATATTAACTGACAGGTTTTCGACCTAAGTGTGATAGCTAGACAGTCGAAAACTTGAAAATGCACTACCACCATATTACGGTTTCCTTACGGTGTTTACCTTCACTGAAAATTCAGGTTCATTGCAAGGATTCGAAGTCACCCTACACACAGTCGACTGTCATCATCGCTTCGAACTGATTGATTGATTCCCGTAAAAGCGCTTACCAGTTTTATCTGGAGGGTGCTTGGATTGGACATTGAAATCCAAAGAGGCTATATCTCCTGTTAACTCTGCTTTAGCGGTTTCGTTATTACCCAAAAGTCTACCAGCCAGCTCGTATGATACTTTCGCTCTTGTTGGTTCGCTTGCACCTGGAATTAATTTATTCTGATTTATGTCTGATACATAGGGAGTTTCCGAACGTTTCGACGATGAATTAATTATGTGATCATGAAAAATTAATAAAAATGTTAATTTCTTTATAAGTTTAAAAACTTGAAAAAGGTGCCAATTGCTTAGGAGAATACTTCAGATACACGACTGAAATCCAATGTAGATTGAATAAAACATAATTCCAAAATTTGTTTTTTTTTTAATGTGCATACTTGATCGTATAACTAAGTTCAATTTTATAGGCATACTAAGTAATATTGAAAACGCGAGTGTGAATTTGTTTGATTCTTACGCTTTATCCCGTTGGCATACAAACACGTAATAAATGTTGTGAAAATTACAGAAAATGAATATTAATCTAGAACAAAGGTATTGCTTCCGAGACAAAGACATGGGTATACCTAAACATATATAAAAGTTAAACAGATTCATGTATTGAATTTTAATATTTATAGTGTATAGTTTTAGGATTGAGGGAAGATGTTGAATACACTAAAACCAGAATAGGAGTCTATACTAAGAGTAGTAGAATAGATAAGAAGGGCTGGCGTTTAAGTGAAACCGCCGATAAATAAGGTTTTAGGCGACAGATTTTCAAGTTGAGAGTGATAGTTAGCCAGGCATTAGAATAAGCTCTGCCTACATGCTGTGGTTTCATCACAACGTTTTCCTTCATTGAAAGTTTAGGCTCATTGTAGGAGTTCGAGTTTACGTAAACTGACAGGACTTCCGTAAGCAGTACAAATGAACTATAATTGCTTAAAATTATCAGTAAAAATACCTACCTCGATAACAATGACCCATCCGCCAATAATATTGCGCCCTCATTTTAGCAGGTAGACGCTCCTTGAGTGCTAGCTTTAAGTCCTCCAAAGCCGCTTCAGGCCGACCAGCTTGCAGGAGTATTTCCGAACGTAGCCACAGAGCGAGAGCTAACGATACACCGCCGTCGATCATTTCATCAGAACCTTAATCAAACACAAGAATAATTCTCAAGCACACTTTTCTTTTTAAGCCAACTTTATGTGCCGGCGACTTTATCCGCGTTGAACTAAAAATTATTTAATAATATTTACCCGTTTTTGTAAGTTCTTTCAATAAAGCTTAACTCCTATTGGTGATAGCGTAATGTTTAAACGTTCCTTATTAAACGTATCGACACAAAGTTTATTTAAATAAATGTACGTTCATGCCGTGGTGAAACGATTGGGCAGTCAGTTACACCAACATAATTATTATATATAAAATTCTCGTGTCACAATGTCAGTTATCACACTCCTCTGAAACGGCTTGACCGATTTTTATAAAATTTTATATGTATATTCGGTAGGTCTGAGAGTCTGTCGTAGTCTATTTTTCATACCCCCAAGTGAAACGGGTGGTCCAGTCCAAACATTTAATTTTAATTTTTTGACAAAAAATTATAATATGATGTGGCATTAAAAACACATACAATCCTAAATTTTTCACCCTCCTACCCTTATCCTCTCATTTTTTAATGTAACCAAAGTATTCACTAGAAATAATTTATAAGACAGAACAACGTTTGTCGGGTCATTTAGTATACATATAAAAACATACTTAATGTAAATTCTTACATATGATTACAATGTAACTATTCAGATCACTGGCACGCATGCTATATAAATAATAAATATAAATATAAATCTATATATATATATATATAAATGAATCTCTATTTCCCTTGTTCATCGCATCACAATGGAACAAATTCGCTAATTCTTATTTTGTTGCGTTAATTCTCGTCAGGACAAGGTACTTATGAAAGAAAAAATTAAGGAAGTTAACCGGAATATCAGCAAATTGAAGAAAAATTAAAAAATATAACGGAAATATCGATTTTTCATAGCTAGCTGTCAGTTGTAATATATCATTACAATAATGAACGATATGTTTTATATTTTATTTTATTTATTATACAAATTCGAATGGAATATTCATAGTTAAGATAGGACAAGGTCTGTCGGGTCAGCTAGTTTTAGGATAATTATGTTATAACTAATTTTTTTTATACTTACTTTAGCGTTATGGCCATAATCTCACCTGATCTTAAGTGACGATACGGCCCAAGTTGGTAGACACGCTATACCTGTGGACGAACTGGCTCTCAAGTGCTGCTGCCGGAACACACCTATTGGTATTTGGCGGCTGGTTTACAACTTGAAGGTGGTAGATAACCAGGCGGGCATTTGAATAAGCTCTACCACCATGCAATGGTTTCCTTCACCGAAATCTCAAGCTCATTGTAGGCGCTTGGATTTGAACTCACGTCTCTTAACGCGATGTCGTACACACTATCACTGTGCTATCATCGCTTCATAAAAGTATACGTTCAAAGTCTTTCATTGCTATAGAACAATATTATCGTGGCTGACGTACTCTGGTATAAACACTCGCGGAGGCTTTTTCATACACTTCAATAATTGTCTTATCAAATACGATAAGAATATTAAAAATACTACTGTATGTTCCACTTTATAATGCAAATGTAAGTACGTCGCGTCTAGTGACGTGACTTCGAATCCAAGCGCCTACAATGAGCTTGAGATTTCGGTGAAGGAAAACATCGTGAGGAAACCATAGCATGGTGGTACGGCTTTTTCAAATGCCCACCTCTAGCTACCACCCTCGAGTTGAGAATCTGCCACCAGATACCTACTGGCGTGTTCCGGCAGTTGCACTTGAGAGCCAGTCCCTCGACTAAGCTTAACGTGTCCACCGTCTTTGGCTTCTTCGTCACTTAATATCAGATGAGATTGTGGCCATACCGCTAAACCTTAAGTCGGTGTGACTTGAGACATATGATAACTTTTAGTATGATATATAACCATAGAGCTGTATGTGCTAGGTAGCGTTGTATTCGAATTATTTACTACTGCAAAGGGTAAATAAGGTATGTTCGCAAATGACCAGCTAGTTTATATATATAAGTTTAGATTAATTTAGTTAATAATAGTAAATTAACTCCGAGTTGCATCTTATAGACCTCTGATACTTAATACGATAATGTTTATAGCAGACACTTTAATTAAATTTTTTATTAAAGAAACGTCTTTCTAGTATTTATTTCTTCTAGATGCTGTTAAAAAAGGATTCCTTTGTGTTTCACGTTTCGACTTTCAAAGGGTTTATGCTGTTTATACAAAAAATATGTAGATTTTAGTTCTTTATAAACAACATCACAAAGCAATTTCAAACCATAATTACTTAAGCGCAGACGTTAACTGATAATTCAAATACAATACTTATTAAAGTATAATTAAAGTGTTTGGGCCAATTCTAACGTTGGTTTTCTTATCGCCAATGGCAGGGATAAATGGTCTCACTGCCTATGGCTGACCTCTTTTTTTTATTATACTTAAGGTTTAGCATTACGGCCATAATCTCACCTGATCTTAAGTGACGTTACGGCCCAAGTTGGTAGACACGCTAAACCTGTGGAGGAACTGGCTCTCAAGTGCAGCAGCCGAAACACACCTATTGGTATTTGGCGGCAGGTTTACAACTTGAGGGTGGTAGCTACTCAGGCGGGCATTAGAACAAGCCCTACCACCATGCTATGGTTTCCTCACGATGTTTTCCTTCACCGAAAGCTCAAGCTCATTGTAGGTGCTTGGATTCGAACTCACGTCCCTTGACGCGAGTCGTACACACTACCACTAAGTTATAATCGCTTCATTTGCAACAACTTTAAAAATATTGACCCCTGATTTATGCAGTACATATGCAACAATTATTAAGTGAAAACCTGTCATCGGACTTCTTAAGACAGCTTGGCTAGCAAGTCCCAAGGCTTTGGGGAGATCTCCAGCAGTTAAAGCATCTTGCGCTGCAAGTCGCCGATCCAGTGAGACCTTAACATCTTTACCGCGATATAGCGGCTGAACTCTCTCCAACACCTCATTAAGAGCTGCCATAACCTAAAATAAAACAATATCAATTTTGTATCTATATATCTAAAGTCTGGCACATGGACCAAAGTGAAAATAAAATATAATATGATAATGATATGAACATAGTATGATAATGATATGACAATGATATTATAATAATATGATAATGATATGATAATGGTATGATAATGTTATGATAATGATATGATAATGATATTGAGATGTGTAAAAGACTGACAACACTTACTAGAAATCGTGACAAACTGGTCACCCCATATTTTAGACAAAGTGAGACCAGTAATTTTTTTAAGGTAGTAAATAATGTTAGATTTGCTAACAAAGACCTAAATAACATTACTGATTTGCCAGCTACCGAGATAAAGCATCATGTCAAGCGAGTTTTGATATCAAAAGGCTGTTACAGAGTGGATCAATATGTGAAGGAAGGTGGTGTCTGGAATTGACACTCTTCTTTGTGCATTCACTTAAATTTATGTATTATCTAAGTGTTTAAATATCTTTTTTAAGTAATTGCACACTGATAATAAAATGACCAGATCGAGTTTCGCGCCGATTCTGCTCGATGATTCGGTCATTTTCCTAACCGATGGTAGTTTTGAGATTCGTAAGCGCCTTCCTAGAGTCTAAATTGAATGGACATTTTTCGATTTTGATTTTGATAGACCCTTCCTAGCCTTGATTGTCATACCTACCAATGTCTGTTCACATCAACTATTCGAGTTTGAGGAATTTTCGGGTTTACCTTCGTAATCCACGATCTAATATGTTCATGCCAGAATATCATAACGTGAGCGCATCCGAGGCGTTGTCGTAGTTTGCGGGTTTTGTCTAAAAATTCTGATACTTGACGTATGAACTGCTATGAAGTCCAAGGTGAACACTAATATAAAGAAATAATATAATAAACAGGTAAAAAACAAAGTAATAATCTAGCTCAATGTCGATCCACACCGCTCATCCGCTGATCAACCCGTGGCAAGGAGGTTGTCTTCTTTCATTACTTATGCCTTAATGTTACGAAAAAAACGTGACGTCTTACGCATCACTATGCTTATCGAATCAAAATGGGACCTCTCTCGAAAATGTTCAATAAAAAATAATTTTCCAATTCCTTACTAATTCATACTACTATTATAAATGCGAAAGGCAGTTTGTTTGTTTGTTACGCTTTCCCGCCTAAACCTCTGGATCGATTGTAATGGATTTTGGTACAGAGATAGAGAGGCTACTTTTTCTCGCGAACATACAAAGTGGAGTAAACAGAGGGTTAAACTTTCTATGAAAAATTTTTTCACGTTACATATTTGTTTGACAAGTTCAATATTAACGTAAGCGAAGCCGCACATAGAGTCTAGTATTATAAACGCGATAGTGCGTTTTTTTGTTTTGTTACGCTTTCACGCCTAAACCGCTGATCAATTGCGATGAGTTCTGGTATGTAGATAGATGGGAACCTGTGCAGACGGTGACAGACTGTTCTCACGATAAATTTAATGGAAGTTAAGTTAAGAGAGAGAGAACCTTTGTATGAAACTTTTTATTGCGTCATTAGATTTGTTCCATATTAATGCCAGCGATGCCGCAGGTAAAAGCTAGCCGGTTATAAAATGACTGAGTTGTGAGGTAATAAACATACAAAACAACTGTTTTATATGAAGTCGGCTAAAGTGTTAGGAAATCTAAATGAAAATTAATGTTTGATAATCCGTCCTGAAAAAACACATTTTTCTTTTTCGAAGATAATTCTAGGTAATTACGAAAAAACATGGCAACATTATTAAGGTATACATTCGTATCATTATAACAGCGCAAAAATAATGATAACAAGATATAATGTAACTACGAATACGCTATCATTTTCCTATCAGTTTTCCATTCCTATATGTACTACCATCTTCATATAAATGTCTTTTACACACGAGAGAACATCCACATATATACGATACTATTATTTTTAATGATACTCAATATTTGTTGTTCTCAGGAGTCGTTGTTATATCTTATATGAGAGTCCATTAGACCTGATTGTGGTTCAAGCTACGCTTTCCCTCGTACATCTGTTAAAACTATTCGCATTAGAGTTGAATATGTAGATATTCATGATTTTTAAATGTTTGTTTGATGTATATAATATAGTTGGTAGTATATGAAATAGTTATATGTATATGAAATAGGTAGAGCACGCTATCGTGTGACGGACCGACGTGAAAATTGGCTGGACGTTATCTCTGGTCCACTCTATCTCTTGATAATATAGAATATATTCGACGTCAACTAGTGATGATTATAAAAAACACACTACGGCACTGGGAAATTCGAAGCGATGATAGCTCAGTGGTAGTGTGTACAAACGCCGTGTCAAAGGAAGTCAGTTTGAGTCCCTGCGATGAGCTTGAGGTTTCGACGAAGGAAAACAACGTAATGAAACCATAGTATAGTGGTAGGGGATTTTTTTTTAAGTTGAAAATAACGCGTAAGTTTGTGGCCATAACCTAGAAACTGTAAAAAAATTGCTCTATAAAAAATGGGCTGTGTTTGACGGTTACTTTGAGTTCGTTAGTTGTGTAAAGTCTAGACACTGGGGAAATTAGAAATGCCATAACATATAAAGATATATAGTCCACTCCTTGGATATGGGCTTGGCTTAGTATTATCGCGCAAATAAAACTCGAAGGAGTCAAAACAGGAAATGAAGGTTGAAGCGATGATAGCTCAGTGGTAGTGTGTACGACTTCGCGTCAAGGGACGTGTGTTCGAATCCAACCATCTATAATTAGCTTGAGCTTTCGGTGAAGGAAAACATGTTGAGGAAAGCTTAGCATGGTGGTAGGGCTTTTTCTAATGCCCGCCTGGCTAGCTACCACCATCAAGTTGAAAACCTACCGCCAAATACCAGTAGGTGTGTTCCGGCATCTGCACTTGAGAGCCAGTTCCTCCACAGGTTTAGCGTGTCTACCAACTAGTCCCGTATCATCACTTAAGATTAGGGTCATAAAGCTAAGCCTTAATTTAAAAAAAAAATGGGTCGGCTCAAAAACATATCGTTAAGCAAGTTGGATATAACAGTTTATATTTAATTATTTATACATTTGTAATCAAATGCAGTTCAAAAATCTTTTCTCAATTTCTGCGCTTTGAAGGTACCTCTGAACGTCAAACATACCACCGGTTTGTAAAGTAACGCAGTCATCGAGAAGAACCGGCAAGAAACTCGATCTGCTTCTTTATGTCTTTCTTAGTTTCAGTTTTTTACATAACAGTTTAATGTGCATGTTTACAGTAGTTAAGAGCTATTTTTATAGTTTCTTTTTTATTGATTATTAGATATTCCGTTCAGACAGGGGTATCCCTTCCAGACATCACGATTGCTTACATATTGATCCACCCTATAATAGCCTTTTGGCGTTAAAACCCGTTTGACATGGTTCTTGAACCTACTGCCCGGTAATTAATTAATATGCTTTAGGACTTTATTATAAAACTTAACACTATTACCTAAAAAACTGTTACTTGTCTTACTCAGTCTAAAATAGGAAATGCCCAGTTTGTCGCGATTTCTAGTATTCAAATTACGCCGGTCTTTAACGAAATCTAGCTTTTGTAAGTTTCTGCGGACATACATTAAATCAACAAAAATATATTGGAAGGGCACAGTTAAAATACCAAATTCCGAAAACTTATCCTTTATAATTCGCGAGGTCTCATATTGTAAATGGTTCGAACTTCGAACTTCCAGTTTTGCGGTAAAGTTGTAAAAAAATAGTAACGCTATTTCGAAAAATTATGAGTCATGGAGACGCCATAGGGGGTTATTAAAATTATTCGAGTCCAAATGAACAAAGCCCAATTGCACTGGCAGTAAAAAAAAAAACTAACATCTTGGTTTTTCATGACTGTTTCCACTCTCTTTCCGTCTTCCGTCTGCTCTAGAGTTTTCAGCCATTCCTCACCGGCCAACAAGACGAGCTCCTCCGCCAGACCCTTGAAGAAACCCTTATTGTTGGAGCAGAGAGTGACGTCACTGCACGTCGCTGCATACTTTGGATCGACGTCCTCATATATTCTAGACATAGTGCAATCTGCAAAACGCAAAAAATTGTGAACAAAAAATATTATTTAAGGCCTAATCTCACTTGAGGTTAAGTGACGATGCGGCCCAATACAGTGGACACGCTAAACCTGTGGAGGGATTGACTCTCAAGCGTAACTTCCGGAACACACCTATAGGTATTTGACGGCAGATTTTCAACTTAAGGGTGGTAGCTATCCGGGTGGAGATTAAAAAAGCCATACCACCATACTATGGTTTCGTGACAATGTTTTCTTTAATCGAAAGATCAAGCTCGCAGGTGGATTCGAACTCGCGGCGTTTGACGCAGCGTCCATACACGCTACCACTGAGCTATCGTCGCTTCATTATTATTATAGACAAGTTGACGAGTGTATTAGGTTAGCGTGGCATGGGCATTTTAAGAGAAGACATGAAAGTAATGTAATTAGAAGAAAGAAGACCGAAAAAGGTTGAGAGAAATGTGTGATATGTACATGAAAAATTATGAACACATACACCTACCTTGAACATAGTAACTCCTCCTTTTGTAGTGTATATAATTGTTGACTAGAGTATCGGAGGTTGTGAAAAGTGGAATAAGGTTAATTTTAACTTATAAATAATGTAATTTTCATTTTACCGTTACAATTATTCTGAGATTCGGAAAAAGAATCCAAAGTTTTTATAAGTTTCCACACCTGTCGACGGAACACGATTTCCTTTTTTCCGCTGTCTAGTTTGATACATGTTTAGATGATGATGATTAACGATCAAAATCAGAAAAACGATTTGTTCATCACACAATTTAGTGACATGCGCGGGAATCGAATCTACAGCACTTCGACACGGCTTTAACGACTAGGCGTGAGAAAGTAGAAGAAGCGAAAGATGTATGTCAGGATCGTAGCAAGTGGAAGGATGTGGTCTCTGCTTACCCTTATGGGAGAGAGGCGTGATAGTATGTATGTGAGAAAATAGTACGTGTTTTTTTTCTGGATTAAAATAAAAGAACGACAGAGTCGATGATGTGTATTGTATTGATATGGTAAACACGTCCGCTATCGTATTCTACTGAAGCTCAAGGGAAAGTCAATTAAAATAGAAATATCTCGTGTTCGCGCGATTACAGAGCTCGTTACGTACTTACTGAACGTTCCTGTTCTACGTAACCGGAAACATTTTTAATTACCGGGCCACGTTCGGACGCTACTAGTTGTTTTCGATCTCACATCATTTCTCATCATGTTCTCATTTGTATCATTAATGTTACAGAGTAGGCAAAGCTTGTTTGGTTTTTGAACGCGCTGATCTTAAATCTACCAGTCGAGATTCAATTTCTTTTTGTATGTGATAAAGCAATCAGTTGAGGAAGGCTTTTTAGGTTATTTAACATCACGCTGCCGCCAATAAAAGTAATGCTATATCGAAAAACGTTACAGTAACGGGAAAAAGTCTATATTAGGTAAGTTCAGTGAAGCTGTGACAGCCGCACAGGCTAACAGCATTCGTCCATTGGAAAGAAATAAAGAATAAAAAAGAAGAGTTTTGTTTTGTTTGTATGTTTGGAACGCGCTACGCTTACGTTCTACCAGTCGGCTTTCAAAATTTCTTTTTGTATTTTACATACAGAGATCTCAGACAAATATTAATAAAAAAATAATTACCATGGTCTTTTAACGGACTATAAAATAAACGATTGCAAAGAAAAAAAAAATTTTGTATTTTTGGGTTTATGAATAAAATTTTGGTATATTCTGTTCAACTGACAGTTAGATTTCAGCTTTGTTCAAGTATATAGCTTGATCGAGAAGCTAGCTATAAATCGATTATAAAAAATGTATCGAAAAAATTTAACAAATACATTTTTTGACATTTTCATGCACTGTCCTCGACTTCGGAGCTATGATTCAAATTTCAAGTATCCGGCTCATCGGGAAGTCAGTTTAAAATATATTACAAACATTCCAGCCGGGCAGATGTACGAGAAAGCGTGTTTATAAAATCGACATTAACACGAGCCACGCCGCGGGTAAGAGCTATCGTGTATAAACAATTCGCTGCAAAAAGAACACATTGAAATGCAGTGGAAGTGAATGTAAGATCATTTCGTTATTTGCATAGAAAGCTATAAGATAAATACCTGTATGAGAACTAATGGTACGATACTGAGGATACATAGTAATCATTCAATTACGCCAGAATTGTCCCGGTGATTTCCTATTGGGAATAAGAAACTGGAGATTCAAGTCTGTCTGACTGTTTATTACTCTACTTACATATAGTTGTTACAAATACTTTAGTATGTATTGTATTCTTTACTTTGTTGTGTGGTTAAACATGTAATATACAGTCACAAAAATTTTATTATAAACGAATAAAATTCATATCCTTGCTAAGATAAATGCGAAAGTGAGTTTGTTTGCTTGTTCACGCCTAAACCGCTGAATCGAATATGATGAATTTTAATATAGAGATATATGGGAACCTGGAGGCGGCGACAGGCTACTATTTTTCGGGATATACTTATAGAAAGTGGGCAAAGGGAGGGATAAAACTTTGTATAAAATGTCAACAATATCGATATTAATGCGAGCGGGGCCGCAGGTCAAAGTTAGTCGTAAATAAAAGTCCAATTTAGTATTAATATTTCGTAGCCCGGCAGGCGGTGTCTCCTGTCTTTCCCAGTAGTTAATAATTGGGCAACAGCGCCATCTGTTACGTTTTAGACTATCATAATTACAAGATTTTTGAAGGCGTTTGAACGGAAGGAATTGGATCAAAATCCATCAATAAGTACGTTTACCATATAGTTGTAGCTTTTCCCCTTATCCTCGATGAACTTTTTCGTTGTATGGGATAAAAAGTATATTATGTGTTCGTCCGAAATACAGTAGAACCTCGATAAGTTGAAAATCTCCAAGCGTCGAAAAACTATTTTCTCGAAAAACACCAAAACCCGCATTCTCTATAAGTCGAAAACTCTACAACTCGAATTTTATTGCGTCTCTCTTGATATTCGACTTATACATGTTCTACTGTATTAGTTATCACCCTGTCAAACTTACGTCGAAATGTATCCAGTAGTATTAGGGATACGTATTCAAATGTACACGGATATACAAAAAATTCTGTTCTATACAAAGTGTATGAGAAAAGTGTGTGTATGGACGTCAGTTCCGACGCACGACTGGAGTTATCCACGTAAGTACAATTGTCACTGAATCATGATTTCAAAGTGAAAGCTGCAGAAGGTGTGTTGCAGTGGAAAATATAATGCTTTTGAGTTTACACTTGTATTGATTTCACTCCTAATATATATTTTTTTCTAGGCTTATCGTTATGGCCGTAATCTCATCTAATCTTAAGTGACGATACGGCCCAAGTTGGTAGACACGCTAAACCTTCGAAGGAACTGGTTCTCAAGTGCAACTGCCGGAACACACCTATTGTTATTTGGCGGCAGATTGTCAACTTGAAGGTGGTAGCTAGCCAGGTGGACATTGGAAAAAGCCCTACCACCATGCTATGGTTTCCTCACGATAATTTCCTTCACCGGAAGCTCAAGCTCATTGTACGTGGTTGGATACGAACTCATGTCCCTCGACGCAAAGTCGTACACACTACCACTGAGCTATCATCGCTTTATTACGGGGGCCTTATATGAAAATCAATTATTAAGGAAATTTTCCGCAAATGATTTTTCTTCCTAAAGCCATTCATTTGTACATTTTTTCGATGCTTTAATAGTTGTTCTGCCATTGGAGATGGAAACAAATCCAACAAATCGAATTGAATCCAGCCGTTCTCGAGTTATAAATAATGTAAATTTTATCTTAAACATCTAGATTTCAACGAATTAAACTTTGTTATATTATTGATTATCTTTCGAAATTCACTACGAATAAAAAATATATATTTAGAAGACAAAAGGTTTTTAGTAGCATTGACGAGCTTTAATGCTCTTTCGAATATCCAATAACGATTATGATCCAAAATTGATTGCTAAACCGACACCGGTTAAAATGAATAACGTTTTAAAATGACACAAGACACGAAAACCGTTCATAGTTTATGAGGTATTGAACTAAATATTTGGATTACGCAATATGATATATAACAATGAAAAAATAAATTATCTTTTACCTTTAAGTTGTTATTATGAGAGCGGGAACGCGGTAGACCGACGGCAAGCGCTCTCTGTCCGAATGTCTGTCTAAAATTACACACGGCTATTTGCCACGCGGTACATACAATCTGATCTATTTTTGAGTTTGAATTTGAAGTGTTCTGCGGTAGCGCCATCTGTAACTGTTAACAGATAACGCTCGCTCACATTCTACTGAGAAAAGTGTTTATAAGTTTCCATGCATTTCCCTGTTGTCGAATGTAAAGCTCCTGGTTCTGTAAGGGACTACCCCCGCGGCCCTTGCGTGGCTTGCCCTATGTTATTTTTAGGACTAATAAACCTAGTAAGTTAGGACCTGTTGGTTAGTTAGGATCGCTAATCTTTGTTTGTGTTACGGCAGTAGTCCAATCCTGGGTTCGGCCATTCTGGCACCCTTGCGCCCGCTACCACGGCCCAAATAAATGCCCAAAAAGTTCGGTGTAGCTGTCAAAGCCCTTACGGCTAACAGAGTATGAGTCAGGTCGAAAAAAAAAGGGTGAAAAGCTCCTCGTAAATATTTTTGACCGGATTTGTGCGTATCACGCAGTACAACACAAGGAAATTAATATTGTCAATTAAGATTATTATAGATGAATATAAATATGATGTGATGTGAATAATTAAATGAAAATTTATTAATTTTTCAATTTAATTCTATTTATACTTTTGTTGAATAAATAAAGCAATTGTATATTATTCTTTCTATCAGTATTTATAGATGTGGAATATAGACTACGAGTAAGTATTATAAATAAAGTGAAGTATTTTTATTTTATTTTACACTATATATACAATACGATATGTACAGACACCGCGTTATTGCATGTGAATTCGAATTCCTGCAATGAGCTTGAGCTTTCGGTATAGGAAAACATCGTGATGCAACCATAGCGTGGTCGTACGGCTCTTTCTAATGCCCAGTTGGCTAGCTGACATTGAAAATCTGCCGTCAAATACTTATAGGTGTGTTCCGGCATTTCCACTTGAAAGCCAGCCCCTAGGCTAAGCGTGTCCACCGTCTTTGCCCACATCGTCAGCCAGCATCAGGGGAAATTGTGGCTATACCTTAAACTTATAAAGTACGTAATTTTTACACGCTTTTTATTAACTTCACCTGTGTTTTGTTTGTATGTTTGTAACCGACTCCTTTGGGCGTGATTTTGACCCACTTTAAACGGCCAGATTTCGTTCAAACTTTGTAGACTTATCGAGCACCGATGGCAATAAACTAATTTGATAAAATTATTACATTTTTCAATTTTCATAATAAGATTTTTGTTAATTTATATTATTTTCATCTATAATCGTTATCGCGGAATTAATAGTAGATTAGAACAAATATTCGTTTAAAATTATAAAAACAAGCTATTATAAATAAGGCAAACTAAAAAGTAGAAAATAAATAATAGTAAAATAAATTTATAAAACACGCTTTTTATAGAAAACTGAACTAAAGAAATAGGAAATAAGTTTTAATAAATTTAAATTAAGAATAGTGGTTAAAATTTTAATAAATAATAGTGTAAATAAAAAAAATGTATTTTATTTAAAAAAAAACGCGTGATGTGATTTTAATATTATCAAATGATAATCACTATACTCATATCTGTCGGTAAAACATTTGTAACTATTGACACCATGCACCCCACGCTTTTTTAAAAATAAAGTCCTTTTTTTTAATTTACACAATTATTAATTTATATTTATTGTAATTTTGAACACTATTCTTAATTTATGTTTATTGAAATTTTTAACACTATTGTTAATTTAAATTTATTAAAACATATTTTCTATTTTATTAGTTCAGTTTTCTATAAAAAGCGTGTTTTTTTTTTAACTATTATATATTTTAAATATAATATAACATTATTGTGATAATCGAAAAAAAAACATTGCTATGTTTTTTATTTCTATCAACAGTCGTCGATGGTTCCTTACTTTTCTGTTTTTACTTTAAAAATCTAATGAACTACCGTTGAGAATTTCATCTTAATGCCTCGGTAATAGCTTTCTTTTTATTTGAAATACCCTAACTTGTGGAAAACTACAGCCATACTTTTTTCTCGACTTGACTGACGCTCTCATTCTGATTTTAACAGTTCCTCGCCCCCCTCCTGGTCTTTTAGAGCGGGCGTAGAAACCTCTGAGGTGATAGTCAGCTAGCGGAAGAATACTAAAATGGCCAGAACTGTGGATGAACTGTTGATAGCATGAAGTATATATATGAATATACTACACAAACACACATTCATTCGTATATATATATGGACCGTTTATTTTGAAAGTGGTGTAAGTCCATTTTCTTTTGTTTCGAGAAAATTAAAGGTTACTACTATATTTGTTGATAATGCAATTTCACTTACCGACCGATTTTAAGTTGTACAAAACATGGGATTTTTATGAGAAATTAAACACGGACTAGTTATATATATAAAAATTACATTAAATTAAGCATGAATTACGTGATAGCTTATTTTTCTGAAAAATGGACTTACACCACTTTCAAAATAAACGGTCCATATATTTTTTACTATCAACAAGTAAGCGCTTGACCACAACCTCACTTGATGGTAAGTGACGATGTTATCTATGGTGGAACGCGCTTACTCAGCAACTACCTATTCACTCTCAGTTTGAAGACTCCCAGGTTGTTTAATATAGGAAAGACAGACGCCGGTCATGAATTCCATTCCCTCGCAGTGCGCATTATAAAAGAAGCTGCAAAACGCTCCGTGCGGATCGGGGCATATCAACTATATACGGGTTAAAACCCTCGCGGCGTCTGATCGTCCTCAGATGGAATGGAGTAGGTGGAATCAAATCGTGTAGTTCTTGCATTTTGAAGCGATGATAGCTCAGTGGTAGAGTATAGTAACGCCGCGTCAAGAGACATGAGTTTGTATCCACACGACGTTTACATACGTCACACGCGTCAGCATTTTCTTAGCGTATTATAATGAATTGAATTAATTGAATGATGTACAATAAAATATTCATTTTCACAACTAGAAAAATATATTAATTACTAAATTTCCTACCATTCCTTCAATCCATTAGTTATATCTGAGTTTAATTTAATTGCTCTCAGGCGCTAGTAATTCATTTATTTGTATTTGTTTATCAATAATATAACACGTATATCAATAATAATATACTACGTAAGGAAATTCGTTTGAAACGAGTGTTCCACGACACTCAGGCATTTTTTTAATATAAAATACTCTTTTTATTGTAAACTATCTGACCCGAATAACATAATATTGAATCGTAATTGGTATAATTGATAATAAAAAATATATATGATTCAAAAACAGTGTTTATTATTGTAATGCTCAATGACAACTGACAGTTACATAAAATTAATATTGTCATTAAGTAGTTTATTTTTTTATTTATTTTCAAATGCTCCGCTCTACTTCCTTAATTTTTCCCTTCATAAGAACCTTCTCCTCACAATAATTAGAAAAAAAAAATATTGCGAAATCGTTCCATCCGTTGACGCGTGATGCGATGACCAAGGGAAATAGAGATTCATTTATATATATATATATATATATATATATATATATATATATATATATATATATATCTATATATAAATTATTATTATAACTTTTCACTTGAGTCAATAAGTGCCTATGTACGCAGTCCGTCTGTCTGTCTTACTCATTCCAAACTTTTTGAACCGTTTTATATAGTATGATTTATATGACGGACATAATATTTTCTAAATAAGTCTGTTATATGTGAGTATATAAAAAAAATGTCTACCACAATTATGTCACACGTTATTATTATATACTTTTATAAAGTTTTTTTTTGTGTTTTTGTATAAGTAGGAATAAAGTTTCAAGTTATCACTGAGCTGACTGTATTTAAACCACCATTCACTAAACGAGCACTTCCGGTTGGCTTGTTTCGGGATCATCAGTATTACCCAAGTATGAGAATCTTGCAAACCAGTGACGACAGCCGATGAATCTATATTAGTACTACAGAGCGGAAAAGTTTGTTTGTTCAAACGCGTTAATCTTAGGAACTGCCAATTGCATTGCAAAAATTATTTTTGTAGTTGATAGTGCAATCAACGAAAAAAGCGAAAAAAGTCAGGCTGTCGCCAATAGGAGCAAAGCTGTATTGAAAAAAGTTACAAAAACGGACTAAAATTATATAAAAAAAAAACATTTTGTACGTTACGCTAATGAAGTCCAAGCCACAGCTAGTTCGTAATATATTTGCAACCACTACTTTTAAATTATACTATGTTTACCACCGGATATAGTGTAGTCACTTAACCAAAACATAAATAAAAACAGATAATAAAAATCGCAAATAACATAAAAAAGCATTGACATCACGAGTTGTTATTGCTATAACATTACTGACAGGATTTCTGAATTCGCTTGTTCCCATCATTATTAAGGGTTTATTGGGTTTTTTGTTAACATGGTATATTTAAAATCCATTACACGAACTTCTTCATTGCAATGCGTCAACACGTTTCCCGGGCTCAGGCAAATGCGAGAGGGTATGCGTTGACTCATCAGGTGGTAAGCACCGTCGAAACCGCTTTGCCAGTAACTCTTCTTCTAGTCTCAGATGAGAATTTTATGAGGTTATTATGTTATTTAACGTATGAGGAAAATATATAATTGACTGTCGAATATGAATTAAAAGTTCGTTTTCCTGAACTTATATTTGTAATTAATTATGCTTTGAACTGTAGCAGTAAGGTGACGTATGGCCGTGGGGTTAGTGAGTCAGTGGGTATTTCTGGCGACTAGCGCTGGGTTAGTCCCACTTAACCTTCCCAGGGCCCCGGGAGGATGGTGATAAATGTATTTCCCCACGATAAAAAGCACGTAGAGCGTTTGGTGGAAAACACAAGGATATCATTTTGTCGCCATTTTTAACTTTTTAAAACGCTCGCTGTTAGCTACCGGATGTAGCTTGTCGTGAGTGATAATAATGACGTCATTAGTGACGTATTCACCGCGACCACAACAACCGTGATCGTCATAAGGGGAAGGCATATTTAAAGCGTTTCGAACGCGACGTTGAACATATGAATAGAAATGTGATTAAAATAACGTGTCATACTCTAATGTACAATTTGATTTCAAAATCGTGTCGTAGAGAGACGAATGTATGAATTTTGTAATACTTGCAACGTCTGCGACTTCGTTCGCGTGTAACTAAAACTTTTTTCATTACAGCTTTTGGCGGTAGCGTAAGGTCAGATATTGTAAAGCCTTCCCCAGTGATTGTTCTAGTAATAAATATTTTTGACATCCGACTGTTAGTTCCCAAGAGTAGCGAGTTGAAACAAACAAAGAAATTTTTCCACTTTATAATATCAATATAGGTTATATATATAATATCAATATATATTCGTTGATATCCAAATACTTTGTTATATTGAATAAGGGCATATGTTACTTTCTTCATATTGAAATCGGTATTTTAAATTTTAAATAGTACACTACTTAAGATCTCATTGCTGTGAAATTTCTAGAACTTGTGATCGAAATCATGTGACAAGTTATGAAGTGATGATAGCTCAGTGGTAGTGTGTACGACTTTGCGTCAAGGGACGTGAGTTCGAATCCAACCTCTTGCAATGAGCTTGAGCTTTCGGTGAAGGAAAACATCGTGGGGAAACCATAGCATGGTGGTAGGGCTTTTTCTGGTGCCCGCCTGGCTAGTTACCGCCCTCAAGTTGAAAGTCAAATACTAATAGGTGTGTTCCGGCAGTTGCACTTGAGAGCCAGTTCCTCAAAAGGTTTGGCGTGTCTACCAACTTGGGCCGTATCGTCACTTAAGATCAGGTGAGATTACGGCCACAACACTAAGCCTTAACTATAAAAAAAAATTAGTAATTACCTAAACAAACTATCACCAGACTATAGTTTTATTACAATGTTTTTCCTCCACCGAAAACTCAAGCTCGTTGCAAAGATTCCAACATGTTACCACGGAGCCATCACTGTTTCCGATATAAATAAACCTTAAGTGTTATGTCAGATAAGTTTTATATATATTTCAAACTATACTTGCGCAAACCGTTCTGCGTTTTGGTAATTAAATATACTATATTATTAGGAGAGTAGTTAGTCACACCGAATAGTATAAATATGGTGCGAACGCGCTTTGTGTATGGCACAGTACAATCTTGCCCCGCCAGCCATGGCCCAGTACAATGTAATTTTCATCTAGATAACTCTGTTCTAATTTCAATGCATATTTTCCGGTTTTTATTCGTAATCTCTTTTTTAAATTAATAGTCAGATCTGTCTAGATCAATCATATTCGCTGTTTTCTTTCTCTCCCGTGGTTAGGAGTCTCTGACACCGCCAGATAGGTTTGCATTGTAGAATCCTTCGGGCCATTACGGTGGCTGGTAGTATTTAATTGTTTTTACAGCGTGGTATTTTAGTTTATTTATATCCCATGGTACAGTGAGCTCAATAAGTACTATGCTTTGACCCTAAAATGCTTTCACAGTTTCGCCGTACTTTGGGGGCGAGCGCGGAGGGGCAACTTGCGCATGGGTGTCACTAGTGACCGAACCTCGGCTCGAGCTGTTGCTGATTATGTAAGCCTAGCTGGAGGTGTCAAAGACCACTGGTTATTCAAAAGAACGAGAGATTGTACTGAGGCATGGCAGGGGAAACAAGATTGTACTGTGCAACCTACTAATATTTGGTGGTGAAAGTGCTTAAACAAAGAAATACAAGTGTCCTTTAAAATAATCCATTAGGTTATGGTACAAGAGAACTGTAAAGAGCTTATTTTTAGATCTTAAAATTGAACCTTATTTTATAAAGTTAACTTGTCTCTTATTTGTAAACAATCCTTCTTGAATTGTAGCTACTGAAAGACTACTTAAACAAGTATAGATGTAAAATTGAGATTAAATCTTGGCATTTAAACTTGAATTATGAAGAAATAGAAAACTATTACTAGCTGAGATATATAGAGCACTAAATGTCAGTGCTTAATATTCGTTAAAGTTTCATTAAATTTTGTCAATGAACTTGATTACTTTTTATATAATGATAAAACTGTTACCTAAATTTCATTATATAAAAAAGTTAAATTCTATTATCTAAATTTAAGAGAATTTAGGTTCCTGTTTACATATTTCTGACTTTGTATACAATATTTCAAAATAATATATCCAATGCGGTTGTACAATGTTTTCTTTTATAGTGACATTATTTGTACTGTAACCTTTAAAGTTATGGCCCTAATCTCACCTGATCTTAAATGACGATACGGCCCAAGTTGGCGGACTCGTTAAACCTGTGGAGGGACTGGCTCTCAAGTGCAACTGCCGGAACACACCTATTGTTATTTGGCGGTAGATTTGCAACTTGTGGGTGGTAGCTAGCCAGGCGGGGGTTAGAATAAGCCCTACCACCATGCTATGGTTACCTCACGATGTTTCCCTTCACCGAGAGCTCAAGCTCATTGTAAGTGGATTCAAACTCACGTCCATTGACGCGATGTCCACACACAACTACTGAGCTATCATCGTTTGAAAATCTTTAATAAAATTATCTAATTTAGGCGGAAACGGTCATCATGCGTAACAACATTCAGCTTAGGTTTATTATTGTTAAATTCATGGTTTATTTTTTCCTTTTGATTTGGTGCATTCATTTCATAGCAACTTAGGGTTGATACGATACGTTGATCAGTAGAATATTACCGCGTTTGATCCCGTGTGAATCGAGGAATGGTCTCTTTTATGAACGTAAAAAAATATACTTTTATAAGAAAGATTTATATGAAATAAATTTTCATATGAAAGTGAACTGGTTTGATACAGGGACGTTAAGTATTTTTAAGTTATTTACTTATTAACAGTATAGGTGACGTTTTTATGTTGCGCAGCATAGTGACTGCACTGTATCTGATATTAAATACGGTACAATCCTAGTCAGCAAGGACTGAAAATGAATTTAAATTCACTGTTAGTCAACGATATCATGCTGGCCTGCTAAGGTACCTCTTCATGCATCTTTTGAAGGACCCTATATCATAGGAAGGAGGGAACACGCTAAGACGGCTTCACGACATCATGGCGGGACAAAGAGTCGGAAAGGTAATAGGTAGAAAGTTCAAAAATATACGAAAATTATTGAATTATTATTGAATACTAGCAAATCCCGCGGCTTCGGTCGCATGATATTAAAATGTATTATCCTATCCCTTGGGAATGGTACTGTTTTCTAGATAACAGGTATCATATGCCTTTATCTGCACCTCTGGCAATGTACTTGAAAATGTTTATGACGATCGGTTGAGTAGTTTAAACGTGATAAATAACAAACAAACAAACTTACTTTTACATTTATAATATTAGTTAGGACTAACTGTTCCAGTGAGTTCGGTTCGCTTTTTTTTTTTCATTATGTCATCTACCTGTGTAGGGATCTTCGCCAATGTCGATTGAGAATAGCTATACAATTAACAATCACAAAGTAACACAATACTCAGAACGATTATTTGATTCGAACCTACACGACGCGTCAGCAGTGAGACCACCGCCTAAACCTAGATCAATTTGGACGTTAAAACAAACATGGAGTCAATTCGCTTGAAGAAGAATAGTTTTTTTGTTCTTTATAGGTTTAGCATTTTGGCCATAATCTCACCTGATCTTAAGTGACGATATGGACCAAGTTGGTACACACGCTAAACCTGTGGAGGAACTGGCTCTCAAGTGCAGCTGTCGGAACACACCTATTGGTATTTGGCGGCAGGTTTTCAACTTGAGGGTGGTAGCTAGCCAGGTGGGCATTAGAAAAAGCCCTACCACCATGCCATGGTTTCCTCGCGATGTTTTCCTTCACCGAAAACTCAAGCTCATTGTAGGTGGTTGGATTCGAACTCACGTCCCTTGACACAAACTCGTACATACTACTACTGAGCTATCACCGCTTCAATAATTGAAATACTTGCACGCTTTATAACGCGAAGCGTTTGAGGTCGTGCATTCACAACATTCCAAAGTCGTTTAATGCAAATGTTTTAAAGAAATACTCTCAAATCGCACTAGATAATTTTAAGATTCATTTATTTTATTATATAATGAAAAACCTTATTGAAAAAATGTTTTCGTGTGCGTACGGATGTGTAAAGATTACGCTCAAAAACCTTAATGTATTGGGACCATTTCATTTTTAATAGCTCGAAAATGACTTCGGATAACTTCCTATTTAATATGAATGCATAAAAATCTATATCATTCAATTATAATTACGCTATGAGGCGTGCACTTTTGGATTTTTCAAACTATTTCCTATTATACTTGAAGCGATGTTGGATAATCGATAGTGTGTTCGGACGCCGCGTTAACGACGTGGGTTAAATCACTGTAATGTATCTGAGCACCCGAGAAGGAAAGCACCGTAATGAAAACATAGCGTGGTGGAAAATTTGCAGCCAAATAGCTAGTTCCTACATTAGGTTTAGCGTGTCCAAGACCTTGGGTCACGCGAAGCCTGTAAAGTATATAAAACCATAGAAACTTTAATTCCCAGTCTTACCGCTTCAAGTTTTATTTTCGCGACAATAGGTGGCCTAAGTCGTCTTCCAGGATCCATTCTATCACTATTGCGACATTCATTAGAATCGGCTCAGCAATTTACGCGTTAAAATGTAACGAATAGACAGGTCAGTTTTGCAGTTTTTATAGACTATACAAATAGTTTTCACAGATTCATAAATCTATAGTTAAGCACTGAATGCGTAGGCAGGTATTTTTACATCAATACGTTATTTATGTAATATGCGTAATGTTGATATTTGTTTTATGAATATCGATTAATATAAAGTTTGAAGCGATGATAGCTCAGTGGTAGTTTGCACGACTTAACGTCAAGGGATGTGAGTTCGAATCCAACCACCTACAAGGAGCTTGAGCTTCCGGTGAAGGAAAATATCGTGATGAAACCATAGCATGGTGGTAGGGCTTTTTCTAATGCCCGCCTGGCTGGCAACCACCCTCAAGTTGAAAATCTGCCGCCAAATACCAATAGGTGTGTTCCGGTAGCTACACTTGAGAGTCAGTTCCTCAACAGGTTCAGCGTGTCTACCAACTTGGGCCGTATCATCACTTACGGTCAGGTGAGATTATGGCCATGACGCTAAACCTTAACTGTAAAAAAAAAGTTACGAATTCAAACGTTCATTATTCACAGTTACGCCAAAATTGTTACAGTTTAATAGATGTGTTTAAAAGGAAAATTATGTAATACATAGTTTTCATATAGGTAGGCTTACCATACGTCTCGGTTTGACCGGGATAGTCCCGGTTTGAGATCCTTGTCCAATTTTTTTGTGTTGTTTGTATTAATTGTACTTTGTCTCTTTTTCTTTTTAATAAAAAAATATATTCACATTTATTAATTTGTTTTCAATTCATAATAATTTTGATTGCATTTCATATATGAAAAACACAAATTAAGCGAAAAGCAAAATGAAAATGAGCCTCTTTCTCTTCTGCGTCCCGGTTTGGTTCTCTTCTGCGTCCCGGTTTGGCTCTTCGTAATTATGGTAAGCCTACATATAGGCTATAACTCCATTAGTGTAGGCAGCACATGCCAATAAAGCCTCCAGTCGGCATGACATCTTCAACAATCCTTGTCATATTTCAGACATAATTTACACAATAGCTTGACCTATTATACACTGAAACATTTCTCATGATTCACTCTGTCTATTACAGGAAACCGTATAAAATTCCGTTCAGTAGTTTTTGAGTATATCGCGAACATATAGACAGACAGACGCAACGGGGACTTTGTTTTATAATATGTGGTGTTAACAAAATGATTACGCTGTGGAACATTGAAATGATTTATATGAAAATTGTACAAATAACGTAATATTTGCGAGTGAAGCCGTAGCGAGAAAACTAGTCTTTGTTTATATGAATTATTATTACCTATTAATATTATTGAAAAAAAAACATCTTGCGGTTCATTGTACCATGCCAGTCTGTAACCACAGTAGCTAGATAGACACTGACCTAGGTACCCACCCATTTATTGTCCGATATAATTTTAAATCATACGTCTAAAACTTCTACTCGATTTTATAAATTAAAAAAAAAACCTTTTCATAATTTACGCGGTACTTTTATCTTTGTGAGTTTTTTATACATCATTGCAAGTAGCAATGCATAAAAATACCTATAAATAAACGTATAGTTTAAAAATCCCATCTACATTGGCTTGGTGTATCTCAAATTAATGCAAACTGGTGAACACATTGACACAAATATCGCTATACTATATGCAAAGAAGCGTGAAGAAGCCGAACGTTTCACCGCAGTTTTATTCAATACGGAAATGTACTCAGTGCATCTCAAAAAGAATTCACTTCAGAAAATATTTCACGTTTCTTGCCACCTCTTCGCGATCTCAATCTATGATCGATAAGTTTACCGAAACGATGCTACCGTTTTGGACGATTACAACTGACTCGTTGGGGTGTGAATTGATTAAAAAGGTTTTTTTTTTTTTTTTTATAACTGTGACGTTGGTACGAGACAGAGAGTGCGCTGCGACACGCCGCGCCGTGGTCACGCCGGAGAGCAGGTGTATCTCCGCGTAAACGATGACGCGACGCTTATCAGTGGTTATCAGGGCGCTGGCGCTCGGTCGCCGTGAGGTAGTCGAGCGTCCTCGGTCGCGACGCGCGCACCGCTCGACGCGCGCACCGACCGCCCGCCGCCGCCGCGCCGCGCGTCGCATCCGGCCGCGCTCGCGCAACCCCCCACGACACCGCCCATCCAGAACGCATCCGCACGTGAGTCAATCATACACAACAGACGCACAACGCGCTAATAAAACTCCCCATATGGATCTCTTTATGTTTGCTCGTAACATTCTTTACGAACGATGATCGCTCGTGACGGTCAACTTACCGATTCCGATGTTTTTATTGCAAAATTTTAATAATTTTTTTTTTTTCAACGTGAGTCACTCCGTGAAAACGCGTCAGGGTCGACTCATCCTTATGTAAATTTGCCCCGCGGTCTTAATGTCTCAGATTGGATATTCTTATCGCGATGTTACGAGATGATGCCTCCAATTTTATACGGCGCGAAACGGATCGGAGCGGTGCGATGGCCGCTTGCTTGAAAAATACTACGTTTCGTCATTACAACGTAAAGGTCAACCGGTGTGACAAAATCTGTTATAATATTAAATACAACAATGCTTGTAATCGCCTACGGACGCGGGAGATGTGAAGTTTAGCTTACAGGTTACAATGTGGCGTTAAGATCGTTTGTGGGAAACGTTACACATTGATATTGTAGACACTGCAATATATTCACTCATACGGTATTAAATTTGTCAATAACAAGTTGCTTGCACTTAACATTATTAGTTTTTAACTCGTATGAATAAATTATATCATCAGTGTAACTACTGACCAATAAATAAGAGTTGTAACTGACGCAACTTAACAATCTGTATATAGAATATTAGATATATACAGTTTATATAAGAAGGGAGTAGTTATCGCGTCACATCCTTGACATTCGAATTAGAGACATAAGTCAAGGCGTATATAAAATATGTGTTAAAATACATACTATGATTACAATGTTGGATTGGTATTGTCTGAAGGTTTCGCATGTGAAACCTTTCTGAAGGCTTGGACCGTTGAAATACACCAAGAAGTGACAGAGCGTGCTTGTAACGTTCTGTTTAAGTTTGTTTACGTAATAATGGGGCATTGTATCACGGTTGCTATACATTAACACACTTAGCTCACTATCACAGAACGTAATTTGTGTAAAGACACTCGAGATAGTATGCGTGTGTTTTAAAAGAAAAATCAATAATGAAAGTTAAAAAGTGATTTAGGTTTTTCCCTTTTATAAATTCGATAGTCACTAATCGTATACTTTATCGTGTTAACAGTGCCCTGGATTATAATGTTACCAGCGTAGAGATACTAATTTAACTGTATTTTGTTAAGTAATATAATTCTACAAGACGTTTGAAAAGCCTAAACTATATTAATAATTGTTTAAGCGTAATAGACAAGACGTTTTGTTTATTATACATGATTATAATTGCGATTCCTTCACGAAGGTCTAGATGACCTGTGGAAATTAGATGTTATATTTTTTACGTATGGCAACTTTACCGGTGACAATTGTTTGCATAGACAATTTACAACTTTTCTTTTTGCTTTCGTCATCCAGTTAATCCGCCATACTCCTGATGTTTATATATTTTATTATAATATTTTTGGCGCGGTTCAGTGAAATTTATCGAGTTTCGTGCGGGCTGTGGTGACCTTGGATAGTAAAGTCGTGATTTAGTTTACAATTTTTTTTAAACAAAAGAACAATTATTAACTGCGAAATATAAAGCATCGGACTTAAACCAAAATTGATGTCAAAATTTTAGTACTCTATAATACAAGCGGTTTTTTTAACCCACATCTGATTAATAAGAACCTATTATGTTTTAAAACTTCCTTAAAGTTAATCTCACAAACAAGAAAGTAAATAGTCATCGCAGACTATAGGCATATTATAAACCTCACAACTTGAAATTACAGTGATTTTTTTTGTTTTATATTAGAACTGTGGTATCTACAATTTACAATTCGTTATATGTGAATTAAAATCAATACCGTTTCACACATCTATCGATATTTTAAGTAACAGTTATATACATTTTTATTTGAATAATTTATACACCATAAGCGCTGCGTAAGCCTGGTACATAATATATTACAAAAAACGAATTGACATTGTAATAAATTTAAATTTATATTATTTATACATAGTGTTGGTATTTACTTGAATTGTAACGTATGTAACAGTTTTTTTTTTAATGCTCATAATCCGGACGGTTCGTTCTGATAGAACATGCGACCCTCATCCATACAACGTACTACAATCATTTCCTCAGCGCAATACCGATTTCAGTCAAATCCTAAATTAATTTGGCACCTTCTGATGTTGGGCTAGCCAGTATTTCCTTGCATATACCTATAGGTATTGTAACGATGTTTCAATATTTTTCGTTTTAGAGATTCGTCACAGGCAAATTCCATTAAAATGTGCTATACGTTTTCCTCTGAATCATACATCTGGCGCTTTAGTATGTTGCTTTTTGCCATTAAATAATTAAATTTATTCAATTGAGTATTTTCTGTGTTTGTATCACGTGGTGCTAGCAAATCTGCGAATGGATCCTTATATATGTGACCCTTACAAATTAAAACAATAGAATCCACATGATACTGTATGTTAATTATTATTTAATACTTTTAAAGAATGTAAACATCGCTATATAAGTCTTTTTATGATTCCTAATCACTATCATACTTATTGGTCAGTAAAATGCAGTAAACGTACCTTTTTAAGCGATATATGACGTTGGAGTTTACTGAGAACGAAATAAACATTGCTTTTTATATATACAGATAATATCCTCCTATAAAAGCCGGCAACGTACCCCCGATTCTTCTGATGTTGGTATCCATGGGTGGTGGTGATCACTTATCACCAAGTCGAAATATCTAAGTCTCTTTTGAAGCCTTATTCTACCTAGATAGGGTCGACACACCATTTCATTATTGACACCTTTTACAAAGTTTGACCATCCATATCTTCTACTTCTACATATTGCTACACTTAATACCCTCATACTTGACATTCTCCTATTTATATGTCTTCCGTCTCTTCTCATAATATGCCCATACCATGGTAATCAATTACTTCTCAACTTTCTCATACTGTTCACCTGCAATGAGCTTGAGGTTTCCGTGAAAGAAAATCATCGTGATGAAACGATAGTATGGCGGTTCGGCTATTTCTCATGCCTGAATACCTGTAGTTGTGTTTTGGGGGGGCACATGAGAGCTGGTCCCTCCACTAGCCTTTGCGTATCCATTATCTTGGGCTACATCATCACTTAACATCAACCATCTAGAAGCGATGATAGCTCAGTGGTAGTGTGTACGACTTCGCGTCAAGGGACGTGAGTTCGAATCCAAGTACCTACAATGAGCTTGAGCTTCCGGTGAAGGAAAACATCGTGAGGAAACCATAGCATAGGGCTTTTTCTAATGCGCGCCTGGCTAGCTACCACCCTCAAGTTGTAAACCTGCCGCCAAATACTAATCGGTGTGTACCGGCAGCTGCGCTTGAGAGCCAGTTCCTCCACAGGTTTAGCGTGTCTACCAACTTGGGCCATGACATTATGGCCATAACGTTTTAAACCTTAAGTATAAATAATAATAATACTAATAATATATATAAAATCAAATGAAACATGAGCAGTAGACAACACAAAACCTTATTAATTCCTAGCAAGCATCGCATATATATATGTGATTACCACATTATATCTATGTTGTGTGTTTTTTATTGATTCGGTTAATGATTCTTAGTTTAAGCAACGTCTAAACTTGGTTTGGTTTAGCTCAATATTTGTTCTGTATCTATAGGATTTGCCCGATCATAACACTAAGTTTGAGGCGTGTATCAATATTTATTTATCACATCGATAGATCAAAATAAAGGAGTAAGTTATGTGGGACGTTTTTTATAGGTTTAGCGTTATGACTACAATCCCACCTGATGTTAGGTGGTGATGTGGCCTAAGCTGGTGAACAGGTAAACCTGTCGAGGGATTGGCTCTCAAGTTCAATTGCCGGATCACGTCTATAGGTATATGGCGGCAGATTTCCAACTAGAGGGTGATAGTTAGCCAGGTGGGCTGTAGAAAGAAGCCTATCACCATGCTATGGTTTCATCACGATGTTTCTTTCACCGAAAGCTCGAGCTCATTGCAGGGATTTGAACTCAAGTCCTTGGGCTTCCGTACAAACTACCACTGAGGTGTCCTGGCTGCGAATCGCTTTTCTGTTAGGTCCTAATTTAATATTTATTTTTAGCTATAACATATTGTGTTTGATCAATTACTTATTATTCATTCAAAGACACACACACACACACATCCTTAATAAAAACACAACCATAAAACATAGAAGTTTTTAATTGGCATGTATTTTTAAAGGCCTACGAATCTTTTATTATACATATCATTAATTTTAACTCCTTCTGCTAACCCTCGGTTTATAATAATATTAAATATGAAACAAGTTAAAATATCGAAGTTCAAATTAGATATATCAATACGGTGTGTTTTGCATAACTGGAGCGATGATGGTTCAATTGGTAGTGTGTACAGACGTTGCGTCAATGGCCGTGAGTTCGAATCCATCTGCAACGAACCTTAGATTTAGGCGTGGAAACCATAATACGGTGGTAGGGCCATTTCAAATGCCCAATTGGTTAGCTACCACGCTTGAGTTGAAAATGTGCTGCCAAATACGTATAGGTTTGTTCGAGAAGTTGCACTTGAGAGCCAGTCCCTTCACTAGGATTAACGCGTCCACCATGATGGGCCACTTAACTTCAGGTGAGATTGTAGCCATAATGCTAAAGATATAAAGTATACAATCGTGTATAAATATACCTTAGTTTAAAAAAAAAATCTAAACAAATTATTATCCCATTTTTATCGAATATTTGCTATAAGCTGTCAGCGTCAAGCCTGTATTGACCAGCCCGTAGTTTCGTTTTAATTTTATTATCGGCCATACGAAATCTAGAAATCGCAATGTTTGCTTACATACAACTACATTCGCAATGAGTAATACACGTGTCCAACTTCGGCGCTAAACATACAAGCGGCATAATTTGAAAACTCTAAGCTTGTTTTTTTTTTTTTGTTAACAATAATTAATAACGTTCATACAATTCAACTAAGTGAGTATACCTAACATTTCTTCACACCGTTTTACGTAGAGAAACTTGACAATAAACGTAATAATGTAAAAGCTAGACCACTTGAAGCTACATATTATTATAATTACTCGGTATTCTGACCTACCTTAATTTCGATCGCGTGTCTATCACAAATATAGGATACGTTACTCTGTTAAGTACGAACTGTTAGAAAGGAAGGTATTCATAATATAGAACTATGATAAATTCGTTATTCATTTTATCTCAGAACTAGCTGATGCTCCCGACTTTGTTCCATTGTTAACACAGTGTGATTGTGAATTCTGTGCTTAGGTAGTGTTTACATTGTGAATCCATGTGAAATATCAAGCCGATTTCATGACTTGTCTTTGAGATAATATGTGATCCACGAATGCCTGTGAAACTCAAGTGAAAGTTTATAGAAGCATTGTAATGCCTATCGTAATGTATGGATTTGAATTATGGCCCAGGGAAGAAATAAATGAATGAAGATTATTCGTGGTGAGACCCGAATACCAGATTGGATGTGTGGACTAACTAGAATGAGGACATCATGAAAATAGCCCCAGTAATAGATAAGTTAAGTAATAGTTTAGCGTGATACATAATGAGAGGTAAAATCCATATAGTTATATAGCCGTATAGAAAAATTATACATTTTTTTTTTTATGTTAGTGAGCAGCAAACAGGCAGTCGACCCATATGATGGTAAATGGTTACCGTCGCTTATGGACAGCCGCAACACCAAGGATGTTACAGTTATGTTACTGATCTTGGCGGAAATGTGTGGTTTTCGTTCACTATGTCGGAACACAAAGGTTCATATTGAATTTTAATGTTGCGGCAGTCTAAACACGAGGGTGGTCGCTAACCAGTCGAACAATATAACCTTGCCACAACTTGCAATCATGACCCAAACCGAAGGTGGGGCCAACAATCGCCAAGCTCTCGTCGGTTCCTCGTCAGGGTGCACCGCGTGCAGGTGAGATTGGCTTGGGTAACTCAGGTGGTGTTCGATACCCCTTACATCCCAAACCCTTATACCGTATGGTGATGGATGGTTCGGTCTAGAGAAAGACCGAAGAAGATATGAGTGAACTGTGTGAGAAATTATATGTGTATAGAAGGTATCTGTACTGTGAGGACAGACGATAAAATAAAACTGGAAGAGGAAAACATATTGTGTCAACATTACCTAGGCATGATATGGGCTAAACTGATGATCACCTTCATTGGTAAGGCCAGTGTAATATTGGTGACAGCCACTTCAAAAAATGCATTACTTAGATCTATATAACAAATAGACATAATCAATTATAAGTAAAAAAGTGGATACGGTATATGTGATCTCAAGAGGCAGGCTGATTCTGTGTCTGTAGGCACACTTAAACCTTAGTATCGCGTCGGCGTTCAAATAAGTATGTCGTGTACCGATTGACAAATCGAGTGCCCTAAAACTAATACTAATTATTGCTATTTTCATTAATAATTTGATAAATTATAAATAAAATAAAATATAAAAATATCTAGGTTAAAAAAAAAAACGTTTACACTTTAGACGGTGCATAGCAATGTATATATGTCTCGTTTTCGCACCCGGTATAGAAAACTTACTGTCCTACTTCCCCGTTCATTGCATGCTACAATGTGCACATTAGTGTGCCACTTGTTTTGCCCAAATATTATGAGGGTCACGTATCTATAATTTTATAATGTCATTGAATATACCGATAATGTTCATAGTATTGATGATAGACCATTGAACAGACATTCTTTATGACCAGCATATTTATGATACAACATACTGAGTGCACTTAACATAAATATATATTTCTCTTGACACTTATTACTTTTTCTATAATATTCATATCCCTTGGAAGTATTATTTAATACGTCAGAAAACTATCTATACTGGTATATTGAAGAGTTCTTTTTTCGGTTGTTTCAATATGCTAATAACCTCTGGGACTAAATGTCTCGAATTTGAAAAATTGTTCATGTGTGTGTTTTGTATGTAAGAAATAATATAGGGCAATCTCTTCACCCGGAAAAAAGTACTATACCCGGAGGGAGAGAAAATAAGTTAATGGTTCCACGCGAAAGATTGCCTTGAACTATGTGACGTATGGCTTTAGCAAGTTTTTTTCAACTCTGCAGACATGGTGTCAATATGCTGATATTATATCAATATTCTATATTATATTCTATTCTATCAATAGAACTGATATTATGACAGCTTTTTTATACGTCGAGTGAAGTTCAATCACGTTCGCAAAACAACGTGTTCTTGTTGTGCGCGACGAATGGTTTGCGAAGCACGGACCTAGGGTATTAACGAATGGATGCTAGATTTTCTATCACAAATATAATACAGTAGAAATCTTATAAGTCGAGTTTCATGGGAAATGCTAAAAATTTCGAGTCAGTGAGTTTTCGACTTAACAAGAAAATTCAAAGTATGCAACTTCAGGAATTTCAACTTAACAAGACGCGATTTCTATGTATATTTTTTGAGCTGTACCGAAAGGTGTATTATATCGAAAAGTCATTTACTAACTATGCTACTAGCTTGCGAAGTCTGCTTTTTGAAATTCGAGTTATAGAAAATTAATATGAAGTATCAATACCTTGCAGGGAAATAACATTTTGTTTGAGCTACGAAGTCTAACTATTCGAGATAACGCGAACTTAGGGGTCCATCGGAAGGGTATGCGATTTTTTTTTTGACTTTACAATAGACTTAACGAGGTTCTATTTATAGAGATACCTCTGTTATACATGTAATATATTAAAAAGTATATGTTGACAAATAAAAACAAAGTAAAAAATATATAAAGCAACAAACATTTTGAAGCGATGATAGCTCAGCGATAGTGTATACGACTTTGCGTCCAGAAACGTGAGTTCGAATCCTACAATGAGCTTGGGCTTTCAGTGAAGGAAAACATCGTGAGGAAACCATAGCATGGTGGTAGGGCTTTTTCTGATGCCCGCCTGGCTAGCTACCACCCTCAAGTTGAAAATTTGCTGCTAAATACCAATAGGTGTGTTCCTGTAGTTGCACTTGAGAGCCAGTTCCTCCACAGGTTTAGTGTGTCTACCAACTTGGGCCGTATCGTCACTAAAGATCAGGTGAGATTATGGTCATAACGGTAAACCACAATGCTAAACAAGCAACGGTAGCTCCATGGTAGCGTGTAAGAACGCAATGTTAATAGACGGAAGTTCGAATCCCTGCAATGATCTTGAGCTTTCGGACGCCAAATGCTTATAGGTATTTTCCGTCAGTTACACCTGAGAGCCAGTCCCGTCACTAGGTTCAACGTATCCAGCAATTTGAGTCATACTGGCACTTGTTAGGTTGTTATTGTAAATTTCTAGCACGTTACGATGTAACATCTACAAGCGGAAAGATAGACAAACAGACACATAAAACATTTCCGACTTCGATAACAAAATACACGCTGATTATAATTATTCAAAAAAGTTTCATGTACAGATTTGTCCCAGATACAGTTATAATATATGCATCGGTCGCTATTGATAGTTATTAGCACGTTACAATGATACATCTCCAAGCGGAGAGGTAGAAAGATAGACACATAAAACATTTCTGACATCGACAACACAATACACGCCAATTATCATTTTTCAAAAAAGTTTCTTGTCCTGATTTGTCCCAGATACAGTTATATTATATGCATCGGACGCTATTGGCAGTTATTAGCACGTTACAATGATGCATCTCCAAGTGGAAAGGTAGACAGACCGACGCATATGGAAACATGGACATTGATAACAAAATTACACGCCGATAATAATTTTCAAAATGTTTCAAATACTGATTCAACACAGATATAGTACTATTATATGTGGAGACGCTATTGACAACTTTATGTAATCAGGTATTCTGTAGAATGTTGTAAGGTGTTAAATCTTATGTCACGTTTCTGTTGATGTCCTAATATGTAGAGAAACTCGGTACGGAATAAGCGAATCGATAGACTTTGCTGTTTGTCGGCGCCGGGCGCTATCACTGCCCTGTTGATTGGATTAAAAATACTTGGGCAACGAAATATTAAGTTTACGATAAACCAGACACTTTGTATTGATTTATTAATTTCATATTAACATTCCTTCCAAAACAATAACACCTTTACATAGAATAAAACTGCAGTTATACTAAGTCTTTACGTTACATATTTTCTGACAATTATAATTAACGTAGAGTTGGTGTATATGTTTTGTTAATTAAACAATATTTAATTAAGATTCTTATGAAAGTTATATATATTTTTTAATTTTTGTCTATCTACTTCCTAGTACGCGCATCACTCTGAAACTACTGAATAGATTTTGTTTTAGTTGTTATATAATATGGTGATAGCCAAGCTTATGAATTAACGTATGGAATAATTTTTATTCTACAAATCGCAAAGGCTCAATTGAGAAAGGGGTCAAAAGTTGATCTTTTTTAATATATATATTTCTTGGCTGATTTTGATGCAACTTTCACAGTTCGATAACTGACAAATTTACTTAAAACATAAAGTGCAATTTCAATGTATATCTATATATATAAATAAATAGTTGCTTATAAGAAATCACTAAATTCCAACTACTTTTGAACTATCACCATGATATTGCAAAGAGCTTGCCAACGTCGTTGGCATCGTTGGATCAGCTAGTTTGTGATAAAATTATGCCAGTTTGGTACAAATACTTACATCTATCTGTTTTATTTCAAATAAATTAATGTATTTATAACACGTAATAAATATAAATTATGTAAAATGGCAGACCCGTCCGTGCGCGTAATCTATACATATTACAAAGCGGACAAGTTTCTTGGATATTCGTTAGTTTGAAGGCGCTAATCTTAGAAATTAATAGTGGTTTTTCAAAAACTCTTTTTGTATTTGATATAACAATCGTTGAGGAATGCTTTAGATTATTTAATATTATGCTACCGCCAATTGGAGCAAAGCTGTATTGAAAAAAGTTACAAAAACTGGCAAAAATAAAATAAAAATTTAGTTATCGAGCACAGCTAGTGTTCATAGAAAGGGATTCATTCAAAATCTTCAACCCCACCTATACATAAATATAAGTTTTTCACTTAGCATTCACAAAGCTCATATATTCAACGGTCATTTACAGAATCTATGTATCTAATGGCTGGTAAGTAGTTTGTTAGAAAAATCGGATCAGTAATAATGTCAAGGTTGAGATACGAACTTCTTAGCAAACCACGGATGTACCGTGCCCGTGGGGATGTCAGGTCCATTGTGACACCTAATCGTTGTGTCAGAGAGAGGATAAGACGAGTAAGTGTCCGAGACTTGTGACTCAGATGTAGGTTTAAGGAGGCCTCTTTTCGATGATCATCAACACACCTTCACCGCTCGTGTTTCGCTCTGCCCAGTATAAATCATTCCCGATAATGATTTACACCATAACATACCAAACCAGTCTAAGTCAATAATAGAAAATATAAATCTTACGTCCCTTCGGTAACGTTCAATACGTACGATATCTGGCCTCGAGTGCTTCACTTTGACTGAACCCATAGCCGCGCTCGCATAGCACTTTATACTAACTTCTCTAGGTGTATGCGCTAATCACTATTGCAAACATACTATTGCCACATATAGGGGGCGCTGTGCTTAAGTTATTTATAACTGAAAATGACAGGATAAAGTTTGCCGGGCCAGTTAATATATGTATATAGATGTCAAGTGTACAAACTCTTGTAATTAGCCGAGGTAAGTGTTTATTTGAATTAGCTAAGCAATGCTCATTTGCCTCGACAATTCTAGACATTATTTACATATGAACGGCTTAAGGTGTACTTATCGTGGTATCTCTAAAACTATCGAGAAAATTTGAAATTCATATTTCTTTTATCTTACAGACTTTGGATAGGAACCATGTGAATGGGGTCGACGCTGTTAGTTAGTGCTATGATCATGGTATAATCATTTTAAACTAGATAAGCATGAATAATAGAATATTCCTCATATAATATACTAGATGGACCAGCGACTTCGCTCACGTAGATTTTTTTATAGTTAAGATTCAGCGTTATGCCAATAATCTCATCTGATCTTAAGTGAAGATGCGGCCCAAGTTGGTAGACACTCTAAGCCTGTGGAGCTACTTCCTCTCGAGTGCAACTGCCGGAACACACCTATTGGTATTTGGCGGCAGATTTTCAACTCGAGGGTGGTAGCTAACCGGGCGGGTATTAGAAAAAGCCAAACTCACTTTCGCATTTCTAATATTATTAGAAAGGATTTAGGATAGTAGAGTTGTATTTATCATCATGCTAATATTATAAATGCGAAGGTCAGTTTGTTTGTTTGTTACGCTTTCTCGCCTAAACCGCTAAATCGATTGTGATCAATTTCGTTATAGAGATAGATGGGATCGTGGAGACGGTGATAGGTTACTTTTTATTACGAAAAAAATATTAGAAGTGGAATAACGAGACGAATAAACTTTGTATGAAACTTTTAATGCGTCATCCGATGTTTTAACAAAATCAATATCAACGCAAGCGAAGCCGCACGTAGAAACTAGTAATATTTATAAAATAGTACATTGACTTTCCCAGTAGACTATTTCGGAGGGAACAATAATTTATTTGACTAACAAAACAAATTGTAAGGTAGTCCGACGTATCGTAGTGACTTCATTTACATACGTACAAATAGAATCGATGGTATATATTTTTAACACGGCCAGGGTTGCTACGGTAAGCTAGAAAAGTTTATAAGCTGGCTTTGGCCTCTGGTAACTTGGGGGTTCGAGTGCTTGTCCTTCGTTAAGTTACTTCACTAACTCCTCTCGTCTTAGCATGTCCATTACCCATTTTCTGAGCTAGCCTGTCAATGGGGTTTTTCAGCACGTCAATTTAAAAAAGGTTATTTCCTTATTAGAATCAATGCGAAAGTGATTCCTGGCCGTTGGCAACGAAGAAGGAACGTAGGGTATTCGTTAGTATATTTACCAAGCATTACTGATTTACACCAGATGAATCTTATGTAGCCTGACCAGCAAACACAGAAAAGAGACACGTAAATACATAAAGCCCACTTCAAAAAAGCATTTATTACAGTACTTGCTTCCCGCTTTTCTTTATATTCTGACATTGGACATATATAATTCTTATTTTTAGTAGAATATACTGCCGTTGGTAGACGTGACTTTGAATTCCTGATATATGCCTGAGGTCTTGATCAAGGCAAGCATTGCGATGTAACCGTAGCATAGTTCAAAGCATCTTTTAGTGCCCATGTGGTTAACTACAACCCTTGGGTGGAAAATCTGTCACCATTTACCTGTAGGCGTTCTGGGACCTGAGAGCCAGTCCCTCAACTAGGCTTAGCATGTCCGCTATCTTGTGCTTTATAATATCAATTGATATTGTGGCCAAGTGAAAAATATGTAAAGAATAGTTGTTAAAAAATGCGTAAGTTTCATAGAACACTCAGTTGTAACGAATTTTTTTATGAGTATACTATTATTGATAAACGTATTATATGATTGATTAACAAATATAAATAAATGATTTACTAGCGCCTGAGAGCAATTAAATGAAACGCAGAAATAACTAATGAACATAAGGAATGGTATGAAATTTCGTATTTAATATATTTTTTCTAGTTGCGGAAATAAGCACTGTATCGTACATTATTCAATTCATCTAATTCATTATAATACATATAATATGCTATGAAACAGCTGACTTGTATAAAATATAAAATCTACTTGCGAAGCCGTTGAGAACTTACTGCTGTCTTGAACCAATTAGCGCGCTCCTATAACTGGGCATAGCCAATAGCATACGTGCTACCGTTTACATTATACAAATATAGTGCAATATAGAACAAACTAATGAAAGGGTCGTGACGGATAAAATTTTGATTCTTCTAGCTTCCATCCGAACCGTGTGAGAATAAATTTCGTTCCAGTAAATATTTAATAAAATTTTCCGCACTTTGACTTAATGTATCCCGATGTTACTAATATTCTAATAATTCAAAGTCAGCACACGATGAGGAACTATACCGAAATTTAAAAACTTACCGGAAATAATAAAATTACCGATTTCAAAGCATTGTTCTCTATTTGTTGTCTACGAAAATATCTTTTAGTTTCAATTATTTAAATGTTTTCGCATAAGAGGTTTTTGCAATGCATCAATTGCAAGCTTTAAATATATTGAGGAAAGCTTTAGCATCACGCTGCCACTAAGCGGAGCAAAGCTGTATTGAATTAAGTAATAAAACGGGAAAATTTTAATTCCACGCGAACGAAAGGGCCGGTAGAGCTTTTCTATAATAAATAAAAATGGCCGTCACTAGACGAGCGGCAGGTGAGAAACATTGAAAACAAAATTTTAGAATTTATAATTATAAAAAAAAACAATAAAGAATATGGAATCAAATAATAATAGTAGACAACTCAAACAAAGATGCAACGAAGTGTATCGTACAGATACGCGAGCAGACACCAAGGGCGTCCTTCCCTTTACCGTCCCGGCAAACGAGTCGATTTTACTTCTAAGACGTGCCAGTAGATGTTTCAAATTAAAAAAAAAACAATTCTAGACATTTTTGCATCATTTACAAGAATGCCTTTAAATAATAAATAATGGTCCAATTCCAGCCATTTGTTAATATATAAGTTTGTGCATGTGAACGATTAAAATGTGACATCCTTAGATAGTTGTGATTAAGAATATTTTAAAGTATAATATATTGCTATTTATAAATCTGAAGAGTACGGTTTATTGAACTGTGATGTATATATATATATATATATATATATATATATATATATATATATATATATATATATATATATATCATGAATATGTAGAAACGGTTTTGGATTATTAACTACTAGCTGACCCGGTGAACTCCGTATCACCTAAAATCGATGTTCGTTATTCTTGCTAAAACTCAAAAACGGTTTGAACGAATTTATTTTCTTCCAATTTGTTTAGCTATAATCAATTCTTATCAACCTTCCAACTTGAATACGTTAAGATCAATAGAACTACCTGTATCTAATATCGTTTCCGTGTTTCGTTTCTTTTGGTTACTGAATGATACTTCTTTACAACTCCAATTAATTAAATGTCTTTCAAAAATATACAAATTAGATATAGACGGATTTGAACCAACGTCCCTTGACGCGGCGTCTGTTCACACTACCCACAGAGCTGTCATCGCTTCAAACTGAGCTATCATCGTTTCATTACTTTATATATTATGACATTTCAAAGAAGCCTGTTCTTTTATTTTATACAAACCATGAGATAACGAAAATTAAAAATATTTTACAGAATTTGGGACAGTCGTTCGGAATTTATGCACGTACACACATTTCAGCGATTCATTTTATATATATATATGTAGGCTTACCATAATTACGAAGAGCCAAACCGGGACGCAGAAGAGAACCAAACCGGGACGCAGAAGAGAAAGAGGCTCATTTTCATTTTGCTTTTCGCTTAATTTGTGTTTTTCATATTTGAAACGCAATCAAAATTTTGACCGGGACGCCGGGACAGGGATCTCAAACCGGGACTATCCCGGTCAAACCGGGACGTATGGTTAGCCTATATATAGGGTTATTTAGCTATGCTTGCTATGTTGTGTCTAGATGTGTATTTTTAGTTTAATTATGCTGCTCTGTTATTGTAAAGTAAAATATTTGATTAGTACCCTAATTATTATCTATTTATTTATTTATACCTCTGCACGCAATGTTTATCGTATATTTGTAAGAGAATTTTACTGCGATTGATGTAACAAGTTTTTAACGCACCGAAACTGGATTTGGGTTTCAGCTGAAAATCAGCGCTGAGTGTTTCGGACACTTCAACATATGCTGAGCTGGACGCCCTATGCTAATTAGATATATACTATTATTATTTATGTATGTATTTTCTATTTTATATTCTTTTAATGTTTTTTATTTATAGTGTCCTTTATTGCTTGTATATCTTTTATTAGCATTAAACGATTTCTTTCTTTCTTTCTTATTCGCGTAGTGTTCAAAGATATTTTTCTTTCCTTCTGGATCGTACTACTTTTATTCTGATCTAGATTTTAGGTCCGGCTTCGCTTGCGTTAATGTTGGTTTATCAACCAAATTGTATAATGCAAAAAAAAAATCATGCAAAGTTTTACTCTCACTTTACCTCACTTTCAAAAAGGTTTTCGCGAGAAAATATACCTTATCACCGTCTTCAGTTTTCCATCTACCTGTCTATCAAAATTCATCATAATCGCTTCAGCGGTTTTGGCATGAAAGCATAAGAACAAACAATCATACTTACGGAATAAACTGCCCTCAAGTTCTCTTTTTCATGCAAAGTATCAATTTAAAACGGAAATACTGAGGTAGTTTTGAAAAGTCGACATTCATACCAGCTATACAAAAGAAAGAAATACAAAAGTATGTATATATTTTTTAGGATATTCGAATTGATTCCATATAAATCGGTATACAACTCGCTGCGACGTTCCACGATACTTCCGGTTGCATTCGCACTCGCAATCCCCAGTTCCTGTGAAAGGAAATCGATAACAAATTTTATAGAACCTCGTTCTAGCAATATTTTCTTTCCACTCCGAAATATGAAATAGTGGAATGCATTAAACTTCATGTTATATTTTCTATGGCATATAACGAGTCCCTAGCTACGTCGTTTTCCTTTTATGTATGGTCTAGCCCTTTCATTTTCTTTTTATTTTCTCTTTCGTAAACGATCTTAGAAAGTGACTACTCTGCTAGGTGCTATGGATTAGATATTTTTTGATTTCTCTCTTCACTATCGTAGATAAAGGCAACTTCGCCAGAGGCTATTTATTGTCCATGTATTTTTCTTTTCTCTTACGCATACTTTGGTAGAAAATGACGACTTAGCTAGTGGCTATAATCCATACATTTTTGATTTTTCCTTAACGATATAAGAATGCCAACTTGGTTAGGGGCTTAATTATACATTATTTGCATTTTCCTTCGCAAATGAGCATACAAAAATAAAACTTGGGTTTTAGCTAAGATGTCTTAACGGGCTTGCGACGAGATAGTAATATGTGGTGTATTGATTTTCTATTAACATGTATACACTTATCTTATTTGACCTTATATGGTGTGTCATTAGTGTCATGTTACGTGACATTGTTTAATTATTATTCACAAGTAAATTATAAAGACCAACTGGAAATATTCATTTATCACAAGGTCGGTTAGTCTGACGGTCAGTTATCGAAGGGATCCCTGAGTTTGGGCCCCCGGTGCAGAGCCCTGCCTAGCCCCTTAGTAGCTATGCCAACTGACTCACTTAACCAATATACTCCTTACTAACAATCAAACCTCGTAACACTTTATAAATTACTAGATTTTACGTACGGCTTCGCTTGCGTTGATATTGTTTTTTTTTCAAACAAATCATATGACGCAATAAAAGGTTTCATACGAACTTCATCCCTTTACCCCACTTCCTAAAAGTTTTTCCAGAATAAAAGTAGCCCATCACCGTTTCCAGGTTCCCATCTATCTCTATACCAACATTCATTATAATCTATTCAGCGGTTTAGGCGTGAAAGCGTAATAAACAAACACGCTTTCACGTTTATAATATTAGTAAGGATGTTGGCTGGCGTCGTATCTGTGACAAACTCTTACGACCAGTACAGATGTCGGCGTGAGATGGACTTTGGAAACTTTTATACAACGTACTGTATGAAGCATATTATGTATTGTATATCTGAAATTAATTATTTCGTTTCGTGCTAAAATATAAATCTTATCAGTTTGCAATTTTACAGTATTCGTTTTTTTGTAACTCTAAAGAGTTACGGCCACTATATCACCTGATGTTAAGTGACGACGTGTCCCAATACCCTGAACATGTCATGTCAAGTGTAGGGACTAACTAACCTATAGGTATTTGGCGGCATATTTTCAAATTGTCGCTGATACCTAGCTAGGCGAATATGGTGGATTCGAACTCACGTCCCATGACACGGCGTCCGTGCACGTTACCGACTGAGCTATCATCGCTTACAAATAATCTAGCAACGGATATTGGCACAATCGCGTATACACACGGTGGCATTAGATAAGAAAAAAAAGTGTCTCCCGAACTCGTATGATGGCAATTGATAAGGCCGAAAATGATAAAACTCTTATCCACCATTTAATCTTAAATGTAACTACTGCCGGGGTATACTAATAAATGTTTGATGACGATATCACTAATGGAAGTTGGAGAACGCATGTTATTATAGCTGTTAGAATAATATTCTATTTAATTTCAGAAAACATCCATGCCAATTAGTGGGATCTAATACAATAAGTATTACACACACACACACACACAAACATACATTAAGTATTACAAAGCCGAAAACTTTGTTTGTTTGTTGATTTTTAATTCTGGAACTGGCAGTCAGGTTTCAAGTAGCTCAGTGGTAGTGTGTACGACTTCACGTCAAGGGACGTGAGTTCGAATCCAAGCACCTACAATGAGTTTGAGCTTTCGGTGAAGGAAAACATCGTGAGGAAACCATAGCATGGTGGTAGGGCTTTTTCCAATGCCCGCCTGGCTAGCAACCACCCTCAAGTTAAAAACCTGCCGCCAAATACCAATAGGTGTGTTCCGGCAGCTGCACTCGAGAGCCAGTTCCTCCACAGGTTTAGCGTGCCTACCAACTAGGGCCGTATCGTCACTTAAGATCAGGTGAGATTATGGCCATAACGCTAAACCTTAACTATAAAAAAATAAAAAAAATATTATTTTTGTATTTGATAGAGAAATCATTGAGGAAGATTTTAGGCTATTTAACATCACGATACCGCCAATAGGGGCAAAGCTGAATAAAAAAACAAGTTTTAAAAACGGGAACAAAATCCTTACTATCACTACTAATATTACAAATGTGAATGTAAGTTTGTTTGTTACGCTTTCACGCGAAAACTGCTTAACCGATCATCATGAAACTTTGTACACATATTCTTGGATGTATTGGGAGTAACATAGGATACTTTTTATAGAAAAAGAAAAATTACGAAAGATAATGACACTTATATAATGGTCACATTGCGAGCGAAGCCGCGGGTAAAAGCTACTAATAATATAAATGCTAAAGCGCTGAATCGATCGTGATGAATTTTGGTATAGAGATACATGGGAATCTGATGACCGTGATACGCCACCTTTTCTTTCGAACTTATTGGAAGTGGGATAAAGAGGGGGATAAACTTTGTATGAAACTTTTTTATTACGGCATCCCATTTGTTTGACAAAATCTATATTAGCGTGAGCGAAGCCGCAGGTGAAAGCTAGTAATGAATAATTTTAGGTTACACGCGAATGTAGTCGCAGGCAAAGCTGATTAAATGAACTCTGTCATTCAGTCATGGAGGACCACTGACAGAAGTAATATCAGTAAATTATGAAATTAAAGCATTTATCTTCCATCTTCAAAATACTAATTCAATTAAAAAAAAAAACAATTTAATTTTTATTAATACAAATCATTGTCGTTAACCTATTTTCTCATATATTCCAGGCAACTATTTTATACATTTTTGTAAGGTATATTTATTATTCGTCATAACACGGGATGTGCTGCATAAATCCAGTACACATGTATGTAAAATTCGATTGATATATTAATATTATATATACGTAACTAAGACATCTTTTTAGCATTTACACCAACTATATTGAAATTAATTTTCAATATTATTTTCTTTATTTGTACAATGTTACGCGACCTTGAAGTGTTTTCTCGTACAAACCACCCGAAACGAATGAAGTTATGTTCACTTCAAAAAAAAAAATATATATTTACTCTTGCGTTACAAATAAAACATTCATTCATATTAAGAAGTGATGATAGCTCAGTGGTAGCGTGTAAGAACGCCGCGCTATGGGACGTGAGTTCGAATTCAACCACTGATATTGAGTTTGAGCTTTCGCTGAAGGAAAACATCGTGAAGAAACCATACCGTGGTGGTAGAGCTTTTTCTAATGCCCACCTGGCTAACCACCACCCTCTAGTTGAAAATCTGCCGCCAAATACCAATAGGTGTGTTCCGGCAGTGGCACTTGAGAGCCAGTCCCTCCTATAAAGAATGCATTTAATATTGGCTGATGAAAAGAATATAGAAAAATTTCATTCACATAATTATAAAAAGTAGATTTTTTATGCATCAAATTAAGTTTGCTGTTTGTAAGTATAAATTAAGTTGGACCAGTATTCGACCATTTTCTTTCTTCTTTGGTGTTGTGGGTGTCCATAACACTTCTTTCGTGTCGTTTTCCCCCTATGCCTTAAAAAAAAGTTTATATGGCTACAGAATTACTGAAGGTTAATATAAATGCACCCGTGGGTGTTAGCCTAGATACTCGTATGTCATACTATACGAGGCGAGAATACGTATAAAGATTTTTTCATACTTATCGCTCCTTAATAGCTTGTAGTTTTAGGTTAGGTCATGGCCGACGCGAAGGTCGCCGAACGTTTCCGATCCACCGCCGATTGTTAAGCCATAGGCTTGAAGGCAACCCAAACGGGAGCGAGACAGCGCTATGCGTACCGTGGAATGTGCGAACGGCGCGGAGATACACATGTGTTGCATAAGCCGAAACCGCTCAAATCAGCAAGTGTAATTGTTTAGAAAATTAGGGAAATGACCACGTTTTATAAGTAATTAGTTTTTCCATTTGCAATATATTGCTTTATATGTTTCGTACCGATAGTTATTCCAATCATTTTTTATGCTGAAACCTGTTTATGGATAGTTTAGCCAATGTTAAAGAATGGTAAATAAATTATCTTGTAAATATTCAGATTTTATGTAACGATGAACAAGAAAAAATGTTTGGAAAATCCGAAAGTGCACGACTAAAACCATTCATTTAATTGTTAAGAAAAAAGAAAGAAGCCGTACTATGACTTAGGTTATTAATAATTAATTATTCTATATTTTTTTTAAGCAAGCATGATATATAGCTTACCACAAAACTCCATCACGCAAATTTTCATCATGTTGAAGTGCTAACTTCTTTGTTATGGAATAACGTTCGACTCGGTTGTATGGCTTCGGTATCTTTGCCTTTTCCTTAAAAAAAATCACTCTACCAAAAACTTGTTAATCTAAAATGTAATAAATTCAAAACTGAGGCTTGATATAAACCATTTTATTATTAAACGACGGGTACTAGACCGTTGATATGAAATAGGTAACCGGCTGATGTTATTCTACAGATAATAAAAGAAACCCGGTCTCGATACGTCAATTTTTTCGTAAGTTATGGGTATGGTCACGCTCGTATAAATTAAATTAAATAAAAAAAGATCGGACATCCACGTGAAATTTTTTTAAACAGTGTTTTTCAAGGTAGAAAAATAAAATTGTTTGTATTTTTTTTTATACAATTTGCGATAAATTATTAGAAGTGTTTACTTGAAATACATTAACTCATATTATCGTAGAAATGCATATTAGTTGTGGTAGAGGTAGTTGAGGAGTTAAAAAGTGTTTGATCTTGACGTGTCGAGAGTAATGCACTACCTTACCCGCTTCGCGGTATGACGCAATAATACTACTCTTGCTAAAACTATTCAGGGAGTTTTTACGGCAGCTAACAAACCATGACCCTAGGTAATATTCATGATTCTCTCCACTTATTCTAAACTAGGTGACCCAGAGAACTTCGTATCACCTATAAGCGACCCTATTAATAGAAGATTTGTACAAATAGATTTCTCACAGTCTTCTGTCCCATTACATGACTCACTTTACATATTATGAGTTTCAAAAAATGCTGTTCGATTTTTTTTTAAGTCTCTTTTTAAGTCCTCACAATAAAGTTCACAATAAAAATCCAATTTGGTGCAGAAGTTCGAAAGTTATGCGCGTACATATATCGTGACGATTTATTTATTTATATATATAGATATCTTTTTTTATAGTTAAACTTTATGGTTATGGCCATAATCTCACCTGATCTTAAGTGGCGATAAACTTAAGTTGGTAGACACGCTAAACCTGGATGATAGAGTGAACCGATTGCGATGAAACAAAAACTAAGTAATATTCCAAGTTACGTACAATTTTTACGTATAAAAGTGATCACCTTTCTTTTTGTACATTTTATGTGATGCGTGTACAGACAAACAGTCAAACACAAATTCCAAAAATGCTGGAAATTGCTTCTGTTTGTTATCATTTAACACTCTGGTTCTTTTTTTTTTTGGAAATATTTTCAATGTTCAAAAATCAATTTTCTACAAATATATTATATGTGAGACGCATAGCAAAACATGGATTCACCTTGCGAATGCCGGATCCATCGTGTGGTAGGGAGGGAAATTCCGAGAAATGTTCGAGACTTGTGACTCGTACGTAGGTTTAACGGGCTCTTGTTGACGCGCGTCAACACTCACCTTCCCCACTCCGATTTCTCTCCCTACCCATCCGAATTTGGTAGGAGCCTGCTAGCGCAGCTTTAGAAGCACGTTCTAGTAGAAACTTACTGCCTTTTAGAAGGGCTTTAAGATATCAAAGTATATAAGTGAAAACTAATATCACATAGAATAAATAACTTTAAAAAATTAAAACAACAACCACAAGTTGACACATTCACTTCTTCATTTAACATCAGATGAGATTGTGGCCATAACGCTAAACATATTAAAAAAAAAAACGAGCTAAGCTCGGCACCCAGGTGCTAGCCCCGGGTTTTTTTTTATGGGACCTATGTTTTTTATGGGAACACACCTATTGGTATTTGGCGGTAGATTTTCACCTTGAGAGTGGGAGCTAGTCAGGCGGGCATAAAAAAAGTCATCAAAAAAGACTAAAACGTCCTATCACCATGCTATGGTTTCCTCACCATGTTTTCCTTCAGCGAAAGCTCAAGATCATTGTAGGTGGTTGGATTCGAACTCACATCCCTTGACGCCAAGTCGCACACTCTACCACTGAGTTATCATTCCTTCAAAGTTAATTACGTAGCCATTCGTTTTAGTTAATTTATTAGTTCGGATTATTTATTTGTTTTTTATCACGTGGTCTTTAGGTGCTATTGTTTCCCATGATACAGTGAACGCAGCCAGTAAGGAATATGTTTAGCTGATCTATAATAAAAGTAAAGGGCTAATAATCGAAACGCCAACACCCTCTGAGCTTTCTTTTCGGATTAATCGAAATGTAATAATTTTGAGTTTTATACACTCTGTCGTTAAATTAAATGACTTTAAATGTAGTTAAAAGACCAGCAACGCTCTGATGTTGTAGGTGTCTATGGGCGGCGGTGATGACTTACCATCAGGTGACCCACTAGCTCGTTTACCGCGAAACCATAAAAAAAAGTTTAAATTGTAGTTTAATCCAATTACGATTAAGAAGTATTACAGTTGAGTCTTAACACAGACAATTTTAATGTTTTTTTACAGCTTCCTTAACAATAATAATCCTATGTCATAACTTTGTTATCAAAATCCTACTGAATTTCAGTTCTCTTCTGCTACACTTAGCAGGCAAAAGCGTAAAACAATTGGACGGTTAGTTTCGACCACGGAATCTTATCAGATGCGGGCGCGACTGTCATCTGAAAAGATCGATAGTTATCATCGGATAGTCGACGACCTACGAATTATTTTCAGTTTAAAAAGAAGACCCAGAAGTGCTAAACCATATATAACAGCGTACTATGTAGACCGGGACAGCTATGTATATATATATAATGTTCGACATACGCCAGTTTCTCATCAATTCACGCGGCGCTAATACGTATAATTTATTATACGAGTGGGTTCCCGATATGCTGTGTTTTCTTTCAATTATGAAAATGAATTATGCTACTGGGTTGTATTAATAGTCGGTGGTTATAAATATAATAAAATTAATACCGGCTTCTGAATATTTCACGTTCGAGCAAAGGCCTTTTACCTCGACAAGGCGTAGGTTTTAACCACTTCAAAAGCCTACGATGTTTAACAATTTTGAAACTCCTAGTAATATTATATTTACCCTTACATTTTAGTAGAAATATTAATCTATACTCTCTCTTTACTAGACTTCGCAATCTACCAGATTTTCTCATTTGAACTTTGGTTCCTTTGATACTGTTGGCACTCCACTAAATTTGAGTTTTGATAAAAAAAATATGAACGAAGCCAAGAGCACCAGCTTGTGTATTATTCCTTCAGTATGAATCGATGATGTTACGAGCACATATTAACGTATGAATTCCGGCTAATTCTTAGACATACACCGAGGCTAGTGAAGAAGGAAGTGAATAATATATCGAAATTTCTGCAACATACATGTGACTGCTTACCATTGAATGTATTGTAAGCCAATTTCTTCATATACTTTATATGTTTAGCGTTTTGACCACATTCTCAAATCAAATCAATGCAAATCAAAATTCTTTATTCAATTCATGCCCGAAAAAGGCGCTTATGAACGTCAAAAATTACTTCCGGTTTGGAAAGTAACGCAGTCATCGAGAAGAACCGGCGAGAAACTCGATCTGCATCTTTTTTTAAGTCTTATTCTTATGCTTACATACAATAATTTAATGTGTTACAGTAGTTGTTATAAATGTACAGAGAGGGGCGTCAATTTCAGACATCACAATCGCTCACATATTGATCCACCCTATAACAGCCTTTTGATATCAAAACCCGTTTGACATGATTCTTGAACCTACTGTCCGGCAATTCAGTAACGTGCTTTGGGACTTCATTACAAAACCAGACACTCACCCGACGTTCACTGACATTGTGGTCCATGATAGTAGGCACGATATGTCAAACTACTGAAACACACCTATAGGGATTTGGCGACAGATTTTTTACTTGGGGTGGTACGTAGCCACATAATATGGCGTTACTTCAGTGTAGCTCAGGCTTATTGTGCGAACTGTATCAACGCGTCGTCTATATACGCTTCCACTGAGCCAATGCGTATTCATGGTCAAATCTTTCACGTTTGCATGAAAATGTAACGAATAGACAGGTCAGTTTCGCAGTTTCTATAGACTATACAAATAGTTTTCACAGATTCATAAATCTATAGTTAAACACTGAATTCGTAGGCATGTATTTTTACACCAATACGTTATTTATGTAATAAACGCAATGTTGATACTTTTTTATGTATTTAGATTAATATAAAGTTTGAAGCGACGACAGTTCAGTGGTAGTGTGTACGACCTTACACCAAGGGACGCGAGTTCGAATCCAACCACCTACAAGGAGCTTGAGCCCCCGGTGAAGGAAAACATCGTGATGAAACCATAGCATGGTGGTAGGGCTTTTTCTAATTCCCACCTGGCTAGCTACCACCTTCAAGTTTCACCATCAAGTACCACCACTAGCTTGGGCCACATCGTCACTTAATAAATACCTATGTAATACAACGACTATTGCTTCGTCATCTTCAATTTACTCTCAGACGATCACGACAATAGAAGCAACAGAGGCTGCTAAATATAAAAGATACTGACGTCTCTCATACTCAGTATCTTATATAATATCGATGGAATTTCAAAGATATGAAATTTAATTGCCAGTTTTCGCTCATGACAGTCTGTTAAAATGCCTCAACATGCCTATTTCAGAGACCCCACAAGGAAGGAACACGCTGCCAGCAGAGCGGTTCCCTAGCTTCCCAGTACGGGGTATCTATGAATTAACAAATATCTGGGTTCTCAGTGATCGAGTACTGGCATTAATTAAAGCTGTATTGATTTATTATTGGTGTTAGGGCTTTTTCTAATGCCCGCCTGGCTAGCTACCAACCTCAAGTTGAAAATTCGCCGCCAAATACCAATAGGTGTTTTTTTTTTTTTTATACTTACGGTTAGCGTTATGGTCATAATCTCACCTGATCTTAAGTGACGATACGGCACAAGTTGGTAGACACGCCAAACCTGTGGAGGAACTGGCTCTCAAGTGCTGCTGCCGGAACACACCTATTGGTATTTGGAGGCAGGTTTACAACTTGAGTGTGGTAGCTACCCAGAGTGTGTTCCGGCAGTTGCACTTGAGAGCCAGTCCCTCCTCCTATAAAGGCCGGCAAAGCACCTGCGATTAACTTGGTGTTGAGGGTGTAGATGGGCGGCGGTGATCACTTACCATCAGGTGACATGGTTGCTCGTTTGCCCCTATTCCATAAAAAAATATATAATACCCACGAAAAAATCTCTTTAAATTAGTTTTATTTCAATAAAATCACTGTAAATTAGATTAAACAAATATGTAACTGTGTAATAGGCGTGCGTGCAGCCGCGGGTACGTTATATGTCTCCTCATATAGTAGTAATAAACACGCGTTTTATTACTTTTCTAACCATCACCCGTCCCTACGCTGGGACAAATAATGTGACGTATACAAAAATAAAAGGTATTAAACCAAAAAACAGGGGCAGTGTCGTGGAACACTCGGTCGGAACGTATTTCCTTACGTAGTATATTATCATAGAATAACGTATTATATTATTGATTAACAAATACAAGTAAATTAATGACTAGCCTCTGAGAGTAATCAAATGAAACACAGAGAAAACTACCGAATGGAAGGAATCGTAGGAAATTTTGTAATTAATATATTTTTTCTAGTTGTGAAAATAAACATTTTATAGTATATAATTCAATTCATCTATTCATATAATACTTATAAAACGCTGCGATGTTTCTATGATGACGTTCCTGACGCATATGACGTGTCAAACTATATCTCCACAGCCGTTGAGAACACACTGGCTAATTTGAACCAATAAGCGCGCACATATGATTAGGCACAGCCAATAGCGTATGCGCTATGCATAATTGTCAACATTACAGAAATATAACACAATAAAGAACACACTAAAGAAAATGTCGTGATTAGCAAATCTTACATTTTCATTTATCTAGCCTCCGTCCGTACTGTGCGATAAAAAATTTCGTTCGGAAACAATATAATCCTAACACTCCGCATCGAATACTCATAGTCGCATCTCAATAAGATCAGTAGTTTGGCGACATTTGCCGTTAAAAAAACTGTATTTTACTTGTATATATCATCATAAAACGTATAAAATAGATAACTAAAGGCAACATGGTATAACAGTAGGAAATATCAATTAGATGAATAATTCGCTATCCGGAAGTCATCTCGGTTTGTGGTTAAATCCAATAATAACTGTGAGCGGAGGCTCTTAGGCTATTTAATCACTGCGGTCATGTCTTACTATAGTATCTAGAACTCTGGACCCGAAATTTAGTGCATCTGTATGTATTTACATAGTATCAATAATATATTAATTAATATTATAAAGTAGATGAGTTTGTTTCTTTGAACGCGCTAATCTTATGAACTACGGCTATGATTTCTAAAATTATTATTGTATTAAATAGAGCAATTATTAAGGAAAAATTTAAGTTAGTTATCATTGCGCCACCACCAAAAGGAGCAAAGCTGTATTGAAAAAAGTTTTAAAAACGGGCGACGGGCGAGTGTAGGCGTGGGCAAAGCTAGGTTATAATAAAACTGTAACCTAATAGTCAAAACTACCACCGGTTCGGAAGGTAAGGCAGTCATCTAGATGAACCGGCAAGACACTCGATTATTACAATTTATAAACATTAACTTAGCAAAAGAGTAATTTATTCTAATTAAAATTCGATATATTCATTACTAGCCATCACCAGCCCACAGCACTGGATACACAAAAAAAAAATGTATAAAGCGACAATGAAATCTAATATATTTAAGTACCCAGGACTACGCCAAGAACCTATACAAAAACCACATCGATTGCTCAGAGTCCCGTCCTAATAAGTTTAGCAGTTTGACTTGATTGAACACCTTTTACACCACACATTTTAGACATGCGTGCTTTTTTACATTTTATTAACGAATTTATCTTCAAACTTATGCGTGGATGGAATATCAGGAAATGGTATCACGAGTTGATGACCGTCGAATACATGCTCTGTTATAATACGCACGCGATCTGACCTTCCTCTGATAATATATGTTGCGGATTTGTATATTTTTAGACGCGAAAGGGAGGGCCTATAAATTTATCGCCGCTGAGAAATATTCGAAAGATGCATAACTGGGCCATCGATCATTCTTGTCGAGATGAAGCAATCTTATTCGAGAATAGATAATACGGTCGATCTTAATTTTGCAGAGGTCGAGTACCATTTCAAGTGTTGAAGGCAGATTTTTCTACTGAATATAATTGTTGTTACTTCACCAAGACATTCATTCAACCGGCCGATTATTGAATGGTGCTATATATTAGCTTTTTCAAATTCAAAGTTGGTTATACTAACATGCAGTGTCAGGCATTTTAAACATCCCGTTGGGATCTAGAAGAGGTTTGGAAGTGGTCCCTGGCCTTTGGCAGTATGGCAGATATTTAGAATGCTTCTTCCATGAATTCACTAGCTTCACTCATGGTACGCAAGGCGCACTGTAAACAGAAGTATAGTATGCCAATGTTAAAGTGTAATGTAACGTAAATGTGTAATGTGTAATTATAATGTATGCAAGTAAATGTAATAAATGATAATACGGTCACGAAAAATTGATTTACAACATTTCGTTTGTTTTTTTTTTTTAAATTTATTTTAAACTTGTATATGATGTTGTAGTCAAATAAACATATATATTTATATCGTCTCAACACACTAGTTAATATCGAGTTGAAAAAAAAAAAGAAAGAAAATTTGAAAACGAGGATAATGATACAAAATACAACTATAACGTAGGTAATAAATAGTGGGTAGGTCGATAGGTAAGTACATGGTGGTAAGGCTGTTTCTAATGTCCCACTGGGTACCTAGCTTCCACCTTCAAGTTGAAAATTTGCCGCCAAACACCTATAGGTGTGTTCCGGCAGTTGCACTTGCGAGCCAGTCTCTCCTCAGTATAGCGTGTTCACCAGCTTAAACCACATCATCGTTTTTTATATATTTTTGTTGCTAACGATTAGGGTTATGGCCATAATCTCACCTGATCTTAAGTGACGATACGGTCCAAGTTAGTAGACACGCTAAACCTCTGGAGGAACTGGCTCTCAAGTGCAACTGCTTGAACACACCTAATGATATTTGGCTGTAGATTTTCAACGTGATGGTTGTGTCTAGCCAGGCGGGCATCAGAAAAAGACTTACCATCATGCTATGATTTTCTCACGATGATTTCCTTCACCCAGATCTCAAGCTTATTATAGGTTGTTGGATTCGAACTCACTTCCCTTGACGCAAAGTCGTACACTCTAACGCTGACTTAAAAAAAAAAAAACTTATTGACACGGCATATGCTGTGTTTATGTCGGTACTGAATGCGACTCCCTCTCTCATATAATGCTCGTATGCGAGTATAGCAGTGCATGTTAACTATATCTCAGCTTCAGTTGTATTAGAGATGTAACATTATTTCAAATAACAAATCTGTTGAATTAGACACAGTAACACGTTCGAAAACCAAAGTTAAATAACAAAAGTCCCATAAAGCCAGGTAATTAGTTAACTATAAAAAAGATATTACTTAAGTTTCAAAGAATACGGGACTTCTTACAATGTCTTTCTATGAGACTATGTATATATGTGCATATGTATACATATGTTATATAGAATACTAGCAGTGTCCGCGACTTCGTTTGCGTGGAACTAAAAATTATTTAATAATTTTTTACTGAGTGTTTCGTTACGTTAATACTGGTTTGCTCTTATAGGTGGTAGCGTGATGTTAAATAGTGTGAAGCCTTCGTCAAAGATTATTCTATCAAATGATTAAAAAAATTTCCAACTCTCATAGTTCCTAAGATTAGCGCGTTCAAACAAACAAACTTTTCCGATTTATATTACTTTAAATTATACTAATCCGTACAAATCCGAAGGGATGATAGCTCAGTAGTAGTGTGTACGATATCGCGGCAAGGGTCGTGAGTTCGAATCCACCTACAATGAGCTTGAGCTTCCGCTGAAGGAAAAACATCGTGAGGGAACCTTGAGGAAACTATAAATAAAAAGAAAAATTACAATAATCAAAGCTAAATTGAATTCATAAAATATTATACGAATTATGGAAATCACGGATTTTGTGAATCATTTATAGGAATTTGTATCGTATCGGCGCCCACTACAGCCTTTGATAGTCTGGATCTAAAGCACTTAGCATACGGATTAAGTTCAGAGTAAAGTCGATACTTTGTTAGTGCTTTTAAACTTAGTAACGAAATTTTCGGTCTGCTAATGGAATTTAATGGAAAAATGTTCCGAATAGCAGATAATAGTTTTTTTATTTTATTTATATGAATTTTTTACTATATCATTAGATAGAAAAACTCGTGTGCGTCCGTTAGTGATGGTGTAACTTCGAAACGAGTTGAATGATGGAAGTGAAATTCATGTAAACTACTTCATATATGGCGGGTTTTTTTTTTCTTTCCGAGTGGACATATGCTGTTAACCTTAAGGGCTTTCATAGCATCACCGGGCTTTGGAAGCGAGTACTAAGGCACCCAGCTCGAGGCATCGAGCACAAGGGAGCCAGGAAGTGTTGCAGGGGACGCGAAAATACACCACGGTCCTGACTAAGCCTAATAGGATCCAATAATAAGCAGATTTTCTACTCAGCTAAAGATACGATGGTATATAACTATTCCTTAATAAAATATTTACCTTTTGCCGTATTAGATGCCGTACTTTGTAGATCGATATTCGATCTTAATAGTATTTGAAAATTTTGATAAATTCACTACTGTAAAGGTACAAAAAACGAAATAACTGTTTATATTTTACACTAGCTCATACCTGCGGCTTCGCTCGCGGTAATGTTCATTCAAACAAAGCGGATGTCGCAAGAAAAAGTTACATACAAAGTATACCCCTCTCTTTCTCCCACTTCCAATGAGTTTTCCGAGAGAAAAAGTAGCCTGTTACCGTGGCCAGGTTCCTATCTATCTCTATACTAAAATTCATCATAATCGATTCGGCGGTTTAGGTGTGAAAATGTAACAAACAAACAAACTCACTTTTGCATTTATAATATTAGTAAGGATAAGAAAGTAAAGAAAAACATGTAATGATTGGTTATTAATTCAATTTGTTTAACCCAATTAAACTAATAATTACACTAATATTATTTATTTCATATTTATAATTATTAATATATTTAATTAAGAAAATCCGTAGACTTCTATTAGTTTTAATGTGTCTAAGTAAATTCTAAAAGATTATCCTTACTTATTATTATAAATGTGAATGTAAGTTTGTTTGTTACGCTTTCACGCGAAAACTACTTAACCGATCATCATGAAACTTTGTAGACATATTATTGGAGGTATTAGAAGTAACATTGGATACTTTTTATTGAAAAGGAAAATATTTTATACGAAAGATAAAAATCTTATTTAATGGCTACAATGCGAGCAAAGCCGCGGGTTAAAGCTAGTTATAGAATATTTATAAGTTTTTCTTTTTTTTTTCTTCGTTTGTCCACGCGACATACTATATCTCATCTTACAACTACAAAAGAAAAAAAAGTAATTAACAGAGGACAGAGAAGTACTTAAGTGTCGTATCATTGCCTAACTTGCCTATCATTTATCTCATAAAAAGTCGTGTCTCATTCGCCAGTACTTTGAGAGACTCATCATATTTTATGGGAAGCAAACAGTATTCGCGATTCGGGAATTACTTTGGACACTCAGCTTAGTTTGCATACACATAAATAATATCGTTAACAAGGTATTAAAATGTTCGATTCTGTGCAATATTAAATGCATCAAAAAGCTAAAAAAAATATTTAAATGTAACTTCTTTTGTAGGTGGGTTTTGAAATTATGATCTGCGACCTCTTTTTGTGTGACGCTCGTCGAAGGAAAATACTTCAAAAAGCTAAATTTTTTTTTTTACATGATAATTCTTTTTGGTTGGGTTTTGAAATTATGATCTGCGACCTCTTTTTGTGTGACGCTCGTCCGAGGAAAATACTTCAAAAAGCTAATTTTTGTTTTTTGACATGATACTTCTTTTTGGTTGGGTTTTGAAATTATGATCTGCGACCTCTTTTTGTGTGACGCTCGTCCAAGGAAAGTCGGTTCGAGACGAGTCATATAGCGAGAGATATGTTTCATTTCTGTCGTATGGTCTTAAAACACACGAACTTTTTAACGTGATCGTAGCCCTTACTACGGCATTCACGCGAACCAAATAGAGAGAATGAAACATCGTCCTATGGAAGTGCCCATTGAACAACGTCTAGGAAAAAACCTTTCCACGTGTGAAGATTCCAATATTTCATGTTACTACCATAGAAGATCTCAGACGGTATTTGATCACTTTCTTATTTCAAGTAGTATATAACTTAAGTATCTTAACTTATGCTACTTGGATGATAAAGGAAATATTTACTTTAAATATACCTTGAAAAATTGAAACTAAAAAAAAAACATGATTAAAGCTTGTTGATACTTTTTTTTATAGTTAAGCGTTATGGCTATAATCTCACTTGATCTTAAGCAACGATACGGCCCGAGTTTGTAGACACGCTAAACCTGTGGAGGGATGGCTCTCAAGTGCAACTGCTGGATCACACATATTAGTGTTTGGCGGCAGATATTCAACTTGAGGGTGGTAGCTAGTCAGGCGCGAATTAGAATAAGCCCTACTTTTAACTTCAAGCTCATTGTACGTGGTTTCGAACTCACGTCCCGTGATTCGGCGTCCGCGCACACTACCACTGAGCTATCATCGCTTCAATAAATTCTATTTACACAACTGTATGGTAGGTGTAGTGATATATTGGATCGTAGCGCCTCGCCACTGTCATTGTGCTGATTGTTCTGGGTTCGAATCCTGCATAACACGGTTATTTGTGTGACAAATAAATTATTGTTTTATGTCTAATACATATAACTTAATTTTCTTGTGGGTGTGTTCTTTGAGATTTAAATCTATTTATAAGTCATTTATTAATAGAATATTGCAGATGTTTGTTGGATCACTTTCTTATTTAAATTAGTAAGCAAAATATTCAATACACCCGAGATATTAAGAGTCAAAGTTAATATTCGCAAAATGTTATCTCACGCTTCAAGATTCGATCTATTTGCTACAAATTATTATCCTACTAATTTAAGGCTTTACTCCACTTTGAATAGAGAGGTTTCTCCTTATATTACAACACTCTAGCTAGGAATGCTTATGATTTCGTTCGCGTTGAAATAAATATTATTTAACAATTTTCGCCGGATTTTGTGACGTTTTTTAATAGTACTTTAATACTTTTAGTGGTAGCGTGATGTTAAATAATGTACAGCCTACCTCACTCATTGTAATACCGAATACAAAAAAAAAAAAAAATCCGAGCGGTAGTTCTCAAAATTGCGCGTTCAAACAAACTTTATCGCTTTATAATGTTTATATATACAAATTTCGTGTCACTTTGTTTGTCCGCGATGAACTCCTAAACTGCTGAATCGATTTTAATCAAATTTTGCACACTGTCTGCAGTTTGATCCAACTCGAGAGATACTATACTTTGTATCTCGATAAGTTATCGTAACGTAATAGATGTCGCTGTAGTCGATGTGATTGACTACTCGAAAAGGCAGAACACGGTCTGCCGGGTCACCTAGTATCAGTATAGATATTTAGCGTTGCCCGTTAAATAAGTAGAAAACGAAATTTTTGTATGTATTTTTTTTAACTATGTCATAATGTAAAACTTGTTAGTGTTTTTAATATAACTATAGACTATTGTAATTTGGTCCAAACTCACCTGTTCTAATGAAGTTTAAAACATATCGCATCTTATGAACATAAACTGATTGAAATGAAAGTAACAAATCTATTTTATTTTGCCCTGTAACTTATAGTGCCACTCAAAAGGGAGGCTTTGAGAGTTAAGAATTCCTCAGTGGATTGCAACGACACTTCACTTTATATTATGCACTATGAAATCTAATAAGGAAGGGGACCTACAGTAAATTAAATTCAGTCGACAGTAGCCGTCGTGCGGCGGCCGAAGGTATACAAGATATAAGCTGGACGTCAGCTAGACGCTCGGCGCGGATGGAAATTCTCAATGTGCGCAAATACCATTCCAGTGTGTCTATTTACTCTATTTGATTTTCAAAGAAAATGTATCATGAAATTGCAGTGAAGGCGGCATAGTCTGGATTTTTATAATACCACTAGCTGACCCGACAAACGTTGTACTTTCTTATAATTTATTTCTAGTGAGTACTTTGGTTGTATAAACTCGCGATAATAAAAATGATAGGAGGGTGAAAAGTTGGGGTTATAGATTATATATTATATATTATATATTATATATTATATATTATATATTATATATTATATATTATATATTATATATTATATATTATATATTATATATTATATATTATATATTATATATTATATATTATATATTATATATTATATATTATATATTATAAATATTTCATAGCGTAACGTTAAAATATAAAAATTAACAGAAATTAATATTAAGGTCTCTGTAAACACTCTCTATGAAAAAATAATATTCTCTATGTTTTAATTGTTTTTCTATAGTTAAGATTTTAGCGTTACGTCCATAATCTCACCGGATGCTAAGTGACACTATGACCCAAGATGGACGATGGATATGAAGAAGAACACACCTATTGGTAACCCTACCACCAAGCAATGGACTCATCACGATGTTTTCCTTCACTGAAAGCTCAACCTCATTATAGATGTATTTGAACTCATGCCCCTTAACGTGGCGTCCATATACACTTCCCACCGAGCTATCATCGCTTCAATAATCGCTTATCGCTTCTTCATCTGAGAATCTAAATTAGGATAATTTTCAAAGTACCTTTTATTTTTAGGTGTTCTGTATAGAAAATGTGTATGTAAATTAACCGTATTACTTACTTTTAGATATAACTTTTATTGTCTGTCTGTGTGTATCAATGATCTTTAATTAAAATGTCTCATATTGCTAAAATAATTAAGTGACTAGTTCAACATAACAGAGATTCGTCTCTTAGTACCTGCACAATTTTTAAAGTACTTCTCAAGAACTTATTGGGCTTTGATGGCACGAAGGGAGAGTTTGGATGGTTAAATGTATTCTGGAGTTAATACGGTTTACATTTACATACGAAGCGATGATAGCTCAGTGGTAGTGTGTACGACTTCACGTCAAGGGACGTGAGTTCGAATCCAAGCACCTACAATGAGTTTGAGCTTTCGATGAAAGAAAACATCGTGAAGAAACCATGGCATGGAGGTAGGGCTTTGTCCAATGCCCGTCTGGCTTGCAACCACCCTCAAGTTAAAAACCTGCCGCCAAATACCAATAGGTGTGTTCCGGCAGCTGCACTTGAGAGCCGGTTCCTCCACAGGTTTAGCGTGCCTACCAACTAGGGCCGTATGGTCACTTAAGATCAGATGAGATTATGGCCATAACGCTAAACCTTAACTACATAAAAAAAAACATTTAGGGTCAACTACCACAGGACGATCAGACGCCGCGCGGGTTACCACCCTTATATGGTAGAAGTACCCAATATTTCGTACGAAACGATTTGCAAAGGAGTGGAACTCTCTCCCGGCGTCTGTCTTCCCATCAACTTATAATCTGATAGTTTCAAGAGAGGAGTGAACAGGCATATTTTAAATATGCTCGCTTATCGCTTATCGCTTTATGCTTACCACCAAGAATGATTGAGATCAAGCGCAAACTTATAATTCATAAAAAAAGAAACTGTTATCCGGAAACTTGGAAGGACTTCAAAATCAAAAAGTTTGTTTAATTAACAAGCTTCGGAGATTTTTAAGATTATCTGGATCATATATAAATAATATCTGTGATAAACATATCTTAGCAGGAATCCGTTGAGACGCTAGCACTAACCACTTACGAAACTTTATAACATGTTAGAAGAACTTCGACTGCTTTTGACATGAGGCAGCTATTGGTGGGCTTTGGTAGAAAATCTTCGATGTTTTCAAGTCAGAGGAACTATATGTAGTCCGAGGTCCTGTCAGAATATCAGCGCTTTATGGTACCAATTTATCCACATATTAAATTCTTTTTTGTGATCTTGCGGTAATGTTCTTTTGTTTTTTTGTATATTTTTTTTATTTTTAGCTTATTTTTATTTTATTTATTTGAAATATCATTTGCTGTGTGTAGGATAAATAAAACTTTCTTTCTTCTTTCATATGCGGTGTGTATTTCGCTTGGAGCAACTAATGTATGGAGGATGCAATTAGTGGTCACTTACAGAGCATTATTACTGTGTAGAGTCAATATTTCACGGGCCAACAATATTAATGTAATGGAAGTGCAGTTAATGTAATGGTGAAGTTGTAACATGCAGGTACGAGACATCGTAAGAGGCACTTTCCGCCTTAGATAGCTCCGAGCGATTGGTTCTTAGTGCAATTTCCTACGAACGCGCAACGTCTCCGTTCTAAGTTTGTTCTAAGTTGCAACTATATACGTTTACATTAGATAAAGGTACATTAAGTTGAGTAATAGTACATTTTAAAGGTTTCGTTTGATTTTTGAAGTAAAACTTCTTTACGCACGCTTGACTTAGGGAGTAAGCTGATGAATGCGAGACTAGAGATTTAAGAAAAGTGTGATCTGGCGAGTCGAATGGAAGTTGAGAGGGAGATATACATTAGTGGAGATAGAAAAAAAGGGAGTTACGTGTCAAATCAAATCAAATCAAAAATCTTTATTCAATTTAGGCCCTAAGAAGGCGCTTATGAACGTCGAAATTACTACCGGTTTGGAAAGTAACGCAGTCATCGAGAAGAACTGGCAAGAAACTCGATCTGCATTTTTTTTTTTAAGTCTTGTTCTCATCCTTATATACAATAATTTAATGTGTTACAGTGATTATTAGCGGATGTACAGAGCAGGGCGTCAATTCCAGATATCACGATCGCTCACGTATTGATCCACCCTATAATAGTCTTTTGACATCAAAACTTGACTTGACTTTGTCTTTTGACTTTATTATAAAACTTGACACTATTACTTAGAAATCTGTTACTTGTTTTACTCAGTCTAAAATAGGGAGTGACCAAGGTCGTATATTCCTGTAGTGGCAAGAGAAAGGTGCGAGCAAACATTTTCTTTCTCTCTTCCCCTCATAGTCTGAGCAGTTTTACTTCACTCGTGTGGTCTAAAGCACACTCTTTTTTTAACATATCACTTTTCTTCACAGAAGAAAGTGACGATTTACCAACAATGTATGGTGATAGGGTTTTTTCTAATGCCCGCCTGGCTTGCTACCACCCTCAAGTTGAATATCTGCCGACAAATACTATTAGGTGTGTTCCGGCAGTGGCACTTGAGTACCAATCCCTTCTATGAAGGTCGGCAACGTACCTGCGATTTCTCTGGTGTTGTAGGTGTCAATGGGCGGCGGTGATAACTCTCCATCATATGACTTGCTCGTTTGCCCCTTATTCTATAAAAAAAATAGATCTTATTATTGATAATGAATAGTAACGTATCATTTTACAATGTATCTATGAGCTTTCCTGTATACTGTCTGTCCTGGTGGAATTTTGTAATTGATTTTTAAACTGACTTCCTTAAGTTAGATACTTGAGATTCGGTCCAAAGCTCAGAAGTTTATGACAATGCATGAAAATGTGAAAAAATCGATTTGTTTGTTGTCTCGATAAAAAAATATATAATCGATACCTGTGTAACTAACTTCTCGAGCATCTATACAATTTAAATATAACTCAAATCAAACTGTCACATGAACAGAATATATCAAAATTTCATTCACATTACCGTAAAAATTAGAACATAATGATAAAAAAAATTTAAAAAAATGTACAAGGTTTTTTTTTTATTGTGCATAGGTTTAGAGTTATAGCCATAATCTTATATGAGGTTAAGAGACGATGTGGCCCAGTTGGTGGTCACGCTAAGCCTAGCAGAGGGACTGGCACTCAAGTGCAACTGTCGGAATACACCTATAGGTATCTGGAGGCAGATTTCCAACTTGAGATTGCTAGAAGCATTAGAAAAAGCCATTGCACCGTGCAACCTCTTTAGAACCCTGGTATTTCTTACATTCCTATACACATAAGATAACATATATACATATAATATGTATACTAGCTTTAACCCGCGGCTACGCTCGCATTTTTTTTATCAATTAAAAGTATCCTATGTTACATCTAATACGTCCAAGAATATGTGTACAAAGTTTCACGATGATCGCTTAATTAGTTTTCGCGTGAAAGCGTAACAGACAAACGTACGTTCACATTTGATATTATAACATATGTCTTATTGCACGGCACGTAACTTCATCTCTCTGACTGTTAGTAATTAACAATTCAGCTGACACAATTGTAGATAGCATTATCTACCGTGGTAGACATTCAAACGGAGTTCCCTGTGTTTGTTCAAGTGATTGTGTCGAACTCGTCTCATGTAAGAGCAGCGTCGGCAGAACTCGTTTTGTCCGCGTTTCGATCCAAATATATCCGCGCTTCGATTTTAAATGACTAATACATATTATAAGACAATAGTAAGACATATTATATAACTTTATCTATCACACCAGCTTTGTCTGCGACTTCGTTCGCGTGAAGATAAAAAATCAGTGAATTATTGTTGCCCGTTTTTGTAACACCTTTCAATACAGCTTCGGGATGATTGGTAACGTTTTTTTTTTTTTTTTTTTTTTTAATGTTAAGGTTTAGCGTTATGGCCATAATTTCACCTGATCTAAATGGCAATACTACGTTAATACTAATAAGTGTCGGGGATTAGGAACAGCCCTACCATCATGCTTTGGTTTCCTCACGATGTTTCCCTTCACCGAAAGCTCAAGCACATTGTAGGTGGATTCGAACTCACGTCCCTTTGACGCGAAGTCGTACACACTACCACTGAGCTATCATCGCTTCGAACTTACTAGCCAGGGCTTACTAGGGACTTTGTTATAAAACAGAATTATCTAAAATACTATTATCGTCTTACTGAGTCTAAAGTATGTGGCACTATTCGACACGATTTCTAGATCTTTTCGTTTTTTTTTTGTAATAAGAGTCAAAATAGGAGGCCTGTCACCTGACGGTAAGAGATCACCGCCGCCCATAGACATCAACAACACTAGATAAGTCGCAGTTGCATTACCGGCCTTTATGGGAGGGACTGGATCTGAAGTGCCACTGCTGGAACACACCTAATGGTATTTGGCGGCAGATTTACAACTTGAGGGTGGTAGCTAGCCAGACGGGCATTAGAAAAACCCTACCACCATGCCATGGGTTCGTCACGATGTTTTACTTCACCGAAAGCTCAAGCTCACTGTAGGTGGTTCGATTCGAACTCACGTCCCATAATTAGTAACTGACAGTATGAATAACAATCGAATACTGGCAGGTGTATTACGCCTTAGGAAGGTTAAAAAACATGCGGGTGCAAGCTCCGATGCATGTCTGGAAATGACTCCTTATTTTTTATATACTTAAGGGTTAGCGTTATGGCCATAATCTCACCTGATCTTAAGTGACGATACGGCCCAAGTTGGTAGACACGCTAAACCTGTGGAGGAACTGGCTCTCAAGTGCTGCTGCCGGAACACACCTATTGGTATTTGGCGGCAGGTTCACAACTAGAGGGTGGTAGCTACCCAGGCGGGCATTAGAAAAAGCCCTACCACCATGCAATGTACTTTTGTCTTTGAAACAACAATTTCGAAAGTGAACCATGTCCATTGCCCAAAAAATCGGCACACAGTTGTGTTGACGCGTTTATAAGTTTCACTCTTCATAAAATTTTCACTACTAAGGCTTTATATGGAAAATTGCTGTTTAAGAAGTTGCTTTTTATCTAGCCCAGGAAAGTGATTGCATTTCACCTGATGTTAAGTACAGTACATACAAATCAGCTGTTATTGATAATAAGCCAAAATTCACCGATAATTATCTACTGCTTTCATGCTGGCCTGTCTAAGTACCTCTTCACGCCTCAACTCAAATATATGAATGCTTTGAGTTCATTGGCCATTAACGTCGTTAGTTGACGGTTGACCTGGTCTTGGCGAGAATCCCCACTCACATCGGAAGAGTCAATATAGATCTGAGGATGTACCGTGACGGAGCCAAACACTTGATCTTTGATCATTCATCTTGAACACTTGATCACCAATAGATCTTTCCACATACCCACATTTGGTCCATCCATTCGCCAATGTCGGGTCAACAAACGAAGCGAGCATTCTATCAATTCAAAATCGAAATGCAAAGAGTAATATACACTTCAACAGTTAAAAAGATGAATGGAACTGCTTCGAATGGCGCAGTTATTGTACTTGTAATTTACTAAACAGTTAAACGTATCTATTTTATTATAATAGAAGATCAACCGCAACTTAGCCTTACATTAAGTGACGATGTGGTTGCCGGTGACGTCTGTAAGCTGAAATTACATCTCGCAGTTCACAGTTTGTATTAGTAAATATTTTAAGTCGAGGCTTGTAAATAAAAATCAGAGAAAAGTCTTCATTCGATGTTTGTTTCGATTTTTCATAGATGAAATGTACAATATTGTTTCTATTGTAGAAATGCAACTGAGGCCTGAATAAGAAGGGAAAATCATTGGGGTAAATTCACAAACCAAATATTCATTCATCCTTGTGATCACTGAGCACAGGACGACTCTCTACTCAAACTCCGTTACAATAACAGTTATACGGTTGTCGAATACATTGCCGCGTCATATTCAAGATGCCAAAACCATCTCCAGTTTCAAAATCACATCTACGTCGACATTTGTATAATAGTATATAGTGATGTTGCTTATCACAATTCGCTGTGTATATATTTATGTATGTATATATGTATGTATATATGTATATTTAGTTCATTTATTTTGACTACATTTTGTTTATTTAATATGCTATTCGTTATGAATTATTTCTGTAAGGTTAGTATATTTATTATTACAGTCTTATTTCACCGATTATTTTATTTGCACTACCTACAATGGTTGTAATTATTTCTTACTGCATTACTGATGGTTAGTTGATAGATAATGCCTAATGGCATTAAGCTCGCCAATGTACATATTTAAAGTGCAATAAAGAATTCATTCATTCATTCATTCGAATATATAATGTAGGACATTTTCCTTTTTTCAGTTGGCAAAGACTTGCAGTTGTTAATATTATAAAGCTTATTTTAGGATGTACAAGTCGAGTTTCAAAAAATCATATTAAATTTGCTTGAAAAATCATTGACGACTGCTTTAGGATATTTAATATCACGCTACTACCAATAGGAACAAATCTGTACTGAAAAAGTTTATAAAAACGGGCAATACTTGTTAAATTATTTTTAGTTCTAGGCGAAAGATACATAAAATATAATATGTAATATATATAATATATATCTATAAGCGATGATAGCTCAGTGGTAGTGTGCACGACTTCGCGTCAAAGGACGTGGGTTCGAACCCAAGCACCTACAATGAACTTGAGCTTTCGGTGAAGGAAAACATCGTGAGGAAACCATAGCATGGTGGTAGGGCTTTTTCTAATGCCCGCCTGGGTAGCTACCACCCTCTAGTTGTGAACCTGCCGCCAAATACCAATAGGTGTGTTCCGGCAGCAAAACTTGAGAGCCAGTTCCTCCACAGGTTTAGCGTGTCTACCAACTTGGGCCGTATCGTCACTTAAGATCAGGTGAGATTATGGCCATAAGGCTATTATACCTTAAGTATAAAATATATATATATATATATATATATATATATATATATATATATATATATATATATATATATATATATATATTAGACCATTTCAGAACCTGCCTTCAAGTATAGATTTAAGAGCAGGTATTATAACTCTGTTTTAGAAACCAAAATGTCGAACGAAAGAACAATACCTGTGACAGAGATCTCAATGTGGGTATGAGTTTGACATGTAACTATAATTATTATGGTTTGGAATAATTATATCAGAAAGTTTTCTTTTAATGGAATAAGGGTAAACGAGCAAGCGTGTCACCTGTTGGTACGTGACCACCGCCACCCATGGACACCCACATCACCAGAGGAATCGCAGGCACGTTGCCGGCCTTTATAGGAGGGGCTGGCTCTCAAGTGCCACTGCCGGAACACACCTATTGGTATTTAACGGCAGACTTTCAATCAGGTAATAGTCTCAGGCACCGCCAGTTAGGTTTCTATATGTACAATCTTTCGCACCATTACAGTCACTCTTCTCTTTTCATTAGTAGCTAGTACCGCGTTCGATTCTCTCCTTCGCGTTTTGGCAACAGCCCACGCCGAGGTTCGGTCACTAGTGACACCCTTGTGCGAGTTGCCTCTCGGTTTGGTGAAGCTATAAAAGCCCATCGGTTCAATAGTGTAGATCCATAAGAAAAAAAAATTAGATAACGACCGATTCTCGGACATACCGGATACACATATAAAATTTCATAAAATTCAGTCAGGCCGTTTCAGAGGAGTACGGCAAATAACATTGTGACACGAGAATTTTATATATGTGAGATAATCCCGTGCCACGACTTTTGTCCGTGATAAACTTCCCAACTACTTAAGCGATGTTAGTGAAATTTTACACACTCTATGGAAATTCGATAAAAATCTATCTTTAATCATTGGATTAGTGTAAGTGAATACTGTATTATAGTTGCTAAGCGTAGTGGAGGGGCTGGCTCCCAAGTGCAACTGCCGGAACACACCTATAGATATTTGGCGGCAGATTTTCAAATCTAGGATAGTAGCTAGCCAGAAGGACATTAGAATAATCCTACCATCACTTCGAATGGATTCGAATTCACGTGAATTAAAGAGGCGTCCGTATACGCTTAGAACTTTTACAGAAACCCATCATCGCTTTGTATGAACATTCATACTAATAAATGCGAAAGCGAGTTTGTATGTTCGTTACGCTTTCACGCCTAAACCGCTGAATCGATTGTGATGAATTTTGGTACAGAGATAGAAGAATGGGGCCCTGGAGACGGAGATAGGTTACTTTTGCTTGCTAAATACTTATAGGAAGTGGGGTAAAGTCAAGGACAAACTTTATATAAAACTTTTTATTGTTAAACAAAATCAATATTAATGCGAACGAAGCCGCACGTAAAATATAGTAATTTGTTATCTGGCAGTTTTATAGACCTTTTCAATGTTTGTCAGATCGCTGAGTTTTACGCCAACAGTAAACATAGAATCTTGTAAATCGCATAGTATCAAATGTAACTATACTTTACAGAGTTCAACAGAGTTGATGTGTTTTTTAACCAGCCTCTGTTGGCAGTACCGTTTCAAGTACCACGTTCTTATTTATATATATTTTATTCCTTACTTTGTTCTTGATTTTTTTATATCGCACAGCATAGTGACTGTACTGCACCTGATGTTAAGTACAGTACAATCCAAAACAGCGGTGACTGACAATGATCCAAAATTCACAATCAGTCAGCGCTGTCATGTTGGTCTACTTAGATACCTTTTCACGCCTATTGTGAAGGACCTAATATTATAGGAGGGTGGGAACACGCCGACCGGAAGACGGTTCCACAGCTCCACGGTACGACGGAAATATGAATCAGCAAACTTTTTACACATTGCGAATAAGAAATGCATAAATGAATTTTACCATTACGTTCATAGAAATAACAGCAATGGCTAATCGACATGCAAATTCGTCTAATATACCAAAATGTTAATATGAACAAGCGTCATACTATGTGTGACTATAACACATACTTGGAAATAACACAATTAACCATAAAATACGGTTAAGTGTGAATCTAGCTCACCGCAAAAGTTCCGAAGTAAAAGAAAAAACATTATGTTCTTTTTCGATACACGCCACAAATGTAATGTGTGTTTTGGATGATACTCGGTTTAGAAGTCCGATTCACACTTAACCGATGTTTTTTGGTAGTTTTCTTTTTCGAATTTAATGTTTGGTTCGTAAAGTTCGACAGATTTTTCCCGTACATTATGCTATATCATAAAATTAAATCAAAACGAGTTTATACTAGCTAGACATTTATCCATAGCATAAGCTGCTGCGAGACCTTCTCTACCTCTTCTTTAGGAGGTGGTGAGGGAACTGCTCAGGGCTACACCCTTTTCAGTGGTATCGTTGCAGTAAGCGGCCGCTAACTGATCACTGGAGTATTTCCAACATACAGATGAAGTTGGCTGGACTTCTTATTGGGGTCGATTGAGACTCTCAGCCCTCCTGGCCTGGCAAGTGGGAGGCACTTCAGGCCTAGGAGGTATACTCTTTGGCAATGCAATCTCTCATGTTGCACGCTTCTGCGTATCCCCTGACTGATGTCGTGGCTGCGCTGTATATCTCCATCTCCTCTTCACTGTGGTTTAGGGCGGCGTCGTAAGGTGCTGGAGCTTGCACTTGCCCTGTGGCTGCTTGCGAATTTTTCTCTGCTGCAGCGCGTCATTGGCGGGTGTCATGATAGCATAAGCAGTTCAAGACAGCCTGTATGTTCTCAACGGCTGCGCAGACATAGTGTCTACACGTCATACACGTTAGCAGTTTCGTAGTGTATTACAATGAATTGTATGATGTACAATAAAATGTTTATTTTCACAATAGAAAAATATAATAATTCCTACCTTTCCTTCGATTCATTACTTATCTCTGTATTTGATTTAATTGACTCCCAGACGGCATGTAGCAATTCATTTTTTTTTTTAATTTTTAATTGTCCAATTATTGAAACAAGAGCTATTTCATTTCATACATGACTGAAAGTCTACATCTATTTGGCTTTTACTTGTGGCTTCGTTCGTGTTGTTAAAAATATTGCTGACAAAAAAAAAACGATTACTGGATGTGACAATATAATTTTTTTTTTTTAAACAAACAGCGTGTATTATCTTATTTCGTTAACCTTTATTTTTCTATTTGAAGTTCACTCCTTAACAACTGATTTTTATTAAGTTACAAGTGTATAAGAGCAGTAAGCATTACAGAAAGTAACTGACACATAAACCGTCGCGAAAGTTTGTGTGAAACTTAGCTTATTAAAACTTTCAGTAATTACAGTGAGATGCAGTATTAAATTGGATATTAATTTTTAAATTTTGAAGCGATGATAGCTCAGTGGTTGTGTGTACGGACTCCGCGTCAAGGGACGTGATTTCGAATCCGCCTACTATGAGCTTTAGCTTTCGGTGAAGGAAACTGTAGCATGGTGCTAGGACTGGCTAGCTATCACCCTCAAGTTGAGATACGCCGCCAAATACCAATAGATGTGTTCTGGAAGTTGCACTTGAGGGCCAGTGCGTCTAGGTTTGGTGTGTCCAGCAATTTAGCCCGTATCGTCTCCTTAGATCAAGTGAGATTATGGCCATAATGCTAACCCTTAACTATACAAAAAAACATGTGTACAATAATGGTGGGTGTCTGCAACTTTAGTTGCTCTTTGGAGATAACTTCTTAAAAATCTATATTTCATAGAAGGCTCTCGGCATGGACATTTTACGAGAAGTGAAATGAATACGAACATTAATATAGGCAGTTTTCGCTTTGACAGTAGTGAGATCTTTCATACCATGACAGTCGTACTTTAAGTGCATTCCAGTAGCTTGTTCAAACGTATGCAGAACTATGTACTTGCCCTATGTCCATAATTATCAGCAGAATAGCTTAGGAACGCATAGATGACCAAAACACAAAAGATGTTTCAGTACTGTACTAACTTTTACCCGCGGTTTTGCTCAATCAATTTTGATAGTCGATCGATATATAAACCTTTAAGATAAAAAAATATGAATTTATTCATTTCAGATTATTGTTCTATCGAAGTAGAATTAAATAGACTGGTTTGAAAAAAAAAAACACTAATTTGTATTGTTTTATTATATATATTTATATTATAAAGCCGAAAATTTTGTTTGTTAGTTTAACTCGCTGATTTTAGGAACAATTTTAAGTTCAAAAGATATTTTTGTATTTGATAGGACAATTATTGCGGAATGATTAAGGCTGTTTAACATCGCGCTTCCGCCTATAGGAGCAAGGCTGTATTGAAAAAAGTTACATAACACGCGATCGAAGCCGCAGGCTCGCCTATTAGATGAAAAATCTGCAAAGTTTCGAGAAAAATCAGATGACGCAATAAAGGGTTTCATACAAAGTTCACCCCTCCCCTCGCTCATGAGTTTTTGCGAGAAAAAGAAGCCTGTAACCGCCTCCAAGGTCTCATCTATCTCTATACCAAAATTCATCATAATCGAGTGGTATAGGCGTGGAAGCGTAACGAATAGAAAGAAATTCATTTTCGTATTTATTATATTATATATTGGATTAAGATTTACAGATACAATAATTTTCTTAGAGAATCAATTATATTGAACCTCTTTGATTGTACTCACAGTAGGTGCATACACTCTGGTTAGAGCAGATAAACCATAAGAGAGTCACTGGGTTTATGCACAAAGTTCGGGGCCCTAATACACAAGTGGTTCAACACGTATATAATAAAGCGATGATAGCTCAATGGTAGTCTGTACGAACGCCACGTAATAGGACGTGAGTTCCAACCCACTACAATGAGCTTGAGCTTTCGGCGAAGGAATACATCGTGATGAAACCATATCACGTTGGCAGGGCTTTTTCTGATCCCCGCCTGGCTAGCTACCACACTCAAGTTAGAAATCTGCAACCAAATACCAATAGGTGTGTTCCGGCAGTGGCACTTGAGAGCCAGTCCGTCCAAAATAAAGGCTGACAATGCACGTGAGATTAATGGTGTTGTGGGTGTCCATGGGCGACGGTGATTACTTACCATCAGGTGACACGCCTGCTTGTTTGGAGGCTATTACAATTAAAAAAAAATATCACTCGCGATCGCTTCACTAATATGCCCTCCACTACCCAGCAGTAGCGCAGTTATAATAAAAACCTTATCTAGGGATAAAATAAATATGCCTGTGTAGACTAAACGCCCACATTTCACTTCATTATACTAAAAGTTATTTGCGATGTCATTAATTAATCCTATTAGAAAGAATGTCTCATTGTGTTGTAGAGACAAGAACGTATTCTCACAATATATTTCTATTTTTCTACCGCGTACGTCAGATACAATACTAATAAAAGATAATATTACTTGGAAATACGCGAAATAAGTCAGGCAAGATGATATATTTTATGTAAAGATTAGAAGGTCAGTATATTTATTATTGAACTCTGGTTTCACCAATTATTTTATTTGCACTATCTAGAATGGTAGTAATTATTTGTTACTATATTACTGCTGGTTAGCTGGAAGAAAATGCCTTGTGACGTAAGGCTCGTTAGTGTACATATTTAAAGTGCAATAAAGAATTCATTCATTCATTCACTCAGACAACAAACACCAGGAGTTGCGTACCACTAATCAATTATATTGTTTATGAAGTTAATATTCCAGTGGAAATATTTCAATTTCTATTCATAATTAGGTTTCCAGGCCATTAAATAAATTATACTGCTAATTAAACCCACCTTTTTTAATGTTAAGCGATGATGTGGTCTGACATTGTAAACACCGTAAAGCCTTATAGCGAGAATGGCTCTGAAATGCAACTACCAGAAAACACTTTTAGGTAGTTAGTGAAGATTTTCAACTTGAGAATAGTAGCTAGCCAGGCGGGCATTAGAAAAAGCCCTACCATCATGCTATGGTTTCACCACATTTTTTTCCTTCACCGAAAACTCAACTCCCTTCACGCGTCGTTCGTACACTGTATCAACTGAGCTATCATCGTTTCATACGTACTTTTATTATTACAAGTTTTTATTTTTCTTCTTTTTCTTAGCCCATATTCCACCTTGGTAGGGTCGGCATAATATGTTTTCTTCTTCCACTCAACTCTATCAGCCGTCATCTCAGTATTAACTCTTTTTGTACACATATCATTTCTCACACAGTCCACTTATATCTTCTTCGACCTCTTCTCTTACATCCATTCATCTTCGTACTTAACTTCTATGTATATAGCTTTAATCCCTTATAACATGCCCATACCACGCTAATCTATTACTCCTTAATTTCTCTCACACTGATGCTATTTTCATGCTTCCTCGAATATATTTATTCCTAATCTTATCTATTCTAGTCGCTCTAAGCATTCGCATCTCTGTTACGTGTAATTTCCTTACATCCGTCTCTTTCGTTCTCCAACATTCAGATCCATACTACAGGCCTTACAATAGTTTTATAAACTTTTCCCTCGAGTTTCACAGACATTCGTGGATCACAGGTAGTGCCCGTAACCTATCGCCATTTTGACGAGTGAAAAGACTTATGGCAACATTATCCAGCATTTCATTTACATTAATGTTATTGTTATCATTGAAACTGTAATATCGGATTAAACAGCATAAGTAATTATTTTTAAACGTTCATTAGCTTAAATAATATTCTAAGTAAAGTACTAGGGCATATAGTAACTCGGTTTGGTTAAATACCTATCCATAGTACGGGATATGTAAATACTGCTTAACATTTCGATAGCGACGTACTAATAAATGCGGTAAATCAATATAACGTACGACAACTTGCCACTGAATAAATACCTATGGACAGATGACTCCGTAGACCTTGAATTTATTAATCTACGCCCGACTGGTAACGCTAGGGACGTCCACGATAATGTTTCTCGAAAGATTCCATTTGGGAATTTCGTTATATAAACATTTATTAAAAATTATATACTAGCTCATTTCTTTTTAAGTAGTCCTGCCCGAGATTACGTTCGCGTGGACATGAATTTTGAAATCGTCCCTTATTTTGTCCCCGTTAAAGATGATTTTAGAAAAACACGTAACAGCCTTTGTTCCCTAGTAAAACCATACATTTTGATATACATATCCGTAATTGGAAAAATATGGGTATTCTCTTCCAGACAAAATTTCACCCATCCAAGTTTTAGTTTCGCGTCAATAGGTGACATTTGTTCGTCTACAAGGTCCAGTCCTATCTGTATATGACATTCATTGGTTTAGACGACATCGTAATAAACAACTTTTCTTTAATAATACTAGTTTAGGTAAATAGTAGGTAATGTATAAATTGCTTGCTAAGAAACATTTAATCAATTGGAGATTGATTTAGTTTTAACAGTGTATATCTATCTAATACAATTAAGTGAGCGACTCTTATATATGTCGCAGCCAAATAGCTTAATTAGCCATTCAATCAATAGCCTAGCCTTTTTACTAAACAGTGCCGTTCAACTAAAGGTCGTGCAACTGGCAATAATGATAGGTGATAAAGAAATAACTGTAGGCGGAGTATGTATTGGTGAGGTATTTGTAGAGGCAGAGGTGTTTGCTAGGTTAAGTTAGGTTGGACTTGTGATAACAAACATACCATTTTATTATAAATTGCGAGTTCGGGAAATATTATGTACTGTATATTGTAGGTAGTTCATTGAACGGTTAATTAGGGTAGTTGGCTGCAACATATATATACATATTTTTTTTACATAAATCCATTCATTATTAATGATTAAAATACCCTTCCTATTGAAACTGTTAAAAAAGTAGTCATTTGTTAATTTTATTTGATTTTACTTTCGGGGTAAGTCCAACCCCAACTTGTATGGCATGTTAGATTTGGTCATCTAGTATACGGAAGGTATATACCCTCCTATAACTATATTCTGCCATAAAACTCCCACCCTATAATTACATCCCTATATACATATTCTCAGAGGTACAGGATAGGAAATAACTTCTAATATACCGCAAACGAAGTCACCGGTGAAGCTAGTCTCTCTATAAACCGAAGAATCGTTCACCAAAATCTCAAGCTCATTGCAGGGATTCGAGCTCACGTCCATTGACGCGGCGTCCGTACACGCAACCAAATGAGCTATTATCGCTTCGAAACACAGTAATTTTAACTGTATTAAAACTAGCTACTATATATTTTATTTTCTAATTTAGATTATTTTCGTACTGTTTAAGCTCTGTAAATATATTCTGCCATAAAACACCCACCCTATAATTATATCCCTATATGCACATTCTCAGAGGTACAGGATAGGAAATAACTTCTAATATCCCGCAAACGAAGTCACCGGTGAAGCTAGTCTTTATATAAAATTTAATATCCGCGTATTTTAATTCTACGCGTTCGCGTGACGTTCATCCGGTTTAGTTGAAACTCCGTACAGTTGTTGTTGGGTATTGTACGAAGTTTTCTGCCTTGCAAATACCAACAATAGATGGTGCTCCAGTTGTTTCTATAAACAAACCTATTTTGTATAACTTTAACTTTCTTTATTTTAATGTCGTTTTTCCGGACTATACCAAAAGAAAGATGCAGTCAATATGTCGTCACCCTTTTTTGTAGAGCTTAAACACTACGAGAATAATATGAACTCAAAAATAAAATATATAGTAGCCAGTTTTAATACAGTGAAAATGACTGTGTTTCGAAGCGATGATAGCTCAGTTGGTTGCGTGTACGGACGCTGCGTCAATGGACGTGAGCTCGAATCCCTGCAATGAGCTTGAGATTTCGGTGAAGGATTCTTCGGTTTATATAAAGACTAGCTTCACCGGTGACTTCGTTTGCGGTATATTAGAAGTTAGTTCCTATCCTGTACCTCTGAGAATATGTATATAGGGATGTAATTATAGGGTGGGTGTTTTATGGCAGAATATAGTTATAGGAGGGTAAATACCTTCCGTATACCAGATGACTAAATCTCACATGCCATACAAGGTGGGGTTGGGCATACCACGAAAGTAAAATCAAATAAAATTAACAAATTAATACTTTTTGACAATTTCAATAGGAAAGGTATTTTAATAATTAATAATGAATGGATTTCAGTTATAAAAGTGTATATATATATGTCACAGCCAATTACCATAATTAGGTGTTCAATTAACTGCCTGCAATATACAGTACCAAATATTTCCCGAACTCTCAATTTATAGTAAAAGGGTATGTTTGTTATCACAAGTCCAACCTAACTTAACCTAGCAAACACCTCTGCCTCTACAAACACCTCACCGCTACATACTCCGCCTACAAGTTATTTCTTTATCACCTATCATTATTACCAGTTGGACGACCGTTAGTTGAACGGCACTGTTTAGTAAAAAGACTAGGCTTTTGATTGAACGGCTAATTAAGCAAGTTGGCTATGACATATACGTTACAGTTAAGTAAATAAATAAAACAAACTTTTGTAGGACTATATGAATTTTGAAGCGATGATAGCTCAGTGGTAGTGTGTACGACTTCGCGTCAAGGGACGTGAGTTGGAATCCAACCACCTACAATGAGGTTAATCTTTCGGTGAAGGAAAACATCGTGAGGAAACCATAGCATGGTGGTAGGGCCATCTAATACCCACCTGGCTAGCAACCACTCTCAAGTTGAAAATCTGCCATCAAATACCAATAGGCATGTTCCGGTAGTCGCATTTGAGAGCCAGTTTCTCCACAGGTTTAGCGTGTCTACCAGCTTGGGCCGTATCGTCACTTAAGATCAGGTGAGATTATGGCCATAACACTAAACCTTAACTATAAAAAAATGCATTAGTAGGAACAGTAATATGTTATGAGATAACTTATTCGCGCATCTTTATATAGTTTAAGTATTAATACGAGTTTTCCATTGCTATGGTATGATATGCCTTGTACGCGGAAGGTTAAATAATTTGCACTATTTACATGGTAATATTTACTGGCCAGCATAAATACCTTTTTACCTTAATTTCGAAGGTCTCTATAACTTAAGATGGAGGAAATATACCACCAATAAGATTATTCCTCAGCATCGCTTTCTAGATTATTTTGATACGGAAATAACCAGGAAAGTAGATTCACAGAACAAGGCGTGCGAGAGAGAGGAATTGCTTTAAACTTATATAAGGAATAATTCCTAGAAATATTGACTATACGTTAATAGAGTATCCATTTTGCTACCGGTCCAATAATTGTTTAAAATCATGCCATGCATCGGAAACTTGGTACTTTTTCTGTTTATGTAACCGGATTCTTGCATTTATTCTGCCTAAGTCGGGTTGGCACAGTATTCCTCCAGTCTCCTGCATTAGCCTCTTCCTTCCTCCATTATTCCTCTAACAGTCCATCTAAAATCTTCAACTTCCTCTGCTCCAATATCCGTCTACCAACATAGGTATCACTTTACTAGTTATATGACGTTTACCCTATCTGATATCATATCCGTACCATAATAATCTATTAGTCCATACCTTTTTTATAGTTTATGCGTTTAGCGTTATGGCCCCACTCTCACCTGTTGGTAAGTGGCGTTGTAGCTTAAGATAGTGGATCCGCTAACCCTAATGGAAGGACTGGTTCTCAAGTGTAAGTGTCGGAACACATCTATAGGTATTTGGTGGTAGATTTTCAACTTGAGGGTGGTAGCTAGCTACCCAGTGGGGCATTAGAAACAGCCTTACCACCATGCTGAAACCATCTTAAACGCATCTCTTCCGCTATCTAACATTCAGATCTAATCATTACAATGTGATAATGAATATTAATGATAAGATGCGGTTGCTAAAAAAACCTTTAAGTTTCATTCGTGGATCACATCTTCTCTATCATAATTCTATCCATCGTGCATTTTATCCCATTTTTATTTAATTATGTCAACGTTATTTTTTATTAACGAATCGAGAAGTTACATCCCTATTAATATTATAAATGTGAATGTAAGTTTGTTGGTTAGGCTTTCACGCGAAAACTACTTAACCGATCATCGTGAAACTTTGTACACGTATTCTTGAAGGTATTAGAACTAACATAGGATACTGTATATTGAAAAAAAAATGCGAGCGAAGCCGCGGGTAAAAGCTAGTTAGATTTAAATGGATTTGTTTTCTAAAGTTCGCAAGCAAGTGGAACTGCACTGCAAGTTCATGCATTTTAGTCACTACAATAAAGTTTCACCAAGCATCGTAGAAAACTTTGAAAGAATTCAAGATTTCTCACATTGAACAGTGTTACACCACACTCATCGAAGAACTGCCATTAACCAAATAATGTTTATTGAAAAACAAAAACCTTTATTGTAGAGGAAAAATACGTTGTTATACAAAAGAGGTAATTTCATATTCATATTATAGATATTCCATTTTCTTGGGCGAGATATATTATATGTCTTTTGCCAATGACAATTGATTCGTAAAAGCAAGGAGTGATGTGTGTGTGTGTGTGTGTTTTTTTTTATGTTAATCTCTTTTAACATGGTTTTTGTTTTGTTCAGGTGTGTTACCGTGGTCCCGTGAACGCGCATGCGTTGCGCAACAGTTTGGTGGGGTGTTCGCCGCTCCCGACGCGAGACGCCTCCGTGCCTACAGGCGTTTGGCATTCGCGCTCTGAACGTCCAGCTGCCTGGATGTTCCCGGGGTTCTCACAAAGTTCTACTGCCAGTGTCAACTTCGGCGCGAATCCTGCCTACAAAGAATATTACGTGAGTATCGGACTTCGCCTCGCTTATTATACGCGCGTAATGTTTACGTTCCCGTTTTATGATTTCATTTGTTTATTACATTTATCGGGTTTTCCTCAACTTCCGAAGTTTATGTTCGAATGGTTACCGGTCACTTTTATCCTTCTTATAATAATTGAATTGATTAAAATAACTGTTACACATTATTTACGTCTCGCTTTCTGTAACTTTTCACAATTGTGAAAATTTCTGAATAAATTTTTCCGGAGTCGAATTTAAATAATGTTTGAGTATTCACGGTTCTTATAATTATTCTAGATAGCTAATTATATTTGAATATGTATAAAAATACGAAAGTAATTATATCAATTAAATTGTTTAACAATAAATAGTCACGTCGCAATTTAACTTAATATATTAAAATTTGTTTATTTTCCATTCGTAATCTATTTTGTATTATTTGTTATTGTCCTCGGAATTTATAATGACAATGTGATCAAAATATAAATTAATTAAGAAGTGACGAACTACTGAGTGTGGTATTTATTACTATTTTACTGACGCATCGTTTTACGAATGTTTTAAATAATCATCATTGTTGTAAGGTTACTCTATATCTTATATCAGCTCCGTGTTTAAAATTATTAAAATCAAAAATGTAATTTATTAAAAATTTCCGGAAAATTCTTGTGAGAAACCAAATATTACCATTTTCATTATTGATATCAATATAGTTGTTCAATTGTTACTTAATAAAAATAAAAGAAAATGTACTGAACTGTTTTATCTTAACTGATTTATTAATAGGTATAACTTACTGATCTTCGATATCTTTAAGTTATGGCATTTTATTGTTGAAATTAAAAGGAAAAAAAAAAGATTATTTGATACAACAATTAATTTTCTCATTTTTTTAACCGTTCCAATATCCAGTATATAGTGAGGTCTTTAGCAGTTTACAAAAAATTAATTATAGTACCAAAATATGGAAGGCAAAGTTTTGACTACCAAAGAGTAAAAATTCAGACGTGTTATTTTTGACTCTTTTTCTATGATGCCTAGCCGATCGTTGATCGCTGTTAATAAAATGTATGGATATTAAGAGCATTCTATTTATCAGATAATAACACTACATAATTGTCTCTACGTATATATATACTCCAACGCTAGTAAGTCTATGTAATCTATGCGAACCCTCGGACAATACCACACAATAGGCAGTCCGCTCGTGAAACTCGCTTCAGATGAAACGATCGAAAATAAGCAAGTAACTTATTTCCGGCGACGACAAATTGCTTTTAAAAGGATAACCGCGTTCCACTTAAAATTTAGCTCAGTCGGTAGTGTGTAAGGACGTCACGGTAAGGGACGTGAGTTCGAATCCACCTGCAATGAGCTTGAGCTTACGGCGGAGAAAAACAACGTGATGAAATTGTAGAATGATGGTAGGGCTTTTTCTAATGCGCGCCTGGCTAGCCACCACCCTCAAGTTGAAAATCTGCCGCTAAATACCTATAAGTGTGTTCTGGCAGATGCACATGAAAGTTGTCCCTCCACTAGGCTTACCGTATCACCAGCAGGTGAGATTGTGGCCATGACGCTAAACCTTATCTATAAAAAAAAAAACTGAAATAAAATAATTCAGTTTTCACTTCTCATTAATACAAAGCTCATAGTTCGAGTATTTGTTGATTTTGACAATGTTATTCCAATTAGTAGAGAGTTCAAAATTCAAATTGATACGTGCGACTAATATTAGCGAAATTGTATAGGCGTGATTTTGTATAGACTGGAGTTTGGAAGAGATGTGACCTGAATAGGTGCGAACATGGTTATAATTATAGTACCGGCCAAATGTAGAGCAAATTAACTATTATTGAGATGGACATTTAAAAATATCATTTCTGACACGTATTTGTTGTTTGTCTGTGTGTTTTTTCCGTCCAAATTTGTCAATAGATTTTGACATTCAGATGCATGGTGGTAGGGCTTTTTCTAATGCCCGCCTGGCTAGCTACCACCCTCAAGTTGTAAACCTGCCGCCAAATACCAATAGCTGTGTTCCGGCAGCAGCACTTGAGAGTCAGTTCCTCCACAGGTTTAGCGGGTCTACCAACTTGGGCCGTATCGTCACTTAAGATCAGATGACATTATGGCCATAACGCTATATATTAAGAATAAAAAAAAAGATGCGAAGGTTTCTAATTTAAAATACACTCTTAGACTTGGCTCACAACGTTACATCAGTTGGCATTCATGTCTGTCAGTTTGTTTCAATGTTTGATATACAATTTAAACTCTGTATTTATAAAATATATCTTTGTATATATAAAATCGGTGAACCCTAAATAGCTCAACAATGCAATTTAGAATATATAGTTATAGCTCTGAAGCCAGTTTACCGATCATAAAACTTCGCAATATTAAATAGAAAGAAAAACTTTGGTTCGTTTTAATATTATCATACTAAGATTTTAAGTTAGACTAAAGAAAAGTGAAACAGAAATAAAAGAATAACAAAAAACTGAGGAGAATAGAATAAATATTGGTAAAAAATGTAAAAAGTAGGAATTTTCGAGAAAAATCTCTCATGACATTGCCAGATACGCCCCCTAGCCTCTCGGAGATGGAAGTTTTTTTTTCAATATTAATGTCCATTTTGATACCCCTGACAACTTAGGTTAATAATTGATGCAAGAATTATTTATTGTATCGTTTATTCGTAATCAATAGAGACATTATTATCTATTATTAAGCACGTTATACACTATATACTACGTTTTTATGTATAAAAAAAGAATCAAACTTTGATTTAATATTGAAATAAAATTGGTATCGAATATGCAAACCCGCTAAGCCTAGATAGACTGCATTTCCGGTATAGTTTTTAGAACATACACACAGTTGACCGCTCGGTAATTACCAGTTTGAGAGTTTTAGGCAGGCAAGCGGATATTGGAAAATATCGCTACGCCATTCTATGCAGTAATTCGATTATTTAAAAAGTTCAATTTTCTCGTAACACTTGTTATGCCCACGGCTTCGTTTGAAACTAACTGTTAAAACTATATTCATCAGACACTTTTTTCTAGATGAAAACTAAAACGATTTCTCTTAAATTTTCTTATCATAAAGCAAAATACGTTTTACAGTCCAACTGCCATTTTCAGAGATTAACGTGATTAAAAAAAAAACTGTGTGCAGTTCACACGCGATACAAGTAAAACGAAACGGTTTAAGAAACGGTGTATCATGCCTTCTATCTCATTTTCTCACACGTTATATCGTATAGATGTATGTGGTAGTCCTTTATTACTGTCGCTTTTTCGTTTCATCGAATTTCAAATAACAACGATGCTAACGAAGTTATCACTTTGAAAACTCTTCAAACGTTCGACAATAATATAGTTGCAAATTTGCGATTGTCGCGTTGATAGAAACGACAAAGATAAAGTCATAATTTTTAATTAAAATACTAACATGCAACTGTAAAACGAACAGATGGTTCAAAAGTAAAAACTGTTGAGCTTTTATTCCGTCCCGTCATAACTTAGCCTCACCAACACAACTGTTTAATTAACCTTCAAAAAGATTAAGACATAAAACGATAAATGGCAAATATGTAATTAAGAAAATGCATTTATGCAAGCATAACTCCGTTATCTACATATGTAAGAGTTTGATTGAAAATTTTCAAGTATATGTATTTGCCACGGCTTTTGTGTTATTCGTAAACGCAATAGGTGACGTTGTGGTCAAGATAATGACTACTAGAAAGGTCAGTACGCGTTCTGCCAAGCCAGCTTTTCTGTATACAGTTTATCCCTTAGACGCCCAATCAGGTTAAAAGGTTAAAACTTTTCGGTATCGGACCATCGACGCAAAGCCTTTAATGGGCGGTTGGTTCTAGGCTACTTAGATGTTGCAGTCTATTGCCCTTTTATATAGTTTTTTGCTTTACTTTTGTCCTCAATGAGCTTGAGCTTTCGGTGACGGAAAACGTCGTGAAACTATAGCATGCAGTTGGGCTTTTTCTAATGCCCGCCGGGTATGCTACCACCCTCAAGTTGAAAATCGGCCGCCAAATACCAATTGGTGTATTCCGGTAGTTACACTTGAGAGCCAGTCCTTCCACAGGTTTAATGTGTTAGTAATTCAATTCATGGATAAAAATATTGAGATCACAGAAGACTAAAAATTAAAGGTCACTTTTCTTTACATCGCCCATTTGTCGCATGTCTCATGACAGCCGGCCGCGGAGTAAATTTAATTGTAAATTTTTAAATTTCTGAACGCACGCATAATTATTTGGCAATGAATAAATATGCCAATCTTTTTTCATTACTGACATTATTAAATGTTTTAAAATGTAAAATACGCTTGATCCGAAGGTTGTGGATATATCTAGTCGATTCAAAACCCTTATTTAAATACGTTCTTTAATTTGAGGGGAGAGTTTTCCAAATAGATAAAATGAACATTAAATATAAGTAACACTGTAACAATGTATTAATGAAACTTACGAAACCAATGAACATTTTATATTTATAGTATAGCATAACTCATGAGCTTTATATCGCTTACAGATTAGTCTGTTAACTTATAAAAAAATGTAAGTAATTGTTTTTCGGATAAATCTAATGTTATATTTATGATATATGAATGTCCATAGCCCACGCAATTTATTACGTTATTTATTATACGCAAACGTATTAATTGCAAATGTAGCTAAAAATATTCCTGGACCACATGAATAAAAACCCTTCAAATTCGGGCATGCCATTCCCTGTTAAATGGCCCGGTTAAATGTAATAATATAAAATTAAATTAAATGGCTTTATTATCTATATCTTAAATATTTTCTTACATACAAAAGTATTTACTAGATAAACTAACTGTATACATGGATATGGTTTGGTTTTTATTCAGACGCAGAAAATAAATGTTGCAGGTAAAGATGTGAGTTGAGGAGATATAGGAAGAAACCGTATGGCAACCACATAATTACCCAAAAACATTTACTTGCTTCTAAAATGTATGTAAAATTACCTAGTGTTATGTCCTTTCAGCATCCTCTTTAGCGATTACGCTGCCCCGGATAAAAGACAAATTGCCGCCCTTTAGGAAACATATAATTTTCATTGATCAGAAAAGTACTATAGATCCATAGCACCGAATTTTCAAATCAGTTGAAACACCGCTCTTTAGAAATTAGAATATAGTCTCAATTTGTCTTTATATATAAAAAAAATCGTGTCACGTTGTTTGTCCATGATGAACTCCTAAACTATTGAATAGATTTCAGTTTAATTTTGCACGTTGTGTGCACTTTGATCCAACTTAAGTGATAGGATACTTTGTATCTCGATAAATTATCATAACGCGATAGATGTTGCTATAATTGTTGTGATTGGCTACTCGAAAAGGCAGTACAACGTTTGCCAAGTCAGCTAGTATATTATATAAATAATATAATTTTTTAACAAACGAACGAACTCATATCCGAAGTTTTTGTCTTTGCTGGTAAAATTTATCATATCAATTTTTACAACGAAACGGCCACCGTGCCGCCCCCCCCCCCCCGTCATTCTGTTGCCTCGGACAATGCCCGGCTTGGCCCCTACCCATGAGCGGGCCCTGTTCCCTTTCTAAAATTTTCTTTATGATAACCAGCTGTAACCCGATATTTTGAAACAAAAGTCTTTTGGACGAATTTATGACTTATGACCCTGTTACACCCTACTATCGTCATTCGTCATATCACGTTATAATTCAACAGGTAAGAGGCTCACTCTGACAAACGTTACACTACACAAATTAACATACACTAGCATACACATTGATAACTATGCAATTGCTTACCTTTGCTTAAGTTAAGATATATCTTCGTTTGTTTTGTTTTCATTTATTTTAACCTTACTGTAAAATTGTTTAGATATATTCTGGAGGTGGGTGATAGTGGCTTCGACATAGTTCTAAACTACTGTAGCTAGTGTCGGTCATGTTCTCATATGTGTATATATTTTTGTGATGAATAAATAAATAAATAAAATTATTTGTATGGCTCTAATAGCCAGTTCGATGACTGGGCATACACCGTGTGATGTGCGAGCATGCTAGATATAATAATGGTAGAGTATCTATATATATGTGATATTCACTCATCAAACGAAACAAATATATTCACTGGATCGACTAGAAATTTTCCTAACATATTCCTTTCACAACGTAGGCACCTACTAAAAACGGGTTCTTTATTATACATACTAGCTGCATTGCGCGGTCTTACCCGCTGTTTTATCAAAATCGGTCGAGCGGTTTGAAAGAGTTCGAGGTAAAAAGTAGACTATGTATTAATCCAAGTTGTCAGCTGCTTCCGCACTAAATGTCATCAAAGATTAGTCCAGCCTTTTGAGTCTGAAGACGTGATAAACATACTAACCCGCTCAGAAACTTTCACATTTATAATATTAATAGTAGGATTTCGTAAAAGTCAAGCGGTAGCAAAAGTTGAAAATAATCGGAAGTCGGAAGGAAAAAAATTGAAAATAGGTAAGGTCGTACGAACTTGCCGCTAAGTTGCAAATATTTGGCGATTGTTGCTACCGCCTTGCTGTAGCGACTTACGTAATAACTGTAGGATCATGCAAGGAACAGGCACGAAGTCGAGATCACCAGCTAGTATTCATATAAATTGTATATAGTTAATTAATTGACTGTCATGAAAATTAAAAAGAATCCTTAGATACATTTACAAATATTTCTCGCCCAAAAATTTCTAATAAATACATAAAATTCATCGTTTTTTTTTAATTTTCATTCTATTATATTGTAATATTTAGTATGTCATATTGGCTGAATTTTGGTCCAACTTAATTTGATGCAATCTTTGACATGATAGGAAAAGAAGAAGTAGGTCATATTTATAATGGCTTACCGTTTCTCGCTATATAGGGTACCTGAGGTGAAATAGGCCACGAAGACTGAATTGGTTCGTTACATGTCAATCATTATGATGAATTGAACCTGACGTAGGTACGTCATCTATTTCATATATATATATATATATGTATAAAATTTATATAATTCTTGAAACGTGCTAGACAAATTGACTGCGTACTTAGATTTCTCGAAAATAATTCCATACAAGAAATCATAGGTTATTTTTCTCGTGTGTATTTTTTAAAGAACGTAAGATCTTTGTGATTTTTCAATGTATATACTTAATATTATTTTATAGTCTAAAAAATCGCAAAGGATAAAGCTTTTTATATGGGGTCCAATTTCACAGGGTCTTGCCGATTATCTGCAGATAACTGTTCTTGGGATTCGCTATATCGTGGGAGTCAATAGTGGTGACATAGGCTATGGCAGCGTAAAGATTCACGCCGTTTCCTATCACGAGATTTGGGACAATTTTACAGTCAAACCGAGCCGATAGATATTTCATATCAAAATAAAAGAAAATCAGTTGACAAACATAGAAGATATATTCTATACTCATTGAACGGCTTTGTCTTTGACTAATACAGTATATTAATACTTATTTACGGCAAAGAACATACTATGTGCATGCAAAAATATTCGCGAAATATAATATATATAGTAACTTGAAAAAAATTATACAAAGTACTCGAGAATCTAATTCAGATCTATGCGTGTATACCTGAACGGTGGGAGAGTCTACGGTTCGCGTTTACGTTCACCATAAAACATTCGAAACGTCTAATTTATTTCGAAAGACAATAAAAGGTACCCTCTTCACGGTATCTGAAATTCGACGAATTCGGAGGGCTATCAGTATTGAATGTCCCGTTTCATTAGAATACTCCATAAAGACACTGAAATGCGGATATTATATACTTCGGTATATTTTTTGAAGTGTACTTTAATACGCTAATTAGTATTTGTAGGGTCGTCGGAATTTGACAGTGGCCATTGTTGAAAATCTATAGAAATTCTTGTAAACAGGTGAAAAAAATTTTTTTTTTCATTTCATAAAAATTCATCACGAAGTCTTTCACTTTAATGTTTTCTCCATTAACTCCGAAGGGACCCTTTCATTTTATGGGATGAAAGTATCGAATAACATCAAATTTCATTAAAATCTACTCAGTACCTTTAGATAAAAAGTGAAGTTAAAAATTAGTTTTCTGATGTCTACTTCATAGACAAAGTGTATCTCAATTAAAATTTTCAAAAGATTTTTAATGTTCCTGACACACTTTCTTTTCCTATTCCCAAATCAATTTTCATGATAAAGAGCTAAGCTGCAAATTGCAAATATACCGATGCAAATTGCACCGATCTGATAAGCGCGGTCGTGGACATTGAACTCAAATTACACCGACAAATCGGGACGGGTCGAATAAAACCAATCGGCGGATATTATTAAGGGATCCGCAAACACGGACAAATTCACCCCGCGTTATTTAATAAGTTTCCCTTGTACTGGTTCCGTAGAAGACTTCTTTAAATACCTTTCGAATCCGAAGTAGCCGGGGCCCGGAAACCGATGCGATTAATTCATTTAATCCAATTACTTGGAGGACCAGCTCCGGACGGCGGCGACATCTGTCGGGAAATTAAAAAGTTCCATTAAACCAGGTATTCTCACTGGAAACGTGATTGTCGAGACGACCAATGCAATGATAGCTAGATTGCTTATAGGATTTTAACTATTTAGATGCGCCAACTACATCTGCATACATACTTTCGCGAAATTGAAATCTCCAGGGACAAATTATTTACCCTGGACTTCTGCAGGTTTAATTTTATCGACACCAACAGATACCGAGTGGAAATCTAATTGGAAATGTGTTTGTCTATTTAAGTAGTGTTTCGGGATTCAATTACCCGCACAACAGTTAGCGATATACTTTTAAGCGTGATAGAACTTATGCAAGATTCGATTGCTGAGGAAATGGACCGACATTATTTCTTTTTCGAAAGAAGAAACTCGAGTTTTCGGTGCAGTTCCTTGAGTGTTCTATTTCAATCTTCAGCAAGTATTAACATTGCAGTCGATTACATTTCGGTCTTTCAGAGTTTAATTATAAAATTATTTAAATTGTAAGCCTCAATGAGCAATTGTTTATAATCACTTGAAATATTGACTGTATACTTGGTCACTGCTGAAAAATATAAAGACGTTTTCACTTTATTCAGCTTGTTCAAAGATTTTGTGACGCCGTTTCAGAATATACTGTAATTTATGTAAACATTATTCACCGATATCTACGTCGGTGTATGCATTAGAAAATTGTTAAACCCATAAATATGAAATATCCTTCAATGACATACTACGGTCGAGTGCAAGGTTAACACATGTACAATAATAACAAATAAGTATTTTATTATATGTGACAGTTGCGTCCAAGGTGACTTGTTTTCACTCTAAAGATTAACATATGCATCCAGTTGATACACATCTGACTAATACGTTATAATATGTCATTAGATGTCACGACTTTATTGAGCTTAAGTTATTCATGGGTTTATACATTCTGTTTATTCGCTCTGTATCTTTACATCATTCTTATATCCCCTTACTCATATACATACATACACACATATACACATAGACACAGTATACATACACACATACACATATACACGCACATGCATACGCACATGCACTTTTTAACTTGATATTAGTGACGACGCTTTTTATACTTTGTTATCATTGTATCTTTTTCAGTATATGGTATAAGGCTAATAAACATTAAAAAAAAACAGTTCTTATTAACAGATCCGCTCTTGGAATCTTGATAAATTAGCATCCGTATTCAAAAGGATCTGTTTCCTGTTTCAATCACCAATGTCCTTTGAGCCTATCATTTATCGAATTTTCGCTTTTAGATTCATTCGATACTGAATAAAGGTTTATGCTACTTTATTAGCACCATACTTAGGTTGTAATACAATGTTTCCTTTTATTGAACACCTTTGTACGGGCTAAGTTGGCACCGGTTTCGAAGTTAGACCTCTAACTTTGTTGTTCGAAGTCCATGACGAAACGTTGTTAATGTTGTCAGATCAAAGTTTTACCCTTTTTTTTTCATACGTACGCTACCATACTACGGAAAGATAAGGTCCAGCCTTATTCTGTGTTTCAATACATCTATATTGTTATTATAAAGAGGAAAAGTTTGCTTATTTGAACGCGCTAATCTTAGTAGCTACCAGTTGAATTGAAAAAAAGTTTTCCTATTTGTTGACGCAGTTATGTAAGAAGTCTTCAGACTATTTAACATCACGCTACCATAAATGGGTGCTGAGCTGTATCGAAAAAAGTTATAAAAACGGGCAAAATTTAATAAATAATTTTTAATTCCACGCAAACGAAGTCGCGGGCACAGCTGGTGTTTAATATACAGATTTATTAGATAACATGAATAACTGAAAATAGCATAATTAGTTTATTGTTTCAACATCGTAGCTATGATCTGGTGTTGGTAATCGATCAATTATTCATATCAACGTACATTACTTGGATTCTTCTATTTTGTTATTTCATTACAGCAAAATAATGCAATGGATGCTAAACAACGGTTGATGATTTAAGTGTAATACTTATTTTAATATACTATAGTAGTGGTTAAATGAGCGAATACCTACCTAAAAGAAAAAGACAGAGTTTTGTTATTTCTTATTTTACTAACCAACCGAGTGCAAGGGGTTATTGCTAAGCCGGGTGGCGAACTGCCTGTATATATGATGGCTTTACGTCACGTTTAATATTCAGCCACATTTTTTTTTTATAGATAAGCCTTAGCGTAATGGCCATAATCTCACCTGATCTTAAGTGACGATACGGCCCAAGTTGGTAGACACGCTAAACCTGTGAAGGAGCTGGCTCTCAAGTGCCACTGCCGGAACACACCTATTGGTATTTGGCGGCAGATTTTCAACTCGAGGGTGGTTGCTAGCCAGGCGAGCATCAGAAAAAGCCCTACCACCATGCTATGGTTTCCTCACGATGTTTTCCTTCACCGAAAGCTCAAGCTCATTGCAGGTGGTTGGATTCGAACTCACGTCCCTTGACGCGAAGTCGTACACGCTTCCACTGAGCTATCATCGCTTCTAAATACCAAATAGCTCGGAAACCTCAGATCATTGGATGATCATAATTATTTTTACAGTGTATATGTTTACAATCAATGCTGTTTTTTTATCCTGATACTATAAAAGCGACAGTGCAGTGGTAACGTATATGAGCACTGCATTCAAAGACAATCAGAAAGATAAGTTCGAATGCCTCCAATGAGCCTGAGCTTTCAGTAAAGGCAAGCGACGTGATGAAACCCTTGCATGGCTGTGAGGTCCGCCTGGTCATTAGTACGTCACCACCTGTCCACCAACACCTAAGAGCCAGTCCCGCCGTTAAGCATAACCTGTTCCATCTTCTTAGGTCCCCTAACATCAGCTATTGTACTGCTGTTCTGCACCTGGTGTTAAGTACAGTACAATCCAGAACAGCGGTGACTGACAGTGATCCAAAATTCACAATCAGTCACCGCTGTCATGCTGGCCTTCTTAGATACCTTTTCACGCCTCTTTTGTAGGACCCTATGTCATAGGAGGGTGGGAACACGCTGACCGGAAGACGGTTCCACAGCTCCACGGTATGACATAAGTATGAATCAGCAAACTTTTTAATTCGCGATTCAATAGGAGTCACCGTGAAGCTATGACATCGAAGTTCTGTAGTGGAACGGGGAGGGCCTGAAAGAGATTCTGCGTGTACAAGTTATATTTGAAATAACTATTCATAAAATATTTTGGTAAACTTCATCGTCAAGGGTATTTTGAGTTAACAGTGTGTCTGTGGTTTTAAAAGAAGTTTTCAGTTCAGATTGTCCACTTAAGATTTTATTAAAACAATGTTTTACTCTGTACACTCTGTACTGATAAAATTATTAAACGGTTTCTCGGGGTGGTTCAACAACCCTTGTCCACATCCCACAGGTGTCAGGTGCAACCCCTGCGCGCCGCCGATGGAGAACGCCGTATCCCTGTCATACTTATAAGCTAATCTCACACTCTTAGGTACTCCAGGAGTTTCGGCAAATGTTTTAAAGCGGGTCGCCTGCTAGATGCCAACCCTCCTTGGGAATGCTTTCGTTAATGAATTAGTATCAGATAGGAATAGAGGAGGTGGAAAGGGGAATTATGGTAAATGAACTAGGCCATATTAGTTGGATGCCGGAGTCACGAAAAGAGAATTTAATAGAAACTGCAGTAGCTCGGGAAGACCGGCGTCGTGCACCCGAATGGTCTATTCTATGACTAACCCAAGCACTAGATAGATTTATCCCCTGATCTGTTATGAAATTGAAATATTATTTATGTATATTTATTTAAATTAGCTGAAAATCGCATGGTGGTCGAAATCCGTTGATAATCATTGCAAGTTTCAGGAAGTCCATCTCAAAAAACAGAAAATAACTTTTTTTTAAATATAGTTAAGGTTTAGCGTTATGGCCACTCTCTCACCTAATGTTAAGTGACCATGTGGCGCAAGATGGTGGGCGTGGTAAGCCTTAGTAGAGGGATTAGTTCTCAAGTGCAACTACCAGAACACACCTATAGGTATTTGGCGGCAGATTTTCAACTTGAGAGTGGTAGCTAGTCAGGCGAGCAGCCCTACCACCATGCTTAGGTTTCACCACGATGTTTTCTTTTATCGAATACTCAAGCACATTATAGATGAATTCGAACTCACGTCCCTTGACCCAGTCTGTACATACTACCGACTGAGTCATAATCGCTTCTAACTGTTTCTAATTATTACTTTTTTTATTGATATCACCAAAATTCTATAACACTATCTACTAATATTCGCGCAGCATTAGTTGCTGTACTGCATCTGATCTGATCTGATCTGATCTGATAAGTACAGTACAATCCAAATCAGTGGCGACTGACAAAGAACCATAACTCACCGCTGCCATGCTGACCTGGTTAGGTACCTTTTGCATGGTGGTAGGGCTTATTCTAATGCCCGCCTGGGTAGCTACCACCCTCTAGTTTCGAACCTGCCGCCAAATATTAATAGGTATGTTCCGGCAGCAGTACTTGAGAGCCAGTTCCTCCACAGGTTTAGCGTGTCTGCCAACTTGGGCCGTATCGTCACTTAAGATCAGGTGAGATTATGGCCATAACGCTAAACCTTAAGTATAAAAAGAAACCTCTTCACGCCCCTTTTGAAAGACCCAATATAATAGATAAGAAACACGGTAAGAGAGAAATGAGAGTAGGCTAACTTTTTCGTTCTCGATGTTTGTACTTCTTTGTATGTCGGTTCTCTGAGCGTACCCTAATTTTGGTAGAGTTGATCTACATATGCCCGCGAAGGGTTCCGGACCAAAATAGTACACTTTCTCTATACATGGTCTCCCTCTTTACGTTTCGGGTAGTATTAAATATTTATGGAAACGCCTTCCGTATGTTATAATTCATCCTAAATATTCCTCTTTTTCGAACAAGATTAAACCGAAGTTTCGGGAACATTTTGCTTTGTGAATTAATTTATCTCATTGGCTTTGAAGCTTCGCGCTAAAACCAGAGTGAATATTATAAAAAAAATATATATTATTTCATACCGAACTTGTTATGTGTCAAGAAATTAATTCATATGCTAAATTTCGATTCAGTCGGGCATATAGTTTTGGCATTCCAAAACTGGAATGGCATGGAATACATTTTGGCATGGAAGGCTTATGTATTTATAGACTACCTAGCCTAACAGGTCAAGTTTACCGGTTTCCAGTAGTTAAATGTTAAGTAAATAACAAACCAAATAACTATTATTTCTAAAATGTAAGTTCACAAGGAATCTGATAGCTAATTAAAAATCTCAATGAATAATTTCATCTCCAATTTACAGGATTCACGAATGAAATTGGAAAAAGCTGACGTAGATGTTTATTTAGTTCCACTAGCAAGGAAGACAAAATCTTTGTCCGTGCTGTTTTTCTCCTTAGGGGCTAAATTTTTTTTTCTTATTAACTACCTATATCACAAAGCGGAACTACTATGCAGATAGCTTACTATTGCACCTTGATGAGTCAGTCAACCAGTTTCCTTGTATACATATTATATGGATATACTAGCTGACCTGCGTGTGACTGAGTCCTGACCCAACCCGTACCAATAGCCAACAACTCGATCACACCTATCGTGTTACGATCTCGTATCGAGTCACTATCCTATATTTTAAATGGTACCAATTGTCACATATCGTGCAAGATTACATTAAGACCGGTTAAGTAGTTTCGATCAAATAACTTGACATTGATTTTATTGTGTCCGGTCAATACACAAAAAAGACAGTTCATTTTAGCACTATTCCTGGAAAATACAAGTCGCCCAAAATTTATACTCAGGGTTAGGTTAAGTAGAAATTGTGTTAAATAAATAGAAGCAGTGAAATTCTGTTAAATAAATTAAGTAAACCAAAAAGAAGTTAAGTTAGGATCCATTGTGCGTGATTGTCTTTACAGTGAAATGGAAGTAACCCGATTTTTACCTTGTTTTTATTAACTTTATGAAGTGATGATAGCTCAGTGGTAGAGTTTACGGAACGCCACGTCATGGGACGTGAGTTCCAATCCAACCACCTTCAATGAGCTTGAGCTTTCCGTGAAGGATAACATCGTGAGGAAACTATAGTATGGTGGTAGGGCTTTTACTGATACCCGCATATTTAACTACCACCCTCAAGTTGAAAATCTGCCGCCAAATACCAATAGGTGTGTTCCGGCAGTTGCACTTGAGAGCTAGTCCCTCCAATAAAGGCCGGCAACGCACCTGCGATTCTCCTGGGGCTATGGTTGTGTATGGGCAGCGGTGATCACTTACCATCAGTTGACACGATTGCCCGTTTACCGCCTATTCCACAAAAAACAAACCCGCTTTCTTGTAAGTCTCTCCGGGTGGAATTTTGTAATTGATTTTGAACTGACTTCCTAATAAGCTGAATAATTGAAAACAGGACCATAGCTCAGAAGTGGAAAATAGGAAAAAAGAAGAAGAAAAACGAAAAGAAGGAGATAAAGATGGTGAATGTATTTTAATTCTCACAGATGAAAAGAATATATCAAAATTTCACTCATATAACCATAAAAAGTAGAAAATTTTTGCATCAAATTAAGCTTGTTGTTTGTAAGTGTAAATTAATTTGGACCAGTATTTCACCTTTCTCTGTACATTTGACGTAGATGCCAGTACATGTACCTGAGCGTCGACAAATGGACACGACAGTAAATTAGCCAATCATATTTTGTATATACTCAACCGGTAGTAATTCTCGACGTTCATAAGCGCCGCCTTCTTAGGGCCTAAATTGAATAGAGATTTTTTTTTTTCATTTGATTTAATAATAATCACAGGGAGAGATTATCTGTAAATTGTGACCGAAGAGGGACGCGGTTTCTTGTCTTGGCTACATTTTCGTGCGTGACCGCCCCGTACTGGCCTTGACCCCGCGGGGCGCGTCGACTCAGCATAAAACACTCCGTCCCCAGTTATTACGATTTATTGAGGAAACGTGTTTAGATAGAATGGTACTCGGTATTTTTCCGGATTAATTTTTAGACTCAAGTCACGCTGCTACCCGGAACCATCTTAAAGTATTGCCGGTAGTTCTTGAATATTCAAACCTTTTTTTTTAAATATATATCGTGGTTTTAGATTTATTGTTACAATCTTACCTGATGTTAATTAGCGATATGACCGGAAATGGTAGACAAGCTAAGCATATTGAAGGAATTGGCAGCAAATTTTCAACTCGACAGTGTTAAGTAGCCAGGCGGGTATTTGAAGAAGCTTTGCCATCGTGCTTAGGTGTCATCGCGATGTTTTTCTTCCCAAAAGGCTCAAGCCTATTGACAGGGCGTCTGTCCACGTCACTACTGCACCCTCATTGCTTCGAAATCGCTTATAATAAACAGAAAATATTTGGCGAATGCTTATATATACGTCTTCTAATATACTTTAATATGTTGACTTATATACTAGTGCATAAGGTTTATAATTACGTAGTATATTCTATCGTCAGATGGGCTGTTGGTTGGTTATTATCATAGACAATATCTTCTTAATCAATTGTATATATATACGCATACTTTTTTACTGTCTAAGCAAAGGATATCTGAGCAGACACCAATACAAATTAAGAAACTTTATAAAAGTATTCTTTTACCCGCGGCTTTGGTTTTAGATTTTATCAAACTAAATATATTTCTCTATCACATGGAAAAATTACTTTTATCAGGATGAAAGGAAATCTGTCGCCAATCATGGATTGTGACCATACCGTTAAAAGCTATAAAGCATAAGGGTCGTGTTGCCCTATGCACTTTTCCGAACCGTGGGCAGCGTGTGTCAAGAATTCAATGATACTCGGTCTTGTGACAAACAAACATGCAAATGTACAATATCAGTTCGTATTATAGAACGTACTTGATATATGAAACCGTCGCGAGAGTTTGTACAAAAGTTAGCTTATTAAAAACTTTTCCCAATAATACAAGAGAGGTGCAGTATTAAATTGGATATTACTTACTTATTATATGTGTATACACATTAATAATAGGTGTCTGTAACTTTGGTTGCTTTATAAGAATTGATATCTCATATAAGGCACCTGCATGCAAATTATATGAGCAGTGAAATGAATACAAGCATTAACGTAATTTGTGCACCTTTCGCTTTGACTATCGTGAAATCGTCAGTTCCATAGCATCATACTTTAGCAGTAAACTTCAGTCATGTGTCGGAGCTGACACATACACACACATACATATGCACAAATATACACACACATACATACACACACATGCACACATACATACATTTTTTTTTCTTATTCTTAGTGGCTGTCTGCGTTTTGAAAGCAATATTCATGACAAATATAAAAAAAGTCGGGTGTATAGTTTTGGAATACATCGATATATCTATACTGACATAATAAAACTATAATTTGGTTTTTGGTTGAGCGCGGTTATTTCAGGAACTACCAATAATAATTAAAAATATATTTAATGATTTCTTAGGTTTACGCGAATATTATTCATTGAAATAAAACTAATTTAAACGGATTTTATCGCGGTTATTTATTAAATTTTGATTTTTTGATTTTTAACCGTTGGTTAATAAATAACCGCGATAAAATCCGTTTAAATTAGTTTTATTTCAATAAAAATATATTTATTTACTTGACAAGCCAGTTTATGGTGTACATTACATTACAGTAGGAATCTTTAGAGATTTAACTTTCATACGTTGTATTGCTGTGAAATTGCCCAAACTTATTGAGCTCAAATAGCCTTGTAAAATGATTGCCTTATTATGAAAGTTTTCAATAAGGCATCAGTTCATTAAAATGTTTTCCTCCATATAAAATGGATTATTTCTACGATATAAAAGGTATTACGATCGACACAATCTCCTATAATACTAGCGTTGGGTAATAATTATATGAAAAACAACGATTTTTTCAGTAAGCAGTCAGTAAATTTTGAAGCAATGATAGCTCAGTGGTAGAGTGTAAATATAAAGTAAAAGCTGTAGTTATAACAAATTAAATTTACTTAGTAATTACTAGAAAGCAACACGCTTCATCGGCAAGCTTCAGATCCATTATCTCATTTTCCTCACATTAACGTTTGTTTTTTTTCTAGTTAAGGTAAAACGTTATGGCATAATCTCACCTGATCTTAAGTGACGATACGGCCCAAGTTGGTAGACACGCTAAACCTGTGGAGGAACTGGCTCTCAAAATTTCATCCAAATATTTAGTAATCTTACACGTAACATAGGTAACAAAGGTTCGAAATATCAGAAAATGATATTCCGTGTATAATTGGATCGCGTAATGACAAGGGTACTCCGGAGTTGCCTTTTTAAATAAATAAACTTATAATTGATTTATTTCATGCTCTGTAACTTGATAATACTATATACATTCGTGAATAGAGTTACGAAGTTAATTCCAATTCCGTTTGTGATAAGAATTAAAATGTCTATTTATTGCCAAATACAATTAGTTTTGAGGAATAATTCTCTATCATCACGTTCAGCAGTCAGTGGTGTAAGCAGGTTCATTTTAGTGTAGTTTATTTTGATCAAACTTCAATAAAAAAAGCAGAATTCATGTATACAGTGTGACTCTCAACGAAGTTATAACAACTTAAGGTAGAAACTCTATTGTAGAAATCTTTGGTTATCATAGCAATGGTAGTTCAGTGGGTACTGTGTACGGACGCCGTGTCAATGGAAGTGAGTTCGAATCCCTGCAAGGAGCCTGAGCTTTCGGTGAAGGAAAACATCGTGAGGAAGCCATAGCATGGTGCTAGGGATCTTTCTAATGCCCTTCTGGCTAGCTTCTATTCTCAAGTTGAAAACCTGCCGTAAAATACCAATCGATGTGTTTCCGCTGCTACATTATTTTATGCGGGTAAACGAGTAAGCATGTCACCTGATGTTAAGTGATCGCCGCCCATGGGCACCCATAACACAGGGAATCGCAGGTGCGTTGCCGACCTTTATTTTGGATGAGCTGGCTCTCAAATGCAACCGCCGGAACACACCTATTGGTTTTTGGTTACAGATTTTCAACTTGAGAGTGGTAGCTAGCTAGGGCATTAGAAAAATCCCTACCAACACGCTATAGTTTCCTAAAGACGTTTTTCTTCACCGAAAGCTCAAGCTCATTGTAGGTGGTTGTATTCGAACTCTCGTCCCATGACGCGGCGTACCTACACACTACCACTGAGCTATCATCGCTTTATCATATACGTGTTGAACCACTTGTGTATTAGGGCCTCGAACTTTGTGCATAAACCCAGTGACTCTGTTTTGGTTTATCGCTTTAAACCAGAGTATATGCATCTACTGTCAATATAAACAAAGTGGTACTACATAATTAATTCCCTAAGAAAATGAAGCGATGCGAGCTCTTCTAGCTCGCACTTAAGAACTAGTCCCTTCACAGGTTTATTGTGGGTTAACTTGGGCCGTATCGTCACTTAAGATCAGGTGAGATTATGGCCATAACGCTAAAACCTTAACTGTATGTAAAGAAGCAAACATCGGTTTACATACGCCGGGAATAATAGACAGTTAGCTTTTTTGAAATAAGCTTTTCACTCATCTCGTATGCCATTGGCTGCAACGTGCGATCGTAGCCATGGCTGTGTGTGCTACGCGAAGTGATTACCCGAAGCCGGTTGACGTAGCTCTACGTGCCGACACGTAGAAACAGCACGTTTGCTAAACATTTTCTCACAGAACAAACACGAATACGCCATCTCTTTTAACGTTGAAACTTTTAAAAGCAACGCTTATTAAATAACACAAGATAACTGTTTATTTTAACCTCTGTATCTATCTAATACTATTAAGTATGTGATACTTGTATCTGTATGTTAATATTATAAAGTGAATAAATCGAATAGAGATAAATCATGAAGAAGGTTTTAGGCTATTTGCCATCACGATGCGACCAATTAGAGAAAAGTTGTATTGAAAAAAATTACAAAAACGGGCATAAATTATTAAATAATGTTTACGTTCACGCGAATGAAATAGCTAGTGTAGTATAATAAATAATAGTAAAAAATAAACTTAAAAACACGCTTTTATAGATACCCAAACTAAAAAATATTTTTTAATAAATTTGAATTAAGAATAGTGTAAAGAAAAAAAAAAGGAATTTAATTAAAAAAAAAAAACATACAAGTGAAGATAATAAAAAGCGTGTAAAACAGACATGCACAAACATATCTTTATAAATAAAAATTTCGTGTCACGTTGTTTGTCTGCGATGAATTCCTCAAAAACTGAATCGATTTCAATCAAATTTTGCACACTGTATACAGTGTGATCCAACTTTAGAGGTATACTTTTTATCTCGGTAAGTGATCATAACGCGATAGATGTCGCTGTAGTCGACGTGATTGACTACTCGAAAGGGCAGAACAAGGTCTTCCAGGTCACCTAGTACTTCGATATATTCTTTTTATTACTATTGAGCGCCGCAGACAATGAGACATTGTTTAGCTCTTTCCATTCGTCAATAATCCGACCGTATAGCCATTTGTGGCATAAAAGCCTTCTAAATGATCGAATACATATACGTGACAAGTCTCATAGTGATCAGTCATACGGTACAGCGTTGAATTGACGATTTAATGTACACAAACCTACATTTACATATCTACGTAAAGAACAATATCATTTGTTGTATAAACTTTGGTAAATTAAATTAAATATTAAATATAAATAATATAAATGTATTGAATGTAGCTGGCAACATATTTGATTATCTGTGGTCGAATGTGATTATAGTCTATAAATTGTGTACCGGTCACGGGAAAAATTAAAAAATATCTTTAAATATCCAGTAGTTTGTGAACAGAGTTGTTATTTGGGAATCGACACTGTAATTAAGAACATTTAATGTCGTTTTACAAGATATTTTATTAATGTTTGGCGACACAGTCAACTTAAACAAAATTGAGTTTCTTTATAGAAAAGATATTTATTTTGTTATGGTTACATACTGCAAATTTACATAAATCAAATACTTTACTAGTAATATTATCTGTAAAAAAGAAACGACATTATATGTTCGTGATTACAGTGTGGATTCCCAAATAACAGCCTTGTTCACAAACTACTGGATATTTAAAGATATTTTTTTAATTTTTCATATGACTGGTACACGATTTACAGACTATATCTCATTCCACTACAGATAATCAAATATGTTGCCATCTACTTTTAGTACATTTATATTATTTATATAACCGTAATATGTTGATAACCGGGAATATTTAATTTACAAAAGTTTATATACTAACAAATAATATTTTTCTTTACATCTATACAATTCTTATAAAGCGAAAATTTGCTTATTTGTTTGAACACGCGAATCTTAGATACTACCAGTCGGATTTCAAAAGTTGTTTTTGTATTTGATAGAACAATTATTGTGTAAGGCTTTTAGGCTGTTAACATCACGCTATCATCAATAAGAGCAAAGTTGTATTGAAAAAAGTTACAAAAACGGGCAAAAATTATTAAATTATTTTACTTCCACTCCACTACCACTAAGAAATACTCCCACTGACTTCATGGCATGGCAACTTGATCATGGCCGATTCTGAAATACTGATGGTACAATTTTAAATTTAGAGCGTTGTCTAAGCAGTATTTAATGAGAAATATATCCTATGGGAGTGGAAATACATACCCTGTGTAAGAAATAATATTTCTGTCAAGACATTTTAATGTGTGAAGCCCCAGCTGAAAAACAACGCCTTATGTCTGGTTACTGAAGCGATGCTAAGCCATTGTCTTTGTTGATTTCAAATGGGGTATTTGATCATTAGGTAACATAACAAGCGTAATTATACTTGAATATTAAATTATCTATATACCTAATTAATGGTAGAATTAACGTTGGAATTTCGTGTAATATTTGTGCGTATTATTAACGACTGGAAAACTTTTCTTTCTCCTTGAAACTTAATTAATACTATGGATAATATCCAACAGTTCAATTTTATTTAATACTAGGTTGTGCCCGCAGTTTATCACGCGTTAATATAGATTTTGGCATATATAATATTACTTTTGGAACGAAGTTCCTTAGCGCACGGTACGGATGGAGGCTACGCAAATCGAAAAATATTATTTTTCTATCATTACCGAGCGACGTGGCCATCTCTACTTTTTTTTATACTTAAGGTTTAGCATTATGGCCATAATCTCACCTGATCTTAAGTGACGATACGGCCCAAGTTGGTAGACACGATAAACCTGTGGTGGGACTGGCACTCAAGTGCAGCTGCCGGAACACACCTATTGATATTTGGCGTCAGGTTTACAACTTGAGGGTGGTAGCTACCCAGGCGGGCATTAGAAAAAGCCCTACCACCATGCTATGGTTTCCCCACGATGTTTTCCTTCACCGAAAGCTCAAGCTCATTGTAGGTAAATTTGAACTGGCGGCCTTTGACGCGGAATCCGTACATACTATATTAATAATAAAAGTACTTCAACGAATGTTTGTGCATTACGTGACGTGGAACTCCCCGCTACCATTATACTATAAAAAGGAGCTTCATAACGCTGGCTACGAGATATCGTGAGAGATTCCCAAGCGAGACTGATCATTCGGGAGGAGGTAGGTTCATTTTGCAACTAAAAACATGACTCCACTAGATGGCTTATTTCCTGAGAGCACTCTTTTTTATAGTTAAGGTTTAGCGTTATGGCAATAATCTTACCTGATCTTAAGTGATGATATGGCCCAAGAATACACACTAGAACAAGTATGTAAGTAGACACGATAAACCTGTGGAGGTACTGGCTCTCAAGTGCAGCTGCCGGAAAGCGTGTAAGCTCGGTCAGGGAAATTAAAGTCTATTTAGATGGGAAATTATTACAGGATCGCGTACCTGTATATGGTTTTGTCACAAATTTTAATTAAATATAACAAGGGAAGGTCGGCGATCTGCCAACCAGGGTCCGGATTCGGTACGAATTATCGTTACTAAACGTTTTAATAAGGATGCTGGAGGCAACTTATTTCGTGTAGGTTTCTCTTTTGACCTTAAAAACATATGATTATCTTTGTAATGTAAACTAAACTACGGGCAGTGGGATTTTCATTTTGTGTTGATAATTTTCTCTATATATCTATAAATCTCAAGTTGAAAATCTGTTGGCAAACACATATAAGTGTATTCCGGAAGCTGCACTTGAGAACCAATCCCACCACTTGGCGTGTCCACCATCTTGGGCCACATAATCACTGAACATTAGATGAGATTATGACCATAACACTTATACCTATAAAGTATTAAAAAAAACACAAAAAATATAATAACACGTGTTTTTTTATTTGTTTGAACACACTACTGTAACAGACCGTGGGGGTTACGTAAAATCATACTCAGAGTCTCGTTCCAAAATCGTTATATTTTACAGCAGAGCTTCCGCTTACTACAACACTTCCGTACTGACGGACGTTCTTAACTCAACTGAACTGAACGAACTCGCTTCAATTGTATCTCAGACTGAACTAAACCTCTAGCCGCGCGCGTTTCGCACTTATATAGTTAATCTGTATTATCAACTACCCTCCTTCTCATTAATTTAAAGTATGTCGTATTATTAAGTTACTAAATTAATAAGAAAGTATTAAATATGCAAGTTTATAATGTTTCAGAGTACCCTCCGAAGGGCATGTCAAATAAAAAAAATAAGGAACGTTCCAAATTTTTAAATATTTCTAAAAAGGTCAAAAGTTGTCTTTTTTATTTTTAAATTGTTTTTCGGGTTATTTCATATTTTATTCTACAAGAAAAATGGTATAGATCCTGAAAATCGCAAGTAGAAATTTTAATATATAAAGGTCGCTGCAAATTTTTCATAGTTTCCAAGTCAAGTACTTTATATGTTTTCGAGAAATGGGATGACGCACTCTCTTTACCCACCTTCTAACAAGTTCTCCGCCAAAAAAAGTAGCTTATCACCGTTTCCAGGGTCCCATCTATTTTCATATCAAAACTCATCATATTCGATTCAAAGGTCTCTAGGCGTGAAACCGTAACTAATAAACTCAGTTTCACATTTATAATATGAATATGGGTATCCCACAGCAATAGAGGGGTGATGAGATAGACAATCACGTCTGAACTAGCTCCCGCATACCGTATAGATATGACAAATCGTTAACAATGTTTTATTCAGCTTATCAAGCTCCGGATTCCTGTTCGGATGCCTGGACAGCCATCACACCGATTCTATTCATCTCATTCTACAACCTCAATGAATTCACTAAATTATTTCCCAATAAAAGCTCAGTTTATAATGAAACGGTAACATCGTACCAGCCAACGAATATTATTTAAATTTCCTCGAATATTTTTCCGACGGTTCATATTTCAATAAAGGGATACGAATTTGTAATTATATATAATACACACGTTGCCGGGTGAAGCCTTGAAACAAGAGTAAAGTACTTCAGCTTACAGAATTTCAGTGAAATTTCTAAAGTAATTTCAGTATATTTTTTTACATTTAAGGTCTACGAAACTGGGTTCACTTTCATAATGGTTCGTAATAACAACAGTGAACGTAAAATTGAACTCTTCTAGACGCGGGTACAGCTTAAATTTTACTATACATACCCATACACGCATTTACAGTGGTAATCAATTACACATTAGGCATGAAATGAAACATTCGAAAAGAAAGCATCTGAGGTAATAAAACTAAACAAAACCTTGTAATTTATATAACAGTAGAAACCGAGAAAAGTAAATATGTAAACGATAAACAAAACCATCTTATACTATGTCAAAAATGGCAGTTAACATCTTTCTTTTCCAAACGTAAGAGAAATATTTATTAAAATTGGTACACATAAAGCCAAAAAATATATTCGCGACGTTAACGCGCCGTAGACAAAACGTTTCCAGTTTTTGTTTTAGACCAAGAATACACTTCCTCTTAAAATAATCTCTGATACTTCCGATCCTGTAATGTATACTGAAATGTTATGTCAACAATAAATTAATAACATCCCAATTATGTAAATAATCCCTTAATATCAGGTAACTAGATATCGAGGTACGCAGCTGATGGTAAAAAAAATGATTAAAACCTAAATTGATTTCAAAACAGATTTCAAGCGATGATGCCTCAGTTGGTAGTGTGTTTTCACGCCACGTCAACGAACGTGAGTTCGAATCCCTGCGAAAAACTTAAGCTTTCGGTAATGGAAAACATCGTGATAAAACAGTAACAGGATGTTAGTGGAAATCTACCTCCAAATACATTTCAGTCTATTTTAACAGTTGCATTTCGGCCACATCATACCTTAACATTCGGTAGGGTTGTGGCTTTAATGCTAAACCTATTAGGGGTAAGAAGAAGTAGAGGGTATATAACATTTCTTACAACATCACACGCCTAAGCGATTATTACACTTCATGTATGGTAGTTGCGATTTCATCGAGCACAATGATCCGGCCTATCAAGGCGTTATTATTTTAATTAAAAACTTTGTAGAATGATATTTTTCCAAGCCCGAGTCGCTTTCAAGTAATCCCCAATTTAATTACAAATTTAAAATGAAGGAGCGAAAAAACATTTTTGCTTTATGTACAAAGCCCGCTGTGTTGACTCTGGAGCCAGCGTTTGTCAAACGTCTCGTTAATGGAAATAGAACAGTATATATGTCATCGATGAGGTATAACGAATTATAAGAATATTTATTGCCGATAGTGTATCGGTCGAGTGATACACGTAATCTACCTACAACTAATAACTTAAATAGATGAACCATGTTCTAGAGCTAGCTTGTTTCGAAACCTATTAATTCAACGCTGAGGTTTTTAATTATATTTCGCTATTGTCATATTCTTTCGTACGGAAAAAAGATCGGTGCTCTAATTAAGCGCGTGGCACGTTTTTGAAAAACAATATTGCAGCAATATGAGATCGTTTCAATTAGGCAAGTTTCAACATACGATGTCTCGAAAAATGAATTTGTTATTAGCTTACGAACGAATACAATGTACTAATTGGATGATACAGAACTCTGTACAGGAACAATGAACACGTTAATGATTCTCATATATGACACGTCAACAGTTATATGAATTATTCGAAACTGATTGAATTTGAAATAATTTGAAGCGATTATAGCTCAGTGGTAGCGTGTACGACTTTGCGTCAAGGGACGTGAGTTCGAATCCAACCAACTGCAATGAGCTTGAGCTTTCGGTGAAGGAAAACATCGTGAGGAAACCATGGCATGATGGTAGGGCTTTTTCTGATGCCCGACTGGCTGGCTACCACCCTCAAGTTGAAAATCTGCCGCCAAATACCAATAGGTGTGTTCCGGCAGTTGCACTTGAGAGCCAATTTCTACACATTTAGCGTATCTACCATCTTGGGCCGCATCGTCACTTAAGATCAGGTGAGATTATGGCCATAACATTAAACCTTAACTAAAAAAAAAATCGTAATTGAAAATTAGTAAAAATACTTAATTTTAAAGGTAGAGATAAATCATATTCTATATATTTTTTATCTCCCTTTATAGTGCATGTTATAATGCTTTTCTAATAATAAAGAAAATTAAAAACTGGTATACACAAGTAGTAATGGGTGTTAATATTTTTAATAATCTTTTTTAATTTTCTTTGTAGAACAAAAGTTAATACTCTATTTTTATTGTAACTGACTTTCATTAACCTTATTATATATTACTAACTGTTTTTAACCTTAATATATATTTTTATCAAATGTAACATTTCCATTTACTACCTTAGACATCTTATATGTTATAAATGGACCGACCTAAAAAAATACTCAAGAATCGTGTTACTCTTCTTCTGTTACTTAAATACAACTTTACTTAACATTACTTCAATTCTATTTAAGTTTATTACTGAGTCTTCGCGTTGACTGGCAACTCTTTCAGCCTTAACAACTTAATGGTATTTGCAAATACTTAGACTAGATTTTGCACAGTGGTAGGGTTTTTTCTAATACCCGCCTGACTAGCTACCACCCTCAAGTTAAAAACCTGCCGCCAAATACTAATAGGTGTGTTCAACAGCTGCACTTGAGAGCCAGTTCCTCCACAGGTTTCGCGTGTCTACCAACTTGGAACGTATCGTCACTAATATCAGGTGAGAATAGGGACGTAACGCTAAACCGGCAATATATATATATATATATAAAAAATATCATCACCTTTTTGTATATTTTTAACATTTCAATAAATAGACGTGCAAATTCTTCGACAGTTCATAGAAGGCGTAGCCACTTAGAATACCGTGAAGTGTTATGTGATGAGAGCTCAGTCGGTAGTGTGTACGGGAGCTAATCCACCTGCAATGAGTCCGTCATCATCATGAGGAAAGACATCGCCAGAAAGCCATAACATGGTGGTAGGGCTTTTTCTAGTACCCACCTGGCTAGCCACCACCCGCAGGCGAAATCTGCACGCAAATACCTAACTTCCAGCAGTTACACTTGATAGCCAGTCTCTCTACCAGGCTCAGCGGTGAAACCATCATGGCCACATCGTCACTTAACATTAGGTGAGATCGCCATAACGCTAAGCCTGTAAACTTTAAATATATCGTGAGATATCCATAGCATGGTGGTAGGGTTTTTTCAAATGCCCACCGGGCTAGCTACCGACGTTAATTTGAAAATCTACTGCCAAATACCTAGTGTTCCGGAAGTTGCACTTTCGAGCGAGTCCCTTCACTAGGCTGAGCGTCACATCGTCGCTTAACATCAGCTGAGATTGTAGCCACAACGCTAAACTTACAAAATAAGCTGTGAATTAAATTGTTTTCTATTCATCATTATTTTATTGAAAATTATTAGCCGCATCGGTTACCTTTGAATGCTTATAAATATGTGAATTGTGAAATCGCGTTTCGCTCGAAACAAATGGGACGTTTTGTCTCCCTTTGTAAAATCAAATTATTGTTTATTACTTATGTTCCTTACGCTCGTTTTACATAAATTACGCGAAGGCTTCGCACGTTTCCTCAGGGATTGAGTTTAATGTTTCTATGTACTTTAATTATTTTAACTTTACATCTGATTTTCCCGTCGGTGTGTGTGTGATCGTAATACGTTTCCTTCTTAGCAGATTAATCGATTCGGAGCATTTTCTTTGTCATTATAATACCTGGTGTATATGATTTTTATGCATCTAGATGGTTCTGAGCTATTTTCGTCATAACTGCTGTCGTTTTTTGGGTTTATTTATTACTATTCCATAATTTTTTAAGTGTACACTTCATCAAGTCCAGTTAATAATTAGAAATATACCTACAACATATTGACATGGTATATACCGTATATATATGTTGATACTTACTTTAAAGCGTTTAAAGTTGAAGTTTGCGTCAAGGGACGTGAGTTTGAACCCAACCACCTACAATGAGCTTGAGCTTTCGGTGAAGGAAAACATCGTGAGGAAACTACGTTGGTGGTCGGGCTTTTTCTGATACCCGCCCTCAAGTTGAAAATCTGCCGCCAAATACCGATAGGTGTGTTCCGGCAGTTACACTTGAGAGCCAGTTCCTCCACAGGTTGAGCGTGTCTACCAACTTGGGCCGTATCGTCACTTAAGATCAGGAGAGATTATGGCCATAACGCGAAGGCTTATCTATAAAAAAAAAACTAATTGTGACTGATGCATCAGGCAATCTTATGTAACACTCGCTGACCGAGTATAGCAGTGAAGCAATGAGTATATCTCTCGCTCCCTTAACCAACTCAAGCTGTATTTACCCGAGCCAGCCTCACATAACCGACCATGACGGCCTGAACGAGTTTTCACAGAAAAACATGTTTCCTTATGAATATTATAAACGTGAAGGTCTGTGTGTAAGTAAGTAGGAAGAAATTCTGCCATCTGCGAGTTATTCTGGCGTGCGCTCCAAAATCCGTTTGAGTTACACGTATACAATGTCTAATTGAAATGCTTATCATAAACAGTCCTACAAAAAAACTCGCGACAGCATATACCTATCTTTTATCTGTAAGCCATTATCGCCAAAATAGTGAACAATAAATACAATAAAAATTCACTGATATTCGGCGACTGTAAGCGGTACGAACTTTGCCGGCTCAGTTAGTAACCTTTAATTCTGTTACTTTACATAAAATGATTATTCGCTTTTTAAATAGCGAAAATTACTTGCCATAATTCACGGAATATCGCATTGAATAGCCACTGGAATGTTATCCGGCGAATCCTTAATCGACGGAAAGACATTGACTGCGGAAGATTTAGTTATCAACAATTTTATAATTACCCATATCATTCACAGCGCGAGGATTCGGTACCTTGATAGGAAATCGTATACTTTTTATGACGTAATATAATTTTATATCAGTTTTGTTATATTATATCACTAATTGTGCCAGCGATTTCGTTCGTGCGGAACTAAAATTATTTAATCATTTTGTCCGTTTTTGTATCTTTTATCAATAGAGCTTTGCTCCTATTTATAATAGTGTATTGTTAATTGACCTAAAACGTCCCTTGGTGATTTCCCTTTCAAAGCCTATATGATTTTTCAAATTCCGACTGTCATGTCCTGTGATTAGCTCGTTAAAACTAGCAAACATTATCCGCTCCAGAACGCTTTGTTTCAGCACAATTCCTTGCGCTGATCAGCAAACAGGTCGAGTAATGGGAACTCTACCAAGACTTGATTAAAATGTGGAAGTATTTGAATAAGAGGTCAGTTGAGATGTACTACAGTAAGAGATGCCGGTATTCTAAGTCGAGGACGTGCAGCTACGTATTTACTTGGCAAATAGAATCCACGTAATCTAAACACAAGTTCTGCGCAATCTGGGTTACCTTTCACGCCTACAAGCAAGAGCATATATAGCTTTGCATACTGTATCTTGGGTACGCAGCTTAATATTGATACTATGTGAACGCCGCCTTAAAGTATGACGTTACAATATGGACGACAGATTAAAGAGTGGCTATGAGTCGTGGTAGAATATAAGCCTGCACGTGAAGTGATTTATTATTTATTTGATTAGAAGTAAAATTCATAAATTCGTTAAGTTTAGTAATAGTGTTGATCTACTAAAATATTGGAAGTAAAAACCTTTAATTGTCGATTTTTCTATTTTTAGGTTATTATATTGTGTGTGATTTGAGTATTATTATTTGATAATTACATTAAATATTTCTATTTTTAGATAAATCAAATTGTGCGTTATTTGCTCCCATATCATTAAAATATATATATGTGTGTGTATATATATACATAGTATAGATAGCTGTGCCAGCGACTTCGTTCAAGTGGAATTAAAATTATTTAATCTCGCGCCGTCGTTGAAGTTACAATAACTTTTGACAGAGTTATTTAATTTTAATGAAATAAAGACTGAATGTTACTCGAAGATACGTTTTATGATTTTCTTGGTGACGTTTTATAATAAACGTTGTACTTTCACAGTGATGCTTACGCAAACAAACAGACAATTCTAAAGATATTGTTCTTAGTCACTTACAATAACTTTTTTCATATAAATCTAAAAAGTACAGACACGTTGAATTTACCTTCCTATTATATGTAAAGATATATGTTTATGTACAAATATCGAATGGAGGACACAAATAATAGCAAAAAGATACACCTGGCGTCTCAAACAATTATACTAACACCGAATCAGTTAGTGCAATATACAGTGTACATACTTGCAAGTAATATATCACTTAGATAAATCGATTCGATAACCGATTATCGCGACTCGAATGAATCGATACTTATCGGAGTGTTGTAAAACAACGTGTTATCATAACCTTATCGGGTTACTGAATATTATGAATAAATCACCGTTTAATCTGTTATGGTATTAATGCCCTTTGATTTAGAGCTGAAATTTGTTAGCACATTCCCGCGTGTATAATCGTGTTGTAATGTGTTTTTATTTTTATTAATTTATTACTCGGCGAAGCGATGGCTGGTTATATTACATACACGGGCGACTGTAATGAACTGCTGTTATTAGACGAAATTATATGATATGGAATGTACTATAATTAATTAAGATCTGTAGTCAACTTTCAACTTCCGAAAGAAATCTTTGTCGAATAACCGACATTTTTTTTTAATATGGTATATCATATGTATGTAAGCTATTTCACCAACGTCAAGTATGAATGTCTATACCCACAATTAACCTACACAAAGTAACAAGCAAACTGAAACCAATTATTTGAAATTTTCAGCCAACCGTGCCTATTACACATTTATAAAATCTCTTTGAAATCTGTTGAGCACAAAGTGACAAAGAATTTCGTTTTTAAATAAACACTAGTTAGACTTCGGGACAACTGTCCTAGCAGACGGTATTATATCCCTTTCGGTAGTTAATAACTCGACCACAGCGCTATGTAGCATGTCATAGTGTACCCATGAACCATGGTCTGGGTTAAAAGATTCTTGATTTAAATAAATATATTACACGAATGTTCCGTCGATCAGTCAAATCGTTTAGAAGTTACACAATCACTAACAGACATACACAAGATTTTTATTATGAAGTCTAGCCAGTCTGGCAGACGATGGTTTGTTCCTTTCACTATATAGCATGTCATGGTATAACTATGAATCACCGTTTCGATAACATATATATTACGTGAATGTTACTTCTTCAGTCAAATCGTTTAGAAGTTACACAATCACTAACAGACATACACAAGATTTTTATTATGAAGACTAGCTAGTTCGGCAGACGCTGTTTAGTCCCTTTCACTATGTAGCATGTCATGGTATAGCTATGAACTGCCGTTTCGATAACAGAAATACTTTACATGAATGTTACTTCTATCAGTCAAATCGTTTAGAATTTACACAATCACTAACAGATATACACAAGATTTTTAATTATGCAGATTAACTAGTCTGGCAGAAGCTGTCCTACTCCTTTCGCTATGTAGCATGTCATGGTATATCTCTATGAACCACCGTATCGCTAACAGAAATATATTAAGTGGATTTAACTTTTATCAGTCAACTCGCTTAGAACTTACACAATCACTAACAGATTTACAGAAGATATTTTAAGCATATCGAACAACATTATCACGATGGAGGTTGTAATTTTATAAATGATAACACGCTCCCCTTACTGGCGCTGCCATATAATTCAAGGAACAAACGGTCGCGGAGAAAATGATTGAGTTCATGAAACTTCGCGAAAGTAATTACGTTTTCGAAGCGTTTTCCTCAATTCGTGAATAGATACAAACAATCCATCATCGATCAGTGTTTGTCAACTTTTTGACGTTCATTTAATAATAACAAACAACCGCCGCAGCTGTATCATATTCTGTGTTGTATAATTAAAATTCACCGGCGGTCGAACGAAGCTCGGTTATGTTTATTATGTATTGAAAATCTTAGGAAAATCCTGTACATGTGCGAAAACAAGTAGATTGAATTCCATTTTTTTTTTTAAGAATTTTCGCGACTTGTAATAATTGACTTTAATTTGTTTTTATCGAAATTGCCAGACGGGCATTAGAAAAAACCTTACCACGATGCAACCTAACATTCTTCCCAGGATAATTACGACAAACAAACAGTACAAAGCTTAAATTCCAGAAAATTGTACAATCATGATATAATATATGTCCCTAAGGTACTTTTTTTCATGGACTATAAAAATGAGGGTATCAAAAATAAGAAAATACATCTATATATATATATATATATATATATATATATATATATATATATATATATATATATATATATATATATATGTAAAATTGAATCTCTATTTCCCTCTCTATATCTCTATAAATTAATTGTCGCAGTAGACTCCTATGCAGATGACACAGCCATTTTCAGCTCGAGCTGGAATAAATTACGTACAGAAAAAAACCTTATGCATAGCCTTCCAAGCCCCACCCTGTCTGAGTAATGTAGATCTACATAAAGATATGGACCTACCTGCCATGTATGCATATATTACAGATCTTACAAAGAAATTCTTTGAAAAGGCCGAAGTTCATCCCAACCCCAAAGTAGTACACGCAGTTAGCTACACCTCCAATCCGTACGCCAAACACTTAGCGCGCCGGCCACGTCGGCAAAATATAGGGATTAAACGCGCTCCTCTCTGCCGTCTCCGCCAATCGCACGTGTCCGCGCACACGCCCGCGAAACCGCCGCCCTCGCCGCCGAAGCTGAGTGGTTAATTTCGCTCCCGAACACCCGCTGCGACCTCCCTCCTGACGTTTCCTCCTCCTTCTCCTGATAGAAGCACACCTCCAATCCGTACGCCAAACACTTAGCGCGCCGGCCACGTTGGCAAAATATAGCCATTAAACGCGCTCCTCTCTGCCGTCTCCGCCAATCGCACGTGTCTGCGCACACGCCCGCGAAACCGCCGCCCTCGCCGCCGAAGCTGAGTGGTTAATTTCGCTCCCGAACACCCGCTGCGACCTCCCTCCTGACGTTTCCTCCTCCTTCTCCTGATAGAAGCGCTAGAGTAACTCTTCTCGCGCGATACAGTGACACTGTACATCACTGAGACTACATCATCACACCGCATACCACTCGTGCACACGTTAAGTACACGGTTCTGCGCAGCTTGCCCGATGTCAATGTTAAGACCACTAAACTTAGTAAGTTAGGACCTGTTGGTTAGTTAGGTTCGCGAATATTTGTTCGTTTTCCGGCAGCAGTCCAAGCCGAGGTTCGGCTATTCTGGCACCCTTGCGTCCGCTGCCTCGTAGCTGAGTTCCCTCAGTATTCGTCCCAAAAAAATCGGTGAATCTGTCAAAAGCCCTTACGGCTAACAGCGTATGGCAGATCGAAGAAAAAAAAGCATTTGTTTCGGTTAAATATTATGAAAGTAACGTATATACCTTAGATATAGATAGATATATGTTTATAATATAATTGTTTTTAGCTATTTTTTTTTCTATATTTGCAACACTTAGTAAGAAGTTTGGTCACCATTATGCAGTGGAACATCCTATCTATTTCATATATACACAGTGGTGACTTGATTGCAAAATTCACTTATACGAATAAGCCGTAAACTTGTTGACACGAGGGTAGAAAAAGCCGTTATCTCTTTTACTATCTCATTGAGCTTCTCATAATAAAACAATTTAACTGACTCCCGTAGTCATATAGTTTCCTTTATGTGAAGTGGAAAAAGGTCTAATTTATATTGATAGAATAAAAAATTAGACATAAGAAAATTACAACAGCCGGTCCATTGGCATCTTGTAAAACCCAGCCAAGTGACCGACTTATATTTGTTCTAAATAACGATCATCGCACGTATGTAAAAATACAATAAATACATTATTCAACAACATATACTAAATAATATATATAATATATGCTAAATAATAAATAAATAATATAATCCTTTTTATTATTACATCGTTTTGATGAAATTTAGCACGATGAATTGTATAAATACTAAGATACATCTAGGGAGTTTGTGACGTAACTAAAATCATGTCGTGAGATTTATGCATAGGTCACATTTTTACAAGACCTAAATCAGGTTAGACAAAATGAGACCAATATTACATAAGGGTCAATATATAATTATACATTTAAATAAAACCTACAGCATAACAAATCACTCCATAGTATTTGCCCAGTTTCTTTCTAAAATTCTTTATTCAAATCAAAGTTACAACGGTCATGTCAGTACATTATTTATTTAATTCTCGAAAGGAGGAATCAAATATAAGAAACCAATATCTATAAAACAAGCTCGCTTCTTCGTATAAAACAAGAGTATTCCATTAAGGCACGCCAAAGAGTTTCCAAAGTGTATCCTTGAGATGTAATAGAGACAGATCGCGCATCGAGGAGAGGTGGTCATTTCAGGTAACTTTTCACGGGCTTCGGAAATAAGAGAAGTTTGGAGGACGTTTATAAGTTTATACATAGGTAATTTACTGTAACTCTTTTGAAAGTACCAATTTTAGCGAATCAGATGAACAACATTATATTAGGGTCCAGCCTAGCGGGTAGAAAAACCAATGAATGTTCACGTATCCTTTTCTGTAAATAATATCTTAATTACTTACTTATTTAATTTAAGAAAATCCATTTACGAATCTGCCGTTGGTGTATCAAACATATTTCAAATGCGTATAAAAGGAAAACTATGTGATCGTATCTTAGCTACCAAGATACAGGATCTGCCTACCTCAGAAGCCGTTGTGAAAACGGTAAAAAAAAATATAATTTGCCATAGATGGAGGACCACTTTCACAATGCTTCTAATCCTTGCCAGCAGTAAATCAAAATACTTTTCTCAATTTAGGCTCTGAGAAGGCGCTTATGAAGGTCAAAACTACACCGGTTCGGAAAATATCCAAATGATCGTATCGAACCAGTTTAAAACTCAGTCAGATCATTTCTTATGTACATACTAGATTTTACGTGCGGCTTCGCTCGCGTTAATATTGATTTTGTCAAACGAATCGGATGTCGCAATAAAAAGTTTGACACAAAGTTTATGCCTCTGTTTACCCCACTTACAATAAGTTTTTTGCAAATATAGTAGCTTATCTCCTTTTCCAGGATCCCATCTATCTCTGTACCAAAATTCATCACAATCTATTCAGCGGTTTAGGCGTGAATGCGTAACAAACGAACAAACTCACCTTCGCATTTTATTTAGTATGATTATTATGAAAAAAAAAAAATAGTTCCAATGGCCCTCAGGTGTAAGCAACGATGGATCTTAATTACTCCCTACAAGTTGCCTAAAGTGTTACGGATCTTTATCTGACTAAATCGTGACAATTATGGGCATTGTAATAAATCCTTCAAAGAGCAGTACCTTCAGGATCAATTGTCGTATATTGACCTGTTGAGAAACATGTTAGCTAGTAAAACAACTTGGATCATCAATAGGTCAACATAAATATGGTACTTGAACATACTTGAGTTCCTCCGGGCTAGGTTATAATAGCGCAAGGACATTCGCTGTTAGCCATATAGGATTTTAGAGCTTCAGCAAACTTTTGGAGTGAGTGCAGAGTGTACGCAGTGCGGGGTGCAAATAAGTGGTCGAACCTCGTTTGAAACTGTTGCCGGGATATATGTGTTTTTTCCAAAGAGAAGTCTATTACGCTAATCTTGAACACGATAGATGATATCTCCATTGAATTATTGACTACTGAAATATGTGAAGACAATGTCTGCCGGGTCAGTTAATATTGCGTTTATCAGATATGCGATTCGCCCTGTCATGAATAAATAGATAAAGTGAAACCTTATAAAATAGAAAGCGATTCAAAATTCTATTAAACTAGCTGACCTGCCAGGCCTTGTTCTGCCTTTTCGAGTAGTCAATCACATCGCTTATAGCGTCATCTGTCGCGATATGATCACTTATCGAGATAAGAAATATCCTGTCTCTCAAGTTGATCAATGTGTACACAGTGTGCAAAATCTGATTAAAATCGATTCAGTAGTGTAGTAGTTCATCGCGGACAAACAACGTGACACGAAATTTTTATATATCAAAGAGATTACCAAATGAACAAAATGTAAACGAAAGAATCAGTTGTAGACACGGCTCGTTCGCCTAAGTCCATATTTTTAGCAAATGCTTCGAGCTATATTCGTTTGGAAAAGTTTTCGTTACGTATTAATGAACTCATAATAATTTATTCTGTCTCTAAAAGGTGTAATGGTTTCTGAATCGTTAGCAGATAAAAGGATTTAAGGCCGAACATTTCCAGAAAAGAATTATTTTCAAGTCTACATTATTTATCATACAAAAAATATGATAACATTTTTGGTATTGGTTTTACTCATAGTAGAAATTATGGAATACCAGCTGTTCCTGCGAATTCGTTTCTAATAGCTTTAATTGAGTGACTGCACTTAAGTTAATGGATATAGTGTTTTTATTGAGAACTATATGTTTTACTATCACAGACCTTTAATATGTTTATTTTACCTGAAAGACGTCGTTATAATTTATAAAAAAGTACATTAACTATAAAATCTAAACATTTATCCCCTATTCTATGATCCATGCTTCTTAAAAGGCGTATTGAGGATGAAGGAGACACCAAACAACCACATTTATTGTTTGTCAATATCAGGCAACGCAAAGTAATCCCAGATCATATTATTCTATAAAACAGTCTCAAACTAAACTATTTACTGCAGCATAACCTTGTGGTAAATACTGCATTACGTGCTATATTCATTCATAGTATTACCATATTAAGTTTCATTAAAACCTGTCCAGTAGTTACAGACCTATGTTCTACAAGAAGACAGATGAACAGACAAACAAAAATAAGAACATAGTATATTTTATAAAAGCTATACCTGTGTACTCTTATCATAATATGTCAAGGATAAATAAATGTTTATTATTATTGTTATATATCTCGTTTGAGTTTTGAATAAAACACAGAATTTAATCACTTAATGCGTGCGAGGCACGTCCTTACGCGCCGACGTTTGTCAACGTAATGGCATCCGTCCGTGTGGCAGGCGCATATATATATTTATAATCTAATAGTCTATGAATATTGTTTAAGCTATACATAAATATTTCATACGACAATATTTTTTTGCTTCACACTTTTTAGATCGTGTTTTTATAGTGGTTGGGTTTTAATTAATGAACTCATTTTTATTCCCTTACACGTAAACAGCATACATATTTTTCTCAAGATACACAAGTTTAACGTTGCCCGAGGGAGTTCTCGAGTGCATAAAGTCCCGATGGTTACTGTCTGCAGAGGCTGGAAGTAACCTTCGATTCTGGTCTTTACAAGAAAGGCAGGAGTTTAGGGTCCTCGTAGGAATATTTAGTGGATATTTCTGGTTCGCACCAGGCAAGTCCACTTACCCTTCTCGTACCATCTCCAAGTAAATTCGAGGGATATACAGTTTTAGGGGGCGTATATGCAATTTGTAGGTGTCAGCCCTATCATAGCGTAATCTAATCAAACCTAATACACATTTTTTATAATATTATTCCAAACAAAGTAAATGCGTCCAAATTCCATGTGTTTGGTTGAAATTTCAAAGCAGTTAGAGAGTTGAGTTTGAAACAGGATTAAAAGTACGACTATTTATAGCATAAGAAAGTGTTATTACTGTGTTTTCACAATTTTAAACTGTACAACATAGTCATTATATCGTTCAGGAAAAAGAAGTCATAAAATACAAGAACTGTTATAAGTAAAACACTCGAACGGCAGTCGAACATTCGAACGAAAAAGTTCGGTAACAAAATTCGGTAGTCGAACAAAAAAGCTGTACATATAATCGTGTCTGACTTCGGAGTTTGTGTTTCTTTATAAATGTACTCTCTCCAAATAATACTCTGGCATGATTTAAAGACTTGAAATCTCGAAATTAAATCATCGATGGTAAATACGATCGGGATTTTTACATACATACCTAATTTTAATTAAAACGCAACTAAAATACCAGATAACGGCGCCTTAACATCAGGGTATCCTTGTTAATTGGAAGTTCTTTAAAATTCCGTTTTTCGTCAGCCCGTAATTACTTTTATAAACGAATAAATGAGATTTGCATGTAAAAGCCACGGCGAGCTGGCTTTCTTCAAATGGACTGCAAACTGTAGGTACACTCATTCTAAGTGTCCCTAATCTTTGAAGTCTCTTTTTGAAATATTTATTTTACTTTTTATTACTTAATAACTTGTTTTTCTCACCTCTTATCCTACCTGGGTAAGATCAGTATAATATGTTTCTTTATATTAACATTCGCATTTCTCCCACGTGTAATCTTCATCCATTTGAAGCGATGATAGCTCAGTGGTAGTGTGTAGGAATGCCGCGTCATGGGACGTGAGTTCGAATCCAAACAGCTACAATGAGCTTGAGCTCGAGCTTGAGGAAACCATAGCATTGTGGTAGGGCTTTTTATAAACATAACAACCACACTCAAGTTGATAATCTGCCGCCAAACACCGATAGCTGTGTTTCGGCAGCTGCACTTAAGAGTCAGTTCCTCCACAGTTTAGAGTGTCAACCAACGTGGACCGTAACGTCGTTTAAAATCAGCTGAGATCATGGTCATAACACTGAACCTTAACAATAAAAAAAAATCTCGTTCCTCAGCATTTGGACCCACTCAGTAACCACAAATCTTCTAAAAATTTAATGCTTGCAAAACTAACCTTACTTATTTACTTAAAACCGACTAATACGATTTACTTCTTGGTTTAACAAAAATATTAGACTTAGGCTTAAATGGCAATGCAAGGGGCAAATAATATGAGGACAAACAAATAGAGTTAAGTCATACCACGATGGTATACAAGAGTAGGATAAATTAAAAGTGGACGATCACAGAAGAGGCGGGAGGATGATATTATATTAACGGCAGGAGTGATGTGGAACAGAGGAACCCTAGAGAGGCATGAAAAGCTCGGACGAGGGCTTTGCCGTCGGACAAACAGATCTGCAGAACCCGGACAAGAATCTAATACTTGAATTAATTTTAACCGTATGTTATTATAATAATAAATCCATTCATAGTTAATATCTGGTAGGACTGAAACTCGAGCTGATTAACAGGCTTTTTTTTCCCATTTCAAACATTCATCAATATACATTTATGAATATAAAAATGGGTGATGAATCATCGACAACGGGAATAAGGTCAAAATTGTTGGTTGACATGGTGACATGGGGAAGGAATTTCCTCATGATGAATGTCTTATATGTTGGTCTCTGGATCAAACGTTTGATCCAACTATTTAATGAAAGTTTCTCAACATGTTGATCGAAATACTTCACATACTACCAAACTCGGTAGCCGGGTTTTATTTTTTTACTTTTCATTCGCTTTCGCGAGATTCTCGTCATGCAGAAAAGTGACACCGACAATCATTGGCTAGCGTTTTGTTTGATCCATCATCACTATATGAGGCTTTATTTTTACTGTTATTACTAGCATTTACCCGCGGCTTTGCTCGGGTTAATTTTGATTTTTTCAAACAATTGTGATTCCGATATCCGCTATCAATAAATACAAAAATGGATCTCTATTTCCCTCGGCCAACGCATTACGCGTGAACGGATGGAATAAATTCGCTTATTCTTTTTTTTTTTGTCGTGTTAATTATTACCAGGAGAAGATTCTTATGAAAGAAAATTTAGGAAGTCGAGCGGAAAAGTAGAAAATTTATCGATATATATCAAAATGTATCGGCGAAATGTATGTAGGCGCATAACTTTCGAACGATTGTACCAAATTGGTGAATTATTTTTTTGTTTTGTTCTTTATTTGTCAGGACAAGGTTTGTATAAAAGAAAAAACAAACGATCCTAAAGAGCAACGATTACAGGTGATACGAAGGATTCTGGTATAGGAACATTTGTACTCGCAGTCATTTATACGCGGGCCGCTCACTATTTTGGCGATAACGGCTTACACATAAAAGATACATATACGCTGGCACTGGCTATTTTTGAGACTATTTAATATAAGTATTCCAGCGCACGCCAGAATATCTCGCAGTTGGCTAATTTTTTTCCTACTTACTTGACACTTACCGTTATATTTTGGACAATTCACGCAATATCTTGATAAGTTATAGCCTATATGTTATTCTGATGCATAAGCTATATTATTGTACAGTTTCATTATAATCCATTTAGCAGTTTTTGCGTGAAAGAGTAACGAACATCCATACATCCATACTTAGAAACTTAGAATTATTTATTACAACAGATAGAAGGTAATAAGTTTATAAATGAATGTCGGTCAAACACGGTGTTACCGTACTGCCTGGGATACAATATTGAAGCTGTTGAAGCGATGATAGCGCAGTGGTAGTGTGTACGACTTCGCGTCAAGGGACGTGAGTTCGAATCCAACCAGCTACAATGAACTTGAGATTTCGGTGAAGGAAAACATCGCGAGTAAATAGCTTGGTAGTAGGGCTTTTTCTGATGCCCGCCTGGCTAGCTACCATCCTTAAGTTGAAAATCTGCCGCCAAATACCAATAGGTGTGTTCCGGCAGTTACACTTGAGAGCCAGTTCCTCCACAGGTTTAGCGTGTCTACCAACTTGGGCCGTATCGTTACTTAAGATCAGGTGAGATTATGGCTATTACGCTAAGCCTTAACTATGAAAAAAAAAACATCCAATAGGCCCAGTGCCAAGAAACTATTTGTGTCAAGGTCTTCAACTACGATTCCGAACAAAAACTATAGGGGTAGTATATTTACTAGTGATCAATATTAATCGCTATATACAAATATATGAAATTTAATGTACAAAAATATTTTAGTAAAACTAACATAAGAAGAATTTTGTAACACGTCTTATATCGTAGAATGCTAGGGTACGAATTTACAATAACCTAAGTACAGTTATGTAATCATTATTAAGTGCAAATTTTCAACTTGAAGACGGTAGCTAGCCTGTTGGGCATTAGTAAAAGCTCTACCACCATGCTATGGTGTTCAGCACGATGCTTTTCCTGCACCGAAAGTTCAAGCTCATTGTTGGTGGGTTCGGACTCACGTCTCTTAACGCGGTTTCTTCATATACTACCAACATAAAGTGCTGAACTAATTTATAAATAGAATAATTCATATTAAATTTGTATTTCAATGGCTTCTTGTGTGCGTGACATTTTGAAACGACAGAATACATTTGTAATGAAGTTTGACGTAATTTAATATCATGAATATTAACATAAGTCGCTCTTTACTCCACCGACAGAACGATTTCCTCCGAGACATGAGGTAAAATTTTATAATTTTCTTGTCATATCGCCAGACTTTGGTTCGGTTACTACGAAAATTGTCATGTTAGTGTATTCTTTATTCGGGCGGGAGGTTTTTGCTAATCCCTAACGCAGAACATGGCGCTATGGTTGACCTGTTAACTGTAGAATAGGGTAAAGTAACGTCTGTCGGTCTGAACAGCAATTTAATAACCTATTAAGTAATACAGTAGAAACTCTATAAGTGGAACATCAATCAAAAATTCGAGTTAAAGAGTTTTCGACTTATAGAGAATGGAGGTTTTGGTGTTTGAAGGGAAGGGAACAAACCGTTTTCGAAATTTCGAGGTTTTTAACTTATTGAGCTAAAAGCTAAAAGTTAGTTATTAAATAATTTTCAGTTCCACGCGAACGAAATCGCAGACAGAACTAGTGTATGATATTCATGAATAATCTTCTAAAACCAGGCCAGTTTTAGTAGCCCGTTATCCTGCCCATGTACGCGTAGGACGTGACCGTCGAAGTTTTATCCCGTCGTATTAAAGGCTATTTATTCCCGATGATTCACCGGGCTGTAATAGATATTCTCCATCATAATTTAAAAAAAAAAAACGATATTGTACAATTTCACTGTAACCTAAATAGTCATATACATACGTGATAATTAAATACAAGCCAGGATGTGTCGTCCATTCCTTGTAAAATTTCATGCGATGATGGTTCGAATGTTATTTTGTATGAACGCCGTACCGACGGACGTATATTCGAATCCCGGTAATGAGCTTGAGCTGTGGATCGGCTTTTTTGGTGTCCAACTGGTGAGCTACTCTAGTTGAAACTATCTCTAGTTGATAGAACTATCTCTAGTTGAAAATTTACATCCAAATACCTATTCGTATGTTCAGACCGTTGTACGTGAGATGAAGAGCCATTATTAGGTGTGAAGCGCTACCATTTCAGGGCACTTAAAACCAGGTGAGATTGTAGCCGTAACGCATAACTTTAAAGTATGAAAAAAACATTATTACACAATTAACAGTATTCTTTTTCCAATGGCGACATTTTAACATACAAATACATTCGATTTTATCCACGACATAAAAATATATCATCAAATAAATATATTTCTTCCAAGAAATGTTTCTCTAATTTGAATGCAAATCAATTTGGTGAACTTTATGCCCATTTTTGAGAGTTCTGTATCAAAAGATTTAATAGATTAAATGTAAATAGCGTCGCTGTAAACGCCTCATGTCCCTTTTACCTGTTCGAATGGGTTTCCACGTTCCTATTTGTACTTATTCTGCTTACGTCTACAGTCACTAATACGAAGATTTCGTCTGGTTTTCCAAATTACAGTGAACAGCCTGCGCTGACTGTATATACTTGTAAATAGAGCTGAAGAGCTCTTTTGGTAGTCTGTGTAATGGACTAATCTGTAGAACTATTGACCGAAAAAAAACCCGCGTGCGCTTAGGACCATATGGCAAAAGTGTAAACTTCATCAGGGCGAGCTTAATAAAAAGTTTGGTAAATAGAATAGTGCATGCCAGATACCATTGAATTAATAAAAAAAAACAAGCCATACCACTGCGTTATTTTATTAATTATGTATGATTTTATTAACTATTTATTATTTTATAAATTATTTATTATTTTATTTTTTACTTTTATTAATTATTCTACATGTTATAAGGAAACGTGATTTATTGCTGGCAACAAAAACTCCGTAGATAGTTTTATCTACAGAATCTCTATCATGTTGAGACACTGACCTCTTTATTACGAAATAACGCTCGACTCGGTTGTATGGCTTTGGTACGTTAGCTTTTCCTGAAAAAAAAAAAAAATTGACAATACCTATGACTTGTAAATGAAAAATGGGATAAATTTATAAAATTTTATTATTATTAAACTACGGGTACTAGATTGTTGATATGAAATATGTAACTTGGTAGATAGATGTTAATTTAAAGGTAATAAGCAAAACCCGGTCTCGGTGTGCCAATGTTTACAGGAGTTATCGTGACTACTTTGTATTAAAAAAATCCGGACGTCCACGTAATTTTTTTAAACTGTTTTTTTTTCAAGTTTGCTAAAGTTTGCTTTAAAGTTCTTTTTTTTTTTTACAAAGTATGAGATTATTTGAAGTGCTTTCTTGAAATATATCTACCGATATTATTGTATAAATAGAAATAAGAGCAAAACAATCCTTGAGCTAAACGTGTAGAGTATCGAGTGTCGTCAAATACCCGTATTGGCACGGTGCAAATCGTGTTAAGTCAACGCTGAATACGATTGATGGGTCATGTTCTCTCATGTAACGCTTGCCGAGCATATGATATGATATGATATAGATGATATAATATGATATATGATAGCCGTTTCAGCTTAGTCTCATTTAAATACCCACAAAATAAAGGTCTCAGCGTGTCTAAAGAACTATTCACTACAAAAAGGATTATTGTGTAAGCTAGTCAGAGTAACCACGAATAGTATAGGACAATATTAATCTAAACTAAAAGTACAGTTCGCGAGAGATAGGCATCGAACTTTAAACGAAGTCGTGGACATTACCACAAATACAGAACTCTCCGACCCGAAATAGAGATGCGACTCGGGTAGATTTTTGTGACTGAAGCCACTCGAGTAATTTGGCTACGTCCCGCGAGTTGTACTCGTGTTTTTGAATCACTCGAGTAAACTCCTTACACTAAGTAAAGAATTTATAACTCGAGCTAAGTTTCGATAAGTTTAAATTAAGACTTTTTAAATAGCTTTAAGAAATTTAGTAATATTTGCGAATATGAAATAACATACAAAATATTATTCACTTTATTTATGTCGTTAATCAATAAAGAGAAATAAAAATAATCTGCTCGGAGCAAAGCACTCGAGTGCAAGGTAGAGTTCCTCCATAGGCTTAGCGTGTCTGCCAACTTGGGGAGTATCGTCACTTAAGATCAGGTGAGATTATGGCCATAACGCTAAATGTTAACTATAAAAAAAGGAAGTCGAGTACAAATTGTTATATATAGATAGCACAGTGGTAGTGTGTACAACTCGCGTCAAAGAACGTGAGATTGAATCCACCTACAATGAGCTTGAGCTTTCGATGAAGAAAAACATAATGAGGAAACCATAGCATAGTGGTAGGGCTTTTTCCAATGCCCGTCTGCTAAGCTATCACCCTCAAGTTGAAAATCTGCCTCCACACATTAACGTGTCTACCTACTTGGACTGTATCGTCACTTAAGATCAGGTGAGATCATGGTCATAATACTAAACCTCAACTATAAAAAAAAAAAACAACTACACTCGAATCACTCGAGTAAAAAACGGCTCGAAACGCATCACTAATCCAGAATCAGTCTTCTCATATCCACTATTCTTATTTTGAATTAACTGGTCCAGCAGACGTTATTTCACTTATCACAGTTATAAATAACTCGACCAAAGTGACAACGCTCGTTTCTAATGCCAATAATATTATTCTCTATAGAAAGATACTTAGATCTATGTTCATGGTGAAGAGTCAAACGGTTTTATAGTTTATCGACATGTTATATACCAACCGTCCACGCGACGTCGTTTGCTTGGAACTAAAAATTATTAGGTTTTTTTTTTCCGTTTTTTTTTTATATACAACTTTGCTCCTTATAGCGCTAGCGTTATGTCAAACAGCCTAAAACCTTCCCCAACGATTGCTCTATCAAATAAATACAGATCACAGAAACAACCCTTTTTCGCATCATCTTGTAAATCTATTAACCTTTCCAAGCTCAATTACTGTGATGTTGTTTACGGAGCGTGCCTTCTAAATCGTACACGGAAGTTAATCCAGCGCGATCAGAAAGCCTGCGTGCCATTCCTTATTAATTCTATTAATTCTAAAACCCCGTGTTACCTATATAACAAGATATTGTGGGCTCAAGATCAGAATAAATACCATACTAGAACACACTCACAAGTTTTTGTTGATCTACGACATAACTTACTAACTGACATAACTTTAAAGCAAATTGATCACATCCAAGTTAATTCAGTAGGCTTGTGTACTTAAGTGACCAGCTTTCTATTGCAATGAGCACGTTGTTTTAGATGAGATATTTATTGTATTATATTTGAATAGTGCATATTTAGAATATCACGTTTCTTCAGTCTCATGCCTCAGGGACCTATTCGACCCCATTCGACACCTTTTCAACGTTATTGTTTTATAAGATAATGTTATTATAGTGTGTTGTATGTATGTATGTCGAATAAATTGTTTCTTTCTTTCTTATATATTAAAATTTCGTGTCACGTTGTTTGTTCGCTATGAACTCCTAAACTATTGAACCGATTTTAAATCAAACTTTGCATGCTGTGTGCAGTTTGATCCAATTTGATAGATAGGATACTTTTTATCTCGATAAACGATCATAATTCGATAGATGTCGCTGTAGTCGATGTGGCTGACTATTTGAAAAGGGGGAACAAGGTCTGGCAGGTCACCTAGTAATATTAATATAGATGGATCAATGAACATTGTTACGACAGACAAACAATTCAATGTACGTCGAGGCGTTTCTAATATATATAGACAACTGTATAAAAGACATCCACTTGTTTTTTTCTCTTGATTTCATTCGAACTGAAATGTACGTTTCTTTCGGCCTTTTGATCTTTCTGTTTTCAGTTTCCATTTAATGTTATAAAGGTTACAAAGAGATGAGTAGGAAAATTAAATATCTCTCTATGAACATTCCGTCAGAGGTATGATTCGGATTGCGAATACGCCCTTCTTATTTGAAATATTAAATCTTTATTATATTTTCTTTGAACTGATACGTAACTATTTCAATTTCGGGAAAATTATATTAGCATTTTTATTTATCGTGAAGTAGAGTAGACTTGATTTAATAAAAAAAAATACATTAAGAAGATCGCACTCATTTGTTTATTGATTCGTTAGCAGGTTTTAAAACTAAATGATACAGTGCAGTGCATATTTTAATGTTTTTTTTTTTATATTTCATCTTCTACGTGTATGAGATTCTTCACTGATATTTTAACTGAGATATTTATTTCTACCAAAATTTAGCTTGGAATTTTCCATGGACCCTTCATGATATTGACATATACTAAGCAGGGATTGTAGGATAACCCTTGACTGTCGGTAATAAGGGCTCATTATCGTTGCTCGCTACAGCCCGCATTCGGGGCGCGGGAGATTTCTGTTCACGCATGCCATAGGGACCGCATGCAATAACCGTTTTAATTAGTCGATAGGGCCCGCTTGCGTTTGGATAGATATTCTGCACTACGCCTTTCTTTTGAAAGAGTGCTAATTAGCACATACAGTGAGACTGAGTAAGCGTTATACACGAGTAATAGAGTATCTACAATCACCACGCTTGCTTTACACCAACCGATGAATTTCCTTGGATGTGTTAGGCCGTCGGCAGGAAATACCCGCATGCCATATATATTAATAGTCATTTTTGGAACGAAATTCCTTAGTGTACGGTACGGATGGAGGCTAGACAAATGAAAATGTAAGATTTTTGCCGTCACGACTCATTCTTTAGTCTGTTCTATATTGCACTATATTTCTATAGTGTAGATGGTTATCCGTGCCACGTACTGTCGGACTGACGGGATGGCTGACTATCTTTACTACTATTATAAATGCGAAAGTAAGGCTGTTTGTTTTATAGTTAAAGTTTAGCGTTAAGGCCACAATCTCACCTTATGATAACTGACGACGTGGATCAAGGTAGTGGACACGCTAAGCCTATGAGAGGGATTGGCTCTCAAGTGCAACTGCTGGAAGAAACCAATATGAGTTTGGCGGCAGATTTCAACTTGAGGGTGGTAGCTAGCCAGGTGGCCATTAGAAAAAGCCGTACCACCGTGCTATGGTTTCATCACGAATTATTCGTTCACCGAAAACTCGAGCTGATTGTAGGCGACATCCGTACACATTACTAGCCAAGATAGCCAAGAAAATAATAAGATGTTATATCAAAACACCATTCGTGGTTACATTATTGAAAACACGCCGTTGATGTGTCGAAACGTGACACGTTGACAGATGTCAACCTGTCTGTCCCCCGCGTGCAGATAACTCGAGAAATTATTTACCCGGGGCGGACGGAGTTTTTACCCTACGCCGGGCGAGTACGCCGACGAATATAGGTGTTCGTACTACGCCGCGACGTTCGGAAATCCGTTAATTTGCAACACGGAAATGTAAATTTGTAATTTCTTTTTTTTATACTTCGTGTTAGAAGAATTTCTTCCCACGTGTTCTCAGTCGACGTATAATATGGAATTTGCATAGTAAATCAATGTAAGATCTGGTTTCCGGGGATTCCTTTGTTCCCGATATTTGTGGATAAAATTCATGTTTTTATTTCCTGCTTTCGGAATATAATGTTTCTTCGAATACGTTGAATAGTTTAGTTGATCAGCAAATAAAACATCATTATCTGAAAGAAAGAAAGAAAGAAAGTTTTATCTATCCAAAACACAGCAAATGATATTTAAAAAAAAAATAGACTGAACATAAAAAATTACACAAAACAGCAACAGAACAGTAGAGCGAGATCACAAAAAAATGTCTGTTAATATTAAAAATTTTAAAAGCCCTACCGCCATGTTGTGTTTTCTTCACGATGTTTCCTTCGTCGAACGCTCAAGCTCATTGCAGGGATTCGAACTCCTGTCCTCAACAGGAGAACACAACCAACTAAGCCATCGTCGCTTCATTTTCCATACTAATATTATAAATGCGAACATGAGTTGGTTTGTTACGCTTTCACGCTTAATCCGCCGAATCGTTTGTGATGAATTTTAGTATAGAGGTAGATGTGACCTTGGAGACTTTGATAGGCTACTTATTCTCAATATATATCGAAATTGGGTTAAAGAAAGGTATAAACTTTGTATGAAACTTTTTATTATTACATCCGAGTTGACAATATCTATATTAAAGTAAGCGAAGGTGCGGGTAAAAGTTAGTCACTTATTATATAGGGAATTTGTTTATGTTTATTGTATATCGTCAATATAATTTAACACATCATAAGTATTGCAGTAATACTTGGCGTATCAATGCGGGTCAATGTACGTATCTTGTACAGGGAGGAAATGGAATGAAATGAAAACCCTCCTAATGTTTTCCTTTAATCTTTGAGATCCGCGTGACCTCTGCCTGCAGAGGCGCCATTAACTGAATGGTTTAAAAGCGAAACGTTATTCATTTACGGTGTTTTTGTATTTAGGACATTGATACGTTTTTTTTTGTCGCTAATATGGCCACAACCTTACCTGATGTTAAGTGACGATGTGGCCAAGAATGGTGAATACGCTGAAACTAGTGAAGGAACTGGCTCTATAGTGCAACTGCCGGAAGACACCTAAAGGTATTTGACGGCAGAGGTTCAACATGAAGATGGTAGCTAGCCAGACGAGCTATAGAAAAATATTTCCACCAGGCTATGGTTTCATCACGGTGTATTTCTTCACCGAAAGCTCAAGTTCGTTGTAGGTGAATTCAAACTCACGTCCAATGACGCGTCGCCCGCACACACTACCAACTGAGCTACCATCGCTTGGTTTATTGACCGCTGAATAGTTTATAAAAAATTTAGAATGAACCATGAAGAATGTAATAGGTGTTACCTATTCTCGCGAAAATCTTAGATGGGGTGAAGCGAAAACTCAATAAGGGTGCGGGCGGAGCCGTGTGTAAAAGCTAGTATATGTAATGATTAAGTTCCGACTGTAATTCTATATTGTTTGTTTGTTTCAGATTTCCGTACTCTCAGTGAGTGATTTAGTGTTAAGTGGATTTATTGGTTCGTGTAAGTTTAATTATAGTTAGTGTCCGTATAAGTGTTTCGTAAGTAGTGATAATACTGTGCCGTGTAATGTGCCAGCGGGCATTCTGCCCTTATACTTAGGTCGGACTAGGGTGTAACTACCCTTTTTAGTGATAACATGTCTTCACCCATAAAACGTTCTTTGAGCTCGGAAGGCGGAGCCTCGCCGCGGCAAGACTGGAAGAAGAGGCTTAGCTTACGGAGCCGGCGGGGACATAGCGTCGTAAGTACTTTTAACTTCTATTATACCTAATAACGAACCTGGCAGACCGTGTTCTGCCTTTTCGAATCGTCAATCATATCGACTACACCGACATCTATCGCGTTACGATCACTTATCGAGATCAAAAGCATCTTATCTCTCAATTTGGATCAAACTGCACACAGTGTGTTGAAGTTTAAGATTATAAATAGAAGTGTTTTTATTTATCCTGGCTCGGTATATTGACCGTACTTCAACTGGTGGTAAGCTCAGTACGGTCCAGGGACAGTATCAACTGTCCAAAGGGAAAATGTCCTCTGTCGTTCGAAGTTGCCATACCGACCTGCTAAACACTTCCCCACACCTCGTTTAAAGGACTCAATGTTATATGAAGGAGGGAACACCCAGGGCGGAAGACGGTTCCACAGTTCCACAGTACGACATAGGTATAAGTCTTCAAACTTTTTAGTTTGTGTCGGGATAGGGGCTACAGTAAAGCTAGGGTTCACCTGTTAGTTGAAAGGAGATGAGGGGATTAGATCAAATAACTTCTCAGAGCTTTCGCCATGATACAGTCGATAACGCTAAGTGAGGCTTTACCCCTCCCTACGCGGTTACAAGTTCTTAGAAATGTCTGTATCCTCATCTGTGCAAACAACCCGTCATTGCTGCCCATCCAGGGCGTCTAGCAGGTACTTTGGGGATCCGTTCCAAACATATGAACAGTGTTTCAGTTTGTTTGTTTGTATGAACGTGCTAATCTTAGGAACTAACAGTCTGATTAAACAAAAATTACTTTTTGTATCTCATAAAGTAATAATTAAGGTAGGCTTTAGGCTACCTAACATCACGATACCGTCGATAGGGGTGAAGCTGTATTGAAAAAAGTGACAAAGGGGGAGAAAACTAATAGGACAATAATTTAATCTCACGCGAACGAAGTCCCAGGAACGGCTAGTGATTCTATAAAATTCGGATCCAGTTTGAGTAAGCTTTCAGGTAAAAGGAAATTTTAATGTATTCCTTTGCGTTCAGTGACTGTCATTATAACGAAAAATATAAGCTTTCTTTCAATTTAAAGTGTACAGAGCAAAATATGGGCAAATTATATTAAATGTCTAGACTCCAAATTTGGTTAATATATGGCCAGATGTGCTTATAATTTGACACGATGAAGTAAAAGATTTTAAGTTTCACGCAAATGAAGTCGCAGATCCAGCATTCTCGTTAACTTTGGTTGGATCAAATGTGCATAGGCGGCACAATCGATTGGATCGATTACACTCCGTCACGGAGTGTTCTCAGATCGATGTTGACTCTTCCAATGCGAGCGGGCGGATGATCAACCCTAAGCGGAAGTGTAAAGTAATATAAACTTCTACACTTAATAATGGATTTCCGCAAAGTGGCTTTACTTCAATCATCGATCAAATAAATTGTAAGAAATCTTCGCATATTTGCAAACAATTTCAAACAATAGTTTTATTGCACTCGGTATAATTTATATAAGGACGTATAAGGAGACGAACAAATACGTTTATCTTTTATTTTTATGGAATATGTACGTATAATATGTAGGTATATCTATATCTAATAATATGAAAGGGCATTCCTAAGAGGTCGGAAGGGATTGGGATAGTTTGTATGAAAAGCAATATACTGAGTCTAAGGACATAGATTACAGTAAAAAAAAACATACAAATCTTATGTTTTACTCTAGCGAGATCGTGTAAATAAATAAAAATAATAATAATAAATAAATAAAAAATATATTTTATAGTCAGTTATTTTTCTTATCCCGTGCGAAATAGCATCGGCACAGCATGATCCGTACTCATTGCTTTATTATAAAAAAATATTTACACCTTCTATATAAATATTATATTTTAAATAGTCGGTACACACCCCCTTTGATTTTCTTTTTAATAATTCAATGTGATGCTTCAAAATCATCAAGTTGTATGATTTCATCCCTCCTCAAAATATTTCAATACCACCCCTACATATTAATCCTTAATTTATTAATTACTGTTCCACTTAACTTGTTCTGATATATTTGTCTTTGTATATATATGTAGGACTTCTAAATAATTCTTAATGCTTAATAAAACTAGTTCTAATAACAATAATCTAGAATAAAATAATTATTTGGCCTGTAATAAACTAAATTCCAGCGGGCATGCAACTCTATCTGGAGACGCATCTGATTACAATAGATCTTAAATTACCTGAAGAGGTCTTCACCAGAGCTTGTTAATTGGATAATTAATGGATTGAATTGGAAATTAATTAATGAATAGTCGCAGACGTCCGATCTGAAAACCTATTAACTACCAGCGCTATGCTTTTTTTCGTCTTTCCTGTCATAGAATTTGTACGGCGCACCGAGACATATAAACAAATATACAGATCGGGTTGTGAAGTCGATCAACCATCTAGTTAACAGTTCCAAAAAATCTGTACAGATATAAACAAGCACCCCGAAAATTACACTTTCGAATTACGTATAATTCATAATCAATTTGTTAACCATTTTTTGTGAAAATTTGCATTCCATATCAAACAAATCTATACGAAACTGTTTCACAAATAACTGTTCTGTATCCCTATCGAATCACCGAATACAGAAGGGCAGAGGGACAAGACGTTGAAACTCACTAACTGACTAACATCTGAAAAAATGAGTTTTACATGAACGGAAGACACCATAAGAAATTCTTGGTACCTGATGTAGAACTCAGCTGCATCATTCTGAATGCATATCTTCCTTGAATTGGTCATCTGTTTGCTAATTTTTTGCCTACGAAGCATGCAAGTGTAACGCAGAAATAAATAATTCTGATTTACGTTCGTATGCTTTCTAAGCGAAGAACTGGTCTCCGAGATACATACATTCATATAGAGCAGAGGCGTACGTGGAAAATTAAATTGAAAATTATTGGTGATAAACTACGCCATAGAAAAGTAAATGGGTAAAGTAAAACTTTATTTAACTAGCTTTTAACTATTTACTAACTGCGTTCGCATGGAACTAAACAATATTTAATCATTTTTGCCCGTTTTTGTAACTTTTATCAATATAGCTTTATTACTATTGGTGATAGCGTGATGTTAAAAAGCCAAAAGCCTTCCACTATAATTGCCCTATCAATTACAGAAATTATTTTTGGAATCCGATCGGTTGTTCCTAAGATTCGCGCGTCTAAACAAAAGTAGATTAAAATTGGATGGGGCAGATTTTTCGTATGAAATTAGTTCTCGTCCTCGTGTACCTATAGCGCGTTTATTTTCGTCTGTGTACAATTCAATAAATTCCCAATGATTTGCAATGGAACACATAGTGCGTGCACCACGGCTTCTAAACTCAAAGTGTATACATGTAGTAAAACGATGATAGCTCAGTGGTAGTATGTACGACTCCGCGTCAAGGTACATGAGTTCGAATACACCTACAAAGAGCTTGAGCTTTCAGTGAAGGAAAACATCGTGAGGAAACCATAGCATGGTGGTAGAGCTTTCACTAATGTCTGCCTGGCTAGCTACCACACGCAAGTTTAAAATCTACCGCCAAATACCAATAGGTGTGTTCCGTCAGTTGCACTTGAGAGCCCGCCAATCCACAGGTTTAGCGTGTCTACCAACTTGGGCCGTATCGTCACTTCAAATCAGTTGAGATTATGGGCATAACGTTGAAAACTTAACTATAAAAAAATCCTATTAATTTAATTTCAATCATTCAAAAAGTATTCACTAATTATAAACTACTACTGTGAATCAAAATAAATTGTGTTTTTTTCACTTAAAATGATGTGGTTTCTTTAAGACACCCTCGTAGTGAAACAGCTAATGCTAAGTTAACACTTAAGCTTCGTAATATATTAAGCGCTTTTTAAGAACATCATGGCAACGTCACTGGCCTTCAATAGGTGTATAAAGTCTCTTTAAATTTGAAATTATGGGCGGTAAAATGTAAAAAGACAGAATTTGTTATATAAAAAGCGATTTTCGAGTTTTCCATAAATCTCTCGCGTGTGTTAATCAATATTGCAATAGCAAGAAAATTGTATGCATTCACACAACGTCAAGCTGTCGTACAATCAAATAGCTCTGTGAGATTTCACATACCGTGTTACGGTTTCTTGATTTATGATGTTTATCAAATTTCCTTGGTTCGTTTGTATAGGTAATAATTAATTTTATATTCAGCTTACTACCCTGACCTTTTAGTTGTTAATAAATCGGTCAGAGTGCGACCAATCGCTTTCAAACATAGCATAGGAATCTTCCCAACTTGGACCACATTTCCACCTAAATCTGGTCAAGTTGTGAGTATAACCCTAAACTTATCCTAACTAATATTACAAATGTGAAAGCGTGTTTGTTTATTACAATTTCACGCCTAAACCGCTGAATAGATAACGATAAATTTCGGTACGTGTTCTCGCGAAATGCTTTTCGGAAGTGAGGTAAAGAAATAAACTTTGTATGAAACAAAACCAATATTAACGCGAACTGTCCCGCGGGCTAAAGCTGGTAAAAGTTTAAAAAAACGTCAAGAAATTGCAAAGGATTAAAAGAAGTTGATATTAAATTTGGAATTGAAGTGTCAATCTTTTCGATCAGACTAGCCGAATCAATCCTTATCCTCTCAATGTGTGTTCAATCACAAACGATACATATTCAGTTAGAGAGTGTGATTGAATAGTTCGAACTGAAATCGTACTTCGATGTAGAGGTAAATATTTGATCCATTCGATGATTGGCACAGGGTAATTTCGGCTTAAGCTCATTGATTTTTCGGTTCACATTTGTACGGTCAATCTGTTTTACTATAAGTCTATGTAGAGTTTAAGATTTGAAATCAATTTAAATATAACATAACTACCTTTTAAATGTTGACAGAGTGAAGATATTGTGCCACGTTTATCGATTTAGAAAAAGGTTGCGGGGTAGTTTCGGGGATTGCAGATGGAAGTGAAAACTAAGTAGCATATAATATATACTGATGACACACGGAGGTATATCTATGTACATACGTAAACAGTATACATATAACTCATGGGGAGCGTGCGGTGACGATGACGCGAATTTCACGCTATTTGTTCACCCTAATAGTGTTCAACGCGCCTAAAGAAGTTTCCACGTCAAAAATCTGTTTAATAGTAATTTTTAACAATTTTATGTGTGGCATAAAACTTGCGGAATGAAAAAAGTCAAGATGGACGTTTTTTTTTTTTTAATTAGACATGTATGTACAGCATTTAAAATCATTAGGTATTTTTTCCTCCATCATACTATTGTTAGCATTATCATTGGTCGCCGCTTTGTTTTTAGCCTTATCGTTGATCTTCTCTATACATTAAATGTCATATTGCATGGGTTTCAATATTCACACGTTAGTTCAAAATAACTTCTTGGATTTAAATTAATATTTACATTTGGTTATATTTATTTATTATTTATTCTATTTCAAGTGTTAGGCTTTTTCATTGGTCGCCTCTTTATTTTTAATTTATCATTGATCGTCTCTTTACTTTAAATTTCATATTACAAGGGTTTCAATATTCACACGTTAGTTCAAAATAACTTTATAGATTCAAATTGATATTTACATGTTTGGTTAAAAATAACTTTATAAATTCAAATTGTAATGACGAGATTTTATAAAAATTGTTGTAATAATCATATTCACACTAGTTCGCTTTTAGCGCTTTTAGTTTCCGGTTGTGGCAATATAAATATGTCTTATAATACTGAGGCAGAGACAGTGGAGCTCCAGAACGAATCAGTGGACTGAAGTATTAGTGATATGAAGAACCAAGTAGTACGTGCTGCCTATTAAACAAGACGGTTAAGATATAAGGATAATTTACATTTCAGAAGAGGGAAAACATCAAGGTTTTTTAAATTGGATTATTTACTTCCACCTTGATGTAATCTTACGCCCGCAATAAGGTATGGTGATTATTATTATTTCTACCCACGGTCATATTCTGGCTTAAAAGTATCATAAATAAATAAATAGTCACTTAAAATCGTGAACACCCTCTCATTTTTATTAAAAAAATGATATAAAAATGATGAGACTCACTTTAAATTGTTTATTTTTTACTTTTTTCTTGAACGCTGGATTTTGAATTACCTAATATTTAAAATAGTGAAAGTCGCGTTTTATATATAAAAAAAAAAAACAACAAATGACTCACGTATGTATATTAGATGCTTATTTACTGCTGTTGAATTTTGAATATCACTACTATTTAAAGTAGTGAAGAGTCTTTATTAATAAAAAAGTAGAAATTTATTTTCTGCTCTTTTGTTGAATTTTGAATGGCCTACTAATCAAAGTCGTGTACATCGTGTCTTTTAACATAAAAGAGTAGATGTTTATTTTCTGTTTTGTTGAATTTTGAATTACCTACTATGAAAGTAGATACTCGGTTGTGATAATTATTTCAGGTCTTTGATCACTATACGGATAAATGATACCTAATGACCGGTCCAATAGTGGAGGGAGGAGGTATTTGATCACTATACGGATAAATGATACCTAATGACCGGTCCAATAGTGGAGGGAGGTCTTATTTTCTGCTGTTTTGTTGAATTTTCAATTACCTACTATGAAGTAGATACTCGGTTGTGATAATTATTTCAGGTCTTTGATCACTATACGGATAAATGATACCTAATGATCGGTCCAATAGTGGACGGAGGTCTTATTTTCTGTTTTGTTGAATTTTGAATTACCTACTAGGAAAGTAGATACTCGGTTGTGATAATTATTTCAAGTCTTTGATCACTATACGGATTAATAATACCTAATGACCGGTCGAAGAGTGGACGCAGGTCCAGTGAAAGATCAGTCATCTTAAAAAGACAGATTTGAATCGAAGGCGAGAAACCAAAAGAGGATTTATTTCATCTGTGCATTCTCAGCACTCTCAATGTAGAGAAAAATTTACTAACGACAATGCTGTTCCGAAATTAGATTCTGAATTGAAAATCCAAACAAACTACTACCTGAATTATACTAATAAACTCTTAGGTATTCTGAGGGGTGTCAAACCGTTTAACCGATTAGATATCTTTTATGATTGGTATACTTTTATAAAACATAGTTATTAAAAATGCATATGTGAATGTGGTAAGTGTAAGATGTGGTAAGTGTAAGATTTCATTGATAATTGATGGTACAAAAAGATTTCATTGGTATTGATGGCACAAAAACTTACGTTGAAATACAACATCGTTCCTGATAATTTTACTTTAGCTATGACCTATTTATTAAATTATGATCTATTTACTGAACAAATTGCTACAGAGGTACCTCACATATAATGCATATGTGAATGTGGTAAGATTTCATTGATAATTGATGGTACAAAAAGATTTCATTGGTATTGATGGCACAAAAACTTACGTTGAAATACAACATCGTTCCTGATAATTTTACTTTAGCTATGACCTATTTATTAAATTATGATCTATTTACTGAACAAATTGCTACAGAGGTACCTCACATATAATGCATATGTGAATGTGGTAAGATTTCATTGATAATTGATAGCACAAAAACTTACGTTGAAATACATGTTCCTGATAATTTTACTTTAGCTATGACCTATCTATTAAATTAACTATGATCTATTTACTGAACAAATTGCTACAGAGCTACCTCACATTTTATATAAAAGTTGGTACGTTTAATGTCAAGAATGGCAGTAGATATTTAATTATTTTATTCTAAACTATGAGAAAAAAACCAATTCAGATTAAACAGTCTGTCTTGGCTCGTGATTGTACTGTCCAAGCAAATAATAATATAGAGAAAATTAATAAGGTGCACCTACACTAGACGAGTCGAGCATGAGTGCGAACATGAGTGAAGCGTGAACTGAGCACAACGTCGTGTAACAACTTTACCATTCCTGTGCTCCGCCAGATGTCGGATTTTGTTTGATGAAAAGACAGTATATTTCATTATTTCTTCGCGGTGTGCTCGTGGACGTGTTTAGTGATAGTCGTTTATCGGTCGAGCAACTGATTTGTATCACAATAGTCTAATGTGGGTGACCCAGGGATAAGGATTACTATGAACGATTACCCCCATACTTGGGCAAGGATGTTGGTTTATTATTGGCTTAACTAATTAGGAAACGAAATATTATTGTACTACAAGATACGGGACCAGTCGTCTATCAACGGATCTATAAGTTCAGTCATTCTGAACGATAGTTATTGCCACTTTAGTGAGATTCAGAACATAAGTGTTGGAGTTGCACTATTGTGAAGTTTGATTCAAGAGTATTGTAAAATGGCATGATTCATGCCAACGCGTTGAACAGAAACCCAACAGCCGAAAACGCAGATGTAATTCAGACCATTGACGACAGAAATCACGAGCCACATTTATTTTTCGTGTCTCTATTGGAAGAACGTCTTGAGCTTGATGTACTGAGCGTTGCCACGCTATGCGTATTTATCGAGCCGAGTAGCAAAAGCCTGGCTTGCTAATGACAGGTGGAATAGCGCCCCAGGCAGACGAGGTCAAGCCACGGAATAGATTGTAGCTCAATGCTACCTTCTTCTTTGTATTTTTTTTCTATTGAAGCATAAACGTCTGTCGGTTCCGCAATTGGAAAGTACAGGATTGTGTTTTTATAGGATTCGGCTTTATAGCGTTATCTGCATAATACTTGCCTAGTATGGTCAACGCCTAAACAATGATCATTTTTTTAACCACTTTAAAAGTGTCGCTTGTGTTGCTTGAGCTAAGGTGTTTGCAGATAATAATCGCTCTGTGTGAGGTGTGGAAGGTTCTGCCTAATGTTCAACACTATACAAGACTGTAATCATTTGTTTTGTAATACTATGGCCGCATACTGTCCTGTGACTATGAAATATCCAACGATCACATTATAATGCAGACTGTAGAAATTATCAGCTGATAAAAGACTAATGGATACAATGTTATAAGTACAACGGTTATGAAATAATACTATTTATTAGCAAAGATAGTGATGAGACTGTTATAGTTATATTATCTACATGTATGTATGTTGAAAGAGTCTAACATTGGCGACGAAAGTGAAACGAACTTTATTTGAAAATTATCGTTATCGATAAAAATAATTAAGGATCGGTGATGTACATATCAAAAAAATGAAAAAGAAACTCATTCTATTTGGAAATATATGGAAGTATTATCGTGAGAACATATACACAAAAGTAAAACAACAGACCGTTTCCGTGAGATCAACTTGACTTCAATAACCAGTTCAGAAGTATTTACTGGTGATAAAGCGAAGTTTTATATTGTTAAATGAGTGCAAAACCGCGCATTACATTAAGCTGAATTTAGAAAACGGTGTTCAAAAACGAAATAATGCATAGTATACAAAAGTGAAAAAGAAAAGGAGAAAAACATAAATGTAAACTGCAATTTCAAGAACATAGATGATGAAATAAATGACCGTTAGATGATAGCGTTTGTTGTAGTAATTCAGTAAGATTTGAATTATTAGTATTTAACCAGGAAAAAGAACAGAAACAAATGTTCCAATTACAAAATAAAAATAAAGTCTGGGATACTATTTCACATATCTTTATACCCAATATTTTCTAAAAAAGAAAAAAAAATTGAGAAAGAATTCTAGAATGCTGAAGAAAAAAGCATAGAAAAGGAATCGGAAACTTTGACATTTTATAATAAAGACAAAGTGCTGCTGGTTAGTGTAAATAGAAAACTTTGTACATTTCGAGATTGACATGGGACCACATTTATAGCCTCCAAGATGGAGTTACAAGAGGCATATATGTACAAGCTTCATAACACAAAGAATCTCTGGAACGAGTAAGAATAGTAACTGTTGATTCAGAAGATACTTTGGTAACCGCCGCTGTACTCTCGGACGTGAGTAAAAGTTCTGATGAACGGGTCTATATTTGAGCGAAGCTTCTAAAGTGCTTCATGCTAAGAGCAAGATCCACTGATGTCTTAGTGCAAAAACTTCTCGCTATGAATGGTGCCATTGAAGTACAATAGGCACATAACGAGAGGCGTCAGCGACGTGCAATGTGCACATGACCTATAAGAGTAGCTATTGAGTGCAACGTGCACATAATGTCATTATTTGTGAACCTTCTGAAGTGCGTGAGGTGCACATTAACTATGAGAGGGGTCATCGAAGTGCAATGTATACATGACCTCTATGAGAGGAGCCATTGAAGTGCAATGTACACATAACGTCACTATTAATGAACCTTCTGAGGTGCCCGAGATGTACATTTATTATGAGTAGTGCCATCCACGTGGAATATGCACATGACGTCTTATGAGCGAATTCTAAAGTGCGAAGAGGTCCTGAAATACACGAGATGCACATTTACTATGAGAGGCGTCAGCAACGTGCAATGTGCACATGACCTATTTATAAGAGTAGCTATTGAGTGCAACGTGCACATAACGTCATTATTTGTGAACCTTCTGAAGTGCATGAGGTGCACATTAACTATGAGAGGGGTCATCGAAGTGCAATGTATACATGACCTCTATGAGAGAACCCATTGAAGTGCAATGTTCACATAACGTCACTATTAATGAACCTTCTGAGGTGCGCGAGATGAACATTTATTACGAGTGGTGCCATCCACGTGGAATATGCACATGACGTCGCTATGAGCGAATTCAGAAGTGCGAAGAATCGCTATGAGCGAACCCTCTGAAGTGTAAAACTGCCCATTTAAATCGCTATGAGCGAACCTTTACAGTGCCAGGTTCACATGTATCTCGCTATGAGCGAAACTTAAGTCATTATGCACATGACGTCGCTACGAGCGAATTCTGAAGAGCAAAATGTATATTTAAATCGTTATGAGCAAACCCTCTGTCGTTATGAGCGAACCTTTACAGTGCAAGGTGCACATGTATCTCGCTATGAGCGAAACTCTAGTCAATATGCACATGACGTCGCTATGAGCGAATTCTAGCGAACCTTTACAGTGCAAGGTGCACATGTATCTCGCTATGAGCGAAACTCTAGTCAATATGCACATGACGTCGCTATGAGCGAATTCTGAAGCGCAAAGTGTATATTTAAATCGCTATGAGCAAATTCTGAAGTGCAAAGTGTATATTTAAATCGCTATGAGCAAACCCTCTGTCGCTATGAGTGAACCTTTACAGTGCAAGGTGCACATGTATCTCGCTATGAGCGAAATAGTCAATATGCACATGACGTCGCTATGAGCGAATTCTGAAGTGCAAAGTATACATTTAAATCGCTATGAGCAAACCCTCTGTCGCTATGAGCGAACCTTTACAGTGCAAGGTGCACATGTATCTCGAGCTATGAGCGAAACTCTAGTCAAAGTCACGGGACGCTACGGTCAACCTCCAAAATCTACGTATGCAATGTGGAAGCGTGCTAAGAGGCAGTGTGAGGGATTTGAAAGATTGGCCACTCAGTGACGCATAGAACATAGTGAATCATCGAGGGCAGTTATTCATCGTACGTAGATGGAGTGTTACCAAAGGGACGTAAGATTTATAATTTCTATTACTGACGCGATTCTTTTGATATCTTTATGTCGGGAATAATTTATACTGAGCGGAGAGAGAAACAAGAGTAGTGAAAGTGAGTCTTTACAATTGTCGAAAGGGGCCTTCTTAAACTAACATCCGTGTCACTAGACTCGAACGCTGTTCGTGTTATCTTCTCTGTACCACAATATGACTTTCATCGTGTAATTGTTATGATCCAATTAATCTTTTAAACTACTACCTAGCTATTAGGCTTCTATGCCTATATACATTGGACGTTGTACTATTAAAATTATCGTTTTATATAAAATGATCTGTTATGTATCGCGGGGACGCGAAAAGTTGTCAGGATGGACGAATGTTAGCATTATCATTGGTCGCCGCTTTGTTTTTAGCCTTATCGTTGATCTTCTCTATACATTAAATGTCATATTGCATGGGTTTCAATATTCACACGTTAGTTCAAAATAACTTCTTGGATTTAAATTAATATTTACATTTGGTTATATTTATTTATTATTTATTCTATTTCAAGTGTTAGGCTTTTTCATTGGTCGCCTCTTTATTTTTAATTTATCATTGATCGTCTCTTTACTTTAAATTTCATATTACAAGGGTTTCAATATTCACACGTTAGTTCAAAATAACCTTATAGATTCAAATTGATATTTACATGTTTGGTTAAAAATAACTTTATAAATTCAAATTGTAATGACGAGATTTTATAAAAATTGTTGTAATAATCATATTCACACTAGTTCGCTTTTAGCGCTTTTAGTTTCCGGTTGTGGCAATATAAATATGTCTTATAATACTGAGGCAGAGACAGTGGAGCTCCAGAACGAATCAGTGGACTGAAGTATTAGTGATATGAAGAACCAAGTAGTACGTGCTGCCTATTAAACAAGACGGTTAAGATATAAGGATAATTTACACTATCGTTGTCACTGCCGTACTACCGGTTAGATTAAAAAAAAAAAACGCTTCGCGATAGTTACATAAACTAACCAAAGTCAATTGTCAGCCTAATTTCGACGTTTTGAAGAATTAGTCAATAATTCATTACGTTAAACTTATTTTACACTGATAAAGTCAGTTGGCATCTTTTGTTATTTTATTTTCATTAGGTGTTTTTGTTTATTGTTTACAGGTTTAGCGTTATGGCCACAATACCACTTGATCTTAAGTGACGATGTGGCCCGTGATGGTAGACACGCTAAGCCTATTAAAGGGTCTGGCTCTCAAGTGCAGCTGCCGGAACACACCTATAGGTTTTCGGCGGTAGATTTCCAACTTGAGGGTGGTAGCTAGCCAGGCGGGTATTAGAGAAAGCTCTAAATGTAACTATGCTATGATTTCATTACGATGTTATCTTTTACCGAAATATCAAGCTCATTATAGGTGGATTCGAACTCACGTCCGTACAAACTACCAATTGAGCTATCATCACTTCAAAATTGTTGCTTAACCTACAAAGTAGAATTAAAAAAAATCCATTATAACAGTATCGAGTTACCATCAACTTTACTTCTCATTTATATAGTAAAATATAAAATTATATATATTTTTGGTGCATTTTAAAATCTAAATTATTCTGCAAAGCAATCGATTTGGCCGTGTTATTGCTCGGCACAAATGTATGATTTAAAATATATTATTTAGTCGGCTAAATATCATGTTACATCGAAAATCTTGTCCACTGAGTAGTAATCGAAAAGTTTTATCATATTTCATTCATACCTTCATTACGCATCATGTGTATATACAAAATATGGTATAAGCAGAGACATACTTAACTTTACAAACGGTTTACACAGAGAATAACGTGGGAAATTACCTTTAATTGACGTCGCTGTAACACTATTTGGCGTTTATCTCCATCTATTTGCACGAGTATCAATCTTCCTAATCATTGGCGCCAGTTTCGAGTGGTATTATTATCTTATCGCCTCGAAGTACTTTGTAACATCAGAGTATCCACCGACGTTACACGCCTCTTGACGGGTTTTTCATTAAATAATCTATATACATTACAGAGAATACCGTTATAAGATCGTAGATAATAATCCAATTAAAATATAATGATTTTTTACGTTTACGCGAATATTACTCATCGATATAAAACGAATTTTATCACGGTTATTTATTAATTTCAGGCTTTTCAGTCCGCCCCGTGACCAGGAAGACTGAAAAGCTTTCGAAACGTCGGGATCAAAATTAATAAATAACCGTGATAAAATCCGTTTAAATCAGTTTTATTTCTACCAATGAAAATGTTTTTTCTCATTTCCGTTTATAATAACAAGATTGTGAAGCTACGCCAAAGTTAGGCCATCGCGAACGATTATTAAGTGGCCTACCCAAGCAATTTATTAAATTAAATTATTAATATAGGAACATTAAATATTCAAGTTATTCCTACACTCAGACAGTTGAAGGAGCAGCTTAATATCTCTCCATCAATTCTTCAAATAGGAGTCTCAAATCAGATAATTATTAAAGTCGTTTGAAAGCAGATTTCAGGACTTTGAGAGTGAATAACAAGTTGTAATCCTTTTAACTGAAATTATTACTTATTTCGAATAATAATTATTTATTGTTATCTGATATTAAGCTTCTTATGGGAGGGCATTGAAATTATGATCCGCAAGCTTTTCGTGTGACGCTCGTTCGGATAAAGTCGGCTCGAGGCGACTAAGAGAGTGATAGAGATATAGTTTCATTTCTGTCGTGTGGTCTTAAGCAAAGACCATTATTTTTGTTGCACTAATCTTAAAAGTAATTTAAAAATGGCAGTCGTCAGTGTCTCACCAAAATATTACAATCTTCCGTTACTTAAACGTAATTAAAATAGTAACAGGTGAAAATGATGAAAAATTTCAACAGCCTTGCTTCAAATAAACTGATCTTAATTTTATTACTCTAACATGGAATTTTGCCACGTTTAGTCTCGCTAATACCCATTTTACTGATTCCCTCGTGCAATACGAAAAACTCAGTACCCCGGCGCAGTTCAAGACAAAAGGAATATGTGGTGACAAGCAAACACTTCGATCTTCCATACCGCCAGAGACACTCATTGGTCTCGGGAAGACCAGCACAATTTTTTTAGGTAATATAGTGTTAGGTTTAAAGAAAAGTCCCAAAGCACATTACTGATTTACCGGATAGCTAGATAGATAGATAGATAAGTTCAAGCACCATATTATGCGGGTTTTAATGTCAAAAGGCTATAACAGAGTGGATCAATATGTGAACGACATCAGTATGTCTGGAATTGACCCCCTCTCTGTGCATCCGCTAAAACCTATTGTAAATGTATTAAATTTTTTATCTTTTTCAAGTACGTACCTACCTAGAAAAAAAAATACCCAGATTGAGTTTCTTGCCAGTTCTTCTAGATGACTGCGATATTTTCCGAACCGTTGGTAGTTTTGAAGTTCGTAAACGCCTTTTCAGGGCCGAAATTGAATTTATTTTTAATTTGTGTTTTGACAGCTTTCACGCTATTTCCAGTAACATCTCCAGTTCTCATTTCCGTTCGAGTCTCTCTAATTGCGTGCGACGTATTTTCATTATTTCTCTTTACTTATAAAAATAAAAAGTATCCCATCTTTCAAGTTGAACTAAATAATACGTATTATATTTCATAGAAATCGTTCTAGGGGCTTCCGAGATTAACGTGGACAAACATCACGACCCGGGATTTTAAACATAAAAATGGTTATAAAAATATTTGTTATTAACAACACTCATACAAATTCATCGATAGTGTTAATTAAGCTTACAGGCTGTGCTAGTTTTTTTTTTCACGTTGCCCTAAATTATGCTTCACCTAATTTTGTAGTTAGGCACCTACTTCTTAATTCTCTACGAGGTTCAATCACGTTTTTATAATGTAATGATAGTTTAATTTACACTGAAGTTTAAATTTTATCCCCAGAACTATTTACGAACGTTTCCGCTTCGAACGGTCATAGTCCCATCCCAATACGTTCAGTTGTTTTGACGTGATCGATTGATACGTCATAGTTTGATTATGATAACTAGGTTTATTTCCGTAATATGATTATCAGTTAATCTAGTAAATCTAACTACTTAGTATGTGTCTCAGATTTAAACATAATATATGTATTACGGCTAATGTTAAGTTATATATATATATATATATATATATATATATATATGGTTATGCACGCGTATGCGTACGTAAAATCTGGAATAAAAAAATAGGTATACAAACATAAAAACATAAATACCATTTTTTATATTCTCAAATCGATGTGAATGAAGCGATGATAGTTCAGTGGTTGGGTGTAGAAACGCCGCGACACGGGACGTGAGTTCGAATCCAACTACCTACAATGAGCTTGAGCTTCCGGTGAAGGAAAACATCGTGAGGAAACCATAGTATGGTCGTAGGGCTTTTTCTAATGCCCGTCTAGCTAGCTACCACCCTCAAGTTGAAAATCTGCCGCCAAATACCAATAGGTGTGGTCCGGCAGTTGCACTTGAGTGTCAGTCCCTCCAATAAAGGCCGGCAACGCACGTGCGCTTCCTCTGGTGTTGTGGGTGTCCATGGATGGTGGCGATCACTTACGATCAGGTGATAAGCTTGCTCGTTTGACCCCTACTAAATAAAAAAAAGAGAAATTTTTGTTTATCCATACAATCTGTCATCCCCTAATTCATCACTGTTCTTATACTCGTTACAAATTATTTTTGTATCACAATTACTAGCAATTTCTCCTGCAGCTTAGACTTGAAAATATTACGAATCGACCGTTCTGTTTGCCCGCACAATATTACTTCGGATTACATTAATTACAGCTACTGTTTGCCTTAAACACACTACAGTTTTTAAGGTCATTTTTTGGTAATAGGAAATCCTGGAAAATGGAAAAGTACATCCATGGGGAAATTACGAGACTCGAATGGTAAAAACCACTAATATTCTCTTACATTCCCTCGGAATTGCGAAGTGGTAGTGTTTACGACTTCGCGTTAAGGGACGTGAATTAGAATCCAACCACCTACAATGAGCTTGAGCTTTCGGTGAAGGAAAACATCATGAGAAAACCATAGCATGGTGGTAGGCCTTTTTCTAGTGCCCGCCTGGCTAGCTACCAGCCTCAAGTTGAAAATCTGCCGCCAAATACCAATAGGTGTGTTCCGGCAGTTGCACTTGAGAGCCAGTTCCTGCACAGGTTTAACGTGTCTACCAACTTGGGCCGTATCGTCACTCAAGATCAGGTGAGATTATGGCCATTACGTTAAGCCTTAACAATAAAAAGAAAAGACTGGGAACTATTGTTGCACATCTTTTAGTCCCTTTCCGTAGTTGCAATCGCTATAACATTCAATCACGAACCCTCTCAAACTCCATCAAAGTCAGTCTGACAGTAAACAAAGCATACGACCGCCAGGGACCTGTTGGGGACCTGTTCCATTGCTCTCGAGGGCTGCCCAGACACTGAACTGTAGATCGTACATAGGGACACTTGAAATCATTCCCTTGTCTGTATCGACTTGGCTAGTAGCGATCCCATCGTCGCGTATTTCATGAACATACAGCTATATTTATCATACATAAATAGTATTGAAATCTGCGTGAAATGATATCTGATGCACCGCTATTGTGTAGCGTAGATCTTGGCAAATGAATATATGTATTAAAGGCTTAGGTCAGGGGATATAGGTGTATATAATAAAGAACTTCCTCTAGGTAACAAAACTATATTGTTTCCCAATCTTCTACTTTGCACGTCTTACTCTATACAGCACAAAACAACGACTTCCGATCGAATCGTGCCGACTTCTACAGCCGTCTCGTATTTAAATGCGACAACTTGACTTATAGTACCATAAAGTACTCTAATTTATTTCTACAAATATTTAAAATATATTTTAAGTGTGGTACTTCGATTAGTATGTGATGACAATTTGACTTATAGAACCCTAAAGTACCCTAATTTATTACTTCACATATTTACAATATGTTTTAAGTGCGGTGCTGGTTATCAGTTGACAATTTGACTTATAGTACCATAAAATATCCTAATTTATTAGTTAAAATATTTACAATATGTTTTAAGTGCATTAATCAGTTGACAGTATGACTTAAGTACCCTAATTTACTATTACAAATATTTAATAATACAATATTACTGTTATGTAATAAATACACCTAACAAATATTAGTGTTATGTAATAAATAAACCTAACAGTATACTATTTGATATCATTGTCGTAATGTGGGAATGGACAAGGGCTTATCGAAGATCCCCTGTTCCCTTTCTTCTACGTCACCTGGTCCTTCAAGCAAGCTATACGGGATCCGTTCTGCGGGTCACTTTTAAGTTAAAATTCTAACTTGATCCATGCATATACTTAGCGGGTGTTTAGCTTTAATAATAATTGACGTAGGAAATAAATATTATAATCTCTGTACAATCAACAATATTACAAACAAGATATAATTACGGTATCTTATATAAATATATGAATATCTTTATTAAATTTTTGCGAATTGGTAACATAAGTTATTTACTTCAACCAATACTCTTCGTCCGTTGGCTGAAATTCATGAACAGTTATTATTGAAAACTCGGTGTAAACTCTTGTGTAATTGGGTAAAAACCCAATAAAACAAAAAAAAAAACACGGTGTGTGCTTAAGATCAGAGGACATAAGTGAGACGTAACTGTATCTCTCTTGTTCCTTTAGTCGCCTCAAGCTGCCTTTACCAAAACCAGTGTCAAAAAAAATAATCGGATAATATAAGGGTTTCCAAAATTTTGTTTTATGATAGCACCGAAGGCCGATCAAAAGAGTATTAAACAAAACATTACATTGATAAACATAGAAGGAAATTATATTCAATTGTGTTACGTTCACCTATTTTAAAGAGATGGTAGCTTAGTGGCAGTGTGTACGAATTTGCGTCAAGAGACGTGAGTTCGAATCCAACCACCTACAATGAGCTTGAGCTTTCGGTGAGGGAAACATCGTGAGGAAACCATAGCATGGTGGTAGGATTTGTTCTGATGCCCGCCAGTTCCTGCATAGCTTTAGCGTGTCTACCAACTTGGGCCGTATCATCATTTAAGATCAGGTGAGATTATGGCCATAACCTATAACTATAAAAAAAAAAAAACTTAATATGTTTCCAACAGTTTCCAATAACGCAATACAAAACTGTATTCGAAATCAGAACGACCACGCGGCCTATTGAATAATCCTCCTATTCGTCAACGTCGCCTCATTTGTCTAAACAATACACATTTATTCCGTGCGGTCATACACAAGGACACATTATGCATTCCCGGGAGACGAAACAATAATAAAATCCGGGACCGATATAAATATAACGTTGTTAAGTTTCGACTTGTAGATTACCGATTTGCGTCATTTTAAATTCGCGCTACCGTGTGCCGAGTACATATTAATACAAGGTGAATTTCCGCCCATTGATGTTTTCAGAGTCGACGGACGTACGGCAGTGACCAGCAGGTACCTGATACGACTTAATCCTGTATTTTAATGTTATGATAACTGAAAACCAAAATTCTTCCTGACACAAAAATAACACTGACATCCAGCGGATGTTCGCTTCTCTGTTATTAAATTTTTATGAGAACGATCCCATGCTTACATGAATTGACACTGTTCAATATTTAGTACCGTTTAATTCGCTTTTGCCTCGTTGAGGGCAAGTTCGCTTATATTAACCTTGCATTCGCCTGCTATAAGTCCTACAGTTTCCTTTTTTATCAATTCATCTATTTACATAATATGATACATTTGCGCAGACACTGTTGACACGTTTTGTTCGATTTTATAAATTGTATATTCTCACTTTTTTTCTCTACATTGTTTTCATACGCTCGTATGGTTTATTTTTATAAATCTATGTCTTAAAAGTATATTGCTTTGAAATTTCGCATACGTATCCTTTTTCTACGTAGACGCCCTCTAACAATGGGTGTTACGATCTCATACAACTACGAAGTCGCCGACATTAGCTAGTAAATATTTAAATAATACTCCGACGTAGCCTTTTTAAGTAATAAAGATACTTAAAAACATAAATAAACTCAAGACAGAAGAAAACAAACCAGTAATTCAAGAAAAACAAGAAATCCAAATTTCATAGCGGAGAAAAACAAGTTTCAGTGGAAAGCGTGCATTTAATTTTACTCGCTTCAATTGTTAACGTTTCATGGGAAATACGGGAATGCAGTCACAGATCCCTGGGAGTGTTTCGTTTAATATTTTTACCGCTTAACCACAATCCCAATTGATGTTAAGCGATAAGTTAGCCCAAGATCGCGGAAACACCTATAAGGTAATCGCGATAGATTACCAACTTGAGCGTGGTGGCTACACCATACCTCCATGCTGTGGTTTCAGCACGGTGTTTTTCTTCGTCGAATAATCAGACTCATTGTAGAGATTCGCCGAGTCCAAAACGTTACTACGTTCACCATCGTCGATTCCTCTTTATTGTATACTGATGAAATTGGTGTTTCCAGGACGCGCTTCGTGGACGGCGGTGCGCATCTCTTCGGGCGGCTTTAACGCCTGTCCGTACCATAGATGAGTCAGGCCGAAGCACACCCAGCGGCGTCGCTCGCGCCTCGCCCTCCCCCGCCGAAACACCAGCCCCAAAGAAATCAAATTGGGAAGTCATCGAACATTTCAAATCAAGCAGAACAACGAAAAGTCCTACAGCGGTAAGTAGTTTTTTCCCTTTCTATGTATATAGTCTTTTGGGTACGGGCATGTTATGAGAAGGGATAAATGCCATACAAATAGAATAACGTATGAAATTTAATGGATGTAAGAGAAGAGGAAGGCAGTAGAATATATGGATGGACTGTATGAGCAATGATATGTGTTTAAAAAGAATGAATACTGAGATAACGGCTGATAAAGTACAGTGGAAGAATAATGTTGTGCCAACCCTAACTAGATGAGATAAGGGTTCTGAAGAATTATATACGTCTTTTCGAACAGGAACGGTTGTATAAGGGCAGATAATGTCAAACCGTATTATTAAAAATCAAAACTTAAAATACTTAATATAATTTAGGCTGTAATAAGTTAGGTACATAGGAGCTTCCGAGCGAAACATCTCAAGCCTGTAACCAGGTATATCTTATCTGTTTTTGCCAAATACACTATAATTCTTTTTATTTTAGTTAACGTTTGTAGAAAGGTGTAGTTATTATTAGGCATCTCAATTAATCACATAATAATCCAGCTGTGGATATTAAACATTGCTAATACCTAAACTGTACGTAGTTCAAACTAATTACAAAGACTTAAATATTTATCGAAGCGATTCTCCCCTATACTCGTACACGATATTCCGAGATAACTAGAGGATTTCACCGTCATATTTCGAAGGCAAGCGTGATGATTGAATATTCATATTTCATTGGACGCCTTTATTGTAACTAAAATTTACTTTTCGCGAAATAACAATTTCACGAAATTCAGGAATAGTTTGAAACACAGCTTACTAACAGTACCCGTGATAACGCCCACGTAATCTCGAATATTTCTGAAATTATTACCATTGTACAGCGTTGGGGGATGATTGTTTAAAAAGCCTTGGAAGAGTCTTTATGTTTTACCAAAACTTAATATTACTGTGCAAAACTGGACATGAATCTTCGTGATCTTAGTTCAAGTAATGATGGGTGAAACAAACTTTTTAGGAAGCTATAGATTCACCGTGCGGGTGCCGGGTTCATGGTGTGGCAGTGAGGGAAACTCCGAGCAGTTTCCGAAATTTGTGTCACGGATGTAGGGTTAAGGGACCCGTTTCCGATGTGCATCAACACTCACCTTAACTACTCGTGTTTCTCTCACCGCCCAGCCAAATTTACTGGGACCATGCTAGCGCAGCTTTAGTGGCACGTTCCAGTATAGAACTTACTGCAGTCCTAGATAGGAAAAACTTTATTCAAATATTATTAGCGATAGTTGGAATTCTCATAGGATTTGGCATTTAATCACAGGCTTATTTGATGTTACAAGACGATAGGGTTCTAGCTGTATTGACAAAAGTAACAGAAACGGGCAAAAATTATTAAATAACTAGCTTTTACCTGTGTCTTCGCTCGCGTTAATAATGATTTAGTCAAACAAATCGGGTGACCCGCACAAAAGTTTCAATACAAAATTTAGCCCTCTCTATACCCCACTTTCAATAAGTATTTCGCGAGAAAAAGTAGCCTATCACCGTCTCCAGGTTCTCATCTATATCTGTACTAAAATTCAATAAAATCGCTAAGCGGTTTTAGGCGTGAAAGCGTAACAAACAAACATAGTTTCGCATTTATAAAAACGAGTGGTGGATGAGTGGCTGAAAAATTCGACCATAATTAATTTAAATTCTAAGTTTGTAAATTATCAAAGTTCTGTTGTCAAAGGATCGTAGGTAGGTCAATATATAGGGTTATGTTTGAGATTCAGTAAAGACAAACAATATTAATCTATAATCAATTCTCAATTTGGCTACAGACTTTAAAAATAAACGAAAGAGTATATATATGTGTGTGTCGAATACATGGTAGTGTGTGTAATGTATTTTTTGTGTATAATAAAAATATATTAGCCTTCTGCACTCCTTCTCTATATAAACTATAAGTTTGCGAATTTTCATACACCTCCGACAGCGCAATTTTCGTGAAAAGTGGTACAAAGTTTTTGCTTCACTTATTAATATATAGACAGCAATGATCTTTAGTACCTCGCGAACGGAGTCGCGGGCACGGCTAGTGATTTGATAATTGTAGATGTGGGTAAAACATGATCCATATGTAATTTATTAATCGAAACCAAATACAAGACAAATCCCATGTTCTCAGCCAACTCCACGATACAAGTCGATAGTTACCAAACTATTAATGGGATCAATTCGACCGCAAAACCCGCTAGTTGATTCGCCAAAATATATTGAGGATAATAGCTCAAAGTTGTCATTGACTATTCGATATGTATTTAAAGACTTGAACCCTTCTTACTACCTATTCGTACCGGTGGCGATATATCGATATTAAATTTTGGTAATAACTCATTAATGTATTTGTAAATAAATGTGATTTTTTTTAGAGCTCACTCCTGCAGAATCGATTTATCATAGAAGGCCTTCAGTAGGGAAATGTTGAGAGAAATAAAATAAATACAAGCGTTAGCTAAAAAGCTTCCTTTATTATTGTTTAGATATAGCGTTGCGGTAAAATTCTCACCTCATATTATCTCACGTTGTGGCCCAAATGTGGACATGGTAAACCTAGTGGAGGGTCAGGCTTTCAAGTGCAACTTCCGTAACACACCTATGGGTATTTGAGGGAAGATTTTCAATTTTTGCGTGGTAGCTAGTTCATTAGAGCCCTTCCACTATGCTATTGTTTCATTGCGGTGTTTTCTTTCACCGAAAGCACGAGCTCATTGCAGGGATTCAAACTCATGTCTAATGACGCGGCGCCCGTATTCCCTACCAACTGAGCTATCATCGCTTCATAAGCAGACTCTTGGATTTTCTGTTGTGATGTACAAACAGCAAGGGGGCAACAGAAATTATATATATATCCCACAATGAAGCACGTTGGTTGGGATTTGTTCACGACTACTGCAATAAGCGTGGTAACAAATCCGTTGGAATCGTCCGGTTTTGGAATCCGGTGCCAAGTTCGCAGGTTAGCAGGGTTGATACCTAATCCAAACCATCCCTAACTCTTGGAGGTAGCTGATGATGTTAACGTATCTGTGTGTCAACTGCGACCCACAACTGGAATTACTCCTTAACTCATTCCTCCCCACTGTCATATTTTTAGGACACTATTTTCAAGATTTATTTTTACGTGTCAGGATTATTTCTGATAAATCTATATTTCTACACAAATTTTCTAATGTTTTTTTTTTTTTTTTGCTGTAAAAATGTTAAAATTATAAAAATAAAAGTACTAATACGTAAAAAGAAATGTTGAAAATAGTGTCCTAAAAATATGACAATGGGGAGGAATGGGTTAAGTATGATTGTCATTGGAGGGAAGATTGTATGCGTACGTGGGGAAATTTATTTATGTTTTGGACTGGGAGGGTTATGTAGGAAGCACCGGGGTTATCAACTTATCCCCACGACCACCTGTCGCCTTGCCTTGCAATGTATATCTGGATACCCAGCGTAGGGTGATGGCTAGTACCTAACTATATATCAGCAATTAAAATTATTCGTATAGCATATATAAATGTTGCTAAATAATACCAAAGATTTTATTCACTTTTAATGGTATACTCTTAGATATACTTTTACAGTGTTCATACTTTACACTTGTATGAATTATGATTGAATTTCATTCTTTGGGTTCAAATGATGTTTATTATTAGGTCAAAAGTGCTTATGTGATTGAAACAATTGAGTAAATGTATGAGATGTTTATATACTTTCAATTAAAATATCAAAAGTAAAACCATGTAAGGTGTATAACTGACAATTTTTTATTAGCAAAACATTACAGCGGCGTCGGTTATTGTGTATTTTACTGTAGGCACGGTGTATATTTCAAGCGTATATTAAATAGTCAGGATAGATTAGAAACTTTAATATTATAGAGTACCTATGTCATGTTTTCTATTCGAAACTAATTCCGCCAAAGGTCACACTGATTGGTGGTAAAAGATAGGGAACAGTGATGCATATGACGTATAGAAAGAAAGCCAGAATTAGTAACTAATGCGAGAGAGGTGCGACATATTACTTCAAAATAAAAATATAACATAGTTGATCTATACAAACGAATTATTTTGGTAATCTTTATTTCTATAAATGCGATAAAATAACTTAATTTTATCCTTTTTTATAATGATACTTCCTATTATCCTAACTGCGTCGTTTTATCGAACAAATAGACATATTAAGCAATTATTATAAATATTTTAAATAATCTAACATACTCCTCAGAGGCCGGAAGACTGGTCGGTTTAATTAGCGATGATAGCTCAGTGGTAGTGTGTACGACATTGCGTCAAGGGACGTGAGTTCGAATCCAAACACCTACAATGAGCTCGAGCTTTCGGTGAAGGAAAACATCGTGAGGAAATCATAGCATGGTGGTAGATCTTTTTCTGACGCCCGACTGGCTAGCTACCACCCTCAAGTTGAAAATCTGCCGCCAAATACCAATAGGTGTGTTCTGGCAGTTGCACTTGAGAGCCAGTTCCCTCACAGGCTTAGCGTGTCTACCATCTTGGGCCGTACCATCACTTAAGATCTGGTGAGATTATGGCCATAACGTTAAACCTTAACTATAAAAAAAAGAAATGATTATTATATGCCACATCTCTGTATATGATCAATTTCATTACTCCTTAGCTGAGAAAAATTGACTGCATTTCTCTTGTATAGGATAATTGATCGATGGGTTTCAACAGTCTTGTGTGACAAATAGGTGTTACGCAAAAGACAGATCTTTGCTTCGACAAGAAAAAAAACCACTTGTTCCTCCCCTGGTAATTCTAAGTCTACTATAGGAGTATAACCGAAGGCACTGAACGTGGAATCGGGATACTCCTTTGGGAAATTTAAATGCGTCCGCTGTCTCGAGGTCTGGTATGTATAGCCTGGTTGGTAACTTCACTGTGAAATGAATTTCAATATAATGCATGTATGTCGTATACCGGAAATTAATTTCTGTTATTTTATCTAAGTTTTTCTTTTTATTATGTGACGATGTGTTCAATATGACAAACTGAGCCTAGTGAAGATTCTGGCTCACAAGTGTAGCCACTGAAAAATTATTATTAGTTTTTGTCGGTAGATTTCCTACTTGGGTGATAGAGGGATAGCTGGTCAACTGGGTATTAGAAAAAGCCCAAATTTACTTTCCTTTTTTACGTTGGGCTTTAATAAACATTTAAAATATACTATGTATTAAATAAAACAAATTTACTACGGAAGTGATTTGAAATGTTCTTTGAAGAATATCGTTCGCTTACTAAATTAAAAAAAAAATGTCAGTATTTTTTCCACCAATTTTATAAATACAAAAGGACGTGAGTTCGATTCCATTCCACCTACAATGAGTTTGAGGAAACCATAGAGTGGTGGTAGGTCTTTTTCTAATGGCCGCCTGGCTAGCTTGGTAGCTTAACTTGAGGGCGGTCCCTCAAGTTGAAAATCTGCAGCAAAATACCAATAGGGGTGTTCCGGCAAATGCACTTCAGAGCCAGTTTCTTCACAGGTTAAACGTGTCTATCAACTTGGGCCGTATCGTCACTTAAGATCAGATGAGATTATAGCCATAACGCTAAACCTAACGCTAAAAAAAATTGTTCATAGAAAACTTTATCTTATGTCCTACAGTCTTCTTACCTATTATAAATATAAATGTAACTTTGTTTGTTACGCTTTCACGCTAAAACTTCTTAACCGATCATCATGAAACTTTGTACACATATTCTCGGAACTATTTACAAGTGATATAAGATACTTTTTATGAAAAAAAATGCGAACGAAGCCGCGGGTGAAAGCTAGTACTCAGAAATAAAGTTGACATAATATACTTTCTTGTTCCACTCTCCTCTAACAGCAATCATTTCAGTTTTCATATTTTACAGACATATCATAATGACTTACTTCTATATCCATCAATGCTACTTAACACTCTTCTAGTTATGTGACTTCCCTTGTACTAATTTACTCAATGTATATGATTCCTGACGATCGCTAATTACAATATTTCGAAGGTTTACAAAAATTAAGGACCAATTAACCAATAAACCAATTAAGGCAGGACCTAAATCTATTTTGCCAAGCCAGCATTTTGAAATTTTTAAGTTTGGTAAATTATAAATTAATAATATACATATATGCATGGCAGGTTTGCATTATAATATTCATTCTGGATATTCTAGAGATGAAGGATTCAGTTGGAAATAATTTATTAACGTTTCATCTATATGTATAAATATTGGTGGCTACATTCCGTCTGTTTGAAATTCTACGGATCGAAATGTAAGGGCTGCTTTTACATTTGGCGCACACAATGAAATCGTCAAAACACGGGAACCTTGATTAATTGGTTCCGTAAACAAAGAACTCGGAACTATGGGAGCGCTTTATATTTGAACTGCAAAACGAAATTAAATTCTAAAAGTTATTGAATCAACATCGGTTCTGTTTGCCTTACGCGTGTACCTTTTTATCCGAAACTCAGCGAACTAATTGTGCCCGATCCGATGGCGTGTTACTTAGAATTGTGTGTTGATTACATTCGACGTTCTCTCACTATGAGACGTTTGCTAACATGTAGGGCATTAACTATAAGTCGTGTAATATCTAAGATAATTGAAACCTTAAAAAAAGTATTCTTACATTGCTCATATTAATTGAAATCCAACCGCAAATTTAGAACAAAACGTGATTCTAAAAATGAATGCAATGCCGTTTTTGTATATTTAAATTCTTCAATTTAAAAGCACTTTCTTGTTTTTATAAGTCAATGAAATGACAACAAAATCCCTAACTAATTTATTATGCACTAACATGTCTGCGATGGTATATATAATGATAACAGTAATTATTGTAAGTACGTTTTGTTACATTTAATGTTTATCCAATATTCAAAATTGGGTCATAAGCAGGAAACTTAAGGTTTTCAGCTTTTTTATTGATTGCAATAAACGTCTACTAAACAATAGAGAAAAAAATGGGTCGACACACAGAAGAAAAGTAATACTGTAGATTATTGTTTTATCTTTGCTGTACTCAAATACCTATAGGTATACTCCAGTATTTGAACTTGAGGGCTAGTTCCTCTGCTAGGCTTACCGTGTTCACCGTCTTGGGTCACATCGACACTTAAACTCTATTTAATATAGTTAATCAATACGTTTCAACTAGTTCGGATTCCCAGTTAATCTTGCGGTTTAGCAATGGCTTTATCGCTTCGGCCCGAATCTCAGATAGGACTATTATATGTGTAATCCATATATCATTGTTCTAAGTCTAGATGTTACGTTATATCCTTAAATTACACGTGACATAGGTTGCTAGTGAGGAAAATATAGCTTAGTATTTTAACATCTATTAATATTATATTGGTGTTTAATAGCCCAAAGCCTTCCGTAATGACTATCTTATAAAAAAAGTAGAAAGACTGATAAAGGTTGGGTGGAATCCAAAAACTAAGTAATCTAGAATCATCCACGAACGTTTGAAATGTTTGAACGAGTTAAAATTATGAAGGCTGTTAGGAATGTACTTATAGGAGTGTAGTTTGTAACACCGATTAGTATGTAAGTGCAGTGCGAGCGCGGCTATGGGTTCAGTCTAAGCGAGGCACTCGAGGCGGATTCATCGTACGTAGCTGGAACAACACCGACGGGACGTAAGATCTGTATTTCTCTATTACTGACATTGTTTTATTGTTTGTGCTATAAATTATTATAGGGAATGGCTTATACTGGTCTGAGAGAGAGAGTGAGAAAGAGAGTTTCCTTCAACCTACATCCGTGTCGCAAGTCTCGGACACTGTCTCGCAGTTTTCCTCTCTCTGCCACACGATGCCTCTCACCGTGTCTTTATCAGTGAATCTGATTATCCTTCTAATACTACTTCGCTGCTGAGTTTTCCTAAGAAGGCTTTATATTTTAATAAGTAAAATGAAATATAAAATCACTTATCACAAAACTTTTCGACAGTTCTAAATAACAATAAGCATATAATATTTTACACAATGTTAATCTACCATATTATTTTGTTTTTAATTTTAATTCATAAAGCTGTGTTATTTAATATGGCTGACATTTTCGTAACCACAGAGAGATAAGAACTGAGAATCACCGCTGGGCTTACCTATTATAGTGATTCCGCTTATATAGAGTGTGCGGCTTTCGCAGTGGTACTCCAGTGCACGGTGCATTCTGTTTTATCTTTAGATTATGCTGTGTATGTTTTATATTAATAACGGTGTTTTTATAGTTTTTCAGTAACTTTTAATTTTAGATATTTATTTTATGGATTCTTTAATATTGCATTTCCGCAAAATCTTGGGTAAGTTAGATTTTGGCATTCAATCAATACGAACATGATTTCGATACCAGAAATCTTGACAAACTGGTCAACCCTTATTTATTTAGTATCAGTAAAATCAGGAATAGTTTTTAGGCAAAAGTGTTAGGTTTTAGACAAAGTCCCAAAGCACATTACCTACTTGCCAGATAGTGAGTTCAAACAACATATCAAACGGGTTTTCGTATCAAATGGTTATTATAGGGTGGTCCGACTTGTGAGCGATCGTGATGTCAGGAATTCACACTCCTCTCTATGCATTCGCTAAACTATTTTTAATGCACAGATTAAACATTATTTAGAGAAATATACCTAAAAATTGTGTAATCTAATCGAGTTTCTTATGGGTTCGGGCCTAAATTGAATGGAGATTTTCGATTTGATCTGATTTGAGTGTAACCGAATGCCCCGCGATTAATTTATTTTCTCTCTTCCTTCTTTCTAATACAGTGTGATTTAATACATAAGATAAATCAATAATAACTCGGGATATAATCTCTTAGTTTCCGCAAAAAAATCTTGAACGGCTTTAACAAGCTTGCCATAATATTGTTGAAATGTTGTATAAACTTTGAAGTTTTAAAGATATGTACTCTACTATTGTATTACTAACTCTCTAAACAGGTCGTCAGTACATACGAGAAACAACAACAGCAAAACAGTCCTCACAAAGTACTGTCCCCTAGATAAATATTAAGAAATAACAGAAAACTGTCTGGTATCTCCAACACATAATAGGCTTTCTTCGTTGTCCAAACAACTGCCGGCGATGGGTAAACATGGCGTATTTCTATTTATATCAATTTTCTATTGATACCAACAGTTGAAGTATACAGTCAGCGCTTTCCGCTTACAAGATATGATATCTTATTTACATTTTTTTTAATATCTGTCGTATTCCCCTTTCAAATCAAATCAAATCGTTTATTGCTTAAAAAATAGTATAATTATATCAGTTTATTGGAGGCAAAGATCTACTATAATTTCGGAAACAAAATGTCGTTCTGGAAGAGAAGAAACGGCGAAGTAAGCTCTAAGTCTACCTATAGGTAGGCACTGAGTTCAGCTCCCCAATTTACTGTACCAATCCCTTTCGATCAATCCGAAGCAATGATGGCTCAGGTATAGAGCGTGCAGACACCTTGGTGATGTACTTGAGATCGAATCCCTGCAATAAGTTTGAGCTTTCGATGAAGGAAATATCGTGATGAAACAATAGCATTTTTTTTTACAACCCACAACGCTAGCTAATTTCTTAAAGAAGAAAGTCTGCCGCGAAAATCAGTGCCAGTCCTTCCACCATTTTGAGCTATATTATTACTGAACATCAAGTGAGAGTAACTGAAACTAAACCTATACTCTACAAAAAAAAAAAAAACATTCATAAACTAATGAACTTTTATAAATTTCCTAACCGCAACGTCATATCCCAACTACCAAGGAACCATGGGGGCTGGTCTACGAGCAACCTTTTCACAGCACTTTCAAATAAATTACATTTTCTTTTTAACTTTACATTATCTTGCATATATGCAACGGTCTCCTAAAGTGTTTTCTTTCCATCGTACTAAGTTGAGTTCATCAAGAAGCTAGTAAATCTATTTGAACCGATCGACATGGCTTCGAAGAATGCTCACGAAGAATATTATAGAGACCCATAGTCTCTATTGATACTCAACCCATCATTAGATGGAATATATTTATTTCGCTAAGCCAATGTAATGAACATGCACAAATTGAACGCGTTTTCCTCCTAGCTGTCTATTGTCACGAAAATAAAACCAGAAGGTGTGGGACAGCGTATGAAAGACGTTGTTACTCAAAATAGGCAAGGGAAAAAAAATCACACTTATGCTTTATTGTGGTAAAAATATTGTGTTTTGCTTCTATGAATCATATAATATATAATTATACTGGTTCACGCCAACACAGTCGCGTATATAAACGACATCGTATGAATTATCAAACGAAACCCGAAAAATAGCCTATGCGGTAATATCTACCTCTTTACACGTTCATCGAACAAATTCATTCACGAAATTACGACTGCTCGCTTTTATCGGACTTTAAACGACTCACATTCCAACCGACGTCAATTCTACATAAAAACGAATACGAGAAGTAACAAAGGTAAGAATTCTACAATACCAGTATTACCACAGAGCGATGAAACCGCAGAGTCCAAAAACAGCTACAGGGTGTAACTGTTTAGAAGATTTCCTTACTCTTGAGAATGAAATAATGAGTTTGTTCTAATTACGATTTCCATTTTTGTTAAAGGAAAACTTTTAAGTAGTTGTACAAGAATTGAAAGTGATGTAGTCTTAAGGATGCATTTCGTTTATGCACGTTTCTTGGGTAGTTATATCTTGCTGCTAGAACGTTCTATCTCTATGAATATCTAATATATCTGATAGACTCGACGGGGTTATATAATGTTTGAACTCAAACAACACGCAATTACAGTCACGAATGTGAGGGCAACGTAAACATTTGAGCGTAAAACAATCCTTAGCGTCTACGTGATGCGGAATACTTTGGGCTCGTAACAAAATCACGTAGGTCTATCGCGCGATCCATTTGTGACTTAACTTTACCGATACGCACAGAAACTCGTTTGCACCGAATTACTACGATTTTTCCATTAATGTATTTTTCTTATCTACCCATATTTGTAATATGGATTTGGTATCTTAACACTACTCAGTCTTTTTTTTTTTTTTTATACTTTAGGTTTAGCGTTATGGCCATAATCTCACCTGATCTTAAGTGACGATACGGCCCAAGTTGGTAGACACGCTAAACCTGTGGAGGAGCTGGCTCTTAAGTGCTGCTGCCGGAACACACCTATTGGTATTTGGCGGCAGGCTTACAACTTGAGGGTGGTAGCTACCCAGGCGGGCATTAGAAAAAGCCCTACCACCATATTATAGTTTCCTCACGATGTTTTCCTTCACCGAAAGCTCAAGCTCATTGTAGGTGCTTGGATTCGAACCCACGTCCCTTGACGCGAAGTCGTGCACACTACCACTGAGCTATCATCGCTTCAATACATACATTCTTAATAATTGTACGTCCGCAAAAACTTGGAATAGCTAGATTTCGTGAAAGACTGGCAGAATTGAAATACTGGAAGTCGTGACAACCTTGTCACCCCCTTATTTTAGACTCAGTAAGTCCAGTAACAGTTTCTTAGGTGATAGGTTTTACAATAAAGTCTCAAAGCATATTACCTAATTCCAGACAGTGGGTTCAAGAACCATGTCAAGCGGTTTTAATGTCAAAAGGCTGTTATAGAGTGGATCAATATGTGAACGATTTGCTAGTTTTTCTCGATAACTGCTTTACTTTCACAACCGGTAGTAGTTTTAACGTACATAAGCGCCTCCTTCGGGCCTATATTGAATAAAGATTTTTATTTTGTACATATAATAAAACCATAACTCAGAGAAATTTGTATATTAAATATTTTTGGATAGGTAACATCTATCGGCATGCCTTGGTAGCAAAATCGACCCACTTACCTTGACGGCAAAATACATGACGGTCTCTTATGACATCATGCGTCCTCTACGCCACCGATCTCAATGTATTTGTTCCTATGTAACTATACACTTTTTGCTTCTCTATGTATGGTATTACTGATATACTATATATTTTATTCATTAGTTTTTAGTACTAGCTGTCTCCCGCGACTTTGTCCCCAATAGTATTAACATTACAACTAGGTTACAATGAGGAATCAAAAATACCTCTGGAATAAAACGAGTTTCTATTTTATTCATCCGTTGTTATGTGAATGTGTAGAATACATCCAGACTTTCACATTTATAATATTAGTTATAGGCTGTTAACAATGAACCATGTTCGTTTTTTATAGTCAAGGTTTAGCGTTATGGCCATAATGATCTTAACTGACGATACGGCCCAAGTTGGTAGACACACTAAGGCTGTGGGGGAAGTGGCTCTCAAGTGCAGCTTCCGGAACACACCTGTTGATATTTGGCGACAGATTTTCAACTTGTTGTTTAACATGTTTCACATCCTTTATAGGTCCCCTAATTTCTAAATTACTTATTTGAAAATTATAATTACAGTGTCGCTATCTCGGACTGGGGTAATTCCTGTAACAGTTTCCGATGCCGAGATTAAATTGTCAAAGATTGTGTATACAAGTTATTAAAATGCATGCGACAGGTGAGATGGCGGACTTGTCCCATGCCGTGACGAGGGTTGATCATTGTCTACTCGGAGCTATTTGATATTATATCTACAACGTAATAAGCCAATGTTTCTCGAACTAAATTTATACCTACATACTATAAAACGCAGCATTTCTTTACGTATTCGTCACTATGAGAACCACTTTATTTTATTCAATTTTAACTATGTTACAATAAATGTTTATGACGCTAAGCTTTTATGACGTCATACAAAAAAATTATGTTATAAGTTTAGTTCGTTGTAGTTCATATAAATACAAAAAAAATAATTAATAAAAATAATCAAATAAATAATTAGTAAAATGTATATTAAATATCAGATGTGCTCGCGACTTCATTCCCGTGGAACTGAAATATATTTAGGAATTTTCACCAGTTTTTGTAGCTATATTCCAATACATAACTGTATTATTTAGGTTAAGCGTTATTGTCATAATCTTAGCTGATTTTAAGTGAATATACGTGCCTAGCTGGTATACACGATAAACCTGTGGAGGAACTGGCTCTCAAGTGCAACTGCCTAAACACAACTACTGTTAGTTGGCGATAGATTATCAACATGAGGGCGGTTGCTAACCGGGCAGACATTCGAAAAAGCATTACCACCATGCTACGGCTTCCTCGTAATCTTTTCCTTCACCGAAAACTGATTAAACGTGGATTCGAACTTACATCCCTTGACGCGCAGTCCGTATACAGTACCACTGAGCTATCATCGCTTCGAAATTCGCTCCTAATAGCGACATAAAATGCAACTAAATTCACTCATATTGATTTTATCAAGTAAATTGGATGACCCAACAAAAAATTTCATACAAAGTTTATCGCTCACTTTGCCCCACTTTTAATAAGTTTTTCACGATAAAAACTAGCCTATTACCGTCTCCAAGGAACCATCTATCTCTATACTGCATCACTCACTTTTGCGTCATTCAGTTCATATTAATATTACAAATGCGAAAGTGGGTTTGTTTCGCTTTCACGCCTAAACCGCTCCATCGATTTTGATGAATTTTGGTACCGAGATAGACGGGAAGCTACTTTTTAAATTTTTGTTGAAAAAGGGGTAAATAGTGGGATAGACTTTCTATGATACGTTTTATTGCGTCATCCGGTTTGTTTGACAAAATCGATATTAACGCGAACGAAGCCGCACGTAAAATCTGGTTTAGATAAAAATTAATGTTGCCCGTTGTACCTATATATGTGAAAATAAGATTAATGGCAAGGATTTTGATGATATAATTTTATTTCGGTGAAATAGAGAAATAACACCAATTTGGAGTTTTAAATTTTCACTTGCGTCGGTAATCCTCGGTGACTGCGTACTATGTTTTTGTGGAAACCTAACACTATTTTCCTTTGTAATTGGACTTCTTTTGTAATGAAAATGTTTTGTGAGCTTATCTTTTATTCATAGATAAGCTCATACTTTTATGTGAAACCATGACCCGCAGCAACCCAAGCCGAGGTTCGGCCATTCTGGCACCCTTGCGCTCGCTGCCTCAGAGCTGAGTATCCTCAGCACTCGCCCCAAAAAGTACGGTGAAGCTGTCAAAGCCCTTACGGCTAACAGCGTATGTCAATTAAAAAAAAAATACGAAGCGATGTTAGCTCAGTTGACCGTGTATACGGACACCGTGTCAACAGACGTGAATTCGAACCCACCTACATAACCTTGAGCTATCGGTAAAGGAAAACATTGTGATAAAATAATAGCACAGTGGTAGGAATCTTTCTAATGCCCGCCTGGCTAGCTAACACCCTCAAATTGCAAATATGCCGTCAAATATATTTAGGTGTGTTCCGACAGTTGCACTTGAGATCCAGCCCCTGCACTATACTTAATATCAGATGAGATTATGGACATAATGTTATCTATACCTATTGACTACAACAAAAAAACTAATTTCTGAGATATAGCTCGTATTATAGCTTAGACTATTCGTGATTTCAGATTATTTTTTAGATGTCTTAGGTTGTCAACAATTCAATTGTTTTGTATATCTCTTTGTGAATATCAAGTGACGTGCCCTTATTGAGTCTAAATTAATTTTAAACAAAGTCAATAACGCCATCTTAATCAAATAAAGTCTCAATAAAAAGATTTGATCAATTACAATTAATGTAAACATCTTATAAAACAAGAAGCCCTCGTCTTATTCCTAAGAGAAATTAATCGGGAATTTTAGAAAATCATTTTCCTTCTGGGCGGAACGGCGCGGGGGCACGCGGCTCGAACGGCACGCCCCCGTTCGAGACTAAATTGGTTATTAATTTACCATCGGCAAATAAAATGGGTATTTATGTTCAAGTGCCGTAATGCTTTTCGGGTGGAACAGTTTTCGCGAAGACGGTTTCGTGCGGTGACGTCAGCAAAAGACAAAGGGCGCAGGGCATTACCGGCGCTTACCGCGGCACCGGACCGCGTAACCTTATTATAAACTGAACACCGGCCTTTGTTTGTTGTTCAAAGGGCTTTGATAACTTTCACCAGTAATATGCCACCGGTAAACAGAGAAGATTACGATCGCGAATGTTATAATGACTTCGTCTGAATAAACAAGTGTAAATGTACTCTAAAGTCTGTTTTTCTAGTTTCACACCGTGGATGTGAGATAGAGTGGGTTACGAAGCTAAGGAGTAGAGATAGAGTAGGTTGCGCGGTTGAAGCGATAATAGCTCAGTGGTAGTGTGTAGGCATGCCGCGTCATGGGACGTCAGTTCGAATCCAAACACCTACAATGAGCTTGAGCTTTCAGTGTAGGAAAACATCGTAAGGAAACTATAGCATGGTGGTAGAGCTTTTTCTAATGCCCGCCTGGCTAGCTACTACCCTCAAGTTGAAAATCTGCCGCTAAATACCATTAGGTGTATTCCGGCAGTTGCACTTGAGAACCAGTTCCGCCACAGGTTTAGCGTGTCTACCAACTTGGGCCGTATCGTCACTTAAGATCAGGTGAGATTATGCCCATAACACTAAACACTTTTGTTAGTCCAGTACTATTATTATATATAACCAGGTTGGTAGTGTACTGTACAAAGTATACTAAAAAGTAAATAAATTATATATTCATGATGTACTCTAGATGTCGAAGTATACAATTAAGTAGGTTAAAAACTGTACGTCCCGGATTATGAAAAGGTGTCCGGCTTATCATATGCTGAAGTATATGCTGAAGTATCCTAGGAAACACTCAGTGCTGGTTTTAACTGGAACACGGTGCAAGTCACGGTACGCAAGAAATACAGTATCAATGAATAATTGTTGAATAAAATATAATACATAAATACACGCATATACATCTATAAATTTATACAAATGAAGAAATTCAAGAGATAGTGAAAATAGTTCAATACATAATATAACCGTTAGTTAAGTTTTTTAATTAAGGTTTAGCGTTATGGCCACAACGTTAGCTGATGTTAAGTGGTCCAAAATGGTGGACTGGCTCTCAAGTGCAACTGCCGAAACAAACCTATAGGTGCTTAGCTTGGGCATTAGAAAAAGCCCTACCACTATGCTATGATTTCCTCACGATTTTTTCCTTTACCGATAGCTCAGGGTCATTGTAAGTGGGTTCGAACTCACGTCCTTTGATGTAGCGTCCGTATACACTACTAACTGACCTATCATCGCTTCATTTACATAGGAGGCATTACAGGCAAAAAATATATATATTTTTACGCTCCCTCACATGTAGGAGAATGTTTGGCGGTATAATTTGCAACTACATTTCTAATTTATGTTAAATAAAGATTCGATTTCAACCAGTACATAAGTACCTAAAAGTAACAATATAAGATTATATAGTAAAACACTACGGTGCAGCTCGGTACGGATACGGTGGCAGTTTTCACCCTATCAAGGCCCGACGCCTTACAATCAGTCGAAGCGTCCCTGAAATAAATAATAATTAATTTTGAGCTACACTGCATTTAGGATCATTAAAAGAAAAACCCTTCTGTGAACATGGTATGTTACAGGAGACCGCGGAGAGAGCCCGTGAGGCAGATCCCACGGGCATCCTCTCCGCCGGAAACGAATAGGCGGTCGGAGGGGCCAGTACGCCTGTGCTTTTCCGCCGCCTTAAGCCGGACTGAGGGGGGCGGGTCGGTGGTCCCGCCTCCCATTGCACCAGTCCGGTAGAATGCATGGGCAACTAGTTAGGCTGCCCAGCTTACCACCAGGCCGGGTCATTCGCTGGGGTGACGCGGTGATTGCATGCATGTCCTTGCGTCGTCGAGTCCCACATACCCCCTCAGTCCCCCCGGGCTGGGAGGGGATGCATAAATACATTTCCCCGCTATAAAAAAAAGGATCATTATAAAGGTATTTGATATCGCATGATACAATTACGACTACCTGCTGTAATTGTGGACCACGGACGATTAATCAAGGAATGGCTTTTACCTCTATATGCTGCCTGATTCCACTCACGCACAACGCACAAACATTCGCCCTTTGGAATAAAAACCGACAAATACAAGACACAAATATCGTTTTCCTATAGTTTAGCGTTATGGCAATAATCTCATCTGATTTTAAGCAACGATACGGCTCAAGTTGGTGGACACGCTTAACCTGTGGAGGAACTGGCTCTCAAGTGCGACTGCCGGAACACACCTATTTTGGTGGTAAATTTTTAACTTGAGGGTGGTTTAGGTAAAACCCTTACCGCCATGCTGTGGTTTGTTTACGATGTTTTCCTTCACCGAAAGCTGAAGCTCATTGTAGGTGGATTCCAACTCACGCCCCTTGACGCAAATTTAATTTATTAAAAGGAATTAACGGCATCAAATGTTGTTCACAAAAAAAAGGACGAAGAAATATTAGATTTGTCAAGAATTTTATCTTACACATTATTTTAAAAGACGGACACATTACACATTATTTTAAAAGTTGTATGTTCTGTTGGCGAAAACAATATAAAAATCCATTCGTAACTTTTAAGTCGCGTGCAGACAAACAGACGTAAATACGAGAACGTGTTCCGTTATACGTAGTGATAATAGCAGTAATAATTTAAGCCGATTAGCCATTCCAAAGGAGAATCAAGTATGTAGTCTAGACATATCTCGGAGCTAGTGAATTAGTTAAATATTAAGTACCGACTAGGAGTGAACATTCGCTTCACTGCAATCCGCCGAGTTCCAAGCGAGAAATTACATTTAAATCCATACGTACGAGCTTAATAATTTGACAGTAATGACTAGTTAACTATCTTCTCCACGTATACTGTGTTATGGAGTATGAAGAAGGTATGCACGTTCAAACAGCTTCTACGTTTAAAGTAACACGTTACATTGCATTGCAAAATCCTTTATAATATTATCACCAAAATTCTTGAAGCGATGATAGCTCAGTGGTAACTTGTACGACTTTAATCCAATTTTAATCCAATCACCTACGATGAGCTTGAGCTTTCGGTGAAGGAAAATATCGTGAGGAAACCATAGCATGGTGGTAGGGCTTTTACTAGTGCCCGCCTGGCTAGCAACCACCCACGAGTTGAAAATCTGCTGCCAAATACCAATAGGTGTGTTCCGGCAGTTGCACTTGAGGGTCAATCCATTCATGGGTTTAGCATGTCTACCAACTTGGGTCGTATCGTCACTTAATATCAGGTGAGATTATGGCCACAACGCTAAACCTAAATTAAAAAAAAAATCGCCATTTATTTAAAAATAAATAAACAAGAAACATACTTTTCTAACATTTTCCGACCTATAACTTTTTTTTTTTTTAGTTTTCTAGGCGCATGCATAAAAGTGCTTTAGCGGTATGTGTGACATCACACTCGTATTATTTTCAATAAATTTTAACTTTATACTAAATGTCTGATTATTATTTTTGTCAGAATCTAACGACAAAGTTATGATTTTAATGTTGTGTCATTAACTTTTGATACGTGTGCAGGATTTGATGTCGAATACACATGACTCTCGAAGCTGGTGGAAATAAATCGAAAATGTCTGTTACATTTATACATATAATAAATATGTAGAAAATACGTTGCTGTACATCGAAAACATTTCCAATAAAAAGAAAAATGCCAGGTTGTATAAAGGACATTTTTAGCATTTTTGGGATCTATCTGTTTATCTGTTTGTCTGTGCGCGTATCACGTAAAATATACAAAACCAATGTAGATAACTTTTATACGTATAAATTGTACACAACTTGACGTTTTACTTAGGTTTTGTTCCATCGTAATATTTTCACTCTATCAAGAGATATCTATATACGAGTATATGTAAATTACCCAAATGTACGTACGCGCATAACTTCCGAATGACTGTACTAAATTGAAAAATCTTTTTTTTATCGTATTCAATACTGTTAGGAAAAGTTCTGCAAAGAAGAAAAACGTTTTCGTTTAATCTCATAATATGAAAAGTAATGATGCGATGATAGCTCAGTGTGTAATGTGTACAAGGTACGTGCGTTCGAATACACCTATATTTATACACATATAATTAAAAGACTTTTGAATCATTGGAGTTATAAACAAGTTTCTTTCAATAACCAAAACAAATGAAAACCGGAATTAGATACAGCCAGTTCAAGCGACCTTAACGAATTACAGTTGGAAGGTTGATAAGGATTCATTATAGCTAATCAACATGTACAACTAACACAAATCGGTTAATTTTTTTAGTCTTATCAGAGTTAAAGACCAACGATTGTAAGTGAAACTAAGTTCACCGGATCAGTTAGTTATAGAATAAAATACAGATGAAGTTTGTTAGTGGTTTCGTTCACTTATAAACATTGAAAATTAAATCTCTACTTATTAAGTCTTAACATTGATAATGCTGACTTTTATTCACTTGTATACAAAGCTACCGAACTGTATGAAACCATAATAACATCGAAAACAAGCCTGAACTTTATTATATGTAATACCATCGTAATGCTATCAAAACATAACTAACAAATATATACAAACATTATGTTTGAAACAAACAAACAAACAGTATAATTGAAACAAAAAGCTCGCGGTCCTATAGACATATGAATATTGTAATCGGGAGCTCGTTTAGCATAATAATCCTCTAAAATTAAATATGGAATAAATCTAACACCTTCAGGTCGGCCGCGAAACTCAAACTGGGTCAATTTTACTTCTCTGATATTATTTCGTACTTGAATCTAATGTCACTATGAACTTAGAACCATTATCCTCCAGCATCGAAGAAGAGACAGTCTTCCAAAAAACTATAACGCTGTTCTCTGGACCAGTGCATAGGTAGACCGGTTGCCCCAAACCATCTCCTCTTGGCCCTTATAGAGGAAGCTCAAACTCACTCTCTCCATTGCATGTCGAGCAATTATTTTAAAAATAGTTTTCTTACTCCAACTTCCGTGACGGGTGGGTCTAATAGCGGGTTCACAATTGCCCTATGGATTATTCTTGTGATAAGCAAACGTTTGGTCAAGGTATCCATTAGTTTGGATATTTCTGAGGGTGTCTAGACATAACACTATTCACTGATATGCTTGCTCTAACCCACTTCATACTACACACAGCATCAAGCAAAATATAAGAAGCCCTCAGTAAGCATCAAAATTCATCGTCATTTCATTTCAAATCCAATAAAATTCCGCGATAACGTCACGAACAGATAGGAACAGAAGTGAAAATAAATTTGTAACAATACCGCGGAATTTTGTTTAAAAAAGTTGTTACTGTAACAACACCTTCAAGACTTTGTGCGATGATATATTAGCTATGCCCGCGATTGTATTCACGTGAAGTTGAACAATTAAAAATTATACCTTATTCCTTTAGCTTGAGAGATCATTTTTCTAAAACCCACACCATAAACATATCATCATACAGTTTCATGTGAATTATTTGAAAAACGATACACTCTTCGTACAAACTTTCATTTCTCATTCCCCTTTTTCTTCTCGCTACAGGTTTTATTTATAGCTTAATAAAAAGATACTGAACAATCAATCTGAATTACAACACTTATCAATACCTATCACTTCGAATGTATATTATTCATTTATATATGTACTAGCTGGTCTGGTGGACCTTGTTCTGCCTTTTCTTGTAGTCAATCACATCGACTACAGCGTTATCTATCGCGTTTTGATCACTTATCGAGATAAAAGTGTCCCATTTCTCGAGTTGAAGCGATGATATCTCAGTGGTAGTGTGTACGACTTCGCGTCAAGGGACGTGAGTTCGAATCCAAGCAGCTACAATGAGCTTGAGCTTTCGGTGAAGAAAAATATCGTGAGGAAACCATAGCATGGCGGTAGGGCTTTTTCTTATGCCCGCCTGGCTAGCAACCACCCTCAAGTTGTAAACCTGCCGTCAAATACCAATAGGTGTGTTCCGGCAGCTGCACTTCGGAGCTAGTCCATCCACAGGTTTAACGTGTGTACCAACTTGGGCCGTATCGTCACTTAAGATCAGGTGAGATTATGGCCATAAAGCTAAACCTTAAGTAAAAAAAAAAAAGTTGGATCAAACTGCAGGCGATATGCAACATTTGATTAAAATCGGTTCAGTAGATTAGGAGCACATCGCGGACAAACAACGTGGCACGAAATATTTACACGTAAAGATATGCTTGTCATACTACGATAATTTACGTAAATATATGATAATTTAGTGCCCACAAGTGATAGCACATCATTATCGTACGCAGATTTTATGATAATCTCTATTACAATGCAAATTATGTGAATTCGTTTCGCTTCCCACCCGTTTCGAATGGATGTGAATGCGTGCGTAAGAATTATGCCTGTAACTAATTTTTAGGAAAGGCATTTTGAATTTATTGAAACCGAATGACACGTGTAAAACTTATTGCATGCTAATAATATCTTTGTATACAAAAATATCACGTTGTTCGTCAGCGCCAACCTCAGAAATATTTCTGATTTCAGTGAAATTTTATAAGTGTATATTGTTTGGTCCAATATCAATTACCTACATCAAAATATTTTATTCAGTTAAGGCTCATAAAAGGCGCTTATGAACGTCAAAACTAATACCCGCTCGGAAAACAACCCAGTTATCGAGAAAAACCGGCAAGAAACTCGAACGGATTTACTTTTTGACGTTCGTATTTTTATAAAAAGTGCTTTGGAGTTACGATCGGTTTTGGCGGATGCATGCAGAAGGGTTTTAATTGCAGACATCATAATTGTTCACATATCCGTCCATCCTATTTAGCCTTTCAATTAATAGCTCAGCGGTAGTGTGTACGACTTCGCGTCAAGGGACGTGAGTTCGAATCCAAGCACCTACAATGAGCTTGTGCTTCCGGTGAAGGAAATCATCACGAGGAAACCACAGCATGGTGGTAGGGCTTTTTCTAATGCCCGCCTGGCTAGCTACCGCCCTCGAGTAGTAAACCTGCCGCCAAATACCAATAGGTGTGTTCCGGCAGCTGCACTTGAGAGCCAGTTCCTCCACAGGTTTAGCGCGTCTACCAACTTGGGCCGTATCGTCACTAAAGATCAGGTGAGATTATGGCCATAACGCGAAACCTTAAGTATAAAAAAAGTATCTGAATTTAATATTTCTAAGTATCAGGCATTCTCACAAATATAACAATAACGTTTATGTATCATATACATAAGCGTAACGTACGTGAAACGTATATTTAACATATCCACATAAGTGATTCTATCTCCAAATACGCTATGGTCTATTAATTGACTAGTCGATAGGACCTAACAAGGTCTGCCAAGCCAGCTGTTAAACTATAATATATATATAGCTATTTAGCCATAATATATAGCGATGATAGCTCAGTGGTAGCGTATATGGATACCGCGTCAAAGGACGTGAATACAAATTTTATTTATTTATATTCAAACAGTAAAACATATATTATATTTCTGATGCAACAAAAACTCGGCGTTATCTGTTTGCCCATGTACAGGCGGCTCTATTGAGGTGATTTAAAGTGTTATTAAAAATTAAATGATTTTCAATAAAAGAATTGTGATGAAATCTTATATTACACCAACAACCAATATAGCGATACTTGATTAATAGTATCATCCGACAATCTATTCAAATAAAATTTCTTTAATATGTTTTGAAAATTTTTGCTTTTCATTTCTTTTTTTACATAATTCCGTATCTGATTAGTGAAGAATGGTATCATATAAGGTAATCTTCGTCGCCCATGAGCGATGAGCTTGTGCTATCGATAAAGGAAAATATCATAATGAAACCATAGCTTTGTGGTAGGGCTTCTTCTAATACCCATTGGCTGGATATCACGCTCAAGTTGAAAATCTACCGTCAATACCTATAGGTGTGTTCCGGGCGTTGCACTTGAGAGCCAGTCCCTCCCCAGATTTAGTGTGTCCACTATCTTAGGTCACATCAGTACAGTTGGTTGAGCTTTTTTGTTATATCTACAATATAACAGACAATTCGTACTACACGTAATTCAGTACTGTGGAAAGCTCAAAAAAATATAATTCAGTCAAACAAAGTATTTAATGAGAGTAAATTTCGGTAACATCTCGACTGTTAAGGACCATTTCTGGAAAAAGACAAATAAATCCAGTCTCGTTACTGTATTATTAATGTGTTTTAATTATTTCGCGAGCGACTTTATGACGACATCCCGTTTAAGGCGCGGTCACGGAAACCACGAGGCGGCGGTTTATGTGAAGAGCTTCTGTTAAAGATTTATTTATATTAATTTAATGATACACCAAGATGACCTTGTATACGTTTTATGCCCTTTCTAGTACTCAATTGTATACAACAGTAATATTGATTGTGGTGCCTTTATCACCAACTACTAGGTAGGAAGGACGCACAGTATAATCCTGCCTCGCCTGCCATGGCACAGTATAAACTAAATTTTGTTTCCAGATCCCGAAGTAAAGGGTTCTAAATACATTTAACTTTTTCGATTTTTATTCATAGCTAGTACAGCGTTCGATTTTCTCCTACGCGATTCGGCAACAGCCTAAGCCGAGGTTCGGTCACTAGTGACATCCTTGCGCGAGTTGCCCCTCGGGCTCGAGCGCCCTCCACGCTCGCCCCCCTAGTTCAGGTGAAGCTGTAAAAGCCCCTCAGGCTAACAGTGTAGGTCCCACCAAAAAAAAAAAGTGGTGCTTTTAATTGCAAGAGAGAGAGAAGAACTTACAGAAAGAAAGAAAAGAGAGAAAAAATAATACATGGATTCACCGTGCGGGTGCCAGGTCCATAGTGCGGCAGAGAGGGAAGCTCCGAGCTGTTTCTGATACTTGTGACATGGATGTAGGTTTAAAGGGACCATTTTCTCACCTTCAGCACTTGTGTTTCTCTCCCTGCCCAGCCAAATTTAGTAGTAGTCTGCTAGCTCAGCTTTAGAGACGCGTTCTTATATAGAACTTTCTAGAGTCCTTGATAGGTCAAGGTGTTAAAGCAGATTGTAGAGAGATTTTGTGGGTATACCTATAGCTCCCACTTCGATCGCGTATAAATTAACTACATAACCATTCCTGTTCAGGTCATTTAGAAGCTCGTAGTATTTGTTTTTTATTTTTTATATCGAGGTATTTTGGTATAAATGATTCAGTACACTGAGGTCGATCAGTACACTATAACGTTAAAAAAATATATGTATAAATGTGAACTTTTCTATTGGCACTGCCTGAAATGGTTATGAAATTGTAATCTGGCGGGAATGAATATATGCGATTTGTTGATACGTAATAATTTAGTTATTTCCTTCCTCTCAAGCAGTGAATCCTTACCCTAACTCGAGCGTAAAACGTAAAACAGTCTGAGTACATTGCCGTTGTTTCCTCCCACCGAAAGTACTTACCCCCGAATTCATCGTCTCATGTCGACTGATCAAGCAATGTTTTAGACGGAATTGTAGGGACTTTTAAATGATTTCTCACGTCTTTACCCTTATCCCGGTCAAGAATAGTGGAGAACATATGACCCTGTCTTGTAGATCCGTCAGTACTTTATATGTATGTTTTTTTATGGTTTTAGGTTTAGCGTTATGGCCACAATCTCACCTAATTAGAAACGATGATAGCTCAGTGGTTGTGTGTACAACTTCGCGTCAAGGGATGTGAGTTCGAATTCAAGCACCTACAATGAACTTGAGCTTTCGGTGAAGGAAAACATCGTGAGGAAACCATAGCATGGTGGTAGGGCTTTTTCTAATGCCCGCCTGGGTAGCTACTGCCCTCAAGTTGTAAACCTGTCGCCAAATACCAATAGGTGTGTTCCGACAGCTGCACTTGAGAGCCAGTTCCTCCACAGGTTTAGCGTGTCTACCAACTTGGGCCATATCGTTACTTTAGATCAGGTGAAATTATGGCCATAACGCTAAACCTTAAAATGTTAATTGACGATTAGGCCCAAAATGGTGGACTCGTTAGCTGGTCTGACTCTCAAGTGTAACTGCCAGAACACGCCTATAGGTATTTGGTGACAGGATTTTTAACTTCAGGGTGGTAGTTAGCCAGACTTAGTCCTTCCACTATGTTTAGTGTGTCCACCATCTTGGACTCCATTATCACTTAAGATCAGGTAAAATTGGCGCCATAACGCAAAATCTATAAACTATACAAAAACCTAGTCACTATGCGACGGTTTCATCACGATGTTTTCTACCAAAAGCCCAGACAAATTGCAAGGATTCGAATTCGCATCTATTGACACAGCGTCCGTACACGCTACCACTATGCCATCATTGCTTCTGCGAGTTTAGTACAATCCAAAATATATATCGTCAGCATACAAGATATAATTGATACATTATAGCCTCTTTTCAGTTGCGTATGCATTCGCTAATACCAAAACAACTATTATAATCCCATCCCCGGCTAACCCCAGACAGTTATCCCGGACGTACAACAATATATAATATATACGTAAATATATACTACTACTATAAAATCTTCTATCAGATATACCGTACAATGTTTACACACGCTTCTCGTTATTTTCTAATTTAAATAGGGAAAAATGTTGAATATCCCTCTATCAATAACATAGGAGTGATCTCTATCAAAATAGTCATTGTACGCTTCTGTTCCATTTGTTTATTAATATTTATTTTATTTTATCATAACAGTAATATTGTGTATTGTACAAGTAATATGTCGTGTTTTTTTTAATGGTACAATCCGGTTTTGTTATTTGATTTTTCTTGAATCTTAATGAGATAATACTTTGGTCACAAACTCATTTGATTTATAACGATATGGGCAAGTGTTACATACTACGTTCACTGCTTAATTATATGGAAACTTAATAATACTACATACTTTAAATTGACGAGATGGAAGGTGCGATGTCAGCAGTTCAGTTGAGTAGAGAACGTTCGACAGTACAGACGTTTCTCCGACATATATATTGTAGTAAGCGGAAGCTCTGCTGTAAAATATAACGGTTATGGAACGAAACTCTTGAGTATTATTCGACGTAACCTCCACGGTCTGTAACACAAGAACGTTATACGACATATGTAAAGCAATGATAGCACAGTTATTAACGCGTACTGTCGCCACGTCAGTAAGAAAGGTCGCATCCCTACATTGGGCATGAGCTTGCGGTGAAGGAAAACATCGTGATGAAACCATAACATGCTGATAGGTATTTATCTAATTCCCACCTGGCTACCTACCACCCTCATGTTGAAATATCTATAGGCATGTTTCAGCAGTTACACGAAAACCAGTCTCTCTACTAGGTTTAGCGTTTCCGGCATCTTGGGTTACATCGTCACAAAACATCAGGCGAGATTGTGAAACCTATAAAACATAAAAAAAACACATTAAGCTCAGGGAAGAATCACTAAGTCGCATTCAGTATAAACATAAACACGGTATGAGTCGTGACAATTCGTTCTATTTAATACGAAATAGTGTTGTTTCTTATTATTAACCTCGGCTAGGTAACGTTTTCATTTCTATCGCGTGGTCTTAAGTGGGTATGCTACTGAGCTTCAACTCCTATTCCGAAAGGTCAGAACTTCCGATTAATTTTACACCTCTGACTCCAACTTCAGCTTCAGTACATTTGAATCGGAGGTTATAATTGGCCTCACAGGAGCTAGGTGTGCTCAGTAAGGCGAGACGGTACTTCACGTCGTCTCAATGCCTGAACCTGTATAAGGCACAAATTCGGCCCCACGTGGAGTACTGTTCTCATCTCTGGGCGGGAGCCCCCCAGTTCCAGCTACTTCTATTTGACCGCATTCAACGTAGGGCGGCTCGGATTATCGACGATCAAGCTCTTTCCGATCGGCTTGATCCCTTGGCTCTGAGTAGAGATGTTGGGTCACTCTGCATCTTCTACCGCATTTACCACGGGGAGTGTTCTGAGGAATTGTTTGGATTGATCCCGGCCGCTGAATTTCACCATCGGATATCGCGTCAAAACAAAAAATTTCACCCACACCACCTCGATGTCCAGCGTTTTACAACAGTGCGATTTGTAAGGCACTTCCTACCTCGCACAGCTACTCTGTGGAACCAGCTGTCGCCGGCGGTCTTTCCGAACCGTAACGACTTGGGAACCTTCAAGAAGAGAGCGTATTCCTTCCTTAAAGGCCGGCAACGCACTTGCAAGCTCTCCGGTGTTGCAGGTGTTCATGGGCGGCGGTGATCACTTTCCATCAGGTGAGCTTCCTGCCCGTTTGACCCCTATTCCATAAAAAAAAAAAACAACAAGTAACTGCGGCTAGAATAAGTACAAATGTTTACTTGTAACTCAGGGAATTGCTTGATTTTTACATAAATTACTCTTCAAGCCTTCTCTGATGAAAGACGTCACATTTCGTCGCTTGTTACAATTCCTTGTATCGAAAAATATTATTATATGATATATAATTTATTTGCCGATGCTCGATGGGGCCATTGGATTCTCGAATGGCTACCACGTACAGGAAGACGTAGCGTGGGTAGGCCCCCGACAAGGTGGACCGACGAGCTGGTGAAGGTCGTAGAAATCTGCTGAATGCGGGTGGCGCGAGACCGGTCGTCGTGGAGATCTTTGGGGGAGATCTATGCCCAGCAGTGGACGTCTTTCCGTTGAATGGATGGATGGACGGATGTGATTTAAATGATTAACATATCTGTCTTCTTCTTTACCTCCTTTTCGCATCCGACTCCGGCTCCAGTATACCCGCTATATATCATCCTTAGTGTTATACAGACCGTTATTATTGGGGGTGTATTATACTCAATATAAGGCACAATGTTGTCCCATGTCCGTAATACTGAACAAAATATATATCTAAATACAGAGACATGGAGAGTATATACTATCTGAGGATGACCAGACGCCGCGAGGGTTTCAGGTATATAGTTGACATTCCCCCGATCCGCACGAAGCGTTCTGCAGCTTCTTTTTAATGCGCACTGCGAGGAAGTGGAATTCACTACCGGCGTCTGTCTTTCCTCTCTCGTACAGTCTGGGAGTCTTCAAACAGAGAGTGAACAGGTACTTGCTGAGTAAGCGCGTTCCATCATAGACCACATCGTCACTTACCGTCAGTTGAGATTGTGGTATAAAAACTTTTTATAAGAGGAAGATAGAATTCAAATATTAACCATCTGATTTCAGTTCACTTAATTAAGAAATTTGGAGACAGTGGTAGTTAATAAAATATTAGCAAATAATTACACTTTATACACAATACACGTTATTGAATTAAATCATGTTAAAACTTGAACGAGGCAAACTGATATCTCACAAGCTTATTATCTTACGCCGGGTAAACATTGTACGAGGGATGTCAAGTGTCCTATTTGAATCAGCGTGTACAATATTGTATACGGAAAGACGTACGCGTTCGCATTGTAATTAATTAAAATCCGATACAGTGTTAACCCCATTAAGAAGAATTACTGCGAGCGAACCACTGAATGATCTTATTTGTTTCACTTCCGCTGTCTCGATCCGTTTCGAGCGAAGTATCTCGTTTGCCTCACTTTATAATCTAAATTCGTTCGTATAATACGTTGGTCGACGTAAAAAAAACGGATGTGAATTATATTAGCATTGACTCTTCGATATAGTGGTCGAACAACAGATTAGCCAATCGCAATCTTCTTTCATTGTTATATGTTTTAATAAATATACATGAGTATACCAATAAGCATAGTGTCTTGTGGTTGGACTTTTTCTGAAGCTTTAAAGTGCTATTATTTATGGATTTCCTCATCGCAAAGCGAAAATTGAAACATTTTACTCGGGCGTAAAAGGCGTGACTTATTGGATGCTAATCAGCCAACACTAGCCACTAAAATGCACAACGGCGACATTTCAAACTCCCGTGTTGTCTGAGATCAGGATCAGCTAAATACCTATAGGTATCCTCCTGTGGCTGGACTTGAGAGCGAGTGTCTCCCTTAGGCTTAGCGTGTCCACAATTCAGAGCCACATCGTTACTTAACATCAAGTAAGATTGTGATCATAACGCTTAACCTACAAAGTACAAAAAAGCCTAATGGGTGTCTGGCACTTAAGTGCAAATGTCACAAAACACCTATAGGTATTTAGTGCTAGATTTCAAATAGCACTAACTGATTAGACGAGTATTAGAGAACCCTATATCATAATACATAAAACTCAGATTCGTTGAAGAAGTTCGAGCTCATATCCATCGATGCATTGTTCGTTATATATATAGCGTTAAGCCATAATCTCACTTGATCTTAAGTGACAATACGGCCCAAGTTGGTCGACACGCTAAACCTGTGGAGGAACTGGCTCTCGAGTGCAACTGCCGAAACACACTGATTGGTATTTGGCGGTAGACTCTCAACTTGAGGGTGGTAACTAGCCAGGCGGGCATCAGAAAAAGCCCTACCACCATGCTATGGTTTCCTCACGATGTTTTCCTTCACCGAAAGCTCAAGCTTATTGTAGGTGGTTGGATTCGAATTCACGTCCCTTGACGCAAAGTCCTACACACTACCACTGAGCTATCATCGCTTTAAGACATTACTTGACCTAGATTTTAGATCCCAAAGATTGTTTACGTACTTAAAAGGCAACCTCTAACTATTTATAATACAGTTTAAAGTATAGTTTAAACTATATTTAAAGCTGTTCGTTTTAATGGTAAAGTCGCATTTACTAAGCACTGAAATATCGTACAACCTTTTTAATACTTAATGGGTTTAGCGTTCTGGCCAAGATCTCACTTGATGCTAAGTAATGATGTGGTCCGTGGCCACGCTATGCCTAGAGAAGGAACTGGTTCTCAAGTACAACTGCCGGAACACATCCACAGGTATTTAACGGCAGCTTTTAACTTCAGTGTAGTAGCTAGCTTTCCCACCAGAGACTACAAGAATTGCGGAAGCTCTCCCTGATTTCTGGCAACACGAGAGTTTCAAGTTGCTCCGTGGGACATTTTAGCGGGTAGTGTTGGGTGATTAGTATCCGATGAGTCACAACATGCCGCTCGCTGCTTTGCTCTGAACCCGGGCAATACATTTGAGTTTGCGCGATGCGACGCGGAAGTCCGTAAAGAATAGGATTTCAAACACCATGTCAATAAAGGTCGTAGCTAGGTGGGTATTAGAAAAAGTCGTATAACCAAGCTATGCTTACATCATGATGTTCTCCTTCGCTGTAAGCTCAAGCTCGACCAGGCTCCAGACAATTTCCTTAAGTAGTATGTTATTTTTGATAAATGTGACCACAATTATTGGGTTAAAAAAATGTAAATAAATGAATTACTAGTATCTGAGAGCAATTAAATGAAACACAGAGGATATCTAATAAATTGAAAGAATGGTAAAAGATTTGTGAATTGATATATTTCTTCTAGTTGTCTATTTATTTTTTACAATTTCATTGTAAATCATTCAGTTCACTGTAATACATATAATATGCTACGAAACAGCTGATGTGTGCAAATTATATCTACGCTGTCGTCGAGAACTTGCTGGCTGTCTTGAACCAATAAGCGTGCGCCTATAAAACCTATAAAAATATAGTGCAATATCGACAAGACTAAAGAAATGGTCGTGACGGAAAAATCTTACATTTGGATTTGTCCAGCTTCCACCGGTACCATGGGAGAAAAACTTCGTTTCAACAAAACAAATTCCTTAGCACAGTTGATCTGATAATATAATTCTTTTTTTTATATATATATTCCGTTTTGCGCCATTACGAATAATTACACAAATACATAATCTCTTGATTTCACCGTCAGCTAATTAATACCAATGATTTATGACCGTCCTTTATCTTCAATATTCTGTCTACAAGCTCACAATACAACTTACGAGTCATTACAAATGCTGTTTGTGCATCGCGTTAAGTGCAATTGCACCGGATAATTTTCTCATAACTACAATCGCAAGCTATCTTACAACTGCTAGTTGCCTAGCGTTGTTATAAATAAATATTCGTTTATTATTAATTAGGTTGCAAACAGCATACGACATCCGACAAAGTGTACCAGTTGAATATTTCACGTTCCCTGATCCAACCACCAAGGGGCTGGTAGGGTTTATTAAGTAAGTTGTGATCGTCTTGTGTCTATCATATTTCGGGACCAGTCACTATTGAAAAACTTACGCGTAAGACTATTAACTAAACGTAGAGAGACTTGATGGATTGCAAGTATTGTGGTGTTTGATGTTGTTTTTGCGTAATATTTGCAAAGTGATCTCTAAACTGTGCCACATAAAAACATATGTAGGCAAACATTGCGAAATGAATATTTTAAAGTAACACTGATTATTTTATTTATATTATTATATTTATAAAACTTTTTAGTCCATAGTAGATAAGATATCAAAGACGACAAATTGGGCTAGGCTGCTTTGCGGAGCGGCTTTCACTTTATCCCTAATTCGCGACCGGCTGTAATGTGACATGCGATAGACGAACGAAATAATTTTAGCGATGTAAAAAGTTTCACTTTAAAAACATATTCTTTGTAAACGAAACACTTATATGCATTTTTGTATAGCTTATTCGTTAATCATAACATAGGATAGGTAGCGCGTGCTTTGAATAAAATACAAATAAAAAACTTGAAATAATAATTACTATACGTTTCTGTTATTTATGCATATTCTATACATTTAATACTTCTAATTAATTTTGTAGTGATCGCATCGGCATGTAGATGAAGCGAACTGGAAGTTAATCCCCGAGGAAAATCACCAAACGCGTCTGAATAATTTTACACTTTAAGAGAAATTAATATAAAATTAATTGATTTGAATCCGAGTAGAAATAAATTAAGTAAATGCCCGCGCTATTAATATGACATATTAATTAATTAATTATTAATATTAATTTATATATATGATGGTTTCATATATAGATGAATATGATGGATTAAATTCTTATATCCCGTAGCATATATTAAATTCTCCAAAATTTATATGCTATAAGAATTAACTAAAATATGTAAATAGAATGTCATCAATGATGCGTTTTAACTTTGAACCTTGAACATTTAAAATGATAAGAGTGAGTAATATGTGAACTCGTCCAGGTATCTAATTCGATAGCAGACATTTTTAAAAATTTGATGAAACTAATAAATTTAAAGGCTACAAAATAAAAATAAAACAGTTCTTAGGTAAGACAGAGGCGTTCAACTTTGTATATATGAAATACCGATAGACTATATTGCTGGACTGATCATCATAGGAATTTCTAAATTTATGCCTTGATTTTTCATTATAAATAATACGCAAGTTCTGAATAGTTCGTGTAAGAATTACAGCTTAATCTCAGAAAGAATTTACAAAAGTTCTTATACACGGCGGTGGTTGGAAAGTTGTTCCCCGTCAAGGAGTTGCTGTGACATAGCGACCTCGAATACTTCAGAACTTTGTTGTTCGACAGGCGAAGTTTTGGTAAAAAGTGAAGCAATTATGGTAATGTTTCAATCCTTTCGCAGCGGTGAACTCAAATAAAACTTTGGAGCGCTGTAATGAATATAAGGAAGTGATATTGTCGCATTCAAAGACTGCATATATGTTACATCACATAACATGCCCTAAGGTAAATCGAATGCGTTTGATGAAGATATGAGCTCTATCCACGCTTTCAACGGTTCTAAGCTTAGCTGGTGCATGATGATGATGATGACGCAATCCGTCCGATTTCGGTCACAGCGACAACTCCTCTATATCCTGTCATTACTTATGCCTTATATAGCCAATTTTTCCTGAAAACGTCCTCGCACATTGTATCCAGTTTAAAGCGCCCTTGGGTTTCGGACTCATGAACTTTCTTTTAAATGTAAGTCCTCCACTGTAGTCTGATTGCAGCCTGGTCCTCCCACTTAGATAGTTCTATGCCGCACTTTTTAAAGTGCCGCTTAAGGACGTTTTTGTACCTAAGTGTTCTCCGCCATACTTACGCTTGCCCTCCTCAAGTTCCGAGTAGAAGACGCGCTTCGGTACTTGTTACTCTGATATTCGCGACACGTGTCCACACCATCGAAGTTTTCGTAGCATGAGATAAGACTCAATGCCACCTAGTTTGGCTCTGCGAAAAACTTCGGTATACGTACCCGGTCAGACCAACATATTTTCATAATTTTCCGACCTTTTTGACATCCGAGACGGAAGCGGTCCAGTATACGGATGTGGCGACGGTAAATGGTCCAGGTTTCAGCGGAATATAGCGGTATTCAGTGGTATAAGATATTGGGCAGGACAATTGCAATGTATACCAAGATCCTTGTTGCAAGTTTGTTTTAAGTTATGCATATCCAGCATATTCAGCAATGGAGCAAGTAACTAAAGTACACAAGTGGATCGAAATAGAAACTCAATTTTAGTTCAGTGCGTTTCTGGATCAGCCAATGTGTATTCCTTTGTTGAGAGACTTACAAACAGGCATGACTCTTGTGGTTATTTCTGGTTTCCCATTTTACCCACTTTTTACCTGCAATTTAAAGGTTATTAGATAAATACTCTTGCTACTAATTAGAGTATCATGAGGCTTTATTTACACATGATACTGTACTTATTGGATAGTTATTGTTAAATCGACGCACATTAAATGCACTGCACTCTGTGCTGGTTATTCTATAGAACTTAAAATGCAAATAATCATATGGACTAGACCTAGAGCGCTTGAGAAACGTTCTAGCTTGTATAATATGTAAGTTCAATGATATTGTCAATGGCCTGTCACAAACGGCTCACTATTATCTTTTGGTCTGTAATTATTATTTTATAAGTAGCATAGAACGCAGTCCCATGCTCCTTAAGTTGAACTTTGGGGAGTGGGTTGGGGTTGGGGTTGCGGGTCCCGAACTCCCATTGCACCAATCTGGCCATTTCTTAGAGCAGCTTACCAGGCTGGCCAGAAGAGCCTGGCTTGACATTAGGCCTGCCGATCACCGAGGCACTGCGCTGATTACTGGATCGAACTGTGCCGTGGCGTTTTAGTGGGTGTTCTCTGTTCACTAGGTAGAAAAGATACGTAAATACTAGGATAGTAATACGTTAAAAGAAGGTGGAATGCTGTCACAATGAAAAAGATGAATATATGAAATAATACCAGTACCAAATCACGTTTTAGTAGATCCTCAAACTTGTGGGTTACTATAATCCGCAAATTATCCAGGTATTGGCGGTTTATTCAGATATGCGAAGCTTCTGAGTCGATTATTATTATTTCTATTTACAGTATTGTGTTAGCCTAGTCTTGTCATCCATTGTGCTTGAACCTCTCGGTCATCTGCAAAGCTGGCTAGACGACTACACGCGAGCATTAATTGGTCTGTCATTTACAGGTTCCCTTGCATTCAACCGCATTAGTGACGACGCGGTGTTTGTTGAATGCTTTAATATAAACCTCGGGTATTGATAAAAATTCAGAGTGTTTTACTCAAGTTTATGGTCTGGTAGACACTGTCTTTCTGGTTACGACCGCTAAAATCTTATCAATGATAACATACATGAACGTGCAAATTTCCTTTGTGATCAATCAGACAGTATTGAAGTTTGTGATTTTAGCATTTTATATGACTAATTTAGTGCAAGTAGTTTTAATTATCATAGATCATACTTTCGAAGATTAAAACACTTTAAATTATACACTTTAATTGAGCGCAGAAATTGTATCAAACACAAAATTTCCAAACATACAATCTTCTGCCCACCGTTATTAAATCGTTTCTAATTTTCTTCCCTTCGCATTCTCGTCTTCATCGCATCACACCACTTCATACTCTGTCATTTCCATACATAATTATCATGTTGCTTTTTTGTATGATCGACCGCCTTCTTGTCATCAATCCATACTTAAATTTAATTTTGATATCTACATACGTAATAATCTATATAAATATGATAAAATAGAAACGATTGTTTGTTTGAACGAACTATATAACTATATAACTATATAACTGTATAACTATATAACTATATAACTATATAACTATATAACTATATAACTATATAACTATATAAGTATATAAGTATATAAGTATATAAGTATATAAGTATATAAGTATATAACTATATAACTATATAACTATATAACTATATAACTATATAACTATATAACTATATAACTATATAACTATACAACTATATAACTATATAACTATATAACTATATAACTATATAACTATATAACTATATAACTATATAACTATATAACTATATAACTATATAACTATATAACTATATAACTATATAACTATATAACTATATAACTATATAACTATATAACTATATAACTATATAACTATATAACTATATAACTATATAACTATATAACTATATAACTATATAACTATATAACTATATAACTATATAACTATATAACTATATAACTATATAACTATATAACTATATAACTATATAACTATATAACTATATAACTATATAACTATATAACTATATAACTATATAACTATATAACTATATAACTATATAACTATATAACTATATAACTATATAACTATGTAACTATATAACTATATAACTATATAACTATATAACTATATAACTATATAACTATATAACTATATAACTATATAACTATATAACTATATAACTATATAACTATATAACTATATAACTATATAACTATATAACTATATAACTGTATAACTATATAACTATATAACTATATAACTATATAACTATATAACTATATAACTATTTATACTACTCAAAAATATTTACACCTTTGGGGGTCGTAATGGTGCGATTTCACATTTTTCAGAAGTACAGGAAATGACTTTTTCATAAATTAAACTAACATGATGGATATTATTGTTTATGTATTTCTGATAATTGAGCGTACATATTATACTATCAGCAGCCGAGGTAAGAGACCATGTCTTCGATGAGACGCGTCGGAATCTCAACTCCGAACTGTTCTATTACTCGAATTCGAATGTTACGTTTCTATTCGTAGTAACGGAATATAAAACGAGTTTGTAATAATGACGATAAAGACGCCACACACCTAATAACATTATCTCATAATCAGCCTGGCAGGTTACGAAACTGGGGCTTATAAAGTAAGAAACCGTCAAATACTTACTAAAAAGACATCGTGACGACCCTCGATCTACGTTGTTATCAAAGGTCTGAGACTGCTCTTGCACTACGCCAACTCTCTAGCTGAGAGAAGCCGGGTACAAATACTTACTAACTGCCCAGAGAAAAATCATTACGGCGCTAGCGTTGTAAATCCATTGTACTTTCTTGAAAATGTAGTTTATTAGTAACCATTTATCAGTGTAAAAGTAAGCAATTTTATTAATGTTTGTCTAAAAATATAGTTGTTATTGGTTTATAATATGTACAAAAACTTTGCATGGTCGTAGCGCTTATTCGATTCCCCGCCTGGCTAGTACCGCTCTCAAGTAGAAAATCTGCAGCCAAATACATATAGGTGTGTTCCGGCAGTTGCACTTGAAGCCTGTCCTTCTGCTAGACTTAACGTGTTCTCCTTCTTGAACCACATCGTCATTTAACATCAGGCAAGATTGTGGCCAGAACGCTAAACCTTAACCATAAAAAATAAAATTGCTGTTGAACAATGCTGACGGCTGAATATTGAAAAGACCATGAAACTATGGTACATGAACAATAATATAATTATTTCAGGACCCCCCAGTTTTATAATTGTTTTAAAAAGAGGTTACATTACGTATTGTTTAAATTTTCAAACTTTTCTTTGTCAACGAGACATTCCTTTAATTGACATAAATATAATAAATCATGAGATGTTGTGGAAGTATAAAAAAGGGATTCAAGCGTTAAAAGGTAAATAATTTTTGTGTACATTGTTTTTGTTGCCCGATCTATATGGTTGTAGATACAGTATCATTTTTTTTACATTATCATATGCTTATTATTAGTACCTTTAACGTGAAGAAATCCGTTTATGGATAACCTATCGCTGCGGAGGTGACGAGCGGGTTATGTGGGAATATGTGTAGCCGCCGGGAATACCCACTAAAACGTGGAGTATTCTATATATACGTATGAATTGAATAAATAATTTCAAATCGCCAGTAGAAATTAATCATTTTATTACGCAGAATTACCATTAAAAATTGACTTTAATGAAATATACGGCTATATAAATAAATTCAAAAAACAAACATCTATCTATATACAAAATTTGATCCATATTAATATAGCCTTTTGTTGCCGCCGTTGTATTCTTTGTATATTTAGTTAAACTGAAGTTTGGGGTAATTTAAAGTCCTGCTGAACAATACTAATTTATTCTCTTGCTTATTCTCTTGTTTTTGTGTAATCCTTTCAACAACAACCTTTCTGTTTTACTCGCATTTGTTAGCAGTCATCTCAATTCTACAACGTTTCTAGACATATCATATATCGTATAACCTATGATTACCTTATCTGGTCTTTTGCACGTTATCGCTTACTTTGTTTGCAGACTAAAGGCTAGACCGAGAAAAGACTAATAATGAGAAACGACACATCATTTGAAGTCATTCGTGAGGTACTTCCCGATTAGGTAGGAAAGTAAATCTTTTTTAATCGAGCTTACCGCCAATTATGAAAATACGCAAATATATTTTCGATTTCTGAAATTTTATATATGTATTAAATTTTATATAAATTATAATAATACAAACAACAAAAATATAACGAAAGGTATTTCGTTCCAACCGGGTAATCATACGACACCTCTCTCTCTTTTTGCTACTTCTTTGCTTGTCTTTTTTTATAGTTAAGGTTGAGCGTTATGGCCATAATCTCACCTGATCCTAATTGACGATACGGCCCATGTTGGTAGACACTCTAAGCCTGTAGAGGAACTGGCTCTCATGTGCAACTGCTGGAACACACCTATTGGTATTTGGCGGTAGAATTTCAAAATCTTTGTTCAATACTTGAAACTTTTATAATTACATGACTTTAATTCCTCCTTATCATATGTCTATATCACTGTAATCAATAATCCAGACTTTGATTGACGCTGGTTACATTGATAACTCCTATAATAAACCGTTCAGTTCAACATTTATCTTAACCCGTACCTCTGTAATCTCTCATTTCTTCTCTCCTTTATCTCCTTTGCTGGCCAATTATTAGTTCGTAAATAACGATAAGTTTTATAATCATACGTTATAATTAAAACATAACGTGGGGAAATGCGTTTGCGCTTACCCTCTCAGGAATAGATAGAGTTATGTGAGACTCATTTGATGGGAATTACCGGGAATATGCACCGGAAACATGCAACCTCCGCGTCGCTCCAACGACTGGCTCTGATGATAAGGAACCAGTTCGAGCAGCCTGGCAAGCTGTCCCCTCTGAAAATCGAACTGGTGCAATCAGAGGCGGGGTCCCTGACCAACAGACACAGCAATTGATTTTTATTGTTGATTGAAAAATATGTAGGCAGATTTCTATATTCGATTATGCGTCTTCGCAGGCGGACTTGGAAGGAGGCGTGCCAGTGTCTCCCGCGTTACCGCTCTGCCCTGCAGGCAAACCGGATGTGGAAGACCAGCCGCTTCTCAACGACGGTAAGCGATATCCTAATCTATTATGTTTTTAGAAGCGATGATAGCTCAGTGGTAGTGTGCACGACTTCGCGTCAAGGGACGTGGGTTCGAACCCAAGCACCTACAATGAGCTTGAGCTTTCGGTGAAGGAAAACATCGTGAGGAAACCATAGCATGGTGGTAGGGCTTTTTCTAATGCCCGCCTGGCTAGCTACCACCCTCTAGTTGTGAACCTGCCGCCAAATACCAATAGGTGTGTTCCGGCAGCAGCACTTGAGAGCCAGTTCCTCCACAGGCTTAGCGTGTCTACCAACTTGGGCCGTATCGTCACTTAAGATCAGGTGAGATTACGGCCATAACGGTAAACCTTAAGTTTAAAAAAAAAAAAAAAAATCGTCGATACTGTGGATTCTTGCTTCAATGATGTACTTTAGGTTTCGAACTTGCATTTGCGGTTATGGCCTATCTACCTATTGCTAGTGTAAAGTTGTATCTACCACAATGATATGGTAAAACTTAGTAACTTCCGGTTTCGTTTTTATTTACCTATTCTTATTTTTAGTTTACTTTTCTTTACTTTTATTTATATCACAATTAAATGATCGTTACTAGTGTTTTTAACACTACCAATATAATTCAATAGGTGTTTCCGGGACGTTCGCTTGAAACTAAAGTGTAATCATTTTTAGCTGTTTTTGTAACTTTTATCAATACAGCGTTGCTCGTATCCGTCGTGACGTGGTGTTAAGTGGCTTAATTCGTTCTCAATCATTGCTCTATCAGATATAAGAAGGTTTTTTGAGATCCAACTGGTAGTTCTCAAGATTAGCAAAGTTTACACAAAAAAAAACTTTTCCGGTTTATAATATTAATATAGATAACATAATTTACTATCGGAAGATCGGTACCCGATGAAGATTCGTACGGCGTTTACTGAATGCGTTTATTTTTTAATAGCCGTGCCTGCGACTTCGTTCGCATGGAACAAGAATGTATTTGAGAATTTTTGCCCGTTTTTGTAACATTTATCAATACAGCTTTACTCCTTTTGGTGGTAGCGTGATGTTAATAGCCTATAGCATTCGTCAATGATTACTCTATCGATTATGAAACAATTTTTGAAATCTGACTGGTGCTTCTTACGATTACCGCGTTTACAATCAAACTTTTCCGAATGGGGATCCCTAATTTTGCTAGTAATAAATATAGCCTATGTTACGGTCTATGGTTACCTTTAACATTCCGAGCAACCTATGGAAAGAGTTTTCCGTGGATCGTACTAAGTGGTGTCGCGTAGTCCACAAAGGACAGTCTATGCACGATAACTCCTGGTTTCGATCTCTATAGGAAAAACGCATGAGGTGTTACGTGCAGGACTCCAACCACCGTCCACCTGGGGGCACACACATTTGCTGTAACCGTGGCCGAAGGTTCCTCTCCCGGATTGGTTTACTCACACTTGAGCGCATGTTTTTTTTTTTTTTTTTTTTTTTTTTTATTGCCTCGATAGGCAGACGAGCAAGCGGCCCGCCTGATGGTAAGCGGGCACCGCCGCTCATGGACTTCCGCAATGCCAGGGGCATAGCCAAGCCGCTGCCTACCGCTGAAGGGATACTCTTTTTAAGCCTCGTTTGAGGAAGGACATGTCATAGCGCTCGGGAAACACCGAGGCAGGGAGTTCATTCCAGAGCTTACATGTGCGTGGAATAAACGAACGCTGGAAACGTACGGTACTAGACCGTATTGTTTCCAGGTGGTATGGATGAACTCTACTGCGGTGTCGGGTGGTACGATGGTAGAATGGTGACGTTGGCACCATCTTAAACAGTTCCTCAGAGCACTCCCCATGGATCAGCAGATAAAACACGCAGAGAGAACCAAAGTCTCTCCGCAGTTCTAACGGTTCCAGGCTATCCAAGGCATATATGTGTCATCACGATGCTGCCTAAATCGTCTGCCAAAGATTTATAGGCCATGATATATGGTACGGCGGCTGATACCCTGAGAAGGCGGAGTAATCCTGGAATCTGTCCTTATGGAGAGTGCCATGGACGCACACTGGCGGGCCCGATGTATACTAACACTACCGTCAGATAGCCGGACGAGGCGTCCTGTCTTGCACACACCGTTAGTCTCTTAATCCCGTCGGAGTGCTGCCGCTGAGTGCGAGGTATGCATCTCTTTAAAAATTATCCAGGGTCACCTTTCGAGGGACCAGCGCCTGCCGGGGAGCAGAGGCAATGTGTACACAGATCCTGTTCCACGGCCATATAAGCGATTTGGAGACGCAGGGTTTTAGTGGGTATTCCTGGCGTTGCGAGTAGCCACATACCCTTTCAGGGTACGCCCATCAGGGAGGAGATGCCTATAGGCAGGAACTTAAGAGATGAGCTAGACTATATTCAACTGCTTAGCCGCTTGCAAGCTCGCATGATCCCCTGAAAACTTCTAAAGGTGGTAGCTTTATACTTGGATTGTATTGTAGGTTCTATCATATACTGGGCATTTATTTTAACGCAAACAAGCGGAGCTTCTGTTATAGTTACTTAAAAAAATAAAACTCAATTTGTCAAGTATATTCACGAAACATTTTAGTGTCCTGGAGCAGAAACCATTTTCTTACTTCAATGACGTATTTTTATTAAATAAGTCGACATAAAAAGCTTCTACCTTGAAGTAGCGCCTTCAAAAAGAAATGACAATTATAAATAGTTAATCATTTTTATAAAATAAAAGACACACGGTATGAATAATTGTATTTTCGCCGTGAGCTGGCTCGATGATTAATCAAATGTGTTTGCTTATAAACCTGAGCCTAATCTTAACCTAAATTAAATTAATTAGTTTTGAAAATGAGTATCGTAGTTAGTAAACGTATTGTAAAAGTATTGTAAGCTATATTTAATGTTATATTTTTTTTGTCTTGTACTTGAAAGGTTTTTAGTTCTTTGTATTCGTAAGAAAGAATGTTGGCCGCCACGAGACGCCCGGCAGATGTGAAACATTTATGTTCACATTAGAATTTTTAATTCATGAAATCCTTTAAGAAAATATGGTGTAAAGAATATAGTTTCTTTAATAATATCGATATATTTTACTTATTATTTTAATTTAAAACAATATTTACAAAATATGTGTTATGTATAGTTTATATATAGAATCAGTTTACAGTTTAGTTTGTTTGTTGGAACGCGCTAATCTATGTTTTTATCGTGGGGAAAATACAAAATGCATTTACGCGCATACTCTCCCAGCTCAGGGGGACATGGAAGGTTATGTGGGATTCGCCCGTCGCTAGTCGCCGGGAATACCCACTAACACCCCATGGCCATCTGGTGTCTGATTGGGGCCACGCGGGTTCGAACTTACAATCACCGCGTCGCCCCGGCCAACGGCCCGGTCTGATGGTAAGCTGAGTGTACAGTTTAGTTTTGTTATGGTTTGGACGCGCTAATCTTAGGAACTACTGATAGAATTTCAAAAATTCTCTTGGTATTTCATATAGCAATTATAGATGAAGAGTTTAGGCTATTTAATGTCAGGATACCTCCAACACGGGAAAATTTGTATCGAAAAAGGTTACAGAAACGGACAAAAATCCTTAATGTTTTAAATGCGAAAGTGAGTTTGTTTGTTTGTTACGCTTTCACGCCTAAACCGCTGAATAGATTGTGATTAGTTTTGATATAGATATAGGTGACACTTAGGAGATGGTGATACCCTACTTATTTTGCGAAAAATTTTTTGGAACTAGGGTAAAGAGAGGAATAAACTTTGTATGAAACGTTTTATTGCGTCATCCGATTTGTGTAACAAAGTCAATATTAATGCGAACGAAGTTATGGGTATAGCTAGTATATATTCTACTCCAAACATACACCACGGGAGTCAATAACCGTGATGCAGAGGAGACATGACAGCATAATTATGATTATTACTTATTTATCCGATAACAAGGATCCATTATATAAAACTAAACATTTTTGAGTTGATTTGATTTTAATAACGATTAAACTACACAACTAAAATAAGTATTTTCAAAACGACGACAATTGTCAAGCCACTGTAATAAAGAGCGTAAACGAATACAGATATTTCATTTTGAAACGATGATAGCTTAGTTGGTAGTATGCACGGACACTGTCTTAATGGACGTGTGTTCGGAATCCGCCTGCAATGAGCATGAGCTTTCGGTGAAGGAAAACATCGTGAAGAAACCACAACATAGTCCTTAACATAACCTTTAAGTTGAAAATCTGTCGCCAAATATTATAGGTGTGTTTCGGCTGCTGTACTTGAGAGCCAGTTCTTCCATTAGATTTAGCGTGTTTGCGATTTTGAGCCAGCATCCAGGCTAAAACGCTGATCCTATTAAAAAATTATCACTTATATATATACACACACTTTTAAGTACTTGAATTTCGAAAAATCGCTTGTCACTGTGTCTCTACGTAAAAAAAGGGAAAAACTGTCCAAATTTTGTGATTTTAGTTTTAGTAGTTTCGATTGGTCGCTTATGAGTCGGTCGCCCAACGGGTTTATATACATAGACTATGCCCGCGGCTGCGTTCGCAAAGAACCAGAAAATTTTTAAGTTTTTGTAACTTTTTTCTATTCAACTTTACTCCTCTATTGGTGGTAGCGTAATATTAAATTTCCTAAAGCCTTCTTCAATTATTGCTCTATCAAATACAACTATATATTATTTTTTAATCTGACTAATAATTACTAAGATTAGCGCGTACAAATTAACAAACAAACAAACTATTTCGCTTTATAATATCTATATATCGGCGCAAATATTATGTAAGCAGAAAATACGATTAAAAGTTCTTCAACGAATGTTAGTGCAATACGAGTACATCAACGAATTACGATTAAAAGTACTTCAACGGATGTTTGCACATTACGTGTCGGCAGCGGTCCACTATACTATAAAAAGGCGGTGCGTAACGCTAGCTAGGATATATCGCGAGAGACTCCCGAGCGAGACTGATCATTCGGAGGTAGCTATTATTTTACGAATAAAACGTGAGCCAACAAGATGGCTTATTTCGTGAGAGTGCCCCCGCTACTCTTTTAATATTAATATATAGATTGATTATTGACATATTTATGGTATCCCATTGTATGTATCGTACTCGTGACCGAGGTTAGGAAACTCACGACGTGCTTGTTACATTTTAAGGTTTCCTATGCATTTTAATTTCGCAACGCAACAAATATTTTTCAGTATGCATTTTACAAAAGGCGTTAATGCCGTAAAGACGTCACTTGTAAACCACGTTTCACTGTCGTGGCTAATCAAGGTTTAAGGGACGCGTGCGAGCCGTTCCACGCTACTGGAATCTATGTTAAAAGCGTGTAATTACCGTGTAAATACCTCTTTCAAACGATGGCGGGATGAAAGGAGAAAATTTAAGCAATTTTTGAAATTTAAAAGATGCATTATGTCCAATTAACGTTTCCGTTACTCCTCCATACTAGCATCAATGGACTCGAATTCAAATCAATGCAATTAATTGATATATTGATTGATAATTAAGTTGAGCTTTTAGTGAACGAAATATGTATGTCGTAATGAAACCATAGCATGGTGATAGTGTCGTGTTTATTATCACCTTTTAACGCATTAACGAAGCTCAGGCTAAAGCAAAAGAGGTATATGTCAAGACTCGTCAGATGATAAGCACCACTTTGACACTAAATTCCCGTGTTGCCAGATATCAGGGACAGCGCACACAGTTTTTCTGATTACTGTTTGGCCTTGCTACCACTTTAAAGAAAAATCTGCTGCCAAATACTTACGGATGTGTTCCGGCAGTTGAACTTGCAAGCCAGTCAGTTCACTAGGCTAAGCGTGTTCACTGTCCTGGGCTACGTTGCCTACTCACTTGTATGGTTTTAAATGATTGGTCTACAGTACTTTTGGCTGTCTGGATCACGACCATTAAATGTACATCCGGTGCTTATTTAGAAATCAAGCATAATGTTAAGCTCAGTGGCGATTAAGACGCCACGTCAAAGGACGTGAGTTCGAACCCCTGCAATAAGCTTGAGCTTTCGGTGAGGGAAAACGTGATGACATAGTATGGTGGTGGGGCTTTTTCTAATGCCCGCCTGGATAACTATCATCCACAAGTGGAAAATCTACCGCCAAATACGTGTAATTTTGTTCCGCCAGTTTCACTCGAAAACTAGTCCCTCTGCAGGTTTTACGTGTTCAGCAGCTTAGGCCACGTTGTCACTTAACATCAGGTGAAATTGGATCATAGGAACATTGTTTTTGGATTGTATTGTGCTAGCTACGATGCGATAGCTTTGCCGTTATATTATAAAAATGTACTTCATTCGTACTTTGATTAGTATCGTAAGCCTATCTTAATTAATTTGAGTTTCTTTGTTTGTTACCCTTTCGCGCTTTAAGTACTTAATCAATAATCTTAATTTTTTTTATACACGTTGTGCTAAAGAAATATACATAAGGTATACGACACACCGGAATTATAAAGTAGAGTCAAACTTAACGTTCCCAAGATGTTAACCTCGAGCCTCAAGATTCAATCTATTTTCCACTAATTATTATGGAACTAATTTAGGGCTTTACTCTTCTATAAATAGAACGCTAACACATTATAACACATCGTTTAAAAAAATCATTTAACTTAAGTTTCATTAACTTGAATTTCACATAATTTAGTCTAGTTTGTTTAATATTCATTTTTTTGTTGTAAAATTGTATTATGTACGTGTCGCTCAAACAATAAATATGTGTCATACTCGCCTATAATTAAGGTTACATTTGTGCTTGTTAAATTTTATACGAGTATATATTTTTAATTTTAAGGAATTTCATATTATAAACCTTGTTGGTACTTTATATTAAAAATAAATAAAATAAATAAAATAAATAAAATAAATAAAATAAATAAAATAAATAAAATAAATAAAATAAATAAAATAAATAAAATAAATAAAATAAATAAAATAAATAAAATAAATAAAATAAATAAAATAAATAAAATAAATAAAATAAATAAAGTAAATAAAATAAATAAAATAAATAAAATAAATGTTAAAAAGAAAAACTAACGTTTCCGTGGAAAAATAGCGTAACAATTCCACGCGAACGACAATACGAAGTTGTTGATTTTTAAGATGGAGCGATTGTCTTTTGAGTCGTATAGAAAGTATAAAAACAACATTACAATGTATTTGTTCTGATTAGTAAGTAACTGAGGGCCAGGATGAGGGTTCGAGCGGCTCGTGCACCAACATTTCACGATCGACGTGGACGAAACGCGCGCACCAGTAAACTGATTTATCAATAGCAACGTTCGGTCTCTTCAGGAAAACTGCCATAAAGGCGCTGTGTTTTTTTTTCTCGCAAACAATAGATTTCGACCGGAAGTAGGTTTTATTTTGTGATATTTATGTTGTGACAATTACATCTGAGCGGCGACGGTCGCGTCGGGCCCGGAACAAGAAAACCGTAGCCAGTTTTTAGAGAAAGCGTACCATTTCGTAACGTCTTTTACAAAGCACCGCATTCGTATAGTGCTATAGTGATGATATTTATTAAGACTACACTTTGAAAAAGCTTCTTCTTTTGTTTTATTGTAATGCGCGAAAAGCCCAATTCCGCCTGTGTTATGTAATTAGGAGATGAAACGAAAGAGGTAGGCCGGTAGGTTGATTACGTATTTTTTTAAATAACCCTTTTTTTAGCCATAACCTGATCTTATATGACGATACGGACCAAGATAGTAGACACACTAAACCTATGAAGTAACTGGATCTCAAGTGCAACTGCCGGAACACACCTGTTAATATTTGGCGGCAGATTTTCAACTAGAGGGTCGTAGCTAGCCAGTCGGGCATCAGAAAAAACCCTACCACCATGCTATGGTTTACTCACGATGTTTTCTTTCACCGAAAGCTCAGGCTCATTGTAGGTGGTTGCATTCGAACTCACGTCCCTTGACGCAAAGTCGTACACACTACCACCGAGCTACATGACCTACACAATTGTAAGGGTATCAGGTATATTAGAATAGAAGGTGGAAGTTGAATCTTACTACATGCATTACATTGCATGCATACATTGCATGGTGGTAGGGCTTTTTCTAATGCCCGCCCGGCTAGCTACCACCCTCAAGTTGAAAATCAGCTGCTAAATACCAATAGGTGTGTTCCGGCAGTTGCACTTGAAAGCCAGTCCCACCAATAAAGGCCGATAGGCCGAAAGGCCGAAGAGGCGATTCGCTTGGAGTTGTAGGTGTCCTTAGGCGGCGGTGACAATTTACTATCAGCTCTCTATTCTATAAAAAAAACTCAATAAATTTAGACAAGATTTTATATGAGGTAATTTTAACCAGCACACATTTCATGTTAGTAGATCGAGATATATTACTAGGTAAAACATCATATAAGGATAGCGTAGATTGGGTTCAAGGTGTATAAAATCTTTTCTTATAAAATCACTAGCTGACCCGGCAGACCTTGTTCTGCCTTCTCGAGTAGAAAATCACATCGACTACAGCGACATCTATCGCGTTACGATCACTTCATTGTAGTTTGTTGCGACGCGGATTGTAAAACTGGAAGGTGACGCTATTTTCAAGACTACCTCAGAAGGGCAGACAAAAGTCTTTTATCTCAGCCAGTTATGTGATGAATTATGTCTCGAATTCTTTATGTTTATTTCTTCTTACGACAGAGTCTAATCATCGGCAGTGTTTGACGTTATTCTACTTGATGCTACAAGAATAAAGGGCTAGAGTACATTTTTCTTAAGCGCAAACTGTGGTACCAACGCAGCGGTAACTTTACAAGCTGTCATTAATTATTTAATAGTCGATAAAACAGAGGCAATTGATGGTTTATTATACAGAAAATATAATTACTCGTTTAGGTCCAACCAACCTGACGGTTTGTGTGTCCTTCGTTGATATTCTTCGATAATTATCTCTTAGACTAGTTAACGTCTAATTACTGTGAAATGTTTAACAAATGAGGTAACGCTTATCTTCCGTTTAATTCTAAATTCAGGTGAAGGTTTTTATATGGAATGACATAAAATAGGAAAATTGAAATTTAGTAAAATACAGAAATGAAGAAATATTGTCGGCATTTTAAGTATGCCTTTTATTATTATCATCGTGAATTACATTGGCATAGTTCCTGGAGATTGATGGCGCAGTACAGATGGCGGTAGTTGTGGACGGGCGTCGCGTCAGTGGACTTGAGTTTGAATCTAGCTGCGATGAATCTGAGCTCTAGGTGAGGGAAAACGTCCTAAGGAAACCCTAGCATGATGGTAGGACTCTTTCTAGTGCCTAACTGACTAGTTACCATGATCAAGTTGAAAATTTGCCAATAAATATAAGTATTTTCCGACAGTTGAACTTGAGAGCCTGCCTCTATACTGGGGTTAGAGTATCCACTGTCTGGGCTACATGGTCACTTAGCATTAGCTGAAACCGTGGCCATAAAGCTAAGTGTAAAAGGTATAAAAAAGGTACGGTTTCTAAGGACCCATTTTCTTGTTTTGCTCCGTTTGCGACTGAAGTGTCACGGATTTCATTTCAAATGAGAGATAAAATATATTCGACGATAATATTTTATGGAGGCATGAAGGAACGCTTTCAAACCGTAATGTATCTTGTCGTAAGAGGCACCTCGGTACGAATCAAATGCTGGCTGCGAATTAGCATTTCAAATATATCCTCCCTTGCATTCATTACCGAATCCATTTGATCAAAGCACAGTTTAATACGTTCCTTCAATACTGTATACGCCGATATCAATTTTACTTTTAAATCAAATTAATCCTACATTAAGTTCCAATAAGAAAAGTTGCGGAGAATCTTTTTGTTTCTCTAATCTCCATCTTTACATTATTCAATACTTTGCTCACATAATTTATGGACAAAATAAAACTGATCTGAGCTATATCAATTTTTTTTTTATAATATTATTAGAGGATGGATAATCGCAAATAGTGATGTAAATCTGGTAAATATTATATGCAACTATTGCTATCTTAACCTTTTCTACCGAAAGTCACTGTAATGGATCTTCTGTGAAACAGTGACCATGCGTCAAATGCATCGCTAACAGTATAAGAAAAAGATAAGCTAAAAATAGATGAAAAATAAAATATAAAAGACTTTGCAAAACGGTCATGACTTCATTGTAAATACCAGTTGTAAGGACATTAAACATTTTCACCCGACTCACCGCCATCTGTGCAACTTCCGTTCACTAAATATCAGGCCGACAGAAGCGGTCAAAATGAACTTCCTGTGTACGATATAACTTCTATTTATTATATTTATTTCCATTCACAGCAATGATCGATATACTTACCTACATCAATGGCAGTTCACTTTTCTCTAGGTGACTTGCTCATTTTTTAAAGTGTCGGTAGACACTTTATAGAAATACTAGATTTCACGTGCGGCTTCGCTTCCGTTAATTTTTATTTGGCAAAAAACTCGGATTACCCAATCAAGAGTTTAGTTAAGCGACGAATAATAGTTATTACCGTGTGAAATTTAACTAAAATCTTTTCAATAGTTTCAGAGTGGTAATTATAGAAAAATAAAAAGTTTGGAAACCCCAAAAGTGCATGCCTCATATGTTTTTTTTTGTTTATTTAGTTTACAACTAAACCACATCGAATCAGACCGTGAAAAGTAAAGCGTGAAGTGATGATAGCTCAGCTGTAGTGGGTACGACTTTGCGTCAAGGGACATGAGTTCGAATCCTACCACCTACAAAATGAGCTTGAGCTTTCGGTGAAGGAAAACATCGTGAGTAAACCATAGCATTTCTAATGCCCGCCTGGCTAGAAAAAAGTTAAAAAACTGCCGCCAAATACCAATAGTTATGTTCCGGCAGCTGCACTTGAGAGCCAGTACCTCACAGTTTTAGCGTGTCTACCAACTTGGCCCGTATCGTCACTTAAGATCAGGTGAGATTATGGCCATAACGCTTAATATAATAAGTAAATATAAATATAAAACTAAGTATAAAAAAGAGTAATAGGGTACTATTCCTAATTATACTAAAGCGTAAGAAAAAAAACACTCGACTAGAAAAGTATTTCGGTCGTTATCGTGATAACACAGGATCCGTACATACAGACACACGGACGTCTAAGATAGAACTTTTTTAAACAGTTCTTTAACTAGTTTAAATAACAAAAATATCATGAGTGTTAAAAAGTGCAACATATGATAAATAGAGACATTGGAAGTTTGAAAAATCAGTTGTTTTGCGTGAATTGACAGTAGTACCCACCTCAACGCTTCGCTTATGAGGCGTGCAATACAAGTAAAAAGACACATAATGTTTCGCAATTTTTTTACTTCTATGAATATTAATAAAAGAGTACTATACCCCGAATATTATAATTAAAAAAGATGCAAATTTACTTCAATAACAGTTTTATTAAATATGTACATGTTTTCAGATAATTTGGTAAAAATATATATAAGATGATGCATAATAAAATATAACACAATGTTCAAATTCTAATACGACTTTATTATAAAAAACCTTTTACCTTTAACATATTATAAAAACATGTTTCCTTCAGCTATCGCTTACTAAGCACCTTTATTCATCTTATTACATTTCAAACCTAGTTCCACTACTTATCTGTTTACGACCTAATTCCTCGACTGTTGAACAAGAACTGAACATATCACCGACGATATTCAAAAGGAAGGCAATGCATTTCCGGTAACAAATAAATTGAAAAACTTAACAAATACTAAAACTGACAATAACACTTTAGTTAATAAAAATAGTATAAAGACCATATTAAATCACTAAAATTAATTACAAAAATAGAAATCGCGACAAGTTTATTAGTAAAGTGCGCTGTGTAAATAATCACGATTCGTTAATTTGTTTGCAAATTAATCGGAACGTGCAGATCTCTGGCAAAGCGGGTGTGACCGTTTCGCTTGAAAACCTTGTTGCGCCGCGTTTCAAACTTGACGTCAAGCATCAAACCGTTCTGAAGCGACATATAATTACCGATCTAGTCTAGAACAGTAGGGGTTCGGGTGACATCAGCAGACGTATCAGTAGCGAGCGAAATTCGATTAGCTATATCTTTGACGACTATGATAACGCGTCATCCGCGTCGAACTCTGCCTCGGAAATGAGCACAGAATATTAAAAATTCTTTTCGTTTTTGACAAAGCAGTCATTAAGGTAGGCTTGGTGGTATTTTCGCATGACCTTCCCAACCCGGGGAGTGGGATGGTTATATGCGACACGCCCGGCGCTAGTCGCAAGAAATATCCTCAAAAGCCTATGTCACCTTGCTGCGGCGACGCGGGGTCGAACTAGCGATCAATGCGTCACCCTGACGACCAGCCCGTCCTGGTGTAAGCCGGGTCCTGTCCGGGTAGCCTAGCGAGCTGTACTCTCAAACGACAGGACTGATGCAAGGAGGGGGGGGTGGAGGGTACCTCGCCCTGTACCTCCTCTGTCTGTCTTTAGGGTTACGAATAAACAAATAGTTTTTTTTTAATATGTTATTTGTTTATTAAGTAAGCAGTTATATCGATATAAAGTGTGAAGGACATAAAAACACATTTAACGTACAAAATATAGTTGTGTCCTGGGCGGGACTCGAACTTAGAGTACTTTGGCGCGGTAATTACAGCTGGGCAACAATTTTAACCGCTAGGCCAACAATACAGTTAACCCCTTTTTTATTTTAGTATTAATGTTACTAGGTAAAACAATTTTGTTTTGTTTTTCTACTATAACAAGAATTTCCTTTTATTTTCCACTGAAGCGTCTATCGTCACAAGTGATTATACTGTAGGTGTAGTTCCGCGGTAGGTTTTAAAGAAAATACTCAAGGAGTAATTGGGCCTCAGTCATCCGTTTCTTTATGTTTTGTTTATTATAATGTTACAAAGGAAAAACATTTTGGTATAAGTTTTTGTTTTCCAACGTTTGTACGAGTTTCCTCTTATTTTCCACTGGAGCGAACACGAACGTCATAAATGATTATTCTGTATAGTTTCACGGTAGACAAGTCACGGTCTGATACCCTCTCCTTGGTATGTCACTTTAGCACGGGACATCTATCGATTTAACTGGTATCTTTGTTGTATATAAATATTTACATAATTTATCCGCTCCGTTGATTCCTCAGACCGTCATCACAATAATGTGAACAAATGTTTACGCTTTACACTGGTTTTTGTTGCGGTTTATTGCTTTTACAGTTATGAAAATGAAATTTGAAAGACAAGTACATTTAGGTATATATCATTATGTAAGAGATTTTTTATACATTTTATAGGTTAAGTGTTATGGCTATTATCTTAGCTGATGTTAAATGATGATTTGGCGGAAGGTAGTGGATGCGCTAAGCCTAATAGAGGGACGAGCTCTCTCGAGAGAGCAGTATGCATTAGGAAAAGTCGTAACACCGCGCTATGATTTCGTTACGATGTTTTCTTTCACCAAAAGCTCAATTTTACTGCCGGGATTCAAACTGCCATCCTCTGTACATTACTACTGTGGTATCATCATTGCAAACTTGAATTCATTATGTTATATATATATGGTAATTTAAACATGAAGATTTGTCGAACATCGAACGTCACTACCTCAAGGAGTGATCGTACACTTACCTGAGAATAAATAACAAACATGGAAAAGTATATAATGAATAGGAAAATCTTTTGTTCCTTGTTGATCTTTTGTTTTAGTTGAACAAAATAATCAATAGGCGTCGCTAGCGGGTAATGAATGGGTAACAGATGCGGCGCGTCGAGGCCTTACGAAGATCCAATATTAATAAATAATTTTAATGCGACGTTTACTCATAATAATTGATCTTCTTTGTTTGTATAGTTTAGGTTGAGCGTTATGGCCATAATCTCACCTGATCTTAAGTGACGATACGGCCCAAGTTGGTAGACACGCTAAACCTGTGGAGTAACTGGCTCTCAAGTGCAACTGCAACTTTAGCTCATAAAGATACATTATAATGCTATGTATATGACAAAATAAAGCTTTTCACCACATCCCTCAGTCTGTACTTGATAAGCTCAAAAACTACCAAATCTATTTTCATACAATTTTAACCAATGGACGGAGGGATTATTACGAAAGGTATATATGCCCAATTCATGAAGGTTTTGTGCAAATCGGCGGATATATGATAAGAATTTTGATGATGTCGGAAGAATCATGGCAACTGGGAGCAGTACTGAGATGTGCCGTGTAAACCAATAGAATTATATACAAGTAATGAATTATGGAAACATTTTTTTTTAAAACATCTATTAATTTACTATTAAGTTGTAGCAAAGTCTTTTGTCGATAGCTTGTACATTTAGCTGTGTGAAATCTGGGTGGGTAGCTATTTACTTACACAGGTATCGATACGTTGGTTGCCCTGCCCATTAACGCACTGTCAAAACTACTGAAGCTAGAAACATAAAATTTGGACAGTACCTTTTGTTTTCTGATGTAAAGGGTCACTGGAAAGCGATTTTGTGAAAATCAACCCCTAAAAAGGTAAATGGAGTTAGGTAAGATTGTATGGAAATTCAGTATACTTTTTAATAAAAAACGAAAAGTGCATGCCTCGTATCATTCATTTAATTATTAAGAATAAAAAACAAACTGTACCATTGCCTTGTGGTAATGATATTTATTATTTAATTAATTATTCTATATGTACTAAGCAAGCACGATTTCTTGTTTGTTACAAAAACTCCGTAGATAGTTTTACCTAGAAAGTCTATATCATGTTGAAGCGCCAACCTCTTTATTGTGAAATAACGTTCGACTCGGCTTATGGTTTCGCTACCTTTGCCTATACCTTGTCTTTGCTTTTTCCTTAAAAAGAAAAAAATTACAATACCTAGAACTTGTAAATGTTAAAAGTAATAAATACAAAAACGCGGCTTGCAAAAATCAATGTCAATATTAAACTACGGGTACTTGGTTATTGATATAAAATAGGTAACTGGTTGGCGATTCTGAAGGTAATAAACGAAACTCTTTCACGTACATATTTTTAAAATAACAAAAATTTTTTTTTTTTTTTACAAAATAAAGGTATATTATTTGAAATGTTTTCTTGAAATAAATCAACTCATATTATCATATAAATGCATATTGTCTGTGGTGGAGGCAGTTTAATAGCAAAAAATAGATTGATCTTGACGTGTCAAGAGTGAGCACTACCCACTTCGGAGTATGAGGCGCGCAATACACACGTGCTTCAGCGCTTTTAAAATACATGTGTAAAGTGTAGGCAGAAATTTTTCGTGGAGACTTTTACTGAAATATCTAGAAAACCATCAGACATAGTGACATTTAGACACTCATTAAGAAAGTATATTAACGTTACGCGTACGGCGCACACTACTAACTAACAATAAAATGAAAAATCAAACCTTTTGTATTAGAACAATGAATGCGTGCGAGGTTCGTCGAGCTAAACACAATACTGTGGGATAGGATACAATAGCGTAGTCTACAGGTGACTGTCTGAAGTCAACATTCATTTCTAATCGAACATGACATTCATTCTGTTCACTAATGAAGGTTTCTTGTAGTGGAAAAGTTTTCCACTCGGATTTCTATCATAATACATTATAAGACTCTTGCTTTTCCATAAAATACTTAAATTTATTTTATATTTTTCTAGAGGTATACATGTATACTTCTTTTACGATTAGTGTAGAAGAGATGAGGCGTGAAGAGATATTTAGTGGGCCGGCAAGACAGTTGCGGCTGACGAAGGACTTTGGCCCCTACGGCAATAACTTCTGGTACTGAATTGTACTGAAACTTACCATCAGGTGAAGTACAGTCACTTTACCGAATTCTCGTTTAAATAAGTGACTCTACAACCGTCACTAAAAGGCTCGATGTATCCTAAAAAAAAGCACAGGTGGGGTTTTAGTGGGTGTTCCCGGCGCTTAGCGCTGGGTGAGTCCCACGTACCCCTCTGTTTCCCCGGGCTGGGAGAGGATGTATAAATACATTTCCCTACGTAATAAAAGGTGTAACAGTGAAACTAATATATTGTCTCCTCTTTCATGTAACTAATGTGACTAAAACGTGACGTGTCCTTGAATTTTAACTCTCAGTTTCTCTCCCCTAATCATTTGTATAAATAAATAAATAAAGCAATTAATATTCATTAATAGTCATGAAACTATATGAATATATACGCTTGCCACGCACACGGTTTCTGTGCGAGTCGTTTTTGTATTAAATGAAGCATTTCCAATTTTCTGCCTACTGAATCTCGTAACAGCGTGGTCAGGCCTTGATTTGAATTCGGGATTATTTACACCGAAGAAAGATATATATCACTGGTTTGGCGACGAATCGAGGTTGATTGCGAAGTTCATTTTATAATGTCTAAGAGTCACCAATATGATGTGGTGAAATGTGGTAAAAACTTGACCATCATGGGACGCTTAGAACATTTGAAACGTTAAAATTAATTTTAAATTTTGTATTTTTTACTATACCTATCAGCGGAAATGCTTCGACGCAAGCTAACTGAGCTATCACTTCAATATTGTCACAGCAACATTACCCATATATTATTAACTAACTGGGCCTGCGACTTCGTTCGCATTGAACTGAAAATTATTATAAATTTTTTTGCCCGTTTTTGTCATTTTTTTGTAGTCAGCTTTGCTCCAATTGATAGTAGCGTGATGTTAAAATATGCTAAAGCCTTTTTTAGCAGTTGCCCTTTCAAATACAAAAAGATTGTTCGAATTCCGACTGGTAGTTTCTGAGTACAAACGAACAAAGTTTGTTCTATCGAAAAAAATAAAACATTTCCTCTTTACAATATAACTAGATTTAACGTGTGGCTTCGTTCGCATTAATATTGATTGTGTCAGACACAACTGATGACGCAATAAAAGTTTCATATAAAGTTTATCCCTCACTTTGCCCCATTTTCAGTAAGTTTCTCGCGAGAGAAAATACCCTATCACCGTCTCCAAGATACCATCTATATCTATACTGAAATTCATCATAATCGATTCAACTGTTTAAGCGTGAAAGCGTAACAAACAAACAAACTCACTTTTGCGTTTATAATATCTGTAAGAATAATATTGATTGTTATTTAAGTGAATTTCTGAAAAGTGAAAAGTCGTGGAAAGAGACGTGACATAGAAAATAGCGGATGTATATTAAACTCTAACTCTATGATCCTGAATTCAACACAGCGTTAACATAACTTTTTAATCTGGGACTCACTGCCCCTGATGTAATTTCCTCAATCTCGTGGAATAATATGAAACGCATCACAGTGTATGAACGAGCACGGACAGCTCAACCTCCGGCCGCGGACGTTCCACGACACCGCCTAGACACGTTTTCACCCCATTTTAAATACATACTATAAATAAGCATCACACGTAAGAATTTTGATTAATATTTTGAACATGCCGATGGAATTGAATTGAATGGATTTCAGAATACGAATTGGCTTCCTTTGGTATTTTTCAACACTGCTTCACATAAAAGTATAATTTATAACTTTACTATTTTTTTTTATTTAATAAAAAGAATGCGTTTATACGAAAAATACAACTATATACGTAAATCCCAAAAGCGAAAATCTATCTAAATACAAAATTTTAGAGCAGTTTTAGAGTCATGCGGAATTACTATACAAACATATATACAAGAATTACTGTCTTAATAGTATTAGATAGATAGATGACTTAAAGTTTTTTTTTTCCATAATATAACAAATTTACATACTCTATTTCTGTGTATTTTATATATGTAAAATCAAATGAAGGCTTTTACCATGTGCTCGAAAGCCGTTGAATTCCTAATGCTTAATGGATGAAACTGTAAAATTATCCATATTAATTTGAATATTAATAATTACTAATGAACGATCGAGTACCTTTTTATAGACGTTATTTCGTTATGGAAGAAGTTATTTAGTCATATTTTCTCTTGTAGCAGCAGACTTCGGTACAGGGGAAAGGCGGAACCGCGCCATTGTGAAGGAAATTATGAAGGTTTTGCAAGAAAAACGGAAGCGTTCCGCGTTACCACAGTTTAGGTATTAACCGAACAATGGGTTGATCTCTGCCGAAGCTTGTGCCGGCTTGAAGGTTTTATTATTCACTCTATGTGCTAGAATATAAAAACAAAGCAGTTACATCTTAGACTTGATTATCCAGATTGCCAACCGCGATCGAATACTTACTATAATAATAAGTGGAATTGAAGCATGTACAGACATGTCGAAAATGGAATTACCCCGCTCGAATCGTCTTCCTCTCGGGTTCCTTTATTGTTATAATTAGTTACATATAATAATTACATTTAATTATTCACCTTATCGATTAATAATAATTATTATTACGATTAATTGAGTTTTCTAATTCGTTGTTTTCCTACATTTACGCGTGCACCCTCGATGCATTCTAGATTCGGTGCGGTTAGTAAAGATAATTGTTTTTAGGATAGTTCCGCCAAGTGAATATATTTTATAATGCAAGGAGTCAATGGAGATCATAGAGATATTATAAAATCATCGAAACAACATTTTCAATGCCGTTCTACAACTGTACACCTACTGAACAAACCACAGAAAAAGTCTAAAATAAGATTAGCAGCAATGTATGATGTCCGTGAACCAGTCTAATGCAGATCTTTACCACTCTGCAAAACTTACACCAACACATGGTACCCTGGAATCTGGTTTGGCAGATAAGTTATCAACTACGTGTGTGTTCTAAATTCTCCAGTTAATATTAATATAGCTAAGCGATGATAGCTCAGTTGGTACAAGAAAAACATCGTGAGGAAAGCATAGCATGGTGGTAGTGCATTTTCTAATGTCTGCCTGGTTAGCTACCACCTTCAAGTTGAAATTCTGCCGCCAAATACTAACAGGTGTGTTCCGGGAGTTGTACTTGAGAGCCAGTTCCTCCACAGGTTTAGCGAGTCCACCAACTAGGGCCGTATTGTCACTTAAGATCAAGTGAGATTATGGCCATAACGCTAAACCTTAACTATAAAAACCAAATAATAATAAACTGAATAAAAATTTTTTTTTTCTTTTGTCTCTTCTTTCCTTCTTTTTAACGCGCTTTGGCCGTAAAATCGACCCACTTACCACCATGGCAAATAGTATGGTGCACGTTCATGCCATCATACCTCCTCCCCTACACCTGTCATGTTTACGCGTATCTGTGTACGCACGTATACTATACACTTCGTTATTTCATTGAGTGAACTGAACTGTTATCTTTATATATTTTATTATTATATCGATACACACCCTAAGACGGTTAATTTTTTAATGAATGGCGATTTACTTCGATACATTTATGCCAGTGTCACGTAGAAACGTAGAATGAGTTTTTACGGTGGCTAATAAATCTTGCTTCAAGTAATTATTTATTAATCATTTCACGTGCAGGAAGTAATTTAATAATATCGCGCATATTATTGTACAAGAATGTGGGTGGGATGGCCTAAATGTATGAATTAAATTAAACACTACAAAAAATAGATAAACAAAAAAAACGCCATTACAAGTTCGATCACTATATATGCGTTACACTGTGGCAATCCTATGCCGGCCATTAGCAAAATAACGAAGTTATTTACGGTAATTGTATTCATCGAGAGGCTGATTTGTGGTAAGCTTTATTAAAGGTTAAGCGATGGTACACACAACGGTCTTTAATACCATCGTGAATTCGGCCACGCGGCTCAGATATGTTCTATCAAATTAAACTGAAATCGTTTGTCTTAATATTAATATTATTAAAGTTTGACGTGGACACCAATGTCTTGGAAAATGAGTTTTAACATTTAGAACAATATTCTTAGCATGTCTAGAAGCCTATTTTAAAGTAGCCTTACCCGTGACTAATTTGTATGTGGAATTGAACTGCGTTTTGCAGACTTTTGATACCAATATTGTCGAATATTGGATGACAGATGTGTCTATTACTAAAAGGCCGTATTAGTATGTCAATTATAACTATATGTCTCTATGTGATGTGAACACTTATTTATGTGTTGTGAAAGTTATTGTTTTTTAGAAATAGGTGGCTAACGGTTTCCAAAAATGATCCCAAGTATATTAACATGTACTGTGGTACTTTCTGACTCATCACGATATCTCGTATCACCAGATTTCCCATTAATATTTCTTTTACAACGGTGATACTCGGTAAGAAAGGGTTGTAGGATCACGCGCGGTTGACGGGGTAAACGCAAACGAAATCGCGGGCAGCATGTAGTCTATATAGTATATTACTTATCACTGTGCTAAAGTTCATCGAAATACATCTGACAGCTTTAAAGAGATGCGCGCATACATGGCTGCAGGTAGACCTACAACATTTTAAAATCAAATCCTTTTTACGTCTATATCTGTACCAAAGTTCACCCATATTATGTCAAAAAACAGTTTTATTACAATTATGTAAAAACTTTATGAAAATCTAATACATCAAGCGTCTCTGAGAGGACGTTGCTTTTTCTCCGTAGGTATTTTAAATAGCAGATTGCGAGCTGTGTTTAATTTGTGACATTTGTCTTAAAGTTGAAACAATACGCTGATGGATCACTGTAAATTAACAATATATTTTCGAAAAAGTTTTATAATTCTGGTTTTCTTATTCGGTCTTTGGCAATTCTTATGTCAGCGCTATCACACCATTTCGAAGCGACGATAACTCAGTGGTAACGTGTATGAACGACGCGTCTTGGGACGTGAGTTCGAACCAAACCACCTACAATGAGCTTGAGCTTTCGGTGCAGAAAAACATCGTGAGGAAACCATAGCATGGTGGTGGGGCTTTTTGTAATGCCCGCTTGGCTAGCAACCACCCTCAAGTTGAAAGTCTGCCACCAAATACCGATAGGTGTGTACCAGCGGTTGCACTTGAGAGCCTGTCTATAAAGGCCGGCAACGCACTTGCGATTCCTCTGGTGCTGTGGGTGTCCATGGGCGTCGGTGATCACTTACCATCAGGTGACACGCTTGCTCGTTTGCCTCCTATTCCATAAAAACCATATCTAAATACAGGTGGAACGAAAACTATAAATTATTGTCTAAAGTATAAACCATTAAGCTTTTTATCTGTATCATTTCTAATATTATAAATGCGAAAGTGAGTTTGTTTGTTTGTTTGTTACGCGTTTACACTTAAACCGCTGAATCGATTACGATGAATTTTGGTATAGAGATCGAAGGGATCTTGGAGACGGTGATAGGCTACTTTTTCTAGAGAAAACTTATTGGAAGTGAGGTAAAGAGAGGTATAAGCTTTGTAGGATTTTTTTTATTACGTCCTCCAATTTGCTTGATATAGAGAACAAATCTACTAAATAAGCGATTAACTACTGGCTAACTCATCTCGACGTCTTTAATATTAACAGATTTATAGATTTGAAATTAGGTTGAGATATTCCAGTCACGATGTAGGCTCCCTACTAGATATTACGATTACGAGCAGTTGAAGGGAAAAATGCGATCGAAATCACGGGTATCTAGTATTAAATAACTTGCATATAATTATGCGAAGGCAATATTAGTAACATATTTAATCAGTGTATAGCAAAAGGAACCTTCCTTAATTTAATGAAAATGATCAAAGTGGTATCTTTGTTGAAATCAAGCTGTAGAAGTTGTCTTGGAAACTACAGACCTATTAAGTAGAATCTTCCAAAAGATTATGCTGAAACAATTATTAGAATATTTCAAAGTGCAAAAGTTTCTGGCTGGTCGACAGTTTGGTTTCACGAAATCAAAATCTACTACTGACGCTCATCAGTTATATATGAGAGTCCTGGGAAGAGTCGCAGGATGCAATTGGTGTGTTCTGTGATCTGTCCAAGGCCTTTGACTGCGTTGACAATAAATCCCTTATTTTTAAACTTAAACACTATGGTGTGTTTGCGAAGCTTCTCTCGACCTTCTAGTATCTTACTTAAAATATCGATGTCAGAAAGTTTGCATACATGGAGCAACCTCTGTGGGATCGGTAGCACGAATTGGCGTTCCGCAAGGGTCTGTCTTAGGTCCCTTTTTGTTTCGTGATATATATTTAAATGATCTGCCGGAAGTTGTTAGTAAATGCGCTAACATGGTTCTTTTTGCCGACTATACTTCAATTATATTCAAAGTGGATCGGAGATATGCAGAGGTTTAGTATACAAATTAAAATATAAATAAACTCTCTGATTGGGTTGCATTAAATAATTTATTGCTTAATGCAGACAAAACTAAATGCATTATATTTACCTTGCCTAACGTTCCTTGGGTTCCTCGGATCCATCGAAGGGAATTTAGTAGGCTTAGCTGATAATACTGCGTTCTTGGGTATCACTTTTGATTCAAAATTACAATGAGGTTTGCCGGGAAGACTAACTTCGCTTACTTCCGGTTAGGGTATTTTGCTGTGGCAGACAGCAGCTAAGATGGACACCGTTTTTATTATACGAAAACGAGCAATTCGAGCGATTTACAATATGAAATCACGCTAATAATTAAAGCCTACGTTTCCGGAATTCAATATCTTAGCCCTGCCCTTCCAGTACATTCTTGAACAAGCGTCATGTCAAGCGGGTTTGAATGTCAAAACGCTATTACAGAGTGGATCAATATGTGTACGACGGTGATGTTTGGAATTGACACCCCTCTCTATTCATCCGCTAAATATCTATTGTGTATATATTTAACTGTCTTTAACAAAAAATTACATACTTTAAAAAAACCAGATCGAGAGTCTTGCAGATTCTTTTCGATGACTGGATTATTATCGGAACCGATAGTAGTTTTGACGTTCATAAGCGCCTTCCCAGAGCTTAAATGGAATAAAGTTTCTTTGATTAGATTTGATTTGAAGTACCTTTTTCTTCTCAAGTAAACACTGCCCGGTACTGTATTCCCCCAAGGTATATCGAGCTCTTCAAAACGGGATTGAAATACGGTCTCAATGGTCGGCAACACGGCTGTAATGCCCTTGGTGTAACAGTTGTTCATAAGTGACGATAACCATTTAACATCAGATGGGCCGTCTGCCTTTATGCTGCCCATTAACATAAAAAAAAACTTTCTTAGGAACTTTTGTCTTTAATTTTTTTTTATATAAATAGTTACCTTTTGTTTTACCAAGAATTAGTTCAAGTTATCAATAATGATTGTTACCGAATTTAGATCACTATAATTACTCGAGTCACTCAACCGTAAGCTACTTTAATAAACGGTACGGTTTCCGAGTCTCCCTTGAGGATGAATACGTTCGGATCGAATATTAATTCGACAGAGTCTCGAGTGTAATCTATTACAGATTTTCAATCTGAAATATCGAAAATAAACTCATATAAATGTACCCTTACATTATTGACCCGAAAGTTAAATACACGATTATAGATCGAGGACGTTCTGGAGAAAGACCAGGTCAAAAGTACCCATAACCGAAGAGCATGTATGAAGGTGCTTATGAAAGTAGAAGAATGTGGTCTCTGCCTACCCTTATGGGAGAGAGGCGTGAGACTATGTATGTATGTCACATATTTATACATTTGACTGTAATACAGATAATTGATATAGATTTTAGATTTTCGCATATTATACACGTGGTATATAATTAATATGTATATTTCATTTAATTCTATACTGTTGTTTGTATCACAATAGTACGTTGATTGAACACTTACGTGAGTCAATTGAAAACAAACTGTGCAGTATCTACGGAAGTAAACAGTTCAATTCATGATTGTCTTTGGATAATTTCCCAATAAATTTAATAAACCAAGAATGTCTTATACGTTAGTAGTTTTACTGCTTGTGCGCGAACATTAAAAAAGTTTTAGGTGTTGGCTTAAAAAAAATATATCTTTCTCTACATATAAAATTTTCGTGTCACTATGTCAGTTACCATACTCCACTGAAACGGCTTAACCGATTTTTATGAAATCTTATATGTATATTCCGCAGGTACGAGAGTCGGTTGTAATCTATTTTTATACCGCATTCATGTTTTTAAGATGTTTTTTAACTTAATTTTTTTTGTGTTGTGCCATTAAAAATTTATACAAACCTAAATTTTCACCCTCCTACCCTCATTCTCCAATTTTTTAATACTACCAAAGTACTCACTAGAAATAATTTATACGACAGAACAACGTTTATCGGGACAGCTAGTATTGATATCATATATCTATTTTCATTAGTAATGCAATATTTATTAAAGTAGTAATAATCATAGTAAATTTAATGATAATAAGTCTAGAATGAAAATAGTAAAAAGATGATTATATAATCAAATTTGACTCCGAAAGTAGTACAACTTCCGAAGAACGCCATTGCGTTTCAAGCGCGATTTCTCATAGCGTACCAAAACAAGTGCGACTTTTTACTACCCACTTGTGTAACTTGTAAGAATATACAAACTGTACATATTTGCACTACTAATTCGTTTTCTTTTATATGTGTTTAATTAGGCTTGTGAACAAAATAAAAGATGATTTGATGAGTCTGCCCCTATGTCAGTATACGCTAAATAGATGTATTTCTGTAAATATCTCTGTTACTATTATTAATAAATTAAAAAAATATATATATAACAAATATTAATTAAAATTATTATTATTATTAACTTCAAATAATAATATATCATAACAGCACTACGGGAAAATGTGAAACACTATTTTACGCATAAAAAATAAATTTCGTTCAGAAAGGTAACGCGTAGAGTAACATAAAAATAGAATGCGGTAACACGCAACCGCGGCTGCCACCTGTGAAACGATTTCCCGGCACAAAAGACGTTTATGGCCTTTATTCATTCGACGCCCGTTTCCTCAATACCGTAGTGATGTACTGATGTAACATTGTTGATTATCGATGAAACGACACGGAAACTATAATGGAGAGACTGACTCTCAAGTGTTGCTGCCTGAACACACCTATAGGTGTTTGCCGGCAGATTTTCAAATTGAGGGTGGTAATTGGCATCTGTTTATATGAGGGTAGATTCATTAATTCTCAACGAAAGTGTGCGCAAGGAGAAAGGAGAGGTTCCTGAACATTTTAGCCCGATATGTGCAAATGCGGGTGCTGAAGAATTTTTTGAATCTTAAGAAGAGTCGTTTTTTTTTACTAATTTTTAAATATTTGTATCTCAGCTACTAAATAATTTAAAGTCTCCTACTTAGTAGCATTTTTTTCAGTAAGACTTCTACTTTTATGAAAAATATAAATATTGCGTCTAAACTTATATCGTGCTTAGCTAATAGCTTCCAACTACACAACTGCTTTGTTGTTTTGAAAAAATGGCTGTTTCTAAATAGCCAGTATTTTTTCCTCCCAACTTCGATTTGTTTCAAACTTTCAATAAAGTTGCTTTATTATATCCCTATTATATCCCCAAGAAGCCCTGAAAATTTGAACGAGGGAATCGAGCTTATATTTGAGTTATACATTTTTTAATATATTCAAAATTTCATTGAACCTGATAAGGAATTCCTTAATAGTCACCACCTTAACACATAAAATAATGATTATTGATAATCCAATTTAATTTCTATTTAATTTAATTTAACAATAGAAATATTTTCAGAAACATATTCAATAGATATTGGAATTATATGTTCTAATGTTACGTAAAAGTACAAATAATATAAAGGAAATGAATGTAGTAGAAAATTTGTTTTTATTTTTATTTACACATTCAATTTAATTACTTTCTAATCTTTATAAAGTATACATTTTCTATAATTAAAAGACTTTTACTTAATTGGAGTTATAAACAAGATTCATTGAATTACCAATTAGAAATGAAAAACGTATTGAATTGAAGTTGGAAAGTTGATTAGGATTAATTTATAGCTAATCAAAGTGTAAAAAAATGTAAAAAGTATATTCTAATCGGTCACACCGTTTTTGACTATTAGCGAGATTAAAGAACTTTGATTGTAGGTAATTATACGAAGTTCACCAAGTCAGCTAGTTTTCAATAACATTATTTTAGAAACATTTAAATAAATATATATAGGTGAATGTAAAACCGATTAGTACCATTCACTCTACTGATTGTTAACCGATTCCTTTTTATCTATTACTAACTATTGAGCGTTATTTAGCTATTTAGTGTTGTAAGAATATTCTAGATTTTTTTTTAGCTAATATTTATTCGATTTTCTTCAAATATATTCCTTTTTATATAGCTGTATGTTTAGCGTTATGGCTACACTCTCATCTGGTGTTAAGTGACGTTGTGGTCTAAGATCGTGAAAACGTAAGCCTAATAAAAGAACTGAGTGTCAAGTGCAACTGCCAGAACATACTTATATGTATTTGGCGGCAGATTTTCAACTTGAGGGTGGTGGCTAGCCAGGCGGTCATTAAGAAAAGCCCTACAATAAGCTATGGTTTCTTTACGATGATTTCCTTCACCGCAAGGTCAAGCTCGTTGTAGGTGGATTCGAACTTTCGTGCCTTGACGCGGCGTCCATACACAATACCATCTGATATATCATTGCTTAGATGTTTCGCTTAGAAGATCGCTTGCTTGGACTAGAAAACTCATATAGTTTAGAGATTATCAAACTGATATACATTCATATTTTTCTTAAATACTATATTTCATCTATTAGTCTTAAGAACTCGTGTGTCTGGTAATTCATTGTTTTTTTTTTGTCAAGTTTTACTGTCAAAATTAATGATCTAAACATCATTATAAAACTTATATTTCCGCCATTAACTATATAATCCTTAGCCTTAACAAAAAACCGTCTTCGAGGTTCAAATTTAGTTATGAAGAACCAATGCCAGCTTCGATATTTTGGTGGACTGTATTTAAAACCTAGACATATAAATAAAATTGAAATGTCCGTTTGTAATATTGAAACAACCGTTTTTACTACATGTATATGAACATATACGGTACATACACCAAAATTATATTTCTTTACAATTTTTCTGTCCTCTGTTTGTCTGTCTGTTTGTACCGGCTAATCTCTGAAATGGCTGGACCGATTTTGACGGTACTTTTATTAGCAGGTAGCTGATGTAATAAGGAGTAACTTAGGCTACGTTTATTTTAGAAAAATAAAGTAATGTTGCAATGTCCAAGTACTGTCCAGAACCTCGCGCAGCTCACGCGCATGTCACTGGGCCGTCACGTCGGGCGCCCCCCGCCAACGAATTAATATTAGTTTAATATATTCATAGTTAAGACAGGACACAGTTTGTCGGGTCAGCTAGTATAATAATATACTCAAGACTTCTTATCACACACGGTTATTCGTTGTAAGTGATATCACATAAGAGACGTTTTACATAATTGAAAAGGTTTATAATTTGTGCTACCACAGACAAACTGAAAAATAGAACATTACGATTTCTAGAACTATTTTACTATCTTTATATGTGAATACTACTAACATACATTCTCTCGTTTCTAGAAGATATTCTCGCATTAATTCTAGAACAGAACGAGATAACGTCTAGAACTAATATACTGTTCCTTTCTATCTTTATGCTACCAGTATACTTTCTCTCGCTTCCACAAGATTCTCGAGTCTGTGGAATTCTGGATTCCACAAACAAGTGTTATCACAAATTACACTTATCAAAACGATTCTTGCACGTGTAATAATATAATATAAATTCAAATGTTTTCGTTCGGAAACTGTTGATCTTTGGAGTGTTGTTTTATAACTATGAATACCGTCTACGTGATTTTGTTCGCTCGTACGTGAGATTTAGTAATATACATTTCACATACGTATTTGATTCACATCAGTTGCCTACATTTTCTCTATCAATTAATTAACACTGTTAACATGTGTGCTTTGATTAACCTACATATATAAATTAACCAGAACTGATCATTACTTTTTCTTTTTGATAATGTTTACTTAGTATAAAATGGAGTCACTTCCGCTGCCTGTTCGCTTAGATCTTTTAAACTATTCAGCGGACTTTAATGCAGTTTTCAGTTGTAGATAGAGTGTTTCATGAGGAAGGTTTATATGTATAGTACATACATATTATAGTACAGAAAATACTTAAAAATTCAAATATTTGTAATGTGTTACGTAGTTCATCGGGTTAGATAGTTTTTTGTAAAATATTTTTAGTATCGATGTGAATGGTCAAGAAATATTCTCAATAAATGTTCCGCACCACTGTGTCCTGCAGGCTCTTTGTATGGTTAACGATTAACGTTATGGCCACAAACTCACCTGATTTTAAGCGACGTTGTGACGCAAGATGGAGGAACTAGTTCTCAAATGCAACTGCCGGAACACACCTATAGGTATTTGGCAGCAGATTTTCAACTTGAGGGTGGTAGCTAACCAAGCGCGCATTAAAGAAAGCCCTACCACCATGCTATGGTTTCATCACGATGTTTTCCTTCACCGAAACTTCAAGCTCATTGTACGTGGATTCGAATTCACGTACCTTGACACGGCGTCCGTACATACTACCAATTATTATTGTATACATATAATCAATCTGTAGAAAAGGCGATTTTGTTCACAGAAAATATTTGAAAAAATAAATAGACAGGATGTTAAAGAATACCAGAACCCATTTCCAGAAGTTTTGGAATTTTTGTCTGTTTATCTGTGCACTTGTCAAGTATAACGTACGATACCAATGTAGATAAGTTTTATATGTAAAAAATGTATGCAACTTGAAATATTACTTAGTGTTTGTTTCATCCCAATCAGTTCACTGTATCAAGAGATATTATATAATATGAATTTCAAGTGTTCTCAGGCACGCAATTCAGTTCCTTGCAACGCCAAAACAGACCTAACGCTGCCAGTCGAACTCTCTATCGATAGATGGCGTTGTCAATTTGACGTCTTCATGTAACACGGATATTGACTGTACTCTTATTTAAGCGACGCGTTTTAGTTTTCGATAACCACGCGAACGAATTCGCAGGAACAGCAGAGGTTTTTTGAGTAAAAACATTTGTTTTGAGGCTATTCCAAGAAAATTGATTACGTGTAATCTAATACTATAATAATTATAAGGAGGAATTTCAATACACACACCCGTATATATGTATACATTCTTTATCTGTCGTCACCGCTGAGTTTATTTGTCTAAGCCGTTTTCGGTAAGGTTTTATAGTGACATAAATTTCTGATACTGTCTGACAAAAGTTTGTTTATAAAAAGGTAAATTTGAACTTAGAATAATAAATGATCGCTCAGTGGTAGAATGTACGCACGCCGCGTTAATGGGCATGAGTTCGAAACCTTGCAACGACCCTGAGCGCCCGCCGAATGAAAACATCGGCATGAAGCCCTTAGTGGTAAGTTAAAATTATGTCATCTAATAACTATACGTTGTACCGGGTAGTTGCATTTGCAAACCAGTCCCACCACTAAGCATCGTATGTACACCATGGTCACTTATAATCTGATGAGATTGTTGTTAAACGCTAAACCTATGAAAATTTTTAACACAAAAACTCAACTATCGACAGATTCTGAGCAGTTTGTGTAATTCTGTAGACTTAAAAGAAAAAAAAAAAAAAAACGAAACTTTGCAGTTTTATACATTGTCTAATAACGTACACTTTTCGTTTCGTGATTTGTAGATAAAATAGTATATATTTAATTATAACGATGGTTACTCTTGAAATTCAACCGATATATGAATATTATATTTGTTAAAGGTCGCCCTTAAATATTTAACAAACGGAGAACAAAGAGCTATTTGCCTTCCAGCTTTCGGTTTAAATACGATTTACATAGAGCGAGCTTAAAACCAACAAGCCCGGCCCCCGAGGTCCTTCATAGTACATGAAATTATTTGAAAGTTAGATATAATTTAATGATCATTAGCATGTTTTCAATTCAGCATAAAACAACTACGTTACGTAGTACGTACGTACGTAGTTACGTTACGTACTAGGGTTGTTACTGAGGTGAGCTTACCGGAGCCGGAAGTTTATAATCTGCTTTATCGGAGGTTGACGCGAAACGGAGGTAAAGAAGAAGACTGATGTGTTAAATAAATAAATTATGTAATAATATTATTCGACATCAGGAATAACAGGTGAAGAAATATAATATACTTCATAAAACTTAGGGGTACGCCTGTAGAGCAATCCTTTGAAATATAAGCAATTACGTTTTGTATGTACTCATTCTGGTTGCAGTCACGTGTAGTGTTGCGATCTCCGTTATAACCTCCGATACAAATGCACCGAAGCCAAATTCGGAGTCAGACGTGTAAAATCCACCGGAAGTTCTGACTTTCCGGAATCATTTCGAATCTCATACAGGACGATTGTTCGTGTCTCCCGGAAATGATTTCTCCGAGTCAATTAATATCGCCCTTGCAAGTCTCTCTCAATGCAGACGATCTCCTTTTTAAATAACTAGAATTAAACAAAATGCATGCTTAAATAAAACTGTACGAAAAAGAAAAATAATTCTAAACTACTGAGAATGTTACTGTAAAAACGTTGTGGGTTGCTTTCTAAGGTATTATAACTTCACATCTATAAATAGCTAACGGTTGACTTTGTAACATTTAATGTTAGTCACCACGTAACAAGCTTTGGGTAACAAACTCTCCATACCTAATTAAAATTATTAAAGAGAAGCGATGATAGCTTATTGGTAGAATATACGGTCGCTGCCACAAAGGACGTCAGTTTGAATCCTTGCAATGAGCTTAAACATTCGGTGAAGGAAACATCGTAACGATACCATAGTATCGTGTGGATTATGATGAATTTTGGAGTAGAGATATATGGGAACCTGGAGACGGTGATAGGCGGTGAAACTTTTTCACGCGAAAACCTTATTGCGAGTGGGGTAAAGAGAGGGTATGAAACTTTTTATTGCGTCATTCTATTTATTTGACGAAATCAATGTTATCGCGAGCGAAGCTGCAGGTAAAATCTAGTTTTCAATAAACAAAGATTCACGCTCTTCATTTATCTTGATGATCCGGGACGGAGTAATAAGACAAAAGACATAACGTTATTCGTTTGACATTTGCTAATGACACGTGTGTAAGTTTTCAAATCATGCAGATCACTCTATTTTATTAACATCAAAAGATCCGTTACACAGATTAATACAAGTAAAGGTGTTATACGTGTATTTAATGTAACAAAATGAGGGAATATTTATACACTGTTTATCGGTGGTAGTGATATGAACCCAGATCGGGGAATAAATATTATTTATCTATGCCAGCCCGATTACACCCACTGTTGAGTATAGGCCTCCTCTCGCTCACACCATCTTTTTCGGTCCTCTGCTAACCTTCGTCGTCGATCGTTACGGAGCTACCGCTTTGTGACTGCCCTGTTCCATCTGCTGGTATCCTGCCTAGCCAAGTGTCCTGCCCATCTGCACTTCAGCTTGGCGGTACGTGTACCCACGTCTCCGACTTGACCACGTCTTTAAGTGTCAAGTTACCAAGTTGCATTGGCTATTTAGTTAATAAGAGGTTTCGAGCCAGCATCAGAACGTGTGGTCATTTTTATAAAGTTTACTACGTTCACAAACTATTTTTAATATTAGCTGTGTCCTCGGTTTCATTTGCGTGGAGCTAAAGTTTTATTTTATCATTTTTCACCGTTTTCGTTAATTTTTTTCAATATAGCTTTGCTCCTATTGGGGATAGCGTGATGGTAAATTGTCTAAAGCTTTCTACAATGATTTCACTATGAAATACAAAGAGATTTTTTTTTTTATCCGCATGGAAATTCCTAAGGTTAGCGCCTTCAAAAAAATATATAAATAAACAAATAAACTTTTCCATTTTATAATATTAATGTACACGTGGGATAAATTGAATTTTATTATCATTTATGTTAAAAAAATAAAATTAATATATAAATTCGCTCGTATTATCTCCAGTATATTAAGTATAGAAGCCTAAGCGGTGTCTCAGAATAGAGTACTGAAAAAAGATTCAGCGCAGCCAAGCGGGAAATGTTTGGCTTTATCCCATATCGAGGGAAAGAGTTATTGACAGAGCAAGCAACGACTTCCGTCTAATCTATTCCTTACAGGCACTTTTATGTGCTCTATCGTATCAATACAATACTGTATTGTAACAAACGAGATAACCTCTGTTACGTAATATGATTGAAAATATTACAAGACGTATATATAATATATATATGAAGTATTTATATAACGTTATCTAAACATAATTAGACAAGGACAAGACGATGCAATAATTTTACCTTAATTATTCTTTAGCCGGTTTTTTTATAGTTTCTCTTTTAATTAAAAATGTATAGCTGTTATTTTTCACAATTGTAAATCGTACCTATGTCGGGGAATCGGTTCGTGTGGAACTAAACATTATATAATCATTTATGCCCGTTTTTGTAACTTTTTGCAATACTGCTTTGCTCCAATTAGTGGTAGCGTGATGTTAAATATCGTAGAGCTTTCCTGAATGATTGGTCTATCTAATACAAAAACTTTTTTTGGAATCCTCTTGGTAATTCCTAAGAATGTTAGAATAAACTTCGAGATTGTTTTTTAACAACTTATTTTACTTAACAATTTATAATAAAAATTAATTACCTTTTATTTAACATTATTCCTTTTATCTTTATTTATCTATAACCTAAGAAATATGGATAGAACATGAAAAAATCACACCCACTAAATTGGTCGTAATTAACGAATTTTAGTGTAACGAAAGAAAAAAATTAGAACCAATTTTTTTTATATGGCTAGACTAAGATGTAACGGTTCGGAACCTTTTTTCTATGTTGGTTTCATTATGTTTTGTTTAGTATCTATTGAAGGGCTTTAACTTTGTTAAGAAAAATCGAGTTTTCCCTCCTTTAGAAGAATTTCGTCTACCTTTCTACAATATTTCGACCAACGGGTGAACACTAATACTAATAGTCTGGTCTTTTAAGTGATTTAGGAAACTCAGTAATTGAGTCAATTTTCAGATAAATGTGTTTATCGGGGCGAAGGTTCTTTTTATGCGACTTTTACTTGAACTGTATAAATTGTATGGAAGATAGGGATAAAGAGGACCATCTATGTGCATTAAAACGTGTCCGTCGAACAGGATCTAATTGCAGTTATGGCGGTACGGCAATAAATATTTACGTATATTCAAGTGCTTGGTTATTTATAACAGAAAATCGAAAATAATATTAAACATAGAGATACAGTTTTTCATTTTTATGTAACGCAATTAAAATCACACGGTGTAACATCTTAATGAAAGTTAATTATTTCCAAATAAATACATTGAACTAATCAGAATAGATTAACCAATCTAGACTAATATTATAAAGAGGAAAGGTTTGTATTTTTGTTTGTAACGAATAAACTCAAAAACTAAAGGACCGATTTCAAAAAATCTTTCACCATTAGAGTGCTACATTAGCCCTGAGTAACATAGGCTTTATAACATATTTTTTTAAAGGAAATGATTAAATAAAAATTTAAGTTCCACGCGAACGGAGCCGCGGACACAGCTAGTGTACAATATACTTCTAAAGATATTGTAATATATCTAATAAATGAATTCCTAAGCAATGCGATAGTCGCTTTTCCTCTTGCTACTCTAGCACTATTTTAGTGGTTATTTGAATTGTAATTTGCTGGTTATAGGTGGTTACTTTTTTAACATATCTTCCACTGGTTTAGCGTATCTACCAACTTGGGGCGTATCGTCACTTAAGATCAGGTGAGATTATGGCCATCACGCTAAAATTTATGTTAATTATTGTAATGTTCTATGATAATTGACAGTTGTGTAAAATTATTATTATCGATAAGGTTTTTTTTTTTAATTTTTTTAATGTTCCACTCAACTTCCTTAATTTTTTCTTTCATAATATCAGTGTGTATTGCCAGTGATGACATACGGCACTGAGACGTGGTCGCTTACAATGGGCCTAATAAGAAAGCTTAAAGTTGCCCAAAGGGCAATGGAGAGGGCTATGCTTGGAGTTTCAATGCGTAATCGAATCAGGAATGAGGAGATCCGCAGAAGAACTAAAGTAACCGATATTGCCCGAAGCATTGTTAAGCTTAAGTGGCAGTGGGCTGAGCACATTGCTCGCAGAACCGATGCCCGATGCGACCAACGAGTTCTCGAATGGCTACCACGTACCGGAAGACGTAGCGTGGGTAGGCCCCCCCCCACAAGGTGGACCGGCCACCTGGTGAAGGTCGCGGGAATCAGCTGGATGCGGGTGGCGCAAGACCAGTCCTCGTAGAGATCTTTGGGGGAGACCTATGTCCAGCAGTGGATGTCTTTCGGTTGAATGGATGGATGGAAGAACCTTCTCGTGACAATAATTAATATAATAAAAAATAATTAAGCAAAATTGTTCCATCCGTTCATTCATGATGCGATGACCAAGAGAAATAGAGATTCATATATATATAGGCATATATATATATGAAATTACCTCTCCACAATAAGTTGTAACACTGCCGCTATATAACATTGTCTGTCTCTCAATAAACTGTCACCATAACACGCAATTTATAATGGTCTTAACCGGGGTTATTCCGAAGAATGTTAAACTAACTCACAATACGTTTTATATATGCATACGAGTGCGCGCCGACGTTGGAGGATTCAATAAATGTAAATCACGTCGGCGCCTTGCTACGGTTCCGCGTGAAAATGTTTGTAGGTTTTCTCGTTTCCTTTTATCGCGTTCTTACGTTAGGAATCCAACTGACGGCTACTGCCGAGAGCGTATGTAGTGTCGAGCGCAGTGCCTGCCGTCTACGGTGACAGGAATGCAACACTGCACAATTGTGTTCCGGATGTTGCGACCGGAAAATTCATCACACAAGTAAATCAGTCGAGATACAATTTAAACTCTATAGATATGGCAACACTTAACGGCCTGGGTATTTGGTCACGTTAATGTGTGTTGCCATTAAATTTAGAGTAAAAACATCCTTATTATTATATCCTTACTAATATTATAAATGTGAAAGTGTTTGTTTGTTTCGCTTTCACGCTTAAACCGCTGCATTTGATGATTTTTTTGTATAGAGATATACGGAAACCTGAAGACGATAATATGCTACTTTTCTATTCAAATAACTTATTGGAAGTGCGGTACAGAGGGGGATAAACTTTGTATGAAACTTTATTACGACATCCGATTTGTGTGACAGAATCAATATTAAGGCGAGCGAAGCTGCGGGTAAAAGCGAGTTATGCACAAAGTATTTAGGAAAAAGTACTGGTACAAGTAAAAACGTCTATATTAATAATGCTTTTACTGGTACAAGAAAAGCGGATAAGTTTCTTTGCCCTTTTCAACGCACTAGTCTTAGTAACTGCTAGTTACATTTTAAAAATTCCATTTGTATTTGTTAGAGCTTTCATTGAGGAAGGCTTCAGGGTATTTAACATCACGCTACCGCCAATAGGAGCAGAGCTGTATTGAAAACAGTTACAAAAATGGGCAAACACGGTTAAATAATGTTTTGTTCCACGCGAGCGAAGTCGCGAGTACGGTACCTATGGAATAAAGTGATTATTTGTGTCAGCACTGACGCATGCCTGGAATTAGTTAATTAAGTACCGATAATCACGGAACGCAAGATTTTCAAAGTGGAAAGTTCGCAAAGTACGTTGCGCAGAATGCTTTGACACTTGCTTCAATTTTAATTCACATAATATTTCCGGTGGCTTTCTATAAAAAATCGATACTTAAACTCCAAAAATAAGTATTTATATGTTACATTATTTTTGTTATTTCACCCTTATAATTTCTTTGTTGGAGTCTTTTATATCGATATAGAGGTTAACCTATAGGTATATTGCAACATTTTCAATTTGAGGGTGGTAGCTAGCCAGGCGGGTATTAGAAGAAAACCTACCACCATGCTATGGTTTCATCACGATGTCTTCCTTTATTCAAAGCTCAAGCTCATTGCAGGTGGATTCGAACCCACGTTCACTGACGCGGCGTCCGTACACATTACCAACATAGCTATCAGTAGTAGAGCTGTAACTCGGGACTCTTTTTCCCCATGAAACAAAAGGAGTTCATTTGGGATACGGAACGAAACGCTGAATTTCAGCATCGTAATACCTATCATCGTAAAAGTTGGCATTAATATAGTTTTGTTTTTCATGAAGAAGTTTCACGTGCAACTTGAACATGACAGGTGGTGAAATACTTATTGTACAAACTGGTAGAAATAACAGGACAGTGTCTACCAATTGACGTAGCCTAGAAATAAATCTAGAGAGGATTGTAAAATAATTTGTATTCTTTGCTTGCAATATCACTTTGTAGGTTGTTCGGGAACTACAAGTTCGATACAACGTGTAAATTGGTAACAGAAGTAACATCACCTCAGCTTTTTATCGTTGTCAATAACGTCACAAAAGTATGAACACGCAGATATTACACGCCGCTCGCCACTACGACAAAGCGTCGGAATGACAAACAACCTCGTGTAGTTTCCCCATTTATCATAACGCAGGGCCCAAAAACTTGAGACGTGAATGTGATATAATAAAATGCCACATGTCCCCCCGATAAAGCAAATGATAAAGGGCCAATAAATTTCAGTTTGCGAACCGATAGAAGGGAACATTGCTCACTAGCCATTTCGTTAGCGCTATATCCGCCCGCTAATTATGTACTTAGTAAAAGCAAATCGATAGCAAAAGTTGTAGGAATATGTTTATTTATAGCTCAGTGATAGCGTGTACAGACGGCGCGTCAAAGGATGTGAGTTTGAATTCCTGCAATGAACTTGAGCTTTCCATGAAGGAAAACATCGCGATGAAACCATGGCATGGCGGTAGGGCTTTTTCTAATACCCGCCTGCCTAGCTACCATCTTCCAGTTGAAAATCTGCCGTCAAATACCTATAGGCGTGTTCCGGCAGTTGCACTTGAGGGCTAGTCCCTCCACAGGTTTAGCGTGTTCATCAGCTTAGGTCACATCGTCACTTAACATCAGATAAGATTGTAGGCAATAACGCTAAAACCTATATACTATAAAAATAAACCTCGTGCAAATAGATTTTGTCGCTCTAAAATTAATTATTTTAGCGCAAGTGAAGAGTACATTTTTCTTAATCAAGTGTATTTTCTTATCATCTCTGTACCCTTACCAATGGGTACACAAAACTTCGTAAGTAGGCGTGAAAGAATAACAAACAAAAAATCTCGCAATAACATTTATCATATTAGTTTGGATTATACCAAGTTTCATGACAAACTTTACGACTCGGTTCTCGGCTTAGGTTCGACTATCACAGTTTTAAAACTTCTTTATCCTGAGTGATGTAAATTGGTTGTACTGAAACTTACTAACTCTAGAGTTTTCAGTAAAATTTCATATGAAATATGAACTTGACTTGTTGGTTTCAGATTTATGTTTTATTTTTTCTGTACGAAGGATCAAACAGGCAAGATCTTATTTATAAAAGGAACACGTAAATATATAGTGATTAATAGCTATGCTGTATCTTTGTTCATTTGAATTTGAAATAAAAGAAGTCCAAGTTACTCCCTATAAGCTATCTGCGAGTTAAAATTCCTTCAAAATCGGTCCAATCGTTTCGAAGATTAGCGGGTATAAACAGAAACACAGATAAACAAATATTTACACTGCTTTTATAAAAAAATGTATATACTATAGTATGCATTTGGTAAAATACTGTTATTTTGATATTGCAAGCAGACATTCCAGTATCGATATAATTCTCTAAGACCAAATATATATTATTATATAAATAAGCTTTGTATGTGTATATTGAAGGGACGGTGGCTCAGTGAGTAGTGTGTATGGACGCCGTGTCAACAGACGTAAATTGTAATCTCTGCAATGAGCCGGAGCCCACGCTGAAAGAAAGCATCATGATGAATCCATTGTATAGTGGCAGGGCTTTTTCTAATGTCTATCGGGCCAGCTACCATGCTCAAGTTGAAAATTATCAACCAAAACCTATAGCTGTGTTACAGTAGTTTACCCGCCGCGGCCTCCTTCCGCAGACGCCTGAGCCTAGGTTCGATCCTCCGGACAGGAGCCCTCGAGTGACTCTGCTCGCGCGATACAGTGACACTCTACATCACTGAGATTACACCATCACACCGCATACCATTCGTGCACACTCACACGTTAAGTACACGGTTCTGTAAGGGACTACCCTCGCGGCCCTTGAGCTGCTTACCTGATAAGGTCGTAGTTAGTATCACTAATTTAGTAATAAAGAACCTGTTGGTTAGTCATGATCGTGAATCTTTTTCATTTACCGGCAGCAGCCCTAGCCGAGGTTCGGCCGTCCTGGCACCCTTGTGCCTGCTGCCTCGGGGCTGAGTGCCCTCAGCACTCGCCCCCAAAAGTCCGGTGAAGCTGTCAAATGCCTTGGGGCTAACAGCGTGAGTCAGTTCGAAAAAAAAAAAAATGTTACAGTAGTTTCACTTAAGAGCTTGTCCCTAGTAGGCTAAGCATGCCCACCGTTTCGGGCTACATCGTCGCTTAACATCAGGCGAGATTGTAGTCTTAACGCTAAACCTAAAAAAGGAAGTCATTAACGATCTGTTCACACAGTAAATTATGTTATATTTGTCTTCTTAACAATAACGCATGCCTAATTATATGCACAACAGCGCCTAGCCCATAAAACGTAGGGATTTACACGTAGTTTTTGTTATAATTAGCGTAAAATATTATTATTCTTTTCTTTTGTTTTTTTTTTTCTATTTTATTTAATTTTCGAAAGAAAGAAAATACATTTATTACGAAACTCACACTGACTAAATGATTAACAAAAATAATAATTAAAAATTAGGGCGAAAAACAAAACAAAAACAAACAATAACCTAGTGAATATAAGGCAGAGAGTGCCCACTTAACAGTTGTGTGAGGCCGTAAATGGACCCATCTCAGCAAGAATGCTACAACGTATGATGCGTTGCAGCGCTGGTTTTCCGATGGCCCATCGTGGTATCACGGTCAGCACTACTGTTTAATATAATAAGAAAAAAGAAAACAAAGAATGACGTTAAATAAATAAATAAATTAATTAATTCGTAAATTGCGTTATTAATATAGGCTATTTTATACTTGACATTGGCGGAACTAGGAAAATCGGAGAAGCATAGTCAATCAGTATAGAATTGACTAATTGGATTATCATAAATACATAATTTAAATAGAATAGAATATGTGATAACTAAATAGAATAGAACACCGATGAAGCGATAATATAGAAATTGATTGATTTTTATATATACTGTTTTTTTTATATATTTATAGTTCGTGTGTACTGACACGATTTACTTACAATTACTGAACTGTGAAACATGTCATTGGAAACATACACATTATTTTTGTCTTTAAATTTTGTAAACCTACTCATTGTATACTTCTGTTTTGTTTTCGAAAGAAATAAATAAAAATAAAAAAATAAAATAAATACCTATAATGCATAAAGAAATATACTTGCATTATATATTAATAAAACTAGCTCAAGTGAAATTTAAAAATAGCTCCTGAAAACTTTGTTTATTTATCAGAGGCTCGCGCTGAGGGTGGCGTTGGTGCTGACGATGCTGAAGCGCTGGAAGACGAGGACCCAGGCGACTGCATGCATAATTGCGTGCAACTGTTGCCAGCCAGCATGCGAGGCATGTGCGCATCCAACCGTTTCAACAACCTCCATGTGAGTACAGAGTACTTTCGTTCTCTCACACTGCCAAGGTTTTACATCTGCAAAATACTCTAAAACACTATGAAAAATTAATACATCATGTGAATTCATTAAAATTAATACTTTTTTAAACTTTCGCGTATTATAGGCATTATAATGTAGAAATTAAATACGGGTCTAAAACGCGGCTTACTTTTCAAATTATTGCTTTACGTAATTGCTGTGTAACCAGGCCGAAACGTCGAGCAATTATTAAAGAGTAAGTCGCGTTTTGGACCTGAATTTAATTTCTACATTATAATTTCATTGAAATTGTTTAATTCAATAAACATACATTTAATTTATATAAGCTATGTCGTCACCACAAACAAAACACCTTTTTTTATACGTTATGGCCATAATCTCTTACGTAAGTAACGATACGGCTCAAGTACATAGACACGTTAAACCTGTAGAGGAACTGGCTCTCAAGTGCAACTGCCGAAACACACCTATTGGTATTTGGCAACAGATGTTCAACTTGAGGGTGGTAGCTAGCCAGGCGGGCAGCAGAAGGAGCCCTACCACCATGCTATGGTTTCCTCACGATGTTTTCCTTCACCGAAAGCTCATGCTCATTGTAGGTGCTTGAATTCGAACTCACGTCCCTTGACGGAAAGTCGTACACATTATCACTGAGCTATCATCGCTCAAAATTATTTCTCGAAGGTTATCTGCCTAGGAAAATCTGCCGCCAAATACTTCTACGTGTGTTCTGGCAGTTGCGCTTGGGAGCCAGGCTATCCGGGAGGTTTAGCATATCAAACATCTTTCACCACATCGTCAGTTAATATCAGGTAAGATTGTGGTCATAACGCTAATGCTCTAAAACTATTACAAAGATATTTAGGTAATTATGCAGATCGAACGACGTTGGTGCTTGGCAGTCGTTTTCGGTGCCTAGATGGTCACCATTGTTTTAAATTGTAAGATGCTTCACATCAGGTACCGAGTCGATATTGTTTGGTAATACCATAAAAACAATATAAACTATATTTTAAACTAAACCACTCGTCTGCAACATCTTATTTTAGAATAATTCATAAATAACTTAAAGTTAACGTTAGAATTTAACATCGAATATTTAATTTGCGAATTCAATTAATATCGATTGGTGATTAAAAATTCAATAACTTGAACATTCTCATGGTTATAGGCGAGGCAAAAGTTCATAGTAGTGTTTGGTTTAAAACTTTATCATGTTCCTTAGTCGTAAGGAAATCGAGTACTCCGAGCTTACCCATGCGTTAGCATAAGTTACAAGGTTTCCTATCCATTTTATTAACCGGCGGACTACTTGTATACAACTAGTTGGTGCCCCGTAACTTTGCGTTGTTTCCGTCAATCACGTCTGATCATTTTTTACCGCTCATAGGTTTAACATTACTGCCAGAATCTTACTTAATGTTAAGTGATGATGTAGACCGAGATGGTGAAGGGACTGGCTCTCTATAGGTATTTGGCAGCTTATTTCAATTTGAAGGTGGTAGATAGTTAAGCGAGCATCAGAAGAAACCCTATCACCGTCTTACAGTAACGTTACGATGTTTTCCTTCACCGAAAGCTCAATTGCAGAGATTCGAATTCACGTCCATTGACGTGTCCATTATCACTGCTTCGAATCGTAATATCCCTTTTAGCAAATGTCATGAAAAAAAATATTCATAGCAAAGTTCAAGTCAATAGGTCCATTAGTAGTTTTCCAGATGCCTCAGTAAAAGCATCAATGAAAATTTAAAGTTAAACTAAAGGTAGACACTGTAACATTAACTTTTCTGGACAACCTTTCGAAACCTTGAAAAGCTTTCGAAACGTCGGGATCAAAATTAATTATTAACCGCGATAAAATCCGTTTAATCGATAAGTAATTTTCTCGTAAACATAAGAAATCATTATCAATGAAAAATTTCATTTCCTATCTTAGACACGTAGAGGTAGAAATTTAAAAACGCTGAAATACGTTTTAATTTGTTTTTATTAAGAAGTCTTTAAACTGAATTACACGTCAATAGGCAAAAATGTTTTCACCTCCGTACAAACCTTGCCTTGTTCATTTATCGACTTAGTGGTTACATTTCGAAAATCGCTTCTTAAGGGACCTCTGCGTCACAAAAGGGAACTACAGTCCAAATTTCATATTTCAAACTTCAGTAGTTTCGGTTTTACGTTGATAAGTCGGTTAACCAATGCCTTTATATGTCTAGTTTGTGCCAACGCGTAGAGCGTTAGAACAAAGGGTCATTTAGGGTTCAGACAATGGTTTCACAAAATTATAACTGTCATGAAATATATTCAGGGAATTTATGTGCATATAACAAATCATACCCCGAGTTATAATGATTCACCTCACTCGTGCACAGTAACGAAACTGCTTATCTTATTATATACAAACATACATATAATATAAATGTTACCTGTGAAGTACAATACGGCTGGACCAGTTTGATAAAAATTTAAGCAACCATCGGCTCAGCAGGTGGTCCTGTAAAGTTTTGCAGTCATCGAATCAAGGTTTTTCTTTGTTTTTTTTTTTGCTATGGTTATAGATAATTAGTGCTACTTATGTAAAGCCGAGGCATGTCGTTAGTATTACATAAAACAGGGTAAAATAAAGTATGTCTATGAATAATAAAAAATAAAAGAACATATTTTTTGGTATATGGTTATATAGTGTTAATTGTAAGAAACCAGGGCATGTCGCTAGTTATATAAAATACGATAACCGAAACTAAGTCTATTAATTATAATATATAACAATATCCAAACAATTAATATACTGTCAAAAAACGTTTGAAAAATGCTTGGTAGAAGGAGCTAATATGATATTTAACTATTGGTAAACGGGTTTTCAATCGAAGATAGCAATATATTGAAAAAAAAATACTTATATCTTTACCGTCTTATTAATAGTCTGCACGTACTATTTGGTTCTTCATATAACTAATAATTCAGTCCACTGATTCGTTCTGGAGCTCCCACTATGACTGCTTTAGTATTATCCGTACGTATTCAGTACGTATTTATATTGCCACAACCGGAAACTAAAAGCGCTAAACGCGAACTACTTGAAATAGACTATTAAACAAGTTTTATAAAATATTGTTATTACAATTTGAATTTATAAAGTTATTTTTAACCAAACATGTAAATATCAATTACAATGTATCTATTATGTTATTTTTACTCCAACGTGTAAATATTTAAACTCTTTTATTTTATATCTAATATAACGAGACGATCAACGACCAAACCAACAATATAATACTATCTATACCCGCAACTTCCATTCCTTTGTGTGGAACTAAAAACTATTTAATAATTTCTGCCAGTTTTGTAACTTTTTTCAATACAGCTGTGCTCCTATCGGAAATAGCGTGATGGTATATAACCTAGAACCTTCCTTCAAGATTGCTCTGTCAAATGCAAAAATAACTTTTGCAATCCGACTACTAGTTCCTAAGATTTTCAAACAAACAAACTTTTCTGCTGTATAATATGAATATAGAAGTGTATGCATTGAGTGTGATATCTATAAATTTAATATTACGGTATCGGTTATCGAAAACAACGGCCCAGCCGTCGACGAACCGCGGTCTAAACAGGCTTTGCGGTTAAAGCAATCACGAATTTAATTAGGGCTTAACAGTATGCACGCGATTTCATCGTAGATGAGAGCGGTGTGATGTCTGATCAGCGCCTGATCAATTTATTCGCGTCCGCTTTTCGACTCAGTGGAAAACTTCAGTGTACGCGCGCCGTCCCCAGCCACAAAACTCCGGGGTCAACGTGGATTTAATTAACGGCTAAATTACAGCAAGTCCGGTCTATTAAAATTCATATTACCTTCATAGATTCGGCTCGATGGCTTAATGTATTATGAATATGAAAATCAATCAAATTGTCAGTATTTTCGTTACAATAATATTCGCACAAGTAGGCTGAGTATATTTTATTCTCTATGTATTGTTAGCGTCTGGGCGTATTTTAATCTATACATATAAATAAAATTGGAGTGTCTGTTTGTAATATTGAAATAACCGTTTTTTACTACATGTATATGAATATATATGGTACGTACACAAAATAACATTTTTTTTAACAATTTTTGTCTGTCTGTCAGTCTGTTTGTTCCGGCTAATCTCTGAAATGGCTGAACTGATTTTGACGGGACTTTTATTGGCAGTTAGGTGATGTAATAAGAAATAACTTAGGCTACGTTTATTTTAGAGAAATTATTTTATTTTAGAAAAATAAAGTAATGTTGCTATGTCCAAGTACTGTCTAGTACCGCGCGCAGCTCGCGCGCATGCCACTGGGCCGTCACGTCGGGCGCCTCCCACCAACGAATTAATATTAGTTAAATAAATTCATAGCTAAGACAGGACAAAGTCTGTCGGGTCAGCTAATATGATAAAAAATTGGTCGATCATAAACCGATGATTTAAATAATCTTTATATACTACTAGCTGACCCGGTGAATTTCGTATCACCTATACACTGAAATGCTAGATGGCGTTAAAGAAGCCAGATTTTGAATTTTTTACAAAAAAAAATTTTTTTCTTCCGTAAAAAAAGTTATTTAAATAAAATGTATCCTATGTTGCTTCTAATACCTCCAAGAATATGTGTACAAAGTTTCATGATGATCGGTTTCGTAGTTTTCGCGTGAAAGCCTAACAAACAAAGTTACATTCACATTTATAATATTAATAAGAATAAATCGACGATTGCTCAGTCGGTGGTTTGTACGGACGCCGCGTTTAAAGACGTGAGTTCGAATCCACCTGCAATGAGCTTGAGCTTTCAGTGAAAGAGAAACAGAGTGAAGAAAACATAGCATATTGGTAGGCCTTTTGCAAATGCCCGTCTGGTTAACTACCACGCTCAATTTGATAAACAGCTAATTAAGTGTAACAACCACGGTTATAATATTAACTAGTTTAATTAAGTAATACTTAACATTCACAAATGGTTGTGAAAACTGAGGCAGAAATATCATTTTCATATTTTTCATAGATTTAGTGTTTGTTTACGATCTCAGCTGATGTTAAGTGTGAATGAAACCTAGTATGGTAACACATTAATAAGGAAATTCGCACTAAGGTGGATGCGAATGTCTAGCCAACCTGCGTGTCTCGCTATAGCAGACCTGACATTACCATAGAACATGTTAATCAAAACAGAATTTTTCTGACGGTTTTAAAATAACTTTAGTGCTGGTTTGACCAAAACTCTAACTTAAGACACCCCACTCTCACGCTGTGACCCCCCACCCTGCACCAATGGTATAAGCCTTAAGCCTTTTAGTTTATTAGAAATATATACACATTGTACAAATAAGCTTTCTATGATTTCCAAGTTCTTTATCAAAAACCTACTATGAGCTGTGATGCATTAGGTATGGAAGTAATAAAAAGACAGTCCAGAAATGTTCTTGCATATAAACTCTCGAACGAATTTAAATACCTGCACGGTATGCACATACACTTGCATACTGTCGTAAGTAATCGAGCCTTCGGGAAAATTTGCTTACTGAAAACCAGCGCTTTTGCAAATTTCGTTGCGGGAGCGTTTAGCTGAGTCTGGGGTCTTTTTTCTCGAATAGCACAGCGCATGCGGTTGCAATTATGACGTATATATTTACTGTTAGGTACATTAGAGTATTTGTTATTTATATACATTTATAAGCCTCGATTTATTTATATATGGATTATAGTGAAATTGATTATTGTGACCGGAAAGTGGAATCTGGAAAAACAGTTGATATATGAAATAGTTAATAATTGATATTAAATAATACTCTAGGAATTAACTAAATTTATTATGATGTATTTATAGTATTTTGTGTAAAGCTTCATTATTTATTAATAAACGTAAATAATACAAAGTAAGCCAATGGCTAAATGTAACGCGGCCGACTCCGCGATGGAAAAAGTCAGCAGAATTTGAGATGCAGTGGAATAAGCAGTTGTTGAAAGAGTGCAGTGATTATTATTGTATAAGGTATTTTTACTCGTACAGGTCTGTCCTTTCAATATTAATATAATATGTAAAAATGATATGTGATGAAAATAAACATTTTCTTTCCTTCTCTTCCTTTCTATACGTAATATCTCAAATTATAAGTAAAACTTGCAAATAGTAGATACTGGTTTTTGATAATAACGAAACGTAGAATATATTACTTACCCTTATGATGCTTTCGACCCGCATCCATGTTGCAATGTTTTTTTAAATATACCGCTACTGATTCACTGGTTCGATGTTTTAATATGGATCGGAATATACAAATGCACTTGTTACATGCAAATAAAGGCCCCTAGATACGGGGTACCGGATCATATGATATTATTTCCTATGCAAAATATGTGGACATTTTTTTATTATGATGGTACATAATAGGGATGTTATTGTATATATATATATGTAATTTGCTTTATTGGAGTCGGAGACAGCTGCGAAACATAAAATTAGACAGATGAGTTAAATAAATAAATGATATTGTCTATAATAATATTATTCGATACCAGGAATTGTAACAAGCGACGAAATGTGGTATCTTCCATAACACTTAAGAGAAGGCTTAAGGGAAGCATTTTCTTGAGCTACAAGTGGAATTTTTTAAGTACTTATTTTAGCCGCAGTTACTTGTTGTGTCTCTATCTCCATTATAACTTCCGATTCCAAAAAGTACCGCAGCCGAAGTCGGCGTCGGAGGTTTAAAATCGATCGGAATCTCCGACCTTTCGGTATCGTAGTCGAGGCTGTGTAACATCTCTAGTAGATAACTGCGACATTTCATCCTTCCCCCTTCCCGTACGTTTGCATTCCCGGAATTGGTTGCAACAGGCTCTCTGATACACATCGATAGCTGAGCCCCTAGTTACTTTGTATTTCAGCAAATTTTCTAATTCGATATTGAATGTCATCCCATACATTTGTTTGTTTTGTCATTACATTAGTAATTGTTGAATAGAAAAATGAGAAGGAATATAGTGATGGAAAGGTAACTCATATACTGGCAATACATCATCACACTGTATATCACATTTTTGACAGTCACACATTACAGACCACAGTTCCTGAGAGCGATCACTCCAGTCCGTTATTCTGTTTGTTTTGATATTCAAAGCTCGAAGCGATGATAGATCAGTTAGTTAGGGTGTACGAACCTTGAGTCATTGAGCGTGTGTTTAATTTCTACAAAATAATTCTGAGCTTTCGGTGAAGGAAAATATTACGGTAAAACCATAGCGTGGTGATAAGGTCATTTCAAATACCAACCTGGCTAGCTACCACCCTCAAGTTGAAAATCAGCAGCCAAATACCTATAGGTGTGTTCCGACAGTTGCACTTAAAAGCTAGTCTCTCCACTAACTTGTCCACCATTTTAGCCTACAAGCTTGTCCTAAAAGCTGTTCAATTTTCAATCTGCGGGTTTGGTTACGAACTAGAGATTTCAACGCAACAAGCATGTGCACAAATTTATTTATACAATACTGCAGTTTCTCAAATTTCAGTTTTAGTGCAAAATTGTTTACGTAAGAATATTTTATTACTCCTCAGCACTGTGTGGTTTTATTCGTAGAAATTCGTTTTCCGTTCTGATTAAAATGTAAACAGCGGATTTATTACTAATTAGAGGTAAATAATGCTAAATATAAATCTGACCGTAGATATAATCCTGTCACAAATAGAAGAATAAAGAGTTGACATACTTCTGTTATTCAGGGGCCACGTAAAAAAACTAACATATATAATAGACGCATATTATATATATACCTACATGAATGACAAATAAATGTATGGTTTTTGTTACTTCTTTAAACATGTAAATTTCCTTAATGCTACCGTGTTTGCAACTTATATAATAACAAAGGGAATGGAGTAGGATTTTTTTTTCATCCAAAACATGCTGTTACCCTGAAGGGCTTTTGTAGCTACACCGAAGTCGAAATAAGAACTAAAACAAATCTTAACTTAGTTATTTTTATTAAAATATCCTGAACACCTCGGCCATGATCTGAGACCATTTTTATTTGTTTATTTATGTAATACAATATTATTCTTGTAATTAGATCTTAAATTATACTTTTGGTCATTGCCATATCTTCTGTGATTGTTACGTCTATTAGTTCATTGTTTTCCTTAATTTTAACTATTAACGTTAATGGATTCGTATGCTATGGTTAGTAGTTGTAATTATTATTTTTTTAGCCGCCGAGGGGTAACATAATAGTTTGATGGCATAAGTATAAGAGAAAGTATAATAAATAGCTTTAGTTCAGAATACAATATTACGATAACAATGGACTTACCTTGGATTATCAAACATTCGAGTTTAACCATTTAAATGTACATATCAAATAGTCATATGCTTAAATGTATTTAGTGACTATTAATGCAATAACTTGACTAATTAAAAGATCAAGGTTCCTCATTAACTCTATATATTTAATATGTCGGTTTGCAAGTGTGAAATGCAGTGATTTCTCTCAGATTTACACTATCCGAGAGATGTGATATGATCGCAGTGGTACGTTTAAGATTGTCTCATATAGCGACCAAGCAGAGCCTGTAAGAACCTTTTGAATTATTGCATTTTGAAAGCAGTTTAATTACGACCATGTAGAGAGGCTTGCAAACGCAGTTGATTTTGAATATAAGCTCTCAATCATGACCACTGTACAAATGGTAACTAGCCGCTACAATAATTCTCTATTAATTTGTCAGCGATCAGATGGTACTGTGAAGCTTGGACGCTGACTTGAAAGGGATGATACCTGTTCGATTTACTTACCTCTGAGAAGTTGTTGTTTTACGGAATTCAAACAGTTTCCCAACAGGTACAGTGCAGTCGCAAACATTTGTTACAGACCGTGGAGGTTACGTAGTATCATACTCACGAGTCTCGTTCCACTCAACTGAATTTGTCACGAGTGTCGCTTTGACTGAACTGAACTCCTAGACGCTTTTTTTTTTTTCGAAAGCACCTACACTTTTAGCCTTAGGGACTTTTACAGCTTCACCTGAACTAGTGGGGCGAGCGCGAAAGGCGCTCAAATCAGCGGGGCAACTCGCACAAGGGTGTCACTAGTGACCGAACCTCGGCTTGGGCTGTTGCCGAATCGCGAACGAGAAAACGAGCGCGGTACTAGCTATTAATAAGAGAATATTATAATAATGAAATAAGAAAAAGTCTAAACTAACTGATCCCCTTAGGGATCTGATAAAAAGCTTATTTTAGATTGTACTGTACTGTGCAACGCGGCGAGACAAGATTGTACTGTGCGTCCTACCTACCTAGACAGCGAAAGACGCGAGTACCTAACCAAGTAAATCGAATCCTAAGAACCGAGAAGAAGGCAATGACTCACTGAATTATCTGAAATTAAATTTATATATAATAAATAAAAATAAAAGGCCGAACCACATTCAGGACCAAGGGCGGTCCCTCACAGAACTCCTAGACGCGCTCGCATCGCTCTTATATAGTAATCTGTGTTTTCAACTACCCTCTTTCTTATTAATTTAAAGTATGTAGTATTATTATGTTTCCATATTTATAAGTAGTACACGTCGTATGTTACACATTATCACGCATTCTTACCCATTTCGGCTGCAGAAGTTTTTAAGAAATCCTCCTTCCGTTTGTGTGTACGTGCAGACATATGTATCTTATCAGTACGATAAATTTGCTATCATACTTTAGGCAGACAAGAATAACGTAACAGAAGTTGCAATAGTGATATTGTCTTTATTACTTTTATTATGAAACTAGTACTTTAATATACTTATTAAAAAAAACTTAGTATTTTTTTATAGTTCATAGGTTCTTAGCGTTTATAGTTACGTTTGAAGCGATGATAGCTCAGTGGTAATGTGCACGACTTCGCGTCAAGGGACGTGGGTTCGCACCCAAGCACCTAGAATGAGCTTGAGCTTTCGGTGAAGGAAAACATCGTGAGGAAACTATAGCATGGTGGTAGGGCTTTTTCTAATGCCCGCCTGGGTAGCTACCACCCTCAAGTTGTAAACCTGCCGCCAAATACCAATAGGTGTGTTCCGGCAGCAGTTCTTGAGAGCCAGTTCTTCCACAGGTTTAGCGTGTCTACCAACTTGGGCCGTATCGTCACTTAAAATCATAACGCTAAACCTTAAGTATAAAAAAAAACCCTCTCAACTGACTCAGATGATGAAGACGCTAAGCCTAGTGGAGGAACTGGTTCTCAAGTGCAACTACCAAAACACACCTATAGATATTTGGCGGCAGATTTTTAACTTGCGAGTGGAAAGTTCCCTACACTATATCACGGTTCATCACAATGTTTTTCCTTTGCCGAAAACTCAAGTTCATTTTAGGGTTTCGATCTCACGTCCATTGACGTGGCGTCCGTATATACTAACACTGATCTATCGTTGCTTGTATTGTATTGCTTCAAGTGGCTTTGAACATTTAAAATACCCGATTTTGTCTTCAACTGATTTAGTATCTTAAAATATCGAAGAGATGATTCAATATCGAAGTCGGATATTAAGTTAATCGAACTTTAAATGGATCACCGAGATTTTGTTCTTGGCGAACGAAACGAGAATGAAATTACCTCCATCGAAGCGTCAGAGTGTCTCTAGAGGTCTCTTAATCTTAGAACTCGGCGCCGGATCGCTTTGCTTATAAATCATGCATGTAGACGTTCACAGTTCCCTCTGGTATAGAGTTTGCTAACGGATGACTAGTGATCGGGTTTCGTGGACTTCTCACGTGTCGCTGATGCCAGTTTAGTTTTAATATACTATATACTGCTAGCTGACCCGACAAACATTGTTCTGTTTTGTAAATTATTAAAAAACGAATACGATCGGGGTGGAACAACTTTATCACTTAGCAGTCTAAAAAATAGATTACAACCGTTCTCAGATCTACCGAATATACTACATATAAAACTTTTACAAAAATCGCTCAAGCCATTTCAGAGGAGTATGGCTACTACACAATAACTAACAATTTATGTCAAATCTTCTAAATATGTATAGTGTTCTAGTATAGTATCAGTGCTTTTTGGAACGAAGTCCCTTATCGCACGGTACGGATGGAGGCTTGACAAATCAGAATGTAAGATTTTTCCGTTACGTCCCTTTCTTTAGTGTGTTCTATATTGTATTATATTTCTATACTATAGACGGTTATCCATAGCTCGTACGCTATTGGCTGTGTCCAGTCATAGGTTTCAAGGCATTGGTTCAAGACATCTAATAAGTTCTCAACGTCTGCGCAGATACAGTTTGTAAACGTCATACGTGTCAGATATTTCTTTCTACGACTTGACGTACGCTGTTAGCCTTAAGGGCTTTGACAGCTTCATTAAACTTTTTGGGGCGAGTGCTGAGGGCACTCAGCTCCGAGGCAGCCAGCGTAAAGGTGCCAGGAAGGCCGAACCTTAGCTTGGGCTGCTGCCTGGAAAAAAGAAGTAAAACTCATATCCGTATGTTGAGGGTTGGAACCTACAGCCTTGCTTACGTGTGTTAATTAAGTTGCACGTCAAACCGATCGACCAAGCGTTAATAAGATATTTCGTAGCATATTAAATGTATTATAATGAATTGGATAATTAACTATAAAATGTTTATTTTCGCAACTAGGCAAAATATTTTATTTAAGAAATTTCCTCATTCTTAATTAGTTATTTCTGCGTTTCATTTAATTGCTTTCAGACGCTAATAATTAATCTATTTATATTTATTTATTGATCAATAATAACATACTACATAAGGTAATTCGTTGCAACCGAGTATTCCACGGAACTCACGCGATTTAGTATTTTTTCTATTCTCGTATTCTCTCTGATGAAAATTACAGAATTTTTACACAATTGAAATTAATAAATACCTTAGAATTTAATTAACTTTTGCAAAATAAAATAATTTATAATATTACATAATTTATTAAAACTTTTGACTTTTTAAAATTCATAACACATACAATAAAAGTACAAGATGATAAAAAACTTTCACGCGTTTGCGTATTGTTAATTACCGTACACAATTAGTGTTTTGTTACTTGATACCCCGTTAAAAATCAATTCTTGTTTTGGAGAATAAAATGACAGTATTATATATGAATATATTTTCACATACGCATAAGTTATAGTATAGTAATTATGTGCGTATTGTTATAAAAAGACTGCACACATTTTTATTCAATTTGACATAGTAACTTGGTAACTTATATTCCGGATCAATACATTGGATACTTTTTATCTTATACGAAAGGGTATTTCGGTTATAGGTTAATAGTAAATGAACTTTTAAACGAGGATTGATGTAATTTTATCATTAAAAAATGGTATGCGTCTTAGATTATATGACAGAAGTTATACATCACTTTCTCTCTCGCTCCCTTAGTCGCCTCGAGTCGATTTCACACGAGAGAGCTTCACACAAAATGGGTTACGAATCATAACTTCACAGCCCTCCCATTAGACGTATCACTTCAAAAATACAGGCATGTTACTGTAAAGTGTTTCCGAAATATTCCTCCGTAATCTCAGTGACTCGGCTTGATCGTTCGCATAAAGTTTGTTTACCCTCCAAAACCTTCACTCGGGCCTTATCGGCACGATTTCGCCGCGTTTTAACGCCTGTTTCGCTTCGTCGCATAAACTTACAAAAAACATAAAGTATATATAACAGCCCGTGCATTTCACGTACGTTTGTATATAAAATACCATGAAAACTTGCCACAGGCTACAGCTATCCACGTAAAGAGGCTTTCGAAGTGATAATAGCTCAGTGCTAGCTTGTACGGACGCCACGTCCAAAGGATGCAAGTTCGAATTAACCAGCTTTAGTTTTCATGGTGGTAGGGCGTTTCTAATGGCCGCGTGGTTAGCTACTACCTTCAAGTTGAAAATCTACCGCAAAATACCTATAGGCGTGTTCCAGCAGTTGCATTTGAGAGTCAATCCCTCGACAGGTTTAGCGTATTCTGTAGCTAGGGCCTCATCATCACTTACGATCAGATGAGATTCCTGCCATTACGCCAAACTATACAATAAACTATAAAAAAATTATCGACACGATGAATACCAAATCTAAATAAACGACATAGATATCTATTCTCTTAACAATCTACCATCTAGAAGACCACACTATTGTAAACGACTGTCAATATGGATTTCGCCACATCCGGTCCACGTGTGATCTTTTAGTGTACGTACTGCAAGGGGGGGGGGGGCGATTGATAAGCAAGGCTAAACTTTGGGCGATCAGTTTTGATCTAATCAAGGCTATCGACAGAGTTTAGCATAACTGTCTTCTGTCTAAGTTACCAGCATACGAACTTCCCGCAAACTTATGCAAATGGATCATCTCTCTCTGACTTACCTCTGGTTGTGGTTGAAGGTTGTGTTTGGAAGTTCATATCAGTAGTCGCTGGTGTTCCACAAGGATCTGTTCTCTCTCTTACTCTGTTCCTTCTGTATATAAATGATATGTTACGCCCTAGCCTATACTCATTGCTACGCAGACAATAGCACCAATAGAGTACCATAGTAAGCCCGCTTGTGGACGGGAAGACACAAAAAAAAAGAGGCGAGAGCAACTCGCCACTGAACTCAACCAATCATTGCCACGCATACACATTTGGGGAACAAATAACTCGGTTGAGTTCAATGCCAAAAATCTGAAACCCGTTAGATGTAAAAAATGTCCATTTTCTCCTCTCCCTGCTCCTGAGAACATTTCAGTATCTTGGGTATATATATCCGCAGTGACCTCATTGCTAGGGACCACGTTGGGGGTGTCATCTCTACTACCTCGCGAAGACTCTGAATCCTTTTCTTTTTTTATACTTAAGGTTAAGCGCTGCGACCATAATCTCGCCTCATCTTAAGTGACGATACTACCCTAGTTGGTAGACACGCTAAACCTGTGGAGGAACTGGCTCTCAAGTGCAGCTGCCGGAACGCACCTATTGGTATTTGGCGGCAGACTTTCAACTTGAGGGTTGTTGCTAGCCAGATCGGCATTAGAAGAAGCCCTAATTCATGCCTGGTCAGCAAAATATAATCTTTATAAGGCACAAGTACAGCCATGGAATACTGTTCGCAATATATGAACGATGATATGTCTTGTATTAATATGACTGTAAATGAACACATTAAAATATTATTTAAAAGAATAGCACTTCGAAAAGAGATGTAAACAGATCGTGTTTATTTCCGGTTCTTCTCGATGACCGGGTTATTTTTCGAACCGGTGATTGTTTTGACGTTCGTAAAAGCCTTTTCACGGCCTAAATAGAATAAAGTTTTTTTTTTCTATACATTTGATTTTACCTATCGCGGTTATTTTAACCACACGCAGTGTGTAAAATTTCATTAATAATCGGTTCATTAATGTAGTAATTCATCGCGGACAAACAACGTGACACGAAATTTTTATATGTAACGATAAACCTGAAAACGTCCATAATTCCATAGTTGTTCAATAAAACTGAGACGCACCGTCGTCTAATATCAATTTTATACAATTTTTATTCTATATTTATCACGGAATAGATCCAGCGAAGTCCTCTCAAAGCTCACCTCTACCGGAGCCGGGAAATAAGCGATTTATTCTTATTTAAACCTAAAGCAATCTCGCTACCGCTGTTTGCTTTCTTTGAGATCATTTCGTAGTGTCACTTCCTCGTCCGTACTTTTTCTTCTCGCTGGATTCGCGGCCGAGTTAATTTGCTTTCAACAGAAGGCAATATTTAACTTCTAGATCTATTTCAGTGGGAACTTTAACTTCGTGGAAATAAATATGTTTTTTTTTTGTTGTTGAAGGACAAAATTACGATGTAATTCATAAGCAGTGGCTACCAACGAGAAATTAACAGTCTAATGGGGGCATATAAAGCAATGATATCTAAGTGGTAACGTACGGACGCCGCCTCAATGGACGTGAGTTCGAATCCCTGCAGTAAGCTTGAGCTTCGAAAAACATCGTGATGAAACCATGTCATGGCTTTTTCTAATGCCTCCCTGGCTGCGTACTACGCTCAAGTTGATAATCTGCTGCCAAATACCGATTAATGTGATTCTGAAGTTACATTTGGTAGCCAGTTTCTCTAACAGACTTAGCGTGTTCATCATCTTCAGCTACATTGTCACTATAATAAATTTACATCAATTTGTTTTTACCCGATAGTTGAAATTCGATTGTAAACCTGTAATGAAAATTAATACCGTAAGAATGACTACCAAATTGTTATATTGATGAAACGTAAAAACTCGTACATAACTCCTAAAAAAAAAGTGGAAAATCTGTTGCCAAATAGATAAGAAAAGGAAACGAAGCTTACAAATTAATTAAATGCGATATCATGTACATATATGGTACATAAGTAAATCGTACGTGGGAATAGATATCACAGTATTGACAGTAGGTCAGTGCTGCGGCATGAAACCCCTCGACCATAAAATTAGATGATTAAAGATGTGTTTGTTATCATAAAATATATAAATACTGATAGGTGACTCAATACAATGATCAATTCAGCGTATACGTGAGGTTGTTCGCGGAACTCTATTTTTTTTCAAAATAAAAGCTGACTAAGTTACTCCTTATTACATCAGCTATCTGCCAGCGAAAGTCCCGTCAAAATCGGTGCAGCTATTTCTGAGATTTGCTGGAACAAACAGATAGATTTTATATATAAGTACATATATACTTTCATATAGCTGTTACTTTGACACCACAAACAAACACTTCAATTTTATTTATTACTAACTGTGCATGGGACTTCGTTCGAATGGAACAGAAAATTATTTAACTAATTTATAGACTACTACCTTTTACCCGCGGCCTCACTCCCGTTGAAGCCATTAAATAAGATTTTTAATTTTCGTATTTTTTTTTCTTTTTTCAATAAAAAGTATCCCATGTTACTTCTAATACCTCCAAGAATATGTGTACAAAGTTTCATGATGATCGATTATGAAGTATTCGCGTGAAAGCAACAAACAAACGTACATTGACATTTATAATATTAGTATGGATATTACTCTGGCATAATATAGCATTATAATAGTGAAAGAATTTTTCAAATACGTCCAGTAGTATGTGAGTTTATTCGTTACAAACAAAAATACAAATCTTTCCCTTTTATAATATGAATATAGATTAGATATTGTCGAAACTATTGTGTATTTTAAAAGGCAGTTAATAGTGTTTTATTTTTTAAATCAAGGTTTGAGACAAAGACACAAATCAATGTGTGAAATATGTTTATTAAATAAGTTGTATATTTACATGTTACCAATTATAATGCGAGTAATTTTAAATCGAAATAAAATTAAAAACCATATGATTCTTGTAAAATTTAAGTAATTCCTGTAAAATAAAATGACATCAACTTCATCTAAGACACGATTTATTGGAGTAAACCTTCTTATGGGGGGGTTGGCAATGAACTTTTGATCTGCAACCTTGTTGTGTGACGCTCGTTCGGATAAAGTCGGCTCGAGGCGATTCAGGAAGCGAGAGAGAGATATAGTGTTGTTTCACTCCTGTCGTATGATCTTAAGTTTTTTGTATAGGAGATATAAGATCTTAAGTGACGATATGGCCCAAGTTGGTAGACATGCTAAACCTGTGGAGGAACTGGCTCTCAAGTGCAACTGCCGGAACACACCTATTGGTATTTGGCGGCAGATTTTCAACTTGAGGGTGGTAGCTACCCAGGCGGACATCAGAAAAAGCCCTACCACCATGCTATAGTAACCTCACGATGTTTTCCTTCACCGAAAGCTCAAGCTCATTGTACGTGGTTGGATTCGAACTCGCGTCCCTTGACGCGAAGTCGTACGCATTACCACTGCGCTACCATCGCTTGAAATTTTTATTATAATAACAATAATTCTTACTAATATTATAAATGCGAAAGCGAGTTTGTTTGTTACGTTTTCACGCCTAAACCAGTGTACCGATAGCGATGAATTTTGGTATAGAGATACACGGAAACCTGGAGACGGTGGTCTTCTAATTCTGGTGAAAAACTTATTAAAATTGAGGTAAAGAGAGGGATAAACTTTGTATGAAACTTTTTTTGCGTCAACCGATTTGTTTGACTGTATGTATATTACTACGAGCGAAGCCGCAGGTAAAAGCTAGTATTGTTATAAATCCATAGTAATGACACAAAAGGAGCGCTTCAAATTTTGATTCACCCATTAACTAACGCTTTTAAATAACACATAATACGTGATTTTTTGTTTTAAAGTCTTCATTGTTTATTAATTGAACCGTAATTCTACAGCCGCGCACAGACAAATAAAATTAAAGTCGACCGGAGTCGGTTGTTCTGTCCGTATTTGTACTGCGCCGTTAGATCATATGTACACATGGTAACGTAAGCGATCGGTGAATACTCACAGGAGATAAAAATTAATTCAGTTCACGAGAGGGAAGCCGGAGATGCGCCATGAGCTGGCGGTCCTCCGGCGCCTCCGCCAACCCCTGCTTTGTATTTCCGTCGAACGTTCATAATATTATATTAACTCCGTTAGGGAGGAACTCGACCGTGACTTTCGAGTTATGTATTTTCCTTTGACTTCATTTACATTGATATTTTCATATTTTCACGAGTTTAACTTCCTTGTCTTTTTTGTCGGAGGTCGTTTTCCGTGATGTGGCTAGCAGAATAATGATAGGATAGCGTGGTATGGGCATATTATAAGAAGAGATAAAGCCACCATATAACTAGAAGAAGTAGTGTGTAGCAGAAGAGGGAGATCGAAAAAGATATAGGTGGACTGTGTGAGGAAATATATGTTTATAAATGTGAATACTGATATGACAGCCGATAAAGTAGAATAGAAGAAGAAACTTTGTTGTGCAGACCCTACCTAGATGGGATAAGGGTAATGAAGACAAACATGTGAGCTAGTAGAAATCTACACCCTTTTTTTACGTTGGGAAATGTATTAATGCGCCGGGAATACCCATTAAAACCCCACGGCCGTCTGTCGCCTTCCATGCACCTGACAAAATGCATGGTGATAAATCTGTACGGAACTTAATCTTGGTTTATCACTTTTCGGGATCCGCTGGTATTCATAGCCATGTGGAGAAACTTGGGCGCGTAGATTATTTTCAGACTGGTCATATTTTGGTGTCCATCATTCTTTTGATGCTGAACTATATTTACTCTTTTACAGGACAGACTTTTTACAGGATTTCTAAAAGAAACTTTAAGTCATTGCCAATAGTTTTCGTGGTGACATTATAAAAACCCATGAGGATTCAGACTAGTACTAGACAATAAGATACATACAGTTTCGATTTATTTATTTATTTGGGAAAAAAACAATTCTTTATCCTTTTAAATATATACACAATAAATTATTATATCCCAACTAAGTTTCCACATATATCATAAAACATAAATGTCAAACGCATTATTAGATATCAACCTATTAAAAATTAAATAATAATAATAATAATAATTTGTGATAAAGAAAACAAAGAAAAAGAAAAGTAAAACGAGACACAATACAAATACAACAACATTAGCATTAGATTAAGAAATATTTCATATTTAAGATATAATAAGAAAATAAATTAAGAAAATTAAATTACATACACAAAACCATTTAAACACCTATCATTATGCATTTCATTTGTAATACCCCTCATTCTTTGTTTGAATTATTTTCTTATATGCGGTGACCGAATGACTAAAAAAGTCAATATAGTTAAGATACAAATTTATAAGAGCTACACACTCTAAATAAAAATGTATTCGATACAAAATTAGTTTTACAAAATGGCACGTTAAACGAAAATCGGTTACAGGCATTAAGTCTAGGGCATCTAAAGTTAAGTTCATTGAAAAGATACGACGAATCAATAAAATTATTGATAAGTTTATATAAAAAAATACATTTGATATTATATATAATTATATATGATTAAATATCATTATTGTATGAATTTTAGTAAAAAATTACAACATTACACAAGAAATAATCATAAACATATTCTCTCACGGGATATGATTAGAAACTACGCAAATAAATACACCGTTTGAAACAGTATTCAAGGTTTTATATTGCAGAGCGACGTGAGTTCCGTTCCCACGGCGAACGAGTGGAATTGTGTTTTAATCTGCGAAACGTTTTAATCATCACTTAAACGCGTTCTGTTATGTCAGATCCATCCTCCCGAGCTTCTGTATTTAGCTTTGTTAATACCCTTTCGGAGGTCCACTATTACTGGACACGTGTATATAAATTCAATTAGTATTCACTCGTATTCAAATGTATCATTCATCGCTAACTTAGGAACCATTTTTTTTGACTGCATACGTTTAGCGTTACGGCCACAATCTCACCTGATGTTGCATAACGATGTGGGCACGCGAAGTTTAGTTAGACTGGTTCAAATGTGCCGCCACCGGAACACTCCTATAGGTGTTTGCCTGTTGATTTTCAACTTGAGAGTAGTGATTATCCACTAGAAGAACGTTGGCGACACAGAAGTTTGAAGTGTCGCCGTGGTACGTTTTAGTGGGTAGTGTGGGGCGATTAGCAGTCTATGAGTTACCATATGCTCCCTATACCTTTAACCGGAACCCGGGTAATGCGTTAGCGCGTTGTGATGATATAAACACCACGCTAATAAAAGAGACTGGTAGCTAGCCAGGTGGGCATCAGAAAAAGCCCTACCACCGTGCTATGTTTTGTCACAATGTTTTCCGTAAGCTCAGGCTCATTGCAGGGATTCGAATTCACGTTCATTGAGGTCATATCTGAACACGATACCAACTGAGCCATCCTCGTTTAAAAACCGCATGTCACGATGCTCGTTCACGCTAATCCCGAAACCGCTCAACCGACTTCAGTTTAATTTTGTAAATGTGTAATTAGAGTTTGCTTCTATCAATGATAAGTGTTCAATGATAGTGATTGCCGTCCATTCATCAATCTTTTCGAAGTCTGCAATGTACTTGAATTGAGTTGTACTTACCGAGTGTCTTTTTCTGCAAGCATTACTCTATGAAATGTGGATATATTGTGATAATATTTGTAAGGATTATAACTTTAGTATTGTTCTCATATGCAAAATACTTTTTATCGCACAAAACTCATAGGAAAATATCTCTATTACTAATCTATTTTACTGTAAAAATTAAAATCTGAGAGGAGTTTCCTACAACTTCAAAACGTCGAGAACGAGAAACAAATTTCAAATTTTACGTTCCACCACAGTACAGACATAAAATAAATTCGGTATAAATTATTTGAGATAATTACTAAATTTATTTATAATTAATATTAATAATTATTTATTTTAATTTTATTTATTTATTTGTGGCGCTCTTGTCACAGAAATTTAAATTCGTTATAATTGAAAGTCAAAAGTTATTGAACTGGAATTCTATGTTAATTTAAAACACCAAACAAAAAGTGTGTTCTGTTTTTTCAGTTTGATTATAAACATTAGAATTTATGAGGTAATAAGATTAAATCATTTATTGCGCCAAAAAAAAAACAAATTTATAGGTAAATTATAGAAAGGAACACGACACGGTACTGACATTTAAGTGATATATTGTAAGTTTTCACTAAGTTGGAAATATGTTAATAACTGTCCAATTAACACGAAAAATTCATTAATTGATTGACCTGTGAGAACAAACAACACGGGACGTAGAATATCACAGTTAGAACTACACATGTATCATATATGAACAAATTTAAAAAGACTCATAGGTCCAGCAAAAAATGTGTTACGTATAATATCTGGAATAGAGCAGAGTGCATGGGATTCAACTGGATAGAGTTCATCATATGCATTCTGATCGATGCGATGCAGATCATGTATTACAAGTTTGCAAGTCGATATAACACTAATTCATTTATTTATTTATTTATTTGAAACATCAACAAGATTTACACTACATACATCACATATCACAAGTGAAATCTTTATCTGTGAGCAAGTAACATGTAAGGGTTAAAAGCAAAAAGTAAAACGACAATATGTATTAGCACCATATGCGAAGCTATTTCCAATTTGTTTATTACTTTTATTTTATTTTTTATTTTGAAGAGATGTTAGCTCATTAATAGCGTGTACGACTTCGAGTTTTTCGTGTCGAGGGACGTGAGTTCGAATTCACCTACAATGAGCTTGAGCTTTCGCTGAATGAAAACATCGCAAGGAAACCACAGCATGGTGGGTGGGGCTTTTTCTAATGCCTGCCTGGCTAGCAACCAGTCACAAGTTGTTAATCTGCCGCCAAATACCAATAGGTGTGTTCCGGCAGCTGCACTTGAGAGCCAGTTTCTTCACAGGCTTAGCATGTCCATCAACTTGGGCCGTATCGTCACTTAATCGCTGACCACTCGACAGTAGACCTTGTTGTCGGATTATACCTTGCCTAGCATCAGATATGCTAGAGTCACTTTTCACACAACCAAGAAATAATCAAAGGAATGTTAATATGTATGTGAGAAATAAAAGGAAAAATTCTGTGATATAATAACTGTAAGATCGGATTTCGCAGCGTTAGCGCGATGAGCCTGGCCGTGTCGGGCTGCGTAGTGAGTAATTACCTGTGCTTATAGCAAGGTGCACCGTGCATAACAATTAACACTTAATAAATATTAAATTCAAACCGAAAACGCCACGTTTCCACCTAGATACAGCATTTGTAAGGTACATACTAGAACCGATACAAGGCAGCCGGTGTATCCCAAATTAAAATTTAAATTCCGGCAGATTTCTTTTGGCTTGCAAGCCTTTGAGTTACAATAACTAGATATGTCCGCGACTCCGTTTACGTGGAAGTAAAATTTAATTTATTAATTTTCATAACAAAAAAATTATATGGCCTATGTTACTCAGGACTCATACATGTGGAAACCAGTCCAGTAAATCTTGAGTTTATTCGTTACAAATAAATATAAAAATCTTTCCTCTTTGTAATATTAGTATAGATAAACTGTGATATCGGAAATGTAAATGTTACGCTCTTTGTCCGGCAGGTGGAGATGCTGTACCAGAGATACTTCCTGCGTATGAACCAGACGAACATGACCCACCTGCTCGGTCTGCTGCTCGCCGTGTCGGTGGGTCTCATCGCGGTGCAGGTGACGACGCTGCTTATCGCCCAGGGCTACCTCGGGGCCCTGGTCTCGTACGGTAACCACTCCGCGCCCTCGACCTTCGGCACTTACACGTAAATAACTTGGATTACCTTCTTTTCATTAATAGGTATCTGCTTATATAATTTTCAGAGTGTCAAGAGAAATTATATCATGGCTTTGTCCTAATATCTTAATCGAAATTGTTGAACTTAATTTGTGGAAAGTATTACAATTATGATATCATAGATATCAGAAAAAAACCTTTGGATGTACCTTGACAATTAAAGATAAACAACTTACATAGATATTAATATTACAAAACTTTTGTATATGACGAAGCAATCATTAAGGACGGCTTTAAGCTATTTCACATCACGCTATTAGCAATAACTGCAAAGCTGTATAAAAAAATTTACTGATTACAATTATTAAATATATTTTAGTTCCGCAATTACATCGAGTAAGATTATAGGTTACGGCTTTAAAAACCCTCTAATATTAGTACAAAGTAAAAATTATAAATTAATAATCAATCAGGTATGACGACTGTATTCAATAGCGATAAGAAGTTTATTGTAAATAGCGTGCAGTGTCTGGCGTTGAATATTATAAATAGTTAAATTGCTAGCTATTTATAAAGGTAGTGATGAGAATATCTCGGAAAGAACCCCACGCTATTAAACAATAATACTCGCTGACACGACAGACGTTGTCCTGTCTTAAATATGTATAGTGTATTAGAATTGGTATAATTAATACAAAAAATATATATATATATATATATATATAAATATATATATATATATAAATATATATATATATATATATATCAAAAACAGCATTATTACTATTGTAATGTTCAGTTGTCACTGACAGTTATGTAGCTTTTACCTGGGCCTTCGCTCGCATTGAATCCATTAAATAGATTTTTTTATTAAATTTTTTATTTCATGATGATCGTTTAAGTAGTTTTCGCGTGAAAGTGTAACAAACAAACTTACATTCACATTTATAATATTAGTAAGGATAATATTTGCATTAAGTGTTGATGAGTTTTCGTAAATTTTCTAATTTTTCTTTTAATTTCCTTAATTTTTTCTTTTATAAATACCTTCGACTGATAATAATTAACACAACAAAAAAAGATTTAGCGAAATTGTTCCATCCGTTCACGCGTGATGCAATGACTCGGGCAAATAGAGATTCATTTTTATATATATAGATAGATGTATATCTGTATAGAACAAACCTGTCATAATTAAAAATATTTTCTACTATTTACTTGGGCTTGTACCATTTGATTCTTCACATCACTAATACTTCAGTCCACTGATTCGTTCCGGAGCTTCTCTATCACTGCATCAGTGTTGTAAGACATACATATTTATATTGCCACAACCGGAAACTAAAAGCGCTAAAAGCGAACTGCTTGAAATAGATTATTAAAACAATTTTTATAAACACTTGTCATTACAATTTGAATTTATAAAGTTATTTTTAATTAAACGTGTATATATTTAAACCCTTTAATATTATATTTAATATAAAAAGACGTTCAACGAAAGCTAACAGTATAAAGAGACGAACAACGACCAAGCTAACACTTAAAGCGCTCAAGTTGAAAATCTGTTCCTAAATACCTACAGGTGTGATCCAGCGATTGCACTTTAGAACCAGTGCCTGCACTAGGCTTAGCGACTTCTGAGTACTTTAGCGTGCCCGACTCCTTAAGCCGCATTGTCACTTAGCATCAGTTTAGAGTGTGGCCAAATGCTAAACCTATAGTGTCTTGACTAATATTATGAATGCGAAAGTACGTTTGTCAGTACGCTTTCACGCATGAACCGCTGAATCAATTATATTGAATTTTAGTATAGATATAGATGTGAACATGGAAACGGTGATAGCTTACTGTTTTTCAGGAAAAACTTATTTGAAGTGGGGTAAAGCGAGGGATAAACTTTTTATGGAACCTTTTTATTACGTCATCGAATGTTATTTACAACAAAAAATATATATATATATATTAACCTTCTGCAGACTCTAGGTTTAGAGTTAGACCTTTTGTTTGCTTATATATATTTCTAATATTATTAAAAAACGCCCTAAAAGTGTTTTTTGGTCATTTTTATGCAGCTTAATATATACAACATGAACCTAGGTATATATAAAATATTAATGTCATATTAATTTTACAATACAACTGTGTTGCAGGGGAATGGGTAATGGAATTTGTGTTTTCCCTTTTCAGAGGAAGGCAGTTTTGAAAGATTTTTTCGATAGCGTCGAAATTATAATCAAAATCGAAACAAATAAGTTATTCCTGAACAATAATCGTTTGCTAGGTTTTTTGGTCAGGCCGATAATTTGATCTGCCCGAGATATCATCGATTGAACTATGGTTGCACCCTCAACAGAGACTACGAAGAGGCTTACGGACTGTCGGGGGCCGCGAGTGAGACTCATGCGAGGTACCCCTCGAGTAATATGACCGACCAGCAACGGGCGTACTACGAGAGGGAGCATCTCGCACACATTATCAACATCATCGTACTCGGAATCACCGCTCTCGTATATGGATGTGAGTAACGCATTAGGTATATACCCATGCTACATATGTCATTATTATTATTTCCGTAATCTATTTCTACATTAGCTGATCTAGTAGATTTTTGTCTGCCCTTTTTTTTGTAGTCAATAGCTTGGCAGTGGTTCATTTATAGCGGTCAAACCCAGGTTCTCATTTGAAGGGAAAAAAGGAAGAATTCACAGGATAGAAATGTAGGCTTCATCAAGGCAAGGTTAATAATACTAAATATGACTGTAACGGCACATACCGTGTTTGTTTCAATAAATGCCTTCTCATATAACGCGCGCCGAGCAAGTATGGTAGTGACGCATTGCCTATATTTCTCTCGCTTCCTAAGTTGACTCGAGCGGATTTTACCCGAATGAGCGCCACACAGCGTAGCGTTTCGGCTCAATCTCATTCAATACTCATAGAATAATTTAGAAAATCTAAAAGTGCACGTAATTATAATTGAATGACATATATTTAAGCAGTCATATTAAATAGAAGTAATCCGATGTCATTCTAGAGCTATTAAAAAAGTAATGGTCCCAATACATCATTATTAAATACATTATTCTTGTATTACATCGCTGTAATTGTAGTATTTGCTGAGCTTGGCTTCTACCCGCTTCGCTCACGTTAATACTGAGTGTGTAAAATCTGATGACGCAATTAAATGTTTGAATACAAAGTTTATTCCACTCTTTATCCTATTTCCGGTAAGTTTTTCGCGAGAAAAGTTGCCTGTCACCGTCTCCAAGGTCTCATCTATCTGTATACCAAAATGTATCAGTCACAAACAAATTCACTTTCGCATTTATAATATTAGTATGATAATTATAAGCTCGTTAGAATATTAAGCAGAATTATCGCGGGTTCGATTCCCGCCTACCATAGACAATTGAATAACGAGTGATATGAGTATGACTGTTAAATACTTAATGTGTGTAAAATAATTACTGTGTTTGAAATTTTTGATTATTTAAAATTTGTTAATTAAAAATGAGTTTACATTCCTATTTTTTTTTTTCTATGTTTCGCGTGATGTCCGCAATCTCACCTGTTAAGTGACGATGTGGCTCAAGATGTTGGACGCGCTTACTTATAGCAGCTTAGTGTAATGTGGCTTTATCACGATGTCTTCCTTCACCAAAAGCTCAAGCACAGTGTACGTGGATTCGAACCCACGTCCCTCGACACGGCGGCCGTACACACTACCCACCGAACTATCATCGTTTCAATTCATGATATCATTATAAAAAATATGATGAATAAACTAATTGTAAATAACAAGGATGTTTTAAGTAGGTTAGAATAAAAAGACATTTTTATATTTTTGGCGCTCACAATGTTTTCCCTAAAATCGCTCGATATATGTTAGCAGTAAGTAAAATTTCAAGTAAGATGGCGTACAATAACTCGTTTCTTTGTCAGGTCTGCTGGCGTTTCTCAGCCGGCCCGCAATGAACGAGATCTACCTACTGACTATATCCTACATTGTATTAGTGACATTCCTTCTCATCGAACTGGCTCTGACTGGAACATCCGTGCTCAGGTATTTACAATAAAACTGTTTTTTTTTCTTATACGATATAATAGGCTTTCATCCGATAATCGAAATTCTGTCGTAAGTATTGTTGGAAAATCAAAAAGGAAGGAAGGAGAAAACTGTACACATTGTTTTATTTATAACACTCAAACAATATATATATATAAATACGTCGAAGCGATGGTAGCTCAGTGGTAGCGTGTAGGAACGTCCCGTCATGGGCCGTGATTTCGAATCCGACCACCTACAATGAGCTTGAGCTTTCGGTGAAGGGAAACATCGTGAGGGAACCACAGCATGGTGGTAGGGCTTTTTCTAACCCCGCCTGGCTGGCTACCACCACCAAGTTGTTAATCTGCCGCCAAAATACCATTAGGTGTGTTCCGACAGTTACACTTGAGAGCCAGTCCTTTCACGTGCTGCATGTCTACCAACTTGGGCCGTACCGTCACTTAAGATCAGATGAGATTATGGTTATAACGCTAAACCTTAAAAAAATGTATTTGGCGGCGGCATATTTTCAACTTGAGCGTGGTAAGTAACTACGCGGGTATTAGAAAAAACCCTATGGTTTATGGTTTTATCACAATGTTTTGCTTCACCGAAAGCTCAAGCTCATTGCGGGGATCGAACTCAAGTCCATTGACGCCAGATCCGTACACATATATATATATATAATATTTATTACAAAATAAAACACAACTCGTCTCATCTTAACCAGGTGCGATGAGTTCCAAGCAACGCTGTCTCAGTGGTGGCGTGTGCGGACGCCGTGGCAATGAATGTGAGTGAAAACATTGTGATGGAATCCATTTAACGCCCGCCCGCCTGGCTAGCTACCACCCTCAAGTTGGAAATCTACTGTTGTAGAACTACAGCTGTGTGCCGCCAGTCGTACTTGAGAGTCAGTAGTTCCACTAGGCTTGACGTGTCCTCAGAGACTTGAAGAAGTGTGAGATCTGTACCTTGTCGCTAACAACACGGGAGATCGAAGCGTCGACGTGCTGTCTTTATCGAGTAATAGTAGTAACTTTTACCCGCGGCGTTGCTCAATAATTTTGTCATGGAAATCGGATGACGCAATAAAAAGTTTCAAAGTTTATCCTTATCTATCTCACTTCCAATATGTTTTCCGCTATATTAAGTAGCCTATCACCGTCTCCGAAGTCCGATTTATCGCTATATCAAAGTTCAAAGTAATTGATTCAGCGGTTTAAGGTTGAGACCGTTACACACTCACTCTCGCATTAGTAAGGAAAGAAAGTAGAGTAGTGGATAGTTGTCACCTATTAAGTGGCCACTTTATCCCTCCCGTCTTTTATCTGTTTCCGGGTAAAACGTTTACGCGTTACGCGAGGGAAGGGGTAAATTAATTTTGACTATGAAAAAATAACTTAGCTGTACACAATTTTAGGTCACATGATCACTTAACATCCGGTGATGTTTTAACGAAAACGGTAAACGGATAAAGCATAGAAATATAACTTCATTTATTTTAAAATTAATCTTTTCTCATTTGTCTGCAAATCTTTTTCACACAAACGTGCATGGGGTTTCCGTGACGCAGATAGAAATTGAGTAACATAATCCGCGACGCGTGCCTACTTACAAGATTTGTGTATTCGTGAATATTTTTATTCAATACTCATTTATTGAAATTATACTTTACACAACCCAAGGGTATTATAATACTGTTTCTAGTTAATAGCTTTAGTGTTATTGCCACATTCTCGCCTGATGTTAAGTGACGATGTGGTCTAAGATAGTGGACACACAAGCTTAATGTAGAGACTGGCTCTCGAGTGCAACTGCCGGAATTCATTTGTAGGCATCTGGTGACAGATTTTCTATTTGAGTGTGGTAGCTAGCCAGGAGGGCATTAAAAATAACTCTGCCATTATCCTATGGTTTCATTACAATGTTTTCCTTTACCCAAAGCTCTAGCTCATTGCAGGTGTATTCGAAACTTTCGATCCCACGTTCATTGACGCGGCTTTCGTTCATACTACCAACTGAGCTATCGTCGCTTTAAAAAGTTTATAAATGTTACTCTATCGTGTCTATTCGGTTCATTGAATGTATTCGAGTTTTATTTCTCAATAGTTAAAGAGCTTAACACGTCCCTCCATGTGTTGATTTATTTACATCAGTCTAGTGAACACTGTGAATTCAGTGCATCTTGTAGTTTTTCAAAACTCTTACAGTATTTTACATAGAACCTTTCCTCTTAAGTGTATATTTTTAAAAAGTGATAAATACATGGAACTGTTTTTGCAACGTCCGTCTGAAAGTAGTATTACAGACTAGAGATGTGACACGTTTCGATGGAAATTATAGAAATCGGATTCTCCTTAAAGAAAAGAAATACGAATTTGAAACATAACAATTAACAATTGGATGTTTGTATATAATAACTTAATTTTACGTGCGGCTTCGCTCCCGTTAATATTGGTTTTGTCAAACAACTCGGATGTGGCAATAAAAAGTTTCATACAAAGTTTGTCTCTCACTTTACCCATCTTTCAATAAGGTTTTTGCGATAAAAAGTAGCCTAACACCGTCTCCAAGGTGTCATCTATCTATATACCAAAATTCTTCATAATAGGTTCAGCGGTTTAGGCGTGAAAACGTAACAAATAAACTCACTTTGGCATTTATAATATTTATATGGATTTAGATCTCAAACGGGTCATGATCGGATTTAGCTAATAAAACAGAGAATAAAGCAATTTGAAACGAATATTTTGTTCATTTTCGAATGCAATAAATAAGTCTAGATCTAAGTGGTGTATATATATGGTATAAAGTGTAAACTGGTCTGATGAAAACCTAAATAAAGCAGATTTTACCTAAATACCAATGAAATTGATATTTAAAAGAAAAATCCAACATCAAACTAATATGTCGTTTACGATTGCACAAATCAATTCAGGTCTAATGCATGTCCTGTTTGAATTCTCCTAAACTGGTAGTAAAGATTCGGTCTTAGATTAGATAATTTAAAAGCTTTCTCACCTTCTTGGGATACGTTTGGCTCAAAAAGCTGATTTTGATTGCTAAATGTCTGCATTGTCATTTAAGTTTTTTTTTTAATAAAAGATTACTAAAATCAAAAAGCGGTTGTGTATTTTTTTGCAAAAGTATTTGTGTAAAAACCGATATCGATAATTCTAACCATTTCACATCTCTACTATAAAACGCTAGCCTAAAACCACTAAATGCAATTCTTACAAACCTAATAATCACAAGTTTACGAGTCCAATAAAATTCTTATTTAATATTACGTCTTAAAAGTCCGCGATGAAAATTCTTCGTCTCGTATCTCGAACGAAAAAGCGTTCTTTGTAAAAAAAATGAGTATCCACCGCTATTAAAAGTAAACTTAAAAGAAATGTTATTAAAGCACCCAAGCTCTTTGTAAGGGGCTCTGTAGGAAATTATTATTTGTCTAACGGAACACTGGTATTTTGAGTTTTAAAAATTAATATTAATATAATTCTGTCCGTCTTCTGTCCTTATATACACACACACACGTCTATGTATACATACATAGAAGTATATCTAGACTCATTTAATATTAATAATAATCCGGCACTCTCAGCAAACCGTGTTCGTACTAATAAATTACGAACATTTTCGGTGCCGATGGATGAAAATGTTACCCAGAAAGTAAAGTCTTTTGATAGTCCATGTATACATGTCATTATCCTAATACAGAGCTTAGAAAAAGTATGAAACTTGTGAAATATATAATTTATATTAAACAAAGATTGTATAATCATGAAACCTGAATTTATTTCTTGTAATTTGTGTATGTATATTTCTTGGTGCACCTTGAGAGATAGGATAGTCGTTGTCCTTTAGAATCGGCCCTATAACTGAATGCGATAGAAAACGCTTTGGTTGAATTTTTGACCGCTGAAGTTTTAAAGGTCTCAGAAATGGCAGCGGTAATATTTGAAAACGTTAACAATGAAAATGTTAAGTAAATAATATTGTGAGTACAGCGAAACAATGAGTGAAACGTCAGCAAATAATTTTGAGGTTAGAAGTAAACCGTCGACGAGCTCGGGTCCAGAGACGTCCAGTTGACCCCGCATTAAAATGTTAACTCCCTTAAACTCCACTCAAACACAATACAAAGCAACCTCAGACTGTTTACACGTCATTCTCAGTGTATATACTATTGTTAAATCTAACTTATTCCCAGGGCGTTTTCAACGGTATTACGAATTGTGGACGGCATCTTAAGTGTTTATTATAAATACATGTATGCGCTTTGAAATTAAACAGAAATTTATTGGGCGTGATTCTCCGCCCGCTTATTATTCAGCTCCAGCAAAGCGATAGGAGGAGTCGAATATAGTTGGCAGAAAATTTAAAAAAAGCTGATACATAACGTATTTGCGTTTTTGAAACAAATGTTTATCGAATTATGTTATAAGGCCGGCTTCTGGCAAGCTAAGAATGACTTTAGGGGTGCCGTTGGATTTTTTTTTAGTTGGTAATCCTGGTGTACTAGTCAGATGAGTTTCATCCTTCTCATATGTATCTTCTGTACATCCGAGAGAGATGTACGTAAATGTTCAAATATAAATAAGTAAAAAAAAAGATACGTTAAATAAATAAATGGTGTCCATCCTTACTAATATTACAAACGCGAAAAATTGTATGGATGCATAGATATTTGTTACTTTTTCACGCAAAAACTACTGAATGGATTTTAATGAAACTTTACAATAATATATCTTATGCGTGAGAATAACACATAGGCTATAATTTATAAAGATATTGTGTGATTTGTCCAAAATATAACGATAAGTGTCAAGTAAGTAGGAAAAATTCTGGCATCTGCGAGCTGTTCTGTCGTGTCTGAGCTGTCGTGCGCTCCAAAAACCGTTAGAGTTACACGTATACAATGTAAATGGAAATGTTTATTATAAACAGTTCTACAAAAAAGCCCTCAACACCATATATCTATTTGTTAATGTGTAAGCCATTATCGCCAAAATAGTGAACGAACTCCGTATAGATAACTACGAGCACAAATAATGTTCTTATAGCAGTATCCTTTCATATAATTTATTTTAAATATCGTGTACCGGAATCAGAATGGTTTGACGAAATCAATATTAACGCGGGTAAAAGCTAATTGGTTATAAAAGCGAATGTTATGATGGATGTGAGATGTAAGTAGGATGGATAAATAGGTATTAATATATTCGAGGAAGCATACAATTAGCAACAGAGACAGAGAAATTGAGGTATAATAGATTAGCGTGATAGTGGCATTTTATGAGAAGAAATGAAAGCCGTATAACTAGAAGAATCTTAAGTATGTAAGTGGATGGATTTAGATGAAGAAATAGGAAGACCGAAGAAGATATGAATGAACTGTGTGAGGAATTATATGTGTATAAGAATTGTGAGTACTGAGGTGACAGTTGATAGAGTTGATTGGAAGAAGAAAATATATTGTGCCGACCCTATCTAGGTGGGATAAGTGGTATAAAGATAAAGAAATTGGTTATTTCCTATACATTTTTCTGCTCTTTATACTTTATAGTTAGCATTATATCTACAATCTCACCTGATGTTAAGTGTGGACGTGGCCCAAGATGGTGGGCAAGCTGAACGGCCGGGACACACCTATAGATATTTGGCGGTACATTTTCAACTTGAAAGTGGTAGCTAGATAATTGGACAATAGAAAAAGCCTTACCACCATGCTGTATGGTTTACTCACGACGTTTTCCTTCACCGAAAGCTTAATAATTAAGTTGATTGCAGGTGGGTTCATTTATCCGGGCTTTTTATAAAGAAAAGAGGCACCGCGTAAAACTTGTAATGTAGTCTGAATAGTTGTGTTGATGTTCCGCACAGAACAATAGTAAAGGTACGAGATAAAGCAGAGTTCAAAGCCGCGTAAAATTACTAACTGCGAAGTTAATTTCACAATAGGTAGTCATGAAGTTTGTCTCTCGGTCGCATTGGGGCTGGAATACGAGCGATCTGTTCCTCGTAATTGAATTTTCAAAAGTTTCCGAATGAGATGTTTATTTACAAGCAAAAAATAAAATATAAAATGAAATTAGTACACTCACGAGATTGGAAAACATTTGTGGCGAGATATTTCATTTTAGAATTCGTATTGTTTTCGTGGAGTTGCTTACGCTTCGAGATACAATATCTTAATTTGGAGTAACAGTGTAAGGTAACGTCGTGACGAAATGACGTATATTTTTTAGAGTCTTAAAAATGTACAGGCACGTTTGTTTGACTGTGTATCGTGTGTACGTACAGAATAGTATGTCGATATCGTACAATTACGTTGCTGTATTAAATCACTTTTACAAATTCAGGAATCTCTATGTAACACAAAGCTAATAAGTATAATGAAACTATACTAAGAGTAAAGCTCGAAGGGCTTTTATCGGAGTTTTCTTTTTTGTTATTAAAGTAGTAAAAAAAATGTATCCCCGCTCGATATCTGGTCCTTTGTACACACATCGCTCTCTCATTCTTTATTCTCATTTTGTTGAAAGTCGCTATGATAATAACTAATATATAGGATACTTTGAAGCGATGATAGCTCAGTGGTATTGTGTACGACTTCGCGTCAATGGACGTGAGTTCGAATCCAAGCACCTACAATGAGCTTGAGCTTTTGGTGAAGGAAAACATCGTGAGGAAACCATAGCATGGTGGTAGGGCTTTTTATAATGTCCGCCTGGGTTGCTACCACCCTCAAGTTGTGAACCTGCCGCCAAATACCAATAGGCATGTTCCGGCAGCTGCACTTGAGAGCCAGTTCCTGCACAGGTTTAGCGTGTCTACCAACTTGGGCCGTATCATCACTTAAGATCAAGTGAGATTATGGTCATAATGCTAAACCTTAAGTATAAAAAAAAGAAAACTCTTTATCCTGTATAGCGATAGGGTTCCTCCTTTAATCATCATACTAATATTATAAATGCGAAAATGAGTTTGTTACGCTTTCACGCCTAAACTGCCGAACCGATTGTGACGAATTTTAGTACAGAGATAGATGGGACACAGGAGACAGAGATAGGCTACTTTTTGTCGCGAAATCCTTATCGGAAGAAGGATAAATAGAGGGATAAGCTATTTATGAAAGTATTTTCAAAGTATGAAACTTTTGCCTGATTCTCATACACTTTTCTCTGTACGATTAGGTGACTACTTAACTAAAAACCTTCAAAAATGTCATCTCGGTATTGGAGCATCATAATTAAAATATTTTTTAATAACACCACAAACTCTAGAAAATTCACAACAAGAAGGTCGAATAAGATTCAGTTCCTCTACAGGTTTAGCGTGTCTTCCAACTTGGGCCATATCGTCACTTAAGATCTAGTGAGATTATGGCCATAACGCTAAACTTTAACTATAAAAAAAAAAAAACTCTTAAGTGTGTCTTTTCTAACTTGCATATCGCTCGCTAGTTTATCTTGTAATAATCGATACGTACTGTTATATTATTTGTAAAAAACCTAGTATTCATTAGGCGATGATAGACCACACAAGCGCTTCTTAAAAAAATTAGGCATCTAACATGAAAATTTACTGTAATTCTAATTGTATAAAAACTTTTTTGTAGTAATAATCATACTTTCCCCGATTATATAATGTCCGCAAAGTTCAAGAATGGGTATTAATATATTATTATATGAAAAATGATTGAGGTCGACGCGGACTAAATTCCGAGGATATCTAGTAAGAGGCACATTCGTTTTAATAAAACAACATTATATAAATCTTATACCCCAAGCTGAAGAAACCTCGAGTAAAAAGATTTTCAAACACTACTTTCGGTATTTTTATTTAGGTAATATTTTACTTTTTTAGTTTTTCTCGACAACGATACATTGCGTCCAACCACTAAGCAAAATACAAGAATACTTGATAATACTTAACGTATATATCAAATAACTTATATATAAAATTATATTTAAATATTTTTAATTACATTTCTCATTTTCTTCTTCTTTCGCAGGGTTTAATTTTTTTTTATTACTGAATTAATTTTCACATTTTCATTTGTTGTTGCTAAATTTTTTTTTCATTTAAAATGTTTATTTATACATTTAATTACACTTTATACGTAGAGCAATTGAGGATTTAATGCCATAGGTATAGTCGGACAGTCATCCTTAAGACGATGCGAAGATAAAAGACTGTAGGCGTAAAACATACTAAACCTAACCATAGATACTAACACTAAGCGACGATAGCTCAGTGGTAATGTGTACGGATTCCGCGTCACGTGACGTGAGTGCGAATCCACCTACAATGAGCTTGAGCTTTCGGTGAAGGAAAACATCGTGTGGAAACCATAGCATGGTGGTAGGGCTTTTCTTAAGTCCACCTGGGTAGCTACCTCCAGGAAGTTGAATATCTGCCGCCAAATGCCAATAGGTGTGTTCCGGCAGTTACACTTGAGAGCCAGCTCCTGCACGGGTTTAGCGTGTCTACTAACTTGGGCCGTATCGTGACTTAAGATCAGGTGAGATTATGGGAATAACACTTAACCTCAATTATATATATGTTAGTAAATATATAAAACTATATACTAATCTAGTACTAAACTAATAAACCGCGACTACACTCGATTTTTAACCGACTCCAAAAAAGGAGGAGGTAATAAATTCGACTGTGTTTATTTTTATGTTTGTTGCCACAGAACTTTCGACTGGTGCTGTCTTTGTGATCCCGTTTCCATTTGGTCCAGTTTTGATAATAGCATCCATAAGAAAACATATAACTCTGATATTTGCATCAAATATTTGCGCGATAAATGGACGAATAACTCATTATCACGCCAAACGATTACAATGATTCCTTTTTCATTGAAAAGCATGTATTTCAAGGGTAGTTTGACAATGTAACGGAACTCTTCAATTCTTAGGAGCAAAGTGATGTAATAAAATTTAAAAAAAAAATCAAGTAAAGTGGCTTTCTAATAACTTTATATTCTACTAGCATATGACACTCAGTACTTTTTTATGTCCAAAACAAAAGGTACATTTATTTTATAAAAATGGACCGACTTCAAAAGGGGTAGAAACGCTACAAAGCAAGAAATAAGTGAATTTTGATTAATATTCTATTTGAAGTCGGTGCCAACTCAAATTTATAGTGGGTAGATAAACAGAAATAGTACGCACTGAACCATATAATAAGTACTAAATATTGTTAAAAATAATAGTTAGATTATACAAGTCGCTAAACAAGGTTATAAAATATGAAAATGGTGTCGCGCACCGCGAGAATGGACAGAAAACTTTTCTAATTTATTTTGAAGTCGGTTCAGAGTTTTTGTTAAACTGTATTATTGTCGATCACTTCTGGTCGCCGATCGATAGAGAAATAATTTTTCTATCAAATGCTATTAAGTTATTTATTTTATTATGTTGGTTATTAGAGGTAGATATGAACTTATCCAAGATTCAAAATTATAAGCAATTATTGTATAATGTTTTAATCATATCGGATGACGCAATAAAAAGTTTCACAGAAAGTTTATAATAATTCTCTTTGCCCCACTTCCTAGAAGTTTTACGAGAGAGAAATAGTCTATCCGGGGTACCATTTATCTCTGTAGCAGAATTAATCATAATCGATTCAGCGGTTTAGGCGAGAAAGCGTAACAAAAACACAAACTCCCTTTATAATATGAAATAATTTGTTCTATATTTTATTACATATTTTTTTTTTATATTGTCTGCAGTCTGGGCATTGTACATGGGTTAACACGGATTTGGGCTCTTGTCAAAAGGCTATTATAGGGTGGATGAATATGTGAGCGATCGTGATGACTGGAATTGACGCTCCGCTCTGTACATCCGCCAATAACTACTGTAACACAATAAATTATTGTTTATAAGTATAAGAATAAGACTTAAAACAAAGATGCAGATCGAGTTTCTTGCCGGTTCTTCTCGATTACTGCGTTACTTATCGAACCGGTAGTAATTTTTGACGTTCATAAGCGCCTTCTTAGGGCCTACATTGAATAAAGATTTTTGATTTGATTTTGATTTGTCTAGTATTCTTTTTTTAGTATTGCCTTTTTATTTTTTATCTGTTTTGTTATTAGGTATTATAAGGTATTGTATCAATAGCTGATTTTAGAGGCATTCGATTGTTTAAATTTAAATTCATTGAAAGAAAGGTTCAATCTGATGTTTCTGTTATTGGCTATGTGTAATTATAACTGGCTTTATGTCAAAAAGGTGAAGGTTCTATTGGCTATGTGTAATTATAACTGGATTTATGTCAAAAAGGTGAAGGTTCTATTGGCTATGTGTAATTATAACTGGTTTTATGTCAAAAAAGTGAAGGTTCTATTGGCTATGTGTAATTATAACTGGCTTTATGTCAAAAAGGTGAAGGTTCTATTGGCTATGTGTAATTATAACTGGCTTTATGTCAACAAGGTGAAGGTCCTCAATTCGGTTTTACATTTTCACGTTCGTTACCTCAGAAAAGATTTGGAAAACTCCTTTTTTAATCTAAAGGGGATATTTTCAGGAGGTTCTCGTATTCATTTCATTAATATTTGACCTTGAACTCTATAAGTATACCAAATAATCTCCAAAATCTAATAAGAGATGTATTGTGAATCTAGACTAGGTTGGTATACCGAACTATGATCAAGGATGTTTTGGAAGTACGAAGCCACAATGAGTTTTTCCAGAGACATTATGAAGTCGTTTTTTTTTTGTTTAATTTTTATATAGTATTTTGCGGTGAAAGTCTAAGATATTTAACAGTTATATTAAAATTCTCTATACGATTACGCTCATAATTTTAAATTATTATTAGAAACAATTAAAATTTATAAATAGAACAAACAACAAAGTAATTTAAAATAAACATAATTTTCCGACATAAATTACCGTAATGGCTGTGATAACATTTTACAGGCTATAGTTTTTCCCGTGACTGATAACGAATTTTCCCGCAAACTACTTTATTCTACTTCCGCCTTTTTCTTACTCACACTTTGCTATTTGTGAAAGTATTGTAATTACCATCGCCGATATATTATTCCCGCTTACAAAGTTTAAAAATCGTATAAGTTTAGATATCAATACGTATTGTGTATGTGTATAGTGTGTACGGACGTGACGTCGAGGGACATCAGTTCGAATCCACTTACGATGAGCTTGATCTTTCGGTGAAGGAAAACATCGTGATAAAGCCTTGTGGTAGGGCCTTTTCTAATACCCGCTTGGCTAGTACCACCCTGAAGGTGAAAATCTGCCGCCAAACACCTATAGGTGTGTTCCGACAGTGACACTTGGGAGCCAGTCCCTCCTATAAACGTCCGGCAACGCACCTGCGATTTGCTCTGTGTTGTGGGTGTTCATGGACGGCGATGATCACTTACCATTAGGTGTCACGCTAGCTCGTATGCCCGCTATTATATTAAAGAAATTAGTCTCCGAAATGTTTGCCCCTGTGATTTACTACTCCGATTAATTGCAGCGAGTCAGTTAGGAGGAGAAAACAGTAACAACTTGAATGGAAGGCTGAAAGTTGATGGAAAACATAGCACTACGCATCGTATTGTTTAGCCTAAACACTATCAAAATCGAATGGACATATACAAGATAAAGTTAGACAAGCCGTTTTGGTATTAAATTCGAACACACAAACGGACAAAGAAACATATTTTAAACATATTATTCGTGATTAGTGTCCATTGTTGTAAATGTATAATAATCACGGAACATAGATTTATTATTATAGATTAGTAAAATTTAATATGGCCCATGTAAAACTTTATAGCAGGTGATTTATTGAAGTGAAAACTACTTGAGGCGTGTTGGATTTCCGGGTAGGTAAAAACTTCATGGTCGCTACACAGTTTTGTAAGTGTCACATAATACAATCCATGAAAATAGTGTTTATAACTAAAGTAATTAGAATTCTTTCATATATAAATTTGCCTATATAACGTCTATCAATCTATTTAATTATTATTATTAACACGAATTAAAGAGCATTTCTTGTATATACATATATAAATTATGCGTATTTCCCAAGCGGTTCTAACGATTTAGATAAAATTACCCTTTGAGATAGGTTTTTGCTCCCGGCAACAGCCCAAGCCGAGTTTCGGTCGCTAGTGACACCCTTGCGCGAGTTGCCTCTCGGGCTCGAGCGCCCTCCGTTCTCGCCCTCAAAGTCCGGTGAAACTGTGAAAGCCTTCAGGATAACGGTGTAGTTCCCTTTAAATAAAAAAGCATTTTGCTGTTTGAATTAGTTGTATTTTTCGTAAAAAAAATACATATATTTTATATAAATACATACTGTATTTTGTTGAATTCATAAATTATTACCTGCCTGATGATTTTAGTTTCCCAATAATATAACATTAATTTTCATTATATATATTTTTTAATCCAAAATGAAACACCTCTTCTTAATACTTTCCCATCTCTTAGTAGTCTTTGTATGCTGATTTCATTTCTTTTAATTAATATAATTTGGCCTCATTTACTTATATGTATTCCACCGATTAGTTTATTATTTTTTATAATTTATGTCATAAAACAATAGTTATATTAAAATGCAATGTTTACACGAGTTTACACGAATTAAAAAGCATTTATGATATCTTAATAAAAAATCACGACATGTTCTATTTAATTAACGACTGATCTATTAAAAGAATAGCTATTAAGAATCTATTTTTAATTTCTTAGGAGGTTACAATGAAAAAGCATTTGTAAGATTCTTGGCAATTTCGATGGTTTTCCTACAAAGGCTCGATATCTTTCTTACTTCCTTAGTCGCTTCGAGCCGAGTTTACCCGAAAGAGTGTTACAATGAAAATTTACAGATAAGAATTTCAGAGCCATCCCTTGAAAAGCTTCATTTCAATAATATAATATAGAACACTAACTGACCCGAGAAACATTGTTCTGTCATATAAATTATTTCTAGTGAATACTTTGGTTATAGTAACTCGCTATTAAAAAAATATGGGGCGAGGGTGGGAGGGTGAAAATTTGGGAGTATAGAAACGTTTTGAAAATATTTTCCCCATAAAAAGAAAATACAAAAAAAAATTACAAAAATATTTTTTTTATTGAGACACCCTAATCACCCAGCGGTACGAAATAAGCTTTATACCATACGTTCCAAATATACATAAAAAATTCATTAAAATCAGTCGAGCCGTTTCCGAGGAGTACGACCGTAGACATCGTAACACGTGATTTTTTTATATAAGATTTGAGCGCTTGCCATAAAAATTGATTTGAATGTATATGTTTTTCATGAAGACAGTTTCTTTTTAAATCTTATGCAGTCAATATCGTTGCGGTCGAGTTATCGGCTATAGCAAAGGGCAGAGCACCGTCTGTAGGGCTGGCTAATACACTACATCACTAACATAGATTCGAGTAGTGGTTTATGCGGTCGACTGAATCTACTGATTTCGGTAACCAACACAGGATAATCGTTGCTGAGATCTGTAAATGGTTCATCCTGAATATGAACAAAACGGATGGCAGAGATCTGCACCTGATTGTACAGGACATTTTTTTTTTTTTTTTATACGGAAGGCTTAGCGTTATGGCCATAATCTCACCTGATCTTATTTTCTAGATTATAGGTTAAGTGTTATGACCGTAATCTCACTTGATGTTAAATGACGATGTGGCATTCTTATGCCTCTCTGACTCTCAAGTGCAACTGCCGGAACACGTCTATAGGTATTGAGCGGCAAATTTTTAATTTGAAGATGGTAACTAACCAGAGAGAGATTATAAACAGCCCTACTACTATGCTCTGGTTTCTTCACTATGTTTTTTTTTTGTTTATAGTTAAGATTCAGCGTTATGGCCTTAATCTCACCTGATCTTAAGTGACGATACGGCCCGAGTTGGTAGACACGCTAAACCTGTGAAGGAACTGGCACTCAAGTGCAGCTGCCGGAACACACCTATTGGTATTTGGCGGTAGATTTTTAACTTGAGGGTGGTAGCTAGCCAGGCGGGCATTTGAAGAAGCTCTACCACCATGCTACCCTACCATCGTGCTTTTAATATTACCGAATACTCAGGCTTATAGCAGGGATTTGAACTCATGTCCATTGAAGCTATTATCAGGTCAGCCATCATCGCTTCAGAAGAGATATATGGTTCAAGTTATGGGATAGGTCCATGTTAATCCAGCTATTGAGAGGTTTGTGAACTTGCATAACGTTTGCTGTTCACGGCCGTTTTTGGTGTTGTGCTTACAAAAAGACTTTCTGCTATTGAATTCTGTTTCATTATTATTATCCCATTACTGATATTCATTCCCGATTCCGCATGTAAACGCCATCGGCCCACTATTTTTAGTTTGCTATGGAGTCGCACTCTACCTTCAATCTTTCTTCCACCTAAAATTCAATAATCGAATTCTACTTTTAGAGTCTGAGTTTACGGCTATGAAATAAGATAATATCCTTTGTAAATTTATAAGTCGTAAAATTCAAATGTAATAATGTAAAATGTAATAACCAGTGCGAGGTAACAAAATTCTGAAATTGTTTTGTTTCTTGTTTATACATTTTGACTATCTGGTAGCCTTGACTCGTTCACTTCTTCTCTATCACATTTACGTGATCGTAAAATCCGTTATTAGTGAACGTCTAAGTCAGAAGAAGAGAGCGAAATTTCATACATTTCATACCAATCTTGTATAGCTGAGAGCAGTTTATACACCACTGCCTTTAGAAGGAAATGGTGCCTATTGGATACATAACTTATACATATAATTAAATTTGTTAATTTTTTTTTTTTTTTTTACAATTAACCTATACTGTGTTTTATACTGTGAACCACTGTGACCTGTGAACTGTGACCACGTTGGGGGTGTCATCTCTACTACCTCGCGACGAATCGGAATTCTTTTCTTTTTTTATACTTAAGGTTAAGCGCTGCGGCCATAATCTCACCTGATCTTAAGTGACGATACGACCCTAGGTGGTAGACATGCTAAACCTGTGGAGGAACTGGCACTCAAGTGCAGCTGCCGGAACACACCTGCTGGTATTTGGCGGCAGATTTTTAACTTGAGGGTGATAGCTAGCCAGTCGGGCGTCAGAAAAAGCCCTACCACCATGTTATGGTTCCCTCAGGATTTTCGACTACGAGTTTCTAATAAAATTTGTTACAGTCTACAGGTACTGTGGTCGTTAAATAATTTTCGAAATTTATAAATGGAGTAAACTTTGTTTACATATTATTCTACTAGCTGTTGCCCGCCGCTTCGCGCACGTTATTATGGATTTTTGTCAAACAAATCGGATGACGCAACAGGAAATTTCATACAAAATTTATCCCTCGTTGAACCCCACTTCCAATACGTTTTTCGCAAGGAACAGTAAGTAGCCTGTCTAGGTTCCCATCTACCTCTATACCAAAATTCATCATAATCGATTCAGTGGTTCAGGCGTGAAAGCGTAACAAACAAACTTTTATTTTTCCTTTAGTAACGATAATATATAATATATTTAATTTAAATTTACATCTGTCTGCATATTGGACCATACTACAATACATAACTTAATAATTTAAAAAAGGTTAGGTTATTTTTGCAATAACTTAATATGTCACAGTATTTTTATTATTTTAACATTAACCATAGTAATGTGTATTTTTTATACCATCGAAAAGTAGAGATTTCAACGAACGAAGAGCCCACCAACTTAAAAAAAAAAAAACCTATATTTCAACGTGAGAATTTTCGATTGAAAATTAGGGTGTTTTTTCAAAATTAAGTCGAAATAAGGTGAAAATAAATATTTTAAATAAAAGAAAAAAACATGAACGTCAAAACTACCACCGGTTCGGAAAGTAAAGCATTTATCGAGAAGTACCGACAAGAAACTCGATCTGCATATATATGTTTGAAGGTACTTTTTTTTTTACATAATACTTTAATGTTTGCGTTTACAATTAGCGGATGTACACAGAGTGATATCAATTCCATACATGGCCATCGCTTACATATTGAACCATCCTGTAATTGCGTTATGACATCAAAATCTGCTTGCCATGGTTCTTGAACTGGCTGTACGTCGAGGTAAAAATAAATAATAAATAAATATTTTTATTGGTACAAAAAAAAAAACAATATAACATATAGTACAATTGTATGTTGCTAACTGCAGTAGTTAGTAATCTAACTGTATCGCAGTTAACAGCGCTCACCTCTGGATACTGACAAAATATTAGGGAACATTGAAATAACATAAAAACAGAAGTTAAACAATACAAAAAAAAATGATAATAATAACTGAGAAATTAAAAAAAAAAACAGTGAAGTGTGTGTGTGCGCGTGCGCGCGCGCGTGTGCATGTGTGTGTGTGTGTGTGTGTTTGGGTGGGTGTGTTTGTGTGTATGTATGTGTGTGTGTCATGTAAGTGGCCGAACCGAATTTAGTTGTCTAAAAATTAGACTAGTACACGTTGGATATGAGATTTTCAGTATCATCATATGTGAATGTCATTAGCCATTGAAGAAGAGTCTTTTTACAACATCTGTAAATCATACCATATATATTAAGCATTTTATTTGTGTAGGTAATTAAATGTGTCACGTTGTCCACCAGGTCGCTGACAGTGAGCGCTGGTGCGTGTTCCCTCTTCACGTACGTGACATATGCGGCGCTTCCGGTCCGCCTGCACGAGGCCACCATCGGCGGCGTCGCGCTTGCAGTCGTCAACATCGGCGCCCACCTCATGCTCGACAAGGCCACCGACCTCGAGGTACCTAACCACACAATATACTCTCCTACTAACCATTCATACATCTCTTCTTTCTCATACATACTTTTTTTTTCTAAACTGTCGTCTCTTGGTCAGCGCCACTGCAATATATTTTGTATTGTTTGTTTGCGCTCTTAATAAAAACAATTTACATTCCAGTTAGTAGTATATATGTGTATATATATTAGACTATTATTGTACCATCTAAGCGATGATAGCTCAGTAGTAGTGTGTACGGTTCGACTCCACCTACAATGAGCTTGAGCTTTCGGTGAAGGAAACCATCGTAAGGTAACCATACCAGGCTAGCAAACACACTCAAGTTGAAAATCTGCTGTCAAATACCAATATGTGCGTTCCGGGAGTTACACTTGAGAGCTAGTTCTTCCACAGATTTAGTATTTCTACTAACTTGGACCGTGTCGTCACTTAAGACCAGGTGAGATTACGGCCATAACGCTAAACCTTAACTATAAAAAAAAACTATATATACAATTATTTCAAAAGGTGTGATCTGCTGAGTCAGCTGCGGCAAACTCCTGTTCTGTCCTATTAGTAAATGTTTCTGATAGTTGGCAGTTTTATAGCCATGTTGTGGTAGCTGATAATTTATTTTTCATTGCGACAAGAGAATATCAGAAATAAATTATCAACTACACACATGCATTCAATACAAGAATAACCATTGATAGACCTTACTTGAGATTTTAGATAATACTAAACGCGACATGGATGACTTCTCTATAGAAAAAGCTTGTCACTGGCAGAAGGTAAACCCACGAGCAAACCCATCTAGCTTAAAAACTTTGCTAAAACGCTGATGTTAAGCCATTAGCAGTCTAGAAATTCTAAACTGATAATCCTATCAGTTTGCTGAGTCACCAAAAATTCCCAGGTGACGCTACCTAAAGCATCTTTCTTTGATGGGTAAAGGACCAATGATGCTGATGACGTCTCTTATATGCGAAGCGATGTTGTCGAACTCAAATTACTATTTTTTTTTTATGTTGCGCAGCATAGTGACCGTACTGCATCTGGTGTTAAGTACAGTACAATCCACAACAGCGGTGACTGACAATGATCCAAAATTCACAATCAGTCACCGCTGTCATGCTGGCTTGCTCAGAAACCTTTTCACGCCTCTTTTGTAGGACCCTATGTCATATGAGGGTGGGAATACGCTGACCGGAAGACGGTACCTCAGCTCCACGGTACGAAATAAGTATGAGTCAGCAAACTCTTTAGTTCGCGATTCAATAGGAGTCACCGTGAAGCTGTGACACAATGTCGAGCCCGCATGTTGCTGTTATGTTGAAGAGCTCTTCAGAACACTCGCCGTGGTACATACGGTAGAACACGCTTCAAGAGGCAATGCCCCTTCGTAGTTCTGCGCTTAGATGAGCCACTAGTTAAGGATTTAACTGTTAATTGGATACTAATGTATTATTATGACATGTCATTCTCCCAGTAACAATCCACATAATGGACATGTCGTAAAATGAATACAAGAAAGTCGCAAGCTAAAGACGCCGCATTGGCGAATGTTTTGATACCGCCGATTAATTGTTAATTTATATGTAGGTATATAATTATAACAAAAAAGATTGTCTTGTAGATTTACTGCAGCATTGCGACACTGCTCGCATGCAACGTTGCCGGTATAATGACACACCAGCCGCGCGAGCTCGCTCAGCGCCGCGCCTTCCTTGAAACCAGAGACTGCGTCGAGGCCAGGCTCATCACCCAACGCGAGAACCAGCAGCAGGTGAATACGATATCCCTTTATTAATATACCACGGTCTTGTCTTGTCTTGAGCACAGATATATTTACGGTTCATCGGAGGTCGGTACTGTCATCGGTGCCTATACACTTCTGAATATAAAATGGCTGCGAAGTGTTAAAAAGGGCAGTTGGTGCGTAATACACCGAGAATTTGTAGATAGATAAATATGTGTAATTAAAATAGGGCCTTGCAATTTGATGATCAACGCTGTGCCGTGTTGGCTGATCTTCGAGCCGAATTATGATGTCTAGTCCTACACTTTAGTCTTTGCTTCATTACACTGTCCCCAATTGAGTCGGTGCCGGTTTATTATATTAATTGTTTATATTGTCACAACGTCCGTGTTAGCGATAAACTTGTAGACAGATTCTCTCATAGGTGACTGTAGGGATGGCTAAATGGGTGGCTAATGGGATGGATAAATATCGATTTGTATCGAAATCAAATGAGTCAAAAAATCGAGACCCAAAAGATCGATAACACAAAGAGCGATTTTTTTTTTCTTAGACTTTTGTATTTATCTATGCCAATATTTTAAAGTGGAATAGGTTGATTGTTTGAACGCGCTAATCTTGGAAACTAACCATCGGATTTAAAAAAATATTTTTGTATTTGATAGAGTAATCATCGAGGAATATATAACATTACGCTTGCACTAATAGGAAGAAAGCAGTATTGTTGAGAATGACAAAAACGGGGAGTAACTATTATTTCTGTAGGTCTTCACGTGAGCTGGCTATGTTATTAATATTATAATAAGTTAATCTATGAAAGGAATATTCCTATTTAAAAGTTCTGAAAATAACTCTGAGATAGCATATCTCTATATTTTATGGTTTACTTACAATAACCATTTTTAAGTTTTACAATTTCGTTTCATACTAACACTGAATTTGCAAAGATGTTTCAACAACATGGTATTAATCATTATATAAAAGAGTTTATCAATAATTACGAACATTTAATACAGACCAGTTTATCAGTTTATGGTAGTAAATTAAAATGAGTAACTTGGACATATCAGAGATTCGAAATCGATTTCGATCGATCGATTTGTAGGAAATTACGTTAATTACATACGAAAATTACAATAGGCAACAAACATAAAGTAAAACCTCGACTGGAAAAATCATTTGTGCATTACGAAAATAATTGTCATATTTAGGATTCGAACTTACAACTCGACTTTAGCGGTGCGTTTGCAACGAGTCCAGAGCTGAAGCCCCTGAACCAACTTTACAGTTACACTCACATTCTATACACCACATGACCGATGTTGGTACTTACAATAGTCATTTTTTTTTAATAATTATACCTAATTTTCCAAGGTTTTTCATCTACATAGTATGAAAGTTGTCTAAAAAAATCTTAATCATCTTGAGCATTGAATTTTATCAAAATTTTGATTGTTATTTTTCAATTTAATTAAATGATGATACTGTTCACTACGTATGTGTTTTTTTAATGCTCAAAAATTTTCCAGTAGCCAGGTTACAATTTTGATAAACGTGAACGAGATGGACGTAGAATAATAAAGAATAATTAATAATATGACTAGGCATGTGACAGTAGATAACTTTTGAAATTTACTTCTACAGAATCGATCTTCTTATAGAGACTGCGGTATGAAATTTTTATGAATTAAATTTTCGCTAGCTTTTGTTTTACTGCGCAACGTATCTTGCGCACCTTTCACTTTGACAGTCATGAATTCGTTCGACGTATGTCAATCGAGTCAACTATGGTCCTGAAACTTAGCTGTCATACACACTGTTTTGTATTATTCAATAACTTTATATAGTATCAAATGAAATCGCTTCCGCTGTCTGTTCGTTTAGATCTTTTCAACTGTTTAAAGGATTTTAATGCAGTTTTCAGGAATAGATAGAGAGTGATTTATGAAGAAAGTTTATATGTAACATACATATTATAGTACAGAACAGCCGAGAAATTTAAAGATTTGTAATATGATGACGTAACAAACATATTTGTGTGCGCTTCACTACCAAATGCTGTCTAAACCTGACGAGATAGATCAAATTATTGTGCTACGGAATTGTATAACTTCGAAAGAGCGAAAAAAATATTTCACGATGATATAAATTAATCTTTTTTTTATATAGTTAAGGTTTAGCTTTATGACCATAATCTCACCTGATCTTAAGTGAGATACGGCCCAAGTTGGTAGACACGCTAAACCTTTGGAGGAACTGGCTCTCAATTGCAACTTCCGGAACACACCTATTGGTATTTGGCGGCAGATTTTCAACTTGAGGGTGGTAGCTTGCCATGCAGGCATTAGAAAAATCCCTACCACCATGCTATGGTTTCCTCACGATGTTTTCTTTCACCGAAAGCTGAAACTCATTGTAGGTGATTGGATTCGAACTCACATCTAATGACGCGGCGATCCTACACACTGCCACTGAGCTATCATCGCTATAAAAGCGGTCGTAACACTGTAATAAAGTTACATTAGTTACATTGCCCATATAGAGTTGTCTAACTAGTAGTAACAAGTTATTTAGTCGACCAATTAACTTTAAAAAAAACACACACTATGTATACGCTAATATACTGAAATGAAATATAATACATAGACAATTTATTTTGTTTTTTGTACTTGACGACACAGTACAGTCTAAAAATAACGATAACTTCAGAAAATTAATAATTCGTGTATGAGTTGTCTTCACTGGCGTACTGGTCGACGTGTCACTTTGACGTCACTTTGACGGATGCTTCCTGATACCTTCTAGTCACTATTAAATCGGAAACAATATTCATTTCCTATCACACTGGAAGATATAATACAGCGAATTTTAATTTTGAGTGTAGGAACGCCGCGTCATGGGACGTGAGTTCGAATCCAAACACCTACAATAATGTTGAGCTTTCGGTAAAAGAAAACGTCGCGAGGAAACGATAGCATGGTGGTAGGGCTTTTTCTAATGCCCGCCTGGGTAACTACGAGCGTCAAGTTGAAAATCTCCGGCCAAATATATATGTGTGTTCGCGCAGTGGTTCTTGAGAGCCAGTCTCTCCTATAAAGGCCTGTAATACATCTGCGATTCCCCTGGAGTTGTGGGTGTCCATGGGCGGCGGTGATCACTTACCATCAGGTGAAACTGCGATGTACCGCTTGCTCAATTGCCCCCAATCGCATAAAAAAGGCATATATTAATATTATATAGTCAATATATTGCGTGCACTTGAACTAAAAGTAACTTAAATAATTTCATATAACATTAATAAAAGTCCTTACCCGGAATAAATAGACAGACGGACAAAAGTTAGGAAAAAGGGTACTTTAGCACAACTGCATATATGCATATATATATATATATATATATATACTTTATGTTTTTTGGCTGTTATTCTCGATGGCTGGGTAATTATCCGAACTTGTGGTGATTTTGACGTACCCTGGGCCTACTTCGAATAAAGTTTTTTAATTTGATTTGATCTAAAAACCTGTCATTTTGTGATTACAACAGACACATCAATTTTATTTATCGGTATAGATAATACAATTATTCACCTTTGGGTGAATAATTGGTCTTCAAAAGCGCCACCAACTTTATAAAGTGGTTCAAGCGTGAAATATGATTTAAAAAAATAATAATAGCAGATTTTTCAAGTCACTCGACGAAAGCTTTTCCTTTGTCGAAAATAACGAGATAATAGGGACAAAATGGCGTTATCACGCCGCCTTCGCTGATAAAAAAACGTGGAAACAAAAAAAAAAGGTTATATTTTTACTGGAAAATTCTGTCTTCCCAATTAATTTAGTTCAAGAGAAACGTCTATTATAACATTCTTATCAGAGTGTTAGGCGAGATCTTAGTCTATTATTTAGTGGTTTGGTTTTTTTTTATTCATAAGATTTCATAGAGAATATGTCATTTAAATATGTTTTCGGTGGATGTCATCATGAGTAATCATTATTATGTTGTAGTATGTTCTTTTTCAGTATAATTGAGTATAGTAATATAGTAGGGCATTTTTAAGTTAATTGGTTAACACTTGTTACTGATTAGACGTGTATATATGAGCTTCAACAGCTGAAATTTTTACTTTATTTAATACTAGCCGTGTCCGCGACTTCCTTCGCGTGGAACTAAAATTTTATATAATCATTTTCATTAAAAATATGTTATATAGCCTATGTTACTCAGGGCAAAATAGAATTTTATGGCGAAATATTTTTTGAAATCGTTAAAGTTGTTCTTGAGTTTATTCATTACAAAAAAAATTACAAATATTTCCTCTTTATAATATTAGTATAGACTAAATGACCCGGTGAACTTAACTTAACTATCACATAGCAAATCCTTGAATTTATCGGTTTTTCTGTGCTATAATAGGTATGTATTATACATATAAAAGTTCCTCATGGGTTACTCTATCCATTGCTGAAAATTGCATTAAAATACCAGTATATAAACAAAAAGGTTATAAAATTGTAAATCTTCCGGTATTTATAAGATAGATTACGCTATCGCAGGCGATGTATTGACTTCCGGCGCTGATCAAAAGTGTATCGGCACGAACAAACTACGAGGCTACATAATAAATGTTGAGCATCCGGTGTGTAACGAGAGTTGGTAGGGGCACGAAAATTTTTTTCTAAACGGAAGTTAGTTTACTCGCCGCCTGTATATAGTTGAAAAAAAAACAAGTTGAGAAACAGAAAATATACATATAATAATTGAAATAGATTGATGAAGAAGTATTTTTGTTGTTATCACTCTCCCTATTCTGAAATAAAAATAACATTACAATCTACACAATACAATCTACGTATTAGCACGGTACATACGGTGTCTATGTCGAGACTGTGTGCAACTGAATCGTCATGCTTTCTCATGTAACGCTCACCGAGCGAGTATAACAGTGGTGCGTTGGCTATATCTCTCCCACTCCCTTAGTCGACTCAAGCCGACTTCCCGAGTATTTAATTGAGTATGCATAAAATAGAGTGATTCGCACGTGTAAAGTGGTTTTCACTTCGAAAATTGGTCCGCAGTTATCGAGGGATTTTCATAATAATTGAATTCTGGTTCATTACAAAACGTGAAATGTGCTAATTGTCTCCCCCGATGCAGCGACATATCATTTGAGAAGTGTCGTCACACCGCACCGGCTCTAGTCATTCTTCATTAAAGTCATGTATGCGCGCACGATATGCTGACGTTTTAAACAATGCAATCTTTCAACGTTAATCCACGTGAAATCTGCGTGAAATTCACGTGAAATTTACATGAATTTACGTCCACGTCTGTTCGTTCATGTCATATGAGTGTTCGATGAATTGCCGCGATATTTTCCCCTTGCAATATTTCACATACAAATTTATTTTAAACTATGTAAATTTAATGTAACAGCGTCGCCATCAAAATCTAATAAACGTCTAGAGCTCTAAAGTCCCCCTTAGCTAATTATAGAAAATCGATAGCTAAGGAGATTAACAAGGCAATTTTAGCAGGAATCAATTGAATTTGGACTGAACCTGTTGATTTGTAATAGGTGCTGCACGGGAAAAGTATTGTGTGATTCTGTTGTTTGACATGGGCGGAATTGTCTACATAAGCAAATGGTGTAATAAAAAACAAATATTTTTATTATTTACTTATTATAATTATTTATTCGTAGGAACGGCTTCTGCTCTCTGTTCTGCCGCGTCACGTCGCTATGGAGATGAAGGCGGACATCGCCAGCCAGCCTCGACAGGAACAATTCCACAAAATCTACATACAACGGTACGAGAATGTTAGGTGAGACTCGGCACTTATATCTAAGCAATTATCCATCGGCAATTCATATCAAAATATCATCTAAATTTCCCTACAAAAATACCTCGAATATACCATATGTAATTTACATAAAAATTCGCGAAAAAATAACGGTCTTCGGTTATAATAATATTCGTTATAATGTCTGTGAAATAAAATCGCGCTCGTGAAAAATAGCATTAACACAATGTTACTTGACAAAACGTATAATTTTGCTACAATTTTGAACTTGATTTTGCCTACATACTTCTCGTGCTGTTACCATCCCATCACCACGACAATAATACGTGGTACCCGCAATGATTACAAGAAATTGATTCACATTGACTATATTTCTATTATTATTTAAATAATGGTGATTCAGTTAATAATAGTTAACGTAATAAACTGCTTAGTGACCCGCCTCATATAAAGTCTCAATCAGAAGTCATTAAAGACAAAATATTGAAACAAAGAAACACACTTTAATTTGTAGACTATACAATAAGTAAATCAAGACTAAACAAAATTACAACATATGTTTTGCTAAAATCATGGTATTAATCTGTTTAAGTAAATACCACGTTATATCACGTGATATAAGTTATATGTCACCAAATCATTTTTCACTTTCAATCGAGGAACGACGAACAATAACCACCTAACTTGAAACTGTAACTAAACTAAGCATTTGTCATTTATAATATTGTATGAAATAACGAAAAACGATATGTGTTGCCTTAAATTCTCTATCTGGTCTTAACGGTTTTTATAACACAAATAACCAGAAATAGTTTATCCGCTTTACATACATACATAAACCATTATACAACAAAAAAACTCATATAAAAATAGCTGATATTTATAAAACTTAAACAACATCATTTTGTTCAAAATAGGGGTCAATATTATGCATTTTTTTTTTATCTTTGAAGTTTTATTACTTTCATATAACAGTATCGTATCGCGATCATCGTTCTTGTTGATGTGTTGATTGATTGATATCTTAATAATGCGACTTATACTAATTATTATTTTACCCACATTCATTGTATTCTAATTATGTGCTTAAATACATGGTGCCGGTTCTATAACTTAACATTATCATTAAGTTAGTATAGTGAAATTACTGTCACGGTCACGTACAAAATCATTGATTATATTATTTCACTGGCTATGTTCCAATTAGCGTTTACAACGATTAAAAATTGCCATCAGCTGTTCCACACGATACGTGTGTTGCGTACGTGGGACAAACGTCACCAATGACGTCATTATTGTGACTCGCAAGCTCATAACGACTTATCTGCAAGAGCGGATCCATACACCGTTCCGGTTGAGTTAGTGATTATAACGTTCGAACACAAGTGGAACGAAAAAAATCGCGGTCGTGAGCGTATAAGCGCTGTCAACGCTCTGTACAACGTAGCCAAAATATCAATTTGATGTATGATGATAATTTTACAATCTTGATACTTTAGTAAAGCATTGAAACGTTACGCGCATGTAGATTTCTAATACAGTGATGCTAAGCCTGGCCAAGAGAAATCAGAGTGTACACATAGATGAACCAACAGAGGTATATAAGTATGTAGTAGAAGGTATGAAGCGATGATAGCTTAGTGATAGCGTGTACAGACGTCGCGTCGAAAGTCGTGAGTTTGAATCCCTGCAACGAAACTATAGCACGGTGATAGGACTCTCTCTAATGCCCTTCTGGCTACCTGCCACCCATTTTTATCAACATGTTGTTTAAATCCTAGTCTTACGGATTACGATAACGCGTAAGTTCAAAAGCCATTACCTGGACCCAGGTCAAAGGCGTGAGGACATGTGGTGACTCATTGCGTACTAAACACCCGAAACTACCCACTAAAACATATCTCAGTGACACTTGGGCTCCCGTATCGCGATGCCATAACGATGTGCCCCAAGAGGGTGGACACGCTAAGCCTAGTAGAGGAACTGGCTCTGAGGTGCATAGGTATTTGATGGCAGATTTTCAACACGAGGATGGTAGCTAGCCAAAAAAGCTCTGCCACTATGCTATGATTTCATCACGAAGTTCATTGTAGGTGGATTCGAACTCGCGTCCCTTGACGCGGCATCCGTACACAGTAGCTACTGAGCTACCGCAGCTACAAAATTTATTGTGATTATTTTTGATAGTAATGAAATTTGATAGTAATTAAAAAATAATATCCAGTTTAACTATAGGTTTCTCTGAACATACTCCCTTAAGTAAGTCGAACCAACCACAAAATGAAATTTCACGGAATACATGAGTTACAACGCAAGTTACATGCTACTACTAGAAATAAAATCACTGTTAATATTTTTTCATGATATAACAATTCTTTGTACGTGGCCGTTGTATGGATTCTATAATTTAAACTTAGATTAATTTAAACTTAAAAGATGATATCGATCGAAACTAGGTTACTATCAGACTTTTGAACGTCGCGACTTCAACGCGATCATTCCGAGTTTCAACCGAGAATCGAGTTCATCCTTTTGCCGTATTGGATGTGCCAGTTATGCTCACTGAAGGCTGGGAAATGCGAAAACGATAGCATTAAAATAAACTCCGATAATATACACGGATGAATCGTGTTCTAAATGAGGGTACTACGATCTGATACATAGTTGCAGTGTACCACGTTAAAACGAAGCTGTCAAAGCTGTCAAAGCCCTTAGGGCTAACAGCGTATGTCAGTTCAAAAAAAAAAAAAAAATACACATTAAAACGTTTGCATTTCTCGCCTTCGTACGATGATTATAATATACGTAGAAAATGTTAGATACGTCATATGCACTCAGAAAGTGGCACGCTAATTTTCTGTCAGTTGGAATACCGATTAATATGTCAAAAAAGACAACAGAAAATACCCTTGTGTGTAATCCGATATTGTACAAGTTACACAAACAAAACTTCTAAAGGGCATGGGATCACGTTTAATTCGTAATTATTACTATTATCGTTAATACGTTGATATTTTTATAGAATAAAATCTATTCATCTGTTACATAAACGTTTATACTTTAAACGAGGCGTAGTAATGTATAGTTGTCTCTTTTTCGCACCCGATTAAAAAAATGTATCCTGTCCTACTACCCCGTTCATTGCAATATTACTAAGTGCGCATTAGCGTGCCATTTTTTTTAGGCAAAATATTATGAAAGTAACGTATCTATATATACTTTTATATTATCATTGCCTTCATATACATGTATTCTATTTTTTAACGACTTCCGTTCAAAAAGAAGAATATTCTTTAATCGGTTGTATTTTTTTTTTATATTTATAATCATAGCACTTTGTAATTTGTACACCAATTCGGTTTGTTTTTATTGTAAAGGGTATACTGTTAAGATATTTCGAAGATACGCCAGGGAACTCTGTAATAAATAGAGAGACTGTGTGAAAACAAAATGTTATTTATTACATTTTTAGGGTAGGTAATTTGAAGTCAGCGTTGACATTGAAAATGTTTATTTATAACGAGGAAAACTAACAGCTAACATTAAGAACTTAAATTAAAATGAAAAAAAAAAACATACAAACGGCAATTTAAAAGTTTTCACAAATATTTATGAAGATGAATACAATATCCATATCGCCTATAAGATCGGGGCACAGGATCTGTGATCACATTGAATTTGATCCCCCCCTGACGAATCTTCGAGGGGAAACGATAAACTATAAATTGTATTAGTTTCGTTTAAGTGAATATTTACGACGGCTAATAGTGTATGTAGGGTTCGTTCCTATAATATTTGTTTTTCCTCTCTAAACCAGGGAACAGTTCCGCAAGATCTACATCCAAAGATATGAACATGTCAGGTCAGTCCGTAGTTAGTTTCTTGCTATGGGCTTGTTTTTCTTTATTTTGGATTCCTGTCAGTGTTGAACATTTTATTCGCCTGTTAAATGCAAACAAATATTTAATTCCCTTAATTATAGTTATGTAGATATTTTATTTTTATTGATGCTTTGTTTTCCAATATTTATTATTTATGATTATGGTATATTTTATATTTCATAAATACCGTAGTTAAACTAATTAATAAATACTGAACGTTCAATTAATGCCAGTATAATTCTAAGCTATGTATTCGATACAACAAAGGTTATATGTATTTAGTAAAAAAAAAAAGTTTGAGGTGAACCACCCTTATCAATTAAGGGTATGAAAATTAAATTATGACCGATTCTCAGATCTACCGAATATACATATAAAACTTCATATATATCGTTCAAGCCGCTTCAGAGGAGTATGGCAACTAACATTGTGACACGAGAATTTTGCCGTTAAACGACCGTGCTCGAACATACCGTATTCGCTGTGTGTCCATTTTTTTAAAGGAATGTACATGCCAAATTAAATTCAGTTTCGAAGAAACGACAACGGACGAGTGAGGGATTACATATATATAAATATACTAGCTGTCTCTGCGACTTCGTTTGCTGCGGGATTACAAAGTCATTCAATAACTATTTCGGTTTTTTTTTCAATGCTGCCTTACTCCTATTCCTTTAAAGCCTCCCTCAAAGATTGATCTATCGAATACAAAAATATTTTTTGTAATCCAACTGCTAATTTCTAAGATAAAAGCATTCCAACAAACACAGTTAGCCGCTTTGCCTTTGTATATAGATGAATGTATGAAAGTGGTAGACTAAGAAAAAGTTTGTTCGATGACCACGAAATATGTGCCTGTATATTTTTATTCAAAGAGGTTGTTTTTTGTATGGTGTTTCTAAACGTGATGAAATACTGGATAATACGAATCCACCGAGGCAGCTGGTTAAACTATTTCTATATTTAAAATATTTCTATAGTGTAGACGGTTGTCCATAGCGGGTATGCTATTGGCCGGCCGCAGTCATAGACGCGCGCTTATTGGTTCAAGACAGCCAGTAAGTTCTCAACGGCTACGCAGATATATTTTATAAACATCATACAGGTCAGCCGTTTTCGTTGTGTGTTATAAACTTACTTTAACTAAAACTAACTTTAATTTTAACTAAAACTTTAGATGAATTGAATGATGTACAATAAAATGTTTATTTTCACAACTAGGTAAAACATATTCATTGTGAAATTTCCTACCGTTCCTTAAATTCATTAGTTATCTATACGTTTCTACGTTGCTCTCAGACGCTAGTAATTCAATTATTTGTATTTATTAATCAATAATGTAATACGATTGTCAATAATATTAATATACTACGCAAGAAAAGTCGTTCCACGATACTCAAACATTTTATATTTATCTTTTTATTTTTCTTGTTATTAAATTTTTTTGTTCCTTTTATGTTCGTACTACATTCGGGTAATGCGTTCATCCCTCGCGATATATTGGATCGAGACGTCAATAGTCACGAATATTTACTAAAAATATTTTCTCGCATACCTTCAAGGGTGTTCAGGTAATATACAAAAATATTTTGCCAGTGGAATACATTATCCATAGATATACACATCCATGTCAAATGTAGCTTATGGTATGTCAAGTTATTTAATATATTCTTGTCTTTTATAGTTACACTAGTTGTACCGGGGACTTCGTTCACGTGGAACTAAAAATATTTATTATTTTTTGCTCGTTTTTGTAATTATTTCAATTTAACTTTGCTACTGTTGGTAGTAGCCTTATTATTATAAATAGCCGAAATCCTTCATCAATTATTGTTCTATCAAGTATAATATAATTTGTGGAATCCGATTAGTAGTTTATAAGGTAAACAGCCAAACAAACCAACTTTAACGAAACAAATATGCCAAGCGCAGCCTGCGACTTGGTTTATGTTTATATTTCACCATCAATCGCACGTCGTCGTAAAATCAATGTAGCTTATATTATATTAGGGATAGTCATGCAAAATGTATACAATATTTATGGAATTTGCATGAAAGTTTACTATAATAACATTAAAATGACTCGTTTTCCCTTCGATATAGCTTTTTGAAATATTTTATAGGTTTAGAGTTATGGCCACAACCTCACATGATGTTAAATGACGATGGTGGGCACGCTAAGCTTAGTGAAGGAACTGGCTGATGTGTAACTGCCGGAACACACTGGCAGATTTTAAACTTGACGGTGATAGCTAACCAGGCGGGCATTAGAAAAAACCCTACCACCATGCTGTGGTTTCATCACTATGTTTTCGTTCATCGAAAGCACCATGCAGGTGTATTCGAACTCACGTCTTTTGACGCGACGTCCGTACAAATTATCAACTGAGCTATCGTCGCTTCAAATTGTATTGCTATTATATTATATACTAGTTAGCCTCTCAGGCCTTGTTCTTTTGTTTCTAAACGTCAATAACTCGACCTCGGTGTCCTCTGTCATATATGTCACAGATAAAAACTATCCTACCACATAACTTGTATTTGAATATCGGGACACGGTCGAAGCGATGATAGCTCAGTGGTAGTGTGCACGACTTCGCGTCAAGGGACGTGGGTTCGAACCCAAGCACCTACAATGAGCTTGAGCTTTCGGTGAAGGAAAACATCGTGAGGAAACCATAGCATGGTGGTAGGGCTTTTCTAATGCCCGCCTGGGTAGCTACCACCCTCTAGTTGTGCACCTGCCGCCAAATACCAATAGGTGTGTTCCGGCAGCAGCACTTGAGAGCCAGTTCCTCCACAGGTTTAGCGTGTCTACCAACTTGGGCCGTATCGTCACTTAAGATCTGGTGAGATTATGGCCATAAGCCTAAACCTTAAGTATATAAAAAAAATATATATATATTAAATATATAAAAGATTTAATTCACTGTGTGCTGTGGAAACAAGCATTAGTTCGTTTCCGTGTAATCGGATTTCCGAGACTTTGTAGTCAAAGTCCAATCCGTTGAGTTAATAATTAAACGTGTTACCTTTCCGGACTAGTTATCTACTTTTAAAACGTTTTCTTTATAGACTAACTAGCTAACGTCCACGACTTCCCTCGCGTTACTTCAGTCAATCCCTTTCCAGTGGGTGCCTACGTCATATAAGTATCCAAGAAAAATTTCAAGTTAGTAGGTCTAGCGGTTTTGGAAAATTTTCAGTCAACTGGTCAATGAAAAACTTCATCCCCCGTTTTACAAATGTAGGAAATGAAATCTGAAAACTGGTGAAACAAGTTTCATTTAATTTTATTAAGGAGTCTTTATGCTAAGGGAAATGGAATGATAGAGAATACTTTTTTCTCCCATACAAACTTTGCCACCTTGAGCATACAAACTTTTTGAAGCGATGGTAACTCAGTGGGTAGTGTGCTCGGACGACGCGTCAAGGGATGTGGGTTCGAATCCGCCTACAATGAGCGCAAGCTTTCCGTGAAGGTGGTAAGGCTTTTTCTCATGCCCGCCTGGCTAGCTACCACCCTCAAGTTGAAAACCTGCTGCCAAATACGTCGCCAACACGTATAGGTGTGTTCCAGCAGTTAAACTTAAGAGCCCCAGCCCCTTCACCAGGCTTAGCATGCTCAACAACTTGGGTTACATCCTCACTTAACATCAGTTGAGATTGTGGCCATAACGCTAAACCTTAACCATAAAAAACCCCAGTTTATCCCTGTAGGGGTTAAATATTCGAAAATCGTTTATACTTGACTCTAACCTCTCTAACTTGTACATTACATATTTTACATGTCGTCAGGGGTACGGCAAAGAAAACAGGGTAGTTTTCAGCCATAAAAAGTACTTTACCCGTGGGATATAAAAATAACTTTTATTTCCGTTATACTTATATTTAACTTAAAATATTTTAACTTGATTCTAACTATTGTACATATGGTTCAACGTGAAGTATACGTTTTATATCATAAAACTTAAAGAGTGCTGCCACCCCGTATATTGAATTAACTAAAACGGAAGTTTGTGATCGAAATTGGCCAATAGTTTTATATAAAGCTTTTAATATACCCAGTGTTCATCCAATCGGCCATAACTATTATTGAAAATGTAATAACATTATTATAAAGCTGAGAAATAAACCCTTGCTTCCATTTTTTTTATCTGTAAAACTGATTAAAGCCTTCAAAACACGGCCTGTGCTTATAAAAGTACGACAAAAGTGGAAACTTCCTAAACGAGGTTAACAAAACTGACATCAATAATAACATCATGCTAATATTATAAATGCGAAAGTTAGTTTGTTTGTTACATTTTCACACCTTAACCGCTGTATCGATTGTCATGAATTTTGGTGTAGAGATAGGCTACTTTTTCTCGCGAAAACCTTTAACGCGGGCGAAGGACTCAAATTCTATTATTAAATAAAACGAATTGGTACATCACACGCTGTGTTTATGTCGATACTAAAGGCGACTGATGCGTCATTCTCTCCCATGTAACGCTCGCCGAGCGAGTGCTGCAGTGACGCGTTAACTGCATCTCTCTCCAGTTCCCCAAGTCGAATAGAGCCGACTTTACTCGAACGAGTGTTACATAGCCGAGCGTTTCTGCTCAGTCTCATTCAATACCTGCAAAATACCGTACTAAACCTGCATAAATGAAGTTTTCAAATTAAAAATTTGACAAACAGAGAAGGAACCTGCACTGAACTATTTTGTCCTTGCATATTTATACATACAAACCGTGTCCACAACTTTGTTCCCATACAAACTCTGAGTAATATATTTAATAGCATGTTCAATTTGATGAAACCAGATATAAAATTCTATGTCAGCACATGTCCTGTCTTAACTATGAATATTGAATTCGAATTGGTTTAATGAATAAAAAATATATTATTAAAAAACATAGTGTTTATTATATATACTTTAAATTTTTAATGTTCCGCACAACTTCCTCAATTTTTTCTTTCATAAGAACCTTCTCCTGACACTAATTAACACAACAGAAAAATAAATTAGCTAAATTGTTCCATCCGTTCACGCGTGATGCGATGACCAAGGGAAATAAAGATTCATTTATATATAGATATTACCACTTTAATAAACATGAACCAAGTTTACAAAATAAATATATATATCTAGGCGGTTGCCTGTTGTCACAAGTCTAACTTAATCCAGTACCTCGCTACCTGTGACCACCTTTTGTGTTTAATTATTCATTTAATTAAGTTTAAAAGCTAAACCTTTATTGTTAAAAATCATTTATATATATATTCCCCGAACAACTAGTTTATCTCGTCTCCCTCGGAAGTGGTACTTGTTTCTTTACCTACCCTAAATTGTGCAAAGTATCCTACGCTGTTTTCTGTACCTTTGAAAACGTGTATGCAAAATTACATATTTTTTTATAGTTACGGCTTAGCGTTATGGCCATAATCTCACCTGATCTTAAGTGACGAAACGGCCCAAGTTGGAAGGCACGCTAAACCTTTGGAGGAACTGGCTCTCAAGTGCAACTGCCGAAAAACACCTATTGGTATTTGGCGGCAGACTTTCAACTTGAGGATAATAGCTAGCCGGGCGGGCATCAGAAAAAGCCCTACCACCGTGCGATGGTTTCGTCACTATGTTTTCCTTCAAGCTCAAGCTCATTGTAGATGGTTGGATTCGAACTCAGGTCCCATGACACAAAGTCGTACACACTACCACTGAGCTATCATCGCTTCAGAAACACACAATGACACAATGAAAGACACGATGATCTGTCGAGTAGTTTGTGCGTTACATTTGCAATAATGATATTAGTTAAGATTCAAGGGATAAAAGGGATTGTCTCGCTCGAGTGCCTACGGCTCGATAGCGTCGGTAACACGCTGTCTTCGGGTTACGGGTCTAACCCCGGTATATATCAGGTTAACTACACAATTTTGCTATTTGACAACGGTCACTACCGATCTCATAACGCGAACGTATTTAAATCACATTACCCTGCCGCTTCGTAAATTTCACAGCGTACACTCTCAAACAAGCTCATTAGGATTACAAACATTATTAACATGTCTGCACCGTTCAAATTGCTTGTATATATATAATATTATAAATCGGAAAAGTTTGTCCGCTTGTGTGAACGCGCTAATACAGTTAGGTTACAATTTTTTTAATGTATTTCATAGAGTAATTATTATGAAAGGCTTTGAGTTATTTAACATTAAGTTATAGCAAAGTTGCATTGATAAAAGTTGCCGAAAATGGCTAAAATTATTAAATATTTATTAGTTGTACACGAACGAAGTCACAGGCACACACCTAGTCAACATTATAAAATGATAATCTTAAGAATTACCAGTCGTATTTTAATTATTTTTTTAATGTATCTCATAGAGCTATTATTGAAGAAGGCTTTGAGTTATTTAATAACACAAGATTAAATAATTATTAATTCCACGCGAACGAAATCGCGGGCACAGCAAAATTGAAATATAAAATTACATTACAAGATAATTTGCTTATTACACAAATGTAACTAGATATAGCCATGTCGTATTACACGTGTAGGTATACGTTAGTTGTATGTTATTGGTTAACTTATTTAAATTGAAACAGATCGGTAATATATTTGCTGGTGTTTCCTAAGTTCATTCGCGTTGTCAAGTAGGCGATGGAACACGTGTGTAAAAATCCTTTATCTTAACCGTCTTGTTTAATAGTCTGCACGTACTATTTGGTTCATCATATCACTAATACTTCAGTTCACTGATTCGTTCTGGCGCTCCACTATGACTGCCGCAATATTATAATACATATTTGTATTGCCACAACCGGAAAGTAAAAGCTCTAAAACTATTTGAAATAGACTATTAAAACAAGTTTTATAAAATCTTGTTATTACAATTTGAATTATAAATTTATTTTTAACCAAACATGTAAATATCAATTTCAATATTTAAAAGTTTTTTTTAATCAAACGTGTAAATATTTAAACCCTTTTATTTTATATTAAATATAAAGAGACGATCAACGATAAAGCTACCATTATAAAGTGACGATCAACAACCAAGCTAACACGTGTTTTGTATTATTTTTACTAAGAAGTCTTTATGCTTGATTTCAATTCAATAGGTTAACAGATTTTTGGTCTCCCCATACAAACATTACCACCTATGTTTATTTTCTTTGGGATTACATTTCGGAAAATCTCCTCATAGTGACATCCTCTTCGTCAAAAAACTACAGTCCAAATTTCATATTTCTAACTTCAGTAGTTCCGACTACGCGTTGATGAGTCAGCCTAACAACGTCTTTGTATCTATCTATGTCAGCCCGATTCCACCCACTGTTGGGTATAGGCTTCCTCTCGCTCCTACCATCGTTTTCATTCCTGTACTAGCCTCATCCATTGTCCTCCGACCGACTTGACAATGTCTGACCATCGGGCTGGTGATCTGTTGATTCCGTCCGTCCGTTGTGAGGATATCGCTCTGAAACTGCCCTGGTACATCTTTTGCTATCATGCCTAGTCAACTGTCCTATCTATCACCACTTCAGCTTAGCGATACGTGTACCCACGTCTTCGATTTTGGTCCAACGTTTCAGACACTATCTACCAATTACAGGCCGAGCTTTCCACCGCTCTTTGAACTACATGTATTTCATATACGTATTAAATGGCGAGAGGCCATGTTTCTATTCCGTATGTGAGTGTAGGCAACTCACATAAGACAAACTGTATATATAGAGAGATAAATAGGTTTAAGCACGACAATCTATTTGAATTGACATTCATAATTCAAACTAATATTATAAATAACAATTTAACTGTCTGTCGGCTTGTTTCGATTTTATTCCTAAATTGTGCACTAATTTTAATTAATTTCAGTATACAGATGGAATGGAATTTGAAGAAAAAAATAGGTTTTCATTCTCGCAAAAAAAAAAATTCATATTTTTAAGGAATCATTACTCAATGTGTAGTAATTTGAGAGGATTTTTAGTGCATAATACACTAAGGATTTGTAGTAGAAATATAAATAGTGGAAATAGATGGTCCCTGCTGCATGCTGATTGATGTTGAGCGGTGTCGATTGATCTTGAGCTGAAATGTGATGTCTCTTCTTACATTTAAGCTTTCAGTTCACAACACTGTGGCTGCAAAACATTGAGCCGGCGCCGGTTTATTATATTAATTGTTTAACGTCACGACATCCGGTGGGATCAATTTTAATTATTCAAGTTCTAGCGAACCGAGTCACAGCTAGTTATGAAAAATAATATCGCAAGTAGTCGAGAACGTTTATAATATGTTTCAATACAGAAACGAGGTCATTAAGACAATGCGAATAGAACACGCTTCTGATGAGATCGCATCCGACCGCCTCTCCGTGTCAGTGGGTCACTTACACTGCTTTACACTTTGTTGTGTCCTTTTGAATGTTCTGGAATATGTTTTACAAAGTAGACCTTTTGTAATGAGAATGTAACAGGGACGCGCTTTTGTACTCGTGTTTATTTTCTTATATTTTTGGAACGAAGTTCCTTATCGCGCGGTACGGTTGGAGGCTAGACAAATCTAAATGTGATTTTTTTCCGTCACGTCCATTTCTTTTCTGTGTTCCATGTTGCACTATAGTTCTATAGTGTAAACAGTTATTACTTTTGATGATTTGTCTTGATGATTGTATTATTTTCCAACCCGGTGGCAGTATTAACGTAAGCCCTGCCTAAGGGCCTAAATTGCATAAAGTTTTTTGATTTACAATATTTACTATTATAAGATTCTAGGAAATCCGATCAGAAGTGATTTTTTTTAAAGAAAGCTATCACAAATACCTATCCATAAAACAAACTAAGAAAAATAGACCAAATCAACAATTTAAATTTTGACGGAAAAACCGTTACAAATAAAATGAACACCAAATGGATATTCTTATAGTTAGAAGAAACTTTATGAAAATAATGACGTTAGAACCTTATCAATATGCGAACGGACAGAGCAAGAGTCTACAATGTTAACAACTCTAAAGCTAGCGCGCGAATGAATGCTGTTTTTTTTTTTTTTTCGAAAGGACCTACACTGTTAGCCTAAGGGGCTTTTACCGCTTTACCTGAACTAGAGGGGCGAGTGCGGAAGGCGCTCGAGCCCGCAGGACAACTCGCACAAGGGTGTCACTAGTGACCGAACCTCGGTTTGGGCTGTTGCCGAATCGCGTAAGAGAAAATCGAACGCGGTACTAGCTATTAATAAGAAAAAATAGATATGTTATTAATTGTAAAAAAGGAAAAATCGAAACTAACTGAACCCCTTCGGAATCTGAAAAACCTATTTTGGTTTGTGAATGCTAATGTCAATGAGCTATCTCTTTTATACTTTCCTATCCCCCCTTCTCACTTCATCTTCTACAATTTATTATTTATAATATATTATTATTATTATATATTTATCTATTATTTGAGTACAATAGTTATTACCTGTAACGTATATTAGAAGCATCCTCTAATATATTGATATATGGTTCATGAAGATAAATCTGCGTCGAGAATCCGTGGGCTTGTATTGTCGGGTATAGAGCTCGGAAGGCTTACCCGCCCGTCCATTAGGTACGTCGTGCGTTCGGTACGTCGCATATTACAAGGATGTTATTCTATATATCGCCAATCACAACCAAGATCTCGTTCGGCTTGTAGCAAACAATGAGTTCTATTTTATATTCTTCATATTGTATCGTAAATACAGTTAATAAATAACAAGCGAAAGCTTGTTACGGGATCATGATATTATTATTTTTATTTAGTCTTATTCAATTTAATCTATCTATAGGTATTTGGTGGCAGATCTCAAGATTCAGGGCGGTAGCTAACCAAGCGGCCATTAAAAATCATATATATGTGTATTTAGGGTATAATGTACCGAGTAGTTTTTTGAGATGATAATAATAATAATCCAGTCAATAATAATGTCGGGATGAGATACGAACTTAATAAATAGTAAACCACGGATTCACCGTAAGGGTGCCGGCTACATCGTGAAACCTAATCATTGTAGCAGAGAGAGGTTAACACGAGAGTGTTTGAGACTTGCGACATAGATGTAGGTTTAAGGGGGGCCTCCTTTGTCGACGATCGTCAACACTCACCCTCACCGCTCGTGCCTCACTCTACCAAGTATAAACCATTCCCGATAATGGTTAAAATAAAATACTAAAACAGTGTCAATAATAAAGAAATATAAATCTTACGTCCCTTCGGTAATGTTCCAGCTACGTACGATGAATACGCCTCAAGCGCCAAACTTAGACTGTGCCCAAAAGCACTCTTGCGTCGCGCTTTATACTAATCGGCGTTATAAACTACCTTCCTATAACTGTATTCTACCATAAAACACAAGGCTATATATATAGACTTTTGGTGGCGGAAAGTGAGAAACACCTAACTATATACACTATATATAAATCCAAAATATCGTGATAACATCATCACAAGGTGGTAGTGCTATTTTAATGCCCGCTTGGTTAGCTACTGCACTAAAGCTAGAAAGCTGCCACCAAATACCTATAGATTCTATATGTTCATGCAGTTACACTAGAGAACTCGTCCCACAATTGGACTTAGTCTGCCCATGATCATGTACGACATCGTCATTTAACATCCGGTGCGTTTGTGGTCATAACGTTAAACCTATAAACTAAAACACCCTTTCATTAGAATTCCTTTTAACAAGAAACAAGGTGGTCCCCGTATTAACATTTCTTTTACAAAAACGAAAAGTAAAAAAAAAGATAAGTTTTTAAAGACGAGAATTTGGTAATCTAAATTTGCCCTCCCAATATATTCTTGATAGTTTCATGTATGTCCGCAAAATGTTACAAAAGCTAGATTTCGTTAAATACTGTCATAATTTGAAAACTAGAAATCGCGACAAACCGGTCACTTTCTATTTTAGACTGAGTAAGATAAGTAACAGTTTTTTTAGGTAATAGTGTCAAGTTTTGTAATAAAGTCCCAAAGAACATCACTGAATTGCCGGATAGTAGGTTAAAGAACCATGTTAGATGGCTTTTGATGTAAAAAGGCTGGATCATTATGTGAGCGATCGTGATGTTTGGAATTGACAACCCCTCTCTGTACATCCGCTAATAACTACTGTAACACATTAAACTATTATATAAAAAGATAAGAATAAGACTTAAAAAAAAAGATGCAGATCGATTTTCTTGTCGGTTCTTCTCGATGGCTGCGTTACTTTCCGAACCGGTAATAGTTTTTGAACAGTCCATTAAACTGACATGACACCGGTTACATCACAGAAGTACCTGTTAATTTAAAAGGTAATCTAAATGAGTACGAAAATCAATCAAATATGTTTACTATTTGATTACCTATAAACAATATTTGCACAGATCGGATGATGTCAATTAATATCAATAGATAACAGTTTACTCCAAATGCTTATTCACGAGAAGTCACATTTGAGTATTGGCGTATCTATAGTAATATTATAAAGTGAAAAGTTTCTGTTTTTTATTGAACGCGCTAATCTCAAAACTAACACTCGTGTCACAATCACTCTTTTAGTATTCTAGATATTAGATAATTGATGAAAGTTTTAAGCTGTTTAACATCAAGCTACAAGCTTTAGAAGCTATGTTAAAAAATGAACAAATTTATGTTTAAGTTCCACACGAACGAAGTCACAATCACAGCTAGTAAATATTATGTATAAGGTGGATAAATTTGTTTGTTTGAATTCGCTAATCTGAGGAACTAGGAAAATAATAGTTGAGGAAGGCTTCAGGCTATTTAACATTACGCTACCATCAATAAGAACAAAGCTGTCATGAAAACGTCAACAAAACCGGACGAAAATGATTAAATAATGTTTAATTTCACGCGAACGAAGTCACAGGCTCAGCTAGTACTGTGAGGAAGTCGTACATGTAAGTAAAATCAGGATTGTCTATTAAGCGAAGGGACTGAGAACCTTTAACGTAATGTAACCAAAACTGTTTGAACCCTAACGGTGCGATAACCGCAGAGGGCGGTCGGGAGAGGACGGGCCAGCGCTGCTGACGTTAATATCCCGACACCGGCCTTTGTGTTAACTACTGGGAAGGCCCCGATAATTGAGAAGCCAGTCATCAAACCCGTGTCATGCAAATCTGTACTCGGTCGCGGCGCTACGTTTCACCGAGGTTCCGATTAAACGGAATCAGAATCTCTAAACAGTTACTGTTATGTATTCACGTATTCTTTCATGTAGTCATATGCATATTTTATGTCTAGTCGAGCCGCATATTTCACACATTAACGTAGTCGAACACCAAATAGTAAATAATAAAAAATAATAAAAAAAAACGTCTTTATTCAACATAATGAATATTACAAGGCATAGAAATTATCTGTCGGTCCCCGCACTAGGATATGCGGGTAATCGACCAAGCCAAATTACAATATATATGTCGTGTTAGTGGCGTAAGTGATCCATTTTGAAAAGAATAAAAATTTGAATGAAGAGAATTATAAATGGAATGTTAATTTATCACATTTTTTTATTATTGTTAAGGCTTAGCGTTATGGCCATAATCTCACCTGATCCTTAATGACGATATGGCCCAAGTTGGTAGACGCGCTAAACCTGTGGAGGAACTGGCTCTCAAGTGCAATTGCCGAAACACACCTATTGGTATTTGGCGGCAGACTTTCAACTTGAGGGTGGTAGCTAGCCAGGCGGGCATCAGAAAAAGCCCTACCACCATGCTATGGTTTCTTCACAATATTTTCCTTCACCGAAAACTCAAGCTCATTGTAGGTGGTTGGATTCGAACTCACGTCCTTTGACGAAAAGGCGTACACACTACCACTGAGCTATCATTGTTTTAAAATAGTTATATAAATATTGTATAGTTAAACTAAAAACATAGAAGTATAAACACATACCCACACTGTAATCATATATACTGACAACGTGTACTGTTGTAAATTGACCTAGAAATTTTATTTAAAGTCGTTTCTTATATCTGTGTTTATATTTTCAGTCTCCTCGTAGATCAAAGTTTGTGCCACCCATTTGTATTTTTTTTTCATCTAATGTTAGTTTTTTTTTTCATTTAATGTTAAATGACGATATTTGTCAAAATGGTGGCACGCTTAGTGGAGGGACTACCACCACGCCATGGTTTCATCACAGTGTTTCTTCACCGAAAGCTCATCATAACACATCATATTTTGTATAAACATATCTATAAGTGTGTGAAAATATGAAGGAAGTTTATCAATAAAGTGCCTGAAGCAAGCTTCTTGTTCACGTTTGTAAATTACTTGGTATAGTAATACGAAATTATTGAAAATAAATTCGATAAACAAAGTAGATAGACCACATATAGATTGCTATATTCGAAAGATTACGATTTCACAAATAATCATATTAAAACCACCTATCCGTAGATAGATATCGCCATTATAGGAATGCATTTCTTACCACTTGCGCGTAAAAATTGCTACCAACAACCATCGATAAGCTATTTCGTCGATTGATATTTGTATAGTCGGTGCAGAAAGAGTCGATAGATAGATGATTAAAAACGACTGTTATATATCTGTGTATATATAAGTTTGCGAAGAGAAAAATTCCTAGAATATCCTAAAGATATTCGCGCTCGGATGTATCGCATAGTTAAAGTTAAAGTTTACGTAAGAAAAAGGAATGCAGAAAGTTCAACTTTCTGGGCATCGAATTTATATATATATATACAGATAATACAAAAGATTTTAGTATATTTTCTCGTAATGCTCGTAATAGTCCTCGTTGAGGTGCTTATTCCACCACAATTTACTTTGAAGCGTTTTTTTTTTTCATATAGTTAAGGTTTAGAGTTATTATCATTATCTTACCTGATCTTAACTTATAGATCTGATACGGCGCAAGTTTGAAGACACGCTCAACCTATGGAGGAACTGACTCTCAAATGCAACTACCGGAACACACATAATAATATTTAGCGGCAGATTTTCAACTCGAGGGTGGTAGCTAGCCAGGGGGGAATTATAAAAAGCCCTACCGCCATGCTATGGTTTCCTCACGTGTTTTTCCTTCACCGAAGCCTCAAGCTTATTGTAGGTGTTTGGATTCAAACTCACGACCCGTGACACGGGGTTTCTACACACTACCACTACTACTAAATTGCAGATACAATCGAAGAACGTCTAAAAGAAGTTAAGTGTGCAAATGACGTAGCATTTGAATCGGCGGTAAAGCGGTCAGGTAAATACGTTCCATTCTTCTGGGCAATGGGGTAATAGCTCAGTGGTAGTGTGTACGACTTCGCGTCAAAGGACGCGAGTTCGAATCCAAGCACCTACAATGAGCTTGAGCTTTCGGTGAAGGAAAACATCGTGAGGAAACCATAGCATGGTGGTAGGGCTTTTTCTAATGCCCGCCTGGGCAGCTACCACCCTCAAGTTGTAAACCTGCCGCCAAATACCAATAGGTATGTTCCGGAAGCTGCATTTGAGAGCCAGTTCCTCCACAGGTTTAGCGTGTCTACCAACTTGGGCCGTATCGTCACTTAAGATCAGGTGAGATTATGGCCATAATGCTAAACCTTAAATATAAAAAAAAAACTAATATAGAGTGGGCGAGTATAGGCAAATATAAGTAAGGGATGTAGGATGTATGTATAAATAATAATGTATGGCGTTAAAAGGCGACTAAATGCGATATTCCCGACTTGCTCTGAACAAATTTCGAAATTTCGGTGTCGTGTTTAAACACTGCATAATATTGAAGAAGGTACGTTCCAGCGTTTTGATGAAACTCTCTAAAATAAATACGCCGGTGGAAACTAAAAGGAACAGTCGTTTTAATCAACGCAACGGGACGTAAAACTTCAGGAGCGATCTGTTGAACAAATAGAAAATAACTTTACAGGACCTCGACGCGGGGATCGTGGTACGCAAAGGGCACGACCATTTTTACACTCTTTTTTTGTTCTCACCCAGTAACTTTTAAGCGTAAAAGTGTGATATAAATTTTATATGATAAATAGGGAAGTAACTGTCATTGGTCGTGACGTTCTCGTGAGTGGAACGCAAATTGGATTATTTGTAACTCAGAATCCTTACTAATATAAAATATAAATATGAAAGTGAGTTTGTTTCGATGTTACGCTTTCACGTCTAAAGCGCTGAATCGATTATGATGTGTTTTGGTACAGAGATAGATGGGAACTGGCAAAGGTGATAGGCTACTTTTTGTCGCGAATAACTTATTAGAAGTTTTTATTGCGTTATCCGATTTTGGCAAAATTAATATTAACGTGAGCCAAGCCGCAGGTAAAGGCTAGTATAATATATAATAATAAACCTTTATTTATTCTTGACATATTATGAAAAGTGTACACAGAACATTTTTCTTACTTAAGATTTTTAAAGATTTTACTTATTTTTTATTAATACCGTGGCCGCTTATTTCTGTTAGTAGTGTATACGAACGTCGCGTCAAGGGACATGACTTCAAATCCACCTGCAATAAATTAAAGCTTTCGATGTAGGAAAACATTGTGATGAAACCATAGTATGGTAGTAGGGCTTTTTCTATTACCCGTCTGGCTAGCTACTACCCTCATGTTAAAAATCTGGAACAAAATACCAGTAGGTGTGTTCCGATAGTAATACTTAAGAACCAGTCCCTCTTCTAGACTCAGCGCGTCCACCATCTTAGGCCATATCATCACCTAACATCAGGTGAGGTTTTAACCATAATGCTAAAGCTACAAACTGTAAAAAACATATATTAGCCTCGGTTGTACTTTTTTAAATTCGACGCCATTATACAGCGTGCTTTCCGAGTTTTCCGAGCTTTCCCTGCCGCTGACACATAGAAACGGTAACCGAATCTTATTTGGGATTCTCTTGTTGTACCTTCTCCTTTGTTTCTTGGAACGGTTGTTGTAATAAACCTGAAAAAAAATCCACTTTAATAATAAAAATAGTAAAGTGTAATATTTTTCGCGATATTCCGGACAACCCTCCAACGCTGGCTATCGTTTTTCTGTGTTCTAAATTGCGGAATAGTGAAAAAACACAAAATTTGAAATATGTATGTACATAGTCGGAATTTTGTTTACCTAGTAGTTTTCGGTCACACTAATCCACCCCTGTATGTGCTCTAATATACTATATAATACTATTGAATAGCTCTACATAATAATAACAATATAATATATACTACAAGCTGGCCTGGCAGACCTTGTTCTGACATTTTGAGTAGTCGATCACATCGACTACAGCGACATCTATCGCGTTATGATCACTTATCGAGCTAAAAAGTATCCTACCTCTCAAGTTGGATCAAACTGTACACAGTGTGTAAAATTTGATTAAAATCAGTTCAGTAGTTTAAGAGTGACACGAAACAACGTGACAAGATTTTTTATATATAAAGAGATCCTACATAAGTCATAAAATAATAGTGTCTTGTGTTTCAATTATACTGTCAAATTAAACGCCCGTTTTAATGTACATTCTATCTTTATTTGACTCCATATTTCTAAAGAATAATCCCCATACGGCTGCAAAGGAACAAACAGTAAAATTTAATATCGCTGTAAATGGATATCTAGCTTCTAGGGTTTGTAGAGCTCAGCGTAAGACTCTACTGTCGTCTCTATATCGATGACAAAAAGAAAGGGTGCGTCTCATCGAGACCCCGACTGGGAAATGCACTCGAACATATTAAAAATGTAATTTACAAAGTAATATAAGACCTCCATTTTGAACTTTAAAAAAGAAGTTCAAACTTTTTTGCTCGTCCCGAAAGAACCTTTCGGTTTTGTGAGATGAAAGTTATCCTATATTTTAATCTATAATATTGGATATCGGCGGAACAAATCTTATCAAATCCTGTGCAGCTTTAGAGAGCAAAAAGAGAGCTCTAAAAATAGACAAAGATATAAGATACAGACAAAAATATACTATGTTTTTGATCTATGTATCGATATAAAAGTACATAGCGATAAAATTATTTTTTTATATGACTCAGTTACAGTTTTAGTTTCTGAAGGTACATCCGTTCTAATTGTGATTTTTTTTTTATTAAAAATTATGAGATGCTCAAATAATTTTTTTTTTATTTTATTTTGTGCATATTACTTATCTATTTTACTGTTAAAATAAAAATCTGAAAGGATTTTACTACAACTTCAAAACGCCAAAAACGAGAAACAAAATTCAAATTTTACGTTCCACGGTACTAACTCGTTTACCCATGGTACTGACATAAAATAAATTCCGTAGAAATTAATTGAGAAAATTACTAAATTTATTTTAATTTATAATAAGTTATTGATTTGTTTTTTTTATTTATGACGCTCGAGTCACACAAATTCAAATTAAAAAATTCATTTAAACTTAAAGACAAAATTTATAGAACCGGTATTCAATGATAAGTTAATACATTATACAAAAAGTGTGTCAATTTTTTTCAGTTTGATCATAAATATTAGAATTTATAAGGTAATTAGTTTAAAGCATTTATTGTGACAAAAAAAAACCATTTATAGGTAAATTCTAATATATTTTAAGTTTTCTCTAAGTGGCAAGTTATATTACATAAAAATAATGTTGAAATTTGTCTATAATTGTCCAATTAAAACAAAAAAATCATTAATTGATTATTAATTAATGACCTATGAGAACGAACAATACAGAACATTTAATATCACAGTTAGAACGGAATCACCCATGTGTGTATGTATACATTTTAGATTTATGCATTCCTTCTTCATACATAAACTTTAATAATCAGAAATCTTAGACTCCTCCGTGCGTTCAGAATAGTAAAAACAAACGTATCTATGTATGAAACTATATATAAAAAACGATGTGTGATCTCTATATACTGCAAAAAAGTGATAGTGTAAAGTTTGAAGGTGATCAATTGTCTGTACCCAACAGAACACTACCTCACTAGTATCACCATATATATAAAAATGTCGTGTCAAGGGGTTCGTGGTCGCACTCCGCCGAAACGGCTCGACCGATTTTTATAAAAAAAAATTATGTATAGTTGATAGGTATGACAATAGATCGTTAAGAATATTTCATGCCACCAGGTGATAAGGGTGTCAATAATAAATATTTTTTTTTGTTAGTATAATAAATATATATAATCCCAAATTTTCACCGTCCTACCCTCGCGCTCTCATTTTAATGGTGATTTAATACAAAATATTTTCACTTTAAATAATGTATACGACAGAATAATGTTTGCCTGGTCAGCTCGTATACCATGATATAGTTTACTCCAATCAACACACACTTTAAAATATAAACAAGCAGTTCCATCGATGTCATGTCACTGCTATATAGTTATTCAGTTTTATTTTTTATAGTTAACGTTTAGCGTTATGGCCATAACCACACCCGATCTTAAGTGCTAATACGGCCCAAGTTGGTAGACACGCTAAACCTGTCGAGGAACTGACTCTCAAGTTCAGCTGCCGGAACACACCTATTGATATTTGGCGGCAGGTTTTCAACTTGAGGGTGGTTGCTAGCCAGGCGGGCATTAGAAAAAGTCCTACCACCATGCTATGGCTACCTTACGATGTTTTCCTTCCCGAAAGCTCAAGCTCATTGTAGGTGGTTGGATTCGAACTCACGTCCGTTGACGCGAAGTCGTACACACTACCACTGAGCTATCATCGCTTCAAAAGTTCTATATAATTATTTAAAATTAAATCGGAACCCAAGAGACCACAAGATACTATGAGCTCCTTTTGCGTAGATCGGATCACAAACGAAATTAAAAATTAAACTGAAGTTAGATACTGTAACATTAACTTTTCTGGACAACCTACACCTCAGTCAGCCTCGTAACCACGAAGGCTGAAAAGCTTTCGAAACGTCTGGATCGAAATAAACAAATAACCGCGATAAAATCCGTTTAAATTAGCTTTATTTCGATATTTCGCGTAAACATAAGAAATCATTCACAACGTCATATATAGATAGAAGACGTAACATTTGTTACTGGAAAGAGACATTTCAATTCACTCCGTAGTCCAATTAGAGTAGCGACAAACTCGCAGTGCAAGTTATATCGTTTACCGCTTCACAAAACACACTTGCATGTACCGAATTCCACCTCTATCACATCCGAGATATATATCAATGACATCGGGCTATGAGCGACAAAGTGTTAGATATAGTAATTTTCAGTACGTTCTATTTTACAGGTTCTTAAAAATCATTTTTCAATAATAAAATAATGTCCGTTTTTTTATCTCTTTTCAAAGCATCTTTCCACAACTTTTCTTTCAACTTTCCCCAGTGATTGATCTATCAAATAGAAAAAGAATTTTCGTAACCAGACAAAAAACAATGTTTTCTGCTTTATATTATTAACTAGCTGATCCGACATACCTAACTATGGATTATAGTGACAGGTTTGTAAAATTAATATTGTCGTTAAGTTTTCTAAAATTTTCTAATGTTCCGCTCAATTTCCTTACTTTTCATAAGAACCTTCTCCTGGCAATAATTAACACGAGAAAAAAAAATATAGCGATATTGTTCTATCCGTTCACGCGTAATGATATATATATATAAATATATATAGGTATAGATAACAATTGAAAATTAATTAACAAGTAGATTGAACAAGGATATGACATTGCGTCGCCGCGGCGTTGTATGGTCCTTTGTTCCCAACTGATTAAACGATAGGAAATTGTTTCTCCACATCACCCAAAACATATCAAAGTGTTGTGGCACTGATTTTATTATAGGATGTACCCGTTGCTTGAGTATTCTTCCATTGTTTCACGATAGCTTCGTATTTTTGGTTTCGTTTTTGTTCGGAGATATAGCTCAATGAAAACACAATAATATCAGTGGGGGAGGGGGCATAGTTGTCAATTGTAATCACTGGTACACACGTATGTGTGTGGTAACGAGGGGACCACCTCTTTGTTGTCTACATTGGTAAAGTACCAAGTTGCTACGCGGTAGTCACAAAAGCATTACCCCAATACTTATATGAAAACTATGCTTAAATTAGTTCGATAGTTTTCAAAGTGCTTTAATATGAAAGATATGTTATTATTGTAGATAGATTATCAAATACAAAACAGAGAAATTAATATAGCATCTCTTAACACACTGACATTATAAACCGGTCGTTATGAATAAAAAAAAGTAGCAATTTAGGTATTTTTGAATCTCCAACAAAGTTGTTTACATTTTGCTTCTTGGAGTCTATAGGTTTGTGTTATTGTCACAATCTCACTTGATGTTAAGCGACGATGTGACTCAAAATTGTTAGCACGCTAATCCTAGTGGAAGGATTAGGTCTCACAGATTTATTAGTGTTCTCTTTGTAGTATATGAGAATGAGAAGGTGGGTTTATGACAAACTATTCAATAACATTAAAATGAAGTCGCCTCGCACCGGTAAACCATAGGTACAGTTATAAATTAACACTGAACAATGATGTTGCATGAATCCGGAATGCGCCCCGTCGACACAACCTGAGTAAACATGTAAATTACATGCACAATACGATAAGTACAGATAAGTTCAGACTACAGATACTTAGCTAATGGCATCCAATGCACCTCAGATATACCAAAACACAACCATATTCAACTAGCTATCCCGGAAGTCTTATCTACTGTACTTCAGCGAGACCTATCAACCAAGTTAATATATACATAATTACATTATATATGTGTATATATATGTGTGTGTAAAAAACACCCGATTGATTTGGAATGTAGTATGATTGCTTCCTCCACGATATGGACGCTCACTATAAACGGATTTTACGTGTATATATATATATATATTTTAATGAAAATAATTACAAACATATTTAGTTTCACGCGAACGGAATCCGGGACCCTGTAAAATTTTAACTTCATCCCCTATACCGAAAAAATTACCCTTTCGTTTTATTACGTAAAAGTGTAAATATGTATCCGTACAAACAATTCATAATATCATGTCTAGTAATTTCAGAGGTTAGCGATAAAAGGGTTTATTGTAACTGACAGTGTATAATTCAGACCCGAGTGAACTGTTCGGTGTCATATGTTAGTGCCAATAACGGGGTGGCTGTGATGTCGTAACGTTGTCGCCGAGACGCTCAAAGCTCGAGAAAATCCGCGGGTTATTTGTCACAAAGCACATTTACTCGGTCTGCGACATAGATACAAATCCACCGAGTGCATGCGCGAAGCGTAAATTGTTCTGAATGCGTCGTGAACCTTAGAAGCCTTGCGTCATATTCACTTTGTGAATTCGGTGCTGAATTTTTTATATTCACTAGTTCCTCCCGTGGCTACGTCCGCGTAAACTTGAATAATTGAAATCGTCCGCTGCAGAGATACTTTTCCAAATTGCAGAATCGTGTTTATTTTTATACGAAAGTATAAATATCAAATTTCATAGCCGTAATCTGAGAAACGGCAGGTTCTTCATACAAAAATCCTTCGCCTGTTTCACCTTTATAAAATATATGTTGATATCACGTAAGCATAATTATATATATTTAGGATAACTTTTTGAAGCGATGATAGCTCGGTGGTAGTGTGTACGACTTTGCGTCAAGGGACGTGAGTTCGAATCCAACTACTAACAATGAGCTTGAGCTTTCGGTGAAGGGAAACATGGTGCGGAAACCGTAGTATGGTGGTAGGGCTTTTTCTGATGCCCGCCTGGCTAACTACCACCCTCAAGTTAAAAGTCTACCGCAGTACCAGTAGGTGTGTTCCGGCGTTACACTTGAGAGCCAGTTCCTCCAAAGGTTTAGTGTGTCTACCAACTTCGGCCACTTGAGATTATGGCCATTACGCCAAACTTAAACTATAAAAAAATATAATAATAAAATAAAAACTTTTTTAGAGAGTCTTAGTAGTTGTTTAAGAATATGATCAGATCAGTAATAATATCAGGATGATATACGAACTTCCTCCTCCGAAAATGTATAAAAATACTTTATTTATAGACTTTATATTTAGCATAAAGTTTTCTTAATAAAAACTAGCTTCACCGCCAAAGTTGTTCTGTCTTATAATTATTTCTAGTGAATACTTTAGTTGTATTAAAAATGAGAGGGTGAGGGTAGGGGGTTGAAAATTTAGCGTTGTATGTATTTTTTAATTCCACATGGCTAAAAAAATAACTCGAAAAAATAAGGTCTAAGAAATAAAAAATGTTTGGGGTGGACTACCCTTATCACTTGGGGGTGTGAAAAATTGATTACGTCCGATTCTCAGACCTACCGAATATACATAGAAAAATTCATAACAATCGGTCAAGCCGTTCCATCCGAGTAAGATAACTAACATTGTGACACGAGAATTTTATATCTTAATAAAAATGAATGTACGTACGTTTCAGCGTTTTTAAATGCACGTGTAACATTATTATGTGTGACATGAATACTTCTACTGAGATATATACAAAACTAACAGATTTATTGACTTGAAGTTTGAGCTTAAAATACATATTATAAGCACACGGGATTGACAGATATAACGCGCACGAAGTCACGGGGCACTATCTAGTTTTGTATAAACAAGTTAACACAAAATTAGAAGGTAAGAAAAAAAAACAAATCGCTAACAATTCAGGTGAACAGTCTTGATGAGTTTGGTTGAATACAAATGAATTTATTTATTGATAAATAAATAACATTGGACATCAAATGATCCAGATTTATGAAATTTTTCCTACGTAATAAACTTACATTGAAGCCCGGCGAAGTGAACCCGAGGATTTCATCGAAAATTGCCAATAGATAAATTGATTGATGTATCATTTATCGACGCTACGTGAACCTTTGCGTACTCATTTTGAATCGGATCAAGAATTACATTTCACTGTCATAGTTTCAGAATTTTTCTCCAGTTTTAATGTTACTTCGTTTGTAGATACAATAGAATCATGTGAATACAGTTTCAACAGTAAGTATAAAGAAATAAATAATAAAACATTTTCGGGACGAAGTTCCTTATCGCAAGGTACTGATGGAGGCTAGAGAAATCAATGTGTAAGGTTTTCCCGTCACGATCCTTTCTTTAGTGTATTCTATATTGTACTATATTGCGCATAGTGTAGACGGTTATGCATAGCGCGTACGCTATTGGCTGTGCCCAGCCATAGGCGCACGCTTATTGGTTCAAGACAGCCAGTAAGTTCTCAACGGCTGCGCAGATATAGTTTTTGCGTGTCATACGCGTCAGCTGTGTTATAATGAATTAGATGAATTATGTACAATAAAATGTTTATTTTCGCAACTTGAAAAATAAATTAATTGCGATATTTCCAACTAGTCCTTCAATTAATTACTTATATCCGCGTTTTATTTAATTGCCTTCAGACGCAACTAATTAATATATTTGTATTTGTTAATTAATAATACAATACTACGTAAGAAAATTGTTCCGACTCTTTCGAACTCTTTGTTAATTGATAAATTGATTGAAGAGGATAAATAGCCACCACACACGTGGTGTTACGCCTACCGCAGTACCACTTTTAGGCGGGTCGCATTCCAGGATTAGACTATGTATATGCAGTGGCTAAGCGTATCAAACAATAGAACGGCTTACGGGCCAGCGTGACACTAAGTTGGGTTAATCTTTTTCAAGTGAAACCTTTTTTTATAGTTGAGGCTTAACGTTTATGGCCACAATCACATCTGATGTTAACTGGTGGTGTGGCCCCAAAATGATGAACACGTAAGCCTAGTGGAGGCACTGGTTCTCAAGTGCAACTTTCGGTAGCTACCCAGGCGGGCATTAGAAGACTTACCACCATGATGGTCATCAGGATGTTTTCCTTCGCCGAAAGCTCAGGCTCATTGTGGGTGGATTCGAACTCACGTCCCTTGCCGTGGCGTCCGTACACACTACCGACTCATCTACTATCGCTGCAACCTTCTTTAGGCACACTGAGTACTTTATTTCGAGGGCATTAAATGAGACTGCCCTAAGTGAGAATTTTAACTCCACACAAGAGCGAAACTAACGCATTGTACATATATGTGAAAAATATCATTCATTTTTAATATATGAATTGATGATACATACATCTGGTAAAAAAATATCATAATAAAACATCGTTTTTGATCAGGTTAATTAGGAAAAGTTGTTGTATATTTCCATGGGTAAAGCTTTTATAGGCTCTCCCTTTTTTTTTGTACTTGGAGAAATGCATTTAGGCATCCCTTCCGGCGGAACTCAACCGGCGAATGAGTCACTGGTAATACCCACTATGGGCCGGGGAACAAGATCTGTCTTCACATTCCATCTACTCCTCGACTGGCTTAGCCCCCTCACCAGAGGCATCTATAATATGAGGGGGGTCAAAGATGGTAGAGACACCCCTGAGACTCTCCTCTTCAGGTATACATGATATAACAATCGGTAGATGGAGAGTCGCTGAACGGGAAAGTTCAACTAATTTCCTAAATATAATCAGACGTTGTTTGATACGAAGCAATAATAATTGTTTGGTCTGTTGATGATTGTTTACTTTGCCCCTGCGAGGTCTCGGTTGGAACGCGTCTCGACGTACGGTTACCCTCCACTGGGAGCAACGTGGACCTTGTTGAATTAAATGAAAGAAAGAAAGAAAGTTTTATTTATCCAAAACACACAAAACGAAAATTAAAATAAATGAAAGAAAATAAAATAAAAGATAATACAAAAAAAAACAACAGAACATAACAGCAACATCGCAATAAAATAAATAAAAAACTTAATGTGTGGATAAATTGGTACCAGTCTCAGCATAACAGGTACACTGATATAGTGCAGCGCTGATATTCTGACTGGACCCTCTGAAGGCGACGTCACTGACTTCAGTAGAAATTCAATCAAGTCCAACACTGTTCCTGTGCTTTTAAATTTAATATTAACGTTTTGTATATGCAATCGCATTTCTATTATCTTCGATACAATATTCGTAATTGTACTGTTGTACATTATAATCAGGGCCGGATTTAGCTTAAGTGCCGCCCTGGGGCACCGTGAAAAATACCGCCCTGTTATCTATGTATATCCACTGGAGCATAATTTCTGTATAGACATAACACGTCGCTAATAGTTGAACATTTTTTATTATCACCAAGTACTTACACTAAGAAAATTCGTTATGCTATTTTAAATTATTATTACTGTTTATCTCTTTAAAGGCAAACATGCCTGACTTCTTCATTTGCAAATTAGATCGATGTAAATATCCAATGAGACATGACACCGAATACTTTTAAATTTTTAAAAATCATTGATTTACATGGCAGAATGTTTAAAATATTTTTTTCCGACACTCCATATTTTCCCGCCCTCGAAAATCTCGCCGCCCAGGGCACTAGCCGCTAGTGACCCTAGTGTAAATCCGTCACTGGTCCTAATAGTTTGAAATGCCTCTAGGCGGGGCTGCTTCCGTCTCTCATAAGTATCATAGAGCCGGGCGTCCTCGCTCGAGATCTGAGAAAAGTTCTGAACCCCCCGGCACAGTTCACTGAAGTAGTTTGGAACACGAAATCTTCGTATCGATTCAGTAGAACTCGTCAGTTCGGACGGATAAGCTACTCGAACTTATATATCGAACTTATAAAATACATAGAGTTTTTTTCAAACAAACAAACTGTTCCGCGTTACTGTATTAATATATAGATACATATAACTAGCTAATGCCCCCGACTTTGCTCGCGCTATTCATCACCTCGATTACACGTAATTGTAATATCCATTTTTAGTGTGTAGTCTCTACGGTGTGTAATGAAAATCCATGCTAAATTTCAAGTCTATAGACCTGGTTGTTTTGGAGGTTTCCTGATAAACACTTCAATAGTATCTCGATATATCCATATTAATACTGTTGTACTGTCTAATAAATGATTTCTAGTGAAGACTTTGGTTGTATTAAATCGCGAATAAATGATCAGAGGGTGAGGGCAGGAGAGTGAAAATTTACGATTATAGATATATTTTGATGCCAAATAAAAAGAAAATACAAAAAGAAAATGTATTGTTTTTTGTGTAGTGACCCTCTATAACGCCTTGAAATATAATTAGGTGTTTAGGAGATGTGCGCCCACAAACATGGTGACACGATTATTTATATATAACGCAAAATTGTTTCATTGCTTCTTTGGATTCGCTGACCTTAAGTACTACCAATCGGATTGCAAAAAATATTTTTCTATTTGACAGACCAATCATTGCGGAAAGCCTTAAAGTATTTAACATCACGCTACCACCAATAAGATCAAAGCTGTATTATATAAAATTGCAAAAACGGGCAAAAATGATCAAATAATTTTGAGTTCCACTTAAACGAAGTCAGGGACACAGTTGGTAATTATAAAAAAAAAAACCCACTTCATGCTATGTGTCCGCGATTAAGTGTGAAACTACTTAACCGATCTTAATAAATTTTGGACACTGTAACTTTCATTTCGGATAACATAACGTATATGATAGCTTGTATCTTGATAAGTGACCTTAACGCGATAGGCGGTGCTGTGACCGATATACAGATCACTGAAAAGGGCTGAACAAGGACGGAGAATAATCGAGAACATGTATGTAGCCCTCCAGCCGTCGCTTTGCAGGACGACAGGCAGTAACAATACACACGGGCGGGTAGATAAGTCGCGACAAAAGCCACAACCCGTCCGGTACCTTGCATTGTGTACAAAGGGCTCGCACGCAATATGACATCTCACATATACTCTGAATTGAACTACGTGCGGTCGCGTCGACCGGTGTAGGTGCCAAATTATCGGAGTATTTGAATCGGTGAGAGTAATTCCCTCGGGAATTGTTACGTATCGTGCTTCACTCGTTGTCATCGCGCTTATTAACGTCTAATAACATATAACTTAACAACGAATGCGGTCGCAATAAACACCGTGAACAGATGCTATCTATACAAATAAATGTAAAAAAAAAACCCATGAAGTGTCTGTTTGTAGTGTCAAAATAACAGCTTTTTACTAAATGTCGTCTGTCTTTCTGTTTGTTCAGTTTAATCTTTGAAACGGCTGGAGCGATTTTGACGCGGCCTTCGCTGGTGGATAGCTGATGTTATAAAGAGTAACTTGGGCTACTTGTATTTTAGAAAAAAAGTTTAGGGACCGCAATGAAAAAGAAAATTTAGTTCCATGCGAACGACCCCGTGGTCATAGGTAGTCTAGGATAAGGCTGAATCTACAACGATTACATAACTTAACCTAATTATTTATTACTGCAAAAGACACATCCGACAGGTTCCTAATGTTAGCGCGTTCAAACAAACAAACTTTTCCGCTTAATAATATTAATAAAAATATAAAGCTGTAACTTTGAAAATTACATACTTTATCTATAAGAATTAAAAATTATTAAGCAAAATAGTTTGTTTTCTTGAACGCGATAATTTCTGGAAGTAGCAGTTGGATTTCAAAACTTCTTCTTGAAGCGATGATAGCTCAGTGGTAGTATCTACGAGTTCACGTCAAGAGACGTGAGTTAGAATCCAACCACCTACAATGAGCTTGAGCTTTCGGTGAAGGAAAACATCGTGAGGAAATCGTAGCATGGTGGTAGGGTTTTTCCTAATGCCCGCCTGTCTAGCTACCGCCCTCAAGTTGAAAATCTGCCGCGAAATACCAATAGGTGTGTTCCGGCAGCTGCACTTGAGAGCCAGTTTATCCACAGGTTTAGCGTGTCTCCCAACAAGGGCCGTATCGTCACTTAAGATCAGGTGTGATTATGGCCATAATGCTAAACCTTAACTATACAAAAGAGAGGCCAGAAATAGTTTATTTGGAATGTTATTTACCAGTCTATCCTATTGTACGCTCATCATTCTGAAACTATTGAAAACATTTTGATAAGATTCGAAATGATGATAACTAATATTATTGATCAAAATATAGATAACATTTTCTCCTATAAAACTAGAGGGTGATTTTAAAAAAGTACGTGGTGAAAGTTAATAATTTGTAATGAATTAAGTTCTTTGTATGTTTACTTGTGTGTTTGAGTTTCAGTTACTTTATAAACAGTTGGAGCTAGTACCTTATAGGTACTACGATATTAGAGGAGTAAGCCTTTAAATTTCAAATGTTTTTTATTAATAATTGACAATTAAACAAAATTATTCTTTTCCTCTAAAGGTTTTTATAGCCGATTGTTACGTGACATCACAAATAATTCACGCTAATACAAAGCCAATAGGCAAGGGTAATAATATGGTCAGAAAAATTTGTGTCTTATACTGTTTGTTGTGTCATATAAACTGATTATTTAAAAAAATGATAAGTTGAGGGTAAGAGGATGAAAATTTAGGGTTGTATGTATTTTTAATGCCATACCATAAAAAAATAAAAACATTTTTTTTTGCCAAAAAAATAAAATGTTTGTGTTGGACCACCCTTATCACTTAGCGGTATGGAAAATAGATTACGACTGATTCTCAAACCTACCCAATATACATAAATATTTTTATTAAAATCGGTTAAGCCGTTCCAGGAGAATATAGTAACCAACATTTTGACACGAAAATTTTATATATTCCATTTATCAACAATGGATTTCAATACAGGTTTATATGTCTAGTAGAAGTAATATGAAGTAATATATAGATCGAACGTGAAAAAAATGCATAGAAAAATGCTACTATATTTTTATTACTATATTTTTATTACTATATTTTTATATACTATATTTTTATTACTATATTTTTATATACTATATTTTTATTACGAAGAATTTTAAATTTCTATACATGTACACCACAAATTATTTATACGATAATAGTTTATTTCAGACAATTCAACTATTATGTTAATACTACATAATTATTTATATAATTCAGTAAGTTATTCAATTGATATTTCTTTACCTTCCCAATAATTTACCACAAGTTTTTAGCATCTCCCCTGTACTTTTAGTATATGTGTTTGTTTCTATATATATTTTCATTATGAGTTAATGATAATTTTCATTGTTCGAGGCATGGATATACCGTTTTTGTGTGTAGATTTTTAATTACTTATATTTAAACATAAAGTGTGGTAGAAAGAACATGCTTTACTCGGAACAAATTATATGTAATTGAAATTGGTTTGCGTTTATTTCCACCGCTTTGTTATTCAGCTATTGTTTTTGCTTGATACATTGATTTTATGTAGTTTTATATATAACTCATATTTACGTAATGTTTGTGATACTTAGCATCCTGTTTGCGGACATCTGCGGCTTCACTTCCCTTTCGGATCAATGCACAGCCGAAGAGCTAGTGCGCCTTCTCAACGAACTCTTCGCCAGGTTAGTAAATACCTACACCGTTTTTTTTTTTTTTTTTATACTTAAGATTTAGCGTAATTGCCATAATCTCATCTGATCTTAAGTAACGATGCGGCCCACGTTGGTAGACACGCTAAACCTGTGGAGGAACTGGCTCTCAAGTGCTGCTGCCGGAACACACCTATTGGTATTTGGCGGCAGGTTTACAACTTGAGGGCGGTAGCTACCCAGGCGGGCATTAGAAAAAGCCCTACCAGCATGCTATGGTTTCTTCACGATGTTTTCCTTCACCGAAAGCTCAAGCTCATTGTAGGTGCTTGCGCTTGAAGCGATGATTGCTCAGTTGGTAGTTGCACGGACGCCGCGTCAAGGGACGCGAGTTCGAATCCACCTGCAATGAGCCTATCTTTCGATGAAGGAAAACATCTAGATGGTATCTAGCATGGTATAGGGCTTTTTATAACGCCCGCCTGGCTAGCTACCACCCTCAAATTCCGTCCACTAGGCTTAGCGTGTTCACCATCTTGGACGCGATTCCTACCCCTTCACCTGCATCTCAACCATTTGCAGAGATGATTTCTTACATGTCCCGTCCAATTCCCACGGCGAATTCCTTCTCGCCGCTCTTGTCTGAGTCAACCCCTGAAACAGAGACCGAAATGGAAGCCATAGATTCAGAGGCTAATCCCGAAACTGGCTTCACAGTCGTTACCAGGACGAAACCTAAAAACAAGCGGGTGCTATCACCCGACACAGTTGAAACTGCTGCCTCTAAAGCCAGGCGCGCTAATAACTCTCGCGTGCCTCAGCTTTCTGCAACTCCCTCAAGCTCCGCAATTCCTGCAACACCAGCTGTACACGCGCAACCCAAAATTCGTGCACCTCCCCCGGTTACGATCAAAGATAAAACCAAGTGGCTGAACATCTCTACTCAGCTAAACACACAAAAAATACGCTATACTAGCGCTTTGAGTACCCCTTCTGGTATTCAAGTAAAAGTTCCAACAATAGAGGACTACAAAAATCTTACTGCCTTCCTCAGAGGAGGCAATCACGAATTCTACACCTACACTCTAGAGGAAGAACGCCTTCTGCGCGTAGTTCTGAGACGCGTCCCAAAGGAAATACCCGTCGAAGAGGTATTCGCGTCCATCAAAGAACAGAACTTCCCTGTCCGTGAAGTACATCGTATGTACCATACTTTCACTAAACAAAATTACGATATGGTTCTTGTTGTCCTTGATCGCACCCGGGAAGGTAAAGAAATCTTCTCGCTCACCTCAGTCTGCGGTCTCTCCGGTGTCACAGTCGAGATCCCACATAAAAAACACGCCCCGACTCAGTGCCACAACTGCCAGGCATACGGTCATTCCGCTAGGAATTGCCACATAAAGCCCCGATGCGTCAAATGTCTAGGTGATCACTCCACTAGGGAGTGCCCACGCATGCCCGAAGCAGTCGAACCTCCCAGTTGCGTCTTATGCGGCAAGGCCGGGCACCCTGCGAATTATCGCGGCTGTGAACGTGCCCCACGCACGAGACACGCTCGCGGCCCTCATCGAGCGCCCTCAACATACACCGCGGCAGCACGTCCCGCTCCACCACCGCTTATTTCTAATCAGGCCTTCCCGAGCCTCCCTGGTCCTGCGCGGGTTACTCCTGCGCATACATCCGCACAAGCCTCAACCACTGCGTGGGCCATTAAACCGCAACCTGCGAAACCAATACCTGCAAATTCCACCACGTCCGCGTCGTCATCCGCCTTCCATGGCCTCGATTGGCTCGCAGGCCTTCTCAAAGAACACCTTGTCGACGACCTCATCGCGTTTGACGATATGATTAGCTCGAGTCGCGACTTCGACCGCCTCAAGGCCATTAAGGCCTTCCCAGACATTGCGCGCTCCATGCAACGCCTCATTCGCGCTTCCCCGTAATTAGTTTGCAATGGAGGATAGAATTAGACCCCGTGGCCTTTCTTTATCCTTTTTTAACGCGCGTAATTTAAAACCTCAACGCGACTTAGTAGCTAGCTTCCTTAAGGAGCGGCAAATAGACGTGTTTCTCATACAAGAGACACTTCTTAAACCGAGCGTTCGAAATCCCGCGATTGCTAACTACAAAATAGTAAGAAATGATCGTACCGGCGTAAGAGGCGGCGGCACGCTCATATACTATAGAAACTCACTATATTGCATGCCAATAGATCCTCCCGAACTCACCAACTTAGAAGTGTCGGTGTGCAGAGTGGGCATGACCGGTCATCCTACTATTCTTATTGTTTCCGCGTACCTCTCGCCCAATAAAACTCTCCTTCAGTCGGATCTGGAGGCACTTTTCGCGCTCGGCGATTCGGTTATAGTGGCCGGTGATCTAAATAGCGGGCATATTCAATATAACAACCCGCGAAGCACCGCTAATGGCAGGATACTTTATTTGTTAGAAAATGCGCTTAACTTCGACGTGATTGCTCCCTTAGAGCCAACTCATTACCAAGCTAACTGCCGCCCCTCAGTATTAGACGTAGCCATATTAAAAGGGGTCGCGCTTCAGGTACGGCAAATCGAAGTCGTACATGAACTAGACTCCGACCACCGGCCAGTAGTTCTGCAACTCGGTCACCCGGGTGACCACACTCCCGGTTCAGTCAAAGTAGCTGACTATCTAAAGCTCAGACAGTATCTCTTTAATAACCTCGCCTCATCTCACTTAGATAAGATCCCCAACGAGATAAAGTCTGTGGCCGATGCTGATCTGGCAGTTGAATCTCTAGTCGGTCACCTCCAGAATGCCATCAGGGTAACCTCGAAAGAGGTAAGGGCGGTAAACGATCGCCGTTTCATACTCCCTGATGACATTCGAAGATTGATCACGGAGAAAAACGCGGCAACACGCGCGCACGATTCCTATCCGACGGAGGAAAATCGCATAAGGCTACGTAACCTACAAAGATCAGTTAAATCTCGTATCTCTGAACTCCGTGGTCAAAGATGGGACAGCCTTTTAGCGGAAATCAAACCGTCTCATCTCGCCTTCTGGGATCTCGTTCGTAAACAGAAGAGCAGCTATTCGTCCGCGATGCCCCCGTTAGATAGAGGCCCCGGCAATCCGCCCGCCTTCGAAAGTATAGATAAGGCAGAGTATCTCGCTGCTACTCTCGAACAACAGTGTTCTCCCAATCCCTATGAATACCATACCATTGATCCCGAACACGTCGGGAGGGTCGATCGAACAATTCAATCAATAAGAGAGACCCTCCCAATCGAAAACTTAGACCCGGTTACAACTGACGAAGTCTTCGCGATCATAAAAGCCCTTAAGCCAAGGAAAGCCCCCGGTCCTGACGGGATTAGGAACGAAGTCCTTAAACTTCTCCCTGATAAACTCATAGCCCTTCTAGTCTGCATCTTTAATGCGGCCATAACTCACTGCCACTTTCCAACTGCTTGGAAAAAGGCAACGGTAGTAGGTATCCGTAAACCCGGAAAAAAGGCATCTCTTCCGGAAAGCTACCGCCCGATAAGCCTCCTCAATACGATTGGTAAAATATACGAGCGACTCCTTCTGAATCGACTTCAATCAACTATCTCAGACAAATGTCTTTTACCACACGAGCAATTCGGGTTTCGACCGAAGCACTCGTGCACTCACCAAGTGCTCCGCCTCACGGAGCATATTCTCTCCAATTTCACGGATCTACGCCGTCCAAGGCGCACGCTTGCTGTATTTTTCGACATAGCCAAAGCATTCGATAAGGTCTGGCACGAAGGCCTCATATATAAACTCAATCACTGTCAAGTTCCGGACAGACTAGTCCGCATAATCCTTGCTTACTTATCAGACCGCTCCTTCTGCTACAAAGCAGACGGAGCTCTATCCTCACCTCATCCAATACGTTCAGGAGTCCCACAAGGCTCCATACTAGCGCCTTGCCTGTTCAATTTGTTCGTTAGTGATATACCCGAATTCCCCGACGTCGCAGTAGGGTCCTACGCAGACGACACAGTTATCTTCAGCTCGGGCAGGAATAGGATTCACGTATACTACCGCGTCCAAAGAGCCGTCTCTAATTTCGGGTCCTGGTGTCTTAAGTGGCGCATAGGAATTAACCCAGAAAAAAGTGCGGCTATCATGTTCGATCCTCATGCGAGAAAGAACATAAAAAAAACATTACACCTTTTCGGCGTCAATATCCCTTGGACTAACCAAACTAAATACCTTGGTGTAGTATTAGACAGGCACCTTACCTTTAACAAACATATAGATTACGTACAGAAAAAAGCCTCCCGGGCTATGGTTCTACTACGCAATCTAACTTCCTCCAAGAGCAAAATGTCACTCAGGCATAAGCTCATAATATACAAAGTATGTATCCGTCCCATACTTACGTATAGCTGTCCCGTATTCGCTCACGCTTCGCGAACCACCCTTCGCAAACTACAAGTGTTGCAAAATAGATTCATGCGCATAGCCGTCCAAGCCCCGTTCTATGTCCGTAATGTAGATCTCCATAAAGATATGGAACTTCCGTCCATGTATGCATATATTAAACACCTTACAAAGAAATTTTTTGAAAATGCTGAACTTCATCCTAACCCCAAAATAGTACACGCAGTTAGCTATACTTCCAATCCGCACGCTAAAGGCTTTGCGCGCCGGCCACGCAATTGCTTCTCCGACCCCGTCGATAAAATAACGAGATTAAACGCGCTTCTCCCTGCTGTCTCCAGCAATCGCTCGTGTCCGCGCACACGCCCGCGCAACCGCCGTCCTCGCCGTCGAGGCCGAGCGGATAATTTCGCTCCCGCACACCCGCCGCGGCCTCCCTCCGCAGACGCCTGAGCCTTGGTTCGATCCTCCGGATAGGAGCCCTCGAGTGACTCTGCTCGCGCGATACAGTGACACTCTACATCACTGAGAGTACACCATGACACCGCATTACATTCGTGCACACTCACACGTTAAGTACACGGTTCTGTAAGGGACTACCTTCGCGGCCCTGAGCTGCTTACCTAATAAGGTCGTTGTTAGGATCACTAAATTTGTAAGACAAGACCTGTTGGTTAGTCAGGATCGTGAATCTTTTTCACTTACCGGCAGCAACCCAAGCCGAGGTTCGGCCGTTTTGGCACCCTCGTGCCCGCTGCCTCGAGGCTGAGTGCCTTCAGCACTTGCCCCAAAAAGTTCGGTGAAGCTGTCAAAGCCCCTGGGGCTAACAGCGTATGTCAGTTCGAAAAAAAAAAAAAAAAAAAAAAAAAAAACCATCTTGGACCACATCGTCACTTAATATCAAGTGTCATTGCGGCCATAACGCGAAACCTATTAACTACAAAAAGTAGCCTATCATCGTCTCCAGGTTTCCATCTATTTCTATACCAAAATTCATCACAATCGATTTAGCGTTTTAGGCTAGAAAACGTAACAAGCAAACAAACTTACTTTCGCATTTATAATAATAGTAACGAATTTTGAAGCGATGATAGCTCAGTGGTAGTGTGTACGTCTTCGCGTCCAGGGACGTGAGTTCGAATCCAAGCACCTACAATGAGCTTGAGCTTTCGGTGAAGGAAAACATCGTGAGGAAACCACAGCAAGGTGGTAGGGCTTTTTCTAATGCCCGCCTGGCTAGCTACCACCGTCAAGTTGTAAACCTGCCGCCAAATACCAATAGGTGTGTTCCGACAGTTGCACTTGAGAGCCAGTTCCTTCACAGGTTTAGCGTGTCTACCAACTTGGGCTGTATCTTCACTTAAGTTCAGGTGAGATTATGGCCATAACGCTAAACTTCAAGTATAAAAAAAAGTATGATATGATGCTAAATTTCAAGTGCAGGAGGTGCGTTCGTTCCACAGAGCTCAATATAAGCTTAATCAAGAGATACAAAGAATCATTACATTAATAAAAGTTACTTTGTCGAGCGTTATGTCGCTATTAGACGATACATAACAGTTTTAAAGTTAAAATTATTTCTCAGCTTATTTGAGTTTACGAGTGACGACAATGTAGGTGGCATTCAATAGACTTTTTTCTACATTATCGTACGACTTATCACTGTCTGTATCACTGTCACATCGTCGACGGAAATGTTGATAGTTTGCATGGAACATCAGACATTTTATTTCCCTGCAAATTGTATTTCAATATATATATCGGCAAAAATATTATATAAGCAGAAAATACGATGAAAGAGCTTCAACGAATGTTCGTGCATTACGAGTATATCAACGACTTATGTTTAGAGTACATCAACGACTAATGATTAGAGTACATAAACGAATTATGATTAGAATACATCAACGACTTATATTTAGAGTACATCAACGACTAATGATTAGAGTACAACAACGACTAATGATTAGATTCCATCAACGAATTATGATTAGAATACATCAACGACTTATGATTAGAGTACGTCAACGAATTATGATTAGAGTACGTCAAAGAATTATGATTAGAGTACGTCAACGAATTATGATTAGAGTACAGCAACGAATTATTAAAACTGCTTCAACGGATGTTTGCGCATTACGTGACGGCAGCGTTCCACTACACTATAAAAAGGTTCTACGTAACGCTGCCTAGAATCTTAGTTTCCAAATCCGGAAGAGGATTAGTTAGTACTTTAGTTAGCTTTATCGATTTTTATTAATAGCTAGTACCGCGTTCGATTTCCTCCTACGCGATTCGGCAACAGCCCAAGCCGAGGTTCGGTCACTAGTGACACCCTTGCGCGAGTTGCCCCGCGAGCTCGCGCGCCCTACGCCCTCCGCGCTCGCCCCTCTAGTTCGGTGAAGCTGTAAAAGCCCCTCAGGCTAACAGTGTAGGTCCCATAAAAAAAAAAGCTAAAATATATCGTCAAAGACTCGCGATCGAGACTTATCATTCGGAGTTTGTTATCATTTTACGAATAAAAACGTGAGAAAACCAGACGTGTTATTTCATAAGAGTATCCCCGTTACTCTTACATATATATGCGTATCACATCCCCCTCTCCTACAAACAATAAAAAAGGCTACCTTTTTGTTTATTCAAAATATTTATATCACGTTCCAAAGAACAAATACGAATACCACAATACTCCGACACGCCGTATCAAATGTCCGCAATCTCTGTCTCTCCGCACGTTGTGTATTCCAAACTGTTATCCCAAAACACAAAACTAATAAATACAATGCTCTTCATAACCGGTAGGTGTAGTCACAAATATTTTAAAGTGTTTTGTAATCGATTTTAATTGCATTATATTTACCTATATGCAAGTTATGATATATGTCGATGAAGCGATGATAGCTCAGTGGTAGTGTGTACGACTTCGCGTTAAGGGACATGAGCGAAGCCACCTAGAGCTTGAGCTTTCCGTGAAGGGAACCTTAGTACGGTGGTAGGGTTTTTTCTAATGCCCGCCTGTCTAGCTAACCACCCTCAAGTTGAAAATTTGCCGCCAAACACTAATAGATTTGTTCCGGCAGCTGCACCTGAGAGCCAGTTCCTCAAAGGTTTAGCGTGTCTACCAACTTGGCCGTATCGTCACTTAGGATCAGGTGAGATTATGGTCATAATGCTAAACTTTAACTATAATATATATATATATATATATATAAATTTTACTTAAACAATAGACATAAGTTAAAATGCATCAAAAGGTTTAGTATTTGTAGAAGCATATTACTGATTATATTTAAACGATTAATTGAAATAAAATTTAGTTAAACGAAGTAACTTAGTCTTTGTCCCTCGTCTTTGCGTTACATAATAACTAGCTTGTACCCGCAGCTTTGTTCAAACAAATCGGGTGACGCGATAAAAAGTTTCATACAAAGTTTATCCCTGGCTTTACCCAACTTCTAATATGTTTTTCTCTAGAAAAGTAGCCTATCACCGTCTCCAGGTTCCCGCCTATCTCTATACCAAAATTAATCATAATCGATTCAGCGGTTTAAGCATAACAAACGAACAAACTCGCTTTCGGATTTATAATCTTTATATGTTTTTTTTATTATAACATGAACCACGTTCGGTTCCTTTTAATTAACATGGTACGTCTAAGTATATAAAAAACTTAAATGTATTTTTAGAATTATTAAATTATTAAATATAACTAGTAATTTATAACACAGAACAACGTTTGTCAGGTCAGCTAGTATCATACAATTAGAGGTTATAACAAAAAATACTGAAATTTCAAAGTAAAATTAAGTTTTGAGTTTTCTCGGTAGCCCTTGACGACTGTCTACATGTTAATACCTGTGGAGTTATGAGAATCTTTAATTTTATACCTTTCAGTACGTCTTAAAATATTTTACTAGCGATGTCAACACGCTCGCAAACCGGAAACGCTAGTTTATTTGTTTATATAAAACTTCCAGAACCAACGAACTATTGTAAAAAGTATTAATATTAAAATAGTTTGATAACTCAGTCGCAAGTCCACCAAAGTTTTTCCAGTAAATATGGAAAGCAAATGTTACTATGTATCACCGCTATTCTGTCCTATTTTCGCCGTTTCGGTTATTCAGTTTGATGATATTAAACAATTTCTTAACACAGTGTGATATATCACACATTATTTCGCTGTTATATCTTAGAGTGGATTACTTAAATGTTTAGATTTCCTACTAAATAGAACCAAAAGCGGACTAAAGAGAGAGTATGTAGTGGTTATATATAGCCACATTTCCTAGTAGTATTTACCTGTTAATTCTATCTAATAATAAACTACATGTTAATTAATTCACAGCGATATATCACATAGTATTTCACTGTTATATATCACAACGGATTACTTTTCATATTTACTACTTGTTTTCATATGTACTACTGTTTACTTCTAGATAAAACTAAAGGCGGACAAAAAAGACATAGATGATACATAGCCACATTTCCTCACCATATTTATCTCTAACGAAGTCTTGACTCAACTTAGTAGTAAAACAAAATAATTACTCAATTCACTGTGAAATATTACACATCGCTACGATATATCACGTAATATATTACTGGGAGCCGTTATACCACAGAGAATAATAAATTAAATTCACTGACATATGCTGTTAGCACGCTGTAAGCGCTACTAAATGGCTAATGAAGAGACGGCGTCTGTTGACAACAATTCTCGCTGCATAGATTTTTTACACAAATTACAGCTCCGTGTAACACTGTTGTACGTATTCAGCTAATATTTTTACCAAACTACGAAAAAACTGTTTGTGCTTAAGACCAAACTGTCGCTGTCGCTTCCTTAGTCCGGTAAGTTGGTTTCACAAGGTAGTGGTGCGAGGAAAGGAATTCGGCGGTGAGGGTGAAATTATTGGCGTGCTTTCGATAGTATCGAGAGCGTAATATATACTAGCTGATCGTGACACATCGCTTTACCACAATCACTAATGGTTTTAAATGACGGCTCGAAGTACGAATCTGTACATTGAACCCGAGTTTCCGGTGAAGGAAATTATCATGAAGCCACAGCATGGTGATAAAGTATGTCATCGAATACCTGTGGGTGTGTTCCGGCAGTTGCACTAAACGTTGCTCGACGAAGTAAAAGAAGGCTACCGTCACTTCACATCAAAAGAGATTGTAGTCATAATACGCTAAATCTTTTCTAAATATATATTATGTCATGAGTCCTTATGGTGTAAATAATAATACGTTTTATATCATCTCAATATCTATATTATTTCACTCAAATTCTACGTGATGTTTAAAATCACCAGTTACAAATCACAACTGCATGGATGCAGGATGCACGGCACGTTTTTCTTCAGCTTTTTTTTTCTAACTTGGCAACCAGTTCTTGTTGTTAAATATAAATACTGTCATCAGATTGATTGAGGGTTTTGTGATGCTTTCTACCACAGTAAGGTGTTGGACTCCTTGTCATAACCTTTTAGGATGCTTGCCATATTATCTTAAGTGGCGCTTAAATTCACAATATGTGGTGAAAATCTAATTAAAAGCTAATCTCAAATACCTATAGGTGTGTTTCGGTAATTACACTTGAGAACCAATCCATCCACTAGGCTTAGCGTGTCCACCATTTTGGGTCACATCATCATTTAACATCAGGTGGGATTGTGGCTATAATGTTAAACCTATAAACTATAAAAACATTGTTAATTGGCCATCTTTGTCTATACAAAAAACATACATGAGTGTCGTGGAACACTCTGTTGAAAGGAATTTTCTTACGTAGTATGTTATTGATAAACGTATTATATTATTGATTGATGAATACAAATAAAGTAATTACTAGTGCCTGTGAGCAATTAAATGAAATGCAAAGGTAACTAATGAATTGAAGGAATGGTAGAAAATTTCGTAATTAATATATTTTTTGTAGTTGTGCAAATAGTGCAAATTTCTAGTTTTAAAATATTTATTTCAGTATTTTTCAAGTCTTTATATGTATATAAGGATATAGTTGAAGGAGGGTGGTTTAGTGCAAAATTTAGTTATACGAGGGTAGTTTATAACACCGATTAGTATAAAGTGCGATGCGAGCGCGGTTTTGGGTTCAGTCAAAGCGAAGCACTCGAGGCAAGATATCGTACGTAGCTGGACGTTGCCGAAGGGACGTAAGGTTTTATATTTTTTAATGTTGATTATATTATTTAGTATTTATGTTGTAAATTATTATTGGGAAAGGAAGAAAGAAACACGAGTGTTGACATACGTCGAAAGATACCCTCCTTAAACCCACATCTGAGTAAGAAGTTCGTATCTCATCCTGACATTATTATCTTTTAAACAACCATCCATGTCTATTCAGCCTTGTCGTTTCTATATATACATAATTGAAGCGTATACGAGACAGACGAAATAAATTCTTAAACTCTTGAGAATTCTCGTCGTATTTGGAAATCGTCTTTAATTAATAATTTCAAACGATTTAAATGTCGAGATGTTTTATCCAGTTTAGTAATAATTAATTCCGAGCAGGTTATTTTTTACAGATTAAATATAATTGTAAGGCTGATTAGTCGTACGAAATAAGCCAGCGGTAAAATTTACAAACTATTCAACTATATAGTAACGCTATTCGAGACTGTGGTGTGTAATTAGTTAAAACTTCCTATTATTTATATATCTAATAGTAAATCAAGTACTTTTAAAACCAGTGGCAACACCGTGATATCAACTTAAAATTATTTAAAAAAAGAATTGCCCGTCCATGTAACGTTTTTAATACAGTTTTGTTTCTATCGTGATGTTAAATAGCCTATATAGCATTCTTCAATTACTATACTGCTAAATACAAATCAATTTTTGAATTTAGAATGGTTGTTACTTAGATTAGAAACAAACAAAGTTTCCCGCATTTATATACATTATTTATTATATTATTATTTTTTATTATACATATTATTTATATTTTCATTTATACATTGATATAATAGAGCCAGGTAACAAGGTTATAGTACATTTTTCTTATACTTAAGGTTTAGCTTTATGGTCATAATCTCACCTGATCTTAAGTGACGATACCACCCAAGTTTGTAGACACGCGAAACCTGGGAGGAACTGGCTCTCAAGTGCAGCTGCCGGAACACACCTATTGGTATTTGGCGGCAGGTTTACAACTTGACGCGAAGTCATACACACTACCACTGAGCTATCATCGCTTCTAATAAATCGCTAAATGCATTGAATTTATAACACAATATGATATACTAAGGTCCAGTCAAAAACTTCAAACTTACAGTTGAAATGCCCCAGTTAGCTACCTGACTTTCCTTCTTGTGGTCAATACTTTAAATATAAAATTCTCGTATCACAATGTTAGTTGCCATACTTGAAACGGCTTCACCGATTGTTATAAAATTTTATATATAAACTCGGAAGGTTTGAGAATCTGTCGTAATGTATTTTTCATACCCCTAAATGATAACGATGGTGCAACCCCATAATGAGGCATAAAAAAATCATGCAACCCTAAATTTTCACCCTCCTACCCTCATCCTCTCATTTTTGATTACAACCAAAGTATTCACTAGAGACAATGTATAAGACGTTTCTGGGGTCAACTCTGTCTGCTGTTATCAATATATATGTCAATTTGTTTACACTCATACTGTGTGAGGGCAATCACCTTAAATCCAGACAGCAGTAACGAGTTCACTGACAATATCGAACTATGAGTGCGCACGCAAGAGCTGTTTTAACATGTTAATTAATGTTTCCGGCTTCAAATAATATCTACTGGATATTCGCGTCGACTAACAAACTAGGAAGCAGCTTACATATTGTGTAACAACGTAAAACTTCACGCCGCCGGAACTTCGTCCCGCGGTATGCAAATTAGCGAGGAGATTCATAGCTTACGCGGGATGCCATCTTTTTGGGGGTAGAAAAGTAGTGCAATGTTTTTATAAACTGCAACGGATTGACCTAGTTTTGATATTAACAAGACTATGTTAAGTTATAACTTTAAAGCGAGACGTTTTACTTATTAATAGAACACCGGAAATGGCTTGTTTTATGCTGTTGATGAACAAGTTCTTTTCTACCTACATTAGTGATTATTTAAAATTATATTTCTCTTGAATGTGTATGCAAAACTGTTGAGAGTGAAGTTCGAGCTTTAAACACTTCGTGAAGTTATCTGCAAGCTATATTTTTACGCACGGTTTTTTTATAAACAAATTCTTAACTTACCACTTAAGTATTATTAAGCTGCAGCTTTCACTGTCCTGTCATTTTTATAAGTGATTTATTTTATACGTGAACTTTTAACTCAGTTCTATACAGCCTTTATGTATATCAATATTATTTTTAATATTCACAGCAAAGAATAACTTAAGCATAACAGAAGAAAAGTATACTTTTCACGTACGTACAGGATTTTATTGAGAAATATTACAGTGCAAATCGTTCAGATGACAATAATTAAAAACTGATAAATCGGATTATTAAATGGTAAACGATGGTGGAAAGAAAACGTACGAATACGTTATTAGTTTGATGTATATCAACAGTAACTTAGTTCAACCAATTAAATTACCATACTGTGATCAGTTTATGCTTCAACGCACTCACGTATGCACATTGTAGGAAGATGAGTTGTCGTACTTAGAAAGACTGTACATTGTTTTTGCCTTTTACGTTTAGATTCGACCGGCTGGCCGCCGAACACCATTGCCTGCGCATCAAACTCCTCGGCGACTGTTACTACTGCGTTTCCGGGCTCCCGGAAGCGCGCGACGACCATGCCAAGTGCTGCGTTGAGATGGGACTCGACATGATCGATGCTATCGCGTTAGTATATTTATATAGTATAGTTATTGCCTTTTTTTTCATATGTTTAAAGCCCGCAGATTCATAATCTGCACTGTTTTTGCAAGAATCATTAGTCTCCTTCAGTCAAAATAAATATAACGTTTATTTAAATAATGCACTTCCAACAGCTTATTGACAAGTAAATTGATATATATTTTCCACAAAACTGGTTACAATTGATTTCAACGATGTTAGAAACCATACGTGGTTGCTTGAAAATGTGAAAGTAAATAAAAAATGCGTATACTATATATTTTTAAGATTTTTTGAGATTTCATTGAGGCAATTGCTAATTGCAATATGCGTAAGAATCTTATAGGATCTTATGCTACTGACATAATTTTGTAAATTGTCTTACTAAGTTATAGTGATGGAATAACATTTCTTTGTTTATTTAAAATAATACCAGCGTTTGCAAAACCTGGCTTTCATTTTGGCAAATTTTTAAACGTGCATTGGTAGAGCTAAGTTAATATACTAAGTTCTCGGAACTTGTTCCCGCAATTATAGACTATTTGTATATGAATATGGCACTGCACGTTATCCTCTACAACAATATTGTAAGACACTTAGAGAAGACAGTCAAATAGACTAACTTAGCAAATATTCAATATCAATATAGATTGCATTGATAACCGCTTAACAAGCTATTAACTTCCCAATTGGCCCTTGATTGGAAATGATCAGATGTTCGTACGTACGTGGTTATTAAACCTATCATCGGTTCATAGCAAAGGCTCACAGGGGAGCCAGCCTCGTATATGTAAATGATCAAGCGGAAAATGTCATCTCAAACGTCAGTTACAGTCCCCGGGGTGCGCTCGGACGAGGCGGATGCGGCAAACCGCACCACAGGCGGTCCCACGTTGCCCACTGGATATGAATGTACGGGCTTATCGAATTTATCGAAATCAATTCTAAATGAGATTCCATTGCGAACGTTCAATCGTATCGGTTCGTGTCAACGTGTCCGGTTATCAAATTATCGGATGTAATTACCGGTTGATATTGCAATTTGAGTTGCTCCATTATATATTCCGCTGTCAATTTTATTTTGTATCTATCAGAACCGATTTAATTGTATTAATTATCTATATATAAACAGGAAAAGAGAATACTGTTCAACTCCTTTATATCCTTTGTATCTTAAAGGAGTTTCTTCTTTGTTATTTAGTCAAGTTGTAAATCAGTTATCACGCCGTTATAAATGTGTTTCGATAGCTGACACCTGAGAGCCACATGTTTTGAACTATTTTGAGTCACATAGTAGTTTAACGACATATGAGGTTGTGCCCAAATGCTAAGTTTTTATACAGTACAAAAGTCGAAATCCCTAAGATGCGTTATTGCCCGTCCCTTGAGAGTGTTAGGTAAGGCTGGTAAAACCATGTGAAGGCGGTGTCTAGCAGATAAAAGAGGAATGTAGGGATTTTTAGTAGGTATTTTTGGTAGCTCGCCCACCTGTGCGTACCTATATGCTGCAGGTAAAGCTATCCTTGGTCTCTGTCAACACGGAAGTTTGAAGTGTCCCGTGGTGTGTTTACTAGGTAGTTTTGGGTGATTAACACTCGATGAGTCACGCCCCTATCGCCTTGGCCTGTACCCAGGGAATGCGTTTGGGCGTCGCCGTGATGAAGTTCGTAATGATTCAATTTCATCCGTAATTGGATTGCATCTACGTTAAATAGGCCTAACTAATAATGGTTACTAATGAAGCTATGTATATTCTCTATGAAAAGGCTGGTGCGTGAAGTGATGGCTGTCAACGTGAACATGCGTGTGGGTATACACACGGGACGCGTGCATTGCGTCGTGCTCGGTCTGCGCAAGTGGCAGTTCGACGTCTGGTCCAACGACGTCACTTTGGCCAACTACATGGAAAGCGGTGGAGTCGCTGGGTGAGCAATTTTCTTATGTATTTATTCCTCCCATGAATGAGGTCATGTATCATATAGCGATGATAGCTCAGTGGTAGTGTGTACGACTTCCCGTCAAGGGACGCGAGTTCGAATCCAACCACCTACAATGAGCTTGAGCTTTCGATGATGGAAAACATCGTGAGGAAACCATAGCGTAGTAAAAGTTGAAAAGTGTCTATTTTCATAAATATGTTTTTATAACAGCACAGCAAATGGAAGCTGCGTGTCTGAAGGATTTTATAAACCAAAAATGACGACACCTACCAAGAGATGTTTAATCTACCGTGTACTTGCAGTCGATTGTCTAAAACGTTATATGTTTTTTTCTTCCTGAGTGTCCTCTTCGTGTATTTTGCAGTCCGATGAAACAGTTTAAACTCTTCGAGTCTATGGACTACAATGGAAATAAATAGAAACATTTTTTCTACACTGATAAGTTAATGTTTTAGTAAAATTGTTAGCCATTTCTCTTGATAAGTTAATGAAGTACTCGTTCCACCAATTCTACTTTGAGCAAACCGACATAAACATAACCGCAAATATTGAACCTTTTTGGTGTTCCTGAAGTTTTCAATGGATCGGAGAGACCCGTGTAAAAGTTACATAATGGAAAATTCCTCTCGCATTCCTCATGGTTTTGTTAAACAATTCTATACTTTTCTAAATTATAATATTAAAAAACACTGTATCTTCATTTATATATATATTATTGACACTTTTTTTTCCATGGGGAAATACATTAACGCACACCCTCCCAGCCCGGGGGGACTGCGAAGTTTATGCGGGACTCACCCGGGGTTAGTCACCGGGAATACTCACTGAAGCCCCACGGCCGTCTGCCGCCTTCCTGGGGCGATATTATTGACACAAAATTTTCAGATGCTACGATTTTTCTTAGAGCATTAAGCTGGTCAAACTTTTTAAAACCACAAATCTGCATATTAAAGTTGACAACGTCCGAACTACAAGTAAATTTGAGTAAAGAAATTGGTACCGAATTCACGATACCCTAAAACCGTATTTACGCATGTATCTTCATCAGGCGTGTGCATATCACTAAGGAGACGCTGCGATGCCTCGGCGATGACTACAAAGTGGAACCCGGCCACGGTGGACTTCGAAATGCTTACCTTAAGGACCACAACATCGAGACGTATCTCATCGTGCCCGATGACACGAGCCGTGTCGTGAGTTCTTTAGCCCTTTTCACCCTACACCTACTTACAAGAATAACTACTGCTTATCACAAATGATACAAAAAGATTCGTAAGGCAAATTAAGTTACAAAGATACTTAAGTCATTTTAATCATTGTTAATATACACAGTTGCATATATTTATCAATGTACCTGATTGTAAGCAGGAAACAAATTAAAATAACTATTACAGAAATGATATCGACACAGTCCAGTTCGGATTGTCTTTATTATGCTGATGTCTTCAGTGGTAGTGTGTACGATTTCGCGTCAAGGGATGTGAGTTCGAATCCGAGCACCTAAAATGAGCTTGAGCTTTCGGTGATGGAAAACATCGTGAGGAAACCATAGCATGGTGGTAGGGCTTTTTCTAATGCCCGCCTGGGTAGCTACCACCCTCAAGTTGCAAACCTGCCGCCAAATACCAATAGGTGTGTTCCGGCAACTGCACTTGAGAGCCAGTTCCTCGGCAGGTTTAGCGTGTCTACCAACTTGGGCCGTATCGACACTTAAGATCAGGTGAGATTATGGCCATAGCGCTAAACTTTATAAAAAAAAACCCCTTGGCAGCTGAATATATACCATTTTCCATGGATGCCAGGGTGGATTTATCATCGTGTACATGGTGCTTGCACCCTGGCCGTGTAGATATACTGCTGTTCCCAGGATCTACCACCGCAATACACCATACTAATTGTATGGGTAAGCTCAACGGTTCCGAGATATGTAATTAGTGTTTGTTCTGCAGGACACGAAGCCTCACCACACCCTGGCCACCAACGGGAACGTGTCAAAGGAGATGCGCGTCATGGGACATGGGTCCCAGCACGGGAAGCACTCCTCCAAGTATGTTAAAACACTTTTTATATGTTCAATGATACATGTTCAATGTTTTAATACTTTATAAGTTTAGCACGGGCGACACCTCACCCGATGGTAAGTGACGAAGTGAAGGTACTGGCTCTCTATTCCAACTGCAGGAACATACCTATAGGTATATGGCGACAGATTTTCAACATGAGAATGGTACCTAGCCAAATTTAGATAAAGTCCACTATGGTATTGTTTTTTTTTTTTTTTTTTTCCTTTTTTTTTAACACGATGATTTCCTTCACCGAAAACCCATGCTCATTGCAGGCATTTGAACTCACGTCCATAGATAGACGCGGCATCCGTACACACCACTAACTAAGCCTTCACAGTTCCAGAATCATACAGTAAATTATATAAAAAAAAAAAAAAAAAAAAAAAAACCAAGAGATAGTCCGAGTTAGGAATAAAATCGTACTAATATTATAAATACCAAACTGGGTCTGTTTGTTTGTTACGCTTTCACGCCTAGACCGCTGAATCGATTACGATGAATTTCGGTATGTATACAGAAGAGACCACGGAGCCGGTGGTAGGCTGCTTTTTCTCGCGAGTAACTTACAGGAAATGGGATAAAGAGAGGAATAAATTTTGTATGAAACTTTTTATTACGTCATCCGATTTCTTTGACAACACCAATATTAATGCGAGCGAAGCCGCACGTAAAGTCTAGTACTGAATACTTTTAGTACACAGTAATTGACCCTAAGCGTGAACAGACGTCTGAATACAATTTCAGAACATGTAAGCGATATCTATTACCGACACAGGGTTTAAAATCGGACTTTTTAGGGCTAGTGCTGAGGATACTCAGCTCTGAGGCAGCGGGCGCAAGGGTGCCAGAATCGCTGGACCTCGGCTTGGGCCGCTGCCGGAATACGAACAAAAATTCGTGATCCTAATTAACCAACAGGTCCTGACTTACTAAGTTCAGTGGTCCTAGCAATGACATCGGATAACCTCGCAAGGGCCGCGAGGTAGTCCCTTACAGAACCATATACTTACCGTGTGGGTTCGAATGGTATGGGAATGGTGAATAATCCTACCACCAAGCTATAAGGTATCAAGGATTACATGTGTAACCGTGAAGACCAGAACCAAATGTGGGACTAACAATCGCCAGGACCTGGGCGGTAACTCGGCAGGGTGTACCGCTCACAGGTTAGCTTGGCGCTAGAATAACTCAGATGGTATTATTATTATGGTATGGTATTGTCGAAAGCTCAAGCTCATTGTAGGCGGTTGGATTCGAACTCACGTCCCTTGACGCGAAGTTGTACACACTACCACTGCGCTATCATCGCTTCAATATTCTCTTGAGTGTGTCGTGCATACACCATTCACAATCAATTAAGGAAGGACTTTACGGTGATACGGGGTCGATATGAAAAATGCGAACGAAGTCAAACGCACCAGCTAGTATATTAGATAGGGGTATCTTTAATTCAACGTCCGTAATGTTATTATCAACTTTAAGTATCATGGCCATACAATGCAATACGTTTATAATAGAGAAGTATTGTAGAGGCGGCAACTGGCGTCGATCGTAGAACGTGCTAGGAATTCTACGACAATACTATCAAGCAGTTCAAATTCGTTTTCGAGCTATATACGTTACGCGGATTCACTATCATATTAATATTATCATACCGGAAGTGAGTTTGTTTGTTACGTTTTCACGTGTAAACCGCTGAATCGATTGTAATGAATTTTGGTATACGTATAGACGGGATGGGAGACGGTGAAAGGCTACTTTTTCTTGCGAAAACCTCATTGTAAGTGGGGTAAACTTTGTATGAAACTTTTTATTGTGACGTCCGGTTTGTTTGACGGAATCAATGTTAACGCAAGCGAAGCCGCACGTGAAGTGTAGTCGTGTATAGAATATTTTTAATTATTTTTCCGCTGTAGCCTAAGTCTATCTAGATCTCTTGGCATGTCTCAAGTTAAGGTACACTTAAGTGTCTTAGTCGACTTAGTCGATTCTTTAGACTTCGTATCTTTCATATTTATATATATTAATAATTCTAACAAATTAGTAAATTTCTGTAAATTTTATAATTGAAGACTGTTTCTTTTAAATACGTTTTTGTTTTATTATACTTAAGGTTTATATAATATTAAAGTATAGTTACTAGTTAGGTAATATTTGAAGCGATGATAGCTCAGTGGTAGCGTGTACGGACTTCGCGTCAAAGGGTGTGAGTTTGAATCCACCTACAAGGAGCTTAAGCTTTCGGTCAAGGAACACGTCGTGAGTAAACCATAGTACGGTGGTAGGGCTTTCTGTAATGCCCACCAGGGTAGCTACAACCTTCAAGTTGAAAATCTATCGCCAAACACCTATAGGTGTGTTCCGGCAGTTGCAGTTGAGAGCCAGTTCCAGTAGCGTGATCACCAGCTTGGCACTCATCGTCACTTAACATCAGGTGAGATTGTAGCCAATAGCGCTCAACCTATCTATGTCTATACTAATATTATAAAGAGGAAATATTTGTATTTTTGTTTGTAACAAATGAACTCTAGAATAATTGGACTTATTTCGAAAATTCTTTCACCACTAGAATGCTACATTAGCCCTGAGTAACGTAGGCAACATTTGTTTATGAAAATGGTTAAATAAAATTTTAGTTCCACGCGAACGGAGCCGCGGACACAGATAGTCAACTGTAAAAAAAAGTATTCGTAGGACTACTGAAAATGTTTATAATCTAAAACCAACTGAAAGTTTTGGTGCGGTCCGATAATAAATGCTTTGTATATCGAGCCCTCGCACAGTCACACAATGAAAGCAATTATACGTTGAGGTGACTGTAACATATGCGTCCATTGCAACACAGACTAATCATAGTTTCCACTGTACTGATGGAAATAGTCACTTACAAGACAGATCAGTGGTATAGCGCAGGGATTTGGGAAACTCCGGTACAGCGTAACAAAATAACAATGTAAGTGAAAGGGGTTTTCTATATCCGACTGATACAAGTTGAAAATCTGTCGAAAAAAAACTCCCGTATGCTTAGCGCGTCCACCATCTCGGACCACATAGCCACTCAACATCAAGTCGGGTTGTGATCATACGTTAAGCGTGTAAATTATTCAAAGCCACCTATGTGTAGGTACATATAATAAAACACAAATAAAATAAATAAAACTTTTCTGAACCACTGCCTATTTCAGAAGAGAATCAAAAGTTAATCGTGAGTCCTCGTAATCCTCGTAGAAGTTAATGCGTTATCAAATAAATAGACTCTATTCTAAACTGAAATAAATTAGGTATAAATATACGTAATCCTTATTTAATAAAGAGCTTATTAATTACTTATATATATTAATGTATCCTATCTCTCAAGTTGGATCAAACTGTCTGTTAAATTTGATTAAAATCGGTTCAGTAGTTTAAGAGTTAATTGCGGACAAACAACGTGACACGAAATTTATATATATATATATATATATATATATATATATATATATATATATATTCACGAAGATTTGTATTTAGTTTTTTTTTATAGTTAAGGTTTAGCGTTATGGGGATAATCTTATCTGATCTTAACACGCTAAAGCGGAATACACCTATTGGTATTTGGCGCCAGATTTTCAACTTAGGATGGTAGCTAGCCAGGCGGGCATTAGAAAAGCCCTACCACCACGCTGTAGATTCCTAACGATGTTTTCATTCAACGAAAGCTCAAGCTCATCGCAGGTGACTTCGAACTAACGTCCCTTGACGCGAAGTCCGTACACGCTACCACTGACCTATCATCGCTTCAAGCTACACAAGTACAAGTTATACAAACCAAATAAATAATTATATAAAATGTAATCCATTCATTTAATTCACGTGACCACTTCTCTGGACTGTCTCTTTACAGCTAACCGCGAGATAATATCATCCGCGTTGGGCACCAACAATATAATCGTACAGTTAAAAGAAGAAACAATGCCCATTTCAAAATGGTCCATTGTGGTCGGGTTATCACGTTCGCCAACAATTTAGATCCCTCCTCTCAACCCCTGTCACAACTGCCCCGGCCAAAATTGTAAACCGCGAATTTAATGTTTATCCGCCATGTCCCTTCATCAAAACTGGATAATTACTGTGATGACATATGTTAACACGTAAATATTCCTAGTTGACGGGTATCAAATCTGGATTTACGGAATGAGGTACATAAATCTTTGATGGTAATTAGTTTTAACTAGTTTTTACCTGCGGTTAGTGTTGACTCTGTCAAGCCGGATGACGCAATAAAAAGTTTCATACAAAGTTTATTACTCTCTTTACCCAACTTCCGATAAGCTTTTAACGAGAGAAAATAGCCTATCATCGTTTTCAAGGCCGTTTTCAACAGGCTGGCATGACAGTAGCGACTGGCGGTGGATTGTCGATCTCTCGATGGTCGCTTCTGTTTTTAGACTTAACATCAGGTACAGAAAAAAATATATAAATAAATATATAATATAAGTAAAGTCGAAGTTATTTAAGAACATTTTTCAGCAATCTTCAGTCAATGAAAATATATTTGCAACCTTGTTCTGCCTCTCGCAGTGACGTCATTCGTAACCTGCCCAAGTGCACGGGAGAGAGATATCTAAAGAAATGATAACCCAAGCTTAAACACAGTACAATGCCGTCTCGTTGTGGTGTATTTAAAAAAAGAAAATCATATTTGTGTACGCCCGCATTTATCTATTACGATCTCATGCCGTTCTATACAAATGAGAAAAAAAAACTGAGAGCTTAAACGGGCTCAGGTAAATGCGCTTCAAGAATTAGACAGTGAGCAGTTAGATTCGTGAAGGCGTCGCTTATTATTTATTCAATGTTCAGTCGAGTGTCTTGAATTAGATCGTAATGTAATTCTAGTACAGAGTGTAGGCGTGTTGGGCGTCCGCCCGCATAAATTCTAGATTTGAATTTAGAAATTACAAAAAGAAACATGTATTATTATATACCTCTTAAACTTTATGAAAGATGTTAATAAAGATAAATAAACCTTCTTGTAAGAACATTGAATAATTTATAATAGTTGAAAGTTTTTTTTTTTATATATATACTCAAGGTTTAGCGTTATGGCCATAATCTCACCTGATCGTAACTGACGATACGGCCCAAGTCGGACACGTTAAACCCGTGGAGGAACTGACTCTCAAGTGCAGCTGCCGGAACACACCTATTGGTATTTGGCGGCAGGTTTACAACTTGAAGGCGGTAGCTAGCCAGGCGGGCATTAGAAAAAGCCCTACCACCATGCTATGGTTTCCTCACAATATTTCCTTCACCGAAAGCTCAAGCTCATTGTAAGTGCTTGGATTCGAACTCACGTCCCTTGACGTGAAGTCGTACACACTACCACTGAGCTATCATCGCTTCAAAGCGAAAGTTATACCGAGAGGACGTATATATCGAATGTAGTAATCAATTTAAGATCGTGTATAATAAAACGGAGAAAGTGCCATATATTTGTTATAAGAGTCTATCTATAAGAGATGTACCTTACACTCGATTTTTAATAAAATTATTTCTATACATAGGAATAAGAATAGACCAGGGAAAGATTAAGACAGTATTTCACTATTATAAATGTTAGTAATATTCATTAAATAATTTTATTAATATATCCTAACTTAGTCTCACAGTGCAATGATGAAAATAAAGAAGTGATCACAAACCATTTTACTATTAGATGAAAGTATTCAAAGATATTTATCAATTTATATTACGTGCAACGAATATTCTGAAAAAACACTATTGTCTATATACTAGCTTACCTGGCAGACCTTGTTCTGCCTTTTCGAGTAGTCAATCTCATCGACTACAGCGACATCTATTGCGTTATGATCACTTATCGATATAAAAAGTATCCCATCTCTGAAGTTGTATCCAACCGCACACACACAGTGTGCAAAATTTAATTAAAATCGGTTCAGTAGTTTAGGAGTTCATCACGGACGAACAAAACCACCAGTTCTATTACCTTTGAAATTTGGTATTCTTTTCATTTATCTCAAAATTAATTTACTTCAAAGTAAAGTGAAGATTATTATATACGACGACGACAATTTTAAACGAGGCGTGAAGAAACATTTAGTGGGCCGATATATATATATTATTAAGATATAATGGGCCGAGTAGTTTTTGAGGTGATATTGATAATCGTGTCAGTAATAATGTCAGGATGAGATCAGAGGTTCTTAGCAAACTACCGACTATAAGGGTGCCGGGTACATCATGAAACCTAATCATTGTAGCAGAGAGAGGATAACACGAGAGTGTCTGAGACTTACGACCCAGATGTAGGTTTAAGGAGCCCCTTTGTCGACGATTGTCAACGGTCTCACATTCACCACTCGTGCCTCACTCCACCAAGTATAAACCATTCCCGATAATGATTTACAGCATAAATACCAAAACAGTGTCAATAATAAAGAAATATTAAATCTTACGTCCCTTCGGTAATGTTCCAGCTACATACGATGAATACGCTTCAAGAGCCAAGCTTACACTGCTCCCAAAGCCACTTTTGCATTGCGCTTTATACTAATCGGCGTTATAAACTACCCTCCTATAACTGTATTCTAACATAAAACACAAGGCTATATCGCTTTATATACAGTTTTGGTGGCGGGAAGTCAGAAACACCTAACTATATATATACCTTCATAATATTTCACTGAAACAAGTATCATACTAATGCGGTCATAGTGACGTTGCAACGAACGGGGAAGTAGGACAGCATGCTTTTAATACCGGGCGCAAAAAAGAGACATACATACGTTGCTATACCTCGTCTCAAGTATAATAGTTTCTTTACCGAGAACCGTCTTTATGTTAGCGTGTTATTGGTATAATATTGGGTTTTTCAAAAGAGGCGTGAGGAAGAAGCGATGATAGCTCAGTGGTAGTGTGTATGGACAACGGAAAACATCGTGAGGAAACCATAGCATAGTGGTGGGGCTTTTTTTAATTCCCACCTGGCTAGCTACCACCTTTGAAAATCTGCCACTAAATACCAATAGGTTTGTTCCGGCTGTTGCACTTGAGAGCCAGTCCCTCCACAGGCTTAGCGTGTCCACCAACTTGGGCCGTATCGTCACTTAAAATCAGGTAAACTATAAAAAATGTATATGACTGCGTTGACTGGCAGTAAATTTAATTCACTGTTAGTCGCCATTGATTAGAATTGTACTAAAATTATGCGCGGTGCAGTCACAATGCAGTACGCTGCCCAACATACTAAAATAAATAAATTTACCAATGAAAATAGTAATAATTACGAATTAATGTAATCAAATGATATTTAGAAGTTTTGCTTGCTTGTATTATACAGTTTATACAGTTGGTATAATATAGCAATTCACACGCATTACACGACGTAGTTCCTTGAACGCCCACGCGATACTGAGGTTAAATTGATATAATTGATAAAAAATCAGCGTGCCACTTTCGGAGTGCACACGCCGTACCTACACATGATGATGATGATGATGATGATATGATATATATATATATATGATATTGTGATGTTCTTTCTCTAAATAAACCAGGATGGGTGCTGATGTTTCGAACGAGAACAAGAATCCAGAGGACGAGGTCAACGAATATCTTATGAAAGCGATTGACGCACGCTCCATCGACAGGCTCCGGGCCGAGCACTGTCGGCCCTGCACCCTCACCTTCCGCGACAAGAACCTCGAGAAGAAGGTCAGTCATTACTCAGTAATAAGCTTACAGTTGGCAGTGCGGCCGGACCTCGCGTCAGTGGACGTATGTGCCATTCCTGCAATGAGCTTGAGCTTCCGGTGACAGAAAACTTCGTAACGATACCAGAGAATGGTTTAGGGCTTTTTTTTAATGCCAGTCTGGCTAGCTACCACCCTCCAGATGACAAACAACTGCCCCTAAATACCTATAGGTGTGTTCCGGCAGTTGCACTTGAGAGTCAATCCCCCCACTAGACTTAACGTGTTCACAGGTGAGAGCGGAGCCATAATGCTCCACCCCTATAAAATAACAAATAAAATACAATTACGTTTTATAAAATAATGAAGTCTTTCAAATCGTTGCATTGTGGAGTGTCACTTATTGTTGTGAGCCAAAAAATATCGTGCTTACAATTTGTGTTTTCTAAGGTTTCGAGGGAAATAAAACAAAGGAGTTTCGGGTTACCGCAGACCCCAATCACGTCCCCCTAACTCACTCTCGCCACGCACGTCACGATTTTATTACGCGATGTTGTGAAATGAAAAAAAAAAAAAACTAATTACATTACGACGTTACAACAAAAACGTATACCAATAACCCTACATTGACACTGTAAAAGTTTCGGGATCATAAAAAAGTGTGATTAACGTAAAAGAAAACATTTTCATTTCCATTTTCATTCAACCCGGAAATTGTATTTGCAGTGCCTCATTCAAAAGCAGAATAAGGGTATATTTTCATGATATAAGTTGCGTGCGTGTATTCCCAAGGCTTTCTAGATAGGTAAAAGGATAATGAGAACTAGTTTGCAGCTTGCTGATTGATCTGGATTTGTATATATCGTCCTGCACTTTAGTTTTCACTTCGTTATATCTATTGTTTATGTTTGCAGAACGTCCGTTTTGGCGTTGAAACTATTCTGCTATAGGTTATATATAGGCTTTTTAAATTCCCAATTTTTACGTAATTCTTCGTCGCGATGCGGAAACAGTTACCCGGGCTCAGGTCGAAGGCGTGGGGGGAATGTGGGGACTCATCGAGCTCTAATCCCCCGATATTAGCCACTAAAACGCACTACAGCGACACTCCCAAACTCCCGTGTTGCCAGAAACCAGAGACAGCTTTCGCAATCTACGTGATCAGTAATTGATGAAATCGGTTGGAAGGCAACCATCATATATTTAAGGTTTAGTGCTATGGTTATAGTCTCACCTGATCTTAAGTGACGATACGACGCAAGTTGGTAGACACGCTAAACCTGTGGAGGAACTGGCTCTCAAATGCAACTGCCGGAACACACCTAATAGTATTTAGCGACAGATTTTCAACCCCAAACCTTTACTCAAGCCCTACCACCATGCTATTGTTTCCTGACGATGTTTTGCTTCAAGAAAGCTCAAGCTTATTGTAGGTGGATTCGAAGTCTATTTCCTTGTCGCTGAGTCCGTATACACTACCACTGAGCTATCAGTATATTTAATAGGTAGCTTGTAACAATCACTCTCTTGTCGCTTGCCAACTTACCCTACAACTTACCTCTGGTAGTTCTTGGTCAGTTTTTAATTATAGGTACTGTGTTTTCCACCGAATACAGTTCAATCGGTTTGCTGAAAGAAAAATGGCGCGCGCTTAATACCATACGACATAAGGAATACTTCATGAAAGCGAGGTTAAAACTATATCGAATTAAATAAAACATATTGGTACATACCGCGTTTATGTCGATAATGAACGCGACTGAAGCGCTATGCTATCGCATGTAACGCTCGCCGAGAGAGTGTAGTAGTGACGCGTTTACTATATCCCTCTCGGTCCATTAGTCCACTCGAGCCGAATTTACCCGAAGGAGCGTCTCAAAGCCGAGAGTGACGGCTCAGTTTCATTCAATAAAAAAAATCACAACGTCTGACGTTTAAATGAAAAATGTTTGGATTATTGACTATCGAATACATATTATTTTGTTCGCCGTGAGTGCGCATATTTGTGTGTTTTCAAACCACCAGTCGATTCGATATGATCGGGACGAGCGGATATTTTATTTGCCCAGTACTCGACGCGATAGAGAGACCCGAGGGCACGATCCACTATCGGCGGTGTATGAACTTCTGAACGCTTTTGAAATGAAACTTCACTGGAACACCGACCTTTAATAGTTCACTGTGCGAAGTTTTTATTGGAGTGAAATTTTTGTGGGCATATTGGGAAAGGCTTTGGGGGAAAAAAAACACGAACTATTATTAGATTTGTTCAAAAACATGTTTTGTTTTTTTTTTCTTTATTATTATTTTTTTTCTAACTGACGCACGCTGTTAGCCCCAAGGGCTTTGACAGCTTCACCGAACTTTTGGGGGCGAGTGCTGAGGGCACTCAGCCCCGAGGCAGCAGGCACAAGGGTGCCAGGACGGCCGAACCTCGGCTAGGGTTGCTGCCGGTAAATGAAAAAAGATTCATGATCCTGTCTAACCAGTACCTTTTCTTTATCGGTTTAGCGTATTGGTCACAATCTTATCTGATGTTAACTGCCGGAACACACCTATATGTAATTGGTGGCAGATTTTCAACTAAAGGAGTGGTCGTTAACCATGTGGGTGTTAGAAAAACCACTGCCACCATGCTTTAGTTACATACGATATTTTCTGTGACCGAAGGCTCACGTTTATTCCACGGATTCGAACTCACGTCCATTGACGCGGAGTAACCCAACCCAACCTTATAACGCCAACACACTACCAACTAAGCTACGATGTATGTTTGCATGCTTTGATGATTATATATTACGTACTAGTTTTGCTCGTGACTTTGTTCACGTGGAAGTAAAAGTTATATTCCCTTTTCTGTAACCTTAACAGAGTGCATGCTAAGTGCCCACTTGACGCGTGAAAACCTAAAAAAAAACAAACACATTTTTGAATTTATATTATTGGTTAAGATATATGTAGTGTATATGTTACCGACCAACCCAATTTGAAGCGATGATAGCTCAGTGGTAGTGTGTACGACTTCGCGTCAATGGACGTGAGTTCGAATCCAAGCACCTACAATGAGCTTGAGCTTCCGGTGAAGGAAAATATCGTGAGGAAACCATAGCATGGTGGTAGGGCTTTTTAGCGTGTCTACCAACTTGGGCCGTATCGTCACTTAAGATCAGGTGAGATTATGACCATAACGCTAAAACTTTAAGTATAAAAAACCCCAATTTTAGAATAAGCCAGTTTTCTAGGCCAAACCAGTTCACCTTTAAAGCGATAGAATAAAACGGCAAGCCAGAGGTGACCTTAGAGACATCATTGGAGTTACCCATTAGAGAAATGGTGAAGGTCTTAACTAAGATGGCACCAAAAAAATTACTTCAATAATTTACTCTACGAGGCTGTTTGTTAATCTAAGTCCAATCTATCCTAACACAGCAAATACCTCTACAACAGCTACCTGCGACCGGTTATCGGTTAAGAGTGAGCTAATTTGGCCTAGTTTGTAATAAATCAGGTTAGGCCGGTAACATATTATAAACCGCGACACCAGCTATCTTTTCTTATTAGCAACCTTAAATAAAACGACAAATAAAATACAATGTTACTGTAAATACTATTTACCCTAGATTAACCAACAAATGTTTCCGCTTCGTATGGGCATCGTCCCATCCCGATAAGGTTAGTAGTTTTGACGTGATTCACGTTAAAGGAACAGTATTTTTATTGCATATATCAAGTACCTGTTAATCAGTAGATCTAAATGCTTTTCCTGAAACCCTTAAAGCTATAGATGGCATTCTGATTGAAAGAAGACGTAACAAAGTTCACGGTACAACTCAGCAAATTCATAAGTATATTAATACATTTAAATGAATATTATATTGTATAATTAACAAGCTGTGTCCGCGACTCCGTTGGCGTGAAACTACAATTTTATTTTATTATTTTCATTTAAAAAAATATATTACATATAGCCTCAGGGATAATGTAGCATTCGAATGGCGAAAGAATTTTTGAAATCGGTCCAATACTTCTTGAGTTTGTTCGTTACAAACAAAAATACAAATCTTTCCTATTTATTATATTAATATAGATTAAAACCAATAAATAAAAACTAAAGTGAAATAATAAGTTAATAATAAGATAATAATAGTTTCGTTTATAATACAAGTACATAGTATACGCGGGTATACAAACAAGGGCGGTACAACAATATAAGAGAGCGTCATGCTGTTTACTGTGATGGCGTGAGGCTCAGTTTTAATAGATAGGCGGGCGATTGTTTTAAATGTAATAGCAGGCAAACGTTTCATCTGATTGTAAGGTGATCACCGCCGCCCATGAACACTCACAACACCAGGGGAATCGCAGGTGCGTTGCCAGCTTTTACTTTGAGGAGACTGGCATTTAAGTGCAACTGCCGGAACACACCTAACGGTATTTGGAGGCAGATTTTCAACTTGAGGTTAGTAGCTAGCCAGGCAGGCATCAGAAAAAGCCATACCGCCATGCTATGGTTTCCTCACGATATTTTTCATCACCGAAAGCTCAAGCGCATTGTAGCTAGTTAGATTCGAATTCACGTCCCATGACTTCGCTCGCTTCGACATATCATCGCTTCAATAATTCGCGAATAGACGTTTCACATCGAAACAGCTAACATAATGATTACTATGACAATACACGACGGGCCGGTACCTGTTTGCTGGCACCCCCGTACGGTCCCATGAACGTACACAATGGGCGGTCATCAAACATCCCCAGAGGAGATAATTAAACCCGAACGGAAGCGGCACGGTGGCTGGAAACAAACAATTGCTCGGCGCCTCGCCGCTCTGTGGCACAACTGTCGCCCAACATCTCTCGAGTACGGGCTTGTTGCAGCCCTATAAGTTTGTTCATTAAAACGGAAGCGATCGTGTCACCAACACTTCCACTAATTGATTAAATTTGAACCATAATGCATGGAGAAGTAGTGATGTTAACGGAAGACAGTAATTTTTCACATTCCTTTTTTTTTCACTTATAAATGCTTGACCAGATTTTGATGTATGGCATACCGTTAGAACTGAGTGGCGATAGGTTTAGGTTTTTTTTTAAATCATTCAGTAAGGCGAAGGAAAAAATGGTTGTAAGGGTTTTTCTAATGCCCGCCTGGCTAACTACCACCATGAATTTGAAAATCTACCATCAAATACCGATAGGTGTGTTCCAGCAGTTGCAATTGTAAGCTAATCCCTCCACTAGGCTTATTATCAACTCGTACCACATTTCACTTACCATCAGATGAGATTGTGGCCATAACGCTAAACCTATAAGCTGTAAAAACCATCCTGAACCCCTTCTACATAAATAATTATCGAAAAGACAATTGAACACGCATATAATCCTCGGTATTTCGTAACAGAATTTTACGTACAACGGGACGAGTGTTTCGCTGAAACACCGACAACATTTTCTGGGGTACAAAAAAGAAATTTATTTAAGTAAGTCGAAGGAAAATTGGATTTTGACAAGCGCCGGCTCCGAGCTCCTGCCTACTGACACCTTAATTAAAAACCATTCCAATTTTTATAAAGAGGTGTCGCGTAATCCCTCTTTCCCTGTAAAAGTATTTTATTTTATTAAGTCCCCCGCTCTGCGGGCGGAAGCGAATGCCCCGCGACAGTTTTTCTCTCACCTCCAAAGCCAAGCTACAGATATGACACTCGGCTGAGAGCACATTGATTAACACGAATTCGCTTCACTGACCAACGCGTTCACTTTTAATTGTTTGTTTAAGAAACTTATCAATTTTATCGTGGTAACATCTGCTAGATGCTAATGGACAATAAATCATCCCGACTGTATCGCTATTAGAAATGATGTATATATATATATATATATATATATATGTTTTACACCTAAGGTTGTGCGTTATGGTCATAATCTCACCTGATCTTAAGTGCCGATATGGCCCAAGTTGGTAGACACGCTAAACGTGTGGAGAAACTGGCTCTCAAATGCAGCTGCCGGAACACACCTATTGTGGTATTTGGCGGCAGGATTACAACTTGAGGGTGGTAGCTACCAAGGGGGGCATTAGGAAAAGCCCTACCACCTTGCAATTTCAAGCCTTCGAAAAGCACCAATTACATCAGAGATCCTATTATCCGCTTTACTGTTCACCGTTACTATCAAATGTCGACGTCTCTTCTTTTAGAAGTTAAATTTTAGTACAAACTAATAATATACATTCGAAGGTAAACTTCACCTTAGCACTCCTAAATCGATATACGAAAATTGATATTATTTTTTGGTGTATTAGATTAGATCTTGGATATGGTCGTTAAAGAAAACTTTGAAATAGAGAATGAACGTGTGCATCGAAAACCTATTATTTCTCAAATCAATTAAATGGCAATTCATATTTATGCCTTTTGTTAATAGTATAGATTATTCTAAGTTTTAGAAAAAATATTCCTAAAGGCAATATGATTATAACTTCAGCTATGAAAGTTCACACCAACGTAGACAAGACTAGGAAACATCTGTAATTTAGCACTAAATAAATAAAATTGTAACAAAGTAAGAAGGTAACGTTTGTGAGTGTGACGCAAGTGTTTTAAAATTCACGACATATTCACAACAATTTATGCTTCCTGTTTTCACACGTAGGATTTGTATCTATGTTGCACAGCGAGTGAATGTATTGCGTGATATATAACCCACGGAATTTCTCGAGCTTCGACCGGTACTACAAAACCATTACAATTTCACAGCCGCTACATTATTACCACCAACATTTGTAATGGAAAAGTTAACTCCGATTCATTCTTAAAATAAACCCTTTTAAAAAATTGATCGAGCCAAACTTTACGGTCGGTTTCAAAGGGGTCGCGATGATAGATCAGTTGGTAGTATATACGAACGCCGTATCGAGGGAGGTGAGTTTGAATACCCGGAGTGAGCTTATGCTTTTAGGAAAGGAAAACATCGTAGTGAAACCATAGCATGGTGGAACTTTTTCTAATTAAATTGCCTTAGTTATATGCCTAAGTTGAAAATGTGCCGCCGAATAGCTAAATGTGTATTACGACAGCTGCGCTTTAGAGCCAATCCCTCCACTGGGCTTAGCGAGTCCACCATTTTGGGTCACGTCGTTATTTGACATTAGATCGTGTACATAACGCTAAAAATAAATATCTAATAGAAATTATAAATTTCTATTATCAACAAAATATATCCTATTGTTTCAATGATTCTCTTTGTAAAAAACATCTCATATTACCCCTTTTTAATTGGAGTGAAATTAGTCAGTGTTGTGTTATTAAAAATTTTACGCACTGAAATTAATTACTCTAATCTTTTAGACAGAATTTCCTTGTACATTTACTAGACCACATTCTCTGTTACATGTACCATTTATTTCGTCTAATTATCGGCACAATTCTTATATAGTACGAGCATGAAAATATTTCAAGGATTCTTGTCAGCCGCATAATCTTGAACCTTTTGTAATGAGTCTACATTCGGCTAGAAGTTACATTATCCTTGGTTACTTTGATAAGTGATTTTTATAATAACTGTTTTCTTCGGCAGAATCAGCAGTAGGGTTTCTAATCATGGTGACTTATAATTAATTTACTATATTTGCATTGTTATTGTCTAATAAATAAATATAATGTATATGTCATAGTAGGATAAAAATGACATTGTAAGTATTATTTTTTTATCTTCCTGACATACGCTGTTAGCCTTAAGGGCTTGGACAGCTTTATCGAACTTTTTAAGCGAGTGCTGAAGGCCTTCAGGCCCGAGGCAGCGAGCTCGGGCACCTTGGGACTACTGCCGAAATACGAACAAGGATTCGCGAGCTTAACTAACAGGTTCTAACTTGCTAAATTTAGTGGTCCTAATAACGACCTTATCGGGCGAGCCGCGCAAGGGCTGATTGATGGTGTTTTCCGTCACTGAAAGCTCAAGCTCTTAGTAGGTGGATTCAAACTCACGTCCCTTGACGCGGAGTTCGTACACACTACCCAGTGGTACCTCAGTAGCTATCATCGCATCATTGAATTAATTTTTTACTAATCTGTGACAATAAACATTCTATTTCACATCGATCAATTTTTCATTCAATTCAAGATTACAATAAATATATTTGTGTTTGATAGCGCAGTGATTTAGGGAAGCTTTAGATTAACATCACGCTACTGCCAATAGGAGGAAAGCTGTACCGAAAAAAATTACAAAAACGGGCAAATATATTAAGGAAGTATTTAATTCCACGCGTATGAAATCGCCGGCATTGTTAGTTGTACAATATATATAGATATTCAGTATTAGAATACGTCATAGGGACAATTACAGGCTGTGGCGAGGTACAAATCACAGTGCTATGTCGTTTATTGAATCTCTAACAAGCACACGACGCCTCGGGTTACGCACTAATTAAACGCTATATACGGTGTGCGTTATGCGCACACTGAAATCATAGTGGATCACTCTGTTCGTGACAAATCATAATTATGTGACAATCTATGCCACATCTATCGATAGACGCTTGCATATGGTATGTCCTATCGCCATGATGATCGCTTTAATACGAATCACTTCGACAAATAATTCTATTATATAAAAAAAGTTAAAGGTTACAGTTTTTTGACTTTTTTAATGAAAATATAGTATTTTTTATAGATTTAGCGTTACGGCCACAACCTCATCTGATTTTAAGTGACGATGTGGCCAAGGTACTGAACACGCTAAACCTGTGGAACCTCAAGTGTAACTGCCGAGACACATCTACAGGTATTTGACGACAGATTTTCAACTTGTGGGTGGTTGCTAGGCTTTAGGTAAAACCCTACATACCACCATGCTATAGTTTCCTCACGATGTTTTCCCTCACCGAAAGCTCAAGCTCCACAGAATCAAAAGATATAATGATATCAAACAAATTGCGTATAAATTCGAAATAATTTGGTAAACGATGTGCGAATGGAGGAAATAATTCTAACATATTATGTAGGTGAGTTTGTTTCGGTTGGTGTTTGGGAATCGTGTCCTATTTTTAATTTTAATAATTTCTTTCGTTTTGTCATAAGTATAAGAAATTAATGACGTACAAATTTTACACAATATCTCTTCTTAAGAAGAATCCAAGAAGAATCTCTTGTTTTTATCGATTAGGCTTTTATTACTAAGACTAAGAAGATAAATTGTCTTCCGGTTACCGTAAGACTGGATTTTTTTTTATTAGAAGACGAATTGCTACTAAGGAAGAATACTGACCTTGCTACTATGATATCTATTCTCTACGTAGGAAATAACTAACCCAAGCTCATTTTGCAGTACACGGCGGAGCGCGACCATATGCTGAAGGTTTACTTCCTCTGCTCGCTCGCAGTCTACTTTATCGTCGTTATCATCCAGTTCCTGTCCTTTGAAGTGTGAGTTTAATTTTTTTAATATACTTTCTTCGGAATACCAAAAATGTCTTTGGATAATGTGATCAAATAATATGATGGTAAAATAATCTGCATATATAAAAATTGATGTTTGTATATATTAAGTCCGTAAACTTCGACACCGTTACGTGGATCACCAAGAATTTATTTATTTGTAAGGCATATATTAACGCAGTTTAAAAATTATGTTTCACGCTGTAAATGAACATTTACAGTTATATGAATGAATTATAAAAATAATGGTTTCCACTATAATTATCGTTAGCTTTAAAGTTGGTGGTACCACATTGCATGGTGGTAGGGCTTTTTCTGATGCCCGCCTAACTAGCTACCACCCTCAAGTTGAAAATCCACCGCCAACTACCAATAGGTGTGTTCCGTCAGTTGCACTTAAGAGCCAGTCCCTCCAAAGATTTAGCGTGTCTACCAACTTGGGCCGTATCATCACTCAAGATCAGGTGAGATTATGGCCATAACGCTAAGTCATAAGTGTATGGTATATCGGCGATACAGAATATGGCATACAGTTATTTACGTTCAGAAAGAGGCACGTTTCGTACAGTAAACGAAATAGCAAGCACAGTTAATACATTCACATTTAAATTGTAGATCGCTGTATGGATACATGACCATCGTGGTTTGCGGCATGATCATCATCTCTGGAACATACCTCGTAATCAGTATCGACTTCAAGGTAATAAAATTCTCTATTTAGTAACTTAATATATCTAACTTAACCAGGTTCTCTCAGTGGACGTTTCTCAAAGTTTCTCAAAAAATAACCACCGTACGTTACAGCGCTCGCTTTGATTAACTTTAGACTCAAAGCTCCTAATAAAATTTCAGAGAAAGTTGTACCTCGTAGTTGACAAACTCGATTATCAATCCCATTAATTAATTTACCCTACATTTAATGACGTTATAAGGGCTTTAATGTACTTCCGTTTAGTTTGGTTACATTTACAATTCTGTCAATTTTACAGGGAGAAAGATAGTATGTCATTTTTGATAGACGAAAATAATATTTTTTTTTATGATATAATGAATTTTTATTGATATTCCGTTGCTTATTTTCATATTCTTTTGTTAAAAGATGATTTTCTTTTAGGTGATTCTTTACAGTAAATAATATCGTAATCTATCGTTATAAATAAAATCGTTCTCAACATGACATTTAATAAACTAATATAGTGTATAAATATTTACCATTCTGATATTTAGGTAGGACATGCTTAGAAATTTAACCCTGGGACACTTATTACGACAGCACCTCGAGTTCATTAAAATAAAATTAAATACATAAAAACATATTCTATTATGTAGCTAATTTATCAGGCCTTTTTCAATTACAGCAGACAAACAAACAAGCAAATACTTCAGAACTGGAATCAGCAATTCACAAAAAGCATACATAAAAGTATATAGCAAAATTTAAACCGACAGAAACAGAAATTACAGAAAGTAATTAAAGTTGCAATGTTTCAAAATAGATACCGTAGTAGAATTATGATAGGCTTTATTATTAAACCTATATATATATATATCCTATATAATATTATTAATGTTTATTAAGAGGCAACACCTGTTCTAGCACGCGTTGATCCAACTTCGGCGAGTCTCTGAGCTCATCCACAACAACCGCACTCTGTCCCAGGCGTTGTCTTTCATCGTGCTCGGCTGCATCGTGCTGCAGATACAAGTTGTCATGGTAAGGAAGCACACCTCTAATCATATGACAAACATTCTTCCCTTAACGCCCCACACCCTTTGTCTTAAGACCCATAGCCCAGGTCTTACACTCTACATCGCACGACTTACGCTCCATATAGCATGACTTACGCTTCATAGTCCATACCTTGTGCTGCATATACATATATATTTTTGAAGCGATGATAGCTCGGTGGTAGTGTGTACGACTTCGCGTCAAGGGACGTGAGTTCGAATCCAAGGACCTACCTTGAGCTTGAGGTTTCGGTGAAGGAAAACGTCACGAGGAAACCATAGCATGGTGGAAGGGCTTTTTCTAATGCCGGCCTGGCTAGCTACCACCCTCAGGTTGTAAACCTGCCGCCAAATACCTATAGGTGTGTTCCGGCAGCTGCACTTGAAAGCCAGTTTCTCCACAGGTTTAGCGTGTCTACCAACTGGGGCCGTATCGTCATTTAAGATCAGGTGAGATTATGGCCATAACGCTAAACCTTAAGTATATATAAAAAAAATAGCTTTTCCGTGGCATTTTAATATCAACCAACCTCAAGTTAAAGCAATTGACGTTAAGCACCTCTTATGAGTGTGTTTCGTCAGTAGCACTTAAGCGCTAGTTTCCTTCACCTACGATTCAAATGTTTTCCTCAAACGCCACATTCTCACTTAACACCATGTCACTTTATGGTCAAATGTAAAACGTGTTTTAAAAAACAAAGCTGTATACAATAACCTGGGATAAGATGATAGGTTTCAATCGCACAGTACATCATGTTTCTTCTTTATATGGTATGGCATTGGTCTTATTAGGTACTCATGGATATATAGACCGGTGCTTTAATTCAACTGTTCGACATTGTCAAGCTGCGCATGATTGCTGGACATCGGGTGATAGCACCTGGTCTGATTATGTATAATGGAAAACCAGCTGATACAATAATGCTTAATTACACGTTGTACAGGTCCAGGCTGTACTAGCTATGAGTGGTGGAAGCAACTATCCTGCGAAGGGAAACGGCACCGTGTATTGCGCCTATGACTTGAATGAGGTAGAATTCCACTATTTATTTATTTGTTTATTTATTCTAAAGAAATCAACAGCAGCTACATTTATTTTACAAATAATCATTAACATATAAGAGCTAAAAGAGATTTCAAAAACTATTCTTAAATTATACAGGTAGTGCTAAAAAACAAATAAAATCAAATCAAAATGAGGAATAATAAAAACATAGATGCAAGTGTGCGCGCAGGTGTTGTGTATATATATGTGTGTGTGAGAGAGAGTATTTATGTGTAATTAACCCAGGCCGCACATCAGAGCTGCAAGCAGCAAGCGAACACCATATGCTTCCCAACATTCGCAACTTGAAGCATATGCGGAGAAGATGCAGCCTGCTTTATGAGCACCATTGCAAGGTTTAAGAAAGGTTGTTCTCAACCTTAACTTTCAAAAGCTGAATTACTGTCCAAGAATGTATCTAAATGAGCTGCACTAACATTATATAAACGTGTACATCTATTTAAGACTGAATTATAGGCATAATTCGATTTTACTAAATGCTTATGAGAGATCCTAGGATACCTAGTTTGTTTAATAAAAGTTCTCCAACCATTTTTATCTGACAAGCATGAACAGTCGATTTTTATTATTTAATAAATTATATAAAAACAGCAAATCAGATACCGAGCGCCTGTGTTTCAGGCTTATTAACATACCTAATTCCTGAAGGATCTCATTCCTATCTGCCGATAAAATCAAACCTCGACGTTTAAGTATCTTTAAGAATTTAGTTTGAATGTTCTCAGTTCTTTGGATATGTACATTGTAATATGGAGCCCAAATCTGAGATGCAAGTACCAAAATACTCTTAACATAATCACAGAATAAAACTATAAGACATTTTTTGTTTTTAAAAGGAGCTGTTATTATATTTATTAACCCTAGCATTTTATAAGAGTTTTGAACAATGCTTTCATAGTGATTTACGAACGACAATTTATAATCGAGAATTATACTCAAATCCCTAACGCAAGTTTCTCTGGAAACGACTGTTTTATTGAGCGTAAATTCGTATTATTTATTTTACGTGTATATCTATACACTGACACGAATACATTAAGATCCAAAAGATTTAGAGCAGTATTCGCATAGCCTGTTTAGATCTATTTGTAAATTCTTACAGTTGTCCAATGTACGTATGTATAGGCATAAATATCTTAGTGTCGTTCGCATACATAGAGAAATTAGTATAATCAAAGCAGGTGCCTATGTCACTCACGTAAACATTGAATAATAGTGCTTTCAAATGTGACCCTTGCGGAACGCCCGATATTACTTTTACGAATTATAACTGAGAAATTACAGTGATGCTTTTTGGCGTTTTCTTTTCTGAATACTGATCTGAAATACTCCAAAAAAGCCTCACACAACTCTAATACCTCAAAATTAGATTTATCTTTATACGTTACTTTTTTCGGTATGTTAATACCACTTTTTAATTGATAAGCATATCGCCAGAAGAATTTTGGATATTTGGTAATCGACTTTTCACACATAATTAAGTAGTTTCGCCAACATGGCTTTCGGATACGTTTTTGACGATTTATAAGGAATACAAAGGTATCATAATCCCGTGGATTCCTGTGTTTTTTCCACAACTTATGGTGTCGAGATTTTTACATTGATTATTTTCACGAGAAATTTTTACTTTAGCGACTACAGAGTTGAAGTCATTCTTGCTCACAAACCAAGGAGATTTGCGTTTGTTCAAAAACAAACAAAACAAGGGGTCAGATATAAATTCAAATGTTTATAGCCTTATAGCGATTACAGGCTATAATTTTCAAGAAACTTCACAAGAATTTCACTTAGTTCCAGATTTATTATATTTATAGATTACAAGTCCAAATTACCTCAATGAAACTAACCGGATAAAGAAATCGGGTCCTTTGCAATAGGCGAAAAAAGTATTTTCTACAACGGTGACTACCGCCAGTGGCATTTATTGCCAATTGCGACGGCTGTTTTGACCTAAATCGTTTTTACAAGTAACTTAAAAATATGACCAAAAATAGCGATCTATTCCACTTATTTTCCCAAAGTTTACAGGCTATGATTCTCTTTCTAATACAACCGAATCTCCTCCCGTAGCATTACCTGCAGTTGACCCTGATCATGATGTTCCTGTGCGCGGTACACCAGATTCTGATCACCATGGTGAAAACGATGCTTCTGCTGTTCGTCAGCACCGCGTACATCCTTATCACTACGCAGGAGCATCTCTTCTACCATGAGTCTATCGATGATTACAAGTAAGTGCCTAGTCACTCCGTTGATTTAAACATCAAGGTTCTGAGAGAATTTGTTTATTGCTCAATAGAATTTAATAGTTTATTCGATGGAGACATATACAGCCGTATTTATTCTAACATAATCATTCTAGACCTATGTGAATATTTTTTTAAAGGCTGACCTAAATGTCCCAAGTTTCGAATTTGTTCAACATATGCCGAAGTTCGATTATAGTGAAACATCCGAAAGAATAAATGAGAGGCAAAGAATACACCGAAACAGATCAGTTGGCTCGTGACCACAGCTGGTGTCACATCGACAGAAAGTTGGGCAAATTTATAAGTAATATGCGTTCTGAGCACGTTTAAATTAAATTATTATACGCCATCTATTATTTTCATTATAATCAATTGTGTGATAGTACTTTAATTTTTCTACAATTTAAATTTTGTAGTGAAATGGCAGACCGAGCTTCGAGTCTCGCCTGATTTGACCAGTTCAAATAGATAAAATAAATTCTCCGTTTAACAAGATTACGATAGAGGCCTTTTAATGACCTGCGTAAGAGATCTGATAATGTCTATTACGTTCTTATGTAATTTATCCGGTTTGAGTCAAACAGAACTTAATACCTGCTTTAGTTTTGAACGTACGTTAAATTCTTAAATAAATTATTATGAGATACGCCCATTATTGATGCACAATTTCTGTCTGTGCAATTCAAATGCTTATTGTTGATTTTTTCATTGTATATCGCTACTAGGGTAATGTTGCGATAGGCTTGTAACATAATTTTACATAGAAATCAAATAAGGGTATATATTTTTAAGGCGCAAATGCAACCTCGACTGGAACCACCAATGGACGAACATCGTGATTGCTTTCGGTGCCACCGTGGCTCTTCTGCTTCACTCGCAACAAACTGAGAGCACATACCGACTAGACTTCATTTGGAAACTGCAAGCTAACGGTATCTTCTCCCAATATATTTTTGTGACATTGTTACATATTTATTGATCTCAGATAAAACTGTTTGAGATGTGCTGTAGAGAAACATACTGTAGTCAATTAAGTAATACTATAATAAATTAAGTAAGTAATTAAAATTTACAACTACTACTTAATCCAATAAACGTAATCCAAACTAGACAGACTAAGAAAAAAAATTTCTATATGAGTATTTCCAAGAACATGGAATAGATGGAAAGAGACACTGTTCAATACAAAATTGTCTTCAAATTTAATATATATATATATAAAGTTACTAACTTGTGTTCACGACTCCCATAGAATTGTTCCCATTAATCAGACATAATCTTGTCACGATATCCGTTTCTAGGCAATCAAAGCAATTGATGAGGTAGATTTGTGGATGTCGCAATGGTCGAGTGATATATCTCATATAAGTATTTTCAGATGTTCAGATAAGACCAATTATCTTTATAAATAAAGTATAATATTATATGATGAGTTACTGATGGGTGGAAGGAATTATGTACCACTTTCAAGAATTTTGTGAGAGATTAGAATGTTTGCAGTGTTTTAGCCATAAAATTTTGGTAAAATATATTTTCTTCGTATTTTGTAAACTGTTTGGTTTACATATTATAGGTGTATATGTGAACTGTAAATTCATGAAGTAAATAAATTCATTGCAAGACTTAATTGACTGCGCATTTTATTGCATTATTGACAATTGTTGTAATACGAAAAGAACATATAATTGGATGAATGAGAAGGTAAACTAAGTAAAGTAATTTCAATACCTAAGGGAGCTTGTTGTAAAATGAGGTGGCATTAAGGCAATTTACATAATATAATACTTCGAAAAATGTATAAATATCTATGATGAAAATTATTTCAATAAAAATATGATATGCCAAGTAATTGAATTTCTTCATCCCTAAAATGCCTGAGTTATATTAATAGTCTATCAGTATTTTATATACGTGTATTACAATTGTCTCTTGTGATGTGTTCAGATGAAAAGGAGGACATGGAGCATTTACAGGCGTACAACCGGAAACTACTGGCGAACATCCTGCCGGAGCACGTCGCTCTGCACTTTCTCAGCAACGACAAAAACATCGATGTACGAATTTATGCTTATTCATGAATTTTTTTGCTAACATTATGAACAAATATATTCGAGGAGAATCGAATAGTACACCAGCGTAATATAAATTCACAAGCAATAGATCTTTCTTCGAGTCACTTGATTTATCAAATCCCTCGTCCCTGTTCTTACGTAAGATTGTATCTCGTTTTGCTGAATAATAAAACGTTGAGAGAAATGTTTCAGTTACACTAAAACTGGCAAAGTGTCCGTCGACGGTAGAACGGTTAAACAAAGTGGGGTTAGAGCCGCCATTTTTAATCATGGGAAGGAAACGGAATTTTCAAAGTTATGAAAAAATATAAGTTTGAAGACAATAATATGCTTTAAGCAACCAAAATTATTATTGAATAAGAACAATGTAATCATTCGACTCTATTGAAATTTAAAAATATAAAAATGATTTATTTTCCAAAAGATTAAAAGAAAATGAATAGGTTATGTGGCGTTAAGGCCACAGTCGCACCTGATGTTAAATGACAATGTGGCCACCAAGATGGTCGTTCGACTAAGCTTTCTGGAGGAACTGGCTCACAGTACAACACACCTATATGACACATCTGATGACACATTGTCAACTTTATGTTGGTAGCTATCTAGGTGGGCATTAGAAAAGCCCTGCCACTATACTATGGTTTCATCACAATGTTTTCCTTCACTCAAAGCTCAGACTCGTCGCAGGGATTCGAACTTACGCTCATTGACGCGGCATCAATACACGTTACCAACTGAGTCATCGTCGCTTCAAAATTAGAGTGTTATATGGCTATGTTATGAGTAGATATGAAAGTCATATACGTAAAATAACATTAAGTATGAAGATAAGTGGATATAGGAGTAATGACCGATCGAAAATAATCGATGGACTGTGTTATGCTTAATATGTGTAGAAAACATATAAATATTGAAATGGCTAGTGGTAGAGTTGAGTGGAAGGAAAAAGCATGTTGTTCCAACCTCATCTAGTAAGAATAATAGAATTTCATGAAATCATTAAAAAAAAGGCGTGATATCCGTTGTAGTATAACCTGCTGAGTTATTTTACCTTTTTTTATAATTAAGGTCACAATTTCACCAAATGTTAAGTGGTGATGAGGCCCAAGATAATGAACACGCTAAGCCTGGTGGAGGTTCTTGCTCTTGAGTGTTACTTCCGGAACACACTAATAGGAGAGCTTAGTTGGTATTGTGTACGGACGTCACCTCAATAGACGTGGCTGCGAATCCACCAACAATGATCTTGAGCTTCCGGTTAAGGAAAACATCGTGTTGAAAGCATAGCATGGTGGGAGGGCTTTTACTTATGCTCGTCTGGTTAGCTACCACCTTCAAGTTGAAAATCTGCCGCCAAATACCAATAGGTGTGTTCCGGCAGTTTCACTTGAGAGCCAGTCCGTCTACAGGACTCGCGCATCTACTAACTTATCATCGTCTACTAACTACTAACGTATCGAAAGTCATCGTCGCTTAATATTATTCGAGATAGTGACCATAACGCTGAACCTTAACTATATAATAAATGAAATGTCACTGTATATATAAATACTACGTGCATATCACGAGATTACCACGGTTCAGGAGCTATACCACGAGCAATGCGACTCCGTCTGTGTGATGTTCGCCTCGATACCGAATTTCTCGGAGTTCTACGTGGAGTTGGAGGGCAACAACGAGGGCGTCGAGTGCCTCCGCCTGCTCAACGAAATCATCGCGGACTTCGACGAACTCTTAGCTGAGGAATCTTTTAAATACATCGAAAAGATTAAAAGCACCGGCGCTACCTACATGGCGGCCTCAGGTATGTTACCTTCCTATACTAAATATTTATTTTATTTATTTATTTATTTCGAAAACAAAACAGAATTATACAATGAGTAGGTTTACAAAATTTAAAGACAAAAATAATGTGTATATTCCAATGACATGTTTTACAGTTCAATAATTGGAAGTAAATCGTGTCAGTACACACGAACTAGAAATATATATAAAAAAAACAGTATAAGAAGAAAACAAACGAAAAGGACTAGGATAGGCTAATTATAACAAAAACTACGTGTAAATCATTACGTTTTACGGGCTAGGCGGTGTCGTACATATAATTAGGTGTGTTATTGTTAAGAAGACAAATGTAACATATTTTGTCTTGAGAACAGATGGTTAATGACTTCCTTTTTGAACTTGTGCTTGTTATGACGGAATATGTCAATTTGTGCGAATATTACTCACCAAACAAGCTCATGCAAAAATTTGATCAGTTTAAGGTCCTGCGAACATCACATAAACTAATATACTAAATGGTTATTGGACTTCTCAAACATTTAACTGATTATATGAATATTTACTAGTAAAATATGACCAATTACTTTGATTTTAATGAACGTTTTGATTCCACTGCGTTTTTATGTTGTATTATGCCGATTTCTACATATGTATGTAAATGTACGCAGGGTTGACGGAATCGACGCGCGACCTCCGTGGCTACAAGCACGTTACTGCGATGGCTGACTACGCACTACGGATTCGGGAACAGTTGAAATACGTGAACGAGCACTCGTTCAACAACTTCAGGATGCGCATCGGTAAGACGCGCGCGCACGACTCCACATCCGCTTTGCCCTCCGCTGAGTGAGCCCTTGCGAACTTCTAGAATGTTCCTCGCGGAATGACTGTATGCTCGAGACATGTAAGCGCAACGCGCACTTGTTATGCTTCCAACAGGGATAAACATCGGCCCGGTGGTGGCAGGGGTCATAGGAGCACGCAAGCCCCAATACGACATCTGGGGCAACGCCGTCAACGTCGCTTCGCGCATGGACTCGACCGGACTACTCGACCACATCCAGGTCTGTATACGCGAACCAGTCCCGATGCTGTCTATCCTAATCCCGCCTGTTTCTTTTCTCTCTGCTCTCAGAACCCCCCTAGTTCCATGGACGTATAATTGTTAACCTCAAACGGCTATATGTTTTTGTTTGTTATTTTAATTTTAAAATACTTTAGTTTTCAGTATCTAGGTCATAGTTTTATTTGAAGCCCTTCAAATGCAAATATTTAAAGAATTAACCAAACAAACTAAACTCAACAAGTAAATTGTAAATGTATTTATTCATATGTTGATATGTGTGTTTATATTTTTTTAACTTCTTGTGTTAAAATAATATGTTACATTATATATTAAAGAAATAATATATAATGGTTTATATCGGACGCATTCTGTATTCGCTGTGCGCTTGTGGTACCACAATGAGTTATGTATGCGCCTGAGCGAGGTGCATCGAACCGCTTCGCGTGACACCGTGTTGGTAAACCGGGCAGTGGCGTGCTGTGCGCAGGTCACCGAGGAGGTGTACGAGATCCTCGCGTTGCGCGGCTACCGGCTGCGGTGCCGTGGGACAGTCGACGTCAAGGGCAAAGGCAACATGGTCACGTACTTCCTTGAAGGCGTCGGCGACACGCTCCCGGTCGGCATACGCGACATTTATATCGTAAGTGAACACATACACCGACGTCCGTAGCATACACACATACATTGTAACTCCCAAGCTATCATGCGACTTTTACATCGTATGTGAATACATACACCGACGTCCGTAGCATACACATATACATTGTAACTTCTAAGCTATCACGCGACATTTACGTCGTAAGTGAACACATACACCGACGTCCGTAGTATATACACATACATTTTAACTTCCAAGCTATCACGCGACATTTACATCATAAGTGAACGCATACACCGACGTCCGTAGTATATACACATACATTTTAACTTCCAAGCTATCACGCGACTTTTACATCATAAGTAAACACATACACCGACGTCCGTAGTATATACACATACATTTTAACTTCCAAGCTATCACTCGACATTTACATCATAAGTGAACACATACACCGACGTCCGTAGTATATACACATACATTTTAACTTCCAAGCTATCACTCGACATTTACATCATAAGTAAACACATACACCGACGTTCGTAGTATACACACGTACATTTTAACTTCCAAGCTATCATGCGACATTTACATCGTAAGTGAACACATACATTGACGTCTGTAGTATACACATATACATTTTAACTTCCAAGCTACCACGGGACATTTACATCGTAAGTGAACACATACATCGACGTCCGTAGTATATACACATACATTTTAACTTCCAAGCTACCACGGGACATTTACATCGTAAGTGTTTTATGTTAATTTTCATGTTAGGATACGGTGCACATAACCAATAACTACCAAATATTGACATAACGACTCGCGTACATGTTTCGTGTTATCGACGGTAGGTGGAAATCATCTCAAGCCTCCTTAAACAGGACCTGTAGTGAAGGGTATGGGAAAATCGTTTGCAGCAATGCAAAGGTCCTTCGTATTTACGCATGCGGGTCACAGTTTGTTCAATTATATAGAGTGGCATGTTACTAGATCAATTTTATAGGAGCTTTACGAGGGAACAAATTCCTAGCAGATACTTCCGACAAGGCAATGCGAAAGTGATTCGCGCTTTCTGGCAAAAGGAGGGGAATTTAGGGACGCTGTGGACATTCTTAGTCGACTCTTTGTACCTTTTTAAAGACAACTTTGCTCCTATTGATAGTAACGTGGTATTAAATAGCCTAAAGCCTTTTTGAATGATAGCCCCATGAAACACAAAAATAATATTTGTAATCGGATTTTTTTTTATTCAACTGGTAATTTCTAAATAATCGCGATCAAAGACACTGTAAGTAATATATAATTGGAATATAACTGATTCAACATATGTATCGAACGTGTTCCAGGATCCCACACCGTCCACCTCAGGTGTGACCACGAGGAAGGGTGAATACGGCGCCGGTTCTGAGTACCGTCAACTTGAGACACTGTCGGAGTCTCACACCGATGAGGATGGAGGAGCCTCCCCGCGGAATTCTATACCAACCAGCAAGGGTGAATATATAAAGATGTACAAGTACGCAATGGGGTAAAAAAGGGACTCTACTCACCCTAAGCTACAACATAACGAGGGGTATATTAAGAAGGGACACTTTAGTCGTAGTGGATTCTATTAGAGAACTCAAAACATCGCAAAGTTTACGATCGCATTTGTATTCTCGATGTGACACTACTACCTCGAAGTCAGTACTTTAACCCTTTAATAACTGGTTTATTTATTTCATAATAATGAATTTTGTAAAGGATTTTTTGATCTTTGTTTATACATATATTTACCAGGCTTTTTTCTGAACTGGTTTCCCGTTAAATGTTTTAAATTCCTACCTTACCCGACGAGTATTTTAAATTAAAATTAATATATACTACAGTATTTTGGAACTCCCAAGCTCATTTCAAAGTGCAAAATCATTTCATTCAACGCACCAATCAAAATCTTTGCTTTCAGTTCGATGTTAATCTATACATTCTACTTAGACAAAGGCAAAACAGTTTAGTACCTTTTCCTTGTGTACTAGTCAACCGATCTCCTTGTTTGTTATCAATAAAAACATTTGGAAAGAGTTTATTTTCTTGAATTGTCCATTATGATGGTCCTATTGATCCCATTGGTCTTATTGACCTATTGTTCGTCATTTCACATGTTTAAATAATACGACAGATATATTGGAGTTAATTTAGTGTACGTCAGTACCGGTGATAACATACTTTTGTTTATTTATGCAACCAGAAATCGAAAACGGTTCGAATGTATCGAGCGGCGAATCGACGTCGTACGACAGCATCGCTAGCACGGTGCGGACGTGCGTCCCGCGCCGGCAGGCCCGCCCACGCTCGCTCGCCGACGAGCCCGTGCTGCCCGAGATGACCACCCTCTCCGAGACTCACGTGTCACGGGGCCGTAGGGACACGTACAGCGGCAACGAGCAGATCTACGTCAACGAAAAAAGGAAGAATCACTCGCTCATCGACGTCAACGACGCGCGAAAGAAACGTGCGTCGACCGACCGCAAAGACATTCAAGATCTGCTAGACGGCAGGGTGCCGAGGCGGGCGGCCAGCCTCACCGACTTCCTGTTCCGCAAGAGGCACATGAGATACAACAAAGACGGCGTCTGCGTCTTCGTGAATCCGATGAACGCAATGTACGAGTTCAGCAGCGAGGACGCGTCCGCGAACGAAAATGGACACAGCGAGATACGACGCTTCGAACGCGATGAATTTTGTTAATTCCGCAACAAACGTATCGCGTTCTACTAAAATTGACACTGGAAAATACAACTACCTAACTATAACGTAAATACGTTTAATTATAAATTTTCTATACCAGAATTATGTACACATTTTTTCACATAACATGACATCAAGATACCCACGGATTTTGACTCATTTGGACATTAGACTGGTCGTTAAAAAGTAAATTTCTTGCGACGTCCCCTAAAAACCTTCCTTTTGATGAGATAATACTAGGATATTTTTATGTTTTAATCAAAACAATACGTGCCTCTAGAATATATAGAAGACCTAAATAACATTGGCAAAATTAAAACATGGGCTCAATAAAAAAAAAAAATCCTAAACTATTACAAAAACCTATTTGTTAAAATTTATCAATAAGCAAAGTGGTTATAACAATGCTCCTTGTCAATTTATTTCGATTATCGAATTTTCTAATGAAATCATAATTTTCCCAAAAGATAACTAAAATCATAATGAGGCACGTGATGCTTTGTTTAATAAAAATCTAGTGGTCCCTCAACAAAAATAAGGTTTATGGGGGGTGTCCCAAGAATTTTATTTTTTTACAGCCAGTCTACGGCAGTAAGCCTGAAGAACTGTCATTTTTGAAAGTACTGAATTCAGACAGTTTTACCTAACATTGACAATAAAACTAAAATTGGCAATTATGCAAGTCAATTCTTCATACATATAGATAGTGATTCACTGTTGACTCTATCGGTCTCGTTCGCGTTCCGGCGTACCGTCTATCGACTTATTCTAACGAATTTATTGATATTATTAATATTTACATGTAATTATATAATATACACACCTATATGTGTAGCGTTTAATATAAATAAACGATGAACTGACAGAGAGCTCCGATCAGAATCTGACTATAAAAGAAAATATCAGAAGTGTTATGTGAAAATGCAGTTTCACAATTTTGTTATAAATTGCAGCATAACATATATTTTTACAAATAATATACTATTCAACTTATTAGTGAATGGTTTATTTTTGAGTTATCGATATTTTTTTGTGTTTCTCATTCAGATCGCGTATCGATATTGTGTTTCCGGGAATCCAAAATATGCTTCTTTGTAACGACTTACTTAGTTTTGGTTCAAGTGTATTGTAATAACAAAATAATAGGCCGCTTAGTCTAACAGAAATTCCCTTCGCGTTTTATTAATTTTTTTATTCATGCAGATTAAATACACCATTGTATTTAATATTAATGGATAAGTATATATAAAGATATCTATAAATAACCAGAAAAATATGGAAATCAAAAATATATTCAATGTGAGAAAAAAAAAATTATTTCAGACACTGCAAGCCTCTGTCATGTTCAACGTAATATAATCGATTCACATGTGTAGTAATTTATATGTTGATAATAATCACATTTATTGTATACAATACGAGTAATTCTTCTTAACTATAGTAGATTACTTATGGTGAATTCGATACCCGTAAATTTTCTTATATAACCCGAAGTTACGCTCGTACCGATTTCAGCTCAACCTCTCGTAACTATTTACATTTTAATAACCCATTATATGAGGGGTGTCAAAGCAAATCCGCTTCCGTCTAAAAATTGGTAGTTTTTATTGACAAGTACACCTAATTGTTGCTGCTCCGAGCACCACAATTTGATGAACTTCCTTTAAAAAAAATACTAATTATTGGATTGAAGTGGTTTAATTTTACACCCTCACATAATGTGCTTAGGGATTAGTAGCAAGTATTATATTAGTAACAAGTATTCGATATGCTGTAGACAAGACAATTCAATATTCCGTATACGAAATTCCACATAGCCTATTATCATAATGTTTGTAAGTATTACATCGAGCTTATACAGACAGGGCGTAACGAGCGCGCGATTTTCTTAAATTTTATATAAAAAAAAAAAAACTGAAACGTTTCCTACGTAACGATGTATATCGAGTCGAGTTACGGATATACAAAGTTACATGTACATAATTATTTGCATCTATACCAACTTGGAGTATTAGTGCGTATTTATTAGAGACATTCAACGTTGAGTGAATGGAACAAATATATAATCATTATATATACGCTTTTATGTAATTTTATCTAGTTATATAGTGCGGCGCTGAGCGCGTGTTTTTGTCGTTTTTCTCTCAACCGGTAAAGACAATCTCAGTGGCATGTAAGTACTGATTAGTGGCTATAATATTCTTTAGTTTAAACTCATTGTTAATTGTTTCATTAGCTGTTGATATTATATTATAGAAATATCGAAAAACGTTCGATGTAGGGTTACCCTACAATTCAATACAAATGTAGGCCGAGCAGTCACACATGTTTTAATGGCGTTATATTTTTAACTTAGTTAAAGACACCGCATCAACAACATGCAACGTGCATGCCAATTTAGCTTTTATCACTACACACTTAACAACTAAATTGATTCGACTGAAAATTAGGCATATCCCAAAATTCTATGACTCGCGTGTTCCAAGATATATCGGCAAACTTGGTTGTTGTAATTATATAATTTAAAGATGATGTTAAAATATATAACGTTTTTAAAAATATTGCCGATAAAACTTTAGAAAAACTGATTTTGTATGCTTCTTTCGGTTACTCTTGAATTTTAAGCCGAATACGCTTCGACGATCGAATTACTATGCTAAGTCGCTCACTAATCACACGCTTTTAATACATTAATATCTTCCCGTTGTCGTGAGTGGGTTCCAGGTGACATCTACACGAACGTTTCTCGCCATGTTTCAATTGAAAATAATAGGAAAACCAAATAATGTATACCATACTGTCATAGGTGACATGTTAGACAATTTTAACCATAACGTAGCCGCTGTAATAAGTAATCGTAATACGTAATTCTGTAGATCAAGTAATAGTATGTCTCTCGATTTTCACACCGAACATACAAAATAATTGAAAAGAAACAAAAAAAAAACACAAAATACGATTTAAAAAAAAAAGTTACAAAAATATGCCCTAACTTTCAAGTCTCCTAAAAGTATACACTAATATTTATATAAATGTCTGTACGAAATATCGAAGCTGCATACTGTTTACTGCGTACTAGAAGCATTTTGTAGCTATATTGTTAGAAATTAGATTTAATAATTATAGTGGTAAGTATGAATTATTGTTGTTGTAACTTCGCGCTTAAAATTACATCCAATGTAGCCAAAGAGCTGATCGAATTTTTGAATCTTCAAAATGGCCGCTTTATTATAATAAATAACGTGTAAATAAGTTACCCTATACGTTCCCCTAAATATTATTAGGCACGTTCATTCGGTTCGCAGTGTATTTCTATTTATTACTAACTCTTGTCCGCGACTTTGTCCGCGTTGAATAGTTAATTTGTGCAGCAATTTTTAGTAACACTGTTACAAACTGCCGTGGTTTAGTGCAGATAGCTTATTTTAATATCATTTTATAAAGTTCGGTTTTTGTTTTTACATGCTTTACGGAAACATGAAGATTTTGAGGGTTCGAGACTCGCGAAAACCATTGGTTTTACCCATGGTTTTTTTTTTTCTAAATTCACATCTGCATCTTAGGCGTTTCATTTGTCGATGCCAAAATTGCTATTCTCGATTATTTGTAGATCAGGATTGACATTATATTCTGAATCAAATGTGTTATCGACGATTTGACAGAATTCACATGTAAATTGTAATCATGCGGTTACTGACGCATTTCGCATTCAAATTCAAATTCAAATTCAAAATACATTCAAAGCGTTTAGTAAATTATTATTATTAAGTCTAGTCAAACTTTCACACCAGCTCTTCGGCTACGTTTGAAAAATTCGTTAAGTTTGAACTTAATTACTACTGATAATAGATTTTTATCTGTTCGTTTCACTATTTCCTAGTGTTCGTAAAACTACTGTATATCGCTCTGGACTGCACTCGATTTAATGTAGGTATTTTTTTTTTCATATTATATCCCTAAAGTATCTTGATACCAATCAATGTGCCAATATTACTGAATTTAATAAAATAATATATATAAATTTACATTTCTATACCTATATGCGTTTATAATAATCTCACGTGTATCTACTAATATATTATGACCAAAACGTATAAATTATTTCTACGCATATCTCTTTATATTATATAATAATGTAATGTTTCTTTCATAAAAACAAAATATTATATTTAATATTGGTATGACCATTATTTTTATATTATCTAGTATGTATGTATGTATATACTATACTTGCATTTTAATTGTAAGATTAAGTAGTTAGTTGTAAGTGGCACTTGTTGTTTCGAACCCCCACACACTTGAACACGAACTCGTTCGAATCCACCAAATAATTACCAAATTGATTTTAAAAGACACTCTTATCGTTAGATACTCTAATATTAATTGTAATTAGTTTAGTTTGATTTTATAAAACTGCTCCTATCGGCCGGCGAAAGCTGCAATCTACTTATAAATATATATATCTAATCTGAGGGGTTATCCATAAATTACGTCACTCATTAATGGGTGGGCGGGGAATGGGTCAACGAAGTGTCACATTTGAAAATTGAATATATTTAAACAGTAAAAAACGAAGCTATTAATTTACTGTGATTTAATATTTTCTTGATGCAGCTCAGTGGTACTCTGTCGCCGCGTCATGGGACGTGAGTTCAAATCCGACCATCTAAGGTGAGCTTGAGGTTTCGGTGAAGGAAAACATCGCAAGGAAACCATAGCACGGTGGTAGGGCTTTTTGTAATGCCCGTCTGGCTAGTAACCACCCTCGAGTTAAAATAAGTGTGTTCCGGTAGTTGCACTTGAGAGCCAGTCCGTCCAATAAAGGCCAGTATTGCCTGCAATTACCTGCGATTTCCCTGGAGTTGTGAGTGGCTATGGGTGGTGGTGATCACTTACCATCAGGTGACACGCTGGCTCGATTGCCCCCTATTCCATACACTAAAAAAAAATGTTAAATATGTGACGTCATACTAGGTAGGATGAAGTGTGACGAGAGTGAGGGGGGTGGGTCAAAACATCATAGAATTCGTGTGACGTATTTTCGTGGATGACCCCTAATTCATAACAGTAAGCACCTACCCCAGTAGAATGAACATGTTCTATCTGTAATAGAGATCATTTTGAGGCTATTATCATCAGCACCCAATGATTATCTAATTACTCTAGCTTCACGATAATAGCCCTGGGGTATTTTTGACTTATAGTCTACTATATGAAACTATTCTACATCAGTGTTAGTGTATGTACTTGTCGCGTTCTCTCGAATATTTCTTGCACGATAACCGCATAGGAATCGGCAGTATACACGCTCGACATTTTTCACGGGTTCGAAGCGTGTTTGAAAATTATTAAAATATCCATTCCGACGAGTGACGCATTCTCATTGAATTGCATTTATATATCAATTATATTATGTGTATATATATTTATTTTTCTCTAATATTTTTTCCGGTGTATTAAATATAAGCTGACAAAGGAGCCAGGGGAGCCAGGGGAAATAAGAAGTCATTAATTACGTAAGGGGTATCCATTAATTACGTGAGGTGATTTCGGCGATTTTTCGGCCCCCCTACTCTCCATGGTGTGATGACGTGTGGTTTTGCTTGACCCCTTACTCCTCTAATATCACATAAGATATTTTAAAACCCATATTATTATTTTAAATCAGTTAAACTGCGTTTGAATGCGTTGGGCTTATTAAAAAATAATTTCATTAATTCTATTTATTTAAGACTAGTTACGTTTAGTGGAGAAATATTATTGAATTTAAATTACACTGATAAAAAAAAATAAAAAAAAAATTGTTTTACCTCAGTGAAACCTAGTTTTCTTGCAATTTTGCACTGTTACTTCCGAAAAATAAAATTACGTTATATCTGCCAAAGTCCCCTTCCTCCCCACGTGAGATTGGGTGTGATTCGGCTCGACCCCCTCCAACCCCTAAATGCCTCACGTAGTTAATGGACGCCTCCTAAGGGTACATAAGATTTCTCAACCCCTCTTCTTACGTAAGATTTATTCTCGTTTCTTTCTAAATAATAAAACGTTGTCAGAAAAGGATCAGTTACAATAAAACAGTAGTAAAGTATAAGACAGTTAGATTAAAGCCGCCATTTTGTTAACGTGGGAATTACACGGAATTTTTAAAGTTACGAAATAATATAAGTTCAAATAAAATAATATGCTGTACAGACTTGAATGTTTCAAAATTTAAACATTCAACGTTATTGTTGATTGGAAATAGAAGTTTTCTTTTATAGGTTTTTAATAGGTTTAGCGTTATAGCCACAATCTCACTTGATGTTAAGTGACGAGGTCGCTCAGGGTGGTGAACACGGTTAGCCTGATAGAGCGACTGGCTCTCGAGTGCAACTACCTGAACACATCTATAGGTATTTGGCGGCAGACTGTCAACTTGAGGGTGGTTGCTAGCTAGGCGGGCATTAGGAAAGCCCCACCACTATTTTCATCACGATGTTTGCTGTCACTGGTACCTCAAGCTCATTACAGGTGGATTCGACCTCGCGTCCCATGACGCGGCGTCTCTACACAACACAGACTAGCTATCATCGCTTCTAACATTTGAAATGGATGATTATAGAGTTAGATTTTTAATAATGAATTTCAACTTATAAAATATTACGTAAGAATGGGTATACCCCCTTCCCCCTCCATATAATGACATGTATAGATTTTCTTAATTCGCCCCTCCCCCTCGGGACCCTTACGTAATTAATGGATGGCCCCGACTCTATAGATAAAGCTATGTTATCCAATACTAGTGATGTCTTTGTCGTTTATATAAAGCTTATTTTCAACTGTTTTAATTATTACCGTTTTTACAAGTTTCAATTTTGACAAACAAATCACTACGCAATAAATGTAATTACAACATTTTTTAAATTATCACCGACTGATTTTTAAACGAAGCCATATCCTATTTTTTTTTTTTTGCTATTTTGTAACTATAGTAAGATATTAAAATAGGTGTCTTTTGTATTTCAAACTTATTGTAACAATGTAAACGTAAGATTACTTTTAAATTTTAAGAACTTTGAATATTGTTAACAGTAGTGTCTATCTCTAGCAAGTAGTTAAGTATATATATCGAGCCCTTTTAGGAAAAGTATCGCAAACGATAATTTGCACCTTCTGTAGAAGAGTTTATTAGTTCCTAATTAAAAAGTATTTATGATATCTTTATTAAAAAAAAAACGATTTAACGTACGCTTTCTGTCGTGTTATTATTGAATTTGTCAAACAAACCGGAAGACGCATTATAAAGTTCCATACGAACTTTATTCCTCTTTTTATCTCACTACTAGTAAGTCATAGCGATGATAGCTCAGTGGTAGTGTGTACGACTTTGCGTCAAGGGGCGTGCGTTCGAATCCAACCACCTACATGAGCTTGAGCTTTCGGTGAAGGAAAACATCGTGAGGAAACCGTAGCATGGTGGCAGGGCTTTTTCTGATGCCCGCCTGGCTAGCTACCACCCTCAAATTGAAAGTCTGCTGCCAAACACCAATAGGTGTGTTCCGGCAGTCGCACTTGAGAGCCAGTTCCTTCAAACGTTTAGCGTGTCTGCCTACTTGGGCCGTATCGTCACTTAACATCAGGCGAGATTATGGTCATAACGCAAAGCCTTAAGTACAAAAAAAATGTGTTTCGAAAGGAAAAGTAACGTATCACTGTCTCCAGACTCCCAACTATCTCTATACCAAAATTCATTACAATCGATCAAGCGGTTTAGGCGTGAAATCGTAACATACAAACAAACTCACTTTCGCATTTAGAATATTACTAAGGATTATGACGTGCTTTTCATAATTAACCACTGGTTTATTAAAATAGGTGTTATTAATATTCACATTGTAATATACGAAAACAACTTTCAGGAGGTTGCGTTAAAAAAAAAAAACTTTTCCTGATAAGGCTCGGTATATAGAATTCTTTTCCAACTCAATGGAAGCGTCAATTTTGATCGGCCCGGCATAGAAGCGTATATTGTAAAATGGGATACGATTTCCTTGGAAATGATATATATAGTGTGAAAATTCACACACCTATTATTACGGTATTAGTTCCTATATATTTCAAGTATTATATACGTTTAGTTAAGATATAATTTGGGATTCGAGAGTTAACTATATGAATTATTCGTCAGATCGATGTGTATTTGTTCAATATAACACCGGTTATGTTGTGTGTGTTTCCGTGTTTTGAAGGCCTGAATTTTTTAACTGGCAGAAATGTTGACTTTTTACGCGATGATAGCTCAGTTGGTATCGTGTACGGATGTCGCGTCAAGGGACGTTATTTCGTATCCACCCACAATGAGCCTGAGCTTTCTCCGGTCGTGTTGAAACCATAGCATGGTGGTAGCGTTTGCGATAATGCCCGCTTAGCTAGCTACTACCCTCGAGTTGACAATCTACCGCCAAATACCTATGCACGCATTTCAGCAGTTGCAGTTGAGAGAAGGACCCTGCATTAGGCTTAGCGCGTCCACCACCTTGAGCCGCATGGTCCCGTAACATCCGGTGAGAAAATATCTTTAAAATATTATTATTAATTATGCATATACAGTTATATTAACTGGATTGAACAAATAAACACTGAGATCGCCGAGTATCGCTTGGGAACTTGTTAGACAATACAGTCCTAAATGTTCTACGGCGTTTCCTTAAGCAAAGTGGCTCGAGAGTCCTTTTATTTATATAAAATAGATTATAACTGTCTCATTTTACAATGTTTACAATGCTGCCTGTGGCCGGCGTGGGAGGATAAGATCGGAATGGTTGCTTAGTTAAAGTGTTTTCAGAGGGCCCGGTTAGAATTGTGGTTCATTTGCTATTACCCTGATTGCATGTAAGGATGTAACCAGGAATGAACAAGATAGTCAACAGCAAGTAAAGTGCAGATAAGCTGACTATTATTTAACTAGACTTTCAATATGAATCGTTGAATGCAACTTGAAGCCATTGACAGAGTAATTCGTATGACATTCATAATGTTTTAACTATACTTTCATGAATGGACATCCTGATTACATTCGCTTAGTACTGGGGAGATAAACGTGTCGCGTTACTTTGAAATTACTATAGAATATTAAAGAACAGCTCAAGGCAGTAACAACTAAATAGAAATATTGGTTTTTAAAATCTTATGAACCGTACAATGCAACAGTGACTAGGATGTTAACAAACGATCGCTTCTCATTGAGTTTACAATGTACTTGCACGACTGTAAATTTATTATCAATTATATCTACGTAGATTTAATCAGTCGTTTATAATAATGACCTAGTGATAAGAATTCTTTAATTATTAAGCATTGTTGCATCTTGTATGACGAAATATTAGTATGAAATAATCGTGCAATTTGAAAGATCAATTTAATTAATCTCACTGTTTTGTCTATTGTGAAGTGTTTACGGACGCCGCGAGAATGGACGTGAATTCGAATCCTTGCAATGAGATTGAGCTTTGAGGTTAGCTACCACTCGAGTAGAAAATGTGCCGCCAAATACCTATATGCGTGCCCCAGCACTTGAGATAGTCCCTCCACTAAGGTAAGCGTGTCCACCGTTTTGAACCATTAATGTCACTTAACTTTAGACGATAAACTAAAATACTATAAAGTGAACTTTTTAATTAATAAAAAAAAGGGATGATAGCTCAGTGGTAGTGTGTAGACACGCCGCGTCATGGAACGTGTGTTCGAATCCACCAGCGTACAATGAGCTGGAGCTTTTTTGGCAAAATAACTCAAAAAGTTTAATCTCTCTCTTAAAAACGTCTTAAAGTTATGGAGGACTAACAAACGAAACCATAAATTTATTTATAGATAACAAAAAGGATTATAATTTGTTTGTAGAATTAGGTTGGATTATATAATTTTATTAATATAAAAATTGACGAAATATACATGCATTGATAATTGAAATATTATGTAAGACAATATTCATCGGTGTCAAACCCATATCTGCTATGTACGCAAAATATAAATCTGAATCCTTACTAATATTTTAAATACGAAAGTGAGTTTGTTTGTCCGTTACGCGTTCACGCATAAACCGCTGAATCGATTATGACGAATTTTGGTATAGAGAACGTGGTGTAAAGAGTGGGATAAATTTCGTATGAAACTTTTTATCGCGTCATCCGATTTGCTTGACACAACCAATATTAACGCGAGCGAAGCCGCACGTAAAATCTAGTATTTAATAAAATTGCAGTTTTCATTCGACAAAGTTCTAACTGATGCAGATAACGTACTTTTAACGGACCTTCACAGTTCACCGAAAAATGTTAGTCACATATCAAAGTCACAATAGTCGAAATGTTCCAAATCTCTCATACCCTCACATAGTATTGGTTTGACAAGTATACATATTCGATTACGGTTTGAAAACGTAGTTACTAGCGTTTTAATCTCTTAATTTCCAATCGATTCAAGATATACTGACGACATACAATTTATTTAATTACTATGTCACTGATTTATACCCTTTTAACCTCGAATGTATCTAATACTGCTTTCCGTTCGAAGTTCAACTCTTAAGCCTGCCCAACAGGTTATAGGACGTCATAAAATACCTAAACACCGCTCAAGTGGTTTCCAAAGTTAATCATTCCGAATGTATACATTAAATTTTGTCATACAAGGTGCACTATTGCACTTAGATTACACAAATGTATACCCGAGAATGTACCTAGATATTTAAATGTGTGAGACCGAAATGGAACATAGAGGGCGGTGCAGCTTACAATTGACATTTCATTTGATATATCATCTAATATTTTTCTGTTGTACGATTTTTGAATTGCTGAGACAAAGTTGTCAATACCCCAATTTGCATACAACAGAACAAACTCACCAGAATAACATATAACACGACAAAATATTTTAAGTTGTCTGGTCCCCAAGGTATCATTTTAATTAAAATTATTAGCTGGTACTGTACTGGTATTACTTACTCATAAATTTTGTTATTGACCTTTACTACAATTTTGTGCTTTTTAAATTTACCCGGAAGTTTAAGTTAGATCTAGTTAAAGGTCATTTAAAATAGACTCTACTTAAGGCCTAGATGAGATTAATTATTTTTGTTGAATAACGGACAGCTGGTACAAACCTGTTCAAATAATACGTCTCAGTAGCAGCATTCAGTTGGCACGAGTGCGTAAAACAGCAATGAACCTGAGCTTTCGGTGAAGGAAAACATCGTAATGTAACATAGGGGCGTTTGCGCCAAGGAAAACTATAGTTTTGTTCGTGCAACTCCGCGAAAGTCACATATATCCCACTGGGCTTAGCGAATTAACACTTTGGGCTACATCGTCAGTTAGCGTCAAGTGAGTTTACGATCGAGGTTCATAAGTTGTTGCTTTAATATATAAATAAAAAAAATAATAATATTCATGCTTCTTAATTTAACAATTATTTTGTTTACTAAAATCAGGATGTTTTGCGAGACATATTTGTGTGTTCTTTAAACTGAAAGAACCTTGGCTGGTATTGTATACAGTGAATATTGAAGTGATGATAGCTCAGTGGTAGTGTGGACGAATTCGCGTCAAGGGACGTGAATTCGAATCCAACCACCTACAATGAGCTTATGCTTTCGATGAAGGAAAACATCGTGAGGAAACCATAGCATGGTGGCAGGGCTTTTTCTAATGCCCTCCTGGCTAGCAACCACCCTCAAGTTGAAAACCTGCCGCTAAATACCAATAGGTGTGTTCCGGCAGCTGCACTTGAGAGCCAGTTCTTCCACAGGTTTAGCGTGTCTACCAAATTGGGCCGTATCGTCACTAAAGATCAGGTGAGATTATGGCCATAACGCTAAACCTTACAAAAATTGTGAAGAGTCTAGGATTCGCTCGCAGGAAAATTAGATACCATCGTAATACCGCGTTTTCCATCACCGAACTCTCAAGTTCAAGTACAAGATCATTTCTGCCGCGTTTTTCCCTCATCTATACTGATCACGAACTAAGGAACGCAGTCCTGACGCACCGCGGTGTTCCACTCCGGTTTATTGTACTCTCAACTTATAATGTTATCTTTGTGACAATTACGATCATGGGCATTCGTGTCGCGACCTGCGAGATGTTTCCAACGAAAAACAAGATATCAGGGTACGAAATATATAAGGTTTTTAGAAGTGCATGTCGCGCACGCAATGTGCCATGGATTAGATTTCGTTTTGTTCCGTTTCATTTACCTCGATATTAAAGAGAACCAAATAGTAGGCGAGAAAGTGTGTTCGGTCACATACGTTACAGTGTTTAAGCATGTTAATCGGTGTATCCATGAGTAACTGGTTTACTTCAGTGCGATTGTGTTGTGGACGTTGGTAAATATAACTGTTTGTCATTGCAAGAACTTTGTTGCATTTATTTATTATAAGTTTTTCACTACACAACTGGTTCAGTTATAAAAACTATTTACTTTTTCACCTTTAACAGCGATAAATAATCAATATATTACTAGCTTATTTTTGTATATAGTGATATGTGTAAAGTAGGTTTAGTATGTTCACTGTCAGTAAAATAAATCAGTTCGAAGTTATAAGGATCCACAAGTTTATTCGAAGCAATGAAAAAAGAGACAAATAATCGACTGTTAATTGACGAATTCAGTACACTAAAGCATTTCGAAGCAAATGCTTAACGATTCCAGGCTACGTTTTTTTTTTATTATTTATTTATTTTAGGTCACTTTGGACCAACTTAGGTCATTAGCGACCACCGTAAACAATGAATTTTAGACTATTCTTTTCGTTACAGATAAACGTAATATTGCAATTAAAATTAAATAAGTTAATAAAAATCTATAATTCAAAAATAAAATTAAGGATTTCGTACATCCATCTCGGTTTAGGCATTCTTGTGGGTTGTTTGGAATTTTACACAATCGTTTTTCTTTATTAAAAGATGTACATTCTACAAGTAGATGGAACACAGTTAAATCATGTCCACAATTACATTTGTTTCTATTAGTTTAAGTAATTACGTGTATATGAGTCATGTTCGTATGTCCAATACGTAATCTGGTGATAATCACTTGATCTTTTCGGCAGGTAAAAGATGAGCTTACGTTTTGCTTTTGTGAAATAGGCAAAAAGGAAGCGGGTGTACGCCCATTGCCATTGTAAACATACTAAGCCACTAAGACATAATACAATATGCAAGAATGTACCTTTGTTAAAATAGATTCTTATGTTATTTAGCGAAATAAATTCCATATTACAACAATTGAAAAGTAAATCTCGCTCGTCTATTTGGGATTCTTTGATATCGAATCCCGGCTAAATTCTCTTTCGGATCACTGGAGACCTCGGACCGACATTTTGAGCGGATGAACACACTGTTTTTAACTTGTAAATTTGTATAAATTCTCAACCTTAATTTGGTAAACGATTTAAATATGTTAATTAAACTAGAAATGTTTCTTTAAAACACAAGCATCGATTTATGTTTATTTGAAAAACTCTGTTAAGGTTTTCTTCACCCGCTATTGATAACCTATATGTTTTGTAAGAATACATTGATTGTAATGCCGGAGGAAATCGCGCTGTCATCTTTGCATGTATTGTAAATCTAGTCTCTGAGACGAGAAGCGAGAAGAGAATTTGGCCAAAATAATATGAATAATTAATGTTTCGACTTTATTATTTACCTGTTGTGTTTGATGAAGATTTTTTTTTTGTAATACATCTTGTGATCATTGAAAATAAATGGTGTTGTGTAGTGTATCTATTGTTTGTTTTATTGACATCTCAAAAACCCTTTTAAAAACACAATATTATCGCAATTATGACCTATAACCCACACATGTACCAATACACTATTTACTGATACTTTCGCTGAATCAAACCTACATATGTGACAACCGCTACACTAATCTTTATATATAAAAATTTCGTGACACGTTGTTTGTACGCGATGATCTCCTAAGCTACTGAACCTATCTTAATCAAATTCTGCGCAGTGTGTGCCGTTTGATCTAACTTACATGGTGGTAGGGCTTTTCCTAATGCACGCCTGGCTAGCTACCACCTTCAAGATAAAATCTGCCGCCAAATATCAATAGGTGTGTTCCGGCAGGTGCACTTAAGAGCCGGTCTCTCTAATAAAGGCCGGCAACGCACCTCGAGTTGTAGGGCGGCGGTGATCAATCCATCAGGTGACACGCTTGCTCGATTGCCCCCTATACTATAAAAAAACTTAGGTTACTTTTTATCTCGATAAGACGCGATAGATGTCGCTGTAGTCGATGTGATTGACTATTCCAAAAGGCAGAACAAGGTGTGCTAGGTCACGTAGTACTAACATATGACGTACCACTCGCGACACCTTCCCACGGGGTTAACTAATTATATATAGCTAGGTGTCACAAAAAATAACTGATTTTTATAGCTTACAGGCTAGTGTCACACGATGTGAAGTGACGATGTATCCCATGATGGTGGACACGCTAATCCTAGTGGAAGGAGTGGCTCTCAAGTGCAACTAAGACACCTACAGTATTCGGCGGTAGATTCTCAACCGAAACGGATGGAAAAATGCTATAATTTAAGTTGATTAACAATTTCCGCCGCTTAGAGACTTCTGCTAAGAAAATATTACATGTTAATATTTTTACAAATTATCTTCATACGCATTTCGACATATTCTGTTAGCCTTAAGGGCTCTCGCATATTCACCGAGCTTTGTACCTGTTAATTGCACTAATTTTTTTTTTATTTTTTATTTTTTTATACTTAAAGTTTAGCGTTATGGCCATAATCTCACCTGATTTTAAGTGACGATACGGCCCAAGTTAGTAGACACGCTAAACCTGTGGAGGAACTGGCTCTCAAGTGCTGCTGCCGGAACACACCTATTGGTATTTGGCGGCAGGTTTGCAACAAATTGAGGGTGGTAGCTACCCAGGCGGGCAATAGAAAAAGCCCTACCACCATGCTATGGTTTCCTCACGATCTTTTCCTTCACCGAAAGCTCAAGCTCATTGTAGGTGCTTGGGTTCGAACCCACGTCCCTTGACGCGAAGTCGCGCACACTACCACTGAGCTATCATCGCTTCAAATCTTTTATCTGACTTTTAAGCCTAAATTTGTACCAGATCTTTTTTCTTCAAGCATAAAAATAATAACATGGGTTTTCCCTTTATTCTGAGTATATTATAACAATAATACATCAACATCAACACACATTGAATTGAAATCAATACCTGACCTTCTAGGTTACTAAAATTTGAATTGAAGCGATGATAGCTCAGTGGTAGTGTGTACGACTACGCGTCAAGGGACGTGAGTTCGAATCCGAACACCTAGAATGAGCTTGAGCTTTCGGTGAAGGAAAACATCGTGAGGATAGCATGGTGGTAGGGCTTGTTCTAATGCCCGCCTGAGTAGCTACCACCCTCAAGTTGTAAACCTGCCGCCAAATACCAATAGGTGTGTTCCGGCAGCTGCACTTGAGAGCCAGTTCCTCCACAGGTTTAGCGTGTCTACCGACTTGGACCGTATCGTCACTTAAGATCAGGTGAGATTATGGCCATAACGCTAAAGCCTTAAGTATAAAAAAAAATACCCTACTATGAAAAACGTAGTAATATTAAATTTAATTAAAACCACTCAACTGCACTTCGACCAAAGCAAATATAAATAATATGTTAACAACGGCGCAGGGGTAGCGAGTCGAAGGAACTGAGGATTCCAATCCTATGCCGATGATCCAAGCAATACCCTAGACGTCACGTACAGCCGCTCGGAAACGTTACCGGATTTGTAACGAGAGTATGAAATGCTAATAAAACAAAATAACGTGCTCAACCGTTATAACAGAGCGTGACGATGCAAAAGTATATCACAAGGAATATTTACTATCAATTAATTATCACAGTGGCAGCGTTTACAGACGTCGCGTCGATCGATTTATTTTTACATCGCAACGATTATACAATTTGATTCACCCCTAAGTGCATAGTGATGTAGATCACGCCTTTAGTTTCCTTTTTTTTTATTAGACCGGTTTAAGAAAATCAACTTCGTTTCCAAATGCAACCGAAATACTGCCAGAGGAAGGAGATAAGACGCCCTGTTAAAAGCGAAGCTCTTAATATATTTAAAGGTCGCTTATTGCGGATTTCTAAATCTAACTAAAACGGAAATTATTTTCTTATTTCTCTTAGAATTTTACCACTGGCACACCAATCAACGGATTCCAAATGTCTGTTATTAGTTTTCGATGAACCGACGAGTTCAAAAGTTATTCAAACTCAAACTTTATAGTTAATGTATCTATTTTTTCTTTGAATTTCTGGCAAATTGGTAAATTACGTTACTAATTATTACAGAAATACAAAAAAACTTTTCTATGAGGATACAAGTTCTTTAACAATTTTTGACTTACAAAGCTGTACATTAAATACTAAATAATAGCGTCACTGAAATCAATGTATACTTGTAGCGATAAATTTCTTATCATGATAAGAAGAACAAAGATTTAATTAGCGTTCTAATAAGTTACTGAAATCCCGAAAAAATAGAAAACAGTAATCCCCTAAAAATTTAGTATTCCTAAAACTAAAAAGTAATAAATAATCTTCAATAAATTTACAATTGTAAGAACAGCGATTAACCAAATAATTATTTTTACTGTAAAAACAATGAATAGTTTAGAAAAGTAATAAACACGCTTTACTAGAAAACCAAACTTGAAATTCAAATATAATCTACAATTCGTTTTTAGAATAAAAACAGAATGATGAACTAAATAGTTCACTTTATTATAAATAAAAGTGTGGGATGCTTTTTATTGTATTTCTATAATGAGTCTACTTTTACCGATATCACATAATCAATTATGTATAACAACTGACATTAAGGACTCCACGCATGTTTCTAACAATGATTCAATGTTGATTGGAATCCATGTAATTCGCCCGAACATTCGGTGAAGGAAATCATCGCGGTGATATCATATCATTGTGGTAGGTTATTTTCTGATGACCATTTTTTTATTAACGTGGTGTTTAAAATCGTATGTTTTCCGGATTTTCCCATCGGAACGCCCAAGCGCTTTTCCCGGGCTCAGGCTAAGGCGGGAGGGGAATGTGGTGACTCATTGAGCTAATCACCCAACGCTACCCACTAAAACGCACCACGGTGACATTTCAAACTCCTGCGTTGGCAAAGACCAGAGGCAGGAGCCACACTTCTTCTAGTCTCTGCCGGGAAGTCTAGCCACCACCTTCGAGTTGGAAGTCTGACACGAAACAGCTGTCGATGTGATCGGGCATTTAAACTTTAAAGTAAGATCAAGATCATCTTGGAACATTTCGTCACTTAACACCAGATGGGACAGTCATCAGACGATAAAACTATAAAGTAGAAAAAGTAAATTAAGATACCACTTAAATTTCCCTCAGCTCGGAGCAATATGACCGATAACCTTGCGTTGTGTTCCTAGAAAGAGTAGAGTTTCCAGCACACCTTGATGATGAAGGTCAAAAGTCGATGCTACCAGCTACGGTCACCGTTTCCCGGCTTACCATCAGGCGGACCGTACGCTTGTTTGTATAGCGGATTAGTAAGACGGGGTTTACAATTAAATAAAACGCACCAGTACAAAATTAACGAAGTTTTTATATTAAATCCATTTTGGTATTGAACGATCTCTCACGTCGTTCTTTTAATCATCTCTTATAATAATCATAAAAAAAAATGCGCCTGCAGCACCGTACACATGATTAAAATGAAACAACTTAAAATGGGACCGGGCAAAAGGGAGACGCAGGTAGCATAAACCAAAGGTTGTCAAACTGCGACCCGAGGGCGGCAACGGGTATTTGGGCAGCCCGTAAGCATTGTAAAACATTTTAGTAGGAAATATATATTGCTGTTAATCTACTATATATTTTCTATACATATAATCTATAATTTCAAGACACAAACAAGGCCTCTAATAAAAAAAATACTTTACTCCTCAAAACACGACACGATTTGAAGCGATGATAGCCCAGTGGTAGTGTGTACGACACCGCGTCAAGGGACGTGAGTTCGAATAAACCTACAATGAGCTTGAGCTTTCGGTGAAGGAAAACATCGTGAGGAAACCATAGCATGGTGGTAGGGCTTTTTGAATTCCCGCCTGGCTAGCAACCACTCTTAAGTTGAAAATCTGCCGCCAAATATCCACCAATAGGTGTGTTGGCAGTTGCATTCGAGAGCCAGTTTCTCCACAGGGTAAGCGTGTCTACCAACTTGGGCCGTATCGTCACTTAAGATCAGGTGATCAGTATGGCCATAACGCTGAAACCTTAACAATGAAAACAAAATTCAACTACAAAAGATAATTATCCCAAAGGTTAGGTAGGGCCATATACAATTAATGGGGCAATCCAGTTTAGTAGCTCTTAAAAAATATCAAAGCATCAATGTGCCGCTCGCAGTCATATCTCAAACTTTCCCAAGTGGCCCTATTAAAAAAACGACGCCCACCGGTGTAAGTCGTGTATTAGATACACAATATATCTATCTATATATATCTAACTCAACCCTTATGTAACATAACCTGCGTAAACGGGACGCTTTCTTAAAATTACACTCTAAATTCTCGTCCAATTATCCAGTCACCGCATAAGGAGTTTCACTTGAAAAATCAATTTACCTAAACTTAAAAATCTATATACCAAGTAATATGATAATTCGATCACTTTTACACAAGTGGATACAACATAATCAAATATGTTATAAACAATATCACCCTGAGAAACGAAGTAATACAAATCAAATCATAGAGTATGCTGCCCTTAGAAAAACGTGCATTGTATGATGTATGTGAAATATACGAGTATGCCCCTACTAATATTATAAATGTGAATGTGAGTTTCTTTGTTAAACTTTCACGCGAAAACTACTTAACCGATCACCATGAAACTTTATAAACTTATTCTTGGAGGTATTTCTTAGATGTAAGATAGGTTTTTTTTATGATAAAAATATATATATATATTTTATAATGATTTCTTATGTTTACGCGAATATTATTAATCGAAATAAAACTAATTTAAACGGATTTTATCGCGGTTATTAATTAATTTTGATCCCGACGTTTCGAAAGCTTTTCAGCTTTCGCAGTCACGGGGCGGACTGAGGTGTGGGTTGTCCAGAAAAGTTCATGTTACCGTGTCTGCCTTCAATTTAATTTTTGTTATTGATATATATATTTTTTACAAAAGATAGAAAAACTTATTTGTCAAAAGTCTCAAAATCTAGCTGCTTTAACGTCATCTAGCGTTCCAGAGTAAGGTGATATGAAGTTCACGGGGTCAGATAGTATGTATATATATATGTAAGATACACAAGACGACGTGTATCAAAAAGATTGAAATCCAAAACAAATACCGTATTTTACAGTCAACGAATCGACCGTTTATAATTTTGAATGAGTCAAAATCTTTTTTAAATCGGTTCTTTGTCAATTATAATCACACACAAGTACATCAATGTATATAATATATAATATATAAATACTTATATAAGATATGTTGACATTAGTACATTTGACAGGTTTGTCGGCATGTGACGTAGTCGCTACCCAGTTAGCTTGGCCCGGAGAATTCTATGATATTTCGAATAAGTCGACTAGATTTTCGTGTGGTTTTACCAAATTTGGCAAGAAAATAAGTTAAGTTGCGCATTCATTAACATCGGTAAGAATCCTTCGAGGTTATACTTGGCTCGCGAGTTACACACACTAGTGTATGAGGGGCTAAATCTTACTGCGGTTAGGGTCACAAACCATATTTTGCACAACCTTGTGTTAGTGCAGACGGCACACCACCGATAACAAATCGAACCGTGGTCACACTCGTAAAGTAAATCTGGTAACGTATAATATATATCCACACTTCTATCTTTAATGGAAGCTTTTCACAATCTGCTGGTGTGAAAATGAACTAACAAACGTGCATAATTACCACCATAACCTTAAGAATACCATAAAAATTTTCCAAACATACATTAACCATTAAAAAAATTAGACGCCGTAACTAAATATTTTCAATACAATGAAGAGTATGCATACAGTGCTACCTGTTGTCCTAATGATCAAATAAATTATTATGATCAAATAAACATTTTCACCGCTTTGGTTACTGATTTTATTACCGCAACTGCAGCGTGATTTTGCCCTCAGTATTGCGTAGCGAATTCACGTATCTAATACAAATAAAATTAGATACACCACGAATATTAAACAGCTGAAACGTCCAACGAAATTTATGCATAATCGCCCGGTTAATCGATCAATTTCGTATTTATTCAGATTCAGTGGTAGATTTAATATTGAATTATTTAACTGCCTGTGAGAATGTAATTTTTTGTATATATATAAAACTGATGTACTTTATATCGCAAAACGGTTACGTTAAGAAACACGCGCTTATGTTTTATTAAGGTACTCTGAACGCGATAGGTAATCTTGTTTGTCGAATTATTGCTCAATAAAAAGACAAAACTACCGGGCCAGCTGCTTACATATAAAGACATTTTTATAATGACATCGACTCTAATACTTTACTTTTATTTTTCTAATAAATGAAAGGCACGACAAAAACAATATCCACTCAGTCTCGTGTCTCGACATATTTCAATACATACATAATTTCCTACTAATGAAAACACTGTATTTACTCAATTGAAGGTGGCAACCCTAAATACAACTCTCTTCTTCATCCCATTCGCTATCGAATTCCTTATATGACTTATCAGTTGAAACAACTAAGTAGTTTATCGGCGACAAATTCCTCGAAATAGCTGTTGTATTAAGTAAAGTATGTTATTAAATACATAATCATACCGGTTTTAAATTTAGAAGCTCTTTAAATATTACAACATTCATGTTAAATTATTCTAACTTTAGATATAAATTGTATAAATACTCATATTCGTAATACAATAAAGACACAGCATATATCTTCCACGTAATCAATAACTATACTATATATAGATCTCTCTCATAATTCAATAAAGACACAATATATCTCTCTTATAATTTCAATAAAGACACGACGCTTTAAAGTTATATAAAAATAATGCTTTTTAATATTATTTATCATACACTTAACCTAATAAATTATTATCTGTTTGATATTTCTTTTACATACTTATCGTTACAATACTATGATGATGAATGAACATACCGTTTTCATATACAAATATTATATCTCTTAAATATTTAACACAATGAAATATAAATATTAAAGCGTTAAGCGATCAAAAGTGGCAAGTCGAATATTCCGATATTAATACGTTATTATTTAATCACTAATAACTGAAACTTGTTTACGTTATGGATAGTTTCAGAGCAAATTAAAATTGTAACATTTACTTATCCATCGATATATATCGATATATGCAACGGAAAATTGGCAACGAATCTACTAAATGATAAGCGATATAAACATAACGAGATACCCGTATTCTTTTACTACAATGTAGACTCTATTTAACGACTTCGGTTGGTTTACTTCGGGGGTCGTTCATAGAATACGTTCGCACTTTAGAGGGAGGGGTCACCGCATATATTTACAAAATGTGACATGGGAGAGGGGAGTCTACGAAAACATAAAGTAATTTAATTAATTTTATATATTATTACAAATATTTATTAAAGTGTTATTATGGCTAGTAATAAATATTTAAAAATATTGCAATTGGTGCACTACAGTTAATTAAGATATATCATACACGGGGAGAGGGTATATAATTTGTAATACAATATATTTATGCACAAATTGTGACCTATTATAACGAAGGGGGGAGGATGTAAAAAGTAAAATTTTGGATGACGTATTTTATGAACCGCCCCTCGTTGTCCATACAATAATATGTTCTTTGCATTTATTAACAAATCCAAATGATGCCACCGAAAGCTTACACTGTATTAAAAATATTATTCTGTAAGAAAACACGAATGTAAAGATCTAATTATGTAATCATGCAATCAATAATTACTTTTTCATTGTCTATCCATAACACCGAGAAACAGTTTCTAAAGAAAACACAAGAATTCGAAAATTAGATCAGTTACCTTATTTACCTACTACTTTGAGACGTAGATTCTACGAATTTAAAATTGTATAAGCTTATTCTTGAATAATATGAAGTAATATATAAAGGAAATTCATACAAAAATTGTACAAAGAGAAAAAAAAATGATATAAAAAATTCGAAAATATAATATATCAATCAGTGATTTCTATTTAATTTTTTTTTTTATTAATATGGGCCCTCAATTCACTCAGCATATAGTATGTTATAAACTGATATCAAAATTAACTTATAGAAAATGTAATACAGAAGGCTTCTTAGAAAAATAATAATAACAAAATAAAAATGGCACATGAAATTATAGTTCTAAATAGATTTTTTTTTTTCAATTTCCAAAGACTTAACTTAGGACGAAAAAAAAACGTTGCAACTTAATTAACTTTTAAAGTTTCGTACATAATACAATTAAAAGAAAGACGCATTACGCTTTCTGCGGTTTTATATAAGAAAAAAAAATACCTCCCCCCCTTTCCGTATTTCGGAGCTGGGGAAAGGGAACCAAGCACAATAGATCTCCGAGACGAAAGATTAAACCGTCTGCTAATATTTCAGAACTTATAACCGTGAAATGATTTTCCAACATATTAAATAACACGCGAAACCTTCGATAAAGCACCAGAGTCCCGTAAGCCTATCCGAAATACAGTTGCAATTTAATATTTTTCTCGTTCTGGCACTGCTTTTCATTTTTCATTGTTGAATTAATTTCCCGGATACACATACATCCGGTCGAAATGGATCCTCTTTAAAAAAATATTAACTACGCTATATGAGTTATATAGAACCGAAAACAAGCCATTTAACTGTACCATATAATTCAAAAACAATATAATTTTTATAAATTCAACATAAATCTTTTAAACAAAATATAATTTTATCTCCTCATAACCAAAAAGTGAGTTAACCGCATCTGCTTCTCATATTATTTACATATAAATGTATACATCAATCACAAACTTTAAAGATACCACAAGCCATTTGATGGTGTGAAAATAGACATAATTTACTTCTAAATATACCTTTCTATATTGGATATCACTATACCGACTTTCGAATCGAAGTCGACCGCTGCAAGTAACAACACAGGGTTAAAACGTAACTTTGTGAAACAAAGCAACAATACCGAAACCATGTTACACTTACCATCGTTACATTAAACACTTAGAATATGACGGAAAAAATCCGAAAAAATAAGTGAAAATTCTTTAGGTGATCGCTAACAAACTTCAAACGGTTTGCTTGAAAATCACATCAACACTTCCGGAGTCGGACTATATATATATATATATATATATATATATAGAAAAAAAATTATTTATAGCAGAGATATTCAGCTGGAAATCGAACAAAGAAAGAAGCAAATTCTCCTGCGTTCTGCCTAAAAACGTTTCACTTTAAACACCGCTAACTATACGAATACTATACAGTTTCGATAACACACCAATTGTGATACCATCGTCAAAGTTTACGCGGTGCAGTGAGACACATGGTACTCATGGAAACAGGGCACTATGCAGAGGTTGGTGCGGCACTCGGGGCAGTGGTACTGGGTCTTGCGACGCAGTATCCTGCCGCATTCGTCGACCGTGTTCCAGCAGAAGTGGCAGCTCAGAGGCGGGCCTGAACGTGCCACGGGCGTATGGCTCGCCCGCATCGAATTCGCTATATCGAACGACGTCGAAGCGGACGCACCAGACGGCCGCCTTCCGAACACTGCCACTGTATTGATTAGAAGTGACCCGATCTCCTGTTCAGTTATTTCTGGTTTTTGATCCTATACGTATTGTATCTTAATTATATTTCATGACAACAATCAGGTTTTAGATCTTGTCTCACTCACTCGCTCAATCACTCAGTCTTTGATTTGATTATTAATGTTGATTTGCTCAAACAAAACGGACGGCGCAACATAAAGTTTCAATAAGAAAAAGTGGTCTATCACTGTCCCCAGGTTCCAAACTATGTCTATAGCAAAGTTTATCATAATCGATTCAGCGGTTTAGGCGCGAAAGCGTAACGAACAAACAAACTCCGAAAACTTTGAAGCGATAATAGCTCTGTGGTAGTGTGTCCGACTTTGCGTCAAGGAAAGTGAGTTCGAATTTAACCACCTACAATGAGCTTGAGCTTTCGGTGAAGGAAAACATCGTGAGGAAACACTGTGGTAGTGTTTTTTTCTGATGCCCGCCTGGCTAGTTACCACCCTCAAGTTGAAAATCTGGCGCCAAATACCAATAGGTGTGTTCCGACAGTTACACTTGATAGCCAGTTCCTCCACAGGTTTAGCGTGTCTACCAACTTGGGCCGTATCGTCATTTAAGATCAGGTGAGATTATGGCCACAACGCTAAAACCTTAACTATAGAAAAAAAACTTACTTTCGCATTTATAATATTTGTAAGGATCAATATTAATGATTTTATGTTGCATTTTACAGATTATGTTTTCCGTTACCAACGGAACAGTTCAGGACAGATCAGGTTTTAGCATTTTATTTCTATAGAAATGCCATTAAAAATGTACAAGACGTCATCTACGAGTATCAATAGTATATTTATTAACATGACAGCTGTCACATTATTGAAAACTCTATTTGCGTATGTGATCTATTGAAAATGAAACGGATAGCAAAAAAATGTAAAGGTAACGAACCTTAGATACGTTGTATTGGGGATAAGACTCGTGTTTCTGTAGCGTCGGTTGTGAAGGCGTCGACTTCGCTACCGGTTCTGACGTTTGCCTGTGGACCCCTCGCTCGTCCGGCTGCACTCTGTCCTGCCTCTTCAAATGCTTCAACCTGCGCAGCTTGAGGTAAGCCTGCGATTCAACGTCGTTGCTTGAAGCTGCAAGTGTTTATCACCTTGTCAAAATCAAATTCCCGCATAGAGCTCTCGTAATCACTAGCGTAATTTATCTTAGATGATAGCTAACAAGGTTGTAAGTGAAGCCTAATAAAAGAACCATGATAATACGTAAGCTACCACCCTCAAGTTGTAATCCTGCCGCCAAATACCAATAGGTGTGTTCCGGCAGCTGCACTTGAGAGCCAGTTCCTCCACAGGTTTAGCGTGTCTACTAACTTGGGCCGTATCGTCAATTAAGATCAGGTGAGATTATGGCCATAACGCTAAACCTTAAGTGTAAAAAAAAAGATAATCGTGAATAAAGATGCTTGACAATAGAATGGTGAAGGTGCCATAGACACTGTATGGTCAGGACCGCGATTTCTTTTCGCGTTCCCGTCAGGCCCCGAAGCTCACTGAAGCTGTAAAACCATCATGTCTAACAGCATTTGTCCGTTCGAAAAAAAAAAACCTAGACACTGTCATTCACAGCATTCGTCGTGGCGGGCCGTTTCGTTCAGTGGCTGGTCTAATGATTTACAACTTTATCAATTTAACTGGACTGTATAATGCACCAAAGCAAAAGTACTACGGATGAAGAACAGAGAAATGAAGTTAAGAAAACTGAACTGACATAATTAGTCTCAAGATTCCGGAAATGGGTTATTTGGAAAGCCCAAACCAATATTTCAGCCAAAAAAAAAAAACCACCCGAATTAGCAGATTTAGATCAAAGTGGTCCCATATCCAGTAAACATCTTTAATAAGGTAAAATATTAGCTGCAGATAACTCAATACGAACTGGGATCTCGAGCGGAGACCGACCAACGTCACCCTTCGGGAGCCCCGGGAAAAACGACAAATTGCCGACCTTTAGGAAATCTATAATTTTCATTGATCAGAGAATTACCATATATCCACAGCACCAAATGTTCAAATCAGTTCAAGCAGCGCTCTTTAGAAATTTGAATACAGTCTCAACACATATATTACGTCTATACATATAAATAAAATTGGAGTGTCTGTTTGTAATATTGAAATAACCGGTTTTTACTACATGTATATGAATATATACGATACACACACAAAAATAACATTTTTATTTTTAATTCTGTCTGTCTGTCTGTTTATTCCGGCTAATCTCTGAAAAGGCTGGACCGATTTTGACGGGACTTTTATTGGCAGGTAGCTGATGTAATAAGGAGTAACTTAGGTTACATTTAGTTTAGAAAAATAATGTTGCAATGTCCAAGTACTGTCCAGTGCCGCGCGCAGCTCACGCGCATGCCACTGGGCCGTCACGTCGGGCGCCTCCCACCAACGAATTAATATTACTTAAATATATTCATAGTTAAGGCAGGACAAACTGTCCGGTCAGCTATCTATAAACTGATAGGTAATCAATATATCTGAAATCTTGTCTTTGTTGGTAAAATTTAACATATCAATTTTTACAGCCAAGTAGCCACGGCGCCTATTCATTTAGGCGTCCCGGGCAAGTGGCCCGTTTAACCCGTCTCATCTTTACCTCGGATGAGAAAGTATGTCGTTTGCGAGGACTGGCACATGAAGTTATCTCAGCGTTACTTATCACGACAGCCGATATGGTGATATCTACCATGGTAATCATATTATTTTGTCAAGAATCAGGGTGGACACCTAGAAACTGCGATCATTTTCATATGAGTATGTTAAAGATATTGTTTCTTTCTGAATAAACGTTTTTTTTATATTTTATTGCTTTAGCATTTAATGAGAGTAGCTCAAGATGGTAAATATTCTAAACCAAATGGAGAGAACAGCTTATAACTACCAATACACACCTATAGATATTAGGAGGTAGATTTTCAACTTGAGGATAGGGTTCACGATTTTTCGTCTTCTAAGGATTACGACTTACTGAGGTTTTATTTTTAGAGATTCCAATGTATTTATATTTCTCGTTCTCTCAACAAATACCTCATTATAACGAAATATCTTTGAATACGATGCGTCCTTAAAACTTACTCGAATGCATCATCGAATCGCCGCCTGACAAGTTTCAATCCAAACATATCACCAATGAGACTAAATGAAACACGACAGTACAAAATAATCAAGTTTTTATTAAATCTATTTTGGTATAGAACGATCGTTCGTGCTACGCACAAGTTCACCAAACACGTTCCGTTTCACGCGAAACGTATAAATTGTTTCGATACAAAAAACATGGCAAACACGCGCTCTCTCTTTATACATATATATAAGACGATAGAAATAATCCGTTCGAAAAACACAATAGGGAAAATATACAAAACCTTAACATGGTAACATGTGCTGTAGTAACTCTCTTGTACGCGAGAAAATTTATCTTTCGATCGCAAAAAAAAAAAAACGCAAAATGGCACATTATTATGGGTATGTTCCAATATACACTGCAAGCACTGTTCACTGCTCTTACTGGGGAGAAATTCGTTATGGATTGCCAGTATACTAGCGCAGTCTCTTAGGGAAATATATGACGTCATAAATTGTCGCCATTTTTGTACTGTAAACACTATCGTTTCCGAAGTAAGGTGCTTGCAGTGCTTTGATCAAGTGATCAAGAGCGTCCAGAAATTTAACAGCTTGCACTATTGATAATCATTAACATTATTGCATAATGTTATTCCGATACCGGCAGTTAAAAACGAACATGAAAATGTGTGTATTTCAATGTCAAACTGATACTTTGAAACACGGATGACAGTATATTGGACTGCGTTCCGTTTTAAACAGTAACTATTATAGTTAAGTATAAAGGAACAGCTTTGCAGTATACTAAATGGACGTTACACGTTGCAATGCTCTGATTGTATATCGGAACATAACCTATAAATTTATACTAACTGGAATTGTGGATAGGTCGCTTACGTGTGATGTTGTAAGATTACTATCGTATTATATACAACATATTTACATCCTGTGGTTGGTTTAACTCCGCTTTAGCAGCTACGTTGCTAGTTCACTAAATTTAATACAAAAAAAAAAAATCAGTCCCAAAAATCAAAGAGATCGTACATACTCGACGAAACAAAGATCGTTGTAAAAATCTAAGGCGAATACAAAAATATAATACTCCCTAAGGTAAACGAAAAAAAAAATATTAATAGAATAATAATAATACTTATACATTGTCAAAGACAGTGTCTAAATCACAAAAATACCCGGCGCGAGCGTTGGCCGCCATATTTGTTTTTTTTTTTATGCTGACGCTACATTTTTTATACGTATAGCACGCATTACAGCTTATTTTCTAAACATCGAGACAGCCACCGTAAAAATATTGTTCCGATAATGTTTCCTACTCTACATATAAATGGGCAAACTCAAGCAGTCTAAATACATTTCCTCTGTTTGTCAAACGACTTCATTTTTACTTTAATGTTATGAAAAAAAAAAAAAAATTGGAAATAGTTAATTTTCTTATCATTTTCCCTTCTACAACTTCCATCAAATTTTCAGAATTGATTAAGGTTCAATTTCGACCAATCGTCGAATAACATTTATATATTTTATTACTAGTATCCCTGGCTACCAAAAGTATCGAAGAGCCATATACTGTCTTTAAATAACTTAATCACTTAATAATCAATTAATCGGACCACTCAGACTTAAACGCCGTTAACGGTCATTCAACGGAATACAAGCTTTTAACAAATCATTATAGGGAAGTTTAAAACTGTGTTATATAACGTAACGTATATTCAGTTACGAAAACCAAATTTATAGAACTTTAGATACGAGAATTAGATTTCCACGGTTTGATTCTGATAGCAAAAAAAATCTTATAAAAGAATATATAAACAAAAGTGTATATACAGATAGGATATAAAACTAAACTATGTATACTTTTTTTTTTTTTTGTAAACCCTACTAAAATCGTCGGTAAACTTTATTTTAATAGCTCAATCGTGATACGGAAATACTCCATGGTCACTATAATTGTATCAGGCAACACCTGAAGCCCGGTTTCGACAAGTAAACGGAACAATTTAATTCACACAGCAATGGCCGCTCGCGCACGGTGTAATCAAATAACTACAAATACGCGGAAACTCCCCGACACTGGTACCACTAATGTTACACTCTTATAAACCCTATTCCCGCTTAGGAAAATCTCGTACAGGCTTTAAAAGAGTAGTGTAGTTTTTTTTTTTTTTTTTTTTTTTTTATTATTACAACGCGATTTCGCCAACGTCACGTCGTCTTGCCCGAACCGAGAACGGAGTTTTTGTGGGGCAACTCGAAATGCATGTTTCCAGGTATTATGTTAAATAAACTCGTGCCAATTATTAACCGAGTTTTCGGCGGGATCTCGATCTGTCATGCTGTGATTTGTATTTTGATTCATATACTTAGTTATTCCAGCCCTGTATTGGGTGATATAGGCGACATTTTACGTGATGTAGTATAGCTGAAGAGCATAAGTGAAGTGAATTATAAATAATCATTCGGAACGTGATATAATAGTCGCCACAGAAACTACCAAGAGAGTTATCAACACGCGAGTCGCCATCTTGTTGAAGATAGTTCCGTCTATGCGAAATGTCCAAATGTTACCACTTGAAAACGGCAACTGAGTTACCATACGAATAAAAATTTTTTTTTAACCTATTTACCTCACGGAAGAAACTGCAATATCTATTTATAGCGCATAAAATATACCCCAAAGGTTTTTTGTATAGAGTGTTCAATTCTCTATAAAAATATGTCCAGTTACAATAATCATAAGGAACAAAAATATATTTCCCTATTCAATTATTATGGACAAGTGCGATGCGTAGCATTTTAATATTGAAACTAAAAGTACATATCGTCACTGGCTCGGTTTTATACCTAAGTGATACTTTTAAGCCTAGGTTCCGAGAATAAACCCCGTCCTCTGATATTATTAATGCGGTATAAAAAAACACATACGCGCTGGAAAACTTCAAAAGGCAATAATTATTTAAAAAAAAAACAAATCGTACGAGATTAACATAAGCGTAGACCCAACTTAAAGTATAAATTGTAAATGCTTTTTTTTTATAATTACATTTAAGGTTCCTTAACAACTATTTTTACAAATATACGAGATCTAGGTTATTAAACTTAATCCAAATGAATCGACAGCGTAAAAATCATCATACTGTATGTAAGTCAATATTTACAAAATTTATATTATATATTAAAAACAAAAAAAAAATCAAATGTAAAATTGTAAAAATCCATATCACTATTGTGATAATAATTATTGTGATAATAATAATTGTGATGATAATTATTGTGATAATAATTATTGTGATGCCTGATTTATAAAACTTAGGTAACTATGCATCATTTTAATTATCTCATTACATTATATGTATATAAATATATATGTTTATATAGAAATTAATTGTGATACTTAACATAGGTTACGGGTTATATGCTCGAATAACGAGTGGCTGTGATTATGCAATACCATGTGAATAAATAAATACACAATTTATCTGCAGGAAATAAATCAATAATTACGCTTGCCGCACCACTTTAAAACATGATGGCATCGAATCTTCTAAAATTGAAACGGAAAAATATCACCATCTATACAAATAAATAAAACTGAAGTGACGTTTGTATAGTGAACATAACAGCTTCTTACTAAATTCATATGAAAGTATATATATATATATATATATATATATATGCATAAACAAAAAAGTCCATTAGTTTGTTCCTACTAATCTCTGAAAACGGCTGGACCAATGTTACCACCCTTTCGAGTAGTCATTAGCTCGACCACAGCGCCATCACATTTAAGGTTATCATATAAAACAGTGTGTTTGTGTGTGTGTGTGTGTGTATATATATATATATATATATATATATATATATATATGCATAAACAAAAAAGTCCATTAGTTTGTTCCTACTAATCTCTGAAAACGGCTGGACCAATGTTACCACCCTTTCGAGTAGTCATTAGCTCGACCACAGCGCCATCACATTTAAGGTTATCATATAAAACAGTGTGTTTGTGTGTGTGTGTGTGTGTATATATATATATATATATATATATATATATATATATATATATATATATGAATACCGTGCTGAAGATTATCATAAAAAATATCCCAATTATTATGTTGACCGTACCTACATCAGCCAGTGAGTGATAGTGTATAAACGAGTTTGATAATAGTAAAATTCATTTATATATATTTATTTTTTTGAGACCAGGGTTCAAAGCTATTCCACGATAGAACGAGGCAGAAAAACGTCTACCACGTAGCTTGTTTACATATATAAATTTGTTAAAGATTACATTATTATAAATACCTCTCACACTTTAGCCAAGAAACTTCGATGTGCGCCTAACTTTGTTCGTACACCCGGCATTACCCGTAACGTATATACGTATAAATACAGAAACATAGCGATTACACGCGCCTTCATTTAAAATAACTTAAGTACATTATTAAGTTACATAAACTAAGTGATCAGCAGACTAAATGTAATAATAATTATAATAATTCACGTGAAATTTAGAATACTAATAAATGCATATGCTTTATGTATATATAAAAAAAAAAATACTGATTTATAGGATATTGTAGATAGGAGTTTAACTAATTTAATTGGTAGTGACGATGTTTTTTTTTTATATCATCAACATATGGACAAGGTGAACCGACCAAAGTGACATCATCACGTTTAAAAAAGTTTCACGTTAAACCGAGTGACGTTTAATAGGGTGTATGCGGCCTGTATATATAAAGCTACATTCCATTCCACGTTGCGTCCACAGCGCTCAAGATATCGCTTCAAAATGTTATGGACGAGGTGAAAACATCACTGATGACGTCATTTCAATCATGAGTCAACGATCGCAACACTCGCAAGTGGAACGAGGATAACAGCGTTGACACGAGCGTGTGCGTTGAAAACGATTAGTCTAACTTAAGTCGACTCAAACTATGGAGAGTAGAGACAAGGAGCGCCATCTCTGTGTATGAAAAAGTGTCCGTAATAACGCGTCCAATAAAGCTAAAGTTAGCGAAATGAATAAAATCTTATCGGATTCTATAAATAAGGTGTAAATTTAAAATAAATCAACGAGCGAGTTAAATACATATTCGACGAAAATGTATTATCGAATTCGGCAAACTTCACTCCGTCTACGACAACAAACAGCTATGTTCATATCGAGGTTTATAGGAAGCCCAGCGCTATTAAGGCAGATAAATCTCTATTTTCAGTACGGAAGCGGACATTTATTCAACTTCCCGCCCACATGAGAAGATGTTTCTTGTCTCTACCCTCCATAACACAACTTTTTATGACGTCACGACCCAATCTGCCCGTATTAGAACGTTAACGCAAAAAAAATACGCAGACGTGAGTGGATGAATGAGTTTATGTCATTTATAAAGAAAAATCAGTTTAATTTGATTGCATTGAGTTATGGGTATAGAGAACAATCAAGGAAGATTAAGGTAGGGGTCGTTTTATTAACAATTAAAGTATCTCGACGGGGAGGGATTCTTACATGCACTTATCCCGAGGAAAACCCCGAGGAAAAACCCATTCTTACGTAATGTAAATTGATATGCGCAATTTCTGACATAACGATGTATAGTTGAGAGCAAAGCATTGGTGGAAATAACTGTGAGATATATTTACTTCTATTATAAAGTACAACTTTGTTGTGATACTTTTTATCGCTTATAAATTATTCATAATTTTGTAACTTGTCTATTTTCTCCGCATTTTTTATAAATAATACTTAACACAAGTCTTTTTCAATTCTTCTTCAATTAATTGAAAAAAAAATATATATGTATATAGACCAGATATAAATATACATACAAAATGGAGAGGGGAGTTTGAGAAATCGACCTAGGGGGGAATCTAGTCAAACAAAATGTGCTTTCTTCATTTTCTCCTCTAAGCTGTTATTTGCATATTAACCGTTACAACCGTCGGTGCCGTTTAAAAAAAAAAAAAAACGAAAAAATACCTTAAAATTATTCCATAACCCTGAAAGTACATAAAAAAATAATTTAGAGGAAGCACTATCCCTCTGTGATTTTAACCTTTGCTACAACCCTATTATGGTTGGAAATTAAACGCAAAATACATTGAATTAAATAAATAATACTAGTAAATACCGAATATATTTTTGTCACAGAATACTGTACATGATTTTTGTTAATCTGTTAAACGTCTTCCGGAACTATTCATGCTGCCTACGTAGTACCGAAATGCAGTAAAATAATAATAATTAATCGCTAGTATAGTTAAATTTGATCAAATCATGAGGTAATAATATAATTGAGATGATTACACACCGAGAAGAGCGAAAAGTCGAAAAAAGGCATTTTTTTTTTTTTTAAATAAAGTGTTGTAACAAATTAATGTAGTTACAAGGTATAAAGTAAAGATACGTACACACTAATAAAGAAAAACATCATCAAGTGTGTATTACGTAGAAATATCATACAACGCCGTATATAATAAAAGAATTTACTATATTATTATTACAAAAAAAATGTTGATTGGGAAATATTTCAATGCACGTGAGTTGGAATCCCTACATGTGCTTGAAGAAAAACATTTTTTCTTTTCGTTCGAAATGACACGCTGTTAGCCCCAAGGGCTTTGACAGCTTTACCGAATATCAATGAACATATAAAATCAAATAATTATATCGATGATCGCTCTCGGTGTGTCCAAGACCTCAGGTAATATAGAAAAAAAAACGATTAAACCACATCTATCTTATAGGGAAACTTATTGATAATTTGAAAAATAAGACGTTCGAATATATATATATATATATATATAAATTCCTTTACGACAAATCATTGAGAAAAACAAGTCGAAACTTTCAATCTTACGTGTTCTATTGAGATCTAAAAATACCGTTTTTTTCTTTATTTATTTATCTCCCTAATCGTACTATCAAAATACACTACAGTTGCAGAAATAATTATTATATAATTTGTTTTTTTCTTTTTCTTTTAATGATGAAATATTTATAACACCTCACAGAAAGTATAAATAGTCTATAAAGTAGAGTAACTATATTCCCGTTAACGACGTGACATATGTTTAAGGCAAATATAATATAGGCCATGTCACAATTCGTATAAATACCATCTCAATACATCAGTCTTTCGAACAGTTTCAATTAGGATAAAATAATAATTAAAAAAAAAATACAACCTTATACAGACTTCAATGTGACATTTGGTTCGATCGATCGACTCACGCCTAATATTTAAAAAAATAAATTATAAATGATTAGGTCCTTATATTGGCGTTTTGTTGAACTTTGATTAGTAATTTCAAATTCTAATTTATTTCAAATATTTAAAATTTGTTTAAGTATTTTAAATTAAAATTTACTTCAAATCTCTGGCATTTGGTTAAGTATTTTAAATTAAGATTGATTTCTAATTTTTGTCATTTGTTTAAGTATTTGAAATTTAAATATATAATCTTACGTTCGATTAGGAATTTATCTCAAATATCGGACACTTGGTTAAGAATTTCAAATTCAATTTTATTTCAAATATCTGGCATTTGGTTAAGTATTTTAAATTAAAATGTATTTCAGATAGCTGGCGTTTTATTAGAAATTCCAAATTCAAATTTATTTCAAATATCTGGCGTTTGGTTAAGTATTTTAAATTAAAATTTGTTTCAAATATCTAGCCCTTGGTTAGGAATTACAAATTCAAATCCTGTCCTGAGTGAAAGTTTACTCAGAAAAACGGGCTGGTGAGTGTTTGGTGGGCCGCAGTGCTGGTGTATATTACACTGCAGCTTTCTAAATGCTGGGTTACCTCAATCATCATCATCAGACCCGGATGGAAAAGTCTACCAAAAGTCTAGTCAAACAACCGAGATTGGTCAATCTCTCTACCCTGCTGATGTTTTAAATTAGAGGAACTGCGCTTGGAATTTCTCCGGCCCTCGTCATATCATCATATACAAATTATTACCACTTTATTCGGAATTAGAAACGAATTTTTCCAATGAAAAAAATACAATTCCGATAAGGTAGGCAACACCGCCTACAAAAGGATTCTATTGATTCTCGCACCCACGATCTTTTATCATCAATGGAATCAATGAACTGCCTATAAAATGGCGGAAGTGCATAGGTAATAATGCTTCGATTGATTAAATATATAATTTCATAATCATTTCTTTGTTTCGCTTTTCCCTGTAAAATGCTGATTTCAAACGCAAAGACCTAATATTATAGAATATTCACTTCGTTTATTTTCGGTATATCAAATTGTATTTGTTCATAGTACTTTGGTTAAAGTTTACCAGAGAATCTACAGTTGTTTCATTAAAACTACCGGGGCAAATGCGAAAACGCATGTGTGTAATGTTCTTAAATCAAAATTTTAAAGATTTGTCATTAGCCACCTTATAAAACTATACTTATTTTCACAAAATAAATTATTAAGGTAATTTAAATCAAATTTTTTTTTTTTTTGCTTTTTCTCAGTCTACTCGATTGATATGATTTAATGTTTCATTATAATCTACACCTGAAGTCCGTATAAAGTAATCAAGTATTTATAATTTCTGTTAAGGCTCCACCACCACCTACCAACGCGAATACGCTTGCGGAACATAAAAAAAAAAAAAAAAAAAAAAAAAAACAAAAAAACTCAATCACAGTGAAATAAATTATAGCAGCACGCACTGATAATAATTCCTATCATACATATATAATTTCGTCCAATAATATTACATACCGAGCACTGGTTAACGCCGTCTCCCGTGGAAATATAAACGTAACGCCATATTCGCCCACACCGCTGCCCCGTTAGTCACAGACGAGGGGGGCCAATAAACCTCAAAACTCTAACGAATAAACCGCACACGAAAAAAAAACCACATCGCTCTACACAACACAACACAACACAACGATCAGTTCGGTGCCAGCCAGTTCACAACGCCGTGTGCATGAACAGGTCGCAGCGCTGCGGCACGCGGCCCGCATGCGGGGGCGGAGGCGCCGGCTGCCCGCAGGCGTCCGCCGCCCGCCACTCGTGTCACAACGAGTACGCGTCGTCGTCGGGCGGGCCGCAGGCCGCGTTCTATTGCATCGCGTTGAAGTTCATCCCGAGGATGTTCAGGGGCGAGCCGTGCGGGACGCCCTGCAGGGGGAAGTCCAACGGCCGCGAGTCGATGAACCCGACCGGAACCGGATGGTGGGGGGGGCAGAGTAACGCCATCTGGCGTTCCGGCTGCTGCTGCGTCGTCGGTTTCTCGCTGTTGTGGTTGTGGTGGTGGTCGAGCGGCGGCGTCGTGTGTTCCCGTTTGATCCGGCTCTTTATACTCGGCCGGTTGTTCGGGTAACCCTTCTTCTTGTACTCGAGCCAGAGCGTTCTGTTGTTGACGCCGAACATACGGGCCGCCTTGCAGAACCCGATGCCGCCGATGCGGACCGCCTCGAGGGCGCGTTGGAAGTTCTCCTCGGCTTGAGGGTTGGTGGCTCGGCGTCGTTTCGTCTGCACGGGGGTGGTTTGCTCCTGGGTGGGTGTGACGTCGGTGACGCAGCTCGGGCCGGGCGAGGGGCCGGGCACCTCGATGCCCTGCCCGTAGTCGCTCATGTCCGGGTCCAGGTGGTGATGGTGGTGGTCGAGCACGTTGTTCATGTAGACGCCGGTGTCCGGCTGGAGGGCGCCGCCGCCGCCGGTGCCGAGGCACGAGTTCGTGTACCGCGGGTACGCGTGCTCCATCATGCTCCACTGCGCTCCTGGGAAGAGAGATAAACGATTACACCCGTTTTATTATACAGACTAGTTTCGTGGTGGCAACTAGGGTCGTTGATCTCCCTTCCCTGGAAAGCAACGTGAAACAACGCGGTCGTTCGGATTGGATATTCATAGGCATTCGTGGGACCTAATCCCGTCGACCCCCGACCCCCGGCCCCCGCACACCAGTCTGTTATCTAATTGTCAGATTTATAGGGGACAGAATTGTTAATCAAAAGAGATACTAAACGCTGTATATAATTTAAACCGTTAGAAAAAAATCCAATGCACATAGTACGTTTAACTTATCCTTATGGGCCCTATTGCAACTAGAATAGGACATTATGATAAAACAAATTCCTATGATTGCTTTCAGTGCCGATTGTAAACATTTAAATGCGACTAAAACGATAATTAATCAAATTCGCCATTTCTAACCGTATAAATAAAGTCATATGAAACAAGATATAAAAAATCAAGCAGCAAATTGTTAACATGAACTATAAGTTGATCAGAGCATTATTATACGCAAATATTGGAAAAACATTACATAATAAAAAAAAATAGATGTTATTTTGTATATAATTAGTTTGAATAAACCTGGCATGGTATTAAAAATTTAATGAACTGAGAAAAGTTTAGGAAAATTTCACATTCATTCCTGTAAGCATAGGTAAAGACCTGTTTCCGAGTATGTTTTTATTAATAACAATTAAGTCGGAAAATAGCTACACTAAAGATAAAAGAAAGTCGTTTAACAGAATATAAAAAGATACTGCTTTTTTTTTAATTATCATTATTTAATTTAGAAATAGTTCTGTATATATAAAAATCTCGTGTCACGATGTTTGTCCGGGCTGATTTCCGAAACTACTGGATTGATATTAATAAAATTACGCGGATATATGTAACATGGTCCAACTCAAATTTATCAAACTTAATAACGCGATAGATGTCGCTGTAGTCGATTTGATTGACTACTCGAAAAGGCAGAACACTGGTCAACTAAGTAATCTATATTAATTAGATATATTGAATAATTAAAAAGACTGTTTGTATGCTCTAATCTTAGGCACTATACCAGAAGGCTTACAAAAAAAATTTTTTTTTTAATAAAATTAACCGCACGCAACCATCAATGGGGACAAAAGGAAAATAATTACAAAAAACGGGTAAAACTGATCAAATAATGATTAGTTCCACGCGAGCGAAGTCGCGAGCACAGCTAGCTTCATATATGACAATACAACACAGTGAGAAGTATATTATTTCCATTTGTTTAAATATTAATAAATCGTCACCCGAGTGTTGGTTTTGAAACCGATTTCCATTTAAAAGGCACACGGTTCTTACTCGATTCGTTCGTGTTTTATAACGTTCGTTATCTCATAACATAGTTATTTATAAGTTTTTAGAGGGATCTTGATCTGTCGTGTTGTGATTTGTATCTTTATTCATATACTTAATTATTCAGCCCTGCATTGTGTAATATGGGCGATATTTTACGTGATGCAGTGTAGCTGGAGAGCGTAAGTGAAGTGAATTATATATAATCATTCGCAACGTGATATATTAGTCGCCGCGAAAGCTCCCAAGAGAGTTTCGATAAGAGAATCGCCATAACGTTGAAGATAGTTTCATCTGTCCAAAATGTCTAAATGTTATCTCTCCCTAGAAATTGGCTGGAATCTTCTCTATAGAGGACTGAGTTGCCAAGAATAAAAAAAGTAGAAAGAAAATCGATATTTATGTATTTTTGGTTTGTTTACCGGAAAAGGAAACTTTCCAAAGGAGTCCATGGCATTTTAGTTTCATTATAATTGCATCTTTGATATCGAAAATACACCGATGCCTGGAGCCAAATCATGTTTCAATAACTGCTAACGCATTGTTAACGTACAGAATTGTAATCGCTGACTGAAGCATTAGTGATCGTCCATCGAGCTCCATAATCAATTAAGAAATGCATGGCTGATTGAAATATTTGTAGATTTACGACAATCAATATTAGGTATATGTATCTATGGTCAAAGACCTATTTTAGTACATTTTCAATGAAGTAGATATTTTTAATCGGTATTTTTTCTTGTTTCACGGCCGTTTGTTTATTCATTGCTCTGTCAATATATCATCGATACGATCATACTAATATTACAAATGCGAAAGTGAATCTGTTTGTTTGTTACGCTTTCACGTGTAAACCGCTGAATCGATTGTAATGAATTTTGGTACAGAGATAGATGAGACCCAGGAGACGGAGATAGGCTACCTTTTTGGGCGAAATCTTTATTGGAAATGGCGTAAATAGAGGTATAAACTTTGTATAAAAAATTTTATTGCGTCATCCGATTTCTATGACAGAATGGATATAACGCGAGCGAAGCCGCACGTAAAATCTAGTATTTTAATAATCTTGTGAATGTTCAAACAACGCTATGACAAGAGAGCGGTCATTATTAGCAATGGACACGAAGTTTCTGGAAACGCCAAACTTTAATTAACAAACGAATATATAACAGATAAAGGTCTTACTAAACTTACTTCAATGCGTATGCCTTCAAATCACAATTAGTAACATTTTATAGTATACTCGTATCTTTATTCAATAATAAAAAAAAAAACTATTTTTTTTTTAATGATTCTTTAACTGACTATGAAGCTTGTGGTAAACAAGTTAAAAAAAATATTTAAAAGTACAGTTAAAAGTTTATTTTCGATATGATGCAAAAAAACTGTCTACTATATAAAATATAATCAACGATGGATTGAACAGATAGGCGCTAAAGTGATAAAATAATATAATAATTTAAATATATCTAACAACCAGTATGCTTTGTGTTAGATTTTAAACGCGTTTCCATGTTTTATATTATAATTTGGATCACGTAATTCAGAACTTCCAATACTTTTTTTGTTATATGAAGAAAACAGCTCAGAGTAATCTACACAAGGAAATAAAAATGAATTGTCCGTTTGTAATTTCAAAATAACAACTTTTAAGTAAATGCATATGAAAGTATATAGGTAACACAATTTTAAAATATAATTTTTCTCTCTGTACGTTTGTTCCGGCTAATCTCTGAAACGGCTGAACCGATTCTGACGAGACTTCCGCTGGCAGATAACCTATATTTTAAGAAGTGACTTAGCCTACTCTGGAGAAAAAGTTAGGGTGCCGTGACAAAAAAAAAAAAAAAGAATAATTTTCAGTTCAACGCGAACGAAGTCGCGGGCGCATATGATAATAGAATATGATCGAAGCAGTGACTAACCTTGTGGCAGGCCCGCAGAGTTCGCGTCCATAGTCACCGGTTCGACGTTCAAGTTGTGTGCTTCTGTCGTCTGAAAGCAAATAGTGCGAACCATAATTATTCAGTGGAATATAAATATATATATAATAGGGTGAATAACAAAAAAAAAAAAAAAAAAAAAAAAAAAAGTTAACTTCCTCCCCATGAGGTCCGACTCACAATATTGTAAATGGTGGCACAAAGCATTAGAAACTTGAAGAAAAAAAAAAAACTATTTTTATATGTAATTTATATTGGAAAACTTGAAATTTATATAGTATATACTTAAAATTGATATTAAGAGGTCAAACTTGGGGAGAGTTGATTTTTTATATGTAGATTAATATTTTTCTTTAGCACTGAGGAAATAATAAATTGACAGAAATGAATCACCCTAATGTATATAAGCATAAGTATATTGTTTTATTTGTTTTGTTTCTTTAGCACAACAACAATGATTTACATAGATATAAAAAATTACAATGTAACTATTCAGATCACAGGCACGCATGACATTTATATATCAGGATAATTATGTCACAACTTTATACATGCAAAGACTTTGAATGCAGCAGGCAAGAGAAATAAATAAATTAGATACTAAAAAGGTATCAACTAAAAGTATTATATAAAATTAAAAAAAAATGTATAAAGGTAAGGTCATCAAATTCGGTTACATTTTATTGTAGTTTTTAAATAATAAGTGTTTATATGAGGCAGTTGAACATATCATTGTATTATATAGCCTTATAGTTAAGGTCAAATCTTATGACCACAATCTCACCTGGTCCCAAGATAGTGGACACGCTAAGCCTAGGGCTATAAAATTAAAAAAAAATGTATAAAGGTAAGGTCATCAAATTCGGTTACATTTTATTGTAGTTTTTAAATAATAAGTGTTTATATGAGGCAGATGAACACATAATTGTATTATATAGCCTTATAGTTAAGGTCAAATCTTATGACCACAATCTCACCTGGTCCCAAGATAGTGGACACGCTAAGCCTAGGGCTTGGCTCTCAAGTGCAGCTGCCGGAACACACCTATAGATATTTGACGGCAGACTTTCAACTTGAGGATGGTAGCTAGCCAAGCGCTACCACCTTGCAATGGTTACATCACGATATTTTCCTTCACTGAAAACTCGAGGTCATTGCATGTGGATTCAAACCCATGTATATTTATGTGGAGTTTGTATACTAACAACTGAACTATCATTGCCTCGAACTGAGCTATATTACTTGATCTCAACCGCTGTAGACCAGGTATAGCAATCAATATAGTGACTGGTTTAGACATATTAATTTTAAGATCAGCCAATGCATAATAATCAAGTTGAGTAGTAGACATTTTTGCCGGACCATTTGGTATTCAGAAAAGTCAATTACAATGAATCTCTTACTGTTTACCACATACTAGCATTTACGTGCGGTTGCGATCACGTTAATATCGATTTTGTGAACTAATTCTATACAACGTTATTAAAATATTTATTTCAGGGTGTTGGTCAATACTGGTAGATATGAACGACCCTACAATTCAAATAAACTATTATTTTCTCATGATTTGAAGTTAATCTGATGTAGAGTGTCATAGTTTATTACCCTCTTTACCCCACTTTCTATGAGTTTTTCGCAACAATAAGTAGCCCATCACTTTCTCCAGGATCCCATCTATCTCTATACCAAAATTCATCATAATCGATTCAGCGTTTCAGGCGTGAAAGCGCAACAAACAAACTAACTCACTTTCGCCTTATAATATGAGTAAGAAAAGATAAAGATGACGCAGCACAATATCCAGCTACTGAGTAATTTGCAGGAAACTGTCACAGCGATCACCATAATAAATTTTAATCAGTCAGATGTCTCTCTCAATTTTGGATTACCCTATGTACATATGATACAGTGGAATAACAAATTCAAAAAATTCTTCATTCCGTATAGGCCCTAAGGCTTTTATAAACCTCACATTACCACCGCTTCGTAAGGAACGCAGTCATCAAGAATAAACAGACTAGAAACTTAATCTGCATGTTTATATATTTTCTTAAGTACATATTTTTTACATAATTGTTAAATGTTAGCAGTTATTAGCGGATGTACAGAGAGGGTTGTCAATATTGATCTAACATATAGCCTTATAACATCAAAACCCATTTGACATGGTTCATGAACATACCTGTCTGGCAATTCAGTAATGTGTTTTGGGACTTTATTGTAAAACTTAACATTAAGAAACTGTTACTGGTCTTACAAATAAAGGGTGTTTTGGTGTGTTCCGACAGTTGTTACACTTGAAAGCCAGTCCCTCCACAGGTTTAGCGTGTCTACCAACTTGGGCCATATCGTCACTTAAGATCAGGTGAGATTATGGTCATAACCCTTAACCCTTCTTTGCATGATTTTTTCTTTAAAATGATTTTATTGCAATTGTAACAAAAGCAGAATGACAACTTTAAGCTGGTTTTACCGATAGTGACACTTGCTTATTTTTCATAGCTATGTTTTTTTTTATGCAATGAACATTAAAAAGGTATCCAGACACGATCAACTTAACGTGAATTTGTTATTTTATATAATTTTTGGGCATTCAATATTATGCTAGAAATTTCCATCATTATGCAAAGAAGGGTTAAAAAAAAAGTGGTATGTGAGGCGGTTGTAGGTACCTGTTGTGAGTTATCAATAGCTCGGTCCTCGTGGTACTCCCGGCGCCGCTGCTGGGGCACGTTGCTCAGTGTGATGGTCTCGCCGCGCATCAGCTCCAGGTTCTGGGGTTCCTCCTGCCTGTTCTCTTCGCCCATGACCATGTTCAGCGACGCGGACCCGGTCGAGCTTTTCCTCCGCCTGCACACAGACCTACGTCAATATAGATTTTCATCATAGAGAAAAAAAAAAACTACATGAATATTAATAATTTTTATTTAGAGATATATATGGCACCTCGGAGACAGTGATAGGATATTATTGTCTCGTGAAAAACTCAGTTAAAGTAGGACATAGTGACGGATAAGCTTTGTATGAAACTTTTTATTGCATCATACGATTTGTTTGACAAAATCAATATTAACGCATGCGAGACCGCTGGTAAAAGAGTACATACAATAAAACCGATACACAGACTGAGTGTTAGGCAACCGGTTCCGAAAACGAAGACAGGTGATAGTACTAATGATACCTATGGAGATGTGACAGAAAACACTCGAACACGATAAAAAAAAAAATTACTTATTTAAAACTGACTTTGAATAGTTTTTTTTATCACTAATCACGCTTCACCTTGGTAGAACAACCAAATGAAACGAGAATTTCATAAAAATACATCTATAAGTACATCAATTAACTAATTATAAATAATTATCAAAATAATAGGAACAGCTGATGAAGGTCATTAACCCGCGGCACGAGCGATCCACATTTGCCGCACCAAGCGTCCAAATGCCTACTTTAACCTAGGTACTATTTTATTACTGCTCTATCTAGCCGCGTTTATTTGAACCCACCGGTTGAATAGACAGAGTTCCGGGTTTGATTCGTCGCTAATGAAAAAATACATCTATACGTACATCAATTAACTAATTATAAATAATTATCAAAATAATAGGAACAGCTGATGAGGTCATTAACCCGCGGCACGAGCGATCCACATTTGCCGCACCAAGCGTCCAAATGCCTACTTTAACCTAGGTACTATTTTATTACTGCGCTATCTAGCCGCGTTTATTTGAACCCACCGGTTGAATAGACAGAGTTCCGGGTTTGATTCGTCGCTAATGAAAAAATACATCTATACGTACATCAATTAACTAATTATAAATAATTATCATAATAATAGGAACAGCTGATGAGGTCATTAACCCGCGTGTCATCGCTCCCACATTTGCCGCACCAAGCGTCCAAATGCCTACTTTAATCTAGGTACTATTTTATCACTGCGCTATCTAGCCGCGTTTATTTGAACTCACCGGTTGAATAGACAGAGTTCCGGGTTTGATTCGTCGCTAATGAAAAAAATTACTTAAACAAAATTATAACAAGGATAGAGTAATGCTTTACAATTCATAGTGTATGTTTATTATTAAAGACGAAAAGTACCTCAACGGATGTTTGCGCAATACGTGACGGCAGCACTCCATTATACTATAAAAAGGCGCTACATAACGCTGGCTAGGATATACCGTGAGAGACTACCGAGCGAGACTGATCATTCGGAGGTAGTTATCATTTTATGAATTAAAACGTTAATCAACAAGATGGCTTATTTCCTGAGAGTACCCCTCCCCCCTCCCCCCACTCTTACATGTATTTATATATTCATATAATAACTATACCCCCGATATATATATATATATATATATGAACCCGGCTATTGCAAGCATTAGAAGCGAGGTACACACGAGACGACACCATCGAAGAGACGTAACAGATACATATTTTTCTATTATTGTTATTTTTGGTGCGTATCCTGTAAATCGTGAAATGGTTTTAGTGACTTCCGTGGTTGTAATTCAGCTCCCGTGCATGTTTAGATTTCATAATTGTTTTTTTTTAAAGCCCCACTAACACTGCAATGGCAGTCCCACGAGTGACAGTTGAAGCGATGATAGCTCAGTGGTAGTGTGCACGACTTCGCGTCAAGGGACGTGGGTTCGAACCCAAGCACCTACAATGAGCTTGAGCTTTCGGTGAAGGAAAACATCGTGAGGAAACCATAGCATGGTGGTAGGGCTTTTTCTAATGCCCGCCTGGCTAGCTACCACCCTCTAGTTGTGAACCTGCCGCTAAATACCAATAGGTGTGTTCCGGCAGCAGCACTTGAGAGCCAGTTTCTCCACAGGTTTAGCGTGTCTACCAACTTGGGCCGTATCGTCACTTAAGATCAGGTGAGATCATGGCCATAACGCTAAACCTTGAGAATAAAAAAATAAAAAAAAAGTTGTTTTTGACAGTTTTAACTTGTTCTCTTCACTATCACCAACCACTGAAATGCCCATAGGAAAACTCACCCGAATCGTTTCCGTTTATTAGACGGCGATGTGGCAGGCGATGCGGAGTGCCTCAGCGAGTCGGCCGAGTCACCGGGTGACTGGAAATCGGCGGCCGCGCCCTGCGACCTGGTCAGCGACGTCGACTCCGGCATTTCTGTTAGACCTTTGATCTTGAGCAGTTTAGCGGTGTCCAGCACCTGAATTGGAAAGTAGTTAAAATTACGTAATTTATTATTATCGATCCTTATATCACACCTAGATATTATAAAACAAAGTCCCTAGCCGTGTTTGTATGTCCGCCTGTTCGCGATGAAATCAGACACCACTGCACGGAATTTGATATTGTCTTTGATTATGTTTTATCAAAAATTAACATATATTTTTTAAGTTATGAGCGAGATTGATACATATTTAGGTATATTTAATTACAAGAGAGCGTTAATTTTTTTTGGTATTTAACATTCTATTATGAAATGGTAGACGTCTGTATATAATGCAGTGAAATCCAACAACAAAAGTCACCACCGAAAAACTCAACCATTCGTCAGCCGTTACTAGCTTTGATTAGGTTGTCAGAAACAATTATAACAATATGGTTTCATGAGGAAGATTCAGGTTTATAATTGGTTAAAATCTTGTGTAAAAATGGTTGAAATATGACGAAACATGTCGGAATAAGTCTAGCCGATGGGAGGCTTTGACGCCTAGCGTAGAGGCAGGTGACACTTAGTATTATTACAAAAATTATATTCATTTACTTATTATATGCTAATATCAAATAAGGAACACTGCATACTATTATTAGTGCAGACAGCATAAGTTTATTCTCTCAAAAAGAGAAAATTATTTACATAGTATTAATTACGAAACCCCATTTAACATTTCAGCAGAATCTCAACTTTTTTCTAGACACACATCTGCCGGTTACTTCATTCACGTGGACCTTAATATTTATTCCTCTATCCCTAGGGAGTATGCTGCCTGTTCGCTGGTCACTACCGATCATCACTTGCTGGGCTAATTGGAATATTGCTTGAACATTTCATTAAAATCGGTGCAGCTGTTTTCGAGTCCATATTGCAAATATATACATGTAATTTTATATGTATTCCAAACTCAATAAATATGTGACTCTCAGAAGCATATACCTAACTCAATAAATAAGCGTCAATCCCAGATATGTATATACCCAACTCAACAAATATGCAACACTCTCATATATGCCTATACCCAACTCAATAAATATGTGACACTGTCACGTATACATATACCCGACTCAATAAATATGTGACACTGACACATATACGTATACTCAACTCAATAAATATATGAAACTCTCACATTTACATATACCCAACTCAATAAATATGTGACATTCTCGCATATACATATACCAAACTCAATAAATATGCGCACTGTGACATATACATATGAGTAACTAAATAAAATAAAGCCAGAGGTATATGAGAAAAGTGAAAAAATAAGGTATTTGTCAATATAGTTTCATTTAAATTGAAATCATACCTGTGGTAACTGTTCCTCAGTGACGTTGACTTCTCCGTAGTACATGAAGTCGACCATCGTGCGAAGGTCCGCGAAACTCACGTCTTTCAGTATGACAATGGGATGTCGCGATGGATTATCGACAAACAGTGCCTGTAACATTAATTATTAATCATTTAAATATTATTACAGAACAATTAAGGTTTTAATCGAATAAAAATACATATTTTAAAAATAAATTGACATATTTTTATTAAATACGTAAATAATAAGTTATAAAAAAGTTTATGTATATATGTTCTATATGAACTCCAAAAATACTGAACCGGTTTCGATGAAATCTTAATCAGCAAGTAATCCTGTAAATTTTGGTAACGATCGGATTAACATTTTTTTTAATCATCTGACTGTAGATAATAAGACCTACCACTGAGAGGAATTACTAATAAAAGTATATTTATGGAAACTTTATGTACTTGATTGTTACATAAAAAAAACACATACAGCCTGTGTATTATCCGTGATCTATGATATCAGTTCCTTCAAACGAAACGTAGATACATTCACGGAGGTACGATAGTGGCGACTGGCTATGGTTTGTCTATAGCTCATTGGCCCCCACTATTTATGGGCTGTACTTTGCTACACGTACAGTGCCATCGATGCACCAGACTACCAAATACAAACACTACGACTCTCTATATCTTGACAGATACAAGCAATCAAATTTGCTGAAAGCTGAAACTGAAATTTGTGAAACAAAAACGATGTGGGCCTAAGTCCGCACGACAGGAGTGAAACATCAAGATCTCTCTCGCTCCCTAAGTCGACTCGAATAACTACTACAATGTTTTTTTTTTAATATATTTTACAGGTTTGGCGTTGACGCTGTGATTGCAAACACGGACCTGAGTCGCCCCACAAAGGCGACAGAGTGTCGTGGGCTTCTAGTGGGTATTTCCAGCAGTTAACGCCGATTGAGTCCCACATACCCCCCTCAGTCTCCCCCGGCTGGGAGGGGATGAGTAAATAGATATTTCACGTTAATAAAAACGGCCACAATCTCACCTGATGGTAAGATGATGGATACGTTAAGCCTAGTGGACAGGCTATCCTGTCTATCAAGTGCAACTGCCAAGACACACCTATATAAAGGTATTTGCCGGCAGATTTTCAACTTGAGAGTGGTAGCTAGCTAGCCAGGCGGGCATTAGATATAGCCATATCATCATACTATGGTTTCATCACGATGTTTTGTGTCACTCAAAGCTCAAGCTCATTGCGGGCGATGCGAGCCTATTGATCATGCGTTCGTCACTCATTCGTCATTGCCGCGGCGTCTGTACATAATTCCAACTGAGCTATCTTTGTATAATGAGGAATGATCTTCATCGGAAAATGACGTAAGTGTTTTTTGGTGTGTCGATATACAGGAATTTATGATGTGTTTTCCATGATATGTTCGTAATACCGGGTGGAGTGACTGTCGTTAAATTACTTCTCAAATTCGATGTCTTGAAATACTATTTATAAACGTTCAGCTTTTGGCTTGCTATAAATTTTTCCTCGTTATGTAACGAGCCTGAGCTTTCGGTGCAGAAGCACATCGTGATAAAATCACTAACCCTTGCGTAGTGTTCTATGTTGAAAATAAATTTACAAATATCCTTGCACGACGGTAAAACGCAATACACAGGGCCAGGTCAGGCGGGAGGAGTATGTGGCGACTGATCTGGTAACCACCACTGTCAAACCTACGAAAACATCACGGTGGGACTCGATCTACTATGTTGCCAGAGACCTCTAGTGACTTCTAGTCTCTAGCCACCACCCTCACGATGAAAATTTATCACATAATTCTTATAAGTGTGTTCCGGCAGTTGCACTTGAAAGCCAGCCCCTTCACTAGGGTTAGCCTGCCCACCATCTTGGACTACTTCGTCAATTAACACCAGTAGAGATTTCTAGAACGAAAAGGTTGTCACCAAAAACGAACCGTGCTTTAAGTTTTCCATTTATTAGTGAACGGAATAATGTCAAAGGAAAATCAAATAGTGCGAAAACAAATGAACTAAATCCGAAACACAAATACACAAGCCTAAATTTGAATTTGGGATTCCTAACCAAACGCCAGGCATTTGAGATCAAAGTAACCAACAGTTCAACTAAACGCCAATTTCATAATTATGTAAGGACCTATACGTGACCAAAATAAGAGCGGTAGCATTTTACCTCCACAGGTTTAGCGTGTCTACCACCTTGGGCCTTATCGTTACTTAATATCATGTGAGATTATGGCCATAACGCTAAACCTTAAGTATAAATAAATAAAAAAAAACACATATAAAATATACATAAATATGACTGTTTCTTTGTCCCGAATGCAAATAATATGTAATTTATAAGCATAATTATAATTATGTTTGGTGTCTCCTTCTGTTATCGCTTTGCAAAATGTACTTTATATTCGAATGATAGTAATATCTAAAAATGGTTCAATCTGCGTACACGTATTAAATTATAATTTGTAAACATTTTTACAACGAATAATTAAAAACATAACTATGGGGTGTTTCGGTGATACTTCTCGATGTCATGAAAGTTTTCCGAAACGGTAATAGCTTTGTAACTTATATTTGTTAATATTTTAATCTTTTGAATATGTGTCATGTGTTCCGGGGTCCCTTGCATCTTACATAGCGTCTTCAAATTACTTATTTCTATATATAGCTCAAACAGCGTTCGCTCTTCACTATTCTTATACAATTGTATAAGGTTTAAAAGCATGATTTACCTACCATAGTAGGATTTCAAAGACATCGTTCATAAAGTTACTGCGACCATTCTTGACTATTGTGTTCTAAAGTGACTATGAAATACAACTCGAATTGTTAATAATGTACTGGAACAAACGTTACCAAAGAACGCAAGTACGATCTAATGCGTAGCAAACTGATACCTAAGATGATATCGATTGAAGTAACAATCAAAACCAACATAGTTTTAAACACGCTTATATTCGCTTCACTTGTATCTATCAATCAACATAATTGAATGTTTGAACGTAATTTTAACCAACTCAGTGTCATCTGATTGAGTTGAAAGTTGGCACACGTGTGATGAACCAATGACAAAACAATATTATATCGATTTTGTTCTCAAATCTAACCAAATCGTTTATTTTACAATAATATCACTATTTTGAAGTCAAAAACTACTATTGTTTCGGAAGCAACATGCGTTCTGAGGAAGAAACTCTTCAGCAATCACTCTTTTCGACATGTGAATACAATTGTCCTAACTTAAAAATATCAACAATATTTTAATCCCATGCATTTTTATCTGCCAAATAATCTGCTAATGTATGATACGCGTTTTTAAAAAGTTTTTGTGTTGAATTTTTTTTAACAGTTTTAATTAAGTTTTATTATAGAAGCACACACATAGTAATTTAAATGATTTATGTATCTTTGTTAGCCTTGTATTTCTAGTAATACAATTATGAATGTGACTGTATTTTTCTGAACTATCATTGTTCTAACTATGAATCCTAATCAGAATCATCAAAATAAACAAAAATTACTGAGCTTAATCTATAAAATTAATACTAGTATGGAATATTTTAGTTTAAAATATAAGAAATAATATTATATGATATTATAAAAATATAAATTTATTGCGTGTTTTTTTTTTAACTATTTGTTAAACCAACGCAATGATCCACAGAATGCTAATATCCAGTTTACATAATCAGATATAGTTAGGTTATGGGTGCCTCAATTAACGTCTAAATATATTTAGTAGCTAATGCCTGCAACTTTGTTCAGAATTTACCAACTTCCCGCACGTGGCCAAAAAAATAACCGATCACAGTAATGCATGAATGAAAAAATATACATGGAAACTTAAAAATCAATAAGTCAGATTGAAAATCCCCTATGTATAGAAGGTTTATCTGTCTTCCTTCCACTACACTGGCCATACAAAAAAAAAAAAACGAAAAACATAATTACAAAGGGACAATGGAATTTGAAGCGATGATGGATCAGTTGGTAGTGAGTATGGACGCCGCATAAGGGATATGAGTTCGAATCCAACTGCAATGAGCTTGGACTTTCGGTGATGGAAAACATCGTGATCTAACCATAACATGGTGGTAGGGCTTTTTCTAATACTATATCTAATAATTACCATCCTCAAGTCGGAAATCTACTCCCAAATACCTATTGCCAGCCTCTTCACTATGCTTAGCGTGTCCACTACCTTGGGCAACATCGTCACATACCATTAGGTGACATGGTGACCATAACGCTAAACATATTGAGTTTAAAAAAAATGGAATCCAAAAACTAAGTAGCCTGGAACCATCTGCGAATGTTACCATTCCGATAAGATCAGTAGTTTTGACCTGATTCAGCGTGTAAAAACCATATATTCCTTATATAGATTAAACGTTACACTATCCAAGCAGGCCAATTGATTTTACAGCCACAAATGTGTGGTACGTTTTTTAAACTTGATGTCTCTCATTTGTCTATTATTCCTTCAATATATTCATCACTGATAGCCATTTATCTGTTTTTCTTAGCTCATGTATAATGTAATGAAGTGACCACTGAAACTGAAACTTTTTACCTGACAAGGTCGTAGTTAGTATCACTAATTTAGTAATAAAGAACCTGTTGGTTAGTCAGGATCATGAATCTTTTTCATTTACCGGCAGCAGCCCTAGCCGAGGTTCGGCCGTCCTGGCACCCTTGTGCCTGCTGCCTCGGGGCTGAGTGCCCTCAGCACTCGCCCCCAAAAGTCCGGTGAAGCTGTCAAAGCCCTTGGGGCTAACAGCGTAAATCAGGTCGAAAAAAAAAAAAAAACCCCTGAAAGTAGGAGAAGAAAGCTACATACCTGAAAATATGTACTGCAAGCCGATAGTACGACTTTGTGTGCCTGTAAGTGCTTTCCCTCAGCTGCCAGGGTCACGTCCACCAGGGTCTGTGTGTTCAGCAGCGTGGTGAACATTGATATGAAATTCGGCTGGTGATTGTTCCATCTTAAACTATATTGCTGCGACATTATTGTTGTGTGAAAACCCTGCGTATTAGAAACGATTGAGTTATTATCAGTTTAATTTTTAATTAAAAAAAAAAAAACATGCGTGCGTACAAAGTACACATGTCAGAAGTGAAACTTCTTTGGCGAACTAATTTATAAATCTTGTTCGCTCTGTCTCACTTTTTCTCTCAATCTTTCTCACTCGCTTGCTCCCTACTCTCACTCCACGGCTAGTTGCTCATGCTACGTTCGCTCTGTCTTACTCTCTCTCAATCGGTCTCGATCACTCTCTCTCTCTCTCTCTCTCTTTTCCGACACTTCCGTTGCATACCGGCGTGACGTTTCATCTGTAAAAACTTTACCCTTATGCGCCTAAAGAAGTTTCACTTCAAAAGTTTCGATAACCACCTTTTTTACGCTCCCTTCTATATGACAATGGTGGGTCGATATTACCATTATAGCTCATGTTCAATGTTATGGTTATAATCTCACAAGATCTTAACCCATTCCTCCCCACTGGCATATTTTTAGGACACCATTTTCAAAATATCATTTTACGTATTAGGACTTTTATTTTTATTACTTAAACTTTTTTTACAGCGAAAAATAAATATTTTATTAGAAAAACAGTGTAAAAATATGAATTTCATCAGAAATAATAAAAATAAAAGTCCTAATACGTAAAAAGAAATTTAGAAAATAGTGTCCTAAAAATATGTCAGTGGGGACGAAAGGGTTAAGTGACGATATGGCCCAAGTTGGCGAACACGCTAAACCTAAGGAGGGCCTGGCTCTCAAATGCAATTGCCGGAACACATATATTAGTAATTCGCGGCAGGTTTTCAACTTGAGGGTGTTAGCTAGCCAGGCGGGCATTAGAAAAAGCCCTACCACCACGCATAATAATAGAATATTACTGTAATGAAATCAAACTTCTCAACGGTGGTATAATAGATATCTTCTGCTTCCTTCATTGATATTATCCTTTACTCTCTCAAATTGAAAATCAAGCAAAGAACGTTTTCCCAGCGAACTCCTACAATTTAACACAAAAACATTTTTCCTCACGCTAAAGACACTCGTATGTAAAACTCGCGTAGTGAATTAAATTAATTTTCATTATTAATTAAACATATATAATTTATGCAGTAATTATGGTTAGAAACTCACCTCGCTAAATCAATCTTGTCTGTTTCTTTATTGGCCAATCCTTGACTGTAACCAAGTAGAAACACGCATATTACTTATTTATGAACATGAAAATTATGATCTATTTAAAAAAGGTACATTTTTTAAAACTGTACCCGATATAATTTCTAACTTAAGGCCAGTCTCTTAGTTTATTCGTTTCTTTATTATTATTTATTATTTATTTCAGCGAGAAATAAGTAGTTAATCGGAAGTAGTCGGATATGTGCTGGCTAATCCCGGAACGCGACATGTCAAAAGAACCCGTAATATGCTCGAGGTCCAATCGACAATCCAAGCGACACCCCTATATGAGTCACTATAGCGGTTATATAGAGCGTTCTTAGGTTAAAATATAGTAAGCGACCATTTTCACTTTCACATGAGTTTATTTCATTCTTAATTAAAAAGTTTTAAAGATATTAATCTGTTAAAATTGTTTAATACACTGTTTTTAATTTAATTAATTAACAATAAAAAAAAATCATTTACGAAATTTTATGGCGCTTACGATGATTTTCCTGAAACGGCTCCATATGGTATAGGACAGACAGAATAACACATTAAATTATAATATAAAATGATCTGTTCGTGTTAATGAATTAACTTCAACCTCGACGCGTTATTTTCAAAGAAGATATTCTATAATAAAAAAGAAGGTACACTCAGAAACACAATAAGTTAGGTCAAAAGTGATCAACTAATCAAATTTAACACAAAAATAGATAAAGAATTATAAAATTTAAACACAGCATAACCATATTTTGATAAATGTTATTATCTAGCTTGTACGTGCGGCTTTGCTTGCGTTAATATTGATTTGGTCAATCAAATCGGGTAACGCATTAAAAAGTTTCATACAATGTTCATCCATCTTTTTACCTCGGTTTCAATAAGGTTTTCGTGAGAATAAGTAGCCTATCACCGTCTCCAGAATCTCATCTATCTGTATACCAAAATTCATCATAATCGAGTCAGCGGAATAGGCGTGAAACGAGACAAACAAACAAACTCACATTCGCATTTATGATGATAGTAAGGATAGTAAAAATTAACAGAAAAATGCTCTGATGGGTAAAGAGTTTGATATAGATTACTGGGACACTTAAGGAAGAAAACTTATGGGCCGATGGTAAACCAACGAAAGTTAATTCGACAGTTCAAGGAGTTCATCGTAAAATGGAGTGTACGCTAAGTTACAATATTTATTACCTACGAGTAAATTGTGATGGAAGAACCATCCACAAATTACGTATAGCTCTAATAGAATTCAGTAATGTTATTCTGATCTATCGGTAAAAGAAACATCGCGACGAAAACGTAACAGGGCATTTTCTAGTACCCGTCTGGTTAGCTATAACCCTCAAGTTGAAAATCTGCCGCCAAATACTTGTGGTGTGTTTCGGCAGATGCAGCTGAGGGTCAGTCCCTCATCGCACTTTACGGACTGCCTCATCACAAGCGCAAACGCATTACCCTAGCTCAGATCAAAGGCATGACAGGCATGTGGTGGTGGTATATCGGGTGCTAATCACCCAACAACCCAACCAACCCACTAAAAACCACCACGCCGACACTCCAAACTCCCCACTTAATTTGACAGCCTTATATATAACTTAGAAAAAAGAACTACCCTTTAAATATTGACAGCATTACGTTATTGAAGCAAGAAAACACATTACTATTCGGAACACCACCACCACCACAGTGGAAAAAAAAAAAACAAAACCGATTACAAATTTTTACCACCTCTAATATTTTGGCGCCTCTGAAAATTGTCCACTGCCTTATGTTTAATGTAATTATATAATTGTTAACAATAAAATATGCGCACAGACACACAATAAAAAAGATATGAAAAAAATAGCAATAAAATATAGTAAAAAAACAAGTAGTTCAGGTATTATTTAATGGCGTTACTGAGAATTTTCGTAAAAGTCCAGTAATTTCAATGTCCTATGAAGTTAATCAAAATCGAAGTTTACAATGCATTTCTTTAATAAATCTGTAACAGGATAATTATGAACTACTAACAAATCTTGTGGAGGAAACTATTTACAAGAAATATATAAACTCAAAAAGTTTCAACTGAATAAGTATACAAATTAAAAGGTTTTACAATAAAGTTACTCATATTTATATAATTTAATTTTTTTACATGTAAAAGTTTGGCAAATTATGTGCAAGACTAAAATAGACAACTAACTGTGGTTTTAGTTTGTCTCTCTTTCCGAGATTCACTTAAAAATGAATTAATCCAATTAAAGAAAAATGCTCTTTACATCAATATAAAAACTAGTTTCAATTGATTTTTAACAGACTTCATGCACGAAATATCTATGTTATAATTTAGTTAACAGTTTATGTGATCTGTCTATAATATTAACAATTCCTATAAAAATGACAAACAAGAAATAGATTTTAACAAATTCTCATCAGAATGTTATGAAAATTATCAAGATTTTTCTCAAAAATCATATACCATGTCTAAAAATAAAATGGAAAAATATACTATAGATAATATATGAGATAAAAGATAAAATAGAATAGATTTAACAGATATAAATTATGAATGAGTTGAGTACCGGAGATGAACGCCAGGCAGTAGGCACAGCCAGTTTATAATAAATTGCTTGAGCATTTATTAGTTATGTATGTTTAATTTAAGAATAATTTTCTAAATATATATTCTAAAAAATCCGAAGCGATGATATCTTGGTTGGTAGTGAGTATAGACGCCACATCAAGAGAAGTGGGTTCAAATCCACCGAGAGTGAGATTGTGGTCATAATTACTAAACCTTAACTATAAAAAAAGTCTACCAAAACATATATTTCTCTAGCTGATGCAATCAAATAGAAAACAACAAACAATTTAATAGACTAACCTACACTATTATAAGGATTTTAAGAAACAATAGCTTAATTATAATGAAGGCATATAAATTACCAAAACAGCTTTTAATTCTATAAAATTTGTATCACTATCTGTCACAATCCACCAGAAAATCATTGTTCTATACTATGGTGTGTCAAGTATTTAAAATTAGAAAAATGACCCCTTTCCAAACTTAGTTATCCAACCTTATGAGGAAAATATAATCTTATTACCAGAAGTGGTTGTCACCAAATCGTTGTACGGTGCAGGGTTGTCAGAATGAAATTAAATATATAGCATAAGTATAGTCAAACAAAGGATTATTTGAGTATGTTGCAAATTATTTCCAAATAACTCTTTATTATGAAATGTGACAGTTCAGTGATAGTATGAGAACTGCAAATTCGAATCCCTGAAGTGTGCCTGAGGTTTCCAGGCCATTTGAAGTGGAGTGTCATTATGAAAACATTCCATGATGTTAAGGGATATTTTAAACCCACTTTGAAAGTTAAAGATCTGACACCTAATGTCTATAGGTGCGTTTCAACATACCCACTTCAGAGCCAGTGCCTTTACTAGTCTTAGTATGTCTTTAACCACATAGCTACTTACCATAAGGTAAGGCTATTACAACATGTTAAATCATTTTTTTAAAAATGCTAATAGTAACAAACAGGCAGACAGCCCCTGTGATAGTAAATGTTTACCATTGTGTATAGAGACAGCCCTAACACCAGGGATGTTACAGCCATGTTGCTGACCTGGGTAGAAATAGCTGATTCTTGTTCATTATGCCAGAACAGAAAGGTTTATACAGAACCTTTATATTGGAACAGTCTAGAGCCAAGAGTTTGGTTTGGTTGCTAACCAGTGAGGCAATAACCCTACCACCAAACTAACCCATATAGAATAAAAGAAAACAGTTCTCTGTTTAGTTCATAAATGTATATAAACAAAGCAATATAGTTGTCTATTGGGCTAAAGCCAAGAAATACAACAAATTTGTCAAGATATCAAAGCAACAGGTAATAAAATGAGCATTTAATTTAAGATCCAATTACAATTGTGATTAAAATTTGGTTTTCCTCTTGTCTTATATGACAAAACAAATTGTAATGACTATATACAAATTCCCAAAAAGTAACAAATCAGACCCACATAGATTGTAACCACAAATAAAATGTTGATATTAACACAACTCCAATTGTTTATGGTTTGTAAAAAAAAGGTTATCAGTAGAAAAAAAATACTGTTTTGTAAATTTATAATCCAATATAATTGACAACATAATTGTTTCCACACAAACAATTGTAATTTTTGTTAACTATTCGCACAGTCCATTGATTCTAAGCTTGTTTGCTATAATATTAAAAAAATAAAACAATATATTCAGTCATTTCAGTTAAATATGGTGTGTTTAATTATTTTAAATATTATTTTAACTGTAATCCAGAACAAAATAATAAGGGATTTAATCACTTAAATATAATAAATATATAATTTATTGTTTAATTGCATTTTAAACACTGTTTATCAGAAACATATTTACCCTTTTTTATTTCCAATACTATACTTTCATTTAACTTATTGGCTATTTTATTTTACTAAAGATATTTAACAAATACATAATTCATTCATCTGAACCTTGGATTAAAAAACTTTTTTTTTTATATTCATCCTAACTGTGAGCACAAACATACGAATAGTAAATAACTAACATTTGTACCTAATTCAAATATGACAATGAATAAAAAAATAAGTTGATAAGTGACGATTTGAATCATTTGGGAGTAAAACATTACAATCTGGATATAAATTTTGATTACTAATAAGGTTTCACGTAAGTCTGAAGAAGCATTCACGTTTAGTGTTTTTTTTTTACCTCAAGCGAATCAATGCTCAGCACCTCGGCGTCAACAATGCAACAACAAGGATGTCCGCGTAATTATTTATGGCCCTTGTGCGTAAAAATTACATCCTGACATTTTGAACTCGTCGAAATACACTAAAATCTCGCTTCGCCACCAATACACAAATACTTTCAAACACCTGCACAAATAATGAAAAAAAAAATACATCGGAGATCCGATGAGGCCACCCCAAAGAATGACATCAATCAATAACAATAGACTAGTTTACAATATGTTATATCTATGTAAAAAGAAGACAAACATACCCATAATGCGTTCCGAAATTTTGTATTACGTCCTCACAACAATATTTAGTAAAATTTATGTAAATACCTATCTAAATTAAAACAATCAACCCACGCTAACAAAATATGCACCGCGACCCACGCCGACCTGGGTTGCCAACAAAAAGATAAATGATAATATAATAGTGCCTTTATTATTGGAACTATTATATACAAAATAAAGTTAGATATAATTATAACAATAAATAATATTAAGATTACTATACAGATCAGCATATTATCAAGGATATCACACTATGTTCTGCATTAGTTTAACTACCAAATATGTGTCAAATAATTAAATTGTATTAAACTATTAAATTGGATGAATTGCAGGGTTTTCCAGTTATACAATCCTTTGAGTATTAGTATTTATAATTTACCATTTTTTTTATATAATGAAAATAGCAAAAAAGCAATACAATCAAAATACTCTTTGTTCTTATTGTAAATTCAGAGAGATCTTCAAAGTAATATTCACAATAATGTTATAAGCGATTTCAAATCACAACAGTTTGTGTTATACTTGATATTATATAATCTAACACTTTCACGAAAAAACCAATACCTCTTTATTTGAAGCTTAACTAATAACATAATAATTGCTACATATTATGTTATTATCACTTTGATATAATTTGAATGTCATGAATTTTAGTGTTTATATTTAAAATGTATATCTTATTATTTAACTCATATATAATAGGATATTCAGACATATAAGTATATACAGTAATACGGGGACGATAACCACTTCTGATTTTTTTAAATTTACCCAAACCGAAATCTAACAATTTCGTAGGAACCTACATAAATTCAAATTTTTCTCAGAAAATTTATTAATTATATTTTGTACTCCTTTATTTGCTTTTTCTTATAAGTTGAATCTATAAAACATAAACTGTTGATTTATAATATCAATTCCTTAGAAATATTTAGTAATTTGACTACCAGTGCATTACCTTACATTACTACATAGAATACATTGACATACAAAAAAAACTTAAACCTTCAAGAAACAGACAAAAAAGCAATTACAAACTATTACATTCATTGAGATATTTTTAATAATGATAGCAAATATATTTGTGATGCATTTAAATAACAATAATATAAGTTTTATACTATGGGTACGTACTGGAGAGCGATCACAACGCTTAAAATATGCCTCCAGCCATTCCACAAGATGACCACGGTCGTTGTAGACGCGGCAAAACGTAACTGAAACTGTTGTGACTGGTCGTGAGCGTTACCATTATGATTGGTAAGTGGAACGCATATTAAATAGTTTAGTAGATCTGTGGTCTATTGTCTGTAAGTAAGATTAGAGATTGCTATATCAATAGACATAATAAGAATAGCAATAAAATAACATTTTAAATATAAGTATTTCGCACGTTATATTTGCTATGTGATAGAAGAATATACGGGGAGAACTTCTGCTATTTCCTAAAGTTTTTCGGGCTAATAATAAATACGGGCAATAATTTTAATATTACTCAATATAATGACAAATTCCCTAAAACGTCAAATTACTTGTCTTTGGTTAGTGTAACTTGTTGCCAATGCCATGATTTCTATTATTTAATAACATCACTCAATGGGAGTTTTTGGCGGTATGTTGATCTGTCACCTTTGATTTTTATTTTTATTCATATACTTAGTTGTTTGTTCTGTACTGTGTGGCAACATTTTACGTAATGTAGTGTAGCGGAAGAGTATAAATGAAGTGAATTATAAATAATCATTCGGTACATGATATATTAGTTGCCACAAAAACTCCAAAGAGAGCTTCAACAAGAGAGTCGCCATTTTGTTAAAGATTGTTACATCTGTTCAAAATTTCCAAATTTTAATACTTGAAAATGACAGTAATAATCTCTAAAGAGCACTGAGTTGCCAATAATAAAAAAAGAAAGAACAACTCTCAACAATGTTACAAAATGCGTAGTTCTTCGTGTCTTAATAAATTATTAAATTCCTTAAGTAAAAATTCATCTTCGTCCAGAAAAAAGGCATTATTATTTTTTTAACCTCGTGTATGGTAGTATCTTTATGATCATAATTATTTTTTGTATATCAAACGTAGCAGTCATCTAAATTTACTACCTTACAACGAATTATATAATTATACCTTATAACTTTATATATCGTCGGTGTAGATGGAGAACTAAAAAATTGCAATTTTGGTCAAATTCACATTTTACCATTTTCGAAAATCCAAAAAAGCTATACATTATGGTTTAACTAACATTTTCGTATCGTTTCCTGTTTTGAGGATAAGACCTCTTTAGTATTCCTAATGGAAAAATAAATACTAACTGGCACTATATAGTAAAAGGAAAAATAACTAACTCTCAAAATAAGTCAAGAAATATGTTTTATGACCAATTGAGAGTCGATAGTCTTAAATAAAACAAGTTTTCCGTGACTAAATTTTTTAAACCATAATATGAACCATATTCTAGCAAAAAGAAATAATTCGTGTTATTTAATTTGGGCGTATAAAATTCCAATGTTACATATTTTAATATCTGAAAATTTGTTCATAAATAATTCATAATTTTAGTTGGTATTTATTTGTGTAGAGAAGGAATTTATACTTCTTAGTTAATAAGTTATTATTGTATTATACTATTTGAGTTGTAGAAAAAAGTTGATAAATTTTGATGTATTCAGTTGAATTGTGAATCTTATCACCAAATAATAAAACTGCGTTTGATTGGTGAAAAAATCTTGATAACCCAACCTTCCAGTGTTATTATATATATTATAGTGTTAGTTATTTTATTTATATATTTTAAATACAATCTGTTTATTAGACTGAATGTCACCCGGAGACTAGTAACAATTGTGTCACCCATACAACGAAACACCATACACTAGTTCCGAGTTCTTAACAAAATAATGACAAATATACGCACTGCTTAGCTAATGCCGCTTTGTTATTTTCTGGATTAATAATTAATATGCTAGATCTAAATACCTACTGCTGACGTACTACCCTAATTATACAACAATAAGTATCGGGCTTATTTGAGGCGGTATCATTACAATCGTACGATGTGATTTTTACGTGTCTCTTATTTATTTTTATCAATACAAGTTACCTTATTCTTGAAGCTACTTTTGTTGTATTATAAGATATCTGGTTTGCGTAGCAGGCCACTATAAGGAATCTAAGATTATTTTATTATGTTATAACTGAAAATTCAAATATCTTTTAAATTATATTTGGTAAAAACACGACAATACAATAACAAAGAATTATCAGCCTACAGAGAGACCTTAAAACAAGTCAGCAATTTTCACCCTAAAATAACAATCATACTAGACGAAAATAGGTATTTTTGACAAAATCTCCACCGTGGCAGACGAGTGCTTCTGATAACAGAACTCTAGAAATCTAATTACACGATCTACAAAATAATATCGAGAGTTTTCCTATGCTTGATCGCCATTACTGCAGAAACAGTTGCCTAGAAAATAATTAGACACCACATGTCCAATATTAAAAATGTATGATTTGTTTGTAAACAAAATTAAAGAAAGTAACAAAATACCTGTAAAATGAAATGGTTGTAAGTTGTAAGTGTTGTAAGTGTTCAGTATGCCATACAATTTAGCATACTTTCATACAATAAAAAAAAAAAAAAAAAGCGTCTTGACGCTTGTGTTATCAAAAATACGAAATTAATACCGGTATTCATTATGAGTATAATTAACATATAGAACGTAAAGAGACTTCGTACTGATCAAAACAGCTGGATAATAAAATACTCAGAACAAGACGAGTCCTTTTTGTGTGTTACCATACACACGCAAAGAGTTGTACAGACTCTTTTGACTGCTGATAGTCTAGTATACTATCCAAGAAAGTTGAACTTATATGCTATGTCTATTTATGGGGTTAAACCCTCAAAGAATAACGCTCACCATAGTCGTTCCGTGCATATCATACATAATATGCGTCAAATAAATTTATTAAACTTTCTTAGAGTATACAGTCAGTTTCTTCCTATTACGAAACAAAAATGTAGGACCTTCTACAGCTGTGTAATAAAAATGGTATTCCTAAAAGGATCTATTGTTTGTATCAAAGTTTATTATGTTTAAATGGAGATTAGGATGATCTACCTTATACTTATTCATTTCAAATCGACGAATAACGCTAATAAACGCTAGCAGACTTATACCAAATTTGACTAAGCAGGTAAGTACAAGTAGTAAAAGTGGGTATTGACGAACGTTGGCCCCTAAGCTCACACCCAAGTCACAAGTCCCGGGATCTGATGAGAATTTCCCTCTGCGCCACACGATGGCTCCTCCACTCACGCGGTGAATCCATGGATTGCTAAGTAGTTCGTTTCTCTTGTCCACCCACAACTACCTAATATATTAAACAATAATAATTAAAATATTGGTTGTAATTATACGTAACAAGTGAAGTAATTTATTTATGTTTTAAATGGTGCAATTTTATTTTTAATTATTTCTTATTTCTAATTGGTTTTAGAAGTTCTTTCAGTTTATGCTTCTCGGTACACAAAGTATATTCTACCCATAGTTTATGACTGTTTCTATCTGAATAATTATGTCGAGGGAAATATAATATGCAACATTCATTAATATTAGAAAAACAGCTTTTTAATGTGTTTTATTTAAAAAAAAACCTTTGTCTTTTTAATTATTTTCTAAGTAGCTAAATTTCACACGGTTATATATATCTTGAAGACATAAATTCAATAGCTGCGTTTACTCGACCTAAATTGATTCTACGTTAAATTACTAATTCCTAAGCGTAGGAAAACTAAATAACTAGCCTAAATAAGTGATTAACTCGAGTATACTTTCAATATTCAGTTGTGGTAAAATTAGATAACTTGGTTTTATATTTTTATAAACATAAAAGGTGGCCAGACTCAAAGCATCATTACCGACAGTAAAAATATCTACCAATTATAAACTATATCAAAAACAATATATCGTGATTAACTCTAAACTAGAAAATATTACTTATTTAGTTCTTCACCTACACCGACGATATCTTTATTATTTTATTATCCTTCATCAGTACACGTATCTAATATTTATTGTTTTTAAAATACTCATGTGAAGGAAAATGAGTAATAATGAGAATTGACTAGTTATTATAATTTTATATACATACTATATAAGAATAGAAGTGATACAGATAAATAATTTTCATTTTAATTGACAATTCATTACATATGAAAGATGTCAGAAGTCTATTAACTATTATTCCTATTTTGAAGTTTTGCAAACAGGAATGTCATTGTTGTCAGTGTAGATATCTTTGTTTAACAGGTGGGTTTATAGCGTTTATTATACAGATGTATTCTGTGGTTATAGTTGTTCGGTAGATGACGTCCGAAGACGTCGAGCGTCAGTCAATTATCATTGTAAATATTACGCGAATTAAAATTTGTATGAAGATTGGCAGATTGTTGAGAGAAAAGATATTGAGGTAAATAATTCTTATTTTTAACGTAAAATATTTTCTACAAAACGAATGACAATATATTTAATAAATTTTATGTAACGACTTCTCAGGTAACTGCGTACATTATTTATCAGCAGTGTATTTTTAGCGTGCTCATAATATTTGTCCTGTTTATGTACCCGTATATGATTTGGTATTTTTTTGGTAAAATAATTTTGCTATGACCTTCCCTCGTTGGGAAGGTCATATATAGTTGTTTGTATAGTTGAGTAAAGCGACAAGTAACACGGTTTACATTTAGCTGGATCATTCGCCTACGGTGTGATCATTGTATGTGGCTGCCGCGTTCAATGTACTGTCCTTGTTTATTTCCTTTTTTTAAACATGCGATGTGTCAGTGTAATCACGTACATACCGTCGCCTGCTTATTTTGAATTTAATAAACTCCAGATCGTCTTTGTTTCTTATATTTATTGTCTTATCCATAACTGTATACATATTTCATTTCGAAACTATGCATTGTAACAGTAAAAGTATTTGTGTCAGTTATACTTTTCACTAAGAAATTATAAGTATTTTTTCCTTGTTTTTAATCATATTACATAACTGATCATGCTTGCAAAATAAAGTAAATAACAATAATTAAAACTGGTTTTCAAAATAGCAGGATGTTAGTAAATTAAATAATTACATTATTGTAACAATGGATGGAGTTATGTAGTAATCAATTACTACAATAGGATAATAAATTAATTATTAACATGTTTTTGAATTGAATGTAATTACCTAGTTATTATTTTTAAAATATATTATTAGAAATAATCTGGTAATTTTAATTTTTCTCAAAGAAAAAAAAAAACCTTTGAATATTACTTATAAGAAAATAATACTGATATTTTCTATAAAAATTAAATGAAATAAGATAGTAAAAATATTAATTGTTTAATTTCTGTCAAAACTATGTTATTAAAAGAATTAAATTTAATTATAAACATCTTATCAAATATTTTAAGCAATTCCAATTTTTCTCCAATTATGTTTCAAGGCATTGTGGCCACCATACGTTAGGTATATAGTCAACAGTAGTGACATATGTACATAAGCGGATTGCATTTATGTAACAGCCCATGTATATATAACAATCGAGGGCCGTAGGGATATGTGCTAAGCCTTTTTCTAATGCCCGCCTAGTTAGCTACCACCCTAAATTTGAAATTCTGCTGCTAAATATGGATACAGTCTTACAATTGCATTTGAAAGCCAGTCCCTTCGCTAGCATGACCACATTGTCACTTAACATCAGGTGGCATTGTAGTCACAATGCTAAACCTATAAACTGTACAAAAAAACCAAATTAATTTGGTGTTGGTGAATGTAATTTTATTTATTTTTTATTTATTATTAAGGTTTAGCGTTATGGCCATAATCTCACCTGATCTTAAGTGCCGATATGGCCCAAGTTGGTAGACACACTAAACCTGTGGAGGAACTGGCTCTCAAGTGCAGCTGCCGGAACAAACCTATTAGTATTTGGCGGCTGGCTTACAACTTGAGGGTGGTAGCTATCCAGGCGGGCGTTAGAATTAGAATTAGAATGCTATGATTTCCTCACGATGTTTTCCTTCACCGAAAGCTCAAGCTCATTGTAGGTGCTTGGATTCGAACTCACGTCCCTTGACGCAAAGTCGTACACACTACCACTGAGCTATCATCGCTAAATTTTAGGATTGCAGTGTCATTACTATTGAGTGTAGTCACTATACAATCCTATAAATAATAAAGAAAAATCTTTGTCTTCCTTGAATTATCCTACTTTTGTTTATACAGCGTAGAGATAAGAATACTATTTTTAAATTTATTATAGAGACAACTGACCTTCTTGGTTAAAGTTTACTGATCTGAAAGTGGGACATACAGTAGTATGATAAGTTATAACCGATTATGCCTTAGTTAACTGGCCTTAATACTATCGAGAGCATATAGTCTTCTGATGTGTATCTATAGCCCAATTGAAATGCAACAGTATATTAATAATAGATTATAAATAAAATTGAATATTTAAATTTGGCTCATTAGAAAAATATATATTAATATTATATCACGGAAAAGTTTGTTTAAACATGCTAATCTTAGGAACTACCAGTGGCATTTGCAGTCGCAACATGACACTACCAATAATAGAAGCAAAGCTGTATTGAAAAAAGTTAGGAAAAATGATGAAATAATTTTTAGCTCCCCGCAAACATAGTCACAGTCAGTTCGGTTTTAAATATAATTACAAGAAATGAGTGATATTTTCTAAGAATATGTTAATGTTAGTGTGGTCTGTTATATTTTCTTTTGTTAATGATTATAGGTGTGTATTAATAAACATCTTTGATAATATACATAATTATTTAAAATTAATGACTTATCCAATTCTAAAACTATTTCAGTTTTTAAGTAATGTATGCTTATTATGAGTATGTTAGAGTAGACTTAAAGAATTGAAGACATATCCTATTGTACTGTGATGGGATTGCGAGGCGTCGATATTATCCCATCCAGCTCATATACCTATAGGTGTGTTACGGCAGTTGCACTTGAGTCAGTCCCTCCAGTAGGTTTAGGGTGTCTAACGTCTTGGATCAGTACAGTTTCATGTTGTGTCTAAAGCAGTGCATATTGTGGATGGATGATAGCTCAGTCAGAGCTTTCGCTCAAGGAAAACATCGTGAGGAAACCATAACATGGTAGTAGGGCTTTTCCTAATACCCGCCTGGCTAGATACCACCGTTAAGATGAAAATCTGCCACCAAATACCAATAGACGTGATCCTGCGTAGGTATCTGCGATTCCCCCTGTGTTGTGGGTGTCTCGGTGGGTGCTACTGAAGTGAATAAAAAACAAATGGACTCAAAAAGTAAAGCTTTTGGGCATTGTCATGACCACATACATCATACGCACATACAGACAACCCGACGTCCACCGAAATATGCTTCAGAACGGTTTTTATACTATCTAGAAAAAATGGTGGATTTTTAAGTATCTACTGTCATAAAAAAAGTGTTCATGCTGGTATTTGTCAACTAATTTAATACTCAAAGTGCAAAACACATCGTTTAAAAGCAATTTAAGCCGAGATAATTGCTTGACCTTGAGAGAGCGAGAGTAAAGTACTTCGCGTTACGAGACGTTCAATACAGTCTTTTTTTTATATACTTTAAACAAGCTAAGTACATCATACAACATCGAAAAAGGACTCAAGGTCAGCATATACTATAGCCGGGTTTCAGCTGCACTCAAATTTGTTTAATTACATTACTGCAAATGGGCTTGGATCAAAAGGAGTTGATAAGTTAGAGAACTACTGCAAAATAGTTTTAGAATTATAACCCATTAATTAACGAAACTGGAGATGAGTACTTACTTATGATGATTAGGTAAATACATATCATAATATAGTAATCAAAACAATGCAGTAGGTAGATTAAGGCAGTAAAAAATATATGATCTATGTAAGTTTCTTTTTGTGACTCTTCATGCTTCTTGAATCAAGCGACTAAGGTCCTTAAACGTGATCCACTGAATACGAAGGAAATATAAAGGAATGTGTTATTTTAAACTTGCATACAATAACACTCAGACCCTCAATTTTATTCGTGTTTTGACATCGTATCCGCGACGGAGTTAAAGAGGGAAGCTCAGTCTATTTTTGGACGTAATGCTTAATTTGCGTAAACAAATGAAGCCTTGACATTGTAAATTAACTCCTTTTTAGTCCAATCAATCCAATTTCGCGAGGAATGTTTTCTCTGTTGTTTTCTCGAGTACGAAGCGCATTTTATGCTACGGTAAATACATACGTATAGTAATAACGCTACTGTAGGATTAAGGAAAAACAGAATTAAAGCTTAGAAATTAATAACGATATGTGTTCATACTGAATATGTTCAGTTTTATATAACATCTATAATATAAACCGGAAATGTTTGATTTAATGATTTCTTATGTTTACGCGAATATTATTCATTGAAATAAAACTAATTTAAACGGATTTTATCGCGGTTATTTATTAATTTTGATCCCGACGTTTCGACGTTCAACGTTCAACGTTGACCATGAAGGCTGAAAAGCTTTCGAAACATCAGGAATTAAAATTAATAAATAACCGCGATAAAATCCGTTTAAATTAGTTTTATTTCAACGGAAATGTTTGTTTGAACGCGCAAATCTTAGAAATTATAAGTCTGATTAAGTAAATTATTTTTGTATTTCATAGTGCAATTATTGAGGAAGGCTTTAGGCTGTTTAACATCACGCCACTATCAATACGTGCAAAGTTGTATTGAAAAAGTTGCGGGAACGGGCAAAAATTCGCAAACAATTTTTAGTTCCACGCGAACTAAGTCGCGGCCACAGCTAGTATTTCGCGACATAATCGCGACAAACTGGACACTACCTATTTTAGACTGAGTAACACAAGTAACAGTTTTTTAGGTAATAGTGTCAAGTTTTATAATAAAGTCCCAAAGTACGTTACTGAATTGCCGGACAGTAGGTTCAAGAACCATGTCACACGGGTTTTGATATCAAAAGGCTATTATAGGGTGGATCAATGTGTGAGCGATCGTGATGTCTAGAATCGACACCCCTCTCTGTACATCCGCTATTAACTACTATAACACATTAAACTATTATATAAAAACATAAGAATAAGAATTAAAAAAAAAGAGGCAGATCAAGTTTCTTGCCGGTTCTTCTCGATGACTGCGTTACTTTCCGAACCGGTAGTAGTTTCGACGTTCGTAAGCACCTTCTTAGGGCCTAAATTGAATAAAGATTTTTGATTTCATTTCATTTGATTTGAAGTATCTTTATATATAAGTTTCCCGTATCACGATGCTCGTCCATGCTAATCTTTGAAGCGATGGTTCAGTTGGTACGGGGCGACGCCGCGTACAGGACAGGCGTGAGTTCGAATGGCTGCGATGAGCCTGAGCTTTCGGTGATGGAAATCATCGGTACGAAACCATAATTCGGTTGTAGATCGTTGTTAAATGCTCGACTGGCTAGCTACCACCCTCTACTTGAAAATCTACCTCCAAATACCTATAATAGGTGTGTTCCACTAGGCTTAACGTGTCCACTATCTTGGGCCACATCGTCATTTAACATCAGGTGAAATTCTAGCCGAAACGCTAAACCAATAAAAAAAAAAATCATAAGACGCTCGCCCGTTTTCAGTGAAATTTTGTAAATGTGTATTACCTGTGGTAATGTTTGAGATAGAATAGTTTTTATCCCAATCTTGAATCTCATTGTGTGCACTATAATTGAACGCCATAAGTGACACATTGGTAGAGTAATTTACCACTGGGAATCTCTGAACAATATCTACCATACTAGCTAATTATATTATATATTTTTTTAATAAAAAGAAGTAACCGATATCTCTCAGGGTTTAGGTATTTTTCAAATGGTAAAATAAACTGTAAACTCTGATCTAATAATACATAGATTACCTCGAACAGACGTACAAACTAGATACATACATGAATATCTATCTGATTATATAATATATTTGATTGTCAGAGGCGCCATTTTGTAGAAGTAGAAGTCGTTGAATAATGGTTACACGTTTTGTGTTACTTTTTGACTCGGAATACGTATGCAGTTAGTACTTTGTGCTGCAATATATAATGGACGTTATTAAGTGTCTGATGAGTACCACTAAACGAAGTACTAATGTAAAAAAGGCGTCTGCTTAACAACGAACAATCAAGGTTAATAAATACGCAATACAACTGTAATTTATTAAATGAAGCGATGATAGCGCAATGGTAGAATGTACGGTCTCCGCGTCAAGGGACGTGAGTTCGAATCCACCTACAATGAGCTTGACTTTTCGGTGAAGGAAAACATCGTGAGGAAACCTTAGCATGGTGGTAGGACTTTTTCTTATGCCAGCCTGGTTACCTACCAACTTCAAGTGGAAAATCTGCCGCCAAATACCAATAGGTGTTTTCCGGCAGTTGCACATGAGAGCCAGTCTCTCCACAGGCTTAGCGTGTTTACCAACTTAGTCCGTATCATCACTTAAGATCAGGTGAGATTATGGCCATACCGCTAACACCTTAACTATAAAAAAAAATAGATCGTATTGACACGGCAGGTACGATGTTTATGTTGAAACTGAATGCAACTGATGCGATAGACTTTCTCGTGTAACGCTCATCAAGCAAGTATAGCAGTGATGCATTTACTATATCTCTCTTGCTTCCTTAGTGGATTTGAGCCGACTTTATTCGAACGAGCTTCATATAGCCGAAGGTTTCAGTGTAGTCTCTTTCAATATCTACACAACAAAGCCATCAATGCACCTGAAAATAATAATAAAATGTAAGGTACGTCCCAAAATAATATGTGTATGCTATAGTCGGTTACGCGTTGCTCGCTACGTGCCGTAAGGCAAGTTCTGAAGCAAGCATACAACTTTACCCTCCTGTGGTACACATTACGAGTAAACTAAACAGATAAATACATTTTCCCATATAAACGTTTCTTGATGTATTTATCCCTATCAAGTCGGTAAATAGCTGTAATAATAATACTCAATTATATAAACAAGCCGTTGTCCTTGACTTCATTCACGTTCTTCCCACTGTTTGCGCGTGGTCGTAAAACCCATTCTTAGTGGGTGTCTACGTCGAAAGAGTATGTGTGCCAAATTTTAAGTCACTAGTTTTTCTTACCAACATCATTACCAAGTTCATAGAAAGCGCTCCATACAGGGTAGATCTATTGCGTCTATCGTTAAATTACTTTCTTTTGTCCGAAGGTACAGTCGCGAAAATGAGCAAACTTTGTAGACAAGTGTCGATAGAGTCTCCGGGGCCCGCTTTAAAGGAATGCGTTTTTAGTTTCGACGTCCCCGTTCCCGATGTCCCAATGTACGGAGCAAGGATCAGGGTCGTCTACGCCGGTGTTTGTTACCGAGCGAACAGAACTCGTTCCGCTTCGATATGCAGTACCTCGTCTGTCTCCTCCATCGGCAGCATCTCGGGGGAAATGGAAACTTTCGGTATCCACAACTCGGTGCCAGCTCACGTCGGCTTGAAGGACGGAGCGTTGTTCCCGGGTTATGAGGTTGCGGGTGTGGTCGACGCAATCGGGCAGGCGGCGGAACGCGTTGAAGGTATTAAGGAGGGCACGAGAATTGTTATTTACCCGTATGAAAGTGTCCCGCACGGTTATGCGGAGTACATAGTTGTGCCGGATTTCAAATCACTTGTGCCGGTGCCGGATGAGCTGCCGCTGAGTGTGGCGGCAATGCTGCCGACTGGAGCACTACTCGCGATGAACACAGTGTATACAACGGGCGAGTTCTTGAATCGCTTTCTCGAAGGCCCCGATCAGAGAGATAAGGCAAAGGTTTTGATCGTTGGCACTGGCGGGTTAGCTTTGTGGGCGCTCCGTTTAGCTACTCATTACTTCAAGCATGGTGAACATCATAACCGGATAAGCATATCCGTTGCAACGTTGAAAGATGAAGGGTTTATATTGGCGAAGGAGTCTGAAGAGTAAGTTTGATATCATTTACTTCATTGGTGTACAGAACGATAGGCTTAAAGGTTTTGCTTTCAAGTGGGTCAGTTACAACATAATACAGTCTATATACATAGGTAGTAGTGTAGATAATAAATTATAGATTTTAAATTATTCTTAATCTTTCTTGTTTTTATTATTGTGTATCTATATTTTACACCAAGTCAAGCAGGTAAATTATATGGGTAATGGATGATGGTAATTTACTGCAAAAATTTAAGCCAAGGCATGTAACTTCAAGATATTGCTTAGTGCAGGTTGCAAATTTACTAAAGTCTGAGTAACCTATAAACTGTCTATTATCATTCGGTGTATGGTAAAGAGTACAAGTCTAAAATCGAATGTAATTCTACAAAATAAGTCATTACAAAACCATTGGAAAACATTAAAAGTCGCATTGCAATGTGGTGCCTAATGAATTCTCAAAAGTTAGCGGTCACAACGCATACGACCGCGGTTTTCCCGTTCCATTTGCTAGCGAGCGTTAAAACTATCAACTCAAATGGTTTGGAGTATCGATCCACTCTTGCAGGTAGGTCGTTGAGCGCTTGGTATGAGTGAATATGAAATATGTGAAAAAGGCACTTTATGATCCTTGTGAACGCTGAGTAGAGTCTAGCCAATATCGTCCACGACAATTATAATTGCTGTAATCCTACAACGGGCATGATGATAATTTCATGTGCAGAGTGAACGTCGTGCAATGGAGTGAAGATCTGTATGAGAAACAGTTGATTGAACGCACGTTGGACGCGTGCGGTGGTCCGGTCGACGTTGTACTCAACTTTGGGACGACATCTCGATCCCTGCATCGCTCTCTACAGTGCTTGTCCACGGTTAGTGACAACACTTAGTTTTGTAATCATTCTTTGTCGAAATTAACCATATAATTTAACTAACACGGTATCTGTTAAATGATTTATATTCCATTTGAAAATGTAATCCAGTACGGAAATCGATCAAATAGGCGCTAGCTCAAAATGTTCGCACGGGCTAGTTATTGTATCAGGGTTTATAGGTTTAACGTTATGGCTACAATCTTACATGATGTTAAGTGCCGACGTGACCGAAGATGGTGAACGCACTACGCCTAGTAGAGGGTCTGGCTGCAAATGCCGGAACACACCTAAAGGGATTTGGTAGCAGATTTTCAACTTGAGTCGAACTATTCAGCTGGGCATAAGAATAAGCTCTATTTTTTTTTAATACTTAAGGTTTAGCGTTATGGCCATAATCTCACCTGATCTTAAGTGACGATACGGTCCAAGTTGGTAGACACGCTAAACCTATGGAGGAACTGGCTCTCAAGTGCAGCTGCCGGAACACACCTATTGGTATTTGGCGGCAGGTTTACAACTTGAGGGTGGTTGCTAGCCAGGCGGGCATCTATCACCAATCTATGGTTTCATCACGATATCGTACTGCACCGAAAGCTCTAGCTCATTGTAGGTGGATTTAAACTCGCGTATATTGACGCAGTTTGCGTTCAGGTTACTAAATAAGCTATCATCGGTTCAAAATTATATAGGTTACTTGCTGACCTGACACATGTTCTGTCTTATAAATTATTTTTAGTGAATATTTTGTTTGAATAAAAAAATGAGAATATGAGTGTAGGAGGATGAAACTTTATAGTTGTATGTATTTTGAATGCCACATCATTAAAATGATAATATAAATTTTGGTCCAAAAAAAAAGAATATTTGGACTGAATCACCCTTATCACTTAGGAAAAATAGATTACGACCGATTCCCAGACCTACCGAATATACATATAGAATTTCATAAAAATCGTTCAAGCCGCTTCAGAGGCGTGTGGCAACTAAGATTGTGACACGAGATTTTTATATTTAAGATATAGAAGGTATTTTAATAAATTAGCATTTCTGTTCATGTGTATTGTTTATTTCATTATAGACGACCTTTTTAAAAATAAATATAACATAAAAAAAATGATATGGAATGTCTGTTTCACCTTTTTTTTAAATTGAATCATCGATAACAAATGTGGATAATCCTTTTAGAACGAGAGATAGACGTCGATGTATCCTTTATTAAGGAAATCGGTTATTGGTCAATTTCTTTTACGCCAGGGCGGTGTGGTTCTGGTCACGGAGGACGTCGGCGAAAGGTTGCTGCCGAAGTTCGCGAAAAAGGCCGAGGACTTGGGCGTGAATGTCTTCGTGGTACCAAACGGGTCTATCAAACAATTAAAAGACCTCGTCAGCCTGGTAGCCCGTGGTGAGGTGAGTCATCGAAGAGTTTTAATTTTGATGTTAACCTTTTTTCGGAATGCGAATTTTTAGTTTGAAACGAATGTCACACACCGTGAAGTTAGCTGCAGGCTATGTTTATTTTGGCGCGGGTTTTGACATTACTCAGAATCTAAATAATTGGAGATCTGCTGCTTTTAGTGTCATTGTAGTTTTCATTCGTTTATAATTTTGATTTCGTTTAAAACGGTTCAAATACAGTTTAAGCTCTATATAGCGTTTTATGTCAGGAAAGAAGATATTTTACGGGCAACAAAGTAAACATTTGTATGTTTATCGGCGCAATAATACGGCAGGAAACACAATAAAAGTACATCAACGAATGATGATTAAAAGTACTTCAACGAATGTTGGTGTATTACGTGAGGTAGCGCTCCCCGATACTACTATACTATAAAAAGGCGCTACGACTTCCGCACACCTCGTCTCGAGTGACTCTGCTCGCTCGATACAGTGACACTCTACATCACTGAGATTACACCATCACACCGTATACCACTCGTGCACACACACACGTTAAATACACGGTTCTGTAAGGGACCACTCTACGGCCCTGCCAGTGGTTTTTGGCTTCTTTATTTTTCTAATTCCTTATCCTTTAACAACTACTAGTTCAACGTCCGCTCGCAATGCATACACGACGTCCTTAAAACAAACTTAGGTCACTACAAACTCGGCACAGTACAATCTACTCCACCGATTTCCTTGTCTCCTCATTCAATATTCTACTTAAAGGCCTACTCCAGTAAGCCAGTCCTTATCATCTTTATTTGATTCATTCCCGGCAGCAGCTCACGCCGAGGGCCGGTCACTATGGCACCCTTGCGCCCGCTGCCCTCAGCATTCGCCCTAAAAAGCCCTGCCAAGCTGTGAAAGCCCTTCCAGCTAACAGCGTGTCCTTTCGATTAAAAAAAGCTGATTACGATATATCCTGAGAGACTCCCGAGCGGGACTGATCATTCGAATTTACATTTTACGAATAAGAACATGATTCAACAAGATGGCTTATTTCCTGAGAGTACGCCCGCTAATCTTACATATTTGTAAAGCAAAACAAATATCTTATCATATGTTATCTTTTTAGTTAAAATGAGATAATCATGTATTCAACCCCGAAAGAAAAACGATTTAAGGAATCCAATCAGTAAACAGCGATATTCCGCGGTAATGGATCTGAAGGAATACGTCGTGATGAACCTTAGCATGGTGGTAGGGGTTGCTCTAACGCCTACCTGGCAAGCTACCACCCTCAAGTTGAAAATCTGCTTTCAAATACCTATAGGTGAGTCGGTAGTGAGCCTGTCCCTCCACTATGCCTAACGTGTGCACCATCCAGGACCGCATCGTCACTTAACATTATGTGGAAGTATACGTACATAATAATACTCCCCGCTCTGATAGAAAAATCAGTAACGTGAACTTTATAAGGTTCCTCGTGACTTTGTATTCAAAGATCACACGAGTGTGTTAGATAAATGTTGGTTTAATTCGATTTCTATCAACGCGCGTGACGTCGCGTCACATTCTAGTCTGAACGGATGATGTCATGTAATTTGGCAGACTCTGTGAATGATGAGTTGGTCGTCTCCGTGTTGTTTTGAACATTTCCATATTTATCATACGTATAAATGTATAGCTAAGAGGAATTAAACTCAATTTAACCGAATTCGATCGGTCAATCAATTTCCTAACTCAATATATAAATATTTCATTCAATTAAACCCCCTCTCAGGACCGTTATAGCGTTTAATATGCGGTTAATATTTATATTGCCGCAGATAGAACCGCCACCGCACTCCGTATTCCCCGCCGAGGAAGCCCAGGAGGTGGTGAAGAAATTGTGTAACTCAGAAATAAAGGGTCGGGCTATACTCAAGTTCCACAATGTGGATTAACGAGATCAGAGTATTCTCAAGTGCGCACTTCAGTGGGACGGTCGTAAGTTTGTGTCCATTATCATCGTGTAAGACGGAATAATCGTTTTCAATTAGATTTAGCGAATATATCGATACGGATTCGACTCGGAGACCTTCAAGGAGAGGGCTTACTTACCTTAAAGGCCGGAAACGCATCTGCGATTCCTCTGGGGTTGTGGGTGTCCATGGGCGGCGGTGGTCACTTATCATCAGGTGACACGCTTGCTCGTTTGCCGCCAAATGCCTATATGTGGCAGTTGCACTTGAAAGCCAGTCCCTGCACTGGTTTAGCGTGTCCATTTCGGTTCACATCGTGACTTAACACCAGGTGAGATTGTAACCATAACGCTAAAAGCTCAACTATAAAAAAGTACTGTGTGTCGAATAAGTGAATCGTCTCTATCATAGTGATAAATGTCAGCTCAGGAATTTGAATAGTGTAGTGCTAAGTGTTAATTGCTGAATATTCACTTTTGGGCACGTAGTAGGATTTTTGTCATCAATATTACTTATGATGATGAATTACTCTTGAGTGTCTTACGAATATGTACCTAAAATTATATTCATATATTACTTTGACAGAACCATCGGTTTATTTTGACAATAATTTAGATAGAATGGTCTATGACCTCACAGCAGTAGTAATGGGGCCATTCGATTATTAGAGAGAGCTTCTTCTAACGCCTGGCTAGCTACCACCTTCAAATAGAAAATCTGGCACAAAATACTAATAGGTGTGTTAGCGTTTCCACCATCTTGGGCCACATCGTCACTTAACAATAGGTGAGATTGTAGCCAAAACGCTAAATCTATAAATTACATTACCTTCAGCATAGTGACGTAGTAAAAATAAAAATAAAATATACTCTAAATTAATACATAATTTGTTATGAGAAATATATTCATTTCACTTTCTCATAAGGTTATTTTCAATATCAATACGTTTAACAAAGGAATACGGAAGTTATTTAATATGGAATAAACTTGGACTATTTATAAAGGTAAATATTAGTTAACACTCTATAACTATAACTATATTGTGTATATTAATTATTCTTATCGTAATAAACAAATCTTGTCAAACAAATATTTACTTAGTCGTCAGCACTTGGAACAGATAATTCAACATATCGTTATGTGTCGTATAATTCTTTTAAAATCAATTTGAAAGTATAAATATATCGATGCAAATATATAAATTTATAGATGCTTTATAGGTAGGCTTACCATAATTACGAAGAGCCAAACCGGGACGCAGAAGAGAAAGAGGCTCATTTTCATTTTGCTTATCGCTTAATTTCTGTTTTTCATATTTGAAATGCAATCAAAATTATTATGAATTGAAAACATATTAATAAATGTTAATATATTTTTTATTAAAAAGAAAAAGAGACAAAGTATACAATTAATACAAAAACAACACAAAAAATTTGGACAGGGATCTCAAACCGGGACTATCCCGGTCAAACCGGGACGTATGGTAAGCCTATTTATAGGTATCTATTCGATTTTACGATGCTAATTGCAAAAACGACAGACAGTCGAGCCAAAAGTGAAGATTCATGTCACAATAAGATAACCAATGTTTAGAGCGCACAGTGTCAAGGAGTTGAACAAATATTTGTTATACATTTGAAGAACGTACAGTGTCGTGCAAATTAATGGAATCATGGGATTAGGCTTGGGTAAAAAATATCGATATATCAACATATCGATATATTTAGTCAATACTTATCGATATATTTGAAAAACATCGATACGATATATATCGATATTTTTTCCTCATTTGCCCATCCCTACATGGGATTTTTTTTTGTAAATCGTATAAAGAACCGATTCTAGAAATCAATTTTTTAAATTAAATTATGTAATAACAGTTATGTTGACTAATAAGAAATATCTTCGTTTTTAGCTTCAACTACTGCTGTTATCAGTTTTGACATGAATTTCACTAATTATTGCCAGTTAGATACCCTCACATCACGATACCACACCCGAATGACCCTTTCGATCGTCTTTATTATCATAGTGCAGTAGATTATGCTGGTTCTAGATTTGCAAACGGTCGATAAATATTCCATGGAGTTCGGTTCTCGTAAATTCCCGGGTTCAATCTAGTACAGTGACCCTTCCACCCTTATTGCCTTTATTCTTGAAATATTACATCATTTCCTGCGAATTGTGCAAGCAGTCTTGTTGAAAAATGACACCGCTTTGGCGTTGAACCAAATGCTGTTCCAAAATGTATTTTTTATGCACTGTTCATCATACCATAGATGGTCACAACTTTTCCAACCTCCCCTATATAAAAAACACCCCCCAAAACATTTTGTACAGGATGTTTTACAGTCTGGTCAATATGAGTTGGAGTAATTCTAAGTTAAAACAAACAGCAGATTCTAGACCGCTATCCCTGAACTATGAAATGAATTTCATCGTAAACACATTTTTTAAGTCGTGAATTTCTACTTTTTCCACTCTGTTCCTTCATACGATTTGTTAGAAATCGTTTTTTTTTGTGGTCGTACAGGCCTCCTAGCAGAGTCCTAAAGTCTTCTACGGACAGTTGTATCATGGACTGTTAGGGCTGATGCTGCTAAGTATTGGGATCATCTTGCTCATCCTAAGCAAGAAATTACCATCTGTTAATGTTGGTTTTCTTTTCTTCCGCTGTAACTCGATATCTTTACTTCAGCTTACGAATGACTGAGTGGAGACTACATAAGCCTTCTAATATTTACAAATATATATTTATAACAAAATATATTAAACAAACTGGAAATAAAAATTCCTAAAAACAGGCGGAGAAATTTATAGGTGACGTTTTCAGCGTTTTGACAGCTCTGAAGTGTGAGAAATGAATAAATTCAGGTTGATTCCATTAATTTGCACAATACTGTATCTAATTAATATGTTTCACGTCTCACACCGCGAAGCGGGTGAGGTAGTGCTCTACTCTTCAAGATCAAGCAATTTATTACTCTTAAACTGTCTCTACCACGACCGGTTTGCATTTACACGATAATACGAGTAGATGTATTTCAAGAAATCATTTCAAATAATTTACCAACTATTTCGTAAAACAAAAAAAAAAAAAAATATGTCGCTACTTTGAACACAATCTGTTTGAAAAAAAAAATTACGTGGTCATCAGAATTACGAGGATATACAATACAATAAACCATCTATCACGATAACTCCCGAAATAATTTACGTATCGAGACCGGGTTTCGATTATTATCTTTAGAATAACATCATATCAATAGCCTAGTACCCGTATTTTAATAATAAGATGGTTCTCTGCACGTCATATATTTTTATTTATTACATTCACAAGATCTTGGTATTGTCATTTCTTTTCTATTTTCAAGGATAAAGCAAGGCTTAACATCCACCAATCTACCGTCTCGGGCCGCATCGTCACGTAACAGTAGAGATTGAAGCAATAAAACCTATGAAAGAGTCTTTCATCCGATTTCAATGACATTTCGCAAATGTGCATTTCTTTTCCCGACTTGAGAGATCAGAAGATGATACTCTGTGATCGAGTTATATTCGTCACTGGAATGGGCAGGACGGGTTTCAATATAGATTTCTATTTCGAAACGGATAGGTGATACATACATAATAATTATATATCAAGATTTCACAAGAATTCGTGTAAAACAATGTATTGTTTATATATTTTGTATATTTTTATAAAACAATGTCGCAAATGCTATGAATATATTACAAATGATACAAAAGGCAATCACCTATAGACGCGCACGATCGATTGGATTGCTAACGTGTTTTCGCACACTCTATTTTGAAAGCGTTTGTTGACTTTTTTTTTATTATACTTTTTCTACAGTCGTTAACGTAAACAGATACCAAAATTGTTTTCAGATGACATTCACGACGTCTAAATAACTAAATGCAAAAAAGGATTTTTAAAGACATCGCGTCTTTACTTAACCGCTGTGAAATAACAGAAGTTTATACAACAAATCATTGAGAATCAAATTAACCTAACATTAATTATTAGAAACAGTTTTAATAAGTGCATATGCTAATCCAGGCTCGATATCTCGCTGGGCCTCACGTCCGCCCACACGCAGCAAAATTTCAATATCAATTCCTCTAAATTGTCGTTAAAATTCTTTGCAGCCGTTAAATAGTAGATCAAGTGAAGCGATGATAGCTCAGTGGTAGTGTGTACGACTTCGCGTCAAAGGACGTGAGTTCGAATCCAAACACCTACAATAAGCTTGAGCTTTCGGTGAAGGAAAACATCGTAAGGAAACCGTAGCATGGTGGTAAGGCTTTTTTTAATGCCCGCCTGGCTAGCATCCACCCTCAAGTTGATAATCTGCCGCTTAAATGCTAATTGGTTTTTTTCTTATGGGAGCTTTTTGTGTGACGCTCTATCGGGTAAAGTCGGCTTGAAGAGACTAAGAGAGCGAGAGATATATAGTGGTGTTTCACATCGGTCGTATGGTTTTAAACACACGGATTTTTTTCTTATTTTCTCTAATGATTATTAGAGGGGGGCGGGGATGTTTTGTTGTTATGGTATCTTTAACATACACATTAGCCCGCAAATTTTGCTCACAGTACTTCATTTACTCACTGAAACGGTACTTATTCGGTTCAAATGGTAAAACGGTGTCCACGCAAGAGAAGCATTATTTCTCAAGTCCGTACACAATTACACACGCTTATTCTCATATAGATGTAACACGCCGCTATTCTTAATTTGATGTTCGTTGTCCGTATCTGTACGTGCGTCTCTATAGGTGATCGTGTTTATAAACGTATTTGTTTAAGTTTTTAACTTTTAAACAACGTCTAGTCAATAAAAGTTTGATTTAGTGATAAAATAAGTATAATCATTATTTAACAACATATGTTTTCCATCGTCGGAGTCATAATATTCATAAGTGCTATAACAATTAGGTATATATTTGATTTTATATTATCGCATAGTTATTGTATGTTTCAATAAAAATAGTAATCGCTAAAATATTGCTTTTTATTATATCAATAAAGTCCCTTCCTTGAATACCTTGTTCGTCAGTCGGGGCGTGATTTACACCTCCCTGACGGTCACGACTGCTGGTAACTCAGCGACGGTCGCTGTTGCATCCGTACTCGACCAAACTGTATAGTAAAACTATTGTAAGCTACTGTTTGGAGCCTTCGACGTAAACAAGTGACGTCACACGACCGGAAAAGGATGGACATCGGTGAGTCGGGCTCACTTTTCTAGCGGACGGTCAGCGAGACGGACGTGCTACCTGATTATTCTCGTATTTTTTTGAGTTTTGCGTCTGTTTTACCTAAAGTTTATTAGTATTGCTTAGAAATAAAACTAATTTAAACGGATTTTATCGCGGTTATTTATTGATATTGATCCCGACGTTTCGAAAGCTTTTCAGCTTTCGTGGTCACGGGGCGGACTGAGGTGTAGGTTGTCCAGAAAAGTTCATGTTACTGTGTCTACCTTCAATTTCGGTCGGTTCGAAACGTCGAGACCAAAATCAATAAATAACCGCGATAAAATCCGTTTAAATTAGTTTTATTTCAATGAATAATATTCGCGTAAGCGTAAGAAATCAGTATTGCTTAGTTTAGGTTTTTAATGTTACTTTGATTTTAATATTCGCAGTTTGAAGATGTCAAATTAGTTGGGGCTGAGGTTAAAAATCATTTCGTGTTGTTGCTTTTCTTTAAAATTACGCATAAATAGGTGTAATTAGTAATTAAATTGTTAATTAAGCGAATACTTAATAGATTTGTAATTTTTTTTGTATGTTGTTTCACTCCTGCTAGATAATACTATTTTATTAGATTTGATATCGGTATCTATATATAAAGATGTTAGTTAACTGACTCATTGCATCTCATCAGCCGAGGTTACTGAACCTAGAAATATTAGATAAGAACTGTGGTTTGCTTTTGTAACGTAGAGGTTCGCGTAGAAGAGATTTGCTATAACTTTATCCCTAAAGGGATTAACGAAAGTGACAAAGTTTATATGAGTAATAAAAATTTTCAACTATTGACTGGAAATTTAATATATTACTAAGGAATCTTGAGAATGAAAGTAGAAGAAGCGAAAGATGTATGTCAGAATCGTAGCAAGTGGAAGGGTGTGGTCTCTGCCTACCCTTATGGGAGGGAGGCGTGAAGTATGTAATATTTCTATTACACTAAGATAACACGTGTTTCACCGTTTTTTTTAATTTAGCCCCCTAAATGGAGGATAACATGTTTCATCGATAGTTTTACTGCGATATCTCGAGAAATATCAGACCTGTTGACTTGAAATTTGCCATGTATATTCCTTCCATGACGTACGTATAAAGTATATATAGTTAAAAAAGGAACACAAGAATGACGGACTTGTATATTCACATGCATGAAATGTTTATGCAACACGCACACCGTGTGATAACAACCTTAGTTTACACATCTTTACTAAGTCACTATATAGTAATTATATAATATTAATCGTACAAAAACATAATTTATCATTGGTTTCCTTAATCTATATTAATACTACAAGGTGGTAAAGTTTGTTTTGTTTATTTGAACGAGCTAATTTTACCTACCGGAAGTATAGTTTTTTTTATCCTAGCACGGTAAAGTGACTACTTCACCTGGTGGTAAGTTTCAGTACAGTTCAGTGACTGTACCGACTGCCTTAGAGGCAAATGTCCTTTGTTACTAGCAACTGTCTCGCCGGCCCACTAAATGTCACTTCACGCCTCGTTTAATAGACAATACAATATTTTTCCATCAGAGCAGTCATTGTGGTAGGCTTTAGGCTTTCTAACATCACGCTAACACTGATAGCAGCAAAGCAGTGTTGAAAAAAGTTACTAAAACGGGCGAAAGTAATTTAATATTTTTTATTTCGACCCGGATATAGGTAGATTTTTATATAGTAAAGTGTTAGCGTTATGTCTATAATATCACCTGATCTTAAGTGACGATACGGCCCATGTTAATAGAAACGAGATAAACTATTAAAAATGTAAACAATTAAGGCAGAACTATTTTTAGAATTGAATTTCGCCAGTCTGTCGCAAATCTTTCGCCACGGAAAATTGTTATAGCCACTTAAGAAACTACCCTAAATTATTCACAATATACGCGCAATCACGAATTTTGATGTATTGCATAGCAATAATTTTTACGCTTGTATTGATGCATACGTATTGGAAATTAATTTCAAAATCTTCTATTATGGCGGACGGGTTTAGAGCCGCTGAAGAGGTAGAGCGATGTGATATTTCCGAAATTCAATTGCGGTGGTTTAGCGGTCACTTTGAGAATCTCTCCCCATATGTCGACGACTGACCTGATCTCTTGGTTTCGGTCTGCGTGCAGGATGATAAGTATAGAGGAGGACCCGACGCCTCCGCTCTTAACCGAGGCGCTCGCTCCGCAGGACTTCATAGCTAAATTGTGCACGTTTATATATTTGATTGTGTAACCAGGAAAGAAGTTATCGTAGACGTACGTCTGCCCTTCGTTTATCGATACCGGGTTGTTCTGCACGACCACCGAGTCCATATGCTTGAGATCGCCGCGCCATTGTCCGATCTCCAACGGTATTTTGTCCCGCTCGCAGAATATCTTCGCGTCGCATAACTTCACGATCAAAGTCATCGCTGCGGTGAGACGTTTGAAGTTTATTTTGAAGTTGGTCGACGGTGACATTGCGGTGGTCGAATGAACGATTTCCGGCGAACGAATGGTGACTTCGAATGCGTAGGTTTACGTAATACACACCTGCTTCTATTGTTCACTAACAATGGCATTTATCTGGCAACTACTTTTTTTTTTTAATATGTTTTTCCTCACACTAACTCTGCCCGCGACTTCGATAGCGTGGAAATTAAAGTAATTATTTTTCTTAACCCAACAGCAGTTTCAGTGGCTGAAAAGTGTGTTATATGTATATACCCTTGACGTGTTAGAGTCAAGATTGATTTACTAAATTAACAGCCAACACATTATGGAGATCTAGCGTTTGACCAGAACAGTAACAAATTGGAGGAACAGAGAGATCCTCCGTGCTGAAGGACATTACGGCGTTATATAAAAACTAGTATTTTACCTTGAAATGTTTATAATATAGATTTCATTATAAAACTAGAGCATTACATTCATTTATCGGCTGGTAATAAATGTATGTACGTACTTTTAAAAGAAAAAATGTTGGTGGTAGATTTTCAACTTGATACTGTTAACTAACAAGGTGGGCTATTAGGGAAAAACTTACCAACGTGTTATGGTTTCATCTCATTGTTTTCCTTGACCGTACTTGACGTACGAGTGCATTGACGTGGCGACCATACACACTACCAACTGAGTTTTTTTTTATAGTTAGATCTTAAGTGACCATATGGCCCAAGTTGGTAGACACGCTAAACCTGTGGAGGAACTGGCTCTCAAATGCAGCTGCCGGAACACACCTATTGATATTTGGCGGCAGGTTTTCAACTTGAGGGTGGTTGCTAGCCAATCCGACATTAGAAAAATGAAGCGATGATAGCTTAGCGGTAGTGTGTACGACTTCGCGTCAAGGGACGTGAGTTCGAATCCAAACACCTACAATGAGCTTGAGCTTTCTGGCTAGCCACCACCCTCAAGTTACAAACATAGCTGGAAAATACCAATAGGTGTGTTCCGGCAGCTGCACTTGAGAACCAGTTCCTCCACAGGTTTAGCGTGTCTACCAACTTGGGCCGTATCGTCACTTAAGATCAGGTGAGATTATGGCCATAACGCTAAACCTTAAGTATAAAAAAAGTCCTACCACCATGCTCACGATGTTTCCCTTCACCGAAAGCTCAAACTCATTGTAGGTGTTTGGATTCGAACTCACGACCCTTGACGCGAAGTCGTACACACTACCACTGAGCTGTTCTAAAGATGTGTGTCGATGCATGTCAAAAAGGGCCCCTTTACATCTACTCCCGTGTTGTAAGTCCCGGGAGCTGTTCGAAGTTTCATGAACATGATGTCTCTCCACCTACACGATTGAAACGATGGAATGTTAAGAAAATCGTCTATTTAAAATTTTAGTATTACTTGCATAAACTGTGACCAAACCGTCAACTGCTCTCAGATTAAACGTTAATATATAAAAATCATCGTGTCACGATGTTCGTCGATGCTACTCTTGGAAATCGGTCTGATGATTTTAATGAAATTTTGTAAATATTTATTAACTTTAAATAAGTGATTACTGGATCTACTGGAATTGTTAGAACAAAGTTACATGTTGTTTACGTACCGATAACAGTCTATAGTGAAACTGGAGACAGGGTCACGTAGGAAAAATAAAGAAAATATTATACACGATAGAAAACATAATTATGTACTAGTAATTTGGAATAAGTGTTATATAACCCTAACGAACTTGGTCCGTGATTGTAGTTGACATTCTCAACATTAAACCAACGACATAATATCTCAGCATTAAATCTCGTAATTAGAGTGTGTTAAGAAATGGTATGAAGCGATGATAGCTCAGTCGGTAGTGTATCCGAACGCTGCGTCGAGGGACGCGAGTTCAATTCCACCTATAATGAGCTTGAGCTCTCGGTTAAGGAAAACAGCGTGATGAAACCACAGCATGGTGGTAGGGCTTTTCTAATGCCATTCTGGCTAACTACCACCCTCAAGTTGAAAATCTGCCGCGAAATAACTATAAGTGTGCAAATACTAGGCTAACTGTGCCCACCATCTGGGCCCACATTGTCACTTAACATCAGGTAAGACTCTGTCCATAACGTTAACCTTAACTATATTAAAATCTATAATGTGAAATAAACATGAATGTTATCCCATACATTTTTCTGTTTTCCCTTTTTTTTTGTAGAAACAGACATAGGATAGTGGAGCTTGTGTGTTCACAATTTCATTGCACAATTTGCTACATTTTATATAACAGATAAGTTTGGTAAAAATCTTTTAATTTAATAGCACTGCAATTACTTCTGTATCATATTTCTACTATTATGGTGACGTCATACGCCTATTTGTACGTTATTTGCTACAGGTTTTCAATTCAAAAGCGGCATGGAAGGTAAAAGCTAGATTGCATGCGGTATCTGAGGGGTGATGTGTGTGTTAGAAGTAGGATAATTGAGGTGACAGCTATCAGGAGGGCGTATAACTCCCGACAGGGATTGGAAATGATAAAAATGGGTTTTCTAGTCTCTGTCAAGTAAAGGGAGAGATTTGGAACATCATGGGGATTTTTAGTGGGCATTTTATTATATAAAGTGGGTACATTACCTTTCTTGCACCTTGATTTTTATTGACTATAACATTGACAGTGAAACCAAAAGCAAATTGACAGTACTACTTTTAGATGTAAATACATCAACCTACTGCCATGAAATGAAGCTGCGCGTATGCTGTTGGTGTAAAATTTTCCATGCTTTCGTCTCGCAGGTAATGCTTTTTGCCAGTTGAAAATCTCTCAAATAGTCTATTGATACAAATATTACGTCGTTGAATAATGAAAGTACCACTCATCAATCAAGAGGAATTTATTGATCAAATATCGTTCGATAACAATTATTTAATCTCTACAGTCATATATCAATTGAACGCGCATTAAGAAATGTCGGTTATAGTTAGGCTTACCATAATTATGAAGAGCCAAACCAGGACGCAGAAGAGAAAGAGGCTCATTTTCATTTTGCTTTTCGCTTAATTTGTGTTTTTCATATTTGAAATGCAATCAAAATTATTATGAATTGAAAACATATTAATAAATGTGAATAATTTTTTATTTAAAAGAAAAAGAGACAAAGTACAATTAATACAAACAACACGAAAAATTTGGACAGGGATCTCAAACCGGGTCTATCCCGGTCAAACCGGGACGTATGGTAAGCCTAGTTATAGTGATACAAAGTATAGACCCAAAACAAGCGTCACACCTAAGCGCACATAGTAAAATTCCTATTAATGGTAGAGTATTTGTATAGTTTGTACAATATCGTATTACACACGAGAGCATATTCTGTATTGTTTGAGGACACTTGATATATCAGCTGGTACACAACATACTTCCTTGAACGCCCACGCGATACTGAGGTTCGAGTGGGTCAATTGGCACAGAATTAGCGTGCCACTTTCAGAGCGCATATAACGGTATATTTATGGATTTTTTATAAAGACAAAAAAAAACGGCTGAGGTTCACAAAGAGATATTTGTAGTTTATGGTGTTGATTTAAAATTCACAATTGGTTTAAATTTTTTTAGAGATTTTTCGTCGAAAGATGACCAACGTTTTAGTCGACCTTTAGCAGTTGATGATGACAAAATGAAAGGCATAATTGAATCGAATCGTCACATAACATTCATATAAGGTCATCGAACAGAATGGAAGGTATCTGACTGATTAAACTTAATTTTTCGTGGGATAGAGAAAACCGGAAGTACTTTCTTGCCAAACTGTTACTATTGCCTTACAAGGGTAAGGAGATATACAGAACCTATTAATATGATTTTGAGACTGTGGTGTTCCGTGTATTCTAAAGTTTGATGCCATTATTATACCCATCAATGTAGATAGGTCTGATCCACTTTATCCAGCGGAGACAGCGATAAATGTGAAAGCTGTGTATGGTATTTGGCAGTATACAGGCTGTAGGACACCATGGGATCTTCCAAGTGGGTGTTTTCCACCAGAAAAATACAAAAGAATGCTTTATGAGCGATCTCGTCTTATCTTACAAAAGTTTAACGAAAGGTTCGATTGGTTAATTTGCGGAATTGCATGCGATAACAATCCAAGCCGAATTTCAACCAATTTCACGCTTTTGCATTAGTAGTTATATAAACCAAGCGCCTCTATAACGCCTGGTAAATTTGTAAAATTAACAGACAACTGTCAGTTGAAAAATACAATTTTCATTGAAAAGTTATTTAGGGAAATTTTACACGTATACAAATGAAAGACGAATGAATTTTTGTTATATTTTATTTATTGGCTACCGACACGAAGATAATAATACAACAATAAAATATGAATTCTGCGGGTTGAGCAAACGTTTATTCGAACCAAAAGTATCAATTTTTTTTTTCTATTACCCAATAACTTTTACATTTCATCATCTTTGGTGTATCATATACGTTTGAAACAAGAGTCACTTTAAAACAATTTATTAAGTATACAATCCAAAAAAAAAATGTATCTATATATATAAAATTATACAAAAAGAAATTCATTAAGATATCTTTTTTATTAATATAGTATTTTATAATAATATCACTCACTAATAAGATCTTAATCTAAAGACGAAGAGATAAAAAAAAATATATATAGTAAAATAGTTTGGACACGTGTACTGAGTACACAGTGTGAATCGATACACCACGAGTTCCGTAAAGATATGTCCTAACTCATAAGTACGTGTAAACACGTGAATTAATAGTCTTTAATATTAAAAAAAAAAAACTTAAAAGAAAGCATGTATATAAAATGTCATTTACTGTTTTCCCCAGCACTGGTTAACGAGCACGATCGTGTGTCTTAATATAAAACACAAGGTTAAAATTTCACAGTTAAATATATATAGAACCTGTTTACGTCGAACGTTAAAAAATTCGAGTTATAGAGATTTCGACTTAGACGGATTTTGTCAGGGTAATTCCGGCTCGTACAGATGTCAAGTTTCATTCTTACCGATTTGAGTTAGAGACGTTTATAGCATTAGTAATTTTATTTATTATATACGCCTGTATGTTTGTATATTTATGGAAATTCTTAAAGTCTGTAACGTGTTTTTCTAAAACGGAGGTTCCCAATCTTTTTACACATACATGTTAACTATTCTGTCGCGGCGTTTAGGCACAGAGTTTAAGACATGCATATTAAGAATCCAAGCTTTTTATTTATATTAACATGAAATTTACAGTTTCCGAGCACGTAGGTAAGTGTATAAGTTAGATTGTTTATTTTGTGCCCGCGAACGCTTAGGTTCCGGTGTCGGCGAATGGAAGAGAGAATCGCTTCACGGCGCACACTTTGGGAACCACTGTTCTAAGAGGTATAGATGTAATTAGTTTCAACAGATTGAATTATAAAGGTTGGTATTATGAAATATTGCTATGTTCTGATACGGAAGAAAATAATTTTAGAATTTTCGTTACGGAGGGGAAATATTATTATTTCGACACACATACAATCGATATTTCGAGTAATAGAGTAATTTTAGGGTTCGAAGGGAAGGGACCAAAGGTGTATTCGAATTTCGTAGCTATTCCGACTTAAAAGAGATTTCTATACTGTATTTATATTACAAAAAAACTGTTTAAATATCAAAACGTATGTAAATGGAGTTACGTAATCGATTATTATCGACATGTCACTAGGATAATAATGTCTTGTGTTGACATTTATTATTGCACCAAAATAGTATCACGCATTTTGTGCACAAGACATCATATAAACGTCTGTACGATATGAAAGCGCGTGTTTTTTTTTTATGTCATTATAAATAAATGACCTTAAAATATTTAGTACCACTGCGTTAATTTTTATTTTTTTTACCTCTATAATTATACAAAATTATGAATATATGTATCGAATAAAGAGTCAAATGTAAATGTAAAAAGGCGAAAGAAGGGACGCATTTTAGAAACGTCAGTGCAGAATATAAAGTATATCTCGTATATTTCCCATCACTAGTTGACATCGAGCATGATTTCAAACAGATCTTTAGCGAGATCGGATTCATGTAATAATATCTCATATCAATGTAAACAGTAAAGTAAGACATGATTATTAATTAAGATTGATCATATGATATTCGATTATTTATTTATATATTTTCGATTCCTTACGCCGAACAAATGTTCAAATTATTTCGTGTATAGATTCAGCTCCAAAAGGCTTATATATAATACCGAGTGCGTCGACATTAGGGATGTCACAGATATGAAATTTCGGACGGGGATTTCTTAAAAACATCGACCTTGGATTACCGAGTACTAATAATTTTATAACTATATTAAAAGGTAAAAATTCTTATTATTAATTATCTTTGTTTTAAATATTTCTTAGTTAAAACTTCTCAGTTATTTCTCTTGTATTCGTATCCTGTAACTTTAGAATGTCTTTATTCCTAGTTCCTATTCGAAATCATTCAATAACTTGATCGGATTAACTTGAAAATAAGTTTGTCTTAATATCCTGGCCAGGATATACAAGGAATCCTGGTATAACAGATTGCGTACATATCGTTTTTATATTATCGTTAAATAAGTTAAATCCATTTAATTTTCAACATCGGATATGATGACACCCCCGATCGTCGACACATTGGAAGTTTTTAATATAAATTCGTTCTAAAATATATGTGCATATACGTATAAAAAAAAAACGCCAATAACATTGCAGGACGGAGATTCGATAATATACGGAACTCAGAAAAGGCACTTCATTTCTATTCTATACGTTCAACGCAGATCGCCAATTGGGAGATATGATAATAATAAATTTACACTTACAAGGTTTTTAATAAATTTTAATTAATAATTTTTAATAAATTTTATTATTAATAAAAATTTAATTCACCATTTTCAAACCGAAATCCGAGCATATAATAGCTGATTATTTATTCTACACATCAAAACGAGTACATACATTCTCAAACCTCTCTAACATCATCACCTCCTCGACTATTTCTATATGCCCACAGAACGGATGTCGACATAAGTAATAACATTACAAGCTCTTGTATAGGAAGAAAGTGTATTCATTACCTAACCTATCTCTAACGAAAATCAAGACCAATAGGTTGTTTTGTAACGTCAATAATTCATAATTTTTCGTGTAATTTATAGTACGTTCGTATGTATGTGTGTTCGTATGTATGTATGTGTGTGTGTGTGTGTGTGTGTACGGAGGCGATCTGCGTTTATAAACGTTATAATAACCATGTTAATTGGTTACACGTTGATATAGAGATTTACATGTGTATTGTGGCGGCCGTGTAGCGAGCTTCGCCTCGGCGCCAGTTCCACTGCGACGGACGATACTGTAACGAAATTCAGAACTAAGAAGTCACCTATATTAATATTATATTGTGGGAAGTTTGTTTGAACGCACTAATCAAAGTAATTACCAGCTGTATTGGCCGTAGTTCGAATTATGATACATTGAGAATTGATAACAATAAATTATTCCTTCTTACATGTAACAAGGTAAAATACTTTTCCAAAGCAGACCCGCTCGTCAGTTGAGTACACTAATTAAAACGCCCACTCAAGTAACTTTAATTTAATCATACAATTCATTATGATTTCTTATGTTACTCATCGAAAGAAGACCCATTTTCCCTAAAAGACTAATTGTCAGACCTCAAGACACTATGAGCTTTTTCTACGTACAACACAACACAAAGAAAATTAAACTGAAGGTAGACATTTCAGTGAAGGAAAACATCGTAAGCAAACCATAGCATGGTGGTAGGACTTTTTCTGATGACCGTCTGGCTAGCTACCACCCTCAAGTTGAAAATCTACCACCAAATACCAATAGGTGTGTTCCGGCAGCTGTACTCGAGAGCCAGTTCCTCCACAGGCTTTGCGAGTCCCGTCACTCAAGATCCGGTGAGATAATGGCGACAACGCTAAAACCTTAACTATTAAAAAAGAATAGAACATTTACAGTAGGGTGGCGCAAAAAAAAAACCGACTATTTTTTTTTTTCAGTCTCGAGTGAAAAAATGTTAGTTTTTGATGTTTTAAGAGCCCTCTCCAAAGAACAACTAAAAAAAATAATTTTAAGAGGTCGCTCCGAATTTTTTTAAATTTCAAAAATCGTTTTTTTTTTAACTTTTTTTTCTCGTTACGGTAAAATTTTATAGACCAAAAAACAATAAGTTTCTGAAAGTTTCAGTTCAAAATTTAAGTTTTGAAAGGTCGCTCAAATTTTTTTTTTTTTAATTATTAGTTCATTACTTTAGATTTTTTCGAGCGACCTTTTAATATTTCAATTTAAATTCCATACATTTTTTTTCTTTTATTTATTACAATAATAGATAAAAAAAATAAAAATAAAAAAACGATTTTTGACGATTTTTGAAATTTAAAAAAATTTGGAGCGACCTCTTTAAATTTTTTTTTTATTTGTTCTTTGGCGAGGGCTCTTAAAAAATCAAAAACTAACACATTTTCACTCGAGACTGAAAAAAAAATAGTCGGTTTTTTTTGCGCCACCCTAATTTACAGTGTAAATTTGTGAAACCGTGTATCCGTTTCGTTTGCCTCCAAACAGCAACTTACCTTTATCAGGAGCTGACCGCTTCGCGTGTGCGGATTCTTGAAAGCGTATACGAGCCAAATCGCGGCGCTGCACAGTATTGTGATAACGAGGAACGCGGCCACGGCGCCTCCTATCGAAGAGTGCTGTTCCACCGGCTGGCTGCGTATCTCCTTCACTAACCCCTTATCCGCATTGACTGTCGTGTCATTATCGTCTAAATTAAATTAACAGACAAAAAAAAACCCCCATTAAAACCCTACAATCCACTATCAAAATCCTAGATAATCAACACTGTATTATAAAGTTATTTGTATAGTAGAGGTCAATGTTCAGTACGCACTATTTAATGAAATTGTAAAAATGTATTATTGAGTAAGTGATCCTTTTATGTATATAGATTAATTCTTACTCTTTGTATTTTTGAGTCGTCTGTAGACGTAATATTCTTAAAAAGGGGTTAATTAAAAAAGTAATAAAATAATATAAAGAGGAAAAATTCGTTTGGTTGTTAATTTGAACGGGCTAACCTTAGCAACTATCATGGGACTTCAAAAATTCTTTCGCATTTGATAGGGCAATAATTGACAAAGGCTATAGACAATATGACATTAGGCAGCCACAGATAGGTGCAAAAATGTATTGAAAAAAATTAACAAAACCAGGATAGAATGAATCAATACTTTTTAGTTCCGGGCGAACGAAATCAGGGACAGTTGTAAATTATAACTAAATCAATCTTAGATTCGTCTTTGGGCGTATATTCTTAGAAATAAATAATCGTTTCTTATCTTAATGTATATATTTAAAAAAAACGGCGTGCGCTTCGAAGTGAAACATCAGTATATCTCTCTCGCTCTCTCACTCTTTAAGAGCCGACTTTACCCGAAACGTGCGTCACACAAACGGGTTGCGGATTAGAAGAAAGGTCACGCGTCACTCTATTACCAACGCTAAATCTTATAATAGAGAAATATTGTGCGCTTTTATGCAACCACGGTGCAAGTGAAACTTGAGTCCAGTATTAAAATCGCGTTTTAATAATATTAAGTTAATAATCTGGAAAATGGTAATGATTATATGAAATCAATGTTACACGGTCAGCTGATGCTCGGAGGGCGCCGCTATATTGGCCTTGGCTCCCCTCCCCCACGGCCGGATGTAATGCGACATGCGATAGACGGTCGAGAAAAATTGAGGCGATGTAATTTTCTTCATCGTTATATATACCAATCTAATATTATAACGAGGAAAGCTTCATATTTTTGTTTGTAACGATTAAACTCGAGCGCTACGAGACCGATTTCAAAAATTAAAAAAAATTATAACGTTACATTAGCCCCGAGTAACATAGGCTAAATGACATTTTTTTTTTTTTCAATGAAAATGTGTAAATAAAATTTTAACACCACGCGAACGGAGCCGCGGACACAGCTAAGTTAGTTAAGTATAAAACTTACTCGGTTTGCTCGATCCCGTTTCGGCGTTTCTCTCGTCGCTGTCGGTTTTGTAGACGTCGCTATCGGAATTGTGCGTAGCGATCGGGGATTCAGACTTGGCGGTCGCACAAGCGCTTACGTTCGATATCTTCCGTTTGTCACATTCTACGATCAACCAAGTAAAAAAAAAAAAAAAAATTTTTTTTTTAACAAAACCGACTTCAAAAAAGCCTACTCTAAAAATGTATTAAATTAATAGCTAAATCTTAAATACAACCTACATCCAATCGAAATGTGTGCAAGTAAGGCCAGGAGAGAGGCATGAAAAAATCTATTTAACACAAATAAAACCGACGTTAAATGATACCTTGTTGATATTATAAATTTGCGAAAGTGTGTTTGTTTGTTTGTTTGTTACGCTTTCAGACGGCTTTGAGACGTGATCGGCTACTTTTTCCCGCAAAAACCTTATTGGAACTAAGGTAAAAGTATCTATTTACTATCCATATTTATCCATCTGAATAAACATTGTATGAAACTTTTTAGGGCATCATTTTTGTTTTGTTTGACATTTTGTTTGATAAAATCAATACTAACGAAGCCGCTCGTAATAAATCATGTATATAATGATCAACTTTAACTGAAAAAAAAAAAAAAAAAAAATTAACAAAGGCAAGGAAAAACACACCACTTGTAAAAAAAAAAGTATTCGTATCTAACTGAATGTACTTACGTCTTAGCACCCAGTTTTGCTTGAATCTATCCGTGCCACTGGAGCATTTCTTCGTCGGCATATCCGGACACCAAGTACACTGAAATATAAAGCGTCCACTGAAAAATACTGAATTGAAAAGTCGCTATAATATAGAATCGTTTAAATTATTCTAATTTACAACTTCCAAACTGATTATACACAATTATCACCATTAATTAAACACCAAAATATAGAAAAGAGTGTCGATTATAGAAAAATATGAAAGCCTTACGGCGCTTCGACGGTTTTTCCGCTTCGAGAAACATCAGACGAATAGCTCACCTGGAGTGTCTCGCTATGAACGCAAGCGATAGCTTTTTTTCAAAGCCTTGCTTCGTAAAACATCCGATGAATAGCTCACCTGGAGTGTCTCGCTATGAACGCAAGCGATAGCTTTTTTTCAAAGCCTTGCTTCGTAAAACATCCGATGAATAGCTCACCTGGAGTGTCTCGCTATGAACGCAAGCGATAGCTTTTTTTCAAAGCCTTGCTTCGTAAAACATCCGATGAATAGCTCACCTGGAGTGTCTCGCTATGAACGCAAGCGATAGCTTTTTTTCAAAGCCTTGCTTCGTAAAACATCCGATGAATAGCTCACCTGGAGTGTCTCGCTATGAACGCAAGCGATAGCTTTTTTTCAAAGCCTTGCTTCGTAAAACATCCGATGAATAGCTCACCTGGAGTGTCTCGCTATGAACGCAAGCGATAGCTTTTTTTCAAAGCCTTGCTTCGTAAAACATCCGATGAATAGCTCACCTGGAGTGTCTCGCTATGAACGCAAGCGATAGCTTTTTTTCAAAGCCTTGCTTCGTAAAACATCCGATGAATAGCTCACCTGGAGTGTCTCGCTATGAACGCAAGCGATAGCTTTTTTTCAAAGCCTTGCTTCGTAAAACATCCGATGAATAGCTCACCTGGAGTGTCTCGCTATGAACGCAAGCGATAGCTTTTTTTCAAAGCCTTGCTTCGTAAAACATCCGATGAATAGCTCACCTGGAGTGTCTCGCTATGAACGCAAGCGATAGCTTTTTTTCAAAGCCTTGCTTCGTAAAACATCCGATGAATAGCTCACCTGGAGTGTCTCGCTATGAACGCAAGCGATAGCTTTTTTTCAAAGCCTTGCTTCGTAAAACATCCGATGAATAGCTCACCTGGAGTGTCTCGCTATGAACGCAAGCGATAGCTTTTTTTCAAAGCCTTGCTTCGTAAAACATCCGATGAATAGCTCACCTGGAGTGTCTCGCTATGAACGCAAGCGATAGCTTTTTTTCAAAGCCTTGCTTCGTAAAACATCCGATGAATAGCTCACCTGGAGTGTCTCGCTATGAACGCAAGCGATAGCTTTTTTTCAAAGCCTTGCTTCGTAAAACATCCGATGAATAGCTCACCTGGAGTGTCTCGCTATGAACGCAAGCGATAGCTTTTTTTCAAAGCCTTGCTTCGTAAAACATCCGATGAATAGCTCACCTGGAGTGTCTCGCTATGAACGCAAGCGATAGCTTTTTCTCAAAGCCCTGCTTCGAGAGACATCCGATGAATAGCTCACCTCGAGTGTCTCGCTATGAACGCAAGCGATAGCTTTTTTTCAAAGCCTTGCTTCGTAAAACATCCGATGAATAGCTCACCTCGAGTGTCCCGCTATGAACGCAGGCGATAGCTTTTTCCCAAAGCATTGCTTCGAGAGACATCCGATGAACAGCTCCCCTCGAGTGTCTCGCTATGAACGCAAGCGATAGCTTTTTCTCAAAGCCTTGCTTCAAGAGACATCCCATGAATAGCTCACCTCGAGTGTCTCGCTATGAACGCAAGCAATAGCTTTTTCTCAAAGCCTTGCTTCGTGAGACATCCGATGAACAGCTCACCTCGAGTGTCTCGCTATGAACGCAAGCGTTAGCTTTTTTCAAAGCCTTGCTTCGAGAGACATCCGATGAATAGCTCACCTCGAGTGTCACGCTATGAACGCAGGTGATAACTTTTTTAAAGCCTTGCTTCGAGAGACATCCGATGAATAGCTCACCTCGAGTGTCTCGCTACGAACACAAGCGATAGCTTTTTTTCAAAGCAGTGCTTCGAGAAACATCCGATGAATAGCTCACTTCGAGTGTCTCGCTATGAACGCAAGCGATAGCTTTTTTCAAAGCCTTGCTTCGAGAGACATCCGATGAATAGCTCACCTCGAGTGTCTCGCTATGAACGCAAGCGTTAGCTTTTTTCAAAGCGTTGCTTCGAGAGACATCCGATGAATAGCTCACCTCGAGTGTCACGCTATGAACGCAAGCGATAGCTTTTTCTCAAAGCCTTGCTTCGAGAGACATCCGATGAATAGCTCACCTCGAGTGTCACGCTATCAACGCAGGCGATAACTTTTTTAAAGCCTTGTTTCGAGAAACATCCGATGAATATCTCACCTCGAGTGTCTCGCTATGAACGCAAGCGATAGCTTTTTTCAAAGCCTTGCTTCGAGAGACATCCGATGAATAGCTCACCTCGAGTGTCTCGCTATGAACGCAAGCAATAGCTTTTTTTCAAAGCCTTGCTTCGAGAGACATCCGATGAATAGCTTCCCTCGAGTGTCTCGCTATGAACGCAAGCGATAGCTTTTTTCAAAGCCTTGCTTCGAGAGACATCCGATGAACAGCTCCCCTCGAGTGTCTCGCTATGAACGCAGGCGATAACTTTTTTAAAGCCTTGCTTCGAGAAACATCCGATGAATATCTCACCTCGAGTGTCTCACTATGAACGCAAGCGATAGCTTTTTCAAAGCCTTGCTTCGAGAGACATCCGATGAACAGCTCCCCTCGAGTGTCTCGCTATGAACGCAAGCGATAGCTTTTGTTCAAAGCCTTAAGGGCTCGGACACCTTCACAGAGCTTTGGGGGTGAGCAACAAGCACAAGGGAGCCATGAACTGGCCGATACACGGCTTGGGCTGCTGTCAGAACGAGAACAAATTCACGAGACTAATTAACCAACAGGCCCTAATTGATTAAATGTTGTGATTCTAACAGCGAGCTTATCGGGATTCTGGCGGTAGAATGTATTATACTTGACTGTCTGAATCGAGAGAATGCGTGATAGTAACTTATCCTAACCGAAGTTAGTTGGGCCAATCAAATCAAATCAAATCAAATCAAAACGAAAAACCATTTTCCATATTTACACCGTTACTCGCGAACTACTCACGTTGAATCCAGTTTCGTGGTTCAGGCAGGAATCGCATGTGTCATACTTGAGGCACGTAGGCAGAGCGATCAGACGCAGGATCGTTTTGTTCGTAATCTCGAGATTCTTCAGCGAAACGCGGTGGTATTCGAAGATCTTCTTGCTTCTCACATCTGTAAACAAAATATACCTCATTTTCCTATAAATCTGAAAAGCACGATGCAAGTGAAACTTGAGTGAAGTATTAAAATCTCGCTTTTAAACTTAACTTAATAACTTAACGCGCAAGGGCGCCGCCATCTTTGCTTTGGCTCCCCACTTTCCTCCCCGCTTTGCCCTTACTCCGCGGCCGGATGTAATGCGACATGCGATTGATGGACGAAATTTTAAGGTAGTATAAAAAAAGATTTCACTTTAATATTACGAGGAGGTCTAGAAATGAACGTTTGAAACATAACCATTGTCAATTCTTATGGTCAAACATAGTTTGGCCATTGGGCTCACTATAGACTATTTCCAATAATAATGTATAGCATAAACACAGAATAACTAAAAAATACTTAAAAGAGGTTAAATAACAGAAACATATAAATCTTAGAACCCCTTAAAAATGTTACTGCTACCAGAGACTTCAGATGAAGACACAGCCTCGAGTTCCTCGCTTCGAATGCATGCAATAACTTTTTTTTTTCGAAAGGAAACTGTTAGCCTGAGAGGTTTTTACAGTTTCACCGGATTAGAAGGGCGAGCCCGAGTGGGACGGCTACACTAATAATATATTAAGTATTCCACTTAGTGTTTTTGCGCTGGTAGATATTCGACCATAATTATTATCTAATACATATGTCAGACATTATTTGTAAAGTAAAAAAAAAAACAATATTTTAATTGAACGCAGTAAAAACTCATAAACAGCGGACGTCAAGAAAATATTTCCTCTTTTACACCCCCCACTACTTCGCCACGTTATGTTACATTTTCTATGAGCAATACTACGTCACAAATGTTAGACCCCCCCCCTTCGTACTTGATATATGATAATTAATGGCAGTATACCCATTAAATATTTGTATATATTTAGTGCTCGCCATAATAAAACTTTTATAAACTTCTATAATATATATATATTTTTTTATAGTTAAGGTTTACCGTTATGGCCATAATCTCACCTGATCTTAAGTGACGATACGGCCCAAGTTGGTAGACACTCTATACCTCTGAAGGAACTGGCTCTCAAGTGCAACTACCGGAACACACCTACTGGTATTTGGCGGTAGGTTTTCAACTTGAGGGTTGTGGCTAGCCAGGCGGGCATCAGAAAATGCTCTATCACCATGTTTTATCAGCTGCGAACGTCATATATCGATCCCCCTACATGATATATGGCAATAAAGAACAGTACGCAAATTTCAATATTGTCAAAATTTCATACATTGCTTGTAATAATAAAAATTAAATAAACATCATGTAAAATTTACAAAATTGTTTTACGAGCTGCGAACGTCACGTTTCTTACATGCCCCCCACTGCCCCCCGTATCAGATTTTGTCCCTCCATAACTGCGAAAGAATTTTATTTCACTTGAAGTCGACGGGAAATTCGACTGCGTTGTTACACGGTGAAAAAAAAAAAAAACATGCGTGCGTACAAAGTACACATGTCAGAAGTGAAACTTCTTTGGCGAACTAATTTATAAATCGTGTTCGCTCTGTCTCACTTTTTCTCTCAATCTTTCTCACTCGCTTGCTCCCTACTCTCACTCCACGGCTAGTTGCTCATGCTACGTTCGCCCTGTCTTACTCTCTCTCAATCGGTCTCGATCACTCTCTCTCTCTTTTCCGACACTTCCGTTGCATACCGGCGTGACGTTTCATCTGTAAAAATTTCACCCTCATGCGCCTAAAGAAGTTTCACTTCAAAAAACGCAACAAAACTCACTGAAAACGTTATCGTCACTCATGTACGCGTCGCTGATGCCCACTTTGACGGGATGATCCGTGTCGTTGATATTCTGCACGTCGATCGGTATGTCCTTATAGGCGAATACTATATCGCCGTTCTTGTACAAGGTCACGGCGAACGTGAACTTCTTCGTGGTGTTCCCCTGCAGCGTGACGTTCTCCCAGAAGACGGTAAACTTTTCGCCTACAAAAACACCTTCATGTGTTAGCATTATCATTGGTCGCCGCTTTGTTTTTAGTCTTATCGTTGATCTTCTCTATACATTAAATGTCATATTGCATGGGTTACAATATTCACACGTTAGTTCAAAACAACTTCTTGGATTTAAATTAATATTTACATTTGGTTATATTTAACTTTATAAATTCAAATTGTAATGAAGAGGTTTTATATAAATTGTTTTAATAATCTATTCAAGTGTTAGGCTTTCTCATTGGTCGCCTCTTTATTTTTGATTTATCATTGATCTCTATTTACTTTAAATTTCATATTACAAGGGTTTCAATATTCACACGTTAGTTCAAAATAACTTTATAGATTCAAATTGATATTTACATGTTTGGTTAAAAATAACTTTATAAATTCAAATTGTAATGACGAGATTTTATAAAAATTGTTTTAATAATCATATTCACACTAGTTCGCTTTTAGCGCTTTTAGTTTCCGGTTGTGGCAATATAAATATGTCTTATAATACTGAGGCAGAGACAGTGGAGCTCCAGAACGAATCAGTGGACTGAAGTATTAGTGATATGAAGAACCAAGTAGTACGTGCTGCCTATTAAACAAGACGGTTAAGATATAAGGATAATTTACACATGTAACATCGGACCTTGAAACCAAGTCACCTCACGCTAAGCCTAGTGTAGGGACTGGTTCTCAAGTGCAACTGATGCAAAACACTCACAGGTACTTGGTCATCTTGAGGGTGGTAGCTAGCCATGCGGGCATTACAAAAAAACCCTATCACCGTGATACGGTTCCTACGTGATTCTTTCCTTCACAAAAAGCTGAGGCTCATTGCGAGGGTTCGAACTCACGTCCGTAGACGCCGGGTCTACGCATGATACCAACTGAGCTATTGTTGTTTCAAAATCGCTTCGCATATTACATAGTACAAACACTAGAGTTTCTGATGGGATCTTAATCTGGAATGTTCTGATTTTTATTTTATTCATTTACTTAGTTATCTGGGTATGTATTGTGTATTGGACATATTTTACGAGTATGTATAAACTCTCTTTGGACAATTCCAACACGTGAGTTACCATCCTGTCGATGTGCCTGTGTTGATAACCTTTTAATTACGAAATAACGTTAGACTGGATTGCATGCACCTTGTATTTTCACAAAAAAGGAGGAAATTATACTGGAAAAGTTAAGAGACCATCACGATAAGAAACTTATATAAGTAATAACATAAATATATGTAAATTCAAAATGATTTTCAGTCTTGATCCCACATCGTCTATCAAACATTAAATTCGGTATAGTAAACATAAAGACCGCTTGTTTCTTTGTAATTTCAAATTTAAGGTATGTGTTACGAGTATTATTTGTATATAAATATACGTTGGAACAAAACGTACCATCGTCGCAGAACTTCACGTAGCTGTCGTTCGTGAGAGACGTATCAAAGTTGCCCATAAGCGGTGCTATGTACTGCGTCACCGCCAGCCAGTTGTGAGTGTGTTCACCGGTGTAAATGAATCCGCCGCTTGCCACCGTCACGTTGTTAATCTCGTGCCCGTAGTATGGGAACGGGAATGTCAGGTTTACCGTCTGAAATTACATCATTAGTTATTTAGTTAAAAAGGAAGAATGGAAGCACGGAAGGAAGAAAGCAAGTAGGGAAGAAAAAAAGCAAGCGAGCAAGAAAGGAGAAAAGATAGATAAGCAAAAAAGATAATTGAAGGATAGATAAGCAAAACAGATAGATAGATAGATAGATAGAAAGATATGTTTTGTAAAACATACAGTTACACATATTTACATTATTGTTACATGTAACATGACTGTTAACATCACCCGCTAACTAAATTCTCATTGGCTGTTGGTACCGTTGATTAGTCCCGCAATATATTCCTCAACGTTCTTTCTAGAATATTCTGGAAAGGCAATTAAACTCACCGTCGCCCTCCTGTGCGAGTTGCTGAGCTTCGGGTGAACTGACGCCTTAATTTTAGTTATGTTGGCCCAATACTCGTCGAAGTATGAGACGTTTCCGATGAACGAACTGTTATAATAAATATGATGGTCCTACGGAAATAAAAAAACCAAACGATACATATACTGATGGCTTGATAACTCAGTGGTAGTGTGTACGACTTCGCGTCAAGGGACGTGAGTCCGAATCCAAGCACCTACAATGAGCTTGAGCTTTCAGCGAAGGAAAACATCGTGAGGAAACCATAGCATGGTGGTAGGGCTTTTTCAAATGCCCGCCTGGTTAGCTACCACCCTCAAGTTGTAAACCAGCCTCCAAATAGCAATAGGTGTGTTCCGGCAGCTGCACTTGAGAGCCAGTTCCTCCACAGGTTTAGCGTGTCTACCAACTTGGACCGTATCGTCACTTAAGATCAGACGAGATTAACGCCATAATACTACACCTTAAGAACAAAAAAAAAACATTGTTGAGAGTGAATTATTACATGAATCTGCAAGATAAACATTCTAAGACTACAAGAAGCGATGATAGCTCAACCGGCATCAACGGACGTAACCTCGAATCCCGGCAATGAGCTTGAGTTTTCGGTGAAGGAAAAACAGCGTGATGAAATTATAAAATTTCCGGTACGGTTTTTTCTAATAATTTCTTTTATTATAACATAACAAGCTAGCTTCCAGCCACAGCTTAAAAATCTATCGCCAGATACCTATAGGTGTGATTCAGCAGTAACACTTAAGAGCCAGTCTCTCCACTAGGCATACTGTGTCCACCATCTTTGACCACATGGCCATAAACTACAGTCTTGTGTCGTGTGTCTCGTCGGTGCAACATTTGAATAGGCTCAAACTGCTTACTAGAAGAAGTCTGAAAACTGTATCCGGTCTTTGGTCCTGCATACTGAAAGTCGGCGTGATCTTTCTAGTAGGTATTTGGCGGTGCTTCTCTTTTGATGATCCCCACACGCCTTCACGTGGTTTGCCCAGCCCACTGCGAGAGGCAGTACGTTAATGTATTATGAAATTGCATAGTATGACAGCAACCACTTCTAATGGCTTACTGATATCTCGTTGATCGGTTTGCTTATCATCAGGTGTAATGTTGATCACGATGCAATGCTACCGTAAAACAACGTATACATACGTCCATGCAGACAGTTATATATAAACGACTTACATATTTCAGTTGGGTCAGGTTGTGTTCCGCTTTAATTCTCTCCGGGGTTATCTTGAATATGTCTGTCGTAACTGGAAGAAATATATTATTTAACAGTATTGTCGAAAACTTGGGCAACTGGTTGGCGCCGTTAAATTATTTACTATCTATCTATATAAATTCATTGTCTATCCGGATCCAAGTTCTTGAGTAGCGAAGTCGCATCGATAAGATTTAGCGCGGCCAGGCCTATCAAATGGTGAACGAATAACTATTGATGATTGTGGAAAACTGTCTTTCAGGCAATGCTTATGTTCAGAATTTAATTAAACGCACAAATGGAGTGTACAACCTATTACTAGTGTAAGAATATAGATTTAAATAAAGTAAAACTTGACTGTGTTGAAGTGACTCTAATATTTATCGAAATAAAATGTAAAACCACATGCTTCCTGTATAATTTAAGAAATTGATTTCAGATAATATGACATCAACTATCATCTAAGACACGATTCATTGAAGTGAAACTTCTTATAGGGGGGCTTTGAAATTCCAATTCGCAACCCTTTTGTGTGACGCTCGTTCGAGTAAACTCGGCTCGGGAATACTAAGGGAGCGAGAGAGATATAATGATGTTTCACTTCTAACGTGTAGTCCTAAGCACGCAGTTTTTTCAGACAGTAACACTCAAGATAAATATTTAAATACTCTGAGCGAAACCTCTAATTAACATGCTTGTGGTACTGTACTGTATTGTCGAAGGCCGTCGCACGGCGCTGAAGGTAAGACATTCCAAATACTGTCATAGTTTTATAACAATTAAAAATCATATACGCACGACTATCGTCCGGATTAATTGGATCGCTGACTTTGGGCGTTTTCTCCTTTAGATCAATCTTCAGTATGCCGGATCCGTTCACTCCCAGCAGCGGTGTCTGAGTCACCGCCACAGGTGTCGCGTCGGTTTCGTTTTCTAATTAAAAAAAAAAAGAAAACATTCTAGAAAACATATAACAGGCACATCACTCCGCTGTGGGAAAACGGCAGACATGAGATTTATGTCAAATTTATCTGAATACTTATGCAGGGTAGAGATAAGGAGCACCATCTCATATGGACGGAAAGTTCAAAAAGTGCATACTGAAGAAATTAAATTCCAGTACTTGTCGGGATGTACACGGAGTGAAGTTTGCTAAATTGGATAATATATATTCGTTGAATATCTATTCAACCAGCTTGTTGATTTATTGTACATTTACACTTTATTTATAAAATTCCATAAGTCTCGAGATTGAAGCGATGATAGTTCAGTGGTAGCGAGTTCGAATCGAACCACCTACAGTGAGCTTGAGCTTTCGGTGAAGGAAGACATCGTGAGGAAACCATAGTATGGCGGTAGGGCTTTTTCTAATGCCCGCCTGGCTAGCTAACACCCTCAAGTTGAAAATCTGCCACCAAATACCAATAGGTGTGTTCCGGCAGTTGCACTTGAGAGCCAGTCCCTCCAAAATAAAGGCCTGCAACGTAACTGCGATTCCCATAGTGTTATGGATTACCATGGGCGGTGGTGATCAGTTACCATCAGGTGACACGCTTGCTCATTTGTCCGCTATTACATTAAAAAAAAACTTTGTTTATTTCTCTATCTTATTCTAATTAATTTGGCGTTTTCTTTAAGATTTCTCCTACAGTGCCACCCTTACTGGACGCGTTTTTACGGACACTTTTCATACACCGAGATGGTGCTCCTTATCATTTCCCTCCATACGAATACAATATTGTTGTACATAATAGAGTAAAAAACTGTAACTTATAAGTGGTTGACATCAACACGCTTTTAATAGCTTCTCTTGTATTCAATTACCAATATCTATCGACTTACTTTTAATTGAAAAAAAAAAAAATTCACAATCGTTTGTACAGTAATTGATAATACAATGTTAATATGACTTTATCTCAATACCATATAAGTATGAACGAAAATCATCAAGCCTTGAACAACAAAATTTTAACCCTCAAGCCTGGAGGAAACCTTTCATTGTAAATGCTAAATAGTACTAAATACGTTTGTTAATCCATAATACTACTTTCCTCGGTGTCGAAATTTCAGTGTAAACTGTCCAGTAGTTCAATGAAATAGATTAAAAATAAATATACAAGATAATTTTTTTTATCTACGCAAACTACATTGCAACGGTGTTAGTAAGAAGAAGGTTTCGCGTTGCAACTTTCAGTCATCAGCATTTATTAAATTCGTTTTATAGGATAAATCGCTAATTCGGCAATTAATCACTACAAATTGAAAGGCATATTGAAAGACGTTCGAAGATCGGTAACTGAGTAACCTAATCATACATACTAATATTATAAATGCGAAAGTGAGTTTGTCTGTTAAACTTTCACGCCTAGACCGTTGAATCGAATACATAGGATGAATTTTGGTATGGAGATAAATGAGATCTTCAAGACTGTGATAGGCTATTTTTTTTCGCGAAAAACTTATCGTGAGTGGGGTAAAGAGGGCGATAAACTTTATATGAAACTTTTTAATTGGGTCATCAGATTTTTGCATACATTTTGTCGGCGATTCATGAAAGCATATAACAATTTTTTTATATTTCATAGGTTTTCACCTGATGTTAAGTGATAATGTGGCCTAAAATGGTGGACACGATAAATCAAGTGAACGGTACAGCAAGAACATACCTATAGGTATTTGCCATATTTGAATATGTATTTTGACCGTATACGATAAACATTACATACATATACGGAATCTACGTACATAAAGCATCCCAAAAAAAAACGATATGCAGCGGCGAGGTGATAGCAGTAACCTTAAAAGAAATATGGGTTCAAAGATAAACTGCGCTACGGGTCACATCGATCAGAAAGTATATAAACATGTTCAGTATACATATATATAAAATACTCGTACAAAATGTCACAATAAATAAAATAATTACATAGATAACGCAGATATAAATTATCTTGTTCTACACACTGACAATAAATCTTATAACAAGTAACGAGAAATGAATAAAAAAAAAATGTTTTTAGATAATTTGTCGTTACCCCATTCTACAACGTTCTACATACAACAGTAAATTGAAAATAAAAAAGTCATAGGGTTAAATGGTAATTTAAACCTAAGTAGTCTAGAACCATCTCTTTTATAGTTAAGTGTTAGCGTCATTGTCACAATCACACTTGATGTTAAGTCACGACGTGTCACAAGTTGGTGAACACGCTATATCCTGACGAGCGTCTGGCTCTCAAATGCAACTACCGGAACGCACCTATAGATATTTGGTGCCAGATTTTCAACTTGACGGTGGTAGCTAGCAAGGCGGGCATTAGAAAAACCCCTACTATGCTATGGTTTCTTCACGAAGTTTTCCGTCACTTTCAAGTAGTAGCTTTTGCTAAAGCTCGTTCCAGGTGGATTCGAACTCACGTCCGTTGACGCGTCGTCCGTACTAACTGAGCCATCATCGCCTCAATATATACTCTAGTTCAAGTTTGTTAAGACAACGACATTCTTCTTACAAACAGAGAAGCTTTAGCATCTGGTAACCTCGCAAAGCATTATCTTTATAATAAATTCAGTTACACTATTGATAACAACCCAAGAAGAGCTGGATCGAATAGTAAGATCTTTAATATGTTAGATTTATCCGCGTGAATGACAAACAAATTGTTAGAGCTCATTTAGAGCACTGTTAGAGCTTCACCAGACTTTTTTTTTCTTTTTTTTTTTACTTAAGTGACCATACGGCCCAAGTTGGTAGACACGTTAAATCTGTGGAGGAACTGGCTCTCAAGTGCTGCTGCCGGAACACACCTATTGGTATTTGGCGGCAGGTTCACAACTAGAGGGTGGTAGTTACCCAGGCGGGCATTAGAAAATGCCCTACCACCATGCTATGGTTTACTTACGATGTTTTCCTGCACCGAAAGCTCAGGCTCATTGTAGGTGCTTGGGTTCGAACCCACGTCCCTTGACGTGAAGTCGTGCACACTACCACTGAGCTATGGGGTGAGTGCGGAACTCTGAGGAACCGGAAACGTCGGCCGATCCAACTAGTTGTTATATTACAATAAAATACTGTGATATCTTCTGCGCACATTCGAGAAATAACTCAATTCGTTTCAACAAATTAACACTTATGTAGAATAGAGGACGAGACATCCTCGAGCACAGCACCGCATTCTATACGAACTCCTGAACTTCCACGAATGTGGAAAAATGATGGCGCGTTTGGTAGCGTGTACGAACGGCGCGTCAATGGACGTGAGTTCGAAGCCCTGCAATGAGCCTAAGCTTTCGGTGAAGAAAAACATTTAAAACCCCAGCACGGTGGTAGGGTTTGCCGCTAAATAGCTATAGCTCTACTTGAGAGCCAGCCCATTCAGTAAGCTTAGCGTGTTCACCGTCTTAGGTCAAATAGTCACTTAGCATCGAGTGAGATTGCGGCCATAAGGCTAAACCTATAAAATATAAAAAAATACTGATTTGTATCTAACTCTTGGGCATGCATGGGCTGGCTACGAGATAGGTATGTGGGGGCTCATATGGTGGGAATCACCACAAATACCTAGTCGAATTCCGCAAGGCGCGGCGATTTGACATTTACCCTGTTACTTGACCTCTGGGAATCGTTTTAGTATTACTTCCAAATTGCCGTCTCTATGTCTGTCCGTGCTTATACCCGGGGAACCACTGAACGGTTTTTTCTGATTCTTTTTTATATCAAGGTGTATTCTCTACCCTGATTTTAACGCATGTTCTATGACATTAGTAAATATATTAAGTAAGTTATGAGGTTAATAGTAAATATAAAACAATTTTTCTTTTCCATCAATACTATAACTTAACCGTTGAGTAATTTACTATAAATATAAATAGTTTTATTAATGATTTCTTAGGTTTACGCGAATATTATTCATTGAAATAAAACTAATTTAAACGGATTTTATCGCGGTTATTTATTAAATTTTGATCCCGACGTTTCGAAAGCTTTTCAGCCTTCGCACGAAGCACGAAGGCTGAAAAGCTTTCGAAACGTCGGGATCAAAATTTAATAAATAACCGCGATAAAATCCGTTTAAATTAGTTTTATTTCAATAGTTTTATGAATTTCAAACGACGTGTTACAAACATTATAAATGGGAAAGTGAGTTTGTTGAGTGAAAACCTCATTCGAAGTGGGATAAAGAGAGAGATAAACTTTGTATGAAACTTTTTATTGCGTCAACCGATTTGTTTGATAAAATCAAATATTAACGCGACCGAAGACGCACGTAAGATCTAGTAGGATTATATATATAATATAAAAATATAATAGACTATTGAATGAAGTGTGAACACGTTCGCCTCGAGTAGATATATCGAGTGCATATTGGAATCAGCGGGCATGACTTGTCGAAACCAGTTCGTATATATTTACTGCTCGACACGATTGAATTAGCCATATCGGGTGTTACGACGACATTTGCAAAAAAATTAATAGAATTAACCAGTTTATAAAAATCGAATTCCTGACGGTAGAGTCTTCGTGGAAGACAAGCTTCCTGTTTTAAAAACTAAAAGAATGATTATAAAAATAAACTAGATAAAAAAAAGCATTTATTTAATAATGAAATAATAAATACACCATCACCGTGCCACTTATCTCATAAAAAAAATATATATATATAGAATAAATCCTATTTAAAGTCAACCAATTTAACAAGCACCTCTCATAATAGCTAGTACCGCGTTCGTTTTCTCTCGTACGCGATTCGGCAACAGCCCAAGCCGCTCTCCCCACTAGTTCAGATGAAGCTGTAAAAGCCCCTAAGGCTAACAGTGTAGGTCATTTCGAAAAAAAAAAAAAAAAAAAAAACAAGCACCTCTGTAAAACGTTGAATTTACATAACTTCGGTTTATCTTGCCCATACGATGTTCCTCACTCCATTATATACAATACTATATTATAATTACATACACTAGACACGATTATCTTTTATTCATTTAATTACAGACTTCGATAACACCATAAAATGCGCAGCTCCCTAAATGTCGCTTCACTTCATATTTATCCATGTACAAAGGTAAAGTCATTTTTAAACATATCAATCAAACACATGATGTTTTACTTAAAGATTACTTCCTCACTAAACTTTAGCCTTACGTCGCGGGGACATTACAAACATACAACAAACGGACGTAAAACAACACGCAGACTCAAAACAATATTTTGTGGATCACACAAATTATTGACCTCTGCAGGATACGAACCCACAGCACTTAGGGCAGCAACAGCGACAGCTTGATGGCTTAAACCGCTAAGCCAATAACACCCTATAATATCCCTTGGGCAGTATAATTGTCTTTTTATGGTCTTTTAAGTTATGGTAAATCGTTAATATACTTCGATATCTTACACACACACACACACAATATATATATATATACCTAAAACAACAGATATTAACTTAATCCATTTTTTAGTCGGTTATTCTTTATAGTTACGATTGTTTACCAAACCGGTGGTAATATTTTAATTCACATAAGGACCTTCTTATAGTCATTCAATATTTTTTTTAAATACTGGACGTCGAAGGAATAAAACTAATCATGTCCCACCGGGATATCTAACGGTTTCTATAGTTCATACCTAGCACTCTAAGACGCACTTAAATATTAATAGACGCTCACACGTTAAGTCTGCACCAACAGACGTATAGGCAGGTCTTTGTTTATTGATAACAGAAGGCATATATACTGATGGGACAGTCAGTCAGCATGCACACGCTACGACAAATATTAAGTTTATTTCATTGTACTTATGTAATCATGCTAGCTGTCCGCGCAACTTTATTCGCGTGGAACTAAAAAAAAAATTAATATCCTTTGCTCGTTTTGATATATTTCTTAGAGCAATAGTTTCCTCTATTATTGCTCTATAAAATACAAAAGAATTTTTGAAATCCGACCGATAACTCCTAAAATTACCGCGTTCAAACAAACAAAGGAACGAACTCTTCCGCATTACAATATTTACACAGATAAACAAAATACCACTAACTCATTAACTCGTCACGATATCTTTAAATTTACCTGGTCTACTGACTTGAAATTTGGCAAACGCATACCTTTCACAACGTAGGCACGCGATGCTATCAGCTTTCACAGCTTCAGCGAGCTTGGGGAAACAGTACTGAACGTACTCAGCCCGTTCTAGAATTAGACACCCGATTGGCTTTTTATTTTCTACTTCAGGGTGGTAACTAGCCAAGTGGACGTCATAAAATGTCCCATTTCCATATTGTGGATCTATCCTGATGTTTTCCTTCATCGCAAGACTAAGATTCGTTGCAGGGGTACCATCGACATAATGCAGTATTTTTGAAGCCACACAGCGACACTTAAGGAACTGCGCATTTCTTACCGTTATTTTTAAATGAAGAGAAGATATTATTGTATGAATAAGAAGGTAAACCAAGCAAAGTGCACTGTTGCCTCAATCAACCGATTGTGATGAAACTTTGTTGAGTTATTCTCCCTACGTTCGTAACGTTCCTGGGTTACAAAAGAAAGGACACAGTTTTTCTTTTCATTTCATAGTAACGCGTCCGATAATTCCTCCATTAACGACATGATTGTTCATTTTATTTCTTTTTTTTTATATATTTGTATAATTAAGGTTTATCGTTACGGCCATAATCTCACCTGAACCTAAGTAACGATACGGCCCAAGTTGGTAGGCACGCTAATCCTGTGGAGGAACTGACTCTCAAGTGCATCTGTCGGAACACGCCTGATTGTATTTGGCGGCAGGTTTACAACTTGAGGGTGGTAGCTAGCTAGACGGGCATTAGAAAATGCCCTACCACCATGCTATGGTTTCCTCACGATATTTTCCTTCAACGAAAGCTCAAGCTCATTGTAGGCGGTTGGATTCGAACTCACGTACCACTGAGCTATCATCGATTAAGTAAATCTTAAACTATATGACAACATTTTACAGAAAGTCACTGAATCAGGGTTATTCGTAAGCGTTATAATTCTTGGTACTATCTATGTATGAGCGTGATCGCTTTGTAAACCCACGGAATCGTGTGGGAATACTGTTATCTATTCGTAGAATATATACGAAACCGTTAGTATCCAGGCACCATGATAAGAGACCACCAGGAACGTGACATATCATTTTTATCTTTTTTTTTTTCAATATTATTCTACTTTAGCGTTCCTTGACCTTTCAAAATAGATATTCACATGACATACTACGGACCATTTCACCCTGTCCTTAATAGCTTTTTTTTATATATAAAATAACGTCGATAATTTTTATAAAAATGTACATTCTTACTTCTTCTTACAGTTTAATACTTATGTCGTACCGTGGAGCTGTGGAATCGTCTTCCGGTCAGAGTATTCCCACCCTCATATGACATAGGGTAATTCCAAAGGGGCGTGAAAAGATATCTTAAGCATGCCAGCATGATAGCGATGACTGATTGTGAATCTTGGATCATTGTCAGTCACCGCTGTTTTGGATTGTACTGTACTTGACAACATCAAAAAAAAAAACATTCAACTTAAACGTATACTTTACGTATGTAAGTTAATCGCGTTCAGTAGGAAGTCTGATATATATTGCGTTCGTTAGTTTTTTTTTTTTAAATGTAGCTCTGTTGTTACACTTCGGAACCTATTATATGCAGAGATAACTCGATCTACGTAGTAATGATGCGTCATTTCATCGATTTAATAATATAACGACTAGAATATAAATTAACAGAATAGCGTTTCGATAACACAGAAAGCAAAAAATGTTGCTTTTTTGGGGTCACAAATCGAACAGACGAAAACTTCGACTGGTAATTGTCGTTTAGGCATGCATAGAGGACAAAGATATATTATTTTTTATTTATACAGTAGCTGTGTCCGCGACTTCTTTCGCGTTAAACTAGTATTATAATTTAATCATTTCTACCCGCTTTAGTAACCTTTCTCAATACTGCTTTGCTCCTATTGGTGATAGCGTGATGTTACACAGCCTTTGAATTATTTTTCAATCAAAAAAAGTTTTTTTTTGAAATCAGACCGGTTGTTCCTAAGACTATTGCGTTCCAATAAACAAACTCTTCCATTGTATAATATTAATATGGATATGTATTTGTATATTTTTATTTGTTACTCGAGTCGACCTAGTCCAAGAACACATCAAATAGATATTTATAGTTCCTTAGTGTGACCTTTTATTATGCTTCATATAATTTTCGAGTCTATATTCAACCTTGTGTACATTGTATTACCCTTTACTATATTAATATAACCTGTTATCCCATATTTCTGAAGCAGCTTTTCGTTTTAAGGGGTAAGAAGTATACAATATCTTAACCCATAACATCAGTTATCAGCATGACAAAGTTCCTTCACAATCGTCAACCAGTCGTTTCAAAATGATGCACATACAATGGAATATACAGACAAATAAAAAAAACATTTTGACATCTTCGTTCGATAACAAAGATTATTATTATCAAGGAATATATAAATGTGCACATTTTATTTATGTACAAAGGATAATATGCACAAAGGAACAACAAAACACAGAATAATTTTCCTAATAATTTACATAAATACACTATCTAACAGCGGTACTTTAGGAGGGCTCGCAACGTTGTCTACTTAGTTATAATTTTCTAGGCAGTTTGTTTAAAGAGAATTATCATTTTATGTATCTATCATTAAATTGAGCTTCTTGCGGCCCACATGCGGCGTGCCCGATAAGGTCATGCTAGGATCAATAAATTAGTAAGTTAGGACCCGCTGGTTAGTTAAGCTCGCGAATCCATGTTCACTTTCCGGCAGCAGCCCAAGCCGATGTTTGGTCTTGCGCTCGCTGCCTCGGAGCTGAGTGCCCTCAGCACTTCCCCCAAAAAGTTCAGTGAAGCTGTCAAAGCCCTTAAGCGTACGTCGGTAAAAAAAAGAGCTTTTGTTAATAATACATACGACAAATCATTTTTATTAATTGTTTATTTTACCCAAACATAAAATGTCTCATCCGGATTTCTTTTTGTTTTCTACATTTTAACATATATGCCTTTAATACTACTTAATATGTCATAGAGCAATAATTACTTTGATATTCTAACACGTGACGTCAGTAATACAAAAAAAATTGTAATAAATAAAAATTGTTACATATTCCATTTTTTTTAAATGTTGTTAAGGTAATATTTTTTTATGATTGATAACACATCTAGTAGATATGAACGGAACATATTACGTCAAAGCCCTAAACCTGAAAGTGTCATAGTTCCTGGGTAAAGTGCACCACAAACGTTCATAAATTATGGAATAATAACATATGATTGCTGATTATAATTCAAACAAAAATAACTGCGTAATAAACTGCCTACCTATTTGTTTCACTTTCACGCTTACGCCGCTTGACCAATCTAGCTGAATTTTGGTATAGAGATAAATTGGACCTTGAGGGTCGGCACCGGTTTATTGTTGCAATAAAATAAATCTTAAAAGAAAGAAGTAGGCACCGAGTGGAATGGACGTATGAAGCAAATGCACTTATATGTTTTGATTAGAACTAATATACCGCATTGTAGAAAAACCATCGCGAAGGCAGTACAATAGAAGATTTCTCTCACAACTAGTAGCATATTTGAAGCGATGATAGCTCAGTGGTAGTGTGTAGGACTTCGCGTCAAGGGGCATGAGTTCGAATCCAAGCACCTACAATGAGCTTGAGCTTTCGGTGAAGGAAAACATCGTGAGGAAACCATAGCATGGTGGTAGGGCGTTTTCTAATGCCCGCCTGGGTAGCTATCGCCCTCAAGTTGTAAACCTGCCGCCAAATACCGATAGGTGTGTTCCGGCAGCTGCTCTTGAGAGCCAGTTCCTTCACAGGTTTAGCGTGTCTACCATCTTGGGCCGTATCGTCACTTAAGATCAGGTGAAGGCCATTACGTTAAACCTTAACTATAAGTATATATATAATACTATCGCAAAGAATGTTGTATTATTTTCGATTAATAACTCTTTGAATTGCAGTAAGTGTAAATATTTATAAATATTTTCATTTCACATACATTCGTTAGACAACAATGAGTGAACACATATTGTTAAGGCTAGTTAGTTGCGTTTACAGACGTCATCGATTGTTCAGTGAGAAAACTGTCTTGTACAGACTGTGAATTCTGTACACCCATATACAGAGTGCCCCATAAATCAACGTCAAGCCGAAATCGTGTGATAGGGGAGGTAGTGGCTAACCCCAGAAACTTAATAAAAAAATCGACGTCAGACATTTTTAACATTATTGCCATTAATAAAGTGTTTTTTTATGCACCCTGCCATGTTCTTTTTATTACTATGACTACAAATATTTATTATTCTATTTTGTTCACTTTCATGTAGCGACAAGAAAATGGTCTGATTTCCAAAGAAAATAGCACTTTTTGTCAAACTAGCGATGATAATTTTTTGAAGCCATGATAGCTCGGTGGTAGTGTGTACGACTTCGCGTCAAGGGACGTGAGTTCGAATCCACTCCGTTTACAATGCGCTTGAGCTTTCGGTGAAGGAAAACACCGTGAGGAATCCACAGCATGGTGGTAGGGATTTTTCTAATGTCCGCCTGGCCAGCGACCACCCTCAAGTTGGAAAACTGCCGCCAAATACCAATAGGCGTGTTCCGGTAGTTGCACTCGGGAGCCAGTTCCTCCACAGGTTTAGCGTGTCTATTAACTTGGGCCGTATGGTCATTTAAGATCAGGTGATATTGTGACCATAACGCTAATCCTTAACTATAAAATAAAACACCTACGATTCTTCTAGAAAACCATTCCACTTAATTACAGGATACAGACCGATTGCTTCAGAACACTAATGCACCACTAGGCTTTATTATACTCAGTATATGGTGGTAGCGATACAACTGAATACAATTGTCGCATCTCAACCCCCCCAAGATCGATCCCAATCAATTTAACCTCAAGCAGGAATTGAACCCGGCGTTCTTAGAACTACGACACGAAGCAACCGGATTACTGAGATCTGGTATACCGAATAAAAGTAAACGTGCTCTCATTTGTTTACACATATATGTAAATATATACATAGATGTGTTTTTTTTTTGTTATATATCTCGGTCTGTATATAGTCATTTGGTCGGAATGAAACTTAAGTCATCCTCTAAAATTGTGTCAAAAGCCGTAGGAACACTTTTTACGGAATAAAAACTGTTATATTTATTCATTATTTTGCCACACGTTACCTTTTACTAGTTTTTACCCACGGCTTTGCGTCAAATCAGTCGTTGCGATAAAAAGTTTCATACAAAGTATCTTCCTTTCTTTACCCCAGTTGTAATAAGTTTTTCGCGATAAAAAGTAATCTATCACCGTCTCCAAAGTACCATCTATCTCTATACCAAAATTGAGTAGTATTATACGTAGATAAGTTTCTCGAAAGCCACTGTAAAAATTAAGATGACGTCGTGTATTTACAAATTTATTTACCGGATGTATCTACTTAAATAGGCGTTTTGTTATTTTTTTTAATGAAAATTTCTTTAATTGCGTTGAACACTTTTTGGGGGAACAAAAACCGTGGAACTCGCGTCGTCGTCACCGAACGCTTTCCGTTTATGTAGAGAGTGTATGCAGATTGTTAATTACGAGCTCGCCAAAATGAACGCTTAGTCTTGCGTCTTAATAATCACGTGTAAGCAAGGTCGTAGGTTCCAAGGCTCAACATATGGTAACGATTTTTTTTTTCATTATTTTGTGAAATATAGTTTTCTTTTCTGTCAGCAGTGCTCATGACTGCTTTAATTTATGTTTTGTAAGACACAGAGCTGAGGTCGCTCAACCGGACATACCATTATTACACGCAGAGTGGAAAATCCCAGGATGAGGAAAATTATATTTATATAAAATATCAAAGATTTATTTACCAGCTGTACACGGTATGAGTTTCAATGCCAAGAAGAAGAAAAACGTGTATTGGGTTTTTTTTCGATCAGGAACCTTCTCGAGCGTTCGAAGCACTACTCGTCGAAGTTTCATTACTAAGATGATTGCTTTAAGTATGCATAGAAGGCAAATATCATAAGAAATATGTATTTATTTTTATTTAGATTCAGTGATAGCATATATATAGACACGCGATGGATTTGAGTTCAAATCGCTATGCAGAAGTTTGATTTTATGTGAAGTCAAACGTCGTTATGATTCCATAGTTCGTAGAGTGTACGAGCGCTACGTTAAAGGACATGAGTTCAAATTCCTGCAATGAGCCTAAGCTTTCGGTGAAGAAAAACATGTTGAAACCATAGCTTGATGGTAGGGCTTTTTCTAATACCTAGTCTTCTCTTCGCTCTTCCAATTCTAGTCTAGCTACCACAATCAAGTTGGAAATCTTCCGCCAAATACCGTAGTTGCTTTCTAACAGTTTCACTTGAGAGCTAGTCTCTCCCCTAGGGTCAGTGTGTCTACTATTTCTGGTCACATCAACACTTCACGTCAAGTGAGATTCTATCTATATTGTTATTACACAAGCGTGTACCGATGCGTCCCTTCGCATTTGCATTTATGTGGTGCTATATATGATACGCGGTAGAAAGTGTATTTAGAAACAGCTTACTTCACATTTTTAACACACTATTATTATAGCTTGACTTGTATTTATCTACCTATCAATAGATAAGAATAGAAACTTAGTAGTGCGATTTACCTGGCAATACAATAATATCATGCCTTACTCCTAATATTCTGGCCAGAATCATCAGAAGAATCTAAAATTCCCAAGCTAGTTTATAGAAAAAAACTTCAATTATGACATCACAGATGTTGCCAACAGACTTTTCTTCATGCACCTTTTCAATTACAGACTTTTTTACTATCGAGTTCGAGTTACTTTATACCATGGTTTTTAGGCTAAAATTTCTTCCTCACGGTTATAAGAGAAGAGTTTTACAAAGGAACGTTGATTAATTCTATTTTTTAATGACAACACTAAACTTGATTCTAATGTTGTTTACAGAATAACCATTATCTATTGTGTTTATATAATCAAATATATTCCTATGTCCAAACTAACATTCCGATAACAAGGAAAATAAACAAGTAAGTATATTGATAGATATAGACAGTAATTTAAGAAACTTCGTTATTATTAATTGACCAGTTCCGATGAAAAACATCAGGCAAGCATCATCATCTTATCCTGTTCTCCAATTATTTGGGGTCAGCACACCACGTTTTCTTCTTCCATAAATCTCTATCAGCCACCGTGTCTTCGTTCAGTCCTTTTCCTTTCATCTCATTTCTCACACACTCTATCCATCTTTTATTTGGTGTTCCGCTTCCTTTCCATCCTTCAACATTCATATCCGTCACGTTTCTCACCACATGAGTTTCCTCTCTTGTCATGACATGTCCAAACCAATCCAGAACAGAACAATAAAGAACAGCGGTGACTATAGAGCGATACATGGATCCCAAAACTAAACATAACTAAAAAAAATGTTTGATCTTGGTGTGTCAAGAGTAGAGCACTACCTCACCTGCTTCACGGTATGAGGCATGCAATAAGTCAAGGGCTTACAACTATTCTACCACTATGTTTGATTACATACACCGTCTGTGCATTTTACTATGTTTCACCTGAGCTATGGCAAGGTTTAACGATAAAAAGTAACTTTGCTACAGGCACCAGTGCACACGGGAGATTGAAGTGTTACAATGGTACATTTTAGTGGGTATTGTCTGGTGCCTATCTCCCGAAGAGTCTTAGCACGAGCCCCTCTTGCGTTCGTCTGAGCCCGGACAGTGCGGTTACGCATAGCGATAAGGAAGCCCGTAAACAGATTTTAACACCATGCTAATAAAAAATGGTGCAAATTGGTCACGACCCAGCTATACACGAGTGTCAAGCCTGTGCCATCCAGCGAAATGATACACAGCGGGGAATTGAATCGTTCGTTCGGACGAGTGTTGGAATACGCCATAGTCAATCAATTCGTCCGTTACAAAGTCCACAGTTAAAGATTGCAATAACAAGTCGTTCCTTTTCTCACAATGCGTTGCTTGCAACGCGCATTGTATAGTCTGTTAGACGTTGTATGTTATTTTAGTAAATATGAATACGTATGTACGAGTCGGAATGTTTAGGTTTCGGGGGTCGTTCGAGCGTCTCGTGTTCGAGGACCTGCGTCACATGCAACCTTCACATTCCCCCAACAGTCAGCACGGATTAAACATGATCTATAGTTGATGTTTATAAAATAAATATTCTGTCATTGACCGACATCAATTAAGGATTAAATGTAAAAAGAGACAGAGGGACAGACAAAATAAATTTTTTTTGGTCTCTATATCGATAATAAGAAAGAAGGCTTCATTTTTTAAATTTCTGAGTATATTTAACGTCTACACTACTATACTTCTGTTCATATATTCTAAAAATAATAAACTTGGTACATTTTTTTATTATAGTTACGGTTTTAGCGTTATGGGCATAATCTCACCTGATCTTAAGTGACGATACGGCCCAAGTTGGTAGACACGCTAAACCTGTGGATTAACTGGCTCTCAAGTGCAGCTGCCGGAACACACGTATTGGTATTTAGCGGCAGATTTTCAACTTGAGGGTGGTTGGTAGCCAAGCGGGCATTAGAAAAAGCCCTACCACCGTGCAAATCGATCTAATGATGCGGAAATCGATTTCAATGTGTTTTTTTTTTTAATTATTTAAACTCAATTGTGCACCATTATCCATATATACTATTATACATTTCGAATTATACAGCTAGCATAAAGGCTGGTCCTTATTGCTAATAACAATCTTTTGCAGGCTGCCTTTAGATGGATATGTTCCATAGCGAGGAATCGGGGGTCTTTTGGGTGTAAAATTACCTACGACATAAATTACGCAACACGTAAACTACAACATACATAAGAGATAATACTATAAAAGAGAAATAATATACGTATAATATTTGTTTAAACAATCATCGACGAAGGTTCAAGGCTATTTAAGATCACGCTACCACCGATAGAAGCAAAACTATATTGAAAACAGTTATAAAAACAGGCAAAAATTGTTAAATAATATTCTTTAGTTCCACGCGAATGAAGTCGCGGGCACAGCTAGTATCACATAAACGTAATATTAAACCGACATGTAGTACTTTTTGATGGAATTTTTAAATACGCCCATCGTTATAGCCTCTCTTAGAAAAACATGGTGAATTGACGGAGTATTCGGAAAGAAGCGTGGAAAAGCGTCTTAAACGATAAGTATTACACGTAAAATGCTTAATGGGTGTTGGCTCAGTTAAAGATTTCATTATATGTATACATATATGTATATATATATATATATATATATATATATATATATATATATAGGTACACAGTATTACATAAATACATTTATCTGTCAATGTTGCATGATGCAGGATTTCAAAACACAAAGCATTGCGACACCGCGAGTAATTCCAACTTATTCTAGTTAAATCGAAAACGAAAGAAACGTTCGTATCTCTACCTATAAAAAATATACCCGTGTGACGATGTTCGTCTACGCTGATCTTGGAAACCGCTCAAGATTCAATAAAAATTTCTAATGTACATCACTTCTTCCAACCTGTGAGATATGATAGCTTTTATCTCGATAAGGGATACCCACATGGGAAGCAGAGAACTTGGTTGAGTTCAATGCCAAGAAAACCTAGGTATGTGCCTTTATAATCCCCCTTTTCACCCAACCCTACTCTTCAGTACACCCAACTTGCAATATGTGCGACAGCGAAAATATCTTAGGAATGTATATTCGCAGCGACCTTAACATGAAGGTTCACATCGAGAGTGCCATCTCCACAACATCTCCGAGACTCGGAATCCTGAACAGAGTGCGACGGTTTTTCATGCCCGACCAGCTGTACCTTCTCTATAAGGTCCAAGTCCAAGCAATACTGCTCGCACCTCAGGGATGGATCTGCTAAACATCTCATCGATGGCTTACACAGGTTGCAGAGGTGGGCTGTCCCTATTGTGAGTGATGCAGACACCACCAGTACCATAGAACCGCTGAAATAACGCAGTGACGTTACGCGGCTTCGGTGTCACAGTTTCACGGTAACTCGCATCGAATCGTGAATTAAAAAGTTCGCTGCCTCGTATTCCTGTGGTACCCTGGAACTGTGGAACCGTCTTCCGGTCAGTGTGTTCCCTCTTTCGATGGTAATTGGTCCTTCAAAAGACGCGTAAAGAGATACCTAAGCAGGCCTGCATGACAGCGGTGAATTTTGGTTCATGTCAGTCGCCGCATGCTTGGATTTTACTGTGCTTAAGACCAAGTGCAGTGCAATCTCTCTGCTGTATAGTATAAAAAATGAGACTAAAGATGACGCTCTGCTCGAGTTACTAACTACCGGAGTGGACACGACATCAGCCTAACCCGACAGTATCTTTATATACTAAAATCTGTAATCAAATAGGCTTATATTATTATTTGTTATAGGTTCTAGCGATATGGCCACAATCTCACCTGATGTTTAGTGACGCAGTGGCCCAAGATACTGGACACGCTAAGCGTAGTGGTGGGACTAGCTCTCAAGTGCAACGGCCGGAACACACCTGTAGTATTTGGCTGCAGATTTTCAAATTGTAGATTGCGGGTAATAGAAAAACCCTTAGCACCATGCATATCTTAACGTCACTAGTTATATTCAAGACTGCGTGTGTTGAAATTGAATAAAAGTAGCCTAGGTTACTCATTAGAATACCATCTTTCTACCAGTGAATGTCACGTCAAACTCAGCGTAACCGTTTCAGAACTTCGCTTTCTTTTTCATTTTACTTTGCACTTTAGTATTGTAGCATTATGTTATGTAGCATACAAGCTTCTTTAATAATTGGATTGTCACATATAAAACGACTTTTTCACATCTGACTGGTATATCCTGGACAGCTGTTCGACTTAGTTGACGTGGAGTTAAAATTTGAATTAATAATTATTGCCCGTTTTCGTAACTTTCATTACAAACGTTTAGACGATAGTGCAATCGAAAGGCGTAAATTGAGAGGTGGCATTGGCCTTCAAAGTCTAATTACCACAAAAACCAGCAGTTAATCGGAAACGTACAAACCGAAACCGATACGTGACTTGCTTTGTAGTCTAAATAACCATATTTTATAATCAATATTAAGGATGAAACTGAATAAGAATGAAATTCGTAGGTACTGAAATCAAATCAAAAATCTTTATTCAATTTAGGCCCTAAGAAGGCGCTTATGAACGTCAAAACTACTATCGATTCGGAAAGTAACGCAGTCATCGAGAAGAACCCGCAAGAAACTCGATCTGCATCTTTTTTTTTAAGGCATATTCTTATCCTTATATACAATAATTTAATGTGTTACAATAGTTATTAGCGGATGTACAGAGAGGGGTGTCAATTCCAGACATCACGATCGATCACCTATTGATCCATCCTATAATAGCCTTTTGACATCAAAACCCTTTTCACATGGTTGTTGAAGCTACTGTCTGGCAATTCAGTAATGTCCTTTTGGACTTTATTATAAAACTTAACACTATTACCTAAAAAACTGTTACTTGTCTAACTCAGTCTAAAATAGGGAGTGACCAGTACTTTAATTATTATTCGAAAATTATAATTAAAATGTTCTTTGTTAGCGATGTAGAGACAAAGATTTTTTTATTATGACTTTTTGTGCAAGAAGTTGTTGGAATCTGACACAATAAAACATAAATTACGAATTACCGGATAGAATAGTTTATCGTACTTCCTGCTAAATAAAGGAAAAAGTTTGCGAGTGTATGTTTGATACGTCTTGATACTCCAACGTCTGGACCAATGATGATGAAATTTGATATGACTGCAGCTGACGGCCAGGATACTGTTAATCCCGAAACTCGTTCACATTCAAACAACTTGCTTGACCTATTCTGATGCGGGAAACAGCGGGTAACACTACGGAGCGTAGCTAGAATCCCATCAATAAGATTTCACCGAAGTAAACAATTTTCAGTAAAGAACTTCGACACGAATTTCGATGGGATTTATCATTTCCCGGTCCGGTAGCTGACAATTTCACTGAAAATCTAAGCTGTGTCATCTATATATAGTATTTATATGTTGCAAATAGTACGTAGAACAGAGATATTGAAGGGTCTACTTTTAAAACCCCCTATAATGACGTCATAGTCTAAGTTATAATGACATCATTATAGGGGGTCTAACTGGAAATTAGGCTGTAATGACTTGGCATTAAAGTCTCTCTAGTTCTCAGTATTCACATTTTTCATACACGTATCATTTCTTACACAGTCCATCCATGTCTGCTGAGGTATTCCTCTTTTCCTACATTCATCATATATACTTTTTTTGATGTGGGGAAATGTATATATGCATCCCGTCCCAGCCCGGGGGGACTGACAGGGGTATGTGGGACTCACCCAGCGCTAAACGCCGGGAATACCCATTAAAACCCCACGACCGTCTGTCGCCTTCCTGGGGCGACGCGGGTCCGTGCATGCAATCACCACGTCACACATTCATCAGACTTAACATTCTTCTATCTATATGACTCTCATCTCAACTCATAACACGCCTATACCATGCTAATCGATTCAATAACAATAATTATAAATGAAAGTTTAATCATCACACTGATATTATAAATTCGAAAATGAGTTTGCTTGTTCGTTTGTTACGCTTTCACACTTAAACCGCTGAATCGATTATGATAAATTTTGGTATACAGATAGATAGGAACCTAGAGACGGTGATAGGCTACTTTTTCTCGTGAAAACCTTACGGGAAGGGTGGTAAAGAGAGGGATTAATTTTGTATGAAACCTTTTATTGCGTTATCCAATTTGCATGACAAAGTCAATATTAACGCGAGCGAAGCCGCACGTAAAAGCTAGTTTAAAATAAAAACCACAACATGACTGTTGAAATCCAACAATAAAAACTCCTTCACATACATACTACTGGTATAGTAAATAGCAATGTACGTAAATGTAAAATTTAAATAAGTAGATATTACAATATGGTAATAAATACTTATTATCTATATGTTAATAAATATTCCTCATTACACTTGAACTTAAGTGTTCCATTATCCGTGAAATTTATTTTAGTCACGTTTCTAGGAGTTTAATTTTTGAAAGATTCAGCAAGCATTGCATTATTTGTGACTGCAAAAACGACATCCGATTTTACAATAATTATCTCAAGTCTTTAATTATATTAACTGACTGATATGCCTAATGTATATATAAGTATTATAAAGTGGAAAAGCTGGTTTGTTTGAACGCGCTAAGCAATGTATTATAACGTTTAAATTTCCAACTGGAAAAAGCGTCAGTGTATGATCAGCTCTGGTGCACAACTGTACTTTACTCCTTAGATACCAATCGTATATTTTTGAAACATGATCTCAAAGTAATGAAGTTTGAAGCGGTGATAGTTCAGTGGTAGCGTGTACGACTTCGCGTCAAGGGACGTGAGTTCGAATCCAACCACCTATACTGAGCTTGAGCTTTCGGTGAAGGAAAACATCGTGCGGAAACCATAGCATGGTGGTAGCGCTTCTTCTAATATCCGCCTGACTAGTTACCACCCTTAAGTTGAAAATCTGCCGCCAGGAATAGGTGTGTTCCGGCAGTTGCACTTGAGAGCCAGTTCCTCCACAGGTTTAGCCTGTCTACCAACTTGGGCCGTGTCGTCACTATAGAAAGGTGAGATTATGGCCATTACGCTAAACATTAACTATTAAAAAAAAGGTGTACAACGTATTTTGCGTAGAAAAACAACGCTGTTGCCATAAAACTTATATTAATTTCATTCATCATAAAATTACCACACCGAGAACTTTAGGTACGTGAAAATACCTTCACAAGGAGTAAATTGTGGTACAAAATATTCGTAGATGTTGTTAATTCATAGCATTAGATATCGCCGTGTCAAATTTTAACATAACCTGTCCACGATATTTTAGGTGGTGCGCGCACTAATAATAAGCAAAATTAAACAAAACACAGCAATAAATATTAATAAAACTCTTAATGTTAATGTTAAACGCACAGCTTAAACCACGTGGGTTTAGAAACAACAGACTTTGCACATGAGTCCTCTTCATAACGTGAGTAAGGAAGAAGCTATCTCTGATAAAACCTCGTACCTTATAAAAGGCTCGGAAATACACTACATTTATAGTAGTAACTAAGACAGTATGCATGACGGTATTCGCGCGAGAGCGAACTGTGACCATAGCATTACAAAATTACATATAAATTTGCATATTACGAGATTGTAAGATAAAACATTACAACTAAGACTACAGTTGATTAACCTCTGCGAATTCGGAAACCAACAAAGTGTCTGATCTTGCCCTTTATTATCTTTCCTTTTGCCACGTTTAGGGATCAGCCAAGGTATACTCAGCTGCCACAGTAAAATAACAGCCCCTAATGGACTGTTTTCTCGACAGTCATCGTTCCTTTGGGGTGTACTGTGCTTTACCAGAAGCTATGATTAAAACATTACAAAGAAAAAAAAATCAGTAGTAGGACTGTACGCCAGAAGCGAAGACTTCTTTGCTTAACTTATATAAATACACACACACGTCTGTATATACGTAACTTAGCGTGACGGTCACGCGAGTTTAGTGCCTCTATCCATCCTTCAACTGCACAATGTACTTAAAGGAGTTTTCTCTTCAAAACATCTAATAATATTAAGGAAGTGTGTACAGGGCAAAAAACATAAATAAATTTATTCATATAGCTACTGATTAAGCATTATTAATAATACATTTTCTATTTACAAAACCCTAGACAAATACAGGTAAGGTTGAATAAGACGTTGATAACAGAATCAGTTCTGAAATATTGCCAGTGGGGAAATTCCATGCGTAGCGTGTCGCAAAGTGCTGCCAGTTCATATAATATATGCTAATTAAAAACATCAAGCGACTTACTTGTCATATCCGTGATATCTTGGTCTGTGTTGTTCATTGGTGTATTCACAGTAGTAGCGGGAGACGTGGACGCATTGGTAAGTGGTGGTTGAGAGGGTATTGGTGTTGGAGAGGTGGAGGGTGCTGGGACATCGCGACGCTGCCTGTCTAAGCTCACGATATCACTACGCGGAATGTTGAACGTATTGGTGTGCACTAAATATTCATCGTTTCGCGCTGAAAGAAAAAAGAATTATCATTTAGCATATTTTTTATAGTTTTAGCGTTATGACCACAATCCCACTTGATGTTTGGTGACGATGTAGCTCAAGATGGTGGACTGGCTCAAGACTGGCTGTCAAATGCAACTGCCGGATACACCTATAGATGTTCGGCGGCAGATTTTCAACCTGAGGGTGGTAGCTAGCCAGGCGGACGTTAGGAAAAGTCCTATCACCATGCTATAGTCTCATCACGATGGCTACCTTCACCGGAAGCTCAAGCTCATTGCAGGTAGATTAGAACTCACGTTCATAACGCGGCGTTCGTACAGACTACCAGCTAAGCTATCATCGCTTGGAATAGTCCTGCGTCTTTCTAGATATTATATGTATATACATTGTGAAGTCTAACATAAAATTAGCAAGAAGAATAAGAATAAGTTGACTGCATATTATATAAATAGAAGCAGACACATCATATACGACTAATAACTGCTATCAGATACTTTTATTACAGTCAAAACAAATATTTTGTGCATAATTTTCGCCTTTCTGTTTCAGTTTGGTATATTCATTCATCGTCTATAAGATAAATGCAAGAAACTTCACACAATATAAATTCGGTATAAACCTCCATAACATTCCCGTTCACCTCACGAATCGGACATTCAAATATTGGCTAAAAGCTGTTTTACTATCGACTAGCCTTTTACTACGTGTGTAGAATCACTACAAATCCGTATACCTGCCGTCCTTACAAGGTGTAGTACTTATGTTGGGCGTAAAATACAAATGTGGTTAAAACACTATGGGGTGTTATAACGCTATTTTCTTGTAGCCTGCAATGCTAATATAAGCTCTTGCTTTTAATGACCAAAATTAATGCGTGATCTATCGGTCGGTCTATTGCTGCATGAGTCAAGAATGCGAAAGACGACAAGGCTGGCGTTTCGAGTCGGTGCAAGCGGGCGTGACATGGAAATAACAAACTAAAACGTATCCAGAGCTCACAGGAAGAAAGTCATTAAGATAATAAGAAATATGACATAATTATGATAGAACAGGAATTTGGAACCGCTTATACCTATCTATATGTGGACCAAACTCAATATTTTTATTGATTATCAGCATAAGCCTTTATATCTTTAACTAATGTGTACTTATATCAACTTACTAAAAGAGTAACCTAATCAAGTAAATTAAGGTGATATAAAATTTATCTATACGCAACTAATGAACCAAGTTAAACCAGTTAAAAGCACGCGGACACGTTCAAGCGATGACTCGGTGGTAGCTTGCACGGACGCCGCATCAAAACGACGTGGATTCGAATCCCTTCAAATAGCTTAAGCTTTTGGTGAAGAAAAACATCGTGATAAAACTATAGTACGGTGGTAGGGCTTTTTCTAATTCCCGCCTGGCTAGCTACCAACCTCAAGTTGAAAATCTGCCGCCAAATATCAATGGCTGTGTTCTGGCAGTGGCACTTGAGAGTGAGTTTCTCCACAGGTTTAGCGTGTCCACCAACTTGGGCCTCATCATCAATTAACATCCGGTAAGATTGTAGCCATAACGCTAAACCTATTAACTAGAAAAAAGACGCTGTCAAGAGGCCTAAACGGTTGGCATATTAGGTATTATCATTGACGATAACCAATCTAACCATTTAGCAATAACGGTGATGATTTACCACCAGATGGACCGTCTATCTGTTTATTGTCCTTTAGCATAAAAATATATATATCTTTTTGATCTCCATTGTTTTTTTTGGGCCAGCTATCATAAAATAATCTAGATTCGTTAATTTGATAATACATATATCTCGTATATCAGAATAGCAATTAGATAAGAGCTGGGTAAACTCCTAAATCAAATCTACAAGTCACAGAACGTTATCAGAACAAATATGTAAAGTTTGCAGCGACAAGAGATAAACATATTTTTACTACGAGTAAATACGTCAGTCGAAAGTTCACTAACGAACCTTGTCAAACTTCACTCGGAACCAACTAAACAAACAAATGTCAACAACTCTCCTCGTTTTAGCATCGTGCTCGTGCAGCGTAGAATCAGATGATATTAAATAATCTGTTCTTCGGACAAACAACCTATAACAGGGCAATTCCTTAGTCATCCAATTACAAAAACTTTACGCTTATTCAAAACAATTCCATTCCACAACACGCATATTCGTTAAACACTCAACATAACATATGTATTATTATAAGTTATTGTCATTAAGATTTCTAAATAGAACTGAACCGATAGCGCCCGTTTCCAGGCTGTTTAACAGAAGGGGCAAAGAGCTGCGTTCCGTAGAATAAAGAGAATGTAACAAAGCAATATACCAAAATGTAGATACAAAAGAATAAAATTGTGTAACGTTCCGTACAGTAGAGGAAGTAATATTAATAAGTACGTGTGCGTGCTTCCATGTATGTGTGTGTGAATGTATGACTGTGTTAGGAAAAGGGAGTAACAAACGACCTTAACACATAGATTGTTCCGATACGCGATTTTATATTTTCAATTTAATTAACATGACCGTTAACAGCGCATCGCATGTTATTGAACTCGTATTGTGGAAAATTATTAAGTGGGCACAAATAATTTATCTTTGATATAGTCGATACAATAAATTACTCTAAATTCAATATCAACTTTATAGATAGGATGATAGTCTTCACCATCACACTGACGAGGAAGAGAGGAAATTTCCATACACATCCGAAAATTTTCCGATTAAAAAACATCCTAAGATCAAAAATGTTTTTTAATGCAACCTTCTAAAAAATATTTATGTCATTCAGAAGCAGTATGTTAATAACCATTATTTTAATAGACTAATAGTTAATTATAAATAAATTATATTTTTTTAATGAACATATCATAAATACTTTTTAATTGGCAATTAAAAAAAATAATAAAGAAGTTCCAATTGTCATGGTGTTTGTCCTAAAAACACTCGATTTATTGATTGGATACTATACGTAATCGATTTATTCTGATATGGTATAATCTATCATCCTATTTGTAAATTAAATGTTATAATTCCATTGCCTTATTGGATAGTCTTACCCCGTTTTTTTTTACGTGGGCAATACCCATGACTCCTTTTCTCGTTTCCTACGCAAGTCACCGGAATAGTATTTAGGACTTATCTGGTACGAATCAAAAATCAAAATCAAATATACTTTAGCTCTGAATCATCGTACAATTCTTCCCTCAGTAACATGCTGGCTTTAAAGTTGGAACCATACGCTTAGAGTAGATATTCTCATAATATTTTGCGTTTATTTACAAACACCATACGTCGAATGTGTGACGTATCGGTAAATGTATCCATCTCTGTGTCCTTTACGCGTTTAATACATCGAGATATACTCTGAAAGTGTTAATATATGAAAGAGAGCAAACAACACAACAAACAGGTTCTACAATAGTGTGTGATGACCTTCAGTGAACGCGTTATACTCGCTGGCGGCGTATGAAGACATGTGAAAGATAATAAAATGACAATCCGTATGTTTCCAGTTGTGTCATATGCTTTAAGCCTTAATATACAAAGTCGTGTTTTCAATTCTATCTAATGTTAAAAAAGCCAATGTAAATTTATTCGTTTGTTACCGTTTCATACCTTTACTGCGCAACAGATCGTTGTGATTTTTTTTTGTATAGATAATGTAACAGAGTATTTTTCATCCAAAAACACCTACTGCTTCCTAGACACAGTGAAATAACTTTCGAGTTTGTTATAATACCATCAAATACGTTTAGAGTAAGGTAATTAGCTAAATTGATATAAAACACAGTACTTTGAACGTGGACGTGTTTACTAAAGTAGCTTTTACCGGCGGCTCCACTTGCGACAATATTGATATCGTCTACCAATTCTTGTTACCGATCGATTCAGAAATAATTTTTCTATTTAATGTTATATTAAATTATTTATTTTAGAATATTGGTCACTACGAACTCACATACGATTCGAAATTATAAACAATTATTCTCTTAGGTTTCTAGCATATCGGATGACGCAATAAAAAGTTTCATACAAAGTTTATCCACTTTCGAGAGAAAAGTATCCAGTAGGGACTCTATCTAAATGCCGTAATTGATCATAATCGATTCAGCGGTTTAGGCGTGAAAGCGTAACAAACAAACTCACTATCGCATTTATAATATTAGTAAGAACTGGTACGGATTTACCTGAATCTATACACATAATAAAAGTCAAGTTTGTAAATCCGATCTATTTTGCAAATTATAATTTATACCTTGTACTATGCATAGTTATTATATCTGCAATAAAAGTTTCTTTATTTCAACGCGATAATACTAGTAATTAATTATTGTTAGTTAAATTAATTATCAGGCGGTTTTTTTTTTTGTATTTCATAGATCAACCATTGAGAAAGGCTTTCAGCTCATAAGCATCACGTTACCACCAATAGAGATCTGAGTTGCAAAGCTGTATTGAAAACATTTACATAAATTGACGAAAGTTATTAAATAATTATAGGTTCTACGCGAAGTCGCGGGCACAACTGGTAAATAATATTACAATTAACACACAGAATACTATTCACCCCATAAAACGATGGAAGTCTCTTTGGGAAGAGATAAAAGTTAAAGAATTTTATTACATAAACTTAGCACTGCAAACTTGGCAGTCGGCTTTAAAAAAAAATTGAAATATTCATTGGATTCTAGATCGTTTGTATCCTTTTGTATCACTATGATTTTCGTTTGTACCTCAAACCAAAATTTTTTACAGCGTTTTCAGAATATGCCTGCAGCCGACTTTGGAAAATCGAAAATTTTCCAAATGGGTCTGATTCGTGGTCGTTTGTACTACCTTCATTTTTTTTTAACCTAAAAAAGATAAAGCAATTTGAAAATTTCGAAAAACTAACTTACACATTTTTTGGAATTTCGGAAATCTTCAAACGGGAATCGCCGCGAAATCGTTTCTACCCGCAGAAATCATTTTCGTTTTCGTTTGTACCTCAAACCAAAAACTTGTAGGAGAATTTTTCGTTTGCTTCACACCAACCAACCAATGAATTTCATTGGATGTTAAGCCGTGTGCTGGGAAAGTCCGCAAACGGTATAACAACTGAGTTAACGACCAGTGACAATGAGCCTTTAAGGGCTTTGACAGCTTCACCGAGCGCCGAGGCCGCGGTCGCAAGGTTGCCATAATGGCCGAACCTCGGCTCGGGCTGTTGCCGAGAAAACGAAAGAATCTCCGGGTGTAAATAAACTGAATTGTCCGGGATACTGAAATTAATCATATTATGGTAAAATTATCGGGCAATGGATTCGAGCGGTAGAGATTGTACTTTGCTTGTGCTAGCTGATACGAGAGACAGCGTGGTGGTACTGACTGACCTAAAAAGCGCAGGTAATGTCAATGAATTGTACCCTTTTTCTTTTTATCTGTGTGTAGGCAATAATTTAGACTCTGATAAAAAAAAAAGTGTATTTTACCCATCTGGCTCGGTTACGGCTAATTATATTTCTACATCAAGCATTCCACAGGGCCCGCACAAGCATCGAGTGCGTGTTCCGAGCGTAAACAGCCCTCGCAAAGCCTAAACATTTAAAGTTTAAATAAATACTCAGCACAAGCAACTTCCGTTACGTGTAGGGGTAAATGAATTGCGAGTAAAATATTTTTAGTAGACCGGAAACGGTGATCGTGCGATTCAAGGAGGGGGGGGAGCAACATAACAGTATATAATATGTAAGATAATTGTATATTGCTGAGTCCGAAATAAGAAAGAGAGAAATGTGTGTGAATGCACAGATGTATAGCATTATAATTAGAATGTATATTGTAAAATACAGTCTTACAAACTAAAACCTCATACAACTTCGAGACAGGACCCGTGTATGGCAGATGGCAGATTTTTTCCTACTTCCTTGACCACTTATCGTTATATTTTGGACAATTCACACGATATCATTATAAATTTTAGCCTATGTGTTATTTCGATGCATAAGCTATATTATAAGTTTCATTAAAATCCATTCAGTAGTTTTTGCATGAAAGAGTAACAAACGTCCATACATCCATACCTAGAAACGTTCGCGTTTTTCATATTAGTAATCATTACACTTCCTCTTGTAACAAACATTCAGCGTATTCTAACTGTTACGTGACGTGAGTAAACAAAACAAGAAAATGTAGTACAAAGGCGACAATGGAAATATAGGGAGCGTTATTTCTATAAAATCTCGTTTAGACGGGCCATACCCAAAAATAACGAGGCAAAAAGTAATTAATTTAACTAAGCACTTAGTTCCATGCGACGTTATTAGTGGCATTGTACTTGTAACATAACTCAACCAGTTGAAGGGCGGTGAAGGTTATCTACGTACGTCAAGGCAATAACTCTATTTATCTTTTGAGTGTCAAAACTAAGTCCTATCTATTGGGCGCTACATAACCAGGGGGTAAAAAGTGGCAATATGTGAGTCTTTAAACCAAGGGTGTACTTACTGAGCAAGCGCGATCCATCGTAGGACTCATGGTTACTTATCATCAGGTGAGATTGTGGTCATGTGCTTACTTATTGCCTCTCCAACTAATTTTTTTTTTATACTTATGGTTTAGCGTTATGACCATAATCTTACCTGATGTTAAGTGACGATACGACCCAAGTTGGTTGACACGCTAAGCCTGTGAAGGAACTGGCTCTCAAGTGCAGCTGCCGGAACACACCTATTGGTATTTGGCGGCAGGTTCACAACTTGAGGCTGGTTGCTACCCAGGCGGGCATTAGAAAAAGCCCTACCACCATAATATATACTATAAATATATATACTAATAATATTATAAATACGAAAGTGAGTTTGTTTGATTGTTACGCTTTCACGCCTAAACCGTTCCGTTAACGTCCTCGCTACAACTGAGCCACCACCGCCTGATTACGTTTGCGACTTACTTACACTTACTTATTTAGTGTTTATCATCAGGAAAACCGGTAGCAAAAACGTCTAAACATCGACTACTAAACGATGAATACCGTATTACTATCGAACATAACCAGAATTTACCATTTGCTGGCGTTTATTTAGCGATTGCTTCGCGTTTTCCTGTTGCGAAGTATCCGGGCAATAAAGCAGATACACCGCTTTGATATTTTTCCTCGTAATCGTGTATGAATGTACCTAACCTATCTAGCTGGTCAATAGATAGGTAGTTATGTACTAGTTATGTTGATAGGCACAAAATTTAAAACGAAGTTTCCTAGCATGTAGGTTAGTATATATATATATATATATATTTATACTTAAGGTTTAGCGTTATGGCCATAATCTCAACTGATCTAAAGTGACGATACGGCCCAAGTTGGTAGACACGCTAAACCTGTGTGGGAACTGGCTTTCAAGTACAGCTGCCGGAACACACCTATTGGTATCTGGCGGCAGGTTTACAACTTGAGGGTGGTAGCTAGTCAGGCGGGCTGTAGAAAAAACCCTACCACTATGCTACGGTTTCCTCACGATGTTCTCCTTCACCGAAAGCTCGAGCTCATTGTAGGTGCTTGGATTCGAACTCACGTCCCTTGACGCGAAGTCGTACACACTACCACTGAGCTATCATCGTTTCGAACTGTATATTTTGTACCCGCTATAACTTACGTTTAGGTTTCGAAGAATGGTAAAGAGAATGGCTACACGGCGCCCTTCTTCACTCTCTAAGGTGCTCACTTTGGGAACCCCTGATCTAGAAGGTGCCATTTCTATATAATAATCTCATACTATTTTAGGAGGTATACGTACCGTTTAAAAAAATAGTTGAATCGATTTGGACGTAATTTTATAACAAACCCGCCGTATCCAACTGCTAATAAAGCAGCCGATTTCGTTAACTTCATATGGTAAACTTTCCGCTAAACCCTTGACGTATCAGTTAAACATTCGAACGTTTGAAACATGAGCACGTATTGAACAGTTATAGAGTTGTGGGTTAACATTTGCCTGTAAACATTCGATATGTCGAGTCGCGATTACTGGTCGATTTTACTACCAAGGTGCGTCTATAGACGTTTCACATCAATGTTATTAAGGGGAAAATTTACGACAAATTCCCAAAGCACATAACCCATTTGCCTGATAAGTTCAAGCACCGTAGCAAGCGGGTTTTTCCGTGAAAAATAAAATATACATCAACATGTGACTCTAGCCTTATAATAATCATTAATTATTGTAGTTAAAAATTCTTTAGCATCGTTGATTTGGAATTAAACGACAGTAAAAAGAGACAACCATATACATCTATAGGATATAACGTGCGAGAGAATGAGATAGAAAGCATTATACACTTTCTTACGGGGTCCGAGCGTTGTACGTATGTGCGTGTAATTTTTTAAGGTTTCACTTCTATCGCGTGTGAATTGCACCCAATTTTTTTTTTGCAATATTATAATATAATAGTTAAACCAACAAAACGATTAAGTTATAAAAATGTACTACTAACTGTAGACTACATAAAGTTTAATTGCAAAGCGGTAAACCAGATAATACGGGCGGCGATACATCGCATCCAGCGGACGCATTGAACCCCGCGCCACCCGTTTCAATTAAAAACCCAGCTTATATGATTGCTTTAATCAAGCCGGCGCAGGAAATGACAATTTATAAACACATCGTTTCGTATCACATAATGTGATAGAGTTCATTGTTCGTTTCAGTTTACGTAACATCTCCACAACATACGGTGAGTCTCGGAAATAAATATAAATGTCATGAACATGAATGGCTATGTAGTTAATTTATACGCGATCAAAGTGGAAGCGAGAGGTATACTAGGAAAATGTCTCTACATTCTGCAAAAATCTAGTCTAAGACTGCAATAAGTTCTATATTAGAACGTATTTAATCATATCTACGTTATTAGCACAGTTTTTAGATAAAAAACAGCAAAATACGTTGTTATTTGCATGGTAGTAAGACTTTTTCTAATGCTAATAGGTGCTAATAGGTGTCTAATAGGTGAGTTCCGACAGATGCACAGCGTGTCCGCCATCTTCGGCGACATAGTTACTAAACATCAGGTAAGCTTGTACCTATAATACTATAGTTACCTAAAATAGAGTTCATCCACAACAAAATATAAATTTTATCCCCTATCCCAATGGTACTCTTTCGTTTTATGGGTTATTAAGACCTATCCTATACGTTAATTCTTAATATTAGATATCACCTAGCTAAATTTCAACAAAATCTGTCCTGTACTTTAAGGATGACACGCGTATAAAGGGAAATAGATAAAAAATCCGAAATCTATATATGTAAAAATATATCTCTATTTCCCTTGGTCAATCGCATCACGCGTGAACGGATGGAACGATTTCGTTAATTATTTTTTTGTTGGGTTAATTATCACCAGGACAAGGTTCTTATGAAAGAAATAATTAAGGAAGTTGACCGGAATATCAAAAAGAATTAAGAAAATTAAAAAAACTTAACGATAATTTCCATTTTACATAACTAGCCGTCAGTTTTCATAGAGCATTACAATAGTAATTATGCTATGTTTTTGAATAATATTTTTATTAAACTAATTCTAATTCAATATTCATAGTTAAGACAGGACAACGTCTGTCACGACAGCTAGTAAAATATATTTGAGTTCCATACCGATTACAAAGCACAACATTTGATAATCATCTTAATTTTTATAGTACCGAAATTTCGTGCAAATTAAAAAAAACTGTAATGTCTATAAATCGCGTTCATATGTACAAGGTAATAAAAGCTAAAAACTTAACCATCAGAGATGGTTCATTTAATATCAATTTAAAAGCTCGGTTAAACCCAGTTGTTTTTATCGTAATCAATGGAAAACGTGTTAGTAACACACTATTCTATCGAGCTGGTTGAAAGTGACGTCACGTCCCTCAGGGTTGTCATTAATGCAAGATTTTATAATTCAAAATTGATCCACTTTGTATCATCGTCAAATTACGAGAAATGTTTAACTGTATTTTAAATAATGAACTGCGTTAAGAATGAAATATATTTGAGCCATATTTAAGGTTAGAGAAAGGCGCAAACACCTTTTATATATATACGACGCTTGACCATAGTCACACCTGATGGAAGTGAAGACAAGGTCTAAGATGTAGCGCGTTCTTGCAGAAGAACCTGGTTCACTTTTCGTCTGAAGACGCCGATGTTGTAAGACTCCGGTATAACATACGCAGCTAGTGAATTCCACTGCTTGGCGGTTCGCGAAAACAACGAGGATGAATATCGTTTAGTGCGAACAAACGGAACATGACAACATACGGGTGAAGGCCCACGCGACTTCGAGTGGTTCGGTGGTGAAACGGTGAAGGGAGATATTAATAAATGTAGTTCCTGTAAGCATTCACCGAAGTGAAATCGGTAAAAAACTGTAAGGAAAGCGACTCTGCGACAATGCTTCAGGTCACGCATTTCAGCATCTGTCAGCGATTCGACACCAGTTATATGAATGTATAATAAAATTAAACGTTACAGATATTGGCATAGCTGAGATAGAAGATCTTGGCAGTAATCTTGTTATCAACAATCTTATCTTAACATATACTTACTAGCTAATGCCTGCATTTTCGTAAATCGTAAACACTTTTCTCGATATTGTATATGTTATAATAAAATCTATGTAAAATAAATTTGTAACTCCACGATAGTCCACCACGACTCCCAAATTATTTATAAGTGTCTAGAAAAAGTGAGAAAGCTGTCCCAGGGTCTTGGTAATACAGGAGTCGAATGTCGTCGTGGTGTTTTTTTAGTCGGTATTTGGCGATGTTTATCACCCGAAGACTCTCTCGACATGCCACTTTGGACTTGGTCTCTGATCCCGGATAGTGGCTTCACGTATTGCGAGTGGAAGTTCATAAAAATTGGTTCTAATTTACCACGACGTCAAATAAAGGTAACCCCGAGGTATATAAAACTGCCAGCAAACTCAATACACCAGTTTACTAGAAGAATAAGAAATAGTTTGGAAAATCCAAAAGTGTACGGCTCATAATCTCATTCTTGTTTTGTTTATTTCATAACGATTAAACCACATCGAATCAGACCGTGAAAAGTAATAGGGTTCTAATCATAATTATACTGAAGCGTAAGAAAAAAAAAGACTCGATTAGTAAAGTATTTCGGTCGTTATCGTGATAACATACAGGATCCGTACATACAGAAACACTGACATCCAAGACAGTACTTTTAAAAACAGTTTTTTAACTAGTTTAAATTATATAAATGGCATCAAAAATATCGTGACTGTTAAAAATAGTGTTTTTTCTTGATATGTGTGTGTATATATTATTTTACAAGTGCAATATATGATACAGACATTTGAAGTTTGAAAAATCAGTTGTTTTGCATGAATTGACAGTAGTACCTACCTCGACGATTCGCTTATGAGGCGTGTACCGAAATTTTATATGTAAAAATATACACTTAAGGACATCTGTTATATATGAAAATATATTGAATACTGAGATGACAACCCTACAGTAAGAAATTAATATTCATTAATAAACATTCGTTACTGTAACTTACTTATTCGGCCATCAAGAAAACAACAACAATTAAAAATTTCACAGGACTCAGATATGTCATTAACAAAAGTCACGGCCAATTTTTTGTAGTAGCCTAAAATATAAGAAATTATGCATATCGCCGACGTAAGTACAAATTTCTATTACTGGATATATTCTGAAAGATTTCGAAACGTCACACACTTGAGCGTGCCTCTTTTATATGTTTCTCGACTGTGACACAGTCAGACAAACACGTCATGTCCAGCGTTTAGTATTAAATTACTACCTACTTAATTCGCGAGGAACTAAATTATATTGTAACTTTTTTCAATACACCTTTGCTCCTATTAGTGATAGCGTAATGTTAAATAACCTAAAATCTTCCTCAATAATTGCTCTACCGAAAACATTTTTTTTTTAATTTATCTGGTAGAACTCACGATCGCCACGTTCAGACAAACAAACTTTTCCTCTTTATAATATTAAATACAAATTTTACAGTGGCTAACGACTCTAACCATTATAGGCAATTAAGCAACATATATTTAAACAAGTAAACTTACTTATCTCTAACTTATGTTACGTGAAATTTAAGTACTTTCTTATTGCGTCATTCTCGAGACTGACGAATATCTACGCATACAAGTGTTTGCCTAGAATAGGAATTCACTGTATTATTAGGAGGGTAGTTGATAACACCGATTACCATATAACTGCAATTCGAGCGCGGCTATGAGTTTAGTCAAAGCGAAGCGAAAAACGACATCATTGATGTTACGTGATATTTATATTTTTCTATTATTATTAACACTTTATCTTTTTTTATCATTTTAATGTTTATGTTGTAAATCATTACTGGGAATGATTTATAGTGACTTTCGTGGTTGTAATTTTGTTTCTTCATTAGAAATAACCAGATTAACGTGCCACTAGTTTATTGGAAACATACATATTTAGATATCATCATAGATTATATTGAAAATTTGAAAAAATTCTTGTTTAGCTTGAAATGAAAGCTATAATACATAAATATGTTATATTAATTACAATAAAGTTCCTCAATAACTATTAAACACAAAAAAAGAGAAGCGGTCTTTGTCTATCTCTATTTCTATATTATAAAGTGGAAAATGTTTATTTGTTTGAACGCGCTATGCTTAGAAACTACCAGTGAGATTTCAAATATTCTTCTCGTATTTGATAGATTAATCATTGAAGCCTTCTTCAATGATTGCTCTAACAATAGAGAAATTATTAAATCCCGACTGGTAGTTCTTAAAATGAACGCGTTCAGATACACACAACCTTTTCCGCATTATAATATTGATAGGCAAAGACCGCTTCTCTTTTTTTGGCTAACACCGCTCTCTTTCGTTGGCTAACACCGCTTCTCTATTTTTGGCTAAGACCGCTTCTCTTTTTTTGGCAAAGACAGCTTCTCTTTTCTTATGTTATCCCTTTGTTTTTTTTTCTTTTGTATGAACAACGTAGCTGGCTTGCTACGGCTGGTTATATGTATATACAACTAAGTGGCTGTGCCCGCGACATATTTCGCGTGGAATTAAAATTTTATTTAATCTTTTAGGCCCGCTTTGTGTAACTTTTTTTAATACACCTTTCCTCCTATTGGCGGTAGAGTGATGTCAAATAGCCTAAACCCTTCCTCCATTTTTGCTCTATCAAATACTAAAACAAGTTTTGAAATAATACTGGTAATTTTAATGATTGGCGCGTTCAAACAAACAAACAAACTATCAAACATTCTCTTCCGCTATAATATTAATATAGGTAAAGGCTTCGGTTAGTTCGAAGATAAAGGCTACGTGTGTTTTTTTTATATTAATTTAATATAAACACCTACTAAACTACATCCCAAGGACGCATTGCGTGTTGGCAAATAGCCTTTTGAAACCGGAGCACGGCAATACAAGTCCATATACATTCATCATTGCCCAGCCCAAAGTACTGAGTATATAAATTCTAAATTTCTAGTAACAATAAATATAATTATTCTAAGTTACGTGCAATGTTGGACTTCTTGAAATTGATACCATAAGAGTATGAAAGGGGTGGCAAAGTTTGTATGAGAAATATTATTCAGTAATGTTTTTATCCGTTAACAGGTATTAGCGTCATGGCCACAATCTCACCTGATGTTGAATGACGATGTGGTGGAACGTGGTGGACACGGTAAGCTTAGTGGAGGGACTGGCTCTCAAGTCTCATGCCTATAGGTACTTGATGGCAGAGTTTCAACTTGAGCTTGACATAGCACAGTATAATTCAATATAAACGTAACCAACGAGAGAGCAGTTTTCCATCAACAGTAATTCCTCTATCAAACACGAAAATAATTGTTGAAATCCGGATGGTAGTTGTTAAGGTGAACGGGTTCAAACAAAGTAACAAATCGTTTTATAATATTAACATAGATAAACCAAATTAAACGCAGTTTTTATATAAACATGTCAAAAACAGTATTTCTGGTTTTCCATTTTTTTATGTAATAGCGGGAAAACGAGCTACCGTGTCACCTGATGGTAAGTGATCACTATCGCCCATGAACACCCACAACAACAGCGAAATAGCAGGTGCGTTGCCGGCCTTTATAGTAGGGACTGGCTCTCAACTGCCGCTACCGGAACACACCTATTGTCATTTGGCAGCAGATTTTCAACATGAAGGTGGTATCTACCCAGGCGGGCATTAAAAAAAGCCCTACCATCATGCTATGGTTTCCTCACTATGTTTTCCTTCACCGAAAACGCAAACTCATTGTAGGTGGTTGGATTCGAACTCACGTCCCATGACGTGGCGTTCCTACACACTACCACTGAGCTATCTTCGCTTCGCAGATAAATCACATAACTTCCGTGTACACACCGCTGAAAGTACGTAGCATCTATATATCACGCACTTGTTTAAAACACTGACTCAGTAGCATCGTGCTTAGGGGTGTCGCTTCCAACGATATTAACGTAAATTCTAATCCTGCGGGAGTCCTAAGCTTTCGGTTTCTGAAAACATCAACACTTTCGACTGCTGCTATCTAGCTAGCTACCACCGTCGAGCTAATAATCTATCATCGTCCCTACATATCAGTTGAGCATAAAAGTAAACACATACAAGTAATAAAACAACCGAAACCGGGGGGTATCAGCTAGTTTTAAGAACAATAATATAAAAAAAAACTCCGACGAACATGTTCGAATCGATGTTTCGAGGTTCTTCTATAAGCGCGAAAAGATTTTACGAAATCTATATTAATATCATGCATCGGAAAAGTTTGTTTGAACGCTCTAAGCTATAGACTTAGCACCCGGATATCGAAAAATCTTTATTGAGGCATTAGGCTATTCAATAGCAAGCTGTCAACAATTTTATTAAAACTGTAATGAAAAAAGCTACAAATACGGGCAAAAATTCTTAAATAATGTTAAGTTCCACGCGAACCAAATCGTGGGCGCAGTTAGTTCTTGATAATATGAATTCGTCATATCATCGTCTGCTTAAAAAAGTCGAAAAATAATTTCGTGGACGATGAAGGAAAACATTACACGGACATGAACCTCGCAGAGCACGCTCGCGAGTTAGGGGAAAATGTACACAGATATATTTCTGTTTGGAATCTTTATAATTTATACGTTGAGTGTTATGGCCATAATCTCATCTAGTGTTTTTATTTAATCAGACCGGTAGTAGGTAATGTGGATTTGTATTTGTTTATTTTTATTTGTTACTCGATTCGACCTAGTCCAAGAACACATCAAATAGATATATATATATTTCACCTATATTCCTTGGTGTGACCTTGAATTACGCTTCATATAATTTTCGAACCTATTTTCACCTTTATAGACATTGTATTACCCATTACTACATTAATATGACTATTATCCCATATTTCCGAGGAAGCTTTTCGTTTTAAGGGGTAAGAAGTATACAATATGTGAACCCATAACATCAGTTATCAGCATATCAAAAACTGGGATTTTAAACACCAATTTGACAAAAAAAGGGTGGCATCTCGCCAAATGGGCATTGTAAGATGAAGTTTTCAATTCTGTATAAAGGTATTTTTTATTATTATGCCATGACCTAGGCACTTTCACCAATGTCGAATGTGAAGGACGTTTATTATCACAATTTATCGCTACAAAGGGACAACAAAACACATCAGCCAAAGTTCCTTCACAATCGTCAACCAGTCGTTTTAAAATGATGCACATACAATGGAATAGACAGACAAGTAAAAAAATCATTTTGACATCTTCGTTCGATAACATTTTTTTTCATTATACTTTAAAAGTTTAACGTTATGGCCACACTCTTACTGGATGTTCAGTGACGGTGTGGCCCAAGATGGTGTACAATGGCCTGGCTCTCAAGTGCAACTGCCGGAACACAACCGAAAGGTATTTGGCGGCAGATTTTCAAATTGAGGGTGGTAGATGCCAGGCGGCAATTTGAAGAGACCTGAAGAACAGCGCTTCAATCAAATCTGCGCTGGGACAGTGATTAGTGTTATTAAAATTTGTATATTGAATTACCATTAACATGTTTTGATAATTACGACTACACCTGCTTACTAGGGGGGTAGGCAGAGAACAGAAACTGTCGCTTACCTCTCACACTTCCTACAATTATCTAAACCCCTTCATTTATCCGCGTTACTTCCTAGCAGTTCAAAACTTTCTCCATTTGCTCGAGATTCGTTTACTTCATTTATATAATTTTATTATATTAGTAAAAAGATACAACATGCCTATGTTATTTCTCATAGCATAGAGAGTCTCATAGATAGTTTTAAAAATCAGCAACAAACGTACACAGACAATTTCACTGTGTATCTATATTAATATTTTAAGCGAAAAAGTTTGTTCGTTTGAAAGCGCTAATCTTAATACCTGCAAGTGGGATTTCAAAAATTCATTTTTTATACATCAGAGCAATCGCTAAAGAAGGCTTTGGTTATTTAAGATAGCGCTACCAGCAATGGGAATGAATCTGTATTGGAAAAGTTACAACAGGGATTCAATCATTTTTAGTTCAAGATTTATTATTAATTTTTTAGTACCATCCGAACGAACTGGCGGTCACGGCAAGTCAGATATACTGAATCAATGAAGCACAGAGTTATATATAACAGGTATTTTTAGCATTACAGATGTTCCGTGTAATTACCTCATTGCCACAGACTCGCATCTCGATCCTTTAGCCGGATAAATTTGTATACGCGATTTACCACTCACTGTACTCATCATGATATCAACAAACTACCGGAAATATGGACTTCGAAATCGGCCATGAATATTCCTTATCACGAAACGAGGACTGATTTTACGATCACGAAGTCGGGGACGAAAGCTAGCTAATATTGATTTTGCTACAAAAAAAATCGAATGCCGCATTAAAAAGATTCATATAAAGTTTATCACCCTCTTCACCCCGCTTCCTATAACGTTACGTTTTCCTAAACCGCTGAACCGATTATGATGAATTTCGGTATAGAGATAGATGGAAACCTGGAGACGGTGATAGACTACTTTTCTCGCGCAAGCCTTATTAGAAGTGGGTTAAGACAGGGATAAACTTTGTATGAAACTTTTTATTACGTCATCAGATTTGTTTGATAAAATCAATATTAAGGCGAGCGAAGCCGCAGGTAAAAGCAAGTATATAATATATTACTTTGACACTTTCTTATTTACCTAGTCGATAATATCAGAACCGGCAAAATTATTTATAGCATATACATGAACATACGCACAGTTAAAATCCATACAAATAAATGCGAAATATTATTTTAAATATAAATATACCAGCACATCCGACGACTTCGTACGCGTGAAAGTTTTCGTTTAATTAATTTTAACCCTTTTTGTAACATTTTTCAATACAACTTCGGTCCTATAGGCGGTACCGTGATGTTAAATAGCTTAAAACCTTCATCCATGATTGCACTATCGAATACAAAAACAGTGTTTGAAATCTAACTGGTAGTTTCTCCGATCAGCGCGTTCAAACAAACAATTCCGCATAATATTATTAATATAGATAATAGAGTCACTTTTTTATCAGTGTACGATGAGACGGGATTGTATTTGATAATAGACGCAATAAAATCCACCCAATACGATTACCACCAGTGCCTCTAACTAAATTGTCTTCGAACAGTTGCTAACGCAGAAACAATTTTTTTTATTTTATTAATAATATAAATATGACAGATGTCAAAGTCACTTTGACATGTGCCATCCCATACAAATCTAATTTTTATAAACGTTTGCGGTTTTCATAATGGCCTGTAATTTTCTAGAAGAATCACTGGGGACTGCTGCGTTCGCCAATAGAATTATATTAATCAATTCAAATTCAAAATTCAAATTCAAATCAAGTTATAGAACCATCTAATAAAAACTCTGCATTAAGTGGTCATCGTCCCATCCCTATAAATTCAGTACTTTGTAAGCGGCTAACTGTGTCCGCGATTTCGTTCGCGTGAAACTGCAATTGTATTTAATCATTTTCATTAGAAAAATATGTTATGTAGCATATGTTACTCGGGGCTAATGTAGCATTGTAATGGTGAAAAAATTTTAGAAATCGGTTCAGTAGTTCTTGAGTTTATTCATTACAAATATATCCTCTTTATAATATTAATATAGATTGACCATCAAAAAAACTGCACTTTTTTCTGTCTATACTATACTTTATTAGCTGACCGGATAAACATTGTCCTGTCATATAAATTATTTCTAGTGAATAAATTGGTTGTATTAAACCACAATTAAAAATTGAAGGGTGGCGGAAGAAGGGTAAAAATTATGGGTTTTATGCATTCTTTGATATCTATTAAAGTAATTTTAAATTTGTCAAAGAGCATACAAAAAATGTCTTCATAGGAAGAAAGGTATGAAATCTGCAATACGACCTATTCTCATACCTACTGAATATATAAAAATATCATAAAAATCGGAGGATTGCGACCACAAACACCGTGACACGAGATTTTTATATATAACAATGAAAATATAGTCTAATATATGTATACATATGGACTATAATATCAAATTCAAAAGTTATGTGGACAATATATTATCTTGAAACAGAAACCTATACACCTTAGGAAATATGAGAAGTTAGACACCAAAATCGACTGTCTCATATTAATCATTGCACAATATTTTACGGAGATATCATATTTATTTCCAAATAAAATTGCTGACAAACAAGAACATTTTTCATATTCAAAATTTAATAAAAATAATTGGATACTTAGTTATATACATGGATTTTATGATATATTTATTTTAAAATAACGTACACATACATAAAAGCATGTATTTCGTACCAGTTTATAATTATTTTGTACCACAATACTTAATCATAAACTTAAGTATATAATATTGTTAAGACTTTTGATTACAATGCTATTAAAAGGTTAGTAAAAGGAAAATAGACCTAATTGGGTTTCCTCCAGACTGGTATTGTTTCCCGAACTAGTGGTAATGCTATATCTTTCCTAAAAGCCTATTTAGAATCATAAATAAATAAAAGTTTTTGATTTGATTTTATAGTAAAAAAATTATCAAAATTCAATATTATTGACAGCAATTTGAAGCAATGATAGCTCAGTTGGTAGCATGTACGGACCACCCCCGTCAATGGATGTGGGTTTCGATCCCTGCGATGAGCTTGAGCTTTCAGTAGCGTAGTGGGAGGGCTATTTTTTAACGCCCACCCTAGCCCTCAACTTGAAAATCTGTCACCAAATACCTATAGATATGTTCCAGCAGTTACACTTGAGAGCCAGTCCCACCACTAGGCTTAACATGTTTACCATCTTGTGCCACATCGTCACTTACAATCAGGTGAGATTGTGGCCATAAAGCTAAACCTATAAATTATAAAAAGTAATGAAAAGCATATTTAAATTCAATTAAACTGCATATTAAAAGGTTTTATAGATATTTACCATTACAATTTTATACATTACAAGCTTTAAATGTGTGTCCTGTGATGTCAGATTTCATTTAAGCTATTTAGCTATTAGCATGTATACTATTCCCGCCTCTCTTAAATAGACTATACCATTTGTAATATTTTAATATATTATTTTAATCGAGTTGATACTTATTATTATAGATCAATAAATTGGACTAAAATCTTACCTAATTTATGACATAAACATAATTATGGAAGTCCAGAGTTAAATAGCAAAGATCCTTTTTTTTTTATATTATGGTATCTGCCTATGTAGTTAATTTTGCCAACTAAAGTAACACTGAAACTTGGAACAATTATTTGTAAATTACACATATAATTACCCAGTGTGGGACTCAAACCAACAGCAATTAGGTTTTTAAACACATTGCACATACAGTACTCTTAAAATGGAATCTAAAGTTTATGCTATATTATATAGATTAAACATACATATTACTATTTTTCAAAGTTTTAACTTCTTTATATGAAACTGACTGTGTCTGCGATTTCATTCACATGAAACTAAACAGTATTAAATAGGGCTTTGGCGGCTGTGTGATGTTAAAAATAGCCTTTCTTTCTCAATAATAGCTCCATCGATTACAAAATGATTTTTCGAAATCGTACTGGTAATTCTTAAAATTAGAGTAAAGAAAACAACATTTCCTCTTTATAATATTGTGGCGGTACATTATACCAATCTTTACAAAAGGATGTGTTTGACTGCATACTTTAAACAGTCACCTCTCTGCAATCCACAAGTTGTGTAAGGGCTTTTTTTCATTGGTTGTTATAGTCTGCACACGAGGTGCGGGTGATTTCTGTTTATGCGTGTCATAGAGACCGCATGCAATAACTGCTTTCATTAGTCGATAGGGCCCGCTTGCGCTCTGATAGATGTTCTTGACCATGCATTTCTTTTGAAAGAGTGGGACTGAGTAAGCCTAGTAATAGAATGAACTGAGTATCCACACCACACTTGTTTTACATTAACGGATGAATTTAATTACATTTTAGGCCTGTTTACAGGGAGTTTGCATACAGTATAGCAACTGAGTTAACAACCAATGAAAATGAGCCCTTAGTCTGGCACAAGACAGTTACTTGTATGGCCAACAAATAAATATTCTGAGTTTGGCTACTGCTTTGTGTTCTTTAATTGTGTTTAGTAAGACCTTCTTAATTGACTTTGATGTTATTGCTTCATAGTAAATTACGTAAGATGCAATCATATTAGTAGCTTGATAGATTTCTATGATATTTAGTACTTTATTTTTAATCTCTTTTTCTATAAAATAGCTCTAATTTAGAAATCACAATAATAAACTTTACTTTAAATAACAGTGTGTTGCTGCTAAAAATTCAGAGAGGGATGCTCTGGAATACGTACATAAACCATTTTAAATCACTTTACTGTACCAATCATCATTCGTTGTAATGTGTACATTTTTAAGGCAGAACCTAATAGAGGTTCTAAAATATCTCATTATATAACCTGCATGGAGCCATTCATTTTTTTTTTAATAGTTATGATGTCTTGTTTATTGCAAGTATGGTGGCTATGGTTTACTAAGCAGTTAACTGTGTCTAAAGATATACATCTACAGGCAATGGATAATAATGTTTTGATTACATATCAGTGTTTAGTCAATAAGAAGTTAATAAATATACATACAATAAGTTCCAAAAGAATTACTAAAATAAAAGAATGATTCATAAAAGAAATGCATTTCGTAATGAATTATTTCATTGTTACATTGTTAAATGTAAAAATCTATATTTTTGTGACTAATATAATACAAATTTTACTTTTGTCCATCCGCAAACAATAATTTCTAGTTTATCCTATCTCCCTAGCAGAACCCGCCAATCACAACAGTTGTAGTATTTCATGTATAGTATAAAGACCTGTTTATGATTTTAGGTACATTGTCAGCTATTTAACTGAGAAGGAATTGTATTGGAAGTCTATGAAGAAGTCCTGTTACTATAAAACTTAACACCTGTTCTCAAGAAACTCTTGCATTCTGTGTCTTTTATGTTGAATCATAATTAGTGAGAACTATGTTCAGTTTCATTGTAATCAATGCAGTAGTTTTAGAGCTTTGTATGTATATTGTGCTAAGCAGATTGACAAAGGAAAAAATACATGTATATTTTTGACAAAGTATACTCAAAATGTAATGTTTAAGAACCATTTTATGTACGCTTTTGGTGTAGTTATATGGTCATTATAAGTGTAGATACACATGTAATTTGTAATCTATGTTTATTAAAAGAGACAAGTTATTACGAGACGTTTATTTCGACATTATTATCGGAAACTAAGTTTGCAGAGGTCACGAAAGAGCGATCCGAGATACAATGGAAAGCATTTCGAAACAGTCTGGTCTAGATGATTTTTTCCTTGTAAAAAATATCACTCGCGGCGTAGTTACACGTAAATATCCTTGTCACATATATAAAAAAAATTGAATAGAATGTGAATCTTCGTGAATATTTTTTCTAATTCAAAACACAAGCAGTTTTTGTCTCGAAATTTAGTCTTGACGTAAAAAATTACTTGATCACTTTCATATCGATTCGTTATGTCCTTCCAAAGTAACCAGCGACCAATTATTGAATTGAATCATTGTCTTTTATACGTCATCGAATAGCAGTAGGTCATAAGATGCGAAGGAATTCAACAAGAACACGTTCTTGGTGCATATTAAAAATAATTAAACTTACCCTGTGTATACTGGCACACAAACAACAGGAACAATATACCGAAACTAAACGTATATCTCACATTCACATTTAAATGTTCCATTTTTTCCCACAAAATTAAACTTAATTTATTCGTTAGCTTACTCTCACGCGGATAAACACGTCATTTAACTGAATGACGACTGAGGAACAAACATATGAATGCTCATATAAAGTGTGGCCAGACCTCAAAGCTACTGGAAACCTACTAAATTATGGTAACTTTTTTTTATAAACTACTAAAATGATGCTCATATAACCGGTTGTAATTTATTTTCAAGTGCATTGCATTAGCGATTTAAATATACTAATTTTAAAATACCTTGATTGCTTAATTACACTTTAATACGCTCATTACTGTCAAAGGCATTATTATACTAAATAAAATCTACCAATATTCACTAAGTGTATCTTTAAAAATTAGTTTTAGTTTCCATTGATATTGTAACTAAAAACGTGTAATGTACTTCGAAAGTGGCACACTGATTTTGAACCGGTTGGCCTACTTAAGCCTTAGTACCGAGCCGGTGTTTATGGAAGTTATGTTGTGTATTGATTGATTGTTATATAGAGCACTAAAATAATAGAACACTGAAGTGGTTTTCGAATTACTTTCAAGGTCGTTAACAGTCAATGCATCATGACGAATCTTTCACAAATTGGGAAGACCTTGTCTCCCATGTACATCAAGACGGCATTCTTTCACCATTACTATTTTTTTTTTTATTAATCTTTTAATCCTCGACCTTCATTGTTCATATCATTAGTATACTGATTATTTGCAAATATATGCTAAGGAGAGCGTTGACAGAGTGTCTTTGGCAATAGATAAAGTTAATAAGGATTTGGAGCACATTAAAAACTGGTCTTATAATTTCGGCTTACTTATAAACCCTTTTAAATGCCAGGCCAAAATTTTGGGCAGTCTTAAGGTGTTAAGCAAATTAAGTTCCATGATTATTCCACCTATTGTATTTGATGGCTCAATTATAGCGCTAAGTACTATAGTCAAGGATCTCAGCATACATATTGACTCCACTTTGAACTTGCATATCCAAGTGACAAATATTTCTCAAAAAGTAAATGGTATTTTGCGTGCCCTTCATCGTCTGAAGGACTTCCTTCCTTATAAAATCAAGGCAACGCTTGTGCAAACTTTAATTTTCCCTCTGATTAATTATGGTGATGTGTGCTACTTCTACCTGAATGCAGATCTTCTTAAAAAATTAGACTGCCTTCTTAATAATTACTATATTCGATTTATATTCAATTTTCGGAAGTACGATTATGTACCATTATAACGTTCTTAATTGAAGTGGTTGCACATTCGCCAACGCCGGGATCTCCGCGCACTCACTATTCTCTTTTCTACCTTTGTATCTTCCACTCCACCATCTTACTTAACTCCACAGTTTTAGTATCTATGCTCCCAACACGATAAAAATTCTTTTATGTCCTCCTCATACCTCCGGCTTTGTTCATGCCGCTTTTCCTGTCTAATCCGTATTTCTCTGGAATGCGCTACCTCTCAATATTAAAGTATCGAGCAATCGGTCTACATTCAAGTTAAAAGTTCGAGAATTACTTTTAAATTAATTAACTAGTCCAGTACTATAGTATATTAGTACTTATTTATAGATATGTATGGATGTGTGTATGGGCATATATAAGCATATATACACTGGCGGTCACATAATAAAAGATATCCCTTAATTGGCCAAAAAAACTTACTTATGGTGCTACCATTAGTTAAAATAGGTTTTTAATCCAGCATAATTATTGTTAAACCAAACATGACAATGCGTTGTTACAATGAGGGCCAAAAAATAGTTATGATCCTTACTAGTTTTAACAGTGGTCACTGTGGGAAATTAACATAAACTGTTTTGACGTAATGGTAACTGGTCAGATAATTAAAGACAACAAAAATTGTGTTCCGAATTTAGAAAAAAGGAAAAAATTCTATGGGTTTTTTTATTTGGGCGCGTATTTCTAAGAACATGATTATGTATGCTATAAAATATTTCAAGAAATTCAACACGACCGAAAACGTAAGACAAGATTAGCGTGTCCTAAAAAATATGAATACTGGGCTGAACGAGAATGGAAATATATGTTTTTATATGTATATGTAAGAGTAGCGGGGATAGAAAATAAGCCATCTTGTAGACTCATGTTTTTATTCGTAAAACGTACTAACTCGTACTAACATTCATTGATGTACTCGAAATGCGTTACTGATGCGTTACTTTCCGAACCGGTAGTAATTCTTGACGTTCATAAGTGCCTTCTTAGGGACTAAATTGAATAAAAGATTTTTTTATTTGATTTGATTTAATGCACTAACATTCTTTTATTGTATATATTTAGTTATTAACATTATTTTCAGTTACAAGCTTATATGATTTAATTGTCATTTCATTTAAGTGACATGTTTTAGTCATTGTGGATAAGTGAACTGGATTAAATAATAACTAGAAAGTTGTATTTTTAGGTGTTAAACTTTGTATATAGAACAATAAAATAATTATTTCGCAACGTAGACTTTATTTTGTTTACACTTAGTAGTCTCGGAAAAGTGTAATGTCGTATATGGTATATGGTAGAATTTCAAAAGTCTAGTGTACATAAAGGTCTTAATGGCCAGTACGCTACATATTTAATGTTGTAACTAAAAACCTGGTTTAGTTTAAAAAAATGAAGTCGGGCTTAAAGTAAGTATATGATGAAATAATTAAAAATAATCATATAATTTTGTTTGATCTGTGATAATTGAATGTTTTTTTATTACTCTTCTCACCAAAGTGTCAAACTCTGCTGTCAAAAATCCGATGTGGCTTTTGCAAAATACTAAATGAAACAAATAGTGAACTAACATAAGCAATACCTAAATTTAAGAAGTACTTATTACTAAATTTAACTTTATTCGTGATATATTGTTATATAATGCGTAAATAGTCATATAAATATATTTACATATATATTATACATATACAATAGTCAAGATAATCTTGCAAGAGATAAAACGTTTGCAGATTTTTTTGACCTTTTCTATTGCTATTAATGAATATGTCTGAAGAAGAAATTGAAAAGTGGACTGTTGAAAGTAGAAACAAAGGTAAACAATTATTTTACGTCCTATAATCTTAACGTTATTAGAATTTATACGTTTGAAAGTATAAAGTATTACATAGTATGTACCTAGCTATATAACAAGTGTATTATATTATTAGTACGTACTACAAGTCGGGTTTCAATAATATTTGTATTTGATTGAACAATCATTGAGGTTGACTTGAGGCTATTTAACATCATGTTACCACCAATAAGAGCAGAGCTGTATTAAAAGAGATACAAAAACGAGCAAAAATTACTAAATAATTTTTAGCACAGCTACTAAAACACATGTTAGGCTATAGGACATGAAAGTTGTGTCTGAGTAGATACACTACTGTACATGAGGAAAAACACCTACAACTATAAACCGCATACAATCGATTCTTGATAATAAGGAGCAATATGGATTGTGGGTATTTTTGATTGTGGTTGGTATTTTTGGTTCTTAGATTTATAGTGATTTTTATCTTTCCATTAATTCCATTGTGTGGCAGAGAAGGAAATTCCGAGCAGATTTTAGATGCCTTTTTCTGATGCACGTCAAAATTCACCTACAGTGTTCATGTTTTTCACCTTGCCTAAGCAAATTTGGTGGGAGCGAACTGTTTTAGAAACATGTTGTTCTATAGAACTTACTGCAGATATAACTAGGCCAAAGTCATTAAAAAGATTCTAGAAAGATTTCACGGGTCTATCTCTTGCTTCCATTTAGTCAACATGTACATGTGATAAATACTCTGTAAATAAAAGCTATAAATATATATATATATATATATTTAATATAATTGATTCCAGAACTACCCCTGTCTGTGAGTTGCTCTAGCTTCGAGGTTTTGGATCCGCATGACCCGGTTATAAGTCGTTTAGCAACACAACTCTTCAGGAAGACAAATGACTACTTTCAAGGGGAAATGGCTGCTGGACAGGTATTATAATAATTGGTCTCCTTTTAATACCTTCAGCTTATTGTATTTTGTTATCCACATATATCGTTATATATATCCAATAAATGATATGCAGTTTATATAGGTTTTTTTTTTTAAATATCTGTAGGAATTTAATTTCCTCTATTTGCAAATGTTAATATTTATAATTTAAAATAAGGTTAAATATTTAACTGCAAACAGCACACTAGTGGCATAAGAATACACTCTTTTTTGCTACTGTCCTTCTAAAGTACATACCATATTAGTTTAAATAGACATATTTAGAATGGAGCAATATATATTATATTATATATATTATGTATAGAGTACTGTGGGAACAAATTGGTAACAAATATAGATATACAATGTCATCATTTTTATAATAGTAACTAACTAATATATTGCTGATGATATTACATATCTGTTCAATTCTTGTGTGCCTAAGCTTGCAGTTCTGTTCATTATTTTTAATGTTTACATTTTTTTTATGTGTCTTAGCAGGTGATGATTATATATAAACTTGTTAAGGCTTTGAAGTAGTGTAGAAATGATCCCTGGTCTCCAGTTCACACCTAATGAGGCCACATGCCCCATATTACCAAAACTGAGGGTGGCATTGTCATCAAAATGTAGAATATTTTGCTATAGAACATCTACCTGCTTGTAACTTGTAACTAAGATATTAATTAATTTTCATAGGTTTTTTTTTTCTTTATTATTTCTTATATTCACTCTATATTAATATTATAAAGTGGAAAAGTTTGTTTGTTTATTTCTTTGTTTGCACTGACCTTAGGAACTACCAATCTGATATATAACATTATTTTTGTATTTGATAAAGCAATTGTTGAGTAAGGCTTTAGGCTTTATATTAAATATAACATTACACTACCATCAAAAGAAGTATCGCTGTATTGAAAAAAGTTACAAAAAATGGGCTAAAATGATTGAATAAAACTTTACTTCTATATGAACAAAGTCCCAGACATAGCTAGTATTCCATATCACGTAAATTAACAGCTTTAAGACTGTTCGCAGTTTCAGCTTTTTCATTAAGTTAACACATATTGGGGTTTCAGTCTGGTATGCGTTTTTTTTTATATATTTAAGATTTAGAGTTATGGCCACAATCTGAGCTGATCTTAAGTGATGATATAGCCCAAGTTGGTGACTCACTAAATTTGTGGAGGAACTGGCTCTCAAGTGCAGCTGCCGGAACACACCTATTGGTATTTGGTGGCAGGTTTTCAACTTTAGGGTGGTAGCTAGCCAGGCGGGCATTAGAAAAAGCCCTACCACCATGTTATAGTTTCCTCATGATGTTTGCCTTCACCAAAATCTCACGCTCATTGTAGGTGGATTCGAACTCGCGACCCTTGGCGCGGAGTCCGTACACACTACTGCAGAGCTATCACCGCTTTTTATTTTATTGTCGTGTTTTCCATAGTTATAAATAAGGTTTTACAGGAGATTTTTGTGTTCTTTGCAGGAGCACTATACTTTGCTTGAGGATCTCAATAGACTGACAATCACAAAGTATGCTGATTTGAGAAATTTGGCATCAAACCTCAACAAGAGTCTTGTCGAATACAATAACTTATGTAAGTGACCTAACTATAATTTGATGTCTCTTCAACATTTGAAACATATATGAGGTTAATAGAGAGAGATGAACTTAGAAACCCATGGGTTCACCATGCGGGTTCCGGGTTGATCGTGTGACAGGGAGTGAAACTCCGATCAGTTCACGAGACTTGGGGCACGGGTGTATGTTTAATGGGCCCATTTCTGACATGCATCAACACTCACCTTCACTAGTGTTTCTCCCTGCCCAGGCAAATTTGGTAGGAATCTGCTAGCACAGCGTTAGACGCATGTTTTAGTCTAAAATTTAGTGCAGGGGGGCCTAGATTTTTAGAAGATTATTGTAATATGAAATACTGTCACCATAAATATAGAGACTACTTGACTTCTTCTATCCGTATAACGATCGCTTTCAATAACGTCGTAAAATGCGTAGTTATTTAAATGCCCCCATAGTTTAACTCATATCGTCATAGGCTCAGTTGGTAGTGTTTATAGACGTTGCGTCAATGGACGTAAGTTTGAATTCAACTGCAATGAGTCTGAGTTTTCGGAGGGAGGGAATATCGTGATGAAAATATAGCACGGTGTTAGGCTTCCACCCTCAAGGTAAAAGTCTGCCAGCATATACCTATGGGTGTGTGGGTAGTTGCACTTGCGTGCCAGTCCCTTCACAGGTTTAGTGTGTTACCCAGCTTGTGCCAGATCGTACTTAAAGTCAGGTGAGATTGTGGTCATAACGCTATATCTTAGGTTTGAAAAAAAAATCCAAAAGCTAAAGATACCTAAACGTTTCAGAAATGTGCTTTTAGTAATCTATATTATTATTATAAAGCGTGTAAGTTTTTTTTTATTGTTGAGGTTTAGCGTTACGGCCATAATCTCACCCGCTCTTAAGTGACGATACGGCCCATGTTGGTAGATACGCTAAACCTGTAGAGGAACTGGCTCTCAAGTGCAGCTGCCGGAACACACCTATTGGTATTTGTCGGTAGATTTTCAACTCGAGGGTGGTAGCTAGCCAGGCGGGAATAAAAAAAAGCCCTACAAGCACGCTACGGTTTCCTCACGATGTTTTCCTTTACCGAAAGCTCAAGCTCATTGTAGGTGGTTGGATTCGAACTCACGTCCCTTGACGCGAAGTCGTACACACTACCACTGGGCTATCATCGCTTTAAGTTTGCTTGTTTGAGCGCGCCTATCTAAGGAACTACCGTTCGGATTTCAAACTAAAATTTTAATGGCTTCTCTGAGAGGCTTTATGGCATTAAACAAGCTACCAACAATAAGAGTTTTCATGAAAAAAAAATTAAAAAAATAAGCAAAAAAATTTATTAACCAATTTATAATTGAAGATCTCTTGGATTTATTTTTTAATTATTCAAATACCGCGAATTTTGGCCGGTGTGTTGATCACGCATTTGTTAATTATTATCAATGGAAATTATTATTAGTTGGTCATGTTTTTTTCATTCTAGACCTGCAACAAATCAAGCCGTTATTAGAGCAAATCGATATTATACACGGCCAAGTGACAAAGCTCGAAGCCAACGCGTACCGTTTGGACAGCTACACGAAGCAGTTGAAAGTGCGTTTTAAAGAAATAGAAGACAAGTGAGGTAACGTATTGTACTATATAACGAACATATGCATTATAAATCGGACTAAAACGAAACGCAGCATTCTCGATATGTTAGGTTTTTGAAATAAATTTACTCAGACATCTCTTAGGCTTCGTAGGGCTACTGATTTTGCGTTTAACGTAATTCTTTTACTGAAATATTAATTTCGTATCGAATGAATTGTACTGTGTCTAGTATATGATCTGCTTTATATGAAAGCGGCGGGTAGAGAGATATTTCAATTTTTCTGAGTTGATAGTTTCTCCGTCCGTTCGCTGACGTAACACGCCGTGAAGTCGGCTGTTGAATGTAATCCGAATGTAACTTCATGTTGTGTTATATATACATAATCTGTTTTCATATACACGTCACATACACATGTTTGTCTGTTATTCTGTTTGAAGTGCGTTGAAATAAATAATTACTGTGATCTAAATAACGACATATTGTATCGCAATTGAGAGAGATTTTTAGGTTATATAGAGTAATTCAATATATCGAAAATAATGTAAACGAAAACAACTTTGAGAGTTTATAGAGGCTTAAAGGACTTTTCGTACTAATAAAAGAGGACTATGTTTTGATCGTCTTCCTGTGATCAAGACTATTTAAGCTACGCTCCATTTATCGTTTACAACGATCACGACCGCGGTTTTTCCTGTTCCACTTGCTTGCGAGCGTTACAATTACTAACGCTATTGGAACGGAATTTGCGTTCGCTCTTGAAGATGCATCATTTTAATCTTGACGTCAGTAAAAATGATGTCGTCACCAGTGACGTATTCGCCGCGATCACAACGACCGTGGTCGTTATGTGGAACGGCGTTTTGAACGTTGTGAGCGTTAAGTGGAACGCAGCATTAAGTTTATATGAAGTATAACAAAAAAGCAATAAGTTAGAGAGAAATAAATCCAGTCAATACATCTGGGCATATATAATATTTTTGAAAAATGAATTATGTTATGCAATGATGGTCTATTTTCGTATGCCTTGAATAGGTTCTATTTAACGCCTAAATGAAGTTAGCTACCTTCTTTTTTAATGTTATATTGTGTATTCAAGTTATATTCGAAGGGAATGTTATGTTATTTAGTGAAATTTGATTTATATATTCGCTTTTATAACGTACTACAGAATTTTATAACTAGGCGAATAACAGTATAGTGTGTACTAACTTTGTTTTCATATATATTTTAAATTTGATGTTACAATCAAGTTGGTTCGTTCTTACAACTCAAACTCGTGACGGATTTTATTTGAAATTGACATAGTAATCAATTATTATATAATATTGTTTTGTGACGATTTTATTGTTAAATGATGATAGCTTTTGTGTTTTTGCTAACATCAAATGTTACTGCGTAATAATTGGTTTAAAATGTTTTATTAACAAACTTTCAGTGTACTGTAGTATATATAAATATATATAAAAATACATGTTTCTGTAAGTACAATTTATTTAATGTCAGAAAAAAGTTCATTTTTTAATATATCCCATATGTAATACATTCCCATATGCACGCCTCGTTTCCGGTTTACGAGATTTTGTATCCGTAAAATTCGCACGAAATTCTATGAGCAAAACTAATTTGTTCAAACCTTCCGATGAAATTCAAATGCGCGACGTATAGTATACATTGTACAAATATTCTGAAATTAGAGCAATATTTAAAGTACATATTGAATTTATTAACTATAATATAATTGTTGTATCAGATTGCTATTGAACATAGCTGTTTTTATTATAATAATATATTTCTATAGTATTAAGAGGTGTGTTAGATTAGTTATTAGCGTTATTATGTTATTTCCAGCTCATTATGAGCTCGCTATAATTGCCTAAGTGCCTTGCACATGCTTGAAGCAGTGATAATATGTTTTTTAATCAGGTGACACAATGATATTTCATATTTATAATTTGCGATGTTTAGGGATGACGAATCGGTGTAATGAAATAATTATAAAACCTTTATTTCCTGAACGATTTACATTTATAATTAAAAAAAATAATAATTGGAATATTTGAACGAAAAAAATATATCATTTATAATTTTACTATAAAAATTGTCTCTTTTTCGCTGTGCTTTACGGCAAAGGTCTTTTCCAAGTCTGTCGACCGCTTTCTTTCCACCGGTATTCTTATCCAAAGGGGCCATTTTCATTTTCCCACCTTCTTGCTTTGTCACCTTCGTTCCCAGGGTCATCCCTTGGGTCCCAAACTGTCATCTGTTTGATCCATTTCTCCTTTGTGCAGCGGAGCATATCTCCCGCCCACTTCGCCTTAAGTTGATAAATACGTGACAATATGTCTGTTAATTTGGTTTACGCCTGATGTCCATACTTTGTAAATCAGTTTCAACCCTAGTATGCTTGTTTCCATACCTCTCTGATATCTAGCTAGTTTGTCCTAATAGCGTTTCCGCAATACCTGGCTTTCACAGCCATATGTGATGCAGGGTAGGATAGAGGTATCGAAAATCTTCTTCTTGACCTAGCTCATTGCTTTCATGATGTCTTTCAAGGTCCAATATCGTTCCACCCTGTCGCCATTTTTTTTTTCTATTTCTTTAGCCATTTCTTTGTTTGGATATATTATCTGGCCTAGGTATATATATTTCCCTACATATTCTAGTTTCTGTCCTTTGATGGATATGTCTGTGGATACTGACTGTGGCATCATTTTAGTCTTGCTAGAATTAATTAGAATAGAACCGAGGATAGCGTTGTGGTAATGTTTAGGAAAGTTACGTCATGGGACGTGAGTTCGAATCCAAACACCTACAATGAGCTTGAGCTTTCGGTGAAGGAAACATCGTGTGGAAACCATAGCGTGGCGGTAGGGATTTTTCTAATACCTTCAAGGTGAAAATCTGCTGCCAAATACCAATAGGTGTGTTCTGGCAGTTGCACTTGAGAGCCAGTCCCTCCTATATATAAGCCGGTAACGCAACCGCGATTCCCTTGGTGTTTGTCCTTGGGCGGCGGTGACCACCTACAATCAAGTGACACGCTAGCACGTTTACCCCCTATTCCATAAGTGTATATCTGGTATATATACATATATTACATTTGTTCTAGTATTGCTGGAAACAGCTTCGGTGAGAGTATAGATCACTTTGCCTGATGCACCTATTGTTTGGAAAACTATAGGTTCCAGCCAGTTAGTTTTCTTTTCGCTGTAAATATTTTTTCATGTTCTTTATCCAAGCACTTTTTTTATCTCTCTTTTGGCTCTCTAGCCCCTTTTGGCCTTTTTGGCCCTTTTGGCCCTTTTGGTTCCCTCGCTTAATGATCGAATACTTGATTCCAACTATGTTCAGTTGTTCCAACAATAAATTTTGTTCGATGGACCTTGAATGTAGATTATTCCCTTTTTCGTATTCGGTACACTTCAACATGACAAAACGTCGCTATCTGACAACACAAATCCTATTACCGTTCTAAGGGAACGTCCAGTTTTCCGGATGTGGTCTGGCTGTTGATTGCACGATAGTTCTTTGTGGCGTGATGACTTTTGGTGATGATCTGTGGACTGTCGAACACTCCGGAGTGAAATGTCGGTAATTAGTATGGGCCAATAGACTGTTCCATATTACATTAGTTTAGTAACAGAATTACGCCACACACCCTACTTTAAAAGGGGTGACTCTAAATACGTAACAGATAAATTTCGTAATAAAATATACGATCAATTATCATTTTTTCGGGTCAAATTTACAGTTATACCAAAGTTGATTTTTTATCTCACCCTCTACATCGTGAATTAAAAATATATATCGCATGGTTCATTATTGATATTAATGATGTACTACTAGTTAGCAGTTTATTGGTCGGTTGTACGGTTCTAATGATGGCTCTGCTAAGTGCCACATCGCTAAAGACTGGGAAAGGGGGTTATGTACTAAAATTAGGTTTGGATGAATATTTGTCATCTGTGAGTACAGTAGTAACAGTTAGGTTTTTTTTTTTTATATATTAAAAAAACGGTGGCAGTAACACTATAATTATGGCACTAGTAAATGAAAATAACTGTGTGTAGAATGTATTAACCCGTTTTCCCCACTGTCATATTTTTGGGACACTATTTTCAAAATTTCTTTTTACGTATTAGGACTTTTATTTTTTCTCTTAAATATTTTCTTTTACACTATTTTTCAAATAAAATAATTATTTTTCCCTGTAAGAAACGTTTAAATAATAGAAATAAAAGTCCTAATACGTAAAAAGACATTTTGAAAATAGTGTCCTAAAAATATGACAGTGGGGAGGAATGGGTTAATATTTGAAAGTGTACCATTTATGGGATTTGTTGTGAAAATCGATGAAGTTAATAACAGCGCATCGGTTGTTTTATAAATATATATAACTTTTGACCGGAACATTTTGTTAATTAAATGGAACATTTTCGATTCGATTATGCGCATTCATATTTTTAATAAGAGGCTTTTATAATTACCATAGCTTCCGTGAAAATGTCTACACATCAGTATAACAGGTATACATGAGACAATGAATTATCGATACAGTCAGTGGCTTAACTATACCATCTGAGGCCCGTGGGAAACTGATTGGATGGGTATGGACCCCAGTAAAAATCATCACTTTGTAATTTCATTTTAACAAATCACCGAAGTAGTTACCCAACAATATTAACTAATATTGTTTGCATTTTAGTTACATATCTAATATATTTTGTTTTCAAAATAATAGGTATTGAATATTTATTCATAAAATTATTTTCTTAGAACTTTCTGTTGCGCGTAAGTTTCAATATTATCATCAAAGTTGAAAGATCGGGCCATAGTATGTTCAGTAACGAGAATAACAAAATTGATGCGTTCTGAAATTGATAATTTTCTTATAGCTGCGTGTAAATCTGGATAGTTTATTTGAATTTGTATACGATAGCCTCTCGCGGCCTCGGGTCCGGGAGCCAGCGGATTTTTGCTAGCTCTGGCATCTTATAGCCACGCTACTAGATATAGCTCAGTATAATATAATAGAATGCAATTTAAAAAGTTGAGAATAGTTTTTTTTCTACTATTAACACAATAAGGCCATTTACATGAGTATATTTCTATGTGTTAAAATTTTCCTACCCCCCTCTAACTGGGGTCACACATACTGTAACTGCGGCCGAGGGATCCTCTCCCGAAACGGTCTACTTAGCCATGAGCGCGAGTGTTGTCACGATACTGCCTAAAACATGTCCCAAAAATGTAAAGGTCATACTTACTTAATTTATTAAAAATGATAAAGATTATACATTTTTTTTTTAAATAATCCTTAAATAAACACTAAGGAGAATTGTTATTTCGAATCTATTACACCCAATAGTTTTAAAATCAAATTGAATTCTGTATTTTAACTTTCCCGCGAATACGTTTGCCACCGTGACGCTTAGATTAATCACGTCTCAGACAGAATAAACCTGTCAAATTATTATTTAAATCTAGACTCACCTGGTGCTAGCTTCGTTTGGCGCTAGTGCCTAAGTCTATATGAAATTTTTATAGGTCGTGTCTTTACAATTTAATATCAACTATCGACACCAGATGGAGGCATTCTGTATAAAAAATTAACATATATAGGTGCGTGGTTTTAACTGTTTATCGTTGAAAAATGCATTTACGTATACCATCCCGGTACTGAGAGGGTTATGTGAGACTCGCCCGACGTTAGTCGTCGAAATACCCACTAATACCTCACGGCAATCAATTTTTGATTATCGCGTAGCCCCAGCCACATGACCGTCGGAATTTGTTCCGAGCCATGTTATACAGGCGTCTACATGGAGCCCTTTCCACTCGGAAGAGTTCCTTCTATCCCTTTGGCCTGGCTTATGGCAATCTGCAGGGAAATTATGCATTCCCTGTAGACGCTGTACAGCCTTCTTCTACGTGGTCCCAAGTATGCCTGCGCCCATAATGTCACACACCTCTGCTAGTGACTTGTAAAAGCAGAAGGCGGTCGCGTCGATCTCCTCTACGGCCATCTCCTTATTTAGAGAGCAGAAGGCCGAACAAGGGAACAGCGTCTCTCGGGGTGGATTATCTTTCATGCCAGCCTCGGAGGTAGAGACGTCCAATCTGATATAGCTGTGATCAGATAGTCTCCACCTGCTCCAACACGCGCCAGCCCCGGACACAGCGTGCGATAGACAGGGAGACAAACGAAACATACATGACCAAACCCGGTTCATCACACGCATATGTGTGTTGCTGCTCTGTGGAGAAGGGACAATCTTATTAAGACTGCCTACTCCTAGACCGCTAGGCTCCTCAAGTCCGTAACCACCGCCCCCCACGTCCTAACGTTCAGATCGCCAAACAGGGATCACGGGAAGCGGTGACACCGTTGTACCGCCGGCCCCAGAGAGCCAAGAAAAACCTTAAACTCCGCCAGGGCCCGGTTCCAGGAGAAATACACGCCAATAAGCGTGTACCCTCCCCCCTTAAACGGCTGTCAGGAACCCGCTCCGATATGGAGACGGCCACGCCTGGACAATAGAGGTTAGTGATGCGACTCGAGCCGAATTTGTGTATCTAGTCAACTCGGCGCGCCGAGTAAATACATTTTGTTTTTGTTTGTTGTATAATAGTATAAAAATGGTAAAGATTATTTTGTATTTTATTTAATATTACCAAATATTAATTTACTTTTTTTTATAAAAGTATTTAATATTTTTTAAATCTAAATTAATTGAAACTCAACTCATTTGATAAATTATTATTCGAGTTGTAAGGGGTGTAACTAGTTACTCGAGTGACGTAGTAGAAATACTCGAGAGGCTCGAGTCACAGAATTTTACTCGAGTCGCATCTATAATAGAGGTTCAGTGGGAGAGAAACAGATTAAATGAGATATGAAAATGTATTTTGTCTCCTCTGATAAATTAAAATTAACACATTTGAATAGTCTATGGCGTTTGGTTAATGGTTTATACATTTCTTTACTTCTTGGCTCTTATATACTATTGTCCGGTCAAAAGTGAATACCGATGTGTAATGTTAGTGATATTCCGAATGGCGGTGTATTTGAATTACTACAAATTAACTGGTCAGTCTAAAGCCTGTTCAGGCGTACCTGAGTTGCCTTTTGGGATACCTCGTTAGTATCGAGGGGTGGTAATATACAGCCGATGTCCACACGCCCAAAAAAAAAAGATAGCGAAAACGACAATATTATAACACGAATCTTAGATTGATCGGTAGTCGAATAGTTTTTGCTTGATATAATGGTGAAATTTTTTGGGCGGTGATATAATATCAGCCTTTTAGCGCTCATCGGCTCTTTTAGATATCTTATGAGACTGGAGGATTTAAAAAAAAGATGTATCGATAATTAAAAAAATAATTAGTTGTGTGTTTAAGAAAACAATAAAACAAATCGAAATTATTTTACTCTATGCCTTTCTAAGTGCTTCTACCGTCATGAAAAGCTAAAACTGTCAATGTGTTTCACGCGAACGAAGTCTGGGCATCTGCCAGTTTTTTTTATATATATAATTAAGCACAGTTCACTTATTTAGTAAATTGATGCTTTGAACAACTATACAAATTACAGAGAGACACATGGAACAGGTATAAAGGCTTTCTCCTTACGTGACGTAAAAAAAAAACACGAAAGGGAGTTCGTTCATGAGCATCCTGATCTACGTAATCGTAGTGCAGATTCAGAAAATTAGTCTTTATTATCGAAAGGAATAAAACGAGGAAATAAGGAGGTATCGATTTCGATCTACGATAGCTACGTATCAAATGACAGTGTCCAAAGGGGTTCAATAATATCGACTGTTCATTGAACTGTGACAGGTCGGGGAACGTATTTACCTCCATAGAAATGATGACAGAAGACGTTAAAAGCTATTATTTGTCTGATATCAGAGCACACATACGTGCGCTTTCATGTTCCTCTTGCGTCTTCCTCTGAAGCATGTGAGCAAAGCAATAAAGTATATGCTTATTGTAATTCAATCGAAGTAAGCAAGGAAATAATATATAAATACTGTCCCTAGATAGGTCCTATGACCTACATATGACCTACACATACATATAATATCATTAAACTCATTATTCTGAAGATTAATAGGTAAATAATTAGGGGCTATTCTAAGTTCGCATTTATGGGGTGCGGTGAGGGGATGTCGCTCACTGTGACGAAATGTAACATTTTCTTTTTGTTTTATAAGTATAGCGTTATGGCCATAATCTCACCTGATTTTAAGTGACGATACGGACCACGTTGGTGGACACGTTAAACCTCTGAGGGACTGGCTCTCAAGTGCAACTACCGGAACACACCTATTGGTGTTTGGCGGCAGATTTTCAACTCGAGGTTGGTAGATAGCCAGGCGGGCATTAGAAAAAGCCCTACCACCAAACTCTATGGTTTCATCACGATGTTTTCTTCCACCGAAAGCTCAAGCTGATTGTAAGCTGTCACGTTTGTTGACGCGGCGTCCGTACACGTGACCACTGAGCTATCATCGCTTCAAACATGGAGACATGGAGACAGGGGGGGACTAAGAAAACGTGACGTTCTCAACTCATAAACGAAAATTTTACATGTTATTATAAATATGTATTCTTTTATTATTTAAAGTGTTGTTATTGCAAGCAATACATATTAAAAATATTTAAATTTGTGTACCGCTACTGCTATATATGTACGGGGGTCTATCATTAGTGACGTAATATTGATGGGAGGGGGCGCAGGACGTGTGAGATAGCCTGAAGAAGGGGGTGGGGTGTAAAAATGTAAAATTTTGCGTGACGTATTATATGATCGGCTTAGTACAATTAATTGTTTATAATTCTTAAATAATTATGAGTATATATAGATTAAGAAGTTACGTATTAAATTTATCATATTTATATATAGATTTTGTTATAGGTTGTTACTCTTCAAAAAATCTGCTATTTGAAAATCTTATTTTTTCATTAAGGAACTTCAGAATAGTATCCCTTTTAATTACTAATGATATTGTTAAATAACAGATACAATTTTATAACAATGACGCCTCTATGGTAGAGTGTAGGGACACCTCGTCTATGGGCGTATCTATAGATACGATTCGAGTAGAGTTTTGTGACTCGAGCTACTCGAGTAATTTTACTACGTCACTCGAGTTGTAATCGAGTTTTCGAGTCATTCGAGTAAACTACTTACAATTCGAGTAAGAATTTATCACTCGAGCTGAGGTGCTTACCTTTGAATACCTTTATTAAATTAGTAATATTTTGGTGATATGAAATAAAGTACAAAATGTTATTTACCTTATTTATGCCAATAACAATAATAAGAAATAAAAATAAAATATAGCTACTCATCGCGGCGAGTTCACAAGGTAACTCGAGTACAAATGAACTCGAGTAAAAAGACGGCTCGAGTTGCATCACTAGATGGACGTGAGTTCGGGTCCGTGCGTTGAGGAAAACGAAACCAATAGCATGTTGGTAGGGTACTTTCTAATACCCACCTGACTGGTACCCTAACTTGAATGGTGCGGATGTGAAAGTTACGCTCGAGAGCCAGCCCCCCCCCACTAAGCTTAGCGAGTCCTCTATCTTGGGCTACATCGTCACTTAACATCAAACGAGAGTGCGCCTAAACACTGTTAACTATTGAAAATATAAAATATTTAAATAGCGGATTTTCTGATGAGGCAACATTATTTTTTTGTCATATTATAGTATCACTTGACTTCATACGCACTAACTTTACTATGGTTAATATAAGATATTTGTTACATTATTGAATAAACATTAATATTATATTCTCGATGAAAATTGTTTTTATTTCCTCCTTTATAACATAAAAAATATATACCTAATTATAAATAATTAAGAAATTTGCGATGATTGCTGGATGGTAGTGTGTACGACTTTGCGTCAAGTGACGTGAGTTTAAATCCGACCACATACAATGAGCTTGAGGTTTCAGTGAAGGAAAACATCGTGAGGAAACCATAGCATGGTGGTAGGGCTTTTTCTGATGCCCGCCTGGCTAGCTACCACCCGCAAGTTGAAAATCTGCCGCCAAATACCAATAGATGTGTTCCGGCAGCTGCACTTGAGAGCCAGTTCCTCCACAGGTTTAGCGTGTCTACCAACTTGGGTCGTATCGTCACTTAAGATCAGGTGAGATTATGGCCATAACGCTAAGCCTTAACTATAAAAAAAGAAGAGAAAAATTTCGAACGTAAATAAAATGATAGGGAAATTGAAACGGAAGTGGGTGGACATGTATCTCGCATGGAAAACAATCGATGGACAAAGCTACTACCGAGTGGCTGCCAAGAAGTAGCCAGAGAAAAAGGGGCAGACCGTTAAGAAGATGGGAAGAGATCCTTAGAGAGTATCGCTCGAGCGCTATTGCAAGGAATAGGGAAATATTTGCATTTTTAATGTGTAATCATATTTATAAGTTGTAGATTAAAGGCTTTTTATTTTTTATTGTTTTATTAATTTATTTATTTTATACCTAAAATATAATTTAAAAAAGTAACCTAAACACGCTAACAAACTTAACCGTTTAGTTGTAAAGAGCTTATATATTGCGATGAGATATTGTTGTAAGTCTGTACATTGATGAGTCGAAAACCTCCAAATCTCGAAAAAACGTTTCGTCTAGTTCTCTTCAATTCCGAAATCCTATATTAGAAGCGATGATAGCTCAGTGGTAGTGTGTACGAACGCCGCGTCAAGGAACGTGAGTTCGAATCCACCTACAATGAGCTTGAGCTGTGGTGAAGTAAATGATCGTGAGGAAACCATAGCATAGTGGTAGGGCTTTGTTGGTGCCTGTCTGGCTAGTTACCACGTTCAAGTTGAAAATCTGACGCCAAATACGTATACGTGTTTTTCGGTAGTTGCACATGTAAAAGAATGTAAGAGTATACAAGAAATAGGGTTACAAATTCTAATAATTGTCTTTAACTTGAATTTTTATTTATTTATTTCACCTTTGTAACTCAATACGTATTAATAAAAATGTACCATAACCTCTCTACAGGCCGAATATTTTCTTACAAAATCCCCCTAAACCTAAATCTATATTATCACTAGCTGACTCGGTGAACTTCGTATCACCTATAATCGTTGTGCTTTAGCCCCGTTTTTTTTATTTTATACAAACCTTGTCCTGACAATAAAGAACAAAAAAAAAAAATATCCAATTTGGTACAGCCGTTCGTTCGTCATACATTCATTTCGGCGACTCATTTATATATAATTAACACAACAGAAAAAGAATTAGCGAAATTATTCCATCCGTTCGCGGGTGATGCGATGGCCAAGGGAAATAGATTTTCATTTATATATATATATTACAAAAACGGAAAAGTTTATTTGAATGCGCTTATCTTATGAACTACCAGTCGGATTTCAAAAAATCTTTATATATTTGATAGAACACTAATTGAGGAATGTTTTAGGCTATTAACATCACGCTACTACCAATAGAAGCAAAGCTGTATTGAAAAAAGGTTACAAAAACAGGCAAAAGTGATTAACTAATTTTTAGTTCCACGCGAACGAAGTCGCAGTCACCGCTAGTCCATCGTACGTCGAAAACTGTAACTCGATTTCTAGCGTCTCCATTGGCGTTCCACCTACGTAGGTTCTGTATATTCGGAAGTACATAATAACATATCAGTCTCGTATGGTTATATCGAGTGAAAATGCTATAGAAAATGTTGAGGGAGAAATTAATCTCAAAGATTACTCAGCTAAATAAATCCTATTACGGCTGAGATAAAACTCCACTGAAATTTTGTAAACTTTCTCCAACTCTTTTAATTTACTCTCCCGGTCGAGAAGCGTTCTGCGCAGTTGCAGTGTGCCGGATTTTATATATTGTACGGCGCGATCCTATGCTCTGGGTGTATAGTTTCCGCGAACTACAACAAACTTTTTTATAAACGTCATAAAATACAAACTCGCCTGAACTTGTGCTCAACACCTGGCGGGACGAATTAAGCTCCGCGTCCGTCAGGCGCGTCGTAACGGCCCGAATCCGCTTCGGCTATAAAATCTACAATGTACAGTTTTGCGTTACACTTAGCGTTCACAACACGCACGGCCGCGGTTCTCCCGTACCACTTGGTTGCGAACGTTGCAATCATTAACTCCAGTGGAACAGACTACAGGTCCACCCTTTTTTAAAATCCCAGTCTTTACGGATTTCCTTATCGGAACGCGCGAGCGCATTACCCGGGCTCGCGTCAAATGCGTGAGGAGCATGTGGTGTCTCATCGGGTACTAATCACCCAACACTACCCACTAAAACGCACTACGGCGACACTTAAAACTCCTGTGTTGCCAGAGATCAGGTATAGGTTTCGTAATTTTTCCACTCTCTGGCGGGATGGGCGTTCCACCCTTGCAGCTGCAGCGCTGTTGGATTGTCGTTACTGAAAATGATGATGTCACTAATGACGCGACCACAACGACCGCGCTTATTTGTGGAACTGTTGAAGGCATCTTTTAAGGGTTATGAACGTTAAATTATAAATATTGTTGACTATTTCATTACTCTGATTACTATTAACGATTCGCATCTTATTTAATGTAATGAATATTATTATTAGCTGACCTGATCTTGTTTTGCCTTTTCGAGTAGTCAATCACATCGACTACAGCGTCATCTATCGCGTTGTTGATCACTTATCGAGATAAAAAGTATACTATCTCTCAAAGTATATCAAACTGCACACAGTGTGCAAAATTTGATTAATATCGGTTTAGTAGTTTAGGAATTCATTGCGGACAAACAACCTGACACGAAGGTTAACATTATAAAGTAGAAAAGTTTGATTGTTTGTTTATTTGAGCGCGTTGACCTCAGAATTCGCAGGAATCCGTCGGATTTCAAAAAATATTTCTGTAGGCTTTAGGCTATTTAACAAGACATTACCACCCATAGGAGCAAAGCTGTAGTGAAATAAGTTACAAGAACGGACAAAAGTTATTAATAACTTTTAGAGGTTTAGCGCTATGGCCAAAATGTCACCTGCTGTGAGAAACTGGCTCTCAAATGCAACTGTAAGTAGTTGATTGAGGTAGTCAAACCCACGTCCTTTGACGCGTCGTTCGTACACACTACTGACTGTGCCATCATAGCCTCGACATACCTAATCTGCATTTAATGATAACGTTATAAATTTCAACGTCTTAATTGTCGCTATATAAATCTTAAATTGTACTAGATAAGGTTCACGTTATAAATCTGGTATAAATCTTTTCGGCGTGTCGAATGGACGCTGAGCATAATATGACTGACTTACCGTGATACACTCGGAACAAAGTATATATGATACTATAGAAAATAAATAATGTCACGTCACAGCCGGTATGCGCTTTGGCATTCACGTTCCAAATGCGAAACGTCTGCGTCAAAGAAATTGTTTAGGAACTACTTTACCGTTGCGAAATGCAGTAGCTATATAACGTAGTCATAACGAAAATAATGCTACTAAATACAATGGTGTCGCACATTTTAGGTGGCGATGACTCAGTTGGTATTTGTACGGTCATCGCGTCAATGGAATAGAATTTGAAATTTTCGAATCCCCGCAATGATCATGACCTCTCAGTTAAGAAAACTTCTTGATAAAACAATAGCATGGCGGTAGGGCCTTTTCTAATGCCACCGCGATAGCTGCCGGCCTCAAATTGATAATCTGTCGCCAAATTCCTACAGGTGTTATCGGGTAATTGTATTTGAGGCCACGTCCCTCCACTAGGCTCAGCGTGTCCACCATCGTGGGCCATATAACTTAAGATCAGGTGAGCTTGTGTGCATAACGTTAAACGTATGAATTATAAAAAAAAACAGCTTTATAGTTCGTATGTTTCTAGCCACAAATGGTTGGTTTCTTAAGCAAGTAAAGCAGTGGCCTAAATAAATCACGTAAATTTATAGCGACACACGATTGATTGGTCCACTAAAGTATAAGTGCTTGGCTTAAAAAAATGGAAGATTGTTGAAAACCCACAACTGCGAATAAACTTTATTAGTAAATTAGGTATAATAGTGATTTCATTTATCGTTCTGAAAGTCTAAGATGTTATGTCTTAGCCTTAAAATAGAGCTGGAGATCATTATATGTACTAGCCGTGTCCGCGACTTCGTTCGCGTGGGTTTAAATTTTTTTTACAAATTTTGGTCCGTTTTTGTACCTTTTTGCAATACTGCTTTACCTCCAATGGCAGTACCGTCATGATAAACAGCCTACACCAGAGATGGCGAACTTTTGTGTATCAACGTGCCATTTTGTTATAAAGATATGTTTAACAATACCATAGACACGCCGTCAAATAATATATATATATATATATATATATATATATATATATATATATATATTTATAATATATAATAGTATAATATATATAATCTATGGTATCATATTATTAATTTATTAATTTTATATTCTGTAATAGGTATTTTTATTTATATTGCTTGTTAATCTTAAATATTTATCTTATTGTTGTTAATTACTTTTCGGGGAAATTTTTTCATGAGAGAAAATTTTATTAGTAGAAGTGTTTTTTTCTCAGTTCGTAACAAACGTTGTGATCGAGGGCGAATGGTTCGCCAACCCTGAACTAAACTTGTCTCTGATCATTGTGCTATCAAATACAAAGGGAATTTTTGAAATCCGATTGGTAACTCCTAGGCTTAGCTCGATTAGACAAATATTTCGCGCTTTATAATATTGTTTTAGATATGCCATTATTTTCAACAATGCAAGCAAAACATAATTAAACTTAGGCATACGATATGTCCGTTAATTGTGGTTATAAAAACCATCTCAATTTACATTGGCGAGATTGCCTTCGTTAGCGAATGCCAGACTAAAAGAAATATCGACAAACATTCGTGTATTTTATCGATATCGCGTAGTTTGCGTATCGCATGTGCACATCACTATTTTTAATTTTAGATCATGGCCTGCATGCGGGTTGATGAGGTCGATATTAGGTGAACTTCTTAATATAGATTTATTCCCTTCCTTTTAATTAAGTTTATATTGGGTATAAATTTGTTGCGACTGCAAACCCTAACAAATATTTCACTGCGTGCATACATTTTGTAACAACGTTTTTGTGTTTTTTTTAGAAACAATAAGAGTTTTGATATTAAAAAAATAGAGGTTGTTCAATCGAATGAGGTGTATTTTATTAGCATTCAAATTAAAGCACCATTTTGTTAACGCGATGTTTGAAATTTAAAAATTGATAGGATAAATTAACGTCTTTTGGTCATGGTTTGGGTAAAGAAAATGATGTGATAAAATGCATACAAAGACTTAACTTTTAGGCTACCATGAACAACTTAAGAAACACCGGTGTATCGAAAGAAATGGTATTAAATTATACCGGAACTGGTAATTATTGTTTACAATACTTGAATTGTATTTAGAAAGAAAGAAAAGAAAATACATTTATTACGGAACTCACACTGACTGAATGACTAACGATAATAATTAAAAATTAGGGCGACAAACAAAAAAAAACAAAAACCTAGTACATATAATAGGCAGAGGGCGCCCACTAAACAGTTGTGTTAGGCCGTAAATGGTCCCATCTCAGCTAAAATGCTACAACGTATGATGCGTCGCAGCGCTGGTTTTCAGATGATCCAACGTGATGTCACGTTCAGCACTACTTTTTAATATAATAAGAAAAACGTACTAAAGAAAATAAAAAAAAAATTGATTAAATATTACAATAAAATAAAATACTAGAAATATACATGTCCAATAACACGATATAATAAAGTAATAAATAAACGTATACGGATAGAACATAAAAAATATGACTTGTATGATTAGGCAGTATGATTCCTTGTCTTGGCTTACGTATGTCGGTATTAATATAGACTTTGAAAGACTATCTGCCACTCGCCGTACGTTGCAATGTCACTGAAAGGGAAGTTTTCGTTTTTTGAACTACGAACCTAAGCGGATGTACGGAGAAAAGCTCTTTGGTTAGTAACGTTACGATAGTATGAATAATTCAGGATTCCGCTGACCGATTTCCGTTCTCTACGTCGCCACTGTTGCTTTTAGATCGTGTGGGTTTTGGTGGGATCCTAGTCTGTTCTGTTGTGTATTTTATTTTACTTAGTTATTTGACCCTATATTGTGCGACATTGGTGACGTTTTATGGGATGCAGTTTGGTCGATGTATATACGCGATACGATGAATGCGATTGAAGCGATGATAGCTCAGTGGTAGTGTGTGCGACTTCGCGTCAAGGGACGTGAGTTCGAATTCAAGCATCTACAATGAGCTTGGGCTTTCGTTGAAGGAAAACATCGTGAGGAAACCATAGCATGGTGGTAGGGCTTTTTCTAATTCCCGCCTGGGTAGCTACCACCCTCAAGTTGTAAACATGCCGCCAGATACCAATAGGTGTGTTCCGGCAGCTGCACTTGAGAGCCAGTTCTTCCACAGGTTTAGCGTGTCTACCAACTTGGGCCGTATCGTCACTTAAGATCAGGTGAGATTATGCCCATAATGCTAAACCTTAAGTATAAAAAAAAACGTAAATTGTGAAACGTGATATATTAGCCACAAAATATCCCTTGAGAGTTTCAACAACAGCGTCACCATTGTGTTGAAGTAGTAACCTCTTTATTAAGAAATAACGTCCCTCTCGGCTGTATAGTACCTTATATATATACCTTTGCCTATTATTAAAAAAGAAGCTTAAGCCGACTTTACCGGAACGAGCGTCACAAGAAAAGCTTGCGGATCAGAATTTCAAAGCTCTCTCATAAGAAAATACACTTGAAAAAAAAATTGTTCTATGCATTATTGTACTCGTCACCAAACACAGCGTCACAAAGAAATATTGATAAGTCTTATAATATTGTAGTCTGTGCGAATTGTATTTATCTATAAAAATTCGATGGAAATGGTAAAATATGACCCTTGTATTGTATTATCTTTTGGTATCAGAACACTCAAAATACTTAATGAGAATAAGCCGTTTCTACTGAATTTGTATTTCGACCCTATCAACGACTTTCATATTTCTCTCCATATTCTTTTATGTCTTCAACGAATTGTGAAGATCGTGTGTATTTGCTTCGGTTGTTATGACTATAAAGCTTAATGATGGAAATATCAATTATAATAATATCGAGTGTCAATATCTGTACAACGACCTATAAGGAATATGTATGAAAACTATCAAGTCAAATAAGGTGTATAGTTTTGAGGATGATATATAAAATCACGTGTCTAAATGTTTGTCGACGCTTATTTTGGAAACTGCAATTTAATTAAAAAAAAAAAACGAATTGTTTTTTGTGTGTGATTAATGTGGGAACTTACCTCTGGATGCGACCCCTACTAATATTATAAATGCGGTAATGAGTTTGTTTGTTACGCTTTCACGCCTGAACCGCTGAATCGGTCATGAGGAATTTTAGTACAGAGATAGGTGGGAAACCTGGAGGACGGTGTTAAGCTACATTTCCTCACGCAAACCTTATCAGAAGTGGGGTAAAGAGAGAGATGAACCGTGTGTAGATTTTTTATTGTCATCCGATTTGTTAGACAAAATCAAAATTAACGCGAGTGAAACCGCACGTAAAATCTAGTGGGTTATATTAAGCGTTTTCAGGAAAATGTCGATCGCGATTATTTGCACTTGTTACAGGAGAGAGGTTTTTCATTCCTAATTAAGATGTATTTATGTTATCTTTACAAAAAATATGATTTGTTGTAATTAACCATTGATCTATTAAAATAGTATATATACATATATATGGACCGTTTATTTTGAAAGTGGTGTAAGTCCATTTTTGAGAAAAATGAGCTATCACGTAATTCATGCTTAATTTAATGTAAATTTTTTATACATAACTAGTCCGTGTTTAATTTGTCAAAAAAATCCCATGTTTTGTACAACTTAAAATCGGTCGGTAAATGAGATTGCATTATCAACAAATATAGTGACCTTTAATTTTCTCGAAACAAAAAAAGAAAATGGACTTACACCACTTTCAAAATAAACGGTCCTTATATTAAAAATAACAAACTGCTTCTAATTTACGTAGATAATTTATAGAAGGTCACAATAAAAACATTTTCCCGCTTACGATAAATTTACCTGCAAAAGGCCGATGTGGTGGAATCATATGCTGCTGGAAAAGGAAGAATAAAGTCTATCATGTAAACTTATGTATACAGTAAATACTTCGACTTACGCTATACCTACTTAATAGAACTCGGAGTCTTTTCTCTAACTCTAACTCTTGCTTCTTAACAGTATGCACGTACTACATGGTTCTTCACATCACTAATACTTCCGTCCACTGATTCGTTCCGGAACTCAACTAACACTAACTTCAGTATTGCAAAACACACGTTTTTATATTACCACAACCGGAAGCTGAAAACGAGATACTTCAATTAAATTATTAAAACAATTTTCATAAAATCTCGGCATTACAATTTAAATACATAAGGTTGTTTTTAATCAAAGGTGTAAATAGCGAAACCACTGTAATATTATATTAATTACTAGCTTATAACCGCGGCTTCGCTCACATTGAAGCGATTAAATAAGTTTTTTTTTAATATTTAGTTAAAAATATAAACTTTTTTTTTTCAATAAAAAGTATCCTATGTTACAGGTTAAGTAGTTTTCCCGTGAAAGCGTAACAAACAAACTTATATTCACGTTTATAATATTTAGTAGGGGTAAAGAGACGATTAATAATTAAGATAATATGTTTAAGCGGTTATCGAAGGACGGTTTGGAATATGAACCGATGATAGCTAAGTTAGTAGTGTGAACGGACCCAGCGTCAATGAACGTGAGTTCAGTTCCTGCAATAAGACGGAGTTTTCAATAAAGTAAAAAAAAGTAACGAAACCATATCATGGTAGTAGGGCTTTTTCTACTACTTATAGATGTGTTCCGGCAGTTGCACTTGAGGGCGAGTTCCTCCACAAGTTTAGCAGGTTCACCAGCTTCAGCCACATCGTCATTTCAGGTGAGATTGTAACCATAGTGCTAAGCCTTTAAAGCATAAAAGAAGACACCTCGACTACGCTAAACCTAGTGGAGGCGGAAGTACTGGCTGCCAAGTGCTGCTGCCGGAACACTTCGCTAGGTGTTTGGCGGCATATTTTCAACTTGAGGGTGGTAGCTAAACTACGAAGGGACATTGCCTCTTTAAGCGTGTTCTACCGTATGTACCACGGCGAGTGTTCTGAAGAGCTCTTCGATATAATCCCCTACTCCCCGTTCCACTACAGAACCACGCGGGCGCGACTTCGGTGTCACAGCTTCATGGTGACTCCTATTGAATCGCGAATTAAAAAGTTTGCTTATTCATACTTATGTCGTACCGTGGAGCTGTGGAACCGTCTTCCGGTCAGCGTGTTCCCACCCTCCTATGACATAGGGTCCTTCAAAAGAGGCGTGAAAAGGTATCTTAGCAGGCCAGCATGACAGCGGTGACTGATTGTGAATTTTGGATCATTGTCAGTCACCGCTCTTCTAGATTGTACTGTACTTAACACCAGGTGCAGTACAGTCACTATGCTGTGTAACATAAAAAAAGAAAACCACCGGGCTATGGTGTCATCACGATATTTTTCTTCACCGATATCTCAAGCTCAGTGCAGGGTTTCGAACTGACGTACATTGACTCGAATATTCTAGATATAATAATTATATCTTTATTAAATAGACGTTAAGCGCGTTTACATAATATTATTTGCAATTTATTTTAACGATGAAGATCTGAAGTGGCTCGTCGAGCAGAAGGTTCAAGTTTCCTAATAAGCCTCTCAGACCGTATTTACGTTCGAAGAAAACATAGTGACGTAACAAAGTACGTTATAACGATATTTTCCAGTTTATAAATAATATTTATTCTAATTAATTTATTTTCGTGAACTACACAAGTCTTTATAAAAATGTTTCTCATAAATTTAGGAAAAAATAACTAATTTTATAAAATCTCTATTCGCTGTAATTAGATTTTTTGTTTGTTTTTGAAATGTCAACTTCTTCCGGCGTGTTGTGAGCCCTTTATTTTGTGGGTATCGAATGAGACGTAACTGAAACCCTCGGTTATGTAAAGCCTGGGATACACTAGGGGACTAATATCCCGCGACATGTGTCGGGGGGACATGTCAAGCGAAGCCGGGCGGATTCACGAAACTTCGCCTTATATATATGGTAATGTCGCATCGCTTCATCCTACGTCGCTGGCGACTCGTGTGGACATTTACCCCCGAATGTATCCTGGCTTAAGCAAGAGATATATCGTAGACTATGTAGTCAATGCCTCACTGATATACTTGCTCAGCGAGCATTACATGACGAGAGCATGACGAATCAGTCGAATTCAGTATTGACATAAGCAGTATGCCAATACGTTCTAGTAGTATTTCTTATAATTAACCTCACTTTAATGAAGTTTTCACTTTTCGTTATGAAGCGATGATAGCTCAGTGGTAGTGACGTGAGTTCGAATCCACCTACAATGAGCTCCAGCTTTCCGTGGAGTAGAATATCGTGAGGAAACCATACCATGGTGGTATGACTTTTTCTAATGACCGCCTGGCTAGCTACCACGCTCAAGTTGATTGATCCGGTGAGATTATGGCCTTAACGCTGAACGTATAAAAACTATTTGAAAAAATGCGGTCTTAAGTACAAGCCGTCTTTTTTGCCTTTTTTGTATTTCTAGTTCCTTTATGAGATTTAGCTGAAACTGTGTGACAATTCCTAAGGCTTGGTATTAGTATAAACCATCCATGATATATGGTGTGCGAGTTCTTTTCCATATGTCCGAAGCTCCGTTCGTGTTATCTAAATGTATTTTTACTACAATAAACCAGGTTTATTTACTGGAGAACTACTTTATGTAAATTGTTTATTTCCTATACGATTGAAGATGATGAAGATTGATTAAAGCTAATCAAAAAGTAAGTAACTAAACAGAAATGGGTCAAACCGTTTTTTAATATTAGCGAGAATAAGGAAGATCGATTATAGGTCATACGTAGTTCCCCGGGTCAGCTAGTTATTTTATAATTTCGAAGTCGGTGCCAAGTAAACGGTACATCAACCTTACGATAGACGCTTCATATTTAAGTTTGACAACGACCTTACCAAATTGTGGGTCGACCTTATCGAAGCCGGTTCGAATCCACCGATATTTAAATTTCCACGTTAAATAATTAACCGAACGCGATTGAGTGAAATAATCTGATATAGTAGTTTCGCTTACCAATTATATTTCATAATGAGATGTTTTATTATGCATATTAATAATATGAATATTATTATTGAATTGGTAGTATTAAAACGACAGTGTTTTTCCAAATTTCCATGAAACAAATTAAAAACCTGTATAATGTTCTTATTCCATGTTTCGGTATTTATATTAGCCTGATATTGGTAATAGAGGGTTGAAATGTTTTTCTCCTAATTTTAGTAACATTTAAATTAAATTGTTTATTTATTGTAAGATTGTTTTTATTGGTGGTAAAATTTTTCATTAAATTAAAACGGCAACACAATGATGTAGACTCATTGGAATTGAATGAATTGAATGGTGATTACGCCTCAAACAAACATCATTTTCATTATCCTTACTGATATTATAATTGCGAAAGTGAGTTTGTTTGTTTGTTACGTTTTTACGCCTAAACCGGTGAGTCGATTGTGTTAAATTTTGGTATAGAAATAGATGGGACCTTGAAGATGGTGGTAGGCGACTTTATCTCGCAAAAAACTGATAGGAAGTTGGCTATAGAGAGGGATAAAATTTGTATGAAACTTTTTATTGCGTCATCCGATTTGTTTGAACAAAATCAATATTTACGCCAGCGAAATCGCAGTTAAAAGCTAGTAAATAATATTTTTATTTATATCGGATGACGCAATAAAAAGTTTCATATAAAGTGTATCCCTCTCTTTACTCCACTTTCTATCGCTTTTTTTGCGAAATAAAGGGGCCTATCACCATCTTCAAGGTCCCATCTATTTCTATACCAAAATTCATTACAATCGATTCAATATATGTATATATATATATATATATATATATATATATATATATATTTGTCCGTTTTATATTTGAATAATTTATTTCTACTGGTTTGTATAATTGATATTAAAATTTTATGTCAAAAGTTACAAGTGGAATTCTCTTTAATCCATTAGTACTACTATGGATTATGTATGTATGTCTTGGTATATATAAATCAATGTATGCGTATAAGGGAACGTACTATTAAAAAGGTTATGCCATTTAGCAGTAGATTTAGTAAAGGTTCGTACATATTACGCGCGGCAGCCGCGCGAGACAATGTTCGAACAAAGTTGTAGTTTATTACATAAGCAATTATATAGAATATATAAATATATCAAAACGCGACTGTAGCGCGCTGCATGTCATACAGCACTAACAGCCCGCGGTGAATAGTTTTTTTTTTGTATAGTTAAGGTTTAGCATTTGACCATAATCTCACCTGATCTTAAGTGACGATACGGCCCAAGTTGGTAGGCACGCGAAACCTGTAGAGGAACTGGCTCTCAAGTGCAACTGTCGGAACACACCTATTCCTGGCGGCAGATTTTCATCTTAAGGGTGGTAAGCTTCAACTTGAGGGTGGTAGCTAGCCAGGCGGGCATTAGAAAAAGAAAAAGTTAGACCAGATTGTTCTTGGTATCCTAAGAGTGTGGACGAGCGTGCTAGGGCGGCTGCCACGTACATTGTGATCCATCATGTTATTCGTAAAAAAAAAAAAGAAATAGGTATATATATATATAGAAATAGGTAGAAATATATTAGGTAATTTCTACCCACGCATCATCTCTCAGCGATTCATTGTGGCATTGGGAAGATTTGCTGTTTCACAAGAGGACATTGTCGCCACACAATTGTATTAGTAGAAGATACTTTTCGCTGTCCGTTTATACGTATTATATAAATCTAAAAGTGCACGCCTTATAACGTAAACTCATTTGTTTAATTAAATTACATTGAATCAGAAGGTAATTTTCAATAGAACGATACTGAAGCGAATGAAAAATAAATTGACTCAAAAATTGAAGTTTTCTGGGCGTTATCGTGACCATATATATCATCCGCACATACAGACAATGCGACTAATTTGTACGCACCTTCAGATGAGTATAATTTATTTTCCAATAACAAAAAAAAATTAGCATTTATTAAGTCTCACAAAGTCAACCCCGCACCAAAATCTCAATGCATCTATGAAAGATATATTATTCTTTCTTACATTTATAATTTTTTTTCGACCTGACAAACGCTGTTAGCCTTAAGGGCTTTGATAACTTCACCTAACTTTCTGGGGCGAGTGCTGAGGGCCCTCAGTCCCGAGGAAGCGGCCGCAAGGGTCCCAGACTAGCCGAAGCTCAGCTTGGGCTGCTGCAGTTATTTCTCACATCTAGTGTGTCGTATGAAGATAAGGGTGTACACCGAAATTAACAGAGAAAAAGAAAACAACCAGCTGTATTTTTTTTTATATATTTTTTTTTTATCTTTTTATAACAAGTAGTTCCAATAAAATTTTACAAGTTCTTTTTTGTACAAGAACGGAGTATGACCCCGCTTATTGAAACATATTATTTTTCAGATAATATCCAGTGGCTTAATCGTGGAACGTGCTTTCGAGGAATACAGGGTTATCTAATCGGAACTAGAGGTGTCCCGGGGTTCTGTCCGTCCGTGATATACAAGTCGCCACGTGACCGCTGTGAAATGTACCATAAACACATAGAGCCCATTACAATCGAGCCGGTTTAATCTGTGTTGCCAGTTCAATCTTACTTTAATCCCAATTTTCATAGAATATATCGTGCCTTCTCGGGAAAAACATCGTAAGCGACAATTGCACTTATTACAGGAGTCTGCTTTTTAATTCCTAATTTAAAAAGTTTTTTTTTATAGTTAAGCCTGATCTTAGCTCTGTGTAGGGACTGGCTGTCAAGTGCAACTGCCGGAAGACACCTGTTGGGTAATTGGCGGCAGATTTTCAATTTAAGGGTGTTAGAAAATACTTACCACCATGCTACGGTTTCGTCACGATGTTTTCCTTCACCGAAAACTCAAGCTCATTGTAGGTGGCTTCGAACTCATGTCCCTCGACGCGGAGTCCGTACGCTACTACTGAGCTATCATGGCTTCAAAACGCTTATATCGCTTTGTGATATTTTTATAAAAAACTTATGACTTTTTGTTCATAATTAATCATTGATAAATTATAGAAGGTAACAATAAAATAACATTTTAATAGATTTGCCGCTAACGACGTTTTTCCTAAAATGGCTCGATATCAACGGACCTTTGATACTGTTAGACGAAAAATCCTGAAAAATTATGCCGCCCCGGTAAAGCCTTTACAGCCGGCAACACTTACCAAGTCCGGCCCACGAGGTTTCATATGAAGGAATATAATATTATCACAACTTGTTGAATTGGTGTTTACATTTGTGAGTTATTGTCATGAACATCCAAAGATGCTTTGCACACGGAATACTACAATTATCGTACAATACGCTCCACTAGCCAGTTACACGTGTCGCCACTCTATTATTAATAATTATACTATAATTATTCAATTCACGTAACGTTAATGTGTATATATATGTATATATATTATTTAGAATTGTATCGTTTAAAACTAGTATTGGCTAGCGATGCACTGAACGTAAAATACCTAAAGCTTAGATTGATATAAAAATCCTAATGTATAATAATGATAACTTATTAATATTCTCATACAATTGTCTGTTCGAACCGTTTTATTCGACTTCGGATTTTTATCTTCGTTCATCTTTTTCAGTTTCGAGATTTTATACTGAAATATACAGGATGCAAGCAGGAATCTGTATTCGTATATATTGTTAACAATTTTATTTAGAATTCGGTAAGGATAAGTCATAATTAATAACAATAAAAGAAACGGTGTGTGCTTAAGACACTTCATGCAAAGAAAGTTTGATCAAGACGAGGTTCAAAATACGTAATACACTTGTAACGTATTAAATAAAACGTAATGTGACTGATGTACCATGATGATGTAATGCTGACCGAGCGAGTATTTTTTTTATAATTAAGGTTTAGCGTTATGACCATAATCCCACCTGGTCTTAACTGATGATACGGCGAAAGTTGGTAGACACGCTAAACCTGCGTAGAAACTGACACTCAAGTGCAACTACCGGAACACACCTATTGGTATTTGACGCCAGATTTTCAACTGGCATTGTATTGAGCATTAGAAAAGGCTGTTGTGCTTTCTTCATGATGTTTTCCTTCACCGAAAGCTCAAGCTCATTGAGGGTGGATTCAAAATCGTGTCCCTTAAGGCGGAGTCCGTACACACTACCACTGAGCTATCGTCGCTGTAAAAGCAGTATAGCAGTAACGCGTTGATTATATACCTCTCGCTCTCTTAGTCGACTCGAGCCGACTTTACCCGACGAGCGTCACATAGCCGAGCGTTTCACCTCATTGTAGTCTTATTCAATACTGACAAACTAAAGTGCACACCGCGCCATAAGAACTATTCACATGTACTGGAATTTATTTAACATTCACTACAAGAGGTTATTAGTAAAACGTTAAAATGTAATATACATAGAATATTATATACATTCATGAATAAAGCTTAAAACTTTTAATGGATATTAATTACATGAACTTTCAACGCTTAAAAATAAACACACCGCAATTAAAAGTTCCAGGTAATGTTTCCGTAATTATATGAATAATTAATTTCTGGTAACGTATCGAATAATATTTGTACAAAAGTTTTTAACACTTAATGAATACATATCGAGTAACATCATTTTAAATTATTTATAACTTAGCTCGTAAAAGTGACACGTGTATTATTATTGAGTCAGTTAATAAAGTTCCATTTCATTCACATTTCGTGAGACGCTGAAAATTGTGATTTAGTGGGAGAAAATCTTTACGGTGATGCATCGAATGGCGGTTTCTTTTTTATTCTAACTAACAGCATGCAATTGCAAATGTGCTGAAACCCTAAATAAATAATATATCGATACAAATTAGACCAAAATAAAGGGAAAGATACGTATTAGAAGGAAAATGGTGACCGGATTCTAATGTAGTATCAAAAATTAACTCGACGGTTCGAGGCGGTTGTGTAAGTTGCACAGGCGGCATGTTATTTTAATGGTCGCGGGTTCGAGACACGGCCTGTATCAACTATTTGTTTTACCTCTGATGTATGCTTACTAAAGTAAATTGATCCATCGCTTCACGGTGAAGGTTGTAGTAATATCGCGAGGTTTTCGTGAAAACATGACAAGTTTTTTTTCTGTGTTTGGGAGATAACAGAAATTTGGATATGGCAAATGATTATACAAACATAAACCAACAGCGAGAGTCAAAATTATTCTTTATAGATATTATATAATAATATCATTGGCATAAGTAATTTCATGGGAAGCCAATTTGTTATGTGGAAATGGGAGCTAGCATTTGATATACGAAAATGACTGGTTAAATGAAATTCATTAATTATGATTAATTCTTATATTCAATATCTTTAAGTATCTCTTTGATGTGAATCTATTTATATCGTTTTATTTTTTACAATCATTAGGCGCGTTAGGGGATTTTCGCACCGGTAAAAACTTCAAAGTTGCCTCACCGAGACTCTCGCGTCACGCGTCAAAGGGAATAAATAATATTGACAATTGAGTTCGTCGAAACTCTTCTAAATATTATCGCTATGTATAATAATTATTATTAAGCTGTAGCTATATTTTGTATTGGACTTTCGCAGCCCACAATTTTCATTTTTAATTATACAAGGATTTTGAAAACACACATAAATCAACGTTATTACTTTAAGCCTACTATTTTTTTAATTTGCAAGCTGTAATATCCGCAATCTTTATTGTAATCACTTTCGACTTTCGAACCGACTTATCCGAAGGAGCGACACACAAAAACGTTGCGGATTAGAATATCAAAGAAGTTTCACTGCAAATTCAATTAGGAATTTTATAACTACATCGCGTTCTTTAATTTCTTCGCTAACGTTCCTCTATTAGTGTGTTGTAAATGAAAAAAATATAGTAGCACGCACTATCTGATGATTAACAGTTACTGGCGGTCGTCAGCCCCTAATCTTGAACTGAAAGGTTTTACCCAGCAGAATAGATTACTTTGAATCTTAAAGGCAACAAACAAAACAAGAATCCAGTGACAAGCTCATCAACGTCTCGGTTCTATTGGAGATATTGCGAAAGTGGCTCTCGATGTCTGATTGTCCAATAAGCAAAAAGGGAATATGGGGAGGCTATGGGTACGTGGTAGCCGGTGCAAATAAACGCGAGAGACAGAAGACTGCCGATAGAAGTGTAAACTTAAAACTATAAATAAAAGAGAGATAGAGAGATATATAACTAGATTTTACCAGCGGCTTCGCTCGCATATTTTTTCAATTAAAAGTATCCTATGTTACTTCTACTACCTCCAAGAATATGTGTACAAAGTTACATGATGATCGGCTAAGTAGTTTTCGCGTGAAAGCATAACAAACAAACTTACATTCACATTGATAATATTAGTATGGACGTATACTAATAACGTACGGAGGTATATCTATGTACATACTTATAGCTCATGGGTAGCGTTCGGTGACGATGACGCGAGTTTCGTGATTTTTGATCACACAAGATGTTTTCACTTCTAAAAGTATAATGATCACGATTCAATACGGCACAAGATTCCTGTATCTCCGCTTGATTGTTGGATGCAGCTTAGCTGATTAGTGGGTCGTATCACATTCTAGTTCCGAGTTTAGTTTTCAATATTGCAAGCATTATTTCGCACTGTGTGAACGTAATTCGATCGAATAGATTTACCGCTGGGCTTAGCTACCTAGACTGGCTGCTTTGTGAATTATAAACGACTCTTGGAACGGAATCTCGAGCCTGTAATGCCAATGAATACCGGAATAGCTCGTGCGTTTTATTGTTACCTACGCCACTTTATGATCACGTATAAAATATGTTGTATCATTAAACGTTTTCAAAGCTGTTCGATAATCGGGTTGGAACTGAACAGTTACACTGACAGTGATTTGGTTAGAGAGAAAGTATAAAGAGTAAGAGAAGTATACATTATCGGTATATGTAATACGACAGCATTGTTTTAATTGTATTTGATATAAGTTTGTATTGACCGAAATGTTGACATATGATACTACGGTGTCAAACCAAGAGAAATAAAAAAGTCGCTACAACGTTACTTAATACATGTACCGGAAAAGCAAATCGATAATAAAACTTGTTTCGAAATATCACATTCGTATTACGGCGTATCGGGTAAAGCCTACTAAAGTATACTAAATTTGTCATATGTTAGTAACTTTTGCTATCGGTTTGCCATTGCTTTGCTTTTGTGTAATTTACACATATAAATAAAATTGGAGTGTCTGTTTGTATTATTAAAACAACCGTTTTTTACTACATATATATGAACATATACGGTACATACACCAAAATAACATTTTTTTACAATTTTTGTCTGTCTGTCTGTCTGTCTTTTTGTTCCGGCTAATCTCTGAAATGTCTGGACCGATTTTGACGGGACTTTTATTGGCAGGTAGCTGATGTAAAAAGGAGTACTAACTATGATTATTTTAGGAAAAAATCTTTTATTTTAGAGAAATAAAGTACTTGGAGTACTGTCCAGTACCGCGCACAGCTCGCGCGCATGCCACTGGGCCGTCACGTCACGTCGGGCGCCTCGCACCAACGAATTAATATTAGTTAAATATATTCATAGTTAAGACAGGACAAAGTTTGTCGGGTCAGCTAGTACGTAATAAGCACATCCGGTCCGAACACAATACGTTTATCCAGTCGCGACCAGATCCGATACAATTGTGGAGTCCTTTCGATTGTTAGTAATTTTTTTTATATAATATATCAGTTGTCTCTCCGATTTCGAACCGCGCGTTCAAATATACAAAACTTCTCTGCTTTTTAATATTAACATAGATAACTTTCTATAATATACATCCTATACTACGTGGCCTGAAAGAATTGCAATTTGCAATAGTCTACAAATGTCAGGGCTAAGTAATCACGTTGAGGAATCTTATCTTCCAAGCAGAACCGAGCGATGGCCATTTACAAAATATCATTGAAATCGTTGGAACGTTTTCCGTGCATACCACGGACGAATGCTACGTGTATTTTATATAGTATTAATGTGTGTTGGATTTATTATATATATTTTTTTAATTTATGTTAGTTAGGCGAAGTGACTGCACTGTACCTGATGTTAAGTACAGTCCAAAAACAGCAGCGACCATCGAGGGAACCACAATCCATTGCCACTCGCTACTTTCATGCCGGGCTGCGTAACTGCTTTTTTATGTTTCTCTTGAACGACCCGATGTTATATGAGGAAGGGAATACATGGGCCGGAAGACTTTTCCACAACTTCACGGCACGGCAAAAGTACGATATATCGAGCTATTTGGTTCGAGCCGTAGGGGGGGTTACCTTGAAGCTGTGACTCCGAAGTCCAGCGCGTGTAGTTTTATTGTGGAAAGGAGAGGAAGGGATAAGATTGAATAGTTCTTCAGAGCACTCACCGTGATACATGCGATAGAATATGGAATCATTAGAATTCCAATTAGTTTAGGCTCACGGGTATACGGAACAAAGTTGATACATGTCGAGTCTCTCACTTTTATATAGGTGAGCGGGTTCTGTGTTCGAACGTATGTATTTTTCATGTGTGCCATTTGATATCTTCGTCAATTGTGGACCGATTTTAATGTTTATTTATTTATTTATTATTCCTACATTTATTTAATTTTCACTTCCTAACTACTTCGTTGATGAAAGTAAGTAAGGGAGTAAAGAAAAACACGTTAGATACACTGTCTAGTTGACAAAAATTCGAAGTCTGTAACCATGAAACCGTGCGCTGACTATCTAGTTTTCAATATGTTCCCCCCTATATGTAACATACGCTAATGTTAATGATAGTAAAACGGTATTAAAACGTGCGTTATTATTTATCTAATTTGTATAACTTTGTACAGAGCTATAACCGAAAACATTCTTACAACAATTAATAAACATTTATATTGAACTGTATAATTAATTATACATCATACATACATATATATCTTGTAATTATTCGCATATCGGCAGTAATAAAATTTATCAAATCGATTCCTTAATTGACGATGCAACAAATATATAACTAAATTGATTGCAATGGGCTCATATTTCGACTTCACAATTTAAAAACACTTATTTGTACTTTGTTTTATTTCGCTCACAGACTTCGGTATCTCGTTTACTGAGATTATTACCTTTAAAATTAACTCTAATAACACTATATATAATGAGAAGCACTTAATTTCTTTTCATTCACTAACACATATATATATTTGTTTATATACACAAAGAACATAACTTCATGGATACGTAAGTAGTAACATAATTAAAATAACGCGTGGTTCGATTGGCGTTTATTCATAAAAATAGATAATTTCTTTACAATAAAAGCAATTTTATATATATATATATATATATGCGAAAGTTTACAATTATTTAAATAAATATAGTACAGCTGAAAGAATAAAAAGGAACATTTGGTAATCGCTAATAAATTAATTATATATTAGTTTAGAGTTACATACTTTTTAAATTCTCTACAGCTTTGATTTTTGACCGCAAACTCACTTTAAGGTAAGTGACGTGACCAAAGGTGAAACCCAAATTCTAGTAGTGAGACACACCTTTGGGTGTGTTCCGACGGGTTTTACATAACATAGATATATCGAAATGAAAGATATGATCACAATACACTGGATATAATACAATATAATTTTATTATAATTTAGGTATACATGACACGATTTTACAAAAAAAATCTTAGGTATTTATTACGTTTAAAGAAATCGCATTCCGATTGTTGATTATATCTATTAAATGCTATAGAAACATACTATAATTACATTTTTACATAATAATTGTTCAAAGTAAAGTTAAAAATTTAGACGGAAGTTTATCGCTATTTTGAAATAATATTAAATTGCTTTCTACTGGAATTTCGGTATACATTTGTAATACATAGATGCGTCTAGAAAAATCAAACATTCTAGAAACTCAGGAATTTGATACCAAGGAGTTGAAGTTTATTTCCAGAAGATTCCAGAATAATTTGTAATGATCGAAATAGCCGGATGTATAAGACCTCGCGATTTTGCGAATGTGGAAGATGCGAAAGAGTAGGTATTCATCGAAATAAAACTAATTTAAACGGATTTGACCGCAATTATTTATTAATTTTGATCCCGACGTTTCGAAAGCTTTTCAACCTTCGTGGTCACGGGGCGGACTGACGTGTAGGTTGTCCAGAAAAGTTCATGTTACTGTGTCTACCTTCAATTCAATTTTTAATTTTGTTAGTGTTCCGATCTACTGAATGTTCAGCGACTGCAGACTTTAGAAGTCTGCTGCAGACTACTGAACATTCAGAAGAAGGCTCCAAACGTTATCTTAGATTCGAGAAACCACAAATCCTTGCCGAAGAACGATTCCTACCTAGTATAATTTGTGAGGCTATTGAAATTAAAAAAAACATCCAAATGTCAATAGAGAAGATGGTTGGAAGCTAGCATAAGCCAGGGATCCGATTATACATTTAATTAAATCGGAACCCAAAAGACCAATTACCAGACCTCAAGACACTTCGAGCTCTTTCTGCGTAGTTCGAAACACTAACACAATTAAAAATTAAATTGAAGGTAGACACTGTAACATGAACATTTCTGGACAACCTACACCTCAGTCCGCCCCGTGACCACGAAGGCTGAAATGCTTTCGAAACGTCGGGATCAAAATTAATAAATAACCGCGAGAAAATCCGTTAAAATTAGTTTTACTTCGATGAGTAATATATGCGTAAACATAAGAAATCATTAGGGTAGGTATTCCGAACGAGCTCCAATAAATTTTCCAAAGACCAAAAAGCTGCTTTGTTATTTCTGTTTTTTGTTCTAATTTCTGTCTTCATTTAACGCAAATAGTTTTTGTCTATTTGTCATCTCATTGTTTTGCAATTTTGTAGGAATGGCTTTCTGTCCCGACACAGACACACAGAAAGACGTCCTTTTTACTCTCACCAAAACCTTTCTTGCTTTAAAAAATAACACCATCTCTTTGTATTTGTAGAGTAAGTTACAAATGGAAATGAGATCCATTAGATTTTCCCTATTAAACTGCAAATAAACTTAACATATAACAAACATAAGTTGGTTAATTTAACTATTTTTAAGTTACTTGTCATATAGCATGAGTTATGCACAATCTGCATTTTAATGACATATAATCTATATTTCTATATTGAATGTAAATTTTTGATTTTCAAATTTGGATCGCTAGCTTTGTCAGCAATCGTCAACAATAGCGTCTTCGGCATAACCAGAACGTAGTCAGTTCGCCACATGCGTAGCACTTTAACTGTTCCGGTAAAAGCACTATCGCCTACAATGGGCTTCGTTTGCATCTACGTATATTCAGAAGGCTATGCAAAATACAATTGTATGGTATCTTTGTGGCAAATATATCTGCAGTACCGTATTTTACGGTATGTCCATATGATCTCCATTTGTCGTTAATTGATCTGATATACCAGAGGTCTGGACCAATTTTTGTGCTGCCTCTGAAATTCGGTACACTTGATGTCAGGCGAATGTTAGTCTGAAAATCAAACGAAGGATGAATATCAGTTCATACCTTCGAGTATCGGAACACAACAATTTATAAATCACGACAAATTTAAGATTACCAATCCGAATGAACGTTATAAAATACTGTAGTTTTGTGGTAAGATTGCCTAAGTGCTAAATCTTTATCATCATTTCATGCATTATTTATTGTAGGACTTTAAAAGCAACGTCCTTTGAACTCATATCTGTATAAAATAGCACTCAGTTATCGTCACTTTAAATTATAGTAGTAAGTGAAATTGATTATGGTTAGATCAATTTCAATTATTAAGCGACTACCGCGACGTTCCGTTCCTGGTAAATATTAACTTGGCGAGATGCGCACGGAATAATAATCATTCGAATATATCTACCGTCCTTCATGACGTGTAGGGCAAAGGCGATCCTTGCTATGTTCTGAATAATTTAAGAAGTTAAAACACCTGATGTTAAGTGACGATGTGGCCCAAGATGGCGGACACGCTAAGCCTAGTGGAGGTTCTCAAGTGCAACTGCCGGAACATACCTAAAGGTATTTGGCGGCAGATTTTCAACTCGGCAGTGGTAGCTAGTGATGCGGACATTAGAAAAAGCCCTACCATCATGCTGTTTTTCTTCACCGAAAGCTCAAGGACTAACCCAAATCTGCACGAAGCGTATACTACAAACTGAGCTATTATCGCTTCAAAATCGTACAATTGACCGTCAGATTTGTTATACATGTATTGGCTAGAATCCAATTTGCAGCTAATTCTGCTCGAACTCGCACTTTGCCACTTTAATGTTTTTTTCTTGGTTTATCATCTCATTAATTCTAAATGTTTTTTTTTCTGTTTATGTAAAACTTGTTTGCGCGGACGATGTATTTTCTTTTTAGATATTCTTTTTCTATTGTACGTATAAATATAGGAAGGTTTCCAAAATTTTCATATCTACACTGTGCAAATCTTTATTGTTAAAATAGTCTTAAAGCCAGTGCTGTACTATTCGTATCTCTGTTTAGGAAATTTTACATAATTCTCGTACGTTATGTCGGATGCGGTTAGATAGCGCTTTGATAAGTCGTTGTATTATAAAAACTGGTATCTAGATGTGCGCTTTCCGTATCTCAGTTGTTAATGCAAAACAAATTAAGTCTACTCAGACTAGCTTTATCTATGAGATTAACATATTCTTAACATCTCAGTTGTTCTTTAACAAGAAAGTTCTCTACACAGTACAACTCTCTTCTTCTTAATATTTGTAACTTTGAAACTCGGTTCTTCTATTATGTATGTAGAGTTTACCTTCATGTAGAATGCCACTTGATATCGCACTTGCAAACGCATACAATCTTGGAACCATACGGCACTATGGGTATACGTATCGATTCCCACAAAGCTATCTTAGTGCAGATACGTAGATTCTGCGAATTAGATATATTTTAATATGACAGTCTGAAAGATGTTACTGTCTTTAATACCAAAAGCTGTTACATCATCCAGTATTTTTTCGATCAAAGATATTGATGTTAGATCTCGTTTTATTCCATGTACAGATTGTTTGAGCAATTGGCCCTCAGAGCTGCTTATGAACTCATACTGTTGACATGAATTTTTATGACAACACGACAATAACTACAAGCTACTGACGTCACTGACCATTATGAGTGTAAAAGCCGTAGGCATGTAATATGGAGCTGCGTAACTGATTATTTCGCTCAGAACCAACCAGAGTACATTAGAAGCCTTAGTTTGATCTAAAATTAAGGATTGTTCTGTTTAATATAATCACTTTATCTTTCACTAAGCTGGCAAATAGTGTGATACAATTACAACACATCGGATTTGTTGCCGCTGGTTTCTGAAAACGAATCTGTGAAGTAATTCTCGTGCTTATCCTGGCAAGTATACCATTGCATTAGTTGCCAACTCAGTTAAGGATCTGTTTAGGATAACTACTTCTAGAGTACATTTTGATATACATGATTGAAAGTCATAGGTTTGACACAGTGTAAAATAAGTAAGAGAAGTTGTTTCAAAATATTTTGAGTTGGACAAAGCATCTACCGCCCCTTTACTAAGAACGGTGAAACAGAATTCAGTCATCGAACTGTCACCGTTGTCGATTTATTGCGGAAACAAGAGTTTAGTAACCATACTGAGTTATTAAATGGCTCTTTGTAATCCCCAATCAGAAATATTCCATTCATTATTAGCAAGTTACGTCCCTCTAAGCCCCGGGAAATTTCGCCGGTATCTCAAATTCGAATAAACAGATAAAATAATGTATTTAGCATATTCGTAAAGCTCCACCGGGAGATTGTTGGAGCTCTTTTAGATCGCTTTATATTTATTTTCCTTTAACGAAAACTCAGGGTCATTGTCGGATTTATACCCACATCGATTGACGCAGTTTCTAAGGGGGGAAACCTTTGAACAAATATTGTTTTTATAGCATTTAATGTAACGTCTTTATAAACTGATGTATTTAATTGTCAATTTATGTGCTATTATATATAACATTATATTTTCTAAGAGTAAGAGAGGGGAAAGGGAAGAATATTATAGATTATAATGTGCCTCTAGCGTTGGAAGTAACAGAATTGAAGATGCAGTAACAACACGACATCAGGTATAGAAGTGTATTTTTAGTTCAAGAATATATCTAAGGTTATCAAGGTAGACTAGAAGATTGCGAAATCCGTTCCTAGTTCTTCCAGTCCAGTGAGTATATCCTAGCCAACTTGTCTTACACTCGTAAGCGTAAGAGAAAACAATAACTATACATTTTTTTGTTTTCTAATGCCAACCATAGTGTAGGAAAAGACAACTTGTCGAAGGGCACTGGTGTTATTATATAAGCAGGAATTGATATCTGTCTATTAAGCAGATGACCATGTCGAGACTCGGGAATGAGTATCGAATTTTAATTCACCTTGATATAATTAATATTTGATTGAATCGGTGGAAGTGAGTTCGAGGAAAAATTGAATGTAGGTTTTTCCGTCAATTTCTTCGTCGATGGATCGACGTGATGTGTTATGAAGGAAGAATGAAGTTGAAATATTTTCAATTAATCCCTAACAGAAGTCATACATGACGTGGATACGCTGTCGATAGACATTCATTAGTATAAATCGCTTAAAAATATTTCATTCACACTATACGATATTACTCAATACTTTATTAATTAATTTACTCGGAAGTTAAATGTGTTTATAAAGAAATTAAAATATAATGTACTTTAATCACTTTACTTAACAGCTAATTGTTTAAATATATATTAACTAACATTAATCATAGATTACTGAGATCAGCTATTATAATTAACATGTTAGAATTCACCGCTTATAATATTAATGAAGGCTTGATTGCACATTGTTAATTTATTTATTAGGACCGCCCGTGGTCGTTCCACTAAATACAAATGCATTTACAAAGAAATATATTATAAGAAATATATCCTTACTCTGACGAAGAAAATACGCTATGCCTTTTAATGCCCAATGTATGGGAACATAGTTTCAGAATCCAGCATTTTTTATGCCAATTACGTTTCATGGAATATATATGTTACAAGAATAAATCAGTACTGTCAGAATACATTTCTTTTAAGTAAAACAATGTACCAAAATTCACCGTCAGTTACCGCTGTTGGTTTCCTGGCGTCGAAAGACGTCCTACGCTTTCCGTTAGTAAATAAATCGACCACAACTACCTCTATAACGTTTAGGGACAGCATACGAACTTTCTCGATGAGAAAATGTACATATTTCTGTCAGTTTCATGATCTGACGGTGATCGAGCTTAGTGTCTTCACCATTATGTTGTGTAGGAAGATCGATATGATTAGATACTATTTTTTTTTTGTAATCCCTCTGATAAAGGTCATCGACTTTTGTATTACAATTGAAATAAAAAAGCTAATATTTACTTGATTAACACAGATAACGTACACTACTTATGAACGTACATGCTTTTTGGTTATGTTAAACGAAAGGGCATTAAATGATTCAGAAAAACTTAAACTCGTAGACCTTTTGCAAGACGAGAAAAAATATGGAGAAAAAAGAATAGTCTATAGTCTCCTTGGATTGTTCTAGAATTAAAAACATTTTTTTGCTTTCAATCATTTACTTGGAGTTAGAATTGTTGGAAATCGCCCAAAAATTTAGAGTTCTTTTATGTTCCTTAATTTCTGAGACTAGCATAATTAAAAATATTAAATTATTAAATTAAACTTTACAATAGTGAATTAAATAAATAAAAATAAGTAAACTGATAAGTTAAAATAGCAGTATAGTGGTAAATTGGACTTGTTTGTATAGAATTAATTACTGAATTTTATGAAACTTTTATTTGTTATTACTTACAGAAGTTATCACCGTATTATTTCTATCTATATCTACTTAGTAGTTGTTTCATGTATTAAATAATATCTGAATGTGAGTAATATAATTTGGATATTGTTTTTTAAATATAGTTTATAAGTTTAGGATTATGGCCACAGCTCATCTATTAAGTCTGGACACGTTAAACCTGTGGAGATTCTGGCTCTCAAGTGCGACTGCCGGAACACACCTATAGGTATTTGGCGGCAGATTTTCAACGTGGTACATAGCTAGGCGGGCATTAGAAAAGCCCTAGCACCACGGTATGATGATTTCCTTCACCGGAAGCTCAGTCCGTACACCCTACCATTAATTATATATAATCTTGTGGTATGACACGTTAAGTGCCACAAAAAGTTTTCGGACAATTTGAACAAGAGAGTCACTGTCAAAGCGTTGAATAATCGTCGAACACTTACAAGTCATTGGCGCGATTCTGTATGGATACGTATCCGTGAAGAAATAGGGATGAATGTTTGTTTAAAGTTGTAGCAATTTTAGAGAACTATTCTGTTTCCGGTTAAGGCATATTATCATTCGATGCTACGCTGATAAAATTCACAGCGTATTTCCCTATTAGAAAATCTCATTTATCTAAATCCTACATGTAACTATTCGTAATGGAGTAGCTGGTCTCTTTAATCTATACGTACATATATTTCTTTCGATTAACATTAAGTGGCAGTGCTGTGCAAATAATTTAATCTTTTTTTTTTCTCATTCCAATAATTGGCACGTATCTGTGCCAATTAGGTTTGTTAATATTGTTGGTTACTTTATACGTTAGCCTGTGTAATTTGTCAGCCGTGAATTATGTTTTATGCTTTAGTAAAGGAACTATCATTCTTTTACATGTTATTAGACATATTGATCGCGTGTGTATCTATTGAGTTATATATATATAACACACATATATATATATACATATAACCAGCTGTGTATGCAACTTCTCTCGCGCGGAACTTAATTTCTATAATCGACCGGTTTAGCGTTACGTCCACAATCTCATCTGATGTTAAGTGAATTTGGTAGACGGTAGACACGCTAAGCTTCGGGGAGGGATTGGCTCTTAAGTGCAACTACCGGAACATACCTATAGGTATTTGGCGGCATATTTTCAACTTGAAACCAAGCTCGCCACGCGGGTATTACAAAAAGCTTTGCTCCTATTGGTTATAGCGTGATGTTAAATAGCTTTTGACCTTTCCCAATGATAGCTGTATCAAATATAAAAGAACTCTTTGATATCTGACAGTCAGTTCCTAAGATTAGCGTGTTCGGACAAACAACGAAATTTCTCCGCATTCTAATATTAATATGGATATGTGTTATATATATAAAACATCATAATCCTATCTGTATCAGTTATACTGATTATCATATAAGCGTAAGTTTTAATTTTATCGGTTATTGTGCGTCGGTTATTGTGCTGTTAAGTTGCGTATTATGCTAACGAAATAATATTGGTAAGAAAAAAGATCTGTCAGTCGTAACACTGAAAACTTCTTAGCTAGACTAATATACCACACACATAGGAATATATGTAACGTAGCGAGACGTCGACACGAGCCAGTGCGTTTTTCCTCGTCCTATAAGTGCCCAACGTGTTCAAGGAAGGTGACACTTGAAAACAATTCAACAGGCAGCGAACAGTACTGTGTACGAGGGAGGTAAAATCAAATCGAAATTGGTATCTTTCAAGTAACTACACCGAATTATCGTTATTTTGAGCACTAACATTCGATGTGCTTACATAAAAAATACCGAATTCGTACTTAGCGGATTTCCTTCTGCACCCCTCATATGTTTATACCGGAAAGGAACCCGTTAAAACTAAATCCTTGATGTAATTATCACGATGTTACACCCCTTTTTTATACTGATTGACTATTTATTATGGCGGTCGTTCAAATATTAATTTAATAATCGTGTTTTTTAATTTATGTATTGTGTATTTCTTTTATTTTTTATTTATTTATTGTCACGACTTTTGAACACTTAAGGAGCCTGGTCGCGGTTTTTCCGATTCGTTTACAATTTATCAAGAACAATAATACCTATTGGCAATGAGTTTACCGGTTAACTTCATAATGAACTCTACCCTAATGTACCTAACACGTACGCGAAGGTTCAATATTTATTCTTATTGTCTAAAACATATCGCTTACGACTACGTATTCTAAAGAGAATTTATTGCGGTTTTAAATGACTATATTAATATTCTAATATCGGCTAATTTGGTAATTTCCTAAAGCGCACGAATGTATGTATATCGCCTAAAACTAACGTTCGAACTATACCATTAATCTAAACTCGTACTGTTCTCCAGTACTATTCAGTTAAAGTATAGTTAAACCTTACAGTTACGTTATGGACAAAATTACAATTTAACAAATATATTGCACATATTGCTCGATATCAGGTACGAAGCCCGCACCCGTTTGTAGGAATATCGAAATAATAATATATCTCGGTACATCGATATCTTAGTTCAATATATCGATATACATATTTACGTGGAAACACTCGATAAACAAATACACATATAAAATTAATTAAAATATACTCAAAGAGTACACACACGAACGATTACCGATATGTTTTCCCGGTAAAATATCGTTTATTACAATAACTGAATAAATTCGATTTACAAACCAACGGCCGTCGCATCTCTGTGTGTAAAACGAACTAGCCTCACGGAAATTCAACGAATGCATTAATTGTAGTTAATCATTTATCCGCATACGTTCGCATTTCAACGTGTTTTTTATCGACATACCGAACAAATATATCGATAACGGCATATACATCGCTACGATATGTATCGACACATTTAGCGTTTCCGACATTCCTACCGCATAACAAACACCCGTTTCGGACTAACGATAAATACGCGTGCAAAGTCAACGTGAGCGACTCTCTATTCGTTTCGGACCAGTGGCGGATTTACACTTTTCCGCTCGTAGGCTATTCAAATTTCACCGTCCCTACCTTCCTCTATAATTAGATTCCGCAGAGGACTACGTAAATTGAACGATATATGACTTAGATTCTAAGCGGTGAAACACATTATCTATCAGTTTTATGTATAAGTATGAATTATTTCAGTCTCTAAAAAACAAAACGATAACATCCCGAATTCGCCTCCTAAATCTGCCGCCCGAGCCTCCAGGCTACTGGCAAATCCACCACTGTTTCAGACACAACATATAATAATATGTCCAATTATTTATCGATAACGACACGACCGATATACATAGTCTTAACATTGAATTGAGCAGTGTTCGATCACACGGACGAACAAACAGACCATAACCCTGCCGTGTCTACTGAACCATAACTAATAACTTTATCTTTCACTAGGGGCGTATAAGTTAAAAGCTTTACATTATATTAAAACTCTCCACAAAATTGTATAACTCACCGTAACACTATTATTCACTTTCTCATCAATGAAACTTTAATAGTAATATGTTCCATTATTATTTCTTACCTGCTACAGATTTCATGTAAACGTCAAATAAACGGGTTAGCTTGTAACAAAATTTTATATATACTATTAAATAAAATCTAATAATGCTATGTAGAAATACGATCAATTCCTGCGAACTCAATGCTCCTATCTGTAACTATTAATATATTACTATAATAAATATAGTTGTCTGTCTATTGCAATAACTAATACAATAATATCGGTCATATAAGATATGACATAATTTTATCATTAAATATTAAGTATGATGATATAACAATAATAATAATTTATTTATAAGTAAAAAGATAATGGAAACTATTCCATTATATAAACAATATAATTATAATTTACATTAAAAAAAATCAACAATACGATAAAAGATCATGTGTATATATATGTAAATTGTATTATTATATACATATAGTGATTTTATTTCATGCTGTTTTATTGCTAGCAAAAGTACTGCGTATTATCGTACCCATTTTATATTATTTATTTAATATTAATTCCTACTATATATATCATATATAGTATTACTTGGCATTACCCGTGCGTGTTCAACTAATTTTCATATACGTTCCGCATGTCGACACATCGTTAATGGTCACATTATTGCATTGCTTCTCTCATTACCTCTATCAGTTTATAACGAGAAATCTCCACTTTTTTCAACTTACTTATATCAGTATATTTTATATAATATTAATATCAGAAGCTGTACTATTTTTAATCCAGTTCCAATCAAGTTCGCTTTACATCCCACCGGCACACATCATTGTTACTCTCGTACTAATAAATCCTTAAACCTTATCTAAATCGGGTACATATGATCGATCGATGACACTTTACATGGTACCTATGCATTCCTCCTCCATATAACGTATGTCGGACTAAACGACTATATTAATTTTACGCCGTGACTTACCAAACTAGTTTCGTCATATAAATAATACTAATCACATGAATTTAGAACATTGGTTGTGTGGTAGTGATTGTGGCCCGGCCTCCGGTTTGACGTTTGAGTCCATGAAACAAAAAGCTGGCGGCGGCCTTGATCGGCGCTACTAGGGGCGCACGCGCATGGTTCTCCCATTGTCAGACGTTGCCCGGTGTAGGGAACCGGGGCGGAGGCAGCGGGGGCGGAGGCCTGCCCGCTTCGACTCCACCCGACGACTGCTCGGACACTGCAAACGGTTCTCATATTAATGGGCCAGTTTGCACATCAACACACTGTAAGGTTACATCACCGCCTGCGTAAATACAGCCGACAGAAGGCAAACAATAAATTGACCGTTTATTTTGAAAGTGGTGTAGGTCCATTTTCTTTTGTTTCGAGAAAATTAAAGGTTACTACTATGTTTGTTGATAATGCAATTTCATTTACCGACCGATTTTAAGTTGTGCGAAAAATGGGATTTTTTTGAGAAATTAAACACGGACTAGTGTTATATATAAAAAAAAAATACATTAAATTAAGCATGAATTACGTGATAGCTCATGTTTTTCAAAAAATGTAAACTTTCAATATAAACGGTCCAAATGAAGAATTAATTTACAATTTATATTTACGAGCGTTCGCTGCTCAGTTCGCACCTACATTACATTCGCTCTTGAATACACACGAGCGGAGTGTAATTGACGTATCTTCGTGAATATTATTTGCTATAATTTTTTGTTGAAGTGTTAATTGTTTGTCGTTATTGGTTTCTGCTTTTATCTACCTTTTCAGTTCGGTTATTTAAAACGATTACTCTATCTATATTATAATTATATCTACTTATACTACAATCTCTTAAAACGATAAGTGTTTTAAAGGCACGTGATAGTTAGATGGTTTATGATGACTACTTTATTATATGACTGAAGAAATGGTGACGGTACAAAGGGCACGGTATGCAAGAGATACGTTTGTTGGAAAGCGTCATATGAATCATTCAACCTAAATCTATTTTTTATAATGTGAGAAAATATTACGTATATTTTAACCAATTATTATTATTAATAATAATCTTGGAAATATACAATCAGCATAGAAATATAAATGCGCCATCTTTGGTCAAACGCTTTAGAAGTTTACTGTTCGCTTTGTGTTTAATTATCTCAAATAATTATTTTGCTTTAGGCATTTATCGTGTCTCTGGGACGGATCCGTATGTTATCTCCTCGACGTTCCGAGCACGCTGCTGATATGGATTCTCTATATTGTGCATAACGTTGACGTTACTAACAACTTTGAGATAGAGTGGCTAAACATGTCCTATCGTCTCTACCCCTGAAGGTCTGTTCAAGTCAGTCATATTTTATTTATTTTCATAACTAAAGTATGACGCTGGGCTCCGGAGCCATAGTTTTAAGGTAACGTCCTTCTTAGTGTAGTCTAAGTAGTTTTCTGTGACATATCTTTGTCGTACTATGACGCTGTGGGACCTTGTTCATGGATTTATGTTTCCTTCTTTCTACGAAAACGCAGCCTTCGATCATAAATAGATGAGAAACAAACCGATAAACGGGAATGTATTGCAGATCTAACAGAGGTCGTCGTACTTTTTGCATGCCCCTTTGATCACAATAAGGCACAATGCTGACAGTGTTCTCTATTACAATATATAAAAAAAACTTTTTAAATAGGTAAAAACGAGAAATCAATATATCCGCTCATAGATAAATTTTATATTAGAACAATGCAAACTCAAATTAAATGGAGCATCATTGAAAGTAATGCTATTTTTGTTTAACTTAACAGACAATTTTCAAATCAAATATAGATTTAATTAAGTTCTTTGTCATTTTTTTAAATTATATTTATGACAATGCAGACTCAAATCAAATAGAGAATCATTAAGTTCTATGTCATTTTTTATTATATTTAGGACAATGCAGACTCAAATCAAATGGAGAATCATTAAGTTCTATGACATTTTTTAATGATATTTAGGATAATGCAGACTCAAATCAAATAGAGAATCGTTAAGTTTTATGTAATTTTTTTTAATTATATTTATTAGAATGCAGACTCAAATCAAATAGAGAATCATTATAATTTTATGTCATTTTCTTTAAATTATATTTAGGACAATGCAGACTCAAATGAAATAGAGAATCATTAAGTTCTATGTCATTTTTGTTTAATTTCGTTGAAGTGCAATGTAATCAAAATTATGACGGCATGGTTTTTCATCGATTTTCATGTATATATATACTTCAAGCTGGTATCCAACATTGATGCCATTTTACTCTTCAATCGCTTGTTTTTGTCGAATCAGGTTTTTGAGATATTTACGTTGCGAAAGGAAAATCCATGCCAAATGTTACATTACTCGGACGTACAGTTTTGGAGATCAGGTAATGAGTAGGTGCAAATCTACTATATATTTTATTGCTACCAGTATAAGACCTGTCGTACTTTATGGATCTAAATGTTTGGTAACGAAACAGAAGAATTATAGCAAATTACACGTAGCAGAGGTGCGAATGCTAAGATTAAAGTGCAGAGTAACTATAATGGATAATATTGGTAATAAATATATTATTCGTAGAAGCATGCAACGGATAGGATAGGATGAGGGGTAATTGATTACCGTAGCATAGGCATGATATAGTCAAAGATCAAAATCACATAATTAGAAGAATGTTAAGTATGCAGGCGAGTGGATGTAAGAATAAAGGAAGAACAAAGAATATATGAATGGACTGTGTGAGGAATGATATGTGTGTAAAAGGTGTGAATTCTGAGATGACAGCTGATAGCACAGAATAAGAGAAGAAAACATATAATGCTGACCCTACATAAGTAAGACAAAGGCAAGGGATAAAAAGAATAAAACTTTATTGTATTGTAGTACGTGTAATTCCTGTGTATTCCAAATAACCTTAATTCATTAATTTGCTTCTTGAAATACGGATTACGGGAATCATGTTTTCAAATATGGTTTCGATTTGCTACTTATTTTGAGTGTCAACTATCCGCTCTGTTGTTATATTGTTTACAAAGTACCTCGGCTCTGTTGTTATATTGTCTACAAAGTACCAAGAGACGATACCGTCCAGCACAAATGCGGAATTTATTACCAGTACCAGTACAAATCTCCAAAATACAACCAACCGACCAAGCAACCATATAATACAGTACACAGTGGGTCAGATTTACAAATTTGTTAAGGAATGGAAGGTAAGGTAGGAATTTTACATTTGACCTGTAATCGATGTTTCGTTTTAAAGTGTCATCATCTCGTGGACGTATTCTGAATAGAAGATCAAAATTGGTCATATCTTTATAGGAATCATACATTTTATTTATTTTTACAATTGATTACTTGATGTATTCTCGACGAGCGTACGTAGAAGTATACTGATGTATAGAAGCTGCGTCCGCGCTCCAAGCTAGTGATGTGCAGGCCGCCTTTTCTATTTAGCATCTTATACGTTTAAGTGAACAATTCTTGTATAAAAACACAACTCGAATTCACGTATATCCGTCCAACCGCTTGTAATCGTAAAATACGTTCTTAGTGGGTGTTTCTTGTGATAGAAACCCGTAGGCTAAATTTCATATCAAATCAGATTTTGAGATAACGTGATGAGTAAGTGTTATCTCTTATATAGATTATATTAGCTGGTGTTTGCGACGTCTTTCCTGTATGTTTCTATAGCGATCTGCGATCATTACATCCGGTCCTAACCACCTTCTCTGAAACAGCGACGTGTCTACGCTGTCAAAAGAATATACATGCTTTATTTCCAATAAATACGGGTAGTGCGTTTAGCGGCAGCTAGATAAGTGAGAAGTTAATCGCTTGTATAGAATTATAGTAGCATTTGTCCGCAATTCAGTTTGTGTACTTTCCTTCAACGTAATCGCTATCATAAAAACCGTTCAGAATATATAATATGTACGCCACAGTTCCGGGGATATCGTGATGTGTAAGTAAGTGATCCATCGCTAATGTCTAGATATACTGACATACGGCCGCATATATATTCGTCTATTGCCCTATAACATTAAACCATAGAATCCAATTCTCAGCAGGTGTCTACGTGCAAACGAAATATGTGTATCAGTAATTCTGGTAATTTCGCAGATATCACTATTATATCTGAATGCATTGCACGCACCAATTGAAGTTCTCAGTTCAGGTATTCAGATACATTGTTAGTAAGTATACTGGTGTGTGTGCGTATCAACCATTTCGATTAAGATAAAGGCTGGACGTTGCCTTGCATTATCGTGTGCTGGAACAATTATTACATTATCATGACCTAACAGTAACTCTGCAGTGATTGTCTTATCTTTAATCAGCCGATGTTAATGCTGGTAGCATAGATGTATCGCAAAGCCTTAGCGTGAAAATTCATACGGCGCGTTATCGATTTTCGATAAACACAATCGAGTGGGCCTTACGATTTTGAAATTATTTAAGATATGTAATTTTTTTATGTGTCATTTGAGAGTAACTGTGTATAAGGCGTCTCTATATATGCTGACATTTATATATCTATATATATTTTTCATATTATATACATTATTATGTCTGGTTTTCACGTGACGCTACATAAATAGCTTTAGGAGGATACGACAATGAAAATGTCTCTTTGCGAACTGGGTAGTGTGGGTAAGTAATACTTCATTGTTTATTTCCATAATATTTTTAATTATATTACATTGTGTTAAAGGTTACATATAGGCTATGATGAAACCTTATGCTATGGATGTCAGGTAAACCACATGGTCAAGGACATACACGAACCAAGCCTAGTGAGATAATTGTTGTTGTTTAGTATAAGTAGCTATTCATTTTTACCATAACATAGTTAATGATATGGGCGTCGAAATAAACCCCGTTGACCATGCAACCTTTTAACTAAAAGGGGTTAAATGTCTCCAGAGTTCAGGTGTATTACGTATAGGAAGGATTTTTTCTTTTACAAATAAATATTTATGTAGTCATATTTATATAGTGTTGCCTAAAGCATCAGTTATCTTGATTAAATCCAATCACAAAAAACCCAAAATTGTCGATTGAAGCGAATCATTCTGCCAACTCCATACAAGCTGTAATATTGTTTATATTTGCTGTAAAATATATAACAGTCTCAGGATCCGCTGGGTAAATAGTCAGTTTTTGTTACTCATACCCAATAACCACTGAAATACACTCAGCCTTTTCCCATTGCTCGGACAGGGACGAAGAGAAAGAAGAAGAAAGGATTCAGAAGGAAACAAGACTGTATTGGATTTGATGTTATTGTTAGCGATCATACATTTAAGAGAGAATTTCAGAGATAATAAATCCTATATACCTACAGGGTATACTTTTGGGAGAGTAACCAGACCTTTCACTTTAATTACCTTTATTAGTTTCTCTATTCGTTTTATTTTATTGTTCGGAGGGTTACATAGCAACGGAGCTGTTTCTCATCTCAGCTTCGATAACATAAGCACAGTTTCTAAAGTTTTTTATTAAAAAAATACGCTAGTAAATTTACTGACTCCGTATAAGTATTTGAAGTCTGTATTGTTAGTATTCTTTTTGATTATTTAATGTAGTGTAATCAATGTTTAGTGTGATATATAGAACGTATATAGATTATCCAAGACATTCTGTTATAGTTCCGTAATAGATCAGCGTATTATTGAGACCAACTTCTTTCGACGTCACTCGAGGGTATTCTCGTGAACGTCGTCGTGAAGGAGGGATCAACAGGTATTTGCATATTTCATACTTAACTCGAAGCAGCGGCAAAAAGCAGTCTATAGATTAAAATATGAAATATATTTGTATGATTTCGAGTAAAATAAGCTGTTGTCGTTTGTGCTGTGGATAATATTGCGTAGACTTGTGTGAGCATCATTCGGGATACGGACGTTTTGTTCAGCAAAGTCGTACGAGATATTATCCGTTGAAGCGTCTCGTCAAAAGCAAATGAATTAGTTATGTCATAGGAACTAATGCCGCTGAAGCTGTGAATGCTGCCATTTAAGTATTGTATTGCGTGCACTTTAAGTGTATTCTTGTCCTGATCATAATTAGAGTAATATATCCCTAAATTGTACCGTCACCATTTGGGAAAGGTCGTTCTACTTCCATGATAACTCACCACTATGTTAATCATTTCTATCTATCTATAGGTATATCTAGGTATCTATATATTATCAGGCGTGCATATAATATGTTATGCAAGCAACGTGTGTTTTTTTTTTTTTTAAACCATATTATTAAATAAATATATGCGTTTTCAGGTTACATAAATATATTTATTAACATAGACACGTATTATAAACACTGAAGAAATAAATTTTGAGAAAGTCAAGTAATAATAGGTTGCAGAGAGAATATATAAAATGAAATATAATATACGTACTGTTGAACAATGTACAATACACACATATGTACGATACCATCTTTGGGTGATAATGAAAGAGCAGTAAATAATTTATTTTATTAGTACTGTTTAACGTTCATATCGATACATTTAACATACGTTAGTAATCGTTAAAACATCGTACAACGGGTAAATAATCACATTCAGTAAACGCCAAATACACAATCAAGAACAACACAAGATGTTCACACATACATATGAAGATTATAATAATAATTTCTCTATCGAAACAATGAGAGACCTTAATTATTAGCTCTCACATTGTATACACATTTGTTAATAATTAGTTATTTCAATTAAATACTAGAAATCGCTTTACTGAAATACCCCCAACCAATGTTTAATTTTGTGTCAGTAACATCTGAGGATATACGCCGTACTGTATTTCACTTCATTAACGAACCCGCCTACTCGAACCCTTTGTTTGGAATATATACCAAGTAAATTACAAATATTGTATTTTTTATACATTAAAGACATAATTGTACTTAGCCTATAAAGGTCGGAACACACTGGAGCGGCGCTGCGTAGCGCTACTCTACCTCGGTTGGCATCTATCCTACTACCACTGCAATTTTGCGCCGTATGGTTCCACATTCACGCAGCGACAATGTCAAAATATCGTGTCACAGTAATAAACAGGAGAATAGAAAGAAGAAAAAAAGAGTTTGCTATTCACTCGATATACATCGACAGCATTCTACATCGTTACTTAAAATCAGTCCCTAAAAACACTGGACCATTAAGCGAAGTGTTTATTCGAAATTATTAAAACCATGACGCACTTAACTTATATACCGGTCCGTGATAAATTTTAGATCGAACAAAAGACAGAGGTTAAAAAATTATTATAAACAAATATCTCTATTTTTGTTAAGAATAATGTACGACAAATAAATCTAAAGCATATTAAAAAATAATGATGGTAGGATCGATACACTGTTTGCTGTCTCGCAGTAGATGTCGCTGCGTATGTTACATACATTCTTTTGGCAACAGCGACGCTACCCAATACAGTGGCACTAATGAAAGATCCCCCGACGAAAAATCGTATATATGCAGGATCGGATTTTCCTATGGATCGAAAATATGAAGAAATTCGACGCATATGACTAATAAACAAACATAGATCAACGCGAAAGGGCGTAGGGCCTTTCTCCATCAAAAACCGGTCCTGCATATATAAAAATTTGTCGTTTCTAATAGCGTCCTGGCTAGCAAGCGTCGCGCTGTGCTGCTCTAATAAGCTCCAGCCTTAATTCCTATATTATTTTATTAGTAAATAGATTAAAACTTGAAATTACCATCTAAGAACATGAAACTCCTAATATACATGCATTTAATTATCACTTACTCTACTATACTATTCTTAATTACTTCAGCATATTTTTATCGACAGTAAATTTGTTTATAATCGATCATGTATTATATTTTTAAGTATAGTTATAATATACTATGCTGTAGTGTAATTTTGAAAAGCGTGAAAATTTAAGCCAGGATTCCTAGTCTAATTAAATTATTTAATCAGAAATACATGCGCTAGAGTATAAACTAGATTAAGAAAAAGTGTTTTTTTTTTACTATTAAATACGTCAGCAATAACTATGCTGCTAATTACTTAATATCTAATTAACTGCTTAGTTCGTATACTATGTTAGTAATTGTTGAGAATATGAGATAATTTTAATATTATATAATTTGGAATATACGATTATTAAATATTACTTTCTTTGTAATTAGAAATAGTCGTTAAAAGTTAAGATTGAATGCTATTTTTAACTTTTTTGTACAAACTGCGAATCCAATTAATTATTTTTTTACTTCATTATTGAAAATTGATTTTACAGCTTATATGTTATATATGTTTTTTGTTTGAATATGAACAATATGTTTTATACTGTTATTTTGTCAGTTACATAATTTTTATGTGTGAAAGTTTATTAAGCCAAGGTTCCGCGTATACAGAGATTTCCATACAAATTATGAAGCGGCTTTATAATTCTGTATATAAACCTAACCGCTTCAGTTATTTCACTTTTTCTCAGTGTTACATATTGATATTTGTCTGACTTCGATAAGAATTAAATAAAACTATTGTCATAACGATAGGCAATGTCCGGGTATCTCTTTATCGAAATGATATGTTTTAAGAACAATCTGAAAGCTTTAAGCGAAATGTATATTTCTTTATATTTATATAATAAAAAATAGTAAGCGTCGATATAAATAATTATTTAAAAAAAGCAATAAATGTAGCGTAAACTTTATTATATCAATATCGGCTTGATAATTTGTTGTGCGGACTTTGCATTGGCGTGAGTAAGGATTGGAGTTATAAAGTGCGAAGCTTCATCTAGCAGGGTTGTGACCTTACAAATCGGCCTATTGAATGGTAGAGAAAAAAAAAGATATATTATAGTTTATTCGTTCAGACTTCAAAATACGGGGTTGATCTCGGAATGAAAAACAATAATAAGCTAAAACTTGGAAAAACTTTTGCTCTGATATTGTATAAGTTATATGAAAACTGGCATAACATCACGTGTACGCTTGTAAACTGAGATAATCAATCGGTAATGTTTTTTTTTTTTTTTTTTCTAAACTTGGTCATGAGTATTAACTTCTTACATCACATACGGTTTAATAAATTGTAGCGTAAATTAGTGCTATGTTAACTGTAGTTTGGATTGGTCCAAACAAAAACACTACATTTAAATATTCGTATTCTCGCCCAGTGCGATCGTGAATAATTCGAATCGCGCAGTACGAAATTTTATAAGACTTTGAAAGTTCAAAAAAATTGGCTAAAGATAAATATCAAGACAAAAATTTTCGGAGCAGTTTGTAGCTTATTATATTTATTTTTTAAATAGTTGGTGTGGCTTAATTTTATATTTAAAAATTCTAAGTTTTCCATAAGAGACTTTTCATTCTGAGATTATTTACTTATATTGTCAGAACCCACAATAAGACCAACTTCCTCGCTCAATTGCAATAGTCTATATTATTCCTTACATGGAACATGTAATATTCAACCTCTGCTGAATTATAATGCAACCTTAAAAACTATATTTCCCAAAATAAGGACACTCCAGGTGTGCGAGCTGTCCATAATGGTATCAATGAAATGCATACATGAAGTTGCTTCATTCGTGAAAATCATTTGATATCTATATTACAAAGCGGAAAAGCCTGTTTGTTTGTTTGTTTGAGCGCGCTAATTTTAGGAACTACCATTCGAAATATTTATGTATTCGGTAGAGTAATTTTTTTTTAGTATTTAATATCACGCACTAACAGGAGCAGAGATGTATCGAAAAAAGTTACAAAAATGGGGGTTTTTTTTTATATACTTTTTAGTTCCACTGGAACTATGTAACAAACAGAGCTTGTTATTGACATTTCTGTCGATAATAAGGGGGAATTCAAATTGTATTTATTAGACAAAATCCATCACTTACCATGTCGACGTCGATACATTTTCATACCCATGTTTTCATACGTACTATTTCCTAACTTAAAATAATTAATGATTAATGTAATGTAAATACGATTAATGTAATGATATGACGAATTAAAAGTATCGAAAAAAATCCTTTAACTTTGATATTATGACATAATTTCGGGGATCCTTATGTAAGGAGTCAGATGTTCCATGTTTAAAGCGTCTATAAGAAAAATATTTACTTAGCGAAAGGATATGTGAAAATATTTCCGATATCATAACGGGAAACGATAAAGTATTTACATCATATACAATTATATGTCTAACTAATAATAGTAGACAGTATAAAGAAAAAACAAAAGTTTATTTTCAAACTAACTAAGTAAGTACGCGACGCGAAGCCAACGAAAGCTTTGAATATGGATGGAACTTCACAAATTTGACTTTACTTACACAAGAATGCGTGACTTTGATTGTATATGTATAAGAGGAGAATCAACTATTCGGACGCTCTTTTGAAATAATAATAACAGACGTTAGTTTGGAAAATATTACCTTGAATATGTGTTATGAGTTGTAAGATTTTTATTTAATACTCGAGTAGTCAACCACATCGACTACAGTGACATCTGTCGCGTTATGATCACTGATCGAGATTAAAAGTATCCCATCTCTCAAGTTAGATCAAACTCGACACAGGATGCAAAATTGATTAAAACCGGTTTAATAGTTTAGGAGTTCATCGCGGACGAACAACGCGACACGAAATGTTTATGTATAAAGAGATAAATATTATATTTAGTTCAATTATTATATGTTTGAACTAAATGTATTGACTTTTACAGTGAATATGACTAACGTCAATACATTCTGTGTTCAGCGTTACGTAATTAACGGTATATCTCACAACATACTATTCTTCCCGAGCTATTTTCACCGTTTCGAACAATAAATTCAATGTACTACACAAACCAATATATTTCACGCATACATTCGATTGTTCTGTTGTCTAATATACAAAGCATATATTACATAAACTAATAATTATTTGAATATAGGCATATTCATAAAGTTGTATGGTTTTTAGAAATACTTAATTAGAATGGGATTATTATTAGAAAACACAGGTATTTGGTTTAGTTTTTAAAGTTACCTGCATTAGAATGTATCATCGACTGCCATTAGGGCACGATAATGGCAATAATATTATTATTGATCTTATGTTCTGTTTGGTTAAAAATTATTGGAACAAAGTTCCTTATCATGCGGCACGGATGGAGTCTAGATAAGTCAAAATGTAAGATTTTTCCATCACGAACCTTACTTTAGTGTGTATACTAGTGTGTAGCGCGTATACTATTGGCTGTGCCCAGTTATAGGTGCTCTCATTGGTTCAAGACAGCCAGTAAGTTCTGAACGGCTGCGTAGATATAGTTTGCACACATCAGCTGTTTCGTAGCATATTATATTATATGTATTATGAAAAAATTAGATGATGTATCACAAAATGTTTATTTGCACAACTAGAAAAAATATGTTATTTATAAAATTTCGTTGAATTCGTTAGACGGTGTTATTTAGTTAATTCGTATTTGTTAATTCAATAATATAATGCGTTCAGCATTAATAATATACTACGTAAGGAAATTCGTTCCAACCATGTGGTCCACGATAATCACGCATTTTTTTTTTAAGGAATTTACGGTTGTTACTTATGGAGATTATCAAAAGAGTGTATAAAGTTGATTCACCCGCAAATGATTTTGCACAATGAGTTTAATATAATAATGAGGATAATTGCGGATACTGGTTCTTGTCGATGAACAGTGCGTGACAAATAGGGCAATGGGCCGGTTCAAGCCACCGAATTACACACTTACGTGAGTCGTGCTTCTCGTCGACGACCGGCGGCGGCGGCGGTGGAGGCAGCTGTTGCTCCAATGCATTGACGCAGTTCATCATGCTCCCGTACAGGCGGCTGTCGCGAAAACTATCCCTGCACACATGCACCCGATGGATGGAGATGCCATTGGCCAATTAAAGACAACAACACTACTTTCGTATCCCAAATTTATCCCCAATATATATTCCTATCCAGTTCTCGTGTCAAATCCTCGCGTGACGCGTCTCCGGTTTCCCAATCACCCTCCGAATCGGCCTAGGTGCAGCGCGTGCTAATGACAATGATCTTTCGGTGCCACACTTCTGTATGTGCTATGTGTAGAACGCATGAATTATAGTAAAATGTGTACACTGATTGATTTAGGATTCGAAATGTGCAATAGATAACAATGTGACAACTTATAATGCTATCTTACCTTCCATTCGAGTTGCGGAACAGAGCCAGTATCTCTTCGAAGGTCTTGTTCTTCGTCTCGGGAACTTTTTTGTAAGTGAAAATCCAAAATACTGCCAGGAATACACTGAAAGGCAGGAACGTATAATTTTCGAGCAGCCCCTGTAACAATATAAAACCATGACACCCATATCACCGGTTTAAAGATTTACGTCGGGATGTTCAATAATTACCTTCATGCTTGGAAAACCGATGCCGACGATGAAGTTTGCCATCCAGTTGACCAGTACAGCGATCGCCATCGCGCTAGGACGCGGTCCTTGGGAGAACAGTTCAGCGGTGATCAGCCAGGGAATCGAGCCGGGACCAACAGCGAAGAACACCACGAAGCTGAGTATCGAGACCACCGACAAGTAGCTCATCCAGTCAATCATTTCCTGCACATAGCCGAAGAACTCCTATCAGGCGATAGAAACGAAGTCCTTTCCCGTAACCGACCGGGTGGTAATAAACCGCAAACATAAACAGCACATCACACACATGTATATTGGTGTGCCTGTCAGCCTACGAGAGTCCACAGTGATGCTGCAGTGGATTGTGAGGTAACCGATGGGTTTACGGAACCTTTAAAATAAGTGCTTACAGCTTAATGTGTAGTTTATTCTAACTGCATGTTATGCGATATTTCTATGAGTAGTGAAAAGTGCTTTCTGCTTCTGAGCAGTGTTTGATTGAATTATAACGCATTATTTGAAAAAACAGAAACGCGTGCGTTACAGCTCACCTTAGATCATATCTCTGTCACGTGTCGGTGATGAACAAAACAAAAACTCGTGTCGTATGCTATGTGAGTGATGTACCAAAACTTTATATTTGTGAGTTTATCCCTTTCGTGTATAAATATTTCCTACCGAGGCATCGGTTTCGGAAACAGGAAAGTAGTCAATATTGGTGGGCATCTAACGAAGCGATATCCAAATAATCCTCAATAAATACAAGTGTTTTGTTTGACGAATATGCGGAACAAGATTCATACACACAGTTACTATTTAAGGCAACATTGAGGACCATTGCGGACATATAAGCCAAAGAAATGTGCAGTGTTAGAAAAGAAAATACATGCGTAAGAGATTTCACTAAGCATCTAGAAGTACACATGCAAAATTTAATGAACGTAATAAATGAGAAGCAGAAATAATTTTGAATATAAGATTGAATGTATACCTGACGCATTAGTGGTATAAATACACTTTACAGGAAGGTATCCGTGAATTAGGCAATGAGGAAGCGTGTGTTAGCGATAGTATTATATCTATTAAGCGAAACGAATTACTGACAACTCGATGATAAAGTGACATGAAGGTATTTAAATTTATTATTTAATTAAATTAACAGACTATTTAAAATAGTTAATACGAGTGGTTCGCCACAAACTTTATGACTGGAAGATACATTTTTAGAAAATATAAGCCTTTTTTTTAAAGTGTACTATATTATTATATTGTAGCCTCGTGTTTCTGCTGTACATTTACTAATAAATAAAACATTTGATTGCGCTTTCGAACAGAACAAAACAAAGATAAGCGTAAATATTTACTAGGAATAAATAGATCGTTATATAGTATATTGCGATGAGGCGTATGTATATCAGTAGCAAAAAATTTTTGTAGCCTTATCAAGCTTTTATCAAGACAAAACGCACAAACCTTTTCTTGATTTACAAATTTACAATCAGTACATACTTAATCATTACTATATTAGATTCAACGAGAACAGTCGATTCTATTTCGATTCAAATAATTATCTGTAGCTAGGCCATTCGTGAAGTTTTCCGCGTACTCAAGGAAACGTGCCGCTTCGAACTCCGATTACACCGGTCAGTCAATTAAACCCATTATTTGTAAATAAATGAACAGTGACAGCGGCCACAGTACTGCATGTAGACGGTTGCATGGTGACGAGAACACACTTAATCATGCATACAACTACAGAACACTTACGAGTATTAAACGACATCGACTACAGTTATATCGATTCAAAGTATTCTTTGATCAATACTTTTGCCAGATAGAAAGATAGACAGAGCCCTAGCTTGAAAGCCAGTCAGACTTCCCCGTGAACGAGGTTACGAAGCGAACACATATTTAATAAAGTTACAATTTCAGACACACCTTGATGAGGAACGAGATCGTGATAAATATGGAGAAGATGAACATTCCGCCGAGGCCGTAGAGATGCAGGGTGCGGCGTCCAGTGCGATCCATCAATGGCAAAGACACGAGTGTCATTCCAACCATTATAGCACCGATGCCCATTGTCGCGAATTTGGCAGATTCGTCAGTGAGACCGGACGATATGAACAGTGAGGTCGAGTAATAGAACACCTGGACCAATTTAACCCTTATTGTAATTACATCATTGAATAATGCTTATTTCATGTAGCGATGATAGCTCAGTGGTGGTGTGTACGATTTCGTGTCAAGGGACGAATGATGAATGAGCTTGAGCTTTCGGTGAAGGGAAACGTCGTGAGGAAACCATAGCATGTTGGTAGGGCTTTTTCTAATGCCCGTCTGGGTAGCTACAACACTCAAGTTGAAAATCTGCCGCCAAATATCAATAGGTGTGTTCCAGCAGCTGCACTTGAGAGCCAGTTCCTCCACAGGCTTAGCGTGTCTACCAACTTGGGCCGTATCGTCACTTGCGACAAGGTGAGATTATGGCAATAACGCTAAAAAATAAGTATAAAAAAAAATCCTCAGATCTATAGTATTCTACAATCATATAACTCTAGTCAATAATAACTAAAACCCAAGCTATAATTGTTGATTGTAATTCTTGTCTTTCTCAGCAAACTATGCAGACACTAAAGTGTTATGCTTCGTCCTTATTATATACTTTTTCAAATGCAATCCTCCGTTATTTTTAGATTGCCTTTCGGATGTGGCTTGATTCTTTATTTTAAACTTCAACATAAGGCTGTAATTAAATCTAGATTCATCTAATCAGTTATATCGAACTAAGGGGAATTAAATGAACTAACTGAGAGGAAAAGGTATGATTAGTCTAATAAATTATGAAAAATACCAGATGTATTTAGATAATAATGTAAAATTGCTAATAACCGCGTTAATTCCGCTCAGTTGTTGTGAAAGCTGCATTACGACGCCGATTAGGAGGGGAGCCCGTAGAGTTGGAGAGCAAAGAAGTTCCCGCATAGAAATAGAAGCTTCAGCTTGTTGGGCACGTTCTTCTGCGCGCATTTCTTCTATATCCTCTTCAACCTTAACAAAAACGTTAAATAACGCTAATTAGGAGGCAACATTCTTAAAGCTCCAAGATGTGTCAGAGACTTATGTGATTGAAAACATTTATGTTATTATATTTCATCTGATCGTTTTTATTTATCGTTCCTTCCGCTCCTAATGTTACATTATATATAATTTTAAAAGGTATATTACTACCAATAATGATATACAAAGTTATTATCATTATTTGTTCTGGTAATACCTGGTTGCTGGCGCGAAGCCTCCTAAGGGCTCGTCGAGCCTCTTCTTCCCATTGTCGAGTGATAAGCAAATACCGGGGCGATTCTGGGCAAGCCGGTAGCAGGATCAGTTGAAGAATAGCCGGGCAAATAGCTAATCCTGTATACAACTTTCTATTAAGTACTCAAGGGTATTCCGTACATGTTTCTAGCAGACGATACAAATCTTATCAATAATTTAACCAGCCATAACAAAACTAATAACACAAAGGTATATAGTAAAGATATAATAATTGACGAGTTAAGAAAACCAAGTGAAATGTTAGCGTTTACTAATAGACGATGCAAATTTACTTACCAAGTAAAATGGGCCACCCGTCGTCGGTGCCGAGGATCTGTTCGATTCCTAAGACTTGTGACAGAAGCAGGCCGACAGTGACAGCGAGCTGGTTGACAGTACCGAGGCCACCGCGTAGGTTTAGTGGAGCGATCTCCGATATGTACATTGGCACTAGCGATGTGTTCAAACCTGGATAAATCGTGTGATTGAAAATTCTTGTCTCCACTTTCCTCTATTAAAAGCAAACTTATGTTTTTTCTTTAGATACTTTCAGGAAGAAGTAATTTTAGAAGAACTCTTATTATTTATATCTACTAATACTTTTTTTAATTAATCATATGTGAGAAAAAGAGTGATGGAGTTTTTGATAATTACCACAGTTGACTCCGATAATGAATCTACCAAAGATGAGCAATTCGTAGCAGTGAACTATCTTAGTGAAGCCCATGAGACTGGCACCGGTTATCCCCAGTATGTTATTGAGCAAAAGTCCTCCTTTCCTGATTAAAACAAATAATTACAATATACTTTTAAGATAAGGTTGTAGGGACAATCTATATCAGTCATCTATAGTCAGAGTCCTTTAGATCTGCTCTATCGTTATCACGGCACTATTATTTACAAGAAATTATTAATGACACAGACTAAGACGCTCTTTTCTTCAAAACAAAAAAATCATGTTAGTTAAATTGTTTGATTTTTGGAAATATATTGGAGATTTAGGATACGTTTTTTTTTTACTTGAAAGCTCTCCATAACTATGAACTATACTTTCATAGACCATTAAATCTTGAATAAAAAATATTTAATATTTTTTTTAAATAAATACTAAAATTTAGACGCCTACGATATGTTCGAAATCTATTACTAGTATCTGTAAAGAAATTTCATTTAATATATTCTATCTAAATCAGGCACAATTTTAATAGGTAACAGATTATCAACTCTGCAATAGTAAACAACTTGACGAGCGATCAATAAGAAACTCTTCAGCCATGCTAAGGTTTCGTCACGATTTTTGCTTCACCGAAAGTCATGCTCTGATGTAGAGATTCGATCCCACGTTGATCGATGTGCTGTCCACGGATGCTAAAACAACATTGCTTAAAAACTTGACACATTAAGCTCCAACAACTGTATAAGTAGAATTTTACACTAATAATAATGGGTACAAGGGTATTGTATCGCCAGCTGGTAAAGAAATAACTATCTCATACCTGCCGAAACGATTGGCGATCATGCCACCAGAAAATCCGCCAACCATTCCTCCAATAGCAAATATGCTGACCGCTATAGAATAAAGCCTTTTAACGGTATCTTCGTGTAAGTCCATTCTATAACGAGTCTTATAGACATCTTTCATGAAGTTTTCAATGTTCTGCAATAAGTATTACAGCAATAACCACAATCACATATGATGTTAAGCGACGCTGAGCGTGGAGATATAACTTGCTAAACTTTGAAGGTATCGGTTATCAAAACACCGCCACAAAAGGATAGAACACTAACAACCAGATATGTACTTTAAGAGCTTTGACAATATTTTATAGTTCACGAAATATTCACAAAATTACATAGGAGGTCAAGGTGCTATCCTTTTCGAAAGTATATTATTTGTAGTCTCGAATTATAACTATTTCATTATCAATCATATTTCACAAGCTTTGGGATACAGGAATGAGTTTACACAAGTTAGATATCAAGTAAGAAAAGGGGTAGAAATTGTATCAAGTTATATACATTAGAATCCAGTCATGTAACTTACTTTTTCAGGAGCATTGATAACACCTGTGTTATAACCGAATTGTAGCATACCCAGTACAGCAGAGAAGATAGCATAGGACAAGAAGAAGGTAAGGCCCTGTAACAAATTATGAGTGTCGAAAATTATTTATAAACTTTATTATAGATGTAAAAAATTTTTTGCCTATAAATTCTATCGAGGTTATAATTCCAGCTTTATACCTGTTCGAGAAGCCTTAGTTTCCGCCTCTGTGAGTGTTCCTCGAGCCTGTCAACGTATTCTCGTAACTCTTCGATCTCTTCTTTTACCTGCTGCACCGTATCGAGCTCCTGCTTGATAGCTACCATATCGCGTTTTACCTAAATAAATGTTTAGGATGTAATCATCTTAGGTAGCCAGATTAGTTAATTAGATCTTGCATAAATGTTTAACGAAATCGCAAAAAATAGATCGTCCAATTTCGTGCTCGCATTTGTATGTTTTACTAAAGCACTTGATAAAAATTTCCATATTTCAATACAGAAGAATTCGAATTGTTTATTTACCGCGGGGTACCTTGGAGATGTTTTGTTCAATTGGCATATAAGGAAATTGAAGATATAATCCACTCTTCTCATAGCAAAGACCGTAACATTTATCACAATAGACGGACACAGTCGAAGTGAATTTTTTAGTAATTCTAACAAAATTACTTCTAACTAAGCAAAATAACTAAAAACCAGCGTTAAAGTTTCATACAAAAAGAGCTTACTTATTATGAGTATCATAAATATTGAATGTAAGATTAATAACCATAGAGTACGCACTTTGCGAGATTAAAGCATACTAATTAAGAGAGGCAGTACTAAGTAATATTAGTATAAAGTTAATTAAGATAAGTAAAAAGAAAAGTGTTAATAAGACCTACGATTATAATGGAGAAGAAACGAAATAGGAAAAGGCTGGAAGAAAGAATACATTAAACGTTTAATAAAATAAAGTATATAAAGTAAAAGTAGCCAACTGAGCAGTATTTTTTAAATTTGATTAATCAACGAGCGGCAATTCACATACATAGTACTCTTCATGTAAGTATTAATGGAATCTGTATAATTACCTCGGACACTTCAGTCTGGCATGATTCGACACTCTTTGTCAATTCTTGGAGTTGGGTGCGTATCTCGCAGAGTGCAACCGTTGTTTCGAGTTGCCGATCGCCGCGTTGTAGTTCGTCCAGCTTGGTGGATAGATTCATACTCATCACGGTTACCTGAGTGTGGAGGCTGATGAAGAAACAATACGTCAATAACCTATTACACAAATCAAATCGCATTTATTTGGACATCACCATTATTATGGTCAACATAGTCTTGATAATAATAATTTTAATATAGGTCAAGAAATTACAATGTTTATTAAATTCTTGAATATTTTAAATATAATAATAAATACAATAACTTAACAACGTTTACAAAAATTTGGTAATAACAAATGATTACTTTAATACAAAAACAAAAAATAAAAAGATACTAATTACAAAAATATACTATTTACAAAAGAAAGTAAACGGAAAATGTAATAGAATTTAACGACATTAATGAATTGCAAAAGCGAATATAATAATAATATATAAATAAAATAATAACACCGGTGAACAACACTCACACACTACATATTCGGACATATTAAGGTCACACGCATGCAAAATTTTCACAATTTCCTAAAGGGCAGAGGTCTCTGCGAAGTCGGAAGCTCAAGTTATCGGTGTGACAGAATAAAACGTCATGGCCATCGATGCTAATCACGGTGTGCTTCGGTCCTACGTTATGAGAAGAGACAGTGAGATGATAGACTACCCGCCTTGCATACAACACACCCTTTATCTGTAATACAAGATACTTCGGATGCGAAGCTAAAGTGAAACAAACGTAATTATAGATACATCGACACACATAATTCTTATGAATTGACAATGCATAATAAAGCCAGTAACAAAGGCGGTAAGCTCCGGTTTCGCTAATTCACACGTACCTAAGTAAGAGCTGCCTGAGAGTTGTTTCGTCCTCTTCCGTCGTCGCATATCGTGTCAGCTTCCCTCTGGCCTCCCGGGCCACATGTTCACGTACAACTGCGTCAAAACTCCTTGTTTATATTCTCAATCATTTGTCGACGTCGTATACATGATATCGTTAGGCTCGCGTCGATACGCGACGCTGCGTCACTAAAGGTCTTTCTATGTCACTTAATCGTCCAAACTGGGGCTAAATATAACCGCGGCTTGATAACAGATGTACTTTTTACATTGCGATGCGTGGCTATCAATTAACATAACTTTATCTATCCAGCATTGAATCAATGTCGAGCACCGAACAGCCAATTAGCTTCAATGGCCACGACCGAAGGGACGCCTAATTAAATACGATGTTACAGCGTTATTCAAACAAACGTTTACAACAACGGAAAAACAAAAATTAACGTATTATTAAAAGCTCAAATCGACAGCGTGTAAGCTCGAAAAAATAAACAAGTCATCAAAAGTATCTTACTAAATAAAATAAAAGTGTCTTTCAATTGTACTCATACAATGTTAGCGATTGTTTAAAGTTTTTTTTTTTATATAAAAATACAAACATTTAAAACGACCGTAACTATTTTTGTTACGATTACACCGGTCGGTTGAACCGACAATGCGATATTTCAGTTGGAAAAAATAATGTTATGCCAATTTATATGCGGTATTGTAATGAAAGCAAATTATGCAGCAAGGTTTTCAGAATCACATGCATATAGTCGACCTGGTTACAAGTTAAATATAACTTGTTTGCTGAAAAGACAACGATTTGTTGAACGGTCCGTTAAAACGTAGCGGTAAATATATTGAGGCGATTACTATAATAATCAACGACATCTTTCGTTACATTTAGATTTGAAAGCAATCGGATGTAAATATATACTCTGCCGGTGAGAACACGTAGACGCAATTGGGAAATTGGAGGTTAATTGGCGATATCGCCCAATATTGGTGCTTCATCACAATAAATATTGTGTTGGCGATTAGCTGCGGACTTTTGTTCGAGCTAGTGTCGTAGATAATGTCATGTAGAGTATATTGTAAATAAATCCTCGTATATGGCCGGTCTTGCCGAGATGTGCACGATGGGCTATGTCGGATCCTACATAAACTCTACAGGGTTCTTCTTTTGACTATTTACCCGGGTTAGAAGAACTATGTGAACGTTACAACGGTTCAAAATCCAACACCTAACAAGTCACTGTAAGGTCAGGCTATTGTACGATTTATTATTCATAAAATATTATTAAGCCAACTCCAGCCAGGTACGTCATAAATATTAGGTAAAGGTACATTTAAAGGGTTCAATACTGAAGGAGTTTGCCGTGTTTAAAAACACCTCAGGGTACCTCGCGCTCTAAAATTACGATCATACAAAGATTTGGATTCAAAATACGCCTAGCGACATGAGAGAATATATAGATTGAGGGAAATATTAATAATATCTTGAATAGTTAATGTTCTATGTAAGTGAAAAGTAAAATTTCATAACCTCAATTTTCACACTTTGATTTTTATACTTTATTAAATTAGTTCTTTGTGTATTGGATCACAGATATTTAGTTTAGAACTTCTGATTGGTCGCGACAATACATTCTGGCGAACTTATCACAGTAACTAATTTATTTTATAGGAACATTCCATTACAATTGATGACGAGAATCACTTTCAGTGCTAACTAGTCAAAAATGAAAACAAATTATGTAGGCTTGAATATGAATTTGTACTTACAAGTACATTGTAAAGCCCGTTATATACACATATGTGAGATCGAATACCTGCTCTTGTAACCATGCGTGTGAATAGATTAGTTCTAAGTAATACACAACTATCAATCAGCTGATTTTCACTGCACTGAGCCGCAGCAAATTCACGTTCGCATGGTTTAAAGCCCTTTACATTCACGATGCAAAACGTTTCGTGACAGCTACCAATGTGAGTATCAATATGTAAATATACAGTCGACACCACCACCCTGATGTCGATTTAAAGTTTTACTAAAGGTGCAATTTTGCAAGAGTGCGCAACGTACAAAGGACTTTCATTTTTGTGTATCTTTCCTTTACTACTTATTTTTGTGCCACGGAAGACTGATAGTACTCGACCAATAAAAATTTGTGGTACTAGAGCACTTTCTAATCCTATCTATTACTGTTAAGTCGAAAATCTATCGCTAAATACCTATAAGTGTGCTTCAGTAGATTTAGCGTATCAGCATCTTCGGCAACATTGTCACTTAACATCGGGCGAGAGTGTAACCAAATACTAAATCAGTAAAGTAAGTGAACAAGCTAAGGTTGATACCGTTTTGCAGGTATCGAGAGCTGAGTATTCCCGAACCTAAAACAGTTAATGTGGCAGGTTCATTACTATAAGCATAATAGTCACGATTCATCAGAGTTCAAATCTCTACTACAACCACACTGGTTGATCCCGGAACGCGATACCGCTTAGCATAGTAACAGAGATTAGGTAGCGCACCGAACAACTCTTGAACATTAAAATAAACATTTTTGAAGCCATTTAAATGTACCAAGTGCGGTACAATTTATAATTTATTTAACGTTTATAGGTAAGTTAAGTAGTGTGGCTTCATTCCTGGAACGTCAAACACTTATTAACCTTGTAACTTCTCTAAGTTCGCAATATGAAAAAGCCCTTGTATCGTACTTGGGAGGGGGTGTAAACGTTGTAGGTGTGTGTATTCAATCGATGTGACCTTAACATACTTAACACGGCTGCGCTGATTGTAATTGCATTGAATGTTGCAATTAATTAGTTTACCCGTTGAAATTATCCCACGTATGTACAACTTGTGTTCCGTATGAGCAACTCGACATAACAAACATCCGACTAAGTCGAACGTGCAACGTGAATCCGTGAACGTATGTTACCCACAAATCTTGCGACAACTAAAGGCAAACGCAAATAATTTTCTCCGTGTGAGAATATAAAAAAGTTAGAAGTATAAGTTTCAAAGTATGATCAGATATTGGCACGTCGAAGAGTTGGATAGAGTTAAATTAAAACGAACAAAAGAGAAGACAGATGAACGGATACTGGAGCAGGGAAAGACTAAAGAAGTTATTGATAGATTGTACGAAGAAAGATATGTGTATAAATACTTAGAATGAACAGAATAGAAGAAAGTGATAATAGTAGGTAAGTGCCGATAAGGGTTAGGAGACCAAGACGTATGTGCTGCAATAAATGTATATAAGGATCGGAGGATGTACAGATGGGTTGATTCTGCTCATGCCGTATATGGCATATACAGATTTCAAAGTTATGCATATTAATTTTTATTTATATTAATTTAGTGTACAACCTTCTTTTAGACCTTTACGTATGTTTCCATGATCAGGTTTTGTTTTCCAAAAGATGGCTTACAATACCCTGATATAAGTACAATGCATTTGAATCGAATTGATAAATTACTTGTATACCATATCATTATTTGTAATGACACTTATTTAGGATTAAATGTGGAGCGATTTCATTCGCGTGGTTGTAAAAGTAATCTCTCGACCCCTCGAGAAAATTACTCTTTTTCTGGAAGGAATGCATCATATGTCTTTCTTCGTTCTCTTGATAACATATATGCAATACGTAATGATGTTCCATTAAGTAGTTAAGGCATGAAAACGTATCAAACAAACTCAATTTCACATTTATTATATTAATATTTGTAGGTAGTCAGAATTGTAGTGATTGCCATCGATCAAACGAAATGAATCTTAGATAAAATCCACGTTAGAATTCATGCACATTTGCATGATCGTAGTGCTTTTTGTAATGGTAGTGGGTATCTACTACCCTCAAGGTGAAAATCTGCCGCCAAATACCTAAAGTTGTGTTCCGTCAGTTGTACTTGAGAGCCAGTCCCTCCACTAGGCTTAGCGTGTCCACCATCTCGGATCACATCGTCACTTAAAATCAAGCGAGATTGTGGCCATAAAGTTAAACCTTAAATTAAAAAAAAAATAACAGCGATAATAACTTTAGTAGAGAAGATAGATATATTTCAAAATGATAGATCGTTTAAAAGGGAATACCGATACACCAAATGTAATGTTGAAATTCGTCCAACCGAACGTTGTGGTCTCTTTGCAGCGTGCAATATTGTTAATGCTATTTACGTTCAAATAACTAATCACTCAAACAGTTTCAGTTGGACTTGCAACATATTAACATGACACACAACAACTAATTAATTTTAATGTTAACCTTATATACTATAGTATTATACTAGGGTTAACGCAAGTTAAAAACTTTGCATCTGAACACCGTGGGTTAGAATTTTGTCTAAGCACGCTTTGCAGTGTTAGTATTTTTTTTCACTTCTGCCCCCTCTTTTGTTATATATCCACACAGTTGAAGACGCTAACTCTTGCAATGGGTTTGATTCTAAGTGAATTGCCGACTGATCATTAGTGAGAACGTTACAATCAAATTGTAGCGTGTTGTAGACGAAATCTCGGCCTAATTAGGATTAGGAACAACGTTTTTGGAGTAGTTTCCGAGCCGACTACAATCCCACCTACGTTATGAAAGTGTTTGTGTAATGAACAATAAATGGACGTGAAGTTATTCGCTTAGTTGCTTTAAAATTTTCAATAAAAATGCACCTAATAATAACAAAAGAGAAATATAAAAAAAAACACTGGTACGTTTAATTATGAATAGTCATGGAAAATAGTTTATTTTTACTTTATTATATCGATAAATTATTACATGAATGAGTTTCGCTCTTAAAAACTCAGGATGTGTGATGATTGTTTATTTAATTTTTATTCTACACTCGGGAGCGCGTTGTATGGGAAAGTTATGGTTATGTTAAGTTAAGTTATGTTAAGTTAATGTTAATGTTAAGTTATGGTTAGTTACCTGAAATGCGATCAATAGGTCTGAATACTGGAGGCTCCTCGATCCCCCCGTGCTGATGTTCTAGCAATCGGTGGCACGACTGTCTCATCGGCACTCTCGATACTGTTAGCATAACAATTATCAGCGATTAATAACGGAATCTTTGTTAAACCTGACACACAAATCGCCGGAAGTGATTTTCGGATTTTATCATTTCCCACAAGTTTTGTAAACTACGAAGATTTCCTTCAAATTACAGTGATTCTAAACCGAAAGCGCGACATTTTAATCGGATAACAACTTTATTCAACGCTAGCCGATAGTTGCGACTACTTTCAAGTATATTTAGAATTTTATGCAATAAATAAATTATATATTCAAATTTAAATTAATTACAGCCATCTATGCGCGCCGTCTAGTATGCATTGATGTTACTACGTCGCGAACTTTCACGCACTTGCAAATGTACAAAGTTCAAACTCAAACGTATTTAACGTTGCATGAACGCTTTGAATGTCAACAAGCAAATATTATTTATTTGCACATGTCATGAGTGAACTATGTTTAGCGTGTCTTATTTGAAAAACGGAAAGAGATTATCAAACATGTTTAACTTTATCGCTTGCTCTTTACATAAAATAAAAAGTAATTGTTTGCATGTTTATCCTCTATGCGCTCCTAAACCATGTATCCGATTGTGATAAAACTTGAATAGGTCACTCAGAGTGTAATCAGGAACGCAATTAGTCCAAAAAATGCTATAATCTTTCTATCCGCGGCGTTGCAAACCGGATGCAACTACTATGTTTATAAGAAAAAAACTGCTCTAGCTTAAGGACCGACATAATAATTGAACCAACTCATACTTTGCTAATCCGGAGTAAATTTTTTATAAAAAAAAATGACGAAAAAAAAAAATTACGAGCTTTGATAATATCACGAAAATCACTTCCATCACACACATAAAAGATGGAATGTTTACAATGCAATAAATTAATGACATATTTAAAAATGTGAGGAGACAACACGATGCGATAACCATGAAAAAAGTAACTCACAGATGTAACAACAGATAATTAAAGATGTCGAATTAACATTGAACATGTGGTGTTTAACAAATTCTTAAAAACTATTTCACACGAATCAACAAAGTTGCGCGACGGTCGCTCCTCTGAAACGATGGTAGTCTACCTGCGAAGTCGTTTATGAGGCTGGTAACAGTTGAAACATGTATGTATACATTTTAATCTCACAATAAAAGAATAAGGGTACGTTTTAAAACCATTCTGTTTTTAAACACACAACGAATCAAACCTTTTTTTAACTTATAATGTTTAATTGAATTGACTTTTCGACCGGACGATGATTCTGTTATCGAAGGATCGCTTTTCCTATCCTAGGTTAGTAAGAAAACAAAGTATTTATCAGGACGAAGGTCTGAAACTATATTCGGCTTTGAATGTAGTTATATAAAAATTTGAACCACGGATGCGATCGACTTATGCGCGAAATATAGTGAGCGTAATACACCAGATCAGCCCTAGCGGATATGCACAAATGTCATTGGGAGTCATTAGAATTTGCCTTTATTAACGTAGACTCCAAACACATCAGTCAGTCCGTGACCGCACACCGAAGGCAAGAAAATTTTAAATTAAAATGCGTTAGTACCCGCTTTCTAATATTTAACTATAAAAATGTACATCTACACTGAATAAAACCGAAGTGTATTGAATAATCAACTTTTAGAAGCACCGGTTTCGCTTATTTCACATATTGTGTCGTTTAAGCGTATAAACACATTTTCAAATGAAAATATACTATCATTTCTTTCGTACTTCGAGATGGTTACGCGAACTGAAAACAAATAATGGCACACTAAAGGAATCTTCTAGTGAGCTAAGGACTGAATCGTGGTCACTTAACACCTGGCGTATCAACTTGTAACCACCACATACGGTGCTGAAACTAGTGAAAGTGACTCCTGTGTTGATTACCACAATTCGTTTTATCTTTTAATAGGTGTAGGTAACGATATGACGACATCCTCATCTGCGTGTAACATTATTAGCCAAAAGGCGTTACACCATCATGCCATGATCTCATCACGATGTTTTCGTTCAACAGAAGCAGTTCATTGCAGTATTGTACTGAGGAATCATCGAAGTCGAGGTATCCCGGTACTGAGCATATACCGTACTACCTTTGGTATAACCTTACCGTTAGATATAATCCAATAACTTTATATCAAGCAATACGTACGGTAACATTGAAGGAACACATAAAAAATAAGCGACAATCAACAAAAAAATGCTAAAAGAAACATGATCAAGTTATTGACAAAGGCACATCTGCGAATGCGAATTGAAAATTAAAAAAAAAAGAAGATGAAAACGTGTCCTGAACAATGAAATGTAAAGGAATGACATGAGAAGCTCGAAGTTGATCACCAACAGAGAAAATTCAAGAAAAGAAATATTATGTTCTTTGTTTCTCATATCACATTGCGGACCTTTCGCCCGACTGCCACATGGCTGTAACTCGATGTCTCTACTCATCTTTGTTTTTTATTGAATAAGTTCTTTTTAAAAACAAAGAATCCGATATCCTGTCTGTCGTCGGCTGGTAAACAGTGACGCTCAGTGCATGTACACTCTCGAAAATTTTATGTCAAGGTTCCTAGAACAAATTTAAAATGTTCACAATTCGTAACAAACTCGTATATGGACACACGAGATAAATTCAAGTAGTAAATATATATCAGTTCGTATTGTTTTTATCATTACGTTTCGTTTCCTTGTGTTTGTTTAATTAGATCAAAGCTCTCTTTTTCTATTTGAAGTTTAGTTGGAATCGAGCGCTTTATCGTTTATACAGGGCGATAATCACTAGAGTTGTCGAAGAAATACTATCTAGCAAACGTACCACGTTAATAGTTCCATAGAATACTTTTGATATTACATGGGATTCATTTTATATTCATTTCAAACTGCACTGTAATTGTACTTGTAAATAAAATATAGAAAAACAAAATAATGAATATAAAAACCATAGAAAAACAATAGAAGAACAAAACCTGAAAGTTTTATATGATAAATATTAACAAAAAAACTGATTATTATATCTACACTAGTGTTGCCCGCGACTCCTCTTACGTGAATTTTTTTTTTTTTAGATACACTATAGCAAAATAAGAATTAAGCAATGTACAGGCCTTTTGATTTACTATTATATACATAACTCTTTTAAATATCATTAAAACACTAAGACATACCATAACTATGAATTTAATAGGTAACATAAAATTGATTTTACTTGAAAATAAACATACAAAAAATTATATCATCTAATTGTATTTATAAAAAAAACTATATGCTCGATCTATTGAATAAATAAGCTAGTAGTGAATTAATTAAAGAAAAATACTAATCAAAAAAGGAGTAGAGTAATGTATATTAGTGAAATAAGTACTAATAATTTGTCTATAGTGATAGATCACTAATCGAATAATACAAATCTACGTTCTAAGATATTTTTTTAAATGTAAAAGCGGGAAAACTAGCAAACGTGTGTCACTTGATGGTGAGCGATCACCGCCGCCCATGAACGCCCACAACACCAGGGGAATCGTAGGTGATTCCCGGCCTTTATTCGAGGGACTGGCTCTCAAGTGCAACTGCCGGAACACACCTATTGGTATTTGGCGGCAGGTTTACAACTTGAGTGCAGTAGTTAACCAGGCGGGCATCAGAAAACGACCTACCGCCATGCGAATGTTTTTAAATAAAATTGACGTGTACTTACCGTTATGCTATTTATTGTCATTTGCGTATGACCGAGTTTATATTATCCGGTGACATTTTTCCTGAAAAGAAAAACATTTTCACGTTAATCATATTATTTGCGAATATATAAATAACATTAAAATGATAATATATAAAGTATATTTTATAATAAATAGACAAACATCTGTTATGATTCGTTTTATTACGCTTAAAGATTAAATCAAACACCACTCCTCCGATAATTAATTTCCATCCACCTCTCTTAATAATTGTTAATGTTTTAATCTAGAAGAAAAATAATTATTTGTTAAATCATTTTGTTCACGATCTTTTTATATTTTCGATATGATATATTTTTATATTTTCGAGAACACGTTTAAAGCCAATTTTCGCAAACGTTTTGTTTCGTTATAAGATAATTTTACCGACGGAAAATGATTAAAAATCAAATCATTATTATCACTTAAAAAATAAAATAGAAATAATACAAGAAAATAATAATAAAAAAAAACTTTAATAAAAATAATTTCACACAATATTTTTTTCACAAAATATTAATAAAACATGCTTTATAATTTAAACAATCACTGAATTAAAAATAAAAACACTCTGTAGATACATAGAATAAAAAACCGGATTATTCGAAACAGAACTGTAACACCAAGAGACACTTTTTAAAAATTAGAAAAACAATTTTTTTTTACACATTTATTCGAAACCGTATTGCAATTTAGAAAAACTAAACGCACGATTTAATTTTTGTCAAGAGAAAATTTTAAATTTTCCAAACTCAAGACTTCTCTGTTCGAGTAACTTGCGATCTGACACTTAGAGAAATTTATATCAGAGTTTCCGGAGATGGAAAACGCGACCTTCCACTAGCGAAGTTAGGAACCCTCTGAGCGGTGGCGGTGAGGTCTCCGGGGTGCGAGATTCGCGCATGCTCCATCAACCAACCCTGTTCCCGACCCATTTGTACCGCTGCAGCGGGAAAATGCATGTGCAGAAGGGCTGGTAGGCTGGTTCCTAGGGCGCGGCATAACTTGTACCCGCCTGGTGTGAAACGAACACTGACAAGTACATCCCACAATATCGACTTTAAATTAAAACTTTGCAACAATATGTGAGTGTACTCGGATAGATATGTTTATTTAGATAACATTATTTACTCCAAATAAAAATATTAAATCTTTAGTTCTAAATATTTATTACACAGTCAGTGTCTAAATAAATATGTTTTATTTATAGGCTATTGATTCCGGTCCAGAGAAAACAAGATAAAAAAATCGTAGGTTTCCAGAAAACAATATAATTTAATCTCTATGCGTGTATCGTATCGGTTCTATACCAATAATGAGCGTGTGAACTTTATACCCCGCCTATGTTTGCGACGTAACTTTCCCGGATGTAACTTTCTTCAGCCCTTCTTCCCGCGTTCGGTTTTTTGATTTCAAAGAAAACGAAGTATCACAATAATTATCTCGGTAAATATACATACATATGTGTACGTTTTCTTCTTTATAATTATAGAATTATGTAAATTAAGAAACCTCACATTAACTTAACTATTAGAGATAAAATAAATAGTTTAACAGTGCAATAGTATAATATAAAAATTTTAAGTATAAAAATTATTAAAAATTAGTAATGTATTTACCATTACTATTTATATATTTACGATAAATATAACTTAAGACTTGAACTACGAAGGTATAAATACAATTGTAACTAAGTTAAATCTTGTATTTATTTCAAATCTTTTATTAAGTACGTTTTATGTTAATTATTAATAATATAAAGATTAAATATATTTTACTATAAATTTTTGTTTCTCTGTTGTCCTCTCGTACGCGTATAACTCTAAAATTTATACTAATATTATAAATGCGAAAGTGTGTTTGTTTGTTTGTCCTTTCTTCACGCCCTAACTAAGCAACCAATCGACTTAATTTTTAGTACAGTTAAAGATAGAGGAAAAATTTAAGGTAACATAGGCTACTTTTTGTCCTAGTAAACCTTCGAGTTACCATAGAAGATTTACGGAACTACTCGGTTATTTACACGAAAACTCGTCGTACATTCACGTCCTAATAAAACAACCAACCGTCTTAATTTTTGGTACAGACCTAGTTGAAAGAACGTACAGTAAAATAACCTACTTTTTGTCCTGGAAAAACTTTAGATCCCAGAGGAGATTTACAAGAATATTCGCAAAATTGTTCTTCCTTTACGTCCTATCAAAACAATCAAACGACTTGATTTTTTGGCATAGAGAGACATCTCTAGAGCTGTCAGGTATGTCCCCGCATAAACTGCGATTGGTATATTGAATGCGTCGCGGTTATGCAACAGAACAAGGCTTCGCTTCACAACACTCGGGCGGAAAATTGTTGGTGGCACTATATTGACAGGGGCATGTAGGGTTGAAACTGTAATGATCCTCCCTATCCCTAAAATTCCCCAGTACCTTCCATTTCAATTCAAAAGGCTGCAGTACCCCTCAAGCTCGGTTTTGCCATAATGACATGTTCGCGTGTGTCCAGTGCTCGAAATTTACATGTCTTAGCGGTAAATGGAAAGGCTTACACTAGGATCCTTAAGTAGTGCTCTGTTCTGTATACATGGTCGGTGTGTACAGTGTATGTGTTTTTCACTCTGGTAAAGTTTTTCAAATAACTATCGCGAGCGAAGCGAAGATTATAAAATCCCATAATATCATAAATGCGTACTTATGGATGTTCGTTTATTGTTTATTCGTTCGATCGTCACTCTTGAATATACCATTTCCTGGATCAAAACATAGGATACTTTTTATACCGGTAATGTATTCCGTTGTGATGATAATTCAGGTTTAATATTATTTGAACTTGACGCGAGCGAATCGCGGGCAGAAGCTAGTCCGTGAATATGGTTTCCTTTTCATTCATAAACAAGTTGAGTTAACATAATCACCACATAGACCTCTCATACTCCGTGTCTTCAAAAATAAGCGAAACAAAAACGACCCCAACCCTTATAGAGCTTGTATAATATTTGTACGATCCCTTACGATGTTTTATAACTATACGTGACTGCAAAAAAAATAATACTATGACTTAAATATGTACCAACTTTTAGCAATCAGGGGAACGGAAGTTTATAAATTTAATAAAATCCTTAATTTGTTACCAATGCGCCAGTGAGTTTGTTCGTCACGCTGTAGGACCTTGGAGACGTTGATAGGCCACCTTTTCTCCGGAAAAACTTACCGGAAGTCGGGTAAAAAGAGGAATAAACTTTATACGAAACTTCTTTGTCATCCGATTTGACAAAATCAATATTAACGTGAGCGAAGCCGCTGGTAAAAGTTAGTAACTAAATATTTCTGAAATTTTGACGTGGTGATAACTACGGATTACTAAAAATAAAAAAAATTATAGTTAAGGTTTAGCGTTTGGCTACAATTTCACCTGATGTTAAGTGACTATGTGGCTCAAGATATTGGGCACGCTAAGCCCAGTGGAGGGGCTGGCTGTCAAGTGCAACTTCCGGAACACACCTATTATAGGTGTTTGGTGATAGATTTTCAACTTGAGGGCGGTAACTAGCCAGGCGAGTGTTAGAAAAGCCCTACCATCACGCTACGGTATCACAATGTTTGCCTTCACCGAAAGCTCAGTGAAGTGGATTCGAATTCACGTCTCTTGACGCGGCGTCCGCACACACTACCGACTGAGCTGTCATCGCTTCATACTTTTTATGTCATCGGATGATAGCGATATGGGATATATAAAGCTTTATTGTAATTAACTTATTGCACGACTTCGATACCATTCTATCTGTTCTGCAGCTGATTAATTAACTAAAAATCTAATGAATAAAGAGACAAAGATTTTTGAGACGCGTCGAAAGCAGAAAGTGTCGTTGAAATCTGATCTAAGTGAATGTTGTCCTTCCATTGAAATATCGTTGATTTGTTTGCATATATGCAATACCTATTTTACCTAACACGCGAAGTTACACGTACGGCTATTATATTATAAGAGCCTTTCATACAAAGCGATAGACGCGCTACGAAGAATAAACTTTAAAAACTTCTATTTCTTTTTACCACACCGCGTCTGCACGTTGTGTATATAGAAAGTTGTTTACTGGTCTCACAAGCTTTGTTATTATAACGCCGCGCTGAAACTCCAACAAAAGATACTTACGTACTTAACACTTAATACCCGCTTAATACCTAGTTAGCTATAACTAAGTAACGTTGATAGTTAAATGCTTCAGAGAGAGCCGAGTGAAGTTTCGTTCTCATCTACTTTATATTTATAACGAATCATATCAAGTGTGCGTACATGGATTGCGATAAAGTTGGTGGTCTTTTTTATACTTAAGGTTTTTAGCGTTATGGCCATAATCTCACCTGATCTTAAGTGACGGTACGGCCTAAGTTGGTAGACACACTAAACCTGTGGAAGAACTGGCTGTCAAGTGTAGCTGCCGGAACACACCTATTGGTATTTGGCGGCAGGTTTACAAATTCAGGGTGGTAGCTAGCCAGGCGGGCATTTGAAAAAGCCCTACCACCAAGCTATGGTTTCCTCACGACGTTTTCCTTCACCGAAAGCTCAAGCTCATTGTAGGTGCTTAGATTCGAACTCACGTCCTTTGACACCGTTTATGGCTGTTTTCAGTCGCACGTTAGCAGTGTGAGTGATTTACGAACCAATATCACTTTCAATGAACAAAGTATAACATATGCTTAGTAGTTTGAGCTGAGCTAAAACGGTTTAGTCAAACGGAAGAATTTTATCGCACGATACTTTTATGTTCTGCTAGCTTTCACCTGCGGCTTCGCTCGCGTTAATCATGGTTTTGCCAAACAAATCGGATGACGCAGAAAGAAGGCTCATGCAATCTCACGTGTGTCTGTGCCAAAATTCATCACAATCGATTCAGTGGTTTAGGCGTGAAAGCGTAACAAACAAACGAACTCACTTTCGCATTTATAACAATTAGTATGATTACAAACACCATTTAAGATATAGAGGGGTTTGTACATTAAATGAATTAAGCACAGAATTGATTCACGATATGTGTTGTCTCGAATTCAAGAAATACTAAATTATTAGAATTTATTTGCTAGCCATATGAAACTGTAGCAGGGTGTCGCGAGGACTGTTGGTTAAATTTAGATATCGTGTACTACCCATGGAGCCTTCGTGTACCGGAAACAATTAGAGGGTCCTTCGTGTAATTAGTTCCCACTTTTAAGATATCGTATCAGTATGGTTGCAGAATTACGTTTCCTTTTAACGTCCTCTGTCTCCAAACCCTTCCTTTTGATTGACTTTTACCAATTGGTATTGTATTTTCATTAACCTCGATACTAGAATTGTTCCACGCGTCCGTATATATCGGACCCTTATATTGATTGAATGCCAAATGCTTTTGTCCATCCGATTCGATGTCTTCTTCGTTCGAACTATCAACTTTAAACGTACTACATGCAAAGTGCATGCGTTAAAATATTGTATAAAATTCTAGGTGTTATCGAAATACTAAGTTAGCAGAAAACCATCGGGGTTTCCTTATGAAATAAATATAACATTGAAATAAGAATATACGAGTAATAATAAAATATATAATAAACTATTTGGATAAAAGCAAATTAAAGCCAATAATTACATGGAGTTACGCATGAGAACTACGTATTACATTTGCATAATATCCTATTTACTGACATATGCCAAAGTTACTTTAACATTATAATATTGTATATGTAGGTTTAGGCGGGATCTTGAATTGTCATGTTTTGATTTTGATTTTTATGCACATACTTAGTTGTTTAGCCCTAATATTGTGTAAATTAAGATGACTTTTTACGTAATGTAGTATCATGCGGAACATGAAGGTAGGAAAAGTATAAGAAAGAAAATACGGAAAACAGTTGCCTTGATTTCCTTTCAAAGTATATACAGAAAACTAGCTAACTCAGTATACTTCGTATCACTTACTGTTCAGTACTTTTTTTTTACAGTTAAGGCTTAGCGTAATGGGAATAATCTTACCTGATCTTAAGTGACGATACGGCCCAAGTTGGTAGACACGCTAAACCTGTCGAGGAACTGGCTCTCAAGTGAAACTGAACACACCTATTGGTATTTGGCGGCAGATTTTCAACTTGAGGGTGGTAGCTAGCCAGGCGGGCATCAGAAAAAGCCCTACCACCATGCTATGGTTTCCTCACGATATTCTCCTACACCGAAAGCTCAAGCTCATTATAGGCGATTGGATTCGAACTCACGTCCCTTGACGCGAAGTCGTACACACTACCACGGCGCTATCATCGCTTTTAAATGACTTTAGCTAAACTAAAAAAAAACCATCGTTTGGTCGATGTCAGCATATCCTTGTAACATTATCATTAGCTATAGTCAATCCTCACCAACCTTCTAACTTGTTTAACATCTCCCAACGTACCACCTTAATATCCTAGCGGTATGAAAAACACTTTACGACCTATTCTCGAATCGAATATATATATATATATAAATCATAAAAAATCGGTCGAGAAATTTCAAAGGAGTGTGCGACCCACTAACTCCGTGACACGAAATTGAGTGAACAAAGTTATTCATGCACATTCAACACCGTATGGAAATCCATTACGAAAACGGCAACGAACTTTCAATCAGCTAATGAACCTCTTTGCTGTTATTATGAATATTATCTAAAGTTCCCGGTAATGGATTTCACTAGATTAAAACTAACGTATTTGTATGTATTCATGATACCGCTTACGGTATTAGCAGGCAACGTGCATGCCATTATGATGTTAACCTGAAGCTCTAGCTTGCAGCTTTTAATCCCCTATGCAACCATAGTCCAAGTGTGGTCGGCCGATAACAGGCTGTTACTTCTTAGGCCTAGATTCAATTAGCTTGTGTACTAATGCATGTTAGAAACCGCATCATGCGGCCGAGGCAGAGCGGTAATTGATTTGTGGTCTGTTATTAAGTTCTCTCTAATTAAGCGAGCTTTGTGTGTGTCACGATGTTCAAAATGATTCCTCTAACAAGCTCTCAGGAAACCGGATCTAAACAATGAATGGCCTACGTATGAAAGACTTGATTTCAACGCAATAAATTGATACAGGAATAAATACAGCAAACAAAAAATAATTATTTCTTCAATTTAGTAAAGTCTTAATACAAATGATTAACCGGATCTTATCGTAAAATCCGTAGTTTGTAAGTGCTTAACTTTAGAACAGAAAACGTAGCCAAACTTGACGTCATTTAATTATATACGCATAGGACCTGCGTCCGAGACTTCGTAGCGTGAAAAAAAAATGTCAGTTTTTATAACATTTTCAATCCAGCTTTGCTCTAACAGGCGGTAGCATGATGTTAAATAGCTCAAACTCATCATCAAGGATTGTTCTTTCAAATACCTAAAAAAGTGGCAGTTGCTAAGTTTAGCGCCTTCAAACAAACAAAACACTCTATTTCGGCTTACCAATTAACATGTTATTGTTAGTTAGTAGAGTTTAGTTATAGGTTTCCTTCACCGAAAGCTCAAGCTCGGATTGACGCGGCGTTCATACACACTGGCAACTGAACCATCGTCATATATTGTGATGCTGACTTGTAAGCTTCATGGTTGAGAAACGGGTTACTCACTGTGAGGGATTTATAACTACGTGCATCGCAGTTGGTTAAAAGTACCCTTATACCCCACTGCATTGTTGAATATATCTGTAAACTGTCTGTTCTCTGTCTGTAAGCTGTCTGTGTAAATCTGTTGATCGGTAAACTGAATACATCTGAGCGTGTTACTGCAGCGAATGTTTAAAATCAAAGGCATAAAGCTTTATTCAATTTAGACCTTGGGAAGACACTTGTGAATGTCAATATTACCACTTCGCTCGCAGTTACCTAGTACCTAGTAACAGTTAGTTATTTCGCAATAACCCGCTCATCGATAATAACCGACTAGAAACTCGACCTGATTATATTTTGTTTTAGGTAAGTACATACTCGAGATTGGTAAAAATTTAAATACATTTACAATAGGTTTTAGCGGATGCACGCCAATTTCACACATCATTATCGTTTAGGTAATGCGCCACTCTGTAATAACCTTTTAACATCAAAACCCGTGTCACATGGTGCTTTGGATCGTTGGTATAAAACCTGACACTATTACCTAAAAAAACTTTTACTGGCGATACTGAGACAAAAATATAGAGAGACCAGTTTGTCACGATTTCTAGTATTTAAGCTATAAGTACTTAGTATTTATAATGTTACATCTGTACCCCGATTTTGTCTTTTGAAAATCGCCAACGCAAAGAAGGAACAAACAACGTCTGGGATGATACATGTCAGAATCGTTTAACATCTTTGAAGTTAATACTTCTTTAGCGGGCTGGGCACTTTATTTTATTGATATTGAACGAGACGGCAGTTACGATTGGCTATGTGTCGCTCGTTCGGGTAAAGTCGGCCCGAGTTGACTAAGAGAGTGCGAGAGGTAGAGTCGTGTGTACGACTTCGCGTCAAGGGACGTGAGTTCGAATCTAAGCTCCTTGAATGAGCTTGAGCTTTCGGTGAAGGGAAACATTGTGAGGAAACCATAGCATAGCATGTTTCAAATGCCCGCCTGGCTAGCTACCACCCTCAAGTTATAAAAGCTGCCGCCAAATACCAATAGGTGTGTTCCGGCAGCTGCACTTGAGAGCCAGGTACTCCGCAGGTTCAGCGTGTCTACCAATTTGGGCCGTATCGTCACTCAAGATCAGGTGAGATTATGGCCATAACGCTAAGCCTTAAGTATAAAAAACAACCTTAAAGCACGAATTCCATATCTCGCTCAACTATCCAGTCAGCAACGACCTCAGACTATTTGAGATAAGGTCTTCGGTAAGGGACTTGTTACTTCATCATGCATCAGACTAAAGGCGCGCACGAAATCCACGACTGCGTCACCACAGTTTGTTCGAGGAATGATTTTTTACCAGATTATGGTTATGTTTAGCCCAAAAGTGTTTACACTTGTGTAAATTCTCGATAGGCTACTGTAAAAGGGCGCAAATAGTTTCTAGGCGAGTCTGACATATCTATTTCAAGATTACGATTAGTTACAATCGAATCGAAAACCTACCATTATAAAAAAAAAATTACGTCGTATTTTTAGTTATCATATAACATTTATTATCCGAATTGTGTACTTTGTGTTGCTAATTTCTTCGCAGTTAGCACAACACACGGCTAACTAATATAATACTAAGCTAAACTAAGCTTACTATATCTGCATACAATTGATGACAATACGTATATTGCCTTTTAATCAACATAGGACTATTGAAATTAATAAAAGCGACTTTAACACCATAGCATAGAATTGAAATGATAAGGCATTTACTCTCATGTTTCACCTTCAGGGTAATTGATGTTCTTGCATCTCCTTAAGATGCTGAAATATATGATTGACCCTTTAACTATGTTGTATAGTAAAAACGACTTTAAAATTAACGTCATAAGAGCGTTGAGGAAACATTTTATCACCTTTTACCTGAATTACGTGGTTAGAGCAAAACCGTTTCAACGGAGCAGACCTTTTAACGGCTTTGTATCTTGTTTAACTTCAGAGTGCACTAAATGCACTCACAGGAAACTTTTATTTACTGTCGTAATATTTATGACTCGCCAAAGTTCTTGAATAAAGTCATAGTGTGGTTTAGTAGTGACGATATGTGACGAGCTTTCCTTTTTTATTTCTAATCTTTTTGTCCCTTAAAGTAATGTCGAACTTATTTCAGAATTTTGAAGCGATAATAGCTCAGTGGTATAGTGTACGACTTTGCGTCAAGAGACGTGAGTTCGCATCCAAACACCTACAATGAGCTTGAGCTTTCGGTGAAGGAAAACATTGTGAGGTAACCATAGCATCGTGGTAGGGCTTTTTCTGAGGCCCGCCTGGTTAGCTACCACCCGCAAGTTGAAAAACTGCCGCCAAATACCAATAGGTGTGTTCCGGCAATTGCACTTGAGAGCCAGTTCCTCCAAAGGTTTAGCGTGTCTACCAACTTGGGCCGTATCGTCACTTAAGATCAGGTGAGATTATGGCCATAAACTTAACTCTAAAAAAATATATAATATGGTAGATTCCATATATGGACACGAAGGTGCACTTCTACTAATTTATTGTTTCTAATTTGTTATAGATCTATTTAGTTAATATAAGATGTATATTTTAAACTGTATTGGATTATTTTGTAAGAAATAGACGCACTTTCAGCAAGTTGCGCTAATTCGAAGTCTATAATATATTTGAACAATGTAAGATTTCTAGAAATCGTCTAACCAGTTTCTATTCAAAAGTTAAGGGGATTATGCAAATAACATTCAGCATCTTCATACTTTGTTGAATCGTCATTTTATATTAAAGGGTAAAATTTTTAACGTCTGAAACTATTTATTATTATTTTACCTCCATTACTGAACAAAACACGTAATTAGAATAGTTTTATATTAGCCTGCTATTACTGAGATATTTTCTTTCAACATGTTGTCTCAAAAAAGTAAAGTAAAATGTATTATTCTCATTTCGTTTAATTAAACCTCTATCTATAACCACGTAACATTCCACAGCACAGGTGGACTACACATTTTGCAGTCTATGCTTATATTTTTCACTTCCTTAAGTCTTATCAAACTCCTCATGCATCACGCCGGATTCGCAAGCGCTTTCTTTTAGCTTCTCATTTATATATTTCCGTTGAATTCTGTTTTTACTTTTACTCACTGTATTAGTTTCGCTTTACACAAAAGCGGAACTGTCTGGGGAATCTATGGCCTTAGGGCTATGTTGGAAGTTGATGGTGTCTGGAGCCCGGCCAGTTTCCTAAGCGCGTATCAACCTGGCACATTTTTCTCATCAAATTCACCGCCTAACAGTTTCGAGTAAATTTTCTTTGTCTGACTTAATAAATTATGTATCTGTTTGTCAAACTGATTAAACCGAATTTAGGAGGAAAGTTATATAATTGTTAGAATATATATAAATGTGCCACTGAAATATATAAAGGTATCGTTAATTCCACTACGTAGTGAAACTGTCAACCTAACAATTGATAACATAAGAAACAAGGTTACTGCTTATGGACGGCATTATTATATGTGTGTACTTGCTTCGGCAGTACATATATTGAAATCTGAACAGAGAATTCGCAAAATTGTGAAGCATTACACATGCTATTCCTGAATATTTGGAAAACGAGTGATTACTCTTTATATGAAAATGGAACGCGTCAGAGAGATTGAGACACAGTTTAAATAAAATTAAAAAAAAAAAAAACCTCCGATCGAAATTCGAATTTTGTAGTAGTAAGTATATCTCGTTGTTAGGCATGAGATTCGCTTCGAATCCCGATAATGCAAGTAGGTGTAATAGTAGCAGTGGTCGAGTTATTTATAGTAGCTTAATTTCCAACGGACGTCCGCAAGATCGAACACCCGATCACTTAAGTTCATTACATACTTCTCATTACTATTCACAAATGTTTATATTAATTAACCTATGATAGATGTAGATGTTTTTAAATAAACTAAACAATATTTCGATATGTTTGATACTCAACAATCGTTTGATAAACTTGTGCAGAAAACTTAAAAAATATTTGTATAGAATTGGATATGAATTGGCAATAGCATGGAATCAGAATAGAAAATAACGTAATCATCTTATTGATGATACCTTAATATATGGTGAATTCAGTGAATTGAGATCAACGCATACCTGCACGTCGCTTTGTGAACACGGAGGACTTGTTCATGACAACATTGCGTTTCGAAGGGGAGAGATGAAACTTTATCCCATTGCACGTCTGAGCCATTTTGTAATGCATCGCGTGTCACAGGTGACAAAGGCGCTATGGAATTTAACCAATACGCGAACACGCATATTGTGAACTGCAGACAATACAAATTCTTGTTTTGAAGCAGTCAAGTTTTTTGGGCATTTATGGACTGAACGATTGGTCTTTTTGAAGAGCAAAGTGAATTTGCCAAAATGACAGATAGCACTATAATTCAAAAGTGAATTAATACTTTGTTAGGGCTGCTATAAGTTGATTCATCTAGCTACATATACATATTGTGGAAGCGATGATGGCGTAGTTAGTAATGTGTACGGACTACACGTTCATGAGTGTCAGTTTGAGTCCCTGTAATGCGCCTAAGCTTTTGGTGAAGTAAAATTTTGCGATGAAACTTTAGTTCGGTAGTAGGGCTTTTTCTAATGTTCACCTGGTTAGTGACACCGCTCAAGTTGAAAATCTGCCACCGAATCCCTGTAGGTGTATCTGACAGTTGCACTTGAGGGCCAGTTCCTCCACTAGGCTTAACGTGTCGGAACGTGTGTAACTTAACATCAGGTAAGTTTGTAGACATAATGCTAAACTTACAAGTATTTGTTTAGTAATTTGTAAACGACTTTTCAATATATGTTCATAAAAATGGTCGCTGACAAATCCTTTGTTTCCACTGTGTAGAAGTAAAGATCTGAAGTAATGTGTTGTTGTTACAGTGAACACTAGATTCACCGTATCATGTTTACAGATACAGTCATATAGGATCGGGTCTGGGCTTAAAGCGCTTCGGAAGATGGATGAAGCTAGTAATAAGGATGCAATAATATATCATATAAAGACGTGATACATGCAACGAAAGAAATCCCATTTTTTTGCAAAATCATAGATAATGCCCGATTCTTAAATACTAAAACCCTAACGACTCTGTACCTTCCACGTAAATGTAAGAAACTTAGAAAAAGTGCACGTAACATTCGTGAAAATATTTATGTATCGTAATTTATACTTGTTAATTTTTTCTATCTAAAACTGGAAATCAATATGCGGTGTGGTTTGCATAAACGTCCAATACTTGAAACGTTGAGAGCATTTCGTTCAGTGCACGTGCTTTAGGTTTCATATTCCCTTTCACATTTCACGTTACGGTTCTATCGGGGAAAAATGTTCGATGTCACATTTCTACCTTTGTGACACTTTATTACTCCCATTGAGAATGAATTTTTCATCTGGTCGTGTATTGGTTTTTCATTCACTGCAAAAGGCCCTGTATTAATGCCATTTCCAGGAGTCAATGTGTCAGTTTGCTATAGGGTTTGTCTATTTTAATTACTGTTACGGTCAAATATGGGCTCACATATAATTTTAAGCAGTTTTATGGTTGAGGTTATTGCCATAATCTCATCTGAAGTTAATTGACGATGTGGTCCAAGATGGGTGATACACTAAGCGCAGTGGTGGAGTTAACTTTCAAATGCAACTGCCGGAACACACCTATAGGTATTTGGCGGCAGATTTTCAACTTGAGGGTGGTAGCTAGCCAGGCGTGCATAAGAAAAAGCCCTACCAGTTTGCTATGGTTTCATTACGATATTTTCCTTCACCGGAAGCTTGAGCTCATTATAGGCGGATTTGACTCACGTCCCTTGACGCAGCGTCTGAAGACAACACCAACTTAGCTAGCATGGTTTTTAAATCCTCTCAGCATCTTAAGTTAGACGAAAAATATTTGTAACGGATTGTTTGAATTCGTCTATGTCCCAAAGATTGGGGAAACCTGTATCCAGTGACGTAACTATAGGGTGGCAGAGCTGGCAAAATGCCACGAATCCCTGGCTCGACACGACCCCGGGCCCGAGGGGCTTCGAGCTCAAAAGTTACAAAATTATAAATTTTACATAAATACTTAAAATCAATCTAAGTTATATACAACTAAAGGCCATATTAAGATTTAAACGCATTTATAAGAAAATGATTAATTTTAGAACGCAGTTCTTTGGTTTTTCTATCTATTCAAATAACTACAGCCTGATCTTTATATTTTTATGTTATCATTGATATTTTGCTGAAGACAAAGCTCGGAGAACGGAATACTGTTAGGTAACCACCGCTTTATTGATTTATTGTATTTAAATTACAATGTGACAATTTTAATGGAGCGATAATAAAGCAATGATAGCTCAGTGGTAGTGTGTATGACTTCGCGTCAAGGGACGCGAGTTCGAATCCAAGCACCTACAATGAGCTTGAGCTTTTGGTGAAGGAAAACATCGTGAGGAAACCATCGCATAGGATGTTTCTAATGCCCGCCTGGCTAGCAATCACCCTCAAGTTGTAAACCTGCAGCCAAATACCAATAGGTGTGTTCCGGCAGTTGCACTTGAGAGCCAGTTCCTCCACAAGTTAGCGTGTCCACCAACAAAAAAAAAAAGCTCCGACTAACGAATTTACCAAAGGTCTCATATATAACGATATAATGATGCCATTGCCTCTATCAATATTATTATATAGATATTTAATATTCTTGGTTCGAGACTACCTTCGAAGTTATATGCTTTAGTAAAAAAACTGATTTTAAAAAACGCATATACGTTCATTGTTGCCTGAACCGTAGTTTAGGCTTACGGCCCGGATATAAAAGTAGGTCACGGTCGTTCGTATCTCTTTGCCAAGTGAACCTTATAGAGCCTCACATTAAACTCCTCTGTAATATAAAACAATAATTTATGGTTCAGCTACATCACATATCAATCAAATAATGGTACATTTATAGCGTCCGATCTACGGTGCAATTCTCGAAATGCTTGTAAGAATATTACGTGAATAACGTCAAATTTACGATAACATTATATCTCTGAGAACACCGTGCCTATTGATTTATGTGAAATATTATGGAAAAAATATAAGTAACACTTGTTTTTTTTTTTAATATATAAATAATTACAATAGTGTATTTATATATGTTCGTGGCTAATTGTTTCTTTTTATGCGTTTGATGTGAGATTATTGTTGAGATGCATTTTTAATTAATATTAGTTATACTTTTCATACTTTATCTGATATATATCATGTTTAAATGTACGTACAGACAGACAATATTATGTATAGTGAGTGGAGTTTTTTTTTTGTATATATATATATATATATATATAGTTAAGGCTTAGCGGAATGGCTACAATCTCACCTGATCTTACGTTACGATACGGCCGAAGTTGGTGGACACGCTAAACCTGTGGAGGAACTGGCTCTCAAGTGCAACTTGCGGAACACACCTATTGGTATTGGCGGCAGGTTTACAACATGAGGGTGGTAGCTAGCCAGGCGGGCACCAGAAAAAGCCCAACCACCATGATATGGTTTCCTCACGATGTTTTCCTTCACCGAAAGCTCAAGCTCATTGTAGGTGGTTGGATTCGAACTCGAGTCCCTTGACGCGAAGTCGTACACACTACCGCTGCGCTATCATCGCTTTGATATGAATAAAAATGTAGGTAGCATTTTAATTGTGTATAGACAAGGATTGCATTCGCCTACGTAAATAATAAATATTGGAAATAAGCGGATAACTCTGTGCGTGTTTGTTGCCTTAATATAGATCTCTTTATTGAGTTCGAATCTACAACATTTAAGCAAAGCTGATTAAGTTGAGTGCTACCAGCACAAACAATTTCGATCGTTCCAGCTCCAGTATTTTAAATGAAAACATAATGAGTTCTACACCGAATGACCTAATTAATCTATTAATAGAAACTTCATTAATACATTGTCTATTATAGAAAATGTCTACTCATTTTATATAATGAACCTTGATAATTGTACACACGTCAAATCGATATTATATAAACGTGATATTGATATATCGCTTTAAGCACTAACCCTCGGCTGTTTTAGTGTATCTCAATAAAAAAACTGGGACCGTCAACAGCAATGTATAGTGAACAACTGATAAAATGCATCACGTGCCAAGAACAGGAACGAAAGGGAGTCAGTCGCCGATGTACGGATATGGCATGAAAATAAACTGTCGAAACATCTTTGTTGTCGGAACATTTTGGCAAAAACTTCTACGTATGTTGCCAAAACGTCGACCGACCAAGTAGAATTAACTTATCAGCTACTTACCTTACTTAATGTTATAACGAAAGGTAACCGGAAATGTCGACATAGTTCAATGACTAAAAGGTGAATTTTGAAGCGATGATAACTCAGTGGTGGTGTGTACGAGTTAGCTTCAAGGGACGTGGGTTCGAATCCAATCACACACAATGGCTTGAGCTTTCGGTGAAGGAAAACATCATGAGGAAACCATAGCATGGTGGTAGGGCATTTTCTGATGCCCGCCTGGCTACCTACCATCCTCAAGTTGAAAATCTGCTGCCAAATACCAATAGGTGTGTCCGGCAGTTGCACTTGAGAGCCAGTTCCTCTACAGGTTTAGCGTGTCTACCAACTTGGGCCGTATCGTCACTTAAGATCAGGTGAGATTATGGCCATAACGCTAAGCCTGAACTATAAAAAATAGGCATTGAAAATAAAAATAAGTGACAATTTCAACCCCTAATAAACAGAATGGGGATAACAAGATTAAATTGGAATGTATTACGTTTCGAGTCAATTTTATATATTACGTCTGTTATTTGCATAGTGGTAAGGCTTTTTTAACGACTACCCTCAAGATGATAATTTAGCGCATAATACCCGTGTGTGGGCACCGGCATTAGCATTTCAAATAAAATTAAAAAATAATATTCCATACTTTGTATTAACTGTAGTCGGTAATTTTAATGCGAAACATAATTCTCGATATAGCGTACAAAAGATATGTTTTATTGAATACTGAATTTCATTCGATAGCTTTATCCAGATAAATTCGGTACATTTATTGAACATTTTTTGTATGAATTCACATAATAATATATACAGATTCAATACAATTCAAAATCCCTACTTATATAATAATATAAATGTGAATGTAAGTTTGTTTGTTACGCTTTCACGGGAAAACTACTAAACCGATCGTCATGAAACTTTACACACATATTTTTGGGAGGTATTAGAAGTAACATTGGATACTTTTTAATGATTTTTTTTTACGCATAATAAAAAAATTGTTAGTCATAAAATTCCAGAGTATAGGCGATACGAGGTTCACCGGGCCAGCTAATAAATACTATATAAGTGTCATTGTTTATACGAACGAAGTATTGATTGAAAACTTACATTTACAGCTATCTATGTTAAAGTTCGATGGTTTGTTTGAACGTGCTCATCTTACGAGTTTCCGGTAAGATTTCAAAGAATGTTTGAACAATGATCGAAGAAGGCTTTACCACGTTGCACTTTACCACTTTGACACATCACGATACCACCAATAGGAGAAAAGCTGTATTGAAAAATGTTATCAAATAATTCTCATTTCCACACGAACGAACTCGCGTACAAAGCCAGTGAGTATAAAAACACAAGGATTGCTATTGTTATTATTTAGAATAATAAGCTTAGGTTATTTGGAACTTATTATCTCGGGACATGGTTTGCTTATTTGCCACAAAACCCCCCAGGTAGTATTGACAATAGAGCGTCTTTTAGTTGTTGTATTACCGTGTCGACTTTCAAGATATTTTATCATTCCACAAGGGGAATAATAGTATGTGAAAATGTGTGAATCGTTGTTTGCTCCGTTTGTTTTGTAATCCGCTGAAGCCTTCGTGAGCTTACTGTAGGCCGACGCACAATGAAGTTCTGTTAAGTGAAAAAATGTACAACAGATGGGTATTAAGTACAAAAAACGTACAAGAGAGCCACTGAGACCTTCAAATGGCGTTCGCTAACCATTTAAGCTTAGATTCTAACCAGTCAGTTTCATTACTGATTGCTCTTTGACCTTTCTGCAAACGCGATACGCCTAAGTAAGCTCTCTTTTAAAGCTGACGATATACACAGTGTGTGGGAGTTTCCATGACTTACTTCCCGGTGAAAATGGATTATTTTAAAATCTCTTTTATTTTTTTGGTTTTCAAGTATATTCTACGTTACACGCACCAGATTATATGAGGGGGATTAATGAAGAAATGTAGAATATATGCCAGCGCCAGCTCTTGGCTAGTTGTAACTTAACTCGATACTCAGTCCTTTTGAAAGTGCGCAGTCTCACAAAAGTTTTTTTTATAGTTAAGGCTTAGCGTTATGGCCATAATCTCACCTGATCTTAAGTGACGATACGGCCCAAGTTGGAAGACACGCTAAACCTTTGGAGGAACTGGCTCGCGAGTGCAACTGCCGAAACACAGCTATTGGTAATTGGCGACAGACTTTCAACTTGAGGATGGTAGGTAGCCAGGCGGGCATCAGAAAAAGCCCCACCACCATGCTATGGTTTCCTCACGTTGTTCTCCCTCACCGAAAGCCCAAGCTCATTGTAAGTGGTTGGATTCGAACTCACGTCCCTTGCCGCGAAGTGGTATACACTACCACTGAGCTATCATCGCTGTTTTCCGAACCGGTGGTAGTTGTGCCGTTCATAAGCGCCTCTGTGGGGCTGAAATTGAATAAGGTATTTTGAATTGATTTGAAAGACATTGGTTTCAACTAAATCGCTCAGCAATTCTTTATATAAAATGAAAAGTCAAAGATAAAAGTTCAGTACCTTTGTTCCCTTTTTTTCAGTGAACCGATTTTATTGTTTTAAATTTAAAAGAGGCGAAAAGTTTTATTTCTGTAAATAAGTAAAAACTATACCGATGGGCTTGTTAACGAATTTTCAATTATGGAATCAGATTTTTTCACTTACACAAGGATTCCTTCAAATTTTCTAATAAATAATCTAATATTGCAACTAACATAAATACACTACTTGCAACTAACACAACGTCAGGTCTCTTAAACTATATACTCCCATATATTTATATAATGAATATTATTGTTTTGCTAAGTCGATACACGTGTTCAAATGGAAAGCTCGAACTTCGTGTAAAATACGAAACTTAGTTGTAACTTGATTGCAATGTCGTTCATTCAAACCCGTATAAACGTTTCGAACCATTCCTAGGTATTCCTTCTCTTATATATTCGAAATACAGTTCATAATACAAGACTAATTAACTACATTTATTTAGAAACGTTATAAGTTCATTTCCGAACCAACCCTTTTATAAGTTCGTTTTCGAATCAAACCTTTAAGTCAATTCGTGTTATCATTGCGAAATTTGGGATTGCGTTCGTTGAGTTTGAACGCGCTATTTCTTTCTATGCTTTATTGCTGAAGCATCCGTTTCCAGAACGTTTTGAAGCGATGATAGCTCAGTGTTAGTGTGTACGACTTCGCGTCAAGGGACGTGAGTTCGAATTCAACCACCTACAATGAGTTTGAGCTTTCGGTGAAGGAAAACATCGTGACGAAACCATGGCATGGTGGTAGGGCTTTTTCTAATGCCCGCCTGGCTAGTAACCGCCCTCAAGTTTAAAACCTGCCGACAAATACCAATAGGTGTGTTCCGGCAGTTGCACTTGAGAGCCAGTCCCTTTAGAGGTTTAGCGTGTCTACCAACTTGAGCCGTATCGTCACTTAAGATCTGGTGGGATTGTGGCTACAACGTTAAACCTTAAATATAAAAAAAAAAATGTAAACGGGCAGCACGGAAAATAATGCCTCTATCATATTGAATTCGATCGAAAATATGCTTCCTATTTCCATATTTCTGCGATGACTTCAGTATTTGTACTGTAAATATTTTATAACATGTAATGGAAACGGAAATGTTAATAAAATATTTCAGAGTTTAATCAATTTGCAATATGAGACTTTATTCCGCAAACGTGATAACATATTCATGTTCATTCGATTCGATTTCACTTCAAAGAACTGCATGAATATGATGGAAACTGCGAGTTATTATAGAAAATTGCTATCGACGAGTGCATTTATATTGACATATAACGGATTCGTAGAACGAATATCGAAAACATGATTCTCTCTGTGAGTTTTTTCTATGAAACCCCCTTTGACGCTTTGTAAAAATTAAACTCATCGTTAATTGAACGATGTATTCTTTTATCATAGCTTCACGTTCTCGTAAGTGTAATAAATATATTGTTTTAATTATCATATAAGCCCGTAGATTGTAACTTTGCGAGCGTCCACTTAAATACATTATTTTTAAATATAATACAAAAGTTAGTTACTCTTCTATTAAAAGGAAAAAGTATGTTCTCGATACAGAGATTTTACGTATTCAAATTCTTTTTTTTTATAGGTTTAGTGTAATGGCCATAATCTCACCTGATATTAAGTGACGATATAACTAATGACCGGAACGAAAAACCGGTTGAAAAACATCATAAAATTTGTCGCGACCTCTTATATTATGAGGTGTAAAGTATAAAATTGTTACTTCATAAGTACAAAAGCTACCATATTTGTACTGAAACGGAACCCTACGATTTGGTGTAGTTACTACAAAAATATCGAATTTGGATTACATTTGACACAGCTCATAATATTTTCATACGTATTAAGTTACGTAACAACGTTAACGAGGCCATCTTGATATCTATTATCAAAGTAAACATCGTTAAATAATTACAAATAAAACAATCAAGTAATATTGAGACCACGAGAATAACCTAATGATTGGGAATTAGGCACGAACTGGATTCCGCGCCGCACTGTCTGGCGTATTTGATATTAACTTAGACATCGGACAATTGCTTTTCTTGTATCCAACGGATCGAGTAAACGACGATAAACCAATAAGTGCGAGTCGACTTTGTGCTTCTTACTTAACGTAATGTGCGTATTTTTGCCCTATATATTGCGAATGTAAAATTCTGTTTAGTATTTTAAGGGGTTTCCGGTGACATAAACATATATGTTTTTCTATATAATTGCGTCAATTATAAAATTAAATGTAACTGTATGGGTTTGTTAAAAGTTAAAAAGCATATTCAATTAAAGAGTTATAAGGTACTATTTTTTTTTATGGTATTGGGGGCGAACAAGCAAGCGTGTCATCTGATGGTAAGTCTTCACCGCTGCCTATGGACACCCACAATACTGGGGGAGTCGCAGGTGCGTTGCCGACCTTTATTGGAGGGACTGGCTCTCATTTGCAATTGCCGGAACACACCCATTTGTATTTAGCTGCAGATTTTCAACTTCACGGTGGTTGTTAGCCAAGCGGGCATTACAAAAGCCCTACCACCATGCTATGGCTTTCTCACGATGTTTTATCACCGAAAGCTCAAGCTCATTGAAGGTTGGGTTCGAACTAAGTAAAAGAACGAATTCTTTCTCTTAATACACTTGTAAAGTTTGCGGGTAAATATTGTTCGGTTAGTTATATTGAACTAAGCCGTGTGTTTTGTTGCATCGCGATTTTATTTTAATAAAATTTGTGACAAGTAAGATTTGTGATTCTATAATAAAAATAAGGTTTTTAAATAAAATGAATACTATAGTTTATAACATTTTAAATTACAGAACAGACCTCGGTGATTCCTTTGAGCTACAATCGAATAACGTAACCTGAATAGTGGAAAACCGAACCGTTGCTTCATATTCCGTTTGAATAATGTAAATCAATTTTCCCTGCACGCCGTTAGCCGACGGCTTTGTATGCGTTTTTGATATAAAAAATAGAAAACATTTTACGCCCTGGGTGTATTTGTATTTCGTACAATAAACCTCACGTTGCCGGCGAATGAATAAATGTCACTCGTAAAATACGGGGAAAAGGGGAATAAATATGAATATTTAACTTTTTAAGTTGCCTATTGTTTTATATCACACTACAATTTTTTTAGTTCGAACTCAACTAGAGCTTTCGGTGAAGGAGAAAATCGTGAGGAAACCATAGCACAGTGGTAGGGCAGCTTCTAATGCCCGCCTGGCTAGGTACCGTCCTCAATTTGAAAGTTCCACTGCAGAACCACAGTTACGTGACTTCGCTGTGACAGCTTCACGGTGACTCCTCTTATATCGCGAACTGAAAAGTTCCCTGTTTCATATTGTTGTCGTACCGTGGAGCTGTGGAACCGACTTCCGGTCAGCGTGTTCCCACCTTCCTATGACATGGGGTCTTGGACGTGAAAAGGTATCTAAGCAGGTCAGCATGACAGCGGTGACTGATTGTGAATTTTGGATCATTGTCAGTCACCGCTGTTCTGGATTGTACTGTACTTAACACCAGGTGCAGTGCAGTCACTATGATGGGCAACATTTAAAAATGGTGTATTCCGGCAGTCGCACTTAAGAACCAGTTCCTCCACAGGTTCAGCGTGTCTACCAACTTGGCCGTATCGTCACTTAAGATCAGGTCAGGTTATGGCCATAACGCTAAAACGATAAAAAAACTACGTCACAGTTTTTTTTTTAACGTAGAGATATAGCGCAAGCCACGTGGTCTCGATTAGTTGTTTGATGAAAACCTTCAGTTATCATATTTATTAACAGTTGTGCCCGCGATTTCGTTTGTATGGAAGTAAAAATTATTGAATCAATTTTGCCCGTTTTTTAACTTCAATACAGCCTTTTTCATACTGATGGTAGTTTGTTGCTGAGTAACCTAAAGCCTTCCTCCATGATTGTTCTACCAACTACAAAAAAAGTATTGGAAAATCCAAAAGTGCGCTTCCCATAACACTCATTAAGCACAAAAAAAAAAAAAAAAAAAAAATTGATAGTAATATTATTAATTATATTTTCGTATATTTTTTCCTGGAGAAAGTTTCTATGTTATCCCTATTGTGTTTACTCGCCACTGTATGACACTGCAACATATTAACTTCTATATCTTTTAACCGAGTACTATACATTTTTTAATTAAATTAAATTGAATCAGATGGTAATTTTCAATAGGCTATTACACAGAATGATACTGAAGCAGTGACTTTTTTGAGCATTATCGTAACCACATACACATGCATTCGCACATACAGACAACTCGACGCCAACCGAAAAAAATTTTCAAACTGTTTTTTTTTGTACTATCTAGAAAACATTGTATTTTTTTTTAAGTATCTACTGTCATAAAAAAAGTGTTCTTGTTGATATTTGTCAACTCATTTAATACTCAAAGTGCAAAAATAGTCGGATTAAAGCAATTTAAGCCGAGATAATGGCTTGACCTTGAGGTAGTGAGAGTAAAGCACTACTCAAACGCTTCACGTTATGAGACGTGCAATGATATATGAAACCCGACAGGTAAGTCCTAAGTTTAGCGCATTGAAACGAATAAACGCACTTTTCCGATTTGTCTATAATAATATTATAAAACGGTGAAGTTTGTTTGTCTGTCTGAACGCGGTAGTCTTACGATAGCACCTCGGATTTCAAAAAATCTTTTTGTATCTAATAGAGTTATTATTGAGGAAGAATTTAGGTGATTTAATATCACGCTATTACTAATAGGAGAAAAGCTGTATTGAAAAAAAGTTACAAAAACGAGTAAAATCATCATCGTACTTAATATTCTAACTGAGAAAGTGAGTTTGTTTGTTTGTTACGCGGTCACATCTAAACCGCTGAATCGATTATTGTGAATTTCGGTACAGAGATAGATGAGACCCAGGAGACGAAGATAGGCTACTTTATCTCGCGAAAACTTTATTGGATGTGGGGTAAATTGAGGGATAAACTGTGAATGAAACTTTTTATTGCGTCATCCCCTTTGTTTGACAAAATCGATATTAACGCGAGCGAAGCCGCCCGTAAAATCTAGTTATTAAAGAATTTTTAGTTTCAAGCGATCGGAGTCGCGGACACAGCTAGTTTTATTATAATATAGATAAGTTATTATACTAAGATAGTTATTTATTAATATTAATTTCAATAATAATTACTCATTCCGTTGTCCTTAATCATGATGTTCATTGTGTAACGTATTATTGGAACGAACTCTCTTATAGCACAGTACGCATTTAAGCTAGACAAACCAAAATGTTAGATTTTTCCGTCACGACCCATTGTTTAGTGTGTTCTATATTGCACTATATTTCTATAGTGTAGACGGTTATCCATAGAGCGTATCCAGTCATAGGTACGCGCTTATTGGTTCATAACAGCCAGTAAGTTCTCAACGGCTGCGCAGATATAGTTTGTAACGTCATACGCGTCGGCTGTTTCGTAACGTATTATTTGTATTACAGTGAATTAGATTAATTTAACGATGTACAATAAAATATTTATTTTCACTACTAGGAAAAATATATTAATTACGAAATTTCCTACCATGCCTTGTATTCATTAGGTATCACTGCGTTTCATTTCATTGCTCTCGGACGTTAGTAATTTATATATTTGTATTTGTTAATTAATAGTACGTATAATACGTTTATCAATACGTTAGGAAATTCGTTCCAACCGAGTGTTCCACGACGCTTTTTATTTATTATTGTCGTTTTGACTTTCATAGTATAGCGGTTTACTATGAAGGTGCCAATCGCCTACACATTCGTATCCGGGTTTTAAGGAGTATTTCTATTTATATCACAGCCTCAATCACGTGGACACATCATACATATACACTCGCTTTTCGACTGCAACTATGTTTAATATTGTAAGGCCCGGTTCACTTGTTGAAGACAAAACGGCTTTAACGTCATTTTGATTTGGAACTCGATGAAACGAAATAGTGATAGTAAAAAGAGACAGCAACATACATCAATAGGATTTAAGGTGCGAGAGAATGAGACAGAATTTCTTGCGTTGTACGCGCGCCTGCAGTTCTATCGTGTGTGAACTGCACACACGATTTTTTTCTGGTAGACAATTATAGTTACAAGTACAAGTATTAAATAAAGCAATATGCCTTTAAAAATTTAAAATGGAAACAGAACGATAAATTGAGTTGAACTTTTATTTATAATCTTCGCTTCACTCAAAGGAGGTTCCGTTTTATCTTCCCGGGTCGTACTATCTCCTATTTGTAATTTCCGTTCGAACTCTATTGGAAATTGAATGATTTGAACTCAGTTCCTTTTCTTTACGTTTGTTTGCGTTTGTTTTCAACTTATATTTACGTCAGGTTTTGGGATTGTAGTATCCAAAATAATTATTTGGAAACATCGTTTTCCTCCATACATTTTCACAAATAATAACTTCATTCACGTGAAATTAAAATAATTTCATATTTTTCCCGATTTTGCAACTTTTTTCAATACTGCTTTGCTCTTGTTAGTGCTAACGTGATGTTATACAGCCTGAAGCCTGCCTCAATAATTGCTCTAACGATTTAAAACATAGGTTTTGATGTCCGGCTGGTAATTCGGCACACAGATATTCGGACAGCGCGTAATTCTACCCAATTTATTTGGATAAAGCTGCCGAATGAAATTCAGTGTTTGATAAAACACATCCCTTTGTACACCGTATCGAGGATTATGTTTTTGAGATTCGACTGGTAGTTCCTAAGGTTAACTCATTCAAGGAAACAAGCTTTCCTCATTTTAATAATAATATAAATTTCTTTTTGATACTTCAAATAGTTACAATAATCAACAGTTAATGGCCAAGAGGTTGCTGTGGTGTTCAGCCGATTACTGTTAAAACAAACTGAATATTTCACTAAAATGTACAATTGTATGGAATACTAAATTTAATACACTTAGAGGACATTTCAGTTGTGTAACTTCGAACAAATAATAAATAGGTTATTTAACAAAACAGTTGTAATAATGTTTGCATATGCATGCCAAGAAAATGTGTTTTCTTTCAAATACTTTTAGGTTACGAGACATTACTAGGCTAAACCTAATAATCACTCGATTATCCCTAAGTAACGATGTTAAATAAGACTTTATTGTAATTGTTATAATCAATGATATTATAAGTAAATATATGTGTGGACAAGGCATCGGCCCTCCGGAAGTGGCATGTTGATTAGGAATACACTTATTGTATTATATGGTATTTGCCGACAGATTTTCAACTTTGGAGTGGTAGTTTCTTTCACCGAAAGCTCAAGCTCATTGTAGGTGGAGTGAATACGAACTCACGTCCCTCGACGCGTAGTCGTACACACTACCACTGAGCTATCATCGCTTCAAAATCTTCATCTTTAATTTCCCTACGCTTTTGAACGGCAAATCCCTTTTACAGTGAAATATGTTCTACAATAGCTAAATATTAGAGGGAATCAGATTCTCACAATACCCTTTCTGATACAGACAAATGTTCAGCGGATGGAATTATTGTATTCACATTCAGTCAATTAACTGCAGCTGTTGTAAATTTATTCGTAGCTGCAACCCTTCTGCAGGCCGAAGCGATGTTTCTGTCAGCTTGTAAATATGTATCGGATTTGCTAGTATTCAACGTTCATACAACAACTGGACCAATTAGTGTCCATTATTCAAACAAAAGCGATTGACGGTTCTATCTAAAATGTTTCCATGTAAATTCCTTACAACATATGTTGTAATCAAATTATAAATAGTAAACCATATAGTGTGTTAATTGGTATTCAAAATTCTAATTCCAAATCCGAATTAGACGATAAATACTAATGCAATTATAGCTCAGTGCTAGCGTGTACAGACCCAATCCCCCTCGTCAATAAGTCTGAGCTTCCGGCGAAGGAAAACATCGTGATGAAAGCATAGCAGGGGGTAAAGTTTTTCTAACTAACCTGGCTAGCTATCACCCTCGAGTTGAAAATCTACCGCCAAATACGTTTAAGTTATAGGTGTGTTCAGGTAGTTGCATCTAAGAGCTAGACCCTAGCTAATTAGCGTAAAAAAAAACTTGATCTCGTTTTTTTTTTCGTATTTATTTAAATAACTAATTAGATACAGTTATAAAGAGACAATTTGATTACACAGCCTAGCGGTTATAGACGTTGCCTCACTGCAGACATTGCGCTGAAGCACTGTGGGCTCGAATCCATTCCGTTATATGATCCGCAAAAAATTGTTCTGAATTTGACTGTTACTTTGTGTCAGTTAGTTGTGGTTATAATGCCCTTCGTATACATTGCACCTTTATAGTTTCATTCTGTTATCTAGTTAATTGATAATATTGTATTGTACTTTGTATTTAAACTAAACACTAACACCGGCGAATATTTCTGCGGTGCCAAGACATGAAAAAGACCTATTAGGTTGCCACGTTTCGCGATTAGATAGCTGCAGAGTTGCCTGCACCCCGGTATGTCCCGCAGGCTTTAGACGAACGCTTGCATATCGAAATTTGTCGTTTTGTATTATAGTACGTTTTAACTAGTAATTCTTTGAAAACATTTCAGAACAATACATCGTTATTTCAAAAGCGCTTAATGTTTCGTTTATAAGATTTATAAAGGGTGAATTTACTGGAACTCATGGCGTGGCGGTGCAGTGTAACGCAATTTAAATGTAAAATGAATCAAGTACTGCAAGATCTCGGAGATGGCGTTCCTTGACTGCGAACGTCCTCGCGGTCTTCCTGGCAAAGGAAAATCACTTATGCGACTTCATTCGCTTCAAGGAAATTGAGATAGTCTCTTTTAAAATAACTCGCTTTAAAAGATGGCATTTTTATATAATGTAGAAAACCTTTGACATTTTTTCCTTTTATTCTAAGCGATCTCTTCTATATAGGCGGGGAAATCTAATCTCTACGCTTTGAAGTTTCAGTTGTTTGGGTGATATTCGTTGGTGTTATGCGATGGAAAGTTTTCAATATCGTGCCTTGATGAGAGAAGTTCGGTAATACACATATAAAAGGGTGGGGTGTGCGGCCATTATGCCCTTTCGAATTCCGGTTACGGTAAATATAGTCGATAGCATAATTTATCGACTGTGATATTTAAGGGAATATAAATTGTGAAATGTAGGATATTTGCGAAAACTGTAATGTTGACTAATTAATTCTACGCTTTCTGTAAAGATATGCAGTCTTTGAAAATAATTTAAACGCTTTGTTTAGTGGGAAATAGTTAACTAGAAAAATCTTTAAACAAATGTTAATGTTTTGTGCGGGACGTTTGCTAACCATATTTAATACATTCGTGTATATTAGGAAAACACAGTTTCTTTGACGTTAAATCACGTTAAAACTGCTAAACCTTTAGCACTATGACTATTGGAAGTGAAAACCATCTAGGTTTTAGACTACTTAGGTTTTAGATTTCATTGTCCCTGTATCATATTTCGTTTTGGTTTAATAATTTTTTTTGCCTACCGTAGCGAGCTGCTGATAGTTAGTATTATATACAAATTAATGTCTTATATATGAACTAAATATGAATTAATTATATATGAACTCGCTTAGCACTAATAAAATTACCAAGTGGGTGTTGTGGTAAGGCTTTTTCTGCTGCCAAGTACTTATGAAGTGTACCGGTAGTTGCACTTGAGAGCCAGTCCCCCTGCACTAGCCACATTCACTATCTTCGGCCACATTATTAGGTAACATCAGGTGAGATTATGGCCATAACGTTTAACTATAAAAAAGACTATTGGCATGAATGTATGTATATTTGTTCGTCGAGGCAGTTTTTTTGATATCTCTGAATGCATAGGCACCGTGTACCGAGTTATTGTCGACAATAACTACCGGATGTTCTAGTATTATATAAAAACGGATGTTGGTATGTATGACATTGATAAACTCCGAAACCATTTGATGAGTAAATTTGGTTATTTTTTGTTTCTTTGCGAGTAAGTGGCGCTTTTGTTCGAGTATTGGAGTTTGGTTGGAAATGACAGCGCATCGTCCATTAAAACCGCCAGTGAAGGAGAAAATTGTTGTTGCCCTTTTCATTTTTCTGTCATTTACAAATGCAAAAAGTCTATTTACAATTTTTCTTCATCAAAAGCCCTAGTTCAATTCATTCGGAACGGTGTCCTGCACTCTTTCACTGATTCACCAATAATTTAGCATCTTAGTTATGTACTAACAGTGTTAGTTTGTTGGCGTGGAATTAAAAACATAATTTAACACTTTCATTCCCATTTTTTTTATCAATACATATTTGCTTCTATTGATAGTGGTGTGACCTGAAACAGCCTATAACTTTCCTTAATGATAGCTCTGTAAAAAATTTTTTTTGGACCCGTCTTTCAGATCCTATAATTATGGCGTTCCAAAAACTAAATAAACAAACTTTTACAAACAACAAACAAATATGGATGTAAAATGAAAGCATTTCCGACTATTATTATATCAGGCAATTTCCGGAACTGAGCGCCCGTTTGATTTTATATTGCATAACATGCCTTTCATAACGTAAACATCCAACCAGATCGAATATTAAAAATCGCGAGCGGCTGACGGAAATAACTGGAACTTAGTCACGGAAATTTAAAGTATATTTATAAATGATTCATTTCTATCTAAATAGTTTTGTGTCATATTTAAGAACAGCCTGTATAATTACTCTATTAGCTGGACCTACTTACGTTCTACCTCTGGACAGATTTGGACAGACTTTGCGTCAAGGGACATGAGTTCGAATCCACCAATAACGAACTTGAGCTATCGGTGTAGGAAAACATCGTGAGGAAACCACAGCATGGTGGTAGGGATTTTTCTAATCGACAAATACCAATAGGTGTGTTCCAGCAGCTGCACTTGAGAGCCAGTTCTTCCACAGGTTTAGCGTGTCTACCAACTTGGGCCGTATCGTCACTTAAGATCAGTTGAGATTATAGCCATAACGCTAAACCTTAACTACACAAAAAAAATGGTAGATATAACTTTTAAAATTCAATCACATTGTGAGCAAGTACACAAAGGTAATTAAAAATAAATTAACATTTATCTCCTATACCAGAGAAAATAATTCGTATTATAAAATAAAAATTACTAATTATAGACGATTATATTAGTTTGCATCGTGTCAAACAAAATCTCTCACGTAGTTTCAAACTGATACGTACAAAAAGCGACAGGCAGACAACACAATTCAGACTAAAACGTATATCAATAATGAAGTGAAAAAAAATAATAAAAAATCGTATAAATTTGATTAAATAAAAAAAAATATATCATATATTGAATAGAAAAATATTAAAAGAGTGTCCGTATGTACGCTCGATTAAATGCAACTCTGATCTGTCTCCGATTCGTCTAAGATATACCCCGCTACGTACACGTTAACAATTGGAATTCATAGACTGTGAAATCGATTTTGATTCACCACTTAAGCACATTACAGTGCATGTCTCGACAACTGTAGTACTGTTTACAGCTGAATTACTCCTCGATATCAGATCGCACGCCAGTTTACTTCAAGCACATATCTCTTTACAGTCCAATAAATATGTACTATTAATATATACTGCCTATATTTGCGTTTGTAATATATATATAAAAATATATTTTATTATAACATCAACATATAAAAACAATTTAAACAATTCAACAAGTGTAAAAGACTTTTACAGACGTTCATGAAATATCAACGAAACTAAGAATAATTATTCGTGAAATAAAATCCGTTTAAATTAGTTTTATTTCAATGAATAATATTCGTGTAAACATAAGAAATCATTAATTATTCGTGGATCGAATTTATACCAATATTATGGAGCGCTAAAGTTTGTTTGAACCCACTATTCTTAGGAAACACCAGTCGAATTTCAGAGATTATTTTTGCATTTCTCGGACCGATCATCGAGGAAAGCTTTCCGTTATTTAACATCACGCTACCTCCAATAGGACCAAAGGTGTATTGAAAGACGTTACAAAAACGGGCAGATATTATGAAATAATATTTAGTTATTTTTTTATATAGTTTATATAATTTGGAAGCGATGATAGCTCAGTAGTAGTATGTAGGAACGCCGCGTCATGGGACGCGAGTTCGAAACCACCTACAATGAGCTTGAGCTTTCGGTGATGGAAAACATCATGAGGAAACCATAGGGTGGTGGTAGGGCTCTTTCTAATGCCCATCTGGCTAGCTAACACCGGCAGGTTGAAAATCTGCCGCCGAACACTAATAGGTGTGTTCCGGCAGTTGCATTTCAGAGCCTGGTGTTATGGGTGTCCAAGGGCGGCGGGATCACGTACCGTTAAGTGACGCGCTGGCTCGTTTGCCTGATATTACATTAAAAAAATGATTCCACGAGAACGAAATCGCGGGCAATAGCGATAAATAGGCAAATGCAAAACTGTCCAGTGCCTAAAGGCAAATCAGACAAAATCTTATCTGATCATCAACCGATTTTTTTCTTCGTCGTTTTAGTAGGTTTTCGCCCCTGCTGTCATTACAAAAATAGAAACAATCATCTTTTATCTACTTAGAGTTTTCAAAACAGTTTAGTAACTTTTTTCTTTTCTCTGTTTTTAACGCGATTTTCTGTTTAAATTTAGTAAAATTTTTTTACGGATTAGGCGGCAAACGAGCGAGTTTGTCACCTGATGGTAAGTGATCACCGCCGCCCATGGATACTCACAGCACCAAGGTAATCGTAGGTGCGTTGCCTGCCTTTATATGAGGGAGTGGTTCTAAAGTGCCACTGCCGGAACACACCTAATAGTATTTGGCGGCAGATTTTCAACTTGAGGGTGGTAGCTAGGGGTTTATACTTTGTAGGTTTAACGTTATGGCCACAATCACGCCTGATATTAAGTGACGATGTGACCCAAGATGGTTGGCACGCTAAGTAACATGGACGGTCTGACTATCGAGCGCAACTGCCAGAACTGTATCTGGCGTAAGTTTTTGAATGTAAGTGTGGTCTAAACAGACGGGCATAAGAAAAAACTCAACCAGTGGATAATTTACACTTTTTCCGCCCGTGGGCTGTTCAAATTTTGCCGATACTACCTACCTCTATGATTAAATTCCACATAGGGCTGAATCTCATAGGGCTGAGTAAATTGTAGAAAATAATTTATGTTAGATACTAAGAGGTGAAACATATTATTTCTAGCAAAACTTCTGTTTCCAAAAAAAAAAAACATCTAATTAGTAGCCTCTAAACTACCGCCCTTGGCTCCAGCTTACTCAGCCAGCTGGTAAATCCACCACTGAATCCAACCGCAATTCTATGGTTTCGTTACGAGATTTTCGCGCGCCGAAAGCTCAAGCTTATTGAAGGGATTCGATCTCACGTTAGTTGACGCAACGCCAGTACACGCTTTGAGATAACCATTACTTAACTACTGACACATCTCGTTACCAAAACATAATTAAAATCGTCTATTAAACAATATATTTTATACGTTTTATTAAGTATTATCAGTCAGTAGAATATATATATATATATATTATTATTAAAAATGATATACACTTTCCGAGTACAAAATTTCGTTGAAATGAATCGAGAGTTGATAATAGGTAAATATTTTCCAATATATTGCTTCCTACGAATTCTGAAATTAACTATCGATTTATATCAAATGAAAGCTTTAGTGCTATAAATGACCGAAGCAGAATATTTCTCTACACTTCAACATTTTCTCCAAATTTTCAATAATATAGTTATCAACGAATTTGGATTGCAGAGTATAAATTTATTCAAAGGCATTTTTTCGATGCCATTAAAATGTTACAGAATACTTAAATGTATTTTATATCCGTAACTTTTTATATTAATTCAGTAAATTGTATATCGAGTAATATGTGCATAAAATTTTACTTTAATATTCTTCATTACATTTCTCATTTTATTCTCTTTCACATGGCTTAATTTCAGTTTTTAATACAGAATTAATTTTTACTTTTTCATTTAATACATTATTTTTTTAATCGAAGTTTCTTATCGCACGTTACGGATGGAAGTTAGACAGATAAAAAATTTATTTCCAGACAGATAAAGAATTTAATCCTTTCTTTAATGTGTTCTATATTGCACTATAGTGTAGACGATTATGCATAGCGCGTATGCTATTGGCTGAGCCCAGTCATAGGCGCGCGCTTATTGGTTCAAGACAGACAGTAAGTTCTCAACGGCTTCGAAGGTATAGTTTGTGCCGTCTTACGCGTGAGCAGTTTATTAGCGTATTATGTGTATTATAATGAATTAGATGAATTTAAATATGTATAATATTTTTTGTTTATTTTCATAACGAATTTTTTTATTAATTACGAAATTTCCTATCAATACTTTAATTCATTAGTATTCTCTGTGTTTCATTTAATTGCTGTCAGATAATAGTAATTCATTATTTTTTTGTATTTGTTAATTAGTAATTATCAATTATAATATGATACGTAAGGAAATTCGTTCCGACCGAGTGTTTCACGACACTCACGTATTTTTTCTTAATTTCAAATGTTCAATATTTAGATTTACTTTGAACATGGTTTTGATATTTTTAGTAGTGTAAGTATTGTCAATGTGTTAACACGTATTTGAGCTTCGATCTAGAATCTATTTTCTTATTATTCTTATTTTATTCTTTATCTGACTGTCTGCTATTGTATTTTCCATAGTTAAATAAATCCATAAAGGAATTCCCAGGGATCAAAAAAAAATATTTAAAACTTAACCGTTGAATCTTATTCATTGAAATAAAGTTCAATATTATATATAGGCATTTTAATATATATTTAATACGCGTGAAACTGTATAAGAAAAGTTAATATACGCAAATTCCTATACCGCTAAGGATACATATCGACAGATTGCAGGAAATCAGAAGAATCAATGTTAAATTATCCGTTTGTGGAAACCGATGACCATAACAAAAGATATCTACAAATTTTTTATGCCAATTTTACCAAATAATGATCTGAAATGACCCCTCCATTTCTTATTCAGTGAATGACGTAGATAAACTTTGAAGTTGTGTTTATTTCAAAAAATATATAATACGAATCACATACTGATTCAACATTCACATTTTACGATTTCAAATTTATACGTATATACTGACTATTTAAATATAGATATACGAATGATATTAAACATAATTTTAATACAAATAATTACCTTAAAAACAGTGGTTTACGAAATATATATCGCACCCACGCTCAAATAGTATTACAACTCAAAAACTAACATTATTATTATATATAAAAAAATGAATCTCTATTTCCCTTGGACATCGAATCGCACGTGAAGGTGTGGAACAATTTCGCTAATCCTTCTTTTGTTGTGTTTTTTATTGTCAGGAGAAGGTTCTCGTAAAAGAAAATTTTAGGAAATCGAGCGGAACATTGGAAAATTAAAAAAATCGTAACAACAATATTAAATTAACATAACTGTCAGTTGGCACAGAGCATTTCAATGACACTATATAGTTGAATATTTTTTTTTTATTAATTACACCAAATCGAATTCAGTATTCGTAGTCAAGGCGAGATAACGTCTGCTTAGTTAGCTAGTCGATTATAAAATGGCGTTAAAAATCTATACTGCACTTATGCTGCTATATTTTAAGGGATGTTACTTGTATTTGTAAAGAAACGCAACGTTATCAGCAACTTAAAAACTTACTTAAAGTTACATTTTAATATACTCAATAATTGGATCGGATGATAAAAATTATTATATATTTTTTGTTTTAACACTGTTTGAGGGGAGGTGCGATATGTAGGTGAATTCGAAATGACAAAAAAAAACTAATTATTTTGTACGACATGGATTTAGTAAAAACTCTTTCAATAATCTACGAGAATAATATTTCAACTTGATTAAAAACAGGTTGTTTTTTTTAAATTACACGTATTTGTTAGTAGTGTTTAGTTCTTAGAGATAATTATTACGTAAAGGAACCCTAATCAGTTACCAACTTCACTCCTGACAACTGTGTTAAAATTCATTATGTTATAGAAACAGACTGCCATGTTGAAACTACTCGGGCGCCATCTAGTGTATACGTATACGTATCACGTAGAAACATTAAATTTTCTAATAAACTAACTTCATTCGCCGCTTGTATGAATTAAATTTCCATTTGATGGGAAAACTTCTTAAGTGCACTGAACACTTTATTTCGTGTGTATTGAATGACACTAAATTTTGGTATAGAGACAGTCGGGACCCTGGAAATGGTGATAGGCTACTTTTTTTCGCGAAAAACTTACAGGAAGTGGGGCAAACAGAGAGATAAACTTTTTATGAAACTTTGTATTGCGTCACCCGATTTGTTTGACAAAATCAATATTAAAGCGAACGAAGCCGCACATAAAATTTAGTAAGCAATAAAATACATTTACATCACTTTTAGAAATGTCTGCCTGTCAGTTTGTTTGTGCCGCATCACTACTGACATACAACGTTTATGATAAAACCTCACCACGGAAATCATAAAGCGTATTCTGGAGTACCATTTAGTATTTGTTTTATTAAAATCGGTTCGTTCTATCAAAAGTTATTGTAATACGATCGACGGCACGAGATCAAATAATTTTAGTTCCATGCGAATGAAGTCGCTGGAACATCTAGTATATACATAAATAACTAATTCCCGCCACTTGGTTTTGTATTCATTCTGTCAAGTCGTAAAATTATTAGATGTCTACGTTGTCAAAGGAACATGCGTGACAAAAACCGTGACAATTAGACGTCAGGATCTGGTAATGAGCGCGTGCGAGTTTCATACCATCTTTGTAAAGATTCTCCCTACGCTAATATCGGCAGGCGTTCAACTGATTTCAATGGAATTTCGTAAACATACACTTTTAACAATTCGCAAAGAAATAGATACCTGGTAACGAACGTCGATAAGCCCCTCGTTGGTTGATAAAATGAACGTATATAATGAGTCGTTATTTCCGGACATCAAAAAGGAGGTAGCACTCAATTAGATGATATTTTATTTTTTTATTACAGTACTAATATACCATGTTCCGTATAATTCACATAGTTCACTTCAATACATAAGCTATACTACATAACGTAAAATGTCGCCCTATATTACACTATACAAGGCTAAATAACTAAGTATATGCAAAAATCACAACACGACAGATCACGATCTCGGCAAAAACACCCGTTTCTTTTGTTTTTAGAATATATCAAATCTATGACACGATCCGATCGGTTTTAGAGAACGTGTTTTAACATTTATTACCAGTTATTGTTGTTTCATTAGATATAATAGAATAGCGTGTAAAAAACGATTAACGTTATATCAATAATGTCATTGACAATGAACAATCAGTTTGATGGTCGGTGTATTTATAACAGTTTGCTTTCACGGGTGTTTACTTTTAATATTTATGAATTGAAGGAAGTAATATTTTCAGGACGGCACCATATCAATTTTATTTTGATAGATCGAATAAAGGAAATGTGTGTTGATTCCGATGTTGGTGATTCTATAACTATAGGTGCAACTATTAATTTTGTTAATTGTAAATTGTCAGAAATGTATAATTAGAAAGTAGATATTGTGCGGCTATTGTCGGCCCTTATATTATTAAATTAAAATTAATTAAACTGTGGTCAGACGCGTTCTAGACTGACTCATTTAGAGTTTAATATTATTTGTTTTTAACACGTTCAGTTAATTGACGTGAAAATAATTTTACTATTTCTTAGTATCTTTTTCTTAAATGAAGACTACTTACGAATGTTAACAATAATGGTAGATAGGTATAGGAGATTAACAAAAGTAAATCTAATGTCTTTGAAGTGATTGGAGTGAAAACACAAGGTTAGTAGGGGCCGAGAGCAGACGTTACCTGTAAAAAAATCTCGTTTTACTAAAGTTCTAGAAGTCAACGCAGTACCAAAATGCTAGCTACTACCTTACCCAGTAAACCAGCATTGCCATACAGTCTGACAATTAGTATTTTGGGTACATTCTCGAGTGGCTTAGATACCTTACTTTCAGATGAATCATATGTAGCCGTGTTAGGTAATAATTGTGGATCCCATATAGTTCTATTAACTGTATAGAATGTTATATTATAATCATTACACAAAAAACACTATAGATTTATATACAATATTAATGTAAACAGCTATCACATTATTGAAAATAAGCGTACAAACTAATATATGTTAAAATGTGCCGCGATGGTAGCAAACAGTGACAGAATTTTCTACAACATTTATAAAACTCAAGCGAAAAACGAACTCTGAATAACTATATTACCCACACGGTCAACACATTTAGCTAAATCCATCATATATACTCTTGCTAAAGGGACTCCTAAACTATTTTAATTTAACCCTTAAATGCACACTGATTTATTTTAACATCAACTAATTCTCTTTCTTCACCTTTAATTCCCAAGTTATAATAACACTTAAACCCCGTTTGCAACGCTTTTAAATTTAAATAGACGTTATTTAAAAAAAATCATACATTTGAGGGTTAAAACGCCCGAACATATTCAAGAACTCTTACCGCATTGAATATCATTAAAACCTTCTAAAATAACATTCACGGTTAACATTAATATTCGTTAAAGCCGTATTTCCAAATAACACCAAACTTTCTATCAACACAACAACACAATTCAACGTGACGCTAAACACGTTTCGTGGAACCGACGACGTTAAATTATAGCGTCTGCTTTAGCCGGTATACGATAGTCCCAATTACGGGGCTAATGGCAAACAATGCTATAGAAAGCCGGACCTTTGATGTGCTGATTTGCCTATTCACTGCAGTAAATGAACATCGACATATCCGGTAGTCCTGTTATATGTAACAAGCATTATCAAGATTATTAGACTCTCCCGTGTCATTGCGTATTAGTCTACGAATATGTGCGAGCAGAATATTATCTCTGACTGTCGATTATATCCTCAAAACCCCTTCATGAATAGGAAGCTACGTTATCCTTGGGTTATTCAAAATTTTGACTTTACTAATTCGATCTGCGTGAATATTTAGAAAAACGTACGTTGCGTCTGCTTGTCGAAATTAAACTTGTTTAGGCAGGATTGAGAATTTTAATTAATAGTTATGTGTTATGGTAACTATCTCACCTGATGTTAAGTAACGCTGTATCAACCTAGTGCAGGGACCAGCTCTTAAATGTAACTGCCTGAACACATATACGTATTTTGCGGCAGTTTTTCAACGTGCCGTTGTTAGCTAGCCAGGCGGGCGTTAGAAAAACCCTCGGGATTACAACTCAGGCCCATTGACGTGGCGTCCGCACACTTTAGCACCGAGCTATTATTGCTTCCAAACTCTCATCACTTTCGTCTCTAATATTTCCTTATCAGTTTATCCCGTCACGGTTCCGGATGTGCCTCTGTAAATGCACGCATCTGAAACGTAGGTATACTAAAACAGTTACATATAAAACTTGCAACTACAAAGTTAGTTTCTTTCATATCTTTTTTTACCCTCTACACGTTTTTAAACCGTCTGTCTGATTGTAATGAAATTTGGGCAAGTTGCTCTGCGTATGCTCGGAAAAGTTTCCGTACCAAAACACGAACATCTTTTCGTCCGTGGTACATTTGCACAAAGCGTAACGAATCCAGATGGATCCGATATAATTCAATGTTTTATTTCCTTAAAGGCGAATAAACTTCACTTCTCACGGATGTACATACGCTTGCTTCTCATGCATTTGGAAGCGTAGATGGCTGAGTGATGGTAGTGTGAACGGAGGCCACGTTTATGGACGCGGGTTTGAATATCCGCAATGAGCCTTTGTTTCGTAGGAAGATCTTACATAAGATACCCAACTTCCGCCGGGCAGCAAAAGTATGGGTTATGTCAGATTCTTACTGACACTTACACATTCACTTTTCGCTTTCACATTCACCATCTAAATGAATATAAAATGAATATAATTTGAAATGAGTCTGAATTTTCGGTGTGAAGAAAAAAATAGGAAATAGTGGTAGGGCTTTTCTGATGCTCAGCTGGCTAACTACAAGCGTCAAGTTGAAAATCTGCGACCAAGTACCTATAGTCGTGTTCCGGCATTTTCCTTTGAGAGCCAGTCCCTACATTAGGCTTAGCGTGTCTACCACCTTGGGCCACATCGTCACTTAACATTATAATATTGAGATTGTGGTAAACCTATAAGAGACATAACAAAAAAAAACAATTTGTTTTCCTGTTGACCTTACAACTCACTAGCGGTTGCTGATTTATTTTAATTAATTATTAATTAAGAATAGGTGGTGAAGTTTTTATACACTGTATTTTACTTCTTCAGTATTACTATATTTTTTAAAGTTCGTTAATTTTATAAATTCTATTAAAATCGATAAAGTGACATAAAATAATTTATGATGAATACCATCTTTAAAATACAAATTTATTAACTTGTCTACTAACATGGATGTAATATTAATAAGAATATAAAGGCTGTTGTCAGAACTTTGGCTTTCAACGTTATTAAATATGATACAAAGTTTTCTGACAACGAAATTCAAACTCGTAATTTTGTTGAGTGTATTTTCAGGTGAAAGCATAATTGATCTGTAATATGATACTTTTATTCTTAACAAACGTCAAACCCCTGACTTTGCACGGGCTAGCATTAATTTTATTGATATATCGACGTCAATTTTATAAAATCTGTTGTTCCGATTGCTGAAATGACCAACTTTTGGGTTATAATAACTAACTGTTTTGGAGTTTATAGGTAATATACAGGTTTATATAGTGTAAGTGTTGACACGCGTCGGAAAACGATCCCATAAACTTGCACCCGTGTCACGAGTCTCGGGATCTAGTTGGAATTTCCCTCTCTACCACACGTTGGACAATGGATCCACGGATAGATTAGTTCGTCTCTAGTACTCTCTCGCCTCTACATAGTAAACATATTAGGAACTGCGAATTTTATGACGTTATTACAAGGTTCGGTTAAGTGAAACGAAAAATTCAATGTATAAACATTAAGGTGAACAAACCAAAGTCAATTAGTGAGTTAGTTGAAATTTGAGTAACTTTGGCATTTCATGTATTTAGTTGTTTAATTGAATGACACTTTTTTTTTTAATTCCACCTGATATACATTGTTATCCTCAAGGGCTTGGACAGCTTCATCGAAATTTTTGGATCGAGTACTGTAGGCAATAAACTTAGCAAGCATCGAGCGCAAGATTACTAAAATGACCCAACCTCGGCTTGGTCTGTTGCCGGAAAAATGATACTAAATAGTCTACACAGTTTATATAGATAACTGCCCCGGTAAACGTTGTCCCTCCACTAGTCAATAACTTGACCATCCGCCATCTATCCTATTCATGGATAGCATATAAAAAAATTTTGATGTAAACAATTTATAGTTTCAATAATTCATATATGCATACTAGCATTCATTTAATACTTTGAACTTATATCCCGAAAGAACTCATGTTAACTGAATAATAATTATCCTAAATTACAGCACTTGTTATCACTTTGTCAAATTTTAACGAATTCTACTCAGTAGTTTCATAGTTATATGCGTATCCGTAGAGATAGACAGATAAAAATTCCAAAATAAAATATTTTTGGCTTCTATATCGATTACACAATATAACTCGATTATAATTATATTAATACTGTATCGAACTTACATACACGGTACAGTTACAGGTTTAATAGAGATATTTTCATTATTCAATGAGTAAGTTTTAAACTTTAAGCAGCATCATAATTTACTTATTAACTTACATATCTTCACAGGACTTTAGCCAAAACATTTACCGGTATGGTACGATTACACAATATTTTAAGAATTGTAAGGTAGGTACTCAGAGACCATTACTGCGAGTATCTATTACGACTACTAATTAAATACCAAACGTAGTTATAGCTACACTAAACATGGGAATTAACTACATGAATACATATTATAAAAGTACCCTTTAAGCAGCGACATAAAAATATGTTATAAAGACTATCTGGTGCTGTGCGGCTTCCTTTGCGTAATCTCCGCTAAACACGCGTGATCGTCTAAGTCGTATACGGAATATCCATGGCAAATCTAAAATCAATAGGTTCGGTAGTGTTTGAGTTTTTCAGATACCTCAGTTAAAGTAACAAAGAGAAATAGAATCTTCTATTATACACATGTAGAATATTAAATTTGAAACACGTCGCAAAACTTGTTTATTTATTTACAATAACGAGTCTTTGTGAAGCGATGATAGCTCAGTGGTAATGTCTACGGACTACGTGTTAAGGGACGTAAGTTCGGATCCACCTACAAAAGAGCTTGAGCTTTTGATGGAGGAGAGCATAGTGAGGAAAGGACAGCATGGTGGTAGAGCTTTTTCTAATGCCTGCCTGGCAAGCTTTCACCCTCACGTTTAGCGTGTCTAGCAACTTGGGCCGTATCGTCACTTGAGATCAGGTGATCAATAGATGAAGTCAATAGATGAAGATATTTTTCTCCTATACTACGAAGATACTTTGCTATTTCCGATTATCCTCTAGGAGGTTAAATTTAGAAAAATCGATTCTTAGTGAGTCTCTACGTTACGGCACAGCCGATAGCGTAGGCACTATGAACAACTGTCTACACTACAAAAATATACTTAGCGCTATATATAACACACTAAACAAAGGTTACTGACGGAAAAATCTTACATTTACGTTTGTCTAGCTTTCATCCGTACTGTGGGATATGGAACTTTATTCTAATAACAAAACATCTTCAGGGTACAGATAGGTCCAGTTATCTACCTGAGGACGAACTCTGATAGCTCCTATCGGCGTATATACATATGTGAAATGCATTCGAACAATGGCTCTTACTATCTGTCCTGGATAGTATGTTATGCCTTATCGTAGATACTTGAAAAAGGTCGTTTTTAGTAAGTCATCGAATTACACTTTAGTTAAATAATAGTTTTGTGAACAAAAAAAAACCTTTCACATAGGAAATGTTATTGTATCTAGGATTTTTGAAGTGTTTATAATTATTTTTGAATATCTCATGTATGTCCTTACTGACAATTTCTAAAAATGCGAAATTCAGTTTGTTCGTTTGCTACGCTCACAGGCCTAAACCACTGCATCAATTATGATGGAATCTAATGTGAAGGTGGATGCGACCTTAGAGATGGTGATAGGCTACTTTTTCTGGCGATAAAGTTATATGGAGTAAAAAGAAGGATAAACTTTGTATAAAACGTTATCAAAATCGATATTGACACGAGCGGAGCCGCGGATAAAAGTTAGTTCTCTATAATTTTTGCTCTACACAGAATAAGTGCAAATTATATGGAGAATGGAATGAAACTTAAGGTAAATGAAACAGAAAATTTTCAAAATGATTTTATATAAAGAGCATAAAGCATTAGGATACAATGCAAACCTAACCGCGGAGGTTCCGGTAAAAGCTTTCCGAGGGCCACTTGAACTGCAACGTACTGTTCTAAAGTTGCTCAGTTTTCCTGACAGCTGCGAGTGTAACATATCGCGTCTGTTTTCCCGTCAAAAGCCGAACCAATTTTCCGGGCAAAGCTCGTAGATCAAAAAAGTAAATGGAATCTATCAAATAGAGAATATTGTTTCTCGTGTTCAGTTAAAGATTGTTTGCATGTCGGTTACGAGTGAAATGGAATTTTAGCGGTTACAGGTTTTATTAGACAAACATGGCGTTTTAATAGAAGTACATTTTCTCTTTGGACACGGTATTATTGTTGAGGTCTCAGGAAGATGTTAAGATGAAGCATAAGTTTCAACAATAAAATGTCATGTTTATTGATATTTTTAAACCAAATCAATAAAATAAATAAAAAAAACCCTTTTTTTTAATTCAGTTGTTCTTTTTAACTATTGTTATACCTCGTAACTTCGATTTGTACAAATCGTATTTAGATTTTTTTTTTTGGAACCTTTTCAAGATAGTTCCATTATATTCCATGTTATTTTCATCAGCATTGAATCTTGAATTTTGAATACACATCGGAGAACTCTAAATTCAATAGAAAATGTATAGTAATGCAGATATGAGTAGGTTTATAACGATCAAGATTAGGTATGCGTATCTAATTGTATTGACAATTTGTACTGACTGAGGTCTGTGAAGACAAAATAGAACTTCATTTGGTGCATATTGTGAAGTCATCTTTATTTTTGTCAAAACTATTTTATTAGCTTTGTTATTAATTATTTAATTTAAAGATATTATTTTATCTAATACTATTAATTGAGCAATTCTTGTGTATATATATATAAAGATAGCGTCTCGTAAACAGTTCTAACGGTTCTTCGGGTGTTTTTATATTTGGACAGATTAATTTCACTCTCTAAAACGCAATTTTTCAAGCATATTGTTTCTAAAAAAAAACAATTCATTACATATATGTTTTTCTTTTTATTTTAAATAATAATTCCATAAGTTCGTAAATTGTGAATATTTGAGTAGTGTGTGATTCATATCTAAATGTAAATTATGAAATAAACACAATTTAGAAAAAAAAGGGGCGAGTGCCGTGGAACACCTCGGTTGTAACAAATTTCCTTACGTGGTATATTATTATTAACGTTTTATTGGCGTCTGATCTAGGAACACTGTCTTACTTTAACGTGTTAAATAAAATATGTTGCCCATACCAGAATACACGAGATATTTTTATGTATTTCCATCAAATACCATCCGAAGCAGTACCGTAGTTGCGTTGAAATCGGACGTTGCGTCATGGGGCTTAGTTTTTAATCCTACATAATACCAGAGCTTAAGGTATATGAGAAACCACGTTTGAATGGTTAGGGGTACGCTTTATTTAAAAGTAGTCCGTTGAAAAATAATCAAAAACTAACTATCGGACACAATCTTTACGAGGAGAGAAATTTCAAATTCTTGTACGTATTTGGTAATGATACAAATGGAGATTATGACGAATTAATCTACGGACGATGTTAAAAATAATTCTATGGAAGATCGTTTCAACAAAGTATTTATAATTTCTAGAACAGTGATTTCTATCTTTTTCTACCTTTACATAATATGGGACATCGCGAATTTTCAAGGGCTAAGTTTTCGAAATTCGTTATCTTAACTTTGCCCTCCCGATACATTGAAAAATCGGCATGATTAAAATACTAAAAATTATGTCAAACTGGTCACTCGATATTTAAGACTTAATAAGGCTGATATTAGTTTTTTTTTTTTTATAATGTTAGGTTTTACAACAAACACATTACTGATTCCATTACTCGATATTATATAAAGGTCATTGTTCAAGGTATAGATCGTTTTCTTACAACCCGTGCGCTGATCGTCACGTATTTTTATAGAATCAATATTCGATTCGATGATAGCTCAGTGGTAGCGTGTACGGACTGCGCATCAATAAACGTGTGTTCGAATCCACCTACTATGAGCTCGGGCATTCTGTGAAGGAAAATATCGCGAGGAAAGCATAGCATGGTGGTAGGGCTTTTTATAATGCCCGCCTGGCTAGCAACCATCCTCAAGTTGAAAATCTGCCGCCAAATACCGATAGGTGTGTTCTGGCAGCTGTACTTGAGATACCTCCACAGGCTTAGCGTGTTTACCAATTGGGGCCGTATCATCACTTAAGATCAAGTGATATTATGGCCATAACGCTAAACCTTAACTACACAAAAAAAAAAAACTATAGAGTACATTCATGCTTATCTCTGCCTTAACTACAAATTAAATTTACAGTCGCAACCTAAGTCTTTGTCACTTTAATCTCAGTAAAGTGCAAGTCGTCAAATTAAATCTAAGGCTGGGATAAGCTAAATATATTATATAGATTTTAACCTAAGCCTCTGTAATAGCTACTAAACAAAAAGCGTTTCAGATTCCAATAGAGGTTAACATCGTACAGAACTGTTTTCTCTTTTATATGTAAAAGAGATTAACGAAGAAAATAAAACCACCAATGCTCCCAAAAGCCATCGCTACTGCACACCGCGCCATTGTAAAGACCTAAGACCTGATCTGTCTGCGTAGCTGAGTGCTTTGTATCGGAGAAAATTCGTACAATAGTTACATAGAGAGTACGTATTTCTATCGAAATCGCGTCCCGAAATTCGACACCGCTTATCTCTTTAAGTTTGGTTGCGGCTGGTTGAAGGATTATGTAACCCTTTGAGTTTTTCGTATTTTTTCTATGTAGACGATCGATCGATACGAGTTGATCTTGATATTGTGGAGAGATATGTTTTGTTGTATCACGATAAGCTCTCGTTTGATGTCAAAGGATAATATTTACAAAAAGGGTGAATACACAGATATTAAACTCTGGTATCTGTCAGCGGTTGTCTGAGGAATACGTAAATAATTACCCTGAACAGTTTATGCTAATGGCAGCAAGCAGGTGGACGGCTGTTGGAAGGAAATCATCGTGAGGAAACCATAACATGGTGGTAGGGCTTTTTTAATGCCCGCCTGGCTAACTAACACTCTCAAGTTGAAAATCTGCTGCCAAATACCAATAGGTGTGTTCCGGCAGCTGCACTTGAGAGCCAGTTCCTCCACAGGTTTAGCGTGTCTACCAACTTAGGCCGTATCGTCACTTAAGATCAGGTAAGATTATGGCCATAACGCTAAACCTCAACAACAATTCATTTATTATTCCATGCGAACGAAGTTACAGGCACGGTTAGTTTAAAATGAAACTTGGTCAAAAAGACTTGTAGACCACTGTATTCAAGAAAGTTAACATTACCCGCGGGTACTTAGTCAATTGAAGAACAATTTCGCCCATTTCTTGTCGTTTTTAAGCTTTGTTCTTATTACAAACTAAATAACTAAGTGTTGTAATGTTAAATAACGAAAGCCTTCGCCAATGATTGCTGTGTGAAATACAAAGGCTTTGTGAAATCCGATCCGTAGTTTCAATGATTAGAAATGTTGAAACAATGAAAAATTTTATGCTCTATAATATTAATTTAGATAAATATGGTTAAATAATTTTCACCAGCTTCTTGGTTAAAATCGAATTTATTTTAGAATGAGTAATGTTTGTGAGTTTTATACAATAGCATAGTAGTGAAATTATATTTCATTGTTACTGCTATTTCAACTCTGATAAATGATTGTAATAAAAGATAGGTGCATAGTATTGCCGCCGCATTTAATGACTGCCAATTTTTTTATTTTTTTTATTTCCAGTAACTATATAGGTAACCATAGTTCCTCTTATTCTGGTAATGTTTTATAGCTTTAACATTTTTAGTACATACAATTTCGATTAGGTTCATAATTTCGTGTGCTTAATTTTTTTTCACGCCATATGTTACACCGTATTGTTGTATATTCGTTTAGGTGAAATTTATGTATCTATTATACCTAAAATAACCGAGAGTAATTATTACGTTCTCTTATATATCCAATTATTTTTTACATTGCAAAAAGCCACGGAAAATAATAATTTATCACTGACTAGCATAAAATCGAAGACGTTAATTAAATTAATTATGTTTATATATTTTGAAGTGAAATTAGATAAACAGTTGTATACTTTAAATAAATGACTCTTTGAAATTGTGGTAGAAAAAAAAAACAAGGATTGGTCGATCTTATTCTGAAATTAAACACACCAGTCGCCAGAATGGAGTTATAAATCAAAGAAGTTATAAAGAAAAAAGTTTGAAGGAATTCAAATTCAAGTATTACGAAAGCACTAAAAAGTGGTGACAGTGAGCTTTGGTTGGCTTATTTTTGATAATACCGGACAAGGAGTGCGTAGATGTTGATTATATCAATAATAACTATTTATTTCTGCATAATTGAAAATGATATGAGTGATATGGTAAATCTACTTATCAATTCTCGACAGTGAAAAACATGCTCAGACATTTCCTATAAAAAATTATATTACTTACTCGGTTACACATTGTGTTTAAAATGGTTATCTCAGCATATTAATTGCACACACGTTAAAAAACCGTTTTAGTCTGTATTTACATGGCATATTTTTGTTAATACTATTTGAAAAATAGCAATCACACAAAATCATAGTTAACATAAAATAAACAATTCTTATTTCACATAAAAATTAGCAGTGATATATGAAATGCTACATTCTGTATAAGTCGCGTTGTTACTATGTGCCGATGCCGCACACAAGCCGAATTTGAAACTATATTTAGTCTTTTTTTGCCAACCTTTTAAATCACATTCGTTTCTATTTTTTTTTGTCTACCGATTTACATGTCGTGGTTTCCTAAAGTGGTCCAGTATATATTTTTCTCAGAATTGCTTCAATTATAACTTGTAACTGTTGTTATACACTGACCACTGGCGGTCCTAAATAAATAAATAAATAGTAAAAAATTGATTCAAAGACTCGTTACAATAACCCGATTTTGCTATTTCCACTGAAAAAATATTATCGGAAATCACTAACTCGCTCGAATCGGAAACTATTTCATCTTAAAATTTTCTTCCCTTAAAACTCGGTCTTACTTTATAGCGCCGCAGGAAACGGGAATAACGAATTTACCCGAAATAGACGGCTCGGACAGACCGCGCTGCACCAATACAGTCTCATAAAATTTCTTCCGGTACGTTGGTTTGTTCCATTTCAAATATTTCAATTTTCCCCTTCGATTTGCATAGTTCATATCAGTTTTAATTTCAAATTCATTACCGCCTTTAAACTCTCTCAACTTTTATAGTGGATTGTAACGGGTATAAAATTGTTAGGTTAGTTTGAATGGGAAGTTTGTTAAATGGATTCCTAAATAATTCAAAGGATAAAGTATAGCTCTTATTCATCCTGTATTTAAGTTATCGAAGGAAATTCGTTGTTTTTTTTTTTTTGTTCGTAATTGTGTTTTTTTATATTTTATAAGTTTAGCGCGTTATGGCTACAATCTCGCCTAATTTTAAGTGGCCCAAGATGGTCGACACGCTAATTACAGTACTACCGCCGAAACACAGCCATAGGTATTTAATTAAAATTTTCAACTAGAGGGTGGTAGCTAGCCAGGCCGGCATTAAAAAACCCTACCGCTATGCTAAAGTTTCCTCACGATGTTTTCCGTCACCAAAAGCTCAGGCATATTGTAGGTGGATTCGAATGCATGTCCGTTGACGCAGCGCCCGTCAGTACTACCACGGAGCCATAATCCCTTTATAGAGATTTATGAAACTCTAGAGACGGATATAGGGTACTTTTATTCATGAAAAACTTGAGAGCAGTGAGATTCGCGTGTCTGTTTCATTCTATTATAGCATCTACCTATGTAGGCGATTTCTCCAATATTAGGTGTGAATAAACATACAGGCAACGGATACAAATAACTCCCACACTCAAACCAATTATTTATAAATCACTAAAGTGATTGTTCAATGTAAGATTCGATCCCACTCAGAACGTATCTGATCCTCTCCACTATAAATGCTAATATAACTTTTATTTATTTATATTTCGTTTGGACCGTTCTGAAATGAATTAAACCGATGACAATGTGATTTTATATACGGAAAGAAAGCCATTATGAAATAAGTTGGCGAAAAACAAATCGATAATAAAAATAAAAAAAAAAAAACATTTTTTTGTTTATTCTTAACCAACTGATTATATTATAATTAATTTACAATTTTTTTATACGGAAAATGTATGCCGATGTAATATGATAGACAAAAAAAAATTAAATACTGTACACCAGAAGAAATTATAAAAAGAAATATCATTGTATAATTTATGTATTAATTAGATAAACAAATAAATAAGATTTTAATTATTTCTAATTTTTTATTAATTTTTATAATATTAATTTACATATTATGAGTTTATTTATCTCAAAACAGATATAATAATTTGTAAATATTTTTTCAACTTTACAATACATTTTAGTGTTGTTATTCTATATTGATTGAGTTAATTTCAACTATTTCAATTTTCTTGTATTAATTATATAAGTGATAAAAATTACCAAGAATACTTTAAGAAAATTTATTATCTTATACGTGGTTGTATCGACAGTTGTTTCTATGTACGATCAGTGTCAGTGCGTTCCTCGCGAAGGGCTGACGTCGCGTCGATTCGGATTTTCCCCCCGACGTAACTACATTTGTACGCCCGCGCGGGGCCTGTACACAGCTTTATCTGGCTTGATACTATTCGTAGAAGGGATTTAGTTGAATGTCAAACAGTGTAATGGTGCCCGAGTGGCCGAATCTCAGCTTGGGCTGTTTGTTGCCTTAAAACTCGTTTTAAACTAAGCGTGAATATGTAAAAATCGAACAGTGATATGCATATATGTATTGAGTGATCTATTAACTACACTAATACATTTTTTTGTGAGGGTAAACAAATGCATTGTTGTGACGCTACTGAACGAAAAGTGTTGCCGCTACTGGTGTCCTATCGAACGTACATAAGACGGGTTCGTTTCCGGACGCCAGAACCACGAAGACGATGGAAACCAATGCTGACAACGAATTCTGACACCTTCGTATGGAATAAGGTACGCATAGTTTTCCCTGAATAGTACTGGGAAGTTAGGAAACCAAAATTAGGTCTTTTTATTAATTTGCAATCTCATGGAGTCCCGCCGTTAGTGTCTTATTCTATATTATTTACTATATTGTATACGCGACTTAGTTCGCGTGGAATTAGAAAATGTTTTATTAATTTTGACCGTTTTTGGAACTTTTTTCGTTACTGCTTTTATCTTAATAGTGGTACCGTGATATCAAATAACATAAAGCCTTCATTAATAATTGCTCCATAAAGTAAAAATAAAAAAAATTTAATTCTGGCTGGAAATTCCTGACATAATATTAATTTAGATGGGCGATGTGACCAGGGTAATGAAAATAATTTTCATGGTTTTTTTTTTATATTTATAGATAGGTAGATATCGATTTGGCGGAGTATTACTTTTTCCATTATCAGTTGCACTTTTCATTCTTTATTTTATCATATTACAATACCATTAATATCACAATTTGTAACTATATCGAGCTAACTTCTAGCTACCATTTTGTTTAGTTTTTTTTTTATTATAGGTTTAGCGTTATGGCGACACTCTCATCTGATGTTAAATGACAATTTGGCTCAAGATAGTGGGCACGCTTAGCCTGGCGGATAATGTTTTATGTTTGTTTGATTATTTTAATGTTGTTTATTGATTTTTATGTTTCAGTTTGTATTACCAATGAATATTTCATTATTCTTTTTATACGTTTTTTAAATATCCACGCCTATCCCTACTTATAGAAATTACTTGGACTTTTAACATTTTCGGTAGCCATTTTGGATTTTACATACATGACTGTGACACTAAATATAGTGTTACTAAATACACACTCTCTGCAATAACGAGTTCATATTCAAAGTCTGTAATGTTCACTTTAAACCAATTTGCTTACTTTGCTAATGAAAGTAATTCTTTCTTTGTTAAAGAAATTATTATTCGAGAATTATCGCTGTCTGATTTCGTGATATTCAGATAATAAAGTGATCTCCTAACGCTACCTGTTTTACATTAACTTCAAGCGATGATAGCTCAGTGATAGTGTGTACGACTTCACGTTAAAAGACGTGAGTTCGAATCGAACCACCTACAATGAGCTTGAGCTTTCGATGAAGAAAACATATTGAGGGAACCATAGCATGGTAGTAGGGCTTTTTCTAATGCCCGCCTGGCTAGCTACCATCCTCAAGTTGAAGGTCTGCCGCCAAATACCAATAGGTGTGTTCCGGCAGCTGCACTTGAGAGCCAGTACCTCCACAGAATTAGCGTATCTATTAACTTAGGCCGTATCGTCACTTAAGATCAGGTGAGATTATGGCCATAACGCTTAACCTTACTATAAAAAAAAAACTAAAATATTTTCATGTAACTTGGCAACATTGTTGTAATTTTATGATCAGTCTCAAACATAACGAAAATTAATATGAAAATATACATAAAAGATGTTTGAAGAGATGATAGCGCAGTTGGTATGGTGTACGCAGCGTCAATGGAGGTGAGTTCGAATCCCTGAGCTTTCAGTGAAGGAAAACATCGTAACCCATATATATGCAACCATAGCATGGTGGTATGTACTGCCTACTTGGGTAGCTACAAGGCTTAAGTAGTAAATCGGTCCGTCAATTATCAATAGAAGTGTTAAATTTCACTTGAGAACCAGTATTTCTACTAGGCTTAGCCTTTAGGGACTGCCGATAGAAGTGAAAACTAAGTAATTTGTGAATTGTATCTTGGAGTTATTGAATTATTATTTTTGAATTATTTTTGGTTTGTAAAGAATTGTTAACGACCAATTTAAACTTTAATCCTATACACAGTACACATATAGCTCATGAAAACGTACGGTGACGATGACGCGAGTTCCATGATTTTTGCTCACACAAAAAGTGCTCAATGCACCTAAAGAAGTTTTTAAATCAAAAAAGGTTAGATTTGAGAAATACCTTCATGAAAAAAGAACCGGTCGCCATTTTGTTTATATTAAATTTCGCGTAAACGACACGCCTACGTCACGTGGTACAAACAAAGAAATTAATGTTGAAACTTTGTTAAAATTCATGTAAATACAAACGCAATATGCAAATATCAATTGATTATTACGCGTGTTAAGTATTTCTTTATATATTTTAGACCACATTTTCGTAGTCCATAATGTATTTTGATGAATAAATCATTAATATAAAAATATATATATATATATATATATAATTGTTGTTAGCAATAGGTACCCATAGATGTAACATCAAGTCTCATGTTAATAATTATTCTAATTAACAAATAATAAAATTAAATGTTAGGTTTTAATAAATAACACAATAGGCATTTTGAAAATTTAAAAATTAACATTTTTATTACGTACTTTTATATTTTCACTGCATGTTCACTGCATGTTCACTGCCTACAGTTTTTTTTTTTAATTGACTGTATTGTTGAGCACTTCCTGTGTTTTAATCGAATAAATTCACACAATTTAGCCTACTTTTTAATTAAGTACTTGACTTTTTTTAATATATTTCCACGATATGAAGCGTTGAGAGCTTAGATGTTAGTGAGTATGCACGCCGCGTCAATGGACTTCAGTTTGAATACACCTACAATGAAGCTGAGCTTTCGGTGAAGGAAAACATCGTGATGAAACTGTAGCATGTTGGTAGGGCTTTTAATGCCCAACTGTCTAGGTACCAACTGCAAGTTGATAGTCTGCCGCCAAACACCTATAGGTGTGTTCGGGCAGTTGCTTTTAAGTGAGTCACCCCACTAGGCTTAGCGTGTCCATCATGTTGGGTCACATTGGAACTTAACATTACTGTATACAAAGTTAGAGTTACGGAAGACGGACCACTAGGTATGTGCTCCTCAAGCCAAGCCACCCATCAAAGGCATTCAGAGGTTCGTTTAAATTTGGAGCCTCACAATGCTGGACCGATTTATCCCCGCCAGTTCGTACTCGAAATAAAGTTGAAGCGTTTAAAATAAAGTTTAAAAAGCTTTTACTGCAACAGCAGATTGGTAACTTTAAATGAACCTCTTAGGCATGCAAAAAATAGTTTCAAATTATATTTATCCTTCAATTTTTTTTTTGTATTTTTGTGTTGCACAATTGTATCATTCTCATGCATCACTAATACTGGTATGTACTATATGCTGTGCGTATTATTTATATTTAAGAATATCTACTTATGTCCGTGACGTCACCTTCAGAGGGTCCAGTCAGAATATCAGCGCTGCATTATATCAGTGTACCTGTTATGCTGAGACTGGTACCAATTTATCCACACATTAGGTTTTTTTTTCATGATCTTGCTGTTATGGTCTGTTGTTTAAAAAAAAATTGTTTATTTGTTTTAATTATCATTTGCTGTGTGTTGGATAAATAAAATTTCCTTCTTTCTTTCTTTATTTCTCTTCTTTTATTTTTGTTTCTTTCTTTTTTTGTTTATATATTTTTTTCTTTCCTTCTTTCTTTCTTTCCTTTTATCTTTCTTTCTTTCTTTCTCTATTTCTCTCTTTCTTTCTTTCTTTAACATTATATGATATAATGATTTCTTAGGTTTACGCGAATATTATTCATTGAAATAAAACTAATTTAAACGGATTTTATCGCGATTATTTATTAAATTTTGATCCCGACGTTTCGAAAGCTTTTCAGCCTTCGTGGTCACGGGGCGGACTGAGGTGTAGGTTGTCCAGAAAAGTTTATGTTACTGTGTCTACCTTCAATTTAATTTTTATTATTGATATTGTTCCGATCTACGCAGAAAGAGCTCACAGTGTCTTGAGGTCTGGCAATTGGTCTTTTGGGTTCCGATTTAATTAAATGTATAATTGGATCCCAGGCTTGTGCTAGCTTCCAACCATCTTCTCTATTGAAATTTGGATGTTTTTTAATTTCAATAGCCTCACGAATCATCCTAGGTAGGAATCGGTGTTCTTTTGCAAGGATTTGTGGCTTGTCGAATCGAAGATAATGTTTGGAGCCTTCTTCTGAATGTTCAGCAACTGCAGACTTCGTAGAGCGTCGGTGTTTAACATCAGCTATATGTTCTTTTACGCGGGTCCCTATATTTCTTTTAGTTTGTCCGATATAGCATATATGATATTGTGATCATAACGCTAAACCTATCAAGCATAAAAAATGAATATAAAGATCGCTTGTCACGATCATTTTCCACAACAAAATACTAACCTAACTCTATAAAATATGAACCACTTTAAAAGGCAGGATAGTTTTTACTTCGATTGGTAGACATAACGGGAGAGGGCGGACTAATTACTGACCACTAGAGGGAGCGGAACAAATGGCCAGGACAACTATAATACCTATTAATTTATTTATAAGAGACTTCTACTCTCTCTACCTCAACCAGACCTCCTAAACTTTGTCATGCGTATTCCTTTCAGACTGTTGACACCCATTGGCTTCTACCTTGCGTCCACTAACCTTGATAAAGTTCGCATAACACACAACGCCTGCTGACACTTAGTACTCTATGTTTTTCTTTTTTTTTACGCGAAGAAATCTTATTATCGATACCCTCTCACGCCGAGCCTTAGCTATCATCGCTTCAAAAATTAAAAAAGAACATTTTATTTTTATAAAACACTTATAGTTCAGTCATTCTATACAAAATATTTTCAAGGTATACACACAAGCCACCCTCGATCCAGGTGAGTTGGTAGTGTGTTCACTAGATATGCTGGAAACTACATACGGATGGAACTACAAATTATTAACAAAAAAAAAAACCTGTTTTTTTCAATACATTTATACTCCTATTGGTGTTAACGTGATGTTTACAATCTAAAGCCTTCCCCAAGAATTGGTCTATTAAATACAATTTTCTAAGTACTGTAAGTCGTTTCTAAGATTCGCGCGTTCGAACAAACAAACATTTCCACATTATAATAAATGAAAATGAAAAATGAAAAATATCTTTATTTAACATAAATTATAAACACAATGCATACAAATTATCTGTTGATCCCCGCACTAGGAAATAAATCCTGTATCGCGGGTAATCGACCAAAACCGAGTTACAAAATTTATATCCTGTTAGTGCCATGAATGTGCCAGTTTGAAACAATAAAACAATAGATAATAACAAATGCATAAATTGATCAATTAAGAAACAAAAGCAAAAATAAGAAACAAAAACTAATTAAAAAAAATTATAATGTTATGAGCTAAAATATAAAAGAACAATCACATACACATAATAGTTATATAGATATAAATAATAATGTTGGTAGTATTTATTTATTCACGTCTAAATTATTCTGCATTGTTTAAAATGTTCATAAGCTTTGTTATTGTATAGAGCAATTTATCGACAAAAGCGTCTTAAATTCACTTATAAATTTTCTTATATTTTCGTAATTTTAAGCTTGTCTGGTCTATTATTGTACAATATTATAGAGGTAAGACGGCTTTTATATGTATTTAGGCTCTAGTGGAATCAGGTTATTGTTGAGACTAAGGCTTGAAATATTGATTAACTATTTTTGGATGTTATCTAACAAATAATGCTAGTCCTAGTATGGAAAGGTTAATTTTCTAATTTTTCTTTTACACTCAACAAGTACCCACAATCTCGCCTGATGGTAAGTGACGATGTGGTCTATGATGGAACGCGCTTACTCAGCGAGTACCTGTTCACTCTCTGTTTGAAGACTCCCAGATTGTACGATAGAGGAAAGACAGACGCCGGTAGTGAATTCCACTCCCTAGCAGTTCGCATTATAAAAGAAGCTGCAAAACGCTTCGTGCGGATCGGGCGAATGTCAACTATATACGGGTGGAAACCCTCGCGGCGTCTGGTCGTTCTCAGATAGAATGGAGTTGAGGGAATCAAATGTATGACCTTTAACTATTGGTCATTTCATTTGCGTAACGAACAATTTTGTCCATAATACAAGAGTTTTTTTTTTTTTAACAATGATCATTATTCAATTACAACCGCTGAGCGAATTGTTAGTAGCACCTTTTTTAAGGTTAAGGTTATGATCACATCTTACCTGATGTTACGTGATGATGTGACTCCTGATGGAGGCATAGTGAAGGTACTGGCTCTCAAGTGGAACTGCCCTACAACTACCGCCATGCTATGGTTTTAACTCTATGTTTTCCTTCACCGGCACCGACTTCTATTAAATATATATATACACTAGCTGATACACCGCGACTTCGTTACCTCGAGTGACTCTGCTCGCGCGATACAGTGACACTCTACAACACTGAGACACCATCACACCGAATACCACCCGTGCACACCCACAAGTTAAGTACACGGTTCTGTAAGGGACCATCCTGCGGCCCTGCCAGTGGGTTTTGGCCTCTTGTTTTATTTCTGTTTTTATAACTACTAGTTTAACGGTAGGTCGCAATGTATACACGACGTCCTTCAAACTAATTAGTTTACCACATGCTCTGAACAGTACAATCTACTCCACCGATTTCCTTGCCTTGATTAATATTAAGAAATAGGCCAAGTGCTTACCATTCTTTTTTTGATTCTTTTCCGGCAGCAGCCCATGCTGAGGGCCGGCCACTATGGCACCCTTGCGTCCGCTGCCTCAGGGCTGAGTGCCCTCAGCATTCGCCCTAAAAAGCCTTGCCAAGCTGTGAAAGCCCTTCCGGCTAACAGCGTATGTCCTTTCGAAAATCAATCACACGCGATCTATGTATCTACGTTATGAAAGGAATATCCATTGCAAATATCAGGTCAAAAGTTCTGAAAGTTTTGTACGTATCCCAGTAAAAGTATCAATGAAACTGCATTCCCTTCTCACATATGGGGATGACAGAGGGGATGAAATATTAAAAACACGTTTTTCTCTGTTCTCAATAAAGAGTGCTTTTGCAAAATTGCATGCGAATAAATGGAGGTTTTTAATCTTCCACATACAAATTATAGCACCTCCATTTATCCTCTTACGAGTTTAAATTTCAAAAAATCGCTTCGTATTGAGTCTTTGCGTTACAAAAGAGAACTATATATATTTCAAATTTCATATTTCTAGCTTCAGTAGTTTCGGCTGTGCGTATATATCATTGCGAAGCTTTATTTATAGTTTACTAGCTGACCCTACAGACGTTGTCCTGTCTTAACTATGTATATTGAATTATAATTGGTATAAATATTTTTTGTTATCAAAAACGTAGTATAATTACTATTGTATTGCTCTATAACAACTGACAGTTATGTAAAATAATATCGGCGTTAAGTTTTTTGTAAATCTTCTAACGTTCCACTCAACTTCCTTAATTTTTTCTTTCATAAGAACCTTCTCCTGATAAATTTTAGCACAACAAAAATAATTAGCGAAATTGATCCATCCGTTCATGCATGATTCGATGACCAAGGGAAATAGAGATTCATTTTGATAAGTTTAGCGCTGAGTTAAAATCACACCTGATGTTTGGTGACTATGTAACCCAAACCGATGAACACATGAAGCCCAGTTGAGGTATTGGCAACTGCCGGACCACACTTTTACAGGTTATAGATTATCAACGTGAGGGTAGTAGCTAGCCAGAAGACGATTATAAAAACACTCTACCACCATGCTCTGTTTTGCCATTACAAGGATTCTACCTCATGACCCATCAAAGTTACGTCCGTACACGCTACCACCGGGCCATCATTATGTCCAGTTTTACATGAACATTTGAACAACATAAGAAGTAGTGTCTTTAAGGTAGGTTTTCTTTGGTCTCCCTCTTCCTTTCTATCCTTCAACTATTACATCCATTACTTTTCACACCACATGCGTTTCCGTTTCCTCTCTTTTCACGTCAAGTCCAAGCTAGGAAAATTGATTCCCTTTCAACTTCTCTATAACTATCACCACTTTCGTACCACCCCTAACATATTCATTCTTTATTTTGTAAGCTCTTGTAACACCACACATCCATAGTAATGTTCGCATTTTTGCTGCATACAGTCGACACTGTTCCGTTTTCTCACTAGCCTATCACTCTGATCTATACAATATACCAGGTCTTATGATAGACTTATATACTCTGCCCATAATAGATTAATTATTACATGCAAACATATTTATAAACTTCTATATAAGTCTGTCGGCCTCCAACCCCCGTTCACCTGGGGACACACACACACTTTCTGTAACTGCGGCCGAGGGATCCACTCCCGGATAGGTCTACTCAGCCATGAGAGTGAGTGTCGGCACGATGCTGCCTAAATCATCTGCCAAAGATGTAAGGCCATTATTATAAAAGCCTATAAGCGGTGGGTTTTTCGTAGATTTTCAAGCCTAGAATAATTAATAGTATTATGATATTTTAGTGCTATCAAAGCATTTGGTCATCGAACGCTGATTTTGCAGCTGCTTTTTTTTTCAACATTACTGATAAATCGGCACCTATATTTAACACAATAAGAATTCAGGATGTCTCATAACTCATCTGATAAGAGTTCAAGAAGAATTTAAAGAACATTCTATACGTCCTTTATAAACGCAATAAAAGTGCCATAAATAGAGAGTGCACGGACGACAATAAAATCTGTACAACTTCCAAAGCGAACTCGAACAATCGTGGACACAATAAATTCGATATAATTTTTCCGCTCTAAATGGTGAAGGAAGTTGTATCCAAGCGTAGTTGACATTTTCCCTGGAAACACTAAACATTTCATATCTTCATTCTTATAACTGTGAGTTTATTGATTTCACCACATTTATTGCTTCCCGATACAGATACGTGTTATGCTATGACTTTTAGTTCAGTGGTAGCGTGTACCGCCGTCGCGTCGAAGGACGTGAGCTCGAATCACCGCCACGAGCTTGAGCTTTCGGTGAAGGAAGACATCATAATGAAACCATAGCATAAAGGGCTTTTTCTAATGCACGTTTGGCTAGCAAAATGAATTAAAAATTTAAAATCTGCCGTCGAATCCTATATATGTGTTTCGGCAGTTACACTTGAGAGCCAGCCCATATCTTCATTTTTATAACTGTGAGTTTATTGATTTCACCACATTTATTGCTTCCCGCTACAGATACGTATTGTGCTATTAGTTCAGTGGTAGCGTGTACCGCCGCCGCGTCGAAGGACGTGAGCTCGAATCACTGCCACGAGCTTGAGCTTTCGGTGAAGGAAGACATCATAATGAAACCATAGCATAATCGTAGGGCTTTTTCTAATGCACGTTTGGCTAATAAATGACATGAAAATAAAAAATCTGCCGTCAAATCCTATATATGTGTTCGGGCAGTTAAACTTGAGTTACACTTCGCGTGTTCACCAGTTCGGGCCACATCGTCATCTAATATCAGTTGAGATGGTAGCCATAAATCTAAACCTATAAACGATAACACAAACTAGTCATGATGACTGCCGACAGAAGTGAAAACGGTAAAACTACAAACAGTTGGTATTTATGGATATCCAAATTACTTGTTTGATCTTAGATTAACACGTTTAAATCAAACCTGTTTACAGCGCAATAAGTTATACTAATACGAACTGATATGGTGTGTACGTTAACGTCACGTGACCATGTCAATGATGACTTACATGAATTTACTTCCTGTACAAACCTTCCTATAGATCCCTACATAAAGCCTTCACCTCAGCTTAACCAGCTGGTGCCTGCAACTTGACGTTATTCCCGTCAACTACGTCTGATCGTAATAACTACTATGTGGGTGTCTACGACATGAAAAATATATCTATGACAAATTTCAAGTCAATAGTTCTAATGTTTTCTGAATCAACTCCCTAGTGAAGCAGACTTTTCTTTATTAGATAATGTAGTAGACAAATGAGATCCCAAAAACAAAATTGACGACATCTATCGAACCTAAAACCCTAGATCAGAGAGTGATAATGGCGACTTTACATCAACTGTAGTATAAACTGTACTTTCATGTCAACATAAAAATATCATTGGAACATTAACATGTGACTTAGAACAAGCAAATGAAAATTCAGTTTCCTTTCTTCAGCTGCATACAATTATTTGAATAAGGAATTTTTATATCTTAGGTGAAAATTTGATCACTCAAACCCTTTCATAAACACATTAGCGTGTCTTGAAATTATGAATTTTTATCTTTATACGTTTAGTCGATAACAGATACAAAGAGCGCTTTATGCTTAACGAGATAAGTAATGCTCAAGTGAAACTATCGGAACTACCTTATAGCTTAGCGTTAAATGTTCAACTTAAGTCTAGTAGCTCGCCACATAGGTAATAGAAAATCCCTTTGTTGTTATGACCTCAATACGATAGTTTCCTTAACAGAAAATTTCAGCCTCACTGCAGGGATTCGAACTTTACATCCATCAACGCAGTTTTCATATCCGCTAGCATAATTGTTGCGAAAACTCTTTGCATCTCTGTTTTCTATTTCGACCAGAGGAAATAGTTTCATCGAGTAACTTGGTAATTAAGTCTCAATACTCAAAGTGAGATATTGTACCTCTTTAAGATGGCTCTGTCCAAAACTAGAGCTTTTTCTTCTACATAATCCTTATTCCACCTAGGAAGGTGCGGCACAGGTTTTCCTCTTCTACTCCATCAGTATACACATATTATTCTTCACACAGTCCATTCATATCTTCATTTGTGTTCCTCTTCTCTTACATCCATTCATCATACTTAACATTCTTCTAGTTGTATGGCTTTCATCTCTTCTCATAACATGCCTATACCACGTTAATTTGCTACGCCTCAATATCTCAGTCACTGGTGCAATTTCCATGCTTCCTCGAATACATATATTCATACGTAATCCATTATAGTTACCTGTTACTCCTCTAACTAAATTATTATCTATATACGTATTAAAATCTAACAGAACCAAACATACAACCCATTTTTTTTTTATGAATGTTTACTTCTGTAGTATCGATTTTCATAATGACATAGCGGCCAATAATACTTTATTTTGAATTTTTCCCCATCACTCTGCATCCGTCTGTATGTGCATCACTCTGTGACTACTAGGCGGATTTTAATATAATTTGTACACAGTGATAACTGTTGATAGTGATGTCGACCCATAACACAGTGCAACCTCGATATAATCGAACCTGAAGAGAATTAGAAAACATTCGTTACACCAAGAAATTCGTTACAACGAGGTTTGTTAATAAAACTTGTTTGTTAACCTCAACATTATGTAAATACTCATCTCCTTACTCTGTTGAAACCAACGATTTCTAGTAATCAATGAGAACACACATTAGATCAAATACAGTATTTTTTATTTGAAAACAGTATACACAATTGTATGCTGAAACATGAATTATTGTGGGACAAGCGGGAATAATTGATAAGAATCATTATGTAACGGTATATTTTGCTTTAACTATTACGAGCAATTCTAAGGGATGTAGAAAATATGTTCTAAGGGATGTTATATCGAGGAATTCGTTATACTAAGTTGGCACTGCATTAGTACATTATGGACTAACATTCATATACTTTTATTCCTTTAAAACATAGATAAATAAACTAAACGAAACCAACATAGTGGTAGGGCATTTTCTGATGCCCGCCTGGCTAGCTACCACCCTCAAGTTGAAAATCTGCCGCCAAATACCAATAGGTGTGTTCCGGTAGTTGCACTTCAGACCCAATTCCTCCACAGGTTTAGCATGTCTACCAACTTGGGCCGTATCGTCACTTAAGATCAGGTGAGATTAGGGCCATAACTCTAACCTTAACTATAATAAAAAAAAAGTTTTTTATATATATATATGTGTAAGAGTAGTAAACTTTCCGGAAATAAGCCATCTTGCTGACTCATGTTTTTATTCGTAAAATGATAACAACCTCCGAATGATCAGTCTCGCTCGGGAGTCTCTCACGATATATCCTAGTCAGCGTTACGTAGCACCATTTTGTAGTATAGTGGAGCGCTGCCGTCACGTAATGCACAAATATCCATTGGAGTACTTTATACACTATATATTAGGTATGTATTAATCGTGTAACTTCTAAATGAGCTATAGTAAATTTAATAAAGTTCACTGAAAACGGTAGAACATCGTCTTCTAGGTCAAAACTGTCTTAAACATAGAGACAACCGGACTACCACTTAAATATTTTTTTAAAAGCGTTTTTTTTATACTAACTAGAAAATATAGTGTTTTTTAAAGTATCTATTGTCATAAAAGAGTGTTCTTGTCGATATTTGTCAACTCATTTAATACTCAAAGTGCAAGAAAGATCGGATAAAAGCAACTTAAACCGAGATAATTGCTTGACCTTGAGGTAGTAAAGTAAAGCACTACTCAAACGCTTCACGTTATCTGACGTGCAAAACAGTTAAACTGATTCTGGTTAAACATTCATACAATCTTTATTATATAACCGAAAAGGTGGTCTTGTGAGGTTTGGTAGCGATCGGATTAACAGAATTTTTAATTTGTTTTTTTGACAATCATCTTTTGTTAACTAATACAATCCCGTGCAAAGCCTGGGCGGGCCGCTTGTTAAGAATAAGAATATTATATTACAAGTCAATTAAGCTCTCACCTTAAAACACAGCAACAAAATTACAAGTTTAAATTGTTGTCGAAAACTTTGTATCGGATTATTAAACGCAAATTATTAGAAATATTATTAAGACGAAATACAATACGAAGAAATATTCCCATTAAGTATAAAAGCTTCGACGGCTATTCATAGATTATTCAACATATACAAGCATAGAGTAACAAGACGGTGAACGGTCCGTGTAAGCCGTTTCATAATTATATGTATACTAGCTATGCCCGCGACTTCGTTCGCGTGGTGCTAAAAATTATTTACCCAGTTTTGCCCGTTTTTGTACCTCCCTTCAATAAACAAACGATATTTTAATCTTTCTTAAAAAAATAATCTATAAAAAGTATCCAATGTTACTTCTAATACCTCCAAGAATATATATACAAAGTTTTATAATGATCGGTCAAGTAGTTTTCGCGTGAAAGCGTAACAAACAAACTTACATTCACATTTGTAATATTAGTATGGATGAGTAACCAGCAACCGCTTGTGAGTTTGTAAGGTCAATAGTGAAGAAATGTATTTTAGGCATAGCGTTATGATCACAATCTTAGCTGGTGTTAATTCACGATGTGACCAAAGAAACTGTCTGTCAAATACCTATAAGTATTTGGTGATAGATTTTCAGTTTCAAAAATGCCTTACCAACTTGGTTTATCAAGATGTTACATTTTATTCACCGGAAGCTCAGCCGAATTACACTGATTCGAACTAAAGTCCCTCGACGTAGTATCCGTACAGGCAACCGCTGAGCCGTTGTTGCTTTACGTAATTAACCTACACCATTACAGTAAACAAACCACAATTTTAGGCACTTGTTTTCGCAACTACATTGCAAAATTTTTATTATGAAACTTTTCCTTGATATAAAAGACATTTGGATTCCATTGAAACTTAGTTTTAAACTTTCTTATTAGGTTTCCGTAAAAGTATTAGCAAACGAGACATTAATTGAAGTTGAAATGGAGAGATTTCAATTTTGAATTTCACAATTTTTATTTTTTTTACCCCACGTCAATGCCGCCGTACTGAACTTTATTATAAACACAGTGGAATATCACTGTGCTATGTTTATCACCATATATGAGGGGTGTCTACAATTTGATGTACTAAGTTGAAAATACTAATTTTAGACTGAAAGGGTGAACTTTGATTTTCGTCAACAATTTAGTGCACTTAACGTGCTAATTTTTGGACTGAAACGTATTTGCTTTTACGTACGTCATATGTGGTTATTGAAATTCAGTCGAGTATATACACCTATCACTCTACACGATCGGTTAGTATACACTGACTTATTGTGTAACCAGTGTTGTATTGTGTTGTATTGTTTGTTGTATAGTGTTGTATTGTGTATTGCGCGACCAGAAGTGTAAAAGCTGTGTCTGGGCTATAAGGTCTGATTATTTGTATTATATATATTGTTCTTTTATTATATATATTGTATTTTTTTTAATTATCATTTAGATATAGTTTGTTATCGGTATAAAGCCTAATTATATTTTAATTTCTTTTCCTCTGTCTTCGGTACGCGTGTAATTCTGAAACTGCAAGGCCGGTATGATTTGATCCAATGATAATTTCTAGATGACCATGCAAAGTGCATTTTAATTGCATAAAACTAAAGAATTTCTCGGGGCCGGGAAATAAGTTTTGAAGCGATGATAGCTCTGTGGTAGTGCGTACGACTTTGCGTCAAGGGACGTGAGTTCGAATCCAACCACCTACAATGAGCTTGAGCTCCATGAAATCAAAAACGTCGACCGACCAAGTAGAACTAACTTATCAGCTACTTACCTTACTTAATATTATAACGAATGGTAACCGGAAATGTCACATAGTTCAATGACTAAAAGGTGAATTTTGAAGCGATGATAACTCAGTGGTAGTGTTTACGAGTTTGCGTCAAGGGACGTGGGTTCGAATCCAATCACACACAATGGCTTGAGCTTTCGGTGAAGGAAAACATCGTGAGGAAACCATAGCATTGTGGTAGGGCCTTTTCTGACGCCCGCCTGGCTAGCTAACCATCCTCAAGTTGAAAATCTGCCGCCAAATAGGTGTGTTCCGGCAGTTGCACTTGAGAGCCAGTTCTTCCAAAGGTTTAGCGTGTCTACCAACTTGGGCCGTATCGTCACTTAAGATGAGGTGTGATTACGGCCATAACGCTAAACCATTAACTATAAAAAAATTATAATAATTAGGGGGGGGGGGGATTTTAGTGTCGATGTAATGTTGGTCTAATAGGTATTTGATAGTACATTTTACCCGATGTGTCACCACACTCTACTCTCACCTTGGTAAGAGCCTACCTTTCCACATTACGAGTGTAAGTTACCAAAATTGATTTTTCTATCACATTAATACCCATGCGGCTAATACGAATATTATATCATATACTGTTATCTAAATGCAATTAAGTAAGACAAAATTTAGCATTTCACGTCTTAGCTTACTACCTATAAATAATATTAGGTTCTTTAAGCTCATATGGTGAAATAATTAAGGGGCCAAGGTGTTTCTTGTTGTGTAATTTATTTACAAACGTATTATTTGTAGACCACATTATGCTAACGATCCGATAAGATGTTGTCAGTCACTTTGCCTAATTACTATTAAAGACACTTTATAGTCTTTATAAAAGCTTACTGTATTTGAAATATACCTCTTATGATGTTAGCTTTTATACTCCTCTGAAACGGCTTGACCGATTTTCATGAGACTTTATATGTATATTTAGTAGGTCTGAAAATCGATCGTACTCTATATTTTATACCCCTAAGTGATAAGGGAGGTGGGTGCACCCCAAATATTTTATTTTAATTTTTTTGTAATTTTTCGTTTAATTATTTTTTTAGGGTTTCGCATTAAAAATACATACAACCCTAAATTTTAACCACTCACTACTCACTCACTAGAAATTATTTATATGACAGAACAACGTTTGCCGGGTCACTTAGTAATAAAATAAAATAATCTAAAGTGAATACATTTATCTAAAATCAATTTGTCCTATTTTCAAGGCATGCTAAAGGTGTTTTGTTTCTATTTATTTTATTATACTTTATATGTTTAACGTTACGGCCACAAACTCACCTGGTATTAAGTGAGCGTCGAGCGGAGAGCGAAGGACTTTTGGACTACACCCTTAAGAAGGCCATAAAACACGGTGACCAAAGGGTCGCACAAGCTATAATTGCCGAAACCCCAACCACAAGGCAATTAAAGAAATAAGTTAAAAATTGTAATCATTCCCTAGGTAAAAAAAAAACTCACTTTTAAGTTTTTTAGTGTAATACCTACTGTTGTAAAGCTATTTTTAACGCCTAATAAATCACGCTTACTTAAAAAAGGCGTACCCAGATTGTGTATATAATAATAATAATAAAAAAAAGATATTAAGTGACGATGTGAGGCAAGAAGGAAACGCGCTAAGACTATTGAAACGATTGGATTTATAGTGTAACTGCCGGAACATACCTATAAGTCTTTGACAGCTAACTTTCAACTTGAGAGCGATAGATAGCTAGACGGGTATTAGAAAATGCCCTAACACCATGCTATGGTCTCATCTTCACCTATATACATCCTACCACTGAGCTATCATTACTTCAAAGGTATACATTGTTCCACTATAATACTGGCTGGCCTAGCAGATATAATATTATCGTTTCCGATAGTCAAGCGCCTAAAGTGCCATACAGCATTCATATATCGAAAGCAGCTTAAAATTTGATACATATAATGAGCTATCTATTATACGAAATACGCCAAGAAGTTGTTTTACAACGCAAATTTTATCATCTATCCCAGATATCGTGTATATCGAGTCTTAATATCGATTAGCATTATGTAAAATTACATTAAAAATATACCACATACGCTATGTGCCATCAACTATACAGTGGCAACCCTATAATGTAATAATATGTATCATAGACACGATACACATAGATAATTAACAATGTTAATTTGCTCTCTAGTCAGTCTAAAATATTAGCTCGTTCATTATGCGAAGTAGCGATTCGTTACTGGGGCTTCAAGCGACGCCTGAATAATTCATATCAGCTTCTACGATAATATCAATATCATCTTAACTTTATCAAGTGTCGCGCCGGTCACTGATGTCACGCGTCAATATTGACGCACAAACCGGATGACGTAATAAACAGCCTCCGGTATTCCATCTATCTCTATATCAAAATTCATCATTATCGATTCAGCTGTTTAGGCGTGGAAGCGTTACGAACAAATAATGGCGCACGGTGGTAGGGCTTTTTACCCTCAAGTTGAAAATTTGCCGCCAAATACTAATAAGTGTGTTCCGGCAGTTGCACTTAAGAGCCAGTTCTTCGAAAAGTTTAGCGTGTCTACCAACTTGGGCCGTATCTTTATTTAAGATCAGGTGTGATTATGGCCATAACGTTAAGCTATAACTTTAAAAAATAAATAAACGAACGCAATTTCTCATTTATAATATTGGTAAAGATGCCAATTTTACTTGAATTTAGTCGTGTCAACACTTTACAACCTTTATTTCTCCTTTTTTACACATGACTGTTACCTATTTATCCAAGTATGACAACGACAAAACTTATTATATAGTTTAATTATCAAATATTAAGTGCAGTGTAGAATATGCTAATTCATCAATAGTTCAATACACTATTTTGAAAAGAACGGTTTTCCAAAGTAAAACTTCTTTGCGCACGGTTGTATTGGGGAGTAAGATGGTGAATTTGTGACGAAAGCGTTACGAAAATTGTGATCGGGCGAGGTGAACGGAAGTTGAGAGGGAGATATAAGTTAGTGAAGAAATAAAGAGAGAGAGCTACGTTTCGTATATTACTGTACGGGCAAGAGAGAGAGTGGTGCAAGCACACGTTTTCTTTCTTTCACATATCGAAGAAAGAAATCAAAGTTTACTTGCATTTCAAACGGAAAATCATTGTGCACCTTGATGGAGCAGTTAATATAATGAAGGAAACAAAGTTTCAGAGTTTTTGTTTTAGTAATTTTCCACAATATTTTCGTGATGGAAGTAAAAAAGTAGTCACCTCGGAAAAAGCACTCTAATATATATATATTATACAACTGGACGAATTATAGTTTTGATATATATATATATATATATATATATATATATATATATATATATATATATATATATATATTACGTGTTAATAGAATAACGCTGCAGTTGGTGACGTAATCCATGACGCAATACACGGTAATCACGTACAGGGGCGCGGCCATCGGGTCAGCGAATGGGGTTGTGTTTTGTACAAACTATACAGAGGTAAAAAGTATGAAAACCTATTTTACACATTTCGTACCTTTGGTTACACGTTTAACATGAACATGATTCACAACAAATATGGAACGCAAGCTTGACGTTAATAACTTGTCATAAATAAATAGATAGTTAAACGGAAATGTGAAGGAATCTATAGAAACGCGTTTTCCTATATCGGGGTTCATTTTTATTGCGTGCTGATGATTACATGAATTATCTTTATGAATATTTAAAATAAAATCGAAGACAAAGAATAATGGAAAAAGAGTGTGCATGTTATAAAAATAATTGATAGACATATAACTAGAATGTCACGTATTATAGTGAATGAATATAGTAAAGGAAGACCGAAATGATTAGATAAAGCAAACAATTATGTATTGTTACTTCTAACATAAAATTACAGTGTATTCGTTCAGATTCATCGTATCAAATCGTATCGCACGGTGGCATGGCTTTTTCTAATGCCCTAAATTTGTAATTCCTCTGGTGTTTTGGGTGTTCATGGGCGGCGGTGATCACTTATCATCATGTGACACGCTTGCTCGTTTGCCCGCTGCTACATAATAAAAGAAAGATCACAGCTGTGAATGACATTTTTTATAAGGATATTTATGTTACAAATTAAATCCTATAAAGTGTTTAAATGCAATAGGAAAAATATAATAATCACACGCTATAAATGCAGTAAAGAAAAGTAACGTATTAAGTTTTTTGAAAGGGGAAAATACACTGTATCGATAGTGATTCATCACTACAAAGGCAAGAAGATATATATTTACAGTTACTACTAAAAGCGAATCATATTATTATTATTTATTACTTAACCACTCGACTTCCTTCCGAACACTCGACGCATACACCTACATACACACTCATATAAATCTTTATACCCTAAGCAAATATGCAAACTGAGGGCGTTGGCAACTATGAAACATTATGAAACTAGTACAAATGTTAAAGTTTCATTTTAGGACGGTTGTAAATTAAAAAAAAACATTGGTACCTTGCACAACTCATACATTCATAAATATCGAAAAAATGTAAATTTATAAATATAAAATGCGGACGACAGACCATGGATCAACAAGGTTCAAGGTGTCGGTGGTCAAAGCGACATGGAGAGGAATTCGTCACAATACGTGTCGTATCTTATTATTTTTCATTTTACATATAGTTTATTTAAATTATAGTTTATATAAATTAACAACTAAAATTAAATATTAAATACAATAATAGACGGGAGTAAACGGTGGTAGGGCTTTTTCTAATGCCCGCCTGCCTAGCTACCATTCTCAAGTTGAAAATCTGCCGCCAAATACCAATAGGTGTGTTCCGGAAGTAGGACTTGAGAGCCAGTCCCTCCAATAGATGGCCGGCAGCGCACCTGTGATTCCCCTAGTGTTGTGGGTGTCCATAGGCGGCGGTGATGACTTACCATCAGGTGACACGTCTGCTTGTTTGCCCTCTATTACATTAAAAATTATGAAATGGTGCATTATCGTAGTGTATCATAAGCATATGTTCCTTCATTATCGTATTGAGACTATCATAAAATCTACTCTGTATTTAACTCTAAATAAAGATCTTAAAAATCAATTTGTTACTTATGTATATATATAAAAAAAATGTGTGTATCTGTTAGTGGTCGTGTAACACCTCAACGAGTATATAGAAGAAACATTCATACAATATGTATACATACATTTTCTTTTTTTTTATATTTATGACCACAATCTCACCTGATGTTAAGTGACGATGTGGCTTAAGAACGAATACGCTAACCCTGGTGGCGGAACTGGCTCTCAAGTGCAACTGCCGGAACACACCTACACGTATTTGGTGGCGGATTTTCAACTTTAGGGTGGTAGCTTGCCAGGGGTGCATTAGAAACCCCCCTACCACCATGCTATGGTTTTATCGCGATGTTTTCCTTCACTGAAAGCTCAAGCTCATTGCATGGATTTGAACTCACATCCAATGACGCAGCGTCCTTACACACTACTACTGAGCTATGATCGCTTCAAAATATTTCTTTCATGGAATCGATTCTTCATAGCTATTCCGTGATATGAAAGATGGCGTCATTGTGGAGTTATGAACTTCTGAGAGAGACAGAACGAAGAGAATAGCCGGGCCAAGTAATATTCTATATATATTGTTAGCTTGGTCGTTGATCGTCACTTTATAATGTTAGCTTGATCGTTGATCGTCTTTTTATATTAAATATAAAATAAAATGGTTTCAATATTCACACGTTTAATTAAAAATAACTTTATGGATTAAAATTTGTATTTACATGTTTGATTAAAAATAACTTATAAATTCAAATTGAAATGACGAGATTTAAATAAAAATATTAATCTATCTCAAGTATTAGCTTTATTGTTGATCGTATGTTTATATTAATTATCATATTACAGGGGTTTAAATCAATACGCTTGATTAAAAATATCTTTATGGATCGAAATCGATATTCACATGTTTGGTTAAAAATAACTTTATAAATTCAAATTGTAATAACAAGATTTTATAAAACTTGTTTTAATAGTCTATTTCAAGTAGTTCGCTTTTAGCGCTTTTAGTTTCCGGTTGTGGCAATATAGATACGTCTTATAATACTGAGGCAGTTATAGTGGAGCTCCAGAACGAATCAGTGGACTGAAATATTAGTGATATGAAGAACAGAATAGTACGTGCAGACTATTAAACAAGACGGTTGAGATATAAGGATATGAGGATATATATATATTCTTATCAAAACTACCTAACCTATTATTTTTAACTTAAGATTATTCATATACTCCTGACACTACGTAGACACTCACTGAGAAAGGATTTCACGATCTCGCATAATTAATAGGAACACGGGAACGAAGACGCGTACATTGCCTTGTATATATTGTATAGCTGGGTCGACACTGTGATAACTGGAGGTTTAGCTTTATGACCATAATCTCACCTGATGTAAAATTACCATAACACAAGACTGCGGTCAAGCTCTGCCTACTTTTTTTTTAAACTACCTACTTTGTTAACTCGGGGCAATGTATTTACGCATAATACCCTTCTAGCCTAGGGTACGGAGAGGGTATGTGGATATGGACCGAGAATACTCACTAAAATTCCACGGCCAACTGTCCGCTCCTTGGGGCGACGCGGATTCGAACTAACGACCGCTGCGTTAATACCTCGCTGTTCCTCGGATTTTTACCCGAGGCCTTTTGTTACAGTTTAGTTCAAAATAATGTACTAAAGACTCGTTTTAATTTTCTTTATTAATCTAATTGTGTTAAAATTCCTTTATAAATTTTCCATTTTTCCTTTTTATTCTAGGTTATTTTATTGTTTATAATAAAAAATAATGTTACATATTATTTACATAGTACAAAATTAGACATGCATCCATTTTTTTTTTAAACTAGAACTTTAATATGTATTGAAGACTAACTTTCACCTGCAGGTTTGTTTGCGTTAATATTGATTATGCCAAATAAATCGGATGGCGCAAAACATTTTCGTACAAAGTTTATCCCTCACTTCACCCAACTTCTAATAAGTTTTTCGACAGAAAAAGTAGTCTATCTGCGTCTCCAGGATCCCACCTATCTTTGTGCCAAATTTCATCACAATCGATGGAGCGGTCTAGGCGTGAAAGCGTAACAAACAAACAAACCTACTGTCGCGTATATAATATTCGTTAGATGGTAGTAAAGATTGTTTTTTTTTTTAAGTAAAACTGTTTTACACGCGCTTGACTTGGGGAGTATGTTGGTGAATGCGTAACGAGAGCTTTACGAAAAGTTTGATCGGACGAGGCGAACGAAAGTTGAGAGGGAGATATATGTTAGTAAAGATAGAAAGAGAGAGAGTAACGTTTCGTATATTACTGTAGGTGTTAGAGAGAGAGGTGCGCGCACACATTTTCTTTCTCACTTCCTCTCATAGCCAGAGAAGTTTTACTTCAGTCGTGTGGTCTAAAGCACACTCATATTTTTATAAAATGTACCCTAAACATACTAGGGAGACCTGTGAATTGCAGCTACAAGAACATATCTATAGGTATTTGGCGATAGTTTTCCTTCTAGGAAATGCCCTACCACCAAGCTACAGTTTTATCATGATGTTTTCCTTTACCGGAAGCTCGGCTCATTACGGGCATTCGAACTCACGTATATCGACGCTAATTGCATACGCTACCGCTGAGCTATCATTATTTAATGAACCATATTTTTGTTATAATCTATTATTGAAGGAAGGAAAGTACTAAATACCCAGTAGTATAAATACGTTGCGAACGCGGCTTTTTCCAATCAAATCTGGGGAAGGTGTAAAAACCCCGCGGGCTATTATCGTATGTCCGTTTAAAGAAATATCTATTTCCATTTATTCGTCGGATGTTACGCGTAACGAGAACATCAAAGCGATGATAGCTCAGAGGTAGTGTGGACGAGTTTGCGTCAAGGGACGTGAGTTGGAATCCAACCACCTACAATGAGCTTAAGGTTTCGGTGAAGGAAAACATCGTGAGGTAACCATAGCATGGTGGTAGAGCTTTTTCTGATGCCTGCCTGGATAGCTACCACCCTCAAGTTGAAAACCTGCCGCCAAATACCAATAGGTGTGTTCCGGCAGTTGCACTTGAGAGCCAGTTCCTCAAAAGGTATAGCGTGTCTACCAACTTGGGCCGTATTGTCACTTAAGATCAGGTGAGATTATGGCCATAACGCAAAGCCTTAACTATAAAAAAAATTTAAGGAAGGGATATAAATTTACGAGCATTTTCTTCTATTAACTAACGTATTTTTGTTATTGTCTCATATGATGGTGTTTGTTCTGATAACCATTAAGTAGATAATGGTTCATATTAATTTTGACTATCATAGTTTGATTCCTTCGTATGAATTTATTTTCATTGATTTATTATTTTCCTGACTACTCGGCTCCTGACCGCTAAAATCAGAAGTGGGATATAGAATTTAAACGGTCTACTTTTGTATGCTAGAAATATATTATCGCCTTGTTATTCTATAATATAGAAGGATATACTTTTATGTGCTCAAACGACATCTTAATTCTACTAGATAGGAATAAGTAGTTTTAATCGGATTTTACTTTAACATTTATATAAAGGTCAGTGATATTATATTTTTCATTTCTGTAGATTTGTATTTCTATCTGTTTATCCACTTACTGTGTTAACTGATATGTTATATATTAATATTAGTTGTGCCTGCATTTCGTCCGCGTCCAACTAAAATTTTATTTAATAATTTTTCCCCATTTCTGTACTTTTGTTTTATACTGATTTGCTCATTTTAGTGATAGTATGATATTAAAATAGCCTAAAGCCTTGCTTAATGATTTCTTTTTCAAATACAGATGTTTTTTTAAGCCGATTGGTAATTTGGTAGATCATTTTGTAGTAAGTGAACTTATTTGTATTTATGCGATAGAATTTTAATATTTATATATAAGTGTATGATAATATTAATTATAATTTATATTTCTACAATGGTTTATTTATTTTATTTATTACACTATAAATATATAAATCAATTATCAGTATAGAACACGGACTTATTGTCTATGCCATTCTCTATCTGTCAACCTTATGGTGGTAGGTGGAGAATGGTGTAATAGAGAAAAAAATACCTAACCAATACTTATAATAGAGGTAAAAATGTTGGATATATTCATACATAAATATGCATTATAAAAGAAGAATAAATATACTTTACACATAATAAAAATAGTTCAGGCATGTTTCTTTTGTTTTTGTAAACCGCTTTATTGTTTTTTGTCTAGTATGTATTAAACAGATTCCGTGATAGCAATAAAAAAAAACAATTTTATACTAATTTTATAAGAACTTCTTATCAAATTTTCGATAATGAGTATGATCCAGTTTTAACCTTTGGATGTATATAACTTAACACAAATATATTAATAAGCATAACAAAATTATAATAATGCGTGAGTGTCGTGAAACAATCGGTTGGACCAAATTTCCTTACGTAGTTCCTTATTATTAATAAACATATTATATTATATTAACAAGCACAAATTAACGAATTACTAACGTCCGAGAGAAATTAAATGAATCGTAAATATAACTAATGAATTGAAGTAATGATAGGAAATTTCAAAATTAATATATTTCTTTTAAATGTGAAAATACATTGTACGACATTCAATTCATCTAACTCACTATAATACATATAGTATGCTAGGAAACAGCTGGCGCATGTGAAGTGTAGAAAATATATCTGCGCCATTGAGAACTTACTGGCTTTCTTTAACCAATAAGTGCGCACCTATAACTGGGCACAGCCAATAGCATACGCGCTAGATATAACCGTCTACACTATATAAATATAGTGCAATATAAAACACACTAAAGAAAGGCTCGTGGCGGAAAAATCTTAAATTTTGATTTGTCTAGCTCCCATCCGTAAAGTGCAATAAGGACTTCGTTCCAAAAATAAATTATACTGTAAATTTGAAAATTAATTTACATATTAAATACGTGTAATCGGTGCACGGTATTAATTAATTATAACGCAGGCTGTTCGGTTCGACGGCCGAAAATCTGCCTGTGGATATGATAATATTGATAATTATTGCGTCGTACTTCAAAATGTGATGTGAAAATGTAGTTAAAATTTTCACCAATTTTCAAGGATGGAAGCGGCACGCGTTTGTTAAGTCAATTACAGTGACAAGTGCAAAACGCTAACCGGAGCTTTAAATATATCAACAGTATATTTTATTGTTATCCCGATTTCGTATGCGTCAAAGAAAAACAAAGCTCATTTCCGTTTTCGTCAATCGATTTTCCGTTTAAAAGTGAAAACTTCTTTAGGAGCGCTGAGCACTTTTTGTTATTGGTATTGAATATTCCTGAGCTGAAACGATCGGCTGTGTAACACAGGTTCGGGTAAAGTCAGCTCGAATCGGCGTGTGTTACATAAAAGCATGACGAATCAGCCGCATTCAGACTCGATATAAACTCGGTCCATACCAATACGTTTTATTTAATACGTTATATTTTGTATTATTAGTCGCGCCTTGAAGAAGTTTTGACTTTAGTCTCCTATATACGACGTTTTTTTATGAAACAGTATCTGTATCCGGGACTTGGCTCACGTGAAACTATCAATTTATTTATTAATAAATGTTTTTCCTATTTTGTTTTATTGCTATTGGTATTAGCGTGATGTTAAACTTAACTATTAGCTTAAGGCTTCCCTCAATTATTACTCTATCAAATACAAAAATAATTTTTGATATCGGATTAGCAATTGCAAACAAAAAAGGCTTTTTACGTCATAATATTAATATACATGTACATTTTACATAATACATGACCATTTTGTGGGCATCACAGTTCTATACTGTGGGTTGTAATCGCTTACACTACACTTATTTGTGTCATCCACAAATAGCTTTTCCGAGTGTGGGTGCCCTTTGTGGCGGTCACTTGTATGTTTCAAACTCGCCCGCTATAATCGGATTAGTGCCTCGGGCGTTTGAATACAGGACGGGAGAAAATATTGTAATACAAACTTTTACCCGCGGCCCCGTTCGCGTTAATATTTATCTTTCAACCGAATTGGTTGCCGATCGACACGGAAATCATTTGTTTAACAAAAACTACTAAACGATTCATTTCAGTATGTTGGTCAATACAGGTAGGTGTGAAGTTTAAAAAATCTTTTTTTACCTAATGTCTACCTACCAAATTTTACATTAATCAATTCGATTTTTCTGTATTACCTTTACAACTCCTTTCCAACTCTTTTAAGAGTTCTGTCCAGTTTGTAAAACAAATACGTAAACATTTCTTATTAATTATGTGCAATTATTTTCTAAAATTTGTAAGAAAACCGGAAGCCGCAATAAAAAGATACATACAAAGTTTATTGTAATATTTTACGAGAAAATGTGATCTATCAACATCTTTAGGGTCCTCTGTCTATCTTTTTACTAAAAACCCCCATAATTGATTCAGTGATTGCGAGTAAAAGTGTAACAAACCAAATCACGTTCGCATTAATAATGTTAGTAAAGATAAAATATATAGAGCAATGGTGGATAACTAGTAGTGATAGTTTGTGAAAGAATTTATGTAATTCGAGAACTATTTATTAAAATAAAATACGCAAACTGAGTAACAAACTTTCCATATTAGCAACAGTAAAAACGGTGACATAGTAATATAAAACGTCAATAATAATGGAAAGTGTAGTTCACACAATTTAAGATAAATGACGTATTGAGACCAGAGTTGAAATTAATTAATTTCATTATCCTCTTCTTAATTGCATACCCATAGCCACGGAACAATCTTCGGTCTTCTTTTGAGAAATTGGTTTTGTTAATATGTCGACAACCATATCTTGAGTACCAACATTCCTTCAGCTGAGTTCAATTTCCTTTTCGGCAACTCTCTCTCGATGAAAATTATATCTTTTATCAACATGTTTACTGCGAGCACAGTAATAGTCAATACCTGAAAATTTGATTGCACTTTGATTGTCACAATAAATTATGGTAGGCGCAACTGTAACCTTCCAATATGGTTCTGACTCTAAATGCCTTAGCCACATAGCCTCTTGTGTGACAGTAACCAGTGCCATATATTCGGACCTCTATGGTTGATAAGGCAACTGTGTTCTGACGTTCAGAACACCATGACACTGAAGCATCCTGAAACAGGAAACTGTAGCTAGAGCATGATCTCCAGCTGTTAGTGTCTGAAACCCAATCTGAACCGCAGTAGACAAACACTCTTCGTTCTTTTTTGTTTTGACTAAATGTAAATTTAGAATCCATTGTTCCATTAAAGTGGCGCAGCACTCTTTTTACTGCTAGCCAGTGTTGTATTTCTGGTTTATTATTAACGATTCTCAATTTATTTACTATAAAACATATATCTGATCTTTTACGTTGTGATAGGTAAAGTAAACTTCCGATTGCCTCTTGATAAGGAACATTTTTAACTATATTATTTTGCTGAATAAATTGGATTACAATAAGTCTTGTTGAATATTCGTAGATTTTTTTGTATATAGGCAGTCTGATCTATATTTATTTGGTCTCTGGCCCCATTTTGATTCATTCTCCAACCAATAAAATTATTCACAGGTCCAAGCGTTTTCATGTCAAATTTACTTTTAAGTTGTTGCTTTATTTCTTTACCTTTCTGTACATTGTTATAAAAACACACTAAATCATCAACATATATTAATTTAAATGCTTCCATTACCATTTTTGTGGTACACATGGATCCACAGACGTACTTTTTATTACCAACTTTTTTAACACAGAAGTAAGTTTTAAGTTCCATTGACGACTTGTCTGTTTCAAGCGATCAAGTTGAAACCGATTCAGCCCAAAAATTTTTTTTGGCTAACAATTTAAATTCATTATCTATGTACTCTTTTCTGTCATCTGGATGCAATATCTTTATTTTTTTATTACTTTCATTTTAAACTAAATTCTTAAATTCTTTATACATTTCTAAAGTGTCAGGCTTGTTCTTCATAAACTAGATAAATAATTGCCTACTGTAATCATCTATGGAAGTAACATGACATCTGGCACCTCCAATAGTGCTTATTTCCATCGGACCACATAAATCAGAGTGTGTCAATTGGAGCAATTCAGAAACTCTAGTACCAGTTTTTTTAAATGGTTGTCTCCTCTTTTTTCTTCTAAGCAAGTTGTACAAACTTGATTACCTTTTTCAATAATTCAGCCTCTTCTGCACTTTCTGTTATTTCCTTTAAGTCTTTGAAATTGAGATGGCCCATCCTTTGATGCCATAAATTTGTATCTCATCTATTGTTCATAGATTCAATGTCGGTGTTTCAGAAACATTATTTAATATATGCAAGTTATTGCAATGCATAGCTGTAAATATTAATGTATTATTTTGATATATTTGAAAAGCATCTTTTTCGAGTTTTACTTCATAGCCTTTGATTACCATTTGACTCAAAGAACGCAAATTTACTGTTAGTGTGGGAACAAATAAAACATCTCTGACCTTTATTGTACGTAATATGTCATCTGAATCACTTATCTGAAAATTCACCATTGCCTTATACTGCTACTGTTTTATTGTCAGCAACTTTAATGTTGTTGATTGTAGATGGAGAAACATCATACGTCCAATTCCTATTATTGCACATATGCAATGCCGCTCCGGAGTCAACGTACCAGCAGTTTCCGTCCAACTTAGCAGCCACTGGAAAAGCAGCATAATAACCTTGAGGAACCCTTCTTTTTATTTCTAAAATGGCAATCTCTACTCATGTGCCCATACTTATTAAAGCATCGTGGGCCTTTAAATTGCCTTTCTTCTTATGATTGGTTATGTGGGTTTTTTCAGTGTTACCTTTGACGTATATTCTTTATTATTTGACTTGGGATAATAAGCAATAGAGTCTGATACCTTGACCTCTTGAAACAACTTAGTTTTTACATAATCAGCAGTAATACTCACACCCATTATCATCGGTTTGTAATAATCAGGGAGGGCAGCGAGCAGCAACGTACCAAGCCACTCGTCTCCAGCACCAAAATTGATATTCCGTAACTTATGAGCTGTTGATATTACCTTATTAACATATTCCTCGACACTCGAGCGATTTTCCCAATTAGTGGTAATCAGATCTCTTAATAAACCTACTTTCCTACTGAGCCCTGAATTATCAAATACTTTTTTGAGCTTTGTCCAAATCTATTTCGCTGTTGTAGCCTACTGAACATGGGCAAAATTGACTGGGTCTACCAACAGTATTATTTTCGATTTCGCTATTGTACTTTCCTTACTGTCGGATACATAACCTGAGGCAGGTTCAATTTCTTGCCACGATATTTCATGTTCCAGACAGTTTTTTACGGCAAATTTCCAACTTTGCCAATTTTCTCTTCCAATTAGCTTCTCAATCGTGCCCATTGATATTTATGATAGCATCTTTAATGTATTTTTTGTGAAAATTATGCTGAAAAAAAGTAGCGACCACATCAGTAATGGCCGGTCGCAAGATAATTGAACTGCAGAACTTTATTATCGAATTACTTTTCTGTACACTTTTGGACACATATAGCCCATAACTTGATACTCTGTGAAAGAATTTATGTATTTCCAGAACTATTTATTAAAATAAAGTACGCAAACTGAGCAAGGAACTTTCCATATTAACATTAGCAAAAACGGTTACAGAGTAATATATAAATGTCAATAATAATGCCAAGTGTGGTTCACATAATTGAAGATAGATGGTGTATTGAGACCAGTGTTGCATTGAATTAATTTCAACAAGCAGCATGTAGGGATACTGCGTCAATTAACGTGACTACGAATCCCCACTATGATACTGAGATTTCGGTGTAGGAATCTTTGAAGCGATGATAGCTCAGTGGTAGTGTTTACAGATTCCGCGTCAAGTGACGTGAGTTCGAATCCACCTACAATGAGCTTGAGCTTTCGGTGAAGGAAAATATCATGAGGAAACTATAGCATGGTGGTAGGGCTTTTTCTAATGCCTGCCTGGTTATCAACCACCATAGTTGAACTTGAAAGCCAGTTCCTTCACAGGTTTAGCGTGTCTATCAACTTGGGCGTGTCTATCGTCAATTAAGATCAGGTGAGATTATGGCCATAATGCTTTACCTTAACGATAAAAAAAAACTTTAAGCATCATGGTAGGATTGGTTTTTGATCATCGATTTTAAAATCTTCCTCAAATACTGTTTTCCCGCAGTTGCATTTAAACTGTTCACTGTCTAAATCAAATAAAATAAATTTCGATTTGTTTTTTTTTTAATATTATTTAATTGTAATTTAAATAAGTAAATACAATTCTTAAGCTCGGTTATTTTTATACAAAATGTAAATCGCGAATGCGTTACAAGTCAACGAAAAATTTGCATATCATACGTTAAAAATATTGATCGAGCCCGAGTGACTTGAAGAGCGTTTCTACTCAATCGCATCCACGCAAATAAATACTTCCACAAGTGAAATATAAACGAAAAGGAATCAGTTTAAATCACATCGACGATGTACTTTTCAATAAATCCAGAATCAATAATTATCCGCATTCGCACATCGAATAAACATACACCGTTTTAAACGTTGAAATAATTAAACAGAAACTGAACGAGTAAATAGGCGGCGTGCAGCGAACAGGTAAATTCAGCGTTGGCTTTAACTCGTTCACATTACACACGCGACCAGATCAAACTACTATGAAAACTTACTATGTTGAAACGACTAACTAAATATAATATCTGTTTACTCATTCACAATCAGTTAACTATAAATATATGTGTGTGTTTATTTTAACCATTTCCATATATAAATACATGACAACCAAATATTGCGCGTGGTCGTAAAATGGATGGAGTGACTACGTTAATGTTAAGCTAATAGAGTGTATAGTTTAGATATCATGTTTCAAAGTTGCGCGTCTTTACTTATGCATGTTAACATTATAAAACGGATTTCGTTTTCGCTTTTCTTCGATCCGATTATCTCAGGAACTACTAGTCTGATTTCAAATTTTTGAAGTTATACTGCTTTTGGCGCGTTAGGGAAAAACGACCAGAGTAAATTTTAACGATGCACGCGCACACCGTCACGAAAAACCGACACCCTGAAGTTAGCTATAGTCAAAATTTTCGTTATTCAAAAAAACACATGTGTTGCGTGAGAATTGACAACTGTGTTCACGATATTTTATCTATTGTTAGTGTCGTTTTTTTTCTAAAAACGTAATTTTTTCAAAAGATTTATATATAAGTACACAGACATTTTTTTTTTTTGTGTGATTGATAGCGCAATAACTGGGGCATACTTTCGGATATTCAACATCACGCTACCATCGATAGGAGCAAAGCTGTATTGAAAAACGTTATAAAAACGGGCACAAAGTTTCACGAGCACGAAGTCAGGCACAAAGTTAGTTTATTTATCCCTACTAATATTATAAATGTGAATGTAAGTTTGTTTGTTACGCCGTCACTCGAAAACTACTTAACCGATCATCATGAAACTTTCTACATATATTCATGGAGGTACTAGAAGTAACATAGGAAAAATAAAATAAAGGAAAAGGCACGACATCCTTTTTAATTTTATAAATGCGAAAGTGAGTTTATTTGTTTGTTTGTTACGCATTCACGGGTTAACCGCTGAACCAACTAATGAATTTTTGTATAGAGATAGATGAGAACCTGGAGATGGTGATAGGATAGTTATTCTAGCGAATACTTTATTGTAAGTAGGTGAAAGAGAGGGACGAACTTTGTATGAAACTTTTTATTACGTCATCCTAATTCTTTGACCAAATCAATATTAACGCGAACGAAGCCGCACGTAAACTCTAGTACTATATAAATGTGGAAAATAGAGTGAATACATTTAAGATTGACATCTCTCCGATTTCAACTTACCTCGATATTATGCCATATACAATTAGGTATCACCGATGAACTAATTTTCATAGTCTGGAGACTTCTAATTATAGGATAATCGGGTCGCAATATTCTTGCTCCGTGTGTTTTAAAATAGCAAGTCTGCGTGTAATTTGCAACGCTATCGCTTCCAATTAATTCAACTCGTACCTGCAGCAGCGAGAGTCAATTAATTTTTCCCCAACCCAGCCGGTATCCGTTTAATTTGATCAGCCCGCAAATCGAACCAGGGTTACTACAAATTCGTTCGCTAAACGAGGAATCCCGTTCGGTTGTGACTAACAGTAAGCTTTATTTAGCTATGCAGTTTAACGGAAACTAATATGTCTTTAAAAAAAAATTCACCGGAGAGAGTTTTGGCGGTATTTTAACCTGTCAGTTTTCATAAATTTGTTCATCTATTTACGTTTTTTCTTTATTTTCAACCTTAAATAATATTCGTATTATTTCGTGAGAGTAGAAGAAGCGAAAGATGTATTTCAGGATCGTAGCAAGTGGAAGGATGTGGTCTCTGCCTACACTTATGAGAAAGAGGCGTTATAGTATGTATGTATTCCTTACACTTATTAATATATTTTTCATTTGCGTATTGGGCATTTAAAAAAACGCAGATAGACGTTTATGCTGAATCCAAATATCTGCACGACCGAATTATACTCGACTAGATTTTACATCCGGCTACGCTCGCGGTAATATTGATTATGTCGAACAAACAGGATGACGTAATAAAAAATGTTATACTTATAGCTAGAAAAAGTAGCCTATCACCGTCTCCAGATTCCCGTCAATCCATATACCAAAATTCATAATAATCGATTCAGCGCTTTAAGTTTGAAAGTGTAACAAAGAAGCAGTCTCGTTTTTATAATATTAGTATGATATCGTAAAAATAAACAATGATCTAGTAAAATGCAGAAACACTAATCAATCACCAAATAATATTTCTATTTTTCTCTCTCTCTCTCTCAATTTGGTAGACATGTACTACGGCATTTCCGCTTCGAAGTCAGTTACATCACTAGGCTCAGCATGCGACTTATCTTGGAACGTGATCATTCAACATCAGACGGGATGGTCGCCAAACATAACTAATAACAGATTTAAAAAAAACCTAACATAATACGCAATGATGGCTCAGTGGTAGTGTATACGAATTCCATGTCCACGAAAGTGAACACGACTCCCTGCAATGACTTTAAGTTTTCGAAAAAGAAAAATGTTATAATAGAACATTTTCTCATATTCACCTAACTGACTACTACTCTCAAATTGAAAATCTATAGCCCAAATACCTATACGTATATTCCGATAGTTCCACTTAAGAATCATTTTCGTCACTAAGCTTAACGTGTCCCATCTTGGGTCAATTCGGTCGCTAAACTTCAGACAAAACTGTCGCCGAATTCTAAACCTTTACATAATTAAATATATGTAATGCGTCGCGTGGTAGAGATGATTAGGGTAACGAATCAATAAGCTTAATAGTTGCTCTGTAATAAAGAAATTTTATTATATTAAATACAATGTTAGACTAACATATATACACAAAATAATTTCTTAATAACCTAACTTACTGATTACACATTATATTTAACGCATCTGTAATAAAGAGAAACAACATTCAAAGCTAATGCTTCAGTTTATTTGTATCTTAATATTTGTTATCTATTTATTTCGTAATACGTTTTCAATGTAATGACATCTCATAAATCATTTTTCATAATATAGGGTTTAAAAGGAAAATACATATTCTAAATAAAAGGAGTTTATAAGCGGGGAATCGAAATGAAGGTTTGAATGACCTACACTTACATGTATATATAGTAACACGTTTATAGAAATATTGTGCCAAATGCATGAGCATAATTAACTTTACAACCCTATTCTATCCCTAGCTATCATAGCAAAATATTGACTGCGCTTTCAGGGAGTTTCCCGAACAGCGTAGTAACGAAACAGCCAACGTAAACATCGAGCAGTTCAAATTTTGCGAACGCCGATACAGCCTTGAATTCAACAACCCCTTTGTACGTGAAACTTTGCCCGTGTTAACTAAAGCCACTTTGTTTGTTAACTAGCCTTATAAAACTCGACATTACCATGTCAAACGGCGAGTGGGCTCGAGTGTGCTTTGTTTTAACATTCGAACGATCAAAGCGGTTCACTGTTCCGACAACGTGTTGTGTTTTGGTCAGGCTTATATATTTTTTTTTACGTGCACTAGTTTATATCTTCTCTTATTTCTGTCTCTTCTTAAAATTAATTATTAATCGCCTGATGATCGGAACTACCATTTTATACGTCCAAAAATCAATGTAAATTTTTAGGTATTATTTGGGAACATTTCAAAATTATCTGGTGACAATATACTATAGAATTGTTTGATACTGTCGGTATAAATGTTAACAATGAAAGTCTCATTGCATTTATTTTTAAATGGTTTACAAATACTCGAGCATCCTACCGACCAGTCTCTTTCGTTTTATCTTGTAGTCACATGTCGTTATTACAATAAAAATAAATAAAAAATAAATATTGTACATTTTTTTCATTACTTTCCGTTATCAATTTTTAACATACCAAATCAAGGACAAAGGTATCCTACGTTTTCACTACACGTGTTAAAATATAGAAGATTGATTTTCCTCCAACAGGTAGAATAGAAGTTACATATTTTTCGTGATTATATCAATTAATACACTCCCAACAATTATCATAACGAATTATAAGTGTATTATTATTGATAAGCAAATTAAGTAGCATATTAATTGATAGCAATGGCAGTCAATATACAACCATAAAAAAGATTTTATATATACCGAATATATAATATACAAAGGTAAAATTTATAATATTATAACTGCTAAATATTCCGCGTCCTACTAATATTAATAGGTTACTCACATCTGTTTATTTTGCTTTTATAAAAATATTTACTGTCTTATTTCATAGTAATAATATAATATTGTAACGTCATCTAAGTTATATCTGAGTGACTACAGTTTATATATGTATATATTTTTAACATATAATTAAATATTATGCCAACACAACACAATATTATTTCCCTAATTAATGTTCTGTGTTGCATGTTATTTAAGATATTCAACGTTATACTGAACACTTGGTAATTAATTTTAAAGAATATACGTATTTGTCATACGTAACATTGTCGTAGTTACCCATATAATACGTGTAATATATACAAAAAATCATACTGGCTGATTTCGAGACGCGATAAACCAAAAAGGGTTCATAGTGAGGGGTTTAGTATCACGGTCGTGTCCTATTATCAATATCTCTAGGATCATTTAAAAAAAGTATCCATGCAGTAGAGTAAAATATGAATAAAGCATTCAGTGAAATCCCAATTTTTTCTCTTAAATGTAAGCGATGTTTTTGTTTAGTACTTACTAGCGGACCCGTTGAACTTCTTATCACTTAAAATCGATATTTATTCTCACTAAAAATTAAAAATGGTTTTACCGATTTGTTTTTTTTTTTACCTTTTGATTAGTTATAAACAATCATAATCAACCAGGCAAGTTGCCTTTGCATTCGTAAAGATCAATTATTGAATTAAATTATTATTGAATCAGACTTTATTATAACTCCAATGATATATATTTTCTTTTAATTATATGAAATTTAAACACAGATGAATACGAACACACGTCCCTTGATGCGACGTACGTACACGCTACCAATTTAGCCAGCATAGCCTCATTACTTTCCATATTATGAGATTGAAAAAAAAACCTATTTTTTTTATACAAACCTTGTCCTGACAATAATTAATACAATAAAAAAAGAATTACTCAATTTGGTACAGTCGTTCAGAAGTTATGCGCGTACATACATCAGGGTGATTCATTTATATGTATACATATATATATACATGTAATAAAAGATATTTCGTTTATATCTTTTCTATGAAATATTTGTGCGGCAAGGTTTATTTGTGGAAGTTACTGGTGTATTATTAACCAAGTTTTCATTGTGGTATTGATCTAATGCGGTAGCTAGCATTCACCATTCTCTCATGTATATTCTTATTAAGTTCAATCAGTTACAACAAAAATAATAAGACAAAATATATGACATTGTATTATACATAAACGATTATTGATAATTGTTTATCAGAGCTTTGTAATAGCTAGCTTATTTGTTTAAGTTTCTATCTATTATATGTCCAATTTTATTCTAAAGTAATTCATTTCAGATATTTTATTTACTCGCTTTGGGTGCAACGTTGTTTCCATATATTTGGTATGTTATTTTGGGAATTATATATTTTTCAACCCTGTGGACATGATACCATAACAATTACTGTCAGACTTTCTGAATACATATTGAAGTTAAAACACATTCATATAATCGATTATGTTTACTGCAAAATTATAACTTTCATTCTCGATCCTGAAAATAAAAAAAATAATATTAATAAAAATAATAACCATCGTGACACAATTTATTAGACCCATCCTGCATGAATGTTTTTAAGTAAACTAATTTTGGCTTATATATCGATTGCATATTAAACTTTAACTTAATATTTAATAATATATAGATTTGGTACAATTATAGCTCTATTACGTAAGAAGTAGATGGTTATTGATAGTAAGTTAGTAAAATTCATCTTTTATTAATGCAAATAATATTTAATATTTCACACGGCAGTTTTAAAATGACACGTTATTGTTTCACCTTGTAAAACTGTTAGTATTTACGCTAACAATCGATACTGTTGCAATAAACCTCTATATATATAAGTGAAAGACATTCATTCATTATCACATCCATTGTAAATATTTTTATAAACGATGCATCTATTGTTATGCACTGTGTAGTTTCCTATATAATTCCATATGCAACATCGCAAACGTCTAGGTCATTTCTGCTTCAAACTTTGTTATATTTTATAAAAGATAAGTGTAAAATTCGAAGTATCTATCACGTGCACGTTACGTGATTGTCTACAGTAAGTTATTTAAAGTAATTCTATTAAATTATATAAAGGTAGTTTACGATAAATACTGATGTGTTCGAACAAAATTATTCCGGACAATCTCACGGTGAGTTTGTCAAGGGGTCGCCGTTACGTACGAGACCCGGTATGAGCGAAGTTCGCGACGTTAGTACGTGCTGCAGAACATTCCCTAATTGCGGTACCTATGTCTCAGTACGTGCCGTTTTAATTAACCCCCGTTCGATTCCGATGTAAAGTTTCATTATAAACAAATTCATATCTCGTATTCACTCGATCGCGTTTATGTCTTCTCTTTGCAAGTTCTAGTTTAATGCCCGTCGTAGTAAAACACGTCCGACGTTTATATCGAATATTCGCAGATTTGTAGCCCGTTATTTTACTAGGAAACGTTTTTAATATATACTTTTATTTGAGATGATTTTGTTAAATATTCGCATGGGATAATATTTTCATTATTAATTCCGTAGATAAATCAGGTTTTTTATATTAATTTTACATGTATAGGTAGGAATTGTTCATCCTGTTGTCAATTGCGTGAATGATTTGGATAAAGAGTATAGTCGTGGCAATGGAGGTTCTTTATTTCATCTGTTCTTTTGCGTACTCGGAAGTACTATGAATTTATTTGTTAAGTTTCATTTATTGACTGTTTGTTTATGTATAGTTTGATTAAATTAAGCTTTATAAAGATAACTCAATTGATCTTCAATGTACTTCCGAGTATATAATGATCTCGCACGGCATGAAAACGTATACCATACGATATTCCTGGGTACTTGCAGATACCTAGTTACCATTAATGATTCATGCCATGTTCTATCGCACGATGTCGACGGCTTAAGCGTTTACAAAATACATGCGGCAGTGAGTTCGCCAGCGCAATTTGAAACTCTCGCCACCAGCCTGGTGTCGCAAGCAATTCCGTTGGGTATTGTGCATGTATGGTTTGCATGTTGTATGCTAATGCAGTGCTTTTAAATGTTAAACGATATGTTGACTAGATCTTGTATTATTGTTTGATGAATAAAAACCATTGATTTATTGCTCTCGTCTATATCTCGATGACCTGGCGAGGGACTTTTGGTTCCTGTAGGAAGTTTACGAACTATTTCTCACGCCCCATTCCCGTCTCCCACCGCCCTCGGCCATCACTCCTCCCCCCACTCCTGTCGACATGCGCTATCGACGGACTTACATAAACGTTCCCGTGTGACGGAACGCAGTGAGCGGTGCATTGTCGTGCACGCGTCACCTCTAGAATGCATTAATGTGAATGCGTCATATCATACCTGAGGGTCGAGTATGTAAAGGAGGCACCGCGTGCTCGCGGACCGAACCCGCCCCGCCTCATCCGACGCGTGATTAACCGCGGAGCATCACCGGCCCTCGGGCACAGTCCTGGGTCGTTACGGACGCGATGTAGGCGCACATGAGGCGCCGGCGGATCGGAACCGGTGCTGTTAGAGCGTGAGCTAGCCGCGCTTCGGCAATGCGACCGTGGCCAAGACGGCCGCTGAACTCGCGCGTCTAACTCACCACTGCGCTATTGTTGTTCGATCTGCCCGCGGGTGATACTCGCGCATGACTACGTCGGGCACACGACCCGGCGAGCCAGCGCCCCTCGCGCAACCCTCGCGCAACCCTCGCGCACGGTCGATACTGCGGGGCGTGCGCTGCGGATTCCACTTGCCCCCCGCTCGCCGTAATGTCACCCTTTATTTATGTTGTGACGTTTCAAATCGACGTCACGAGGAAACCCACGAGTTGTCGCGATGAGGCGGTGCGCGGCGGCGCGTGCGCCGGTCGGTGACCGCGTTGCATCGGCTCGATGCGCAACCCACGGCCGCCACCCCACACCCGTTACTACTAGACGCACTCTAAAACGGAACACATAAACTCAACTTCATAGTAGTTGTAAACTATATTTGACGTACGGTAACTCTCACTTCGAAGCGTGGTATGAAAGTTTCTGGATTACCTGTCGTGTGTTTATTCGTTGTCGAAGTTCACGTGGCAACTGTGACCGCATACCAAAACGAAGGCCAGCGATCGTCCATACCGCCGATTAATTAAAACTCGATGTACGGTTTGTTCGATAAAACGCTCACGTTGACAGCAGTTCGCAATAATACGTCAGTTTCAATTATAAACTGTATAAATATTTATTACGAAACTTGCGGCGTACTGATTAATTTGTGTACTGAAAATGAGTAATTCCAGTGAAACGATTTTCAATTGAAATAAACAGAATAATCTTTTACATGATTCAATGATGTATAAGTTATTGAAAACGAATACACAACATGTATAAAACGAAACCGAATATTATTACAAATTCCATGAAAGCGTTGAATAAACGGAATGGTAATAAAATTGTTTGATATAAATTTTTATCATTTATCGCTACCAAAGACAAGATAAAAGCTTTCAGAAATAAGTCGCTTCGAAAAGATTTTATAATTTGATGTTTTTATATAAATTGTTAAGTATACTATAAGTTAAAGTGTCACTTAGAAGTGTCAAATTTATACGACCAAAGCAATTAAGTAACACGTTAAGATAAGTCGTAATTTTTTTTTGGCCAATAGAATTTTTGTATAATCACGGTATATAATAAACTGTGCAAAACAGAGAGGGCATTAGGAAAGAGCGAGATAGGTACATTATAACCCCGATTTTATCTCCCCTCAGTGTCAGGGTAAGCATTCAAAGAAAAACCATATTTTTAGAATGTACGATCGATCATTGTGGTATGTACGTAGAACTCATTTACAGCTTCATTCCGATTGTCGGTGGAAAATGGAGCGCGTTGTGAACAAATGAACTTAGAATCCGTAATGTAACGTACCCGTTGAGTGGAAAGGTCACTCGTGTTTTATGTACTGCTGTATATCAATATAAACTCATCACCGCCGCGATAATCTCAAATCAAAAGGTTCTTTTACTATCGTATTAAGAGAGCGAATACAAAGCCCCTGCCGGCGTTATGTAAATTGTAGAATAAAGTTTTTGCCGCAATCTTAATTTGTTACTACGAGGCGTTTATGTTAATTTATAAATATTTGTACGTTACAATATAATTTGGTTAATCTCCAAAAATAAACTCAGTTATAAATAACATCAAGAAAGTTTAGTTTTCAGTTATGAAGGAACGTTTCCAACGTAATATTATCGTGTTAAAAGTTCTGTTTGAAGATTTGTAGAATAGTGTAAAGTTAGGCGTAAAATTCGTGTATTTAATAGCTGGAAAACATAAAAAATTAATAACTAACCTTCCTCAACTTTAGGGAGTCTTTGGTGGGATCTTGATCTGTCATGTTGTGAATTTAATATTAATTCATATACATAGTTATTTGAGTCTATTTTGTGCAATATCGATGAAAATTTGTATGATTTAATTTGGCTATTGTGAATAAGAATAATAAATCAGGATCTGATACATTGGCCGCCATGAAAACTCCTCGGACTTCCTTAAAATAAACGACAGAGTCACAATACTGTTGACACGCAACCTTTTAAAAAATTAATAAAATAATTTTGTAACTTGGCTGTATGGTCTGAGTACCTTTACCTTATCGGTAAAAATGGAAAGATAAGAGTTTTTCTTCTTCGTTTTATTCTTGGCAACTCTGTCATCTTTCGAGGCTATTACTGCCATTTTCAAGTGATAAGATTTGAGAATTTCTGGTGGTAGGCACTATATACAACAAAATTGTGTCTCTCTTGTTGAAGCTCTCTTGGGACTTTTTATGGCAAGTAATATATCATGTTCCGAATGATTATTCATAATTTACTTCCCTTATGCTGTACAGTTACACTACATTACGTAAAGTGTCACCTAAATTTACACAATATAGGGATAAATGACAACATATCAGTTATGGCGGGATTTTAATTTGTCACGTATTTGCTTCCATTTGTACACACGTTCTTTAACCCTATATAATGTATTTTTGATGCCATTTTACATATACAAATGAAGTGGGTTATAAATAGTTACGGGAAACATCCTTCTTGAGTTGCCACACAAAATACCGTAGGCAATTTTCTCAAGTCTCTTGTTAAAACGTTTCGAAATTCGAACAAAAAAAAAAAACTCAATCACCTATGAAAACTGTGGTTCACTAAAAACTCATACTCTATGTCAGTGAACGCTCAGAAAACATTCGGAATGGCGATTTATCAAACACGACTTGGAGTGGTCGAACGCAGGCCGGGAACATCGAGTGCGCTAACGGTTCCCCGAAAAAGCTCTTTCACCTTCGCTGAACAAACGCCGGTCGATGAAGAGCTTTCGACAACCACAGGTTAGGATTTCGAGTCGAGCCCGCAACCCGAATGTGGCAGCGCTTTAGAATTTTACAGGGAGAAAGCGTGGCCCGAATAACGCGATCATTATATCGAAACTGGAACACGGCTGTGTTAACATTATCGCACATTAGGTAGATTAAAGTCGATCCTACACACCGCGATGCGGTTTTAGCTCGTACAAAATGCTACCTATAAAACTTCCTTTGGACATATTATACAAGTTTCAAATATACTTAAATTTCTAAATATAGAGAGGCAAAAACGAACGAAATAGTTGGGTACACAATTTGGCCTCTTCCATCGTGTCACAGTTCGGCGAAATTTATTAATGCATTCACGCGTCAAACGGTACGAGTTAAATTTCATATCAGATGTATGGAATTTAATAAGCGGATTTATTTACAAATATCGGTTGCCGGTTGAGCGAGTGTTTTTTTATTTATTTAAAACTTGCTGAACGCGCTCCCGGACGTGTGCGGAATCATCGGCGTGTTATTGGTAAGCTTATGGGCGATTTATTTTTTATTCGTTAATAGCTGGAGCTATCGACTCGGGTCGAATTTCTGTAATTAAATACTCCCGATGGTAACATTCGTAGTTAACAATATGCACCTCGAGTTTAAAGTCATTCCGGAGATGTGGTGATAAGAGGATAGAGAGAGGGGAGAACTGGATAAGCAAGAAAACTCTAGAGGTGACAGGAATTGTCAAGTTCGGCTATATAAATCCCCCAAAACCTCTATTGGTGAGAACAGAGACCACTATACGAGAAAGGCAGTTTTCTCTCGTAGGCTTCTATCACTGAAACTGTTATTTGTCGTATAAAGGAGAAACGACAGTTGGGTGTATATATTTAATATGTACTATGACCCATTTTTAAATTTCTTGTAAAGAGTCACTTCCGGTTTTCTTCGCCGTTTTTTTTTATGTTGCGCAGCATAGTGACTGCACTGCACCTGATGTTAAGAACAGTACAGTCTTAATCACTAATGCTATGGTTTCCTTAATCGAAAGCTCAAGTTTATTGTAGGTGGTTGAATTCGAACTCACGTCCCGTGACGCGGCGTTCCAACACGCTACCACTGCGCTAGCATCGCTTCAAATATGTTTCTAAAGTATGCTATTAAGGAAGTTAATACCGAAGAAAATAATAAGGTGCTATACTATTATTTCGGTACAAGGTTATAACCGAGATTTTATTACAACCTGTGATTAATGTCGCTTAATAGTTTAAAATTATAGTAGGCAAAGTGGAATTTTCGTATTCACAGTTCATTGCGTTTTGAAGCGATGATAGCTCGGTAGTAGTGTGTACGACTTCGCGCCAAGGGTCGTGAGTTCGAATCCAACCACCTACAATGAGCTTGAGCTTTCGGTGAAGGAAAACATCGTGAGGAAACCATAGCATGGTGGTAGGGCTTTTTCTAATGCCCGCCTGGCTAGCAACCACGCTCAAGTTGAAAAACTGCCGCCAAATACGAAAACAGCTGTGTTCCGGCAGCTGCACTTGAGAGCCAGTTCCTCCACAGGTTTAGCGTGTCTACCAACTTGGGCCGTATCATCATTTAAGACATAACGCTAAATGTCTTTTTTTTTTACAAATGTTTGATCAACAGATTAATATTCACGCTTATATTTTATTAATTATATTTTAAAACATCTATATCAATATTTATATACGTATATTTATCAATATAATAGATCTTCATCGTCGGTATCCAATATATTCCTATAATGGTATAGTTAGAATTCCCATTGTTAAATGTACGTAGAAATGCATGTTGTGCGGTGGCCACAGAGGAATAATAAACCTTATTGCGACTCATCTGAGAATCCAATATTACTTCCTGGAATCAAACATGCGATGAAAAAAATCACATAACTGGTCATGGCTAGTAAAGAAAATATAATATTTGTAAAAATAATAGAAGAAAATTTTGTACCATGTTACAGTAAATGAAAGAAAGAAAGAAAGAAATCGTTTAATACTAATAAAAGATATACAAGCATTAAAGGACACTGTAAATAAAAACATTAGAAGAAAATAAAAAAGAAAAGAAAATAGTAATAAATGGTACATCGTATAGCATGTTAATAACCAATGTACCATACATTACATTTTATAATTATTAATAATAATAATAATTGCTTTTTAGGGCTGTATGTATGAAATTATGATACATTCTGTTTATTATTCAGTTCGTTTTTTTTTTTTTTTTGTAAAAGTATATAGTTAAGGCTTAGCGTTATGGCCATAATTTCACCTGATCTTAAGTGACGATACGGCCCAAGTTGGTAGACACGCTAAACCTGCGGAGGAACTGGCTCTCAAGTGTAACTGCCGGAACACACCAATCGGTACTTGGCGGCAGATTTCAACTTGTGGTTGGTAGCTAGCCAGGCGGGCATCAGAAAAAGCCCTACCACCAAGCTATGGTTTTCTCACGATATTTTCCTTCACCGAAAGCTCAAGCTCAATGTAGGTGGTTGGATTCTAACTCACGTCCCTTGACGCAAAGTCGTACACACTACCACTGAGCTATCATCGCTTCAAGATTTAAGCTATATTCAAGTATATAACTTATCAAGAAATATTTCATCACAACAAACAAACAAAACTATTATTTCACATTCTCGTGCATTGTCCTCCACGTCTAAGCTATGTACAAATTACAAGTTTCTAGCTCATCGGGTAATTAGTTAAAAATCAATTACAAAATTCCTTCCGGACATACAGACAATATATCAAGTTAGTCAAATAGCAGGTAAAAAAAAAAAAAGTTACTTGGCTGATGACGACTGGAGCCGAGTTTACACGATTCCATCTGTCAGCGAACCGAGCACTCTTGATACCGAGCAAACCCGATTTAGCGTCACCGAACCGAATGTGACGGTTAACTATAAACCCAAGAATATTCCTGAAAAATTTCCCTACAAAAATGTTACTTCATTCATTACTAGCTGTACCGTTGACTTCAACTATTATAAAATATATATAACAAAATAAACAAACAAAATGAAATCACAGTTACAAATACTAAGACAGCACTAGGATTACTAGGGAGTGGTTTAAGTCATATTTACCGTATGTCAAGAAGTTAACACAAAATATACACAGCGGTTTCGGAGTAACGCTCCTGTAAATGGACGAACATGTAAACAAAAAATCCGATAGCAAACTTTGGTTTAATATTAATATACAGATTTCGCTTAGTTAAAGTTTTATTCGTCATCTTCTTGTCCTGTTCCCGAGCTATTTTGAGTCGGTGCAGTACGTTTTCTCCTTCCACAAATCTCTACCAGCCCTCAGTCATCTCTTCATTCACTCTCTTTTCTTCATCTCCATCCCTCACACACCCTATTCATCTTCTCTTTGGGCTTTCTCACCACGTGTGTTTCTTCTCTGCTCACGACATTTCCGAACCAAGGCAAACGATTCCCTTTCAACATCTTCAGTACTTTAAAACTCCCCCTTACATTTTTGTAACATAACACATACATCTCAATAATTGCGTTTCTACTGCATGCAATCGACACTCTCCTTTCTTCTTACTTACCCCGCACTTCGACCCATACAATATGACAGGTCTTATAACGGACTTAAAATGGGCTATATATTTTGCCCTTCAACCTAAGCGACATTCTGTAGTAAAAAATTGTACCCGAGACCTGACTTCATTGACCGAGACTTCGAGACAGACATTCGAGAATAATTGAAAAGTGTGAAGAAACGTAAAAATGATGCATTGATATTGCCTCCACGATATTTCGATGCGTCGCGTCCGCGTCGACAAGTGCATCGCAACACAATACACCTACGTAAACTATCATACTTCGCTTTGTGCATCATGTTTACAATACTCGAACTAGAGATGAACGAAATAATAAAAGCGTCGATATCGGTTTCTTTAAATAAACTTCAAACGAATATCGACATATTTTTTCATCATTAACTTTGTGTATAGTCTGTTGAGATAGAATATGCTAACCTCATCTATAAAGCATGCTATAATTAAGTTCCCTATGTCAACCAAATCATAACTTAACTTGGCTTCTTCCGATGTCGTCGAGCCAGTGTTTCGTTACATATATAATAAACGGAAATAAAACGAAATTTCTTAACGGAAAAGTCTCTTTGTTTTGAATCTACAAGCACCATTCATTATACAAAAAATATGATATATGCAATGAGGCTGAATGTTATTTGATACATCGATGAATGTCTATCATCACTAACACAAACGTACGTCTGGAAAAGCGACGTGCTCCTTTCACGTTGATCGTATAACAGAATGCATTTAAATGTGTTCCCCATTTCGCATGTGTACGCTGATATCTAAGTGATGTTGCCTCGAAATGTGATATACATTTCATTACACCTACAATGTTCAGTTCTGTAGAAACTTCTGTTAAAACTTAACATTCGATTCGCTTCGGTCGCCCTGATTATATTTTTTTTTTATAAGTTTAGCGTTATGGCCATAATTTTACCTGATCTTAAGTGACGATACGGCCCAAGTTGGTAGACACGCTAAACCTGTGGAGGAACTGGTTCTCAAGTGCAGCTGCCGGAACACACCCATTGGTATTTGGCAGCAGGTTTACAACTTGAGGGTGGTAGCTACCCAGGCGGGCATTAGAAAAAGCCCTACCACCATGTTTCCTCACGATGTTTTCCTTCACCGAAAGCTCAAGCGCATTGTACGTGCTTGGATTCGAACTCACGTCCCTTGACGCGAAGTCGTACACACTACCACTGAGCTATCATCGAATTATTATTATATATAAGATATATAGTGTGTTTTGAAGTAGAATAAACATCACGTAATCTCTCAAAACATGGGATGAAGACGTATTATTGATCTTGGCTTTACAAATGCAGTAAATACAGGCTTTCTTATCGGGTACATGATAGTTACTGATCGGTTCAGTGATGTTGGTGCATCGAATTGGGTCACAATAATTCGATTACGAATAAAGCTTAAACCCGTTATAACGAAAATCTTGTTTATCGCAAATGCAACACGCCTCGGTGCTTCCACTGTTTACTCATTATTTAACGAGTTTTAATAATTACTGCAAATTAACTCGAAAACTTTATACCGCAATACAGAACTGAAAAGTAACATTTTATTTACACTGTAAATAAATATCAATAAAATGAGAGGAAATGTTTTTAAAATTTTCTGTTAAGCATACATAAGTTTGCTATTTGCTAACAATAAAAATGGTGCCGAACTGTTTACTTTTACCCAAATTTGTTTCGACACTTTTTGACGCGTTCTAAAAACTGCTTGAGAGTCCACCTTTAGGTTGAATGTAAAATTGTATGCATCGATGTGAATCGAGTTACATGTATGCAGTTATTTGACACTGAAGCTTTTAACGTTAGATAACTTCAAGATGTATTTCAACATTTTTCGTATATCTCTGTTCATTATCCAATATCTATACTAGGCCTTAATATGTTCATAGTAAAAACTGTGCATTAAAGAATACATATATTAATTCAATCTTAATTATATTTCTATAATGGACACTGTTGAATTATACTTTACTAGCTTTTACCTGCGGCTTCGCTCGTATTGAAGCCATTAAATAAGTTTTTTTTTATTTTTCGTATTTTTTTTTTTCAACTAAAAGTATCCTATGTTACATCTTATACCTGCAAGAATATCTATACAAAGTTACATAATGATTGTTTAACTGTGAAAGCGTAAGAAACAAACATACATACACATTTATAATATTATAAAGGATGTATCTATTTTACATGCACCGAATACGGCAATCTTCTGACGTTTATTCAGGTGGCATTATAAATAACTTTTTAAATATCATTTATATACAGTTTTGTATTATACATGGTAATATTTTTTTTACACTCACTGTAAATAAATGTAATGTAACACGCACACACGCACAGTTTTGAAAGTTCATGTAAAACATACCTATATGCGAGGTTCGCATAATTTATTCTATTTAAAACGAATAAATATAAACGAGGCGCAAAACATGCGAAAACTTAAACAGAAAAACTATAAGAATAAACCAACCAGTTGAACACAATTCAGTCCGATTGGAGCCCAGTGAATCACTGTTGCATTAATCAACCTTATAATTGTATTATGTTGCAGATACGCGGCGGGTGTCGTGGACAATTAGGTATTCATCGCCGCGTCAGTTCCAACCGGAGGCAAATCGAATGAGACGCGACCAATTAAGCGACTGCAAACAGATACGTTGCCAACAGAAAACCACTTTATGTAGAACGTCGAGGGAAATGCAAGGACCGCGTATTTTTCACAGTCCATTCTAGTGGTTAACGTGAAACTGCTTTTGTAACTCGCATCATTTGATACATGTATAGAAATTAATGTTGAAAATTAAGTTAATTGAAATTCATATAAATGTAAACACTTTGTGTATAAATAAATGTATATCAATGTCAATATAGTTTCAATTTACCCAGCCTGTGTTAATGTGTTCAAATAATATTTATAACTATTGCAAGAAGTAACGATAGATGTGAAAACGAAAATGATTTTAGTAAATTTACATATAATTGCATTTTGGTTCTTAATGATGCATTTAATTTGAAAATCGAAAGGAAAACCACTATCGTTGGAAAGTTTTAAGTTTTTCACTTCCGTCGATAGTTCTGGAGACTCGGACAGAAGTACATATTGTGATTGCTGCCCCGCGCCTTTTTATATTGTTTATAGTTTATGCGTTATGGGCACAATCCCACCCTCTAGGGGCTAAATGCCCTCAGCAATCGCCCCAAAAAGTTCCCTGAAGCAGTCAAAGCCCTTACGGCTAACACTGTATATCCGGTCGAAAAGAAAAGACAATCCCACCTGATGTTAAATGATGGTCCCATATTGGTGGACACATTAAACCTGTGGAGGGGTTGGTTCTCAAATGCAACTACTGGAACACACCTATTGGTATTTAGGGGCAGATTTGCAACTTGAGCGTGGTAGCTAGCCAAGTGGGCATTAGTAAAAGCTCTACCACGATGTTATGGCTTCGTCACATGTTTTCCTTCACCTAAATTTCAAAATCTTTGCAGAATTTTTCGAACTCAAGGCCTTACACGCGGCATCCGTACACGCCACCACTAAGCTATCACCGGTCTCTGAGAGTACGGGGGTTTGATGATTCTGTAGTGTCTTTTATAGGGTATTTGACGATGCCTGTCACTATATGAATCTCGCCACATGACCCTGTCGCAGCCTGGGCTTGGGCTAAATACGCATGACGAGAGGAAGTCCGGCAATGGATTATATATATTTCAGTGATTCAGTGAAGCGATGGTAGCTGAATGGTAGTGTGTAGGGACGCTGCGTCATGGGACGTGAGTTCTAATCCAACCAATTACAACGAGCTTGAGCTTGCGGTGATGGAAAACATCATGAGGAAACCATAGCATGATGGTAGGGGTTTTTCTACTGCCCGCCTGGCTAGCTACCACCCTCAAGTGGAAAAATCTACCGCCGAATACCAATAGGTGTGTTCCGGCAGTTGCATTTGAGAACCAGTCCCGGCAATACGCTTAGCGGGTTCATCATCCTGGGCCACATCGTCACTTAACATCAGGTAAGATTGTGTCCATAACGCTAAACCCGTAACGTATAGAAACTAAAAATGGCCCATAATCTATATTGTATTGAAGAGAATTTAAAAAACTTTACGTCAATATCAACTTCACATAACTAGCTGTCAGTTATCGTTGAGCATTACAATAATGAACGCTATGTTTTTCAATAATATTTTTTCATTAATTATACCAATTAAAATTCAATGTTCATAATTAAGACAGGACAACGCCTGTCGGATCAGCTAGTAATATATAATTCTCTATACGATAATTCAGTTGATATAATAACACTAACAATAACAAAAGATAAGCTGAGAATTTTCATCTCGCTGAAAGTCGGAAAGCCATGTTTGCATATAAATTTAGTTGAAGGCGAAATGTAGTTTCTACCTTGCAAACAAAGTTGCAAAGCGTCTATCCTCTGGCCAGAGAGATAATAGACCAGGAGCCGGCAAAGTTATCTATTTAAGTGTAATTTTTTCAGACGTGTAATTTTTTTTTTTTTATTAAAAATTAACTAAATCCGTGACGTCGTTATCGTGCCACTAAAATCATATTAATATTATAAATGCGAAAGTGAGTTTGTTCGTTACGCGCTCACGCCTAAACTACTGAACGGATTGAGATGAATTTTAGTACAGAGATAGATGAGATCTAGGAGACGGACATAGGCTTTTAGACGAAAATTTTATTGGAAGTGGGTAAAGAGAGGGATAAACTTTGTATGAAAGTGTTTATTGCGACATCCGGTTTGTTTGGAAAAATCAATATTAACACGAGCGAAACCGCAAGTAAAATCTAGTCGTTAGATAATGTTTACTCGTCGTTGTACCTTTTAACAATACAATTTTAACCCAACTAGTAGTAACGTATATCAAATAGCCTAAAGCGTCCCTCTATAATTGATCTATCAAATAAAAAACATATATTTTTTTAACCGACTGGTGGGTAGGTGTCAAGATTAGCGCGTCCGAACAAACAAACAAAATTTTCCGCTTTATAATATGAATATATATTATAATATATAATAATTTGTGATTGATATAAAAGCGAGGAATATTATTTTCAGTCTATTCCTTTGTATACTTTGATCACTTGCAAACCGTAGACATATTTCGATGGAATTTAACGCCATGTTAAATATTATTAAAACTTTTATCACTTACACTATAAGAGTTCCTGCGGAATAAGGTGTGATACTTAAAGCTAAATAGTAAATATTCGTATTTTAATATCAGTACAGTACGCTTGAACTTCAATAGGTATTAAAATTACCTTAGTAACAGTTATACTCAGCATAATTAATGATGGACTTACAAAGGCGTAGGCCGAATCAAAGGCCGGTTATGCTACATTACTTACGAAATTAAAAATTATTACTTCAACTTCAGTGAAGCCAACCTGCTACTGATAATATAATTGAATTAGCGTTACGGCCACAATCTCACCTGATGTTAAGTGATGATGTGGCCCGAGATGGTGGACACATGCAATGGAACAGGCAGAGATATAAATCAAAATAAATCTATATTATTAATTTCTACATCAATAAACAAGTACGCCTTAGTATATTATAATTTTTTTATACTTAAGGTTTAGCGTTGTGACCATAATCTCACCTGATCTTAAGTGACGATAAGACCCAAGTTGGTAGACACGCTAAACCTGTGAAGGGACTGGCTCTCAAGTGCAACTGCCAGAACACACCTATAAGTATTTGACGACAGTATTTCGACTTAAGGGTGGCAGCTAGCCAGGCGGGCATTACAAAAGCCCTACCACAATACTATGGTTTCATCACGATGTTTTCCTTTAGCAAAAGCTCGAACTCATTGTAGGCTGATTCGAACGCACTATCATCGTTTGAAATTATATGAAACATAATTCAAGTCCACACGAACAAAGTCGCAAGCACAACTACGTACAATTAATTATAATCTCACCGAAACACTATATTGAAATAATTTTAATTTAAACGTGCACGGTTCGGACCTCTTTGAACTCGTCCAACTGGTATATTATAACATATTAAACGACGAGATATATCCCCAATTAAATCGAAATTGGGGTTTCCGCAGGATCAGTTCTGATATTAATTTAAAATTGCTTTGTAATAGTAATAAATATTTGTTAATAGTGACTCATATTAAACTTGTTATTTAGAATTAGTTTATAGAGCATACTTACTTATATTATAAATACTTATATTAAAAAGTGTATGTGTGGGTGTTTTTTTATACTTAAGGTTTAGCGTTGTGTCCATAATCTCACCTGATCCTAAGTGACGATACGACCCAAGTTGGTAGACACGCTAAACCTGTGAAGGGACTGGCTCTCAAGTGCAACTGCCGGAACTCATCTATTGGTATTTGAGGGTAGATTTTCAACTTGAGGGTGGTTGCTAGCCAGGCGGGCAATAGAAAAAGCCCTACCACCATGCTGTGGTATCCTCATAATGTTTTCCTTCCCCGAAAGCTCAAGCTCATTGTAGGTGATTGGATTCGAACTCACGTCCCTCGACGCGATGTCATACACACTACCACTAAGCTATCATCGCTTCAAAGTTTGCCTGTTTGTTAACTTTCCACGCCTAAACCGCTGAATCGATTATTACAAATTTTGTTATAAAGATAAACGGGATCTTGGAGACGGCGATAGGCAAATTTTTCTTACGAAAAATGTATGGGTATAGAGAGGAATAAACTTTGTATGAGACTTTAATATAATGTTGCTGATAATTTAATCAATATTAACGCGACCGGAGCCGCCGGCAAAAGATAGTGTTAGAATTGTGGAGTCTGATGTGCTTACCAGAGGACTTAATGGATGTGTGTTTGTGTTGTATGTGTGTGATGTTTGTCGCGGTGCGTCGCCGGTGAACTCTTGGTAAACGCCACAAGAATAACACCTATGATCATTCGAAGCTAAAACGTTGGTAAATGGCTCTGGGATACTTAGTTTTTTAATTCCATTGTCTCTTTCTATTTTCCTTTGTATGCTTAACGTGCAGGTGAGGGCTAGTGTGAGAGAGAGAACTTTTAGCAAACAATGGATTCACTGTGCGGGTGCCGGAAGCATGGATTTGCAGGAAGGAAACTCCGACCAGTTCTCGAGACCGGATTGTTTACCTTATTGTCCGTATACTGATATCTTGTTCTGATTGAAATCTCTCATTAACACTGTTCAGCGTCATTCAATCAAACAACATACTTTATATACTGACGAAATCACTCAAATCACTCCCTTATATGCCACTATGTAGAGGTAACAGTAACTTCATAGTGATCCGTGGATGCATCGTGTGGCAGAAAGAGAGACTCCGAGCAGATCCTGAGACTTGTGACACGGGTGAAGGTTTGAAGGGTCCTTTTCCGACGCTCGTCAATACGCATACACAAACCGATTTGTGTATGTACATTAAACTACATAACAGTTGGACAGATTCTGATGAAACGTTTAGGTCATATTCATGATGATCCAGCGAGTGACCTTGTGAGGTTCGGTGGAGATCGGATTAACAGATTTTATTGAATTGGCTTTTGGCATCTGTCTATTATTAATTAATGCTATCCCGTGCAAAGCCTGGGCGGGCCGCTTGTTAAGAATAAGAATATTATATTACAAGTCAATTAAGCTCTCACCTTAAAATACAATAACTAAATTACAAGTTTGAATTGTTTTCGAAAACTTTGTATCGGATTATTTACGGATATTATTAAGGTGAAATACCGAAGATATACCCTTTAAGTATAAAAGCTTCGACGGCTATTCGTAAATTATTCTACGTATAAAAGGCAAGGCATAGAAGGCTGTGAGAAGTTTATGTAAGCAGTTTCATAATTATATGTATACTAGCTTATCAGACAGACGTTATCCTGTCTTAATTATGGATATTGAATTCGTATTAGTATAATTAATAAAATAAATATATTCATAGTGTTTATTACTGTAAAAGCTCTATGACACAACTGACAGCTAGTTATGTAAAATTGATATACTTGTAATTTTTTTTAATTTTCTTAAATTTGCTAATATACCGTTCAACTTTCTTAATTTTTTTTTCTTTCATAAGACTTTGTCCTGACGATAATCAATCCAACAAAAAAAGAATTAGCGAAATTGTGTTAAGCGTTCACGCTATATATATATATAAGTTAAGTAACCAGCAACCGCTAGTGAGTTTGTAAAGCCAATGGTAAAAAATGTATTTTTATTACTCACCTTAAAATACAATAACAAAATTACGAGTCTGAAATGCTGTTAAAAACTTTGTATCAGATTATTAACAAAAAATATCACAAATATTACGTATGTTCAAGGGGCCATTTTCAGACGCGCGTGAACAGTCATCTTAAATACTCGTGTTTCTCGCCCGGCTCGGCCAAATTTGATAGGATCTTGCTAACACAGCTTTAGAGGCGGGTGCTAGTATAGAACTTACAGTTTTCCTAGATAGGCCAAGATTATAGAGAGATTTCGCTGGTATACCTCTAGCTACCACTTCGAGGGTGTAATATCCACTTTGCCATCTCGTTTCAGGTTATTTAGTAGCTCTTTGTGTTTTTTTTTTTCGCAGGCACTAGCATGTTTTTTCCATGGTACAGTAAGCTCAGCCAGTACTATGTGTGTGGTTATTAGGTTGTGTATGTGTTTGCTTATTCTAGAATAAATATCCGTTCTGGAAGTCGAAGCCTCAACATCCTCTGGGATTTTTAGTGATAAATATAAACACTATGCATGTGTTAGTATGTCACTTAGGTTTTCTATATCTATACTGTTGTTATAAAGAGGAAAGATTTGTGTTTTTGTGTGTTACGAATAAACTCAAGAACTATAAGAGCGATTTCAAAAATTCTTTCACCATTAGAATTCTACATTAGCCCCGAGTAACATGATGAGATGTTTAAAAAACAAGTTTAGTTTCACACGAACGGAGTCGCGGACGCAGTTAGTATTTTATAATCCAGTGTTTAGATAAATAAATACAACATATAAACTTGTATTTTTTAAACTGTATGGGTTCAACGTTATGACCACAATCTCACTAGATGTGAAGTGACGATGTGGCCAAAGGCGATGGACACGCTAAACCTAACAGAGTCACTGTCTGTCAAATACACCAATAGGAATTTGGAGGCAGATTGTCAACTGGAGGGTGGTAGCTAGCGATGGCATTAGAAAAAGCCTTATCACGATGCTACGGTTTCATCACGATGTTTTCCTTCACCGAAAGCTCAAGCTCATTGCAGGCGGATTCGAACTCGTGTCCGTTGACGCAGCGTTCGTACACACTACCAACTGAGCTATCATCATTTCCAAATATATAACTGTTACACCAAGTAACGATAGATCTGAATAGTTTCAACAATTTTAATTTACAAATAAGATCATTTTTAATCTTGATAATACGTTTGTTACGGAAAGTAAACACCGTTATTTTAAGGTTTAAGTTTTCACTTCTTCCAGCACCTCTCCATGACTGAATACTTTTCCTTTTCATTTAATTTCACCCCTGAAGCGGTTGAAGGAGGTTTCTTGCTAGCTAAATGAAAATAATTAAACGCTTTACGAAATATCAGAAGAATCCTCGAGTTTGTTACGCGAAAACGGACTGTTTATTAGAATTTCCTTCTACAGTGATTTACAGTAAAAAGGAACAAGGAGAAACCTGAAGACGTATCAACTATATTCAAATCATTTAAAACATAAATTGCTCGTTCAGACGGTTTTTGTGTTTTTGGGTAGTTAATATCTTGACCTCGATGTAACCTGTTAGATCCTAAAATAGATATCGTCTCGATCAAACCAAATATATTATTGCTTTTTTTTTCGAACTGACATACGCTGTTAGCCCCAAGGGCTTTGACAACTTCACCAAACTTTTTGGGGCGAGTGGTGAGGCCACTCAGCTCCGAGGCAGTGGGCACAAGGGTGTCAGAACGGCCGAACCTCGGCTTGGGCTGCTGCCGGTAAATGAAAAAAGATTCACGATCCTGACTAACCAACAGGTCCTGTCTTTCTAATTTAGTGATCCTGACAACGACCTTATCAGGTAAGCAGCTCAAGGGCCGCGAGGGTTGTCCCTTACGGAACCGTGTACTTAACGTGTGAGTGTGCACGAATGGTATGCGGTGTGATGGTGTATTCTCAGTGATGTAGAGTGTCACTGTATATTATTGTGATATTACCTAAATCTACAGTAATACTATAAAGCAGAAAAGTTTGTTTGCACACACAAATCTTTGGAATTGCAAGTTGTATTTCAAAAATTTTTTAATTATTTGACAAAACAACCAATGATGAAGGTTTTAGGTTTTTTAACATCACTCTACCACCAATAATGGCAAAGCTGTATTGAAAACAGTTACTAAAACGGGAAAAAAATCTTACTAATATTATAAACGCGTAAGCGAGTTTGTATGTTTGTTACCCTTTCACGCTTAAACCGCTGAATCGATTATTACGAATTCTGGTATACAGATACATGGGACCTTGGAAACGGTAATGAGCTTCTTCTTTTCTCAATAAAACTTATTGGAATTGAATTAAAGAGAATGAACCCTGTATGAAATTTTTAATTGTTTTATCCCATTTGTTTGACGAAAATCAACATCATCGCGAACGAAGTCGCAGCTAAAAGCTAGCATTTAATAATATTATTAGTATCACGCGAACAATGATGCGGTCACAGAGTCAGTATAAAAAACAAAGTGTATATATTGGAACGAATATTATGGTTACGAAGTGAAAAACATGTCCGCCTGTAGAACCGGAAGCTTACAATGAATCCAGTTTCCTGCGGTTTTGTACCTCTCGGAACTGTTATCTGTGACTCGATTATACAATGTTGAAACTCTCGAAAGTGCACCGGTCGCCGGGGTCGCAGGTAACTTTGTTAAAGCTCTTAGCTTAAACTTCATTCAATTAAAATGTGACGACGGAGTTAAACCGATCGCGGATACTGACATCTAAGTGGGTTGCTGACTGTAAATTATATTTATGTTTCCCGGAAAAAGTAACCTTCTACTTCACGAGGTGCCAAATCTATATATATATATATATATGTACGCGCTTAACTTCCGAACGGTTCTACTGAATTGGATAGTTGGAAAATAAAAAAATAAAAAAACATTTTTTTTTTACTTGTATATCTCATAACATGCCAAAGTAATGAAGCGACGATAGCTCAGTTGGCAGTGTGTTCTGACGCCGCGTTAAGGGACGTGGCTTCGAATCCACCTGTATTTAAATATCATATAAATAAATGACATGAATGCATAGGAGTAATAAACAAGTTTCATGCAATAACCAAACGATATGAAGAATAGAAACGATATGAGATATAGCCAGTTCTATGGATCTTAACGAATTGAAGTTGGAAGGTTGTGTAGGATTGATTATAGCTAATCGAAATAAAATAAACAAATAAAAACAATTAATAATAAATTGAGTTTTACCGAGAATGAAGAACATCGATTTTAGGCGATACAAAGTTCATCGGGTCAGCTATTTCTTATACAATAAAAATGGGCATTTTGTTCTAAAAAGTGACAGCTAAGATATTTCGATCTATCGAAGTGTTTGAATGTAGTTGAAGATATCATTCCAATTGTTTCTATTGCGTTTGTTACGAAAAAAAAAGATATACTATTTCTATTATGAATCATTTTTTTTGTTTGTTAAGGTTTAGTAGCGGTATGGCCATAATTTCACCTGATCGTAAGTGACGATACGGCCTACGTTGGTAGACACGCTGAACCTGTGGAGGAACTGGCTCTCAAGTGCAACTGCCGGGACACACCTTTTTGGTATTTGACGGCAGATCTTCAACTTGAAAGTGGTTGCTAACCCGGCAGGCATTAGAAAAAGCCCTACCACCATGCTAGGGTTTTGTTCACGATGTTTTCCTTCACCGAAAGCACAAGCTCATTGTAGGTGGATTCGAACTTACGTCCCTTGACGTTTCATCCATAGAGGAAGATAAAGAAATTCGTTAAAAAAAAAAAAAAAAATGACGTTCTAAACACTAAGCCGGCGATATGTTTAAAACAAAATCTCACGATTAGAACGTGTTAAAAAGACGGTGTCTTAACTAACAGCCGCGAAATAAATTTCAATAGCATGCTCCAAATGTATGTGAAAGTTGAAAAGTAACACGCTTAGATCATGGCTCCTATGAAGTACGTCGTCGACTTTGTGTACAAGAATGTCATCCCATATGTTCTTTGATTACTTTATACCCATGCGATAATACAAAAAAAAAAAAAAACAAAAAGAGAATCTGGTTAGGGGACGAGCTCGTACGAGTTCGCTATACACTGAATGTACGCTGTAGGCTAATGCACGTTACACGAGCTAAAAGTATGCGAGATTGCCCCGAATCATTAACGACTACCCCCTAGGGTTCATTTTAGCTATATAACATCACATACGACCCTTCAGTTTCGACGGCCGACGACAAAGTCATCAAGTCCCCATTGTACTCGGAATATTCACCCTAGTTTGATAACAGAATATTTCCATTCATCGAACGCTATTGTCTTTTCACGTGAACTGGTCGATCTGGATTTTTGTTAGTTCAACTGATCAAGATTCATATATTTCCTAGACTTGTTCATAATAATAAAGGAAGCTTTATTTAATTCCACACAAAACATCTCAATAAATACAACGAAAGGAAAAATAAATTGAGCAGTATCGAAATGAAACTAATTTAAACGGATTTTATCGCGGTTATTTATTAATTTTGATCACGACTTTTCGATAGCTTTTCAGCCTTCGTGGTTGAACTTTTCTGGACAACCTACACCTCAGTCCGCCCCGTGACCACGAAGGCTGAAAAGCTTTCGAAACGTCGGGATCAAAATTAATAAATAACCGCGATAAAATCCGTTTAAATTAGTTTTATTTCGATGAATAATATTCACGGAAACATAAGAATTCATTAAATCGTATTTCAAAGTTGATAATTAAAATAATAGTAATTATAACGCGTGATAAAATCCTTACTGTCATACTAATATGATTAGGCATTATCATCATGTAATTTAGGTGTTGCCATTAATAAAATTAATAATGTATACCATTATTATACAGGTAGGTCTTTGACAAAACAAACTCAATAACATTGAAGCTTAAGAAATCGTATTCGAATTAATTTCGACCGCTCGACGATTATTAATTCATTATAATTTCAGTAGGTATGTGATTATATCAGAAGTTATCAAAAACATACATTAAGATTTCATCCTCCTGTTTTGTTGTTGGCAACTCAGTCCTCTATAGAGAGTGTTTCTGCCATTTTCAAGGGATAAGATTTTGCCATTTTAGGTAGATCTCTCTTAGGTGTTTGTAGGCAACTAATATATTATGTTCCGAATGATTATTCGCAATTCATTTCACTTTTGCTCTTCAGCAACACTACATTGCGTAAAATGTCACCAGTTTTAAACAATATAGGGCTCAATAACTAAGTATATCAATTAAAATAAAAAACCTCCTGAATTAGGACTTATTAAATATCCACCGAATTAAATAACTGTTATCAAATTTAATTTTAAAATATTTTTACAAGCCCATATATCTAACTGTAACACATATATGTCCTTTCTTTGCGATTAAAAATATGTGGCAAATAAGTGAATCTTTATTACTTCGACCTATTTCTGTGATCATTATTTATTTTCGACGAGAATACAGTTTTTATAAAGTGTAAATTTCTATAGCACGGTTTGGATAGAGAGTGAATTCGTGTAAGTCGTCATCGACATGGTCACGTGACGTGTTAACGTACGCACCATATCTGTTCCTATTAGTATAACTTATTACGCTGTGAACTGTTTTGATTAGAATTTTTAATATAGATCAAACAATTACAATGGATATCCAAAAATAACAAAAACTTTGTTTATAGTTTTTTTAAGTTTTCACTTCTGTCAGCAGTCCTCACGAATGCTTTTTTTTGGTTATTTATTGACAACATACGTTTAAATACAATTCTCGATAACGTTCCTACAGAATATTATAGTAATCTTTTAAAAGTATTAAAAAAACTGACCACGGAGTTTTGTGTCAATTCAAAAAGTCGACCAAATATTATTTTAAATCCACTTCAATCGTCTACGAAATCAAGTAAAATTTGATTAATATTATATTATATAGCATCAAATAACATAGTTAGGTTTCTAAATGTAAACAGAAACCATCACATAATAATTGAGATTCCGCCAAAACCCTAAATTCGATGACATACTAATCAAATAAATGCGAATACATAACAAAGTTTAATATAAATAATTATGACCTTTTTTAAATAACAAATATTTGTTATGTCACGTGTAGAATAAAGAAAACATTTAAAATCATAAATACATTTGAAATTTTACAGTAGAACGAGGGATGTGTTTTGTTTTAGTTCATTCGGTCCAAAGCTTGTAAAAGTGCCACGCGACGGTCGTTTAGCGTAAAATATATTAATCTTTAAGCGAGTACATTATATAAATAGAAAATGCGTGAGTGCATATCTATACACGCAGGGCAGGCGGGCGTCCAGATCGGTAACGCATGCTGGGAGCTGTACTGTCTGGAGCACGGCATCCAGCCGGATGGTCAGATGCCCTCCGATAAAACCGTCGGAGGCGGTGATGACTCTTTCAACACGTTCTTCAGCGAGACCGGCGCCGGCAAGCACGTGCCGAGGGCAGTATTCATAGACTTGGAACCGACGGTAGTTGACGAAGTGCGCACAGGTACCTACCGCCAGCTGTTCCATCCCGAGCAGCTGATCACTGGGAAAGAGGACGCTGCGAATAATTACGCGAGAGGACACTATACGATAGGTAAAGAAATAGTTGATCTAGTGCTCGACCGTGTCCGAAAATTGGCCGATCAGTGTACCGGTTTGCAAGGGTTCCTGATTTTCCACTCGTTCGGGGGCGGGACCGGATCTGGTTTTGCCTCGCTGCTAATGGAAAGGCTTTCCGTTGACTACGGCAAGAAGTCGAAGCTCGAGTTCGCCATATATCCTGCACCGCAGATATCTACCGCTGTCGTTGAGCCGTACAACTCCATCCTTACCACGCACACGACGCTGGAACACTCTGACGCCGCTTTCATGGTTGACAACGAAGCTATCTACGACATTTGCCGTAGAAATCTAGACATCGAGAGGCCGACTTACACAAACCTCAATCGCTTGATAGGCCAAATAGTATCTTCCATCACGGCCTCGCTCAGATTCGACGGAGCCCTGAACGTCGATCTGACAGAGTTCCAGACGAATCTGGTGCCGTATCCGAGGATTCACTTCCCGTTAGTGACGTACGCACCAGTAATTTCTGCTGAGAAGGCATACCATGAGCAGCTGTCTGTGGCGGAGATCACGAACGCTTGCTTCGAGCCCGCCAATCAGATGGTGAAATGCGACCCGCGCCACGGCAAGTATATGGCGTGCTGTATGTTGTATCGCGGGGATGTAGTGCCCAAGGACGTGAACGCTGCGATTGGAACTATCAAGACTAAACGCACGATTCAGTTTGTGGACTGGTGCCCGACTGGGTTTAAAGTGGGCATCAACTATCAGCCGCCCACCGTAGTGCCGGGCGGGGATCTGGCGAAGGTGCAGCGTGCTGTGTGTATGTTGTCGAATACCACCGCCATCGCTGAGGCTTGGTCACGCCTCAACCACAAGTTCGATTTGATGTACGCAAAGCGAGCGTTCGTCCACTGGTACGTCGGTGAGGGTATGGAGGAAGGTGAGTTTTCCGAGGCCCGAGAGGACCTGGCCGCTTTGGAGAAGGACTACGAGGAAGTCGGCATGGACTCTGGCGAGGGTGAGGGCGAAGGCGGCGAGGAATATTGATTTTAAATTCGTATGCAATTTATTTTTAGGATATTGTTTATTTTCATTTAGGTCTAAAATGTATTTATTTTAATGTTCATGTTTACGCAAATATTCTAATTTTGGTGAAGAAAATAAAATGTACAAGTGTATACGGAAGTTTGTTTATTTTCCCTTGTAACTTCGATATACATCAGTGTATTGATTACTGTTATTTATATAACCAAGGTATTTCTATACTTAAAACTATAATATGAGGTATAGATTGTAGTTTAGGATTAAATGTTTCTAATTAAAGATTAAATTGGTTTGAAATTTGAAATTAAAGATTATCGTTTTTATAAAACATTATTCCTTCTAAGGACTCGGTATTTTCGAACAGGTTTTTCGATAAATCATTATTTAAAATTATATAACGAATGTCATTTGTATAGGCATTTTTAAGGTTACGAGTATCACGTCTCAGTTATTTTTTTTTATAATTAAGGTTTAGCGGCGGTATCTGGCGGAAGTTTTTGAACTTGAGAGTGGTAGCTAGCCAGACGGGCATTAGAACAAGCTGTACCACCATGCTATGGCTTCATCACGATGTTTACCTTTACTATAGGTGAATTCGAACTGACGTCCCTTAACGTAGCATCCGTACACAATGCCAACTGAGCTATCATCGCTTCGAAAATCAATAATGATCTGGCTAAAGATGATGGTGATGAGTATAGATCACCGTTAAATGCAACATCCCTTAGATGCCTATAACTTACAACGGACGAGGTAAGCCTCGCTAAGAAGCATTTGTTCCAAATTTAACCTCTCAGGGGTTGCATGGTGGTAGGGCTTTTTCTAATGCCCGCCTGGCTAGCTACCAGCCTCAGGTTGTAAACCTGCCGCCAAATACCAAATAGGTGTGTTCCAGCACCTGCACTTGAGAGCCAGTTCCTCCACAGGTTTAGCGTGTCTACCATCTTGGGCCGTATCGTCACTTAAGATCAGGTGAGATTATGGCCATAACGCTAAACCTTAAGTATATTAAAAAAAAAATCGGTGGTGGCAAAGTTTGTGTGCGGGTGAAAAACTCCTTCTCTCAATCTCTCTTCTACTTCAATACTCTCTTCAAGTCAATACGACATAGAAATAAAGACTTCTTAATAAAAATTAAAGAACTAGTGTTTTAGTGTTTTCATCCCCTACTTGTGAAAATCTGTAAAATAGGGGAGGAAGTTTTTCGTTCACGTCTACTGAGATATCTCCAAAACCGTTGGACCGATTGACTTGAAACTTGCCATGGATGTTCCTCTCATGATGTAGACACCCGCTAACATTATTCTGACCAGGATTAAAAACGGGAACAGCTCGAACAAACGCGCGAGGTACCAGCTACAGCTTACATTTATAATACAGTACCAAAGCGTATTAACGATTTGCCGTAAGTTCAAGCAGCATGTCAAGCGAGTTTTGATGTCGAACGGTTATCACAGGGTATATCGATATGTGAACAGCGGTGATATCTGGAATCGACCCCCTCTGTGCATGCACTGAAACGATCAGGAATGTATTTAAATTTTTGTATTAAAAAAAAACCGTTCGAGTTTCTTTCCAATTCTTCTCGATGATCGATTTATTTCCCTAACCGGTTGTAGTTCATAGCCCAGGGCCTAAATTGAGTGAAGTTTTTTTAATATGATTTGATATAGATAAACTGGAGCGAAGAAATACTTTATAAATTCAATGAAATAAAACGAGACACATTTCGACTAATATTAAGTGAGCGATCCTCGTATAATGGGTTTCTCAGAAATCACTGTAATAACTTCAATGTAATTTCGTATTTAGATGTTTTGTTTCCTACGGAGGTATCTTATTTTGTTTTGTTACCAAACACCAAGAAGCTCGGTCGTAATGATCTTTATTTTATATCAAACATATAATAAAACTGTAACCGAGGTATATCAATATAAAATGTTTTTTTTTATTACTAAAATAGAGATGTGCTTTTATATCGATGTAGAGGCCAAAATACGTTTTATATTTTACTAGCTATGTCCACACGTTCGATCTCGTCGAACCAAAAACTATTAATAGAATTTGCCAGTTTTCGTAACTTCTTTCAATAGAGCTTTACTTCTATTTGGTGGTAGTATGATGTTAAAGTAGATTGACGAAACAAGTTTACAGGGCAAGTGTGACTGGGCTAGCTGGTAAGGGTCGACGTAGGCGAACATATCTCAACCAGATCGAGGATGTTCTGGAGAAAGGCCGGGTCAAAAGTACCCGTAACCGAAGAGCATGTATGGAGGTGATTATGAAAGTAGAAGAAGCGAAAGATGTATGTCTGGATCGTAGCAAATGGAAGGCAGTGGTCTCTGCCTACCATTATGGGAGAGAGGCGTGATACTATGTATGTATGACGTTAAATAGCCTTAAAAATCTTTCTCAATTATTGCTCTACCTATTACAACAATATTTTTATGGAATCCCATTGGTAGTTCTTAAGATTAGCACGTTTGAACAAACTAAATTCCCCTTTATAATATTCATATAGTTTTTTTTTTATCCTGGCTCGGCAGAATCACCGTATATCATCTGATGGTAACGTCAGTACGGTCCAGGGACAGTAGCGACTGTCCAAAGGGGAAACGTCCTCCGTCAGTGGCAGCTGCCATACCAGGATGCTAAACACTTCTTCAGGCCTCGTTTAAAAAACCCAACGCTGTATGGAGGTGGGAAAACCCAGGACGGAAGATAGTTCCACATTTCCACTGTACGACATAAGTATGAGTTTACGAACTTTCCGGTTCGTGTCGGGATGAAGGCTACAGTGAAACTATGGCTCCGCTGTCCAGTGCGGGTGCTATGGAAAGGAGAGGAGAGAGAGAAATAACTCCTCAGAGCACTCACCATGATACAGATTGATACACGTCGCTAAGGTAATAAGCTGTATAGGAGAAAAATAAAAATTAACTAAAGTGGAATATAAAAAATACGTTTGAAGACATCATTCGATCTAAAAGTTTAAGGGGTACATATTTATATTAACATAATTACGAGGGAATGGCGTGTTCAAATATTTAGATCACTGCTATCTACCCTTACTTAGGGTGGACGTATATTTTTATTTGATTTCCATTACTCAAATATTCCTTAATTCAATTCAAGATGTCGCTGTAGTGCTGTGTTTTATTTGAAATCTTATATCAAATTTACTTATCTATCTCTTTATCTATATATATATATAATATATATATATATATATATATATATAATAATGAATCACCGAAATGTATGTACGCGCATAACTTCCGAACGACTGTACCAAATTGAATAATTCTTTTTTAATACAGTTCGTTATTGTCAGAAGAGGATTTCTATAGAAGAATATAAAAAAAGTACATTTTTTAAATCGCATAATATGAAAAGTGAGTAAGTGAGTGGGACATAATACTGTATTATATATATATATATATATATATATATATATATAACAGAATAAATAGCCGTTCTTTCGTCTCACTAAAACTGAAAAACGTTGTAGGTGATACAAAATTCACCGGGTCAGTTAGTATAGAATAAATATTAATAAGGTATTAAGTGAAATATTGAAATAGTAACTTTAAAAAAAACTTACACGATTTTTTTCTTTTAATATAAAATTTCAATTAAATCAACAATAATCAATGAATAACGTTATTTTTCATGAAACAATATAATAATTAATAATCAGTAGATTTATATATTTAAGGTTTTAAAGTTATTACCACAATCTCACCTGATGTTAAGTGACGATATGGCCCAAGGTGGTGGACACGGTGACAGCTAGCTGGTATTTAAAAAAGTATGTATTAGTAACAGTCACTCTTAACATAATAGTACCAACTTCATGAACTTGACACTTCGTAAAGCTGTACACAAAATAAAGTCGCGGGTAGAGCTGGTTATAAAAATAATCTATCGACGCCATTACTAATATTACACAGTGGAAGGGCTTTTTCTAAGGCCCATCTGGCTAACTACCACCCTCAAGTTGAAAATCTGCACAAACACTCATAGGTGTGTTCCGGCAGTGGCATTTGAGAGTCAGTCCTTCCACTAGGCGTGAATTTTTGCCACATCGACACTTAATATCAGGTGAGATAGTAGCCATAACGCTAAACCTTAACTATAACAAAAAACAATTTGCTTATACAAAAATTTACCTTCGTCCAAAATGCTTAATATAATTAGTATCTAATTAAATTTTATTAAAAATCTTTACAACAGTTTCACAGTTATACAGGGGCCGGATAGTTCAAAAGTTCAAAATAAACCAATCTTTGATCTCTATATTAATAATATTTCATGTACCGCTCAGTTACAGTTTATTATATTCGCTGACAATTGATCTCCGAATCAATAGGATTGCCGTTGGAAGCGGCTGCGAAGCGTTATTGCCCAACAATACGCGTCGATTCCATTAATATTCAAGCCGGGCAAATTGCATGCATATCCCATGGCAGCCGAACACAAAACAAGAGTGCGCCGAGGGCTTGTCAAAGCTGGCTTCGTAGAATACAATTGTGTATACATCGTGTATGCAACACACGAGGGTATCTGTGTTATAGGATGAAGGCGTTATGACGCCGAGACTACCTACGCCGACATTATCCGTCGCAGCGACACTGTATGATGCACTCTTTACTTTCTACATTGTACGATCGATATAGAGAGATCCAGTAAACAACTTTTGATAAATTAAAAACTTTATATCGTAGATTTAGCGACCTCGCGCTCGAGGTTTCCGTCGCGTTAACTACACTAAAAACAATTTTATAGCCCACCGCTTTATATTGGCCGGTAACATTATACAGTGCAGATACAGTATTGCATGTGAACATACTGATAGTAATTTTGTTTGCAGTCATTATTAACTAACTCTATACTAATATTACAAAGGGGAAAAGTTTGTTTGTTTGAACTGGCTTATCTAAGCAAATATAAGTTGGATTTTAAAAAAACATTTTGCATTTCATAAAGTAATTATTGAGGAAGGTTTTAAGCTATTTAACATCACGCTATCGCCAATAGGAGTAAAAACTGTATTGAAAAAAATTACAACAACGGACAAAAAGTTATTAAATAATTTTTAGCTCCAAGCGAACGAAGACGCGGGCGTAGCTAGTTTAGAATAAAATAATTGTCATCTCGTTATTGATTAGAAAATACATCTCGTTTATAATTTTTAACGAAATATTTAAGTGTTACTGTATGTATAGATGAAAGACATGTTTCATAGGTTTAGCGTTATGGCTACAATCTCACGTGATGTTAAGTGACGATGTGTCCCAAGCTGGTGTACACGCTAGATCTATGGAAGGACTGGCTCTCAAATGTAACTGCCGGAACATACGCATAGGTATTTGCCGACAGACTTTCAACCTGAGGGTGGTAGCTAGCTAGGCAGGTATTAGAAAAAGCCCAACCGCCATGCCACAGTTTCATCACGATATTTTCCCTCACCGAAAGCTCAAGCTCATTGCAGGGATTTGAACTGACGTCCTTTGACGCGACGTCCGTACACGCTACCTGATCTGAGCTATCATCGCTTCAAAATGCAATATACTAAAGCAATTGACAATTGCCAATTCGATATTTATATAATTGAAAGTATTTCTCCTTATTCGTTGTTATAATGACCTGATTATGATAATAATAATAAGTGATGGTAAGGTTTGTTTGTCAAGCACAAACACAGATGGATCCGCCCTCACCTTGGCAGAACTTGTAAGGGACATCCCCGCGTTTGCTTTAATAAAAAATAATGGGTTCATTTCCAACCGAACGTCGAAAATAGCAGAAAACGTCAGTATTAAAATGTTCTATATATAAATGATTAATGTCGAATGGACGAAAAATGATTAAAGGTTGATGTAACGTCGCCACTAAGACACGTTCGAAAAATAAATATACAGGACTGAAAATTTAACACTTTCATAGTAAAAATTCCCTTCCGGTTTCATTTTTCAAAGCTCACTCCAATGCTTTTAGCCTGAGGAGCTTTGACAGCTTCACCGGACTTTAGATCCGTCGAGGTAATTTCTAGCTGCAATGTAGGTAGTGTCACGGACGCAGACTACATTGTTTCAGTGGAAAAATTCTATTATGTAGGAAATTTCCGATACTTTATTTGAATTAAAATATACATTATAATAAGAATAACTATGTATTATTGAAATATTTTTATTTACAATCGGGTCGGTACTTTAAAAAATTTGCCTTCTACGAATATCTGTAGTGTTTACGACTTCGCGTCAAGGGATGTGAATTCGAATCCAACTGCCTACAATGAGCTTGGACTTTCGGTGAAGGAAAATATCGTGAGGATACCATAGCATGGTGGTAGGGGTTTTTCTAATGCCCGCCTGGCTAGCAACCACCCTTAAGTTGAAAATCTGCCGCCAAATACCAATAGGTGTGTTCCGGCAGTTGCACTAGAGAACCAGTTCCTCCGCAGGTTTAGCGTTTACCAATTTGGACCTTATCGTCGCTTAAGATCAGGTGCCATAATCAGGGGTCATAAAGGTAAACCTTAACTATAAAAATAAATACATTATAATTATTATGTCTCAAAGGTTTAATTTTGCGACAACATCAAATGTATCTTGATTTTAAAGCCTTCGTTCTCTACTATGAAATTAAAATAGGTAAATAGTTCAAATATATGTATAAATAAATTAGCATGGCGGTAGGGCCTTTTCTAATTACCACCCTCAAGTTCTAAATCTGCCGCCAAATACCAATAGGTGTGTTCCGGCAGCTGCACTTGAGAGCCAGTTCCTCCGCAGATTTAGCGTGTCTATCAACTCGGGCCGTATCGTCACTTAAGATCAGGTGAGATTGTAGCCATAATGCTAAACCTTAAGTATAAAAAATAAAAATAAACTTTTGATGTCAATAGGCTATTACATAGTGAATCGATATGTAACCGACGGTGACATTAGATGTTTACACCCCTCACTCTCTGCATCCGCAAAAACCACTATAAACCTTTTTCAATTTTCCTTTGCTTAACCAGATCGAGTTTCTTGCCAGCTGTAATCAACGACTGGGCGATTTTCCGAACCGGTAGTAGTTTTCACGTCCATAAGCGCCTTCACGAGGCCTAAATTGAATAAAGTAATTTGATATGATTTGAAAAAAAAATATTTTGTTTATATAAATAGTGTATGTATTTTCTTTAGAAATATCATCAGCATGTCTCATTCCATTTAATAAAATTCCATTGAACTAGCATGTTAGTTGTTAAGTTATTTACATTCAATTTACTGTAATCTATTATGGAAATCAATCAAATAAGTGCTATCCTATTTGGGTTTTCATTATTATAATATGTGTATCATTTACACGATTCGGCTAGTTACGTACATGGCACTTAAACGTTCTTTAATATTTATAAACACCTAATGCAATCTAACTCGGCGCTAATCGGATAACAATTTAGTCATGTTATATAACAATATTAATTTTTTGCCAGAGGTATTGACGAGACCTTTAGTCGCGAAATTTACCTCCACCCTACTCTCAAGATCTTTCCTCAGTCTTGGGCTCAACAGTTGTAAGTTTCAACTCCAAACGGTACAAATATATAAGCACTTCAAAACCGGGCCCACGTAGTTGCACCGCTTTAAAGCCTGTGGCTACTACACCAGCCCTCAAGAATAAAACTGGCAAATAAACGCTATATTGACATATATCACTCTCCATATTAAGAGCCAACCCATTCTAAAGGTGTAGGGGTCATACCGCCGGGGCTTTTACCGTCATTATGTACCAAACCGACAGGTTCCAGGGATACTGAAACATTGATGCCAGCAAAGGCTTAACGAAAACCGATAAGACTCACGTTATTTAAACGAACGAAACCGTGACGTCTAAGCAAGGCTTTCATCTCAGTGGCAGCAATATTGAGATGCTCGTGATACTCCTATATATACAGTAGGTACGGAAAGCACTTTACTATTCTTCTGAAATTCAATGATATATACTGAAAACCAGCGCTGCAGTATATACCGTAAGAATAGTTTTCGGTTAGATGTTGGATAAATTTATAGCATTGAATGTGTGATTATATTATATTGTATGAATTTGTTCAATAATACATTATCTTTCCTATTTTCATATAAATTTGTAACTAAGTATAAAAGTATGTTTTACAATAAACAACATAACATGCACATTCCCATTGCTCATGCGTAAGTGCGCGCATGCATGCGCAAGTGCTTCCGTGAATGCGTAAGTGCGCGCGTGCAAGCCCAAGTGTGTGTATGCGTGAATGCATGTGTAAATCATACATGAATGGCACCTCACGTATGCCAAAAATGCATGAATGTTGCATTTATTAAATAAATGTTTTATTAACATTTCATTATAAAATTTTGTTTCAATATTCAGTGATAAACACTTCCCAATGCATTTGATTACACAAGCCATCAAAGAAACAGAGAAATATAATTGAGAATATTGTGCTAAGAGTGTTGCGATCAATATGTTTAACACGTGGTTCATACTGGGATTGTATACCAAATAGCGAGTATTTCTATAATAATCGTCGAATCGATAGAACTTCGGCAATTTTATACAATAAACTAAAACGTACACAAGTCATATAATGGCAGCTTATTTAAAAAAAAAATGAATGTTGAATCTGTAAAATTGTACATTAAAAGTTTTTCCATAAATATTATAACACGCATTTGCTTTTAATTTATAAAAAAAAAATACAATACTCTTACAATTTAACTCTGTGATTGTATTAACATTTTTCAAAACGACATAGTATAATACGATTTCTTTTGCTGATGAAATTAGTTACTCATCGGGGTACAACTTTGCCGTGGTCCTGGTAAAGTCCTTACCAATTCATCTTTACCCTCCAAGCATCTGGAATTAGTCATGAATACAATGTTAATAATGTGATTAGCGTAATGAAAATGTCAAGTAGATGCAGAAATCATTGAAAACATTTCCGAGAGTTTTCTGAAGGACAGTTTGCGTTAAGATCCTTGGAAGTTCTTTTAGAAAATATGTCAAAAACCGTCATTTTAGTGCTTATTTATAACGCAATATAGGTAATTATTGTATTGTAAGTATTGAAGCGATGATAGCTCAGCGGTAGTGTGTACGACTGCGCTTCAAGGAACGTGAGGTCGAATCCAACCACCTAGAATGAGCTTGAGCTTTCGGTGAAGGAAAACATCGTAAGGAAACTACAGCATGGTGGTAGAGCCTTTTCTAATGCTCGCCTGGGTAGCTACCACCCTCAAGTTGTAAACCTGCCGCCAAATACCAATAGGTGTGTTCCGGCAGTTGCACTTGAGAGCCAGTTCCACCACAGGTTTAGCGTGTCTACCAACTTGGGCCGTATCGTCACTTAAGATTAGGTTATGGCGATAACGCTAAACCCTAACTATAAAAAAAAATTAAGGTTTCAGGTCCATTTAAAAAAAACTATACTTCTAGATATTTTAGAAATCGCATTACGAGAAGTGACTTTTTTTTTCGTGTGTTAAAAAAGTAACATAAAATCGCGTTTTGTAAAATACAATAAAACTTCCCCTAAACTGCACACTACATCAATTGCACTTTAGGCATTCTTAGGTTACTTAACTTTTGACAAAACGATAAACTTGTAAACAGTAAAGAACATATCTTTGGTTTATACATTGATCTGTCCATTCGAATAACTTATAATTCGGAGATAGCACCACAAATCAGGTTCGGGAATAGTATAACTTATGGGGATGAAGACTGTCCTATCTTTCAAGTGAAACCAAGCGATACACGTTTACAAAATTTCATTGCAATCGATGTTACGGTTCCTGAGATTACTGTGGACGGACTTCAGGCCACTGGATTCTTCTATGTAACTATTAATTTTATATATTTGTATCTCCAACATATTCTGCAGCACATATTCGTCATTCGCAGATAACATATAGGTCATTATTAATTATGTTATCAGCGAATTTATTTACTGATATAAATAACTGAAGTCAGTTATCTCCAATTAACCCTTTTATTTGATGGGATACAATGCGTAAAACTATTATAGTATTACAGTGATGCGCATGCCATGGGACAGGCAGAAATGTAAATCGAAATAAATATATATTATTAACTTCTACATCAATAAACAAGTACACCTAATTACATTACTAAACATTTTTTTCTTATGTATATAATTAAGTTGGTGATCTTAAGTGACGAGACGGCCCAAGTTGGTATACACCCTAAACCTGTGGAGAGACTGGCTCTCAAGTGCCACTGGCTGAACATATCTATTGGTATTTGGCGGGAGATTTTCAACTTGAGGGTGGTAGCTAGCCAGGCAGGCATTAGAAGAGCCCTACCACCATGCTATGGTTTCCTCACGATGTTTTCCTTCACTGAAAGCTCAAGCTCATTGTAGGTAGATTCGAACTCACGTCCCTTGACGCGAAGTCCGTACACACTACCACTGCGCTATCATCGCTTCAAAATATGTAACGTTGGAGCTTGGAAAAGTTATAGTTTTATTATATCAACGCGTACGAAATCACGTGACTTTGTTAATATATACTATAATAGTTAAATACCTATAGCAAATTTATCAAAAAAGTGTAAAGAAATGTGCTTATATCATGCTATATAGGTGATCGGTGGCGTAAGTATAGTGACAGAGCTGACAAAATGCCACGGGCACCCAAACCCCCACTCTGCTGGGAGCCCAAAAGAAATCTAACACTTTTAAGAAAATTTAGTAAAAAATACAAATTTTATATAAATACTTATCAATTAATTAAAAGTGAAGTAACTAAACACCATTTACAAATTCTAATATATTAGTACAATTTTAACGCATTCATAAGAAAAGCAGTAATTTAAGAACAGATTGGTTTGACTGTCCTCTTTGCGGAACAGAAAAGCTCGGTGGAAAGAATTTTACGTACATATATCTTGTTAACATTAAATTGTTATTTTATTATAAATACTAGCTTTTACCCGCGGCTCCGCTCGCGTTTGTATTGATTATAACACATCGATTATTCTCTAAAGTTCGAAACAATTCGGATGACGTAATAAAAAGTGTCACACAAGGTTTATTCTGCTCTTTATCCCATTTCCTTTTAAGTTTTTCGCGAGAAAATGTAAACTATTTCCGTCTCCAGGGTCCCGACTATCTCTATACCAAAATATTTAGACGTGAAAGCGTAACAAACAAACTCAATTTCGCATTTATAATATTAGTTAGAATAGGAATTAAATAAAACGCATGCAATATTAGTAATGCTATTAAGTAACTATTCCAGTGATTTATTAAAATTAAATTACATGACATGACTATTGTTACTGGGCCCCATCCAATTAATTCGTCACGGACCTCAGAGGGTATAATAGCACCGCCTATATATATATATGGACTCGGTTATTTCACAGTCATGAACGTCCGAAAGCCGAAACGAACCGAGCTCTTATAATAGAGTTACGTCCAATTTATTTCAATGAGACGAACCTAACTACATTCCTAGAGGAATTTTCGTATAACCGTAGAGGCAGAAAAAAAAAATACAGTTTCTATTTCAAAAAGTACCGCACGGTCGGTTGAAGATGTAGAAAAGATACCGCAGAAATATCCGAATAACGAGGATCATTATTCCGTAGGATACGACTGAAAGAATATGTTTTTTATACACTTTATAGGTATCGTGTTATGTCTGCAATCTCACGTGATGGTAAATAACGATGTTCCGACACACACACCTTTTCCATTTGAGGCTGGTAGCTAGCCAGGCGGGCGTTAGGAAAAGCCCCACCAACATGCACGATTTCAGCACGACGTTTCCCTTCACGGAAATCTCAAGCTCGCTGCAGGCAAACGAACTCAAGTCCATCGATGCGGGTTCCGTACATACTCGTTTCAAATAACAGATGTGATTTTTTTATCAGTAACAGACGTGATTCAGCTATTCATATGTCATTTAAAAAGTCGTAATAATATAGCCTGATACTTCTTGTGGGAAGGCACAAACTGGCGCACGTCTTATCACACATCCACGGTTCGGTATTGCGTCGATGGTAACATAAAAGAATATTCCCAAGTCAAACATATATTGGCGCGCTTGGCAGTAAAATCGATACGCTTTCCGTGACGGTGAACGTCGAAATGGTCACTTATGCCGTCGTGCCTCTTCGACGTGACCACTCTCAAACCCAACTACATCTACTATTTCTATTTATATATGGACCGTTTATTTTGAAAGTCTAAAAGTTTAAAAAATGAGCTATCACGTAATACATGCTTAATTTAATGTAAATTTTTATATATAACTAGTCCGTGTTTAATTTCTCAAAAAAATCCCATGTTTTTTGTACAACTTAAAATAGGTCGGTAAATGAAATTGCATTATCAACAAATATAGTACCTTTAATTTTCTCGAAACATAAGAGAATGGACTTACACCACTTTCAAAATAAACGGTCCATATGAAGTTATATATTATTTAACTGGCTTTCTTGTATGTCTGTCCGGGTGCAATTTTGTAATTGATTTTAAGCAACTTCCGTATGAGCAAGATGCTTGAAATTTGGTCCGTATCTCAGAAGTGAATGACGATACAATAAAATGTGAAAAAATAACTAACTTCTCGATCAGCTATAACTTCACTTGAATGAAGCCCAAATCTGTCAGATGAACAGAATATATCAAAATTCTGTTCACATAACCCTAAAAGGTAGAAAGTGAAAATAAAAAAAAAATTTTGTTCATTAAAACGTATCCTATGTTACTTCTGATACCTCCAAGAATGAGTGGACAAAGTTCTATGATGATCGGTTATGTAGTTTTCGCGTGAAAACGTAACAAACGAACTTACATTCACATTTATAATATTAAGTAGGAATGTTGAACTACAATAAAAATTATTCGTTAACATCGAACTCATCCTGCTGAAATCGTAATTGTGGGTTACATGCGGAAAGGCATCGTCATGTAACATATTCGCATGCCATTTAACGTTTCAGAGTTTAAACTCGTCTGAGTTTCAATAGGTTTTCTATTTGAAAGAAATTCCGTTAGTATTCGGCCGACACTTTTAATACCACATTTTAATATTTAAACACGTTGTACGTACGTTGTGTTGTACGTAATGTATTTACTATCGAAGGCATCATATATTATCAGGTACGTAAAGCATAGGAGTTGTTATAACTGGGCAATACATACTTGGGAATATATGCTAACTTTCGTATGAACAATAGCCTCTCTCTGTTTTCCTAAGATTTTCAAATTTGTGTATAATTTCGTTTAAAATAGCTGTTTTAGCGTTATCGAAGATATTCACTACTGTACAGCGTTCGATTTGTAAAGATATATATTATGTATTATTGAATTATTATTGTAATTAAAATAATAAGATAAAAATATCAAATTTTATCACTGAAACTATATTCTTTATTTATTAATTATAAATTCTAATATTAATTTTGAAACCGATTATAATATACATTCGCACTTTTAGGGGAGATGCTGTCGCTTACAGTGTCAGAATGTGCCTTGGGGGCCGGCGGGTCTAAAAAAACGTAAAACTCATAAAACGATTTTGTAAATTTTTATCGTTCAAATTCATTCGTTAATGCATATACTTAACTTACTAGATTTAACGTGCAGCTTCGCTCGTGTTAATATTGTCAAAAAGGGGGGGGGGCATAAAAAAATCATACAAAGTTCATTCCTCTCTTTAGTACGCTTCCGAAAAAAAATTCGCGAGGAAAAGTAGCCTATCTCCGTCTCCTGGGTTCCATTCATATCTGCACCAAAATTCATCACGAACGATACAACTATCATCTGAGATTCAAACGCTTCAAGCTATCATGTTAATCTAGATATGTCTTTACAAACCTTTTCACCCAATGTGATGACTGTTTTATAGTAACGAACATGTGATACGCAATCTTGAAGACTATAGCGAGGAATACTATAGAATTGGCGACGAGGAAACAGAGGAGAATCGCCAAAGCCGTCAGCGTGTTACGCAAACAGTTGTCCGTCTTCGAGTAGCCTCGCAGTGGGCAATATCTGCGAAAAAGCTCGCTTCTGTAACTGCACAACATATTATTAAACTAAATTCCCCACCGCGTCTTTTCATCTGCGTTTGTTCGCGATAAACAAAAAAAAATATTGAGCTGTTTTTCATTAGGTTTTCATGAATAGACAGAGTTATCCCTCAGGTAGGTTTAGGTGTATAATGTGTTCATATTCTGTATAAATTGGCTGAAATATGAAATGATTGTTGAAGAAGTCGGGAAAATCTGTGCCGACTGGAAGCCGGCACTGGAAACGGCGTGTACACCAACAGAGTTATATGAAAACAATGAAAAATTTATAGCGATGATAGGTCAAATTTTATTAATAGCTCAATAGGTAGTGTGTACGGACGCCGCGTGAAGGGACGTGACTTCGAATCCACGTACAATAAGCTTGAGCGTTCGGTGAAGGAAAATATCGTGCGTAAACCACGTGAAAATCTGCCGCCAAATACCTATAAGTTTCATCCGGCAGTTGCACTTAAGAGACAGTACCTCCACTAGGCTTACCGTGTCTACCAATTTGGGCAACATTGTCTCTACGCATCAGGTGAGATTGGAGCCATAACCTTAGCTATAAAAAGATGTATCACAGAATATTTCCTTTTAAGAAGCCTATTAAGTGTACCAACGGTATATATGTATTCATTTAATTGCCCCTGTGTAACCGGGCTGAGTTGATAGTATATTATAAAACGTAACATAAACTTAATATGATAATTAAATTTACAAAATAAACGTCTGGAGATTCATAAAGCTTTAACAGTTACCTGCTACTCATTTTCAGTGTTTATATTGTTATTAAATTACATATAAATCTATATATATAAGTAAAAATTAATCGCCGAAATGTATATACGCGCGTAACTTCCGAACGACTGCACCAAATTGAATAATTCTTCGTTTATTGTATTTGTTATTGTCACGATACGGTTTCTATATAAAAAAAACACCAGTTTTTTTTTTTTTTAATGCACAATATGGAAGTAATGAAGCGACGATAGCTCAGTTGGTAGCGCGTAAGGACGCCGCGTCAAGGGACGTGGGTTCGAATCCACATATATTTAAATTTCATATATGTAATTACAAGACATTTAACTCATTGGAGTTATAAACTAGTTTCATTCAATAACTAAGAGAAGTGAAACGGAAACTATATTAGATAAAGCCAGCTCTATTGATGTAACGAACTGAAGTTGGAAGGTTGATTAGGATTGAGTATAGCTAATCAAATGGTAAGCTCAAGCTCATTGTTGGTGCTTGGATTCAAACTCACGTCACTTGACGCGAAGTCGTACACACTACCACTGTTATCAACATTGTTTTGCGAGTTTTAGCGAAAATAAAGAAGAACGAAGTTCACGGGATCAACTAGTGAATACATATAAAAGAGGGTCTCCAATACGAGATTTCCGGCAGGCTTAAAACAATTAAATTAACATGCTAAATAATGATAATCAATAATAATAGTACGCAGCACTGACAGAGAAACAACAAAGTGTTAAGTAGCCGACCATGCACATACTGAAGAGTCGAGAGCGGAAGCGCAAAGGAATCATGACGGCATAGGAAAGTGTCATGCCGTTTCCTGTGACGGCATACGAAATTATTTGAATGCCAAAGCGAACCAGCAGCGCTGCGTAGCGTAATGGTGGTAGCACGTATCAGATGTTTTTTTTTTATGCTTAAGGTTTATCGTTATGGCCATAATCTCACCAAGTGACGATACGGCCCAAGCTGGTAGACACGCTAAAACCTGTGGAGGAACTGGCTCTCAAGTGCAGCTGCCGGAACACACCTATTTGTATTTGGCGGCAGTTTTTCAACTTGAGGGTGGTAGTTAGCCAGGCGGGCATTTGAAAAAGCCCTACTACCAATGCTACGATTTCCTCACGATGTTTTCCTTCACCGAAAGCTCAAGCTCATTGTAGGTGCTTGGATTCAAACTCACGTCCCTTGACGCGAAGTTGTACACACTACCACTGAGCTATCATCGCTTCAATTTCATCGCTCAAAATTTCACATAAAAACATTATATCGACCTCCTTTAATTATATGTACTCTATTCAGAATGATAATAGTTCAAATTTAATATCATTTAGTTAGTAACTTCCCTCTAAGCGTTTGACTCATCAGTAACTTTCAGGCTAACAACATCAGGCTTTAACACTTGCCTGTCGATACATCAACGCCAACACCTGTGAGAGTTAGGCCCCACGCTGGGCTCAGTGTGTCACTAACTTCGATCACATCCTATATTAACATTTAGAAAGTGACTATTAATCCGGGTACTGTATGAATATACTGTTATAATTTAAATGTAGAACGTTTTTTTTTCATGTAGTGTTTAATTATATTGAATAGTTACTTTAATTTAATAAATTAATCAGCACACAGATATTTCTATAGATATTTTTTACTGCACAAAATTACTTGGAAAGAAGTTAAATTTTATATAAATAAAACGTTTTTTTTTTTGTATTTTTTGTTGTTTTTTTTTAATATTTGGTGGAGAATGTTACGTTAGGTTTTAATTGTGGCAATGAGTATTTAAATTGTATATAATTCCTAAGAAGCTGTATCGATAAAAATATAGTATTCATACAGTAACTGTATAAATAGGTTCAGCCAATATTATAAGGCGGAAATGTTCGTGTAGTTATGTGGTTGGAAATATATTTTTATGTTCGATAGAGCATCCATTGCGAATGGCTTAAGGCTATTCAACCTCGCACTACGACGAATAGAAGCGAAGCTGTATTGAAAAAAGTTACAAAAACCGACCAAAATTATTAAATAATTTCTAGTTGCACGCCAAGTCGTAGACATATTTTTTTATAGTAATGGCTTAGCGTTATTGGCATAGTCTTACCTGATCTTAAGTGACGATACGGCCCAAGTTGGTAGACACGCTAAACCTTTGAAGGAACTAGCTCTCAAATGCAATTGCCGGAACTCAACCACTGGTATTTCGCGGCAGATTTTCAACTCGAGGGTGGTAGTTAGCCAAGCCGGCAACAGAAAATACCCTACCACCATGCTATGGTTTCCTCACGATGCTTTCCTTCACCGAAAGCTCAAGCTCAGTGTAGTTGGTTGGATTCGAACTCACGTCGCTTGACGCAAAGTCGTACACGCTACCACTGAGCTGTCATCGCTTCAAAAGCTACTAGTTGGATAATTCTGTGATATTATATGCAGTATTTAAGCGTACCTTAAATTATATGCAGCGCATTTTTCGTAGAGACCTTCTAAAATGCGTAAGACAATGCTTATCTCCGATTGCTTTACATATAAGGGATTAGTTTTATCAGTTGACCGGTCGACCAGGATAATATTGGAGGTATTAACCCTCAACGGGTATCCGGTTTCCCAAACACATTTGCACTTGTCACGTCGGACTCCCGTACATCTACAGGGCATTTTGGACGGGCTCGATCCATTACATTTCTGTTTGCAAGATAAATTCAATAGCGTGTTGTTGGTTTTTGTTAAAGAATAAAAAATATCACGCGATATTAGTTATTTTGGAAAATGTATTTTCACAATTTCACTCATGTCACACGAGGCTAAATTTCACTTTGACAAGCGTACTGAACTCCTTCCGTTTCCGTCAATTCCGTTGTAGAATATAGATAACGTTGGTCACTCGGACAATATCGATATACTTATATATGTTGTCCGTAATTATTATCTACACGTATAGAGAAACTATGACTTATTTAAATCATAGTCTAAACATTTACTTTGTTATCGACATATTTTGAATACGTTGAATATTTGTCTGACTGTCTGTCTGTTCCATTTTACGTGCATCGCTCTGAAATTATTAGATACATTTTGCTGATGACAAATTCTGTGGGTCAACGTGTAGGTTACTTTTTATTATCCAAAACGAAACTACTCACAAAATTTATAGTGATTAACGTTCTTTTTTTAACTAATTACTAAAATTTTCTGTTCGTTAGGTAACATTTTTTTTAATTATACACCAATGTTTCGTAATATCTTAATTGAATGTTTATTTCAAGGTATTTCTTGTCAGTAAGTACAATTAGACAGTGTTGTTAGGATAACACACAAAAATAAAATAACTAATATAAAAAAAAACGTGGATGTTAGTATGTATGTAGTAATTATGCAATGCAATTATGTATTATGGTTAATTAATGCGTTGTTTATTGATTTTTTTTATATAGTTAAAGCTAAGCGTAATGGCCATATTCTCATCTGATCTTAAGTGACGATACGGCCCAAGTTGGTAGACACGCTAAACCTGTGGAGGAACTGGCTCTCAAGTGCAACTGCCGGAACTCGCCTATTGATATTTCGCGGCAGATTTTCAACTCGACGGTGGTAGTTAGCCAGGAGGGCATCAGAAAAGGTCCCACCCCCATGCTATGGTTTCCTCACGATGTTGTCCTTCACCGAAAGCTCAAGCTCATTATAGGTGGTTGGATTCGAACTCACGTCCCTTGACGCAAAGTCGTACACACTACCACTGAGCTATCATCGCTTCAATTGTTGAAAAAGTATTTCGATTTCAACTTTTGAATAAAGAGCTGATTGTTTGTTTAATTCACTGAGCGACACTCGATCGTTCAAGTAATGCAGAAACTCACGTAATAATTCTAAATGCATACTTATATCATAAACTAATATTCACCCGGTGGTCTAATTCCTACCGAAATTGATTTTCCAATTTTAAAAATATCTTATTGAAACACTTAAAACTTGTCAACAGCTACTAAACAAAAAAAAAACATTATATCCAATATATTTTTTTTAAGTGACGTACGCTGTTAGCCTTAAGGGCTTTGACAGCTTCACCGAACTTTTTGGGGCGAGTGCTGAAGGTACTCAGCTCCGAGGGAGCAAACGCAAGGATACCAGAATGGCCAAACCTCGGCTTGGGCTGCTGCCGGAGACATCCATAACAGGGTAGAAAAAATGTACTGTACTGTATTGTCTATACTTATCTTATATATGAAAATTTTGTGTAGGTACGTCTATTAGTGGGTGTGTTTTTTCTAGACGAGTTTGATCGAAGTAAAATTCATGTAATATATCTTTATTTTACCGAGACGATGGTAAACGGTTATTCATGATACTATAGATTATCAACCGAAAGGGTCAGAAACCGTCTGTCGGATTATCTAGTTTATACATAAATATGTAAATCGTAACCATCGCCTCACTTATATGGAGAAATATAGAATACCAATGGAATATGTAAACTGTGTATAAGAACTTTTCTCTTTTCTCAAAGCCTTTAAGATTTCCCTCTCTCTTCATATAACCACAGACTTCGTTTTTTTTTCTGCAAAACCCATGTCTAAGTTCAGAAATATTGGACCCATCTATGAAGTATAATGTATGGAAATAATTCATAATCTATACACAGAGGTCGAGTTATACACGTTTCGTTTTCAAAGAAATCAATAATTTTAGTGGAAAATTAAAAATTACCACGACATATATACACAAAAGTCTCAACGCCATCTGTTGTTGAGTAGCAGTATTAACATTTATACTTAACTAGTGCTGCAAAGTTATGGGTTTTGTTTACAATATCGATAGAAGAGAAATATAAAATTTTATCTTTATTCATAATTTCATCGACAATCCATAGTTATTTGAAATATTTTATTCGCAGTATTTCAGTTCGCTTAATGTTGTTTTTTAATATTAACATAAACCAAAACCATCTTTTACATAATTTTCGCTTTTAATAAAGGGTTGTTCATAGAATACTCAATTCTCATGCTTACCTATTACTTTTCAATTTCTTTGGCCTTGATGTTTATTTTATATTTTCTCTGATGTGTATACTCATACCCAATCTTATCTATTATATGTAATTACAACAAAACCCTATCATAAATTCTCTACTAAATATAACTTCGGTTCATACACCCGTATCTTGACACAGCACTCGGATCAATATTTCACAACAAAACTTGTTTCCATTTTACAAATTATATTTAGATTCGTATCAATTCTGCATTTATCATTTTCTTGATATCTCAGTAATGATACCGTTCATTCGTTTAGATTAATTTAGTCTAACTAACCAAGATAATGAAAATCAGGGAATACTGAAAAAGAACTTGGAAATATTTTAATAGAATTGAAATTAAAGTTGGTAAACATTAGTTAAAATAAATATGAACCAACAATTACAGTGTTTTTCAATTTCAGATTTTTGCCGCTCCAAAATAAAAAGAGTGCTTGAGAAGTCAGAATGGTGGTAAGAAAGCATGTCTGAAAAATAAATTAATGTCTCAACGGAAATCGTATTTATGTTTAATCAATTCAGTGTATATTTTTTACATGTATAATTTTAATTAGATTTATTCTAATAAAAATTACTAATATTATGATCATGCCGATATCGATTATAAATAAATATTTGCAATCTCTTTAGCTATGTTATTTTTTAACTGACTACCATCTAGCGTCCCGTAGAATGAACAAATATTGTATTTTATAAAAAATATTTTCCATGGTTCTGCTACTTGACACTAGACAGTCCGAAAGTAAAATGAGTATTTTTTTATATAAAAATATTATATATGATCAACTAAATTTATGTAACCGAATCTCTTTATTATCGATTCAAAATCATTATTCACAGCTTCGTACATTTTAATGACTACAGTACTTAGGTATTGTATAAGGTTTAGGTAAGTAATCCTTTACTGTTATAAGATATTATCTCCTTATCTATACTAATAGATTTGTAACGAATAAACTCAGAAACTACTGGGCTGATTTCAAAATGTCTTTCACCGTTAGAATGCTGAGTAACATAGGCTATATAACATTTATTTAAACGAAAATGACTGAATATAATTCTATGTCCATACGAACGAAGTCGTGGACACAGCTAGTATAAGATATTTTTAGAAAATCTTATTCTCGATATGAGTTGATGTATAAATATTGTTATTAGAATCTCAATTAAAATCATGTTATTTTTAAGATAATAGTATTTTAATAAAGCATAAGAATGTACCGTCTTTTTTGTTCATGTTTTATAAAGAGAATGCGGTACATTAAAAATTATACTGTAATCGATGTTTTTATTTATTTTATTTATTACACTTTTATATACAATCTGTATACGAGGCGGACTTAATGCCTGTGGCATTCTCTACCAGTCCACCTTGCATTGGTGCAGAGATGATGCAAATATATTAATTACATACGTAAATATATTTTGTAAAAATATACTATAACAATAAAATAATAAACAAAAAATAATATTGTATAGTTGCTTTGATTCTCAGATAATGTTATTTTATTTGTAACTAGCTGAAACGCGTGACTTCGTCTACCGCACGTTTATTACGTATTGAAGATTAATAAGTATGTTTTAATATCACTACTAAGTAACAAGTAAGTACTAAGTAAACAGATCACTAAGTACGTGCCTAAAGGTGCGAGGGTATCATAAAAAGAGATAGAGCGCTGATTCAGAAACCTTTACACGAACCTTTCAAATGATAAAAGTTTAAATTAAAAGAATGTATTCCATTTGCATTGTGGTAGGGCTTTTTCTAATGGCCGCCTGGCTAGCTACCACCCTTAATTGGAAAATCTGCCGCCAAGTACCAATAAGTGTGTTCCGACAGTTGCACTTGAGAGCCAGTCCCTGCAATGAAAGGCCGGCCACGCACCTACGATTCCCCTGGTGTTATGTGTCCATCAGCGGCGGTGATCACTTACCATCAGATGACAAGCTTGCTCGTTTACGTGCTATTACATAAAAAAAGGAAACAACATATTATCTGTACATATAAAAATAATGTATTTTCGTCAACCTCTTGAAATATATAGGAATATGTATTTGTATTATTAAATTATTTATGATTTCGTTTTATCAAGTTTTTTTTTGCATTTCCATCTATAGTTTAAACTCTTGTGAGGTAGGTTCAGTAGTCTCAATATTACTGTTGGTATCAATAAAATTGGTTTATAATGTATTTGTCGGATGTTTTTGCGTAATAAAATATTTGGTTCATGGATACAAATACACATGTTAATATAGATTGAAATTCAAACCCTTACTAATATATAAATGTGAAAGTGTGGTCGTTTGTTTGTTACGCTTTCACGTCTGAACCACTGAATCGATTATGATGAATTTTGGTATAGAGACAGATGGAAACATGGAGAACTTTTTTTTGCGAAATATTTATTGGAAGTGGGGTAAGTAGAGGGATAAACTTTGTGTGAAACTTTTTGTTGCGTCATCCTATTTGTTTGAGAAAATCAATATTAACGCGAACGAAACCGCAGGTGAAATCTAGTATATAAATATTTAGTTATACTTTGTCAGCTATCGAACGAGGGAAATCGCAGGAAAATCTGCCTGCATTTTCTTCGTAACCCACTTAGGTAGGATCGAATCAATATGTTTTCTTCTTCAACTCTAACTTCTGTCATTTCAGTATTCACAGTTTTTATACACATATTGTCCCTAACACAGTCTATTCATATCTTCTTCATTTTACATTCTTCTATTTATATGTCTTATACCTTATTTGCTAGGTCTTTTCTTTATTGGTTTTCCCCTATGTCGAAGGAGCCTTTCGTTACACAACACAAAAAGTGCCCTATCTGTTGATACAAAATATTACTAACAACCATGTCAAATATCATCAAAATCTTTCCAGTTGTTTCAGAGTGAGGCATGTAAATCGAGACAGACTGACAGACGGACAGAAATTAAAATAAATGTACCTATAGTTTCGTTTAAACAGATATCGACGAAAAATTACAACATAATTGTAATAAGAAAGATAACTAACTTGAGCTTTCGGTGCAGGAAAACATCGTGAGGAAACCATAGCATGGTGGTAGTGCTTTTTCTGATATCGGCCTGGCTAGCAATCACCCTCAAGTTAAAAATCTACCGCCAAATACCAATAGCTGTGTTCCGGCATTAGCACTTGAGAGCCAGTTCCTCCACAGGTTTAGCGTGTATACCAACTTGGGCCGTATCGTCACTAAGATCTGGTAAGATTATAACCATAACGCTAAGCATATATATATATACATTATGTGGTCCAAAATTGGGGACACAATAAGTTAATGTCTCAGGTTCATTGCAAAAATTCGATACTGTAGGATACTATATTTCTTATCCTACCACCATGCTATTCTGTGGTTGTATCATGATGTGTTCCGTCATCGAAAGCTCAGATTCAATGTAGAAATTCAAACTCACGTTCTTTGACGCGGCGTTCGTACACACTACCAACAGAGCAATCATCACTTTAAAATGCATAATTAAATTCATAATTATCTTAATAAGAAACAGTGACGGATTTACAATTAACACTCGTAGGCTATTCATATGCCGTCCCTACCTACCTCTATAATTATATTCCACATAGGCCTACGTAAAATGCAGAAGCAAAAATCGATAAAAGACTTAGACTCTAAGAGGTGAAACATATTATTTAGCAAGTTATATATTTAAGTATGAATCATTTCAATTAGTAAATAGATAATAGTTTAAAAAAACTAAAAAACACGTTTTTTATAGAGAGTTGAACTAAAAAAATAGAAAATAAGTTTTAATAAATTTAAATTAAGAATATTGTTAAAAATTTCAATAAACATATATTAAGAATAGTGTTAAAAATTTCAATAAATATAAATTAATAATAGTGTAAATAAAAAAAAATGTATTTTATTTTAAAAAAGCGTGGGGTGCATGATGTCAATAGTTATAAATGTTTTATCGACAGATATGAGTAGGGTGATTACCATTTGATAATCCTAAAACAACCCCACGCTTTCATTAAACAGAATACCTTTTTTTATTTACACTATTATTATTTATTTTCTTTATTATTTTTTTTTTTATTTATTTACTTTAAATTTATTAAGACTTTATTTCTATTTTTTTAGTTCAGTTTTCTAAAAAAAGCGTGTTTTTTAGTTTTTTTAAACTATTATTCATTTTCTACTTTTTAGTTTGCTTTATTTATAATAGCATGTTTTTTTTTTAAATTTTAAACTATTATTTGTTCTAATCTACTATTATTTATTTAGATTTTTCATAAAAAGCGTGTTTTTTATTTAAAACTATTATTTATTTTGTAGAATTAAAAATCTTTTTTGTATTCGAAAATTTGTTAATATTAGAGAAATCGGCTAAAGATAGTGATTGGAAATTAAAATATCAATTTCTGTCTTATCGACTATAGAGAAAGATTATAAAAAATTAAATTAAGTTTCTTGCCTTATCGACCATGGTTTGAAAATTATATAAATAAAAAAAAATCTTATCTTGCAAATTGAAAAATGGAATAATTTTATCATATTAGTGTATTGTCATCGGTCCTCGATAAATCTACAAAGTTTGGACGAAATCTGGCCGTTTAAAGTGAGACAAAATCGCGCTCAAAGGAGTCGGTTACAAACAAACATACAGGTGAAGTTAATAAAAAGCTTTTCAAAACAACACAAAAATTCCCCAAATTTGCCGCCTCTAAAATCTGACGCCCTAGTCACTCAGCCTATTTGATAAATCTAATTAAGTATTATAATACCTAAACTAATAATAGACTACTAAAACTACTGAATATATCTTGGGAGTAAAATATTTGTTGACGTTATAAATACCCTCAGGTTGCAACGTAATATTTTTTCTCACGTTTCGCAACATGCGCCGTGGTTTTCGAGGCCGTGCAACCCGCGGTCGGAAAACACCGTCGACGGCCTTTGAAAAGCCAGACAGATTTTTAAAGGTTTTCTCATTGTGTATTGTTTGTGATAAAATATAATTTAGTTTAATGGAAAATTTTCCTACGTAAACAATGGCACGTACGGACGCGCGAAATAAACTAAAGCTTGTATGGGTTGCCTTTTTCACCCTTTGTTTACCTTTTCGTTGTAACATTTTTATTAAATTATGCTTGCTTTTAATTTTGTATTAAATATACTAGTTGACCTGGCAGACCTTGTTCTGTCGTTTCGAGTAGTCAATCACATCGACTACAGCGACATCTATCCCGTTATGATCACTTTACAGTGTGCAAAATTTGATGAAAATCGATTCAGTAGTTTAGGAGCTGATCGCGGACAAACAACGTGACATTAATTTTTTATATATAAAGATTACGCTTTACATTTACATTTTATTACATTTCAAAAGTGGTAATAGCTCAGTCGTAGTGTGTACGGACCCCGCGGCACGGGTCTTGAGTTCAAATCCACCTACAATGAGCTTGAGCTTTCAGTGAAGGAAAACATCTTAAGGAAACCATAGCATGGTGGTAGGGATTTTTCTAATGCCCGCCTGACTGGCTATCACCCTCAAGTTGAAAATCTGCCGCCAAATACCGATAGGTGATTGCGGCAGTGGTACTTGAGAGCCAGTCCCTCCATAGATTTAGCATGTCTACCAACTTGGGCTGTATTGTCACTTAAGATCAGGTGAGATTATGGTCATAACGCAAAACCTTAAATTAAAAAAAAAAAAACACACGTTTGCATACTTTTTCCTGGCCTGCTGCTGCCCTGCCATCTATCTCGTTCAGTTACAAGATAAAAAGAACTTAAACGTAAAATAATCACTCTGTAACTTATATGACGATCGATTATTTTCTAATTTTTGGATTTACTTCACATCCCGGAGGCAACGTTTCAGTTTTTCTATATTCTACCTGTGTAGTTATATGAATATTAGTTATCTCAGTGTTAAATTTTATTTACAATATCCACTAGTGTTAAGTGATACGTGTAAGGTGCAAGTGGACAGATAGACGAAATAGTGCGTCAAAATATATAATATTCGCAAAACATATACACTACTACTACATTTTACTTAATTACAGGTTTTGAAATGGTATATTTAATTTATGAATAATGTATATTGTATTTTATTTTTATTTGTTGATGGGTCACCAACAAAACGCCACGTAAAAGTTACAATTTAATAATAAAATCCCGTTATATGTATAAATATCGGTGCAATCACTCAAACTACGATGAAACATGTCAAATATCATTAAAATATAAAAAATAAAAAGTATCCTATATTAAAAAGTAATAACTAAAAATAATAATACGGATCAATAAATAAAATCGTATTACATCTTTAAATTACATTTCGAGATAAGATACTTGCTATGTATTTTAAAAATCTTTATTTTCAAGGTTAGTTTTGTGCCAGACTATACATTAGAACATCGTTAAGTCGTACACGGATAAGTTGAAAACCTCCAGATCTAGGAAAAAAAAAATTATTGCCCTCCCTTGAAACACCAAAACTTCCATTCTCTATAAGACGAAAACTATACAACTCGAATTTTTTGGTGTCTGTTTTGATGTTCGACTTATAGAAGTTCTACTGTATATCAGTAATTTAGTGAATTATTTATTGCTATCTGATTTAGAAGTTTGTAACACTTTAAATTTGTGAAGGAATGGGAGAGGTTAAACGGGACACACTTATAATTAGCTCTGATATGCTGAACGAGTTTATCAATTTTGCATTTATCGGTCATCTGTGGACAGTCGATTACGCCATTTAACAACATTATATAAAAATATAAATGTCAATTACTTTCTACGATTCTGTAAAGAGATATATATATTTAAGACGATCATGATATATTGGGATCTTTAAACTTAATGAGTTCAAATTTGAATCTTAAATGTAAATTTGGAATTTAAACGTTAATTAATATGTATACAACATAAAAACATAACCTTTTAGATAATTATCCACCGTAATTCCTAATGAAACAAATCAAAAATCCATACATAGTAAATATGAAAGTTTGTACGTTTGGATGTTTGTTACTTTATCAGGGACGAATGGATTGAATAGAACATGACACATAAATAGTTTATTATATGAATTACACAGGAGAAGGATTGGACGAAGCAGCGGGTAACAGCTTGTTGTTATACATATGCGAATGTGAGTTTGTTTGTTTGTCACCATTTCACGCTTTAATTACTATACTATTTGTTCATAATGAAAATTTGCATACACGTGGTCATGGTTACAGAAGAGAACACTGGGTACTAAATTCATACATAATAAGTAGATTTTGGCTAGAAATTAGGTATACATATACATTTTCAGTTCCCGACGCACAGAAATGAATTGGGGAAAATAGGTAATAACTACATTCTATTTTCGTAGAGCAGTTACCAGGCGATCATAAACTCCTGAGACCGATCTGAGCACTAAATCGATCTAGTGTTCGAGTGGGCTTCCAGTACCATAAGAGCTTAAAGCGACTTGAAAACGTAAAACTTAAGGGTTGCTTCATGCGACTGCCCTAATTTCAATATAGAAACTGACTTTTTTTATGGCTAAGTATGAAGATGTATGTCCACCGCTATATCAACGTGATAGCTCTATGTGATTTTTATTATGTAATACTGTATACCAATTAAAGGTTACATTATATATACACATATATACTTGTTCAGAATGATTGATAACAACTTCCCATTATTATTTGCTTTTGTAAGAATTTGCGTTACCAGAGACATTATACTACGAGATTAACCTTTAATAAGTAAAATAACAATCAACCGTTTCGTGGAAAACGGTTGAGACGAGGGAAAGTTCTGAATAGTTAGTTGGTGGAATTTACAAAGTTTTCCGCAATGCAAAGTTTTCCTCGGAAAATTTTACGGCGATCCAAGTACCAGGAGATCAGAATCAACGAGGAGGTTGAGCCTCCTAGTGCGCATGTGCAAGGCCTTGCAAGTTCAATCGGTCGAGACGGCGCGACGCGACGTAATGGCCACGCGTTACAAAGGGCGCGGACGTCCCCAGCTAGTAGCTCTGGGTCATTGCCACGGTATCACAGGGGCTCGCATAGATACAAGATTCAAGATACAAGACTCTTTACTCCTACCCTAGTACAATACAACAGTAGTAGTTTTAATACGGCTGACGTATGACGCTCAAACTGTATACAGTACGAGGAGTATACATTTACAGGAACTTTCCCGCATTTCCCGCAATACGAAAATTTGTCTTTTTCTACCTGTTAGAATACTTTCTACCGAACTTATATAAATTTATCAATATTATAGGGCGTTATCGTATATAATAAATATAATAAATAGAGCGATGATAGCTCAGTGGTAGCGTGTACGACTTTGCGTCAAGGGACGTGAGTTCGAATCCACCTACAGCGAGCTTGAGCTTTCAGTGAAGGAAAACATCGTAAGGAAACCATAGCTTAGTGGTAGGGTTCTTTCTAATGCCAGCCTGGCTAGCATACACCCTCAAGTTTTCCTTTATTCGGTGGCCCTGTTTCAAGCCATTTACGTTTACAAAATTATTTCCGTATTCTTAGGCGAGAAGAGGCATTTGAGCAGGCTGGCTCGATTGCCGAGGGCTGCCAATGAAGATTGTTCAATGACGTTGTCAGTTATTTCTTGACGTAATTAATTAAATAATTAATTATCTAATTCTATATCCGACCTACTTAAATTTTTAAAAAATTAACGTAACCTTCTTTGTGATTTTTCGAACTTGTTTTTTATTTCTTTTTTTGTAATTTTAATCAAAAATCAAAATCAAAAAATCTTTACTCAATTTAGGCTCTAAGACGGCGCTTATGAACGTCAAGAATTACTACCTACTAATAATATATATGAATACTTATTATAATTATAGTATAAGTTTGTTACCCATTCATCCAATTGTGGTTGAACGTCGGTGAGTTGAAGGAATTGTAACAATAATTAAATAAAAATCTATCTAAAAATCTAGTAAAACAAAATAAAAAATGAGCCAACACGGGACGTCTGGCAGATGTGAAACGTCATTTTAATTTTTTTGCAATTTGTAAAACTTAAAGGGATACATTACGAAAGGAAATAAATATGACACAATCGTAAATTTTCAAAATACCGAGATGATTTTAAAGATGAATGTGATTATTTATTTTATATACATTTATATTAATTTAATACACAAGTCGAATAGAGACAACGGAATTCTTCTCATTCGTCACTTCGACTATTACTGCCGCATTACATGTTTTACATCAAAAAAATCTGAGTCATTAAAATATAAATAGTTATGGCTAAACAAGATTTTCTGAACTAATTTCCCCATTTTTATAATAAAATTTTAATAATGTGATAAATAATTTTAATTTATCACTTAAATAAATAAATAAAAATAATAAAATGACTAAAATCAATTCTTTTCTGCCTGGGAGGAAAGCTGAAAGGAATTTGAGTTGCATCCGTATAATATTTACCCGCACCTTTACTAGGGCAGCATGTTCGTAAAGAGTTTCGGTACAGGTCACATTCGTGCTTTTTTATTGCCACACTTCTCGCCTTAGCCCATGAAAAAGTATTCTTACAAGTTAATTTATATCCATTTTTTATGAATAACAAATTGATAATAATTGTTCTCCGGCTTAATGTATCAAACTACATATATTTGAATAAATATTTTGAATACGCTTGATTAAATTCCATGTAAGACCAAAATAGCTATCAAGTAGTACTAAATATTTACCTAGTACAACACTTTACTTCTAGTTTGCTATTAATCAAAATTGACAAATAATCGGATAACAATTAAGTAAATAATACCATATTTTAAAAACTTGTCAATAACTATTTCGACTGTACGCTTGACGTAGCGATTTAAACTTTAAGTTTCCTTTCTTAATAGTTAAGGATTAGCGTTATGTATCCTTGGCTTTTTTTGTAAACTAATATAAAAATGGCAACACTCACAACATTTTCCGCAGTTTTATGAAAAAGAAAAATATCTTGTAAAATACAACATAAAAGAAGGACAAATAACGTATGTTTATGAATTAAAATAAAAACTAAATTATAGCAGACTATAAATACCATGAAAAGTATCTTAAAAAACATTTTTTTTTTATTCTCATCGTTAAGAAATAAATAGTGTACGTAAAATAAACGCGTTATTTTGTCCATCTTCTTTGGTCCAAATATTTATAACCTATAAAGGTTGCATGCGGGTCATTTTACCCGCATCAATACTAGGAGATCATGTTCGTGAAGAGTTGATTTTCATATCAACCACTGCGCAAGTCCAAGTTCTGTCAGCGCGGCATAACTGCGCGTCAGGTGCAGAATGGAACCCTGGCGGACATAACGTGGCCGAGAATGGAATCGTTTGGACACACGATCGCCATGAACAAGCTCAATACATTACAATACAATACATTACAATACAATACAAAACAATAGTAACCGAGCCAGATGTATATATTGAAGATTGTGACATTTTATTTTACTATCATTAAAGATATGTCGTTTTGTACGAATGGATTTTCCAAAATCTACCTACAAATGCCAGTCGGTTTCGGAAATATCTTTTTTAACACAGCCAGTCTCATGAGAAATTTTATAGTTTTTTTTTTTTTTTTGGTAAATTTAATCTTAAGAATGAATTTTAATCGATTTAAAATTAATCATGCTGAAATCTATACACGCATAAAGAAAATAAAACTATTGAACTTATCGGGATGAGTCTATGACCATTCGAAGCGGAAACGTTCGTGAATGGTGCTAGACTAATTAATTATTAGAGCCAATTGTTTCTTTATATATTTTTTTCAAATTTCGGTTTGTTTACTCAACATAGCGGGCGGATGACAGCCAGTATTTTTATAGGTACAAGACAGAAAACGATTTTACCTCAATTATCCAGTATCCAAACTATTAATTGTTATTAATTAATTATTATCAAGACTGTACGAGTAGAGAAGTAGTTGTGAAGTTAAAAGGTATGTTTCGTAAAAGAGTTATACAGTAGTAAGTGACAATACTAATGCTTTCTCTTAATGCAATCGTAAAGTTCGCGAGTGCTTAGTTAGCCAATGATTTGCTATATGTCAACTGGTCGTTACTTTTGTTGCATCGTGATTTCATACTAAATTGTATCGGAAAAACTCCTTAGCATACACGTAGGAAGGTTTTGGTGTAAGCAGCAATGTAGTTAAGTTGGGCCGTACAAAGACGCTGGAGTCCAAATCTTCATCCATCGAAAATACCTTTATAATCCATACGTTATATGTTTGGGTGTATGTGCATGTTTCGGAAGGAAATGCAAAGTTAGTTGCCAATCCTGAATAAGTAAGGAAGGATGTAGGGTCACCGTTACCCACCCTGTAAGGTTCTACTGAGTATTACTTATTTCTATTCCTTTCATTTTAATTCCACTATCTACTATTGTACATTCTTTTTCTTACACCAATACCGTTGGTTAACTGCCGTGAAATGTCTCAATACATTATTATTATTATAACCTCTTTATTTCCACAATGAAAAAATATATTAAACAAGTATTTCATATGATTAGTTATTGCATAATATGTGCGTGCATTAAAAAAATATTACTATTGATAATCATTAAATTTAAATTCCAATCATAATAAATAGTTGGAATGTATATAAATTTTAAATGTTAATTTTTTTTTTATAAGAATCAAAATTAAAAGAATCAAAGTCAAAATTCATTTTTATAAATCATTATGGACCCCTGTGCGGGTAAAGGCCTCCTCCACTTTGCTCCACATCTGTCTGTCTTTTACTTTGGCGATCCAGTTTTCACCAGCTTTTCTTTTTATTTCATCAATCCATTTTTCCTTTGGTCTGTACCTCTTAAACTTTTATTTATTGGTCCTTGCCAGTTAGTTACCCTTGGTGTCCATTTTTGAAATATGACCCACCCAATTCCATTTTTGTATTGTCTCAATACATTATGGTTATATTTAAGTGCAGTACTGTTTTCATTTATTCGTATCCCTCTAAGGCCGTGGGGGGGGGGGGGCTAAAATGTTTATTTATCTACTTAAAAAAATCATTAGTCTTTTCATAATTCGGTCGATTAGTATCAAACATTTCATGGTTTCAGATGGTAATGACTCTACTAGCTATATTTAACAACCACTATGACTGTCACAGTATACCTACAGCTTCACCCTCGTGAATATTGTTACCACTATCATTGAGATATGAACTTGAGAACACCTTGTATAATATATATGAAGTTTGTGTTAAGTTTTTAACGTTTTGTTTTGATTAATAATATAGTGTTATCTACGCATTTGAAGGTACTTTTGATACCTACATATATATACAATCTAAGTGATTGAAGTGACTTCGTGTGTTTCGGAAATCGCGTTTGAACGTAACCTACGTTCTCAGTGGGTGCGTTTTATGTAATACAATGAATAAGTATTCATTACAAACATTAAGTCTTAAGACTTTGAAAATATTGAAAGGTAATCGATTGCAGTTAAAATAAACACCAAGTGAATATAAAGCAACCATTAATCGGTTGAACAGACAACCTATTTTATAATATTCAGTGACAGTAACCCCTTTCTGTTATGATTTAATCCACTTACGGATTTCCGTCTCGTGTCACCTTTCTTTCATGTTTATAGGACTTACCTAATTCTAATCAAAAATACCTACTCTTCCCCCCTTACCTGACGGAAATCGGAAAAACTTTAATCGTGTCTCCAGTACGCCAATTATCCGTTACAGTCTTTAAGTGATATACCAGAATTAATTAACTGCACGTTTAATGGTTTCCGTTATTCTATCCACTTTAAACATACTTTAACTTGTACAAAGAGACCTTATAAATGAAAACAGATTTATATCAATCATAACAATACCTACTGAACCAACAAAGCTTTCATCATACGTGTTATAGTAAAGCTAACCCCAATTTTCTTTGTATCGGCTAAATCAACAGATATAAATTTTTTCAGCACTGGTCGGAAATAAAATTAAAGAAAAGAAAACTGATTCTTTCTACTGATTGTCAAAAGTAACAACACTGTCGAAATAAGTAATCAAACTATAGAAAACATGCTATCTCACGGACACATAACAACCATAATTTGTAATGACTCCATAAAAAAATAGAAATAAAAGGTATGAAATATAATATGTACTATACATGGATGCCTCAAGACGATCTCGAAGTTGAAAACTAATGCATATCGTGTACAAGTTATCATATGCGTACGTATATATTTTATGGTGTTTTATTATATTTGATCGATGAAGACGTTAGTTTGCGGAAATCTATTATTAAATGTTGAAGTGTAAACTATTTTGTACCGCTCGGAACTGATTCGCGTCTGGCATCTTTGGTTGACGGCTGACCCCACGTTGGGGGATGGTTAAACCAAATATACGGGGTAAATGGTACAAGTGATTACACGTATTTCGCTGTCTCATAGAGGATCAGTCAACGACGTCCGCGGACATACACGTTCAAACGGAGTCCATTGCAAATGCACTTCGGTACTCTTATTACTGATTGTGATCAATTGTAAACTTTGAAGAGTACTATGTTATTTCCACCAGGTTCTATCGGGTCGCTCGTTGCGGGACGTCCATTAATTACGTAATGGTCTCGGAGGGGCATCTCAAAATATTTATTCACCTTTACCGCGTGCGGTAAAAGCCATTCATACTTACTATTTTAAAGGTTAAAATGAATAGTTTTAGTTTTAAATAAAGTTATGTATACTTTTAGACAATTTTAGTGCAATAGATAGTTCCCTGTAATAAAATGTAATCTATACTAATATTATAAAGAGAAAAGTTTTGTATTTTTGTATGTAACGAATACACTCAAAAACTATTAGACCGATTTCAAAAATTCTTTCAACACTGTAGCATCCTTGTCTTTAAGGAACATAGGTTATAAATGAGGGATCTTTACTCGGAATGTTTGTTTTTTTAAATATAATTTAGGTTTAGCGTTATGTCCATAATCTCACCTGATTTTAAGTGACTATACGACCCAAGTTGGTAGATGGTAGACACGCTAAACCTGTGGAGGAAGTGGCTCTCAAGTGCAGCTGCCGGAACACACCTATTGGTATTTGGCGGCAGGCTTACAACTTGAGAGTGGTTGCCAGCCAGGCAAGCATTTGAAAAAGCCCTACCACCATGCTATGGTTTCCTCACAGTGTTTTCCTTCACCGAAACCGAACTCACGTCCCTAAACACTCGTACACACTACCACTGAGCTATCATCGCTTTTTGAACACGCTATTACCAGTCGGATTTCAATTTTTTTTTTTATATAGTAATTATTGGCGAAGGCTTTAGGCTGTTAACATCACGCTACCACCACTAGGAGCAAAGCTGTATTGAAAAAAGTTACAAAAACGGGAATAAATGATTAAATATTGTTTAGTTCCATGCAAATGAAGTCTCAGGCACAGCTAGTTTTACATAAAAAGGGGAGAGGGGAGTCTGAGCATTCTTATGTGGTATTTTTACATAGGGCGTAGCGGTGTGTAAAATAATTAAAATCGTCCTTAGGTAATTAATAAACCCATAAGTCATGTAGCGAGATGAATATTGTATAACTTTGTTCTTCAAGTATTTATTTGGACGTTTTTTTTTCAGTGCAGTGGTATAAACTCATATTATTACATGATTCGGTACAGGCTACAACACTCTATAAACCAAAGTGCAGAAAATTGAGGGCAAAATAATTTAAGACACAGTATAATAACAAATAACAACCTACACACGAAAATGAGTAATATGTGTGTATCAAAATTTAAACAAGACGATAATCATTGTAAGGTTGTCAAAAACTTATGTATAATAGTGAGAAATAATAAACAAAACGTATATAAGAAACGCAAAAAAAAGAAAAAGTATAAAAATTCAAAACACTTTTGGAATTTGTCATTATCTCATTCAAGCTGTCGTCACAATCGAACACCAGCTATCGAACAATCCAGTATGCCTGAATTAACTGAACAGAATAACGAAACAAAACTATGTATTCGAAGGTCCTTCTCAGCCGCGAACAGAACCAGCCATTATCGTTCAGTGTACAGAGTAAATATAGCTTCAGGTTACCCTATACCTGAATATTTAAATTTATTTAAAAATTCACCAGCACAAACCGTATGGAAGGTTTACAGATGTCAGTTAAATACTAAAGAAGAAACATGCTGCTGCTCTTGTAATTCTGACGCAATGTTTGAGGTGATGAAAAGTTTGTATGATTGTTACAAAAAAAAAAATTGTGATCACTGCAATTGTATACTTTGTGGGCATTTACCAAGAGAAGAAAGACGTCATGGAGAGACGCGTAAATCAGCCGGTCATATTGCTTCTACTGATATCGAATCGTTAAGTCAGAGAGGGAAGAAAAAACAAAAAATGAAAAAGACTGACCCGAGCCAGCCTCCAGAATACAAAACCGTGACTGAAAGACAAAAAGTTGCTCTTCCGGAAAAAGAAACTCTATCTAGAAAGGTTTCAATACAAAAAGTTAAAACGGAAGCGGCTTTAAAAATAACGCCATCAGAGAAAGTGCGTAAAGCCAAAGATGCTGGCTTATTAACACCTTTACAAACCAAAACGCCCGAACAAAAAGAGAAAATATTAAGAGGTCTTGCAATGCACGGGCTGCCACTCCCGGAAGGTAAAACCTCTTCAGAAAAGAGTTTGGTTAAGAAAGTACGAAAAGATGTCGGCCTTCCACCGGAGCCCAAAACACCATCAGGAAAAGAAAAATATAAGAAAGCTTTGGAAGCGGGAATTATAACACCTTTAGAAGGAAAGTCTGAGGCTAAGAAAGAAAAAATTCTGAAAGCTCAAGCTGATCTTGGTCTACCACTACCTGAAGGTCGAACTCCTTCGGAAAAAAAATTAATTGCCAAAATTAACGCATCATCTAAAGTTCCATCAGTTATTGTTCCATCAGAGAAAATACGTAGAGCAAAAACTTCAGGACTGCTTACTCCATTAACAGATAAGACGCCAGAACAAAAAGAAAAAATACTTAAAGGCTTAGCTTTTGAAGGTCTGCCACTTCCAGAGGGTAAAACACCTTCTGAAAATAAACTAATTAAAAAAGTTCGTACTGATTTAGGTCTTCCACCAGAACCAAAAACTGAAACAGCAAAGGATAGATATAAAAAAGCCTTGAAAGCTGGCATCATAATTCCTCTCGAGAGTAAATCACCAGCTGAAAAAGAAAAAATTCTTAAACGTCAAGCTGAAATGGGTCTTGAATTACCAGAAGGACGGACACCATCGGAAAAGGAATTAATAGCTAAAGTGAAAGCAAGTGTTCGTCCTCCTTCAGAAGGTATTGTTTCTTCGGAAAAACTTCGAAAATCTAAAGATGATGAAATACTTACATCCTTAGAAGGAAAAACACCAGAACAAAAGGAAAAGAATTTGAAAGTGTTGGCAATGCGTGGTATTCCATTACCTAAGGCTAAAACAGCATCAGAGAAAAAGATTATTGATAAAGTTCGAACTGATATAGGTTTACCTCCAGAGCCTAAAACTCGTTCTGAAAAAGATAAATATAATAAGGGAACTGCTGCAGGTGCCGTAGTACCTTTAGAAGGTAAGACACCAGCTGAAAAAGAAAAAATACTAAAAGCACAAGCGGAGATGGGAATACCCCTTCCAAAAGGGAGAACATCATCGGAAAAAGCATTGATAAAAAAAATAAAAACTCAAGGAAAAAAAATAAAGACAAGTAGAAAACGTACCTTATCTCCTGAAAAGACTAAGAAACTTGATAAAAAATCCGCAAAAGGCATGAAGGAAGGCAAAGGTCCAAGTGATGAATGTATTTGCGATATACTTACTTCTGAAAGTGACAAACTGTCATTAAAACCAAAAATATCTAAAAAAGTAATATCAGAAAAGATAGCCCCCGAAAAACTAAAATCAGCCAAAGGTGCTAGTATTCTTACACTTCTAGCGAACAAGACACCGGAACAAAAAGAAAAAATTCTAAGGGATAGGGTAAAGGCAGGCTTACCTTTACCGAAAGCAAAAACTCAATCGGAAAAAGAATTAATTAAGAAAGTCAAAGCTGCGACAGGCTATGTATCACCAGTTGCTAAGACTCCATCCCAAAAAGAAAGAATTTTAAGAAGTATGGCAAAACAAGGATTTCGACTTCCTGAAGGTAAAACGTCGTCAGAGAAGTCTCTTATTTCTAAAGTTAAAAGAACAGAAAAAGTATCGTCTACTGCGCGTGTTCCATCTGAAATGTTACGAAAAGTAAAAGCTGCTGGTCTTTTAACTCCCCTGGAAGGTAAAACAAGACCTGAAAAAGAAAAAATATTAAAAAAGATGCACGAATCTGGATTACCATTGCCAGAAGGAAGAACTTCATCTGAAAAATCAATAATACGTAAAATTAAAGCCTCGGCTCCATCTACCACACCATCAGGAAAATTGCGGGCAACCAAAGCTGCAGGATTATTGTCGCCATTATCAGGTAAAACACCTCGACAAAAGGAGGAAACATTAAAAGATTTAGCCAAATCTGGCATACCTTTACCTGAGGGAAAAACGCCATCAGAGAAAGAGTTAATAAAGAAAGTAAGAAAAGATATGGGCTTACCTCAAGAACCCAAATCACCGTCAGTAGCAGATAAAGTCCGAAAAGCATATGCAGCTGGATTAGTCACCCCTTTAGAAGGAAAAACACCTGCCCAAAAAGATAAAATACTTAAGGAATTATCTAAAGCTGGAGCGCCTTTACCAGAGGGGAGGACAAGTTCCGAAAAGGCTTTAATCAAAAAAGTACAAGATGAAGTAAAAACTAGGCCTTCAAAGCGCCAGATATCTATGGATGTAAGGTCTCCTGCCTTATCACCTGAAAAACGGCAAAAGCTTGATAAAAAAACAGCAAAATTAATGAAGGAAGGCAAAGGACCAAGTGACGAATGCTTATGCAGTCTTTTAACACCAGATTTAGAAAAGGGAGCCAGAACACCACTACGTTCCACTTCATCTGAGAAAAAACGTAAATCAAGAACAACTGGATTATCAACACCTTCAGAACGAAAAACTCCAGCGCATAAAGAAAAAATTATAAAAAAAGATAAAAAATTAGCTAGCCCATCACCGAAGCGTACATCATCAGAAAAGATAGAAAAATCAAAGTCAAAATCAAAAAAAATCGGCGTTCAAACCACCAAAAAAAGCGCTAAGTCAATCGGACCAATTCGCAAATCAGCTGGAATCGTAGAAGAGTTTCAAGACATTCACAAGACTACCACGTGCGAACGTGGATGCGGTTGCGATAGAAAAAAAATAAGATTTAAGCACAGCTATGTAAAGATTAGAGTCACTTCGCCGGATATTTCGTCACTTTGCCCGTGCCCTAACGAATGTATCCCAGGCGTAAAGAGTGGGGTTTTTACAGATAACGAAGGAATTAAGGTAACAGTTGGAAGAGTTTTGGGTGTCCCATCATTTTCAATCGAAACAACCAAAAATAATATTCCTACTTCGATTTATCAGAACGACAACTTTGCTAAATTGTCGACAAATAGTATTACAAATGATGTTTATTCAATTTCAAGCGATCTTAATATAATTCCAAGTGAAGAAATACAGGACGTGTTTCTCAGTCCGGTCTACGCAAACAGTTCTGATGAGTTTCTAGACGGTAAATCGACTGCTTATCGCAGGATCTACTATGGCTCGATCAAATACAATAGCGATTCTGAATCCGAAAATTATATATCAGAGACATATTACACCAATGATGGTACATCACAAATATTACATAGAAACTCGACTACTTCCATTTCAAATTCAATAACATCTAAAAACTGCTCAGATCTATCTGGGTCAAGTTTTGAATCAATATATTTGGTTGAAACTGAGTCGTCATTAAGTCTTGCGACACAATATAGTAACAGTGTTAGAAAGATAAGTGTAATATCACTCGTCGACAATAGCCTCGCTTCTCATTCTAGCCATTATGTATATTATCCACAATCTGAAAAGTTCTATAGTGATCACACCGCTGAACAGGAAGAATCTTTCATGAAACAAATAGATTACTCAGTTATCGAAAGTGAAGTAACGTAAGTTTTAGTTTGTAGTTCATACAATAACAACTATACATAGCTAGTAATCAAGTAGCAGAGATCTGTGACTGATAGAATCGCGACTATATATACTAACAGTGATTGGCATGCTTCAGTATTAGCCAACGTACATCCTAGTGAGGGTTAAGGCAGGCTTTATATAGACGAACAGCACTAGATTACCTAAGCCTGGTTGACGTTGTTTTTGGACTGTACATTAATAACAGTCAGGTACAATGGCATGCTACCATAATATATATATAATGTTAACTTTACCTTACATCCTACGACTTCTACTAAAAACTTTTGAGGGTATGTTTACGACATACCTTCATCGCGGACCAGACGTTATGCTTGACGTCACGCATTTTTTTGGTTCGACTGGGATGAGAAACAACATCAAGCTTTCGTTGACATTCAGCAGTCAACAGCTTGTTATGGTGGTTTCAGGGTTAGACCAGTAGAATTTTGGTCCATGGTCGAATATATTTTTCGTAAATTAAGGGAAACATCAAACAGAAACCAAAAGGTCCTATAGTGTCATTATATGTATGTTGGCGATTACAGAAACTTAGTTTAAATGACCATTGAAATTACGTCGAGCTGTTAAACTAATTAAGCCTCTCCCTAAAAGAAGAGATTTTTACACAGCATTAAAATAAGCTGGTTTTTTATATGTGATTCCAAGGTTATAATTAAATTGTCCTTATTTCCAGTACTGAGAATGCTCTCGATGAGAATAGTTTTCACAACACATCGTATAAAGATTTCACAAATAACACTGATGTGTTGATATTTAAAGTATCTGGTATGGATATCAGTAACTTCCATAATAGATTAAAAGAAAACAAACGCAAAGAAAACTCCGTTCTAGTTATAAACGATTTAAATAGTGAACATGATATAAGAGACGTTGTCAAAGAAATTATATCGAACAAGTTGATTGAAGATATCTCATCAGTTTTCGTTGTCGTGGCGAGTTCGAACGATGTCACTGAATGTTCCGGGAACAGTTCTACGGTATATATTCAAATGTGTGAAAATCTATCTAACTGGAATACTGATAAATATATAAACGGCTTTAGTAAGTATTTCTGCTACATTGCAGTTTTACCAGACGATCTCATCATCTCTTTCTGAAATTTTCAATAATGATTAAGTTCGGATTTCGATCACTTAGCAAAAACTAGTCGTGATAAATGCACCAAAGTTTCATCGTAAATTCAAAAGTATCTTTTCTAATGTAGCTACGTGTATTATGCGTTAACATATACGTATTGTTAGTGAGAGTGAACAAATTATAAAAAAATATATATTTATATTATTACTAAATGTAAAATTTTTAGATAATAGAAAACAGAACGAGTTTTCCTCGAATGGTCTTAAAATTAATACTAGAGACCAAAATTCTTACGTGAAACGATTTAAAGAAAATGGGCCGGTACTTCGGGAAGTAAAATTTCAAAGACACGCAAAAAGAGATAATAATAGACGCGAGAAGTTCCAGAATGAGAACAACAGTGGCGCAGTGGAGAATCAAATGGCAAGTGTCGACACAACTTGCGACAGACCTTGCTGCTGTCAGTTGAAAGCGGTGATAGCCCCTGATTACGCGTTGTCAAACCATCGTATGGAGAACGTCGTCTCAGAATTTATTACACCTATGATTCTCAAGCAGGGCATCGCTCAAGGTAAATAGATTGGTGTGATTTTAGTGACTGCAGCAATTTATTATATAATAGCTGCGCCTACAGTTTCATTCGCTTAGAACAAAAAATCTTTTCTACCGGAACCCTATTTTTTAAAATTGTAGTCACTCCTCATAATATCTGTTATCTGCCAGCGAAAATACCGTCAAAAGCAGTCCAACCGCTTCAGATATTAACCGGAACAAACGCACAGACAGACAATTTTTTTGTTTGTTTGTATATAATCACCGTAGATACACCGTATATTCATATCACTTTAGTAATAAGCCGTTATTTCGACATTACATACAGACACATCAATTTTATTCGTTTGTATAGATTACTCTGAGCTACTTACTTCATATAACAAAACTATCGGAAAGTCTAAACTACGCGAGCCCAATTCATTTAATACACAACATTGGAAATGCTTTTAAAATATAACACGGACAATATCGCTATCTTAGATAACATTAAATTATTCATTTACTTTATCACTTTAGCTCTTATCTATTTAGTCCACCGTTGATTATATTTTATAGTATACTAGTTATGCCTGCAACTTCGCTCGCGTGGAACTAAATTTTATTTAATCCTTTCTACACGTTTTTGTAACTATTTTTAATACGGCTTTGATCCTGCTGATGGTAGCGTGATGTTAAATAACTTATGATACAATGATGCCTCTATGCACGAAAAACAAAAAATTAAATCCGATCAAACAAACTTTTCTGCTTTATAATATTAATATAGATAAGCTGGACTGGAATGCAAACAACGATTTTGCGCTTAATTCATCACACATAACATTTACATTTCTTCAACTCCGAATGTAAACTCGATATGGATATTTACTTTGTTTATATTTGTATACTAGCTGCGTCCGCGGCTCCGTTCGCGTGGAACTGAGATTTTATTTAATAATTTTAATCAAAAAAAAATTATATAGCCTATGTTACTCAGGGCTAATATAGCATTCTAATAGTGAACGATTTTTTTGAAATCGGTCCAGTATGTCTTGAGTTTATTCGTTACAAACAAAAATACAAATATTTCCTCTTTATAATATTAGTCTATACTTATATATACTAGATATTTATATATCTACGACATATCTCAAAAACTAAATCCCATTGATCAGTGCGTTTCAAAAACATTGCTGCTTCACTGTCAGCTGTGTTATAGTTATATGTTGTTTTTGAAATGTATATATAATTACAATATATGCACGAAATATTGGAGAACAGAAATTATTGATTCAAATGCATGTTAATTTTCAGGTTTAACCGACAAAGCGTTATTAACCGTTCGGGGATTCAGTGAACGAACGCAACCACTGTACGGTTCAATTCAGGTAGAACCGAAATCAATAACGTCATGTATAATACCACCGTGTTCAGGCCGTGAAACTTGCCACGATATAGAACCGCCTAAAGGAAATATAATTTTTAAATCCCCGATCAACCCGCGGAGTACCTCGCGCCCGTGTTACTGCAGACCAGCGAAGTTCCCGGATGTAACACACAGCGGTGTGAGGCGAGGCGCCAATAATGCAAATTCAATACCAGAGAACATTTCTGCATTAAAACCTGATGGTGCAGGTAACGACGTCTTAATTTCAATACATGTTTCTTAACTATGGTGGTAGGGCTTTTTCTAATGCCCGCGCCTGGCTAGCAACCACCCTCAAGTTGAAAACTTGCCGCCAAATACCAATAGGTGTGTTCCGGCAGCTGCACTTGAGAGCCAGTTCCTGCACACGTTTAGCGTGTCTACCAACTTGGGCCGTATCATCACTTACGATTATGTGAGATTATGGCCATAACGCTAAACTTTAATTATAAAAAAAAAATACTAGCGACCTCCTTTGGTTTACGCATGGTTAGAAATATTCTGTAGCCATATGACCAATAATATCTGTTGATCCAATCGCTATCATAGTTATCAGGGTTACCGCTGAATTACCGAAAAATCGCTTCTACCACGTCTGTGGATACGAGTTCGAATCCTGCAATGAGCATTAGCTTTCGGTGAAGAAAAACATCGTGATGAAATCATAATATGGTGGTAAAGTTGTTTCTACTGCCCACCTGACAAGCTACCACACTCAAGTTGAAAATCTATCGCCAAATACCTATAGGTGTGTGTCAGCAGTTGTTTCTACACTAGGCTTAGCGTGTCCACCAGCTTGGGCCACATCATCACTTAACATCAAGTGAGATTGTAGTCATTAAATCTATAAACTATAAAAGTAATAATATTTTTCTATATACACCTATGATGGTTATGTCGTGGTGAGGCTGACATGAACAATTCAAAAAATTACTCGGCGACTAATTTCCAATTTTATTTACAGAACATATTCCTACGCAGACTGATCCGAGAGAAACGTTAGAAAGACTTCATGCCTTCACAAATATAAGTACTTTGATCTTTTACTATTTGATTTCAATAATTTGTTTATGAAACTATTATAACAGACATTTCCAAAAACAACGTACAAGTAACAAAACCGTACGAGACATATAAAAGACAAATGGAAAAAAAGTATTTCAATGTCCTAAATTAGATTAAACGAACGTGTTTTTTTTTACTATTTGAGTAGTGATTTGAAGTGATGATTAAAGATTTAAAGTGTGCTTAGTTGGTAGCGTATACCAACGCCGCGGTAATGGACGTGAGTTCGAATCCCTGCAATGAGCCTGAGCTTTTAGTGAAGGAGATAATTGTGATGAAACCATAGCATGGTAATGTAGCTTTTACCGAGCCCATTGGGCTAGGTACCAATTAAAAATCTGCTGACAAATACCTATAGATGTGTTCAGGTAAGTACACTTGAGAGCCAGCCCCTACACTAGGCTTAGCGCATCCACTATCTCGGTCTACATCGTCATTTAACATCGGATGAAACTGGTCATATATAAACTATAAAGTAAAACAATTATTATATTCTCCGTATGTACCTACGAGTACTGTGTTGTGATGGGACTGACGTGGGCAAAAAGCATACGGGGCCATAAAAAAAAAATAAAAAAAAACCCGTGTGATTGATACCCAATTTTATTTACAGAACATATTCATACGCAGACTGGCCCAATGGAAACGTTAGAGAGACTGCCTACTTTCACAACCATAAGTACTTTCCTCTGTCACTATTTCATTTAAATAACTTTTTAAAGTAGCTACTATAATACAGATTGACAACGATAATGTGGCAAGTGAAAAAAAAAATCCGATACGTATAGGAAGGAAATGGGGAAAAGTCTTACAACTTCATAAATAGGGGAAAATTTGTTTTTATGTTTTTCTTTTTAAGTATGTGTAAAACAATGTATAATAATAACACAGACAAGAATTTTTCTACAATATTTTTAACTACATGTATCTATATATTTAGTAATAAGTCTGTAGGTCTATTTGTGTGTGTATTGCTTTTATAGTTAAGGTTTATCGTTATAGCCATAATCTCACCTGATAGTAAGTGATGATACGGCCCAAGTTGGTAGACACGCTAAACCTGTGGAGGAACTGGCTCTCAAGTGCAGCTGCTGGAACACACCTATTGGTATTTGGCAGCAGGTTTTCAACTTGAGGGTAGTTGCTAGCCAGGCGGGCATTAGCAAAAGTCCTACCACCGTGCTATGGTTTCCTCACGATGTTTTCCTTCACCGAAAGCTAAAACTCATTGTAGGTGGTTGGATTCGCACTCACATCCCTTGACGCGAAGTCGTACACACTACCACTGAGCTATCATCGCTTCATAATTTTAATTTCGTGCTAAACATATAGTAAAATTGTAACGGAATAATATACGTACATTAAATTTTATTGGAAAGTGATTAAAATATGAATCTAAATTTTTACTTCCTTGCTAATATTATAAATGCGAAAGTGCATTTGTTTGTTTGTTACGCTTTCAAGCCTAGGCCCTTGAATTTATTACGATTTTTTAATTTGACATTTGACTAATTACCAGCTTATGTAATGCCAATATTATCGTCACATGTTTTTGGTTGTATTTCTAATATAATCTAACTATTTGTTATGTGTGTGTGTTTTTTGTTTATGCATACTGTCAACGAAATACTTTTTTTTATATTCAAAATATATTAAATGGTTAGTCAAATGTTCGATATATATTTTACAGTAAAAAAATATATACATACCGAATTTGTTTTATACGTCAACTCTCGAGGTTATGAAAGATGGAATACTCCTTAGCTGTATGAATTAATATTGAAAATGCTTTTTTGATATGTTATGAAGATGTTGCATACCATAGCGATTCCTGAAATCGTTTCTTAATTTCAGAGAATACCTCATGCGAGACTTGTGACCTCCCAAAAGTTGTAGACAATAAAAAAAAGAGTTACTCCTGCAGTAGTAAAGATAAAAAAGTGAAAGCAGAAAGTAAATGTCCATGTGCAGTATACGATCAGCGTTCTCCACTGAAACCCGTCCAAGAGACCAAGTCAGTAGCCTGCCAATGTGATAACAATGATAGCCCACAACCTGTTCCAAAATCGAAAGATACGTGCATCTGCATTAAAAAAAAGAAGCGTAAGAAAAACATTATATGCGAATGCCCCGAAGTTCCAGAAATAGATGAATCATTACTTTTAAAGTCGACACCCTTGATCGACGACAAATTAAAGATAAAAATGCAATCCGATCTGACCAAAACCACATCAGGTTTCAAAATACACACACAAAAGAAAGTACCCCCAGAGGAAGAAATGAGTTACGAAGATATAATGCATTATTATAAAAATTTCCTAGCAAATGATGAAGGCGACGACACTCTGGTTGACGGTCAGGGATGCGATTGTGAAACATCGCGTAAAAAATCGAAGAACGTCTTATGCGAATGTCCATATGAACCACCGCAACAAGAAATCGTTACAGAAATTCCTCTCAAAGGACTTAAATTTCACATTGGTGGCAAAGGATCTGGCTCGAAAGGATTAAGCGGTATTTGTTGCTTTGATATGATGCATGAAACCAAGCGAGTAGTACGATTTCAATCTAAAAGCTATCTTAACTTATAATTTCTCAATTTAAATAAACCCATACGCATAAAAGTAATATTATAATAATTATTCTGTAAAAATGTTTACTGCGTCTGTCTATTAATGTTTGTAAGTGTTCCTTTTATATAAATCATTTTTAAATACAAATATTTCATATAATTTTATATAATTTAATACATGCTATTTGATTTTAATAATTTGTTCGCCTTAAACGTTTACGTCTATGAAAATATCGTTGACGAAATAAATAAATCGTCATCTACTGTGTAGTTATATCAAATACCAACAAACATTCTCACCCCACCTGGAAAACGTTTACAAAAGTCTATGAGATATGAATTGACAACTGAAAAAGCTCTGTAGTAGACCCTAAAAAATTATAGAATTACACAATATCATGTACCAACAAATACATTATACTTTAACACATAAATAAATATCAATTCATGTTTTAGCACAAATTAATAACAAAAGTGACGATTTTTATAAAAAATTACTTCTAGACGTTTATTGATTTTTACCTGTGCTGTTGACATAATTAAAATATATTTATCTCATTTTTTCTTGCTACATCAAATAAGCTTATGACAGGGATGGCAATTTCATAACTTATTTTATTGGCAACATTACAATGTTATTAATAAGCGCTCATCAACTGGGAAAAGGCAGAATAACAAATTTTTTCGCGGCATCCCCAATCATTTGTCAATTGTGCTACATGCAGTTTAGACATTTTATGTATAATTTTTTTCGTCGGGTGAGAAAATAAACCGGTAAGTGAATTTTACAACCTAAAAACGTTTGACGTTTGCAATGTGTATATTATAGTTGTATATTGGTAAATAAACACACTGATCTTGACACTGCACATGCTATGCAACCGCTTAGTTTGGGGTGCATTGGTGTATAGGATAAATACCTTATAATATATGCAATGTGTGTCGGTCAGCAGTCATGAAACTTTTAGTCCGTGACATATTTTACCGTTAACGGTGACTTAAGTTATGTCAATATAAGTCACTTAGTCGGGATTTATAGGTCACTTTTATAAAACAACTGTACGGAAAACATCCTCGAGAGCTCATATATGTTTGACTCTGTACTAAATATTAATTTTTATCGATATTTCTGCGTATGAATCCAATGGTTTTATATTATAACTGTCTGTACTGCAAGATAATAATTATTTAAAACTATAAATATATTTCTTCTTACATTAATTTGTGTTCTAATAAAAGCTAGCTGATGGTGCATAATATCATAGCTCGATTCCACAGGTGAACTCTTCTGTTAGTGCAAACTTATATGGGTTTGTTAACCTTTACTGTATACTATAAACTTTTATCCATACTCTGTGATGTTATATTAAGCAACCATTTTGTGTTACTCAAATGTAGAATGTTCATTGATATATTTGACTACCCACTGGCAATGTCAAATAATATTGTAATAACAGTTCTCCTCAAGGTCCTAGGCCTCATCTAAGGTTAAAAATCATAATTTAAATGTGTTTTTATCAAACACAGAATCTATATATTTACATAAATAGAATCATACTATAATAATAAATATGTTATATATTTCAATAATCAAGAGATGAATGGCTGACTTTATGATCAGTATTTATACTAGCTAAAATTGTACATTAAATATTTTTTGAAAACTCTGCTTGGTGTTTACTTTGATGTGAATGTGAAAATCAAAAATAATTTATCATTCATAGGACTGCAGTCAGAAGTAAAATCTTTTTAGTTACACTTGTTCTACTATAATATAATACACACATCTCTATATATGAATCTGTGTATATATCTGACAGTGACAGTGGTTTAGAGCTATTTCTCATTCAAAAAGTGATCAATAACAAGTTAATTTTACCCCAGTACTCAAAGAAGTTTTCACTTTAATTTTTTTTTTATTGTTTTCTTTTCCCTCTGTATGCGTGCTACTCTAGAAACTATTGTTAATGATGGGCATTGGTATGGTGATTATTATTAAAACACAATTTTATATTCCATAAAATGCGATGGGAGATAAAGCTTTGACACCATTTGATGTTTCAGTGTGACCATTGGTATATAAATATATAACAGGCTTTACTCCTGGCCCTACAAGTGATAGTCACTGTGACTCAAATTTTGATTATTGAAGAGAGAGGGAAGTTAGTTATAAAATTATAAATACCTTCAATTTCAATGTTTCACTTCCACACATTTAACATTATACAAGTATGATAGTAGTCTTAATATGGCATCACTAAACTATTAGAAACTCTGTGACCTATTATAGTGAAATCTAGAAAACTGGGACCTAAAACTAAAAACTGTACATGTAAAGAAATATATCTCTTAGAAATAAAACTAATTTAAACGGATTTTATCGCGGTTATTTATTAATCCTTTCGAAACGTCGGGATCAAAATTTAATAAATAACCGCGATAAAATCCGTTTAAATTAGTTTTATTTCAATGAATAATATTCGCGTAAACCTACGAAATCATTATATCTCTTAGAAGTTTATGAAATGTATTAAAATAAAATTGTTATTTATAAAATAAATTCCTGGCACGCTGAGCCCTGCCTGTAGACCTACCAATGTGTGAGTGAACAAAATGTCTGTCTGAGGTACCACAGCTAACATCCGGTGGTGCGATGTTTGAAGTTGTTTAGATGATTCATGATAATATTTCTTACTTCTATAATTTTTGTACTAACATTTGCTCACTAGAATTACTTCTTCAATACTTATTATGTTACTCAGCTTATTTGTTGATCTATTTTTTTTTATTATTATAATAATTAAAATAATGTTATTACAGGCCTGATTATGTTTATTTATCTATTTTTTCACAAAACATAGTTACATATTAATGTTAAAATGGTGTGATATGTATGATTGTTGTATAAACAATGCATTTGAAAATATATTCATATTAATTAGAATAGTATGCAATATAATATATAAATTAATAATTGCAATATAATTTAATGAATATATTTTTTTTAGGTTATAGTGTCAGGTTTTATAATATAGTCCCAAAACACATTATTGAATTGCCGGACAGTAGGTTCAAGAACCATGTCAAACGGGATTTGATGTCAAAAGCCTATTGTAGGGTGGATCAATATGTGAGCAATCATGATATCTGGAATTGACGCCCCTCTCTGTACATTCGCTATTAACTACTGTAACACATTAAATTATTGTTTATAAGCACAATAATAAGACTTAAAAACAAAAAAAAGATACAGACTGAGTTTCTTGCCAGTTCTTCTCAATGACTGCGTTACTTTCCGAACCGGTAGTAATATTTGACTTTCATAAGCACCTTCTTAGGGCCTAAATTGAATAAAGATTTTTTGATTTGATTTAATTTGAATAATAGAAGTAAATAAAAATCCAGTTTATATTTAAACACAGCTTTCTTAACTTAGCTTTTTTTAACTATTAAGCTAACTATTAACTATTACTTATCAATGCTAAAGAATATTTTCTAATTTTTACTATTATAGAGTCCTCTGATTGATTTAAATATTTGAACACATATCAAGAGCCAAAGATGAGGTGTCAATAGCAGGACTTTGTCTTGAATTCTCAAGCAGGAAAAATATTCTGTTGAAGGATTAACGGATGAGAGATTGATATATACAAATAGATTAAAAATTTGTTGAAGATATCAACAAACATTAGTATATCAGTTTAATATACTTAAACGTGAGTGTAGTACCATTTGGTAATTTATTTTAGAAGTTGTCTTCATAAGTGTCATTGTATAGAGATAGATAAGTTTCCTCCAATTCCTATCAAAGTTTGGGTTTTTCGTGTGAAAGTAATATCTAATGTTTTATCAATTTTTTTTGTTATTATTCATTGCTAGCCACGACTTTTCCCTATTTTTCTGGCACCATATGGATACCTGTCCAAAGAATGCTTCCTTGTGCGAGACTATCCATGAATCAATCTAATTTTTGGTGTCTTCGTATGATGGGAATTACTGTTCAGACTATACTGTTTAAGGTGTAAGGAGTATCGAATACCATCTTAGTCACCGAAGTCAACCTCATCTGCATGTGGTTCACCCATGCTGAGTAAATAAAAAGTCTCTGGTGATTGCTGGTCCCACCTTTGGTTGTCTTAACGGTGTACCATGTAATCCTTGACCCGTCACAGCTTGGTAGTAGGGTTATTTATAGCGAGGATAGCTCAGTGGTACTGTGTACGGACGCCGCGGCAAAAGACGTGAGTTCGAATCCGTAAAATGTTCTTGATCTTTCGGTGAAAGATAAACATCGTGAGGAAACCATAGGGCTTTTTCTGATGCCCGCCTGGCTAGCTACCACCTTCGAGTTGAAAATCTGCCTACAATTACCAATAGGTGTGTACCGGCAGTTGCACTTGAGAGCCAGTCCCTTCACAGGTTTAGCGATAGGTGACATTATGGCCATAACGCTAAAACTTATGAACTATAAAAAAATGTCATATGTACAGAATTGACGATAAATTTTTTCGCTGTCAGTTTATATGAAACCCTGTTTCCATACTTTTCAATCACTTCTAACGTGAGTGCAGGGTTTTCTCGTGTTAGGCTCGAACCTTTCTCGAATAATGCCATCAAACCCGCATCTCCATACCTTTGCGACCTTCCGCTGCGTTAGAACTGTAACTGTGTAGAAACTGTATTCACTTTCAAACACGGTTTTTAAACTTTTGGAACCACTCACGACAACTTGTCTCACATAAGGCAGCCTCACCATATTGTCTTATAAGCAACCGATGTGCCTCAGTTACAGATTTCTCAAATTATATAAAGTGCCTAGCAAATTACACTTATTCTGCTCAAAACTGGACATTTTCGTTCGTATAAAAATATTTAATTTGAGTACAAATTTGCTAAGAGTTAGAGATTACATTACATTTGACCGTCTCGAACAAATTATACCAGTGGAGCCATCTATTGTCGAACGGCGCAAACTGATTTATACAACCAATAGAACGGGCTGTATGTATTTTAATTGTGGTGATAATTATTATAATAATGACAAGAAATAAATAAAATATAAAATAATATATCTATTTTAGTGAAAGCAGTATTTCGTTGGTTTTAACTGATATATCTGTTATGTTCTTATTCGAAGATTTGGGTATAATATTATGAAGAATTAACTAGGGAAATAAAACTGTGATTCTAAGCATTACATTGGGTACTTTGGTCGTTTAAGGAACATAAAATTGAATTTGAAGCGATGATAGCGCAGTGGTAGTGTGTACGACTTTGCGTCAGGGGACGTGAGTTCGAATCCAACCACCTACAATGAGCTGGAGCTTTCGGTGAAGGAAAACATCGTGAGGAAACTATAGCATGGTGGTAGAGCTTTTTCTAATGTTCCACGTTCCAAGTTATAAACCTGCCGCCAAATACCAATAGGCGTGTTCCGGCAGCAGCACTTGAGAGCCAGTTCCTCCACAGGTTTAGCGTGTCTACCAACTTGGGCCGTATCGTCACTTAAGATCAGTTGAGATTATGGCCATTACATTAAGCCTTAACTATATATAAAAAAAAAAAAAACACAATGACATATATGTTTATGCAACTAACAGACGTCTGCCGTTGCACATACGTAATATGCCTCTTCCAGTGACTATATGTACCAGTTCGTTAATATGCGTATAATTGGAAGACCAAATTACAAAGATATTAGTAAGAGATCGGTACACTATAAGACTGTTTTAGTGTTTTCTCTTTCATACAGAAACAAGCTATCGCCGAACGCGACAGGTGGCGCAGTGGTTGAATTATTGACTATGCGTGGTCGTGTGGGCAGAACAAAAGCTCTTACCCAAGTGGTATTCTTTGTATATGTGTGCAGACGAGCGTCTATAAAAGGCCGCGTTACTCTCTTTAGTTTTAGTCCTTCGCGTTTTCTCTACTCGGCCGTACGTACCTTGACAGTTAGCGTTGAAGGTAAATCGAGTTCCAAAATTTGTATGGACATCATTCTGCGATTTAAATCACGGCCGGTTTATAGCTTACAGTGGAATCTGAGGCTGTCAATAAATAAATCTAAATTATACCAAAGGAAAGTGTTAAATAAACTCGGGGTTAAGTCGTCCTCACAATAATAACTAACTACGATTGTAGAAATTATTTATGGACGCTTTCTTGTTTAACTATAGTGGTCATTTGAAAATAAATAAAATCAAACAGGCTGATTTATCGATATTATTTTCTGTACACCTATTTTATGTTAAAATAAGTGCGAATAGAGGTTTACAATTAAGTAGGCGTAATTGATTAATTGAAGAGATAATAGCTCAGTTGTAGTGTGCAGGAACGACGCGTCATGGGACGTCAGTTCGAATTCAAGCACATACAGTGAGCTTGAGCTTTCGGTGAAGGATAAACATCGTGGGGAAACCGTAGCATGGTGGCAGGGCTTTTTCTAATGCCCACCTGTGTAGATACCATCCTCTAGTTGAAAATCGGCCGCCAAATACCAATAGGTGTGTTCCGTCAATGGCATTTGAGGCCAAACCCCCCGACGCCAACGCACCTACGATTCCCCTGGAATTGTGGGTGTCCACGATCGGCGGGGATCACTTACCATGAATTCTCTAAATACTCTTTAAAAAAAAAAAAAAAATTATCATCATTCATTTTGAATGTGTGAATCTAGTACGCAACTCTACAAATGTATGACCTTAAAGAGTTGGAAATTGATATTAATACAGACGTGGCAACAGGGTCTGGCGAAAGGGCTATAATCTTTGAAAATAATTTATCGGCAGGCCGCCGAAGCAGGTTTCTCGAAAACAACGACGTAATGCAGCCGGGTTCAAGTCTGCCACAGGACAGTGATTCACTTGAAATGGAGAATTTCAATCGTGAACAAGACGAGACGAGCAGCAGCTCGAGGGAGGCCGAGAGCAGCAGCTCTGCGAAAACGGCTCCGATCAGGGTTAAACAGAAGGTGAAGAAGATGTCGACGTTGAACCGTAAACGGGGTGCGCCGTCTGGTAAGGCGCCGCTTAGGAAGAAACGCGTGTACTCGGATGACGACGATAGTGATGACTCAGCGGATGGTCGGTCGGCCATAGCACAGCAGGAAGAGCAGAAGACTCCGTCTCCGGAGCCAGAGGAGCCGACTACAAAACTACCAGAGGTATATAACTGTGTTTACAACAAAAAATCGCAAGCCTCATAACGCGAAGTGTTCGCAACGTTCCAAAGTCGAACAATTTTCGATCATTACTTTAATTCTGTTTTATTTTTACGGCAATGAAAATGTTTTATTATCTAGAGACATACTCTCACTATCACACTGGATGATTTTTTAATGCATTTATTTCATTATATGGACCGTTTATTTTGATAGTGGTGTAAGTCCATTTTTGAGAAAAAAGGGCTATCACGTAATTCATGCTTAGTTTAATGTAATTTTTTTATATGTAACTAGTCCGTGTTTATTTTCTCAAAAAAATCCCATGTTTTGTACAACTTAATATCGGTCGGTAAATGAAATTGCGTTATCAACAAATATAGTAAACTTTAATTTTCTCGAAACAAAATAAAATGGACTTACACCACTTTCAAAATAAACGGTACATATACTATTATGTTAATTATATTAAATACTTATTGAAATAAAAACCTGTATGGATGTATGGAAAAACTTAACGTATTGGGACCATTTCTTTTTTATTAGCTCCAGAATGTCATCGGGTTACTTCCTTTTTAATATGAATGCTTAAATCTATGCCATTTAATTATAATTACGTTATGAGGCGTGCAATTTTGCATTTTACAAACTGTTTGTATTCTCTGGCCCGTTTTTGTAACCTTTTCTTATACAGCTTTAATTCTATTTGTGATAGTGTGATGGTAAAGAGCCTAAAGCCTTCTCCGACGATTACTCTATCAAATAGTTTTTTTTTTTTATTACACTGGCAGTTCTTAAGATTAGCGTGTTCAAACAAGCAAACGTTTCCACTTTATAATATTAATGTTGATTTTAATGTATTTCGCTGTTAGTGAGTAGGTGTTTTATCGTCGTAGTCCAAGAAATAGTATTTCTATAGATTTTCTAGAAAATTCTGCATATTGACTAAAGAAATCCGTTAACTTCCTACAACGATTTAATTTTCCACATTGTTTTTGTCATTACCAAATTACTTTGAAAATCTGGAACTTTTTTATAAGTTCAGCGCTAAGGTTACTATCTCACTTTAACTGGCTGGGACTGGCTCTTAAGTGCAACTGCCGGAACACACCTATAGGTATTTGGCACACGATTTTCAACTTGAGGGTGGTAGGTAGCTAGCCGGCTGTTAGAAAAAGCCCCACAACCTTGCTATGGTTTCATCACGATATGACGGCTTAGCGTGTCCACTGTCTTGGGCTACATCGTCACTTAACATCAATTGAGATTGTGACCATAGTGCTAAACCTATTAAGTATTTGAAAAAACAATAATAAAACGTCCCTGCCAAGTATTGGGGATTTCCCCAGTAGAGCCGTCGGGAAGATTTTTAATAAGTAAATAAAACATAACCATCTCGAAGGCAATGCAGTATACCCACGTAAAAACAGTAATTTTGAGCCTTAGCTGAAAAGTATATATATCCTTATATATTAAAGACTTAGTAGGGCTGTTGAATTTTTTTTTAATATCGATATATCGATATTTTTAAATATATCAATATCGGAATATATATATATATATTTTATAGCAAAGATACTGCACTGTACTTGATGGTAAGTACAGTACAGTCCATATCAGCGGCGACTGACACCGAGCAGAATACACTGCCAGTCGCGGCTGTCATGCTGGCTTGTTTGGTACCTCTTCATACCTGTTTTGAAAGACCCTATATCATAGGAAGGAGGGAACACGCTGACAGGACGGCGGTTCCACAATTTCACGGTGCGACAAAAGTAAAAGTAGAAAAATCGATACTTCGATATGTCGGCTTTAGTCGAAAAGAGTTATAAGGCATCTCAAAAAAGGTTTAAGGTGATCCAGTATATTTATAAGGCAAATGAAATTTTAGATGTATAAAAATGATAGGATGTAGATCTTAGTAATTATTGTGTGAATTAAATAAAACGGTTATGTGTACCGTAATAGTTTTAGTAAGAGTTTTTAAAATTACTCATTTATGGCAAGACAAGAATTAACTAAGCCAAGCAGCTAACTTAACATACTTTGGCATTAAACTATTTCCGGTTTATTAGATATGAAATAAAGTAATATGAATACCACATGTATTTCCGCTGCATTACAATAAAACATTAATTTTTCGTAAACTCTTTTTTTGCTTTCGCTCGTTGTTACCTACAGTCTAAATAAAGATGGACATATTAAGTCTTCAACTCTGACTGTGACAAGTAACAACAACAGTATGTAAAATAGGTACTTATGTATATTAACTGTAGTCATTTTTATACCACAGTGGTATATTCTATACAAAATTATATTTCGTTTTAAATAATAAGCTTACTACGTAAAGAGCGAAATAAAATATATTATAAACGAAGTACAGTAGATTGAGTTTACGTTGATTTTGTAGAATTAAAAATGAAAGTTTATTTAGACTATAATATCACACCATCGATATCTACATTACTATATCAGACTATCGATATATCGCGAAAAAAATATAAGTATTGTATATCGATATTATCGTATATCGATATAATCGTATATCGATATTTAATCAACAGTCCTAAGCCACAGTTTCGTTTGTACGAGTTATAACGTTTCGAATGCAGGAATTGCTGAAAACGTTCTACAAGACACCCGGCGTTCTGATGATAGCTGGACTCGTGTCTTGGGATCTGGTCGCCCGCCGCGACAACAACCCATCGAAACGTACGCACCCGAACTTATACACGTTCCACAGATTCACCAATCGACGGGTAAGAAATCATGGTTGTTTTATATACTTTACAGGCTTGGAATTATGCCCGTGATAATCTCATGGACTGGCGGTCTCCAAGTGCTACTGCCGGAACACATCTATACGTATTTCACAGGACAATTTTCAATTTGAGTGTGGTAGCTAGCGAGGCGGGTATTAGAAAAAGCCCTACCACCATGCTGTGGTTTCGTTTTCAGTCACCGAAAGCTCGGGCTCGTTGTAAGAATTCGAATTCAAATATCATCGCTTCAAATAGGATATATTGTTACCAATTTCGCTTAAAGCGATGATAGCTCAGTGGTAGTGTGCACGACTTCGCGTCAAGGGACGTGGGTTCGAATCCAAGCACCTACAATGAGCTTGAGCTTACGGTGAAGGAAAACATCGTGAGGAAACCATAGTATGGTGGTAGGGCTTTTTGTAATGCCCACCTGGGTAGCTACCACCCTCAAGTTGCAAACCTGCCGCCAAATACCAATAGGTGTGTTCCGGCAGCAGCACTTGAGAGCCAGTTCCTCCACAGGTTTAGTGTGTCTACCAACTTGGGCCATATCGTTACTTAAGATCAGGTGAGATTATGGCCATATCGCTAAACCTTAAGAATAAAAAAAAAAAAAAGCAGTAATGAACTTGGTTGTAATGAGATAATTAGATAGTCTATTAATCAAATGACAATAAACGCTGAAACATTTTACATATATTTTAATTTCAGTACCGTCTTATTGTCAGCGGATGTACGGCCGGACACTCTGTCTTAGTATCAGAAGACGGAGAAGCTTACACTTTTGGTAAGAGTAATAATCTAAGAAAGCTTTAGTTTTAAACTAATCACTTCTTAGGACGTTCCAATTACTTGCAGCTGAACCACTAGTTCGGGTTGAGTGCTATATTCACTCGAGGAGCGTTACATGAGCGAGCGTGATGCGTCAGTCGCATTCAGTATCGATAGAAACGCCGTATAGTTATATACAGTATTTTAAAACATTTTACACTTGTTTTCGCCTGGATACCTCGTAATTTTAAGATCTATACAGTTTTATTGTGATTCATATATTTGCCGATATCAAATTTACACGTATAAAGCTGCTTAAATAAAAGAGGGGGGTTCAATTAATTTGCCATATCTGTTCGTATATCACATTGATCCTTTACCCGATGGGTTTCATATTTAGATCAAGCTGCAGTTAGAATTCATTCTAGATTAGACCACACATAAATCATTTCATCATCACACATCGTGCCATATTTGTTACCTCTATTTATAACATCTACCAGGCGACCCATTTATTTAATAGGTTCAGCATAGTGGCTACAATTTCATCTGATGTTAAGTTACATTGTGGCCCAAGCTGGTGTACACGGTAAACCCATTGAGGGACTGGCTCTCAAGTATACGCTTTCTTTGGTGACTTTTTATCATAAACGTTGCTTTGATGCGTCCACGAACAAACAAACAGACAAATATTTCTAAAAATGTTTTCATTACCCATTGTTAGTTACTGCAAATATTTTTCACATACATATATAATGTACCGACACGTAAAATTTACTTTCATATCCATACTAGGTATAATGAATGCCAATGTGAGTTTGTTACGCTTTCACGCCTTACCCGGTGAATCGATAATGATGAACTTTGGTTTAGAGATAGATTGGAACCTGGAGACGGTGATAGGCCGCATTTTGTCACGATCATTGAATGTGGGGGTAAAGGGAGAGATAACCTTTGTATGAAATACTTTATTGCGTTATCTTTTTTGTTTATTATTATTATTATTATTTTTTATTTTTGTGTGATCTTGCTGTACTGTTCTGTATAATTTTTATTTTTAGTTTATTTTCTTTTATGTATTTTAATATAATTTGCTGTGTGTTGGATAAATAAAACTTTCTTTCTTTCTTTCTTTATCCGATTTATTTGACAAAATCGATGTTCACGCAAGCGACGCGGCACGTAATAACTAGTTACGTGTTGGATAAAAGGTATCTTCGGCTTGCACAGGTCGTAATACATTCGGCCAGCTGGGATTTGACGATACTGTCACTCGGAACGTTCCCGAAGCGGTGCCTGTGTTACAGGGCAAGAACATCATACACGCCGCGGTGGGCAAGCACCATACCCTATTCGTGACAGGTACGTTTTAAAACCTAGAATTAAGTTTAAACCTACCGCTTTTATTATGCTATTACGTCATATAAGCATTTTTGTAGTGAAACTTTTCTTACATCGCCTAGGATTTCTTCATCCGTCTATCGCATGTCGCATTACAGCCGGCCGCGGTGTAGGGGTAAAGTGAAACGGGTAGCAACGAAGGACTGTATGGTGGCGTACATGGGTCCCATTGGTGGATCTTGTTGGATTTATTTCACATTTTTATTTAATTAACACGAATTAATCAAATGTCTACGTGTAAGAAAAAAGTTTCACTCGTATCGCCGTTTCAGTAAAATACACTTTTGAATTTGTATAAAAGATGTTAAGAGTTTTGGATGCATAAGAAGATTAAGTATGGATTTTGTAAGAGTATTTAACTTCCATTTATCTAAACAGGAAAATCTTGTTATATTTAATGTAGATTAAACTTATAAGGGCTCATTTTCGTTGGTCGATAACTGAGTTGTTACATCGCATAGGGAATATCGACTAATGAAAATAATGTATCTATATATGGATCTATATATCACGGCCTAACATTCAATGAAATCGAAGCGATGATAGCTCAGTGGTAGCGTGTAGGAACGCCGCGTCATGGGACGTGAGTTCGGATCCGCCCACTTACAATAAGCTTGAGCTTCGGTGAAAGAAAACATCGTGAGGAAACTATAGCATGGTGTTCCGGCAGTTGCACTTGAGAGCCAGTCCCTCCAAAATGAAGGCCGACAATGCAGCTGCTATTCCGCTGATGTTGTGGGTGTCCATGAACGGCGGTTATCACTTACCATCAGGTGACACGCCTGCTCGTTTGCCAGCTATTACATAATAAAGAAAATTAAAGAAAAATCATCAACTTCCGGAATACTCCCGCACCCCGAATGCGGGCTCTAACGACCAATGAAAATGAGCCCTCACCAGGGTCGAATAGGTTAACTACACTTCAGCCTACGACCTAAAGATCAAGAGGGGTCTATATTCAAGTTGTAAGCAAAAATACAGTATTCTAAAAACATACCACACTCAAACCCTGAACCGAAAATGATGAAAAATTACGCATATCCTAACTAATATTATAAATGTGAATGTAAGTTTGTTTGTTACGCTTTCACGCGAAAACTACTGGACCGATCATCGTGAAACTTTGTACACATATTCTTGGAGGTATTAGATGTAACATAGGATACTTTTTATTGAATATATATATATATATATTTTACGAAAGATATGAAAAGTTGTTTGTAAAAAAAAACTCAAAACGTAGACATGTATTGGTTAAGATAAATGCGAGTTGTAAAAGGGCCTATTTTCATCCAAATCCGGTCCTGGTTATTAATTTTCAAATTTGATCTGATGTAGTTTAAAGGTGCGTTAATGTGTGTTAATATTTTAAACTGAAAACTTCAAAAGAGGGTGGCAATTAGCCAGGCGGATATTAGGAGATACCGTACCATCATTCTATGGTTTCAAACTCGTTAGGTGGGAGGGAGTATAAAAATGTACTCTAACACCATTCTATGGCTTCAAACTGAGGGAGGTGGGGTATTAAAATATACCATAACAATATTCTATGGTTTTAAACTAGCCAGGTGAGTGGTATCAGAATATACCCTAACACCATTCTATGGTTTCAAAGTAGGGGGGGGGGGGGGGGGTATTAGAATATACCGTAACACTATTTTATGGTTCCAAACTAGCCAAATGAGTGGTATAAGAATATACCCTAACACCATTCTATGGATTCAAACTAGGGGAGAGAGTATTAAAATATACCGTAACACTATTCTATAGTTTCAAACTAGCCAAATGAGTGGTGTCAGAATATACCCTAACACCAGTCTATGGTTTCAAAGTAGGGGGGGATTAGAATATACCGTATTACTATTCTATCAGAGTATACCCCTAACACCATCTTATGGTTTCAAACTAGGGGGGGGGGGGGGGATTAGAATACACCCTAACACCATTCTAAGGTTTCAGCCTGATGTTAATAATTTAAACTCACATCCATCGAGGATTGAACCATAATGAGGTACTCTATGATTGTTCATATTAACAGATACTGGGACCGTGTACGCATGCGGTGATAACAAAAGCGGTCAATGCGGCGTCGGATACATCTCACAGCAGATTCTAAAGCCGACTCGGATCAAATACAGGTACATCGTGGAATATGTGTATGACGGCGCTTAGCGTCGTTGGATAAGAGTTATTTAGTTAGGCGCCACCTTGTATAATTTTGGGCGACTAAAGGTGGAAGTGGCGCCATCTTTGGTGTAACGCTGGTAACGTGCGTTGCTTGCCGGTTGCTGATTGGCCGGTGACGTGTCACGGCGGCAGCCAATCAGCGCTCAGCATTCGTTTTGCGTAACATCCGCTAGAGGCGCTAGGGAGAGCGTGCGGACGGACAGTTTCTGATCCAGTCTGCCATCGGCAGTCGCAGCGTTCGGTACTAAGCGGAACGCCTTGTCCCCGTATTACATAAACTTTAGCGTACAAAGTGTGATTAAATTGTAACGACGTTCCTCCTACGTTTTAATAAGAAATTATCGTGTGCAATAAAGCTCGTTTATTGCACGAGTGATGTCTCAGTCTCCTCGCCCGCTATACCCACGCTGCAGAACCCTTTCTGACTCGAAGAACCCGTATGTTCCGACATGTATATGAGTTTTTTTCCCCTTTTATAAAATACTAGCTGTGCTTGGTTCGCTGGTTGGAATTTTGAATTATTTAATCATTCATGCCGGTGTCTGTATCTTTTTCAATACACCTTTGCTACTGACAGCGGTTAAGTGATGATAAATTTGTTTGTAGAAAAAAAACGTTAAATAGAGTTAAATTTTATATATCACTTCAGTGTCGTTATATCGAGTTTGCACTCGTCTACGTTTTATATTTTCAGCGGTGCGCCCATCGTGAAGGTGGCGTGCGGATCAGAGTTTTCCATGATACTGGACTGTAACGGTGTCCTGCATTCGTTTGGCATGCCAGAGTATGGGCAACTCGGTAAGACCCTTTTTTGAAGATTTTTTACCCCTTGCCGCTAAGTTTGACTAATTATCACAGATGTCGACACGGTGACAGCCCTAAGCGAGCCCTAAAGCGAGACATATCATTTCTGAATAACTTAACATACGAAAGTGGATATTTGTTGCCCAGGGATTCTAGAAAGAATTAAACACCGAGTATCCGTTAAATGTCCGCTTCGAAAATGATTCCTGTTTGTCTTTGGAAACGATCATAAGTTTACGTAAATCGTACCATAGTGCAAGTTCTCTAAAATAAGTTATAACTTAGTTTCAAACTTATAGTTAATGTGTGCTGTGTTGTTACCCCATAATTAGTTCGCGTATAGTTTCCAAATCGAGTGAAATTGTATTCAAATGTAAGAGAAACTTTAAAACTCTCAGCAGATTAAGGAGGAAAAACAACATCCAATGAGATGTCATCCCGACTAATATTATAAATGTGAATGTAAGTTTGTCTGTTACTTGCTTTCACGCGAAAACCACTTAACCGATCTTCATGAAACTTTGTACACATATTATTGGAGGTAATAGAAGTAACATGGGTTACTTTATACGAAAAAAAAAAAAAAATTAATGGCTTCAATGCGAGCGACGCCGCGGGTAAAAGCTAGTAGTAACATAAAAATATATTAGCATCATATACAATATTATATATTAATCAACTAGCTTGTGCCCGCGACTCCGCTCGCGTGTTACTAAAAATTATCGAAACAATTTTGCCCGCCTCTGTAACTGTTTTGAATACAGCTTTGTTCCTATTGGTGATAGCGTGATGTTAAATAGTCTAGAACGTTCCAAAATGATTGCTCGATCTAATACAAAGATATTTTTTGAAATCCGCCAAGGCAGTTCCTGAGGTTAGTCCGCTCAAATAAACGTTTCTGTTTTATAATATTACAAGTCTTTGAAAACTTTCGGTTTTCCTGAACTTAAATATGTATGTATTATACATATAAATCTTCCTCATGAATCACTCTATCTATTGCTGAAAACTGCATTAAAATCCGTTGAACAGTTTAAAAGATCTACGCGAACATGCAGCGGAAGCGACATCATTTTATATTATATATTTCAAATTTATATATTTAAAATATATATATAGTACACGTTAACATATGTCGAAATAAAACTAATATTTAAACGGATTTTATCGCGGTTATTTGAACGCTGAAAAGCTTTCGCAAACGTCGCGATCGGAATTTATAAATAACCGCGATGAAATCCGTCTGAATTAGTTTCATTCCGATGAGTGGTTAGTGATATCCGCGTAAACATAAGAAATCATTAGGTTAACATACGTTTCACAGGGCACAATTCGGACGGAAAGTACTTTGTGACGTCGACCAAGCTGTCTTACCATTTCGAGACGGTGCCTAAACCGATAACGCTGTACATACAGAAATCGAAGGAGGGATACATAACGCCAGTGAAGGACGTCGCCATAGTCGATATGTCATGTGGAAACAACCACTCGGTAATTATTTGTTTTTATAGTTTAGCGTTTGGCAACGAGATTTAGCGTTATGGACATAAGATTTAGCGTTATGGCCACAAGATTTAGCGTTATGGACATAAGATTTAGCGTTATGGCCACGAGTTTTAGCGTTATGGCCACGAGTTTTAGCGTTATGGCCACTAGATTTAGCGTTATGGACACAAGATTTAGCGTTATGGACATAAGATTTAGCGTTATGGACACAAGATTTAGCGTTATGGACATAAGATTTAGCGTTATGGCCACAAGATTTCGCGTTATGGCGACGAGATTTAGCGTTATGGCCACGAGATTTAGCGTTATGGACACAAGATTGGTGGATTAAATCTGTGGACGAAGTTATAGTATAGTGGTAGCTGGGAGCGCTAAGTACTTTTATTTATTTATTTACTTACCTGGGAAACATACAGTTCTCTATCCTTATAAATGTATACACAATAAATTATTACATTCCAATTAAATCTCCACATATATCATAAAACATACAATGTCAAGCATATTATAAGATATCAGTATATTAAAAATTAAATTATAATAATAATTTGCGGTAAAGAAAACAAATAAAAAAAAGATAAACGAGACACAACAACTAAAATAACATTAGTATGAGATTAAATAAAGTAAGAAAATTAAATTACATAGACATATCCTGTCTATATAATATTTGCGTCGATATATATATATATATGTATATGTAAATAGGTGGCGATCGATTCGAACAAACGTGCGTTCAGCTGGGGTTTCGGTGGTTTCGGTCGGCTCGGTCACGCCGAACAGAAGGACGAGGGGGTCCCGCGGCTCATCAAGTACTTCGACTCCGTCGCTCGCGGTGTCATCTCGGTGCACTGCGGCGGCACCTACAGCCTCGCCGTCAACGACTTTGGTGAGTTGTCACGTCTCGATACGGTGATATTCGGCCTGGAGATGTCGTCTGGTTCACGTCGTCGAACCCTTTAAGGACTCCAGACCACACACAAGTTGTAACGATCGTATCATTGTCGTCATTGCTTTTGTCGACAGGTTTCTCGGTGCTTGATTTTTTGTGTGAGTGTGAAATAAAATTGTCTTTTTTTACTCAGCAAATTGGTGCTTGATTTTTTGTGTGAGTGTGAAATAAAATTGTCTTTTTTTACTCAGCAAACATAACAAAATCACACATATCAAAAGAAATAATCTAGGAAAAATCTAGATGTAGATTGACAATCGTTGATTTATAGATTATGAACACTGCCATCTAAGTTAGGTGACCCTGTATCTCAAGTGGCAATACAGATAATATACTGTTTTGTTTATTTTCAAGTTGTAAGACAATAGGGTTGTAATAGCCAAGCCATAGTAGGGGTGGCGATTCTTCCTGAAAAAGTTCGGTTCTTGGATCGTTACGATTCGCAGTTAAATTAATCGATAAAAAAAGGGTCATCAAAAATCGATTCTCATTACACTCGCTTTTCGAGCTTATGTTTTCAATATAAGATAAATCACAGAAAACACAAAGCACGTAATAATTTTATCATTCTATTAATGTGAATAATTATTCTTTCTATATATGTTTAGGTAAAACATTAAAATAATTGTAAATAATGTTTTATGAAAATAGATAAGAATATAACTTCGATTTTTAAAGGTGTAATATCGATTCATGGTATCGATTCAGAGCTGTAAATACTTTTAAACTATGAAAAAACCATCCAGATTGCCATCCCTTATCCATTGTCCTATTACTGTTTATTTCAATATTTTAATAAAATAAAATAAAATATGTAATCAAGGTGAAATTATTGCTTTTCACAGGTGCCCTGTTCATGTTCGGTCAAACAAAACGCACTGGCGAAGCTAACATGTATCCTAAACCAGTTCATGATCTCACCGGTAAGAATAACTCAAATTATTTCATTATGTATTAATTCGTCTATTATTAATATACCTATAGTGAAGTCTGTATATATAATTTCCTTCTAAATTACATTATAATGTTTTTTTTTTTTGTTTTTGTTTGATAAATTAAATGTATATATATATATTATATGTCATAGGGCAATTGTTAGACTAATATGGATATTATATTTGCATTAGTTATCAACAGATTCTCATGTAATTGAGCATAAAGGAACTATTTAATGTTGCATTACAACAAATAAGAGTAAAACTGTATTGAAAAAGTTAAAAATGTTTAAATATTTTTTGATTCTCTGTTAACGAAGTTGAGAGTACAATTAATATCTTATATAGGACATAGATATGTATATGGAAAATTAAATAGGTGAAATATGTATGGAATTATTAACTGTGGTCGCTTTTCTATGTATAAAGTCAAGGCAAAACAAACTTCCAACGATACTGTAAATGACATAAAATAGTATGTGAATATTTTTTGAAATTTAATGGTCAGTGTAACTTCTACTATGTAAGTATAAGTCCCTCCACTAAGCTTAGTGTGTCCACCATCTTGGGCCACATCACTTAACACCAGGTGAGATTGTAGCCATAATTCTAAACCTATATATATAACAAAAATATAAAATTTTATTTGTTTTGGCTGTCTGTCCTCTTAAACAAGTATTACTCTAAAAATGCTGGATAGATTTTAATGAAATTTGCTATAAGAAACCAATATATAGAATAAGTCCCTCCACTAAGCTTAGTGTGTCCACCATCTTGGGCCACATCACTTACCACCAGGTGAGATTGTAGCCATAATTCTAAACCTGTATATATAACAAAAATATAAAATTTTATTTGTTTTGGCTGTCTGTCCTCTTAAACAAGTATTACTCTGAAAATGCTGGATAAATTTTAATGAGATTTGCTATAAGAAAACAATATGTAGAATACGTTTTATCGCCAAAATCAATAGGGTCCTTTAAGAATATGGGCTAAAAGTTAAATTTCAATATTGTTTAATACTTTCCCAAAACTTAAACAACATCTACTGGTGCAGATGGTTTTTTAACATTATTATGTATGTATACAGGATGGAATATTCAAAGCATTGGTACAAGCTGCACATCCATCGTTATATCAGCAGACAACACCCTCATCGCTTGGGGTGTGTCCCCTACATATGGTGAATTGGTGAGTGCTTTCTGAATCGATTCAATATTACTCGTGTTAAATCATCTAACTTCAAATTATATACTGACTATTAGCAATAGTTTAGTTCTTTGGTATAATACCACTGACCTTATCGAGGGTTCATTATTAGCTGAAGTAACACCACATAGAGAGGAACAGTCTGACACCTTAGAGTTGCTTAAAAAATCACTTAAATTAAGGATAGGGCTCTTGATATGAATTTAATCTGAAAGGTGCATTTACTGCCATAGATTTTAGTTTTCATTCGCTTAGTAAAAAATCTTCATACAAACTTCCGCAATACTCAGTATAAAAATTTTAAGTGAACAAGTTATCAAATACCTGAAAAAAAAAAAACTTCAATAAACGTAACACTGTGAAATTTCATCTCCTATTCTGCACACTTAAGGGGATAATGTTTGATAAATGCTGAAATAAATTTTTTTCTCATTATACTTGGGGTTCCATATTAAATTGATCATGTCGCCCTGTTAATTACATCCAAAGTAAAGTGTGTTCCTTTCATAATTGATAATAACTAATTTTAAGGGTGCTGAAATATGTGTTTATGTAGTTCCATAGAGATTTTTGGTGAAGGTGGTTTTTAGGTTGATAGATTAAGACAATTTTTTTATAATTGAAAGTTTTTTGTCTAGTAAATTTTAAAAGAGTGCCTCTCAATGTGTAATACAAAGGGAATCTACGGTCTGAAATTCGTGTTTGTAGCTTCAGTATCTTTGGCAGTGCGTTGATGAGTCGGTCCACTAGTTTATTTCATATCGATTGTTCTTGTATGTTTCCAGGGTATGGGAGAGATAAATAAGTCAACAGCCAAGCCCAAAGAGGTGAGCCGTATGGACGGGTTGCACATAACTCAAGTGACCATGGGCTTCTCGCACACTCTTCTGCTGTGCGATGATTCTTCAGATGAGTTGAAACAGATGTTGGCTAGCTTTCCCACCTTTCAGCCCTAAATGGTAAGATTCTTATACAAATATCATCAAACTATATTACAAATTATATAAATAATATATAGATATAGACTACTAGCTGACCCGGTGAAGTTCGTATCACCTATACTCTGAAATGCTAGATGGCGTTAAAGTAGCTAGGTTTTGAGATTATTTGACACACAGTTTTTTATCTGTCGATAATTAAAAAAAAAATGATTCAATGTTACTTGTAATACCTCCACCAATATGTGTACAAAGTTTCATGATGATCGGTTCAGTAGTTGTTGCGTGAAAGCGTAACAAAAAAACTTACATTCATATTTATAATATTAAGTAGGGTTTATATTTATAATCTCAAACAAAGAATAATTTCAATTTTATTATGAAGTCTAAATAGAAGTTTATTCTATACTAAATTGAACCGTAACTCGGGCAAATTTGTGTAGATGTAGTATAGTTTGTATTTTTGGGGCATACTTTTGTATAGAACATCAAAGTTATTGTTTTATATTAGTATATGTTTTTCCTTTTGTTTCTCTATCTGTCCTAGTGTATGTCCTAATTTGATCAAAATATAGGATATATTTTATCTCATAATACTCAATGTATGAAAGTTAAATTTCAACACAGTCTGACTGATCACAATGATCATTGGTGTTATTTTTATTGAGTGAAAAAGTTATAGTGAACGAGATAGGTGATTCTGTAGACAAGTTGTTACTGGAAACAACAGGACAGTTATTGTCTAATTAAACACAAAAATCTTTATGTTGCCCAGCAATGATATTTAAAATCCATTTACAGGTATATTGAATCTGCTCCCAGGACCACCATACACATGTGAGAAATTGTCTTTTATAATTTAGGTATCAGTTAAAGACGTTGTATTACTAGATCTTACGACACACCACTCACTTAAATGTTGCATATTTTTGCAAAGTTAGAAACGTTTTTAAATAATACAGAAAATAACGTATCAAGCCTTTTCAGGAAAAAGAGTAATAAGAGACAATTTGCTGTTTTTGCAGGAGAGTTATTACATTCCTAATTAAAAAGTATTTATGATTTATTAAAAAAAAAAAATGCTATATTCATAATTAACCAATGATTTATCAAAATAGCGGCTTTTAACATACTGCTTCTAATGTATAAAGTTAATTTTTACGAGGTTATAATACAAAACGTTTTAAGGTTTTTGGTCCTTATATTTTCCCTGAAAAGGCTCGATATAATTGTCAGTAATGCTGCCTACAAAACTATGATTTATGGCCCCAAGCATCAATCAACCGTATTAGCTATCACACTAAGTCTAAATGTGACAATGAAATCATTTTCACACGGGCATGTACACAATTGCTCAACTATCCATGCTTTTTACAGCGTTATGGCCATAATCTCACCTGATCTTACGTGAGGATACGGCCCAAGTTGGTGGACACGCTAAACCTGTGGAAGGCTTGGCTCTCCAGTGCAACTGTTAGAACACACCTATTGGTGTTTGGTGGCAGATTTTCAATTTGAGGGTGGTAACTTCCTTCACCGAAAACTGAAACTCATTGTAGGTGGATTCGATGTCATACCCCTTGAGGTGGAATCCGTACACACTACTGCTGAGCTATCATCCCTTCAAAGGTGTTTAAAGATATATCATCCAGCTTAACCTATAATATGGATTATTATTATTGTTTCAGTTACACAACAGATACCTCAAGCTTTTTCATAATTTAGACTAAAGCACTGATTGTTCTTCTCGTCAGAATTTATGGTCTCGAATATTCTGATTTATACCAGTTTACTTAGAAAATTACATATTTTTAAATCGTAAAGCTTACACGAAATGTTTTTTATTAATCATTATTTTAATGCATATTCATTGGTTATCATATCAGTAGTTTTAGTAATTTCGAAGTTTATTTCAAATCAAATATAGGCGTGGGTGTATCGTGCCAAATATGGTGTTTAATTAACATGTAAATTACACTCAAAATGATTATGGTACTTTAAATATCAAAGCAAGTGGTTTAGCATATCGAGATTTGTGTTTCATTTTTATGTTAAATGTCTGAGTAGATTGGATGTTTTTTTTTTTTTGTTTTTCAATCACTTCTCTCTATTAGTTAGTATAGTTTTTGTTCTAAAACAAACCACAAGCTGAAATATTTCAATGAATTATTTTCAATAAAATTCAACCATTGCTCCGACAAAACAAAAAAAACTATTGTTTCAAAATCAACGAGCTGATAAACCTGCATTTACTCATGTACCTACGTATTTCGTTTGAGCTTTCACGTGTTTGTTATTAAGTATAGTTAGTACTAATACGAATCTGTTAAATGAATTAATAAACTTTAAATAAACAAAATAGCTCAATTTTTTGTAGCAAAGTTGTATCGGACTTCGAAATAATTACGTATTAGAGTTTGGATTACTTTTTTGTTAATTTTAAAATTTGAAGGTTATCTGTCATACCTCATAACTGGTGAAGCGAAACGTTCGCATATAACTGTGCGATACGTTAAGTGATACATTCTAATAACTAATAGCAGTTTGCGTGAGACGTAATTTAATGTAATGCTATTTTTTTTTATACGAGTGTTTTTTTTGTATTATCCCAATAGTAATTAGTCTTATGTTATACGTCACAATAGTGATATCGTATACTGCCATCATTTTCGTTAACAAGTATTCAGTTTTAGAAAAAAGCGAACTCTCCGTAAGTGATTATTATAACGCCTTTGTAAGTTATTGTATTTTACTGACTAGGTTTTCTCTGGAGTTACATTAAATCGGCATCTAATAATACTATGAAATAAGATACTGTTAAATAAAATTATTATAAATACATACATATATATATTATACACGTAATAAAATCAATAAGTATCAAAATCGTGACAACTGAAAAATTATAAGGTCGTGGTCAAATATGATTCAAGAACAAACTGTTTATAATAAATATATGTAATAATTTCGGATCTCTGTATTAGGTACGTTTTGCGGTCAACCCATGGTTTATATGTTAATTTTTTTATATATTACAGACCCACAAATCTTATAGTAAATTAAATCCTTTCCTAACACTCGAAAAGGTATACCAACGTTCTGTAGTTGCTGTACACTCTTTCATTCCGATTTGCTTGCCATTTGTATTTTTAATGATCTGATATATTCATAGTTTGTGTATATGATTTTCCGACAATCCCTCCATCCCTGAGTATGACGGCGTCGTCTGGGGATGGAACTATAGAAGAAATTTAATCGGGTATTTTTATTAAAACTTTTGACATGACTTCTGGATTTGCCATGTTTTTCACTAATACATTGTATGTTTGGTAAAGTATATAAAAAATTATAGTATTCTGTGACCCGATATAATGAAAATTCATATTACTTTCGCTACAGTTTCATTCTAGCTTTAACCTGTCGATTTTAGTGTTTTATTGAGAACTGTCTTATAGCTTATAAATATTTATGCCAAATTCAAATAAAAATAGCTTAAAATTATCAAAGCTGTCGTCAATAATTCGTTCCGAATATCTATATTCTATAAGGTGATCATAATCGATCGCATTCGCTCCGAGAGAAAATCATAGACAAAATATGCAAAAACAAATAGGAAATTATTATATTACTACTATATATAGAATTTTCATCGAATGTTGAAGTATTTAGCAGAACAGTTTAAAAGTTTGAACAATGTTTTTTACAAACTTAATACATTTAAGGTAGACATAAGTTTATTAAATATTAGTAACAGTCAAATTTTATATGGACATGTTTTTATATAAGTCAGTATAGATTTCGAGTTATTTCTCTCCGTGACTCCAGCATCCCTGTGACATGGCAGGGACGCGGGCTGCTTCCTAAAAAAAGAGACTAAAAATGGCTCATAGCTTTAATGGATCAGCTACGAATAGTATAATTCAATTAATACCCATATAATGTTGTGTACTTCGAGTTTACCGTTCTACAGCTGGATTTAGATGAACTGAACAGAGACTTCCCACTCATACTTTCCATAGGGGTATCTACAATAGAATGCGATTCTGCTATTATGCGAGATAAACGAAACAACCGAACACTTGTTAGTAGCAAGTTTTTATTATTATAAATTATTCTATGCTTTTACATTGCTGGTATGATGTTTACGTTATTGACGTTTTTAGTTATCTGCGAAATTTAATACAATGAATATGATCTACTACCCTACTTGTCTATGCTTGATAGCGAAATAATGCTTAGAAATTCCCTAAAATATTTGTTAATGCTTACGTAAGCACAGAAGGAAATTACTAAAATGTGGTATTATTTAGGAAATTAACGTGTAACGTCACAGCAGGCGCGATCTTAGACCAATATAGGACGCAAAACGGTAAACTTGAAACAGACTATACTGCTACTGATTCGCTCAAAACTTTATCCATGTTACATTCAATTTTGACAGTTTCTTTAATTACTTAGTACTTATTAATGTAAGTTTATTGTATAAGATATATATTAATGTATCAACGTAATACATTCCCAATACAAATTGTAATAGACTGTTTTTTAATAGTTCGTTTAAACAAATCGAAACGGATGTGCCTAGTATTAAATCGTGTTGGTATTATTAATATTATTAAATTCGTGTCACCTGCCCAGAAATATTTTACTAAATTCAAAATTATCGATTGTGTTTAGTTGAAAAAGGTCCCATTATTGGATTCTAAAGGGTTGTGGTTGGTAAATAGGGGGAGGGATAACATACGACTCTCATCTGACAAACCCTTGTATTTATTTATTACACACCGTTATCGCATAAAATTAGCACAAATTGTATATGATATTAAAAATTATTTGATTTATAAAGGCGTTACTTTGCGGAAATCCAACATTAAACGTTGAAGTGTACATAACTTTGCAATATCGCTTTGGTTGACTCGACGTTGCCGGATGCTTGGACCAAATGTGTATAAGGAATCCTCAGATCGATCTTTTCCAAGGCGAGCGAGCGAGTAATAAACACTTCAACGTTTAATAATATACTAAAAAAAATATCTAAATAATATTCTCTAGATTATTCTTTATCAGATTAAATATTATCAGGAGAATACGTTGCGCGTCATAGCTATGTACGAGACACAGTTTTCTGGGCGGTTTAAGATAATTATATAGTTAAGGAAAATATCTTAATGTATATGATAAGTATCTAATACTTCGCACTGATAAACTCTGTAGCATAATAACTATCGTATACACCCTCCATATGTCGTTGTGATTTTAACTACAATATTGCTTTTGCGTACACCTTTGTAATGTTGATGAAAAATTTTTGTCGATATAAGTTAGTGAAAATTGTTTATTATTAGTCCGGCTATACAGAAGTTTTTGGAATAGAGGAGTGTAATCTCGAGATTCTTAACGGACTTAAGTGTAAGACGAATTAACGGGTACAAATTGTAATAACTACCTTGCCAACTTGTATGAAACTTTCTTAAAATGATTTGATAAATAAATGATTCTTTATAGTTTATATATTTACTTTTATTTCACATATGCCCTTACAATAAAAGTGCTAGGGCTCTCCGGCCTGGAGAGGAGACAGAAACGGAATCTATAGAAAATTACGTCATTTCAACTTTTTGCAGCGAATCTTATGGGAGGGCTTTGATATTCTGATCTGCAACCATTTTGTGTGACGTTCGTTCGAGTAAAGTATATGATCGAGATGATGACTCGAGGTATGATGTTTCATTTCTGTCATGTGGTTTTAAGCACACGCCCTATTTATTATTAACATGGTGAATAAATCTTTTTACGGACTTTTTCCCACTCTGGGTAAATGCACTACCTGAGCTCCGGTCAAGGCGAGCGGAGCGTCTGAAGACTCATCGGGAGACAAATTTTATAACCACCCTTGCACCACCTTGCTAATCAACAGCAGTAAAGATCGCAGTTATTGAATCAACTAGCTTTTGATTGATACGAGTCCAATGAACAACCACATTAGAAAACTTGCACGCTAATCACACTTTATAACTTTATTTAGAATAATCCAGACAACACGTTATTTTTCATTACTACCCCATCCCTAAAATTAACCAAAGAGTATGTACGCACCAGAGTTTTTTCACTGTCATTATTTCTGAATAAAACATACGATATAATCCTCTCCTCCCCGTTCCACTACAGAACCACGCGGGCGCTACTTCGGTGTCACAGCTTCACGGTGACTCCTATTGAATAGCGAACTAAAAAGTTTGTTTATTCATATTTTTGTAGTACCGAGGAGCTGTGGAACCGTCTCACGGTCAGCGTATTGCCACCCTTTTATGACATGGGGTCGTTCAAAAGAGGCGTGAAATGGTATCGCAGCAGGCCAGCATGACAACGATGACTGATTGTGAATTTTGGATCAGTGTCAGTCACCGCTGTTCTGTATTGTACTGTACTTAACACATTACAGTTAGGTGCAGTACAGTCACTATGCTGCGCAACATAAAAAAAATGTCAAGTCCGAATGGTAGTTTCTGAGATTTGCACATTCAAACAAACTATTCAGCTTCAGTATAATACTAGCTGTGCTGCGACTTCGTTCGCGTCGAAATAAAAATTATTAATAATTTTTGCCCGTGTTTGTAACTTTTTTCAATACAGCTTTATTCCTATTGGTGATAGCGTGTTGTTAAATAGCCTTAAGGATTCCTAAATTATTTCTCTATCATATATATAAATTATGAAATTTGAAATATGCAACGTTCTCTTTATTGAAGTAAATATTTATTTAGGTACATTATTAGCTCTTCGTGCATAGTGAATAGAAGTGAACCATCATGCTCGGGTCGGTGACGTTGAATCGAGTTTTCCCAGTTTCACTCGATATAAAGTACGCTTGGTTCACGGTTATATTGAGTCATATGTAGTCGGCTCTAGTTGTCATCAGTTACGTTTATTCTACGATGAAGAGCACATCGTTCCAATTATTACCTTTATATTATCAAGTATTATAATGGTGAAATAGTATTTTACACATTGCACTTCTATTATGTGGTCATAGGCGCATAACCATTGTTTCCATCATTTCTGCTACTTTTGCTTACTTCTAGAAAAAAATATTGACTATACCTCCCTCATATTATACATATCCGTCATTAAATTAATAAATGTAATGTGCATTTGAATTTTAAATTTTGGAGCCCTCACTTGAGATTTCTGCGTCACTAATACGTATTTTTTAGTTTGAATTTGCATGTTGCTGGGTTCAAGGAGATCTTTAATAGCGTAATAGATAATAACTGACTGAGAATGGTAATGACAACTGAATAAAAACAGTGGCTATAAAATGTTTCGGATGTTTTCACCGTAATTAAAAATCTATTGTTCTGTCTATCGAATATACAAATCATATAGGTAATTTTTTGTTTTTTACTGCGCGTGAGACTTCGCTATACGCATAATATATTTTATGAATATTATTCCTTTGTGCCGACCCTGGCAATACTCGTTATAGTATTGAATACTGTTGCCAGAGTACGTAATTTCCCTCAAAATTTTCGAGCTCAATGCACGAGATAAATTAGAATGTGAATTTGGGGGATTATCTTTAATAATTATAATATTTATATATACATAGATAATAACTACGAACATTGTATGAATAACTTTTGTGATTTAAATTTAATATGGTTAAATCGCATTAAGTGAGGAATGAGCAATTATGCTGTAATTATCTTTTTCGTTCACCATTACAACACACCATTCGCATACAATATCCATTTCTTAGAGAAAGGCCATTTACTTTTTTCACTGGAAAGTAATTAGCCAAATAAATAATTTCTAGGGCATTCATATATATATATATATATATATATATATATATATATATATATATATATATATATATTTTTTTTTTAATTTCATTGAGTTTTCGTCCGTCTAAAAAACTTTAGATATTATGTTTGTGAATGGCACTCGCATAAACAAATACATACCTATATCTGGATTTTATATAATTATAAGAGTTTATAGATATTGGCAGCATCTTGTATAGGTTTCTCTAATAGTACATCGTGTTATCTTAAACTTGTTCTTATTATCCAGAAAACGGTAAAACATAAGACAGAATTGATAACTTCATCAACGCGATGTTAATAATAACAAATTACTATAACGTTTTAAAAAAAAAGTATTAGCAACGTAAGCACCGTGTTTTTTACGATACTAAACACAACTGATGCATCATGTTATTTCATGTAACGCTCGCTGATTGAGTATAACAGTAACGCCATCACTATATCACTCCATTAGCTGACACTACCTGCCTACATTACCTGAACTAGCCTTTAAATTTAAGTCTCATTTAAAATAAAGTGCTCAAAATCACTAAAAAGTTTCACTTCAAAGTCTAATACATTTACAATAATAACTATTAAGTCTCGATCTGATTTATAGTATTATGTGTTGGACGTAGTTGGCACGTAGTATAATACTAATTTTGTTGGTGTCGACCAGTATCAAGAAATGCAATATCCGTGTGTATACCAGTAGTTTGTTTATTCACACAGTTTGTGTACGATCATACCCTCGCTGGATTTTTTACATCACTCGCCATTTTTACATTGAGACGTCAATATAATATCCGATATCGTATGTATTCTGTGCTGTAAATATTGTTTTATGAAATATCTACCATCTCTTAAGCATTTCATTTTAGTACAAAAATCTTATTTGTACTTTCTTTAGTAATATAGTAAGCGGAGGGACAAACAAATGTATATGGGGCACACAAAGAGTAATTTGTATTTAGAAATGTTTATTTTTCGTTATTTGTTAAATTTATTGTGATTTGGGTGATTATATTGTATTTATTAATCCGATCTGATCATATTATCTTCAACAAATATAAATAGATCTTTGTGTATAAAATCTTTTTATTATATGTATAAATTATTTGTTGTATATAAAAATATTTTATAAAATTCTACCTTAAAAAGATATCGAGTGTTATTATTGTATCTAAAACTACATTAAAGGGGGGATTGTAGGTTAGTCGGGGGGAACGTACGCCAGTCATGTGGCAACCGTACATGGTTGCGTTCGCGTTGTTCGGGTAGTGTTTTAAATTTGTTGTAATTATCAGGTCAGTATACTATCTAATTTATCATTCTTTGTAAGAAATTGTATATTATAACATGATCAATATTTTTAGACGTGACGTAATATGCTCCGTGTTCACTAATTTCGAGACACTTGACATTCAAACAAATCGAGTTTCGTGAAGAGAGTTTTCAGTGTCGTAATAAGATCTAAATTTTGTTTTATTATGACTGTAAGTGTGCGAAGAAGTGATAAAGAATGTGAGCCTAGGCCCCATTAGCCTTGCTGATTCCTATCGAGCTGAGAGGCAATGTTTCCATTGTCAAAATCGCGCTACTATTTGCGAAACGTCCGTGGTTTATATGTATATTTTGTCTAAAATTATACCGCGTACCTTCACCTACCTAGATGTGTAACACTTTCTGAACGTACGAGTGTGCTGAATACAAATTTAGCTACTTAATTTTCATAAAAGTTCGGCGAATGCCGTATATTACCCGAATAAACGCAATCCGAGTGGAATAGGTGAGTGTTCACTTTATTATCTTTTTCATTGAATAATGTTGATCTTACTTGACATTGCTTTGCTGTAATTCCATCATACTGGAACATTACTCTGATATAAATATAATATGAAAACACATTACTTAAATAAAGAACCATATTCATTCAGTGCTTATTTTATAAATACAAATGGGTAAACTATATTATTAATATACAACACAAATAGTTTTTATATCTTAAGATCTCTAATGAAATATATAATAGTGCTACATATAGACAAGTTTTTTACTTCTTTACACTATTTTTTTCATGTAAGTTATATTGTATTTTTTTTTTTTTACTCAGATTTGAAAGAGTAATTAATTTTTTTATAATTTAATCAATTATCATTATAAATAATGACCTTATTTTCAGATTTATGATATACTAACTGGTCCAGCAGACATTATTCTGTCTGTATTTTAGTCAATAACTATACAATACCATTACCACAATATAACCATAATTCTAAGATTTATGTTAACACTAGCTTATGTCTGCTCTACTCGTGATAATGTTGGCTTATCTATAAAATAATTCTTGTGTTGATTGATAGAGAAATATTTTTCTATAAAATGCTATCAAATTATTTATTTCAGGATGTTTTTCTAATGTAGTAAATGTTTAGCATTATGGTCATAATCTCATCTGATCTTAAGTGACAATATGTTTTTTGCAAGAAAAATTGCCTTTAACAGGCTCCAGAGTCTTATCTATGTCTATATCAAAATTCATCATAATCAATTTAATAATTTAGGTGTGAAAGCATAACAAACAAACAAATTCATTTTCATATTTATAATATTAGTAAGGATTTATAAACTAAGAAAAAGTGTTTCATTTTAGATTACTGTTGTCAGCATAAAGTGTGAATATATCACATAGCAAATAATTCACAAGATCTAAATGTAATCCAAATATTCTTGAAACATCACTTCTCGTGCCTGTTTCTTTGTAAAGCACTATACACATATATTAGTATTATAAGCTTAAAATATAGAAAAAAAAAATGTATGAAATTCTGACTCTGATTCTTCATTATCCTTGCCTAATTTTTATCATTGCATCTGATAATATGAAATATGAGCAATGTACATGCTTAATGAATCATTGTAACACCATAGTGGACTGACATGACAATCCTTGTCTGAAAATGTAGAACTATATTCCACGGACTTAACTGTGTTCTTGCATATGTATAGTAGGAAAGAAGACATATGCTGGTAGGGCTTTTTCTTATGGTTGCCTGGCTAGATACCACCCTTTTGTGTTGACATGGTGGTAATAACTTGACACTACTTCTTTGTCTTCTTTTTTATTTAATAGCCACATGTGTGCACCCACAATTTTGCCAAACCATGATGCTATCAAACTTACTAAAACGCACCACAGTGATGATTCAAATTCTCATATCGCCAGAGACTAGAGACCCTTTTTAGATTTCTTCTAATCTCTTATTAGTTGAAGATCTGTCACCAAATACTTATAGGCGTTCTTATAGTGTGTTCTGGCAGTTGCGCTTGAGAGCTAGTCACTTCACTAGTCATAGTGTGTCCACTGTCTTTAGATATATTGTCAATTAACATGTAAAGTATAAAAAAATAGAACCTGATCACAATGAAATTGTAATACTGAGATAATATACAATATACACTTTCAATGATATACCTCACACAAGCTATAATTGTCCACACCAACCACAAGGTAGTTATAGAAATAAGTGAAAAGTTGTAATAATTCCATAAGAGAAAGAAATAAAAACTCACTTTTTAGTTTTTAGTGTAATGCCTATTGTTGTAAAGCTATTTTTAACGCTAATAAATCACACTTACCCAAAAAAGGTGTGACTCAGAGTCCACAGATTGTGTATATAATAATATTAATAATAATAATAGAAAGTATTTCACTTAATCCCAATTTACTTCAAGGAAATAATAAGACTAATTATAGATATTAAATATCAAATTCTTGGTCTTATAGAATAAATTAGATTAAATTGTTAGTGTTATGTAAATTGTACCTTATTTTATTTATGAATGGAATAGGTGTGAAGTTTGTTCACGGTTTTAAATGCACCTTTTGTAAAATCTATTTTTAGGGGGTGTCTGTGATGCGAATGGGATCTTGAAATTTGTTAAATTCTAAAGGTCTGCACTCTCGAAGATATTATGTTAAGTCAGTGAGTGCAACTATATACATATATATTTATATGAATATGAGAAGCGTAGTAGTTGTTATGAGGTTAATCAGACCAATAATCAACAATAATAATCAGTGTTATAAACTTACCTCCTATAACTGAATGCCTATATATGTATATAGATTTTCAACATTACCTCCAGGTTTATAAATCATTATTGAGTAGTATAGTGGTTAGTATCCCTGCCTGTCACATGATAGACCAGGGTTTGATTTCACAGTGGTAGAGTATCGATATAATTTTGTCATTACTTGTACTTTGTTTTGTAACTTTTAATGTTACATTTTTTACTGCATGTAATAATAATTTGTAAAGGGAAGGTGTAATATGTACTATGTGGGTGGTATGAAATGAAGTTAGTTGTTGCCTGAACTGCATCATATTGATATTCTAACAATATGTACGTAGATATTCCATACCCAAGTATGTAATTAATTGAGATACCTTAAAAATATGAAATATCAATTTCAGTGGTTAATAATTTTTATTTGTATTAGCAGTGCAATTATTTATAATTTTTTTTTGTTATTGCAAACTGGTTTTTTTAACATTCAGCAAATGGTTATAGAAGTTTCTTGTCTCGGAGGGTGGTCTGTCCAGTGACATATCCCCTTTATTATAGGTGATTTTTATAAAGTTTTGTCATGCAAGAGTTTCTAAATTTTTATTCAATATTTGTTATTCAATCAATTGTTAATCAAATGTAATCAATAATTGTTATTCAAGAGTTATGAGATACGGGCTTAAAATTAATTTTGAAAAGGACAATTACCTTCTATAATATTTAGAAACTTTTGAAGTTATTTATATTGGATTATAGCTATTATCTTAATCAATTTTATTATAATAATGCTTTAAAAATAGTATATATAAACTTAACCTTACTGCCTTTGCCACTAAAAAATATAAGACAAAATATTATTATATCCATAGCTGTATTTTTCTTTTTATTTAGTTTTATTTTATTTATACACCATTATGCCCATGTTTTGTGCAACGATTTAACATCTTGCAAATCTTCGTAAAACTGTCATGACAGTTTTATTGACAATTGACAAATTATGCCTCAAGTTCATAATTATAATCCGTTACACTTATTCACACTTACCAAACTACATACTTACATAGTATGTGACACAAAGTAACGTGTGTAACATAACGGGACTAAATAACATAAGTTGCACACCATAACTGATAGGTTAAATTATGCCTATGTTTTACATAGGCTGGGATAATTTCTTGCAAATTCATACAATACTTTTACAAAACTCTTTTGCGGAAACCGTCCATTTAACTGTAAGTGTCAATTAACAAATCATGTTTATGTTATTACTTATAATCCATTAACTTTTACCCGCGGCTTCGCTTTCGTTAATATTGAATTTGACACAATAAAAAGTCTCATGGAAAGTTTATCCCTCTCTTTACCGCACAGTATTTTATTAGAACCTATCTAAGTCTCCACGGACTCATCTATCTCTATACCTAAATTCATTATAATCGATTAAATGGTTTACGCGTGAAAGCGTAACAAACAAACAAACACTTTCGCATTTATTTATCACTTATTCACAATGATCAAACTATATCACACATAGTGACATAAAAAGAACATTAATTTAACAAATTAAATAAACATCATAATTAAATATGTAATAAACTCCATATATGTATTCTATAAATAAGCAGTTAGAAATAAGACATCCAAGTGAACTGATGTTGAGTGATCACTTCAGTATTATCTACATATATTTATAATCTGGATTCTGCCTTGTTTTTCTAAAGATGTGGTATATGATTCCCTACTAATATAATAAATGTGAATGTAAGTTTGTTTGTTACGCTTTCACGCGAAAACTACACAACCGATTTTCATGAAACTTTGTACACATATTCTTGGAGGTATTAGAAGTAACATAGGATACTTTTTATTGAAAAAAATAATTTTATTTATAATTTTATTACGAAAGATAAAAAAGCTTATTTAATGGCTTCGATACGAGCGAAGCCGCGGGTAAAAGCTAGTATAATATAAAATTTGCTAATAAAAATACACATTATTCAATACTAAGTGGTTTTGCTAATGGTAAATAAATACCCTTTTCATGCTGGCGACAGCCTAAGGCTTCTGGCAGTAGCCTAAGCCGAGGTTCGGCTATTTGGGCATCCTTGCGCCCGCTGCCTCGGGGCTGAGTGCCCTTAGCATTCGCCCCAAAAAGTTCGGTGAAGCTGTCAGGTCGAAAAAAAGTCTATGCCGAGGTTCAGCCACTATGACCTCTTAGTTCCGTTTCGACTGAGTGTCATATGCGCTCGCTTCAAAGTGATGTGAAGCTGTTAAGGCTTTTCAGGGCAGTAGAGTTAGAGAGATCGAAAAATACACCGCCGTCTAGTATTAGCCTGGATTTTCGACAGGTTTTAAGGATACTTCAGACGGTATGAGATATTGCTGTCGTTTTCACCGACCGTGGATGCACATTTGGTCGCGTCCACCCGCGTCTAGCCACAACTAATCGCGTGTGGTTTGTATTAATTATTGTCAGGAGATGGTTCTTATGTAAAAAAAAATTAAGGAAATTCAGGGGAACATTAAAAAATCAAGAATATAAAAAAAATAATCTTAAAGATAATATTAATTTTACATGTGTGTCAATTTTCATAGAACATTATATATATTTTTTATGAATTATACTAATTGGAATTCAATATTCATAGTTCGGACAGAACAACGTCTATTGGGTCAGCTGGTTATATGTATTTATTGGAAGGATGCGCATCTAAAAGAGCGGATGCGTTGGGTGGGAAAAATTATAAACGGAAAAAGATCTAAAAAAAAATTTTGTTTATACATATGAAATTCTTTATCCTTAAGTAATGCACCGGAAAAGTATTCCGCTCTAGATGTATTCACTTATAATAATTATCATTTACCTATATTAATAGTTCCGGTAATACAATTACCGTAATATACTATTATTTGCAGTAGCGTCCGAGACTTGCGACACGGATGCAGGTTTAAGGAGGACTCCTTTATTGATTATCGTCAACACTCACCTTCACCACTGGGGTTTCCCTCTCTGTCCAGTATAAATCATTCCCGAAAATGATTTACAACATAAATATCAAATATAACAAAACAGCCTAGTCTATCCTAGCCTATCTGGCCTCGAGTGCTTCGCTTTGACTGAACGCATAGCCGCGCTCGCATCGCGCTTATATATCAATCGGTGTTAATGAACTACCCTCCTCCGTTACTTATCATAGTTGTTTTATTATTCCTTATATATTAAAGTTGTTGTTAAAATCAAATAGTGTAATAATTAGACGGTATAACAATAGCTTTTAAAATGGATGACTACACTTACCAATATTATAAATGCGAAAGTGAGTTTGTTTGCTTATTACGCATTCACGCCTAAACAGCTGAATCGATTATGTTGAATTTCGGTATAGAGATAGATGAAGACCTGAAGATGACGATAGGCTTTTGTACGCGAAAATCTTATTGGAAGTGGGTAAAGAGAGGGATAAACTTTGTATGAAACTATTTATTCTGTCATCCGATTTGTATGATGAAATTAATATTAACGCGAGCGAAGCTGCACGTAAAGTCTAGTCATGGATAATAATGAAAATAATCGAAATTGTAAATACGAGAACGCACGTTATTGCATACTTCTGAATGTATGTAAAATAATATGTACTGGACGTAGAAATAGTTCTCCCGTCGAGACTTATGCTTCGCTGAACCGCGTATAACGCGCCGGAACTATTTTCAACCTCTAAATAGACCGCCTACGTAGAGAGTTATACATATAATACGTTTAGTAGTTAACTAATTCAACTTGTTCATCGATTAACCGATAAACGGTAAATGGTGGTTTAGTCTCGTTTAGGATAAATACGATGACGTATCGTTAATTCCAGTCGGTGTTAATCCTGATGTTGTATTTTTTATGCTCTTAGGTAGCATACAGTTAGACGGCCCATCTGCTGGTAAACGCTTACCGTCGCTTATGGACAGTCGCAACGCCAAGAGACATATTACAGGCATGTTTTTCACCTTTTCGAAGACCTTTTTGGCCTTTTTGAAGTCCTTTTTGCAAACCTTTTTGAAGACCTTTTTCACGCCTTTTTGAAGACCCATATATCATAGCTCGGGGGAAAACTGTGCTGGGTAACTGATATCAACGTACGCGACTAGACGGTTCTAGAAAACATAACTGCTGTCGCAATGGACTGCCTCGTTGACATCGGTATCGTCGGATCCGGATCTGGCAAACTCAATCACATGTATGTAAGCTTAGAAACGTGTGGTGCTTTAGTGCTTTTCTAATCCCCGATGTCACAGACCATCTGCAACCACCTCATCTAAGGTAATTTACTGATAGATAGTTCTGAGAATTAACTTCAATGTTTAGTATACTGGGGTGTACTAGTGTTATATGACATATACAAGTATGTAGAAGAATACTTTCGTAGGGTAGTAGAGTATACGTACCTACTAATTTAAATAAATAGAAGTAATTAAATAATAAAAATTGATAAAATTAAAGAAATGACTAAAAGCATTTTCTAGAATTATTTTTTCGTTATTGTGTTTCACAATTTTTTTTATAGTTAAGGTTTTATAGTTTTATAGATAAGCGTTATGGCCATAACCTCACCTAATCTTAAGCGACGATACGGCCCACTATAGTAGACACGCGAAACCTGTGAAGGAACTGGCTCTCAAGTGCAATTTCTGGAACGCACCTATTGGTATTTGGCGGCAGATTTTCAACTTGAGGGCGGTTGCTAGCCAGGAGGGTATCAGAAATAACCCTACTACCATGCTATGGTTTCCTCACGATGTTTTCCTTCACCGAAAGCTCAAGCTCATTGTAGGTGGTTAGATTCGAACTCATGTTCCTTGACGCAATGTCGTACACACTACCGCTGGGCTATCATCGCTTCTTCTAGTCATTTGGTGAATTATTAGGTCATGAATCACCTGACAGGACTGACTAGGTGACAGGTACTTATTCTGCTGCCCAGGTCTTGGAAGATGTCACGCCATCTACGAGTTCTGATGGATCAGCTGTCTCTCGATGCTCGATGTTATTTTGACACTGTACTGTGTTTTGCACCATGTATGGTGCTCTGACGAGCTAGGATAATAAAAACTACAGTTATAAATTGTCTGTATTAGTTTTAGCGTCATTCTCATAAAACAACGAGAATGAACATATTTCTAATTCGGTATAAAGAGATGCGCGCTCGCAGCCAATAAAAAGGCATTTCTAAATTTAATTTGTGATAGTCTGATAACTATCTAGGAGTTGGAAATTTCGTTTTTATTTAGAAATCTTCATTTAGTCGACTAACTTTTAATTCTACTTCTAATTAGGCACTGTTTAGTTGCTGTAAAATAAGAATTAATGTTCACGTGAAAGTTATTTCAGATGTAGTGGTATAAATATTAAGTTAATCACATGGATTTTTTTTTTTTTTGGTAGTAAGGCAAAGTGCCTGCATTGGCACTCATTGGTTACGGTACATTTAGTGTTCACAACGCTCACATTTATAACCGCGTTTGCATAACTATAACTCAAGTGGAATGGAGTATGGGTCCACTCTTGTACGGGACATTCCGTCGTTACTGTTTGCTGACGTACTGAGTTTATTAATTTCACCAATATTCATTTAATAAATGTATTATCGGTTCGCGTCTGATTAATTAATCAATGAGTGTGGAACACTCGGCCGCCTATCACTCGCTATAGGTACCCTGAAAACTTTGTGATTTTTTTGGTACAATTTCTGGTAAGTTGGTAAGATGACGGTACAGTTTAAAATCAACGTTCACTATAGGCATAGAGTGATCAGTTGTCTTCTGGTATTTGCCATGGCATAATGTAATGGCTAATAACACTGACTGATGCCGAAACGCTAACCAATGTGACGATCTCATTCGGAAAAAGATACACATTACGGCATTTAGTGAATCGTTATTCTTACTAATATTAGAAAACCGAAAGTGAGTTTGTTTGTTCGTTACGCTTTCACGCCTAAACCGCTGAAACGATTGTGATTAATTTTGGTATAGAGATAAATGGAAACCTAGAGACGGTGATAGGTTATTTTTTCGCGCGAAAAACTTGCTACAAGTGGGACGAGAGGGGTGAACTTTTTATGAAACTTTATATTGCGTCATCCGATTTGTTTAAAAAGAACTGTATAAACGCGACCGAAGCCGCAGGTAAAAGCCAGTTGTTTTATAATTAAGGCTTAGCGTTATAGCCATAATCTCACCTGATCTTAAGTGACGATACGGCCCAAGATGGTAGACACACTAAACCTTAAGAGGAACTGGCTCTCAAACGCAACTGCCGGAACACACCAATTGGTATTTGGCCGCAGATTTTCAACTTGAGGGTGGTACCTACCTAGATGGGCATTAGAAAAAGCCCTACCACCATGCTATGGTTTCATCACGATGTTTTCCTTCACCGAAAGCTCAAGCTCATTGTACGTGGTTGGATACGTACTCACGTCCCTTGACGCAAAGTCGTACATACTAGACTGAGCTATCATCGCTTCAAAAGTAGTAGTCATATAAATGCCTCCGCATTAATTTATTTAGATATATATAAAAAAAATACCACTTAATCTTAAGGATCAATATACCACTTTGAATATTTTTGGATTCTTCTTGACGCTTGTTATAAATAATCGACCTAAAAAGGTTTTGTTAAAAAATAATATGCTCAAGAATAATTATTAATAAAAATAAAATAACTTGAAAATGGTTTTGTGTTAGCCTATTTATATTTACATTAGTTGTGGCTACGACTTCATTCGCATTGAACTCAAATTTGTTTAACAATATTTTGCCCATTATTGTAACTTTTTTCAATACAACTTTGCCCCTATCGGTGATAGCGTGATGGTAAATGACCTAATATCGTCCTCAATAACTGCTCTATCAAACACATTTTAAATTATCCATTTACATCTAACTTTATAATATTAATATAGATTTAATTAGTAACTGTATACGCGGAATACGATGCAATGCGAAGGTAAAAAAAAAATGTTTTTATTGGTCAGAACCTTCGCGATCGTATGCAAAACAGCTCACAAAAAAGGTTTATCATTATCGGATGAATAATTTAAGAACGCCTAGAGGACAAGCTAAGAAAAAACATTTGTTTTCATTTATCTAACAAATTATGAATTACTAACTGTTACCCACAACTTTAGAATGAACATTTGACTTTAGAGTAAAGAACCATTTTCTGGTATAAAACATATCCTATATTTTAATCTAGCTAATAAATTTTTAAAACAATATATATTAAACAGTCTAATAATAGCTATATAAACAATGATAAACAAAATATAAATGAATTAATATAAAAATGTATAAATATTGTATATATAGGAATGATAGCTTAGATAGATAATAGCTAATAAACAATAAGCGTGTCAAATGTCCTCCAAATCCTTTTATCTGTAAGTACGTGATAGAGTAACAAATATCCAAATATACAAACGTTCTCATATATATATATAATTTTCTTTATCATCGTTGTGATTTGAGACTCAGTGAAACAAAAAAGCGACAGTAAAAAGAGATAACCACATACATCTGTCGGATATAACGTGCGGTAGAATGAGATAGAAGGTATAAACAGTGTTTCTTACAGGGTTCGAGTGTTTGTGGGCGCCTGCGTATTAAGTGGCTAAATTTAATATATATAAATAAAATGTACCTTGATTTGGTATAGTCAAAGATTCGATAGAAATAAAAAATTACCAGCGGTTCACATGCGACAGAAGTGAAACCTTGAAAAATTCGCTCCGTAATACGCAGGCGCCCGCAATCACTCGAACCCCGTAAGAAACACTGTTTATACCTTCTATCTCGTTCTATCGCACGTTATATCCGATAGATGTACACGGTTATCTCTTTTTACTGTCGCTTTTTCGTTTCATCGAGTCTCAAATCGCAACGATGATAAGGAAATTTTCACTTCAATAATCGTAATTCACATTATAAATGCCATGTGGGTTAGTTATTTTTTATGGTAGCTCGGGAGGTGATCGCACTGTTCCTGATGTTTAGCACAGTACACTCCAAAAACAGTAGCGACCCCTAAAGAACAATAATGCATCGTTAGTCGCTAATGTTATTTTTCATGCCGGCCGGGATAAGTGTTTCTTTATGTTTTGCTTGAGAGACCCGATATTGTATGAGGAAGGTTTTTTTTTTAATAGTTGAGGCTTAGCGGTATGACCATAATCTCACCTGATCTTAAGTGACGATACGGCTCAATTTGGTAGACACGCTAAACCTTTGGAGGAACTGGCTCTCAAGTGCAACTGCCGGAACACACCTATTGGTATTTGGCGGCAGATTTTCAACTTGAGAGTGGTAGCTAGCTGGGTGGGCATCAGAAAAAGTTTTACCATCGTGCTATGGTTTCCTCACGATGTTTTCCTTCAACGAAAGCGCAACCTCATTGTAGGTGGTTGATATTCGAACTCGCTTCCCTTGACGCAACCACACTACCACTGAGCTATCATCGCTTCAAGAAATACACGGACTGGGAGACTGTTAATGTTAAAATTTTGCATACACGTGGTCAATAGTACAGAAAGGAACATAAGTTACTTTTGATTCAGTAAAAAACACTGTTCCCAAAGGAATAGACGAATATATTGTATCATTACGCCCACTGCTGGGCAAAGACCTCTCGCGAGGGAAGCCGTGAACCCCATCGCAACGTCGGCACACGACGTATTCGTGATTTCAAACGCCAAGAAATGCGCATATCTAAATTTATCCCACATACAATGAACAGGTCCCACGTACAGGAATATCTATCTAGCACTAACGTTTCCTTTTGATGCGTCCATCAATAATCATACGTGCATCTTGAAAGCAATTTTGCTACATTCGCGGGTTCGAACCTGTGGCTAGGTAATCGATATTTTAATAGTCTACACCGGCAATGCCCCACGGCTTTTCATTACCGAAGAAACCAGAAAGGCTATTTATGTTTACGCTAACACCAATAGGAGAAATATCTGTATTGAAAAAAGGTAGATAAACGGGGAAAAATTAGTATTACTTATTTAGTTTCACGCGTAGAAAATCGCGGGTACAGCTAGTAAACGTTTGGAAAATCCAAAAGTGTTCGCCTCATAATATCATTTTTTCTCATAATATCATTTCTTTTGTTTGTTTATTTAATAACACCTAAACCACATCAAATCAGACCGTGGAAAGTAATAGGGTTCTATTCCTAATTATACTGAAGCGTAAGAAAACTAAAGACTCGATTAGTAAAGTATTTCGGTCGTTATCGTGATAGCATATAGGATCCGCACGTACGAACACACGGACGTCCAAGGCGGAACTTTTTTAAACTGTTTTTTAACTAGTTCAAATAACAAAAATGGCGTCAAAAATAACATGAGTGTTAAAAATAGTGTTTTTTCTTGATATGTGTGTGTGTATTAATTTTACAAGTGCAATATATGATAAATAAACACGTTTTAAGTTTGAAAAATCAGTTGCTTTGGGCGAAGTGACAGTAGTTTACTCGCTTTACTTTCTTCGCATCCCCTACCTACCCGGGGTGACTGTGAGGGGTATGTGGGACTCACCTGGCGCTAACTGCCGGGAATAAGGCCTGCTGGCGTATTAAATTTTGTACGCACGTGTGTTTAAAACCGAACAATAGGTAAGCGCGCGCGTTAAAAAACGCACCTGCTTGACGAGGAATACCTCTTTCCTATCTCTTCTACTTAATTGTTTAATAAAACGCGTCAGAAAACCGCTCGTGTGTACCCGGCGTTTTTTACGAGTGTTTTTTCAACACAATGAAAATTGTGGAACTTATTAATTGTAAGAGATTAGAGTGATTTTGTATGAGAAAGAGGCGAAATGACATCACCGTTACGTTTAACTTACGTAAGGAAATCTAACGTGACATGACGCATATTTAAAGTTTCTCTCGGTTCTCGTTCAATAATAGAGGAAGGATATGGAATTTATCTATCAAAAATAGGTATATGACGTCACAATGCATTTTATTAATGTAAATATACGTGTAGGTTTTATGATCGTGCCATCGGTGCGGCAGTTAGCAAGCGTCAGGTATTATTGGCGTCACGCCAAAATCCCACTTGACTTCGATGACTGGTCCCCACTGCTCGTTTCACATTGTATTTCGGATGTGCTGACTAATAATTTATTTTAACACTAACTAGTTCCCGTTATGCATTTATAAATACGATTTATCTATGCATCGGAATATATTGACTGCGACGATATGTCTATGGAGTATCCGGTAATATTATTGGCTAGATTTAATGTTTATGTTATGTGGTTTCCCGTAGTTAGTCGATATCAGGCTAGTTCTTGCATTGATGTGTGATCTAACTCGGTATCCAACTCCATGATGTTTCTATGGTAGCTCGTCGAAGTGACGCCATTGTGATCGATGATAAGCGCAGTCCAAAATAACCCACTCATCGAGAAGAAACGGCAACAAACTTAATCTGTTTATGATTTTTTTTTAGGTATTTTTTTTAAATAATGTTTACAATAGTTATACACGGAACCAAATAGAAGAGTGTTATTTTCAGACATTAACATCGCATACATATTCATCCCCCTTGTAAGACCCTTTTGACGCTTGACATGGCGCTCGAACGTACTGTCCAGTAAATCGTTAGTGTGCTTTGGAACTTTGTTATAAAACCTAACACTATTATCTAAAAAACAGTAACTTCTCTTACTGAGTCTAAAATAAGGGGTGCCCTGGTTGACACGATTTGACCTGCGTAAAGATATGAAACTGTCGTTAAAGAAACTCGACCAATAAAATTGTCACATTACCGCAACACCCAAGAAGTATGAACTAACCCGGTGAGCAGAGGGGCCCACGTACCCCCTCGAAGTAGGTCGTCGGAACCCTAAAACCGGTCACCATTCGTCACGACGAGCCTATTCGAGTTTATACTCGCCATGGTGGGACAGCCTCTCATGGTTTAGTCATGATTGCACCCCTGTACTATACCGTGGCTGACAACTGGAATTTCTACAGGTCTTCATGATCACCGGGTCAGGGCAGATTTCTCAGCTAGCAGCTTTTAACTAGTAGATAGTAACAAACATTAGTTTTCTAATTCAAGTATATTTTATGTAATTGTAATTATCTGAAGCGATGATAGCTCAGTTGGTATTGTGTACGGACGTCGCGTTCGAACGCCACCTACAATTGAGCTTGAGCTTTCGGTGAAGGGAAACATTGTGATGAAACCATAGCTTGGTGGTAAGGGTTTTTTCTAATACCCGCTTGATTAGCTACCACCATTAAGTTGAAAATATGCCGTCAAATACCGGTAGGTGTGTTCCGGCAGTTGCACTTGAGAGCCAGTTCTTTCACTAGGCTTAACGTCTTCCCTTAACATCAGGTGAGATTGTAGCCATAACGCTAAACCTATATAGTATAAAAAATATTATAATTCAGCTTGACAACTACTATTGCGTTTGATATTATCGAATGATGCATTGAAAGTTCATAAGTTCATGACAAGACCTTCAAAAACTTTGTTGTGCCAAGGCGAAGAGCAATGAGATATTATGTGTTTTTTAAGAAATTAAAATTAATGAGATTATGTAATATTATATAAATATTGATAACCCCGGGTGCAAAACATGCGTGTATTGTGCAGTATGCACGCGTGAACCTGTCGTTAAACATCTTATCTGTGGAATGTTTTAGTTATTCGCAGTTTAAAATCGGTTCTCATCTCTCGTATACCGTTTTACTACTTCCGACTACATTACCGCTCGAAATCAGGTGAGATTATAGTCAGATGTAAACTTATTGTAACATGACAAAAGCCGTACGAAGTAAGGGTTTTAAGTAAAGAATAAAGCGTGCATTAGTCTTTAAAAAAATATATTTCTTATACTGGCGATTTCGTTTATGTACACTCGATATGTTTTATATTACTTTAGAGCATATTTTTCCACTTTGTAAGCATGTTATTTTCGCACACTTTTTATAATACCTATTGAAGCTTAATCATAATTATGTTTTCTGGCAGCCGGTGACTAACGTCTCGCGAAGTGCCTTCTGATATGTCGCCTTACGGATACTACATTTGTACTTAAGACTACAGGTTTATTTATTATGTAATAATAGATATTGAAAAATGAAAACAAAGTGTCCTTTATTTCAAAGCAAAAATTTTAGCAATTGACTTCGAATTTAAATCAGCCTGTATATGTGATATTGTATATTTTCTGTTGCTATTCAAAAATCTTTTATTCGACACGCTATTACCAGCATCCCTTTTTTTTCGATAAGATATCCAGCTTCCGCCGGGCAGCAAAAGTATGGGTTATGTCAGATTCTTACTGACTAAAAACTCACGGCCTCTGTACCTTCCACCAAGATTGATGGAGCCCTTTTACATTCATCATCTAATCCCGGTAAGGTCCAAGCCTAATCAAGGGCTTCCTTTAATGGGGTTAGGGATCGGCACATCCAGACAAAACCTTCGAGGAGGTGCGCGCAGAGCTTCGTCACGCTCCTTCTCGGGCGTGGGCTGCATTACCAGCACCATAATACGATATACATAAAAACATAATATTGTACTATACATTTAAGTAATAGTTAAATTTAAGTAAAGTTAAAATGCCGTTATTCTAGTAGTTAACGGTGATCACACAGTCTAAATTTAATTATCACAACGTGTAATTTTTCTTATTTCAATGCGTCTTGATTATTACTTTCTTTAATCCTTCTAAGCACTATTATTCCAGGAGACCAGCTCGTTCCTTAGTTCCAAGTTATCTGCCCCAGTATTGTAAGACACACGTATTTATATTGCCCCAACCGGAAACTAAAAGCGCTAAAAGCAAACTAGTGTGAATATGATTATTAAAACAATTTTTATAAAATCTCGTCATTACAATTTGAATTTATAAAGTCATTTTTAACCAAACATGTAAATATCAATTCCGATTCATAAAGTTACATTTAATCACACGTGTAAATATTTAACCCCCTGTAATATCATATTTGTTATAAAGAGGCGATTAATGATAAAGCTAACACTTGTAATAGGTTATTAAAACAATTTATATAAAACCTCTTCATTACAATTTGAATTTATCCATGAAGTTATTTTGAACTCCCGCGTGAATATTGAAACCCCTGTAATATGACATTTAAAGTAAAGAGAAGATCAACGATAAGGCTAAAATAAAGAGGCGACCAATGAGAAAGCCAAAAAAATTTTTGAAACACTACTGAAATACATAAAAAAAACAGAAATGTCATTAAAGAATGAAATAATTAAAACAATGAAATAGAACCCGTACTTAGGTTTGTAGTTTTTGGATATTCAATGGCAATGATTCCGAATGCTGACTGGATCGCGACACACCTAACAGAAACTTTGAAATTCGGTCCTCACTTTCTGGTTTTGGTGAAGAAAATAGGGCTATATGTTAGCCACAGCGTTCATATAGGCCTATATCTCAGAACCTTCCCAAAAATCGGCCGCGACTTAGGCTACCATCCGTCCAGATTTGTCCGGATTTCCATAATTTTGTCCTGGCTTTGGCCGGATTATTTGACTCGTGTGTCGCGACGCACACATTGGGAAAAACTGCTCTAATTTTTAATAGTTTTTTATACTTAAGGTTTAGCGTTATTGCCATAATCTCACCTGATCTTAAGTGACGATACGGCCCAAGTTGGTAGACACGCTAAATCTGTGGAGGAACTGGATCTCAAGTGCAGCTGCCGGAAAACACCTATTGGTATTTGGCGGCAGACTTTCAACTTGAGGGTGGTAGCTACCCAGGCGGGCATTAGAAAAAGCCCTACCACCATGCTATGGTTTCCTTACGATGGTTTCCTTCACCGAAAGTTCAAGCTCATTGTAGGTGCTTGGATTCGAACTCACGTTCCTTGACGCGAAGTCGTACACACTACCATCGCTATCATCGCTTCAAATTAGCATTATATTTGTAGAAAGAGGGGATATAAAATAGAACTTACTGATAAGACGTGAGGAGTTTAACTGGAATATTATATTGAACTGTGTTTGCAGTTTCATTCGCTCAAACATGAAATAAAAGTTGTGTGTTACTCCTCTACATAACATCACCTATCTACCAGTGAAATTAACTTCAACATTTTATCTTAAAGATAGATACAATAGATAAAGAAAAGTTTTACAAATTTTTTTTCTTATTATAATAACTTTCATATGCATTTTTACTAAAGAGCTGTCATATTGACATTACAAACGTATACTCAAATTTTATTTATTTATATATATATGTATGCTCATACGTATCGATTGATCCTTTATTTGAGGACACTCGTTCCACCATTATACCATATTACATTGTATAGAAACGGCTCTAAAAACTTTCTATTACAAAATTAGTTTATGTTACAAAAATAGTTTTATTTTCAATAATGTAGACTTATGTATGCCAGTTCGATGTTCCGTGTACATTTATAATGAATACGTCAGAGGTCGGTTAGAAGCGAAACAGATTCTGATTGCCTACGCACTGTGACTTTGGCGCAAACCTTAAGATGCAAGCGTCGACTAAAATTAACGAATAAAAATCGATTTCGCTCTAGAATTATATTAATAGCTTCTACGTATAACGCGGTAGGTATATTTAGAACATACAACGTCACTATCCTATTACAGAGCTATTAGATTTAAATTTAATATATGGACCGTTTATTTTGAAAGCGGTGTAAGTCCATTTTCTTTTGTTTCGAGAAAATTAAAGGTTACTACTATATTTGTTGATAATGCAATTTCATTTACCGACCGATTTTAAGTTGTACAAAACATGGGATTTTTTTTGAGAAATTAAACACGGACTAGTTATATATAAAAAAATTACATTAAATTAAGCATGAATTACGTGATAGGTAATTTTTCTCAAAAAAGGACTTACACCACTTTCAAAATAAACGGTCCATATATACTTTTTTAATAATTGATATTAATTTCTCTTAAGGGCTAATTTTCATTGGTCCATAACTCAGTTGCTATACCGAATGCAGGGAGTCCTCGTAAACGGGCTAACGATTACTGAAAGTAATGTATTTATATATGGCATGCGGGCTATCCCCGCACGCGGTCTAACATCCAACGGAATTCATCGGTTGGCGTAAAGCAAGCGTGATGCGGTTACTCGGTTTACTTTATTACTCTTATATAATGTGAAATGAAAACTAATGAAATGATGACTAATGAAAACGATTATCACATGCGGTCCCTAAGGCATGCGTGAACAGAAATCTCCCGGACCCTGAATGCGGGCTATAACGACCAATGAAATTGTGGTCTAACGCTACGTTTCACGTAACTTTTGAAGCGATGATAGTTCAGTTGGTAGCGTGTACGGACGGTCCGTGAAAGGATGAGAGTTGCAGGGTGGTAGGGCTTTTTCTAATGCTTACCTGGCTAGCTACCATCCTCAAGTTGACAATCTATTGCCAAATATCCACAGGTATGTTCCGGCAGTTGACTTTTACGAGCATGTTCCTCCAATAGGCTTAGCTTGTCCACCTTCTTGACCCTTATCGTGGCCCTTATCAGGTGAGATTGTGTCCATAACGCTAAACCTATGAATTATAAAATAAAAGTACAAACGTGCTTTCAAACGTTCCACATGACGACTATGAACGTTGCGGCAGCGGCGGAATCGTCCCTAATGACGTCATTATGCTCACTCACGCCGAGCTCACAACGACCTACCTGGGTGGACCCGTACTCCAATCCACTTGAGTTAATGATTGTCACGCTCGCAGGCAAGTGGAACGTGGAAAATTCACGGTCGTGAGCGTGCGCGTTTGAACGTTAGCCAGAGTGGATCGTAACCAAAGTAACGCCACCGTACCTAGTAACCACAGGTGGTCCAAAAATAATGAATGGTCCAAAAAAAATCAGTTCATCGTGGGATTTCCTTTTATTTGTTCTTAATCGCCCGTAAGCCAGTCCTCGTTTGATAATTTCAAGTGCGGAACGAGATTTCGAAGGGATATTGATCTTTTTAGACGATTTCACCTGATGTTGAGTGTCGATGAGGCCCAAGATGGTGGACCCGCTAAACCTGTGAAGGAGCTAATTCTGAAGTTCAACAGAAACACACACATAAGTATTTGGCGGTACATTTTTAACGTCGGGTGGTAGTTAGGTTAGGTTAGTTACAAAAAAGTCCTACCACCATGGTATGTTTGGAGGTGGATTCGAACTCATGTCTCTTGACGCGGCGTCCGCATACGCCACCACTGGGCTATCATCGCTTTGTAAGTCTGTCATGTTGTGATTTTTATTTCACATAATTAATTATTTGAATCGAAGTTGAGCAATAGTTGTAACTTATACCGACCCATATATGAATGTGAACGAAACATTAAAAATAATGATATGTATTATCCGTCAGAGGCAATATAAAAAACAAAGTTTTTTTTTTTTCTAAATTGGATAAATAACTCTGTCGTACGTTTATAGTTTGAACCAAGCGAATAAATTTCGAAGAAACAGTAATCTCATTGCTAACATTCAGATTTTCTGTTTAGTTTAGGTGCGCTGGAATGCAAGATAGAATGTGTTTTGAAGTAACGATGAGTGAGTGGTAGCGATCCTCGAATACTTCGCCGATCGAATTAGGTTAGAATACTGAAAAAAGCTGGAGCTTTTATGATAGAAATCATTCGAATGTCGCCAAAGTTTAATGGTTTGAAACTTTCCAATCCCCGCCTGGCTAGCCAATGAGGCATACCGTTTTACCCTAAAAGCCACCATCGTCACTTAACATTAGATGAGATGTTAATTTAGTATGATTGTCTTTGAATCATAATTTTAAAGTGAACGGCGCGCAAGGTAAGTTGCGCAGAAAAACGTAACGCGTTCGCGTTAACGCTTACCAGGCCTGGGGCCTCAATATATGGTAAATCGATTATTAAATTATATAATCTCCATAAATAAATTAACGTGTCAATTTTCATGATGGCCGATCAATATTGAAATTTAGCGATCTCATACATCTCTATCAACATACTAGCTTGTACTTGCGGCTTCGGTCGCGTTAATATTGATTTTGTCAAACAAATTGGATGACTCAATAAACAGTGTCATACAAAGTTTAAGTTTAAGCTACTTCCAAAAAGATTTTTGTGAGAAAAACTATCCTATCTCCGTCTCCAGGTTTCGTATCAATCTCTATACCGAAATTCATCATAATCGATTCAGTGTTTTAGACGTGAAAGCGTTACAAAGAATCAGACTCACTTTCGTATTTGTAATATTATTAAGATTATATACGGGATTTTTGTGTTCGTTTCTTTGAACGCGTTGATCTTAGTAAATTCTAGTCAGATGTCAAAAGTTATTTTTGTATTTGATAGAGCAATTATTATGGAACGCTTTGGGCTATTTAACATCACGCTATCACCGATAGGAACAAAGCTGTATTAAAAAAAAAGTTACAAAAACGAGTAAAGATTTGTTAAATACTTTTTAGTTTCTTGCGAACGGTTTCACGGACATAGCTAGTGAATATATAAAGTGATTTAAAAATTCAACAGTTCCGCGACACGAGTTGTATGCGTCTGACCTTAGCGTGCCACATAAGGGCGGTGTATAGAATGAACGCCCTTCCTCGTATCACAGTACAAAGGACTCTTTGTTGGGGTACTTGTCTCGTCATTATATTGAAGTTTAAACAACTTCCCAGAACTTATTTCGGTTCTATATTATTTTCAAACGCCTTTTATATGTATATATCGGCGCAAATATTATATAAGCAGAAAATACGATGAAAGTACTTTACGAAATGTTAGTGTATTAGGAGTACATCAACAAATTATGATTAGAATACATCAACGAATTAGCATTAGACTACAACTACGAATTAGGATTAGAGTACATCAACGAATTAAGATTAGAGTACATCAACGAATTATTAAAAGTACTTCACCGGATGTTTGCGTATTACGTGACGGCAGCGCTCCACTATACTATAAAAAGGTGCTACGTAATTCTGGCTAGGTTATATAATGAAAGACACGCGAGCGAGACTGATCATTCGGAGTTTATTGTCTTACTTTTTTTTATAGTTTATAGGTTTCGCCTTGGCCTTAGTCTCACCTGATGTTAAATGACCCAAGATGGTGGACACGCTAAGCCTACTGGAGGAAGTCAAGTGCTATAAGTATGTGGCGGAACATTTTCAACTTGAGGGTGGTAGTTAGCCGGGCGGGTATTAGAAAAAGCCCTACCACCGTGCTTTGGTTTCACACGATGTTTTCCTTTACTGAAAGTTCATGTTCATTGTAGGAAGATTCGAACTCGCGTCGTTGACGCGGCGTCCGTACAAACTACCAACTGAGCTATCAATGGTTCAAATATTTTTTTTATAGTTAAGGTTTAGCGTTATGGCCATAATCTCACCTGATCTTAAATGACGATACGGCCCTAGTTGGTAGGCACGCTAAACCTATGGAAGGGAACTGGCTCTCAAGTGCAGCTACCGGAACACACCTATTGGTATTTGGCGGCAGGTTTTTAACTTGAGAGTGGTTGCTAGCCAGGCGGACATTGGAAAAATCCCTACCACCATGCTATAGTTTCATCACGATGTTTTCCTTCACCGAAAGCTCAAACTCATTGTAGGTGCTTCAATTCGAACTCACGTCCCTTGACGTGAAGTTGTACACAGATGATTACATCACAGATGATTCAAAAGCACAGATCACGTGCCAACTGCGCGGGCGCGTTCCGATTCCCGAAAGCGCACTCACGTCGCAACATTCTGGCGTGATCACTATTAATCGATAATTCGACTACAGGAGGCACACCTATCGCGTTATGGTCACTTATCGAAATAGAAGCTATCCTATATTTTACGTTGGATGAAATTGCACACACTGGGTAAATTTTATTAACATCGGTTCAGTAGTTTCGAAGTTTGTCGCGCACAATCGACGTTACACAGAACTTTTGTATATCAAGATTAGCTGTCCTGGCAGACGTTGTCGTATACTTTCCAATAGTTTAAAACTACACTACAGCGTCATTATCACATGTATAAAATTACTTTATTAAACATTTTTTATATATATAAAACGGTGAAATGAGGAAATGAGACTTACCAGCTTTGTTTCCCGTAATAGGTTTGCCTTGCCTTCTCATAGTAATAATTTAATTTTTCTGCCAATATACAGGGGACCTTAGTTTGACATCCTGGTGTTCATTTATCGTGTGGTATTTGTGTAAGCTGTCTATTATATAATTCTGCGCACTTATCATTACATATGTACTGTAAAATAAATTAAAATAATTCCGCATAAAATCCTCAAGTCTAAATCCTGAATTACTGTAAACACAAATTCATACTTTTTACAATGCAATTTTTTTTTTTTTAGCATATACTACACTAGATGTGTCCGCGACTTCGTTCGCGTGGTACTAATAACTATTTAATTATTCTTTGCCCGTCTGTGTAACTTTTTCAATACCGCTTTACTCCTATTGGTGGTAGCGTGATGTTAAATAGCCTAACGCCTTCCTCAATGGTTGCTTTGTCAAATACAAAAAGATTTTTTTGTAATCCGACTTGTCGGAACACAAACCTTTCCACGTTATAATATTAATATAGATAACTGCGGTTGTGCTTTATGTATTTATTGGGTTATAATTACCAATATTATTTTTTTTTGTTGTTTTAATAATTATCGTGTTTTATAGTTTGCATTAGCTCGTAAGCTTTCCTAAGAATAATATATAAAAATGATTATAGAATAAGCGAAATAAAAGCACGCAGCTTTCAGGAATAACATCTAAATGAGTATTATCTAAGAGATTTCATGGTCATTGTTAAACGATGTTGGACTTTGGTTAATTTATCATTTTTACTCTTCTATAGATGGTAAATCATTCAATACTATATGATATAAAAATATAAACTATATTTTTCGTTAAAAATAGCTATCGTGTTTGTCAAGAACTCCAGACATAGCATGCTAGATGAAAGTCGAACTACGCAAGCAAGTTACTATACGTGACCAGGCACCGGTTTGACATTGTAATTATCGATTTTACAAATGTAAGTTAATACTGAATACATACGGCAGTTAGTTATGGCTACAGTACATTTTGTGAGAGTATTTTCAATAGTACAGGTGGGTAAGGTCTATACTTCAATATTAAAAGCAATGGTGAGCTTTGTATGTTTATAGAGATTATCGCCAAAATTACTATTAGAAGCAGAAACGTTTCTAGATGAATTTAGGCTACTTAGTTTTCGGATTCTATTGCCTTCAATTTTTATTTTGTATGTGACAAGTTGATTTTATTATATGTATAGATGATACATATATTGAGCAACTAAATTAGCCAGCCAATTAAACAGTGGTCGAAGTTTGATCGTTTTTGATTATATATTCCACTTGTGTTTTTTTTTTTTTTGCCATTGATCTATGTAGACATTTTCTCCAATGTCAAGTATGAAGGGCTTATATATTTAACTGGTACAGTGACTGTTTCTACTCAGTGTGTGTTTGACCATAGCTTATTATTACCTGTGATATTTATAGTATAAAAATAATAAGGAATATTTTATTTGATGCATCAGTAACATATATAGAAGTTTTAACTTTCTACACTCGTCCATATTATGAAAGTTATCTATGCCAAATTTTTGACTCCTTCGTGGGCGCAATATGCTTACAAAATCGGTAAAAAAATTTCACTTCTAATATCTTTATATACGTAAAAGTTGGTTGTTCTCGCAACTTTGCCTGGCTTAGCTTCTATTTTTTTTTTGTAGATGAAGGCTTAACGTTATTGCCATAATTTTACCTGATCTTAAGTGATGGTACGGCCCAAGTTGGTAGACACGGTAAACTTTAGGAAGAACTGGCTCTCAAGTGCGACTACCGGAACACATCTATTGGTATTTGGCGGCAGATTTTTAACTTGAGGGCGGTAGCTAGCCAGGCGGGCATCAGAAAAAGCCCTACCACCATGCTATGGTTTCCTCATGATGTTTTCCTTCACCCAAAGCTCCAGCTCATTGTAGGTTGGTTTTTCACCGGATGCATAAAGAGGCGTGTTAATTCCAGACTTCACAATCGTTCACATATTTATTCACCCGCGTAATAGCTTTATGACATCAAAAACCTGCTTGACATTTTACTTGAATTTACTGACCGATAAATCGATAATGTGCTTTGGGGATTCGTTGTTAAACCTAAAAACTATGATTACGCGAGTCTGTACGATGGGTGCAGTATTTACTGTATGAGGGGCAGTATACAATCGAGCACTATTACCCTGCCGATACTCTCGTAAAATATCTCATATTAACTTTATCACCCACCCTCAAAATAATTTCCCTATATTTATCTCCGACGTTATTGAATATTGTTGTCAAGCGAATTCAATATTACTCGTAGGGACGTTGCGTGAATTTAATTAGCGAATATCTTTTCTACAAAGTACTGCGTAACACTTACCCTATGACCAATTTTTTTTAAAGAAGACGTATAGCTGGCATAAGAATGGTAGGTAAAGTATGGAATAGTGTGATAAGGGAACGTTGTGGTGTGGTAGAGGATGCAGTGACAAAGATAGAGAAAGAGATGCTTATTGGTATGGGCATGTATAGAGGATGAATGAAAGAAGATTAACAAAACAAATTTACAAGGCGAGTGTGACTGGGCAAGCTGGTAAGGGTCGACGTAGGCGAACATATCTCAATCAGATCGAGGATGTTCTGGAGAAAAGTCAAAAGTACCCGTAACCGAAGAGCGTGTATGAAGGTGCTTATGAAAGTAGAAGAAGCGAAAGATGTAAGTCAGGATCGTAGCAAGTGGAAGGATGCGGTCACTGCCTACCCTTATGGGAGAGAGGCGTGATAGTATTATTTTAAAGTTATAATGCTATTAGAAATGAGGTAATACAAGATCAGTACCGGTAGTGCCATTTTGTAATTGTAATTATTGCGCTTAGCATTTCGAGTACAGTACACAAAGTTTATAGTTGATTGCAATGATATAAAATCTTTATACGTCTCTGCCTACGCATTAACGTTGTTGTAGGTGTGAAATCGAACGCAGGATTTTATATTATGACAACAGCAGTTGATATTAATCCGGCCTTGTAAAGTGACTGGTGATCTGTGGTCAGTAGAACATGACAGCGAAACGTTGGTAATATAAATAAATTTATATGTATACAACAACGGCATTAATAGTCTCTTTCCGCTGTTCCGTGGACGTAGAATCTATATGAGGTACTAGACACCGCCCGCGACTTCCTACGTGTTAATTACAATGTAGATTTTAAGAATAACAAAATACTCACATAGGTTGTTTAGATCTATCCATGTATGTTTCTTGCTTTCTGTTACCCATAACTTCGTCTGCGTCGACATTAGAATACCCAAACAAAATTTATTTCTGCAATAAAAAATTTCCTATTTGCTTTCCTCGCGCCATCTACAAATAATTCCACATCGAATGGTCATAGTCCCATGCCGATACGATCTGTAGTTTTTACTTGATTGCGCCTCAAACAAACATCATTTTCATTATATACATATATTGTTATAAATAGGAAGAGTAGTAGTTGTGGCAGAGATGAATAACACCGACACAGTGTCTGAGTCTTGCGACTACGGATAAAGGTTTAAGAGGGCAATTGCCGACACTCACCTTCATTGCTCGTGTTTCTCTCTTTGTCCAGTGATTCATAGCACAAACGCCAATAATAGAAATATATTAATCTTACGTCCCTTCGGATCACCGCCACCAGCTCCAGCTACGTAGATGAATACGCCTCGAGTGCCTCGCTTAGACTGAACTCAGCGGCGCTTACATCGCATTTATCGATGTTGTAAACTACCCTCCTAAAATTCACCTCTAATAATATCGATAATCATAAGTCTTACTTCTTCAAATTTTTGAATGCGGTATCATTACTACCAATGACTCTATATACTTTCCAGTTTACATGGTACACTTAGTCATGATGCTGCTTCCAGTAATGAATAACTCGACCAGTGATAGCGTCCGTTATTATTATAACTATTATATTTCTTAAGTTGTACCAAGCAATAAACATTTAAAAAATTTCATTGAAATCAGTTAAGCAATTTCCGAGATTAACGCGGACGAACATTGTGACGCGGATTTTTGGCTTAATATACATATGAGTTCACTACAGAATTCTGTGCCATTCGCTTTGTGACATAATATGTATTCTAATATTTTTATCCATATTAGCTCTCACGGTATCAAAATCTCTCTTTTAACATCACAAGGACAAAGAAATAGGCAAAAATTGATTCATTTAAAATGACAAAAATAATAATAATATAGAAATATATGAATATACGTAGAAAGCTTATTGTTTTTTCTTCCATTTATGAGAATATTTGTAATCAGATCATCATTCGTTCCAGTCATAACAATCTACAAAAATATAAATGTCACTTTTTTATAATGGCAGTATATTGATAAACATATTTTTTTGCACACGATCGGATATAAAAGCTCGTTATTCGAAGCGATGTGGTTTTTGTGTTAATGTGTTCGGATGTTGTGTCAATTTTCTTTTTATTTTTCATAACCCTTATCCCACCAAGGAAATGTCGGCACAACATGTGTTTCCTTGTTTTCAATTCTACCCTATCAGCTACTTCTATCGCAACCCTATCTTCATTTCAAAGTTTTTGTACAAATATCATTCCCCACACTGGCGATGCCCATGCGATGGTAAATGGTACCGTCGCCGTTTTAAAGCGATGATAGCTCAGTGGTATTGTGTATGACTGCGTCAAGGGACGCGAGTTCGAATCCAATCATCTACAATGAGCTTGAGCTTTCGGTGAAGGAAAACATCGTGAGGAAACCATAACATGGTGGTAGGGCTTTTTCTGATGCCCGACTGGCGAGTTACCATCCTCAAGTTGAAAATCTGCCGCGAAATACCGATAGGTGTGTTCCGGCAGTTGCACTTGAGAGCCAGTTCCTTCACAGGTTAAGCATTTCTACCATATTGGGCCGTATCGTCTCTTAAGATCAGGTGAGATTATGGCCATAAAGCTAAAGCTCGGGCAATAACGTTACCACCAAGCTTGACGGATCAAGTATTACATTGTTAACTATAATGACCAAAACCAAAAGTGGGACCAACATTCGCTAGAGCCTCGTCGGTTACTCGGCTGGATGCACCGCGTGCACAAGAGTTTTTTTTTTATTTGGTTCTGTAACTCAGATGGTACTCCATACCCCATACACCTCAACTCATCAACAATATTCTTCTAATTATATGGCTTCCATTTCTTACATTGTGTTGATTACATTGTATTACATCCTATGGGTACTAATTGCGAACCCTCTGGTTTCGAGCTTTGAAGGGCGGATAACATCGTGCTGGAGTCGTTTATGTTGCAAATGTATCGTCTAGTATTTTTCAGTTAATTTTTGCAACAGAATATAGGATAGAATTTTCTATGAAAGCATTTACGTAATTTCATCATCGGTTCGTCAATACTTAACATCAACTGAGATTCTGGTTATATAGGAACTTATATGTGATGTTAACTCTATGTGGTAACGTTTAAGGGTTTGCCCATTTTATGATTGTATCGATAGAAGTCGTCAAATGGAAACAACATATAATTGTTAAGGTATTGAAGTAGAGCACCTGACGTCAAGTAATTTCGAGATTTTAGGCAGTTTGACTTTAAATCTATTAACCTGAATGGAGTGTTAGTATACTGTGTGTAATTTTATTCATTCTATACAGTTATGGGGTTAGTTATTATCTCATTTGATATTATTAAATGATGTGATCCGAAATGGTAATAGGAAATTGTCTATATTGGCCTTTGTATACGTATCTAGTTACTTATTTTGCAGTAACGGCGGTGGCCTCGATGGTATTACGTTACTAGAAACGTCACATGACTGTATTATTTACCTATCGCCATGTCCTTAACAACGTCTCGTCAATTAGCTACAAAAGGTATTATTGTACACTTTCTTTCGCCGATTGACAAAATCGAAAGTGAAATTAATTGCATCCATCATGTTTCAGCATATGGCTGACGGTTGCGTAACCGTTTTCGTGTTCACACCAAGTACGCGTTATAATAATTATAGTTTCGATACTTCCTCAATTGAATCCTATTTTTATGTAAGTGATACATAACACGTAAAATTGGCGTATGATAATTATCACGGTTGATTTGTGTTTTAAGCGTGTCCGTGATTAATTTTTCTTGCTTGGTCTGTGAAGGTCGATAGATGACTGATCCCTCATGTCTTTAAACATGGTAAGACTCATCTTTGGCATCTTTTAATTTGGTAGGAGCGAGAGCTTTTGTAGGATGTTTGACTAAACCCCATTGTGGTATGTTAGTCATCTGTCGTATTAAAATGGTAGGGCAAGAAAATTGTGTTTTAAACATCTGCAGGTTTAAAAATTACGAAAGCGGAACGTTTAGTAGTGTCGCGGTGTGTGACCAGTCGGTGTATATCTATTATATTTTGATGGATATGTTAGGATTCAACTCGGTTGCTGCAGGCGTAATTATGAAAGCATAATCCGAAGTACCGTGATTATAAGAGGTAACTCTGATTGTATAGAACTTGCGTTTAGATTACAAGTTTTGGTATAGTTCCCATTACTTGATCTGTTTGCTGATGTATGGAAGAAGTTGTGTGCTACTGTTGTTTTGTTCTGAGGTTGGAATGGCTGAATTGTCAATATGTTTCTCGTCTTCGTTTTATATTTTGTACTGTGTTGTAATCTATACTGTGTAATCAAGCGGTGTGGTTTTCTATTCGACTAGGTCGCTATCATCATGCATGTGATGAGAAACCCGTCATAGTGACTCTTTCGGTTTGTCAGATTTAGAAATTCAGCCAGTGTTCATTAATTGGCGAGAGACTCAAAAGCCTGTATTGTTGTTTTCGCATTGTTATGTGAATGTCATCAAATACAATTTAGACACTTAATTGAGCTACGAAAAAGAACAGTTAGCCAGAGCATCGCGAGATGATCCCCTCTGGATTCCCATCTCGGTTCAACTAGATCAAAATATGAAGACGAATAAAACCCTTCCATTTTAATTAACTGCATCCATAATCACATTTACGAGTCCTTACTAACCATAGTCACCACTTTGGGCAGAGTGTAGCCCACTCACACTAATGCCTAGTTAGTAACAGTATCGGGAGAAGTCGGTTGAGTAATGTCGCTGTCCCAAGAAATTACAATTATCTCTTCTCGACCAGGACGAGACTGGACAGCTTTGTTCAGATCCAAACTTCGAGCGTATTATTAAAGTGTTCTTACAGAGAAGACTCTTGAAGATATGAGTGATGTTTTTGGATATCGCCAATATGGTTTGCTATCTATTATTTTTGTAGGCAGTCAGGGTATGCAATGTAGAGCGCCTAATCCGGTAGCCAAGCTGCTTATTCATTTCCACACAATACTATCGAGCTGGGACGCAAACATTCCTGGTTAGGTCTCCACCTGAGCTCTTCGCTCAGCTTAGTATCATTGGCCCGATTAAGTCTTCACATTTTGAAGATACGTCTTCTGCGGGTACGTCCTTTATTGTCTCCAATGTTCGTATGCCAAGATTCATAAACTCAGCGTTATGGTTGTCAAGAAGTACTATGGAAAATAGTGATAAAGTATATTGAAATTATATTCCGTTATCTATTTATTTCACTCTTATGTGTTTAACTTAGTTTTTATTTTCTTACTTCAGGTAATTATAACGAAAAAGTGCGAAGTACCCGTTAAGTTTATGAAATTTTCTAAAATATACAATCTGAGTATATCTCAACACCATTTTCTATAATCCTGCCTGGCTATCATAACGTCAAGTCATGAACATACGAGCAAAGTACAGCTGATGAGTTCTAATTAAAATATGGTTCCAAATAAGTATACAATCTTAATAAATATATAGCAACCTTTAGCCAATTACGGATAGTGGCCACACCCTAATGTTTGCTGGGAGATTGACTACATGTGAAACCACCAGACAGTGTTAATTAAGCTAACGAAGCAATTCCACTAATAAAACGTTGATCCAGTGACATTAAAATTAATCTCTTCAATTGTCGACCGTAATTCGATAAATGTGTTAAAGAAGTACTCTAGATACTGCTATGACGACTATAATAGAATAGATGCAAAGATCCGACGGCAGAATCATATTCAGGGCTTGGGTTTTTTTTTTAAATTGGGACTGTCTTCGGTATCGAATAGTGTGATCTGTGCCACGGTTTACCACAACAGTTGTTTCAGTGCAACTCTTAGGATCACTGGACAATACTAGATGAATTATGAAAGTTGAAAAAATAAGCGATATTGGTTCGGTTAATAGTGTGTACGGACGGATGCTGCATCAATGAATATAAGTTCGAATCCACCTACAATTTCTAATGCTACCACCCTCAAGTTGATAATCTGCCGCCTAAAACTTATAGGTGTGTTCCGGCAATTACATTTGAAAGCCAGTCCTTCTACTAGGCTTAGCGTGTCCACCATCCTAGACTACATCATTAACATCATGTGAGATTATCGGCCATAGCGCTAAACCTATGAAACTGTAAAAAAAGTGATTTCGGACTATACTAAGTTATATAATCAATTATTCATAACTAACCTGTTGTTGTCAAAAACATAAATGTTTCAATATCGATCGACACCGCCCTCTAATTCTATACTCTATGTACATCTGTATTGTAAATCTTTTCCATCCTTTACATAACAATCCTTTTATACGACGTCCATTGACCGCAGCGGAGGTAAGTCGTTTCATTTGAGGTCCTGCCCGGAAATAGTTATTGTGACAATAGATTTACCGACGCCCTCTGACGCTTTTAATGGTCGTTACACGAGGCGCGTATGATCAATATGAAATGCACTAGATTACTTTGCAATTTTGTTCGAAGTCTTCTATTTCTTAGCTGTGTTGCGAGGGCATATACACTGTGTGGTTATATTGTGTGATTGTGGTAAATTATTATAACTAGTGTAACCCCAAATGGTCTAATTATGACCCTAATCATTATTGAAAATTTGAATAAAAATTTCGAGTGAAAAACAGAAGAGTTTCAAAGGTTTTTCTTTGATACACTCAAGCTTGTGCAAATTTACTACTCAAATAAGAGAAATTATATTGACTAGTTAGAGAAAAAGGTACTGAACTGTTTTATCTTTAACTATTTATATATAAAAACTGTTCATTGATAATTGTTTATTATTAATTCTAAACAAAGAGAAGTAACTTAAATATATGTCTTGTCTATCTATAAAAGTCGCGTGTCACTATATTCAACCTCGCTAACCTCTCGATCACTTTAAACTTAATATAATTGGATCAGAGTATGTTCCATAAATTCTTGGCTGCATCTGCAAGTAACGAAGCCGGGACTTTATGATAGTTTTGTCATAAATTCTACGTAATTTTTGTATATATTATAAGGTTAGGGTGCGATAAGACTGACAAGTCTTTTGTGGAACCAACAGCCTAAATCAAATAAAGCCATAAAAATCTTGGAAACAGCCTAACAGATTTTAATGAAATGTTGATAATTTCTGTTCCAATAAGTGACCATATCCAAGAACGCGACAGGTGGTACTGTGGTAAAGTTATCGGCTAATGGTAAAACAATGTCTGCAGACCAGCTAGTGTCTATAGAGATAATGCTAAAAGATTGTTGAATGTATACTGTCGCGTGGACAATTAATTAAATTTAGATTAAGATATTATAGAAGGTAATGAAATGAAAATATAATATGAGAATAAACTACATATGTTACCGCAGGTTACCTTTGCATAGATTCATAAACAAATTACAACGTGTATAAATAAACGTGTTAAGTTCGTCATGGTAAGTAAGGTCCTCTCTGGCCAAGCGCTCGTCCGATATCAGCTGCAATTTGAGAAGCCTTTGATTGTTAAATTGCACTCCTTAGGACATCATGAATGCGGTGGCGGGGTCCTCGACATCCTGGATATATTATATTGATAATAATAATGTATATTTTAATTTCCGTATGGTATTCTAAGGTTGCAATACTATAATTTCTCACATGCCCGTCCATCTCGGACTGTCGATTTTGATTGACAGCTCAATTCTTTTGTCAGTTCGATTCGATGTTTTCTTCGTTCGAAATATCAAATTTAAACATTCTTTCACACATGACCTCCTCCATGAACCCAGTAAAATATATATATGCAAATATTTTATACAGATTCTATGTCATTTGACATCGAAATAGTAAGTAAGAAAACCTTAGGGTTTCCCTTATGAAATAAATATAATAATGACACAATACTATATAAATTATAATAATATAGATAATAGACTATTGTGATTAAAAAAGAAAACAAATTAAAGCCTCAATACAATAGCCTTATGATAAATATGTCTGGGAATTAATAATAATCACCACCACATTTGGTAAATGGCTATAAAACTCGGTGCATAATTATTTCGCTGTCATAGGAAGACGGGTTCACACTAGACGGCAGTCGTCTTTGTTTCATCTGACATTGAATGGTCAATCGACCATTTGCAGTCCATATTAGGGCTGCCAATATTTTGCGCAAAATATATCAGAAACTGTGTACTTAAATAAATATAATATTCAGCATTATTCGATCATTTTCCGACAAGGTTAATTAGACAATAGCTGTACCTGCGAATTCGCTCGCGTGGAACTAAATATTATTTAATAAAATTTTGCCCGTTTTAGTAACTTTTTCCAATACAGCTTTCCTCCTATTGATGGTAGCGTGATGTTAAATAACCGAAACCCTACCTCGATGATTGTTTTATCACACACAAAATGATTTTCTGGAATCCGACTGGTAAGTCCTGAGATTAGTGCGTTCATACAAACAAACTTTACTTTACAATATTAAATATATATTATAGACACATATCTGGCAACCCTGCTCGATGGCTGCTTTAGTATGTCATTACACTCATAAAATACGTTATAATGATTCACGAGAAATGTTGGCAGGCTCATAATTTAATGTCCTGATACAATTGGATCTTAAAACGTTTGTTTACGTTCCGTTATTATCAGTTATGTTTTTAATCTTATCTCGACGGTCTCGTATCCGGTATGAAAGCGCTAATGTTATCATGGTGTAATTAGCGCTTCTAAGTTTCACTGCGATTTCGTTCGCGTGTTATATTATAATCTATACACGTTTATGTGTAGATAGTGTTGCCAAACTAAAGTAGAATTCTTCTGTCAGAAATATTATGTGAATAAAATGTCTAAGAAAATAAATAAATAAGCTATTATTGAAAGATAAAAAATAGCAATATTTTATTTTTATAATTTTAAATAACTACGTATTAATGTATGAAGTAATTCGTTTGCATAAGAAAATAATTGTGTAATTTCCATGAGGAAATATTTGAACCATCTAGCCATTTCTGTATCCGTCACTATGTTTATTCTAAATTTCATGCTGATCGATTCAGTAGTTGTGACGTCAAAGAGTACAAAAAAAATATTAGTTTGGATATTGACTGAAGATTGCAGGGTACGCCGAACTATGTAAGCGGTTTCTGCGTTGGGTTCTGTAGGTTCGAATCCTTCATACGATAATTATTTGTGTGATTTAAATATTATTGTTCCGATTTTCGATGATCGTTGTATCGCTTGAGTGAATGCCCACAAGACCAGGTGGATTGCAGATGCGTTGCCGGCCTTTATTGTAACGGAACTGGCTCTCAAGTGCAACTGCCGGAATACACCTATTTGTATTTGCCGGCAGATTTTCAATTTGAGGGTGGTAGCTAGCCAGGCGGGCATCAGAAAAAGTCCTACCTAAAAGTCCTAGTAGATGGTTGGATTCGAACTCACGTCTCATGTCGCGGCGTTCCTACACACTACCACTGAAGTATCATCGCTTCATAAAACTCATAAAACCTAACGAAATCAAAACGGCTTGAAATTAACATTCGATAACTTCACAACCCCGATAAATTTACTACACACAAGACCGGGCAATGCCCTTTCAAAGTGTTTTGTACTAAAATAAAACAACATTTTAACACGTGAGAAATAACCATTAGCTCGTCGCCCGCCTCTGTTCGACTTAATCCGAGATAAATGCATTGGGTCGAGTAATTAATGAGGTAATTATTTCTTTTATAACGCTGTGGTATATCTATCTTCATATAGTCAAACCTGTGTTTAACCCATTCCTCCCCACTGTCATATTTTTAGGACACTATTTTCGAAATTTATTTTTACGTATCAGGACTTTTATTTTTATTATTTCTGATGAAATTCATATTTTTACATATTAATTTTCTAATAAAAAATTTTTTTTTCGCTGTAAAAAATGTTTAAATAATAAAAATAAAAGTTCTGATACGTAAAAAGACATTTTGAAAATAGTGTCCTAAAAATATGACAGTGGGGAGGAATGAGTTCAAAGTGATGGCTCAGTTGGTAGTGTGTACGGATGCTGCTTCAATGGATGTAAACTCGAATCGGCCTGCAATAAACGTGAACTTTCGGTAAAGGAAAACTTAGCATGGTGGTAGCAATTTTTCTAATGCCCGCCTGGCTAGCTGCCGTCCTCGAGGTGAAAATCTGCGGCCAAATACCTATAATTGTGTTCCGGCTGTTGGACAAGAACCAGTCCTACATAACTTAATACTATGTGAGATTGTGGCCATATCGTTAAACGTAGAAGAAAACTAAGTGCGTGAAAATTGGTAAGCGAGAAAACTGTATAAGTAAGAGTTATTGCCAGGTCCCATCGTTTTAACCCTCAACAACCTCTATAAGTGAGAAACGGAAACCTCTATAAAGAAAGTTAATTTCCCTCGTGGACCTTTACAATGAAGATTGCTACTTATCTGTACCTTTCTATACTAGCTTTTTATCCCATTTCCTATAAGTTTTCGAAATAAACAGTAGCCTATCACCAACTCCAGAGTCCCATCTATCACTATACCAAAATTCATGATAATGGATTCCGACGTTTAGGTGTGAAAGCGTTACAAACAAACAAACTCACTATATATTTATAATATTAATAGATAGTATTTATGACAGGATCAACTTCGTGAAACTAATATTGTTCTTGTGTCTTACAGGACTTTATTTAAGGAAGTATCCGTGTAAAATTTTCTTGTTTTCTTTTTTTATTTACTTTATATACTTATACAATACATATATATTTATCACTATATGTTTGACGTGTTGATTAAACGTCTTTTTATTATAGTTAAGGCTTACTGTTATAGCCATAATCTCACCTGATCTTATTTGACGATACGGCCCAAGTTGGTAGACACGCTAAACCTTTGGAGGAACTGGCTCTCAAGTGCAACTGCCGGAACACACCTATTGGTATTTGGCGGCAGATTTTCAACTTGAGGGTGGTAGCTAGCTAGGTGGGCATCAGAAAAAGCCCTACCACCATGCTATGGCTTTCTCACGATGTTTTCCTTCACCGAAAGCTCAAGCTCATTAGAAGCTCCCTAGACGCAAAGTCATACACACTATCACTGAGTTATTATCGCTTCAAACAGCACCTCGGTAAGCAAAAAACTTAATTTAATTAGAAACATATATATGCGAGAAAGATATTGCGGTGCCTTGAATTATCCTTTATTCAGGTTTATCTGCACACAAAGATTCCTTACAGCAATTAACTGTATTAAAACCACTTAACTGAGTTTCAACAAAGTTTAATAACTGGTTATTGTTACGTGGAGAAAGTTTGTTACTGACGGAGGTAAACCCATAACACGATGTGGCTTAAACAATTACTGAGTAGCGGATGTTAAGGTATGAGGGGTCTAGCCTAAACTGTCATTTAAGTGCAGTAAGAAGTGATCGTACTTGACGCTCGCGCATCGGTTCACTGGGTCACCAAAAAAAAGCCTCCGCGACGCTGATGACAGCGTCTGTCGTAGATTTTTTTTTATACTATGAAGCGATGATAGCTCAGTGGTAGTGTGTACGACTTCGCGTCAAGGGACGTGAGTTCGAATGCAAGCACCTACAATGAGCTTTCGGTGAAGGAAAACATCGTGAGGAAACCGTAGCATTGTGGTAGGTCTTTTTCTAACGTCCGCCTGGCTAGCAACCACCCTCAAGTTGAAAACCTGCCGCCAAATACCAATAGGTGTGTTCCGGCAGCTGCACTTGAGAGCCAGCTTTACAGGTTTAGCGTGTCTACCGACTTGGGCCGTATCGTCACTTAAGATCAGGTGAGATTATGGACATAACGCTAAACATTAAGTACAAAAAAAAGTTAGGGACTATCAGTACCGGATTTCAAGAAGTATTTTCGTATTTGATAAAGTAATATAATAAAATAAGTAATAGGAGCAAAAGTGGATTGAAAAAGTTACAGAAACGGGTAAAAATTAAAAATCAAATTTTTTGTTCCACGCGAACGGAGTCGCGGCCACGGCTAGTGTTAAATATGTTGGTGCAAATAGTAAAAACGGATATTTGAATACAAATTCAACTCTTTAGCTTAAGTAAACATGCTATTGTTAACCGGGACCCCCCACACGTGAGTGTGGTAGTGGGCTTTATTTAGTTCGAGATCGTCGAAGTGATAGTTCATTCAAGTTCGTGAAATTTCAAGGACACGTCACGTTTAGTTTTATTTACGGTGTATGAGATAGAAAAAAGCCACGTAGAATACACGAGAGAGTGAGAGAGAGAGAGAAAGACAGAACTCTGTTTTAGATTGTTCTGTTATTTCGATTCTCATTTATACATTGTATACATACGGTATACGTAATCGATATATTCGATAGGAACAATCGATATCGCTACGAGTAAATTGAAGCGATGATAGCTCAGTCGATAGTGTATACGGACGCCGATACAATGGGGTGTGAATTCGAATCCATCGTCAATGAGCTTGAGCTTTCGGTGAAGGAAAACATCGTGATGAAACCAAGGAGCCAGGGCATTCATAATGCCTGCCTGGTTAGCTACCACCGTCATGTTGAAAATCTGCCACCAAATACCTGTAGATATGTTCAGGCAGTTGCACTTGAGAGTCAGGCCTTCCACTAGGTTTAGGGTGTCTACCATCTTGGGACACATCGTATTTTAATATCAAATGAGATTGTGGCCATAACGTTAGATATTAAGTATATAAAAAAACTTCGAACTCCCTTTCGTGTTGTATAGTATTGGAGCCATCTTTGTTATACGTCAATACAAAGTTTTCGGCGCTTCAAGTTTTCATTACGAATGAATAAGATTAAATTAGCTTACGATTTTAGTGATGTTGTCAACTATGAAACAGAAAAAACTCCGTCAAAATCTATTTTACTGTAGCATTTTATATTTGCCCCCTATCCTGAAGGACCTCTTTTGTTTTATGGGATAAAAAGGATTCTATATGTCGATCCATAATATTATTTATCATCATATCAATCACACACATTGTGCAAAATTTGATTAAAATTGGTTTAGTAGTTTAGAAGTTCATCGCGGACAAAGAATGTGACACGAAATTTTTGTATATTAAAGATATGTGTAGTGTTGTATTGAAAATCATAAACTGTTAATTTACTATTGAAATAAAACTAATTTAAACGGATTTTATCGCGGTTATTTATTAATTTTGATCCCGGCGTTTCGAAAGCTTTTCAGCCGTCGTGGTAACGGGGCGGACTGAGGTGTAGGTTGTCCAGAAAAGTTCATGTTACTCTGTGTCTACCTTCAATTTAATTTTTATTATTGATAGTGTTCCGATCTACGCAGAAAGAGCTCACAGTGTCTTGAGGTCTAGCAATTGGTCTTTTGGGTTCCGATTTAATTAAATGTATAATCGGATCCCATGCTTGTGCTAGCTGAATAATTTAAATTAGTTTTATATCAATGAATAATATTCGCGTAGACATAAGAAATCATTATATTAATTTACTAATTAGTACAAGTAACGTAGCATGTTAATTGCAAATAGTGAAAAGATCTCTGCTCATAGTTTTTATGCTGCGTTAACGCTATCTATTTTATTACTACATAAAGTTATTATCGCTTGAAGAGTAATTATTAAAACTGATTTTATACATTTTAACATATATATATTTTAATTTTGAATTGCTGAGTGTTTTTTTTTGGGAAGAGTTGAGTTCTACGATGCAGTCTGGATTTTCGGTGAAAGAAAGTAACGTCATGAACAATTGTTTGCCAGCATAGTTAGCATGGTGAGGGAGAAATTTACGTACCACATCCGGTTTGCTACCACTCGTAGCGGTTCGTATACATTTTATAACACAATATGGTGCTATTGTTGATTTAACATGATACTGTAATAGAAGTCCAAATGTGTAAAGTATTAAAGACAAATATCTTCACATTGAACTCGCATTCAACTTGTAAATGACTTTATCTACTCAAAACATTATTGTATTTGATGATTTCGTCATTTCCTACTCAAACATGGTTTTTGTATAATCAGTTTAAACAAAAGTTATTCCTGTGAAACTCCTTGTTTGGGAGTTCAGTACAGCCTCACCAATTTTATGTAAGTTGACTAGTGTATACACGTGGAGGTTGAGATAAAGAAAGTAGTTTACAAGTGTGTGTAGGGGATGGTAGGTTCCCGTCGGAAACTAGAAGACATGAAAGTTGTACCTGGTCTGCGACAGTACAAGGAAAGGTAGTTTTGCCGTGGTGTCGGTTTTAGTGGGTTATTGCGGGAGCCTGTCTTCCGATGAGTCTCCACACACGCTCCTCTTGGCTTAGCATGACCCTGGAAAGTTCGTCTACGCATTGCATCATTGTTTTACTAAGTCATCTAAACAACATCGAGTCTGCAGTTGAACATTCAGAAGAAGGCTCCAAATATTATCTCAGATTCGACAAGCCACAAATCCTTGCCAAAGAATACCGATTCCTATCTAGGATGAGTCGTGAGGCTATTGAAATAAAAAACATCCAAATTTCAATAGAGAAGATGGTTGGAAGCTAGCACAAGCCTGGAATCCGATTATACATTTCATTAAATCGGAGCCCAAAAGACCAATTGCCAGACCTCAAGACACTGAGCTCTTTCTACGTAGATCAAAACTCTATCAATAACAAAAATCAAATTGAGAGAGACACAGTCACATGAACTTTTCTGGACAACCTACACCTCAGTCCGCCCCGTGACCGCGAAGGCTGAAAAGCTTTCGAAACGTCGGGATCAAAATTAATAAAAAACCGCATTAAAATCCGTTTAAATTAGTTTTATTTCGATGAATAATATTCCCGTAAACATAAAAAATCATCATCTAAACAAAAAAAAATGGTAGGTAGGAGACCAAATTATACTAAGTAGAAAATGCTATTGTGGCATATTTAAGCGTGTCTTGGTTTGCGAACTCTCGATGTCACTGTCACACATACAGAATTGTACCCGCGACTTCGTTTGCATGAAACAAGAATTTTATTTCATCATTATTGCCCGTTCTTGTAGCTTTTTTTTTAGATTTTTTATAATGATGGTAAATACCCTAAGCCTTTCTCAATGATTTTTCTATCAAAAACAAAATTTCTGTAATCCTACTGGTTGTTCCTACGAATAGCCAGTTCAAGCAATCTAACTTTTCGATTTATAATATTAATAGAAAATATCCGTCCCGTTTCAGTATCACCTAGTCTATACCTAGCTACCAAGAATTATGATAAAGATGACCGTCAATATATTTCCGATCTTTCGGTGGTGACTGTTGTTGTTGCACTGTCTTTTACTTACCATCGTCTATACCAAGCTACCAAGACTTATGTTTAAGTCAATATATTTCCGATCTTTCGCTGGTGACTGTTGTTGTAGACCTGTCTTTTACTTACCATCGAGTAGAAGATCTTAACATTGCCATCCATGTTTATCTAGGTCACCTTCTAAACAGAAATGTGTTATATTACCACTTAATAGAGTTAATTATTCGATATATAGTTATGTGTACCTCTATATACATAGACACGATAGTTATTATACGTTTAGAAAAATCCTTGGTTCTATTTATTGAATAGTTTTAGCATATTACTAAAGGTTTTGTGCTAGATGTGGGATTTGCGACCTTATGCTTTATAAAATTGTTACTTATTTTCGTAGCGTGTACACTGAATTACGTGAACTGTGCCAACCAATTAAAATTGACACACAATGCGGTGAATTAATTACACCAATAGTTTCTGCATCAAATCGAAATTAACTGTTTCATCAGCTGTAATATTATCAAAACTAGGTAATCGCTGAATTAGCTACGAAAAATCGTACATAATACATTGCTAAATTTCCTCTATTTTAAATTTTCTACTCTATGATGCAATATCAAATTTATTGATGACATGAATTATTTGATTCAGCTCAGCATCGTATAGGAACTACTCTATTAGACGCATCGGAAAATAACTTGGAAAATATAATGTGCCAAGAACTATATATGGTTAAGTAATAATTGTGTAAAGATAAGTGTAATAAATACGTTTAAAAATAATTTAATACTATTAATAATATTAACTTATTAATTATCGTTAAAACATCCACTACTGTCTTCTTCTTGTTTAGTTCTTGGAAACTATAATGTAACTTATTTATTTCGAAGTTTATTAGCGAATTGAATACATCTTAATATATATGTGTGTGTTATTTCATCAAATATATAAAAACCGATCTCTTTTCCAGGCCCGAGAAAATGAACCGCGGTAATCGCGTCGAACCGACGCCGCCGGAGTGCGCGCTGGCCGCGGAAATGTTCGACCACTTCTGCTCCGCCGGGACAATGAAGCAGATACTCGCCTTGCACAGGGAGATCTGCAAGACGCTTACCCTTAGGCCAAATAAGCTGCCCGACTTTTACCCTAAACTTAAGGTATGTATCGTCTACTGTTTGTTTTCCATATCGACCGCTAGAACTCTGTTAAATGATGCTCCTTCGAAACAGTTGCTATCTTTCGAAGTTTCGTTTCTTCTTCGGTCGCGGTATGGCAACAAATTGTCTACAATTACTTTATAGGTATATTTCCTATATATGCAATGTTATCATTAAAGTATAAAGTATGATACTGTTAAAAGTTTCACATTTCACACGTGTACATTGCTAAACTCATATACCATTTTTTACAACAAGTTTTTGGTTCTTCGATATTCACAGACACGAAATATTTGATGCGGCTGGTTCTTCGTTTTAAAAATTTGCCGACTCCGAGCCGGGCTAAAGATTTGTATTATAATACATATTTGACTGCATCTGATAGTCTATATTAATCTTGGTAGATTCGTTCTATAAAATATATGAGATGTGCAATAGGGAGAAAGACCGTTTAGATACCTATTAAAAAAGCGATGTCACATTCAGCATCATTATGCAAACCTAATCGAGCGCCATTTAGGCATTTTTTATGAACTTGTAATTTTTTAAAAGTTGTCACAGTTTGATTTTGTCTTCATCCTTGCCAAAATAATCTTTTCAGTCTACGAACGTCATCTCTACGTTATTTGAAAATTGCCAAACCTATGTTGTTCCACCTGTGAACTTATCATACTTGTCATTTATAATCTTTAACACGGATGGTTTGCTTCTATGAGCGAATTTATCGCTTGAGCTTCATCGTAAGGACCATACTCTTTACTGTATGCCATAACTTTAACTTCTTTATCGACTTGCGATACACTTACTTCAATTACACGTGGCGAATTTATTTTTCATTGTGATTTAATATTTAAGCTCAATAATCTATTGAGTAGTCATACTGAATTTCTTTTAAAATATGAGACCTGTACATTATGTGGCAGTTATGAGGCAGAGTAGTAATATCGTTAGTGTATTTGGTATTACTGGGCAAGATATGATAGAAATATTTTAAATCATTTAACATTAAATGCAACAATTCTACATGAAGTTATATATATGGAACATTTTTGTAACTCGGGTAACAAGATTACACGTGATTGGTACTTTGAAATTATGAAAAATGATTAATTACAATTCTAAACTATAATTAAGATCTAAATTAGGTATTTTTTATAACGGATGGTTTTCAGTACATAATTCGTGACGTTCTAATATCGATTTGATCTAACAGTTGTATGAGAAAGTTTATATTCAAGATGTGTTTTGGTGCAATTATATTTTTCTTCGTCATTTAACATCATACAGTTTATTAGTACGAGTTTCTAGTTTGCTAATGCGATCGACAGTAGCATATAATATATCTATTGGCAGCGTCCCCAAGCAGACACTTATAGAAATTAAAATTGTAACTACAGTAAACAAACTGCCACAGAGTTGTAATTTAGTAATACGTTAAAAACTCAATTACCTTGTTTGCTTTTATTCAAGTCTCCTTATAATTCAACGGGCGTATTGACTCAGAAGTGTTTTGAAGGTTAAATCTTTTTGAAGAAATTTAAAAGGCTCCTGTTATCCGTGCAATTGTTGTACGAATTACTGTCATCTTTCTTTATAACGACAGTCTACGAGATCAGTGTATATTGGCTTTGTGCCAAACATGTTCATCTCGCGTACGATGACATAAAACCCGTTGTACACACGATGCAACAGCATACTGTTTTGGTTAAATTATAGTGATTCAAAATGGTGCACTGTAAAACGTAACTGTTTGGGGTAAGTTGAAATTAGTAGTAATGGATTCAATGCACCGCGGAAACCTACGATCAAGCATGTTTCAGTGAAATCACAAAAAAAAATTCTTCATCTATAATTTTCTCCTAAAAATTTTCGTGCTTACACGTGAGTCAAATTCGAATATACGTCATTTGAAATAATGTATGAACACTCTCCCATATCAGTAAGATTTGTAGATTTGTCTTGCGCTATTCTCAATATTGCTCTGAATAAACGTCAACAGCTATTTAGCTATAAAAACTACTAGAACCTTCTATACCTGTTTTGGTACTTAAAAGCAGCGATCCACATCGCATCAATCATACCATTTTATCTTTCTTTTATTTCCTTTATTCTTCTTTGCCTTCAGATAATGAATTTCATAAATCTTTTCTTAGTTACCACATATTTTTGCATTCTCTACTCTCCTTTGTAAACGGTCATTCGAGCATTCACATAAAATTTCTCACATAGATCATCTAAATCATCTCCCTTTACTCCTATATCCATCCACCTCCATATTTAACTTCTAGTTTTACGGCTTTCATCTTTTCTCATAACACGACCGCACCACGCTAAACTAGCAATCCTGTTACTAATGCCATTTTCATGCTTTCTCGAATATATTCATTAATATAGGAACTCCTGTAAAAAGTTGTATGCTTTTTGATTCATCCGTATAAGCTGTGCGATCTTTATTACTTATGTCTTAAGATTTTTGTTGATAGTTGTTTAGTTTGGTTCCTTTGGTAATCAATACTATTTATAATACGTTTCATTTTTGAAAGCTGTTATTAGCTGTCGTAACTATATTTGCAGCACAATGAGCATTGTTATTACGTTGTTGGTAATGCATTTGTTTATGTTTTATATTAGCATTTAGCGATATTAATCTCACATGCATACTTAGACTGCTGGCTTATGTCACACTTTTACGTACTAGCTGGGCCCGTGACTTCTTTACCGTGAACTTTGTAGGTATGGTATTATTATGCTAATTGTTATTGTTACTTTTGTTACAATTGATGTAATGTACAAAAAAGAACATTGACTGCATATAATAAACTTTGAGCGCTATCCCAGAGGAGTCCTTCGATTTATGAGTTTTATTATGTACTATAATGTTAAATTTCATCGCAATCTTGACCTTTATATCAGTAACAAAATACACTCGGATTATACTTTACTAACTTTTTAATTATTACATTTGGTTCTCTGACAACTGTACTATTTGTGTGTATCGTACAAATGCTTTTGATCGGAGCAATATGAAATTTAAAACTGTGTACACACGTCGGAGTGGTAGGTTCGCTCATTTTATACTCCACTATATTGTATCTGATGAAGTTGTCTCTCTTTTTTTGTATGTTGCACAGCAAAGTGACTGCACTGTACCTGATGGTAAGTAAAGTACAATCCATAATAGCGGCGACAGACACCGAACAGAATACACTGCCAGTCGCGGATGTCATGCTGGCCTGCTTAGGTACCTCATCACGCCTTTTTTGAAGGACCCAATATCATAGGAAGGATGGAACACGTTGACAGGAAGACAGTTCCACAATGTCACGGTGCGAGAAAGGTAAGAGTCGGCAAACTTTTGTACACGGGATGAGAGTGTTCGCCCAAGCTGAGCATTTTGTGAGCATGTAAGTCAAGCAGTTAGTAGTAAGCGTACTTAGGTCGTAATAAGGACATCGTTTTCTAAATGTCAGACCTTCCTTATGGAGTCAACCGCTAGAGAGAACATTGTGTTCGACGGTTAGCGTGTTTCTAAATGAGTTTACAATGAATTACGATGGTAATAGTAAGGTATAAAAGAGTGTTATGGCTTTTCAAAATTACGCTGACTTTCAAACAGAAACTCAGTCATAATGACTCGCTTCGGAGCGCTGTATTTCGGGATTGATGATTAAATAATTCTCATCCGTTTATCAAACATGCCCACGCAGTAATCACCAAGTTTAGGTATAAAGAAATACGCATCGAAATGTCGGATTTATATGTTGATTATTCTATTTATTTCAGTTTCCGTTTGGGAAACTCTCTACTACTCTTGGTTTTAAAATTTCGCTTACATACATGAATATCGATGTGTACAATCCCAATACAATGCATTTGTTTACTACACAACGGTCTGGAATGTGGGACAAGGGGCCAGTAGGAAATCAAGAATAGCGTTTCAACTGAATCGGATGCCTGCACGAGCCAAGACGATGTCGCCACACGCTCTTACTCTATTTAGTTGCACACTTCGGTAAACTCGAACAGATTGACCGGGCCCATTTACTAATCACATTTTTTTTTTATTTGAATAGAGAGATTATTTTACCTCGAACGGCTATAATGCTTTGCTGTTAAGGTTAAATTTTCTATTTTATCATAAAATTATGTATAGATATCAGCTGTGGCCGCGGCTTCGTTGAAAATTACTTAATAATGTTTACCCGTGTTTGTAACCTTTTTCAATACAGCTTTAGTCCTATTGATGGTAGCGTAATGTTAGATACCCTTAAACCTACGTCACTGATAGCGCTATCAGATAAACTTTGAAATCCTATTATAGTTTCTAAGGTTAAACAAATAAACAGTCGTTTCCGCTTTATCGTTATATATAAAAATCTCGTGTCACGTCTCTTGTCCGCGATGAACTCCTAATCTACTGAACCGAATTTTAATCAAACTTTTGCACACTGTGTGCAGATTGATCCAATTTGAGAGATAGGATACTTTTATCTCTATTTTATCTCGATAGCATAACGCGATAGATCTAGCTATGGTCGATGTGATTGATTACTCGAAAAGGCAGAACAAGGTCTGCCAGTTCACCCAGTATTAATATAGTTTATAAAATGAAGTCCCCAGCCACGTCTCTCTCTTTGTCTGAACGCGATAAACATAAAACTACCAAACGGATTTTCGTATGTTTTTCTCAAAAGATAGAGTGATTCATGAGGAAAGTTTTCGGTATATAATTTATTGAGGTTTTTGTGCAAACAAACTGAAATTTAACTGTGGGTATTAAAGAAGTCTGAAAGAATATATAGACTGGGAGGTTTATTGACGTGCGCCGCAGAAACCAATAATAACGTTTACGGAAGTTTTCCTCTTACAAAGACCTACTAATCTGTAGAAGCGCTGTACATTTATTTTCTACGAGTTACTGGTTATTATATAAATAAAAACGCTATTATTTAATTTATTCGATTAAGATAATTTTGTTTTATACCTTTGTATTTTGTTTAACGTTATGGCCATAATTTTACCTGTTATTAAGTGACATTGTGGCCCAAAATGGTGGTCATGCTAAACCCAGTGGCAAGACTGGCTTTCAAGTGAAACTGCCGGAACACATCTATAGGCAGATTTCAACTTGAGGCTGCTAGCAAACCAAGTGGGCATTAGAAAAAGTCCTACCATCCTGCTGTGGGTTCATCACGATGTTTTGCTTCACCGAAAGCTCAAGTTCACTGCAGGGATCGAACACGCGTCCATTGATTACTATTGACTACCTACTGAGCTATCATTGCTTCAAACATTATTAGTATGACCGATATTTTTTCTATTAGCACGGCAGTGTTTGCATTGTATAATCCAACAGTGACCGCCTTCGGGATTTAAGCAATATATCAAAGTCCGTCGCGATACCAGCCTGCAAGCTCTCTTCATTTAAATATATACCGGCTTATCCCGTAACGTGACACCGCTAAGCGTGTTACTACAGCGCGTGGTACACCTATTTTTCTTATCGTGGGAAATCTTTTTAAGCATCTCCTCCCAGCCCGGGGGGACTGAGGGGAGTATGTGGGCTTCACCCGGCGTTAACCGCCGGGAATACCCATTAAACCCCAAAGTCGTCTGTCGTCTTCCTGGGGCGAGGTGGGTCCGTGCATGCAATCAACACGGCACCCCAGTAATACGCGTGGTAGACCTGTCTCTTGTAGACGTGATCACGTCAAACTCTATCGCCATTACATACCATTCTATCTTCTGGTTGAAACTTTAATAAAACTTACTAAGAGAGACAAGTGACAGTGACAGAAATGATGCAATATACTTTTCTTTTACTAACGTAAAAGAAATTATGCTTAGAATTTTAGGAAAATGCTTAGGTATGCAGACCACGGAATGGTTACTAAAAAGATATGTCCGAATTAAATATTAATTGAAAACGTCGGATTTTTCCGTCACATATTTTAGTTTTTATTATGCCGTCTCACGTATTTATGCACTGTTAAAGTTGCTTATAAAATAATTACAAAAAAAAAAAAACAAGCACAGATACCAATGTGTACCAGTTTAATTAATATACGCGGATATATTTTTTTACGTTTTCCGTGTTATTCCTTACTGATCGTAAACATTTCAACAATGTTGCTAGGTTACTGTAGAATATTTTCCTTGAAGTTAAAGTAAACATAGTTGGATAATCACTATTTATTATCTGATTATCGTAAGGAAAAAATCTTAATATTGTGTTCGTTCAATGAGGACTCATATGAAGAGATAGCCAGGACAGTTGACCTAGCGATTAAAGCAGATGCTTAGTTGCAACAGCCGCGCTATAGGATCGTGGGTTCGATTCTCCGTTGTTGCCAGACGGCAAAAACCAAATAGAAATGTTGATCCGATTACTACCAAATAATGGACTTATAATGTGACAGACGAATAAATATATAGATACATAGAATAAATATATAGAATACAAAGGACATTCTGATTATTAATTTAAAAAAAATGTTCTGATTTGGCGCCAATACGGTATTACTATATACTAGCGACAATATCCATTATTTTTACTTTTAGTATTTATTTCAAAATCATTTGTATAACATTTTTGAAGCGATGACAGCTCAGTGGTAGTCTGTACAACTTTGCGTCAAGGGACGTAAGTTCGAATCCAACCACTGAGCTTGAGCTTTCGGTGAAGGGAAACATCGTGAGGAAACCATAGCATGGTGGTAGTGCTTTTTCTGATGCTCGCCTGGCTAGCTACCACCATCAAGTTTAAAATCGACCGCTAAATACCAATAGGTGTGTTCCGGCAGTTGCACTTGAGAGCCAGTTCCTCCAAAGGTTTAGCGTGTCTACCAACTTGGGCTGTATCGTCACTTAAGATCATGTGAGATTATGGCCATGACGCTAAGTCTTAACAATAAAAATATAAAACCGGAATGCGTTTTGTAGACAAACAAGAAAACATCAACAAATTTATAACAATGCAGTAGGGTCATAATAAAAGTAATAATAAATAAGAGAAGAAAAAACAATCTTTGAAATAAGGACTGTTTTTAATTGTTTTTTTTGTTTTAAAATAAAAAAATCGGCTTTTTTTTTGGCCAGCTATAAGTATGTCGTTATTCACAAAATTATCTCTGCTCTATTATACATTAAAAATTAAGATAGGAACTAACTTATATATTTATTACGTTTTCACTTCTAAATGTTTGAACTAACTTCGATGGACTTTAGTATTGCGATATATAACGCTTAGAAGAAGGGGGAATGTATAACTTGAAACGGTGAAATTGGTAATGAATATTTTAAGGAGTACCCAGCATTTCTCATAGGAACATATGACTTTAAACGTTGCGTCTAAATGGTGTTTCGGATTTTTAATAAATCTTTCCTCAAGATGGTATAATAAGGGATGAGTTTAATGATTCTGATTTGTGGACGTAGTCGCAAGCAGGGCTAGTATGTAGGTGATTATCATATATCACCCGATATACAATACGATAGCCCTTGAAATTCAGTAAGCACGTACCTGTCGAAACGTAGACATGCAGGTAGGATTTAGCGAGCACGTAAAGTTAATGGAAAAATCAAGAACGAAGATGAGGTCTCCAGCTAATATTATATCAGCATCTTGGATCTGAAATAATACTTATTTCATGCTAGATTCGTACAGTTATGAGCGGCGGATCCATGTTTTCATTGTCGATATAAATACTTAGTTCGCAATGTTAAAATAAATTAATATTTTCTGTTCATTCGGGATTTGGGAATACAATATAAAAATTCTATGAGGTAATAAATGAAATAACTAAAAACGACTGCGTGGTTAATCTCTCTACAATCTTCTAAAATACTGTGGCCTGTCTAGAATTACAGTAAGTTCTATTCTAGAACCTGCTTCTGAATCCGCGCTGACTCCTACCAAATTTGGCTGGGCAGGGAGAGAAACATGAGTAGTGAGGGTGAGTGTTGACGTGCATCAGAAAGGGGCTTCAAGCCTAAATCCTCTGAGATACCGGGATCTGCTCGGAGAATCTATGAGATAAGAAGAATCATTTCTATGATCACTCACTAAATTTACAGAAAAAAAAAACTAGGTAGTCTTTGATTACCGCTGACGGAAGTGAAAACTTAATACTTCGATGCAATAATGTTTTTTTTTTTGGTTTTAAAACTAATTATACTATCGAATTTCAAATACGTACATACATTTTACCGTCTACATAATATAACCGTATAGATTTATTTCTTCAACAAATGCTGGACAAGAAAAACAGGACATACCGCGCTAGGCTATTATTAAATATCGATAAACTTCAATTGATATATTAATTAATATATATTTATATTGTTTATTAATTATTCTTGTATTTACATGAATATCAATGTATTTATTTTTTACCATTATTTTGTTTGTATCATCAAGAAAGTATATCAGTGTCATGATATTGAAGTTTATACACGAACAATACGAAGCCAAACAAGTTTACGCTTCAAAAAGTCTGACCTTTAATACGTCTACGATCCATTGATAAGTTTCTGATAACAGATTTTCAAGTTGCGATCTAAAACTTCACTATATGTACTATCAGCTTGGTATACGCGGTACCGCCAATCATGGTTCTGCCTTTCAGAGAATAGTCAAGTTCATTGCAGCATCTCTATTGATGAACTTTTTTAACGTCAACCTTTATTAACGTGGGAAAATGGTTTTATGTATCCCCTCTCAGCCCGGGGGGACGGAAAGGAATATGTGGGACTCCCCTGATGCTAGCCGTCGGGAAGCCCCTTGGAATACTAGTACTAATAATTACTAAAACCCCATGACCACGAACTGGCAATCACTGCCTCAGCTCGATGCACAACTTGGCCTGATGGTAAGCAAGGCCTTCAGTTAGCAGCCTAGCGAGCTGTCCTCCATACAGCAGGACTGGTGTAATGCCCCTGCTCGGTTCGACTTCGGGCGACAGAAGAATGCGAACATATCGGTCCCTCCTACTGCCTCTGCGTGTCACAGTGAGGGTGTCTGCAAGGACAACTATATCGCAGAAAGAGGCCGTAGAACAGTGGAATACCCTACCATTTAACTGTCACCGTCCAAATTTGTAGCTACCATGGCTCATTTATACGAACCTCGCGTCAATGGACGTGAATTCGAATCCATACAATGAGTCTGAGCTTTCGCTGAAGGAAAACAACGTGATGAAATCATAGTATGGTGGTAGTGCTTTTACTAATGACCACCTGACTAGCTACCACGCTAATGTTAAAAATCGCTACCAAATACTTATAGGTGCGTGCCGGTAGTTGCATTTGAGAGCCAGTCCTTCCACTGGGTTTAGCGTGTCGACCATATTACATCGTCACTTGATATCAGGTGAGATTGTAGCCATAACGTTAAACCTAGAAAGACCTAGTCAGCTGTCCCGTCCATACAAAATTTTTCATTGCAAATTGCGAGTCGCGCTAAGTATGTATAATTTGGCTATTGTGGAATAAAAACGAAGACCATAACCAGATTTTAATTAATTAGAGCGAGACGCAATCAGACCGTATCGCGCTTACGTTACGAGGTAGGTATTTTCGGCTGTACTGCCCGGGTGTTGTCGAAAGCTACGTTTACTTAAGTATTTAAAAATTACTCGTTTTAATTTGCTATTAAACGCACTATATTATTCTGTTTAATGATACCTTGGAAGCGTATGGGACTTGAAACGCGTTAATTAATCTAAAATTATCTGACTACTTTTACTTACACGAAGGATGTTAAAAATAAAACCCTTTATAAACTTAATCTTAATATTCTATCAAATAATTGTTTATATATATCCCTGTAACGTCGCTCGCTTGTTTTAGGTTACCAGAGAAGACGAAAAAAAAAAAAAAGAAAAAATCCACTAGTATTGGTTTTGAGTCATATTTTCCTCTGTACCATTGCATACCTCTATTTTTTAAGATAAAAATTTTGTGTTCGACACTACATTTTAGCACTATAATTCTATACCACCATAACAAAGCTCTGATTTTAGTACAGTTCTGTGCGAAGAAAACTTCATTCAAATTCGTCAACTAGTTCATATAATACAAAGATTAAATACAAAACAATTATCTTCTCGGAAAAGCCCTTTCGTTTTATGGGATAATTTTTTTTTTTACAGGTAACGGCTTGATATATGATTTTGTTTTTAATGTCAAATACTAAGATCTATGACCTGATACCGCTGTAAAAAATCTAGTTTCTATGCGTACGCAATAAAGGGTTACAACTCTTCATACTGAATATATATGAAGGAATTGCCAGAAATATAGCATACTGTCAGCTTATAAATATATTCGTTCTTTTTTTTATGTTGCGCAGCATAGTGACTGTACTGCACCTGGTGTTAAGTAGTGACTGACAATGATCCAAAATTCATAATCAGTCACCGCTTTCATGCTTGGCGTTTTCTGTGTAGGGCAGATATTAATCTAGATCGAATATTGAGTCTCCAATAATCTCCATTATTTTACGATACCATAACATATCTATTTTCTTTTATAACTTAAGATTATAATAATTTCTTTAATGTAAATTTCAATACATATATAAGCTATACCAGGTTTCTTTTCCAATTATTTCAGTGTACACAAATGTCTAACATATAATGCTTATTCCGTAATTACTAATGTGAAAGTAAGTTTGTTTGTTACGTTTTCACGTCTGAAACACTGAATAGATTATGATGAAATTAGGTATAGAGATACATGGGACCCCGGAGACGATTATACGCTAATTTTTCTTGCGAAAAACTTATAGGATCTGGGGTAAAAGAGAGCGATAAACTTTGTACGAAACTCTCTATTACGTCATCCGATTTGCTTCAAAACTTTTAGAATAATTACTTTTAATTTCGAATTTGGGGTAAGTCCATATCTACCAGTATTGACCAACTTCCTGAAATGCATAATATTATAGGATTAAATAGAAACATATTTCTGTATCAATCGACAAGCGGAATTGGTTGAGAAAATCATTATTACCGCAGATTAAATTTAGTACAAGATAATTCCTTTTACATATATTGTATTCTTATTATTCTAGCGTATTACCAGAGTGCATGAAGGCAGTACAATTTTTTTTCGAGTACACTTTTTATTACACTTTTTTATGACTTTATAAAGGAACCTAAGTTCTTATTGGAAAATACGATTACAAAATATAAAAGCGCTGGAATCAGTTAAGTGGTAATACTAAAAGCCGGACGGATAGACCGAGAGCCGTAATGTAATAGGCGTATATAAAATAATGGTAATAGATAAATAATTTTTTAAGCTTCATAGGTTTGGCGGTATGCTGTTTTTTTTTTATTTCGACCTGACATACGCTGTTAGCCGTAAGGGCTTTGACAGTTTCACCGAACTTTTTGGGACGCATGCTAAGGCCACCCAGCCCCGTGGCCGAACCTCGGCTTGGACTACTGCCTTGTATACCTGTATATAATAATGTATTGATTGATGCACTTTCCCGCACGTCGCGTTTCATAGAGACGAAACTGTTAGGTATTTGCATCTTTCGCTAATTAATTAAGCGATTAGATCAAGTAATTGTTGTAAACGAGTGCAGTTGGTTCAGGTCTGGTCATTTTGCTTTCTCTGTGCGCATGTGGTGAACAATTTGCTGAGTTTTTAAATTTAGGAAAAAAAACTCCCTCAGTGTATTTATACTTTCATACTATGTGTATTAGCACACTACAGAATATGCTGAGTGTATTTCTGTTACTTATATCTGTTGTATCTATTTTTATATCAAATAAGCGAATGTGTTTACTTTAATTATGATGGAGAAATCAAACTACGGCGTGGACTAACGCGATTTGAGTTATAAGTTCCAGTTTTATTTATAGAACATATCCTAACGAAATCGTAAACAAAATGTTAGGAAATAATTCCTAATATCTAGCTAAACATCTACCACAGCTATGTAGAACCCATCTGTATGACTTGGCAGCTACATTTGTGACTAAAGTCGATCTATAATCAGTGTGTTATCATCTCAGGCTTCGCCATCATATAATTATAAAAATATTCGTAACTATAACCATGTAATTAAGAATTTTTTTAGGTATAATTATTTCATGTAATTATTGATAATTCTGTTTTTTGGCTGCGCGCGTTTATGTCTCTTCATAGTTACACGATACAAGACGATAGACCAAAAACAAGTTGCATATCAAAATCTGCAATAAATATTACTATAAAATAATTTTATATATAAAGCTGTTTGTATGTATGTTTCATTGTGGACTCCAAAACTGCTGAACTCATTTAAATATTCAGTCAATCTAATGTTTTACCCGCGGGTAATTAGTGAGGTGTGATACCCATCGTGTCTATAGGTTCTTTCGTCATCTACTTATAGATAATTAGTGCTAGCCGTATAAAGCCACAGCAAATCGCTAGTAGCTATTGAATAGAAAAGAAACATTCTATAAACCTGTAATGCTGGCGTATTTCAGTTAAAAATTTCAAACTTTATTATTGTTGTTATTTATTGTATATTTTTATAACGTGAATAGTACGGGAGCCAGTGACTGGTTTACATGACCAAGTTCCTATCAAGCGGTAATTAGTGGAATGCAGCAGAGAGATATATCATAAAGCTTCGTGAACTTCAGCTGCGGTTTGGTGGGTGATAGCCTACCAGGCGCGAAGAAAAAGAATTATATTAAATCATTTTCTCTTAACTGTAAAGTATTTAAATTGTAGTTAACTTAATATTTCCAATATAACAACTATTCAGCTGACTGTAACTTGTTGTATTATACGTCAACTGGACGCTTGAACATGGGGAAAATGTTATACTTTCTATAATTTCCTCTTAACTAAAAATTTATCTGATGACACCTTCTATGTAACTTTGGATAGACCTTTTTGTTCTCGCTTTGGCTTAGGTTCCTCTCTCTCTCTCTCTCTGATTTATTGTCAGATCTGTCTGCTGCCATGTTTTCAACATCATCTACACAAATATAACTTTCAATGTATCAGCTGACGGTGTTTCCACCGAGATACAGGGGCAGCTGACATATATCTTTATCCATAATTAAATATAAGGTGTCATCAGCTAATTTTTTTGTTAAGAAGACATGATGGAATATACTTTTTTTTATTCGTACGTGTGAGGCTATCACCGATAATCCCCACCAGCGAACCGCAGCTGATGTTCATCAAGCTGTATGATCCTATATCCTGATGTGTCACACCAATTATGGTTCGAGAAGAAATAATTAACCAAATTTTTAACTGGTTTCCGTACTAGAATTATTTAAACAAAGTAGCCGTTCAAACTTTAAATCGTGCGTTCTTTCTTATAAATTCTTTAATTTTAAGGCATTCAAACTCCATCTTAAGAAATGGTATTGTTTTTTTTTATCGTGGGCTGGTCGCTTCTTATATATACAATTGTAAATGTATTCTGTATTAAATTAATTGTCACCAATATAAAGATGGCCAGCGAGGTCGTTGCTTGATCCATAATGACCTCGACCCAGGAGTGGGCTTTTCATATTCTTATACTATTATGCAATTTTTTTTATTGGATCAAGGTAAATAACTACACTGTGCCTGATGAAATCATAGTACAATAAAAAAAAAGACAAACCCTCAGAAGTAAGCAACCAATCATAGATCTTTGCTGTAATACCGATATACAAGCCAAACAGCAGTTGATATACCTCTGACTGATTCTGTAAGATGGCAAATAACAAGAGATCCACTTACGGATATGAATCCATACCGCCCAGTTCGATTGCTCGACAAACGCCAGATGATAAATCATAGCGCGCCATAATAGAAATAAAAATTTATTCGAGATAAATATTTACATATATACAACATATTAGAGCATTATATGTATTATAAAAAATAACGAAGGTTAAAAAAGATTTATAGGCCCCCCATCTCAGTATGAGACTACAAGCTTACAAGTAGAAGCAAGCTTTTATTTTCTGACAATAGCGAGTTTTAGACCATGTGGGTGGTATCGCGTTCCAATTGGACATAATAATCGTATCCTACGCTCAAAACAAAATGCCTCAAAACAGTAATGTACAAACGTGTTTTAAACATTATGATGTAGGTGAATCTCAGTCGCTGCGTAGAAGGATTTAAATTCAAACTAATGTTGTTTAAAGGTAGTATTATGGCCACAATCTGGTCTAATGTTAGCCTAGTTACCTATAGGTTATTAAGATTTTCAATTTAAGGGTGGTAGCCAGGCTAGGCCAGACAGACATGAAAAGGTCTAACAGCATACGTTAATGATTCGACTCGATACGCATGTTTTTATCGCCTTTAACTACTTTTTTTTTTATCGTTAAGGTTTAGCGTTATGGCCATAATCTTACCTGATCTTAAGTGACGATACGACTCAAATTGGTAGACATGCTAAACCTGTGGAGGAACTGGCTCTCAAGTGCAGCTGCCGGAACACACCTATTGGTATTTGGCGGCAGGTTTTTAACTTGTGGGTTGCTAGCCAGGCGGGAATTAGAAAAAGCCCTACCACCATGCTATGGTATACATAATAGAAGTCGTGGTAGTAGATGAACATTACGCAAACATGGAATCAAAGACTCCGTTTTCAAATCATACAGTCGCCTATACCCTTTATCGTATTCAGGCTTAGCGATATGTTTCCGTTTTCAGATCGTACCGCTGCGTATTCCCATTACCGTATGCGGACTTAGCGATTGTTTTTCACGCGTTCGATTCTTCGAATTCATAGTTGACAAACAATAGAGGTATTTCGTAATAATAATTTTATCATAATTAACATTTTGTTGCGCGGACATAATGTTATCATTGCGGTTCAGATAGCAGCGTGAGTCAGTGATTGATTCCGCCTTTTATCGTAAATAATCGGGTGTTCGGATTGCAATATTGCGAATGTGTTATGCACAAGTTGCCATTTCATATGCATTATCTAGTTCGCTGGTCAATTGACCGTGGTTTTATGCAAACATTAATAAAATTCCGATCTGCCGAATAACAATTAAAGGCGCGCAAGCCGCGTCTTAATTGCAGGTAGCGGTGCTTCGGAATTGAACCTCCGATTTTCTTGATCGAGTGATGTATGTGCATGTGTATGTTAATCATTTACTGCCACCGTTTTTTATTTATATTTCTCTATATATATAAACCAAGCTGTGCCTGCGACTACTTTCGCGTAGAACTAAGAATTATTTTATAACATTTTTGCCCGTTTTTGTAACTTTTTTCAACGCAGTTTTACTCCTATTGATGGTAGCGTGATGTTAAATAAACAGAAGTCTTCCTCTATGATTGTTCTATTACTACTTAATTTTTTTTTTAATCCGGCTGGGTGTTTCTAAGATTAGCGTGTTCAAATAAACAAATAAACTATTGTTTTTCTATTTATAATATAGTATCGATTAAATTTATATGCCTTAGTGACACAAATATCTTTTGAAATAGGTTCTTTATTCATTTATAGAATGGCCACACGCGATCGGCCCCGTATGACAATTATTGACTTTCGCTGTAGACTCTAGGAGTCATGTGACGAAGTGTATCTAGCATGCAAGCCTTTCGCCGCCCCGTGTCACTAAAATATTCAACACCAAATGTACTGTTAAACGTACCATCGAGAAAATATATTGAAAAGCTAAAGTTATGACTATAAAGCAAATGTAGGTCTATAACTAATCTATTTTTAATAAAAAAAAAACATTATAAATATAAAGCTACCATAAAAGATTAGTTGCGAAAAACAGCATGATTATTGCAATCTAATTTTTGTAGCGGTGATAGCTCAGTTAGTAGTGTGTACGAGACCGACGTCGGTAGATACGAGTTTGATTCCCGCAAGGAGCCTGAGCTCTCGGTGAAGGAAATATCATCAACACCATAGCGTGGTGGTAGCGATTTTCATAATGTCCGCGTAATTACCTACCGGCCTCAAGTTGATAATCTACCGCCAAATACCTAAAGGTGTGTTCTCTCCACAAAGCTTAGCGTGTACACCATGTTAGGACATATTGTCATTTAACTTCTGGTAAGATTATAGATTTAACCCTTAACTTTAACCTTAAAAAAACCGACTGAGATGTGGTGTCCTGCTAGTAAATGTGTTTATAATGGATATGCTCAGCATCCAAAATAACGTTAACAGTTTTAAATCACATGAAACTGATTTGAACTTCCATTTTTATGAAACTCTTCCGTTCCGTAGGTCATATGTAACGACCGCCTGACATTTATACTAATATTATAAATGCGAAAATGAGTTTGTCTGTTACGCTTTCACGCCTAAACCGCTGAATCGATTGGGATGAATTTTAGTACATAGATAAATGGGGCCCTGGAGACGGAGATAGGCTACTTTTTCTAGCTAAAGATTTATAAGAAGTGGGTTTAGTACAGGGACAAACTTTGTAAGAAACTTTTTATTGCCTCTTCCAATTTATCAAAATCAATATTAATGTGAGCGAAGCCCGTCGTAAAACCTAGTAGAGAATATGGTATTTTATGGTAACAAGGTCATCTCGTTGTGTGTAATTAATGGCTCGCAAAAGCGTACCTACGCTACGTTCCACATATAGATCACGGCCGTTGTGGTCGAGTTGAAACCGTCATTAATTTCACTCCGGCCAGTCACGAGGACCCATTAGCAAGGGTGGAACCATACTCCATTCCACTTGAGTTACTGATTGTAACGCTCGTAAGCCAGTGGACACTGGAAACCCGCGGTCGTAGCGTGAGAGTTGTGAAACCCTTTTATGGATCATAGATTGTTCCCTAATCGTGTAGCTCGAATACTTATTGAAATTCTCGGCTACTGAATAGAAAATATCGCATCAAATCGTATCAAGTTGAATTATAACATTTTTTTTTCTATGAATCCATATTAGGTATATTTTCTTTTGTACATGTTATGTTTTGTACATGTATAGGAACGTTAACGAGACATACAAACATTGTAAATAACGTAGTTTTAGCCTCCTATATTGATATCGAAATATAACACCATGACTATACTTTGAAAAAAATATATAGGCATAGTTTTAATATTATAAACATAATATAGGATGTTAGCGATTCCGAAGTAATATTTCTGGCTTACTGATAACGAGAAATGTTTTGTAGTTAACGGAATTTTATTTAATTCGTCGGAGGCATACATCATGCTAGTTTTTTTACTATTTCTCCCCGCAGTAGCCTCCGTTTGTTTAGTTCTATACTTTATACCGATTTTCAATTTTAGGTTTCTATATATTATTAGTATCATACAAAATTGTATTTTTATTCTATATGCGTAAAGGCAACGCCTTTGCTACAGATCAAATAGGAGATCGCGAAGGACTTTCCAGATATAACATCGACGAACACAAAGTAACACACAGACTCAGTACAATAATTCATTAACCACATGAGTAATTGTCTTGTGTAGAATTCGAAGCTGCAGCACTCAGCGTGGCGACCGACCGTACATCATACGATTGGTCTATAGCACAATAATAATACTAAATTATATGGTATTCTTGTTCCCAGGCCAAATTAGCGAGTTCATGGAAGGCTCAAGCTCTGTTCAAAAAGTTCGACGCTCGCGCTAATCACAAGGTGTACGGGAAAGGGCGGATATGCGCTTCGACCAAAGTACTCATCATTGGAGCTGGACCGTGCGGTCTCCGAGCCGCTATCGAATGCCAACTCCTCGGTGCCAAAGTCGTAAGTAATCCCAACTATTATTATAAACTTAAATGTCGGTTACTATACATTTTAGCGTACAGGGTTAACTTTTATCTGAAAAAGGTTTAATTTTTTTTTAAACCAATAACATCAGCATCAGGTTACGAAGCCACAGGTAAAAGTAAGTCTATTATAGTTAGAAGTGATCACGACTCAGCCGTTTCGGGTACGAAATTCCAATGCTGCGTTTCAGTTTCAGGCGTCGTTTGATGAGAAAAACATACGAAGTCGGAGGCAGCGGCTAGTTAATACAGTATCAAAAAAAAAATACGTAATCAATTTTGCACACAATAGCTATACAATTCCAAAATTGCAAGGTTTTACGAAGTCTCCATAACACTTTTAGATCTAGAACAATATAAGCCAAAAATAAAGTCGAAGACATTTTTATAAAATGACCGGAGCAGCGAGTCTATGCAGTAAATAAATGAATTAATATATTTCTGTATTCACTATTATGATATAATATAACAGGCTACTTATAGATGTAGTTATTGTAAATTATTAACCCGGTGCATGTTTTGTCCCTTGCATACCTCGTTCTGCCCTTTTCAGCAATCAATAACGCGGCAATGGCGTTGCATCTTGCGTTCGGTGATAGAGTTACTTATTGGGTTAAAAAGTAACCCATCTCGTGAGTTGGGACACGCAATACCGGTATACAATATTTAACGAGAAACGGTTTCCGTGTTTAGCCTCCACCGACATTGTGACATCCGTTATTGTATGTATTACATACGAAATTGGCGTTTTGTCGGTCTCTAGCCACTTAGATCTCGAAATATCTGGCCTTTGGTTTGGAATTCGAAATTTAAATTTGTTTCAAATTCAGGCTTGTGTAGTTGTGTTTCGAATTTAGTGATTTATTCGTTTTCCCACCTTTTTCTTTTTTTTTTATATCGTTCTGTTCATGAAATGGAAAATTTAAAATGTCGCGTTACTAACGAATACGAGTTCCTCCGTTGCACCGACGCTGCAAAAATACCTCGATGGATTATTGATATGCGTGGGGAAGCTCCTGTTAAATAAAGCACGATACGTTTTTGGTTCCAACGTAGTTTCACAATAACGGAAGAATATGGCCAAATCGTGCCCCAAGCGAAAGTTGACCCAGAAATAGCTACATACACTACAGCTTTCTAAGCTCTGGTCAGATGATTGCAGCAGATCTGTACTATCAACAGTTGCAAACCATAATGAATTAGCTAGCTGTTAAACAATCGAGACTTGTCAGTCTCCTATTTCTCTGCTGCTTCAGGATAACGCTAGATCCCATACGTCACCATTAGAGGAAGTGCGGTTTAAATGATTCCGTCACACATCATACTCCTTAGACCATGTTGTAACGGATACAACTTTTTTGGACTTTGGAAAATATCTAGTAAGGAAAAAAAATTCAATTTCGATGAGGCGCCTATAAAATTCCGAAAGTCCGTAGATAGTAATAGATGCTTCGATTGATCAGATTTCTTTATTTTTTTCTTACTTTTTCCATATAAAACTCTTAGTTTCGTATGTAACATACTACAGTATGGACATAATATATATTATTATTTGTGAATTTTTATTCGTTGATTATTATATTTTACGTTATAGTTTGTGATCACTTCCCTAGTAATTTTTTTTTTAAATCATCCAAATATCCTACGAACGTAAATATATGCGTTACATTTTTTTTTATTAAAGATCCGTTTAATTCTTTGCAATTTCTCTCTCCGATACGTCATTTCAAAAAATTTTAACCTTTTTTTTCGTCTATTAACTGTGAATAATCTTTGTGTTATATTTCCATTTGTCGACAGGTGGTGATCGAAAAACGTGATCGAATTTCAAGGAACAACGTGTTGCACTTGTGGCCGTTTGTGATACAGGACTTGAGGGCGCTCGGTGCTAAAAAGTTCTTCGGGAAGTTCTGCGCTGGTTCTATAGATCACATCAGCATCCGTCAGTTGCAATGTATATTGCTGAAGGTAAATTTATTGAAGTGAATTTTCGTTTCCAACAGGAACACAGCAAACCGTGACGTCAGTGACGCTGAGTCGGGGTTCTTAGGCGACACTCATTTTAAAAATATGCGTTTATATTTTCGTCTGGCAGTCGTATGTGTATGTCACTTTATTTGAATTTTTAATTAGTTTAAAATTCAATATGATTTAATAAAAGTTAATTTCTCATTCTCATTTTTTTATATTTAAGGTTTTAGCGTTATGGCCATAATCTCACCTGATCTTAAGTGACGATATGGCCCAAATTGGTAGACACGCTAAACCTGTGGAGGAACTGGCTCTCAAGTGCAGCTGCCGGAACACACCTATTGGTATTTGGCGGCAGGTTTACAACTTGAGGGTGGTAGCTACCTAGGCGGGCATTAGAAAAAGCCCTACCACCATGCTATGGTTTCCTCACGATGTTTTCCTTCACCGAAAGCTCAAGCTCATTGTAGGTGCTCGGATTCGAACTCACGTCCCTTGACGCGAAGTGGTACACACTACCACTGAGCTATCATCGCTTCGATTAGTAATTAAATATGCTATCAGCGTGTTATAAGTAGAATTGTCAACGAACACACGTTGTAATTAAAAAATAACGAATGTCTAGTCAGGTGATATTTTAATGATTTTTGTGTTAGTGATAAAAAAATTAATTAAACCGGTATAGTGTCTTGTCATGTCATATACAGACTAATTACACATATAATATGCCCTACTGTACTACCACTGAGCTATCATCGCTTCAAATTTCTCACAAATGTATTTGCATACAAAGTGCACGGGTGATTTATATGAATTAATAAACCTGGAGACTGATAAAGCTACTATTTCCCGCGAAAAACAATCAGAAGTTAGGTAAAGAGAGCGATAGACTGTATGAAGCTTTTTATGGCGTCATACGATTTGTTTGACAAAATCAATATTACCACGAGCGAAACCGCTGGTGAAAGCTAGTTGAGATATATAGCGGCCGATCGCGGAACGTGTTACGTCCAAGCGCACCTCTATAGCGTATTTCTCACTTGGTGTGTTTGGCGATGATATAGAAAGCTTTTTAATGTAATATGTATTTTTCCTTCAGGTGTCGCTGTTGTTGGGCGTTGAAATTCACGAAGGCGTCAGTTTTGAGAAATTACTCGAACCAACCGTTACGGAAAATTCTGAGAGTGAGTACATATTTAACTAGCTAGCTAGCTGTGACCGCGACCAATTTTGCGGGGAACTAAATATTGTTATATATATATATATATATATATATATATGTCTGTTTTTGGACCTTTTTCAATACACCTGTGCACCTATTGGTGGTAGCGTGATGTTAAATAGCCGAAAGCCATCCTCAGCGATTGCTCTGTGACATAAATACAATATTTTTGGGAATCCCATTGGAAGTTTCTGTGATTGGCGCGTTAACACAAATTTTTTCGTTGTGTAACATTCAATAATATAGATAAAACGTTGTTTCTCGGTATGTTTTTTTTTATATTTATTATGGTATATGGCTATGTCAAATGAGTAGGAATTTACACAATTAACAAACAGAAAGTAACAAACAAACTTAAAATCATTATTAGCGTATCACACAAATAATCGTCTTGCGCGGGGCTCGAACCCGCAGAACTTCGACGCGGGTGTTGCAGCGAGGCGACTGCTTAATCGCTAGACCAACAGTGCAGTCGAGTATTTATTTGTTTGATCTTCCTGCGGTTACGTTTTACAATAGAAACATTATGTTTTAATTGAAAAGAAAAACGTTGTCGTGAAATGGTAATTGCGTTTAGTATTGAGTTGCAAAGTCCCGAATTCGATTATCAAACTGAAGTATTTCTTGTGTCGTACGACACAATTATTACAAACTATGTTTGAATTTGTATTTGAACGATTTTTTTCGCAATTAGAACTTTAGTATTGTTGCTTGTTTCTACCTCAATAACTTTAATATCATGAAGATAATGAACAAAACAAACGTTAATTTATGATAATAGTTGATTTGACAAATTAAAGTATATTTCGATATTATATCATAAACTTAATGGTTACAATAATAAATAAATATACCTATATTCTGACTATAAATATAATGAATTGTGACTGAGGCATTTAAATTTTTCGATTATCCTTACTAATATTTATAAATGCGAAAGTGAGTGTTTATTTGTTTGTTACGCTTTCACGCCTAAACCGCTAAATCGATTATGATGAATTTTCGTATAGAGATAGATGGGAACCTGGAGACGGCGATAGTCGAATGTTTCTCGCGAAAACCTTATTGGAAGTGAAATAAAGACAGGGATAAACTTTGTATGAAACGTAGTTATCGCGTCAACGATTTGTTTGAAAAAATCAATATAAACGCGAGCGAAGCCGCACGTAAAATCTAGTTGACAATAAAGTAAAAAAAAAATCAATAATGATAGTTCATCGGCATCGTGTATGGCCGTCGCATCGATTGACGTGAGTTCGAATTCCCAGTAATGAGTCAGAAATTCTGAACTTTCGGTGGAGGAAAACATCGTAATGAAACCATAGCATTTTCTAAAGGCATTTTCTAATACCTACTTTGGTAGTTACTACCCTCTAGTTGAAAATCTGTCACCAAATACCTATATAGTTGCCACTGTAAGGCTTAGCGTGTAAACTATATTTAGCCACATGAGTCAAACGCTAAACCTATATATGGACCGTTTATTTTGAAAGTGGTGTAAGTCCATTTTTGAGAAAAATGAGCTATCACGTAATTCATGCTTAATTTAATGTAATTCTGTTATATATAACTAGTTCGTGTTTAATTTCTCAAAAAAATCCCATGTTTTGTACAACTTAAAATCGGTCGGTAAATGAAATTGCATCATCAACAAATATAGTAAGTAACCTTTAATTTTCTCGAAACAAAAGAAAATGGACTTACACCACTTTCAAAATAAACGGTCCATATAAAGTCTTAAGATACGAATAGTCAAAAAATGTTTAGAAAATCCAAAAGTGCACCCCTCATAATCTATTTTGTATTTATTTATTTAATAACAATTAAACCACATCGAATCAGACCGTGAAAAGTAATAAGGTTCTATTCTTAATTATACTGAAGCGTAAAGAAAAAAAAACTCGATTAGTAAAGTATTTCGGTCGTTATCGTGATAACATACAGGATCCGTACATACAGACACACGGACGTCCAAGACAGAATATTTTTAAACAGTTTTTTAACTAGTCTATATAACAAAAATGGCATGACTAATATCATGAGTGTTAAAGATAGTGTTTTTTCTTGATATATGTGTGTATATATTATTTTACAAGTGCAATATATGATAAACAGAGACGTGTTAAGTTTGAAAAATCAGTTGTTTTGCCTGAAGTGACAGTGTACAGTAATACAAAATGGCACTTTAGAAAAATAATAATCTGTACACTGTATATATACAGCGCTAGGATGGCGTGCGCGCGTCTCGCCAACGGATCACCCCGTCTCGCAGTATGAGTTCGACGTGCTCCTCGGTGCCGACGGCAAGCGGAACACGCTCCAGGGCTTCAAGAGGAAGGAGTTCCGGGGGAAACTCGCCATGGCGATTACCGCCAACTTTATCAACAGGCATACGGAACAGGAAGCGTCCGTGAGTCTAATCTTGGCTTTCTATTGATGCACATAAAGGCTTAGTGTTCACTTGGTTCACTCCGCGTCAAGGAACGTGAGTTCGAAAACACCTACAATTAGCTTGAGGTCTCGGTGAAGGAATACATCGTGAGGAAACCATAGCATGGTGGGTAGGGCTTTTAGTAATGCCCGTCTGTCTAGCTACCACCCTGAAGTTGAAAGTCTGCCGCCGAATACCAATGGATGTGTTCCGGCAGTTGCACTTGAGAGCCAGTTCCTTCAGAGGTTTAGCGTGTCTAACAGCTTGGACCGTATCGTTACATAAGATTAGGTGGGATTATGGCCATAACGCTAAACGCATTCGCCCTATTTTGCGGATTAAGCCACGGGAGACTTTTTGGAGGGAATAGACAGAGACACATAAATTTTGATTTGATGGCATCGACAAATCTTATTTTTTGAAAGGGATAAAAAACAATGAACTAAATGGATACAGCTCAAAGGACACTACGTTCAAATATAAAATGATTCTTTATCCAAAAACCTGTGTCTCATTCTAAAAGTCACAGACTCATTGACCCGCCCTTGTATATTAATATTATAAATTAGAAAAAAAATTGATTGTTCGGATACGCTAACTTGGGAACTATCGATCGGATTTCAAAAGTATTTTTGCATCTTATATAACGCTACCACCAATAAGAGGTAAGCTGTATTTACAAAATGATAAAAAAAGAACGAAAATTATTAAATCATTATTAGATCCACTCGAATGAAGTCACGGGTACAACTGGTATATAGTTGAAAAATATATAGAAAAACGTCATAACGTGGTTTAGTGTTTGTACATAACTCGAAACTTTGTGTTATAACAAATCTATATTTATATATAAAAAAAATTCAAATCACTTTGTTTGTCCGCGATGAACTCCTAAACTACTGAACCGATTTTAATCAAATTTTGCACACTGTGTGCGGTTTGATCCAATCCGAGAGATAGCATACGTTTTGTCTCGAGAAGTGATCGTAACGCGATAGATGTCGCTGTAGTCGATGTGATTGACTACTCGAAAAGGCAGAACAATGTCTGCCAGGTGACCTGGTACTTTGATATATTTTGAAGCGATGATAGCTCAGTGGTAGTGTGCACGACTTCGCTTCAAGGGACTTGGGTTCGAACCCAAGCACCTACAATCAGCTTGAGCTTTCCGTGAAGGGAAACATCGTGAGGAAACCACAGCATGGTGGTAGGGCTTTTTCTAATGCCCGCCTGGGTAGCTCTTAAGATCAGGTGAGATTATGGCAAGTATAAAAAAAAAAAATGTTTTTTTTTTTTTTAATATTATGTGCGTTTTAATATTGCGCATAGTTTACAGTTTAAACGAGTTCATTGACACCGTCTCTGTATTTGATTGTGCGAATAAGCAGATTGTCCAGCTTAATTAGGACGCATGAGATCGATCGGTCTCGGCAACAAAGTGTGCGTATATATGTATATCGTTAACGAGCCGGTCGTATATTTTGTAACCAAACGAGGAATGTATTGTTAGAAATGAGTACGAAGTGATTCTGCTGACGGCGCGTTATCCGACCATTTCCCCGCTTTGATCCCCGATACGTTGCTCAAACACCATTCGGATCATCGCTTCGTTCGATGACGCTAGTTAACACCGTTGTATTGTCATTTTTTACCTCTGGTCATATAGTTAAATATCTGATCATTACAACTCTGCCAGTATCGAGTCAGTAATTCATATTGGAAATTAAATAATCGATCGGTTTTAAGACATACGTTTTATAGATACTATTTTTTAGTGTTACTTTAAATATTTAATTAATTTATCGGTTTTTATTAATGTTTTTTTTTATTTATTTTGTGTGTGCGTGTGTGTGTTTTTTTATTTCAGGTGCCGGAGATCAGCGGCGTGGCGTTCATATTCAATCAGAAGTTCTTCAAGAATCTTTACGAGGAAACTGGTATAGACCTGGAGAACATCGTTTACTACAAGGATGACACGCATTACTTTGTTATGACAGCAAAAAAGCACAGTCTCTTGGAGAAAGGTGTCCTCTTGAACGTGAGTGCATCGTTTCAGTACTTTTAGTTTTGTCATTTCTAAAAAACTATGTAATATTTTTTTTTTTTTTGTTTAATTGATTTATTAATTTATGTTTGATTTGATAAAAGAGCATAACTCTTAAAGTTATTACGAGAATACTGATTACTCTCCAGACATTTTACTACATTTAGGGTTACATTGTAATTTTTTTTTTTTTTTTTATGTAATCATATTCATGGTTAGGGTATGCATTTTAAAAATATTGCAAGCTTGTAGGGTTCTCAGATTTGGCATAGTTAAAGTTCATTTTTATGAAGAACAGTTGAGAAAGTTAAAAATGTATATTTAATGTGTGTTAGAAATATTTAAATCAAGTTTAATAAATCGTTTAGTGTTTTGTTATTCATATTTTCAGTACTAAAGATATAATATAGTGTGTTGTCGAAAACAGTGTTACAGAGTAGAGACAGCAGTAGAATAAATTAAAAATAATTTCCGTGACTACACACGGGTTGCTTAGTGGTTAGAGAAGTTGTCTCGGTGTAACCGCCGCGCCGAAATGTTGTTGGTTCGAATCCCGCACACAACGATTATTACTTGTGTGATCCACCAATAAGCATAAAGGTTTTCACACTTGGCATTGATGAAATTACCTACATGGCCGTAAAAAATACCCTAATTATATCAAACATTTACTTTAATTAGTGACAACTCTTTGAAGCGATGATAGCTCAATTGTAGTGTGTACGACTTCGCGTCAAGTGACGCGAGTTCGCATCCAACCACCTATAATGAGCTTACACTTCCGGTGAAACCATAGCATGGTGGTAGGGCTTTTCTGATACCCGCCTGGCTAGCTACCACCCTCAAGTTAAAAATCTACCGCCAAATACCAATAGGTGTGTTCCGGCAGCAGCACTTGAGAGCCAGTCCCTCCACAGGTTTAGCGTGTCTACCAACTTGGGCCGTATCGTCACTTAAAATCGGGTGAGATTATGGCCATTACGCCTTAACTATATAAAAAAAAGGTTACCTTTGGTTAACGACCGGCAAGTTTTGATTACGAGGCGACCATTGATATAAATCCAACAGGATTACACGGAAGTGTCACGTCTGTTGAGCGTGGATAACGTAGATCGTGCCGCGTTGATGCGGTACGCTCAGGAGGCGGCTCGTTTCTCGACCGAGGGCAGGTTACCTCTGAGGGACTTCGCACTCAATCACTATGGCGAACCGGACGTCGCACTTTTCGACTTTACATCCATGTACGCCGCCGAAAACGCCAGCATGGTTAGTACTCGTCTGCTTTACTAGCTTTTACCCGCCTCTCCGCTCGCGTAAGCCAATTCGATCGATATAAAATAAATTCTATCAAGTGATGTTACTTATTTCAGGATGTCTGTCGATACAGGTATATGCACCTTCAAAAACCCTTCTTCAGCTAATGACTGCTGTCTGTCAACTTGCCTATCGGTCAAAGTTTACGATCGATACAAAATAAATTCTATCAAGTGATGTTACTTATTTGAGGATGTCAGTCGATACAGGTGTATGCACCTTCAAAAACCCTTCAGCTAATGACTGCTGTCTGTCAACTTGCCTATCGGTCAAAGTTTACGATCGATACAAAATAAATTCTATCAAGTGATGTTACTTATTTGAGGATGTCAGTCGATACAGGTATATGCACCTTCAAAAACCCTTCTTCAGCTAATGACTGCTGTCTGTCAACTTGCCTATCGGTCAAAGTTTACGATCGATACAAAATAAATTCTATCAAGTGATGTTACTTATTTGAGGATGTCAGTCGATACAGGTGTATGCACCTTCAAAAACCCTTCTTCAGCTAATGACTGCTGTCTGTCAACTTGCCTATCGGTCAAAGTTTACGATCGATACAAAATAAATTCTATCAAGTGATGTTACTTATTTGAGGATGTCAGTCGATACAGGTGTATGCACCTTCAAAAACCCTTCTTCAGCTAATGACTGCTGTCTGTCAACTTGCCTATCGGTCAAAGTTTACGATCGATACAAAATAAATTCTATCAAGTGATGTTACTTATTTGAGGATGTCAGTCGATACAGGTGTATGCACCTTCAAAAACCCTTCAGCTAATGACTGCTGTCTGTCAACTTGCCTATCGGTCAAAGTTTACGATCGATACAAAATAAATTCTATCAAGTGATGTTACTTATTTCAGGATGTCTGTCGATACAGGTATATGCACCTTCAAAAACCCTTCAGCTAATGACTGCTGTCTGTCAACTTGCCTATCGGTCAAAGTTTACGATCGATACAAAATAAATTCTATCAAGTGATGTTACTTATTTGAGGATGTCAGTCGATACAGGTGTATGCACCTTCAAAAACCCTTCTTCAGCTAATGACTGCTGTCTGTCAACTTGCCTATCGGTCAAAGTTTACGATCGATACAAAATAAATTCTATCAAGTGATGTTACTTATTTGAGGATGTCAGTCGATACAGGTGTATGCACCTTCAAAAACCCTTCAGCTAATGACTGCTGTCTGTCAACTTGCCTATCGGTCAAAGTTTACGATCGATACAAAATAAATTCTATCAAGTGATGTTACTTATTTGAGGATGTCAGTCGATACAGGTGTATGCACCTTCAAAAACCCTTAAGCTAATGACTGCTGTCTGTCAACTTGCCTATCGGTCAAAGTTTACGATCGATACAAAATAAATTCTATCAAGTGATGTTACTTATTTGAGGATGTCAGTCGATACAGGTGTATGCACCTTCAAAAACCCTTCAGCTAATGACTGCTGTCTGTCAACTTGCCTATCGGTCAAAGTTTACGATCGATACAAAATAAATTCTATCAAGTGATGTTACTTATTTGAGGATGTCAGTCGATACAGGTGTATGCACCTTCAAAAACCCTTAAGCTAATGACTGCTGTCTGTCAACTTGCCTATCGGTCAAAGTTTACGATCGATACAAAATAAATTCTATCAAGTGATGTTACTTATTTGAGGATGTCTGTCGATACAGGTGTATGCACCTTCAAAAACCCTTCAGCTAATGACTGCTGTCTGTCAACTTGCCTATCGGTCAAAGTTTACGATCGATACAAAATAAATTCTATCAAGTGATGTTACTTATTTCAGGATGTCTGTCGATACAGGTATATGCACTTTCAAAAACCCTTCAGCTAATGACTGCTGTCTGTCAACTTGCCTATCGGTCAAAGTTTACGATCGATACAAAATAAATTCTATCAAGTGATGTTACTTATTTGAGGATGTCAGTCGATACAGGTGTATGCACCTTCAAAAACCCTTCTTCAGCTAATGACTGCTGTCTGTCAACTTGCCTATCGGTCAAAGTTTAGCTTCACGAATAAGAATTTACTATGTTACCTTTACAATCAACTTGTGCCCGTTTTAACAGTGTTTTGAAAACGAAATATGTACCCTTTTATTATTAAATACTAGCTCTGCCTTTGCGTGGATCTAAAATTATTTAATCTCGCGCCTCCATTCAAATTAGAATAATTTTAATTATCACATGTCTTGATTTCAAGTACTTCAAATGTCGCGTATAGTCGTTACGGTGATTCAAGAATTAAAGGGCTCTTAATTTATCAAGTCTGTACTGTAGTAGATAAGGTCTCGTGTTCAACATTAAACTATAATACATAGGTATCAGGTAATAAGATAACCCGTCCAGACGCCATTTTAACTTGTATTCCTCGTAAGAAATTGATGCGCTGTGTGCGAAATGATATGCACTGTCCGCGTCGTGTTTACCGGGAACGCATTCAGAAATGCTAGAATCTTATAAAATGTATAGATAAAGAAGCATTGTGGTGGGTACTACTGTCGTTTCACGCAAAATAACTGATTTTTCAGACTTAAAATGTGTCTATTTATCGTATATTGCACTTGTAAAATACTACATACACACACATATAATGAAAAAAACATTATTTTTAACATTCATGATATCTTTAATACCATTTTTGTTATATAGACTAGTTAAAACACTGTTTAAAAAAGATCTGTTTCGGACGTCCGTGTGTCTGTGTGTGCGGATCCTGTATGTTATCACGATAACGACCGAAATACTTTACTAATCGAGTCCTTTTTTTTTCTTACGCTGCAGTATAATTAGGAATAGAACTCTATTACTTTTCACGGTCTGATACGATGTGGTTTAATTGTTATTATTAAATAAACAAAAGAAGAAAAAATGAGATTATGACGCGTGCGCTTTTGGATTTTCCAATTTATCTATGTATATACACTAGGCGATACGCCAGACTTTGTTCTATGTCGCATTGTGAAATGAATGCACACACCGAATTCCAAGCCAACTGGCCTGGGAGTTTCGGAGATATGTAGATGCCTCAGTGAGTGGTATTCGGCTTATTTATAGATATAGAATATTTTAATAGGTACCCTTCATGATATCTCCAAAACTACGAGGCCTATAGACTTGGGAACTCGTCATGGATACCCCTTTCGAGACTTAGACACCCGCTGCGAACGAATTTCACGATTACGCGTGGTTTGCGTTTATAAAGTCTGAAGATGCAACTGGTATTTTTTTGAAAATTGTAACAGTTATATTACACATTGTTAAAACACAGATATACGTTTCTCATAAGTCATTCAGCTTTCATCCCGGGACGAACCGAAAAGTTCGAAATCTCATACTTTAGTCGCACAGTGGAGCTGTGGAACCGCCTTCCGTCCCGGATGTTCCCACCTTCATACAACATTGGGTACTTTAAACGAGGCGTGAAGAGGTGTTTAGTATCCGGGCATGGTAGCTGCCACTGACAGAGGACATTTTCCCTTTGGACAGTCGCTACTGTCCCTGGATCGTACTGAGGTTACCGTCAGGTGAAGTACGGGCATTCTGCCGAGCCAGGATACAAAAAAAAAGTAGTTTATCAGTGACACGTATATTTTTCTATATTTATGTAATCATTATGTTGGTGTGGTAAATAAATAAGTGTGGTAAGTAATAACTAATTGGTTTAGGTGTACGAGAGACACGGGCGCCGGAACCTCTGCCAGCTCGTCGGCGACAGTCTGCTGGAGCCGTTCTGGCCAACCGGCTCCGGGTGCGCCCGGGGCTTCCTCTCAGCGTTCGACGCCGCCTGGACCGTCAGGTCCTGGGGGCAGAGTCCATCGACCCACCCCCTTAACATCATCGCTGAGAGGGAATCGATATATAGGCTTTTAGGTAACCGGATCTTTTCTTTTTAAGTGGGAATCTCATACTTGCGAAGGTTTTTGGGTGAACAGAAACCATGGAACTCGCGTCATCGTCACCGAACGCTTTCTATTTGTATAGACAGTGTGTGCAGATTGTTGATTACGAGCTTGTCGTATATGAACGCTTGGTCGATCTGGTTGGCGGTATCGCGCGTAAGCAAGGTCGTGGGTTCTATGTCATATGGATACGGGGTTTGCACTTCTGGTGGCAGTCATCTGGACTACGCCTTTTTTATAGTTTATAGGTTTACCGATATTGGCTGCAATCTCACCTGATGTTTAGTGACGATGTGGATCTGTACATCCGCTAATAATTGTTGTAAATTCAAACATTTTACAATAATGTAAAAAATATGTACCCGAGAAAATATATAAACATGCAGATCAAGTTTCTTGTCCGTTATTCTTGATGACTGCGTTACTTTCCTACCCGATGGAGGATTTAACGTACATAAGCGCCTTTTTTAGGGCCTATATTGAGTAAAGATTTTCGATCTGATTAGATTTGTTATGTATATCTGCGATCAAACAGCAAGCGTTATTAGAGATAGATGCAAAAACACACGTATTTCAGCTCAAACTACGCCGGAGAATCTTCATCGTGACTTCGGCGCGTACACCCTCGATCCCGGGACCCGGTATCCGAACCTAAACCGGTCTGCGGTACCGCCCCATAGGGTGGTCGCATTCTATGACACCGATGAACCCCTCCCGCTGGACGCCACGGCCACCGCCAGGAAACGCAGGAGAGGTATCTGCCTATGCCACTATTTTCTCTACTTCGAACTCCGATACTGATTCTGTCAAAAAAAAATCCGATGACGCAATGTAACGTTTCGCACACTCTCTTTACTTCACTTCCGGTAAGGTTTTCGCGAGAGGAAGTAGCCTGTCCTCGTCCCCACGGCCCCGTCTATCTGTATACCGGAATTCGTCATAATCGATTCAGCGGTTTGCGCGTAACGAACAAACAAACTCAGTTTCGCATTTATAATATTGGTAGGTTTAACGTTATGGCCTAATATGGATGGTGGACATGCTAAGCCTGGTGGAGGGGCTGGCTCTTAAGTGGAACTGCCGGGGCACACCTGGACATTCAACTTGAGGGTGGTAGCTAGCCAGGCGGGTATTAGGGAATCCTCTACCACCATACTATCATGGTTCCACCATGAGGGTTTCTTTCACCGAGGGCTCAGGGTCATTGCAGAGATCGAAGTCACTTCTATTGACACTACCAACTGAGCTATTATCACTTCAAAACTAACTCATTACCCTCAAATAACTATACAAACTTGTCCCCCATTCCCCCGAGCCTACCAATCTTCACTGTTGAAAATCAAATAGATAGTTTTATCATAATGTCAGTATTCTAACATAGCGGTGGTCCGCTTTCCAGAATTTTCCACAGATTTTTTTGTGATAACTCAAAATTCATCATCCATGCTGTGTATCATTCACCCAATAGAAATCATATAGCAAAAAATAGCTTAGACATTTAGATTTCGCCTAAAACTCGCTGAAAGATTTCTATTCGTAGTCAGTTTATGTTAAAGCAATCGGTTGCTTCTCGATAAGGGCGTGATATTAAAGAAACGAGGAAAATGGTTTCCAATATTGTTACTGTAAATATACGCTAAATAGGGGGGGAATGGGGGAAATGTCATATGCTTTATTTTTTTCTATCGTATATAATTTAATATTAAAAAGATGATATTTCTCGTTATGCAGTTCGTGTGTTAATCACGAGAGAACTGGATTGTATAAATAATTATTGTGTACATGCGTTTTGAGTTACCACAAAAACTCCTAATTTTACATAATATTTATTTTTATTTTTCATACTTAAGGTTTACCGTTATGGCCATAATCTAACCTGATCTTAAGTGACGATACGGCCCAAGTTGGTAGACACGCTATACCTGTGGAGGAACTGGCTCTCAAGTGCAGCTGCCGGAACACACCTATTAGTATTTGGCGGCAGGTTTACAACTTGAGGGTGGTTGCTAGCCAGGCGGGCATCTATCACCAATCTATGGTTTCATCACGATATCGTACTGCACCGAAAGCTCTAGCTCATTGTAGGTGCTTGGATTCGAAGTCACGTCCCTTGACGCGAATTCGTACACACTACCACTGAGCTATCATCGCTTCGATTAGTAATTAAATATGCTATCAGCGTGATATAAGTAGAATTGTCAAAGAACACACGTTGTAATTAAAAAATAACGAATGTCTAGTCAGGTGATTTTTTAATGATTTTTGTGTTAGTGATAAATAAAATTAATTAAACCGGTATTCTGTCTTGTCATGTCACGTACAGACTAATTACACATATAATTAGCCCAACTGAAAATCGAATCGGCGACTTCCAACTAACTGCTAAACTAAAGGGCAGTCGTATCGCAAATCTCCTTATTGTTATTACACGTTTCTTATATATATATATATACTTATATTTTGCATGGTGGTAGGGCTTTTTTCTATTGCCCGCCTGGTTAGCTATCACCCACCCACCCAGTTGTTATTGATTTATTGTATTTAAATTACAATGTGACGATTTTACTGGAGCGATAATAAAGCAAAGATAGTGTGTAGGACTTCGCGTCAAGGGACGCGAGTTCGAATCCAAGCACCTACAATGAGCTTGAGCTTTCGGTGAAGGAAAACATCGTGAGAAAACCATAGCATGGTGGTAGGGCTTTTTCTAATGCCCGCCTGGCTAGCTACCACCCTCAAGTTAAAAACTTGCCGACAAATACCAATAGGTGTGGTCCGGCAGCTGCACTTGAGAGCCAGTTCCTCCACAGGTTTAGCGTGTCTTCCAACTTGGGCCGTATCATCACTTAAGATCAGGTTAGATTATGGCCATAACGCTAAACTTTAAGTATAAAAAAAAAATTCGCTATAGATTACCATCTTATAACTGTAGGGCATAGGATTTATTTCTATTATACCGAATTAAAATGTGTATGAACATGGTTAAAGTTGGTCTATGTGAATAGTAGGCGGTCGTCTATCGGCAGACAATCACACCGATGGTCCGACAACGACATAACAACAGCTGGATCACTCGTGCCGGGAACGTAACTGAGAAACTGCCAACATAACGTTCCTATCATTGTATAAATGAACACGATAAGTGCATTTAAACGGTATGACGAATTGTATTGTGTTAAAACAACAAAAAAAAACATCCAGATTTTGGTCTTTGCATATTTTTCATTTTACAGTTTTTTTTGTATATTTCAAAACTGATTTCTGATGTTGGCAGAAACGGCCGCATTGTGTAATAACAAAGTGTTAAAATGTCCTAGTGTTGTTTTTTTTTTTTTTAGTTTATTTATTATATATATATATATATATATATATACTTGTAACATTTGTTTGTTTTACACTACCGTTTATATTTGTGAACCCGGTGATAATTAAAATACTCATGCTAAAATAAATTGAGTAGTTTTAATACAATAACATTATGTAAATATAATATGAGGTGAATCGCGGATCGTTACCACTGCGGACTGGGATACCGATATGTCGATGCGTTCCGCGATATACCTGACTCGGATGATTCCGCAAATGGGATCTCGTACTGGCTTCACAGCTTGTTAAATGAATACTATATAAACATGGGATTGGTCTGCCAGAACCGGAGGTGGCTGATGAAGCTCTGATCGCGTGGGTCGGCTCGCCGGAGCCAGGGTTACGAGGGGCTGCGAGCCCGGCGTCGCTCGCGAGTCTGCTCCGCCGTTATAGGCCGGATTTGTTGCCCGCGGACTCGCCTCTTGTGCCCATCTACCACGTGCTTGAGGATGAGTTTGGTAAGTTATTGCAATATTAATCGAAGCGATGATAGCTCAGCGGTAGTGTGTACGAGTTCGCTTCAAGGCACGTGAGTCTGAACCCAAGCTTGAAAGAATACATCGCGAGGAAACCATAGCGTGGTGGTAGGGCTTTTTCTGATGCCCGCCTGCCTAGCTACCGCTCTCAAGTTGAAAGTCTGCCGCCAAATGCCAATAGGTGTGTTCCGGCAGCTGCACTTGAGAGCCAGTTCCTTCACAGACTCGGGCCGCATTGTCACTTAAGATCAGGTGATATTATGGCCATAACGCTCAACTTTAAGTATAAAAAGATAATTCACGACATGCACCATAGGTGTAACTCGCGTATTCCCCATTTACAAAGGATTAAAATATCAGTAATTTAAATTATTCAATAAGTGCGTTCCGTGTATTTGCTATGATGCTATAGATAATTGGACCGTTTATTTTGAAAGTGGTATAAGTCAATTTTTGAGAAAAATGAGCTAACACGTAATTCATGCTTAATTTAATGTAATTTTTTTATATATAACTAGTCCGTGTTTCATTTATCAAAAAAATCCCATGTTTTGTACAACTTAAAATCGGTCGGTAAATGAAATTGCATTATCAACAAATATAGTTACCTTTAATTTTTTCGAAACAAAAGAAAATGGACTTACACCACTTTCAAAATAAACGGTCCAATTGTCACTCTTTTTTATCTTAATTTTTATCATACAATCAAAAAACATTCCTTTATTTTAAGCAAATGGAAATTTTATATATATATCTTCATCATGCGTCTGCTTTGGCTGCCTTCGAGGAAGTTTTATAGAAACCACCTGCTGTGAATTTGAAATACTCACTAAAAATCTGCGCAGCGACCCTACGTCGCTTTTTACTTGCTCGAAACTGATAATCGCTCTCATATTGCTTGCAAATAAATAAACAACTTAAGAAACGTACAACAATATTATAATGATACGCAAAAAGTACTATATGTCAAATAATATTTAAAAGTATAACATCGTGGTCAATATGTAAAAGTACAATATCCCGAGCAATATGTAAAAGTACTATATCCCGAGCAATATGTAAAAATTAACAATATCCCGAGCAATATGTAAAAGTACAATATCCCGAGCAATATGTAAAAGTACTATATCCCGAGCAATATGTAAAATTAACAATATCCCGAGCAATATGTAAGAGTACAATATCCCGAGCAATATGTAAAAGTACAATATCCCAAGCAATATGTAACAGTACAATATCTCGAGCAATATGCAAAAATTAACAATATCCCGAGCAATATGTAAAAGTACTATATCCCGAGCAATATGTAAAATTAACAATATCCCGAGCAATATGTAAGAGTACAATATCCCGAGCAATATGTAAAAGTACAATATCCCAAGCAATATGTAACAGTACAATATCTCGAGCAATATGTAAAAATTAACAATATTCCGAGCAATATGTAAAAGTACAATATCCCGAGCAATATGTAAAATTAACAATATCCCGAGCAATATGTAAAATTAACAATATCCCGAGCAATATGTAAAAGTACAATATCCCGAGCAATATATAAAAGTACAATATCCCGAGCAATATACAAAAATGTGTAACATGCTCGAGCAATATCCAGATGAAAACCACAGTCTTTTTTAGATTTAAATAATGTCGTTTATGTGATTGGATAATATGTGATATTCATGATATGGAGTGTAAAATATGACACTCGTCTATTCTGTAATTTTATATTCATTTTTGTTGTATAATTTATAGGCTGTATGCAGTTGTATTTTTCCACACATTATACAAAAATTATTCATACAACTCCTCTGTGATGTTTAATCCAACATGATGTAAATAGTGTGTATGTTTTTTTTATACACCTATATAGGTATAGCGCCGTTCTCGTCCAGCGGTTCGCTGCGTGACGTCCCGGATTCGAAGCTGCGTTCGTATTTGTTGCGAGTCTACACCGCCTTCAAAGGGGAAGTGCCTCATATATACCACGAGACTGATGTTTTCGACCAGGTAATAGAAGAGGTTATATAATAACGTAGTTTATACACGCGACTTCATAAGACTTTAAAAAAAATTTTTTTTTTTTTGCTTGCACTATTTTTATACGATGAATATGTTGCCTTGTGGTCAATAAATTTATATGGAATACAAAAATTTCGTTTAGCTGGTTGGCTGCCACCATACACTAAGTGTAACAACAAGTCGATGGTGCCTTTTGTTTCTAGCTATCTTTGTGTTTACTACAAGATACGATGCTATCAATCTGTCACGCTATTTCAATACCCGATCAGAACAAACATGTTTTCATGTCAGACACGTTTTTATAATGACCGGTGTGTTTGTATTTTTCTAGATCAAAGAGACACAAAAGCAAGAGAACCACAATAACTTCGGGAGGAAATTCTCAGACACAGTGTACACAAGTGAGTGCATCGCCCCCTCAATACCATTCGGCGTACGTAATATAAAAAAAAAACATGCGTGCGTACAAAGTACACATGTCAGAAGTGAAACTTCTTTGGCGAACTAATTTATAAATCTTGTTTATATTTATACAAATCTAAAACTTTAAATTAACTTTAAATTAATAATTTAATTTTTAACTTTAATTTAAATTTCCCTGTCTTACTCCCTCTCAATCGGTCTCGATCACTCTCTCTCTCTTTTCCGACACTTCCGTTGCATACCGGCGTGACGTTTCATCTGTAAAAATTTTACCCTCATGCGCCTAAAGAAGTTTCACTTCAAAAAGTAAATCGGAACGTAATTCCCGTTAGACGGACGTTTGCAAGTACAATTTAGTCGAGCCATTCGACTATATTCTGAATCGTTTCTATAATAAATTGAATCGCAAATCAATTGAATTGAATCAGTTGCATGCATTATATAAATCGATGTGTTTCACAGGCGCGTCGAAACCGGACAAGTCTTATCTGAGCAACAGGAAGAAACGACGTTCCCTCCGCACACCACAAGTAAGTATCGATCCGTCAGACTACATAAGGGAGAAAATCGGGAAACTCGACTTAAACGACATCACGCAATTGGCGAGGCTGATCGAGGGTCACGATGCCGTCACCGACGGTATTAGGCATGCGGACAAACAGAAAGACCTCCAGGAACAGATCCTCGCGTTGCTCGACCCCCAGGAGTCCCCGGACCCGAAGGTACTGAGGCAGTCGCTCGCCCAGCTCCTGCAGGGTCCATCCAGGAGTCACGTCAAGCGGGACCCTACGAAGCTCGCGCAGTTCTTTCAGGGCGATGAGGAGAAACCGGTGAAACCGCCGCGTCGACTCAAGGGTCTGGATGCGAACACGATTCGGTACGTGGACTTCGAAGGTTCAGCCGATACCGATGCGACGCCCGTCGGCGTTTCCTCTTCCGGTAGCGGGAAGTCGCGGGCTTCGGAAAGCCCCGTGTGTGTCTGGAAGGAAAGACGCTTGTCAGATGTGCTGGACAAGAGACGACCCTCGCCGAGTCCGGATGTCGTCCACAAACGGTCCAATTCGATGGAAACCGCGAACACGAAACGCATCGCTCAGATATTCGAAGGGAACAGGAGAAGACACACGCCGAGTCCCGAGGCGAGGGCGACACGTTCCGGTTCCACCGCGAACCCGGAAATGGCGTTGCGGATGCAACGGATGACGGAAATGATCGAAGGCAAGACCGGAGACACCCCGAGTCCGGATCGATCGAGGCTCGAATCGATAGGCAATCCGGAAATGGCTCTGCGACGACAGAGAGTCGTCGATCTGATCCAGGGTACGAAGCCGCGACCGCCGAAAGGCACGGGCAGGCGGAAGGCTGCGAGGGAGATAATGAGGCAACGCTTCGAGAAGAGCCTCCGGATGCTGGCGGCGGAGCCCCGCCCGGACTTCGCCCCGTCGGCCGATCTGGAGAACGATTACGGCCTGCAGCAGTACAGGGCGAACGCGCCGGACTTCGACGAGAGAGTGAGGAAGTTGGAGAAGAAGTTACAGCATTATGTGAGGACGATTCGCTTTGTGTGTGGCATGAGAATGTTCGATATTGTTCGAGGGACTCGAGGGTTTGTGATGGTTGAACGAGATGATTCTAGGTTGCTTTTGGTCCATTTCGATGTTTTGTCTTTAAAATTTATTTATTTAAGACAAATGATGTCCCGAAATACAATATTGGTGTTCAGTTTCAATGAGTAACGTTCATCAGAATCCTCATTCATCAATCATTCACGGTATGATAGATATACCAATAATACGCACGGTTTGGCGACGTTTTTTTATATATATATAGATAGATATATGTGTGTTTCTTGATAATTACTATATAAATTTAACGTGTGTGCATGATTTAACACTTGTCTCGGTGCGTGTGATTGTTTTATGTTCGCAGAGTTTCTTCAGAGTGTGTCTTGTCACGGGTCCGGGTTCGAGTTCGGTGCGGTACGTTTACGGGTGACGTGTCGTTTTTCTTTGAGAAATTTTTAATCCGTTGGCAAAATTTTTGATCGAAAAACGGGGCGTCGGTCGTGAAAGTATTACTGCGTCCGGCGGATTGTAATACGCTACCTAATTTGTTGTTATGGACCGAGCTGAGGTCACATTACTACGCGTCTCGGCGTATGTTTTCAGTGCTCTAGAGAACATGCTGTATAATTGTTTACACACTGTGTTTCTACTAACATTAACTAAACTGACGTGTTGTGTGATAAAAATACAATACAATTGTTAATCTATATTCATATTATGAAGCGGGAAAGTTTGTCTGTTTGAACGCTACGTGGCAATAAAATTGTATTTGATAGAAGAATCATGCAAGATGGCTCTTAGTTATACATTACGCTTACAGAAGTACAGCTGTATTGAATGCTATTAAATATATAAGTATATTTATAGCCGATAGCTGATAGTGTCATGTTTATGAGTTTATATCGCATTAATAAATTACCAAGTGCCATGAACTTTCCTCTAGTCGTCAGATAGTAATTTCAAGCCCAGAAATATTATAATATCAAATGGGTTTTCGTGTTTATATGAGCGTGTCGGAAGTCGTGATTACTGTTGATTTAATTATTTGCTTAAATAAATAAATATAAATATATATATATACATACAGTTGTCTGTGTAATAAGCATTTTATAGTTGCCATTGTGCAAAGATACGGAAATAATTTTGAGAAGTTTTGAAATACGCCCATAATTTGTTCTTCGGTATCTAGTATCTTTAAAGATGCCGGGTAAATGAAATACTTTGTATTTATAATGTAGAACGGATTTGGACGATAATAAAAATAATACATATATGTTTATTCGTTGTTTTCGGTTGGTGTTTCTTAGTTTTTTAGTTTACTAGTAGCGACTAACTGTGCCCGTGACTTCGTTCGCGCTAAACTAAAAGTTATTTAATAACGTTTGCCCGGTTTTCTAACTTCCTTATACAATACAAATCCCATTGGTGGTAACGTAACGTTGGATCGTCTCAAAGTCTCGAAATTTGTGTCAAAATTTTTGAAAACTGATCGACAGGTACCGAAGTGAGCGCGTTCAAACGAACAAACAAAGTTTTCTGTTTTTATGTGAATACAAATTTGCGTGTTGAATTTATGACGATTAACTGTTTCAAAGTATTGTTTTTTTGTTTTTTTTTTTTTTTTGCAAAGTTGATTGATTGTATTAATAATGTGAATGGATATGTCGTGGGTGAGAGGATTTGCGTGGTCATCATGGGGCTTGTGTTATAGGAGGAGGGTAGAGTGGTGGGCGGCGGGACCCGAGCCGCCGGAGGGGGGGCCCGCGTCGCTCAGCTCGCCGCGGAGCTGTGCGGCACGACTTCGAACCCGAACCCGTCGCGGGTACCGTCGAAACCGAAAGACCTGATGCGCTCCGTCGGCAAGATCGAACGCGACGACTGGAACATGAAGGAGATCGAGAGGAAGATACAGGAGAACCGGCTCGGGAGACCGGAGCCGAAGACCGCTGAGAAAGTTCCGAAGTGGGACAGAGAACAGGTCGGTTAATTGTAGCTCTAAGACAATTACTAGTACGTAAAGTACTAGTACTAGTACGTAGAAAACTAGTACCAGTGCGTAGAATACTAGTACCAGTACGTAGAATACTAGTACCAGCACGTAGAATACTAGTACCAGCACGTAGAATACTAATACCGGTACGTATAATACTAGTACCAGTACGTAGAATACTAGTACCAGTACGTAGAATACTAGTACCAGTGCGTAGAATACTAGTACCAGTGCGTAGAATACTAGTACCAGTACGTAGAATACTAGTACGTGTGTCAATTACTAGTTAACGCCTCTACTTTTATTATAGCCAATAGGTTTATCGTTATGGCTACAATCCTGCTGATGTTAAGTGATGTGGGCCAAAATGGTGGCGACTGAAGGAATTTGGTCTCAAGTGCAACTGCCGGGACACATCTATATGTATTTGGCGGTAGATCTTCAACTCGTGAGGTGATATCTAGGGCATTAGGAAAAGCCCTACCACAATGCTATAGTTTGATCACGATGTCTGCTTAAGCTCGTTGCAGGGATTCGAACTTAGTCGATTAACGCGACCTCTAAAGAAAAGAAAGTAGAAAGAAAATACGTTTATTACGGAACTCACACGATAATAATAATGACTGAATAACTACTGCAATAATAATGAAAAATTAGGGCGAAAACAAAGACAACAATAGCCCAGTGAATATAATAGGCAGAGGGCGCCCACTAATCAGTTGTGTGAGGCCGTGAATGGTCCCATCTCAGATAAAATGCTACAACGTATAATGCGTTGCAGCGCTGGTTTTCCGATGGTCCAACGTGATGTCACGGTCAGCACTACTTTTTAATTAAGATACTAAGGTAAAAAACGAAAAATATGATTAAAAATAGCAATAAAATACAATACTTGAAATAGATATAAATAACACGGTACACACTGCCAAAGGAGCTATAATCGTTTCAATTTTAATCATCCAATACTGTTTATACAGTTTTTGGGACGTCAGAGGCGGCTCAAGGAGGGCGAGGGTAGTGAGAAATGGTTGGAAATAGACGAAACGTTACATAAACTGGACCAAAAGTTACGCGACTCGGGCCGCCCGGACCATGGCACTAAGAAGGTACTAACTAATGTTAATTACAGATGCCGTTACAACAACCGCCAACGTCGATGGAGACGTTAGATAATTATAGAAAATTAAAAAAAAAAATCTGTTTAAGGTTCAGCGTTATGGCCATAATCTCACCTGATCTTAAGTGACGATATGGTACAAGTTGGTAAACACGCTAAACCTTTCGAGGGTCTGGCTCTCAAGTGCAGCTGCCGGAACACACCTATTGGTATTTGGCGGCAGGTTTACAACTTGAGGGTGGTAGCTACCCAGGCGGGCATCAGAAAAAGCCCTACCACCATGCGATTTACGTATTACGTATTACAATTGTATAAAATGTACTATTTTGTTGACTTAATACTAAAGTCAAGCCCAAAAAATTGATACACGTAGTCTAGAATAACTTTGTATATAACTAAGTCAAATATAGTTTTCGAACCTATGAACAATTACGCTAAATTTACATTGTTAATATTCTAAAGCGAAAATGTTTGTTCGTTCGTTTGAACGCGCTAATCTCAGTCGCTACCATGCGGATTTCAAAAATCCCTTTTGCATCTGATAGTGGGTGACTGAAGAAGGCTTCATTAGGCTATTTAACATCACGCTACCACCAATAGTAGGACAGCTGTATTGAAAAAAGTTACAAAAACAGACAAAGTCGCGGATACAGCTAGTTTTTAAAAGAAATTTTACAGCTGCGACATGATAGATTAAGATCAGCCCAGAAGCTCTCATGTATAGAACTTCAAAAATATATCGGTTTATATATAATAAGCTCAACGAAGGAAAACATCGTGAGGAAACTATAGCATGGTGGTAGGGCATTTTCTGATGCCCGCCTGGGTAGCTACCACCCTCAAGGTGAAAGTCTGCAGCCAAATACCAATAGGTGTGTTCCGGTGACACTTGAAAGCCAGTCCCTCCCATAATCCCTCCCAATAAGGCTGACAACGCACCTGTAACTCCTCTGGTGTTGTGGGTGTCCATGAGCGGTGGTGATCACTTACCATCAGTTGAAATACTTGCTCGTTTTGTAAACGTTCGTTTGAAACGTCGCCATGAATTTAATAGTTGAAGGTGGTTAGTTGATAAAAGTGTATTTTTATTTCTAGGTCGCCAATTTAGCAACTAAATTCGTTAAAAAGGATGAACCGGAACCAATTAAACTGAAAACAAATAACGAGGTATTTACATAGAATAAATTTCATATAAACTACTGACACAATTGGTATATACTGTGATTACATGATTCTCGTTACACGAAAAATGTTATGGAATTCCTTAGAAAATGAAGAAAAATTATTTCCGAATATGTATATTTTTATAACACTAAAGGTTTTTAATAACTACTAAAAAAATTAGTTGACACGAATTAAGGAAACGAATTTACTGAATTGTATATATTAGGGTGGTCCATAGCAGGTGTATTACTTCCGGAGGCTCAAACGTTTCGAATCGATAAAAAAAAACTATTAATTATAATAATAATTATTATTCATTCCCACTTAAGTTTCTTATGGAAATAATTGAAGGACAAAATTATTCGTTCTTTAGAATATTATTATAACTTTGGCACAAATTTATTTATAATAACGGGTAACACATATTTTTATTGAGAATTTAATGATCTACAAAAAAAGTTCGTTATTTCTATCGGTTTAAAAGTAATTGGAGGCTCTAAATATAATTTATATGTGTATTTGCTGACCTGAAAGACGTCGTCCTGTCTTAATTATGCATATTGGCGCATTACAGTGACAGTTATGCAAAATTAATATCGTCCTTAGGTGTTCTTAATTTTTCTAATGTTCCACTCGACTTCCTTATTTTTTCTCTCCTAAGAACCTTCTGGTAAGAATAATAAACTCAACAGAAAAATAATTAGGGAAATTGTTCCATCCGTTCACGCGTGATACGATGACCAAGGGACATAAATATTCATTTTTATATATATAGATAGGTTAACCATACGTCCCGGTTTGACCGGGATAGACCCGGTTTGAGATCCCTGTCCAAATTTTTTTATGTTGTTTGTATTAATTTGTACTTTGTCTCTTTTTCTTTTTAATAAAAAATATATATTCACATTTATTAATATGTTTTCAATCCATAATATGCAAGTGATGAAGCCAAGATTTTTATGGAATTTTGTTATTAGATCTAAGTAGTTCTAGTACATATTTTACTTTTAATATATTTTGTACACACTGTAAGGTCAGGGTACGATGGGACTGACATGTCCTTTTTGGACCGAAGTCCCTAAAATAAATAAAGACAAAAAAAAAAAAAATCCATAATAATTTTGATTGTGCATTTCAAATATGAAAAACACAAATTAAGCGATAAGCAAAATGAAAATGAGCCTCTTTCTCTTCTGCGTCCCGGTTTGGCTCTTCGTAATTATGGTAAGCCTATATATAGATGATATCTAACGACTGAAGTATTGAAAACTAGCGCCCCAATATGTACTGTAAGGTTATACTGTACCAAGTGGCCTAGTATTTTTTTTACCGGGGGGAAATGCTTTTAGGCATCCCCTCCTTGATGGGCTGGGAGGGGTATGTGGGACTCAATGGACAAATGATTCACTGGTAATGCCCACTAAAAACCCCACGGTGTTTCATCGCCTATTGGGCCAAGGAGCAGGATGTATCTTCACATTGCATCTGCTTCCGGACAAGCTTAGGTCACTCAACAGTAGCCACTTCCTATAGTCTGGGGGGGTGAAAGATGGTAGACGACCCCCCCTGAAGAGTTTTCGAGGGGAAGTAGCCGAGTATGGGCCTGTTGTTGGATAATTTATAACATTCAATGTGTGTGTGTGTCTTTTTGTATTGCCTTGATAGGCATTAGAGCCTGATGGTAAGCGGTCACCGCCGCTCGCGGACTTGGGCAATGCAAATTGTCTGATCACATCCGACGGTCAATTTTCTTCAAAGGAAAAGCTTAGTGCCTCGTGATATGTTTTTTTTTTTTTTTTTTATACTTAAGGTTTACCGTTATGGCCGTAATCTCACCTGATCTTAAGTGACGATACGGCCCAAGTCGGTAGACACGCTAAACCTGTGGAGGAACTGGCTCTCAAGTGCTACTGCCGGAACACACCTATTGGTATTTGGCGGCAGGTTCACAACTAGAGGGTGGTAGCTATGGCGGCGGGCATTAGAAAAAGCCCTACCACCATGCTATGGTTTCCTTCACCGTGCGCTCAAGCTCATTGTAGGCGCTCGGGTTCGAACCCACGTCCCTTGAATGTGTTAAAATGTGTTTAGATTAGGAAGGGATGGCGTGGCCCTTCATCGTCTGGTACGCATTGTGCCGCGTGCGGTACTAGAGTGTTCGCAGCGGAGGGCGTCACCGCGGACGGTTTACACCTACATCGCGCCTGCTTCCGGTGCGCTGTCTGCAACACCGTACTGCGACCAGGGTGAGTACAACACACACCACCTACCCTTATTTCTATTATATACATAATACCGAGTTACACAATAAAGATATCAACTGTATGTTTTTTTTTTTTTTTTTTTTTAATACTTAAGGTTTAGCGTTATGGCCATAATCTCACCTGATCTTAAGTGACGATATGGCCTAAGTTGGTAGACACGCTAAACCTATGGAGGAACTGGCTCTCAAGTGCTGCTGCCGGAACACACCTATTGGTATTTGGCGGCAGGTTCACAACTAGAGGGTGGTAGCTACCCAGGCGGACATTAGAAAAAGCCCTACCACCATGCTATGGTTTCCTCACGATGTTTTCCTTCACCGAAAGCTTAAGCTCATTGTAGGTGCTTGGGTTCGAACCCACGTCCTTTGACGCGAAGTCGTGCACACTACCACTGAGCTATCATCGCTTCAATGTATGTAGTCGGTTAACGGGTAAATAATCGTACAGATACGTGACGGTGTGTGGTTGAAGGGTTAATAATGATTGGTTCAGTAATAATGTCAGGATGATATAGGAACTTATCAACCACGGGGTGAAACCCAATCGTTGTGTGTGTGGGTGTTTGGTGGCAGATTTTCTAGTTGAGGGTGGTTGCTAAACTGGCGGACATTAGAAAAGCATTAGCACTATGCAATTGTATGCATATTGTTGTTTATAATTAACCACTGATCTATTAAAATAGAGGCTACGAACATAATGTGCTTCTAATTTACAAAAATAACTTTTGTTTAGGTTCCACTAAATAAACATTTTTAAGGTTTTTGGCGTTTATGTAGTTTTTCCTGAAATGGTTCGATAGTTTCACAGGACTATATTTTTATTTACTTTTTTCAGTGCTTATTTTTCGTTCTTTCAAAATGTAGTCGAAATATATTTTATAGACCAGAAGATTGCACTAATAATCTACTGACTATCGAGTGCATTGTTTGTGGCCATAAATCATTTACTCGACCGTGTCGTATATGTTTACTTTGTTTTCGATAATTTTAAACACTAAATCAAAGATGCCTTGAGCAGTAAGCGACAGCGAACCGATAACAGAGTTCATGCCGCCATTATTATAATTTATTGCCGTGTTAATAGTGTAGTATTTAACGTCGTAATGATTGGTAGCATTGTAATGTATACTACGGTCGATGCATCTTGGTCGCTCTGAACATAGTTTCTGTAAAATTCCGCGTATTCAGAAAGAAAACTGTTATCGAATGTATATAGAGTATATAAATACGCGAATAAACTCTTTTTGATTTAATAAGCCGATATCAATAAATCCCATTTAGTTTATTTATCATTTTCCCACACTCTAAGCTCTTGGTTCGCACCCTTTAAATTTATATTTTATTGTTACATTAGTTTTAATAAAAAAAATATAATTTAATTACTTGTTGTGTTATGTGTATAAATAGTTTTGTTTTCTCTTATTTTTATTTTTATTATTTTAAAATCGTTTGTGTTAATAGTGACCTGCTGAGTAAGCTGACTTTTAACAACAATGTATTTCGTTTAAAAATAATTAAATTTAATTCTACACTATAAAGAGATCGTGATGAATGAGGAAATACCTTTACTCACTCATCACTAAACTAATCACTTTTCTCTAAAACTATATAGTCTCGAATTACTTGAAATTTGAAATTTTACATATATGTATATCCCATTCACAACGCAAACAACCTCTAGCAGCGGCGAAACGCGAACAAAGTCGCGGATATTGAGCTAAAAAATCTCAAGTTACGGATTTTATTTTAATCCTTTATAAGTTGGCGCTTTATCTCAATCATGCCTAATGATCATCTAGATAGCTCCATTCATATGTTGTCCGCATGAGTCCGCAAACATCGTGAGAAAACTATAGCATGGTGGTAGGGCTTTTATTAATGCCTGCCTGGCTAGCTACCACGTTCATGTTGAAAACCTGCCGCCAAATACCAATAGGTGTGTTCCGGCAGTTGCATTTGGGAGCCAGATCCCCCACAGGTTTAGCGTGTCTACCAACTTGGGCCGTATCGTCACTTAAGATCAGGTTAAGACGCAGATGTACCTCTAGTACATAAGTATGGGAACTCTCGCGGCGTCTGCTCGTCCTGTGGTGGGTGGAAACTGTTGATACTGATGGTTAATATATATTGGTTATAACTCTTTTTTTTTTCTTTTTTTTATACTTAAGGTTTAGCGTTATTTATGGCCATAATCTCACCTGATCTTAAGTGACGAAACGGCCCAAGTTGATAGACACACTAAACCTCTGGAGTAACTGGCTCTCAAGTGCTGCTGCCGGAACACACCTATTGGTATTTGGCGGCTGGTTTACAACTTGAGGGTGGTAGCTACCCAGGCGGGCGTTAGAAAAAGCCCTACCACCATGCTATGGTTTCCTCACGATGTTTTCCTTCAGCGAAAGCTCAAGCTCATTGTAGGTGCTTGGATTCGAACTCACGTCACTTGACGCGTAGTCGTGCACGCTACCACTGAGCTATCATCGCTTCAAAACTGGTGGTTGATACCTTGTTGTATTGTGAACGGTGGACGTATGTATTGAACAGTAACTACACGATGGAACGTTTCGGGAGCCGGCTGGTCTGCCTTCGTCACTCCGGTGTCAGTGCCCCGGACGCCGTGGGCGCCGGGAACGCGTTTGTACCGTCCCAGCCAGCTGGTAACCTGGACTCCACCCTCACCCCGGAGCGGATCAGCGTCGAGCTGTCCGACAGCGGTGCCAGGGAGATCGACGAGGACGAGTGGACTGATAGGAATTTCCTGGCCTCGGAGACGTCTGGAGCCGGTGGACTCAGGTCAGGGTACAGTCTTCCCTTTATCGCTATTAAACTGTCTGTATGACACCCCCTTTCTCCCTTTAATGTTGTGGGAAAATAAAGAGAAACAGTATGATTTCCTATTTACATGGATATATTAAGAGGCGTTCATGAAACACTTATGAGGGAGAGGAGGTGTTGCTTAATGTGACAAAATGTGACATTTACAGTTCATAAAACAATTTGTTGTAAATTTTACATGATATTACAGATATTTATTAATGTATTATTTAAATTTTTATTATTGTTAAAATCATTGTTGTTTTAAACGTAATATTTTTCAGACAATTTGGAAATTAATGACTACATACTTTGTTTTGAATCAGGTAACTTTACGGAGACATTTTCCATTATCACTGAATGTTATATAACGAATGTCCCTCACCGCGTCCATCTGTCTGTCTGTTCGCGATAAATTAAAGTGCTGAACGGATTTACATACGGTTTTCACCGACAGACAGAATGGATTCATGAGGTATGGTTAGGCGTATAATTTGTGACGATAATTGTTGGAAATGTCGCCAAAAGTCAAGCCATCTGGGCGCCGTGACGTATAATTTGTTAAAGTTTTGTGTAAATCGGTTGAAATATGACGATCCTTGTTGGAAATGTCGCCATAGTCAAGCCCGACGATAATTGTTGGAAATGTCGCCATAGTCAAGCCCGACGATAATTGTTGGAAATGTCGCCATAGTCAAGCCCGACGATAATTGTTGGAAATGTCGCCGGAAGTCATCACGGCCACGTAGCGGGCCGGTGACAGCGCTAGTCATAGGTTTCATTCTGGTTAGTAGCGATGAAGAGGAATCGAGTTCCGAGGAGTACTCGGATGCGAAGGATAGCGACAACGATGGGGCGCAGAGCCCGGGGGCGCGGGGGGCGCGGGGGGCGCAGGGGGCGCTCGCACAGCCGCGCATCGCTCACAACACCACTGTCTACTTCTCCGACGATTCCTTCGGCTATGACGACTACTCAGACGAGGGTGAGGATACCATAACTTCACCGCCCTATTCTCTCATATCTCTTGTAGCTTCCATAACTTTCCTCTTTCATCTTGGCTCAATACACAGGTAAGGAATTATTAAGGTAGACATTGAGTAAATGTAAAATTTCACAAGTGATTACTGTACGAGATTTTTATTAATTTAGTATACTTTAATTATTTTCTTAGGTTTTCCTCGATGTATGAAATGTGTATATAATACAATAAATAGCTTCTCTATCAAACCTATAAAGGAGAAAATAGTGATGAAATTATAACATGGCGGTAGGGAGTTTTTCTAATGCTCACCCGGAAATGTTGTTCTTTACGGATTCCCTCATCGCAACGTCTGACAATTTTGGTGTGTTGTGTGACAAAGGGGTTTTCTCGTGCGACACGTGGGTTATGTTGTGTGACACGTCGGGTGTGTTTACGAATCCGCGTCAAGGGACGTGAGCTTGAATCCGACCACCTATAATGAGCTGGAGCTTTCTGTGAAGAAAAACATCATTAGGAAACTATAGCCTGGTGGTAGGGCTTCTTCCAATGCCCGCCTGCTAGCAATCTACCTCAAGTTGAATGTCCGCCTCCAAATACCAATAGGTGTGTCCCGGCAGCTGCATTTGAGTGCCAGTCCCTACGCAGGTATATCGTAAAATGAAGGGAGATTATGGCCATAACGCCAAAAAAAAAAACAAAAAAAAAAACACACTTCGTGTATGTTCCGTGCGACACGCGGGATATGCTGTGTGACACGTGGCATGCGTTGCGCGCAGGCGGCGAGTCGTCGGGCAACGAGTCGTGCTCCCGCATGCGGGCCGCACGCGAGGCCCGGCGCCGGGAGGTGCCCGCGGACAACCGCCCGCCGACGGACAGCAGCGAGGTACCGCGCTGCCGCATCGCCTAGACGCGCCACGAAGTAGGGGAGGTGCGCCGCGACACCTCCGCCCGACCCCCCCCCCGCCATCACCCCCCCACTTACCCCCCCCCCCCCCCCCCCCCCCGTCCCCCATCACCCCAGCTCACTTACCCCCCGCCATCACCCCACCTCACTTATCTGACACCTCTGACACATCTGACACAAATATGACACCACTCTCCACAAACACAACACACGACATTATGATGTACCTCTTGAATTATTTTCAACGATAAATACTTAACATTTAAATAAAATGGAATAGTTACTTGGTCACACGTTGCTTGACCATGCATGTTTTACGATTACACGTATGTATGAATTCGTTTAGAAAACTGCGTGTTTTTACCAAATTTTTCAGATATACATATATAGGTGAAACCAAAAAACATAAATCTGTCTGAATACATAATTTCAGGCAAATTGTTCACTTACATTAGGTAAAATTAATTAATTATAAATAATTACAAAGTATTTTTAAAGTGTAATGAATTATAGTTTTTTTAATATAGGAAAGTCTGTTTACTATATTAATATTATGTAATATATAATATTGGACATTTCAATGTTATTTTCTCTACTTATATAGTCTTGTCAATTGTTTAAGAATGAATCGGTCACTTTTTATAATGTAGGTTCCATCTCTTTTTTTTTTCCTCTAGTGTTTATTGTATATTTCGACTTTCGTATGATCTCAACTTTCTTTTTTGTATTTACGAGAACTACGTTTCTATAATCTTGTCTCTTTATTAGCTGTCTATTATAATTTAAGTGATTAATAAGGTATTTAAGGTGATAATTTTATAAATAATTTGTTCCAATTAAAAAAAAAACATTTTACATCTCGGATATAAATGCAAAATATTATTAATTATTGCTTGCACTTGTAATAAATTAAAAACATAAGTTTAGACGAATTGTTAGAAACTTACGTGTGTGAGTATCGCACTGTATTTCTTTTACCTTTTCCCTGATACAATCCTATATCATTATCAGATATTTTTTTTTGTAATTAATACCGAGTTTTATTCGTTGCACAATAAATGAATATTATTTGTTATATTTAAACAAGTTATTGGAGCAATTTTCATATCGTAGATATACGAATGATATATATACATTAAAAAGGAAATCAATTATACTTTTTAAAGATTCTACTCAAGAGAACAGAAACAAATGAAATTAGGTATACAGGAAAATAGTATGTCTTTTTCATATAATTTTTTTTGTTGTAAAACCGAGTGAAAATAGTGTCTACTTGGATATCAGGATGTTTTATGACTTTATTCAATTACCACGAGCCATCGAATATTGGTAGTAAAAACCAACTAATAAATATCTCTTTCAACTCCAATTAGTCGATTAAGAAAATACTATAATGACAATTACGAATACCTTGATTTTATCTTAAATATAATATATCATTTTTACTTTCACGAATACGACAAGTTTTAACTGCTAATATTAGGTAATGTACCATGCTAGACTCTATAGCTAGGTCACAAGCTTTCATTCTAGAGCTGTTAAAAAAGAAATGGTCTTAATACATTAAGTTTTTCATTACACATTCATACACACAGACATCCGGATTTCGCGCATTTCAATAACATTTTTTCTTATTATATAATGAAATAAATGAATTGAAAAATCATCTAGTGCGATAATGAGAGTATTTCTCTGGATAATTAAACATTTACATTACTGTAAAAACACAAAATATTTGAAATAATGATCATTGAAGTCTCGAAAATTGAGACTTTATAATGATGAGAGAAATACGTATCCTCAAACGCTTCGCCTCATGAGGCGCGTAAAATGAAACAGAATATCAGACACTTTACAATCGAACTTATGTAAATAAACTATCAGATCTACAGACATACCGACGTGTGTGTGTATATATAGAGAATTCATTGCGCATGCATCAACCACAACGCTACGTTTTAACAAAAAGGGGACAGGCGGGCGGAGGTCTGGTAAGAATGCCGTTTGCCCACACTAACTACCGTCCTTGACAGCCTACCGTTTTATAGATCGGTCATTTCCAATAAAAAAAACATTTTTTTTAAACGTCACTATCACTGCCGACAGACAGACGAACTTAAAACTATAAACAAACACTTTGACCTCGAATTAAAACTGTTTACGGCGCGATAATTCTATACTAATATGAACAGATATAGAGGTTTTCACTTTTACACGGCGATTCCCCTGTTAAAGTGCTCCGGGGACTTTTGTCGCAAATAAAACATCACGCCACGAGTTAATAATAGTAATTCCTTTTCCTTTTAGTAATGCTACTAATATTGGGCGAAATAGCGTAACTTTAAAAATTAAACTCAAGAAAGAAAGAAAAATGGACCCTCTTAAGGCCATACGATAGAAGTCAAACGTTACACAAAAATGTTGCCCATCAGAAATTCGTATCTTAAGAAGATTTACTTCGAAAGCACAATATGACAGATAATTAATTATTTAAAATAAATATGTATATCACAGGCGTCTGTTGTTAATCACTAACCCGCAAAGCCTTCAACTTAAAAACGCCTTATCATTCGATTCTATTGACGAGCGACCTACGAAATTGATTACAAATTCTAACTTCCAACGCCGTCATGCCGCCAATGGATCAATAGTAACTCGTCAGACGTAAGTAATCAGATATAGTGCAAACAAGAAATCATAGTAATATTATAAATGCGAAAGTGTGTCTGTTTGTTTGTTACGCTTTCACGCCTAAACCGCTGAATCGATTGTGATGAATTCTGGGTACAGTGATAGGCTAATTTCTCACGTGAAATCTTTTTGTAGGTGGGGTTAATAGAGGAATAAACTTTGTATGAAGTTCTTTATTGCGTCATCCGATTTGTTTGATAAAATCTATATTAACGCGAGCGAAGCCGCAGGTAAAATCTAGTACGATACATATATGACAATCTCAGTAGATACGTTCGAAGTTCTTATTGAAAATTCACTCGAGCAAAATTTTCACTTTATGTAAAACTTTAAAATAAGCAAGTAATTATGTGGAATTATTATGTTAAATTATTCACCACTACGTGTGCCCGCCGACTTCGTTCGTGTGGTTATGTAACACTTTTTGCCCGTATTTTGTAACTTTTTTCAATACAGCTTCGCTCCTACTGGCAGTAGCGTGATGTTAAATAACATAATATAAATTTCTCAGTGATTGTTCTGTCAAATTCGAAAAGAGTTTTTGTAATCCGATTGGTTTATAAGATTAGCACGTTCGAACAAACAGACTTTTCCATTTTATAATATTAATATAATAAACGTTCATTTTCACTATTCGCTAAAGTCTTAAAGTTAAAACAAAAAAATATTTTTCTACCATGAAGTAAAAAAAAAACACCATGAAGTACAATACCTTTGGACATGACTATACCGTATTTTCTCAAATATAATAAAGATATAAACAATTAAAAACAACATAGGATCATAACTAAAATACTATATGTGTTTTGAAACGAAAAAAACACATATATATAATAACAGCCCCGTGACCACGAAGGCTGAAAAGCTTTCGAAACGTCGGGATCAAAATTTAATAAATAACCGCGATAAAATCCGTTTAAATTAGTTTTATTTCAATGAATAATATTCGCGTAAACCTAAGAAATCATTACGAAAAAATAATATAATTCAAATAAAACTTTTTCTCACACAATTTTGGGCCAGTGTTGCCATAACGCGATAAAACCGTAGACTGTCAATATTTTGATGGCGCTTCTGAATGTCATTTACTTTTTTTTTTTTTTGTTTACCCACCCCCCTATCCTTAATTGTCAACTTGAAGCTTCTAACACTATAATATATATGCACTGTGACGTATTTTATTTACTATTTCATATGTTTATGTAAATAATATTTTAATGTTGTGATATTATTTGATTGATATATTGCCGGTAAACTGTACGTCAGTGTGTTTATAGTTTAAAAATTTATGGTATATCATCCAAGTTACATTTATGCGTGATTACTTTGACACGTATAAAACAGTGTTTATTAATTATTTATCCTTAATTATTTAACTAAGCTATGTATGTTTTCCTGAATCGTGATTGCATTGCGGTATTTAATTCCCGCATATATATCTTTAAAATATATAATTAAAATCACAGTTCTACCAGTCTGATATATGGTTTACTGACAATTTAAACGAATATTAAGGCAGAATAGGTTATTTATTTCTAGCCGAATCTATTTTATCAATGCCTCTTTTGTCATATTTATATCACGCTACATAGCTCTGATCGTGAATTCGTTTGCGTGGTACTAAGAATGATTTATTTGTTTTTAACCATTTTTGTAAAAAAAAAAACAATACAAGCTGCTGGTATCGGTGGTAGCGTAATATTAAATAGCTTAAAGCCTTCGTCAACGATTGCCTTAGCAAATGCAAAGAAAAAAACATTTGAAATATTCTAATTTGAAATAATAGTAAATCCTAAGATTAGATCATTGAATCAAACTTTTTGCCTTTACAATGTCAATATGGCCTTGATGATTATAATTGAAAAATCTGCCGCCAAATACCATTAGGTGTGTTCCGGCGGGTGCACATGAGAGCCAGTTCCTTTAAAGGTTTAGCGTGCCTACTAACTTGGGCCGTGTCGCCACTTAAGATCAGATGAGATTATAGCCATTACGCTAAGCCTTAAACTATAAAAAAATAATTGAAAAACAATGATGGCGGTCTGCTTGTGACAGTTCGATATGTTACTGGTGAGTTTTGGCATTTTTTTTTCGAGCATTCTATGCAGTTATTGCAGTGTTTCTCGCTCACATAATTAACAAGCTTCAATTACTTTTGGCATTTTATGATGGCAACATTGATTTGAATAATCGAATTTGTAAATAAAATCACTATTATCAATATTATCTTTCTTTTGAGTTTAAATAACGTTAAATTTATATGAAAAACTTACATCCATTTATATATTTTTTTTACTTTTGATGAAATAACTGTGTACTTTATTTACTCTTAAACCGGAAAGTAATCCGTAGGGCATTTTTTTTTCATAATTACCAACGTACTGTTAAAATGAGTATGCAGTTGAAACTGCTTAGTTTGTACATTACTGTTATTTTCATATGATACATTCTAAGCGATAGATAGTGTTATTTTGATTCTTGAAGATGATAAAAGAAGCTTTAATATTTAGTTTCTAGTAATTGTATTTTATATTTAGAAATGCCTTAATATTTGTTTTTTTTTTTATATGTATATGATCTATTATTCTGTATATTTTATGTATAAATTTTATATCACACAATTTATATGTGATGTCCAAAAGCCATCGAGCGCACAAGACGATAAGTTAGTGTGGCACGTACAATCGCGCACTTATGACAGGTTCATTTTAATATAGTGAAAATTAAAAAAAAAAAAAAACATAATTCTGCAAAATGGACCTGTCAGTCGAGAGTATCTCTATTCGGCACGCGCAATTAAATGTTTTCACTACAAACGATTCCAACACAGGTGGAGTCTGAGGAGGAGAGTGAGTCAAGCGACGAAGAGATATCATCCGCGACAGAAGTGTCCACTGATAGTGAGTTCGCCCGCGAGGAGTGCGCACCGGCGCCCATGCCCCCCGCTATACTTGTAACGGAAGCGACTCCGCCCGCACCCCCGCCCGCCCACGACTACCCCCTTAGCAGGACGAGATCCGCCGGTGGGCTAGCAACGAAACGTGCACTCGAACTCAAAAGGAAATACCTCCTCGGCGAACCCTCACCACCGGCGGTCCGCAAATCAGACTCGACATCACAAATGGACACGAAATTCGAAGCTTTCCGCTCGAACATCACCGAATTCCAGAAACTGCTGCACCCGGCCACAGCACCTACACCACCGGCCGCTCAAAAACCAATCGTCACCTTCCAAGTATCCCAGGCCGTGAAACCACAACCCATGCCTGACATTATCAAGAACCTGTGCAACGATGCACCAGTCGATCTCCTGACCAAAGGCGACGCACCGCTGTCAACCGCGGATTGGACGTCGGAGAAAACGATCGATGATACGAAAGAAGCAGAGTTAGAATCGGATTCGCTGTCTGATGACTCCTCGCACACCGAAACGGCACCGAATCAAACCGTTCCAAGGGTCGAAGTGCACAACGAGGGCGGGGAATTAATACAGCTGGATAGCTTAACGATTATAACGAGCAGCACGGAGCCGAATGAGAAAGTGTCAGGGACGGGCACCGGCACCGATCCGACGGTTCTCGTTGCCGGATCCGAATCGTCCGAATCGTGCCGTGACGTCACGACACTGGCGCTGACCGAGACGGAACTGTCGGATTGGGCAGCCGAAAGCGTCGTGCTGGACGACTGCGGTTATGACGACAGAGATGAAAGGAAGAGAGGCAAGAATCCGAGGCAACTGAGCGGGCCGAAGTCGGTGCACGATGCGAAGGGTGTGTCGGTTATAGCGTCGCACGTTTGCGGGCGTACGAGCCCACCGGAAGCGGTCGTGTATTCGAACGCCGTAGACCATTTCGAGTTCGCAGACGAGGGTGAACAGGACCCTGCCATCGGACGTCCGGTCACACCGAAAAACCTAGGATACATGGAACTGGTAGACGAAGACGATTACGCGTATTCGTTGGGCAACGATCGATCTATGAACTTTATAGAGAAAAGCTATTCGGAGACCGTTTTGAAGTCCGCTAGCCAAGATGTTAGCGTCCGTCAAGAGGTGCATACCCCCGAAAAAGTTAATGCGCCGAATACAAAATTGGAAGCGCCGTGCGATTTGGAACCCCCTCAGACTTCAGTAGATAACGAAGCCGGTAATAAACCAACGAGTGATAGACTGTCTATTGGCATAATGAATGACGTTTCTAACATTGAACGGAATATAGGAAATCTAAGTGTGTGTAATATATCTCCTCCTCTGGAGAAAGACGATAAAACCGAAATTATCGATGACACGTCCCCTCCCCTGGTGCCTGAAGCGTCGATGTCTAAGATTAAGTTGCCAAATACACCGATATCGTTCACCGGACCTTGTTCTATCAGAATGTACGCTCCGGCGATCTGCAGATCCGCGAGCGAGACATTCCCAAACTCCAAACCCCGAACCGCGGATTCACAAGCTGCGAAATATTCCTTAGGCGTCGCGCTCAGTTCGGGTTCCATGTCGCCCGTGAGCCCAGTGACTGAACGCGACATGACCGATAAGGTCCAGGAGATAAAGAGGGAGAGGGAGGAGCAGACGGAGCTGGTGAGGCGGTTGGTTTTGGAGAGGCTGGGTAATGGGACTCGGGTTAGTAAGAAAGCGCCGCGACGCGCCCGGGTGTCTCCGAGCAGTGGGGTCCCGCCTCCGGTGCCTCCACCGCCGACCCTGCCGGCGCCTCCGCCCCCGCCCCCGCCTCCGCCTCCGCCCCCGCGACCGGACCCGCCCCACATTTCCATACAAGTGACGCCATCGTTCTCCGATCCTGAACTGGCCAGGGAGAGGCGACGGAAGAGTATCATGAAGAGTATATCGAACTATTTGAACAGGCGCCTTGGACCTCGCCATAAGGTATGTACCTCATGTTAGCATTGTAAATTGTTTTAATAAGGGGACTGCCATAAATTACGTCACGCGGTAAGACGAAGGGAGTCAAAGAAGTGTGACATTGTGTGCCAAAGTGGACTATTAATTTTCTGTTTTAATTTAATAATTTCTTTATGTAACAATTGCAAAATTTGTGACGTCACACTACGGGGGGGAAGGGGTCACACAAAATTTGCCCACAGCTGTGACATGCACATAGTGGGGGGATAAAAAAATCATGATCTCCGTGTGAAGTAATTTCTAGATGGCCCCCTAATATTATTTTTGCAACGCCGTGCAAACAAATATACCATTCGAAAGTGAAATGTCTTACAACATTATGTCATTACGCGTAACGCCATTATGATCCAAGAAATGTATGCACATTCCACATAATGTCATTATTACACCCATATTCATAGACCATGCGTACATAAACACGAATTCATTCTCTTTGATTAATAATTTTCAATTTGCATACATTATGTCTATGATAAGTCGTAATACAATCCAGATATAATTCTGTATAGCTGTAAATAGGGTAGCCTTAAAGGGACTGGTTTAATAATAACCCAAGGTGCTTGGTGTCCAGAGTCTGTTGTTTTAAATTTATAATTGAATAACACGGTATGCTTTAGAAACACATTTGCCACAGTATGCAATTATTTACATTACTCACTTTATAATAATTCACTAAGTTTATTGAAACGCAGTTTTAAAAAGACACCATGAGATTAATAGTCGTTTAAGTAAGTATATAAAAATACAGTGGAACTTCTGTAAGTCGAACTGGAAGGGAGGTGTCAAAAAATTCAAATTTTCGACTTAAGCGAATTTTGTAGGGACGCATAGGACCATTTTTTTTTTTTTTTTCAATAATTGGATGCCCTCGGTCTGTATAACTAAAGGGAAAGTAGGTAATGAATTTGCTGGATGAATGAGTATGTTAGAGAGGAAGATGAAAGGGAATCGTTTGCCTTGAGAAGAGACGAAACGCATGTGACGAAGAAAGTGATGACCGTGAATGTTGAGGGATGGAGAGGGAGAGGTCGTCCAAAGAGAAGATGGATGGAGTGTGAGGCAAAATGGGTGACTGATAGAGATGTATGGAAGAAGAAGACATACTGCGCCGACCCCAAATAACAAATCAGGAGCAGGATGGTGATGATGATGATGTTATTAATTTGCTTATATTAATTATTTCAAATTATGCAACGGAGGTTCAGGGGATCGAAGGGAAGAGAACACAACTTATTTTCGAGCTTGGGAAATTTTAGATATATTGAGGTTCGACTGAAAGAGGTTCACTGTATGTTATTTCCTTTTCTGAATATGACACAATTCAATCGCAATTTTTTGTTTTTTGCAACACTTATCGATGTTCCACTGTACAATGCGCTTAATTGTGAATTATGTACCCTATGGTAGAGTACACAAAAATGTGAAAAAGCTCGACTGATTTACATTATTGAAGTTATCTTTTTTTTTGTTATGGCATCTGCCTATGAAGGCAAATTCGCCAACAAAATTCAAAACAATTATTCGTAGGTCACACAAGTAATTGCCCTGCGCGGGACTCGAACTGACAGCACTTTAACCGCTAGGCTAACCGTGCAGTCAACTTATATTCCTTTTGGCTCGTTAAAGGAAAATGACGAGAATAAAATTCTACCGACATATAAATCGACACCGTAAAGTATACATATATATATTCAAGGTAGTTGTTTAAAAATATCTGTATCTACAAAACGTGTTTCATTTCAGTACTAATAAAATATATTTACACCTAAATATATGTGTGTGTGTGTGTGTGTGTTTTTTATTATATACGGTGGTAAATAATACTTTTTGCAGGTATTTTTATTTTGTTAAAAGGGATATAGATAGCATCTTAAGTACTTACATAGGTACACACACACGGGGTATTTTTCTTTCAAAATCACTCGACTCAATGGACACCGCCAGTAGATTAACGTTAGTTGAATTTTCAGTGGGTTTCGGAGCCGGAGCTGACGTGGCACGTAAGCAAAGCATATCAATATGTCGTGAGTGGCATGCTATAACCATCTCTGTCGCACATATCAATCGCTGAATGTACGTTGTCCTTGTCGCGCATTGCTTCTACAATCACATCTGTATTTGTTTTACTTGAGTCCCTTCAGCTGTGCACGCGAGTTGGCTCGTGTGGGATTAAAAGTTATTTTCCTTTAGCTAGGAGAGTATTTTATATGTATGTAGTAGTACTGTGTGTTATATGGATCTGGCCATCAATAAAGAATTTTTGAATGCGACTGGCAGTTACAAAGATGTGCCCATTCAAAGTAAATAAAAAAAAAAAAACAAGCTCTATTATAAATTTACTAGGTAGTTGTTATTGCTATAGACTTTTTTTTAAAACGGCTTGTGATTAAGGCCACGGCCGAGTGAAAACTTTAAGCCGAAGTTCATAATACGAAATACAACTATAACGTTAAATAAAACGTATCGGCACGGCACTTACGGCGTTTATGTCGATACTGAATGCGAATGATGCGTCATTATCTATCATGAAACGCTCGCCAAGTGAGTATAGCAGTGACTGTTTTCACTCCTTTGGTCAACTCGAGCCGACTTTACCCGAAGACGCGATACATAGCCGAGAGTTTCCGTTCACAAAATAAACGTGGTCAGCTCGTCGGCAGAAGATTTCACTTTAAATATATATATATATTGAGATTATTATATTGATGTCATGAGAGTTTGAACTAATGACATCTAAATCTAGATTAGTCATGCTGAAACATCATCTTTAGTTGTGTCGAATGTCTCGATTTTCTCATACATATGCGGGTGTCAACACTCCAGGGGACTCTATTTCATTGGCTGTCTATCCGTGCTTTGTTTTAATCGAAAATTCTAAATAATAACTGCGACGTTTTTGTAGATGCGACTCGAGTAGAGTTTTGTGACTCGAGCCACTCGAGTAAATTTACTACGTCACTCGTGCTTTCGAGTCACTCGAGTAAACTACTTACACTCCTTACAACTCGTATAAGAATTTATCATTAGCTAAGTTTAGAGTCAGAGTTTTTAAATACCTATAATTAGAAGTATTTGATAATATGAAATAAAATAGAAAATATTATTTATCTTATTCATTCGAGTGAAAATGAGCACGTGTTAAATTTGTTATCACTCGTATACAAGTTTAACGAATTGACTCGAGTCACTCGAGTAAAAAACGGCTTGAGTCGCATCACTAGATGTTGTTACCACGCATCGCAACTTGCATGTCCGTATATGAGCTTTGTATAAAACCGAACACACATAGCGACGTGCGGCAAGAACGTGAGGTGCTTGTACGAGTCGTGTCGCACCGCACCGCTCGTGCGCCGCTATCTGCGTTCGGGTGTATACGCGTATGCATGATTTCGTTATTAATACGCATCGTAAATTATTCTGCTATTTGTGTTTTCTTTCTTTTGTAGTTTACTCCTTGATAATCGACTTTTCAAATATACAGGTCCATTCTAGTATTACGTAAGCATGAAAAGCGGGGACCATTGCTTAGCTTATTTTAGTAACTGGGGGGAGATCTAGACGATGAATACAAGAGCAATTTACGCTACTTTTGTATACTCGATAGCGAAATGAAGGTTGAGGAATTCACTAAAATCGTTCTCATGGGGTATTCTATGAGAAATATGTAAGTGTGTATGTTTATAGGAGAGTCGGGGGATATGAACTTTCCTTAGGGGCCTTTCATAAAAGACGTCACACAAAATTTATACTTTTTATACCCCTTCCCTCCTTTTATCACACTATGTCACATTTTCCATATTACGTCACAAATGATAGACCCTAAACCCCCCTCCCCCCCTACCCCCTCTACGTGATATATTGCAATTAATAGCAATACACAAAATTCAATACATTTAAAAATTTATTGTTTGCAATAATAAAACTTCGATAAATTAACTAGCTGACCCGACAGACATTGTCCTGTCTTAACTATGAATATTGAATTCTAATTGTTATAATTAATAAAAAAATAATTCAAAAACAGAGTTCATTATTGTAATGTTCTATGACAACTCACAGTTATGTGAAATTAATATTGTCATTCAGTTGTGTAAATTGTCGTAAACTTTCTAATGTTCCGCTCAACTCTCTTAACTTTTTCTTTCATAAGGACAATAATTAACACAACAAGAAAAGAATTAGCGAAATTATTCCATCCAAGACAATAATTTTTATATTTAAATTAAAGAATGTCTGTAATAAATGTAAATGTACAAAATTAGAGTTGCGAACGTCACGTTTGCTTGTCCTGCCACGTCACATAACACCCTTTCTCCTCAAAAGTGCCAGCGTATTTTACCTCTTACCTTTGCTGACAAGGGGAGGGGAGGGTCAGAAATTACTAAAAATGTTTACGTGATACTTGAATCGTCCCTGAGATAACCGGTATGGAATTTTTTAGAGAAATAATATTAAACCTGAAAAACGTTACGTAAGGAGTAAACTCCAGTCGTGCGTCGGACCTGACACGCGCATTATTATTTCGGGTGTCTTTACACCTCATATAATTTGATATAAATTTACCTTGTATACATATTGGCGTGTAGGAACCTCAGCAGAGGATCACTAACTCGCACAAGTCGACGGGAGCCCTGCAGGAGGCCCCACCAGTGCCACCGCCGCCGGTGCATTACAGTCCCCCTGGCGCGCTACGACCTGAACCACCAAGACCTCCCGGTAAGTAACCGTAGTCAGAAACATAGTGAAATTTTAACGTAACACTTATATATTGGGTCGATTTTTTTTTAAACCCTAGGCAGTTCCAACTATACGCACATTGTATTATTGTTTGTATATTCATTGACTTTGCCTCTTTCGAAATCACTTTAAACTCAGTGAGCGATCGTCGAAAGACTTGGCTAGACGCAATTGTCAGAAGGTGATAAAAACACATGTGTCTTGGAACATATTTTTCAACTTTCCCAGTAATAAATAATAAACAGACAGAGATAGCATACGAATATTATAAAGTAATTTCAGCAACTGCAAGCTGGATTTCAGTAATTATTTTTGTATTTGAAAGAGCAATCGTTGAGGCTTTACACTATTTAACACTACGCTATCACCAATAGGAGCAAAGGTGTATTGGAAAAGATACTAAAATGGGCAAAAAATATTGAAAAATAGTACTACGCAAACGAACCCGCAGGCGCAGCAATATACCATGGGAGCAGTATACAGGGCTCGAATTGTTTCTATATAGTTTCATCCAGTACAGTTCAGATCTCTAGCAACTATTGACGCACTAGCCGGTTATCAGCGATCGTGGCTGTCACGCCAAACTGCAAATCTCGCAGTAGTGATACTAAAACAGAGTCACTTCGATGTCTTTATCGTCATAAGCATGTTGGACGTGACTCAGTCGGGTACCGTTCTAAACCTAGCTGCTTAACTGGTAGATATCGAGCCTTCTCAGAAAAAACAGTTAACACCGAAAATCTCGACAATGTGGGGTTTTATTCTAACCTCATAAAAGTTATCTTTACAATTTAGAAGCTGTATGTTTAAAATCTACTATTTAATAGATTAGTGGTTAATTATATACAAGAAGACATATTTTTTTTTATTTAGAATAATTTTTAATTAGGCGTGAAAAAACTCTCTCATGTAAAAAGTACAATTGTCGATACGATGTCTTTCCTGAAAAGGCTCGATATACTGATCCAAAGAAGCGAAATTTCGACTTAGCGGTTGATATTCACAGTCCAGTCACACAAAATCTTCGTTTGATCTTCGTAAGTAGTAACAGCTAGGTTCTACAATAAATGGTGGCAATGATTGGCCTAGTAACAGACTAGGTATCAAAATTACAAAAAGCCTACAAGGATAGCATGGTGGTGATACTTTTTGTAATACCCGCCTGGGTAATTATCACCCACATGTTGTAAATCTGCTGCCAAGGTGTGCTCCGACAGTTGCACTTGAAAACCGGTACTCTATCTTTGGTCACATCGTTAAGACATCAGGTGAGATTATGACCATAACACTGAACCTAGAAATAAGAAAAACACCTTAACTGTACATATCGTAGAATTTTTTCGTGTAGGAGTGGATTGGAATGAGGCACTGTCGAATACCAAAAACGACATGGCATTCAACAAATATATAAGATAAATTTATAAATAGATAAATGCTCTTTGACGTGCGAGTCAACATAAGCACTGTACTTGAGCAATAAGAACTTCCGATTATCTCGGATATATGCTGGTTCAACCCGATACGTGAGAAACGCAACGCGTCTATTCCAGTCACTATGATCGGCGCTACAACACCTTGGCTACGCTCCACTAAACGTTCATAACGGCCCAAATATGCCTTGCGCCGGTCCATCGGACCACGGTAGTTGCAGTCGCGTCGAAAACGTCACTAGTGACGTCATTATTTTACATTCACACCACGTTCGCATAACAATAAACCGATTTAACTCTCTAATGCGTACATAGTCTATTCTATATCAATATATATTATTTTAATATCCGGTACCGTTAGAGCTTTAAGTTCGATTTTTAATGATGGTACAAAAATAGGTTTGCATTTGAGGGTTAGATCAGCCTTGTTCAGATCAAGAAAGCATTATTCAAATGTGCGCTTTTATATTGCTTACCGTCGATAACTTTGCTTCTATTTATTAGACTACTGTCTATTATAGCGATCCTGCGATAATCTTGCTAATGATTAATATTCATCCTATAATATACCGTCGCATGTTGTATTAACAGCTGAATGATAACGTTATCATATCATCAGCATTACATTAAAACTAAACCCGACTACACGAAAACATTTACATTTTTATCATTTGCATACATAAAATCCACGCTCGATATTCGGTGATATAAAGTTGATTGCATGAGCTATATATAGTTTTGTTGTTGCCTTTTTATTTGCTAAATCGAAACAATTTCCCTAAAAACCATACGTGTATTCATATTTTAATTTAGTCTGCGTATTTTTTAAGTTATACTTATTTTGGCGTTTTAAAAGTGAATTTTTAGCGTGAAACGAAACGTATGTAACACATAGTAAAGTTACTTCGAGGTTATACTTCTTTTCGCGCGTTTTTCGACATTCAAAACATTGTAAATCGGCGAACATTTGTATGAAGGACTTCATTTATATTCATGACAAAGAAATATAATTTCTCATTAAATAATTTCTACATTAGACATTCATTCTTTTAACTGAACTACTCTCTAAAATATATATTTCATTAATAACACTAAAGTTCGTAAATAGGCTATAATACAAAAAAAATATATAAACAGAGGAAAACAGGCATTGAACTTTGTTGTCTTTGCCTTATTTTTACAAGTATTGAATAACGATAATTCGGTATAAGACTTTGCGAAGTTTTCGATGTTATATTTAAAAGAGTACGTTAAATTGTGTCCTGCGATTTTACAAAAGCTACAACTTGAATTTAAAAAGCAAAAATCAGTTTAAATACTTAATTTCATCCACATCGCTTGAGACACGAAATTTATACATGCAAGAAATGCTCACTAATAATCACTTAATAGTACTAGATAGATAGATAAATAAATCAGCTAAATTGAAGAAGAAAAAAATTCAAATCAGTCATGAGGACTGCCGACAGAAAACTGAAAACTATAAACAACACTTGTCATTTACGCATATCCAAATTAATTGTTTGATCTAAAGTTAAAACTCGTGAATGAAAACTGTTCACAGCGCAATAAGTTATACTAACGGATAACACGTCACGTGACCATGTCGATGACGAACCACCGATCCAAACCGCGCTAAACAGGTTTTCACTTCAAAAGATCAGAGCGTGGATTTTAAGTAGTAAAGAGTACAAAGTCTTGTAGTCGGGTATGGACGATGTATCGTATGGCTTCACGGGTAACGAACACCAGGACCGAGCGCAGGCGGGCCGTGCGACGTGGACGAACGCGACGCCATGCAGCTGTGGTTCGAGGCCCGCTGGGCCCGGCTCCTCGCCCAGCGGAGGGCCAGGGAGGAACACCCAGAGGAGACATCCTCGCGGCGGCTCGCACGGCTCGAACGGCGCCTCTCCCGTCCGCTCTCCGGTAACAGCCGCTTCCCCATTACCAGCAACCTATCTTAGGTTTTTTCCAGCGGTCTAACCTTCCATCGCGTCACGTGAGACAAGGGAAATCATTTCGATATAATACATGCGTTGTTAAAGGTAGAAATGTGAACAAAATTAGCGACATCAGCTTAGCTAATGCATATTAGATCAAGTTGCGCATAATTGTGCAGTCAGTTATGAATGATACCGTATAAAAATGTATACACATATTTGTTACTCGGCCGATAGATGTGAAAACGATATTAGTGATTTTAATTTAGAAATATTTTAAGTATTGATAGTAGAATTGTATATTTTGAAAATAAAATACTGTCTGTAATAAAGTGGGCGACACTAGGTTCGGATCCTACCCACTGTGCCATATAATAGATACAAAAATAGTAACAATTACTGAATATAAGAACATTACAAGTAGAGTATTATATTTTACGAAAGGGACCGTTTATAAAATACGTTCGTATTGGGGGGGAGTGTCGCTCACTGTGACAAAATGTGACATGGGGAACCGCGGGGTCAAAGGAAACGTGACGTTCGCAGGTCATACAACAATAATGTTTAAATTTGTGTACTGCTATTAATAGCAATATATGATGTATACGGGGGGGGGGGGGTCTATCATTTGTGGCGTAATAATGGTCGCAGAAAATGGTGACATAGCGTAAAGAAAGGAGGGGAAGGTCTAAAAAGGCAAAATTGCGAGTGACGTATTTTGTGATTGGCCCCAAAGGGAGGCGTACACGTTTCACTAATTACATTTTTTATTTATTTATTTGACACATAAGTAGACGCTAGTGTTGCCCACTATTACACTATCAAAGTTTGCACTTCTGTCGGCAGTGCTTAATGGAAGCCTACTATTTTTTCGTTTATTGTCGAATTTCATATGAGGATTTTAATGCAAGCTATCGTTTTTTTATTCACTACAACCACACCGCTGTTACGGCTGCAGGTCCTAGTAACTCACAACGCTTGTTCATCAATAATCATTAACCTTACGATCATCACCAGTACGCTTCGCTTAGTTGATGATTTGTGATGCGTTATACGTTTTTTAACATAAACTTTTCGTTTTTCGAACAAGTATCACGGTGTTTTTGAATTAATATTCTTTGTAATAACAAAAAATTTTTTATGAAATCGTAATTCATCGTTAATATTCATTATCGGAATTTTTGTGATAGACATATAATACTACAGAAGTATTTATGAAAACAGTAACACATACATGCACATACGTATGTAAATAAGTATTTAATTTAGTGTACTCTTATAGCCGAACAACAGGCCGCGACTGTGGCAGAGTTAGTGCAAGTGTCAGCTCAGAGAGACGCGCACCTCGCTTTGATGGCGGCTGATAGGTGAGGCAGTTTTTTTTTTAATACTCTGTGGTCTAAGATTGTAGATACTCCGAATCTCGTGGAGGGACTGGCTTTCAAATTCAACTTCCGGACCACACTTATAAGTATTTGGCGGTATTTTCCGCTTTAGAGCAATAGCTAGCCAGATTGGCATTGAAAAAAAGCTCTTACAATGCTATGGTCTCATTAAGATGTTTTTGTTTAGTGAAAGCTCAGGCTTGTTGCAGGGATTCGAAGTTACATCTATTAACGCAGTGTCCGCGCACGCTGCCAATTCAGTCCACATCGCCTCAACTGTGTAATATTGAACGAATTACACATGTTGGTTAATTTTTTTTTTTTTTATTGTCATATAATAAAATGAAAACATATTGTGTCATGGAAAGCACAGTCGGGTTATACATAATGACTACCATTGGGGAAATTGGTAGTCATCGCTGTCATGTCTGCGTAAAACATTGTCCACTATTCGTGTTTTATCAATATATGTATAGTAATTGGGACCATTACTTTTTTTTAATGCAGTGACTCACTATTTTATCCTACGTACAAAATTCTAGTAAATGATAGAAGCATACACAGCAAATGTTCAGAATTCATACATCGCTTCGACAAGACTGTGACGCTCTTATTGAAATTAGACGAGAAAGTTTTGTCGTAACTAATCAAGCAGAATAATTCGACGGTGTCGTATATTGCCCCAAAATACATAGGAACAAATCCCCGAAAAGAAAATTATTGTTAATTCAGTACGTAATTTTGCGAAATCCGGTGATGAGGTAAATAAATTTGTGTTTCCAGGAGACGCGGTGTGGGTGGCAACACTGTCGGCGACTAACGCGTCAACGGTATAGAGGTGACGTGAGAGAAGACTGGACGAACTAAGTAACCCCGCGTTAAACTCACCCCGTTCGTTTACTAACACCAATGCAGCGTATTTTTAAGTAAATTGTCACATGTATTGATGTAAGTATAAATAACATATTTCGTCTTAGGAACAGAGTCTATCTAGAATGCTTACCAGCAATATTGATTAGGGAAATCATTATTTTTGGGACATTTAACAAAAACAATTGATTGTAACGAAAATAATTAATTGATTGATACTCTTTCTATGCACGATTTAAAATTACTTTATTTAAGTTTGTACAATGTATACAAATAAATGTAAAGTGTCATTCGAGGTTTGCCTGTGCTCGGGAAACTCTGTAATTAGTGGAGTAAAATATTCGAACCTGGCAACACGAGGTCGAGTTGGTTGACTGGTAATAATGAGTTCGCCAATACTATTCTCTTTGAATATACATATATGAAAGATTATAACAAACACTAATGATAGGGCGTTTCGTCAATCACTTGGGTCAAATAAACGGGGAGGTAGGGGGGAGACGGTTTAATTTAAAAATTATTTAAGTGTTAATATATCGACATCGTTTTATACCGACTTGATGGCGCTAGTCGAATCATTTAAAAGGCGAGTATCGTCTGCATATTTAGAACCGGATCCCAAAAGTATTTGTTAGTCTGATATCATTAGATCCGACGCAGTGAAATTATACTATAATTAGATTCCTCTGTAATCTTCTGAGCTTCCATCTACATCAGTGCGTCATTGAAGTTAGGCACTTTCATTTGCTAAATAACTAGGTAATCATTTTTAGTTTTAACTTACATTTGTTTCCACTGTTTCAAAACATTTTCTGCGTACAAACAGTGATCATCGTTGCCCATATCTCCCCTAGATTTTCTCCTAATTTATCCGCAACAGGGCGTACTAGTTTGAGGCTCTTCTGTTCGTTTGTAAATATTTATTGCTTACATAATAATATATAATAATAATTGCCTTTAAATTCTAACGTTAAAAAAATCATCTGTTAATTTTTTTTAATTGTGTTTATTTTTAAATAGTTTATTTTCAAGATTTTGTAAAACAATAAATAACGTTAGAAGCGATCATGTAGTCGTTATGTTCATATAGAAGTTTAATTGTTTATATTTGATAGAATAAATTGTGCTGCACTTTTGCCTTCAATATTGATCAACGCTCCGTCCCTATTTAGTTCTCTCTTTGTCTCGACATATCGAATTGCCAGTACGAAAAATGCCTACAAAGGATTTGTTTATATATTTCGCTTGCATTTCATTGTGCACTGTGAGATAATTCAACTGTTGACAGCTATGCGTACTTTATATATATATGTTTAATAGTAATAATAATAATTTTCTAAGTAGTTAAATTGATAAATAACTATTTATAAGATATACGATTCGGACGGTCTGGTGCCTAAATGCGTGAGGAGGGCGGTGATTTTAGATAATTGTCACAAAATGAATAGGGGTCGCTCATAAAATACGTTCGCATTTATTGGGGGAGGGGGTGTCACTTTCTGTGGCAAAGTGTGTCATGGAATGGTTTAAGATTTTTTTTTTTTTGTAAATTTTACATGTAATTACCGATATTTATTAAAGTTTTATTATAGCAAGCAATTAACATTTGAAAATGTTAAATATTTGTGTACTGCTATGAGTTGTCATATATCATAAAGGGGGGTATATCATTTGTGACGCGATGTTCATCGAGTCACGAAGGGGGAGGGGGTGTAAAAAGGTAAAATGATGCGTAGTGTATTTTATGAACGTCCCCAAAGCTAAAATCGACCTTTTTGGTCATAACGGTGTGCTAGATATGCCAAATAAATATGTAATATTAAATATTTTTTTCTAATAAATGTATGTATACAATTAATATATATATATGATATAATTAAATTTGTCGGCTGAATGGGAGCGATAAATAAAAACGAACGGCTTTGTTTCTTTATATAAGTCATTCATAATTTAAAGTCGATAAGAGCTTTTTTTAGTGTTAATTTATGCATATCGTGTAGCTGAAGCAATAAATGTAAAGCGCATTTTGTAATGTAGCCATTTGAGAAGGTCCTTCTAAGTGCATGCAATAAATTTGCCTAACAATAACAAATTTACCCTAATTTTATATAATCTAATAATCATTAGACATGTGGTAAGTTTGTAAGTAACTGTGTATGAAACTGTCCGAGTAATAAATGCGATGAAAACTATATGAGACATAATTGTACATCTAATCTAATGTACTAAAATAAATATATATCTGAGATCATTTTAACGTCAGGCTGGTTTCAATGATCCTGTTTTGTGACGAATTCAAAATAATTTTACGATTTGCTGTTGAATCGTGTTTAATAAAATTATATCGGAAACGACATGAGAGCCATCTCCCGGTACATATTTACAACTTGTTAGTATTTCTCATCGCAGTTGGATGAATGAGGCACTATGACAGAGTGACCGGGACACTAAATGCGAAATCAAATAGTTAACCATATGTAATCATGTTTTGAATCTTGTAAAAGCAATAATTTTAAGTATATCGGATAGTGCAGAATGAAAAGTGTTGGTTTTATATAAAATTTTTTTTTCTTCAAAGCTCTCCATTGAACAGATGTATTAAGACGAATTTATGTTAGTCAATTATCCCATTCTATAATTGATTCTGATTCTGAGTGCTTATTGAAACGGTGACACAGGCCGATAGATACCACTAATAGTCATTTCCACAGACAATTAAAGTTGGATAGATTATTGTGATCGGCTGGTAAATAAATATGCGTGTTATTTTGTATGTTTTTTCTCTGTGCGTTCTTACGCCATTCATTCGAATGTGGTGAAACTTTGATAAGCCGTAACTGTGAACGTTTATAAGAAACACTTTTTAATGTTAACACTTCTTAACGCAATAGATGTCGCTGTAGTCGATGTGATTGGCTACTTGAAATGGCAGAACATGTATTTCTATTAAACTGAAAAATTCCTTAAGTACTTAAGTACTTTATGGAATGAGACTGAGCCGAAACGCTTACCTATGTAACGCTCGTTCGGGTATAGTCGGCTCGAGTCGGCTTAGAGACCGAGAGAGACATAGTTAACAGTCTACTGCTATACTCGTCATCATTACATGTGACAGCGTGACGCATCTCTCGCATTCAGTATCGGCACTAACAGTCATAACATATAGTTGTGTTTCGTATAACCCCGCTTTGATGTTGTGTTTACAGCAGTCGCGTGGTCTTAAACACACGCCATTTTTATATTTGCAAATAAATTACGCTGGCAGTTTCGTACATACACATAAATACACTTAGGGGCCATCCATTAACTACGTGAGGATAGATTTGGTGATTTTTGACTCCCCCTACCCCCTTGTATACGTAAGATTTCTCGAAACCCCGTCCCCTTTCCTTCTTCTATCTGATCTTCTAAATAATAAACTGTTATATTAGGAAATGATTTGTTTATTTAATTTTTAAATAATAAAACTACGATAGTACACGGAAAAATGTACTATAATGTTTTCTATAGAACTAAACATGGATAACAATAAAGACATATGAAATTTTAATTAATTATAAAATTAATAATAATTAAAATAATTGTTCAATAAGGAATTTTGATTCGCGTAATATATATCGTAAGAATAAATTTCACCCTCCGCTCAAAACCCTTACGTAATTAATAAATGGCCCCTTATATATGATGTGTATATTCCTATAGTTGTAAAGGAAACCCTATATCATTTTTTGTTTAACCACCCCTTTTTTTAAAGGTTCTGTTAAATATTTTTATGTAAATCTATATATATTTTTAGTTAATATATAACAGAAAAAATCATGATTCACGTAATAATTTGTTAAATATAAGTTAAATATGACATTTATTTTTATTATGATCAATCGAAGAGTTTACAAACGTAGTTTAATAATATAATCGATATATAGATGAATATTATAAGATATTTTTGTACCCCGTCATTTGAATATATATATATATATATAAAAAAAATAACAAATATTTATGTATGTACTATAATTAGAGTTAATATCAGTGAAACATTTTTCGAAACTTTATAATTTCACTTATAAAAAATTGATTATATATATATATATATATGGCACGAGTCTATTCAAATTCCAAATACGTTTAGTGCCTGTCGTAATGAATACAGTGCCTGTCTTAATTATGAACGTAGGATTCCTGTACTCGGCAGTCCTGGAAGCGTCATTGATGATAGCTGGTAGGAAGTCGTTACGACTTTTACTTACTTTATTCCTGTATTATTATTATATACATGTTTATGTATGAAATAAAACAGTATAATTACATTGTAGTTTTATTGTTAAAATTTTCTTAGTAAATGAAAATAGTAAATAATAAAAAAAATAAAAATAAAATAAATAAAATAAAATAAAAATAATAAAAAATCAAGCTCATTTATTGGTTGGTCGGAAAAGTGTGGACTCCCTGCATCCTTGCAATGAGACCGAACTTTGAAAGAAAACGTCGTGGTGAAAGCACAGTATGATGAGGCTTTCTCCAATATTCAGTATTTCAATTCAATAAGGCAAGCTATATTATAAGGTGGATCGATATGTGAGCGATCGTGATGTCTGGAATTGACGCCCCTCTCTGTACATCCGCTAATAACTACTGTAACACGTTAAATTATTGTTTATAAGGATATAAGACTTAAAAAAAAAGATGCAGATCGAGTTTCTTGCCGGTTCTTCTCGATGACTGCGTTACTTTCCGAACCGGTAGTAGTTTTGACTTTCAAAAGCGCCTTCTTAGGGCCCGAATTCAATGAAGATTTTTTGATTTGATTTGATTTGAATGCCCGTATGTCTAGTAAACACTCTAAAGTTGAAAATCTATAGCCGAATACATATAGGTATATAGATAGTTGTGTAAACCGGTGTCCGATACACTATAATAGATTCAGTGGCGTATAACTTTGGAAGGTATAGTCTGAAGGACGAATGTATTTGTTATGAAATTATGTATACGACAAGATTTAACAATACAATACCCAAACCTTTTAGTTCGTAACTCCAGTTGATAGCTATTGGCTACGTTTTTGGTTGATGGTAAGTGATCACCGCCGCCTATGGACACCCACAACACCAGGGGAATCCTTAGGTGCGTTGCCGGCTTTTATTGGAGGAACTGGCTCTCAAGTGCAACTGCCGGAACACACCTATTGGTATTTGGCGGCAGATTTTTCTAGGTGACTGTGGTTGTTAGCCAGGTAGGCATTAGAAGAAACCCTACCAAAATGCTATGGTTTCCTCACGATGTAACGATGAGAGCTCAAGCGCATTGTAGGTGCTTGGATTCGAACTCACGTCCCAACACGCGGCGTTCCTACACACTACCACTGAGCTATCATCGCGGATTATATTATGGGCGTGGCTATGGGCGTTTTCCTTATTTATTTATTAATAAAAAATTAAATATATGTATATATTAATCTGCGTCTTCTATAACACATACACATCTCTACTAATATTATAAATGTGAGTTTGTTTGTAACGCTTTTACGCATAAACTACTGAACCGATCATCATGAAACTTTGTACACATATTCTTGGAGGTATTAGAAGTAAAATAGGATACTTTTTGAAAAAAAAAAATATTTTTTACGAAAGATAAAATGTCAAAAAATTTCAAAATGTAGCTACTTTAACGCCAACAAACATTCCAGAGTATAGGTGATATAGGGTCAGCTAGTATACTTCAAAAACTTTTAAACTTATTTCTACGATGCTGAGTCTTTTGTAGATTATTCTAGGTTATTTAGCTTTTGGATTCCATTGTGCCATTATTTTTATTTAACAATGGGTTCCGTAATGATGTGGATTCTATCTCGCGAGGTAGCGTTTATACGAGTTTGTCTACTGGCTTGCTTCACAGGACAGCAGACTCGCTACGTAGGCCTGTTGGGCCAGTTATAGTTAGTTATAGGCCAGTTCCTGCGTTTAGGCTTAGCATGTCCACCGTCTTGGACCACATCGTAAAAAAGGAGAATGCCGCAATGGAATCAAAAATCTAAGTAGCCTAGAATATTCTACAAAAACTCCGCATCGTAACGTACCTTGTAGTAGTATTGAATTGCAGCTATGTATATATATATATATATATATATATATATATATATATATATATATATATATATATATATAGGGAAGTATGGGTGTTTTATGGCAGTATATAGTTATAGGAGGGTAGTTTGTAACACCGATTAGTATAAAGCGCGATGCGAGCGCGGCTTTGGGTTCAGTCAAAGCGAGACGCTTGAGTCGTTTTCGTCGTACGTAGCTGGAACAAGGGACGTAAGATTTATATTTCTGTATTATTGAAGGTTGAGCACGGTAGTAGGGCTTTTTCTAATACCCGCCTGGCTTACCACCCTCAAGTTGAAAATCTGCCGCCAAATAGCAACAGGTGTGTTCCGGCCACTGCACTTGAGAGCCAGTTCCTCCATGGGTTTAGCGTTTCTTTAGGTTGGGCCGTATCGTCACTTAAGATCAGGTGAGATTATGGCCATAACATGTTGACGCATGTCGACAAAGGGGCCCCTTAAACCTACAGCTGTGTTGCAAGTCTCGGACACTCTGGTGTTATCCTCTCTCTGCCACAATGTTAGGTTTCATCACGATGTATCCAGCACCCGTACGGGGAATCTGTGGTTTGCTAAGTTCTTAGATCATCCATTATTATTATTGATCCGATTATTACCCTATTACAATTATTATATATTTTAAACAATTATCTATGAACGGTGTTTCTATATAACAATGGTTCTGCTTATCATTATTTTACACATATATTAATTATTTTATTAATGAAAAATCTGGAAAACTATTCTTGTACTTCAGTTACACTGATTTTAATCTCCTTTTAATATACTTTCATTCTAGTTCAAATGAGGACGGTAGATAAACAAAAAGAAAAACAGTAAGTGATTATTATAGAATTTAATATTGAAATAATCAGAATCAAATAGAATATACACAAACAATTATGACGGTCCAAATTTTAATATACGTGTACCTGCATATTAAACAAAAAATTGAGACGTCGACGGAAGCGTCAGCTCGGAATGTATAAGTTATATGATATTAAGTCTAAAGTTTTTAATCACTGTTTTTATGTAATTGAATTCGTATATCGTCTTCAGCAGAATAAATTTTATTCAAAAGCCACAGGGTTATGTTAAATATTGTCTGTTTAATTTCAAAATTAGTATCATGTATTGTACATTACGGTTTGACGTTTCCGTTTCAAACTCCTCAAATATATCATAGTCAATTAATAATTATAACATTATGAAAACAGTGAATTCAATGAATCGTTTATGTCTGTCTGCCCGTTTGATGGCACATTTTTTATTACGTTTATATTTTTAGCATCGAGATTATATTCACTAATTACTTGTACTTGTATTAGTTAATGTGATAATAAAATATTTTGTACCATACCAAATAACAAAAGGACAAAATTAATCTCGTTAACTTTAAAGAAAAAAAAATCGCATATGTACTTTTTTCATTTCGGTTGCCAAAATATTGAACGTCCACAAAATAATTTACAAACCATATTTTACTGCAATATCAAACTAAACACATAACATTTTTTTTTATATTTCCTAGTATAATAATGTATGCACCAAAGTTAATAATATTCACTTCAACCTTTTAACTGGTTTAGGCTTCACTATAAACAATATCTCAATTGGCACACAGATATTTTCAATAGTTATATATTTATATATTCATAATCCTTATCACATAAACATAAATATTGTAACATTTTTTTCTTTAATATACTAATTACATTATAAACCTTTGCAGTGATAATATTAATGTTGTACATACATTTCATTTAATTAATAATTAATTAATTATTAAATTCATTCACTAAATCAAATAATTACAGTACACATACAGTATAATACAGTACACACACAGTATAATACAATACACATACAGTATAATACAAGTACACATACAGTATAATACAGTGCACATACAGTATAATACTGTACACATACAGTATAATACAGTACACATACAGTATAATATAATGCACATACAGTATAATACTGTACACATAGAGTATAATACAGTACTTATAACCTAATATATAAAGAAATGAGTAAAGAAACCAGCATAGAGAACAATGATTATCTTCAATCTTACCTTACGATTGATTATATTACTATATACATCACTACGTAAACACTAATATACGGAGATAGATTTATAAAGTATAAAAAAAAAGAAATATAATTGTAAATTACGATTTAAGAAAAGATCAAAGTAATCATAGTTTCAGCGTCGACAGTGATAGGTAAATATAGACAAAAAAGGATATAGAAATATGAATAAAGTAACAACTGTGTTGAATGTTGCCAGGTATAAAACTCACTCATTCATTGATACTTTACAGGGCAACATTGTTTATCGTTTAGACGCAAGTGTTTTGTGTAGATGAAACCACCAAATTCACAAAGAAAAACCTATAAGAACGCAAACTTAAAAGAAATTAAATAATAAAAATAAAATCCTACATTCCTACAATTCTACAATATATATTTTAATTATCCACTGACATTGATTTACTATGATATGTCTTACTCGGTTGTAAAGTTCTTCTAAGGATAAATATTACAAAAAGAAAATATAAATATATAGTTTTTGTTTAAACATTTTTGGTACGTTTCATACGTTTTGAATATATTTTTGGTATTTCAGTACGAACCTTATGCGGTAAGTGCAAAACTAATATTTCCACAATAAAACTGTACCTGGTTTGAAGGACACAACTGTAACTAGCTATATTTAAAAAATTGGGTCAAATTATTCCCGCCTTTTTTAACGGTCACTTTTTATTACAATAACCGATATTTTCTCGACAAAACAATGTGGAATGCGATTTTACTGCTAAAGCTTATAATAATAATAATAATAATAATGAATATTAGGTCCTTACATATTAAATTAGAGTTTGGTTAGAAATTGTAAATTCAAATATAGCCTATATTTGTATTTGTTATTTTTTTACATCGTTTTGTATACATAATGGAAAACTTACAATGCAGAGCCCATAGTTCACGACAGAAGGTCGCTAAACTACAGAAACTATGGGTGGAATGTCTCCGATACCCACCACAGGCTCTCCCGGGATCTTACTCCAAGAGATACCAATTTTATACGGAATTAGGACAATTTGTTAAAAAAAAAAAAAAAAAAAACGATGAAGCAATTCAAACCACATTGAAAGGTCTTATTTTAATTTATATTTATTATTATTTTATTTTTTAGCACCGGAATCTATGAACTGCATAAAAAAATACTCTAATTTCGTATGTAAGGACCTAATATAATATAAATAATTGACGAATAAAAAAATAACATGCAACGCTAAACCTTAATAATTCTAATGAAATTGACTTACAATTAAAATGAATGAAAATTCTATGGTATTGAATCACATAGGTATCTCATTTTAAATTTACACATCATAAAATAAGTACTATTATCTAAACCATAAGTATTACAAAGTTAAGAAAAAAATAAGTATGCACCAGATAAAACAATTTTAAATATCTTCTAATAAATCTAATGTTTCGCTTTACGCTTAATAATATATTGTTGATAATTAATATTAATTTTACTCTCTATATTATTTTATGTTATTGTTTACGACTAACTAATTCGTTTCGAGTGTGGACGCTAAATAATTAATTTGCATATCATACCATTAATTAATTACAAGGAGAACCTCTTTAAGTCGAACCCTCGATATGTCGCAAGCATCCAAAACTCACAATTTCTAAATAATAAATGATTTAGTTTAAGTCGTTTCGGTACATATTACTCTCCCATGATTCGAAAAAATAAACTATATTTTATATTATTAAAATCTATGAAACGTCCGTAACTTTAATTACTATCCATTTCATCTCTGTAACTGAAAATGAGTATCTTAACCTATAGAAAATCCGCGTAATTCGGGAACTTCGCAACTGGATTTATTCTGCGTCCATACAGAGGTCCTCCTACAATATATCGTTTATTCCAAAACGCGTCAGTACCTTGGCATATGGTTATGGTGGGGTCGGTGCGGCACGTGCCAGTCCGCGTGCCTCGTCTCGCGGTGGTGGTGGTGGTGGTGGTGCCGGCGCTTGTCTCTCGGGTGGGGCGGCGGGTACGCGTCGATCACCACCAGCTCGGAGCCGTCCTTCGGTGCCTCCCTCTCGTGTCTCCGGTGGCCGTACTTGCCGCCGGCCGCTTCGTGGAGCTCCTCCCAAGCCTGCCGGTAGTACCTGTTCAGGCCGCTCCTGGACTCCGACGATGATGAATCGAGGGACGCGACAGTGTTACAGTCCGGAGACACGTGGTGCCGGTAGCGCTTCCCTTTGTTACGTTTCCGGCTGTAACGTTATCGTACTTTTAAGTTAATATATCTGAGTTTAATTAACTTTTAATGCCACGTAACTCTGCTTCAGTGACTTCAGTTCTGCGTCAGTAACGAGTAATCAACAAGCGACTTACAGCTTCACATTATGTCTACCATCACACCCTACCTCTACGTATTGAATTGTACAGAAATAATTTATGTTTGATTCCATTTAAGTATATGCAGTTGAAGCGATGATAGCGAGGGACGTGAGTTCGAATCCAAGCACCTACAATAGGCTTGAGCTTTCGGTGAAGGAAAACAATTTGAGGAAACCATAGCATGGTGATAGGGCTATTTCTAATGCCCGCCTGGGTAGCTATCACCCTCAAGCTGTAAACTTGCCGCCAAAAACCAATAGGTGTGTTCCGGCAGCTGCACTTGATAGCTAGTTCCTCCACAGGTTTAGCGTGTCTTCGTCACTTCAGATCAGGTGAGATTATGTCCATAACGCTAAACCTGAGGTATATATATATGAAGTGGCAACTGACTACCATGCTTTTCGTAGGAAAATTAACAAAAATCTTTGCAATTACATAGCAAAATATAAACGCAAGTTCGATCTTAGCACGCACCATATTTATAGAACTTTTCAATACATGAAAACCGTTACAGCTCTTTTCTTATATGTGGTTATTTACTTTCCCAGATTATATGGAAATACAGGCAAAAGTTCGATAAATATCTTTGTTATTCCATTACTGTTTATGACCATTTAATAGGACAATAAAATGTGTACAAATGATATTTTGTATAAAAAGCAGAATTACATGTTCCACCAATTTCGCCCGCTTAGGCTAGTTTTTTCAGCGCGCTGATTGGTTAACAACATTCCAATAACAACAGACAATTGACGCTCACCAATTTCTTTTTTTTTAAGTTCTATACTGTTAGTCTTTTCAGCCTTCACAGCCTTACATAACTATGCCCATATTTTTAAATTACGAATAATTAAAGCACAACTGAAGTAATTTAACGTTTACTACTAAATTTTTTATTTTTATAGATAAGGTTTAGCGTTATGGCCGTAATCTCACCTGATCTTAAATGACGATACAGCCCAAGTTGGTAGACACGCTAAACCTCTGGAGGGTCTGGCTCTCAAGTGCATCGGCCAGAACACACCTATTGATATTTGGCGGCAGATTTTCAACTTGAGGGTGGTCGCTAGCCAAGCGGGCATTAGAAAAAGCCCTACCACCATGCTATGGTTTCCTCACGATGCTTTTCTTCACCGAAAGCTCAAGCTCATTGTAGGTGGATTCGAACTCACGTCGCTTGACGCGGAGTCCGTACATAGTACAACTGCGCTATAATCGCTTCAATCTTAATTGTTCATCATATTTAAGTATATACAGGTATATAAGTATATATTGACTTTTGTAACAAAAAACAATAAGGTATACCTAATCAAAGTCCACTCGACATAAAAACGAGTTCCCTAAGACGTCAATATTATTTGACTTTGGCTGGTTATTTATTGGTTTAATATTGCCTTTAGAATGTCAAAAAATTACAATGAAGACAACTGATGATAGTTCAGTGTTAGTGTGTAGGAACGCCGCGTCATGGGACGTGACCCACACAGGAAAGTATCACAGAGCCAAGGTTGGCCCCACTATGTAAAACTCTGAGCCAAGCTTGTAAGCCAGGCTTGGCCCAGTCTTGGTAGAAGTCTGGAATGAAATCAATGGGCTACGCTCGGTTGCCAATTCTGGGCCATGCCTGATTGTCAATATTGGACCTCACTTAACTGCTATTACTGGCCTAAAACTAAATGCCGATTATTTTCTATTAATTAAAAATGAGAGTAATAATTGTATACACATATTGACAGTTACACAACATTGACAGGAGGCACGTCTCCTCACCATGGCTATGGTTGATTCACATAGTGTGACAACCTCAGGAAGAACTTACTATAGAAGTGACCCTGTGGGGTCTTAGGTGTTAATGTTAAAATATTTTCCCGAGGTGGTCATTTCTTTGCGGTAATCTTGACAGCGCGATTAGAAACTGAGCGATATTGTACAGCGACATCTATCAGGGGCAAATATGCAACGCGCAAGTCCGCGGCAATCTTGATTGACAGCTGTCAGTCAATAAAAGAGAGGTTATTTTTATGTAAACTGAAGTTCGTTCACATCTGTCATGTGTATGACCTTGGCCTAATTATAGAGATTATTCATACGCTGCGACCGGCTTTTTGCCAAATACTTGTAGATAATTCATTCTTGTGTATATTATGTAGGTAATTTATGATAATAAAATTTAATATTGATTTGTATATTTGTTCAACCAGTCTTGGCCCAAATTTGAGTGATCATTGGCATGACCAAGGCTCGGTCTGCCAGTCTTTGCCTAAGCTTGGGACTCCAATGAATGGCCAAGGTTGGATTACGTAGTTTTGACCCAAGCTTGGGTGATCATTGGCATGGCCAAGGCTCGGTTTGGCAGTCTTGGCGTAAGCTTTGGTCTGCAATGAATAACCAAGGCTGGGTTATCAGGTCTTGGCCCAAGCTTGGCCAATCATTTGCACGGCCGAGACAGGTACGACGAAGCTTGGATTTTCAGTACTGGCCACCCTTTGTCACCTCTTGAGGTTTCCTGCATAGCGAGTTCGAATCCAACCACCTACAATGGTTATATAGCTTTCGATGAAGGAAAACATCGTGAGGAAACCATAGCATGGTGGTCGGGCTTTTTCTGATGCCCGCCTGGCTAGCTACCACCCTCAAGTAGAAAATCTGCCGACAAATACCATTAGTTGTATTCCGGCAGCTGCACTTAAGAGCCAGCCCCTCCTATATAGTCCGGCAACGCACCTGCAATTTTATGGTATTGCGGCGGTCCATGGGCAGCGGTGATCACTTACCATCAGGTGACACGCTTGCTCGTATGCTCGCTATTACATAAAAAAAGACTTTGCGCCATTTATGAAATGCATTTGAAATTATAGCGAATTACTAATACAGGAAAATGCTAGAATGTGGCATAGTTAAAACTATTTTCTTTCCCTGTATCATATCGCTTGTGGTTCTCACGGTGACGGTCCGACCTTCGCTTTGTTACTTTCACCAATTCGACGTGTAAGTGCGTTCCCATAGTGTGGTGCCGTGCTAATAAATTGGTACACTGTGTTATGAAGAGTCACAAGTGTGTGCTTTACAAAATTATAAGTGTTAACACGCACTAAGAATGATACAATTTACGAGTTAATTCCGGTGTTTCACCCCTTATTCAGTTGTTTTAGAAAACTCTACGAATTGATGCAAAACCAAACGAAATACTAAATATATTTTAACAACGCCAGTCTCTCGAAATTTTCTTTCTTATATACACTTGCAGCAAAATAAGTGTTTAAATTGCAAATATTAAGGAAGCGATGATAACTCAGTGGTAGTGTGTACGACTTTGCGTCAAGGGACGTGAGTTCCAATCCAACCACCTACTATGAGCTTGAGCTTTCCGTGACGGAAACATCGTGAGGAGACCATAGCATGGTGGTGGGTCTTTTTCTGATGCCCGCCGGCTAGCTACCACCCTCAAGTTGAAAATCTGCTGTCAAATACCAATACGTGTGTTCCGGCAGTTGCACTTGAGAGCCAGTTCCTCCAAAGGTTTAGCGTGAAAAAAAAAACTTTGATACTACTATCATAATCCCATATACATCGACTTTACTAATAAATTTTGTTAGTTCAAGTACAAAAGGATAATATATTTAATTAGCATAACAATGTTCGTCTATCTAATCATCTGCATCTTATTCTGTCGTTATCGACAAATGTAAATGATAGACTTTGTGTAAACTGCTCGTTTTCTAAGACACAACACGACCGACAAACCGTTCAGTATATGTATTTATAGCGCATCGCTTAAAATTCTAGCGACTTCAATAAAATTTTATAATTCCCCGAACTGTGTATTCATGTCACAACATAAGTATACTGTACATGTGTATACTAGTTTGCGCCCTCGACTTCATTCGCGAGATCGTAAAAGTTGATGTTCAGTGTTTACGTGGTGAAAATCATGCATGCCATATCTGAAGTGAACTAGTTTTGGAGATGCGTGAATTGAAGTCAATTATATAGACTCTCGAGATTAGAGTTGCCAGCTTTTATTCAAGAAATATGGTATTTTTGCAATGAAGTTATAAGGACATTTTTTATTTGCCATTGTTATTTCCCATGTGTATTTCATGTTACATTTTACTTTGACCAACGTTCTTATTTTTAAAATAACCCTAGGAATTCAAACCATTTACTTGTATATTAATAAAAAGATTATAACAGTAATATAAACAATCTATTTTTAACGGAATTAATTATTTGTTTCTTCTCGCTATTCCACGTTCATGCCCGAAAATAACCTTTATGTAACAGCAGAAGTATACATAATGTAAAGAGGACGATAATTCAATCAACAACGAAATTTATATAGTACATTTCGTACTGTACATTATTTTTTATATTGTAGTACGGATGGCAACCCTCCTTGTGATTAGACATAAAGAGATATGAAATCGAAGTCCCAAAACAAATAGAATGTGAAACAGTATGAGTGCGATTAAACAACTGAATACAGAGAACACTCGTATTATTTTATCACAGAAATATAACATACGTGTAATAAACTATTTTTGATTTAAAACAAAGCTGTGAAAAACGTGTCCTTGTATGAAACACAAATCGCATGCTTTTCGTGCGCATAAAATGCAAGGAGACAAGATGGCCGCTATCAGTATTAGTACATTAGTGTTGCTATATATAAAAATATAAATGTAATTAATTAATATATTACTTTCTGTTTCTTTTTTATTTCGTAAGACACTGAATGACAGTTGACCTACATAGTATCATTGTATATAGATAATGCAACGTAAAATCGAATTAAAAATGACATAATACTTTTAAATCATTTGTTTTACATCTATGTCTACAGTGTAATAATAACAATGTAATCGAAAATATCTGTCAGTTTTAAAACGTCTATATTTTTCTTTATTAGCTCATTTCTCTATAATATTATTTTAATTCTCTATAATAGACGTATTAATTACACGAAATTAAACTTCCGTGGAATTATGTTTTTAAAGATTAACGTGGTGTTGTTCAAATAATGAACGTTCTTTCTATAAAAAACGTAACGTAACTCGAACAAACGAGCTTACGTTAAACAATCTAAATTAAATAGAATTTATTACTCGAAATTCGTTGAACAAATAATAACTTTACTTCAGCCCACGTGCTATATCACAGCTACTGCCTGTAAGTTTGAAACATAATATAACTTTTCTTTAAATTGATGCCATTATGAGTCAAAACACGACCAAATAGAATATTACTCGAATGGATTAGTGTATGTTAATATGCCTATAATGAAAATACATAAAAATGTGTAAATAAACTATAATCATTTCACAGATATTCAAATTTTAGTTTTCGAACTAACTGAAAACTCTCAATTAACTAATACGTAAAAAAATATATGTTTTTAATGGAATAATATATAAAATACAGTATATAAACAGCCACCATGTCTACCTCGCTTAAGTACCTTAAAATATAAACGCACTCATAAAGGATTCGAGAAGTGCCCGGCTCGGTGCGCGTGCCGATGCGCCCTGACGAACTCTCGCCTGCCGACTTGTTGGTCGGGAAAGGGCAGCGCCAACAGCGTGTACCAGCGGGACGGGAGCTCACGGACCGCGGGCGGTGGCCGCTTGCGGCTGCCACTGATCTCGTCACAATACCGACAATTATCATCTTTAAACGCCAACTGTTGCGCAATTTACACCACTGCCTACACACGCGACTTGTAATAAATATAGCCTATGTTACTCTTTGTAAGTTCAGTCTAAATCGGCCCGATCGTTGCAGAACGTAGTATTCTTTTTCTTTTTGCTTGTCTCGTGAGGGTCGCAGCGTGATGTTAAATAGCCTATAACCTTCCTTCCTTCCTCGTTACTATCGAAAGTAAAGTATTTTTTTTTCAAATGCGGATGATAGATTTTCAAATTAGCGAGTACAAACTAATTCTTTAAGTCTATTTCATTATCTATTGCATTCCCACTGTGATACGCCTCGATCATAGTTTTTAATTTTACTGAACGATGTTTTAAATACTAGTTTTAATTTGTCAACGTTATTGGTTAGACTTATATATTAATCAGGAATAATTTTGAAACTACTTTCCTGTCTCTGGGGTGTCTGAGCGTTGTCTGTAGGGTTGCTTGAGGCTTTTTAGTGAGTAATTCTGGTTAACTTCAAACAAGTCCTAAATAACTTTCTCATAACCTGCCCAGAACACGCAAGAGGGAGGTCCGTATATAGATGTTTTCTACGTTAATGAGGGATCACATGTGATAAAATCAATCCTTGATCATGGAAGTTTAGACCCAGAAGTTTGTCGTCGATTCGGAAGGCACGGATGCTTGTAGTTCGAAGTGGAAGGGAGTACGGAAGTGTTTGCCCCTAGCGAACAATTGCTAATGTAAAAAAAAAAAAAACAAAGAATACATATAACGAATTACACTTGTCAAAGTGACTTTGACAATCTATATCAACTAACATCCCATACCTTTTTTGACTGGATGCAAAGACACTACTCGGTCAAACATGGACTGTCTTAACTCCGTTTTTAAATAGGTACTACGCAGTAAATCCTAATGGAAGAATCTCAGAAATATGAACGTACATCAATTAATCGTTTTTAAACCAACTAATACGTCAGATTTTAAGACTGTTAGACTTTCTTTATAAAACCGAATAATGCTTATTTATTTAGAAATGTAAAACTTGATTATTGCTATTTATTCGTAAATCAAGAAATGGTACAACAATATCTGTTATATTTCCCTAAATTAATTAATAATTATTATAGATAATTCCGTTAATAAATTTAATTATAAAAATTAATCTAAGCAGTACCTAAATCGGTAAAATGTTGTCAACTTTTATAGTTGCACTTAAGTTTAGCATTTATCGTAAATAAACGTTAATCAGGATAACACTACAAAACAATATGTGGCAATATTATTCCTACGTTTGACAATTGCGATTATGAAATGACACCGACGGATTGAATCACAGAGTGTCAAATAATATTTAGTCTACATGTAACGATAAACACTCATAGTAAAATAAAATAATATTATTGGTAAACAAAACACAAAAAACAATATTATTAAGTATACACTGTTATAACATTGAAGCCCCTACTGTAACACATTCGTGTCACTGACAGTGGCTTGTTTTCGGTTTATGTGTTGGCAACATTTTAGCTCGGAACCACGTTTTAAGTAGAATCTAGACTCGAAACATTAATAAAGGTAAAAGTTTACTACCATATTACTTTTTTTGTTGCTATTAAAATTATAAAACTAACATCTTATATGCCATTTCGGTGTTGCCTGATAATTTGCATTTTGTAAATGAAAAATTCTTTAAGCAATTTTATTATATTATATTTTATAATAATTATATGATAATTTTTACTTGGCAACTATTGTTAAGGTAAAAATATATATCACCGACATTCTTGGGTCACGTATAATGACGTGTTAGTTCATTGAAATTCATTTAAATACAAACACTATGTATAAACAATATAAATGTATTTTAATTATAGTTCCAGTAAAATAGTTTACGTGAAAAATCTAATAGCGCGCTTTCGTAGTACTCGCGCTTGTCACGATGACACACGGCATGACGCTCACTTATGTCGTCACTGTCGACAACCATTTGGAGCCACTTTTGACATGCCATAACTCAAAAACTATGTCACAAAAACATGTCAAATCTGGCTCATACATTGACACTTGCGAGATACATATGTGCTCCGAATTTCATTAACTCACCTCACACAGTTATTTATATATTACCGTCCCAAAATCTAAGCCTAACTCTAACCCAGTCCCAGATCTAGAAAGTTTAAATTTCGCATCTATACTATACAACTTCCTATCTACTCTGTATCAGCTAGCTGCATACAATGAATATCTAAGAAACATAGCATATGCAACAACTTAAAGTAAATATATTTTTCACTTTATATTTTAATATTATCTGTTCCGTTGATTCAATCGCTTTAACATAGATATTGTCTATCTAAGAATGACTTTTTTACCGCTCGAGAAAACTACTCCTGCATGAAAGGTCCTGCATAAAAGATATTTATCTTCGTTTCTGCGTCGCTGACAACGTTAAGCAAAGAATCGTGATGACCGCATAAAAACGTGACACCGTAACATAAAAACAAACTAATATTCGTATTTATTTATTATCAGAGTATAGTTTAATACCCGCCTGGCTAGCTACCACCCTCAAGTCGTAAACCTGCCGCCAAATACCAAGAGGTGTGTCCCGGCAGCTGCGCTTGAGAGCCAGTTCAACCACAGGTTTAGCGTGTCTACCAACTTGGACCGTATCGTCACTTAAGATCAGGTGAGATTATGGCCATAACGCTAAACTTTAAGCACAAAAAAATATACGGTAACCTAGCGAGAGAATTTCTGCTTGAAAAACATTGATATACACATATTTGTATATATGTCAAATAAAGCGGTCGTTTGAAACAATACGTGAAATGCATATATATTTTAAGGTACCTATAACACTTTATATAAATTCTCCATTATCATTTTTGGAACGAAGTTCCTTATCGCGCGTTGTGAAAGGGGGCTAGACGAAAAAAAATTTCACGAAAAGTTGTAACGACACTTTTTGCTATAGTAAGCTACTGTAAGCTGTGCGGCGTGCGCATGTTTCTCTGTCTGTCTCTCTCTCTCTCTCTTATAGAAAGCAAGCCAGATATTTTCATTTCTATTTCGCATTGAACAGTGTGGTCTCGCGACGATTATTTATGTTGAGTGTATACAAGTTTTTTGTACATAATAAATAATAAAAAATAATAATAATGTATCCTGACAGTGTTTAAAAAAAAAATATAACAATTCCTTCACTAATTAATCGAAAGGAACTTCGTTCCATCCGGGTGTCCCTTGACACCTCTCAAATTTTTTTTATTAATAAATTTTAGAAATTAAGTAGCTAAATTAAATTTCAAGCTAACACAAGTGACGCCTCACCTTCTGACCAGGATCACGATGGTGGTTATGATGGCGATAAGGAAGACCAGGGCTCCGAAGGCTGCCAACGCGACCACCACGCCGATATTGAGCCGGAGGCCGCCTGTCTCCCGTCTCTCGCCGTCGACCGACTGCGGCACGTTCACCCTTTGCGTCTCTTCCGATCTGATGTTATTGCTGTCGCCGAGAATCTAGTAGTGTTTTCATACAATCACCAGCTGACCCGACAAACGTTGTTCTGTCTCTTATAAATTATGTCTAGTGAATGCTTCGGTTGTATTGAGGGCAGGAGAGTGAAAAGGGTTGTATGTATGTTTAATGCCGTACTATAAAAAAAAATGACCACAACAATAAAAAATAAATGTTCGAGCTGAACCCACCCTTATCACTTAGGGGTATGAAAAATAAATTACGACCGATTCTCAGAATATACATATAAAATTTCATAAAAATCGTTCAAGCCGTTTCAGAGGAGTGTGGCAACTAACATTGTGACACAAGAATTTTATATATGAGACAATCAAGCGAGATTCGATTAAGTTTTGCATATAGATATATGTTTTTTTTATAATGATTATGAATATGGAATAATTAATGTATAAAATCACACAGAATTATTAATTTCATTTGTAATAACATACAATTATACATACATAAATTCATTGTAGTACAATTTATAATATAATAATGTGGCGTCAGATTTTCAACTTGAGCGTCGTAAAACCCGTACCACGATTTATCACGATGTTTTCCTTCTGAAGCTCATTGTACATGGATTCGAACTCAAACTCCCTTGACACGGCGTCCGTACACTATCAACTGACCTACCATTGCTTCACCGATGTAGTATTCTACATTTTTTATTACCGAAAACCCTAACTAAGAGTCAATAGAAATGAAAATATTCTCGCTATATCTATACTATCTCAATAAATACTGCCCAGTTTCAATGATATTACCAACTGAAAGAAAACTGTAAAGAGATTCAATCAGGACTTAAAGTACATTGCTTAGATGTTATGCAACACCAAATAGTAATAGACAAGGTGAATGAACACTCTTATTTATGTATAGTGGTGCAATTTATCATGTCTTCAAGTGTTTTGTTACGACCTGACATACTCTATTAGCCGTTACGGCTTCGACAGCATCACCGAGCTGTTAGGGCCGACTGCTGAAGGCCGAACCTCACCTTGGGCTGCTGCCGGAAACTAACCAACAGTTCCTAACTTTAGTGATCCCTTACCTGCCTTCAAGTGTCGCCAGAGAGCACAAAAGGTCCCAGTTCACTCACCTGGTTTTCCCTCGGATGGCTCGCTACAATTATATGCGGCACGTTGCTCGCCGTTGAACTTAATGTATCCGGGACCTTCATTTCTGTGGTCCTTTCATAGGATCTCGTTGTCGGACGTTCGGTGGTGGTCTTCGGGCGTGGACGACGAGGTACATCCGGCTGGACGAACGGCGTCGGCGATGATATCGGCCGGGGGGATGTTTTCGGCCGTGAGGGTAGCACCAGACGCGGCGTGGTAGGAGGGGGCGGTTTCGTAGTGGCGGTCGGGGGCGGCGGTGCGGTCGTCGTGGACGTGGATGTAAATCGTTCTTCAGCTGTTCGTAAACATTAAGTGCTGTGTCAGCAACGTTTTGGTCATAATCTTTTCTAGTGTATCGTAGGGGTCGGCTCTCGAGTGCGATTGCCGGAACACACGTATACGTATTCGGAGGTAGATTTTTTAACTTGAGGATAGTACCTACTTAGGGGGGATTAGAAAAAGAAATACCTCCATGATATGGTGATTAAGATGTTTGCCTTCGCTCAGGCTCATTACATCATACAAATATTACTGAAATTTAAAAACTAATTGTACTTTTTATCTACCTAGACAGGAAGGTGCAGGGTTGTCCCAACGGCCGGATGAGAGACAAGCGATCTTCCGCGGACCCTGCATCTTGAAGCCCTGCGCGCACGAGTACTCAGCTACAGCTCCATATACCGACGCATTGTTTTGCACAACAACACGGCCGTAGGGTATCTGAGGTGGATTTTCGCACTGCACGACTGCCGATCAGAAAATATATTATAATTTTTTTTTATACGTCCCACATAAAATTGATTATTCACTATACCCGAGTACTTCCAGTGCACCCTGGACAGTTCGTCTCGGTTACGACGTTACCGACTGGCCAATATTATCACCACGACAGGGGTGTTTTTCTTTTCGCGAGGAAATCAGTCATCCCCTTTTAGATGATGATTGTGAAAGCGCTCCATCAATCTTGGTGGAAGGTACAGAGGCCGTAGGTTTTTAGTCAGTAAGAATCTGACATAACCCATACTTTTGCTGCCCGGTGGAAGGTGGGTATCTTATGTAAGATCTTCATACGAAAAAAAAAGGCATCCTTGATGGCCTGGGCGGGGTATGTGGGACTCAAGCGACGAAAGACTCATCGCTAATACGCACTAAAAACCCACGGTGTTCTTCTATCGCCTATTGGGCCAGGGAGCAGGATCTGTCTTCACATTGCATCTACTCCTCGAACGACAGGGGTGGTGGGGTGGTTAATACGGTTTGTGCCGACACGAAAAAAAAAAATAACCAGTGTCTTTTATAATGTTTAAAAAATAGGTATTTCGCGTTTGCTAATAAAGCAGGCCTCTAGATAAGTATCCGACGCTCGATTTGTGAGACACAGTACTACGAAGTAAAACCTCATATCGGCGATAAATTAACAAATACGTAATACAAATCTGTCATTTCGAAGCAATGTTTTAGCGGTGTTTACAATGCCTTTGCAAAATAAGCGGATACGGGGACCGGATACACTTTTGATTTACTTCCGGTAGGTACGTAGCCCAGTAACTGGTTATCCGGGCGAAGAAATTTCGTATTATAATATCATATGAATATGAGATAATGTTTTGGTTGAAATTTCAAAGTGACCGGAATTCAAATGTCATGATGCCGACAAAATTGTATCTTTTATGATTACATCTTAGGTACATCAAGGAAACATGGATATAACATTTAACGCGATTATAGATTGAGTGGTGTAAGGTTGACGGAATCTGGTTTCTTAATAAATTGTTCCAGAAATTAAAAAGCTAAAATTGTGGGTTAATATCTAAGACGTCAGTGATCAGCTTACCTGTAGATAAGACATGGGTGTATTCTAAATCATATGCAGTACTTTTAAATTCGATTTACTATTAAGTCTATCTTAAGCATTTGATTCAATCTTATTTACGACTAGCTGACCCGACAGACTTTGTCCTGTCTTAACTGTGAATATATTTAACTAATGTTAATTCGTTGGTGGGAGGCGCCCGACGTGACGGCCCAGTGACATGCGCGTGAGCTGCGCGCTGTACTGGACAGTACTTAAATACTAAAATAAAATATTTTTTCCAAAATAAACGTAGCCTAAGTTACTCCTTATTACATCAGCTACCTGCCAATGAAAGTCCCGTCATAATCGGTCCAGCCACTTCAGAGATTAGCCGGAACAAACAGGCAGATAGACAAAAATTGTAAGAAAAATGTTATTTTGGTGTACGTACCGTGTATATTCATATACACGTAGTAAAAAACGGTTATTTCAAAATTACAAACAGACATTCCAATTTTATTTATATGTATAGATTTTACTGTAAATTATTTCGAGTAATTATCCGGGTATAAGTTGCTATGTGACTGATATACGCTTGGTAAAACGTCCCTATGACAAATCAATATTTCCTGAGTTTTACGATATGTCCATTGGACTTAATATAATCGGGCATGATAATAAATATCCAGCTATCGTGAACACGAAAATGTAAAATGTATAGTTTACCTTCGCATCTGGGCGGCGGACCGTTCCATCTTTCGTCTATATCGCAGACCAAGCGGGACCGTCCTGCCATCTCGTAACCGGGTTTGCAAGCGTATTCAACGTGAGACAAGTAAGACACCGAGCCATTGATCAGCTCGTAAGAACCGTGCTGGATCTCAGCCGGGAAACCGCACTCGATTCCTAAAATTATCCATACCTGTTTATTCCGTTTCAGAGAGTTGACAAATGTCGAGATAACTTTGACTACAATCAACCCAATAAACCACTTTTAATTCAGGAATAAGAACTTAGTAAATGCATTAGAGGATGGTCGAATATAGAAAATCTAATAAGTGTTGCTTTCACTACAATATCTGTCATAATATTGTGTTTTTTTTTTTATAGTTAAGGTTTAGTTTATGGCCATAATCTTACCTGATCTTAAGTGACGATACGGCCCAAGATGGTAGAGACGCTAAACCTGTCCAGGAACTGGCTCTCAAATGCAACCGCAGAAATACCTATTGGCTTTTGGAGGCAGATTTTCAACTCGAGGCTGGTAGCTAGCCAGTCGGGCATCAGAGAACTATGGTTTCCTCAAGATGTTTTCCTGCACCGAAAGCTGAAGTTCGTTGTAGGTGGTTGGATTCGATCTCACGTCCCTTGACGGATAGTCGTAAAATTTTCTAAGAATATGATGGAAAACGACAATTTGCATGTATGAATTTTACTCAGAAATGACTCATATGATCTTTTTTAAACATCCGACATACGAAGTTCGTTCACTCCTCAATTGTAACCATTACAATTATGTAAATGTAGATAAAACTGAATGTCTCTTTGTGTGTTGTTAATCTTTGCTTGGGATGACCATTTATCCGTTTATGATGAAACTTTGGTGACTTGTTCTAAATACAAATAAATGCAAAATTTTCTAAGTTATACAAAAACGATGACAAGTTTGTTGTTTCGGTGGCATTGCATCGCTTGTCGGGGAAAGCTGTCGATTGATAAAACATGTCTGAACATATATAGAAACAATACGACAACATGGTACATGTAGCGAAAACAAATATTTCACATGTTGTAAATCCAATTGATAACTTAGTAATAACTTAGTATCAGGTTGATTAGGCTGTATAAATTTATGTATCATTTACTGGAATCTAATGTACCATGTGATGGTCTGAATATAGTAATTATCCTTTTTAAACGACGTCAAAGTAAAAGTAGATCCTTAATTCGACTGTTTTTTTTCACATTTGTTACATTACTTTATAACTTTGTTATTTATAAACCGATTTAAAATATTATTTTATTGGAATTTTCGTTTTTTATTTATGCTAGCGTTCACTGAAAGACAACTTGACAAGGGGAAGAGCACGGTAGCTACTTAGGAAATCTCTGCATCTACATTTTGGGCAACTTTTTGAAGCGATGTTAGCTCAGTGGTAGTGTGTACGACTTCGCGTCAAGGGACGTGTGTTCGAATCCGACCACCTACAATGAGCTGGCGCTTTCGGTGAAAGAAAACATGGTGGTAGGACTTTTTCTAATGCCAGCCTGGCTAGCTACCACCCTCAAGTTGTAAACCTGCCGCCAAATACCAATAGGTGTGTCCCGGCAGCTGCACTTGAGAGCCAGTTCCTGCACAGGTTTAGCGTGTCTACCAACTTGGGCCGTATCGTCACTTAAGATCAGGTGAGATTATGGGCATAACCTTAATTATAAAAAAAAACTTGGGTAATGAAAAATAATGGGAAATCGATTCAACTTTAAACACCAGGAAATGCTACTGCGTTGCTATTTAAAGAAACAAAAATACTTTATCTACACCTATCAATACTAGTTAGTTAAATCTATCAATATAATATTTGTTACAAGAACGTACCCACAGCTTCGAGATATATAATAGCTTAATTAAGTCGTTCGCTGCTTGACTTACTTTTGCAAACCGGCGGGAATTCGTTATAGAATCCGGTATCCAGGCAGGTTCTGGTCGTTGGGCCCACGAGAAGGTGTCCTTCGTCGCATGTATACTCGACCGACTGACCAACGTCGAAGCCTTCGCCAGTCATCGTAGAGTTAGGAGGCTGTTCCGGCCTGCCGCACGCTTTAGGTTCTGGGAGACAAAGAAATATAATTCTCTTACATACCAGCTAATAACTACCAAAAGCATTTACCTGGTATACATAATGAGATTTTCAATTTGATCGAACTTTGAAGTAAGATCAGACGCAATCTAACGTTAACATAACACGTTAAAGTTAAATTTGTAATAAAATCCTTTTTACATTGATTAAATAATCAATTAATAAAACGTTTAAGTTTGGATGAATATTCGATATGTATTTTTTATAGTAGCATTACTGCCATAATTTCACCTGATCTTAAGTGACGATACGGCCCAAGTTGGTAGACACGCTAAACCTGTGGTGGGATTGGTTCTCAAGTGCGACTGCCGGAAGACATCTATTGATATTTGGCGGCAGATTTTCATTTTGAGGGTGGTAGTTATCCAGGCGGACATTAGAAAGAGCCCTACCCACCATGCTATGTGGTTTCCTCACGATGTTTTCCTTCACCGAAAGCTCAAGCTCATTGTAGGTGGATTCGAACTCGCGTTCTTTGATGCGCAATCCGGACACACCACCACTAAGCTATCATCGCTTCACAATTTAAGAGCATTATGAATTCTGATAGGTGTTTTTCTCACTAATCATGTAAGTACACAAAACATTCTAATCAAAATACCTATGGATTCCGAATACAATACAAGCGATTAATTAAGAAAACGTTGTGTACCTTTACAAAGTTTTATTCTAAAATTAGCTTACCTAGATAGTAACTATTTACATGAGTTTGTGTATAAAAAAATCGACTTAAAAATAGGTATAGGTAGGAGAGAACGAAAGTCGCTTAGCAATTTATAATCAATGATTTCTGGAAGCAAAAACCTCCATAAATGTATAATTAATTTCATCCTAAACTCTCTCTTCACACTCGTATCTCATATGATTACAGAAACCATATTAAATATATCCTTACACGTGATTTAGATGAGTTTTGAAATGAAATAGTTTCATCGAAAAGTTATGTTCTGTATTTCATATTTATTTCATAATGCGTTATGACTGACTGAATACGCACAGCCTAAACTTACAGTGAAAACAGAAATGTTAAATATCACAACAGAAGGTATCGAAAACGCAAGCAGAAGTTTTTGAAAGTACATCCCTATGAAGATCAAAGTTCCTGGAATTTTACCAACGGAAAATCTTGTTAAGCACACGACGGGTGTATTTCGAAATTTAACAGTCTGTGGATTCCACAGTAGTTCCATCAAAATCCTATTGTCTGGTTGTTTTGTAACTTTGAAAACAATACTGCTTATAATTTAAAAAGGCTATAGATAAATATAAAACCCGACTTAAACTTGAAAACTGAATTTAGTTTTTAGATAAATAACAGAATTGATTACAAAGATTCGAAGAATACATACCATTACACTATTCAATGGAAACTGAGAGGTAAGGATAAGTAATCGTACGTGCAGGCGCCAGCTGATTGTCACACAGAGATCTCGTAAAACAAAAATGGATACACAATAACGATACTTACATCGACATAGAATTCGTTTATCTGTTAAACAAAAGATAAACTTACGGTGCTGACAGATGTAGTTGAGGCCCGCTTGGCAATCTGTATCCGCCCACAGCCAGCCCTTGCTTCCGTCGAAGCGCGCGCAGTTCTCTCCACCGCCGGGCGCGTTCCAGAAAGACACACTAACATCATTCCCGTTCACCCATTTCCAGTTGGCGGGGTCCTGGGGATCCCTGACGGCACCCATCCAATACTGACTGCTACTGTCACTTCTGCCGAAACACGATTTCGAAAATTATATGTATAACGAACGGAAAAAACGAGCGAATGTCACCGCAAAAAACGTCTGTAGTTCACAATTGGCGCCGAACCGATACGAGAGCTTATAAAGTAAAAGCGGATACGTAGATGAAAATTCTTTTGAACAGCGCACAGCTGACGTGACGATAATAAAGTACGTATTCAGTTTCAAGCACACTTCGTGTCTATAACCTTGTATACTTGAAAGTGTCTAGATTGAAAAAAAAGTATTTTATTTCATAAAAAGCGCAATGTAATTGTTATATATATATATATAAATGAATATCTATTTCCCTTGGTCATCGCATCACGCGTGAACGAATGAAACAATTTCGCGAATTATTTTTTTGTTGTATTAATTGTCATCAGGAGAAGGTCTTAAGAAAGAGAAAATTAAGGAATTTGAGCGGAACATTAAAATAATAAACACTATGTTTTTGACTAATAATTTTTATATGTTACAAATAAATGCACCGTTTATTTTGAAAGTGGTGTAAGTCGATTTTCTTTTGTTTCGAGAAAATTAAATTTACTACTATATTTGTTGATAATGCAATTTCATTTACCGACCGATTTTAAGTTGTACAAAACATGGGATTTTTTTGAGAAATTAAACACGGACTAGTTATATAAAAAAAATTACATTAAATTAAGCATGAATTACGACGTGATAGCTCATTTCTCTCAAAAATGGACTTACACCACTTTCAAAATAAACGGTCCAAATATATATCTATATGTTCTTTGGGACTTGGTTATAAAACCTAACAATATTACCTAAGAAACTTTTAATGGTCTTGCTTAGTGTAAGGTATGGGCTGACCAGTTAATCACGATTTGTAGTATTTAAGTTTTCTGCAGACATACATTAAATTATCAAGATGGTACTGGGAGGGAAGAGTTAAGATACCGTAATCCGGAAACTTAACCTTTATTAATGAGTTGCAAGGTCCCATATTGTAAATGGCTCGAACTGCTCATTTTTGTAAAATAAAAGCGATGTCTACCTCAGCTGCGATCCTTTACAATATAACACCGTAACACGTCAAGGGTATGGAAGTAAGCGAAGTCGAACAACCTAGCAGTGGCAATATCTGTCAGCTGGTGAACAACGTTATGAACAGCGAATGTAGCAGAAATTCATATTTTCAATTTGAGGACCGCATTGTATTTTTGAATCTAGCGTGATACTCGAGAATATAGTATAAATTATTTAATACCTAGTAATCACAAATTTTATTTAAACTGTTATATATATATATAACCTCTGTATATCTGTAATTTTATTGAAGTATCATCTGCGAGAGAATCATCAGCGGTAGATCATTTTTATATAACAGCAACCAAAACTACCGATTCCGAAGAGATTTTTCTATGTTTGTTAACTTTCTGACATCGATATTTTAAGTAAGAGGTTTTAATCTATACTAATAATATAAAGAGGAAAGATTTGTATTTTTGTTTGTAACGAATAAACTCAAAACTATTGGAGCGATTTCAAAAACTTCGCTCAATATGAGAATGCTGTATTATCCCTGAGTAACATAGGCTTTAAATTAGTTAAATAATGTTCAGTTCCATTCGAACTATTATGTTCTACTGTGTAATATTCAGTTTACTATGGTCAAAGGCCTTGGACAGATCACAGAACCCACCAATTGGGGGCCTGGGAAGAAGCATCCTGCGTCTTTTTCCAGGTCCCCTATATGAGTCTATGATCGTTACACCAACGTGAGTAGTAGATTAAGATTGTCATCAACCATCCAGAAACTTTTGCACTGTGATGACTTTGACCTAACGATATAATAATAATTGTTATAATTATTTTTTAGTTTCATGACATTTTACAACGGCCAATCGATTCCAAGCAGAGGTGCAAAGTGGCATAGCGTCTACTCCGACATTTAATAATAAATCTCTGCAAAGTAACGTTATCATCAATCAAACATCTCATCCTTTTGAACTACAAAGGTACGTTCGATACAAGATACTTTGAACAATAATAATTATGTTAATGTACTTTCTATGATCTGTATTGAGATTATTAGCCGTTTCTATTATGAAAAAGTATATCGATTGGTCGATTACCGATCCGCCACGGTCCGTGCTCGGTTTGTGGACAATTTGAGCCACAAACGATCCGATATGGTGCACGCAACGGGACATATCGTTCTTGCGAAGCGGTAACTTTGAATTAGAAAGTGACGCGTCGGTTTTGTTTTTATCACGAGTAAGTTTTTCCGCGACTTACGATTTTCAACTGTTCAAAGTATTTAAGTGTATTAATGTAATCATATCCTAACTTAATATTATAAATTGCGATTGTGCGTCTGTTTTGTTAGTTCTTCGCGCCTAACTCAAACAGTCATAGTGAAATTTTGCATACACCTTAGGGTACTTTACCCTACATTAGGGTACTTTTCGTCCAGTAAAAGTATTGTTCTCGGAAGATAGAGAAATGACTTAGTTGCAGCAGAAGTTACGGCCACAGCTTCTAACGTTAAGGAATTATATTATAAAGAGGGTAGTTAGTGAAACAGAGCAGTATAAACACGTCGCGAACACTGCTATTGCATGCAGTTGAGGACGCATCGGTCGTGTGTCGAAATTGAAACCTCACTGAAGGGCCGTAAGATTCATATTTATCTTTCACAGCATTATTTTCTATATTTCGGTATTTACGCTGTAAATCAATATCGGGAAACGATTATAGTGAGATGGTGGTTGTAATTTTGTAGCTTCATCAGAAATATTATTGATTTTTTCAATTTTAAAACCCTATCGCTTTTATTATATTATCCATTGATTTTATTGTTAAAAAAGTATAATTTGAATATCACAGCTTTGTACGTTTACTACTTAATGATAGTACTACGAGAAGATTCTCGCATCGTGCCCTTTATGACGTTTGTGTTAATGTTGTGATTGTGGAATTAAATTTTAAAAAAGATTCTAATCAGAATCGATAGCTAATGCAAATATAATACAGCGTACTTGAGAATGATAGATTCAATAAAAAAAGTATGTGTAAATGCAATAATTAGTACATAATTAATATAACATAGATCGATAGAAACGCTGTTCAGAGTTGCCTTCCGTTAACGTGAGCACACTACGAAAGGAACTTGTATATACGTGCGACTGGATCTGGGTCTGCAGTGACTGGAAATACTCAGGGTTCAGGGAAGCTTCACGGTGAATCTAAACTCCCCTTATTACTTGCAAAAGACGGGAAACCGAGTGTCTATTTGTTATGTAAGCCTATAAATGCAATCTATAAAGCTAGCAAAAGGGCGGTATAACACATTTTCTTTTCGCAACTGTAGCGATATTTTGACCCTAATACAGCAGGCAGCTTTGAGCAAAAGTTATTGTCTCACACCGACCCCGTGTGTTCCAGTAGGTTCATTTGAGATGGAGTCCCATTTCTCGGACTCGACCACGCTATATAGCATAATGCAAGATCGTAAACAAATGAGTACCGGCTCTTATATAACTTTACGTGTATATAAATCGTGTCATATTTACCTGTAAGAAAGAAAGCACGGATCGCTATCAATGAATCATGGCGGAGTTATCATATAACTAATTCGTCATAACGCATTCGCATCAGCACTCTTTATCGAGGACACTTCATCGAAGCACCCTATTTGATTCTACGTAATTTGTTAATGTATGATAAAGCTAAATGAAAACATTTACGTATACCTTTAATTTAATAATCCTTGTAATATGAAGTGGTAATCATCGTCAGTTACAGTAGAAAATAGTATACGCCAGCGAAACCGCATGAAACTCACAAAACCGAAGTGAACTCACCGGTGTCGCCTCCAAAGTTCCCAGCTGATGAACCCTTGTAGGGCGGGGTTGCTCTCGTCCACCAGGGTCGCTCCTCTGGACCGGCAGAAGCCGAGGGCGTCCTTGAAATTGGCCTGTTGTCTATCGTAGAATATGTAACATTTGCCATTATAGGTCGCCGTACTTCCTGGAGGCTGGTCTCTGAACTGTGGACAGCGTTCGATAGGTAGCACCTGATCGGTGTACACGAAAGCTTCGCATATCGAGAGCTGGCTCGGCGTCGCTGTCTCCAAATGTACGCTGACGAAAGCACCCGGCATCAGCGGGTTGCATGGCAGGAACAATGGCTGCCCTTCCACAATGTAACCAATGAATTTGTTGCAAACTGGATTCGTTCCTAAATCTGGACGGTTATTTCCAACGCGGACAACGATAACCGCTGGCTCCTTGACTCCTAGAAAGGATACAATAATAAATATTAGTAGAGTAGTTGTATTGACATATTGAAAACCCTTTGAAAGCACGGTAAAATGATTACAGATGACTTCCAACACCATATAAACATCCCATTGTATTGATAAAATGTAACTAAATAGTTAACCTTGTTCTAAGATCTGCGCGTTAATATTTAAGTGGATAAAGATGCAAGACTGAATATGATTACATTTACACAAAGACGTTTACCGTGCGGTGCATTCAGATAATGAAATATAAATTAAATAGGAATTTCGTAAAACCCATAATTCTTCCAATACGTTTATTGTGTAACATTGTATTTGTGGTCCATTTAATGAGATGATTGCGCGTACGTACGTGAGGTTACAGTGTAAACTCGCATACCAGATAACGCACTTCTGTGTGAAGTTGCGCAGAGAATGTGATATCGATGACCGTCTCGATTGTGTAATGTACCTTACCTTTGTAACAATTTCGGGAAACTGCGATAACTCACCGACAAAATGGTAACCGTATGGTAATAGAATTATGAAATATAATTGTTACACTCCCATTCGCAGAATTTTGTTGTGTATTTTAACTTGGAAGCTTTCGATCGAAGATACGATTTGGGTTTACTGCGCAAACGTGTTCCATCGACGGTTACGTTTCTACGGTTTCATCATGTGCTCGAGGTCAATCATAACCTGGTATGTGTAATAAATTCCAGACGGCAAATACCGTTGGATAACAAACAGTCCCTGTTTGAGGAAAGGACGTTTTGACCAAAGGTATCAACGATACGGAATATCAACAAATCTGTGTTTTTCATGTTTTTATGTTTATCGTTATGGTGACAATCATACCTAATGTTATGTTTGTGATATGGCCTGATATGGTGGACACGCTAAGCCTAATAAAGGGACTGGTTCTCAAGTGCAACCACGGCACACTTATAGGTGTTTGGCGGCAGATTTTCAACTTGAAGGTGGTAGCTAGCCAGGTTGGCATTAGAGAAAGCCTTTGGTTTCCTCACGATGTTTTCCTTCACCGAAAGCTCAGGGTCATTGAATCAATTCAAATTTTCGTCCGCAGCATCTGTACACGCTACCAACTAGCCATTATCCCGCCAAATAGCGTTGACGTCAAAAACACTTTACGAAATGTCACCAATGATTGATTGAACAAATAAGCACTAATTGTCGGCCGCAATTTCCTTGCCGCCATCGAACTTATACTCAAAATTCGAAGCAATAAAAATATCTGACGACTTTCCTAGTTCTGTGACGGTCTCAGACTTTCACTATTTAAATTGTCATTTGCGATCGCTGAGCCGCAACCGCAGAAGTAATTCAGCGTAATAATACTTATTCGAAACAATTCCAAATTATATTAAATCGCTGGAAAGTTGTCACACGCTTTACGGCTATGCCGTTACGGGACAACACAACGATACTTTGTAGTAAAACAATTCACGGTTCTAATATTACTTATTCTATCCCTGTTGTGGTAAATATTGTGCGATGCGTGTCAACTTATAAATACAATAAAATTATAACCAATTTTCATCTATCTCTATATTCATATATATCTATATAATCTTTTAGCGCCGGTTGAGTCCCACATATTCCTCTCAAACCTCCCGGGCTGGGAGGCGATGCATAAATACATTTCCACACGTAAATAAAAGGGACTATCAGTCGGCTTTTGGAAAATTATTTTTCTATTTGTTAGGGCAATCGTTAAGAAATCTTTAGGCAATCTAACATCACGCTACCACCAATAGGGGTAAGGCTGTACTAAAAAAAGTTACAAGAACGGTCTAAAATGATTTATAAAATATTGAATTCCACAGCCAGGTTGGTTATAATCTCACCTGATGTTACGCGATGATGTGGCCTGAGATGGTAGAGACGCTAATTCAATGGAAAAACTTGCTCTCAAATGCAACTGCCGGTACACACATATAGGTATTCGGCGGGCGATAGAAAACGTCCTGCCACCAAGCTATAGTATAATCACGATGTTTTCCTTCACCGAAAGCACCAGCTCATTGCAGGGATTCGAACTGTAGTCTGTTAACGCGGCGTCCATAAACACTACCAACTGAGCCATCAACCTTCTCTATTAATTTAATCTTTTTTAAATCATGTGCAATGCGTGTTTATACACAATTCTTTTAATGTCACGTCGATAGACTACTAATCTCGTAAAAGTACATGGTGTGAAGCAATTAACTCCATTTACAAAGCACTGTCTGTCCCATGAAAACTACTGTGTATGGAATCCGGATGGTCCCTCTTCAATACCACGTTCTACCAAGGAAGTTCCGTATAGTGGGAAATCGGAACTGTGACCCATTGTTTTCATTGTAACTTCCACGGTATTGTTAATACGTTGTCTTGTTTGACGCTAAGGGCTTATGTGATGTAATTATAATTACATATAAATACTAAGACTGATGGGAAATTTATAGTTATTCTATATCATAAACTTTACTAAGGTCATGGAGCCATTTCAACTACGAAGGTGCACATAGTAAAGGTGTTCTATCGTCTGTATCATGCCAAATGTTCTGGAATTTTGTATAATCGTTCGTTTTTCTGTTAATATTATAAAGCGGAAAAGTTTGTTTGTTTGTGTGATTATTTGCTTGTTTGTTTATTTGTTCGTTTGTATGTATGTTTGTTTGTTTGTTTGATTGATTGATTGATTCATTGATTGTTTGTTTGTTAGTTTATTTATTTCTTTGTTTGTTTGTTCGTTTGATCTATTGATTGTATGATTGTTTGCTTGTTTATTTATTTCTTTGTTTGTTTGTTTGACCACACTAATATTAGTATCGGTCTTATCCGTCTATCGGTCACATTTCAGTTCAGATTAAATAATTACGAGTTCCACGCGAACGAAGTCGCGGGCACAGCTGACTGTTATAATAGAACTTCAGGCACTGTGTTCTACAGTTATTAGTTGACTGTCAATCGGCATGAATTAAGAAAAAGAATATCATATTGTTGTCGCATTTTGAATTTGTGGAAGCATCTGCCGGCTTGTGTTCCCTTCTTCCTATGAAATAGAATTAAACGTAACGCGAAGAGATGCCATCGACTGATGATAGATTGTAGTTCCTCCACCACTTTCCATAGCTTAACATCAAGTTAACCACAAGCGATGACAGCTCAGTGGTAGTGTGTACGATTTTGCGTGAAGGGACGTGACTTCGAATTCAACCACCTACAATGAGCTTGAGCTTTCGGTGAAGGAAAACATCGTAAGGAAACCATAGCATGGTGGTAAGGCTTTTTCTGATGCACGACTGGCTAGCTACCACCCTCGAGTTGAAAATCTGCCGCCAAATACACCAATAGGTGTGTTCCGGCAGATGCCCTTGAGAGCCAGTTCCTTCACAGGTTTAGCGCGTCTACCATCTTGGGCCGTATCGTCACTTAAGTTCAGGTGAGATTATGGCCATAAGGCTAAACTTATAAACTATAAAATCTTAGATCCATTATAAATAAAATAAGTGACATCTCTTGGTATATATAGTATAGTGTCAAGTATAATAAAGTCCCAAAACACATTACTGAATTGCCGGACAGTAGATTCAAGAACCATGTCAAACGGGTTTTGATATCAAAAGGCTATTATAGGGTGGATCAATATGTGAGCGATCGTGATGTCTGGAATTGACACCCCTCTCTGTACATCCGCTAATAACTACTGTAACACATGCAACTATTATACAAAAAGATAAGAATAAGACTTAAAAAAAAAGATGCAGGTCGAGTTTCCTGCCGGTTCTCTTCGATGACTGCATTACTTTCCGAACCGGTAGTAGTTTTGACGTTCATAAGCGCCTTCTTAGGGCATAAATTGAATAAAGATTTTTGATTTGATTTGATTTGGTACACAGAAACTAAATTTGAATGGCGAAGAAAGAATGTACACTGGATTTTTTTACTTATGTACTATGCTGGTGAATTATTTACGACAATTGAACATAGCAGTATCAAAAAAATTGCTTTTGCCCGTGGCTTCGTTTGCGTTATTGCAGACTTGTCAATTTGAAAGTTATTTTGCTTTTCCATAGAATTTTATTTAGATACAAGAGGTATCCTACGTTACGTGATGGCGAAATTTCATGATGATTAGATGAGTAGTATAAGCGTGATAAACCAACAAACAAATAAACAGCGCGTAGGGATATATATATATACACGTATGTTTGTCTATATGAGGTTGGGATACGGGGCGATACCTCTGCGTTTTCATTAGTAAGGGCATCTCAGTTATTGGTTAGTTTGATTATTTTATACTGGCTGTGTGTACGACTTCATTCGCGTGAAATTAAAATTTTAATTAATCACTATCGACAATTTTTGTAGCTGTTTTCAATACAACTCTACTTCTATCGGTGGTAGCTTGATGGTAAGCCTAAAGTGTGCCCCAAGTATTGGTCTGTCAGATATAAAATGAAATTTAAAAAATCAGTCAGGTATTTACTAAGATTAGAGCGTTCAAACTTCTCTGATTTATAATCTATATATATAAAAATGAATCTCTATTTCCCTCGGTCAACATGTACGCGACATTGTTATCGGAAACTCAAACCTATTGGTGTATTGATTTTCTTCAAATATACTTTACATATTCTGAGTTTATGACGTAATATGAAAAGTCAAATCTATTAATAACTATCAGAATCGATTGTGAAACTTTCTGACGTTCCGAATGAGTATCCAATTGAAATATTCTGCATCTCTATTTCCCTCGGTCATCGCATCACGCGTGAACGGATGGAACAATTTCGCTAATTCTTTTTTTGTCGCGTTAATTATTGTCACGAGAAGGTTCTTATGAAAAAAAACATTAAGGAAGTTGAGCGGAACATTAGAAAATTTACGAAAATTTATGAAAACTTAACGCCAATATTATTTCACATAACTGTCAGTTATCATAGAGCATTACGATAGTAATTATGCTGTTTTTGAATTTTTTTTTTTGTCTAATTACCCCAATTGTAATCCAACATTCATAGTTAAGATGGGACAACGTCTGTGGGGTCAGCTAGTATTGATATCGATTTACAGCAATGATTAAAACGGTATGAAATCGATAATTTATTATGGGACCACCTGTGAGGCTTGTTTGCCTGCGTGACAGCATTCATAGAATAGAACCATGAAACAAAAAAAAATTTGTAAATCTCCACTCACCGCAACATGGTTTTCCGAAATCGAGTCTGACCAACTGCACCATATACGGCTCCAGGAGGTTCACGTACCACCACGGCACCTTCTCGCTCTTCGTCAGAGTACAGGTTTCGGCGTTAAAGACATCTGACGTGCTGCCATCTAGAGCCTTCTGTGGTACCCCGCCGCCTTCCGTGGACGTTTGCATAGGCGCCTTACCGGCTGCCACGTTGACAACTGAAAACAAGAAGAGAAAAGGTTTGAGTTATCTATAGATCAATGAGAAAACGGTTGCAATAGAAAATTGAAGCGATGATAGCTCAGTTGGTAGTGTGTACGTACGCTGCGTCGATGGAAGTGAGTTCGAATCGATGCACATGCAAAACGACATGCAGTTTGTTATATATAACATTGACGGACAGTTTTCAATAATTTTCAGGAAGTCACCAGGTTAAATGGATGGAATCAACTTGTCAAAAATAATTGTCGTCCTCATACGAGACCGTATTGATATTTATTATCTTGTAAATACATTTCTCTTTTATCTATATGAATATTATAAAGTGGGATGGTTTGTTTGTTTGTTTGGACACTAATTCTAGTCGAATTTGATAGAGCAATCTTTGAAGTAGGTTTTTAACGCTTTAATATCACGCTTCGGTCAATACGAGTAAAACTGTATCGAGAAAGGTAACAAAAACGGGCAAAATTCATTTAATAATAATGTTCAGTTCCACGAAAACTAAGTCACGAATACGGTCGGTAATAATATAAAATAATTGGAAACGTTTTAGTATTTCTGGGTTCGGTTTTACTCATCTAACTAAAAGGAAGCGATTTGCATTCACGTTTATCGGTTCGGTTCGCTTAAATACCAACGATTAATTGTCTAAAACAATCATGAAAAGTAATATCACATCAATAATAAATGACGTCACGTGACGTCTGCGTGATCGAATCAGGAATGAGGAGATCCGCAGAAGAACCAAACAAACCGACACTGCCCGAAGAATTGCTGAAGTTAAGTGGCAATGGGCTGGGCACATTGCTCGCAGAACCGATGCCCGATGGGGCCAACGGGTTCTGGTATGGCTACCACGTACCGGAAGACGTAGCGTGGGCAGGCCCCCCCCAAGGTGGACCGACGACCTGGTGAAGGTCGCGGGAATCCGCTGGCTGCGGGTGGCGCAAGGCCAGTGGTTGTGGAGATCTTTGGGGGAGACCTATGTCCAGGTGGAATGACGTCATGATAATTTCCCACGAACAAGATCGTATAAAAAAAGCTCGAATGGTATACAATGGAGGTTAAAATATTTCAAATGTATATGTGATAAACAAAATCTAGCTAAATCGGCAATCACAGCCGCTCATGGACAAACAAATACACCAGAACAATCGCAGCTTTGTTGCCGGCCTTTATTTTGAAGACACTGGGTCTCAAGTGTGACTGCCTGAACCCACCTATTGGTATTTGACGGCGGATTATCAACTTGAGGGTGGTAGCTAGCCAGGCGGGCATCAGAAAGCCCTACCACCATGCTATGGTTTCCCCACGATGTTTCCCTTCACCGAAAGGTCAAGCTCATTGTGGGTGGTTTGATTCGAACTCACGTCCCGTGACGCGGCGTTCATACACACTACCACTGAGCTGTCATTGAGCTAGGCAAAAGAAAATTGCGTCTATACAGCGTAGACTAATCGATAGTTCTAATAAAATTATGCAAACACACATAAGCTCGTATATTCCCTTTATGAAGCATTGGCTATGATAATTTCGGGTTGGTGTAGCCTCTATTATTGTACTGTAATATAGTAATGTATTCTATTTTATTGTGTTGTAAGTCGTCAATTTATTAATTTCATTCTTTTGTTTAGTTTTGGATCCTTGTTATCTATAATGTTCCGGCGACGTCATGTAGGTATACAAAATGTACACTCTATAGAAGCCTTCATATAGTTGTAACGTCAGCAAAATCATTTTTGTGGATAGAATTTTCTTACATTTTAATAATTTTCATTTAAAAAAAAAAACACGATCTGTGCAGAAGAAGTTACAGAAGAAGAGAGAAGTGGAACATCACTATATCCCTCTCGCTCTCTTAGTCGCCTTGAGCTGACTCAACCCGAACGAGCGTCACACAAAGTGGTTACGCACCGGAAGTTCAAAGCTCTAAGAAATTTCACTTCAAAACTTTCACTTTACAATTTTTGATCTCGTCAACATACGCCATCTAGTGTGTTCGACGATAATGATAAATCAATCATCAAATAAATCATAAATCATGTGAAATCATCGTACCTTTTAATATGTCAAAACTGAAACGATATAAAATATAAGTATACGGTTACTTTAAGTAAATTATCGTAAGATACAAGTATACATATATGCAGAATAACGTTCTACGGACTGTGTTAGTGGTTTGGTAAAGAGACAATATTCGGTTCGGATAACAATGTCAGGATGATAAACGAACTTAGCAAACCACGGACTCACCGTACGGGTGCCGGGTACATCGTGAAACCTAATTATTATAGCAGAGAGAGAATAACATGAGACAGAGACTCAGATGTAGGCTCGTGCCTCTCTCCGCCTAGTATAAACCACTCCCGATAATGATTTACAGCATAAATAGCAAAACAGTGTCAATAATAAAGAAATATAAATCTTACGTCCCTTCGGTAATGTTCCAGCTACGTACGATGAATACGCGTCAAGCGCCTCGCTTCGACTGTTAAAGTGTAAATCCTCCACTGGTATTGACGCTAAATGTAAACCAAACCAAACGCGACACAGACGAGCGGATGTCCTTACACCGTTAGCGATAGCTGTACCGGCGCGACGTATACCCGTGATACACCATTTCGCATGCAATTATCGACAGTTATCGAGGTGGCACAACACTAGTCCGGTTATGTTAATCTGGCTAACCCCAGGCCCGCTATCTGCATCGGTTTCTTGCATTTACCATGGGCGATGGGACGTTCATACGATACGTTCGCGCCTATGAGGGCTTATTGTAAAAACAGTGTGACATACGGACAAAGGGGACTTGGGAACGGGGTATAAGAAAAGATGACGTTCGCACCTAATAAAAGAGTTTTGTAAATAATTCCATGTTATTACAGGTACTTAATAATTTTTGAAAGTTTTATTATTGCATGCAATACACATATACAATAATATTGACATTTGTGTACTGCTACTGTTTACTGTTGTACTAATATTGATAGGCAAGTGAAATGTGACATAGCGTGAAGCAAGGTTAAACATTGCGTGACGTATTTATATGAACGGTGCCCCCAATCAAAGGAGAGATCAAAGAGAAAAATTCAAGAAGTATGATTCATTAAAGGGATGTGTAAATCGGCCGAAATGTGACGCTAATTGGAAAAATAAATCGGTAAAAATCACACCGGAAACGGAAGCGCCATCTGAACCAATAGAGTTCCATGAAGATAATGTAATACGTAATTATAAGATAAAATATCGATGAAATTGTAGCAACACTGTGCGTTTTTTTTTTTAATATAGTTTATAGGTAAGCTGGTGAAGAAGCTTAACCTGTGAAAGGACTGGCTTTCAAGTCAAAACAGGCCTATCAGTATTTGGCGGCCGATTTTCAGCTTGCTAGCCAGGCGGGCATTAGAAAAAGCCCTACCACCGTGCTACGATTACGCATTACCCTGGTATTTCTTGTTAGCTGAACAAACTATTCAGCGTTGACACTTGCTATGGCGTTTTCCCGCGGTATTGACATCATTGTATTATTAGATAGTCTTATCGCAATAAATGACTCTACACCTAAACGCGTTACATGGCTTCGTGGTCTAGTTATTGACCACTGGATTGAACAAAGTCTGTCAAGCCAGTTAGTACATTATACACGGGGTATAAGCGAACGTGTGTCCGTTTGTTATGGTGTAACACTTTGAATACTCAACCGAGCATTATTATTAATGCATTCAAAGTAAAAGGACTATTTCTGAAGGCTAGAAAAGTAACTTTATGCCATGCGAACGGAGAAACAGGGGAGCTGGTCTATATGTGTATTAATTAATATTAGAAAGCGGAAAAGTTTCTTTGTTTGTTTGTAAGCGCTCATCTTAAAAATTACCAGTCGGTTTCCAAGAATCGTTTTTATTGTTGATAGAGTAATCATTCAGGAAGACTTTACGCTATTTAACATCACGCCATCGCCAATAGGGGTAAAGCTGTATTGAAACAAGTTACGAAAACGGGTAAATATTATTAAATAAAATTCAAGACGTGGTCTCACAACTACTAATATATTACAATCCCTTCAATATATTATATGACAACTTAATGTTTAATTTTTATATAGTTATGGTTTAGCCATAATTTCATCTGATGTTAAGTGACTATGCGGCCCAAGATGGTGTACACGCTAAGCCTGGTCAGTGGAGGGATTGGCTCTCAAGTGTAATTACTGGAACACAACTATTGAGGCCAACCACTATACCCAACCAAAAACTCAATGCATATTGTAGGTAGATTCGAACTCACGTCCTTTGACGGGGCGTTCGTCCGCACAACAAACTGAGCTATCGTCGCTTATATTAATAATATTTGCAAGTTTAAATAACTAGTATTTAACTATTAACAGCTAAGTATTGCGAATAATTCGCACATTATCGCGAACAAACACGAAGTAATCACTTCAAGGTAATTACTTGTATTTGTATACGTTTGATTTCTATATAACAGTGATTTATATTTAATACTTTACGTTGATTTCATTAGATTGATTTATGTGATAGATCACATTAGCATATAGAACGAGAATAATATATTCCACTGATAAGGTCTTGATTGGGCAGATTATTAATAGATCTAATCACCGACAAGTAATATTTATCTAAATCAATATTACAAAGCGGAAATGTTTGTTTGTTTGTCGCGAATCTTAGAAACAACTACTAACGGAACTAACAGAAAAAAAAGTTTCTGTATATGATAAGCAATCATTGGGGAAGGCTTTAGGCTACTTAAAATCACGCTAATACGAATAATTGCATGGCTCTTTTGGATTTTCCAAACTTTTTATATTAATTGTTGCCAGTTAAAGTAACTTTTTTCAATACAACATAGCTGCTATCGGTGGTAGCGTGGTTAAATAGTTTTCCCCGATGATTGCTCTACCAAATACAAATATAAATTGTTGAAATACGACTGGTCGTTTCTAAAATTAGAGCGTTCAAACAGAAAAGCTGCATTATATTAATACTAGCTTTTACCTGCGGCTTCGCTCGTGTTACTACTATCGATTTAGTCAAACAAATCTGATGTCGTAATAAAATGTTTCATTCAATCTTTATCCCTCTCTTTGCCCCACTTCCGGTAAGATTTTCGCGAGAAAAAATAGCCTATCACCGTCTCAAGAGACCCGTCTATATAACTAGCAAAACTTATCATTATCGATTCAGCGGCATAGGCCTGAAAGCGTAACAAACAAATGAACTCACTTTAGCATTCACAATATCAAGGGGTTTTAGGAAACACATCGTAAGCGACAATTGCACTTATTACGGGAGAGAGGTTTTTCATTTCTAATTAAAAAAAAATTATTTGTTATCTTCGTAAAAATTCTTACTTGCTAGTGCTTAATCAGCGATATATTGGTGGATATTAACGTACTGCTTCTAAATTACAAAGATAATTTATTAGAAGGTTACAATAAAAATATTAAAAAAATATTTTTGTTTTGTGTCTCTAATTAGATGAATTCGTCACTGTCTACAATTGCAGAATAACTACAAAAATTATGAAAAAAATTATATCTATCATACATACATGACAATGTCATACAACAATGTCGGGTTAATTACACCATTTATAACTCGAGAACGGCTGAATCGATTCTGATGATCTCAGAGTTGTTGGATTAGTAGAATAGATTTAGAAGAAAAGTAGAATTAAACTTTAGTATTCATTTTATGACGTAAATATTTTTTTTTATAGTGAAAGTTTAGCGTTATGCCCATAATCTCACCTGATCTTAAGTGACGATGCGGCCCAAGTTGGTAAACACGCTAAACCTGTGGAGGAACTGGCTCTCAAGTGCAGCTACCGGAACACATTTATTGATATTTAGCGGCAGGTTTTCAACTTGAGGGTGGTAGCTAGCCAGGCGTGCATTAGAAAAAGCCCTACCACCATGCTATGGTTTCCTCATGATGTTATCCTTCACCGAAAGCTCAAGCTCATTGTTAGTGATTGGATTCGAACTCACGTCCCTATGAGCTATCATCCCTCCAAGTGGTAACCTAAAAGTTACCTCGATATTTATTTATTTATTTGGTCAGTTAGTTGTGTATCAAACCGTTGCCCCAAAAGCTATCATGAGAACTTATACTGGTTGATCCTGAAAGTTGACAAAAAAAAACGGTATGACTGTAACAGGTTTTGCGCCACGAACATAGTGGTCACCGTCCATGATAACACAGACCTCTACCCCTTCTACCACTACCCTGTTCCAAGATAACAGCCAATTCCAATATATTTATAGCAGTATTTAAAATACTATGCACCTATCTCTTTCTATCACTATAGTTGAGTAGATGAAAAAACATCGCGTTCTAAATTATTAACGTTTGTATATTTTACTATTTTTTTTTATTAATGTTTAGCGTTATGGCCAATATCTCAGCTGATGTTAAGTTACGACGTTACCCAAAATGGTGGGCACGTCAAACCCAGTGGATCAAATGGTTCGCACATACCAACCACAAGGCAATTATAGGAATAAGTGAAAATGTGTAATAGTTCTATAGGTGAAATAAAATCTCACTTTTTAATTTTTAGTGCAATGCCTAGATACTGTTGTAAAGCTATTTTTAACGCCAACTAAATCACGCCTACCTTAAAAAAAGGGCGGACCCAGAGTCCGCAGATTGTGAATAACATAATAATTTAAAAAAAAAACCCTAGTGGAGCGACTGGTTCTCGAGTGTAGATTTTGGTGGCAGATTTCCAACTTGAGAGTGATAGGTAGCCAGGCGGGAATTAGAGAAAGGCCTACCACCGCGCTATGGTTGCATCTCGATGTTTTTCATCACCGAAAGGTCAAGCTCATTGTAGGTGGATTTGAACTTACGTCCCTTGACACAGTTAGGTCGGGCACGTACAATGTGAGCACTTATTTCTCTAGTCAAAGCGGGATACTTGCGTAATTTTATTCTATCAAAATGTGACCAAAGTTCACAGAGTCCGTGGGTTTGAACTCGACTGAATTAAATAACTAATCTAAAACCAAACAATTGTTGCTGATGTGTATGTGATTTGAGGACGGTTTGAAAAACATTGTCGATTAGGCAAAAAAAAATTACAATAATCCTTACTAATATTAAAAATGCGAAAGTGAATTTGTTTGTTTGTTACGCTTTCACGTCTAAACCGTTGAATCGATGATAGTGAATTTTAGTATAGAGATAGATGGAAACCTGGAGACGTTGATAGGCTAGTTTTTCTCGCGAAAAACCTATTGGAAGGGGGGTAATGAGAGGCATAAGCTTTGTATGATTTTTTTTTTGCATCATCCGACTTGTTTTGTCGAAATTAATATTAACGCGAACGAAGCCGCAGGTAAAAGCTAGTATCAATATAAATATCGTGCCTTGTCTCCGTTTCGGCGAGTAATTTGAATTGCTCGGCGAGATAATATCGCCATCTTATACATATAACTTAGACTCTTCGTAAATGCTGTAGTCACCCCGCTGCCGCTTTCAAATACAATAAATATATATCAAATAACCTCTCCTTTTACGTTAATGCAATACTATTAAGTGAGCAATTCTTGTAGATACATATATATATATATATATATGTACTACGGCTCAAAGGATAAAGATGAACATTGTATTGAGACAGATTCTTGCTTTTTGAATTCACCTGTACGGTTGTATACTTCGTAGAGACGCAGTTTTTAAGCAAATTATTTCGAATAACACTTTCTTTTTTTTTTGTGAAGTTCCAACGTAATATTCTTTTTTAAATACATACATATAAAAGAAACAATACTGAGCTAACCTCGGTCACTCGGGTACGACAAATTTAACAGATAGTTCACCCTGTGCGAAGTCTTGCGAAGTGCAAGGCAATAATAAAGTTGGTAGTAATTCGGGATACACGCATATAAGTAGAGTGCACTATCTCGAATTAATATTGTGTGACACTGGGATCATCTGGCTCGCTGTATGCGATCGAGATGGAAAGTGGGATCGACGGACCGGAATGCGCAGGTATACATTTTTTGCGCTGGTTTTTAACAACGCTGGCTGGTTTGAAAACACCGTAAAACGTGTCGTTGTAATAAATAAAAAAAAAGTAGTTCCTTATTATAAAAATATTATTTTCAAGTTCTATTCGAGGTATAAAGAAAATAATTATTAGAATATATATATATATTTTATTAAGAATTTTTTTGGTAAAAAAAAATCTACTTTACATAATTATCTGAACACAATGATTTATTATGTTTACGCGAATATTTTTCATCGAAATAAAACTAATTTAAACGGATTTTATCGCGGTTATTTATTAATTTTGATCCCGGCGTTTCGAAAGCTTTTCAGGCTTCGTGGTCACGGGGCGAACTGAGGTGTAGGGTGTCCAGAAAAGTTTATGTTACTGTGTCTACCTTCAATTTAATTTTTATTATTGATAGTTTTCCGATTTACGCAGAAACACTCTTAACACCTTTATATTGTTTACGATAGTTTATAAAAATACATAATAAAACCAGTTATCACGTAGACTATACATTGGACACTGTATAGCGATCACACATAGATTATACATAAAAATCTTACGCTAACGTTACGGACGTTACGACGCCCCATAAGGAACTTCGTTCTAAAAAAAATATTTTTATGCCTACCTACGCATAGTAGTAGTGTGTACGTCTTCGCGTCAAGGGACGTGAGTTCGAATCCAAGCACCTACAATGAGCTTGAGCTTTCGGTGAAGGAAAACACCGTGAGGAAACCATAGCATGGTGGTAGGGCTTTTTCTAATGCCCGCCTGGCTAGCTACCACCCTCAAGTTGTAAACCTGCCGCCAAATACCAATAGCTGTGTTCCGGCAGCTGCACTTGAGAGCCAGTTCCTCTACAGGTTTAGCGTGTCTACTTGGGCCGTATTGTTACTTAAGATCAGGTGAGATTATGGCCATAACGCTAAACTTTAAGTATAAATAAATAAATAAATTTGAGTATTAGTTACTTACTTAAAAGGCAGTGGGATAGGTTCGCTCAATTCTGTACCGTGTTACGCCTATATAATGTTTCTACTAATGAAATTCCGTACAACCCTGTCTCTTAGACGACAGAATTAGTGCAATGATAGATAGTCCATTTTAGTCACACTTTCCCATATAGAAACGGAATAATAAAGCATCCATGTTACCACTGGGTCCATTGAAGTAATAATAGCGCAATGGGTAGTGTGTACGAACGTCGCGCCAACAGCAGTCAGTTCGATACCTGCAATGAACCTAAGCTTTCGGTGAAGTAAAACATCGTGATGAAGCCATAGCATGGCGGTAGGGCCTTTTCGAATGCCCACCTGGCTAGCTACCACCCTTAAACTGAAAATCTGACGTCAAACACGTATAGGTGTCTTCCGGTAGTTACACTTGAAAGCCAGTTAGGCTTAGCGTGTTCACGATCTTGACTCATATCGTAACTTAACATCAGGTGAGATTGTGGCCATAAAAAACCAGGGTCTCGTACACACTACTTTACTATATTTTTATCAAATTAGTACTCGAACGTGCCAAGCTTTGTGAAAATAAACTCAGCGAACCAGTATAGGTACTAACAAAACTCATTCAATTATCACTTATTCGAAAACGTACTTGTAGATACAGTCATATGATAAATACATTAAGTGGAACAACACTATTTGTCATTCATAATCTTGAATTAAAGTTTATTTTCAATAATATTCAATGCTATTGCAAAGTGCCGCGATGTTACTTTGAAAAAAAAAAAACAATAGAGCATCGTATAAGCAAAAAAAAAAATACAGAACTAAAACATACTTCTCAATACACATTTCGCAAGTTGAAACCGCTTAGTAACTGCCTCGAAAGGGTACATTCAGATTGTGTTTATTTATTTTTCCAGCAATGGTTCGTCAATAGTCACTTTTAGTAATGATACAATGTATTAACACGATCATTTTATTATATACTTTTATTTATTAATGTTTTAATATCGGATATTTAGTTAGAAGTCTGTTATTTTGATGAGAATATTTACCGAGCTGTTGCAAAATATGTATTTTTTTAGCGTGGGTAAATGCTTTATTCTTACTCTATCGTCTCAAGGAGCTAAGATGGTTATGTGAGGGAGTAAACCTCACGTTTATTTGTCGTCTTGCTGGGCGACGCGGGTTCAATCTAGAAATCGCCGCGTCGACACAATACGCGCTTAGGAAGTAGATAGTATTTCAATGTTTTAATATAGTGATATAAAATTAAAGATTAGGTCGTCAGCAGTTATTTTGAATTGATCGACTGATTTATACTGAAGTTTTTATTCAAAAGCGCCGCTCTTTACAAACATGTAAATGCGTTAGTAACTGGAGTAACTCTATTATTGATACGTTTCTCAAAACATATATATATATAAAGCTATGCCGCTGGAATGCATGCTACGGCATCAATTCTAATAACGAACTGTTAAACTGGTTTTTTAACATCACCCCATGCCGAGCCATAGAATTCTCCAACAAAATATAATTTGAACACCGTAAGAATTACAGCTACACAGTAAAAACTGACGAGTTAAAAAAAATTGGTATGAAAATAGCGGCGGAAATTTAGGTAATATGTTATTTAATACGTAAAAAAATGTATGCACAAGTTCCAACATCGATCAGGTGGAACTAAAAAAATATTTATGAACTTTTTTCGATACAGCTCTGCTTCTATTGGTGGTAGCGTGATGTTTAAAAGCTTAAAGCCTTTCCTCTATGATTGGTCTGTCAAATACGAAAATAATGTTTGAAATCTTACCATTAGTTTCTAAGATTAGCGCGTTTGTGCAAACAAACTTTTCCCCTTTATAAATATTAATATAGATTGCCTTTCAAACACGATTTCAATGTGAAAATACGCTTTTGGAATAAGGTATCTATTCATTACACATAGATAATATCCAAGCCGGGAGTCTTTTATAAAAATTGATTCTTAAGGAGTAAAGTTCAATAAAAAATATAATTATTTACACTAATTACTTATATATGTACATATATATATATATACTTATAAGTAGAGTCAGACGGTAAATCCGATAACGACTGTAGCCGAATACACACGATTTCTTGTTGTAGTTAAAGTTATGCGTTATGGCCATAATCTCACTTTATCCTAAGTGACAATACGGCCCAAGTTGGTGGACATGCTAAACCTGCGACGCGATCGGGTCTCAAGTGCAACTGCCGGAACACACCTATTAGTATTTGGCGGCATATTTTCAACTTGAGGGTGTTAGCTAGCCAGGCAGCCGTTTTATTAAGCCCTACCACCATGCCATGATTTCCTCGCGATGTTTTCCGTCACCGAAATCGCTAGCTCATTGTAGGTGGATTCGAACTCACGTCTCTTGTCGCTGCGTCCGTAAGCACTACCATTGAGCTATACGATTCAGTGTGTCAGGGAGCCGAGAGTACTTAACGTCAAGTGTAGCCAAGTAAATTCGATACACCGTCACTGATCCGATCGCGACGCTTTATTTCCTTTCACTGTCTACAGAACGCGCCTAAACTAGTTTGCACTTGGTTTTGTTGATTGGTTTCATTATTTGCTATTGAAGCGATGATAGCTTAGTGGTAGTGTGTACTACTCCGCGTCAAGGGACGTGAGTTCAAATCCAAGCACCTACAATGAGCTATAGCTTTCGGTGAAGGAAAACATCGTGAGGAAACCATAGCATGGTGGTAGGGCTTTTTCTAATGCCCGCCTGGGTAGCTACCACCGTCAATTTGTAAACCTGCCGCCAAATACCGACCAATAGGTGTCTTCCGGCAGCTGCACTTGAGATCCCTCCACGGATTAAGCATGTCTACCAACTTGGGCCGTATCGTCATTTAAGATCAGGTAAGATTATGGCCATAACGGTAAGAAGTAAATAAAAAAAAAAATTGCGTGTGATAACGGAGCGAGTTGCAAACGTGTTCACATAGGTACGCGCTTAGGTCACCGCGCGAACAGTGAACGGGGTAATGCGGTTTGAATGGTTTCTCACGTTTCGGCCTTTCTGTACGATTTATTCGAGCACCGCGAAAGGGAGAGTTCGCTTGTGAGACGACATTTTGAGTAATAACACTTTCGCAGCGGCCGCGGCGGACGTTAAAATAAATTTATTACTAAAAAAAAAAAAAATCTGATCCTGTTACTTTTATTACCTTGTACAGCGACAGCGGCACACTTTGAATTGAAATGTAGGGCTGTCGTTATACGGTTATGTTGTGTGGACAATTTATTATGAGGTCAATTAGCACAGCGGGTACGAGCAGCGTTATATGGATTGAAGCTTCTTGTCTTTCACATTTAAATATATGTCTAGTGGAATGTATGCGATATAAGAGTATATATTTAACAAAAAAAAACTCATATATATTAACACATAATTATCATATAAATAATAATAATAGGTAAACATATGTAGATACAACAACAAACCATACATAATAAACACTAGTACACGGTGCCAATGAATATTGTGTAATCGAACAGTTAAAGATTGGAACCAAAGAGATTGTGTAATAACTAAGCATTTTTTTTTATTGTTAAGGTTTAGCGTTACGGCCATAATCTCACCTGATCTTAAGTGCACGCTAAACCTGTGGAGGAATTGGCTCTCAAGTGCAGCTGCCGGAACACAGCTGTTGCTATTTGGCGGAAGGTTTTCAACTTGAGGGTGGTAGCTAGCCAGGCGGTATTAGAAAAAACCCTACCACCGTGCTATGGTTTCATCACGATGTTTTCCTTCACCGAAAGCTTAAGCTGGATAGGTGGTTGGATTCGAACTCACATCCCTTGACGCGAAGTCGCACACACTACCACTGAGCTATCAGCGCTTCAAAATCTTCAGCCAGAATGGCCGAGGGATGAATATATACATACTCATATATAATTTTATTGTAACATTTATCGATATATCTTAAAACTGTTCGTATACGATTACTCGGAAACCGATTTGCGGATAATAATGAAATTTAGAAAACATATATTTCTTGATCCAGCTTCAAAGTAGAATAATATTTATCACAATAAATTAAATTACAACTTCCATAAACTACTGCATAGGGCAGAACAAAGATTTTTTTTTACAGTCTATAGTTTTTGCCTCTGCCCCAACTCTCACTGGATGTTAAATGACCCAAGATGGTAGCTGTATAACTTAGGGGAGAGACTAGAACGCAACCATACTTTAAACTTGGCGGCATACTTTAAACTTGAGGGTGGTAGCTAGCCCATAAAATACACTAACACGATGCAGTGAATTTCATCATAATGTTTTCTTTCTTGCAAATATTCGAACTCACGACCATCGACGCGACGCCCGTATATTACACAGTCAACATTGCCTCAAAAAGGTCTGTCAAACTAGCTAGTTATATATAATTATTAACTACTTAATCCTACATCGTGGAAATGCTGAATGAACTCCCTAAGAGGTATCGTGTCGGCGCCCACAGTAACCACATTGTAGGGAAGAGTTTTAACACCGAATGATGGCTCAATCAATACAAAACAAGAACGCCAATATCCATTGATGCAGTCTTACGGACCGTTTATAGTAAATAGTTCCGTCGTAAACGCACTCACAACTTCCATTATAGGGCTGTCATATGTTTATTTTATCTATGCACACTAGTCGCGGTCGAATTTCAACCAATATGAGTCTGTAAAATTCAATAGCATTCAAGTGAAGGTAAGAAAGTGAGGTGAAACGTTTTTAATGTAAGGTACTGTTGGAATTTATCTATACTAATATTATAAAGAGGAAAGGTTTGTATTTTTGTTTGTAACGAATAAACTCATAAACTACTGGACTGATTTCGAAAATTCTTTCACTGTTAGAGCTGAGTGGTATAGGCTATAAATTAGTTGAATAATTTTCAGTTTCATGCGAACGAAGTCGCAGGCACAGCTAGTGATTAATAAAATAAAAGAGGTTCGATAATAAGATCAATATATTTACTTATTATTTTAATTACGATGCGGATATTACTGAAATTTAATAAGATAATCTCTAACAATATCTATGTGGTGACGTCAAAATGTCATGGCGTGAACGCGTCCGCGCAGTTGACCCATAGTCTGTGGGTTTGTTCTGTCCTGTCATACCCTATCACCTATGCCAGAATTACGTATTAGGTCAATGTTAAACGATTAAATAAACTTTTACAAGTGAAGTTTAACATTATCCTTCTTTATAATTATGCTTGAGTTATACCTATTAAATAGTTATTGTGAAAAAAATTAAAATAATCTGAGACACTCCTCATAGGTTAACGGACTGGTGGGTAATATATGCCACGCCCGTATGTAAGATCAATTACGTTGCTATTTGGCTGACGAAAGTAACGCATTTCTCATTTGTACGACATATCGAACCTTTTCAGGAAAAACGTCGTAAGCGACAATTTGAAAATGAGATAGCAATAGTTTTTTTACCCGTAATTAAACATTATTTATGATACTTTTATAAAAATATACGACTTGTATATAATTACCCACTAATCTATTAAAATTGTGACTATTAACGTACTACTTGTAATTTACAAAGATACCTTTTAGGTCACAGTTTAATAATAAAGCCTTTCCCTGGACCATATTGAGCTTACCATGAAAGTACGGGCAGGATAAAAAAAAAACATTTTGACATATTTTTGGCGCTTACGATGTTATTGAAGTGAAACTTCTTTCGAATCCTTGTGATTTGCAACGTATGCAAACCGGATGCAACGTAAAAAACGACAGGTAAGAGACACAAATACAAAAATGCGTAGGATGAAGCCGGCAAAGAATGAGACAGAAGTATACATACTATTTTATATAATTGGTCTCTCCTCTTTGTGCCATGCTTCGTAGCATCCCCACTCCCGTCTGCTAAGCACAGTAATTAGTGAGCCAGAGCGAGAGAGCAAATGTCGTTGTGTGTATATTTTGCACACTGTTTAACACTTGCTTGTATTTGAGCATTGTTTTGTCGATTTACTGAAGTTTCACTTCTATCGTGTGTGAATCGTTCGTTCGATATGTATCAAGATGTGCGATGGCTCACTTTGACGTGGTAAAGAAATTGTTATGCGTCGTGACAGCCCTGGGTTTAACGGCGCGTGTAAAGTGTGTCACAACTTGTCGCTAACGGTGTCGCGGAACGCAAGTCTCGCGTTTCCACTCGGAGGCGCGTGCGCACTTTGCAAACGCACACGTATTTGATATACCGCGACATATTGTCATATCGACATCTTAGAAATGTCTGTCTGTTTGTCTGCTTGTTTTTATACGCATCACCGCTTAAGTACAACGTTAACAGGGCAATCGTAATGCGTATCTTCGTATGTTTAATTAAAATCCGTTAACTCTATCAAAAGTTATTGCAATTTAGGTGACGGTGCGAGACTAAATAGTTTTAGTTCCACGCGAGGGAAGCCGCAGGCGCGGGTAGTATAGAGTAATATCTACAAATTTGGTTTCAGTACACTTCTATGTATGGATTGCATGAAATATAACATAATGATTTCTTATGTTTACGCGAATGTTATTCATTGAAATAAAACTAATTTCCGATCGGAACACTATCAATAACAAAAATTAAATTGAAGGTAGACACAGAGTAACATGAACTTTTCCGGACAACCTACACCTCAGTCCGCCCCGTGACAGCGAAGGCTGAAAAGCTTTCGAAACGTCGGGATCAAAATTAATAAATAACCGCGATAAAATCCGTTTAAATTAGTTTTATTTCAATGAAATATAACATTTTTGAAATGTTTCATAGGTTTTGGCGTTATGGTCACAATATCACGTGACGTTAAGTGACGATGTGGCCCAAGATGACGAGCACGCTAAACCTAGTATAGCGATTTGCTCTCAAATACAGCACACCTATATGTATTTGGCAGCAGAATTCCAACTTGAGGGTGGTAGCTAGCGAGTTGGGCATTACATACCGCCCTACCACCATCACGACGTTTTCCATCACTGAAAGCACAGGTTCATTGCACGGATTCGAACTCACCTCCATTGACGCGTTGTCCGTACACACCAGCAAGTGAGCCATCATGACTACTTTACTATTTTTAATGAATTTTATTCAAAGCACAAAGAAATTATAACATAAAAACATAAGGACATAATAACAAGCTAAGAGAAGTGCGTACAAAATGTATTCTGCGCGCGTTTACTTGTGTTATGGATCGTGGTGACCCAGAGACCTATAATCCAGGTATCCAAACGCTATTGTAATAGAAATACATATAAGGTGCAGGGATCAAATTCAATGGCCGAACGTCTATATACGATTTAATTTTATTTATACTGACCATTTGGCGTAGTGTTTATATACCTTCTCTATACTTTCCACACAAAGGCCGAGATACGCCAGGCATAAATAGAAGGTAATCATACTAAGTTAGGAAAAGACCGTATTGAAGTATTTGGTTAGTCGTTATTATTAATGCACGTTTTATCGATACACTATCAATTTTATACAGTTACTTCACTATTATATGCCTCTGATTTTTCACTTCACAACAGTTGTATAAAATTTCTATAACGTCACAAGGGACAAAATCTCGCTGCAGTTGCGGCAATAAACGGTGTAAGAGTAGCTCAGTGTTCAAGACGCTTCCTTGCACATTGCACATTGTTTACACGACAATGCGTAGGGACGTTCCGAGCTCGTACTGATTTTATAATGCGTGGAACTTAAAAATTATACTTATAAATTATACTTTGCTGCTATAGCATAGCATGATGATCAATAGCCTTCACCAATTGCTCGATGAAATATTAAAAATTTCTCCGCGATAACCTGCTGAAGTACTGAACTGATTTTAATCAAATTTTTATACTCACAATAATAAATTGAATATTGCTTCTAAAAGGTTTCCCTAAATACGCGATGACAATTAAAATACGCGTTGTCAGATACACTAAGACAGGGCGTAATCGAATCGATTTCTTGCACATGAGTATGCAGAATATAATATGTTGCAAGACATGTAGCAGAAGTTTGAACGTAACAAGCATATTTTATAGACAAACTAGCTGACCCGACGAACGTTCTGTCTAATAAATTATAGTAGGCTGATGAAAATTTAGGGTTGTATATATTTTTTAATGCCACGTCATAAAAGTTTAGGGTGGACCACCATAATCACTTATGAATAATAGATGACAATCGATTTCCAGACCAACCGAATATGCATATAAAATTTCATTAAAATCAGTCAAGCCGTTTAAGAGTAGTATGGCGACTAACATTGTGACACGAGAATTTCATATATAAGAAAAAAAATACAACTAATATAATAAGTTCCCACATAATATACAATAAACGAGTACAGAAACAATGGCACCTAATTTTTTGTCGAAACTAAAATGGTACACAGTTTCGGTATTTGGAAAGGAGTTAGACCTTTCTATACTATTAAGGGTATCAAAGTAGGCGTTAGGTTGACCATATTTAACATGCAACATAAAATAAATACGTACTAATAGAAACCACACAAAGTTACTTCCCTCATTTGAATAATCTCCAAGAGTGCGTGGGACGTTAGAAAGTTCTACAACTACTGGAGATAAAAAAAGTGGGCGATACTTTGGTACATTCCTTCGAGTATACTTTCAAAACAACTACTTGTGGAATACAGTAACACTGGCATGGTAAAAGCAGTGCATGGTGGTAGGGCTTTTTCAAATGCCCGCCTGGCTAGCAATCAGCCTCAAGTTGAAAATCAGCCGCCAAATACCAATAGGTGCGTTCCGGCAGTTGCACTTGAGAGCCAGTTCCTCCGCAGGTTTAGCGTATCTACTAACTTGGGCCGTATCGCACTTAAGATCATGCGAGACTATAAAAAACACCTTATATTCACACAGCAGTGTCTAAGCACGGACCTTATTTTTTTTAAGGTCTCAGATTTCTAAGCACGGACCTTATTTTTTTAAGGTCTCAGTTTTGAAACATTGTTACGAATCCCTAAACACATATTCATACATACTATCAGGACTCTCTCCCATAAGGGTAGTCAGAAAACACATCCTTCCACTTGCTACCATCCTGAAATACATCTATCGCTTCTTCTACTTTCATAAGCACCTTCATACATGCTCTTCGGTTACGGGCACTTTTGACCTGGCCTTTCTCCAGAACGTCCTCGATCTGATTGAGATAAGTTCGCCTAAGTCGACCCTTACCAGCTTGACCATTCACACTCGCCTTCTAAATTTGTTTCGTCAATCTTCTTTCATCCATCCTCTCTAAATGTCCATACCAATTAAGCATCCCTTTCTCTATCTTTGTCACTACATCCTCTACCACACCACAACGTTCCCTTATCACACTATTCCTTACTTTATCTATCATTCTTAGGCCAGCTATACTTCTTAGAGTTCTCATCTCATAAACACATATATGCATATTATATTTTATAATTTATAGGTTTGACGTTATGGTCATAATCTTACCTGATGTTGGCCCAAGCTATTGGAAAACCAAGCCCAGTGGAGGGACCAGCTCTCAAATGCAACTTCCGGGACACATCTACAGGCATTTAACTGCAGATTTTCCATTTGACGGTAGCAGCTAACGAGGCGAGTATTAGAAAAAGGCCGAACACCCTGCAATAGTTTTAATTACGATGTTTTCTTTCACTGCAAGCTTATTACAGGAATTCGAACTGAAGTCTGTTGACATTGAATTATATTGACACGCTATCACTGAGCTATCATTGTTTCACAATGCATATATATAGTTATTTCGGATAAATAATAAACAAATTTAATTCGTGGAATTGCACAGTGGGTCTACGGCATAGGCCGAGGGTCGGCCACTTTCCGCGTTTAGCATAAAAGCCTCGGTGAAGTTGTCAAAGGTCTTCAAGCTGAAAGCTATAGACCGGAAAAAGGATTGCACGTTCAGCACCTTACAAGTGAAGTGGTAAATGTGTTCTTAGAAAGAAAGACAGAGGAGAATATATAAGGGACTCTTTACGACTTGTGAAAAACCCTGAAGAACCCTGTCACGATTTGTGGAGGCCATGGTCCCTAAGAACTAAGCCATACATATTTTTTTTTCAAGTCAAGTGCGACAAATACATGTTCAGCGTCAGCGTCACTTTCAGAAGTCTCTATTTTTCATTTCAGTTGAAGTAGGAAAAATTGGTTGAGGGTCCATCTGTTTATTACATTGATTTGGCCGTCTGGCAGACAGGGCTGTACTGTTTTAATCAGCTTCTCTTTAGGGCTTGATAGCAGACAACTGGTCAGCCACGTCATCATGTCGTATGGCTCCTGTCCAAATAGATGGAAACCGACCATATAGTTTTAAAAGTACGAGACACGCGTATCATTTTTCTTCTTCGAGATATAAAGTAACAACGACAGATTTCCCCAAGTAAACTGAATAGTTGATTGTCATCAAGAAGTATCGAAATCATATATATCAACTGCCAGAATTTGACGTTAGATTTTCAACTTGCTACTTACTACTCGGCTACTTGCTTAGCTACTTAGCAAACCAGGCTAGAAAAAAAGCCCTATCACCATGCTATGTTTTCATCACAATGTTTTCCGTCACCGGAAGTACAGGCTTATCGCAGAGATTCGAACTCAAGTCCGTTGACGTCGTGTCCGTATACACTACCAAGGCACCATCAAAGTTAGTGTTTGACCATGTTCACGTGATGTTAAGCGACAATTTTGCTGGTAGTAACATGCTAGGCGCTCTCGCATAGGCAGTAAAAGATTCCCATAGATACTTAGCGATAAATTTTCCTCGTGTAAAGAGTCCGGAAAGTGTAAGAAACCAGATCTTTAATCACCGAAAGCTAGGACTTATAGAGTACAAATGTTATATAATATTCTGTTATCTACAATAGCTGAATTGGTGGACGTTGATTTTAACACCATGTTCGGGGTTAGTAGAAAACCTTCACCATAAAAAAAAAACATGATATACGTAGCAATGTTATTGCAATAACAAACGGTGTTGGAGCTTAACGATCGCATATAATACACAAATATACATTTTCTTATATATATACAAAAAAAAATCAAACTTAAACACCATGATATTATAGCAGAGTGAATGTGAGGAACTCCTAAACCATCAGAAAAAAAAAAAACGGTATCACAAAAAATGTCTATACATCAAAACTAGCCGCGGAATACGTGGGATCGAGTCACGTTATGCAGGAATTAACTTCGATCTCGGTCATCAGTTCGTTCCACCTCGAAAGAACTGTTGTTTGAATCACACCTGTAACAAACCAGCTGTCGCCGGCAAGCACAGCCGATATTATATTATAACCAATAATTAAATTCTAGATATACCGGCACACTAACGTTCCGTTATGCGGCGGCATAATATATGAGATAAAAGCGATTTTAAGATAATAATTACATTTATACTGCATATGTTCTGCTGTGGAATTATTTGACAGCGATTCAATAGTAGTAAACCTTATATAGGTTTGTAGGTATCTGTGTTTGCGAGTAGGTTTTACTATGAGTTACAATAAGCTATCAAGATTCAATCTAGCACAAGTGGTTTCCATACGAGCAGCGTTTACTTGATTTCCATTTTGTAATCTTGTCAGCATTCAATTTTTTAATAAAGTATACTAAATAATTATCAATTTAAATAATGAGGGCATAATACTTACAGGAGATCAGTAAAATAGCACCTGTGGCAAAGTAATTGAAGAGTGTGATACAGAAATATTGTAAGCAAAGATCAAAGGCATATAACTAAAAGAATATTAAGTCTGAAGTCGAATAGATATAGGAGTAAAGAAATACCTATATGTATAAACTATGTGAGAGAACCAATATGATAGCGATGGAGTAGACTGGTATACGAAAACATGTTCTGCCGACCCTGCTTATTTTTAAGACCAGTAACATTTTCTTAGGTAATAGTGTTAGGTTTTACAACAAAATCCCAAAGCACATTACCGAATTTTCAGACAGTCAGTTCCAGCAACGAGGAAACAAGTTTTGATGTCAAAAGAAAAAGTGGAATTAACACCCCTCTCTGTGCATACGCTAATAACTATAAATGCACATGTAAAAACATGAAGGAACTCTAGTAAACGTGAAATCCTAAGCTTCTGATGTAGAACAACTTTCTTAGATAGCCTAAGTAGTTGTTTAAAAGATATAATCAGATCTTCCGATCTGGGTGTTCCCTCCTTCTTATAATATGGGGTCTTATAAACGAGGCGTGAAGAAACATTTCGTGGGCCGGCAAGACAGTTGCGACTGACGAAGGACATTAGCCCCTACGGCAGTCACTACTGTTACTGGACTGTACTAAAACTTACCATCAGGTGAAGTACAGTCACTTTGCCGAGGTAGGATTTAAAAAATATATAATCATCGGATCGATAATAATAAGGGATGAGATATGAACTTTTTTGCAAACCACGGATTCACCGTGCGGGTGCTGGGTACATCGTGAAACCTAATTGTGGCAGATAGAGGATAACAAGAGACTTGCGGCTCAGATGTAGGTTTAAGCAGGCCTCCTTTGTCCACGCGTCTCCTTTTCCACGCGCGTCAACACTCACCTTCACCGATTATGTTTCTCACAGGCCAGTATAAATCATTGGTGATAATGATTTACAGCATAAACATCAAAAGAGTGTAAATAATAGAGAAGTATGAATCTTACATCCTTTCGGTAATGTTCCAGCTACGTACGATGAATACGCATCAAGCGACGAGCTTAAACTGAACCCAAAGCCTTGCACTTTATACTAAGCCGCCCTCGCATCGCGCTTTATACAATTGGCGTTCTAATCTACCCTCCTATAACTGTATTCTGCCATAAAACATCCAGCCTACAGTTACATCTCTATACACATGTAAAAGGTTATAAACAAATCGAGTTTCTTGTCGGTTCTTCTCGATGAATAGGTTAGTTTTAGAAGTGCTGGTAGTATATACGTTCCGTCATCTAATAACGTAAATTGAATATAAAAAAATAATAATTCAATAAGAATAAGAAGAGAAAAATTTGTTAAGTTTACATCGTAAACTGCTATGTGCACTTTATAGTTTTGCTTCGTAAACTGAGGAAATCATTACTTCTATATATTATAAATATTTATATAATAAATTGATTTATATAATTTTTATCGATTTCATCACAATTTGTTTTTGTGTTGCATCATAATTTGATTACTAGTTAAATTTTTGGTTGAAATCTATTTTTAATTTACATCAATCTAATATGCATATATCATATTACATTGCCAAATAATAATGCAATAGGTAAATTGTTGTGCAATTATTTTTATATGAACAATAAGCATTACTCAATTTATTATATTTTATTATTAAATTATACGAATATTGATAATATTGCCTAGATAATAATGATTCGCAAACAATACATAAAATATATATATATATTTATTTATATTTAATAAAACCAGCCAAAAATATCACAATGGTTTTAAAATATATTTGTTTAATCTCTAAATGCAATATTGAAAGTTAACATATAATTAATTATAAAGAACCATGCGCGTGATTCAGCACGTATTTACTAAGCGGTCATTATTTAGATTTACTCATATTTAACTGTTTTTAAAAACATATCACTCTAAAAATGTCACTTTGGAATTAATTACATTTGTACTGTTCGTGCACAAAATTATATTAAACACAGTTTTGAAATAATAACAAAAAACCATTTATTTCAATTATTCTTCTTAGTGCTTTTTAATCATAAATCATAGTTTTTTTTTATTTAAACCAGATAAGAAAAACAAGCAGACAAATTAATTAGGATATGATTATATTGAACTGACTCATCAAGATGTCTCTAAAACTACTAGACTTGATATATGGCATGGTTAAAAAACTAACAAGCGATTTAACAACCACGCGCGGTTGACACGATAAACACGGACAAAGAGGGGAGAATCAGCTAGTAGATTAAAGTAACAGATAACAGCAATACAAATAAAATTCATGTACAGCCGGTAAATGTAGTATCATGACACTACTAAATATGTGGTCCATATAGACAACCCAATAAACATTGTGCAGACAATATCGTGCATATGATAGAAGTGCAACTACTTAAAAAGGACTGCACAAAAAGGCCACGTCCACATACCGTTGACAGAGCTAACAAAAAGCCTTCCATCGTTCCGTATAACGGAAACGTAACGTGACGTCATTATTTTCACTAACGCAAAGTTAACGACAACGCATCTGCGTGTAATTGATTCCATTTGAAATAATGATTCCAACGCTAGCTATGTCAATGAAGCAGAAAAACCGCGGTTGTGCGTGTGAGCCTTGTAAACGCTAAGTGGAACGTAGTCAAGATAGACGCGAATATGTATTTTTTGTTCGCGGAACCTTATTTTGGTTTTCTAGAATAAAAGTAGCCTAATTGACTCCTTAAAAAATCAGTTATATGCCAGCGAAAGTTTCGTCAAAATCGGTCGAGCCGTTTCAGAGATTAACCGGAACAAATAGAGAGACAAAAAAATTAAAATTGATTATATTATATACCGTATATACTTTCATGTGCAATTAGTAAAAAGCTTTCATTTGACGTTACGAACAGACAGACATTTTAATTTTATTTATTTACATAAACGCAGAGTGGAGTTGAGTTCGTGTTGTTCGAAGTATACAGTTTTAGGATACCTAAAAACGTATAAGTTCCATTTATGTCTGTAAATTATATCTGTGTCTCTCTCATGTAACAGAATGTCCCCAAACGTGACGCGTCCTTGTAATTTCGCTCTATGTATTCATCGTATCGTGGATTCGTGTTTGCGATGTTTCCCTCAATTACTGAACTACTATTTTTTATTATTTTATTCGTATAATATAGCAGCGCCTGCGACTTCCTTCGCGTGGAACTAAAAATGATTTGATACTTTTTACCCGTTTTTGAAACTTTTTTCAATACAGTGCTACTACCAGTGGCGGTAACGTGATTTACATAGGCTGAAGCCATCCTCAATAATTGCTCTATCAAATACTAAAATAATTAAAATTAAAATAAAATTATAATTAAATTTAGCGCGTGAAAAAACAAACTTTTTCCGCTTTATAATATTAATATAGCTATATCGTTTACTCGCTTCCGCTTGTGACACAAACATAACTAAATATTAATGGAATTCTAAATGACACCGGCCCAATATATTGTGCTTTACGTTTTTCTAATTTGTGTTCCGACAAGGTTTTGACCTAGAATTTCCCAATGATCCGTACCGATGAGAAATGATTAATGTCTTTCGTACCGGCATTTGTATTGTTTACGTATTAAATATATACAAACGGTTCTTTGCCACTAAATGGTAGGGTCTGTGTAAGTTATTTTAATATATAATAATTCTATTTAATACGTTACAATACATCGTCTCCCGTCTCCGTGTAGACTACGAAACTGGGATATGCGGAGAAACCTCCATGCTCCCAGTATGGAACCCACGTTTTATAGAGATCGATGATTTCTTTCGTATTTCTCCTAATAATATATACATAGCTCCAATTGTGTTTTATATTTTATATGTTTAGCGTTATGACCACAATCTTACGTGGTGGCTTAAGAGATGACATACTAAGTATAGTAGAGGGACTGACTGTCAAGTGTAACTACCGGAGTAGATCTTATAATATTTGGCTGCAGATTTTTAAACTGAGTTAGGTAGCTAGCCAGGCGGACAATAGAAAAAGCCCTACTTTTTCATCTCGATGCTTTGATGTAACTCATACAGGGATACATACTACCAACTGAGTTATCATCGCTTCAGAATACCCTAAATCACGCTGTTTTAATATGACACCTTCTGATAACGACAATATATAAGAGTCTTACCGTCGACCCACTTTTACTTTCGTCGAGAAAATATTTCACATGACTTGAATGGTACCGCAACAACAGTGGATGCATTGTGCGTCTCTCCCACAACTCTCACTGCTGGAAAGTCTTTCCCTTCGGCTGCAACGTGCCCGGGCTTTCTTAAGGACGGCATCGACAATACCAGCTTTAAGATTTTTTAGTAGCACACCATACTGTATAGAATATACAGAACATACTGGCCATATTGTATGGAATTTAAAAACACTGGCGTTCATTCATCTATCCGCATAAATAAATACGTCAGTTGACTGATTCATCGATGCAAGCCGAAACGAATGAAGCTAGAAACATGAAATCTGTACTGTGATTTCCTTTTGTAACGTAAAGGAACGTTGACAAGGGGGTTTTTCTTTTAATTTTCCCCTGAAATCAAAGTGGCAAAGTTTTTACGTTGTGAGTTGACATGTACCAAAAAGTTTGAAGTTGGCCAAAACAGCAATTCGATTAAAGTCAGTCGGTCATCGGATGTAATGAGCAATTGTCATAAGGTGGAGCGTAATTGCTCTCGTCCAAGATAAAATAATAAGGGGTCAGTGATAGCGTCTAGAAACAGCGTGTCCATCTTAGTGAAGTCGTATCCCTAAATGTAGACCTTTCAATGTCAAACGGGTTTTAGAACGGGGAAAAGCTAGATTTCGTTAAGGACCGCCATAATTTGAATACTGGAAATTTCGACAAACTGGTCAATTCCTATTTTAGACTGAGTAATACAAGTAACAGTTTTTTAGGTAATAGTGTCAAGTTTTATAATAAAGTCTCAAAGCACATTTATGAATTGCCGGGCAGTACGTTCAAGAACCATGTCAAACGGGTTTTGATGTCAAAAGGCTATAGTAGGGTGGATAAATATGTGTGCGATCGTGATGTCTGGAATTGACACCCCTCTCTGTACATCCGCTAATAACTACTGTAACACATTCAACTATTATATAAAAAGATAAGAATAAGACTTAAAAAAAGATGCAGACGAGTTTCTTGCCGGTTCTTCTCGATGACTGCGTTACTTTCCGAACCGGTAGTAGTTTTGACGTTCATAACCGCCTTCTTAGGGCCTGAATTGAATAAAGATTTTTGATTTGATTTGATTTGATTTGATTTCGCCGCAGAAAAACATTCTGATAAAATCGCAGGACCTTTCCCAACATTTATTTCAAGTTAAAAATCTGTCGCTAGTAAGTGTTCGATACTAGGCTTAGTGCGTCACCGTCTTGAGCCAAATTGGCAATGAACGTCAGAGATTCAGGCTAAACGTCGAATTCTCTCCACCCACCAGCCTCCACCGACCGCAATCTTTGGCAGCATTAAGGAAGGCAAGATGATTCTTGACCTCTAGCTAATATGCTATATTTGCTCATTAACTTGATCCGATTAACGTTTGGCGCATCTGTCTCTACTTAGTTTCCTTCCTTCGTATCAATACCTGATTTCCTAGACTATATAGCCTTAGCAATTAGAATAGAAATTAAATTAACAATAAAACTTACCACAGAAAGGTATTCCGTCCGGTGTCCAGGTACCTCCGGGTCCACACATTCTCCTGGCCGGTCCGAGCAGTTCGAACCCACGCTCGCAATCGTACGAGGCATAGGTGCCCTCGGCTAAGCTCTCGTCTGAGAACGAGACGCGAGAGTGGGCGGGGGCACCGGGGAACCTGCACGCTCCCAAAACGTACCCTGTATTAGCAGAGAAAACATTTTATCATTTATTTGTAAACCCAAAAGTATATATGAGTATTTCTTGTTATAAATAACTTATCTATAGCGATACTAATATAATAAAGATGTATAGTATGTTTGTTTGAACGCGTTAATCTGCGCAGCCGCTGGTTGGATTTTGAAAAAATATTTTACATTTGACAGCTCGCTTGTTAAGAATGGTTATAACAGGTATCCATCGTTACACTGCAACCTTTATGTGCCGAGGAAAATGGAAAACAGCGCTAAACGACGATATAATGCACAGGCGAGCGATGCGTTGATCAATAAGGTACAGAAAAATATGTTGATTACATTTCATTCCAAAAAATGTCTCTTAATGTATTAGACTTAAGAATTGATTGATGTCATTTGAATAAAAAAATAACTTGAACTTCCACGCGAACATAGCGGCACTAAGTGAATTCGGGTGTCATGAAAATTTTATTATGTCACTAGTTTTTACCCGCGGCTTCGTTCGCGTGAATATTGATTCTGTCAAACGAATCGGATGACGCAATGAAAAGTTTCATCAAAGTTTATCCCTCTCGTTGCCTCACTTCCTATAAATTTTGTTGCTATAAAAAGTAACCTATCACTTTCTCCAATGTCTCACCTATCTATATACAAAAAAGCGGTTTAAGCGTGAAAGCGTAACAAACAGACAAACTCACTTTCGAATTTATCATATTATTTTACATTATTCAGGGTAAAAAAGTCCTTGCCTCAATTTTATATATTATGTATCTACGTGTAGGAGTTATTGGCGAGATCTTGACGTATCATGTTACGATTTGAATTACATAGGTACTTAATCATTTGGCCATATATTGTGTAATATCGGTAAGATTTTACACGATATTAATATGTAACTAAAACGCATACGCAAAGTGAACTGTGACTAATAATTCAGAACGTGATATATTAGTTGACACAACATCTCCATAGACACCTTCATCAAGACGTTCTATTTAAAATTTTCAGTATTGGCAGTATAGATTTATTCCTTCGCCTGTCGTATTCGACGAATATTATTACTACTGTTTATGTATACTGCTTGTCAAAATGACTGTAATGCCTCAGATTTTTAACACGTATTACGATATCACGTTTCTAGTTTTAAGACAATTTAATGTTCCCTGGGTACAGCCGTACAAAAAAGAAGGTACTAAATATATTACAGGATACCTTCTTTGTTGCATGTTCTTTGTTGATTCTTCTATGTGCGGGTTTGAAGTCGGTTTCGAGCTTACGAAGTAATACCTTGATTATATGCTTCAACTTTGACGATAATGACGTTACAGTGTTACGTACAATACAGCCACGGAGTTTTTTATAGAAGTTCCTTTTAAAACTGAATCAAAACCAAGAATAGTACATAGATCGAGCGCAGGTTTATACATAATGGATTAGATATGAACGGAATGGTAAAGTATCGTGACTAGACAGCTACTGTGTTTACAATCTTTATAAGTTTAGCGTTATTGCAACACTCTCGCCCACGATTTGCCCAAAATGGTGGACAAGATAATCCTAGTTGAAGAACCAGCTCTCGAGTACAACCGCTGAAAAACACTACATCGGTAGTTGGCGGCCAAATATTAACATGAGGGTAGTAGCTAGCCAGATGGGCATAAAAAAGCTCGACTACCAAACTATAGTTTTAGAACAATTTTTTTTGTATACTTAAAGTTTAGCATTATTGCCATAATCTCACCTGATTTTAAGTGACGATGGTATTCGGCGGCAGGTTTACAACTTGAGTGTGGTTGCTACCTAGGCGGGCATTAGTAAAAGCCCTACCACCGTGCTACGGTTTCCCCACGATGTTTTCCATAACCGAAAGCTCAAGCTCATTGTAGGTGCTTGGATTCGATGTTTTCCTACATCGAAAGCTCAGGTGGATCATGTTCTAGGGATTCGTACTCACGTCCAATGACGCGGCGTCAATACACACTGCATACTCAACCATCTTGAGAGTTTTTGGCGAGATCTTGATCTGTCATGTTGTAATTTCTTTTTTTATTGATATACTTAATTATTTAGCCCTGTATGGGGTCATATAGGCGACATTTCATGTAATGTAGCTGAAGAGCACAAGTGAAGTGAATTATAAATAATCATTCGGAACATGATATATTAGTCGCCACAAAAACTCCCAAGAGAGCCGCTATTTTGTCGAAGATAGTTCCATCCGTCCAAAATGTCCAAATCTTATCACTTTAAAATGGCTGTATTTCTCTCTAAAGAGGACAGAGTGGCCAAGAATTAAAAAAAACAAGAACCATCTTGCTTCAAGTAAAACCAATGCTTTTTCCGTGTCCATAGTACGTACGTTATACTTTTAAACGTAACCGCTTACGTGGCTATTGTACATAATTGCTGGTTTAGCCAAAGCGCCTTTCGTGTCTCTAATGAGTTTTTTCTACCTTATCCAGAATTAGATTTGTATATACCAATAATTTGAAGCCGTTTGTCAATTTGAATGATTGTTTAGATATGCATCAGTTAAGAATAGCCTGTCTCTACGTCAAAGCTTTTACATAAGTAATTAGTGACTCCAACCTATGTCTACCTTATGAGGGGTATAGAGGATGATGTAGAGTACCTTTTAGATGTAAAAAATCTAGTTCTAAATACAACTATTACGTACTTTTGCTAGAATTAGCTATTGAAGTTGTTTTCAGAGTGCATTTATATTGACTCTGCGATTGGGGACCCTGGTTATGTTAGTTGCTCTATTGACAATGCATATGCGTTCGGTTCGCGTGTTCCGCTGGGAACAGTCAATGTCTGGTGGAGTGCTTGTAACGTTTGCCGTCGCAGCGCTCGGGATGGCTCTGTGCACCGGAAGTCGAGGATGTGGCGGTATGATTTTACAGGTATGTCGAATAACGTGGTAGAAACGTTTATAGATGTACAAGCGTCGGGCGCTTTATGCTTTATGTCTATATGTGTTATATTTAAGGTTTAGCGTTATGGCCATAATCTCACCGGATCTTAAGTGACGATACGGCCCAAGTTGGTAGACACGCTATACCTGTGGAGGGACTGGCGCTCAAGTGCAGCTGCCGGAACACACCTGTTGATATTTGTCGGCTGATTTTCAACTTGAGGATGGTTGCTAGACAGGCGGGCATTAGAAAAAGCTCTCTTCTACCATGCTATGGTTTCCACACGATGTTTTCCTTCACCGAAAGCTCAAGCTCAGTGTAGGTGGTTGGATTCGAACTCACGTCTCTTGACGCGAGGTCGTACACACTGCGACTGTGCTATCATCGTTTTAACTTAAAACTCAACTAAAAAAGCTAACAAACAAAACAGCTTGAGCTTTCGGTGAAGGAAAACATCGTGAGGAAACCATAGCATGACTTTTTCTGATGCCCGAGTGGCTAGCTACCACCCTCAAGTTGAAAATCTGCCGCCAAATACCAATATGTGTGTTCCGGCAGCTGCACTTGAGAGCCAGTTCCTCCTTTTGAACCCGATAAACTCAAAAACTACAGAACAAATTTTTATACGGTTTTTAACTAATAGACGGAGTGATTCATAAGGAAGATTTGGCTTTAGAATTTATTAAGATTCTATGTAAACCGAATGAAATATGACGATAAATGTTGAAGATACCGGATAAAACGCACCGACGGGGAGCTTTACTGGCAAGATTCTTGTAAACCATGTGTTGTGTGAAAATAATGTCCTACGAAATTATTCATCTTAAGAAGGTCTATGAAATTGTAGCAACACTGTATGTTTAAACTCTATTGTTAACACACAATTTAGCAACAAGGCCGCCCTTTGTACTAACTACATATTACGTATGTGTAATGGTATACAATAAAATCTTAAATAAATTAAAACTCATTGTTGAACAATGCTTTTAATTTAAACGTATCTTTAAAATAAACGAAATATGATTTAAATTAAATTAGTTAACAAATACACACTCTACTAGCCGTGCGGAGCCGAGCTAGGTCAATACTTTAAATATACAGTAGACCCCCAGTAATCCGACATACGTTTTGCAGAGCAGTGTCGGACTATCGAAGTTTTCGGATTATTGAGTACTGCCGAAGATCCCCTATAGTCCGGCTTTTAAATGCTTTTTATTATTTTCACCTGTATGTTTGTTGGATGTTTTTTTGTATGTTTGTAACCGACTCTTTTGGGCGCGATTTTGATCCACTTTAAACGGCCGGATTTCGTTCAAACTTTGTAGATTTATCGAGGACCGATGACAATACACTAATTTGATAAAATTATTCCATTTTTCAAATTGCAAAATAAGATTTTTGTTAATTTATATAATTTTCATCTATAGTCGATAAGACAGAAATTGATATTTTAATTTCCAATCACTATTTTTAGCCGATTTCTCTAAAATTAACAAATTTTCGAATACAAAAAGTAATTTTAATTCTACAAAACAAATAATAGTTTTAAATAAATACACGCTTTTTATAGAAAATCAAAATAATAATTGCAGATTAGAACAAATAATACTTTAAAATTTAAAAAAATAGGCTATTATAAATAAAGCAAACTAAAAAGTAGAAAATAAATAATAGTTTAAAAAAAACTAAAAAACACGCTTTCTATAGAAAACGGTACTAAAAAAATAGGAAATAAGTTTTAATAAATTTAAATTAAGAATAGTGTTAAAAGTTTCAATAAATTTAAATTAATAATAGTGAAAAAAGAAATGTATTTTATTTAAAAAAAAGCGTGGGGTGCATGGTGTCAATAATGTTTTATCGACAGATATGAGTAGAGTGATTATCACTTGATAATCTTAAAAGCACCCCACGCTTTTTTTAAATAAAATACATTATTTTTTATTAACAGTTATATTAATTTATATTTATTGAAATTTTTAACACTATTCTTAATTTATATTTATTAAAACTTATTTTCTATTTTTTTTAGTTCAGTTTTCTATAAAAAGCGTGTTTTTTAGTTTTTTTTTAATCTATTATTTATTATTACAAAAGAGTACCTTGTAATCCGACAAATTATAGATCCAATGATAAGATTCTATATGTTATACTCTGAAGTACAAATCATACTACATTATGTATGACGAGTTTAATAAATTATACATCACACGCATAGTCAAATTAACTAAACAATCAGAATTAATACAACACTTACGCGTCGAGTGCAATAGTGGTGGCTCGTTACAAGTTGTAACCTGTTCAATCCAATAATAATAGACATGTCGGATTACCGGAGGTCCACTGTATAGAAATCCTGCCTGAAACCTACTTATAATTTGAGCATAGACAACTTTGGGCATAAGTCAAGCTTCAAATTTATCCAATAGTTTGTTTGAGATGCGGTACACTTTTCTATTACAACTTTTTTATTACAAAGTTGAAATTAGCTTTCACTATTTAAAACAATCACAGATAATAAGAAGGTTTAGTCATTTTTATTTTTATTCCTAATCCTATGTTATCTGGCCCTATATTATGTAACTTCATGATGATAGCTCAGTGGTAGTGTGTACGACTTCGCGTCAAGTGACGTGACTTCGAATCCAAGTACCTACAACGAGCTTGAGCTTTCGGTGAAAGAAAACATCGTGTGGAAACCATAGCATGGTGGTAGGGCTTTTTCTAATGCCCGCCTGGCTAGCTACCACCCTCAAGTTGTAAACCTGCCGCCAAAATACCGATAGGTGATCCGGCAGCTGCACTTGAGAGCCAGTCCCTCCACAGGTCTAGTGTGTCTACCGACTTGGGCCGTATCGTCACTTAAGATCAGGTGAGATTATGGTCATAATGTTAAACTTAGAAGTGTTAAAAAAAACATTTTATATATATATAGTTGCCTACAGTAACAAGAAAATTGAATTTTTAGAAGCGATAAAAGATCTCTGAATAATTTAAGTTAGTGACTCGACATTTCGATTGAGCTAGGTTTAGAAATGACAAAGTAATACTTGATCGAAATGCCCAAGCTCTTACCCTGTAATGAGAGGCATGAGGGCAAAAATTTACATCCCTCCAGGTGTATTTACGGGCTACCGGTGCTTTCTTATTGGCAATAAACGCGACAGCATTATATCAGCGCTGGCGTCGGGCTGGCGAATTGACGCGAGTCGTAGCCGAATTCCTCATTGCCCTGGGTGTGCCTCTCAAACGTCAGATCATCATGAAAGTGACCCTCAGCGCCGCAGCAGCTTTGGCTATGCTGATCGATCTAGCGTTGGAACCGCTGACCGTGTAAGACCCGAAGTAAATCTCACGTCAACTTTCGAAAAATAATTTTAAATTTTAATGTCGCTCGAAATGCTTTAATTTCTTTTTTTTTTGTCTTTTAATAAATGTATGTTGAATAAACATGTGTATTATTTAATAGAGATAAACCTGTAAATTAAGTTATATCTTGTGAAACTTCCGTGTATTCGGCATTTATATAAGGATTTCGAATTTACATTTCAATTTAATTGATATAGGTATGAAAAAAAATCTTAGATGTTTGTGTTAGCGACATTTTTAATTTAGAAGTCGGTCTAATTTCTGTTCTTACTCTAAATAATATTTATTATGAATATACGATACATCTTTTGAAATATGATTAATATATTATAAATCTAATATTTGGTACATTAAATATTAATACACCTCAACATAAAGTTTTTCAATTTTTATACTCATTAATGCGATTTCCACTAATTAAAATAAACGCTTATGTAAAATGAAGCGACGATACCTCAGTGGTAGTGTGTACGACTTTGCGTCAAGGGACGTGAGTTCGAATCCAACCACCTACAATGAGCTTGAGTTTTCGGTGAAGGAAAACATCTTGAGGAAACCATAGCATGGTGGTAGGGTTTTTTCTTAAAGCACAAGTTGAAAATCTGCTGCCAAATACCAATAGGTGTGCAGCTGCACTTGAGAGCCAGTCCCTCCACAGGTTTAGCGTGTCTACCAACATGGGCCGTATCGTCACTTAAGATCAAGTGAGATTATGGCCATAACGCTAAACCTTAACTATATATATATATATTTAAAGGGAGTAACAACAAATGTATTTAAATCGTGTTTTCTATTTTCAATATCTCATTTAATTAAAACAAATAATAAAAATACATTTTTCAAATTCTGTATTTTTCATATTGTGTGTATTGTGGTATCTGTACTTTTTATATTTTTCAATATACCGGCCCCAGCGGTCGTGTCTCCCAAATCGGTAGCTAGAGAGTAGGTTCGAAAGTTAGGTACACTCGGAAATGGATCGCGTGTCGAATCACACTAAACGTAACGTCTGTCGACGTAGTATTCGAAAGTCACTAATGACATATGAGAGCAGCAGAATACAGTCGTGCCTCGCCTGCCATGGCCCAGTACAATCTAAGTTACTTTTAGATAACTTTGTTCTAACTATTAAGAGCATCCAGTTTCCGGTCTTTATTCGTGATCTCTTTCCGCTTGTCAGTTAGCATTCAAGTTTTCTTAGATTAGCCAGATTCGCGTGGTCTTGACACCGCCAGCTGGGGTTGCATAAGTACGATACTCTAGCGCTATTGTGGTACAATTAAGTTAAGTTAAGTACAATTCTTCTTAGGTCCTTTCGGAAAAAAGTTATATGAGAGAAGGCTCCAGAGGTGTTCTTGATAATTTAATGTATGTCCGTGATAATTAGATTACTAGAATCGCGTCCAAACTGGTCACTTCCTAATTTAGACTGAGTAAGACAAGTAACAGATTTTTAGGTAATAGTGTCAGGTTTTATAATAAAGTCCCAAAGCGCATTACTGAATTGCCGGACAGTGGGTTCAAGAACCATGTCAAACGGGTTTTGATGTCAAAAGACTATTACAGGGTGGATCAATATGTGAGCGATCGTGATGTCTGGAATTGACGCCCCTCTCTGTACATCCGCTAATAACTACTGTAACACATTAAACTATTATCTTAAAAAAGATAAGAATAAGACTTAAAAAAGATGCAGATCGAGTTTCTTGCCGGTTCTTCTCGATGACTGCGTCACTTTCCGAACCGGTAGTAGTTATGACGTTCATAAGCACCTTCTTAAGGCCTGAATTGAATAAAGATTTGATTTGTATACGTTTTATTTAATACATAGTTATATTTAGCCTCGCCATGATTAAGTTTTCACTACTGTCACAAACACCATTACAACATGGTTTTTTGGTTGACTATATCTTTCGTTCCATTTGTCGATTCGAGCTGAATTTACCCGATCTAGCGATTCATACTCGAGCGTTTTTTTTTTTTTATCCTAGCTCGGCAAAGTGGCTGAACTTCACCTGATGGTAAGTTTCAGTACAGTCCAGTAGCTGTAGTGATTGCCGTAGGGACAAATGTCCTTCGTCAGTCGCAACTGTCTTGCCGGCTCACTATATATTTCTTCACGTCTCGTTTCAACTCGATCACATTCAATAACCCTAAAATAGATCTCAACGCGTCTAAACTTTCCACTACAAATACTCAAAGATCAATATAATAACGAAGACAAACGAAGACAGTAAACTAAGTAAAAAAGTTTGGAAAATTCATAAGTGCACGCCTCATAATCTCTTTGTTTTTGTTTATTTAATTACAATTAAATCACATGGTGTCAGACCGTGAAAAGTAATAGGGTTCGATTCCTAATTATACTGAAGCGTAAGAAAACAAAAGACTCGATTAGTAAAGTATTTCGGTCGTTATCGTGATAACATACAGGATCCGCACATACAGACACACGGACATCCAAGTCAGAACTCTTTAAAACAGTTTTGTAACTAGTTTAAATAACAAAAATATCATGAGTGTTAAAAAATAGTGTTTTTTCTTGATATATATGTGTATATATTATTTTACAAGCGCAATATATGATAAATAGAGACATTTTAAGTTTGACAAATCAGTTGTTTTGTAGTGACAGTAGTATTCACCTCAAGGCTTCACTTATGAGGCGTGCAGAAGGGAATTCAAAGAAACATACACATAGAACTTATTGGAACTATGCTGGAATTTAAACCTTTCGAAACGTTACAAGGGCTTGAGATAATTATACCCTAGATGAGAAAGAAAAAAAGAGGTTTCGCACCATAAACCTTTCTTCCTTTTTTTTTTATGGGACCTACACTGTTATTCTGAGGGGCTTTTACAGCTTCATCTGAACTGGGGGGGGCGAGCGCGGAGGGCGCTCGAGCCCGAGGGGCAACTCGCGCAAGTGTCTCACTAGTGACCGAACCTCGGCTTGGGCTGTTGCCGAATCGCGTAGGAGGAAATCGAACGCGGTACTAGCTATTAATAAAAATTGTAATACCTAAAATACTAACTGATCTTCGGGATCTGGAGACTAAATTTAGTATGTACTCTGCCATAGCAGGCGAGGCAAGATTGTACTGTGCTGACCTTTGCTCCCTTGCTCCCCAGTGTTATATCAAAATCAGATGAATAGTTTAGAAACGAACAAACATGCAAAGGCACATTCAGTTCCACTAAGATTACCAAGAAACAGATGATCCAAACGCAAAATAGGATTGAAGAAAATTGAACCCACAAAATCTTGTGACAATTAATAGAGGCATGCCATCTTATATTGCACTAGCGGCCCGCCCCGGCTCCGCACGAGTAATCGAACTGATCATAGAAGATAAACATTTAGTGTTGCAATACTTAATAAATTCTTTAGTACGAATTCCGTGATACATTATTTTAATATAATACTAATTTACGCAGCGCAAGCCATACAGCACCCTCTGTACAAATCATTCCGACTTTTTCATCAATAATCGTCATATTTAAACGAATCTACAAAGAACCTTAACAAATTATGAACGTAAACCTTCCTCATGCATCACTTTGTCATTGCTTAAAATCACATGAAAATCCATCAAGTAGTTTTTGAGTTTAATGCGAACAGACGGACAGACGCGGGGGGTCCTTTGTTGACGTGATCGTAATATTAACGTGCATATATAATTTTGCATGGTGGTAGGGGTTTTTCTAATCACCGCCAGGATGGCTACCACCCTTAAGTTGAAAATTTGCCGCCAAAACGTATAGGTATATTCCGGCAGTTGCATTTGACAGCCGGTCCTTCCACTTGGCTTAGCGTATCCACTATCTTAGGAAGTTACTTAACATTAGGTGAGATTGTAGCAATAACGCTATATCTATACAGTTAAAAAAAAAACTATAATTAATATTTTATTTACATTTCATGCTTGCAATGGTGGACTTAATGCCATAGGCATTCTAGTCAGGTTTAATGTGATGCAGAGATAAATTATGGTAGATGTACAGCAAAGGACGAGTATACGACATAAAAAGCAGATTTTCAACCTAAGCATAGTAGAAGGGTATTAGAAAAACCCTACCACCATGCTACGGTTTCATCGCAATGTTTTTCCTACACTGAAAACTCAAGCTCATTACAGGGATTCGAACTCACGTCACACGTCAACACATAATCACCCAAGATATCGCTTGTTCTGAAGCAAAGTACACTGCGTTTATAATTAACATAAAAAAGCACTCTTGAGGACTGCCGTCAGAAGTGAAAAGTATATTTAACAAAATAATGTAAAAAAAGAAGTAAAACTCGGTCCATATGTTGAGGTTTAGAACCTACGACCTTGTTCACGCGTGATTATTAAGTCGCACGTCAAACCAATCGACCGAGTGTTCGTGAATATGACAAGCTCGTAGTTAACAATCTGCATACACTCTCTACGTCAATGGAAAGCGTTCGGTGACGATGACGCGGGTTTCATGATATTCGTTCACCAAAAAAGTGTTCAACGCGCCTAAAGAAGTTTTCACATCAAAAATCTGATACATTTGGGTGAGTTACAGTTTTATTATGCGTTTCGACAGGTTAGTATCTCAGTGGAATGAACACATTCGACACCCTCAAGCTATTCGGCTAGCAAAAACTTTCCCGCATATTTAGATGACTCGACTATTTCAGAGTAACGGAACCGCTGCATCATTCGCGATCAAAATAACATGTTCTACGGAACTGTTGAGAGACTTTCTCGTGTCCTTTGTATAATATATTGCACTGTTAGGGGTCATAAGCGAAGAGGTTTACAAAAAAAAAACAAATCGATAATAATTACTCGATGATATCTAAGTTTGGACGTTTATAATGAACGTCGTGGTTGTTTTTGCTGACGGTATAGAAACGATGGTAGCTCAGTCGTAGTGTGTATGACCTCGTGTCAGGGGACGAGAGGTCGCATCCAACCACCTACAATGAGCTTGAGCTTTCGGTGACGGAAAACATCGTAAGTAAACTATAGCATGGTGGTAGGGCTTTTTGTAATGGTTTTGATGAATTTTGAGTCAGTTATTCTTAGAAACTAGAGGTCGGATTCAATTATTTTTTTTGTATTTCATAAGGCAATCATTGACAAAGGCTTTGAGTTATTTAACATTACACTACCGCCAATAGGAGCAAAGCTTTGTTGAAAAAAGTAACAAAAATGGGCAAAAACTATTAAATAGTATTTAGATCCATGCGAACGAAGTCGCGGTCACAGCCAATAATTAATAAGGAGAAATTTCTCAAAGATGTAAACGCTTTATTGTCCTTACGAAAGAGGGTGAATGCACGATAATTATTCTACGTGTGTGTGATAACAATTAGCGCGACACTATCAATATACGATGAAGCTGCGTACATAATATTATCTAAGCATTACATGTTGTTATCAGCTCAGTAAAACATAATTAACGTTAATTAAAAAAAAAACAACATAAAATAATCATTCTCGATTTTTTTTAACTAGTACAAATTTGTTATGTATGCGGATAATTTCGTAGATCGCATTTCCTTAAAACATTTATAAGCTGGTTTAAGTTTTATACAGCGTTATAGCTTTAACATTATGACCACAATCTCACCTCCTGTTAAGTGACGATGTGGCCCAAATTAGTGGACGCGGTAAGCCTATTGGAGGGCCTGGCTTTTTAGTGCAACTGCCAAATACACCCGTAGGTATTCAGCGGGAGATTTTCAACTTTAGGGTGGTAGGTAGCCTGTTGGGCATTAGGGATAGCCCTACCACCATGCTGCGGTTTCATCACGGCGTTTTCCTTCACCGAAAGCTCAGGTTCAATATCTACTCGATGCCTTAGACAGGCTGCAGAGTTTTGTTAATGTTAATGATGTAGACACCACCAGCACCCTAGAACCGCTGAAACTGCGAAGGGACATTGCCTCTTTAAGCGTGTTCTACCGTATGTACCACGGCGAGTGTTCTGAAGAGCTGTTCAATATAATCCCACCTCCCCGTTCCACTACAGAGCCACGCGGGTGCGACTTCGGTGTCGCAGCTTCACGGTGACTCCTATTGAATCGCGAACTGAAAAGTCTGCTGATTCATACTTATGTCATACCGTGGAGCTGTGGAACCGTGTTCCGGTCGGCGTGTTCCCGCCTTCCTATGACACAGGGTCCTTCAAAAGAGGCGTAAAAAGGTATCTAAGCAGGTCAGAATGACAGCGGTGACTGATTGTGAATTTTGGATCATTGTCAGTCACCGCTGTTCTGGATTGTACTGTACTTAACACCAGGTACGGTACAGTCACTATGCTACGCAACATAAAAAAAGGGTCCTAATGACGCGGAGTTCGCACACACTACAAACTGAGCTGAAAGTAACCAAGTGAAATTTATTTGGGAAAGTTTAGTCGATTTCTCAATAAGAGGCAATAATTCGGCGTGCGTTAGATAAAATGCGGGCGAGTATATTATAATACTGTATGTTATTAGTTTATCGTCGCTGTCAAAGAAATTTTAAACTATGTGCACGATTTGAATATTTAAACATTTTGTTTGCAATACAACTTACAGGAAGTAACAAAGCTTCGTATAAAACGAGCACAATGTGTTTCTAAGCAATACACGTTGAACTATGGTCTCTAATAATTTAAAGCAATAATAGCTCCGCCAGCGTGTATTAGCTACGCTCAAGGCCGCGTCATGGGACGTGATTTCGAATCCTACAACCTACAATAAAGCCTTTCAGTGAAGGAAAGGTGGTAGGGGTTTTCCAATGCCCACCTGGCTAGCTACCACCCTCAAAATCTGCCGCCAAATACCTATGTATGTGTCCCGGCAGTTACACTTGAGAGCCAGTCCCTCCTATAAAGGTCGGCAATGCACCAGCGATACCTGTGGTGTTGTAGGTGTCTGTGGGTGGCGGTGATCACTTACCATCAGGTGACACGCTTGCTCGTTTGCCCCCCATTCCATAAAAAAGGTTTCGGTAGCGGAAAATGTCGTGATACTACCATACCATGGTGGTGAGGCACTCGTTATGCATTACCCGAACTCAGGCTAACGCGATAGGGACAAATGGTGACTCATCGGGTGATAATCACCCAACACTACCCACCAAAACGCACCACGGCGACACTTCAAACTCCCGTGTTGCCAGATATCAGGGACAACGCCCACACTTGTAGTAGCTACTACCCTCAAGATCAAGATGAAAATCTACCGCCAATACTCTAGTCAATCTCTTCCCTAGGTTTATATATACAATATTTTGCATGGTGGTAGGGTTTTTCCTAATACCCGCCTGGCTAGCTACCACCTTCAAGTTGTAAACCTGCCGCTAAATACCAATAGGTGTGCTCCGGCAGCTGCACTTGAGAGCCAGTCCCTCCACAGGTTTAGCGTGTACACCAACTTGGGCCGTATTGTCAATTAAGATCAGGTGAGATTAAGCCCATTACGCTAAACCTTAAGTATATAAAAAAAATATATGTTAATTATAATAGGTTTATATATGTATAATGTTATAATTGAAATACTGAAGGTCAAGACATTATGACCGGTTTAGGAAACTTCAAGGGTAGAAATCGGTAACCAAGTATCTGGCAGGAGTACGATTTGTTTTTTTTTTTTACTTGGGGTTATTGTGACAGTATTTCATAGCCTTACGTACTCGTCTATTATCGTGAAGTCTGTCGATTAGTACGCTCATAGCACGAAAAGTATTTTATTGTTATATATTAGGAAAAAAATTAGCAAAAAAAAAGTTTTTACAAAACCATACTCTATCGGTTTAGGAAACTTCAAGGGTAGAAATCGGTAACCAAGTGTCTGGCAGGAGTACGTTTTGTTTTTTTTTTTTTTACTTGGGGCTATTGTGACAGTATTTCAAATCCTTACGTACTCGTCTATTATCGTGAAGTCTGTCGATTAGTACGCTCATAGCACGAAAACTATTTTATTTTATTAGGAAAAAAATTAGCAAAAAAAAAAGGTTTTTACAAAACCTTACTATAATATTATAAATGCCTAAACCGTTGAATCGATTGTGATGAATTTTGGTATAAAGTCAGGTGGCACCTTGGAGAAGGTGATGGGTTACTGGAAGTGGCGTAAAGTGAGGAATAAACTTTGCATGAAACATTTATTGCGTCATCAGATTTTACAAAATTAAAGCTACTAAGTAATAACAATTAGAACTTAGTACGGAAGAGCACAATTTTCTTATCATTAGGCATATAGTGGCGTTGCATTGGCCTAGACAAGATAGGTTTCAAGGTTCTTATATTACAAACCGGGTTTAACGCCTAAGTAACGGACGGACGGGTAAATAGGGCGGGGTCAAGCGGCCACGCGAGCTGGTCGACTGAGCACGACACTGATCCGGCTACGGGGTAACGTTATCAATGAACCATTTCCAGAATAATCTGCATACGTAACATTCCGTTATGCGTGTGTCCGTAATAACTTTCTCAGTGGCAGCGCGTACGAACACTGCCCCAATGGATCTGAATTCGAATCCTTGCTATTATGCCGAGGTTATGGTGAAGTAAGACATAGTAACTATACTATAATAGAAGAGCTAGCCTCCCACCATCAAGATGTTTATTGATTTTGAAGCGATGATAGCTCAGTGGTAGTGTGTACGACTTTGCGTCAAGGGACGTGAGTTCGAATCCAAGCACCTACAGTGAGCTTGAGCTTTCGGTGAAGGAAACCATAGCAAGGTGGTAGAGCTTTTTCTGAAGCCCGACTGGCTAGCGACCACACTCAAGTTGAAAATCTGCCGCCAAATACCAATAGGTGTGTGCCGGCAGTTGCACTTGAAAGCCAGTTCCTTCACAAGTTTAGCGCGTCTACCATCTTGGGCCGTATCGTCACTTAAGATCAGGTGAGATTATAGCCTATAATACCTATAGCTCTGTCCTGTTCCAAAACAGCACATGAGAGCCAGTCCCTCTATCAGGCTTAGCGTATTCTCCATTATGAACCACACCATCACTTAACATCAGATAATGTTGTTACCAAACGCTAAACTTAAAAGTAGTAATTTTAGTCTTCTTAATCAGCTTGGTCGATCGTAATGGAAGCTTACGGATTCTTACGGAAGTACCGGAATGTAAACTCCGTTCCAAGAATGGAAATGTCGTACTATATTCCGGACTAAGTATTATTTAATATTTTTCGCTCGTTTCTTGTAACTTATTTGAATACAGCCTTTCTCTTGTTAGTGCTAATGTGATGTTAAATACCCTTAAGACTTCGTGCGTTTATACAAAAATTTTCTCTTTGTAATATTAATATATATGTAATGATTTCTTATGTTTACGCGAATATTATTCATTGAAATAAAATCCGTTTAAATTAGTTTTATTTCAATATATATGTATTTATCACGATAACTTTTATAACAATGTACGCCACATTGTTATCGGAAACTCGAACCTATTGGTGTATTGATTTTCTTCAAATATATTTTACATATTCCGAGTTTATGACGTAATATGAAAAGTCAAATCTATTAATAACTATCAGAATCGATTGTGAAACTTTCTGACGTTCCGCATGAGTATCCAATTCAAATATTCATTTATATATATATATATATATATATATATACATATATAAATGAATCTCTATTTCCCTCGGTCATCGCATCACGCGTGAAATGATGGAACAATTTCGCTAATTCTTTTTTCGTCGCGTTAATTATCGTCACGAGAAGATTCTTATGAAAGAAAAAATTAAGGAAGTCGAGCGGAACATTAGTAAATTTACGAATATTTATAAAAACTTAACGCCAATATTATTTTACATAACTGTCAGTTATCATAGAGCATTACAATGGTAATTATGCTATGTTTTTGAATAATTTTTTTTTATAAATATACCAATTTTAATTTAATATTCATAGTTAAGACAGGACAACGTCTGTCGGGTCAGCTGGTTACATAATAAAACTGTTTTACATAATTATTTCCTACTGCTTTATCGTCTATCACAATTGGCCTCGCAGACGTTAATCTGTCATTTAGAATAGTCAATAACTCAACCACTGCGGATTTCACGGATAATTTATGGGCATTACATCCCTACTAATATTATAAATGTGAATATAAGTTTGTTTGTTGTTAAACTTTCACGCGAAAACGACTTAACCGATCATTATTAAACTTTGTATACATATTCTTGGAGGTAATAAAAGTAACATAGGAAACTTAGGAAAAAAAATTAAGGAAAAAGTTCTTATTTAATGGCTTCATTGCGAGCGAAGCCGCGGGTAAAAGCTAGTATTATAGACAACTAAAAATTATTTAATAACATTTGCCCATTTTCTTTACTTTTTTCAATACAGCTTTGCACATAGTTCCTTAGATTAGCGTTTTTTTTTTTACAAACAAACAAATACACTTTCCCAGTTTATAATATAAATATACATATTTCCTAAAGATGTTTTGTGGCAACACCGTGCCTCCTTTAATTCCAGTTTAGTATTAATAACATAAATAACTTTGTAGAGCTTTCCGATAATAACGGCATATACCAAAATTAATGTTATTTCCTCTATAAAAACTAAATTTAATCAAAGATTTTGTCAATATGTCTGAAGCGTCATCCATAACAGTTAACAGATGATTAACATTGCATTTACAAATATAAACGAAAATCAATTAGATAGATACTATATGGTGTTTGAATAAGGTAATGTGTTACAGTCCGTGGAGGTTGCGTCGAATCGTGTGGAGGTTGCGTCGAATCGTACTCAAGAGTTACTTTCCACAATCGTTATATCTTACAGCTTGTTACAGAATAATTGTAAAGTCCTACCAAGCTGTTAAAGCCCTTCCGACAAACAGCGCATGTCCATTAAAAAAAAACACAATAAATGTAGTATATTTGGAACAGACGTCTGTACAGCCTAACGTTCTTAACTCAACTGAACTGACACAGTCGGGCTACAACCGTGGATAACACTTAATCAAATAACCAACTTCTCTCACACTCATTACACTAACAGTGGAAGATCAACACAACATCTTTTATAACTGAAAAGTATAGTTACTGTTCGTAGTTAAATCAATTAATTAATTAAAATTATGTAGTATTATTATGTTTCTAGTATCATTATGTCTCTACACCAATAACCAGTAGAAGTGGTATTTAACAGACGTGCAAAATATTCGCACAGATCGTCTAGTGCCGGTGAATATACTAATAAACCGATGCAAAGTTGCTTGTATAACAGGTTTATCACCATATATAGTGCTTAGTGTGTGGTGAAGCAGGAATATGTGTACCACATAACATTTACCTTTTTCGCGGTTTAACTTAACGTTTTTTTTTTTTTTTTCGTAGAGTTAATAGGTTTAGCCTAATGACCACAATGTAACCTGTTAGGTGACGATGTGGTCCAAGATGGTGGGCGCGTTACACCTAGTGGAGGGACTGGACAACTATTGGCATTTGACAGCAGATTTTCAACTTGAGGCTGGTTGCTAGTCAGGCGGGCATTAGAAGATTGCCTTACCACCATGCTATGGTTTCATCACGATGTTTACCTTCACCGTAAGCTCAAGCACATTGTAGGTAGATTCGAACTCATGTTCCTTGACACGGTGCCCGTACATACTAGGGACCATATATTAATTACGTAAGGGTATTGAAGAGGGGGGAGGGGGGGGGGGGTTTAAGAAAATATCTATATGTCTTTATGTTGGGGGCGGAGAGGGTGAAAGTGATTCTTCCGTAATATTTCGAGAATCAAAATTCAATATTAAAAACCTAATTCCGTTTTGGATTCCAAATCGTTTTATTAATTTTGATAGTGTACAGTCGAATTTTAATTTTATTTAAATAATTTTTAATGCTTATTGAAAAAAAAAAACTTTTTAAAATTTCATATGTTCTTAATATTTATTCAAGTTTGGTTCTATAACTAAAATTATAATACATTTTTCTGTGTATTATCGTATTTTTATTAATAAAAAAAATAAAAAGAATATCCTTACCTAACATAACAGTTTATTATTTAAAAGATCAAGATATCTTATGTAAGAAAATTATCCTCACGTAATTAATTAATAGCCACGTACGAACTGAGCTAGCATCGCTTCAAGATTTTATAAAGTTAGTTAATCCAAAGTTTTATACGTACGAACCTTCTAACAAAAATAAGAAAAAAAAAATTAATACCATATATAATTTTAAAAATTATGTTAGTGGAGTGCTACGTCACGTTATAATGTCAATGAACCTTGCGTTCTTCGTATCTTCAAAAGTCTCACGAAATACCGTTTTCTTTTCAATAAACTTAAAGGCAATCTGCTATAATTATGTTTATTATAGTAATAATAATACCTTTACAATAAATATTAAATTTTTTTCCATTATAATAAGTGAAATCGCGGGAACGTGATTCCTCGTGCTACTTATAAATACGGCCCTGAATGAATTCACGGCGGATCAAGTAACGTTGACTCAAAAGATTCCCATAACATCTCATAACGGGTGTTCAATTCTCAAACGTACGACATTCGTTCTCAGATGCGAACTTTCTAATGGCGCATGCATGACTACGAAAAATTCATGCGGCAGTATTTTTTTTTTACCATAACATCTGTCCTTGCCGGGGTAAAAAAAAAGATTTGATATTCTTATTACCTTTCTGTTAATTTTTTGTCTAAACTGATAAATATCTGGAATGGAATTAAAAGAAATCGACAATTGAAGCGATGATAGCTCAGTGGTGGTGTGTACGACTTCGCGTCAAGGGACGTGATTGCCAATCCAACCACCTACAATGAGTTTGAGCTTTCGGTGAAGGAAAACACCGTACGGAAACCATAGTATGGTGGTAGGGCTTTTTCTAATGCCCGTCTGGCTTATTATGGCCATATGACTATAAATGTAACGCTAGATTATGGCCGAAAAGCTAAGACTTAACAAAAAAACAAATTTGCAATAAACTAGATCTACTTATATCTTCTTTTGAGGTAGTTTTTTTTTCAAATAATGTTTTTAATAATAAATAATTTTATTAGCAAATGCACAGATAAGGGTGTTTATTCCAGACCGCTCAGAAATTGATCCACCCTGTAATAGTCTTTTGACATCAAAACCCGTTCGACACGGTGCTTCACCTTACAATCAATGAACTTATCAAAGGTACATATTATGTTACTATGACTTCTTAACTTCTCCAAGCTAATAACTTAAGAGTATGTTCTTTATAGGTTCATTTTAACTTATTTCTTAGCGGTAAATAGGAGGCATAAGTAACAAAGAGATTCACAATTTGACTTTGCTACCAATTTTATTTATGTTTTTTTTTGGTATAAAACTTCTTACGAACGGGCTTTGAAATTCTGATCGGCAAGCTTTTTACGTAACGTTCTTATGTAATGGTCTTAAGCAAATACCGTTTTGTTAATTATCATTATAATTAGCTAACGTTGCTTTACGTTTTAACAAGGAATAGGAGAGAATAGTGATTCGTGCGAGTTCGACAATCCGGTTTCAAAGTCGTAGTAACGAGAATAGTCCGTTGAGCCGTGACCCGCGAGCTGCACGAGAGCGCGTGCGTTGGTTGATACGATGACGTTTCTGCTTGTTACTTTCACATTTCTCCGAGGCTACGCAGGTGGCGTTTGTCCAACCGTGACTGTGTGTTGTTGTTCTCTTTTACTTTGTAACACACTTGCCGTGACCCGAGATTCGTATTCACTTAGAGATCATCACTGCACTAGACGCGCGACTCTATCAAAACAACAGGCTTGAACTACATTCAATGCATTATTTTTGACAAACATATATATATATATAGTTACTCCTATGAGTACATTCCTATCAATTCTATTCCTATACCTATCAATATTAATCAGTACTTCTCGACTACTCGATGGTAGGTGGGTTTTTCGGGTTCATACATTTAATATCATGTAATAAAATAAATAAGCGTTCGCTCAATGGTCGAATACCAACAATGATTATTTTTGACATTTTTAGGACATTCTTATAGTGGTGGGGAAAATTACTGTTTCCATATTTCATTGATAACACTAAAGATCGTTAATAGCTGTTAAAAAAAATAATCAATAAAGTGTTAAAATCCGTTTACAAACAGAGGAAACTTTATGTCCTTGCGTAATTGCGCTTCTAACTCTGGAGTTTATCCGTGAAATGACTAATTAAACGAAATGCCGTCTCGCCCAAATTTGTAAAGACTTTTGCGCTCTGTATAGTGCACAATAAATACTACAAATTGTTAATTAGATTTTAGAATAAACAAGTAAATAAATTTTCAACATTAGCAGTTATAAATTATTTTGTAACACTTTGTAAATAGTTACACGACAGATTGGTAGCATTTTACCTGCTGGTAGGAACAATGGAATTAACAAAAAGCATTGTCAAAACACATGTACAGGTGCTTGATCAACTTGACGATGGTGGCTAGAATATACCCTACCACCATTCTACGGTTTGCTCACGGCCATAATCTCACCTGATCTTAAGTGATGATACGGCCCAAGTTGGTGGACACACTAAGCCTAGAGGAGGGACTGGCTTTCAAGTGCAACTGCCGGAACACACCTATTAGCATTCGGCGGCAGATTTTCAACTTGAGGGTTGTAGCTAGCCAGGCGGGCCTTAGAAAATGCTCTACCAACATGCTATGGTTTCATCACGATGTTTCCCTTCACCGAAAGCTCAAGCTCATTGTAGGTAGATTCGAACTCGTGATCCTTGACGCGGCGCCCGTACATACGACGAACTAAGCTAGCATCGCTTCAAAATTTTTTCATCGATATTTCACGCCAATTGCAGGGATTCGAACTCACGATGATCGATGGGATGTCCATACAAACTACCAACGATCCATTATTGCTTTAAATTCAACACAAAATATAGATACTTATATATTTACTAGCTGTGTTCGCGACTTCTTATGCATGAAAATTAACGTTTGTTTAATAATATTTGCTCTCTTTTTTAACTCTTTTCAATACAGCCTCGCACCTATTGGTGGTAGCGTGATGGTAATAGCCTGAAGTCTTACTAAACCGTGTAATAAATTCAGGAATTATTTTTCAGTTTGGTTCCGGCTGGTATTCCCTATAATAACAGCTTTCGAAGGAACACATTTTGTATAAAAAATCAATTCTATTCGATTCTATATCAGAAATTAATATAGAATTGATAACATTGCTTACTTGTCAATATTTATTTAACTTGAGCGTGTGTCTTAGAGAGGAATTTAAAGTTTACGAACCAGAAATATCCTCGGGAACCTACACTACCTACCTACCTACCTACATACCCCCTTATTTTCTCGACTCCAGTAACCTACGTGACAAACCCAACAAAAATACATTGAATAACCCCCGAACTAATTTATAAAACGTCCCAACAAAGATTAATTCATCGTTGCTTTTTTACAAAAAAAAAAAAAACAAAAAAACGTTTACTCAAAAGAAATATTGACCTAAATTTATCATCAATTCGATCGAAAGTAAACAGTTTGGGAACGATTCGAAAAAGCAGTGACAAAAACGAGAAATACCTACCAAAAGAAAAATGAATGAGTCGTGAATACTTCGCATTGTACACAAAAGCCGTGTCACTGACCTCTAAACGGCAGATTTTTCATTATAAATCATAATTATGTTGCGGATAAACAGATAATTACATGTTTATGTTATAAGGCTAATTGTCAGTTATTTAAGACTTTTTTTTGTTTACCGGAATGATATAATTTTATACATACATTTTCGAAGCGATGATAGCTCAGTGGTAGTGTGTACGACTTCGCGTCAAGCGACGTGAGTTCGAATCTACCTACAATGAGCTTGAGCTTTCCGTGAAGGAAACTATAGCAGGGTGGTAGGGCTTTTTCTGATGCCCGCCTGGGTAGGTACCACCCTCAAGTTGTAAACCTGCCGCCAAATACCAACAGGTTTGTTCCGACAGCTGCACTTGAGAGCCAGTCCCTCCACAGGTTTAGCGTGTCTACCAACTTGGGCCGTATCGCCACTTAAGATCAGGTGAGATTATGGCCATAATGCTAAACCTTAAGTATATAAAAAAAAGAAAGAAGCTTTGTTAGTTTTATACAACAAAATCTCTAGACAAGTTATCCTCAACAATTACATACGTAAAGAAAAAACAAAGTTGTATGGGACGACACATGTCAAAGCTAAAATTGACGTTAGCAAATGTTGAAAAACGGGTTAGCAAGTTTTGTTTTTATGTTAGTTACATTTACCATTACGCATAATTCCGGGGTACTTTTAAGTTGAATTCATGTTTAACCTGCCGGTACTTTGCTTACCCACATCGAGCCTCAACTGCCCCCCCCCCCCTTCCATGACGTGGATTGACCCAATTTATGAATCCAATGGGATCGGCTAAGAGTTGTATGGTACTCTTCACGGTTGAAAAGCAGAAATATCGACTGAAACCCCTGAGGTGGTTCTACACTGGGAACTACTTCCCATTTCACCTAGGCCTCCTTATGCCTTTTTTTTATTCATGTGCTCACAACTACATTCGACTGGAACTAAAATTTATATAATCTGTTTTGTAACGTTTCCAATACAGCTCTGCCCCTATTGGTGGTAGCGTGATGTTAAATGACCTAAAACCAACCTCAATCATTTCTCGATCAAATATAAAAAGACTTTTTCTTAATTCGACAGGCAGTTCTGAAACTTAGCGCGTCCAAACAAACAAACTTTTCCGACGTATACTATTAATATAGATTGCTAATATAATAGCCCTGGTTTTGGAAGTTACTATAGTCAATCAAAGGGTAACGGAGAGAGTCATGATCGTAGTTACTTTGCGTGAACCAATTAGAAGTTTAAAAAATCGTTTTTAAACTAAAATCATCCACGTAGCAGTATTGATAAACGTATATGACAGTAGCCGAAGATTACTCAAGTGGCGGCTACATAGCGTAAGAAAAAATGTTTTCAGAACCACCACAAGGTGGTGGAACCACAAGACCGACGAACTATAGTAATTATAGGCACTCGTTGGATGCGATCGTTGTGATAATCTTTGGAAACGGCATATGTACTATAGTGGACTTAAATACATCAATGATTTCTAAGGCTATTTTGATTAACCACATATATTCATGTATCTTACTTTACAGATGTCGATCGATTTGGTTACTAGAATAAAAATTTATTGGAACGACTGTGCATTTGTAGCAGCGTTTATATCACATTTAAAAATCACTTCCAAACAATAACGTCAGATAGGGGCTGTATAATTTTAATATTGTTAGTTTTATAGCATAAATACCGATTGCGGAGGAGTGACTGCTACATGAATAACTTCCATTTACGCCGAGTAAAAGTAAATTCGGTCCCGGCAAACGTCCGTCGAACGGTGAAAGTGGATCTCTGCGGTGTTCGTTAATTAATATTATTCGCTATTTTGTAAGAACGAGGCATTCAAATTAACCTATGTACACACAGTGGGAACTAAATAAAAACCTGGTAATGTATAACGCACCTTAGAGCGAACACACGATGAATATAAGACCCTTTGAAAATGGTGCCCTTTTCCCTTAAAATTTAAAGGTTCAGGAAATTTATATACAAAACATTTTATCATAAATTCTTATACTCTAAAGTCAATTTTATACACATACGGTTGACGTGATATCTGAACTGGTAGTTGTGTTTTGAGTTTCATAAGTGGCTTCTTAGAAACTGATTTTGCATTGGTTCAGCATTATCACGTCAAATATTGGTATTTAGATAAGTCAGTGTATTATTATAGCCTTTCACCAATTGCTCAAATAAAGCGAGAACAGAAAATACATGATATGACATTCGATATAGACTATCATAGACACTTTGACATGCGTCATCGAATATAGAGCGTATGGAAAAAAGCTTGGCAGTCACGGGACGTCCGACAGATGCGAAACATTTAAATTAATACCAGAAGGTATAATAAATAATAAAAACCTAATAAAGAAAGTATCGAGTGACATAATTAAAAAGAGCTTTGTTGATAAAAACATATCTGCCTTATAAATTAATTTTAGTGAATACTTTGGTAGTATTAATAGATGAGAGGATGAGGGTAGGAGGGTGAAAATGTATGGTTGTATTTACTTTTAATGCCAGATCATAAAAAAAATATTAACAAAGAAAAATAGTTTGAGGTCAACCACCTCTATAACTTAGGGGTTTGAAAAATAGATGAATCGTTCAAGCCTTTTCAGAGCAGTATGGCAAATAACATTGTGACACGAGAATTTTATATATAGGAATATAAAGCGGGAAATTTTGTTTGTTTGTCGATAATCTAAGAAACTACTAATCGGACTACAAAAAATGTTTTTGTATTTGATAGAGCAATTATTGGGGTATTTAACATCACGCAACCACCAATAGGTGTAAAGCTGTATTGAAAAAAGTAAAAAAAAAAAGTTTTGAAGCTATGATAGCTCAGTGGTAGTGTGAACGACTTCGCGTAAAGGGACGTGAATTCGAATCCACTTACAATGAGTTTGAGCTATCTGCGAAGGAAAACATCGTGAGGTTACCATGGAATAATGGTAAGGGCTCTTTCTAATGCAAGCCTGGCTAGCTACCACCCTCGAGTTGAAAATCTGCCGCCAAATACCAAAAGGCGTGTTCCGGTAGTTGCACTTGAGAGCCAGTCCCTCGACAGGTTTATCGCGTCTAACGACTAACAAAAAAAAAGTTACAAAAATGAATAAGTAATTTTTAGTTCCATGCGAAGTCGCAGGCGCAGTTAGTTGATTTATAAAATTACGAAGAAATGTATACTATACACGGGTAAAGACAGCGCGGCTGTGAAGAGAACTGAAGGGGGTAGGAGAGCATAAGAGAGCGTCGCGCGTCTTGCCGCTTATCGTCACGACAGGCGGGCCGATTTCACTCTGTCATGCCGCGCCAATAAATCGTTTACAAAACACTCCGAACTATATACACAAAACGAGCCTTAGATATACGTACCGCACATTGTTAACTGGCTACTGAGTCGAATATAGCGTCCGTTTTGAGCAACTTCCTATAGAAAACGATCGACCTTATTGTCAGGGTACGTGATGAAACCGCTGAGGGCCGATCGCGCACGATAGCATCGTCGATGAAATCAGGTTCCAGTGTTTCTCAAACTGTTTGGTGTACCGCCCACTTTACGGAAAATCGACTACCCAACACGTCCCAGGAATACGTCAACCGAATTTTTTACAGAAATATCTACGGAAGTCCACCACCCACCGATTTTTTTTTCAGTATCACTTGAAGTTCCAATGGCCTCCACAGATAGCCGCAGCGCCCACTGGGGCGCGGTACGGCTTACTTTGAGAACCTATGGTTTAGACTATGTTTCGTGCACGAACGATGGTAGATAACCAGCGAGTACAATAGGACAATCGCTTGAGTATATTAATCACAAGCTGCGCCTGCGACTTCGCATGTTACAGGTGATCACAGCGTACCACACACATATAAGCGAGAGAGATGGGATTCCAATTTTTTTTAAGTGACGCCGTTACCGACCGATGCTTATCACTCGATGAGTTGCCTCATAGCCTCACACCTTGGCCTGAGCCCGGGTATTTTGATTAAGTGTTGTGATAAGGAAGTACGTAAACAATAGAACTTTGAACACCGCATTGAGCTCTACTAATAGTATAAATGCGACAGTGAGTTTATTTGTTTGTTACGTTTTCACACGTAAACCGCTGAATCGATTGTGATTAATTTTGGAAATTTTGGAATAGAGATAGATGAGACCTTGGAGGCGGTGACAGGTTACTTTTTATCACGAAAAACTTCTTTTTTTTTTGGACTTGAGGTTCGCTGTTAGCCTTAAGGGTTTTGACAGCGTCACGGAACTTTTAGGGGCGAGTGCTGAGGGCACTCAGCCCCGAGGCAGCGAGCGTAAGGGTGCTAGGATTGCTGAAACTCGGCTTGGGCTGCTGCCGGAAATGCGAAAAACTTATAGAAAGTGGAGTAAACAGAATGATAAAACTATGTATGAAAATTTTTAATACGTCATTCGATTTTCTTCAAAACTTTAGACACTAATAATTGCTTATAACTTCGAATTTCGAGTAAATGCGTTCGTTAGTATTGAAATAAATAATTTAATAGCATTTGATAGAATAAATATTTCTCTATCGAACGAACAAAATCAATATTAGCGCGAGTGGAGCCGCGGGAATAAGTTACTATTTTTTTTTTCACATTAACTTGCGAACAAGTTAAAGGTTAAAGGTCCTATAAATGACTTATTATTTGATTATTAACTGCCTACTAAACCTTGAAGTTAAGGAACAGCCCAGTAAACTTCCACAGTGCCACACGAATCAATACCATGACATGAATAATATAGTCATAAGTATTTCAAAACATATATTATTATAATTCGGGTTTTAATAATAGTAGTAAGAATATTTATTTAACACGTTTCCGAGTTTACGTATATCTCGACGGAAATCCTCTATTATTTCTTTGTTTTTTTTTTTTTTTCAATTCAATCAAACTGAAACCAATTAAGGAAGGTTTGTAGGCACTAAATGTTAGAAGCCATGTTTTTGCAGGGATTTCGAATGAGAAAATTCTAGAAAAGTCTGCATGAAGGAACGTGGTAAAACGTACTGAGGTATTCTAACTTAGTCATTAAGAATAACAAGCTATTATTAATTTGCTTCGTTTAGTACTGAAGCCGAGTTTGAAGCTGGATTGAAATAGCTCTAACCTGCAGTGACCACTTCAAGGTAGTTGAACTGTATAATATTTTACAACTTTGTAAGATGGTGGAATCTAATTTCTTTCATTTATAAAAATAATTATATTAAGTTTACGTATTATATACGTAATACATAGTTCATACTTGCCATATAGTTATATATATAATTGTAATTATTATAATTATAAATATATAATTTAAATTAGTTAAAAACAATAATTTTCGAAGTAGGTAAGCATGGAATGTACATTATTGATATTAATATAAACAGGAAATAATGTATGTTTCAACGCGGTAATCTTACGAACTACCAGTCGCATTTCAAAAATTCTTAGAGCTATCAATTATAGGAGCAAAGCTGTATTGAAAAAAGTCACAAAGAAATATTATATAATTTATAGTTCCGCGCGAACTAACACGCGGACACATCTAGTAAAGATTAAATTCCCAAGCATTTGTAGTAAGTGGATGCCTTTTTACAATATCAAAATGAGATTGAGCTTTAATAGTTTTAAGAAAACTGTATGATCAGGGCCGGGTTTATCTTAAGTGCACCGTGAAACATACTGCCCTATTAGGTACGTATACCCTGCACTATTTGAATAAATGACCGGAGCGTAATTTCTCAATAAATATAATATGACGTATGTAATTTTTTTTTTTTTAGTTAGCAACACTATTTACATTATTGAATATTAACATTAAATATCGATAAAAAGAAAAATATTGCTGGAAAGGGATGCATGAATGCATTTCCGCACGTATAAAAAAAAACCTTCAAAACGTAAATATCGACTGAGAACTCGATTTTTAAAATTTGTCATAAAACCGAAAACTTTAAATTTTTGAAAACCATTGATTTTTATCGCAGAGTGTTCAAAAGATTTTCTGCAGGCACAAAATTTTCCCACCCTCGGTAATTTCCTCCTAGGGCCTCTAGTCTTAATCTATAACTGTGTATGAATGTAGAAAGTATAACACAGTCATACGAATATAGCAGATTAAAAAAATTAGTGGGGTACCGGATTATTGGAATCTTCGCGTTACTGGATTGTACAAACAAATAGATAACAAATAAAATTAAGAAAGACATAAAGAGAATACACACATTTGTATCTCACCTGATCTAAAGTGACGATGTGACCTACGATAGTAGACACGCTATGCCTCGTGGAGAAACTGGCTCTGAAGTGTAACTGTCGGAACATACCTATAGGTAAATTTTCAACTTGAGGAAGTTACCTAGCTAGTCGGGTATTAGAAAGAGGCCATAACACTATTGGAGCAATGATAGCTCAGTGGTAGAGTGTAGGAACGCCGCGTCATGGGACGTGAGTTTGGATCCAACCACCTACAATGAGCTTGAGCTTTCGGTGAAGGAAAACATCGTGAGGAAGCCATAACAAGGTACCAGAATCTGCCGTATCTAGCTCCAGCTCATATCAGGTATTCGAGCCGAGGTCCGTAAACGCTACTTCTGAGCTATCATCGCTTCAAAATCCGATCGCTTGTTCCGGTTCTATCTCATAACTGCTTAAATACTATTCCAACTTACATATCTGCGTAACTTCTTTCGCGTGGAAGTAAAATTAATTCTTCGGTCGTCCGAAAACGAGACGAACCGTCGCTACCAAATTTCGTAGGATAATTCGTTAGGTTAATCTGAAGATTTCTTGAATACCGGTCCAGCCAATATGGCGTCCGTAACGAACATACATCTACACACATCGATTTTTAATATATATATGACTGCGATTTCGTTCGCGTGGAACTGAAATTATTTTTCCCGCTCCGTCATTCGAACTACCATACCTTTTTATAGAGTGAACCGATATTAATGAAACAAAAACTAAAAGATACACGAGAATACGCTTAATGATTTCCTCGGTGAGGTTTTATCATAAACGTTATACTTAACATTGATACGCGCACAAACGAACAGAGACAGACAGACATTTCTAAAAATCATGTAAATGTATTTCATTACTTTTTCACATTCATTTACAAAGTACAGGTACATTAAATTTACATAATTATTATATGCATAGAAATATAATGCAATTATTAATAGTGTGGTGTGGATGTTTGGACGCACCAAATATAACGCGCGTTTCAAACGCGTCATCTGGACGAGGCCTAAACGACACTTTTAACAAAAACGATCACCTTTCTCTGTTGACGAAACCATAGATTAAATATTAAAAATTGTTGGTACCGGATGCAATGTGGGACGCACTTCCGGAGTGTCGAAGTTTCATCGGGGGGGACCGGAGGCAAGGTGCGCGTCTGGTGTGTCCATTAAAAAAAAAAGTAGGTAGCAACTGAGGACTACCAAATGAAGTGAAAACGGATATCTTTAAAATAATTCGTTATTTTGTTACGTGTTTTCTAAATAAGGGCAATATTAAAAAATATAATACCATTTGATTGAAATCATTGCCACCAGTTTCGTTTTCATTTTTCTGCTTTATTTAAAGTAAATTCTTCAATTGTATTATAATATTTAAAGTTATCTTTTGTGTTTAAGCAGAAAGATGACCTAATAAACATACGTAATATAATTGAACGTTCTCGTGAAGCCCATTTCGACTATAAAAGTTATTTCGAGTAACGGTATTAGTTAATCCGAAAAAATAAATAATAATATTGTAACACCCCTGCCATAACTGCGTGACGAAGTTACGGTTAGCATAAAAGTTATTCCGGTTAAGACGTAGTTAAAACGCTTCAAAAGTAAAAAAAACTGTTATAAAAATATCTTTGCCGAACCACCATGCTTCAGAACCGTCTCAGGGCTAGTGTAGCCCCTCCTATATACTATATGGAGTCTTTAAACTAAACATGAAGTAATATATATATTACATATATATTTCCTGATTTTCTTATTAACAGGCATTATATACCGAATAAAAAGTTTTTTTTGTAGTTAAGGTTTAGCGCTATGGCCATAATCCCACCTGAGCTTAAGTGACGATACGGCCCAAGTTGGTAGACTCGCTAAACCTCGAGGAGCTGGCTCTCAAGTACACCGAATGGTATTTGATGACAGATATTCAACTTGTGGGTGGTAGTTAGCCAGGCGGGCTCTAGAAAAATCCCTACCACCATGCCATGGTTGCCGCACGATGTTTTCCTTCACCGAAAGCTCAAACTCATTGTAGGTGATTGGATTCGAACTCACGTCCCTTGACGCGAAGTCGTCCACACTACCACTGAGCTAGCGTCGCTTCAAAACTTATTTCCTATCCCCAAGATATTCTTTAGTTTTATACAATTAAAATGTAATTTGTATAGTCATCTAGAATATTATCATTGTCATCAAATCATACCGGTTTAGCAGTTTCAGAATTACACGCGTACCAAAGACAGAGGAGAAAAATTTAAAATATAATAAGGCTCTATACCGATAACAAATTACATCTAAATGACAATTAAAAAAATATATATTTAACCATTACATTTACATATAATATATATTGTAGGCTGTTTATTGAAACCCAACCCTTAAAAGCTGATCGACAATCACACAAAATGCTAAACACTAGGCTAAGCGAAAAAGAAATATTACTATGTGATATAAGTTTTAATCTACCCTATATTAATATATATATGTATTGTTTTTTCACGCTATGACCCAATGACACTAATTTGTTAAGTAGTTATCAGCCAATGAATGATACGATGAATTACGAAAGTTGAAAATATGTTTCAAAACGACAACATCAGTATTATTAAAATATGAAGGAAAACATAAGCCCGTCTCATAGAAAAGCGTTCGAGTTGCCAGGTTAGCTTTCTTTTCGAATTACCCTAGTTTTGGAATTATGTGACCGGAAAATTGTCGAAAAACCATTATGGATGTCACCGATTTTATATAGACAGAGTTGTGATGAATGAGAAAACTTATAAAGAAAGCAAATGAAAGCTTGAATGAATGAAAGAAAGAAAATGAAGATGAAAGCAAAAAAAATATTTCGCTAAAAGATTTGTAATGATAAAATTTTAATGTATCTTACTTGACAGTGAAACATGTTATTTTATTAAATTCAGTGAAAATTCATATTAATATGTAAAGCATTAGAAATGTTTACCGACTATATTATTACTCGTGCATTACTTTTTCAAAACTTATTTAACGTATAAATAATACAATGATAACTATACCAAATTTGTACCAGTAACATTTTCCTATGTACCTACTTTGTTGCCACCCCCATGTTCGAGAATTAGTCTAAAACTACTGGACATATTTCGATAAACATCGACACGGCGCTAATTACTAATATAGAGTAACTTATAGGAATCTTTTACCCCATAAAACTAATGGGCCTTTATCGGAATAAACTTGCAAATATTAGTGTCTGTATACCCACAAATTTTCGACAAAATCTTCTCATCTATATTAAAAACTGAATTTTATAATAATTTTTCACTAGCAATATAACCTATCACTCGAGGTGTAATATGAACTTTCCCTTTAGAAATTTTCATAATCATCAGTCATATTTTAGGTTATTTTTATAATGTTTTTGAACGAGGAGGTGTGGAGGCATCACACGATTTGTAAATTAGAATAGACTTACATACTGAAATACAAATTTATTAATAGACGTAAGAAATATGAGGGAGATATAATGCATAAATAAATATTCGACACATTAAAGTAATTATTATATATTAGAGGGGAAAAGAGTAAAACTCTCGAACGGTGACAATTGGTCTGAAAGTGGTACATGATCGGATGCTACTCTCACCTAGTTGCGGGTGCAATGGCATTAAATTAGATCAGAATACACACCTTGCAAGAAGAAGATGACACACAACCGCAGCACATCCATGTTCGATTTACACACAGAACGTTCCGTTATGACACTCACGACGTTTATATTATCGATTCCGGGCTCATTGCGCGCACGACGCGTACGACGGCCAACGTTCGACTGACGCACCGTGCGGTTCGAATGTTCGGTCGCTTCGCTTCGGGCGGAGTACTTGCCGTTTTGCAGCGCTGTTAGTATCGTAACAGGTGCGTACTCAGCGGCGCTGGCGCAGCCGTACAGGTACGGTGCGTCCCCACCCGGGACCCTTACCCCTTCGTCGCCTTACCGGTACGGTGCTATCGCGCGCTGAATAGCTAATTTCACGCGCTCCAGGTCACGCTCTAGGGATGCGCTCGAATATCGAGTCAAATCAATTATTTATTAAGTTTACGGAAAAAAAATCCGTACATAATGTCTTATGTGACTTAAGGCGACAGATGGTCGTGGGGTTTTAGTGGGTATTCCTGGCGCTTATGCGTAAATACATTTCCCGACGATAAAAAAAAGGCATGAGAGCTGTTGCCGCTAAAAATATAGGTGACATGTTGTGTAGGTATCAAATAGACACTGCTTTTTTGTTCAATATCTTAGTTATAATTTTTGCATATACCAGATATCGGGTTAGTTAATTTGTATTCGCACCTTCGAGTTTATGCTTTAATAGCCTTGATTTATCATCATAAAATGTATACACGATTGTAAGAGTATAGAAAGGGACATAAGGTACCCCGAAACGGTAAAGAAGTTACGGTCACAACTCATTAAAATATAAACTAATTTCTTTACTATTGTCGATTAGTGATGTATTTGAAATCGAAAAACACTGGACAGGCGTAGTTTTTCTTTACAATAATAATTTTTATTACCAGTAACAAAGATTTTAAAAATACATGTATTTAGCTTATAAGACATGACAAAGAGACAAACTCAGCAAATGCTGTGTACCACAGATGCATCACACAGCGCTGGTTTTCAATCTTCCCCATTTGTGTTGCTGCAAAACGTACTACCGATGCTGTTGCAAGAATTTTATGTTTAGTATCTAGTAGAAGTCATAGGGTAAATTTTTCGTATAGAAAAAGATGGGACCCTGAAGACCTTTCTCACTAAAACCTTATTAGAAATGAGGTAAAGAGACTGATAAACTTTGTATGAAACGTTTTATTGCGTCATCCGATTTGTTTGAGTAATCAATTATAACGCGAGAAAAGCCGCACGTAAAATCTAGTATTATATAAATACAGTCTTACAAACTAAATCCTCATACAACATCGAAATCAGAACGTGCTGCAGAATAAAGCCTAAGAAAGAGGAAAAGCCGGTCTTTTTTTTTCGAAGGGACCTACACTGTTAGTCTGAAGGACTTTTACAGCTTCACCGAACTAGAGGGACGAGCACGGAGTGCGCTCGAGCCCGCGGGGCAACTCGCGCAAGGGTGTCACTAGTGACCGAACCTCGGCTTGGGCTGTTGCCGAATCGCGTAGGAGAAAATCGAACGCGGTACTAGCTACTAATAAAAAGGGAAGAGTAATTGTAAAGGCGCGAAAGATTGTACATTAAAAAACCTAACTGGCGATGCATGAGATTATTACCTGATTAAAAATAGTAAGATAGGAACTAACAGATCCCCTCCGGGATCTGAGAAACTCACTTTGGTTTGTACTGTGCCATGGCAGGCGAGGCAAGATTGTACTGTGCTAAGTGCAGGGCTATAAATTCACCAACGTTTAAAAGAAACGTACACTTCATCGATATCGGATTCGCCATATCGATATTCTGCAATCGCTTATCACTAAAATAAAAGGTGCCCTGTACCTACGTGATTTGAATATACCAAACGGTATGTTACTGGGGCAGTGGGTGGATTATTTTTCTTTTCTTCTTGTATGGTAGTGACACATTAGACTATTGTTAAGAGCGGGGAAAGCACTTTATGTCAAACACTAGCGTGTGCTGCCGAATCCGTTCGCGATTCTAAGGATCGAACTAAACATGTCAGTATAATCTGGTCCTAGTGGGTAGGTATACATCGCGATAGAATTTCAAGACAATTTCAAATAGGTCAAATAGTTTTGAATATCGGGTAATGAGTAAGTGAACGTTTACTATATATAGATACAAGCTCTGCCCGCGTCTTCGTTTGCGTGCAACGACATATATATATTATTAAATATTTTTCGCCCGTTTTTGTAACACTTTTCCATATAGCTTTTCTTCCGTTGGCAGTAGCGTGGTGGTGAATAGCCTAAAGCCTTCCTCGGTGACCATTCTATCAAATACATAAAGATTTTTGTATCAGACCGGTAGTTTGATCTAAGATTAGCGCGTGCATACAAACTAACTTTATAGATAAGGCTTAGCGTTATGGCCATAATCTCACCTGATCTTAAGTGACGATACGGCCTAAGTTGGTAGACACGCTAAACCTGTGGAGGTACTGGCTCGCAAGTGCAGCTGCCGGAACACACCTATTGGTATTTGGCGGCAGGTTTACAACTAGAGGGTGGTAGCTAGCCAGGCGGGCATTTGAAAAAGCCCTACCACCATGATATGGTTTCCTCACGATGTTTTCCTTCAACAAAAGCTCAAGCTCATTGGAGGTGCTAGGATTCGAACTCACGTCCCTTGACGCGAAGTCGTACACACTACCACTGAACTATCATCGCTCCAGAAATTTGAATGTTAAACAAAAATACAATACAATACAACAAAAAAAAAACATTATTCGAAGCGATATAATTGTAGACGTTCGCAAATTTAAATGCCAGCATTAGAATCTCTAACGAACAACGCTTTGTACAAAACCACAGTCGAATACCGAGGCATTACTCGAACCGGTTGATCTTAATCAATTATCAGTGTTATGTAAAGTAAAAATACAATCGACCCCGAAATATTAAACATAATTAACAAACCATCCATCGACTCGGTTATTCGAGAAAAAGAAATTCTGTTTTCTAAACAAAACGCAGTCTTTAATTTGTAACTTTCTAAGTGGAATCGATTCGCTCGATTCTGCGATTGGGTAATCGGTTATGAAAGTCATCCGACTTATGCATAAAATGCAAATCAATTACGTATATTATCAATTATTTCGTATTTATTAATATATTTATCGCCTAATGCCATTTTAACCCATATCTCGGTGAGGTGTATGCAAACAGAGTTTGCGTTGCGAAACTTCGAAGATGTTAAATAATTCTGTTATTGAGTAATTCATTTAGTCTACATTTGGAGCTACTTTCGAATCAAATCGAGAAAGTCGATCAATTTCTAACACTAATCTAGTTTTGTTCCAATTCGTGATAACGTGATGTTAAATAGCCCGAAGCCTTTCTTAATATTTGTCGTATCAAACAAAAAAAAGAAAATTCTTGAAATCTGACTGGTTGTTCCTAAGATTAGCGTGTACAAACAAACAAACGTTTCCGATTTATAAAATTAATATAGATACTAGCTGATATACCCGACCCTTTGTTCCGTTTCGTGTAATTCGAACGCATCTCAACCTGTCAGGGATACGGTCTCGGGATAAACGCGATCATTTCTCTCAAATTACAGTAAGTAGTACACATTTAAAAGTTTAGTTATCTACTGAGCAGCTTTCGAGATTATGACATCACACTACCAGAGGATATACGTACAAGTATACCTTTCGTGACGTCACATCAGATTACTGGGTACACTTAAGAGGGTAGGTTGTAGGACTCAGAACACTTGCCTGCTTCACTCTACAATCGCAGTGAACAACTGGGTTGCAAGGTGATAATAAATTTTTAAACAAAAACTATAAGGCTCGTTCGTGCACTATCGCAAAGTTTCTTTTTCAAACCTACCCACACATCGTCCGGTTGCTTTAAAGAGCGATAAAATAAACTTTATTGTTAGATTTAAAGGGTAGAGCTTTTAGTGCATTGTTTATTTATTATGATACTTGGGCTGGTTTAGGGCTGTGATGAATTTATAGGATATATTCCACTTTCGGTATTCTGACTAATGTTATAAATAGGACTGTGAATTTTTCTGCTACTCTTTTGCAGCTTAGCGACTCTTCCGTTCATCAGGAAGTCTTACAAATCGTTGTCATAGGTACAGAAAAGGACATATGATTCGTTTAATTCAGGTAACAGTGAGGTAAAAGGTGATGCAGCTAGCTTGATGAATTTTAGAATAGAACCCAACCATGCTATGGCGTCATGACTATGGCTTCCAACACCCAGGGTTTAAGTATTATAAGCCAATACTACTTAAAACAGCATTAACGCTTGGTCGATCTGTTTGACGTGCAACTTAATAATCACACGTAAGCAAGGTCGTAAGTTCCAAACCTCAACATATGGATACAAGTTTTACGTCTTTCTTCTCGCGCAATTCTGTGACACTCTACATCACTAAATGTACATTATCACACCGTATACCATTCATGCACCCCACACGTTAAGTATACAGTTCTGTAAGGGACTACCCCCGCGGCCCTTGCGCAGCTTGCCCGAGGTGGTCGTAGTTAGGTTTACAAAATTAGTAAATTAGGAACTGTTGGTTAGTTAGGCTCGCGAGTCTTCGTTCGTTTTCCAGCAGCAGCCCTCGCCGAGGTTTGGCCATCCTGGTACCCTTGCGCTCCCTGCCTCGGAACAGGATGCCTTCAGCATTCGATCCTAAAAGTTGGGTGACGCTATCAAAGCCCTTAAGGATAACAGCATTTGTTTTTTTTCTATTGGACATATGTTGTCAGCGAATGCTGAAGCGATAATAGCTCAGTGGTAGTGTGTACGACTTCGCGTCACATGACATCGTGAGGAAACCATAGCATGGTGGTAGGGCTTTTTCTAATGCCCGCCTGGGTAGCTACCACCCTCAAGTTGTAAACCTGCCGCCAAATACCAATAGGTGTGTTCCGGCAGCTGCACTTAAGAACCAGTTCCTCCACAGGTTTAGCGTGTCTACCAACTTGGGCCGTATCGACACTTAAGATCAGGTGAGATTATGGGCATAACGCTAAAACTTTAAGTATAAAAAAAAACCTTAATGGCTTTTACAGATTCCCCGAGCATTGGGGCCGAGTGCGGAAGGCACAGAAAATACCACATGATTCGGTTTAAAAAAAAAAACAGTGAGTTAAATAGCGGAATAGCTATCTTGGTGAGCTTTAGAAGAGAACCCCACCATGCTACGGCTTCATGATAATGTTTCCTTAATCAAAAGCTCAGGTATTATAAGGCAACACGACTTAAAACTACATTGGGTTTCTTTATATGAAACATATGCTGTTAGTCTTAAGGGCTATTACAGCTTCATCAAGCTTTGAGGGCGATTTCGACAGGCGGTAGGCCAAGGGAGCCAGGCAGTAACCGAACGGAAAGCCTGACTAATCTTAGTTAGATCCTATGCTAAGTAACTAATCTACTGAACTAAACAGCATTGGTAAGTGCTGAGGCAGGCATATGACAGCAATGTTACTTCGGTTGGAGCAATTCAGGTCACTACAATTTATAAGAATATGATGCGTCATAGCGCCGATAAACCGTGTCATGTGTTTACAAACGTAGGCAGTTTAGCAGAAATGCCAAAAGCAAATTGTAAACGCTACTAATGATTTGTTATAACTGACGATCAGTTTAAATTCTAATGTCGTTAAGCCAGTCAATAGAAAAAATTACTGCCCTGATTTTCCGTTTTTAGTGCATCGCCTTAACCATAACCGATACTATATATTTATATGTATAAGGAAAACACAGTTTTTTTTTTTATAGTGAATGTTTACCGTTTTAACTCTAATCTCACCTGATGTTAAGTGACAATGTGGCTCAGGATGGTGGACGTGCTATGCCTAGTGCAGGGACTTGGCTGTCGAGTGCAACCACCGGAACACACCTATAAGCGGCATATTTTCAACTTGAGGGTGGTAGCTAGTCAGGCAGGCATTTGAAAAAGCGCTACCACCATGCTCCGGCTTCATAACGATGTTTTCCTTCAACGAATCTCAAGATCATTGCCGGTGATATCAAAACCAGTTCTTTCAAGCTCAACCACATGAAAACTACTTAACATATCGAGGTGGGACTGTGACCATTCGAAGCGTAAACGTAGATGATAGTTATCTTTTAGTTTGCCTTGCATTTTTATAACTTTTCTCAATACAGCTGTGCCCCTATTTGTCATAGCGTGATGTTCAATAGCCTTTCCCAATATTTATTTCCGGTGTATTTTCCGGTAGTTCCTAAGATTAGAGCATTCAAACGAACAAACAAACTTTTCCGCTTTATAGTATTAGTATACATATTTATGATAGTGTTAAATATATAAAATACTGTAACTAAGCCAAAACATTAAATTGAATATCTATTAAAAATTATACTCAAAGTGTACTGACTTATCGATGTAGTTTTTTTTAATCCTGGGGAAATCCTTTTGGCGTCCCCTCCCATATGGGCTGAGAGGGGTATGTGGGACTCAACCGGCTTAAGACTCACCGGTAATACACACTAAAACCTCACGGTGTTCTTCTAACGCCTATTCGGCCAGGGAGCAAAATCTGTCTTCACATTGAATCTGCTTCCACGCGTATCACTTTGAAAAATATCGGAGATAGATTTTAATAAAAAGAGATTCAAGATATGCAATACTTTTTCCTGTAAATCGGGTCCCTCGATTATGCGGGCATGGCTCCGTTGTGCTCGTCGTCTCGGGTTGAGTGCCTTAGTACACGTAGTACACTTAGTACAGTACTACACAATAGTGACGAGTTACGCTTATGGCTACCAATGATTAGTGCTACTAGTGGGTAGCCGGTACGCGGGTCGCTAGTAATTAATTCAAAAAATATCTAAACCACAGATGTAGCTTTTCGATCGCTACTGTAGGTACTATATCTATCAAAAGACAACACAAAAAGAATTCTGGCGATCACATCGGCGCCAAACATCACCGGGTCACTGTGACTAATCTGAACATTTCCTGAGAATTTCATCTATTTTTTTATACATAGTTAAGGTTTAGCGTTATGGCCATAATCTCACCTGATCTTAAGTGACGATACGGCCCAAGATGGTAGACACGATAAACCCTGGCTCTCAACTGTAACTGCCGGAAACTATTGGTATTTGGCGGCAGATTTTCAACTTGAGGGTGGTAGTTAGCCAGTCGGGCATCAGAAAAAGCCCTACCGCCATGCCATGGTTTTCTCACGATGTTTTCCTTCACCGGAAGCTCAAGCTCATTGTAGGTGGTTGGACTCGAACACACGTCCATTGACGCAAAGTCGTTCACACTACCACTGAGCTGTCATGGCTTCATCTAAAGCTGCAGTCCATAGGGAACACACCACACACACATATCTATATAAATATTGCAAAGCAGAAAAGTTTGTTTGTTTGAACGCGTTAATCTTAGGAACTGCCAGTCGGAATGCAAATAATATATATTTGATAACACTATCATCAAGGAAGGCTTTTAAAAGGCTGTTTAATATCAAGCTATCGACAACAGAAACAAAGACGTATGAGATAGAAAATGAGAAAAACGGGCAGAAAATGCTAGGCGTAGTGGGAATAAAATAAAACCATAAACGGGAACTATAGAATAGCGGAATTTATAGAATATAAATTATAATAGCACTAAAGGCAGCCCTGTTATTTATTGCGGTGTCCGAGAATGCAGGAACCACTTTCTTTATCCATTCCCGATAAGGTCATCACTGTTTTTGGCTTAATGTACGCTGATGTCCTAATGTGTTAAAGTGCGGTGTTTATCGGGACGCCGGTGAATACACTCACGTTATGATTAGATATATACAAGTAGTGGTTCATCGGTTTCACTTTGTTCTAACCATCGTGATAGGTTGTGGTGACAACTCTCATGCCATATAAATCGTACGTCGCTATTATAACATGAAAGTTTTTTGTGAACGTTTTAATTCTCAATTCGGTTCTATGGTATACAATATACATTGGTATAGTGTAATATCAAATTAAAAAATATATTTGTAGACTTAAAGACTTCTATAGTATGTGTACATGGAAGTATATGTAATATACATTGGTATCTATAGTGTAATATCAAATTAAAATATATATTTATACACTTAAAGACTTCTATAGTATGGGAGTTACTATGTTACCTTTGGTTTTAAATATATTACCTGCCAGGTATGCTGATGATATATTAAAGTGTGATATTCGAAGAGTAGGTCGAGTTCTTAGGGAATATTTTTCAAATAGAAAACCTCTTTGAATTCCTGCAATTTTTAACGTTACATTATATATGGCTGTTTCTCTCATTTAAAATTGCGTTTAATTTAAAATTTAATAAAAATGCGTTTTCTGCAGGATCTAAAAAGTACAGACACGTTAAATTTATATTCTTATTATATGTATATATATATTTATTTTGTTGTTTATTTATTTATTACCACTACATTTTTCAAACATATAATTTTTTTTTTTTTTATTTGAGGTCTAGCGTTATAGCCACAATCTTACCTGATGTTAAGTGACGATGTGGTACAAGATGATGAGCACGCTAAGCATAGTGGACGGGCTGGCTCTCAAGTGTGACTGCCGGAACACACTTATAGGTATTTGACGGCAGATTTTCAACTTGAGGGTGGTGGCTAGCCAGGTGGGCATAAGAGAAAGCCCTACCACCATGCTATGACTTCATCACTATATTTTCAACGAAAGCTCAAGCTAATTGTAGGTGGAATCGAACTGACGTCCATTGACGCGACGTCCATACTCACTACCAACTGAGTCCATCCAAGCGATCGCTTTACACCCACGATAAACATCTGAGCGATAAGCGAACTTTTAGATTGACAAAAGCTACACTAAAACGATCGAAACCGCGTGTAAAACTTAGTACAGAATTTATTTACAAGTTTATATATATACATAACATAGCGTGGAGTAATTAAACACTTGCTAGACCATTGCAGCCAGCGTATGAGCACGTTTCTTAGAATCCCATTGTAAGAACGAAACACACGATCTGTATTTTTATTACAATGTTTAGAATTAATTGATATCAACGTTTACACAGTCTAAATATTCCATCGCTATTGGGAACGGTTGTTACGTTATGCAGAGTGATGTATTTTTTTTTTTAAACATAATTTTTGGTTTGTTTATTCACATTGCAGACTCTCGGTCCGCACCCTTTTAATCTGTATTTTGTTATATAGTCTTAATTAAAAATGCACAACGTAAATTACTTATACTCGTTAGGGTGGCCTCAAATGACGTGACAGGAATTTTTTACCCTCTTGACAGGCGGTCGCATATTTGAGACGCTTAGCTCCCTAGTGTGACATCACATATTTACGATTTCACAACAAGAAATGTTAATCTAAGACAGCGATTTAATCGTTCAAATTTCGGGTTTAGATTTTGAAATGTGACGTCACGAAATAATGGACACTCCCATCCCTTATCATATAATGCCATATTTCATCGACCCCCACCCCCCTTTAGTGTGTGCCGTAATTTATGGATGGTTCCTTAATGTTTTTTTTTATAGTTAAGGTTTAGCGTTATGGCCATAATATCACCTAAGTGACGATACGGCCCAAGTTGGTAGACACGCAATACCTGTGGAGGAACTGACACTCAAGTGCAACTGCCGGAACACACCTATTCGTATTTAGCGGCAGATTTTTTACTTGAAGGTGTTAGTTAACCAGGAGGACATTAGTGAAAGCCCTACCACCATGCTATGGTTTCATTACGATGTTTTCCTTCACCGAAAGCTCAAGCTCATTGTAAGTGGATTCCAACTCACGTCCCTTGATGAAGAGTCCGTATATAATATCACTGAACTATCATCGCTTCAATAATTATTATTTATCTATTTATTTACACTTTATGTATAGTACAATGGCGGACTTAATGCCAAAGGCATTCTCTAACTGTCAACCTTCAGGTGGCGATGAGATGAATCGATGAAAGCTCAGTGGTAGTGTGTACGACTTTGCCTCAAGGGACGTGAGTTCGAATCCAACCGCCTACGATGAGCTTGAGCTTTCGGTGAAGGAAAACATCGTGAGGAAACCATAGCATGGTGGTAGGGCTTTTTCTGAACCCACCTGGCTACCACCACCCTCAAGTTGAAAATTGTGAGCAACCACAGGCAAAGAGAATTGTGAGTCAGGCGCATTAAGCCCCTGGAGCATCGTGACCATGTTACATAAAAAAAAATGTCCGAATATACTTTTGGAAGAACATATTTAATATTTTTACACAGTTGTACCTACTTTGTGGTATCTCGCCCCAAAGTTGACTGGTAGACAACGGCAATAAGTCCGCCTTTACACTGACTGTATATAAAAGTGTATTAAATTAATTAATTAATAATTAAAAAACTGCATCTGGCCTCTTTTTATATATATTCCTTTTTTTATTATTTATTCTGCATATACATATATATAGTTAATTTCGCCAATGTCAGTAGCGAAACCCAATTGTGAAACAGTTACCTCGCTATAAACGCCGCTATAAACAAACTCACATTAGATTAGATCGATACTAAACTGTATTTCCTTCATCTAACAGATTCAAAGTATATACCCTAATGATTTCAAATGCATGATAGTAACCACTACACAGTTAAGGATTCCGTATCTGTAATGTAGTCAGAAACTGATCTAAAAAAAAAAATATCATCGGCCATGTTGTGTTTAGAAATTACAAGGATTTTCAACAAATGAGAAACCGTCTGAGACTGGGGTTAATCACATATTTAATAACATCGATTGAGATTATACGTAAAATGCACAATAAGTACCCAACTATCAATCGGGGTCACTGAAATTTTAACTTTATTTAAGAATAAGAATAATTATCACCTACTTGAATAATTCAATAATCCAAAGTAAGCCATGAAACGACTATTATATTCCTTAAAAAGTTTATTATTTATAATGATTTTAAAAATGAAAATCAATTTCTTATTCCAGGATAAAGAGAGAAAGAGAGACGAGGAGGAAAAAGTCAGATAACTCGTTTTACCAAGAAGTTCACTTTTACCTACCTAAATCTAGATAAAACCAAGCTAGATGTAAGTAAAAATTGTATAAAATTCATCAGGGTGCTGGTATCATTTACCTGGTAATCCTGTATACGGCGACTACAATGTTTTTGATACTTGAATTGTTTTAATTAGTTTATTATATTTTATCAGTTCATCTTTTCTTTAGTAACGTAATAACGAAAGTTTTCTAAAATTGTTAAATAGCATAAAAAATAAACTTTACAATGAATAAAACAACTTTATAAATAAAAAGTTTTAATGCAAGAAAGAGAAACACAGAAAAATATATTATCGAGACAAGAACAGTCTAAAATCATAAATAGTTCTTATAATTTTATAATACTGCTTGCTAGCAGTGTTGCCAACACCAAGAAAAAAAAACATCAGCTCACCTATAAAAAAGCAGGAGATATAACTAAAATAATCACCTACTTTTATTAATTACCAGGACTCACATGTATTGTTATATTATAATATTGATCACAATATAATAAAAAACACAAATCAAAGTAAAATTATTTTCAACTTTCATCCTCAATTGCCTCATGTTCAGTATTTTCAAAATCATTTTACTTTTTAAAATCATACATATATCTGTTAAAATATGCGCTGAACGCTAATTGAAAAGCAGTAAAAGTTAGGAATAAAACAGAAAATGGGTATCAATGTGAAAACAGCAAATCTAATGTTAAAACAGTTTACCTTAATATGATTATTAATATTATCTGTGATTCCTTTCAAAAACATTTAAATCACAAGGATATACTTTTATTTCAACTCTATGAACAAAATAATGCAAAGTATGCAATGTAAATTGAGTCAACAAAGTCTTAGACAAGATTATAATAGAAATACACCGAAAATGAAATAAGTATGAACATACTCTGATTATTATAGATATAACATTTAAAATATTTCTTGGAGTAATAAAACACATTATCTTTTAAATTACTGCCCGAGTTTCCTATAATAATTTCAAACCTCTCTTTCAAAATGGATCTGCCCAATTTAAGTAATACAATATAGAAACACAGTTTGCAATAACATTTAAATTACAAAATTAAGTACCAAAATTATACAGTTGAAGTGTAAATGACACGGTAAAGTAAACATAACCTCAACTTCTTATGAAACTAAATTTATTTCGGTTATATACACATTTTTGGTCTATTTTAAACACTAAATAACTCATAAATGAAAATTAAAACACTCGTCGAAGGCGTATATTATTACTGTAAACATCCACTATAGTACAATAATAACCTTATAAACAAACGTTGTTGCCAGCGCTACAAATTATTATTGTTTTGAAAACAATAATTATACTCTTTTGTCGAACCCTATTTATGCCGATACACACACTTTTAATAACTGGATTGCATCATTATTTAGAAAGACAATACAGTTAAATGTATGATTAAAGAAGGGAAAGTAGATGTCCCCATTAGCATTGGAAAGTCAATATTTTAGAAGAAAATAGTTTCCATTTAAAGAAGTATTTATAATAGGACAGTAATCATTGTCTTGAGTAGTAATTAGGGCGAGTTAGAAGACTATAGTACAAAGAAAAAATTTAAACTGCAGAGCGGGATCTTTAGGGAAATTTAAGTATTTCCTCCATGAGGGGTAAGTTGGCTCAACGTCGGGAATTCCTACTAAAACATCGTTTCTCGATATCGCCTATAGGGCCGGGGAGCAGGATCTGTGTTTACATTGCATTATTAGTTCACTTTTATCATCAGCCGGCCAGTTTGATCGGACTTTGCCCGGGGTGCACCACTGGAAGGTTCCCTGACTACACACCCTACATATATAGGTAAATATATAAGTAATGAGATAGTTCTAGTTTCCTAGAAGTTAAATGTGCGTTAAAATTACAAAATAAAGGAATACGTGACTAAATTAATACCATACCCATTTGGAGGAAAGAATATTGGCTAAAATAAGAGAGATCTTACAAAATAAGGTACAACTTGTGTCCCTTTCAGTTCTGATGATATAGCTTTAAAAATGCCCTTTAATACAATTACGAACTCTGAGCAATTGGTAATTATGACTAGTGAAATCAAAAAAGCTATATTTAATAATTTACTTAACGTAGTTTTTTTGGCTTCTTACGATAAAAGTATTTATCAGAACTTTCTTAATTGTGTAAATTATAAGAAACATTGGTAACAAATATTTGATCGCTTTTTAATCATAGGGTTTTCCAAGCTGAGCTCTATCTAAGTCATGTATGTCATAAGTCATAAATGAGATCATAAGTTGGAATTATTTTTTTAGACAATATACGTTTAAAAAACACTAGCATTCCCACAGTAGTTAGTATTCAATTAGTGTTTCTATATTAGCTTTCGGACAGTATACACACAAGAAAATAGTAGCATACTATGTTATGAGGTTAAGTTGTGAGATCCTTTCACATTTTTTGGTTCACATGGATAAAGTGGATTTTGAATTCTTGCAGACTACGAGAGAGGTATGAGCGACTCAACTGGAACTCGAACACCGAAAACTATATAGATATATTAATTAAAAACTTTATGATGCCTATACATTTACCCTATATTTATCTGTAATCAAGTACTGCTATCGCGATGATTCTATTTTTGGACGGAAAGAGATTTTGTATCGTAATTAAAGCACATGTTATATAAAACTAAGACGGACTTTCACGTGTTTAAAGCATGAATATAATAAACCTAACAAGTTTTAGTAATTGGTATACGTAGCAAAATATAAATTTGGATATTGTAGAATCTTTCCGGCAGTGTATGTGTTTGGTGGAATAATTGAAGATACGCCTATGATATAACATAATCGAATATAGTTGTAGAATCTGCTCAATATTCATGTAACATAAGAGCGTAAAAAGAAACGTCTTCAAAATGTCAAATCAATATTACCCTACAAAATTAAATGTCATACCATTTATATGTGTTATACTATGTTTACACATTGCAATGCGATTTGATCGCATTTCACGGTCATGTTTTTAGTTTCGTTTCCAGGGTTCTTGAAATTAAGCTAATTATAATTATTTTGAATGGTGTTTCATTTTAGAAAGTGAGAAAATCTTATTTATAGTTTAATTTTAGTGCTTTTAATTATTTAGTGTTACGTTTTTATTTATCATACAAATATGAATAATGGTTTACCGGACGACTGTTGTAAGCAGTGGGAAATTTTACTTCTGCTTATATCTTCGGAAGAAAAGAAAATAGACAGGACCAACGACAGCGAGATTGATACCATGAATTATTTTCTAAGCAACGAAGGGATCAGGTAATGTCCATATTGTAAAGATATAGTGAAAAACAAAAAAAATTAAATGCATTGTAAATATTTACTCTCATAAGTTTGAATTTAATTCCATGGAAAACTGATAAAAAAAAACAATAAAAAGCATTATTAATATATTCGAACCTCTTTAGACCCATGCTGTGTTATAAATTTATTAGGTACACAATTTTTTGTCTAAAATTATAGTAGGCTTGTGAGTACACAGATATATGGCCCATTTAATTCAGTTATGAAGCGTAGCGTTTTACCAGTAGGTAAAATGAAAACAAAAAAGTACGAGATCACATTCTACATACTAAATTGACATCATATCTCAACAGTTAATTGTGACATCAAAGAGTATTGAATACATGATTTCTGGGCTATCAGATGTGAATGTTGTGTTCAATGTTGTTTTTGTTGTTGTGAATCAATGTTGTGTTTCAAATGTATGTGAATTTTAACATTGATAACATACTCTAATTTCAGGGCAGTAAGATTTATATTTTTCTATTAAGAACATTCTTTTCTGTATTTTGATGAATTGGGAATGGTTTATAGTTATTATATGGTTATAATTTTGTTCCTTCATCAGAAATAACTATGGCATTCTTTTGTTTTTTGGAAACATGCATTTTTAGATATCATATTATTATTAGTAATTTTATTATTTTTTCAACTACCCTACTTCTGATTTCCAACAATATCTACATTTAATATGACAATAACAAACAACAATATTAGCACAAAAAGAGAATGATTTTATGTAATTATGTTAATTGTTACCGAATAGGATTAGAATAAGTAAACTATAGTAGAGCATATTACTATTAAAAATATTATTGATTATGTATATGTATATCTATATTATGTATGATACTTCATTCAGACTGAGGCTCCAATTGATTAACAACATATTTGTAGCTTAATGTTTTTTTACTGGTGTGTGCAGTGGCATATACTGTCCAGAACTGCGGTGTGAATGAAATTCAGTTTCCACATAAAATGTTGAATTACAGATTACATTGAGACTTTGCAAATAGCAATTCTTTAATATTATAAGAATACAAGTGTAAAAAATATGTGTTTACACTAAAAATCAAACATCCCCATCAGTCATATTTGATGGCTATTCAAATTTTCTGATTTATTTCAGTTTTCAGCTGCCACAGGGTTAATCAGGTTCATATTAGTTAGCATGATATATCATGTTATGTCGAGTTTTTCGAGCTTATTTAGCAGGAGTCTTATATTATAGTTTTTTTAATTATTTGTTAATTTTATATATATTTATAAATAGCCGTGTCTATGTCTTCATGTCACAAGGAATTAAAAGTTATTTTTCTATCGCTTGGGAACAGAGAATAGTCCTTATTTTTAAATGAAAAGGACTCAATGAACTTATTTGTACCACTGACAATGTGTATCTAAAATTCCATGATAATTGGTGGAGTAATAAAGTTGTGCAAGCATTACAGAAAGAAACATTGTCATTAATAATATTAGTTAAATATACTATGTGTAATATATATTTATTTCCTTTCACACATAATAATGTTTTCGACAATTACAGCTTTGGCTACAATTCTTAGTGATAAGTGTTAGTTTTGAGGACCATTAAAGTAACAAATGTATTTTGTTGTATAACACTTAGGACCCTCAGAGCAATAGGGATTTTGAATTAGTATTGATAGAAATAAAACATTAACTTACCTTATAGTAAGATGAAGTTTAAAGTAGTTTTCTAAATTATTTAAAAAATACCTTCATAATACACAGACATATACTTTTGGAATGGTTGAAGCAAATGAAGGAATCGATATCCCAAAAGGGAAATGCCCTGGATACTCCGTTAAAGTGCGATGACATTTCCTTACAATGGAGGCAAATGGGAAATGAGAAATTCCGAGCGAATCTCGTCGAAGATAGCTACAAATGTTATACAAAGAGTGTTTTGTTTGCATATCAAAGTGGACCAATGTATGCACTGGCGTTAGCCAACAGGTCTGCTGCTTTGTTACGAATGAAACGTTTTCAGGTAAACTTTATTTTATGGTAGTAAAGTGACTATAATATTACTGATGGTAACATTAAGCTCAGTGCAATCTTAAAACAACAGCGTGCATCGAAACATCCGTAATCAATTGCTGATCTTAGGTGTCATGATGGCTTCTTGCTGGTTCCAAAATGTGACAAGGAAAAAGTCCGAAGAAAGTTTTAAAGGAACTATGGCTACGTTATGTTTGCTTATTATGTATGTTTAGTTGTTCCACAAGACATTTGCGGTTGTTGTGTATGCATCGAAAATGTCGGTAGTGATGTGATCATTTCCATTCACTCCAAGCTACCAACAATCCATACTCCATTCCAATTGAGTTGATGATTGTAACCCTCGCAGGCAAGTGGAACGGGATAAACCGCGGCCAGTAAATTGAGCATTGTGAATGCGAATTTACCTATTGATATATGACTAGATTTTACGTGCGGATTCGCTCGCGTTAACATTGATTTTTTCAAACTAATCGATTGATGTAGTAAAAAGAGTCATACAAAGTTTACGCCGCTCTTTACCCTAATTTCAAAATGTTTTTCGCGAGAATAAGTAACCTATCACCGTCTCCAGGTTCCTATCTATCTCTGTACCAAAATTCATCATAATCGATTCAGTGGGTCAGGTGTGAAAGCGTAACAAACAAAAGAACTCAGTTTCGTATTTATAATATTGGTTTGATATGATGACAAGCTGATTCTAGATTGAACTGGTATACTATTTGCCTATGGTGGGCAATTGGGCAATGTATGCCTGGTGATCACAGTTGTGTTCTTAGACTAATATTTTTATATGTTTATTACCTATTGAAATTAAAACCAATTTTTAATGTAAGGTCTTACTATAACCTTAGTACGGACTTTACCAATTGATTTTTTTAATTATTTTGTGTTACTGTTAGAATATAACATTAAGCGAGGTTTTCTACTGTGATTAAAATGGATACTGTATATAGTTTTGTATGAATATTTACGGCTTGCACTTACTCTTGATACAGCGATGATAGCTCAGTGGTAGTGTGTACGACTTCGCGTCAAGGGACGTGAGTTCGAATCCAAGCACCTACAATGAGCTTGAGCTTTCGGTGTAGGAGAACATCGTGAGGAAATAAAAGCATGGTGGTAGGGCTTTTTCAAATAGCTAGCTACTACCCTCAAGTTGTAAACCTGCCGCCAAATACCCAATATGTGTGTTCCCGCGGCTGCTCTTGAGAGCCAGTTCCTCCACAGGTTTAGCGTGTCTACCAACTTGGGCCGTATCGTCACTTAAGATCAGGTGAGATTATGGCCATAACGCTAAACATAAAGCACCATAAATTCCAAATTAACTGTTTTTGTAGCAAAGGTTATAGATTTACTATCACTAGTGTGACACTAAACTAGATCTAGTTGTCTAGACTAGAAAAGTTGATAAGTTAGTGCTCTGTTTCAGGAGTGTTTGTCCGACATCAAACTGGCTATCGAATACGGATACCCTGAGGGGCAGCGACATAAGCTGCTACTGCGCCAGGCGGACTGTCATTTATCTCTGTGCCAACGCAATGAAGCGATGGAAGTTTTGACAGCTGCCATAAACCACGCCACCAAATTACAGCACTCGCCCGCTTATAACGGTAGTAATTAAAAAAAAAATGGATTTATTATTCAATTATGTTGTTTTCGTTTATCGACGATCCTGTATAAAGTCGTTGACACACTGTTTGAATCTTAATTATGAATTTAATACCAAGATTTTTTTTTTTTTGTAAAAAATTAAAGATGCGGTACGTACGTGTGTGTAGATATTTTTGATTACGTATTTATATTTAAATATTGTATGCTGACGCGTCATTTTGTGTAATAAATTAATAAAAAAATGTAGCCGACTTCGAACGTCACGTGCGCGAGATAGAGAAGAAACTGGAGCTGACAGCTGAGGGAGAAGGCCCAGAGGATGATGTCCTGCCAGAACTGTTTCTAGGGGAGAATGAGAAGTTTTGTTCTGCTTCCAACGCTATAGAATTAAGGTTAGAGTTTCACTAATTGCTACATTATCTATTAGAATTTAATTTGTTACACCTGTAAATAGAAGTAATTTATTAATCGCCGTATCGAAAAAAATTATAAAATGGTTGTTGTGAGTAAATAAAGAAAGATACACATACGCTATCGGGGACATATTTTTAGAGCATTTTAAGGGGAGCGTTTTCGTTACACATTGTTTCTATGTAACTTTAACTATTTAGGCAGCGCACGCCACGGAAGCTCCCAGAAGGAACGGTTTATTCCCGTTCTCGTAACTATTATCGAGACTGATTTTCTCGTATTAGAAAGAAAGAAAGAAAATACATTTATTACGGAACTCACACAATAATAATAAAGACTACTACAATAATAATAAAAAATTAGGGCGAAAAACGTAAAACAACATAAAACAACAACAGTGTATATAATAGGCTGAGGGCGCCCACTAATCAGTTGTGTGAGGCCGTGAATGGTCCCATCTCAGATAAAATGCTACAACGTATGATGCGTTGCAGCGCTGGTTTTCCGATGGTCCAACGTGATGTCACGGTCAGCAATACTTTTTAATATTAATAAGGAAAATATACTAAGAAAAAATTAAAAATTTGATTAAAAATGGCAATAAAATAAAATACTAGAAATATACATATTTTTTTTAATACTTAAGGTTTAGCGTTATAGCCACAATCTCATCTGATCTTAAGTGACGATATGGCCCAAGTTGGTAGACACGCTAGACCTGTGGAGGAAATGGCTCTCAAGTGCTGCTGCCGGAACACACCTATTGGTATTTGGCGGCAGGTTCACAACTAGAGGTTGGTAGCTAGCCAGGCGGGCATTAGAAAAAGCCCTACCACCATTCTATGGTTTCCTCACGATGTTTTCCTTCACCGAAAGCTCAAGCTCATTGTAGGTGCTTAGGTTCGACCCACGTCCCTTGACGCGAAGTCGTGCACACTACCACTGAGCTATCATCGCTTCAAAAATGTCCAATAACACGGTATAATAAAGTAATAAATAAACGTATATGGATAGAAAGTAAAAAATATGACTTATATGATCAGGCAGTATGATTTCTGGTCTTGGCTTGTTCACAATGGCGCAATTGAAAAGGGAAAAAAAAGAAAACAAAAAATGACATTACTATAAAATTGTGTAAATAAATAAAATATGTAACCGGTGATAATATAAGTAATAATTTTATGAAATTGGTTTTATAAATATTTATTTAGGTAACAAACAGCCATTACATAATTATGTATTACAACACTATAAACTAATAGGCCTATAGTACCATGTATTTAAATTCTACAACTTAATAAGATAAATCGTGACAATACAATCTAGGTATATAATAAAAAAAAGGCAATAAAATTAAAAAAATATCAAAAGAAAAATTCAGAAAAATACATCATTTCTTAAGATGAATCTTAAAACGTGATACGAATACGTGAATATATCGGTGTTAGCGTGATTTTACATAGCTTATGTTACTTCATAATAAACATTCCGTAACGTAGAAGGGATTTTAGTTTCGGCCTGGTAGTACCACAGATTATCCACTTATTGTGTAGATAGATGAAGGTGGTAGATGTGGGATTCGTCGTTTTTTTACAGGCAGAACGACACAGTCGGCCGTCACGTCGTAGCGTGCCAGGCGACGACACGCGGCGACATACTGTTTACGGAGGTACCGTACGCATTTGTCAGCTTACCGAGCGACGAGGAGAACGCAACCTGCGAGAATTGCTGCCGACCCACCGTCAATATTGTACCGTGAGTATGTGAAATCTGCTATCAAATGTACCACAGTCTTCCAAAAACATACAGAGTGGCCATTTTATTTTATGTCAATTGTGATAGGAAATGGCGACGGTATCTAGATTACAGAGATCGAATAGCTGACCCGACAGACTTTGCCCTGTCTTAACTGTGAATATATTTAAGTGATATTAATTCGTTGATTAACAATAAAATTATATAATTTTTGTATATATGTATAAACATTATTATAAAATTAATAAAAGTAAAATTAATTGAGCAGAGAAGTAACAAATATCTATAGCACCGAATTTTCAAATTAGCTGAAGCAGTGTTGTTTAGTAATTTGGATATATTCTCGAATATTTGACCCGACAGACTTTGTCCTGTCTTAACTGTGAATATATTTAAGTGATATTAATTCGTTGATTAACAATAAAATTATATAATTTTTGTTTATATATAAACATTATTATAAAATTAATAAAAGTAAAATTAATTGAGCAGAGAAGTACCGTATATCTATAGCACCGAATTTTCAAATTAGCTGAAGCGGGGTTGTTTAGTAATTTGGATATATTCTCGAATTTTTGACCCGACAGACTTTGCCCTGTCTTAACTGTGAATATATTTAAGTGATATTAATTCGTTGATTAAAAATAAAATTATATAATTTTTATATGTATAAACATTATTATAAAATTAATAAAAGTAAAATTAATTGAGCAGAGAAGTACCGTATATTTATAGCACCGAATTTTCAAATTAGCTGAAGCGGGGTTGTTTAGTAATTTGGATATATTCTCGAATATTTGACCCGACAGACTTTGTCCTGTCTTAACTGTGAATATATTTAAGTGATATTAATTCGTTGATGGGAGGCGCCCGACGTGACGGCCCAGTGGCATGCGCGTGAGCTGCGCGCGGTACTAGACAGTACTTAAATACTAAAATAAAATATTATTTCTAAAATAAACGTAGCCTAAGTTACTCCTTATTACATCAGCTACCTGCCAATAAAAGTCCCGTCAAAATAGGTCCAGCCATTTCAGAGATTAACCGGAACAAACATACAAACAGATTAAAGTTGTAAAAAAAAATGCTATTTTCGTGTATGTACTGTAAAAAGCGGGTGTTTCAATATTACAAACGAACACTCCAATTTTATTTATATATGTATAGACGTGTACGCTCGTTGTTCTGGTTCCAGCTGTTCCGTATGTTCACGCAGTTGGTATTGTAGCGAGGTTTGTAGGGTTAAGGCGGAACGTGTGTTCCACCGTTGGGAGTGCGGCGGCGGTCAAGCGGATCTGTTCAAAACCATCGGAATCGCTCATTTAGCATTAAGGTAATTCGTGCTACTAAAGTCAAATAACGTCGTAATTTATAAGAAACTTATACTTTTCGTTAGTAACAATTATGTTAATAACAATCGTGAAAGGTAAAATCAACCCATCCCCTCCCTTTTACTCGTTACGCTGCGTCACAATTTCTGACACTGGTCATCGTTGTTACGTCACAAATTATGACTCCCCCCTCTCCCTCCTCCCCACGGACATGGTATATGGCAACTAATAGGAGTAAACAAATTTATATAATAAAACTAATAGATTGATTAATATCTGTGATAACATATAAAAGTTTCTAAATTGTTTTATGAGCTGCGCTTGACCCGTTTTCTTGACCCCGTCGGTCCCCGGGCCACGTTTTGTCACAGAAATCGTCATCCCCTCTCCCCCCATAAGTGCGAACGTATTTTATGAACGAACCCGTATTCAACAATTTTCTTCGCATACTAAAAGTTTGTATCTTACGATAGACGACATTGGACACGACTTGTAAGATTACGTGTGGAAATGCGGCAATTAATAATAATAATAACAATAATGTATATTTTCTTCGAAATATACATTCTTACTAGATTACTTGAAATTAAATAAAACGAAAAAAATAAATAAAAAAAAATAAAGTATATTACAACACTTGTAACGTTGCGTAACGATATTTGCTTCCGAATTAAAGGCGCGCGTGTGTGTGTGTGTGTGTATGTGTATGTGTGTGATTGAATGCGTCCATACTAATAATTCTGCCCAGAGCTCGTATATTTTAAAGTGTAATTTAAGGGGTTTTTTTTTTTGTTATAAATTAGGGTGTTATTAGTTAGCGCGAGCGATGGCTTCCCTAAGGATCCGAAATATCAAAGTTCGAAACCGAAAACAGCCGATGAGCTGTTCAGAAGTTACTCGAACGTGGACACCGTGCAGATATACAGTCACGATACGCCGCCGTTTTACAGAATGTTCAACTTGGTCACCAATTTTGACAAGATGAACAACACGGATTATACGCAGTACGCTTTGGTAAGGTCCGGCTGTTTTTATTTCAGGAAAATATACGCGAAATCATCCCCGTTACGCATTGGCCTTTACATCGGTGTCGATGAATTTTAGATTCAATCCCTACGATAATTTTAGCTTTCCCCGGTGAAGGAAAACATCGTGATGACACCATAGCATGGTGGTAGGGCTCTTTCTGATACCTGCCTAGGTAGCTACCATCCGCAAGTTGTAAACCTGCCGCCAAATACTAATACGTGTGTTCCGGCAGCTGCACTTGAGAGCCAGCCCCTCCACAGGTTTAGCGTGTCTACCGACTTGGCCCGTATCGTCACTTAAGATCAGCTGAGATCATGGCCATAACGCTAAATCTTAAGTTTACAAAAAAAAAATAACACTTGCTCTGTAAAATATGAAAGTATAGCAGTGACGCCTTGACTATACCCCCCTCGTTCCCTTTAGTCGACTCGAGCCGAATTTTCCCGAGCGAGCGTCACAGCCGGACGTGACGGCTCAGTGTCATTCAGCACCCACGAAACAATAAAAAAAATGTGTGCGTGCAGTTCACACGCGATACAAGTGAACCTTCAAAAACCGTACAACCCTCGGACCCTGTAAGAAACACTGTATAATGTCTTCTATCTCATTCTCTTGCACGTTACATTCTATCGCTGTATGCGGTGGTCTCTTTTTACTGTCGTTTCATCGAGTTCCAAAACACGAGGACGCAAAATTTTTTAACGTCTAGAATTAAATTGCAGACGGCTGCCATGCTGGTTATGTATTTGGAGAAATTCACATCATTTCTCGACTACCTCCCGGGTAGGTTTCCCCACGAGGTTTTGGCTCGCGATGTGCCTCTGTTCGCTGCGGCCCTTGTGTTGCGAAGTATGGGACAATTGGTATGCAACGGTCACGCGGCCCTCTGCCTCACTACCGTCCACGAGGACGACGGTGAGTGTTGTTACCTTTTTATTTTCAGCGAATTTTCCAGCAAATAACACCGATAATGGCTACGGTAATGTCGCGTAAACGGCCAAGGATCTGTAGAAAGATATATGGACCCGTTTATTTTGAAAGTCGTTTAAGTCCATTTTCTTTTGTTTCGGGAAAATTAAACGTTACTGACTATATTTGTTGATAATGCTATTTCATTTACTGACCGATTTTAAGTTGTAAGAAGTTTAACACGGACTAGTTATATATAAGAAATTTACATTAAATTAAGCATGAATTACGACGTGATAGCTCATTTTTCTCAAAAATGGACTTCACCACTTTCAAAATAGACGGTCCATATATAGATTAAGCTTGGTTAAATATTGATTGATAGATTACAAAATATTTTATGTTATGATAAGTCGCAAAAGTATTTATAGTAAAGTGGGACGTTACATTAGAGACAAATTGTCTTTGTATGTGTCTAAGTATAGGACTACGTGGTATCGATGTGGACGAGATTACATTAAAAATACGGTGTACCAGGAATCTTCGGTTAATTAATAATGATGGTTTTTCTAATGCTCGCCTGGTTAGCTACCAAACTCAAGTTGGAAACCTGCCGCCAAATACCAACAGATGTGTTCAGGCAATTGCACTTGAGAGCCAGTCCCTCCACAGGCTTAGCGTGTCCACCAACTTGGGCCGTATCGTCACTTAAGATCAGGTGAGAATATGGACATAATTCTAAACCTTGTTCTGCCTTTTCCAGTAGTCAATCACATCGACTACAGCGATATCTATCGCGTTACGATCACTTATCGAGATAAAAATGATCCTATCTCTCAAGTTAGATCATACAGTGCACAAAATTTGATTAAAATCGGTTCAGTAGTTTAGGAGTTCATCGCGGACCAACAACGTGACACGAAATTTTTATGTATCTATAAAGATACATTGAAATACATAACTTTCAGGGCGTACTGTAACAGAGAGGGAGGTGCGGCGCGCAACTGCTATATACCCATCAGCGGCCATGATGAACCATTCATGCGATCCTAACATCATAAACACGTAAATATATGATCTAAGCCATTTATCTTTGCATAACCGTTTATATGTCGCTTCGATACAATATTTTTTATTTTTGAAGTGAAACTTCTTTAGGCGCATGAGGGTAAATTTTTTACAGATGAAACGTCACGCCGGTATGCAACGGAAGTGTCGGAAAAGAGAGAGAGAGTGATCGAGACCGATTGAGAGAGAGTAAGACAGGGCGAACGTAGCATGAGCAACTAGCCGTGGAGTGAGAGTAGGGAGCAAGCGAGTGAGAAAGATTGAGAGAAAAAGTGAGACAGAGCGAACGTCGTATATAAACAAGATTTATAAATTAGTTCGCCAAAGAAGTTTCACTTCTGACATGTGTACTTTGTACGCACGCATGTTTTTTTTATAATAAATAATATTTATTTGGGTTCAAATAGGGGAACAGCTTTGGGTGCAGTGGCCTTTGAAACCTGCCACTGGATGCATTATGTAGACTGATCACAAATATTATATAAAATAAATACAAAAGTACAGAATAAGAATCAAACAAACATTAACTATTTTCTTTATAGTTAAGGTGTAGCGCTATGGTCATAATCTCACCTGGTCTTGAGTGACGATACGACCCAAGTTAGTGGACACGCTAAACCTGTGGAGAAACTGGCTCTCAAGTGCAACTGCCGGAACACACCTTTTCAACTTGAGGGTGGTAGCTAAGCAGGCGGGCATCAGAAAAAGCCCTACCACCATGCTATGGTTTCCTCACGATGTTTTCCGTTATCGGGCGCTCAAGCTCATTGAAGTTGGATTCGAACTGATGTCCCTTGACGAAGAGTCCTTACACACTACCACTGAGCTATCATTCCTACTTCTCGCTTCATGTTTCTTTATGTCAGCGATTCTCGAAAGACCACTTGGCTACATTTACAGGAACGAGCTTGTTTGAAGTGTCCTTATACATAATAATATCTGTGACGCGATTACATCTGAGCGGTCTACCTGACCTTAATGTGACATCCCACTTCTGATTACCAGTTTCTCATATACCTAATTATGACACGCATGATGTAATTCTGGGGTCACACTAAGGTTTTCTTTTTCCTTCTTATTTTTTTATCCTTGGCAACTCAGTTCTCTATAGAAACCATTACTGCCATTATCAAGTGATAGAATTTGTACATTTTGGTCAGACGAAACTATCTTACACAACAATGCCGACTGTTTTGTTGAAGTTCCCTTGGGAGTTTTTGTGGCAACTATTATATCACGTTCCGAATGATTATTTATAATTCACTTCACTCGTGCTCTCCAGCTATACTACGTCACGTAAAACGCCGCCTATATCACGCAATACGGGGCTAGATAACTGAGAACGTATGAATAAAAATTAAAATCACAACGTGACAGTTCGAGAGATCCCCCGCCAGAAGCGATGATAGCTCAGTGGTAGTGTGCACGACTTCGCGTCAAGGGACGTGGGTTCGAACCCGAGCACCTACAATGAGCTTGAGCTTTCGGTGAAGGAAAACATGGCGAGGAAACCATAGCGTGGTGGTAGGGCTTTTTCTAACGCCCGCCTGGCTAGCTACCACCCTCTAGTTGTGAACCTGCCGCCAAATACCAATAGGTGTGTTCCGGCAGCTGCACTTGAGAGCCAGTTCCTCCACAGGTTTAGCGTGTCTACCAACTTGGGCCGTATCGTCACTTAAGATCAGGTATCCTTAAGTATAAAAAAAAAAAAACTATGGTGATAATTTGCTGGAACGCGTCGGCCGTTTCCGTTTCCGTTTCCAGTTTCTATAACAGCAGGCTGATAGTGCGCTGTTCCCGGGAGCTGTCGGCCGGGACGGAAGTGTTGAACTGTTACGGGCCGCACCGGTCGAGGGAGATGACCGCGCAGCGCCGCGCGCAGTTGCGTGCCCAGTACATGTTTAATTGCGCTTGTACCGCCTGCGCCGATAGAGACCGGCGTGACTTCGCGGTGAGACACTTACACTTGGTCCTAATATTGCGTTAGTCTTTCTCTCTCTCTATCTCTCTTTCTCTCTTTATCTCTCTCTTTATCTCTCTCTCTATCTCTCCTTCTCTCTCCTTCTATCTCTCTCTCTTTCTCTCTTTCTCTTTCTCTTTCTTTCTCTCTCTCTCTGTGTGTGTGTGTGTTTATCTCAAGTGACCATACGACCCAATTTGGCAGACACCTTTGGAGGAAATGGATTTTCGTGTTTTCACTGTTTTCTGTTGTATTGTTATATCTATATGTATGAAAATGAATCTCTGTTTCCCTCGGTCATCGCATCACGCGTGAACGGAGGGAACAGTTTCGCTATTATTTTTTTTGTTGTTTTAATTATGTCAGGAGAAGGTTATGACGAGAGAAAAAATTGAAGAAGTTGAGTGGAACGTTAGAAAATTTGCGAATATTTATAAAAACTTAACGTCAATATTATTTTACGTAACTGTCAGTTATCATATAGCATTACAATAGTGGTTATACTATGTTTTTGAATAATATGTATATTTTTAATTATACCGACTCTAATTCAATATTCATAGTAAAGACAGGACAACGTCTGACCGGTTCAGCTGGTGTTTTATATTAAAATTCTTTCTGCGGGGTCGTACATAAAATACGTCACGCAAAATTTTTCTGTTTAAAATCCTATCAGTGTTACGTCACAAATCATAGACCCTCCCAGATTCGCCGCCCTCATACAGGCAATACACAAATTTCCAACATTCTTAAATATTGTAAATTTTAAATTATTTTACAAAGTTGTTTTATAAGCTGCGAACTTCGGTTTTGAAAATACACGAAAGTATATGTGTATATTATTTTATTTATTACAGTCTTTGTTCACCGCGTACGCGTGTCAGACGTGCAAAGGGCCAGTTCTGGTGACGAACAAACGGCCACGTTGCCAACAATGCAAATCGGAGTTCCATTTGGACCGAGCCCTCGCAATCATCGAGAGCGCCGAAGATTATATGGCACAAGGTACATCAGAGATCATAATTTCTTTTTCTATTATATAACATAAAATGTATGATTAGATTCATATAATTCATACAAAGTAATATAGGTAGTATAGCATTAGGGTAAATCCCTTCCGCCATATTGTGGTATTACCACACTGTTTTCTTTCACCGACAGATCGGGTTCATTGCATGGACTCAAATTCAGGACCACTAGCGCGGTCTTCGTACACTACCAACTAAGCCATTTCTGGTAGTGTGTACGACTTTGCGTCAAGGGACGCGAGTTCGAATCCAACCACCTACAATGAGCTTGAGCTTTCGGTGAAGGAAAACATCGTGAGGAAACCATAGCATGGCGGTAGGGCTTTATCTGATGCCCGCCTGCTTAGCTACCACCCTCAAGTTGAAAAGGTGTGTTCCGGCAGTTGCACTTGAGAACCAGTTCCTCCACAGGTTTAGCGTGTCCACCAACTTGGGCCGTATCGTCACTTAAGATCAGGTGAGATTATGGCCATTAAGCTAAACCTTAACCAGAAAAAAAAAGTTAAAGGTTGAGATTTCGTCATCATTTTTAGCGGAAAACATCATGAACCCGGAGGAGAAATGCGAAATGATGCAGACGTCGTACAAAATGAAACAGCAAGTATGGCACCGCCATCACAAATCGCTGCGGATAGCGGCGGATAGACTGGCCAGGCTTTACGCGGATATGGGTGAATATGTTTCTATTTGGGACCTACTTTTTTGTTCTCTATTCGTCTAGCATTAAATGCTCTTTGCAGTCTTTGACAGAACTCTTAGAGAACCTACTTTTCTGTGATCCTGCCAAATTGTTTCTAAGTGAGTTTCTTTCAGCATTATTATATGGTTCAGTAACATGATAACCATATGGAGTGATGTCTGGTCTCAGGTACTAATATAAGTCTATTATAAGACCTATTATATTTTACGGATCGGTGTGTTGGGCTAGTAAGGAGATGGTTGATTGTCGGTTGCATGATTGAATGTTTGATTGCATGAGTGTGGTGTTAGGAATGGGCAAAGTCAGGAATGGCTATGTAATGTGTATGAGTTTGAAAGTGTCGCTAGTGGTAGAGATGTTGAAAGGGAATCGTTTGTCTTGGTTTGGACATGCCATGAGAAGGGGAAGCCCATATGCTGAGAAAAGTAATGGATACGAATATGGAAGGATGCAAAGGGAGAGAAGAGAGAGATGAAAGGAAAGGGAGTGAGTGAAGAGATGGCGGTTGATAGAGAAATATGGAAGAAGAGAACGTAATGTGCCATAACTTGGGAACAGGGAAAAGGATGATGCATATGATTCGGTAGAAACATTGCTAGTGTCCTTTCTTTCTTTCGCAACTGTAAAAGATATTGAAATTATAAATCATGGACAATTACTAGTTACTTATTGTAAAAGGCTTTGTGGTTTCATATTAAATTCTTAAGGTGAAATTTTTAAATTTTGAATGTCAACTGCAAAGTTTTACAAAGCAACGTTTCTGACTCGAAAAAGACGGAAAATATATATTTTACTGAAGTAAGACAGAGACAGAGAGTGTTATTATATAATCCTAAAGCGATAACTGAGCTCAATAGAACTAAAATAGTAATTCGTATGGACGTAAGTTTGTAACAAACTTTGAAACATTTCCAAATGAAATGAAATTTGTATAGTCAATTTAGGCTCTGAGAAGGTGATTATTAACGTCAAATCTTCCACCGGTTCGGAAAATAATCCAGTCATTATGAACAACCGGCAAAGAACTTGATCTGATAATATTATCTTTTAGGTAGATATTTGATTAAAACATTTATCGTGCATATGCAATAGTTTTAGAGGATCCACAGAGAGGGGTTCAGTTCCAGACAAAACCAAAGTTCACATATCGATCCAATATGTAATAGCATTTTGCTTGAATTTAATATCCGGTAAATCGTAATGCGCTTTGAGACTTTGCCTGTAAACCTAACTGTGTTAACTAAAACTATTACTGGTTTTACTGAGTTTTAAATATGGACCGCTTTGTTACGAATTTTAGTATCTAAGTCAACATAAGTTGCTAAGACTTCAGTCAATTATACGAATAAAGTCTACTACAGTTTGATCGCATGATTGTGGGGACACTTTTTGACATATGCTCAGTGACCTTACGACCATTTAAATCCCGACCTTCCAGGCGAATTCACTAAAAGCATGGAGCTGATAAAACAGAATATCCAGAGCCTCGAGTACCAGTTCGGTTCGTTCAGTGTTGAAGTGAGTATTATCTGCTCTTTAATGATCTTGTACCTCATTTGGTAGCGTACGGACGCTGCGTCAATGGACGTGAGTTCGAATCCCCGTAATGAGCTTGAACTTTTGACTTTTGGTGAAGGAACACATCGTGATGAAACCATAGCACGGTGGTAGAGCTTTTTCTTAATGTCCGCTTGGCTAGCTATCACCTTCGAGTTGAAAATCTGACGTCAAATACCGTAGGTGTGTTCTAAGAGTTGCACATGGTAGCCAGCCCTTCTGATAGGTATAGCGTGTCGTCACTTAATATCAGTTGAGATTTTGGTCATAATACTAAACCTACAAAGTAGTATTAAAAATATATCAACAAGCGATATAGCTAATTCTAGACTAGAACATTTTAATCCCGTCCTGCCAATCTAGGCTTAGGTTAACTTTGTATTCACCCGAAAAGTCTTGCGCGGTTCTGTTGATTTCGGGGAGTTTCATAGAAGAGAAATGGGAAACTGTACACGATTCCTTGTTATCAACTTCAAGGTGGCTCACGAGCTTAGGAAGCTGTCTGATGTGATGCTGGAGAGACTCATCAACACGCCGCAGAACCAAGACTACAGGTAATGTATTCAACGAGCTGTCTAGCCAGACTTTATTCTGCCTATAACGTCTCTACAGCGTCAGCTGTTTAGAGATATTATATCTATATTAATATTACTAGGTGACAGACATTGTTTTGCCTATTCGAGTAATCAATCACATCGACTACAGTGACGTCTATCGCGTTATGATCACTTATCGAGATAAAAAGTGTCCTATCTCTCGAGTTGGATCAAACTGCACACATTGCGCAAAGTTTGATTAAATTCGGTTTAGTAGTTTAGGACGTAATTTTTATATACAAAGATAAACCGGAATAGGTTGTTTGTTTGAACGCCCTAATCTTTGGAACTAACAGTCGGATTTCAGAAAATATTTTTGTATTTAATAGAGCAATAATTGAAGGAGGCTTTCGGTTATTTAACATCACGATACCGCCAATAGGAGCACAGCGGTATTGAAAAAAGTTACAAAAAGGAAAAAAAATTATTATTATTAGGCAGGAAAGTAGGAAGTCGCAGCCAGAGCTAGTATTAATATAAATATAAATGGATGTTTGTATATATGAAGTGACTGATCGCCATCAAAGTTGGCAAGCCTTGTTCTAGGAGAAGGTTTTCATTCTGATCCTGAACAGGTTGTTAGGTGGTCGAATCCACAGTGCTTACAGCTAAGTTACTAATTATATTTTATGTAATATTATTGAATAAGTAATTGTTTTATCCCCATAAGAGACCGGTCATAAAATACGTTTGCACTCCTAAGTGGAGGGGGTGTTACTAACTTTGACAAAATGGGACATGGAGGGACTGGGGGCGGGGGTCTAAGAAAACTTGACCTTCGTAGCCCATAATACATTGTTTATAAATTTTACATGTTATAACAGATATTTATTAAAGTTTTATTATTGCAAGCGATAAATATAAAAAGAATATTTTAATTAGTGTACTGCTATCAATTACGTTATACCATGTACCGAGCGAGGGGGGGGGGGGGGTAGTCTATCATTTATGACGTAATATTGATCTAAAAATGTAAAATATTGCGTGACATTTTTCGTGAATATCCTCTAACGTTCAACGTAGACAATACAGACATCATATTTAGGGAAAATAACGTCTTGACCACGGAAGTTTCATACTTTGAAACGTATCGTGACTTGCCCTTTCAGGGAGTGGTGTCTGGAAGCGCACAAGATAATAAAAAAAGCCATCCAGCTCATGGAGCTGAATTATGGCTCTTGGGAGATGCTAGTGAAGAGGCTGAAGGAGCAGGAGACGATAGTGGCCTCTCTGCTTGCCCACAGCCGAACCCCGGACGTCGCCGATAATATACACCAAACTTTGCATTATAATTTGAAAATTTGAGCCACCTCCATCCGAGCGTTATCGGAGAAACCTGTCACGATTATGAATACAATATCTTCACGTCTAGCTTCATCTCCCAATCACCAATAATTACGTGAACAGCTCGCTCGAAGGTGGTTTCGACTCTTGTCGCGTTTTGTATACAGTCGTATCGCGTCCGAGTTAAAACTTCAAATCGGTTTGTATCCGATAGTATAATGACTGCATATGCATACGTTTGTGCAAAATATGATTTATGACTGCACCTGCAGAGATTTTGTCCATAATACAAGTTGTAAGTCTCATAATTTTTACATATCTTTTCATCATCAAAAATGTATTAATACGAAAGAATAAACTTTATGTACGGTAAGTTACAAAAATCTGGATCATTACTTTGTTATAATACATTCATGTAGGCAGTAATGGATTGAACAGATAACAACTTAGGCTTACGATCCAGGTGATGGTAGGTGTTCACTTTACCATTAGTTGCATTTTAAAGTAGAAAATACTTTGGTTCTTCTACTTTGAATACAAAATTTTATTTTTAATGACATTTTAACATATCATGCGGCGGGTCAAAACAAGCAGCTTGCCATATTAGGTGTAAAGAAAATATCTAAACGGGACCTTTATGTTCAACATGAGGCAAAAAGCTGTGTTCTTTTATTTTTTCTATCCATTCGTCTATTCGGTATTTTAATCCACCTACCTACCACCTACAATGAGCTTGAGCTTTCGGTGAAGGAAAACGATGTGAGGAAACCATAGCATGGTGGTAGGGCTTTTTCCACCATTCCACCACCTTGGGCCACATTGTCATTTAACATCAGGTGGGATTGAGGACGCAAAGCTATACCTTAACTATAAAAAAATTAAATGGTACGAATGTAGGTACGTGGTCAGCGAGAGGAAAAAAATCAAAAGCCTTAATGGTGTCGATGTGTCTTGTCAAGTAATGGAAATAAATATTAGTCATTACTTACATGATTCGATAATAATTAACAATTTTTCTACTTGATATACATATAAAAAAAAAACGCAAAATTATATATAAAAAAAATACACTATGTTATTCATTTTTGCCATGTTTTGTCCGGTTGTACGTTACACGTGTTATTTGTAGAGATTATTAATATATTAACCCGTTCCTTCCCGCTGTAATATTTGTAGGACACTATTTTAAACATGTCTCTTACGTATTAGGACTTTTATTTTTAACATTTTTTACAGCGAAAAAAAATTATTTTTATTTGAAAAGTAGTGTAAAAATATGAATTACATCAGAAATAATAAAAATAAAAGTCCTAATACGTAAAAAGAAATTTTGAAAATATCGTTCTAAAAATACGACAGCGGGGAGGAATGGGTTAATATTAATATTAAAGGTAGTGTAATTGATAATGTATTCGCTTAAACGTCAGATAATAATTGACGTGATATTTTTAAAGTTTTTGACGCTCGCTTTGTATCAAACAGCCTTAATAGCAAGTAGTAGTTTTTAGAAGTTATTCAACCCATAAGCAATATTATAGTGAGATAACCTTAGATGATAATTGTTCCCTTGTATAGTCATATTTTGATGTAAAATCGAGTCCTTTGTAATATTTATATATATATATAGAAATAATCGTCGGTGCGTCTGTCAGTGGTTGTATGACTTCTTGGTAAGTTGACAGATTCGTGAATTTGTTCTGTTTTAATTTTATATTCATCAAGGAGGAAATTAATTAATATTTACAATTTATTGTTAATGGCTAATCGATAATTATAAGAATTCATGAAAAATTTATGTAATCTCCAGTGATTGCCGATTATTAAAAAAAAAAATGTCATTTGTCAGTTGCTATGGAAGGCGGGAATATAGTTCGGAGTGTTCCGTTACAATAATGGTTATGTTACTAATAGTTAATAAGATTTCATTGAAATTATGTGACCTCGGGAAAATGTCGATTATTACAAAGTACAAAATATGTTTCGTAACATGAAGTAGTTGGAATTGAAGGGGGGATATGGGGAAATTCTGCGTGGAAATACGTTTCCGTGAAAAAAAAAATATTCTAATACATATACCCATTTAATAAGCTTTCTTAAAATTTTCTAGTAGATGTGTTCGTAGATTTATTTAAATAAATAAATAAAAAACGTAGGGTTCAACAGAATGCACTATGGTTACACCTAACTTAGCATTTAAAGCTCACGACCGCAGTTTTTCGTGTTCCACTTGCTTGCGAGGGTTCGATCGGTAACTCAAATGGAATGGAGCATAGGTCCGCCGGCCCAGATGGGTCGTTGTGAGCTTATCGCGAGTGGAAATGAAAGGGGTCATTAGTGATATTTCGCCGCGACCACAACGAAGGTGTTCGTAGGGTAGTTATATGGAATAGGGGGCGCGGTAATAATATAGTCTCTGTCAAGGTAAAATTTAATTCTAATAGATAATTAAATTAAAACTTTTTACATGGCCTCATTATTTGTCGTCCGTCTATCGCATGTCGCATTACAGCCAATATGTCAGTGCCCATGTCTCGCATCAACTGGTAGTGTTGCCTTTATAATCTATACAAAATTATCGAAAATTTTCAATTAAATGCCTACGAGCCATTCAAAAGTTGCACTTGCGTCGTGGTTTTAGAAAACCACACAATTTTAATTAAATAAGGTTTCGTTAGAATGGAGCGACCTTGAGTAAATGTCGATTATCGAAAGTACAAACAGTTACCATATATTTAGAACTAAATCAAGAATATCAGTGTTATTTACAATAATAGTTTACATATTCTATTTTCATATCGAATCCCCGGTTTTCGATGGAGTTATTAAATGTTAAATTAAAACGATTTCTCGGGAATTTACAACACCTAGGAATCATTAGATTATAATAATTAACTATATTGACAAATAGCGGACCTATATGAATTGATCGATTAATGTAATTTTATTAAATTAACTAAGCTTGTTTTAAATTAAAAAAAAAACGCGTTAGTGTCGTGGAACACTCGGGTGGAACGAATTTCCTTACGTAAAATATTATTATTGATAAACGTATTATATTATTGATTAACAAATACAAATGAATGAATTACTAGCATCTGAGAGGAATTCAAAGAAACGCAGAGATAACTAATGAATTGAAGGAGTGGTAGGAAATTTCGTAAAACATTTTTTCTAGTTGTGAAAATTAACATTTTATTGTATATCATTCAATTCATTATAATATATATATATATATATATATATATATAAAATACACTACGAACAGCTGACGCGTATAACGTGTAATAACTATATCTGCGTAGCCATTGAGAACTTACTGGCTGTCTTGAACCAATAAGCGCGCATCTATGGCTGCGCACAGCCAATAACGTACGCGCTAGAGATAACCGTCAACACTCTATAGTGCAATATATAATATAATGCAATATAGAACAGACTTAAGAAAGGTTCATGATCCGAAAATCTTGCATAGTGATTTGTCTAGCTTCCATACGTACCGTGCGTCAAGGAACTTCGTTCCAAAAGTGTTTATCTAATTTCATACGTGCTTTTATAGTGTAGTGAAAAAAAAAAGTTTTTTATATATTTAATAATAATATCGTTTTACTATTATTATAAATATTTAAAGGAATTTATAATAAATTGATTAATCGTACAGTGCCTAGTTATGAATAGCTGTATTACAAACGGGTGGGAAGGTGTGCTGTGTACTGTTTCGGTGTGTAAACTGCTTTAGGCGCGCCGTGCACTATATTTTGTGGGTACTGAATGGGCCTGAGCTGAAATGCTCGGCTTTGTGACGCTCGTTCGGGTAATGCCGGCTCGAGTCGACTAAGTGAGCGAAAGAGGATAAAGTCAATGCGTCACTGCTATATTCGGCCATGAATATTCGCATGACGCATCAGTCGCGTTCAGTGTCGATATTAACACGGTATGTACCGTATCAATAGGTTGTATTTAATACTATATAGTTGTATTCCATGTTATTAACCTCGCCATGATAAAGTATTCACTTCCGCCTTGTGATCTTAACCAGACAGAAAATTTTAACGTTTCACAGGGCGATTTTATAAGCTTAAGCTATAGCTATAGAATATATTCATTGTATATAGAGTGTAAACTCTCTATAGCGACACACACAAATACGATGATGTTATTGAGGATTATTGTTAAATGGCGAGTAGCTATCATTGTATCTATCAACAAGTAAATGAAATAAACCAGTCGTGGTATTTCGACATTTTAACGAATTCGTCCTTAAATGGAGTTTACTCTCTATATACAGTCAAGTATGTACCTAAATAACTGTAGAATAAAATTTGAATTAGTTTAAAATACTTTTAAATTTGCATAGATATTCAAAGCTCGTTCGGCTATTCATCCCTCATATTCATCCTATTCATTCGACTACCAACTCGCTTGACGATATCTCTTATATTTTACAATCAATTTACTATATTCAATCAATTTACTATCTTCAATCAATTTAGTAACTTCAATCAATTTACTATCTTCAATCAATTTAATATCTTCAAGTCAAATCCTTTGTAGAAATTCTTAATATTGTATAGTAAAAAAAATATTTTACATATAATATATAATGTCGTAATAATTGAAACAATGAACGAAAATGAATATAATTTTGGGTACTCCAATTTGAAATGTATTTATTTATCTGTGCGCGATTTTAAATTATTTCATGAAACAAACTTAGTAATGCTTTACAACGTTTTAACACAAACGGCTGTATCTTGGTTTTGTAAGATTAAGTGATATTTTATATACAAAAAATATGTCTCTTCTATTGTTTCGGATTTTGTGTCGTTTAGTTTTATGTTATTATATAATAATGTTGGAATGAAATTGCTAATGTTAATCCGTATGAGATAATACAGGCAGTTTTCTATTTTATATTTTTAACGTGAGGGGTTAACATCGAATCCACTTCAGTCGAAAATTGGTATTTTTTAAGTAAGAAGAACAAATTGTGTAGCAAATTTGTTTTAGCCCAAAATCGGTATTTCGAGGCAAGTAGACCAAACTGTAGAGCAAATTCGCTTTAATACAAAATTGGTATTTTTTAATTAAGTACAACAAATTGTGTAGCAAATTTGTTTTAGTCCGAAATTGGTATTTTTTAAGTAAGTAGACCAAACTGTAGAGCAAATTCGCTTTAATACAAAATTGGTATTTTTTTAAGTAAGTACAACAGATTGTGCAGCAAATCCACCATAGTCCGAAGTTGGTATTTTTTAAGTAAGTGCACCTAATTTTTGCTGCTTCCGAGCACTACAATTTTGTGCACTTACTTAAAAAATACCAATTTTGCACTGAAGCGGATTTGCTTTTACAGCCCTCATATACAATAATTATAACATCGATGTTTTAATATTTTATTTCAGAATAGCATTATGAATGTATAATTTTTGTAACCTGCTAGTGGCAATATTTTGCACGCGGATGATTTGTTGTTTGCACACTCTGTTGATATCAAGGGCCTAAACAATATGATAGCGATATTATAAATAAAAACGACCATTTATTTTTCTACAAATTATTTATTATTATAGCGTACAATGAGTTTGCAAGCACAATTGAAGTGATACTACATACATTTCTATATATAACAATATGTAGACAATTATTGTAGAAACTTTTTTAAATTAAATAAAAACTTATTAGAAACATTTCGTTTTTTTTTTTGTTAGTTTAACTTTTACCACACATACAGTTTAAGGGTACACAAAAGTTTAAGGTTCCGTAATGGTTTACTTAAAAAATCGGTGATCTAAAAATGCAACCGTGAAAAATATTTCACTCTGTACCCAAAATTGAACTAGTATGAACCGTATTGGACAAAAAATATCTCGTAAACCGTATCTCTTCGGAGGAAAAAGAGTTTCCACAAATATGTTCTTTATACAAAAAACACCTACATATTCACTTCCGAGGAATTATTTCTTTATACGTTAGCGAGAAAACTTGAAACTTTCACTGAAACATGCTCTTGTTTCCTCCAAAGAGACGAGGTTATCAACTTCCAGTACAAATCGATACGTAATGTCATGGCTCAAACCGATTTTATGAAATAAACAACTTGATAAAATTTTACAAATAATACAAATAATAATTAATTAAGAACTGCGAGATCGATACAAAATACGCGTTACAACAGATTCGATTCAGTTACACATTAAAAAATACAATATCGATCGATCCTCTACTCACAAAATGACGAATCCGAAACGATTAATACATAAAGGTATTAGAAAAACACTAATGCAGGATACAACATCGATCAGACATACATATAAGTACGTTTCTATTATTTTTATTACAAAACCGGTAGCTAAAACGCTATTATAATGGCCAAACGTTATTAGGCTTTGCGTTTTATAACGCCACGAATACCCCCTTCACTCGGAGAGCGTATTCATTAGGAAGTATAGTTTGGCGTGACCCTGGCGCAAATGCGATGCGAGGTTTGGATCCAGAGCGTAAAAATACCAGCATTTACACATTCAACGACCATCGTATCGCATTCCCTGACACCATTACCGAGACTGTTTTTATGTAGTAATAGATTTTTGCAAAACCAAACCGAATCCGGGATGTTAACATTTCCTTTTATATGATCGAACGAATATTTGTTATCTCATATTTAATACTGACAAACGGGAGTTTTGTATGTAACTCACGATAAAAACCGAATTCGGGATGTTAACATTTACTTGTATATGATCGAACGAATATTTGTTTTCTCACATTTTATACTAAAAAACGGTATTTTTGTATGTAACTCACGATAAAAACCGAATCCGGGATGTTAACATTTACTTTTTTATGATCGAACGAATATTTGTTATCTCACATTTAATACTGACAAACGGGATTTTTGTATGTTACTCACGATAAAAACCGAATTCGGGATGTTAACATTTACTTGTATATGATCGAACGAATATTTGTTATCTCACATTTAATACTGACAAACGGGAGTTTTGTATGTAACTCACGATAAAAACCGAATCCGGGATGTTAACATTTACTTTTTTATGATCGAACGAATATTTGTTATCTCACATTTAATACTGACAAACGGGATTTTTGTATGTAACTCATGATAAAAACCGAATCCGGGATGTTAACATTTACTTTTTTATGATCGAACGAATATTTGTTATCTCACATTTAATACTGACAAACGGGGTTTTTGTATGTAACTCAGGATAAAAACCGAATCCGGGATGTTAAAATTTCCCTTTATATGATCGAACGAATATTTGTTTTTTCACATTTAATACAGACAAACGGTATTTTTGTATGTAACTCACGCTAAAAACCGAATCCGGGATGTTAACATTACCTTTTATATGATCGAACGAATATTTGTTTTCTAACATTTAATACTGACAAACGGGATTTTTGTATGCAACTCACGATAAAAACCGAATCCGGGATGTTAACATTTATTTTTATATGATCGAAGGAATATTTTCGCTCTCGCATATAAATACTGAGTACCTAAAATTGTAAATTTATGATTAAGCTTTTTGTTTTGTTCTATATTTCACATGAAAATGGAACCTCTTACGTGGATAAATGTACAGTCTCATACAAACGATATGCATTTAATTATTGTCTACATAATTTAAAAAACTAAACCGCTCTCTCTTTCCACAGGAGGGTTAAACAGGAACACCGTAGGGTTAAATTGAGCCGGTATCTTAGATAAAGCTAAATTTTTGCCCGTTAAGGGAGAATTACAAAAAGGACATTCCTATATTTTTGGCATAGTTACAGTCTTGAACCGTATTTATGTCGTATTCTAATACTTGCTTTCGGTCCGTGCTCAGGAACAACTGAATTCGATTCCGCCCGCCCGAGCTCTAACGCACAGTTATCACGACAAACAAAAATGTTACACGTTAAACTACTTACTAACTTCTCTCCCTCCCATAATCGGGCAATTCCTAACCAAATGCATACCGTGTTCGCTTAACCTAATTTATATTTCTAACATACATTAACATCACATAACTTCGGAGTCTTTACGCACGACTATTATATAGAATATTTCTAATGTTATATCATCCTGGACGTACAGAGGATGTCTCTATGCCCAGGTCGAAAGCGGAAGCGATAGAACATAACCAAGTCTCAATCACATAGAATATATCTAGCGTACTTTGCACTTTTTTTTTTCATCTCATCAGTGCTCCGGTTGTGTTCTACGTCTATCAATTAGCAAAAGCAAATGGCTAACTTTAATAGTAGGTTACATGTGTACTATCGATTTTTATTTCGCTTTATTATAGACATATATAATATTCGGTTAATATAGACATTTATGTTAACTAACATGGTTATTTGTCAATTTACAAATGACTACCATCTAAAGTCAGCAATTCAGAGCTAATCTATCATTTTGCTGACAGCTCTGTGTCCAAGAAGCGACGATACATCTAATCAAGGTTCCTTAGGGAACAGTTCAAATATTATATATAATATGAGGAAGATACGTACATTACAATCGCGTCTCGTGGCTATTTTACACCTTTTGTAAAAATAATCCCAGTCCTCATAATTTATTCCTAAACGTTTATACAATATTACATACTGACTTCGAAATACAGAAGTCTGACATCTTATATTCTACGAAATGTCGAACGACATTAATGTGATTTATAACGAAATATTATTGAAGCATAACCAGTGGTATAGCTAGTGCGTCGGGGTACTCAGTCAAATTTCAAAATTGGCACCAAACACCACAATAACTTTGAAACGTATCAGATGCTTGCAATTTGGGAAGACTTGGACTTTCGGTATATGCCAATGAAATAACTTCGAAAGACGACATTCATTTGGAAGCCCGATGCACATGTCACCATTTCTCCTGGAGTCCCAACCCATTTAAGCTACACCACTAAGTTTAACTACTATACACTTGCTTAGAAAACTATAATATAATACAAATTCCTTACAAAACACCATTACATGGATTTGATACTCCATAAATATATTTCCCTTAGTTACCCTCTAATATAAATGTAGGGAAATCACATTCCATTACATTTTCTTCTATAAAGCCTATACGAACTGGCCTCAAATAGAAAATATCTTAGAGAAAGGAGTAAGTACTATTAAAAAAAAATTAAGCCGAAGCGTCTCTTCTAAATATAAGAGACAACGACTTATATTACTTTTATAGGAGTGAGAAGAAGATTTAACAGAGTTACCGGGTAATGTTAATAACATGCACACCGGATATTCTGTGAAAAATGGAGATCGTTATAATAAGAAGATAAGCCCTAAGTGGGCTGGGGTTTAAGTACATATGCCGGAACACATTAGAAGGAGCTAAGAGGTAAGCTTCAAAGAAAGTCCTATCATATATGGTTCGATCACGATGTACCTCGTCACCGAAACTTTCTTTCGAGAATTTCCACATATATATCTTAGCGATAAAATATACTGTATTCATTTTGTTACAACACTAAATATGTTTACTTAACGAGCAACACGGACAACATGTGAACATTGTTATCAAATATCGGCGAAACACACGGTGAATGCGCATAACAAAAAATAGATTTTAAAATATCTTAGATCTATAAGAACACGTAAAATGTTAATAGGGGTGACAAATAAACGGGAAAGTTAAAGTAAATCAAGTGACATATGTTACTTGGTACTACCAAAATTACAAGTTACAATCATGACCCCTGTGTACCTGAGCCTAATAAAACTTCAATAAACCTCAGCTACAAGTACAGTTACGCAATAATTATGTATTTGCGCCTACGCCCGCATTAATATTGTTTTCGTCGCTGGGGACAGGCGGTAAAATTCAAACACCCACATTCGCCCCAATACACTCCTCGCCCCCAATACACTCCTAGCCCAAATACACTCCTCGCCCCAAATACACTCCTCGCCCCTACACACTCCCGCCCATTTGTGCTCTGAAAATTAGTCCCCCCCCCGCATGCGTCATATACTGTCTCTAGCATTCGTAAACACACTGCACTTAGCATCTGTACCTTTCGATAATAGCCACGCTCATAATAAAAACCAGTGAATGAAGACCCCAGAAACGAATAAAATTAGTGACCGAATACAATTATAAAAACTCTGTGCATTATTACGTTTTTTTATTTTTTTTTGCTATGATCGAAAACGGTATACTTTTCGTCTCACCGTCACGTAGTTTAAATACGGCATAGAACAATTACATTTGTATCTCAGAAATGATTGATCAGATGTTACTAAGTACATAAAGTCCCACGGGGCAAACCGCATGGACTCCCAATGCGAGTGTCGGTTTTACGCGAAAGTCTAGATTTTAAAACCCTATTTATTCTGGTAACACAGTGTTTTATTTTTCATTATCATGTTTAATTAAACACTTATCAGTTAGCGTGTTTATTGTCTCTGCGCACAGGGATAATATGGATGTAACTTATATTTTCGGTCGCACTACGACAAAATTATACAGAGCCGTACTCAACAGCCGCGTGAATGAAAACCACGAAGATTAATGAACCATATACATTGAGATGATTAAAAAAAAATAAGTGATTCATGAATGAGATACTATTCCATCTCTGAGGGGATGAAGTTCCGTCTAATTTGGCTCTGAATACGGCTCTGCAGTTATTACGAATATAGGAAATAGAGGATAACAACTGCTAAATACCGTTTTAGTTTATAATATATATACTCTACAAACTGAACACCTACCTCGTTAGTCTAACGCCCTCGAAGCGTACCGCCCAGACGGGTCACTCTGACGGTGCGGCACGCTCCGAACTACCCACTTTAATATAACCACAACATACCCCATCACTGATATATAATTACATACAAACGCACCCTATTATTTAGCAGTGAAAAAACCAAAGTATACTATAAAATATTTAATTCTAACAACACACCATTAGATTACTAACTATTGCCCGCGGCTTCGCTCGCGTTAACGTAGAATTTATAAATGTAAACGTTCCCCTTCTCCGACCCTCCAAAACTGGAGCCTTTGTTCTGGTATCTTTTGACAGAGCGTGTATGCGAAATTTCATGCAACACCGATTAAACAGTTAAGGCGCGAAACAAACAAACAAACAAACCAATACGCGTTAGTGTTTATAATGTAAATCGTTAGTTTCAACAAGTTGGAATATTTTATTCTACAATATGCACTATCTTGATACCTCTTTACAACACGCAGTGGTCATGTCGAGGGAAATCATCAAGTTCAAACGTAAGTTTTGGCACAAACTCTGCGCCCTTACGATCAACAAACAACGTAACAATAACAATTTTCTCAATTGATGATTCCTCTCGAAACGACGTAGTTAGATCGACACAGCGAAAACACTTAATAACAATGTATAAATGAATACATTGTTTTTCCATTAAACACTTTCACTTGGATAATCCCATTAAAATATACTGTACAAATTAAGCATTAAAGAAAATAAAACACATTCCTCGATTAATAAAAACGACTCAAAAATAAATCCTGAAATGTATTAACGGAGAGTTTAAGTATTAAAATGATTTTATTCACAAATATACACAGAAATAGGTACGTACTAAGCAATTTAGTATCTTTTTCTGTTACAACTAGATTTACAACGTCATCAGTAAACAGTATATTTCAAAACGGTTCTATTTTGAGACCTATTTAGAAGAATTTCCCCAAAACTCCGAGAGAAAGTTCGAGATTTTAGTCACTTTCCTTTATATGAATGCTCTCGAACCGGACAAAGTGAGAGCAGACAACAGATAACGCAATAAATCAGTCGAAGACAACGAAAATACACCGAGAAACTAATGGAAACGTCATAAAATAAAATGCCACTAGGACCTTCTCGAAGTTTCTTTTAATTACACCGTAGATCGACCATAAGGTATAATACAGTGCTTGTTCGGGGCCGTTTATAGAATACGTCTAGCTCAATTTTACCTATTTAGACCCCCCCCCCCCAGTGCCCCCCAAAATAACATCACAAATTATTGACCCCCCCATACAACAATACCTGGCATTTAATAACAGAACACAAATTTCAATTTTAAATATTTATTGCCAACGATAATAAAACTTTAATAAACCAAATAAATGAGCTGCGAACGTCACGATTTCATAGACCCTAGTCCTCCCCCCCCCCCCCCGCCATAAATGTCAACGTATTTTACGAACGGCCCTTTTGTGAAAAAAGATAATAAAAAAAAACGCTTTATCGTAATACCTATTTACGTGACTTGTTAGATTATATATTTATTTATTTTTTTATCTTTTTACATATCTATTATAAATATCGAGTACTACTAGCTTTAATTCACTTTAACGGGTGCGATAAATTATTAATAATTATTACAACAACAAAAAAAAAGCTCGGCCGTGGAGAAGCGTCTAACATAATTATAGACTTAAGGTTGATAGTGCCTTCCGAGAAATTGTTGGGGCTCGTGGAGCCTTCTCGTCGCTTGATACACGTCTCGTTCCTTGTCGGGATATTTCGTGGGTAAATTCGGCGAATGCAGATTCACTTTGGCCGCGTATCTGTGTCGGTACGGTTACGAAATCATTTGATAATCAAACATAATTGTTGAAACCTAGCTGGCGTATATATCCACGTAATGTTATTTGTAAAAGGACCAGAAAGCGAATAAAGTATTTTTCGAGGTCGATATAAAAATTGCGGAAATGAATATCGTTTTAAAACCAATATTCGGTGTAATAATATACGAGTTATATTTTTGTATGCATGCAAATTAAATGCTAATTAAACAGAAAAAAAAAAATAAACATCGGACAAATTTTAATCCATTTACCGGTAATTCGGTTAAATTTCGCTATTAGATTTACTTTATCGATTATTCATTAACATTTATCTATATATAAATAATTAAAGACAAAACTATGCCTACGCATCACGCAAACTTTCAACAATTGTTAACGTGAATAAAAATGTATGGGATAACATTCTATGTATACCATATGAAATTTGAATGGCAAAGTGACTTTGGACATAGGAACTTTCATCTCGTTCACTAAACTCGTCGAACTTCAAACAGTGTTCTAACAAGATGGCGTCTCCCTTGTTAGAACTGACCACGTAGTTGTTGTGATAACTCTAAATACATTGTTAGAACTGACCACGTAGTTGTTGTGACAATTCTAAATACATTGTTAGAACTGACCACGTAGTTGTTGTGATAACTCTAAATACATTGTTAGAACTGACCACGGAGTTGTTGTGACAATTCTAAATACATTGTTAGAACTGACCACGGAGTTGTTGTGACAATTTTAAATACATTGTTAGAACTGACCACGGAGTTGTGATAATTCTAAATACCTTGTTAGAACCGACCACGGAGTTGCGTTACCGTACAAATGTTCACGCTACAATCTATAATTCACATAGCCTGTACATATCGTCGAATTACATCAAAATTACAAATCCCTTATAGCATAGTGATATCATAATTGTGTAATAAAAAAATCGCTTATTCGATTCCCCTACAGTGCCCCAGCCAAGCCCGAAACTGTGTGAAATAACACACGTCAAAATCGATTTGATAATTTTGACATGCGTCATCATTTACATTTTTGAAAAGAAACTTCGTAAAGGAGGGCTTTGAAATTCTGATCCGCAAACTTTTTGTGTGACTCTCGTTCGGGTTACGTCGGATCGAGCTTAAGCGAACACCGTTTTTTATGGTTTCCTTTTTACGCTAGCTAATGTTACAAGACAACTTGTCTAGGGTTCAGTACTTTATTCGTTTTTTTTTGGGAGATGCTGACGGTTCTAGCTTAGCAATTAATAAATTCGGAAACAATTTTCTTGCCCATCCAGACAAAAATTCGCTTAAATTTTCAATGATGACTGTAATCGAATCCCGACGACTATGTGATGTGTACTAATTTTTGTTAGCTATATGTATTGTTTAATCAAATCAAATCAAACAGCTATATCCAATTTGAACCCTGAGAAGGTTTTTATGAACGTCAAAACGTGACAAGAAACTCAATCAGCCTATTTTTTTTTTAGATACATTTTTTTTTAAATAACGCACAGACAGAGAGGTGATATTTCCAAACATACTGATTTACCCTATAATAGCCTTTTAACATCAACACCAGCTTGACACGGCGTTTGAACTCACTGTAGGGCAAATTGTTAATATGCTTTGGGACTCTGTTCCAATAACTAAGCACTGTTAGGTGCCTGATAATAGATTTTACCTGATTCCAGCGATATCGATCTCATAGTGTCCGCTTAACACGTAGTCATTGTTGACTCTCTGGGGAACACCGTTCGCGTCCCGGTTTTCAACAAAGCCCAAACACACCTGCCGAGGAAAGGCATTTCATGGAGTTATTTAGAATTGACTTTCTGAACCAGCCAAAGTCAAGTAATTTTTGGAACATAGAGAGTGCGTTCTATAAGCCGACATTATATAAATATATTCTACTATACACTAGACTTTACGAGCGGCTTCGCTCGCGTTAATCTTGATTTTGGCAAACAAATCGGAAGACACAATAAAAAGTGTCATACAAAGTTTACCCATATCTTTGCTCCACTTCTAATAATTTTTCGCGATTTATATTTACGCCGAAAGTCATCATTATCGATTGAACGGTTTAGGAGCGGAAGCGTAACAACCCAACAAACTCACTTTCATATTTCTAATATTAGTAAGGGTTTACGCATTCGTACGTGTATTTAACACACAATATGCATTATAAAAACCAACATACTATAGTGTTTTTTTTTTGTCTTTAAACTTTTCTCTTCTTCCTTTTAATCTCTGAAAAGTGAATCATGTAACCGCAAAAGGAATTTATCGGACATATATTCACCTGTTTCTTGAACGTGAATCCGTAGCTGGTGGTGGTCGTTTGCCCGCAATAGTTACCGTCCCTGTATATCGGCTCGCCGCCCCACGACCATAGATCGAGCTCGTGATCATGATCCATCAGCAGCAACTGCACGTACTGCCTCCGGATACCCTCTTCGCGTTGCTTTAACAAAGCCTCGCGTCCGACGAACGGTATATCTTTCTGTTTGCAGAATAACACCCACAAAAAAATTTAGCCACAACCACACCGGATGTTAATTGACGATATGACCAAGAGGTAGTTGGAGATTAATTTTCAAGTTAAGAGCGGTAGCTAGCCAATTGGGTATTAGAGAAAGCCCTACCACCATGCTATGGTATCATCACAACGTTTTCCTTCACCGAAAAATTCGGCTCATTGCAGGGATTCGAACCTTCATTCTTTCATTACAAAACCTATGTGCCTAAAAATATATAATCCGATCGAGTTTCTTGTCGGTTCTTCTCGATGACTAGGTTATTTTTCGAACCGGCTTTTCAAGGTCTAAATTGAATAAAGTATAGGTCTAAATGGAATAGAGTATAGGTCACAATTGAATAAGATATGAGTCTAAATTCAATAAAGTATAGGTCTAAATCGAATAAAGTATGGGTCTCAATTGAATAAAGTTTAGGTCTCAATTAAATAAAGTATAGGTCTAAATCGAATAAAGTATAGGTCTCAATTGAATAAGGTATGGGTCTAAATTGAATAAAGTATAGGTCTTAATTATATAAAGTATACATCTAAATTAAATAAAGTATGGGTCTAAATTGGGTAAAGTATTTTTATTTGACGTGAAAAGGCGTTGTTTCCAAGTATAGTTAAGGGGTAAACTCACATCAAACTTCACACGCCAAGTCCTGCCGCACTCCAGCGGCGTCGTCAACGTGTCGAGGTCCTGGCCCCAGAAGGCAAAGAACTTCTCGACGCGTAACGCCCTCGACGCGTAATACCCCACGTGGGCGATGCCGTACTTCTCACCAACGGTCATCAGGCGATTGTAAACGTGCAGTGCGAACTGGGAAACGCGGTATTTACATCCAATACGTTACACGATCGGACATGGCCCATATATGGAGGATTGGACAAAGTTAAGATTGTCGTATGTTGAAATTTCAATTGGGAAAAACATAGTGACTGCAAATGTCAGCCCCCATTAGTATGTCAAGTAAATGAACACGCGAATACACTGAGGTAAACACAGACATTAATAATACCAAAACGAAACAAGACGAGAGAACTTAGGCCGGACAATTTTAAATTCATAAATTATTCAAATACGATTTTGTACCATTTAAGTATACAAGGGGGAGACAATTTTACATTGACAACGTGATAAATAAATTTTAACATTAATAATGACACTACACGTCAGTCGGTCCCACAGCGTTTGACAGCCCAGCGATTGGAATATTCAGTATTACGTAACCTGAACGTCGACAAACAATGAGTTTGACGATTTAGCGATTACAGCGTAAAGCAGTGTGACCTGAACACCGACAAACATCGACTTTGACAGATTAGCGTTTTTAGCTGTTGACGAATTAGCGTTTTTAGCTGTTGACAAATTAGCGTTTTTAGCTGTTGACAAATTAGCGTTTTAGCTGTTGACGAATTAGCGTTTTTAGCTGTTGACAAATTAGCGTTTTAGCTGTTGACAAATTAGCGTTTTTAGCTGTTGACAAATTAGCGTTTTTAGCTGTTGACAAATTAGCGATTTTAGCGTTATTTTTTTTTTTTTTTTTTTTCGTTTCTCTCACCTCATTAGGTATGTACAGCACATAGCCCAACTCGCCGGTGTGTGTTAAATTCATCGCGCGTATACCGTTGGCGAGACCGACGTCGATCTCTTTGAATGTGAAAAAGGGGAAGTTCGACGGCGCTAGGTCAGTGTCCGTCAGCTCCGACAGCAGGCTCCTGGTGAACGGACCCATGATGCAGATCGCCGTGTACATCGAGGTCACGTCAGCGAGGGTCACGGACCCGTTGCGAGGCAGGTGGCGCTTCAGCCAGGCCTTACACCTCGTCTGCTGTATCGTCGGCGCTATCATCATGTAGCTAAAATTAGATAATTTGAAGCGATGATAGCTCAGTGGTAGTGTGTACGACTTCGCGTCAAGGGACGTGAGTTCGAATCCATGCACCTACAATGAGCTTGAGCGCACGGTGAAAGGAAACCATAGCGTAGTGGTAGGGCTTTTGCTAATGCCCGCCTGGCTAGCTACCACCCTCAAGTTGTAAAACCTGCCGCCAAATACCGATAGGTGTGTTCCGGCAGCTGTACTTGAGAGCCAGTTTCTCCACAGGTTTAGCGTGTCTACTAACTTGGGCCGTATCGTCGCTTAAGATCAGGTGAGATCATGGCCATAACGCTAAACCTTATGTATAAAAAAAATCTATACCCTACGTCCCACTTAACATTCGGAAAGCTCTAAACACACGTTCAGCCGTTCCGCATAAGGACACGGTCGTTGTGGTCGCCGCGATAACTTAATAGCGACGTCATTATATTCACTTGCGTCTCACTCGCGGCCAATTTGCAAGGGCTGGCACATATTCCATTCCACTCGAGTCACTGATTGTAACGCTCGCAAGCAAATGGAACGGGAAAAATTACGGTCGGGTGCGTTATGAACGCTAAATAGGACGTAAACTATGCAGATTCTAGTGAATCCGTCGTAGCAGTGACGCTTTTAGATCCGCTGCCTATGGTCGTAATTATTTGATGTGACAATCCGTGCCAGGTTTTCGGTTAGTGTAGTTGTGTTAATTGTCGATGTCGGTGGTATATAACTCTCAAGTGACTTCGTTTTGTTTGTTTTCATCCACGAGAAACGTATTAAAGTTTATCAATATCGTTTATTGTTTACGCAAGTGCCTCTTGAACTGGGATTACGATAATCATCATATGACATTGGCTGAATTGAGGCCAAAGACCACAGGAGACATTTAACAAAAAAAAGGGAAGTAATAACTGGAACAAGATTAGAATCAGTGTTGTCAGCACTGATAAGTATTCTACAAACAGTAGCATTAATTACTGAGATTCCAACTAAGAATTCCGATGTATTGGACGCGCATTTGACCCAAAAACTTACAATCAGTGTTGCCAGTAATAAAAAACATTATATCTCAATGGTAGCATTAATTACTGACATTGCAACATAAATTTCTGACGTTTTCGAACATCGCATTTGACCTAAAAACTTACAATCAGTGTTGCCAGTAATAAAAAACATTCTATCTTAATGGTAGCATTAATTACTGACATTGCAACTTAAATTTCTGATGTTTTCGAATGTGAGATTTTCTTGTCGATATATCTATGGGATGGGATACAAATGTTTTATCTAAACAAGAAAAGAAGCTCACTGATTTTCCGTGATTCTGGCGAGGCTGCAGTCGTTTTCGTAACCGCCCCTCTCGTTTTGCATTCCTGTGTGAATTATACTGCCAACTGGTACGTCCACATCGTTCGAGCATAAATACTGTAGCAGATCTACCACTTCAAGACCTTGTGACTGGGGACAAACGAGACGTGGTTGAATGAGACCGAACCGTCGCGCTCGGCTGCGTAACGCTCGCTCGGGTAAAGTCGGTGCGAGTCCACTAAGTGAGCCAGATATACAGTCAACGCGCCACTGACATACTCGCTCGGCTAGTGTTTAAAAAAGTGCGTGACGCATTAGTCGCACTCAGTATCCGTGCGTAACAAGTTATTATTATTATTATTGTTATATAAATTCGAACGAGTATAGCTGTTACGCGATGGCTATCTCTCTCGCTCCTTCAAACGACTCGAGCCGACTTCACCCGAACGGACGTTACACAGCCGAATATGACGGCCCAGTTTATAAATATCCACAAAATGGACGTGCCTAAAGCATAATTCAATAATTCTGAGCATAATTCGTATGTTGGTGCAAAAAATGACAGCTTAGGCAAAAAATCAACATCTTGTTCAAATATTGTAGGACCACTGTACATTTGCGTGATATTTTATCATTCCACGTGATATTGGCATTATTTTATACGAAGATAATATCTTTAAATAAGAGATAGAAGACAAAAAATCTAGCATCTATTGATTCCTAAACGCTCTAAACAAAGCCTATAAATACATCGAAGCAATCAAACACAAATGACATGGGAAATGGATACATATGATGAGGTAAAACAATAAACACATACATTTCTACAGGTTTTCAAATCAAAAAAATTTTTTTTTGTATTTGTTACCCTAATGTAAATGATTGGAATCAAATTATGATATATTATTACCTGGATATCGATTTTGGTGAATGAGGAATAGTCAGCGAGGCCGACCTGTTCGCGACACGCCCAGTATTCGCGTTGGACAGTATCGAACCAATGCGGTTTCCCGAAGCTTTTCGTGTGCGCTATCTTGAAAGGGCGGGGGTTCTCATTGTCTTTCGTTTTCTCTGATTACAAACAAAATATATACCCGTCAACGCCTCCTCGTATTTCTCTGTCCCTAAACGACACCTAAAGACTAGTTGAATACTATCAGCTAAAAATGATGGCAAAGTAGAGTATTGCCTTCCACATGTTGGGTCTTAAAAATGCATCAGACTTGCAGACAGAAATGCAGTAGACATTTCAAAGTACCTTACCACGATGCCAAAGCTCTATAAAGCCAGATTTAGGGAAGATATTACCGAGGATTAACCAAAAAATATAACCAAAGCAAAATAAATGAATCGACGGGTATATTTGAAGTTGAATGATTATCAGGCCCAAGGTGGTGGACACGCAAAGCCTAATGGAGAGATTGGCCTTCGAGTGCAACTTCCGGAACACATCTACAAGTATTTTATGACTGATTTTCAACTTAGAGTAGTAGTTAGCCGAGTGCGTATTAGAAAAAGCCCTCCCACCATATCATGGGTTTGTCACGATGTTTTCCCTTCACCGAATACTCACGAGGCGTCCGTACAACCTAACATTGAAGCTATTCAATATATTTTGCCGGTCTTTATTTTCCGAGGTAATACCAAAAAAAGGGAAGATATAATAAAAATCGGTATAGTTCCTTTAAAAGGGCTAACCTTAGAAACTGCCAATCGGATTCCGAAAATTCATTTTGTATTTAACAGAGAAAATATTGAGGAAGGTTCTAGACTGTTTAACATCACGCTACCACTAATATGGACGAAGCTGTGTTGAAAAACAGGCAAAAATGATTAAATACATTATCAGTTCAAGCACACGTAGTAAATTATAACGTTCCTGTATAAGGTATTGTAGATAAGAAATGCTGTCAAATGTTAGACTCACCAACCGTCTCGAACCACGTTGGTCTCTCATAGCCCATGACCTGGCCGAATACGGCGCCGTTGTCTCTCAACGTGGGATATATCGGGGAGAGACGTAAATTCCGACCGGTCTCGAACTCGGGGAACGGATAAGGGAGACCGTAGTGCACACCTACGCAAATTATACTTACTTTATACCCTTTTTTTTTGCAGTTAACGTTTTGGCGTTATGGCCTATATCACACCTGATCTTACGATACGGCCCAAGTTGGTAGACACGCTAAAACTGTGGAGGAACTGGTTCTCTAGCGCAACTGCAGGGACACATGTATTAGTATTTGGCGGCATATTTTCAACTTGAGGGTGGTAGCTAGCCAGGTGAGCATGAAAATGGTGCTTACACTGTAAGCTATAGACTATTTTGTTTATAGTATATTGGTTGACTATGGAGTCTATATATTTCCTAAATGAATAATTCCAATATAGAAAGCAAAACGCTTTGGGTGTACTTGATAATTTTACAAAAACATCGTAATAATTACTTTGGATATATAAATCATTAGATATTTTGGTGAAAACGCTGCATTATAGTAACTATGAGTATAATAATACAAACAATTTGACTATTCCTTATAAGATCTCTAGGAACCAAATGAAATATTTTGATAAAATGAAAATATTACTATATAACTGTGGTTTAGTTAGTACGTATTAGTATATAGGTATTAATATACTAAGTATGTAAGAGTAGGCGAAAAGTAAGCCATATTCAGTCTCTTCGGGAGTCTCTCACGATATACCGTAGCAACCTTTTTTTTCCAAAGGGTATACGCTCTCAGCCGGTGGGGCTTTTAGAGCTTGCCAGGGCTTTTTGGGGCGAATGCTGAGGGCACTAGCCCCAAGGCAGCGGGCGCAAGGATGCCATAGCGGCCGGACCTCGGCTTGGGCTGCTGCTAGAGCAGGATAAAAAAAAGATAGGGACTAGCCTACTGGAGTAGGCCTTTAAGTAAATTAGTGACGTAAGAGGCAAGGAATTCGGGTGGAGTAGATTGTACTGTGCTGAGCTTGTAGTGACCTACTTAGTTAGATGTATGCATTGCGCGGAAGAAATAAGAATTACTTTAGAAAGCATCTTTTGAACTGGTCGCATATATATATAAGAAAATAGGCCAAAAACCATTGGCAGAGCCTCGAATCGTAGCCAGCGTTATGCAGCGCCATTGTATAGTAAGCCGGTAGCGGGGAGAGCTACGTCACGTAATGCACAAACTTATACTATATATACTTATATAATATTTGCGCCGATAAGTATAACTATGCTAAGTTTAAGTATGATTAGTATTACAACAGTGCAAATAACCTGGAACTTCCTTGATCCGATCCCTCAGGAACCTCTTATTGTTATGTAGGCCGAGGAACCGGTTCAAACCGAGCTCGTACATATCGTATTTGGAGTAACCGTCAACGATCTCGTCGACTGTGGCCTCCGCCACACCCCCGGCGGCTGATATGCCTACAGTCTTCATACCGGCCGCGACGTGATAGTTAAACATCTGGTAAGTAACATATATTACCATGTAACGAACCGTTTCAATTCGATAAAGAGACACTGTTTTATATCCATCTATCCGTATGTGTATATAAACCCACTGTGCATGCGATTTCTGCATTTTTGCCTGTATCGGTAACTTTCTACATGCTTTAATTTGGCTTAACTCGTACGTTTGTCACCGACTTCTTTGGACTTGATTTTGACCCACTTCAAATGGTCAGATTTCATTTAAATTTCGTAAACTTAACGAGGGTCGATGACAATATACTAATTTGATAAGATGATTCCATTATTTAGTTTGTGGCATAAGATTTCTTACTATATAGTATAAAACAAAGCCGCTTCCCGCTGTCTCTATCCCCATATATGCTTAGATCTTTAAAACTACGCAACGGATTTTGATGCGGTTTTTTTAATAGCTAGAATGATTCAAGAAGAAGGTTATATGTATGATATACGCATAATATAGTAGAGAAACACTGATCATTTTAGTAGTTTCTAATTTGATGTCGTTAATAAACATATTTTTTGTGCTTACATTGCAAACGCTGGCTGATCCTTACGAGATAGATCAAAATAATGTACTACAGCATTGTACATCTTAAAAAGGTCTTCAAAAAAGTCCGCGATGGTCTGTCTATCTATTAGGGATAACCCACAACAACCACAAACCACCACAACTAATATCCGATTTTATCATAAAAATAGTGAACAAAATATTACAGCTATACAATACACGCTTGACAGTATTAGTGTGTTGTTTTATGTCGTATCGTTTTTTCAAAATTAGTCATGACTTTTTCTAGAATCTTCAGTAATGTTATTAATTAAAAATTCCAGTAAGTTCTTGGCAATTGTCCAATATTCACCTATAGTCTTTTAATTCTCAATTGATAAACTTGCGCTATTTTACTGAGTAAAGTCGATGCTTTCGAAATACTGCCAAATACGGTGAGTTACGCAAAATAAATTCCAATAAACCGTGTACAAGGTTGCGTAGAAATGTTCGAGTGCGTCGGCATTTATGAAGTCCAAATCCGTGGCACAGCGATTGACATCATCGCGGATCGCCCGATAGCACGAATTTGGCTATTGCAACAGTGTAAACACGTTTACAGCCCAATTCGCGAGATCGAACCATCCGAAGTGACAATAAACTGCCGCAAAGTTGAATAAACGAAGATACTGCCGTGTTCGGATCTTGATGCAGAAGAGACCTTACAAAATTTTTAAATACTAAATAAACAATGTCCGATGAATATTAAGTCCTGAAACGTGTACAATTTATGAAACTTCATAGAAACTAAGAACATGCAAAGATAAGAGTTATAACATAGCAACTAACCTCAGGCGCTTCGCCGACTATCCACTTGCAATCCGGTGAAAACGCTTCGAGACCGTTGCAAAGCTTATGAAGCACTGCTTGGTTCAAACTTGGCACACGTTTCAACAGCTCTTGCAAGAGCACTTGGAAGTGATCCCAATCTTCGGGAAGACAGCGTTGCGCCGCGTTGTTAACTAACAAACATCGATTTTTGAACAAACTTTTCAAAGGGATTAATGCAAACTTTATTTCAAAGTACGAACTTTTCGCTGATACCTACCACTGAAAAGCTCGATTACAGAAGAAAATATGATCATTCAAATGTACATTATATGAGAAACGGGTATAGTCAGATGCCTGATTTTGATTATTGAATAATTTTGTATCATTTTCGTCCGCTGAACCCAACCATTACAAAACTCCCAATTTGTCCAAATCACTTTGTTATGAACCTTTAAAGTTGTTCTAAGTCTCAACACGTTGCCGATGGAATGCGGCAGGACTTTCCGTGTTAAGTTTGATGTGAGTTTACCCCTTAACTACAATAGGAAACTACGCCTTTTCAAATCAAATCCAAACACTTTATTGAATTTAGACCCATGCGTTATTCAATTTAGACATACACTTTATTTTATCCACACACTACCGACTGAGCCAACATCGCTTCCGAAATTCTGAATAGATACGAAAAGATTGACACAAAGCGAGAGAAAGAAGAAGTGTAAGAAGTGTATTCTATCAAAGTAGAACGAAGAGAAATACTACTTACTCTCTTCATCATTAGCTGGCTTTGCGATTGGTTCAAAGCCTCCCGCAAGTATACATCCGTCTCGCTCCCGCAAGTAGATGCACCCGTCAGGATCCCTAATAACTAAAAAAAAAAAAAAAAGGTGGCAATATGCTTTTAATGTAACATTTGTCACGTCGGTGAAATATTTACTTACCGGGAGTCATGGAATCCAGGTTCAACATAGGTTTGGTGTGCAGGTAATAATGTTCGCAGGGAAGTAGCGGTACTTTGACTTGAGGCTTGGCAAGTTGGCCGACCTGTTAAAATTGAAGGCTTTACAGTGGAAGCCAGTAGTGCTGGAAGCGGTCGCACCGACAATGTGTATATTGTGTGAATTAGAGTTCCACTGGTCTACTAGAGATGTATTTTCTATCCATTAATTGAATGTTCGCATTTATGATGAGCAAGTTCAATAAAATCGCTTGTTATGTGTGGTTTTAAAGCAAATGCTAAGAACTACTATCAATTCTAGAAAACAACAATAAAATAAACATAGGAGTAAATAATAAAATTTATATGTTAGACTATCAGATGTTAGAGTTACCTGTCTAGCCCAAAATCCGGCGCAGTTGACAAAATATTCACACTCGATAGCCCCACGCGTAGTTTCCACTCCAGAGACGCGATCTTCCTTCGATAGGACAGATGTTACTGCACACTGCTCCATAACTCCTACCCCTAGCAACGTAAATAATAACGCACTCTAAGCACCACGATTCAACTTCAAATTTATGTAGTTACACCACTTTAAAAGGCCGCCAAATTTATCTTCTACCAGTGAAACGTGACACAATGATAGTCAAAATGAACTTCAAATTTCATCAATTGTATTCTAAACGTGCTTATACTTCGAGAGTGCGTTTTATACGAAAATAATTATTGCATATACATACGATTGTTATAAATATTCCAGGGCAGAGGTCGTGCGAGATTAACGGCAGATGACACCGCCACCTTGGGTCTCGATATATCAGATAACACGTACAAAAATCGACGCTCGAAATTAATGAAATACGTGCTACTGCATTTCGTGGCCGAACCGAGAAATATTTGTAAATAAACGTTCAATATGGCGCATAATCAGTCCAACACTGTTGATCTTGTATTGAGTACAATACTTACAAGTAGTTACATCTTACAGGCCGGCATGACAGTAGCTCGATGGTCGCTGCTGTTTGTGGACTGTGCTGTACTTAACATCAGGTACAACGCAGTGACTTTGCCGAGACACCATTAAAAAAAAAAAAAAAAACTTTCTCCTAATCAATCCAGAAGATAATAAAAAAAAGAAACGAAATCTATGTAATATTTCGCGTGAAGCAAAAAATATTTTTGCCGGTTTTTGTAACTTTTTCAATAAAGCTTCGCTCCTATTGGTTGTTCCGTGAAGTTAAACAGGCTAAACCCTTCATCAATGACTGCTTTGTGAAATACAAAGTAATTTTTGAAATATGACAGGCAATTCCTAAGATTTAGCGCTTCGAACAAACAAACAAACAAACTTTCCCGCTTTATAATATTAGTATAGATTGTTACAAATATAAAGGGGTTAAATTTAGGGAGTTATCGTGTCCACCTCGTACAAAAAATAATCCGGATGTTCCCGTGAACTTTTATAAACAATTCTTTTTCAGGGTAGCAAAGTTATATAGTTTTTTTTTTTTTTTGCAAAACATGAAATAAATTATTCGAAGCGTTTTCTTGTGATACATCTCCTGATACTATCGTATAAATGCAAATTGGCTGTGGTGGATGTAGTTTGGGAGCCAAAAATTGCTTACGATGATCACCCACATCGCCGTATGTGGCGTGCAAACGAGTAAGCGTGTCAACTGATGGTAAGCGATCACCGCCGCCCATGGATACCGACAACACATACATATAGATAGTACTTACCATGCTGGACAGCTTCTCTCATTAATGACATACATAGCAGATGAGGATCGGCGACTCCGTCCCCCGGTATCCATAGGCCGCCGAGGATGTCCTCAATGTTCAACAGGGGGAAGAGTTCTTGACACCGCTTTGGTGACACGAGCTCGCATTCTATATCCCACGACCTGTTTCCAACCACTTAACTGATGACTATGCTATACGATTGTGCTATATAGTATAGCAAATAAGAGCATAATGCTATACTATATAGTAGGGATGTTACTCTGATTCCGGCAGGTCGGAATTTCCGATTGAATTTACACCTCCAACTTTGTCTTCGGTACTTTAGAATCGGAGGTTATAACGTAGAACGAACGAAGTACGTACAAAATTTAGCTATCAGCTTTTTTTTTTATACTTAAGATTTAGCGTTATGGCCATAATCTCACCTGATCTTAAGTGACGATACGGCCGAAGTTGGTAGACACGCTAAACCTGTGGAGAAACTGGCTCTCAAGTGCTGCTGCCGGAACACACCTATTGGTATTTGGCGGCAGGTTTACAACTTGAGGGTGGTAGCTGCCCAGGTGGGCATTAGAAAAAGCCCTACCACCATGCTATGGTTTCCTCACGATGTTTTCCTTCACCGAAACCTCAAGCGCATTGTAGGTGCTTGGGTTCGAACCCACGTCCCTTGACGCGAAGTCGTGCACACTACCTCTGAGCTATCATCGCTTCAGGAGTCAAGGAATTACTTGATTTTTCAAACGATTCCTACACAGAACCTTCCCTTAAGTTTTATGGAAGATGCCGAATTTCGTCGCTTGTTTAATATTCCTAACATCAAATAATAATATTGCATTATGCATAATTTATTAATTTAACACATGTGTCTTCTTCTGTAGCTTTGTTTCGTATCCGATTTCGACTCCGATAAAGGAGATTATAAACTTCCGGTTCCGACTTCCGCTCCGGAATACTCACCTAGCGTTGCGTTCATTTTCGCGATATAATCGCAAGCATATATGGTATATGGTACATGGTATATGTATATGGTATATTTCACTTGCGGGACGAGCGGGGAGAGATGGAGAAGGAAGAAGGAGGCGCACGATATAGCACAGCGCATCGCAAAATTTAGTAAACCAATAAAATATAGTATAGCTAAGTGTGTACGTGTACATTATTAATGTATGGTGCGGGATATTGTTGTGCTATAAACTATATGCTATTATAGCGTAGTCTGAAAAGCGATGATCTCTATTGAAAGCTATGTGTATATATGATATATACACCAGCTGTGCCTGCAACTACGTACGAGTGGAACTAAAATTTTATGTAATAATTTCTGCCCGTTTTTGTAACTTTATTCAGTACAGCTCAGCCCAATTTGGAGATAGCGTGATGTTAAATAGTCTAAAGCCGTCTTCAGTGATTTCTCTATCAAATACACAGATAATTTATGTAGCCCGACTGGTAGTTCCTAAGATAAGTGCGTTTAAATAAACAGACACACTTTTCAAATTTATAATATAGATATAATAAGTATATACATACACAGATTGACTTCTCATTCGTCGATATACCGTCATTCTGTCCCTTGTTCTTGCCAGTAGAAGTGATCCACATTGCTTCCATCCCGTAGGTCGGCCAGCAGCCTCTAACTCTTTCAAGAGTTTTATAGAGGATTGGGCCAAGCATACTTGGGACAGAGTAGGTTTGAAAGCTCCTACGAGGCCGGATGAGTGCCATCGACTGCCTGCCCCGACTCTGTATAGAAATTGAAACAAAATTTAGCCAAACTACAGTCATACAATCTACCGGCTTCATTTAGATATATTAACCCAATAATACTAGCCAAACTATTCAGATTTGAATGCCAAAACCTCATATTTTTAGTGAAATTCTTTTTTTTATCACTTTGAGCTTATAGGTATCTAGATTAGATCTCAAACACCATATACCAAGTGTAATAATGATGATTATTGTTTTTTTTTTTAAAGTTAAAGCTTAGTTTTATGACCATGATCTCACCTGATCTTAAGTGACGATACGGCCCATGTTGGTAAACACGCTAAACCTTTAGAGGAACTGGCTCACAAGTGCAACTGCCAGAACACACCTATTGGTATTTGGTCGCAGATTTTCAACTTGAGGGTGGTAGCTAGCCAGGCGGGCATCAGAAAAAGACCTACCACCACGCAGAAAATGCCAAACCAATAATAAAATTAGACATTCTGTTAAATATTTATTATTTATTAAGTAGCTATGCCCATATCTTTATTTGCATGGAATTGGTGCATGAACCTAGACATTGTCAAATAAAAACTCTTCATATTATATATTAAACTTACACTTGTTGCACTTAGCCTATATCGGTCTGACAAAGCTTTACTGTCGTTGACTGAATTCATACTTTATCAATTATTTATTTACATTATTTTCCATAGATACCATATAAATATTCTATTTATTTTATAAAATTAATCTAATTTACAATATCGGTGTTACATTGAAATGTGATACTACAGTATGTATACTACAAACACAATTTCAAGGCTGGACATAAATATAAATTAGTTGACCAATATATCAGACTTCCTCTGCCCTGCCGCTATCATTGGATTACACCGGCGATAGAGCTTGCTGGGTTGTCCAGAAGGAGGCCTGACATACCACCAGGTTGGGCCAGTCACCATGTAGCTCGGTGATTGCAAATTCAGACCTTATACATTTTTTTTTTATCTACACTAACTAGCTGGCCCTGATGAGTCTTGTCTGCATTTACAAACTCAACCACAGTGAAAAAACAGAAATACTATCATAAAAAGATTGAAAAGAACACTGACATCTTTAAGTATATTTGTTAACTATCTATTGTTTCTCTACTCTATTTGAAAATACATAAAATTCATAGTGTTGTAAATGATAAACAAATTTAAACATTGGTTTTACTAGTTGATAAACATATATAAAAGAGGACCAAGAATAATATATATGTGTTTATATTAATGATAAAATGAAAGTAATTCTACGTTCAAAATAAAAATGTGTACAAAGTTTTATTGTAATCTAAAAGAATAATTATAAAACAGATATTTCATATAAACATATGATTGATCATAAATAAAACCCAATCAGAATCATAGAACATTTAATTGTCATCTAACTAAAACAAAATATTTTTTTAATAATATAAAAGTAATCTTGAGCGTCAACCCTTAATTTGAAAATCCCCCACCAAATATCTATAGGAGTGTCCTGGCACTTGCACTTGAAAACCAGTCCCTCCACCAAACTTAGCGTCATCATCATGGGCCACATTGTCACTTAACATCAAGTGATATAGAGGCCATAACGCTAAAGTTATAAAGTAATAAAAAAAACTATATTTTGCCACCATAAAAAGATAAAAGCTTGTATTATTAACCATGTTATCAGCTACTGAAAAGAAAAAAAATTTAGACCTATCCCTAAAAAGCCCTATTATTGTAATGAATAAAAACTTACTAATTACCCTTGGTTAAAAAATTACTAATTACACTTGGTTTCGACATGGCATGAGAAAAGAGGAAAAAAATGTGGTGAGAAAAGTAATGGATATGAATCTTGAAGGATGGAAAGGAAGAGGGAGACCAAAGAAAAGATGGATAGAGTGTGTAAGGAATGAGGAGAAAAAGATGGGAGTAAATGAAGAGATAGCAGCCAACAGAGATGTATGGAAGAAAAAAATGTATTGTGCCTACACCAAATAACTTGGGAACTGGATAAGATGATGAGGAAAAAAATTACCTACATGTTAATCCAACATATAAGTTGTCACATCATGTAAATGTTTATTAAAATCTAGAGTCAAGAGTTTAAAAGAAAATGAAAATTATATGTCAATATTGAAAACTAAGTGCACACTAATAATAATTTTCAAAATACAGTTAACATAGATATTTAGATAATTTTCATTTTTAAATTTATGCTTCCATACACATTTCGGCTTAAAGTAAAAGATAGGTAATTACGAATTAACGCCATCACAATAGAAATTCATTCTTTTAGGTTAGGTTCAAACCAATGAATTTTAACTGCAGCAACAAAATCCCTAATAATATTAGAAATGTGAATGTAAGTTTGTTTGTTATGCTTTAACACGAAAACTACTAAGCCGAACAAGATGAATCATTGTATAAATATTCTTAGAGGTATTAGAAGTAGCATAGGATACTTTATATTGGGAAAAAAATTGTTTGTTTTATTGAAGAATGGTACAAAAACAGGCAAAACTGATTAAATAATTCTTAGATCTACGCGAACAAAGTCGCAGGCACAGCTAGTATAAAATAAAACACTTTATTTAACACCAAAACACTTTCAAGTATAAAAAACTTTATTTAAAAGCAAAGTATTTATGATTTAGATGGTACAGTGGCGTTAATACGTATGTACCAATATATATTACAAAATTGATTTAATTGTGGATTTTTAAGTAACTGCAATACAATGGAACGGTGTTATATTTATATGAAATACATAATAATTGTTATATCATGTCAAACTTTAAGACCAATATGTATTTCTATATGATAGAAATCTAAATTATTTTATTGTAAAACTTGTAATCCAACATTAAAAAGCACAATGAAGAAAAGAGAACTCTATGGTATATGAAGCCTCTACATTTATTCCACAGAACTTATTATTTCTCAGATAGAGAATAATTAGTCCAATAAGTAGTTTCAATCCACTAATTTTTTTTCTTTCATGTAGATAGAAACAATATATGTTTCCAATAAATATATGCATATTAATCTCTTAAAACATAAGAATATAATTTTAAACTTTATTCTTATGAAGAGTTTAAATTGTATAATTGATAAGTTGTAATTTTTTTATTACCTTTGTCACAGAATATAAACTGATATGACTTATATATAAATTATAAGCAGAAATCATAGTATATGAAATGTAATATCTATAACTAATAGAGAATCAAAACCGAATAAAGAAAATATTATTTGCACTTTATATTACATTTTCTAACACTTTAAAGTAATTAAAAAATATTACACCCTATATACAGAAGTCATTGGACAAAAATTATGTAATTGCATGGTCCCAAAAGATATATAGTTTACAAATATATTTGGTTTAAAAAACCGGATAACGAGTAACGATAATTTCATAAAATAATGAAATCATAATAATAACAAAAATGAAATAATAAATTTAATTTTAATTGAAACACTTACAATTCCTTCTCGATGAGAATGGTACTGTCTCCCCATCCGCGTCGAGCGAGGTGGTAAGCGACGGCCGCTCCCATCATACCACCGCCGCAGATGACCACCTTCGACTTAGCCGGGAGCGTCGATAGGCACCCATCCAGCCTCTCGGAATGGTCTAGGACGTCTAACTTCCCCGAGAGTCGCCTACACACTAACTCTACCCGTTTGTACGCGTCGCGTCTCCCCGCACCGACCCCTAAACTTCGCAATAGCATTTTGCTGCTTTTCACATGTATTATACAACACAGAAAACAATTTTTTCATGCAAATGATAGAACTTAGAGTACAAATCTAAATATAGTTTTGTTACGAATAGAAACATCTGTTTTGACTTTTACTTTGACATAAAATAACTGTGTTGCCAAATAGAAATTACTGGTGCATTAAAATGGAGAATATATAATTTTTTTTTATAAAATATGAAACAAACAAAAAATATAACAAAAAGTATGTAGATCTAGATTTCAGAACAATAAATATCATTCAGCAATATATTTATTATAATTAGGAATGTGGTTCTATTGTTTAATTTACCTATATTTATTATTACCTATATGATTAGCAACAAAAACATGTAGGAGTGGCTACAAAACCGGCGCCGTTCTAAATGGACCTCTGAGGTCCGCCCACTTAAAAAGTTATTGATTATCTTGAAATACACTTAACTCCGCGCATGTCCAATGAAGTATTATGTAATCTAGATTTTTGATATAGTACTTATTAATTTTACACTAAGCCCTAGACAGCCTTTTTTTAATCATATATAATTTCATCACGGTGATGTTTTGCATATTTTGCCCAAACACTTAAAAAAATGTATCCTAAGACCGAACATATATACTAAGCCTTCGAAAAATCTAGAATAGATATCACGTTATGGGTTATTGATCGGGTAACTTTGGCACAGGCGCAGAATCATACCTACTTGGTTCGGCGGTAGTCATGGCGACGTGAAGGGGTGTTACTCTAGTCTAGACATTGACTATTTTATAGTATATTTACAGTAAAATACCTAGTAGCAATGTCCCTAGTCGAAATCGTTCAACACGACGAAGTTATTTACACGATCCTCGATAAACCTCCACCAGATCCGCCCAAAACGCCCAGGTATACTTGCGTACCTACACTTTTACCACGCTTTTACTTATTCTCCAGGCATTCGAGATAAGGAATCTAGGAATAGAAATGCACACAATCATTATTAATCCAACAAAAGTATGGATTGTTTTTAGAATTGCTGTAACTTTATTTTGGCAACACACTATAAAAGTTAGCATTAAGCAGAGTGACAAATTTAGAAATAGATACTTGAATTACCTACTACATTATTAATAAATATAATTTTCAATATTGATTTTCGTCACGATATAGAATTGTGATGAAATTAAATATAATTGTAAACTGCAGTCTTACGTAACAAAAATAATATGGATTTTTTTTTGCAATTGGGAAAATCTAAAGTAGTGCAACAAGCAAGGGGAAAAATTAATTACATATCATTAGAATTATTGTTAAAAATTTGAATTACACACTTTTGTATTCGCATTGAAAAAGCTCTATTTCAAACTACACGTTATAAAAGTAGCATTACATCCAATTATTAAAATACGCCAGTCTGTTGTATTTAATTAGAGAAAGCGTACTATATAATAGAAATATGTATTATAATTGCATGTAGAAGAAAATCTTACATATTCTATTATAACGTGGTCTCATAGAACATGCTTAAATTAAATTCATACATGATATTACATGAAAAAATTTATGTTAGAAATGTTGTAACTACATATAGGTACACCCCTACAAGATGTCTAGTGTTACAGTGGCAAGAAGTGGATAGTAAAAGTCTATGCATGTATCTATACTCCTGTAAATATTTTTTATTAATTTACCAAATATGAAGAACAAAACTGCCTTACGGTATATTACTATATGAAATCGTAATTTGGAATTCGTGCGTTTTTTTTATCAAACTAATATAGAAGTATAGCGTGACCAAATCCGCGACACCAATTTTGAATCCGTGTAATTTTTATACACTCTATATAAAGTTAGATATCTAATAGATTGTATGTATGCAACCAAGGACAATTAAATAAGTTATAATGATCTATGTAATATCATACCATGTATGAGATTACATAAACATTCACAGTGACTTAGTATTTTATTTTTATTTTTATTTGAGATTATTTTTTTGTGAAATAAAAAACACATTTTTGTTTTAATTATATTGTAGAATAAGTGAACGCGTTGTTCTGGATAATAAACCACTGTGTGGAGGAGAGTATCTGATCTGAAATGATCAAAGTTAATTTGCAGATATGAATCGAAATTAGAAAAAGAATTAAGGGAATCGAAAAAGCCACAGCTGCACCGTTCGTTCGGCTACGCGGAAACGCCCTTGAACTCGCCAGAGCAGTTCCTCAAAAAGGGCCAGGGGATAGGACAGCCCGTCAAGAAGTCAGACCACAAATGCGTCGTGTCTGGGAATCTACCGCCAGTACCGAAACGTCCGCCGCCCGGGAAAAGGGAGGAAAAACCGAAGCCGAATTTTCGTGTATTGAATATTAAGAAAGCTATCAAGACCAAAGCGAAGCCGGTCGAGCCTAGGTGAGATCTGAAATCTTTAAACGACTCTGCCCTAATCCCTAATCCCTTTTTTGAGGCAAAGATGGAATATAAAATTGTATGAATATAATACCATAATTAAGCAAAGTCTTTCGCAAAGACAAATATAATATTGGGACTATTTAATCAGTCGATATTTGAAAAAATAATTATGGAACCACACACACACAGCACAACCTACATAATAATTATCAACATCGCTTTGCATTTCGCTAATAAATATTATAAAAAAAATTAATAGTATTAATTAATTAAATAGAAGTTATTTCATTAATCATTCCATGTGAAGGTTGGTCGACACGAGAGATGGCCATATTAAAAAGATCAAAGGTTCAGGGGAGGTACCTGAATTCTGTCTCCGACCCGACTTCGGTAGGATGCCAGAATATCTTGTTAAGCGGAATAGAAAGATTCATAAACTATTAGAAAAGATGAGGCTAGCGGAAGAAAATAAAGAAAGTCCATGCCAATTAATAGGAGAGGAAGACCGACAGAAATTACTCGATGTAAGTGTTCAGATCATATAAATAGCATACGTATAAAAATATCTAATAAATATTAAAAACTGTAGAGAACGAAGCATTCGAAAAAAAAAAAAAAAATTGACAGCGCGTAGAATTCGCGTCCTGAAGAGTTCGAACTGATTATTGTATCTTGTTTTACATAAATGTTATTTGTATATTATCGTTATGTCCTTCGTCTCCCGGTCTGTCTGTTAGTGCCCTTAGAATTCATGGAATAGTAAACAAATTTCGATGATCGTAAGGTTTTTCTACGACATGTCTACCGCATGAAGCGATGACAGCTCAGTGGTAGTGTGTACGACTTTGCGTCAAGACACGTGAGTGCGAATCCAACCACCTACGACAAGCTTGAGCTTTCGCTGAGGGAAAACATCGTGAGGAAACCATAACATGGTGGTAGGGCTTTTTCTGATGTCCGCCTGGCTAGCTACCACCCTCAAGTTGAAAATCTGCCGCCAAATACCGATAGATGTGTTCCGGCAGTTGCACTTGAGAGCCAGTACCTCCACAGGTTTAGCGTGTCTACCAACTTTGGCCGTATTGTCACTAAGATCAGGTGAGTATATGGCCACTACGCTAAACTGCCTCAGTGAGTATTGCGGCGAGCGGAGTAAGCACTCAAAGTAAATAGCAAGTAACTCCAGGGTGCCAAAATGGCCGACCATGGCTTACGCTGTTGGACGATGTGTAGTTTTCAGAAACGAATCTGTCTAACCCCTATGCGAAAAAATGATATGCGTATACCTATGTACGTAACGCTGTCACCGTATTTTCTAATCTAACTTATAATAAAAAGCAAAAAAGGTCATTCAAAGAACTAAACCTTCGTACTGTTACAACAACCAAAGAAAAATTCAAACGTTTCTAAAACTGTGCGTAATATATTATAAACCATATTTTCTTGCGTAAAATTAGTAAAAAAAAAAAAATGGAAAATTCGTTTTACCAATCTCCGATGACGCATAAACCAATGCTTATAAAATGAACAACGGGCTTTGGTGCGTAATCACCTTGATTAGGTATACCTGTGGACAAAGTACCAGTAAATCCTTACTAATATTATAAAGACGAAAGTGAGTTTGTTTGTTTGTTACGCTTTCACGGCTAGACCGCTGAATGGATTACGGTGAATTTTAGTATAGAGATAGATGCGATCCTGAAGATGGCGATAGGCTATTTTTTCTCGCGAAAAACGTATAGGAAGTGGGGTAAAGAGATGAATAAATATTGTATGGAACTTGTGACTCAATCATCCGATATCAAAGCGAACGGAGTCGCGGGTAAAGCTAGTGTATATCATACATGTACTATGTAGGGATTTATTATGCGTTATGATAATATAATGGGAACGTTAGAGATAAATCTTCTTTGTATATAAAAATTTCGTGTAACGTTGTTTGTCCGCGATGAACTCCTAAACTACTGAACAGATTTTAATCAAATTTTGCACACTGCGTGTCTGCAGTTTGATCCAACTTGAGAGATAGGATACGTTTTATCTCGATGAGTGATCATAGCGCGATAGATGACGCTGTAGTCGATGTGATTGACCACTCGAGAAGGCAGAATAAGGTCATCTAATGAATGTATATATAATTCTACATTACCAAAAACGTGAAGTTGCATAGCCATGGGAATCCTGAAACGAATTCAATCGTAAGCTGCCATACCTTTGTCTCTGCCTCTTCTGGAAACATAAAATAAATTAATCAACACGTACAATAAAGATTCTTTACGTTATTATCACCTATATAGAAGTTACTCGAATATGTCTTTAACGCATTAAAATTTTATCGTAAACCACTGCTTCCTGCCTCCAGTCTGTTAAAAAAATAAAGTAAAAGATTAATAAATAATTATAAAAGTGTAAATTTATATGAGATCTCCAATTGTAATTATAAAAAAAAATGCTTTACCATAGTTGCGTAATTCATTGTATATTCCATCGGCGTCCTGATATCGCTGGAGTAATTTTTCTTGCCTGCAATATAACACATATATACCATATCGTTATGTCCACAATCTCACCTGGTGTTAAGTGACGATGTGGCACAGGATAGCGGACGCGCTAAGCCTCTTCGAGGAATTGCGAGGGCAACACACCTATAGGTATTTGGTGGCATATCTTCAACTCGAGAGTGAAAGCTAGCCAGGCAGATGTTACAATTTTTACCATATGCTATGGTTTCATCACGATATTTTCCATCACCGTAAGCTCATTTTCATAGCAGTTATTTGAACGCACGCCCATTGACGTGGAGTCCTCATACACAACCTTAGAAGCTTAATTGCTTCTATACTGACTTCATTATTTCCATAATTATTCACGGATGATAAAACATGTTTTCATGGTGCACGGTGGTAGGGCTTTTTCTGGTGCCCGCCTGGGTAGCTACCACCCTCAAGTTGAAAATCTGCCGCCAAATACCAATAGGTGTGTTCCGGCAGTTGCACTTGAGAGCCAGATCCTCCAAAGGTCTACAAACTTGGGCCGTATCGTTACTCAAGATCAGGTGAGATTATGGGCATAACGCTAAGCCTTAACTATTAAAAAAATCCTATATTTCCGACACCGAATCATATCTGGATAATGGTATCTCTTGAACAGGACTTGAAACACAACTGGCAGTTGATGCAAAAGGCTTTCTTGCAGCTGCCTATGCTAACAGACACGATCCCTAAGATTCTCAAGAAGACGAAGATGGAACAAGAACTCAGGCAGCTCGAGAAGGACATAGCTCTTGTAGAAAGCAATCCGTACATATATATTTATGAATAAATTCCTTAGAACAGTGCCTAATTAAATTTGACTCGATACAACGTAACATTGACTATATTCATTTTGAGTTGTCTGTGGATTCTATTGGTTTTGAGCTTTTTGACATGTAAAATGTTTTATAGGTTACGAATAAGTGTGATCAAAGTTTTGTGATTCACTTGTCACTCGTTTGTAATTGGTTTTATTTATTTATTCATTCATTTATTTAATTAGCAACTAAATATTATATATTTATATATACAATTTCCTTTTTTCCTAAACTGGTTTTTTCAATTTATTCCACCAATTTTTTTTTTGTGTTCTCATATAAAAAAAAACAATTGACTCATCCCCTTGAATTATTATGCTACTAACTTGGTCAGTGGGAAGTACGCTTAAAAATCCACAAGTAATAATCTACTATATATATAATATTCCTACTAATATTATAAATGTGAATGTAAGTTTGTTCGTTATGTTTTCACACGAAAACTACTTAACCGATCATCATGAAACTTTGTACACATATTCTTGGAGGTATCAGAAGTAACATAGGATACTTTATATTGAAAATATATTTTTTTTTAAATAAAGAAGAATTTTTTTTTTTTAATAAAAAAAAATTTGATTGTTTATTGAATAAAGATACAAAAACGGGCGAAACTGGCTAAATAATTTTTATCTTTATGCGAATGAAGTCGCACGCACAGCTAGTATAAAATAAAACACTTCTTAACATCAAAACACTTCCAAGCCCAAAAAATCTTACGTAAGATAAATAAAATTGTTTGTCACAAAATCTCAAAATATAGCTACTTTAACGCCATCTAGCATTTCAGGTGATATAAAGTTCACCGGGTCAGCTAATATTTATATAAAGCACTTTAATTTTCTATATAAATATACAATAATTTTCATCTCACACGGATAGATAGATAGATAGATACATTGCTTTAGATAGAGCAGTTTTCAAAAAATGCTAAATTCAAGTAGACACGTTACAGGTCTGTTCCGAAGGGGGTTTGAGGGTGGAGTTTGATATTACCTCCCTCTGACCTCGGCCCAACTACGAGCCAGTCGGAGTTAAACATACAACTCATGAAATTCATACATACAAAATCCGAAAAATTATTCTTCTATCAATATTTCATAATATTTGAAACTGTAAAATGATATTACCCATTCCTAAAATATTGTATTTTTCTATTAAAGATATTTTTTAAATATATTTATGCGTTTTATTATGTATCCTTTCTATATAAATAAATAAAATGAAAGTGTCCATTTGTAATTGTAAAGTAAAAGCGTTTTAGTAAATGCATTAGTGTATACGCGGCATTTGACACAAAAAAAAAAATTTTTTTGTCTGTTTGTTCGTTCCGTCTAATCTCGGAAACGGTCGAACCGATTTTGACTAAACTATCACTTACAGATAGTTGATATTATAGGAAGTATCATAAGCAACTTGCATTTAAAGTCGATTTAATTTAAGCGAACAAAGTCGCGGTCGCAACTGATTATCCCACAAAATGGAAGCGTTTTAAGATTAATATACTTATATGTAATAAGTTATTATGTAATATAAATCTGCGAGGTTATTTCAATACGTGCTGTATTAAGAGATAATAAATACGAAATAGGGTAATACAAAAAAAAAAAATCATAAAACCATTTTAAGTATGAAATTTAACCTTCTCATCTGATGTTAAGTGACGATGCAGCCTAAAACAGTGGACACAGTAAATCTAGTGGAACGACTGACTCACAAGTGCATCCGCCGGAACACACCTATCTTTGGCAGCAGATTTTCAAATACAGGGTGATAGCTAACCTGGTGGGCAATAGTAAAAGCCCTACCACCACCTGGCTGCATCTTGATACATCAAAACACTACGGATTATTTCCATTTACAATCTATTTTCACTTTAATTCGCTTACATTTATTTAAATGCTGTAATATAATAATCAAGACTGCCTGAGATAAAGGGAGGTTATACAACGAGCACGCCTGTCACCTGATGGTAAGTGGTCACCGCTAACAATAGACCTCAATAACCCCAGAGGAATCGCAGGTGCGTTGCCGGCCTTTAGAGGAGGAACTGGTTCTCAAGTATCACTGACGGAACACACCTATTGGTATTTGGCGGCAGATTTTGCAACTTGAAAGTTGTAGCTAGCAAGACGGGCATTAGAAAAAGCCCTACCACCATGCTATGGTTACTCACACCAGAAGCTCAAGCTCATTGTAGGTGGTTGGGTTCCAACTCACGTCCCACGACGCGGCGTTCCTAAAGGCTACCATTGGGCTATCATCGTTTCAAAAGGTTAAGTTTAATTATCGATTAGACTTTTTGGATGGGACGTTTTGCACTAGATTTTATTTCTTTTCATAGATTTATACCATTTATCTATATCTTACGTAATGTTGATGGCAATTTGATGTAATTTAGTCATAATTTGTTACTAGGCACGCCCTGAAAATTCAATAGTTTTAACAACACAAACGTCATCTTGTTAAAGCTACATATGAATTCTAAGGATTAGCAATATATCCAGCAGTTGAACGTGTCTATTGTATGATACTTTGTTAGGTATAGATTATGGCTACAATATCACGGTACTCTGACATGGACACGCTATGTCGGACTCTGTTAAGTGCAACCACCGAAACACACCTTGCAACTTCCGGAACACACCTATAGATGTGACAGCAGACTTTTAACGTGACGATGGTACTGAGACAGCTGAGCATTAGAAAAAGCCCTACCACCAAGCTATGGTTTTCCCACGACGTTTTCCGAAAGCTGAGACTCATTGCAGATGGACTCAAACTCACTTCCATTGTCACCGCGTCCGTACACACTACGGACCATGCCGACTGAATAATAATATTGATTACAAAGAAATAAATTAAGAGAGAAATTGCTTTTTAAACGTAAGATCAATCCACAATGACGTGCATAGCCATTTTAATGCGTTTAAATAATCCTGCGATATTGGTTTGAAAAATAAATATTTCTATTGTTGAGTCCTTAATTGTCAGAAGATCAAAGTATCTTAGGTAATCTATATAGTAGTAATGCTAATAGACTGTGATAAACCTATAATTCTTGATCTTATGCCATTAATTATATTTCTAATTGCGTTGGTAATTAAAAGAGAGCTCAAAGCTCAGGATGTACCCGGGCGTATTAAATAAATTCGCATATTAAGTTAAGGTATAATTATCTGAATATTTACCAAATAACGTTTCCTCGTAAGCTCGCTCAACAGGTGGCCCATAAGTTCGCGGCTGCCGTGAGAAATGATTGGCGGAAAAGTATGAATAATGAAGCTCTTAATGTCTTTAGCGTGATATGTAGGTATGCAGGTATGCAGGTATGCAAACGGCTTTATTGATATTGCCCGGGATTTCCGAGGACCGCTCGGATGTTACCGAACAACCCCGATTACAGAAACCACGACGCGCGCCTCTCGATTGATTTGTAACGAGGCTTGCATCGGCGCATAGCTGTCCGGTGACATTTACACTAATACGTATATTCGTAGCAATGATATGTATATATTTAATATCAACATAGCAACTAAGCGACGCATGTTGACCACTAATTAGAATATCAGAGCAAGAAACATAAAACAATTTCCTCAATGATTACAAACGGCTGATGTACGTTTCCGACATCACCTCGCTGAAAATTTCGCCAATGACTACATTAAACTTTTTAATTACGACTCACTTAATATATTTTGTTTTATATAGTTATGGCCATAATCTCACCTGATCTCAAGTGATACGGCCCAAGTTGGTAGACACGCTAAACCTGTGGAGGGCCTGGCTCTAAATTTCAGCTGCCGGAACACACCTATTCGTATTTGGCGGCAGGTTTTCAACTTGAGGCTGCTTGCTAGCCAGGCGGGCATTAGAAAAAGCCCTACCACAATCAAAATAAAAAAACTTCATTTATACCCTAATTTAACAAGTAATACTTGGCATCTTACTGTCTAAACTATATTACCGTACTATATTATACAAATTGCTGTGTCACGCAATATAGAAGTAAATAGGCGAATCGATATGACTGTTATAAAGTGGAATACTTAAGCTGTTTAAATGCAATAGGAATTAGGAATTACAATAATATCTTTGTATTTGGTAGAACAATCATTATGGAAGGCTATAAGCTATTACATCACGCTATCAGCAACAAGAGCATAGATTACTCGTCGTTGGGCGGAGGAAGTCGAGAGCAAGGCGGAAGCTTTAATCGTTAGTTTGGACAACGCGAAGGCTTTTGATCGGGTCTGGCACTAAACGCTTCTCTCAAAGCTCTCATTGTACGAGCTTTGCAAACTATGCAAATGGGCAACCTTTTTTCTCACAGAGCGGAGCATTAAGGTCGTTGTCGTGCTCGGAGCCCAAGCCCGTGAAAGCTGGGGTCCCACAAAGCTGTGTACTGTCTCCCACAATGTTTTTTTCTGCATATCAGTGAAATGCTGATGACTAATAACAGTATTCATTGCTATGCGGATGACAGTACCGGGGATTTCTTGTCCACCGGCCGTGCCAACTTCTCTCAGGGACACGTCAACGAGTGCCGAATTAAACTCGCGTCAGAAGTCGAAGCTTTATTGGAGCAAGTCTTGGAATGGGACTGACTAAACATGGTCCAATTCAACCCAAAGGAGACACAAATTTGCGCGTTTATTGCTAAATAGAACCCCTTGGTTTCTCTTCGGTTCGAAAACGCTCCGTTAGGTACCTCGCCCAGCATCAGAATTCTTGGAGTTCGCATATCGAGTGTCTTTCAGTTTCGTGGTCATCTAGAGGATAAGGCCAAAAAGCTTTGCTGTGCTCAGTAGAGCGAGACAATATTTCTACAAACCCCAGATCCGAACTCATATGGAATACTGTCCTCATCTCTGGGCAGGGACACCTCAGTACCAGCTTCTCCCATTTGACTACATCAAACGTAGAACGCCTCGAATTGTCAATAACCAAGTGCTTTATGATCGACTTGATCCACTAACATAGCGAAGGGACGTGCCGTCTCTTTGCATCTTCTATTGCATTTACCATGGGGAGTGTTTCGAGGAATTACACGAACTAATTGTAGTCTGCAGCTGCATTCCAGAAATTTCATCCCCTTCATCTGAATGAATGGCGATCTCCGAGGGTACGTTTTAGGCGGATTTTTCCCCCGCACGACTGCCTTATGGAACCAACTTGGTCCGACGGTGTTTCTGGACCGATTCCTGTCCCCATGAACCCCAAGAAGAGAACTTACTCTATCTTAAGGGCCGGCAACGCACGTGTGATTCCTCTGGTGTTGTGGGTGTCCATGGGCGGCGGTGATCACTTACCATTAGCTGACCCGCTAGCTCGTTTGTCCCCAAATTGTATAAAATTAAAAGCTGTATTTGAAAAAGTAAACAAAACTTTTTATTTACACTAACTAACTATTAACAAAACAAAAAAGTAATTTATTTAAAGTTTTGATTATAAAAATATAAAACTATAAAAATATAAAAAATATAAAAACACTATAATCAATACCTATATTAAACAATGATAAGAAAAACAATTCTTATCAATCAAGAAATTTGAGACGCGTCTTCAGTTTGAACGATGAGTAAATCTCTGCGTTCTCTAAAAATATAACGTTTATAAAGAAACCAGATAAAGCTTGCGATATTACTTTCTCAAGAATTACTAAGAGTTTCTCGTTAAATTGATTTTAATTGGAAAATATAGTCTCAAAATTACCGCATATATTTCTTATAGGTTTGCTTGGTTCTACTAGGGCTTTGTGTTTAACTAACTGACTGAATGTTAAGTATGTTATGTTATGTTAAGTAGTTAACAGTACTGGTTATTACTATATTTTATCTGATGTTAAGTGACGACGGGGGACACGCTAAGCCTAGTTAGTGGAGGGACTGGCTCTCAAGCTCAAGTGGAACTGTCGGAACACACCTACAGTTATTTGGCGGGAGATTTGCGAAGAGGAGAGGAAATGTGGACGCTGTCTCTGGCAACACGAGAGTTTGCAGTGTCGCCGTGATGTGTTTCAATGGGTAATTTTTTTTTATATACTTAAGGTTTAGCGTTATGGCCATAATCTCACCTGATCTTAAGTAACGATACGGCCCAAGTTGGTAGACACACTAAAACTGTGGAGGAACTGGCTCTCAAGTGCTGCTGCCGGAACACACCTATTGGTATTTGGCGGCAGGTTTACAACTTGAGGGTGGTAGCTACCCAGGCGGGCATTAGAAAAAGCCCTACCACCATGCTATGGTTTCCTCACGATGTTTTCCTTCACCGAAAGCTCAAGCTCATTGTACGTGCTTGGATTCGAACCCACGTCCCTTGACGCGAAGTCGTGCACACTACCACTGAGCTATCATCGCTTCAAATGTTGGGTGATTACCACCCGATGAGTGATCACATCTCCCTCTCATCCTATGTTTTAATGTTCACTGTTTTTAGAATAGTGTAATTTTGAATTCAGCTAACCATTCATATGTAGGCCTCTTGATTTTGAAGCCCTAGGTTTAAGCTATAGAAAAATCCGGCCCAGACTATATGTTGAATTTTTATACCGTTACGTGATATAGTTTGATAAACAGTCAGTAACTATATTTTATATTAAATTAGTGAGACTTCACTAGGCAGAAGGCACGAGGAGGCTGAATATGATAGGGCACGTGTGATAACGCGTGAGGTTGGTCTACGACCGTCAGAGGCTGTTGACAAGCGAATGAATAAAAATGACACTTCGTATTATCGTGTCTACTGGTAATATAAAGTACCAGTTGTGCCTGCGACTTCGTTCGTGTGGAATTGAAATTGTATATAATCCTTTTTTCCCGTTTTTGCCCCTTTTTTCAATACAGCTTTGCTCTTTTTGGTGGTAGCGTGATCTTAAAGAGTCCAAGGCCTCCCTCAATCAATGCTCTATCGAATACAAAAATAAATGTTGAAATCCGCATTCAAACAGACTTCTCAGCTTTATAATATTAATATAGATAGATGGTAATTGGCCGACAGAGCTAAGCTCAACACTTTTTGTTTATCAATTTTATTTATTTTTGAAATTAAAAATTATTTGGATGCAAACGGCATTCTGATTAAACATCTGCATTTTACAATTTGACACATGTATTTAGAAAAAACTTTTTTACAAATAATCGTTTTCACGGAAAATACATGTACTATGTTGGTGAATTCATAAAGAAAAAAAATTTCTACTTACAACATTTTATACAAAACGTTACAACCGTTTCGCAAGTACCCTATATATATACAAACGAGCGAAAAACTCGAGAACGGCTCGACCAAATTGGCTAAAAAAAATTTAACAACAAAATAAAAAAGATTCTAAATCTCATAATATGAACAATGAGTCAGTAAATGATTTCAGGAAACCTAAAAAGTATTAAAAACAAATAAAAATTAATAAAAAAAAAAACATAATTGTATCTTTGTACATTTACAGTTTCTATTATTTCCACTATGTACAGTGGTATATTAGTTTTACTTTCAGTCTATGTAATAACTGGCAAACGAAGTACGTTTATTATTTGATATTGAAGATAGTGGTATTGGCAGGTCCGTATTTCGTTCGAGAGTTACTGAGTTCGGATTGTGTTGTGCAGATGGAAGAGTAAAATTTTTATCAATTTGCCTCACCACCAGATCTATTACGTTCCTCAGTTTATGAGATGGGAAGTGATTCTAACCATTTCTTGGTCAACCTGAAAAAATTCAACAGTTCTAAAAAGCAATTTCAAGACAATTATGAAGCGATGATAGCTCAATGGTAGTGTGTACGACTTTCCGTCAAGCGACGTGAGTTCAAATCCAACCACCTACAATGAGCTTGAGCTTTCGCTGAAGGAAAACATCGTGAGGAAACCATAGCGTGGTGGTAGGGCATTTCCTGATGCCGGCCTGGCTAGCTACCACCCTCAAGTTGAAAACCTGCCGCCAAATACCAAAACCAGTCGTTGGAAGTGTGCGTACTCAACTTGGATTGGATTGGATCCCAGATTCGTGAACGAACAAATACATAAATGTCTCGCTGTCGAACGTCAAATAATAATAACTGTATATTAACGCACCACAAAGATAAACTAAAACATAGTTTATCGATAAGCGTTATATTGATAAACTATATTATTTCATATGATTAAAAGACATTTAATTCATTGGATTTATAGACAAGCTTCATTCGCTAAACAAAATGAAAGTAAACATAAAATACGGGAATGATATTAGATATAATCAGTTCTATTGATCGTAACGAATTGAAGTACAAGGTGGATTAGAATTCACAGACTACTTTTCTTGCTAAAATCTTATCGGAAGTAGGGTAAAGAGTAGAATAAACTGTGTATAAACCCTTTTATTGCGTCCCCCGATTTGTTTGACAAAGGCACTATTAACGCAAGCAAAGCCGCACGTAAAATCTAGTTTAAAATAAAATAATGAAATTTTGCAACGTCTGGAGAGAGCCTTTACCCTCGATACAATATTATTATAAATTGCCAGCGCAAGTACGTACTTTGAAGTAGCGAGATGCTAATTAGCTCTTAAAGTGAGTCGCTCTTTGCCGACGGAGGCAAGCTTGCGAGGTAAGCTGATTAATTATCTTCGATGATAGGTTCATATACACTCGCAGTAGCTGTGCTGTGACATACAGTACTTTAACCGTGGCTCTGCTTAAATATATTTTATTTAAAACTAACTGACCCGGTGAACTTTGTATCACCTAGGACGTAACGTACGGCCCGCCAGCCGCTGAGCCACTGTTTTTTGAATCTCTGATAGCATCTAAGATGTTTATTTTAATGAAATGATTATACGGACAGTTTTGATGTACATGAAATGTACAACGTATATAATGCATTTAATTGGCTAAGGGATAATACTGTATTGTATAAAGTAGCTTGGTAAATAACAGCTGTTTTTTTGTATTATGTAAAAGATAAAAATGATTACTGTGTGTTATCCTTTAGAGATAAATATATACCATCGCAGAATTTTTGATCAACCGTTTCAAGATATACAATTCTGTGTTACATTAACTTGATCTATCTTGTAAGGTTTAGTCAGCGTTTGCAATTTAAGCGCACGCAAAAAATTTGTTTGTTGCGACATCACATTACAAATCTTTGAATGTCTCGGCTTTTCTGTACTATAGTAATGTATGTATTATACATAAAAATCTTTCCCATGAATATCTCTATCTTATTCTGAGGAATACATTAAAATCTGTTGAATAGTTTAAAAGACCTAAGCGAACGAACAACGGAAGCGACTTGATTTTATACTATGTACAGATAAACGACAATTATTTAACTCACGAGCATTTTTTTGTAAACTTAGCAATGCTTCTTCATATCTATAAATATATAACAGTCAGAGAACTAATCATTAAACTGTGTCTTCGTTAAAGTTAGTTATGGGCGGCCATTTAGAACTGCTTGGACGAATGGAATCTTGTTCACTTTTCGGCAGCGGCCCAAGCAGAGGTTCGGCCTTTCTAGAACCTTTGCGCTCGCTGCCACGGAGCTGAGCGCCCTCAGCTTTCGCCCCATAAAGTTCGGTGAAGCTATCAAAGCCCTTAAGGCTAACAGAGAATATCAGGTCGAAAAACAAAACCTTTACAGCAAACACTTACAGTAACCTCTTCAAATTATTTCATACACGGCCATTATATTCCATAGTAAGTAAATTTTATTGATTATCGCTAAAATACTGCTGCATTAATATCTAAATATACAACAGTCTGAGAATCTACTGATGAGTATGTTTACCGCTATGCTACCACTAATAGCAGCAAAGTTGTATCGAAATAAGTCACTACATCGGACAAAGTTTAGTTAGTAAAAATTAAATACCGCGCGAACGAAGTCGGGGTCGCAGCTAGTTAAATATAATGTAGAGGTAGATAATAATTCGGAAAAGGACATAGGCTGTATATTGTATAATAACACTTGTATGGATGCAATGTTCGCATGAAGGATTCAACATCTGCAAATCAGGAATATGATAATTTATATTGAAGCTTCAGGTACAAAATAGTGTTTCACGTTTTACAGAAATATAATTTTACTAGGTACTATTTTAGTTTTCATTATAATATGCGATATTTTAATATTAAATCTACGGCTTCTTTAGGATAAGCTGTTTGTTTCTAAGAAGAGATATATGTTGCTTTTTGTATTCCCTTTAAGTACTTTGAGTGTATCTTGAGAAAACTATCACGATGTTTTGTTTATTATTTGACTTATCAACTTTTATATTTAGGAGTCAGTACATCCTTTGAAGTAGCCTTACTTAATTTTCGACGTGAGTTCGAATCGATCAATCAATCAACAATCTTTATTCAGTTTAGGCCCTAAGAAGGCTTTTATGAACGTCAAAACTACTACCGGTTAGGAAAGTAACGCAGTCATCGAGAAGAACCGGCAAGAAACTCGATCTTCTTTTTATGTCTTATTCTCATCCTTATATATAATCATTTAATGTATTACAGTAGTTATTAGCGGATGTACAGAGAGGGGTGTCAATTCCAGGCATTAAGATCTCGATGTCTTCGATCGGCATCGGATGTATGCAATGAGCTTGAACCTTAGGTGAAGTAAAACATCGTGGTGAAACCATAGCATAGTAGTAGGGTGTTTCCTAATATCCGCCTGGCTACCTGCCACCCCCAAAAGAAATCTGTCCCCAAATACCTGTACGTGTTTTCCGGTAGATGCACTTGAAAGCCAGTCCCCCACAAGGCTTAGCGTATACGCCATCTTCGGTGAAGTCTTCACTTAACGTCAGGTAAGATTGTGGCCACAACGGAAAACCTATAAGACATTAATATCCATCTTTTAGTCTATCTAGATTAACTAATCCAAATTTACCGGACACAGATGAAGATAGAATTAGTTGTGTGAAGATAATTGATCTGGGTCTGGTGCGTTTGCGTTCGTTCGCGAAATGCCCACGGTGACAGATGTTACAATGTAATAAAACGGCGTGTGGTTAAAACCAAACGACAGAAGTGAGACATCACTATATCCCTGTCTCTCCGTTAGTTGTCTCGAGGTTGCTGCTGCGGATCAGAATTTCGAAGCGATGATAGCTCAGTGGTAGTGTGTACGACTTCGCGTCAAGGAGCGTGAGTTCGAATCCAAGCACCTACAATGAGCTTGAGCTTTCGCTGAAGGAAAACATCGTGAGGAAACCATAGCATGGTGGTAGGGCTTTTTCTAATGCCCTCCTGGCTAGCTACCACCCTCAAGTTGTAGACCTGCCGCCAAATACCAATAGGTGTGTTCCAGCAGCTGCACTTGAGAGCCAGTTCCTCCACAGGTTCAGCGTGTCTACCAACTTGGGCCGTATCGTCACTTAAGATCAGGTGAGATTATGGCCTGAACGCTAACCTTCAGTATAAAAAAAAAAAACATATGAAGACCCTGTCATAAGAATTTTTACTTGGGAAAATGTCAGGCGAAAATAGTAGTCTAGTAAGCTGATATTACTTCTCCCTTTCTGTATAAATACTGTCTTAGATTCGTTCAGTGCATCAAAGCGACTGTATTTATCTTCTTTTTTAGGTTTAGCGTTATGGCCATAATCTCACCTGATCTTAAGAGACGATACGGCCCAAGTTGGTAGACACGCTAAACCTGTGGAGGAACTGACTCTAAAGTGCAGCTGCCGGAACACACCTATTGGTATTTGGTGGCCGTTTTCAACTTGAGGGTGGTTGCTAGTCAGATGGGCTTTAGAAAATGCCCTACCACCATGTTATGGTTTGCTCATGATGTTTTCCTTCACCGAAAGCTCATTGTAGATGGTTGGACTCGAACTCACGACCCTTGACGCAAAGTCGTGCACACTGCCACTGAGCTGTCATCGCTATAAGTATAACTGTGTGTTTATTACATGGAATATAGCAAATTAGATGTGTACGCAACTTCGTTTGCTCGGTATTCAAAATTATTTTTCGATCACTAAGTAATAGATAGTATTTTCACCGCATTAACTCACCACGTAGCATCGCAACGATCTGTGCTCTATTACATCCTTCTCATTTATCGTTCTTTTTATTTTTGCCCTGTTCCTAAAGGTCTTAACGTGATATTGAATACACTATTACCTTCCTTAATAATTGGGCTATGAAATGCAAAGTGAATTATACAAATCGGACAGAGACTTTTTGAGATTAGTGCGTTCAAGCAAACAAACTCTTATAGGTTTAACATTTTCAGCTTTACTACATTAGTATAGATTATTTACAAAAACTGTTCAGCCCATCATTATGAAATATTTCACACACATATTGTCACAGGTACAAAGAAACATATAACTTTTTCCGAAAAAAGTACTGTTCTTGAGCGATCGAAGAAATAACTATAAAAACTAGGCGCACGAAGTCGCGGGCGTAGCATTAGTACATCGTTCTCTTTGATTATACATTTACTAGCTTTGTCCGTGACTTCGTTCGCGAGATACTAAACATTATTTAATTATTTTTGCCCGTTTTTATAACATCTTTCCACACAACTTTGCTTCTATTGCTGGTAACGAAATGTTAATGGCATAAAGCCTACTTCAGTCCTTTAATCCAACAGTTAGCTCCTAAGATTAGCGTGTTCAAACAATCTATTCCATTTTATAATATTAAATAGATGTACCTTCGAGTTCGTTCGCGTAAAAATAAACATTAGTTTTATAATAATTTTTACCTGTTCATAAGTAACATCTTTCTAACATGGTTTGCTAGCAGTACTCTAAAGGGGTCTGCAGTTGTTACTGCGTATAGAGTAAGGTCTGGACATATTCCTCTCAATAAGTTTGCATTTCTCATGAGGAAAAGTGTCTCACCCAACTGCATAACGTGTGGGTCTATAGAAGACTTCCAACACTTGTTGAGGGAATGTCAACGGATCCGAACTCAACGGACAGCGATCAGATCATAAAACGTTTAGGACTGAATCTAATGGACCAGGGCATGTTCCATGGAATCCTGGCTGCATCTGCAAGTGATGAAGCCAAGATTTCATGGAATTTTGTGCATATATCTAAGTAGTTTTAAGACGTATTTGACAGTAACTATATTTTGCACATACTATAAGGTCAGAGTACGATGGGACTGAGATGTCTTTTTTGGTCCGAAGTTCCTAAAATAAATAAATACAAAAAAAAATATACCGTTGCTCCTATTGGTGATGGCGTATAAATAAATAAATAAAATAAAGCTTTCCCCAATGATTGCTCTACGAAATTCCAAAAAGCTTCTTTGAAATCTGGCTGGTAGTTCCCAACGATTAGTGCTTTCAAGCAAAACATTTATAATATCAATATACGTTTACGTTAATAAACATACCTAGTTTTTGTCATGAAAATTCTGAAAGTATACAGATGTAAGTGAATAAATGTCGTTGTAATTCTCGTGACAGTTTCAGATTCTCGAGTATATTCGTTGCAAATAATTTATTTAGCCAAACAGAATCTCGAGAAGCAATTTAATATGGCACCCGACAGACAGACGCCTCGATGTACCCTTATATTTTTATAGAGAAAATGGAATACTGATAACACGTTATGCAGGGCCGTATTTGGGATTGGAAAATTATAACTTACAATAAATATATATTTACAAATAAAAGTCCCATGTCACGATGTTCGTTGACGCAAATCTCGCATATCGCTCAATCGATTTCAATGTTTTTTTTTTTTATATACTTAAGGTTTAGCGTTATGGCCATAATTTCACCTGATCTTAAGTAACGATACGGCCCAAGTTTGTAGACACGCTAAACCTATGGAGGAACTGGCTCACAAGTGCTGCTACCGGAACACACCTATTGGTATTTGGCGGCAGGTTTACAACTTGAGGGTGGTAGCTACCCAGGCGGGCAGTAGAAAAAGCCCTACCACCATGCTATGGTTTCCTCATGATGTTTTCCTTCACCGAAAGCTCAAGCTCATTGTAGGTACTTGGATTCGAACCCACGTCCCTAGACGCGAAGTCGTGCACACTACCACTGAGCTATCATCGCTTCAAATTTGTCAATCCTTCTCATTAAGCCTCATAACGTGAAGCATTTGAGGTTGCGCATTACATTCGAAAGTCAAGCAATTTTCGTGCCTTCAATTAACATTATTTTTAATATTTTGTGTTTTTACGGCAATGAAAATGTTTTATTATCTAGAGATATACTCTCGCTATCACACTAGATAGATTTCAATTCATTTATTCCATTGCATACTAAAAAAACTTTATTGCAAAAAAAAAAATTCGTGGACGTCCGGATGTCTGTGTGTAAAAGTTAATGTATTTAGACCGTTTCTTTTTTAACAGCTCTAGAATGATATCGGATTCGTTGAATATGAATACTTAAATCTATTTTCTTTGTATTTATTGTATCTATGTAGTTTAACTATGCCCACGCAATATATTCTTGATAATTTAATGTATGTCCGCAAAAACTTACAAAAGCTAGATATATTTAAAGACCGACATAATTTGAATACAAGAAATCATGACAAACTTTAGACTGAATAAGACAAGTAATAGTTTTTTAGGTAATAGTGTTAAGTTTTATAATAAAGTCCCAAAGCACATTAATGAATTGCCGGACAGTTGGTTCAAGAACTATGTCAAACGGGTTTTGATGTCAAATGGCTATTATAGGGTGGATCAACATGTGAGCGATCGTGATGTCTGGAATTGACACCCCTCTCTGTACATCCTCTAATAACTATTGTAACACATTTAACTATTATATAAAAAAGATAAGACTAAGATCTAAAAAAAGATGCAGATCGAGTTTCTTGCTGGTTCTTCTCGATGACTGCGTTACTTTCCGAACCGGTAGTAGTTTGACGTTCATAAGCGCCTTCTTAGGGCCTAAATTGAATACAGATTTTTGATTTGATTTGATTTGTAAAAGAAATACTGTAATCAAAGCAATGTTGGTTCAGTGGTAGTGTGTACTGATGCGGCGTTAATAGACGTGATTTCGAATACTGTATCGAGCCTGAGCTTTCAGCGATGGAAATTATGATGATGAAAGTACGGTGTGGTGATATAGAATTTATGTGACCACTGTCATCAACTTAAAAATCTAAAATCTGTCGTCAAATACCTTTAGGTGTGTTCTGGCAGTCGCACTTGAGAGCTGGTCCTTCCACTAGGCTTAGCGAATCCAGCATCTTCGGCCACATAGCCAATTAACATCGAGTGGGATTGCGGCCAAAACGTTTAACCTATAAAGTACAAAATAAAAGTTAGATCGACGATGTAACTGTTTATAATACACACGTATCGTCCGGCACCTAAAATAATTTTACGAATTAGGACTATTAAACTAATCCTGTTGGGAAATTGTAATAGTTACGAATTAAGTGTGATCATGACCTTTAGAAGTTTTGTTTGCACTTGATATATCAATTGGTACACGACATGCTTCCTTAAACGCCGACGCGATATTGACGTCTGAGTATACCAATTGGCACACAATCAGTGTGCCAGTTTCGGAACGCATATGCCGTATCTACACAGTTTTACTTATAACCAGCTGACCTCGCAGACCTTGTTCTGCCTTTTCTAGTAGTCAATCACATCGCGTTATGATCACTTATCGAGATAAAAAGTATGTTATCTCTCAAGACAGTTTAAACTGCACACAAAATATATAAAATTTTATTAAATTCGGTTCAGTAGTGTAGGATTTTGCGGACAAACAACGTGACACGATTTTTTTTTTAATATAAAGATATAATTGGACGTAGATAGTTTATATAGCATATTTTCAAAAGTAGTTTTTTACCCGGAAGTCTTTCCCGCTAGATACGTATCTGTAGGAAAGTCTGAAGCGTTATAAAACGGAAATGAGCGTCTGATTGACTCCTGAAGTGGGTGCAGACGGAAGAGTTCAACGTACTAGGCTATAAGGGGTGGAGAGACGTTAACATTTCGCCACCCCTTTTGGTGGAATAAATTACAAGCGAAACGCTTTAGCTTTTATAGAGGAAAAATAAATTAATCTTTTCGGTTTCCATTACGACTTAAATTGATTTCGTTGTCGTCTGCGATAACATTTCTTATAATATTATTTGCTGAATTTTTGAACGAAATAAAATGGGAAAAAAATTTGATTTGACGGTAGCATCAAATTCACAGTTTATTTTGTATTAGAATCACGCGCCAATACGTGTGGGTGGAATGGAATAATTGAAAACATCTCCTATTACACCGGTCTGCTGGAACGTTTTTTTTTTTATAACACTAAAACACTTTATAATCTGTTTTCATAAAACATAAGTATGAATTTGAGTGGGTAATCGTTGGTTTATGACAGTAACATTCATCCCCTATTTCACCCTTTCGATTTGTGTGTTGGTGCTAATAGGTAAGGGGCCATACATATAAATTCGCTCTTACGATGGTGAGGGGGTGTGTGACAAAATCTGATGCGGCAGTCCGGGGCACGGGGGGGGGGGGGAGGTTGGGGTAGTGTTTAAATAAACGTGACGTTGTGACGTTGGCAGATCATAAGACAATTTTGTAAATTTTCCTTGTTTATTTATTCGTTATTACAGAGATTTATTAATTCACTTACTATTACAAGCAATGAATATTGAAATTTGTACACTGCCACAACACCAGAGAAATGGTAGATGCGTTTATTTATTTGTATATTATATATTTGTATTTATATATGTTTTATTGGAGAGACTGGCTCTCAAGTGCAATTGCCGGAACACACCCATTGGTATTTCACGGCAGATTTTCAACTTGAGGGTTGAAAGCGCCAGGCTGACGTTACAAAAAGCCCTACCACCATGCTATGATTTCCTCACGATGTTTTCCTTCACTGTAAGCTCTAGCTCATTGTTGATGGTTCGATTCGAACTCACGTCCCATGACGCGGCGTTCCTACACAATACCACTGAGTTATCGTCCCTTTATTTATGTGTCCTTCTCCAAGATTCAGTTTATCTGTATATCAAAATTCGATGGTATTAGTTCAATAGTTTAGGCATGAGTTTTATTATTAACGTATAAGTCTGGGTGTTCGTTGACAGATAATTCCACATGGGATAATTCGATCACAGAGCGAATAAAATATATAAAAATAATAAGTCAGTTTTAATCTGAAAAATCAATAAAAAAAACACAAAAAATCTATTAAATAGATACATATACATATCTCGGTCGCTTAAGGTTGTCTGTATGTACATCTGTGATGTATTTAAAGCCGATACAGGCCTATCTCTATTCGTATACTAGGCATAAGGCTAATCTCGTAGAGGTTTTTTAAAATATAGTGGGTTGCTACCCAAAATCGTTAATTTAAGCCAACGTCACAGTGAAAGCGGCGATATTTTACGGGCCGTTGCGATACAATACCTGTTAAATATAACCACTCAACAGAGTTGCTGTTATATGAAAATAACGGTGTGTGGTTATACCAAAGAACAGAAGTGAAATATCGCTATATATCTCTGGCTCCCTTAGTCGCTTCTAGGCTGCAGATCAGAATTCCAAAGCCCTCTTATAAGGAGTTTCATTTCAATATTAATAATTATACTATTGGACCCTGTAGACGTTATGGTCGAACGTTAGCTTGCCTGTCATCAGCGACTTCAATAAACGTTTCCTCACTAAAGTAGATAAACTTTTTTGTTTTTAGTAGTTAAGGTTTAGCGTTATGGCCATAATCTCACCTGATCTTAAGTAACGATACAGCTCAAGTTGGTAGACACGCTAAACCTATAGAGGAGCGGTCTCTCAAGTGTAGCTGCCGGAACACACCTATTGGTATTTACCGGCAGCTTCTCAACTTGAGCGTAGTTGCTAGCCAGGCGAGTATTAGAATAAGCCCTACCACCATGCTATGATTTCCTTCACCGAAAGCTCAAGCTCATTGTAGGTGGTTGGATGCGAACTCACGTCCCTTGACGTGAAGTCGTACACACTACCACTGAGCTACCATCGCTTCTAACTATATAAAAAAAAAACAAATGTTACTAATTTTACAGTGATGAGAAGAGGAATTTTAAGGTAAATTAATTAACTTTATTAACTCTAACAGGCGACGAAATTAAAAGAAAATGTCAAAAGATAATCTAAAACTGGAGCGCAGCGTTATTTACCAGCAGCGAATTGAAACCATCCACCGTAACGGAAAACATCATGATGAAACCTTAGCATGATGGTAGGGCTTTTTCTAATACCCAACTGGCTACCTAACACCCCTTAACTTCAAAATATGCCGCCATAAACTACAGGTCTGTTCCGGCAGCTGCATTTAATAGTCGGCCAATCGGTCCCTTCACTAGGCGTAGCGTGTCCACAATCTTGGGCCATATCTTAACTTAATATCAATTGATATTGTAGCCATAACGCTAACCTAGAAAATATTAAAAAACTGAGCTATCATTGTTTCCAAAAGTTTCCAAAACATGTTGTTCTTTCCACTTTTTTTGTCGAGTTCGATGACTTTCTGTGTTAACAAGACGCTCTTGTGAGATGCCGACAACGCCCTTGTACTATATTACTTCTTGTGATGGTGTTAAACCTTTATATAAAGCGATGTGTGCGCCGACGCGCAACTTCCACAACGCGAGATGAAAGTTTAACCGGCATTTTGTAACTTGGATTCAACGTGTAATGTGTATCTATATAACTATCTCCATATATATATATATATATATATATATGTATAGTGTCATAAATGAATTTGTTAATTATTCAGAAATATATAAACCTACATACATACGTTTGTTTGTTCAGGTGCGTCCCGGGGCAGATTTTCCTCGGTACCATTTTCGTGGATGGTGGGTTGGGTAACCCACTGATCGGCTGCACCGTACAGCTGGAAAAGCGATAAGTAATACGTAAAATATACTGTTTGTATTAAAAAAAAAATTTGCTCATTTACGCTGAATGAAACTCAACTAAAGGTAAGTTTGTAACTTTAAACTTTCCACGCAAATGAATAGGCGGATGAAATAAATTACATTTTCAAGTCAATCAGACCAGGTTAGGAGAAAATTACCAACATTGAAGATTGATAATAATCCTTACATATCTCCATACTAATATTATAAATGCGAAAGTGAGTTTGTTTGTTTGTTACACCTAAACCGCTGAATCGATTGTGATGAATTTTTGCACAGAGTTAGACGGGGTCGTGGACTTACAGCAAGTGGGGTAAACAGAGAGATGGAGTTTCTATAAAACTTTTTATAGCGTCATCCAATTTGGTTGACAAAATCAATATTAACGCGAACGAAGCCCCGGGTAAAAGCTAGTAGATACATACAAGTGAAAATAATATAGGCATAATAATGGCAACTGAATAAAAAATATACATGATTCACCTTTATAATTCTAGTAAATATTGTCGACAGGGGAAATTAGTTATGTAGTATATATATGTAAAGCTATGATAGCGCAGTGGTTGTGTATATGGACTCCGCATCAAGGGAAGTGAGTTTGGATCGATCTACAATGATCTTGACCTTTCGCTAAAGGAAAACATCGTGCGGAAACCATAGCATGGTGGTAGGGCTTTTTCTAATGCCCGCCAGGTTAGCTACCTCCCTTAAATTGAAAATCTGCAGCCAAATACCAATAGGTGTGTTCCGGCAGTTGCACTTGAGAGCCAGTCCCTCCACAGGTTTAGCGTGTCTACCAACTTGGGCCGTATCGTCACTTAACGTCAGTTGTAAAATTGTATATTTCTAAGTAAAAGTAAATGTAAATAATTATATAGGCATATAAACATACAATTGATATAATAGGTGCTTTAGTGACATGCCGTATATATCCTAACTAACTGTGCCAGCAAACAAAAAATTTAGATAATGATTTTAACCCGTTTTTGGATTTTCTTTAAACACTGCTGTACTCTTATTGGTGGCAGCGTGATGATAATTAACCTATAACCTGGCAATATGATTGCTGTATACAATACAAAAATATTTTTTTGAAATCCGACTTTTAGCCACTCAAGATCAGGTGAGATTAGAGCCATAACTCCTAAACCTTAAATATAAAATAAAATAAACAGGTTGGAAGATTAGCTGGTTCCCAGAAAAGAACGAATTTTCCACTTTTTTTATTAATTAGTATAAATAATCAAGAGGGATAATGGAAATACATATGTTTGACTGAATCGTATCCACTAACCTTGAGGTAATAAGCCGAATGACTGAGGATTGCAGTTTGCCGTAACACTAATAAGAAATCGCCTATGTTTTAGTATTTTTCTTTAATAGTTCAAAGGTTTTAGCGCTATGTCCATAATCTCACTTGATTTTAAGTGAAAATACGGCCCAAGTTGGTAGACACGCTAAAGCAATAGAGGGACCGGCACTTAAGTGCAACTTCCGGAACACAACTAAAGGTATTTGGCGGCAGATTGCGGAGTATTGTATTGCGCTCTTTTTTTATACTTAAGGTTTAACGTTATGGCCATAATCTCACCTGATCTTAAGTGACAATACAGCCCAAGTAGACACGCTAAGCCTGTGGAGGAACTGGCTCTCGAGTGCAGCCGCCGGAACACACCTATTGGTATTTGGCGGCGGGTTTACAACTTGAGGGTGGTTGCTAGCAAGGCGGGCATTAGAAAACGCCCTACCACCACGCTCATCATCAGGTACTAGAAATATCAATGAGCTATCGGCTAGCTATAATTAATCATAATGACGTTTTATATATAGGTATACAGCATCGGGCCAGCTAAGCAGACGTTTGCTCAAGACCTTATTTATTTTTATAATAATATAATACATTATATAATAAATAAAGAGCTGTGGCGTCTCGTTTGATGATGACAGCACCAACAAATAACCACTAAATACACCACGGTAACTTTTCATCCCCCAATCACCAAAGACAGTTTTCATATTTCTCCTGGTTTCCTGCTGAAGACCTCGGTAGAGAAATAAATATTTAAACATATATATATATTTTTATAAACGTAAGGTTTAGCGTTATGGCCATAATCTCACCTGATCTTAAGTGACGATACGGCCCAAGTTGGTAGACACGCTAAACTTGTGGCGGAACTGGCTCTCAAGTGCAGCTGCCGAAACACACCTATTGGTATTTGGCGGCAGGTTTACAACTTGAGGGTGGTAGCTAGGCAGGTGGGCATTTGAAAAAGCCCTACCACCATGCTATGGTCTCGTCACGATGTTTCCCTTCACCAAAGCTCTAGCTCATTGTAGGTGCTTGGATTCAAACTCAAGTCCCTTGCCGTGAAGTCGTACACATTGCAATTGAGCTATCATCGCTTCGAAAATTGTTCAAAATTACTTGTTTTTGTCACGACTCCATCGCAGTTAAGTCACTAGTTAGTCGAGTTTTACTATCGAAATGTCCTGTCTATACAATATTAGTATTAACAACAGCCACTCGAAAGGCACTTTTCTACGATATAACTGCTAATTCCTCTTTAGTCTTCAAAATCGAAGTTATTACAGATGAGTTCAATATTTTTAGCGATGTGAAAGAACAAAGTTTTCGATTACCAAGCGCAAAGGTAAGTTCAGAATACAGATATAGATACCAATTTTCGGTGTTTTCAACCTTGACATAAAATATTAAAACCCTTTTTTTTTAATACATATTAATTATTTAAAATTACATAAATTAGGGGGTCATGGTGCATACCTATTCGTGGATTCGTGCCTGATCCGGTCTTTCTAACTTCATTAATTTCACACAAAATATTCAGTAAAATCTTTCTAATGTTTATTATTAAAACGGATAATGCATTTGCATGATTTAAATGCATAATGTATTTACATCTTAATCTTAAAAATCTAAGGTTCAAAACCTCTAACAAAATTATGACAACGTAAGGTCTCATACATATAACAGTTTTTCAAAAATATACTTAGTTGTTAACTATAGTCAATTATAATATGTAAAATGTCCTGAGTATATATATAGGCTTACCATACGTCCCGGTTTGACCGGGATAGTCCCGGTTTGAGAACCCTGTCCCGGCGTCCCGGTCAAAATTTTGATTGCATTTCAAATATGAAAGACACAAATTAAGCGAAAAGCCAAATGAAAATGAGCCTCTTTCTCTTCTGCGTCCCGGTTTGGCTCTTCGTAATTATGGTAAGCCTCTATATATATATATAACAAATACAGCAATCAAACCTATTTTTGATTGGATTGGGTCACCTAGTGTCCAAATACCCTAACAATGAAAATGGCAAACTATGTATCTATTTACAGGAATATATGCTTTATATATAAAAAATTCATGTCACGTTGTTTGTCCGCGATGACTACTTAACAGATTTTAATAAATTATTGTACATTGTATGGAGTTTGAACCAACTTGAGAAACATGATACTTTTTACCTCGATAAATGATCACAACGCGATAGATGTCGCTGCAGTCGATGTGATAGACTACTCGAAAAGGCAGACCAGATCAGCTAATATTTTTATAAAGTGACATACGGAATTCCGTATATTATGCCTAATTTTAGAATAATATTTTTAAATCCTTTACAATGTGAGTTCTGAAGAAAATTATAACTTGTATTAGTCCATTTTTGATTTTATCAGAAGTGAATGCATATTGTATTAAATGAACTTGCTTTGGTGATACTGGAGCCATAACATATCAACACTGTTAGCCTGAAGGGCTTTTACAGCTTCACCGAACTAGGGGGGCGAGCGCGGAAAGCAATTCGCACAAGGGTGTCACTAGTGACCGAACCTCGGCTTGGGCTGTTGCCGAAACGCAAAAGAGAGAATCGAACGCGGTACCAGCTACTAATGAAAAGAGAAGAGTAATAATAAAAAAAAAAGATTATACATATAGAAACCTAACTGGCGGTACATGAGACTATTACCTGATCGAAAGTAGGTAAAATCGAAACTAACTGATCCCCTTCGGGATCTGAGAGTCTCACTGTGGTTTGTACCGTGCTATGGCAGGCGAGGCAAGTTTGTACTGTGCTACTGTAATCACAATCAGGGTCAGACTATATCATCAGCTATTTATATATTAGCTTATATATTTGAAGCGATGATAGCTCAGTGGTAGTGTGCAAGACTTCGCGTCAAGGGACGTGGGTTCGAGCCCAAGCACCTACAATGAGCTTGAGCTTTCGGTGAAGGAAAACATCGTGAGGAAACCATAGCATGGTGGTAGGGCTTTTTCTGATGCCCGCCTGGCTAGCTACCACCCTCTAGTTGTGAACCTGCCGCCAAATACCGGTGTGTTCCTGCATCTGCACTCGAGAGCCAGTTCCTCCACAGGTTTAGCGTGTCTACCGACTTGGGCTGTATTGCCACTTAAGATCAGGTGAGATTATGACCATAACGCTAAACCTTAAGTATGAAAAAAAAAAAAACAGGAGGAGTAAGAGGTGGAAAACCCGTGGGACACTGTCGAAATATTGAGTGTGGATATTTTGTTGTATCCACTTTAAGATTATACTTATAGTAGAATATTTAATATATGAAAGGGCATAATTTATTAATAAAGTTGCAATCGTCGAATTCATTTAACAGTTTCACTGAAGCATATTGAAATTTATTATTAGATAGTTGAGAGTTTTTACAGCAAGTTAACATTCAATTTTACTAAATGAACTGTAACAATTCAACCGATAAGAAATTTTGGTGTTTTTTTTTTTTTCAATTATTAAAATTATAATTATTCCTATATTTATTAACTATAATAACACAAAATAAATACACAAATATAACATAATCCTGTGCCATATGAATGTTTTAATTTTTCGTAAAATCTATACATATAATAAGAACGTAAATTTAAGGTTCTATACTTTTTACAGTTATGTAAATGAAAATATTTGCTACGAATAAGTAATGAAATACATTTACATCGTTTTTAGAAATGTTTGTCTGTCTGTTTGTTTATTCACGCATCACTGCTAAAGTACAACGTTTATGATAAAACGTCACCAAGGAAATCATAAAGCTTATCCTCGAGTAAGATTTAGTATTTGTTTCATTAAAATCGGTTAACTTTAAAAGTTGATGCAATTCGAATGACGGGTCGAATTTTAATTCCACGCGAATGAAGTCGCAGGCATAGCTAGTATTAAATATGAACAACAAATTTGAATTTTTCAATCCAAGACATTAGAGTTATTTGAAAAATGTGAAATCGTAGACTAGACATAACTATTTATATATATAGTTTTTACAATATTAAATGTATGTAATAATTTATGTAAAATAAAGAAGTCAATTATTTAATCATTATTAATATTATTTATCTATAAATTTTAATATGCACACCAATGTACAGTCGTGTGGAGTGAATTAAAAAGAAAATATACATGTCTATCAAAACAAGTTTACTATTTCTGACATAGATAATATTCATAACGGATCGTGCAGCTTTCATGATTTCAATACTTACGCAAGGGAAACTTTTCGAAGCACAAACATGCTGGAAATAACAAAAAATTAAAAAAAAAAAACAATACACATTTATAAAAGGATCAGAAAATCAAATAAGCCCACAGTTAAGATGCAACAGTTTTATTTAATTCAATGTTCACAAAAATATGCAATTACAATCACTAAAAGTAAAATGGCCGCTGAGTACGTATGCATCTGAGAAGTTAGTTCATAATTGCTTCGCAAAATGTACGTCGTTTAATAAGTTTAAATTGCAATTTTTAGAACACTCAGAATATTCTATTTTCTGCTGGCCACGAATTTTCCAACGCTTTTTTTTTCATCTGAAGCTAACTTCACAGTAGCAAACTTATTTGGCACGTAATCTTATAGATTAACTTAAACAACTAATTGAGACAGCGTTAATGAATATGCCCTTAAAATTACTAACAATGCTGATTATATATAATATTGATGAATATATAATATTTATTACTCCTAAGCAATACATCACAAATAATGAGGGACAAACAAACAGAATGTTCCTTTATAACGTAGAATTATATGAATGTAACACTAAATCCTTTGACAGATCACTGTGATAATTGATATATATGGCTTCCCAGGGAGAAAGTTTTCCATCCGACCTTCGATGCAGTAATCGAAAAGGTCAGAAATACATCTACCGGTGAGCTAGACATTTATAAAACGACTAATTCTTTATTAAGTATATGAATATATATATCTACCAACTATAATCTTCCTTTATAGGAGACTATATTATATGAAAATGGATTTGTTTTATGATATGTCTTCCTAACTCTATAGATTACAACGCGTAAGGCTAACTTCTCGTCAGCAGCATATAAGATACTGCTTGATAAGGATAAATGCTTAATAATATTACGAGTATATATTATAATATTATAAGTCTGTAATGTCGGGGTTATTATGTACTAAAACCGTGTGTCGCATCTCTCTGACCTCTGTCTTCCTAACTCGCTGGCGCGGAGGCCGATGTTATGGCCAGCGACAATTATAAACGTGGCCACATAATTAGATTTTCCATACCTACAGTCTGATGGATACATATGAATATTCACTACAAAATCCTACCGGAAGTGAGCGTTTCCTTATCCATATAAGACAAACAATGGAGATAAACATGTAGTTTCTATATATCTTATTATAGAAATAAATGTCACTGAAGACCTTATATTAAAATTGAAAACATATCACCACTTAACTACTAATGCATTTATGTTACAGAATATGTAATAAATAAATAAACGGAGGAAGCACGAGTTATTACACGGGCATTACATCCATGTTTCTATAGAATCTAGCAAAACATACTTGCCTCTGTAAGAACACTATCAAATTGGTATTAGGATAAGTATCTAGAATGACTTTAAGGGGATCATACTTAAGGCATCAAGGACAAGAATATGGAAAACGGCTGAGAATGATAGTGCGTGCTGCTAAAACTTTTTTTAAATAACATTATTTACTTTTAACAATGCCTATTCGACTAGAAAACGATAATTCTCAAACTATGCCGCAGATGGTCTAATTAATATTCACTTGTACGGGGACGGGACTAAGATAATCTGATAATACGAAATAGGTTATCGCGAGAGAATCTATACCATCTACAAATATCACAGCGAATGCCTCTATTTATAACTAGATTTACATTTGTTAATTCTAAACGCGAAGCACTAAAGCAAAATATTTAGGCGGACTTTTAATCATTACTTACATTATAAGTAATGACCATCTCGGATATCAAAGTCTTAATAATACTGTACACTTAATATTTAAAAAAAAAATCTACACACTGAAAGTGTTTCTACCGATAAGTAACATATCCTAGAGGATAAAACTATAAACAGACACTAATCTTGTACAGTACGCGCGTCCCAAATATCAAAAACAATGTGTTACTTATTTTTCTTTCCTTTTTCGTCCATATCTCGTAAGGTTTATATTGCATTGATAAATAAGAGACATTACATAATAATTATTTCCTAGCATGATTTATCAGTGGATTAATCTAAGGCATTGAATATTCTTAATTTACATTAACTACGATCTCGTGAATTTGATTAATCCTATTTCGTGTAAGCCTTAAATGATGATTTTTCAAAAATGCAGAAGACTCTTCTTAAAAAACAGTGTAAATATGAATTTTCATATCCCTAATGTATGAATTAATAGGTTCTGTAAACCAACTTTCAGCCTGTATTTCTTCTCGTCGCAGTTTATTTTCGCTGCGGTAAGTAAACTCTCTTCTTGTGCTTCGTCCAATCTAACTTTGTACCGAAATTCGTCGTAACTGATCCAGCGATTTAGGCGTAGAATTGTAACAGACATCGAACTTACAGAATCAAATTGGAAAACATTCTGCTCCTAAAGAGTAGTCACAAATATAAAGATTCACATCTTTGTGAGGTTTTCTAAGGTGGTAAACTAGGTTTTGTTACTTCAAGCATTTCAATAAATTATTGACAAATTTGCTAGAGAATATGATCACTGTCTATAAATTCAGAGAAGATTGTAACTCTGCTGTCGACTGATAGTTACGTTGGTTGGTACATGTAGGTGCAGCGCAGAACATAGAGGCTCTTTGGATAAATCACACAGACAATAAGATCTTTTGCTGAACCATTACTCGAAGTTGAATACGTCAAAAACGACAGACTTATCTATTCACTATTGTTGCTGGTAAAAATTGGTAGACGTGTATTTCGTTTAGCAATAAGTCTCCAGTCTCAGTAGTCTAGTAGTAAATCTCTATCTTAAATAATGTTTAAGGAATTTTAACATCTTTGATCAAATTTGTTTTTTAATTATGTCTAATAACTGTGATTACAGATGTCGTGTTGTGTGTTTTTGAGACAGCGGTTAGGGGAAGCGTCCCGGAATAGCATTGGCCTAATATATGTTTCATATATGGTCAATAGTCTCATAGGCATATACTTTGAAAGACTCACGCGCGTACTGTACAATGTATAAAGAAATATTTGAGCCGTTAAAATGAATAAAAGGGGTAAAACTGTAAAATATGTCAAAGTTCGAAGATGTAATAAATATGATTTATTTAGTCAACTCTAAATTCAAATTCTAACCCTAATATTCGACAACACATATTAATTTACGGCAATACGCGGTTACGCTTGCGTCACAACCTATTTGATTTCTTGAAAGCAAATGATGGACAACTCGTTGAGTCATCCAATAACTTGATAACAAGCTTTTAATCTAATCATCTTAATGTTGAATATAACTCACGCTTATTATTGTATAGCCTATACTATTAATATATGTATATATAGTGCCTATTACTAACATGATAACGTTTGGCAACGTAGCATTCTTGAGAAGACCTGAGATTTTGGACATTTCCACGATATGGATTATCATTTACAAATATTCATAATAATATACGAAGGATTATTTTAACGTCTATTCTCTCATATGAATTCGCTTCGATAACGGAACGTGATAATGGAACATGAACTAATTGTTAACGGAAAAGTGCACCTGTCACTTGGAACTCGACCAGCGAATCAACACGAAACGGTTCCATTTCATTTCACAATGTTAAGCATTGATTTGTTAAGTTAAAACATTTGAAAGAATTGAATATTAAAAATATAATCTATTGCCAGTTTTTCCCCATTCATTACGTTGTATCTTTCTTTTCTCTCTAAATACGTTTCGTTCTTGTAATTTCCCTCTAAATTACAATTCACTTATCGGATTGTCCTAAGTAATCTCATTTCAAAGGTCGAGTTACAATTGACAGTCACTTTGCTCCTATGCTAATATAAATTACAGCGATATTGTGCGACCCAGTTAAATTTATGTAAACTGGTTGTGGTCTGACCTGATCAAAAATTATATTTACTCGACGGTCTTCTGTAAAATTGTGTGTTGTTCAACCTTTCGTATTATTGATATTTTACTATTAACAGTACTTTGTTAATTGAAATGTTAAAATGACGTTTATAACTGCTATCCTGTCCCACCTAGTTCATCAAAATAGAAAAATAAAAAACATAGAACGAGAAATTCAATTATAACACGTTGGACGCGGTAAAGCAGAAAATTATATCCCCTGATTCATCTGTAGTAATTAATTAAGTTTTTTTGATCATGAAATACCACTATTAAGGGGTTTCACATGCTTAATGTCCCTTAAAAAGCGTACACTTGAGAGCAGTTAGTTAACATATAAGCAACTTACAATACACTGAACATTTAACATTAAACATACAGCGAATTAACATCCTCACAATAACATGCTAGTTACATCACATTTATTAATATATCGCTTCGTGCTAAGGATTACAGTACAGTCACTAAACCGCGTATCCGGTTAAATTTCTTTAAAAAATACTGTAGACAAGGTAATGGGCACGACAATTTAAGAGCACTGTACTTGAAGTTAAATAGTAGTAAGTATATCACATAACAATAATATAACATTACAAAACACCACCAACTGAAATGAAAGTAAAACGGTAGTATTAACACGAAATACGGCCCCCTTATCGCGTGTCTCGCAAAAACGATGCGTTAGTGATAACCGCAAAGAATTTGGAATAAACTGTCACATTAAGCAAAGTTACATAATACGAGTTCGCAGTTTTGAAGCAGTATTTAGCAGTTTTCATTGTCGCTGTGGTTTTGCGAAATAAATAGTAAGGGGATAGATCTGCTTCTCATCACGGAACGCGAGATAATAGGGGTTGGGTTGGTTGACGTGTCAGTTGTGACGTTCCCCACGATCTCTTATATTAACGGTGCAATAAATTAATGCCAACTGTAAACTAGAATACGCAGTAGTTTCTTACAGACGAAACGTATGAAATATTAATAAATTTCGTATATATATATATATTTATTTTTACTTTCATTTCGTGTTACCATAAGTCGATTCTGTAACTGTGCTGTTTCTTCGCGAGGCGCGACAACATTGATACATATATGTTATGAAGTTTAATCAATAAAATTAATAAGCTGCTTCCATGGAAATAGAAATAGCAATATTTATACAGTATATTATATAAAATACAAAACATGAGGAAATGCTACACAGACAAATCATCTGATGTACTTGAAAATCGACGTTGATTGGTTTTTCCCGTCTGCTGTTGGCGTAGGACAAGTTTTTTATTTATTTATCGACATGTTTTTTTTTAATTATTATTCTATGTCAAGTAAAAAGACCACAGCGAAGGAAAAATACGGACTCTACGCACACGCCTAAGATATATCAGCCATTGTTATTAACGAAACATTTACACATTTATATCATTTTATATTCAATATTATAAGAAACTTATTTTTATCATTCTCAATGTTTATCACTACACATAATACTGAAGAATTTGCTCGTACAGGCCGAGTCACGGGATAGCAGACGTCGAATGTATATTATAAAACAAACTACCAAGACAATATGGAATTAATATTACATTCAATATAGAATTATTATCAATATGGATAAATGCCTTACTATTAATATCATATCTGCTATCAATACTACACATTCAAATGTTAAAATTATTCTATTACCTACTATCATTGGAAGGTAATTACTAAAGAAACAGACGCGAAGTTACTTTTATAGAATCACTTACAAGTAAAAATGTTTAAATACTTATTATTTCATATTAAAAATATAATTTCTATACACGAAAGTGTGTGAAAGTTTTGCAATCATTTATAAAGAGCGTTATCGAGTGCGAATTTTTTTTCTTTCGGTATTAGTTTCCGCGATTTATATTTATCGTTAGCAATAAACGCGTTACTTTTTTTTTTGTTAATATGCGCCCTACCTTTGGAATTACGTATGATGGTATTACAACTTCGCGCTTACTAACTATAGTAGAATTATCGTTAATTTAACATACCGTTAACAAAGACGTTAGTAAAGTTATCTCGCACGACATTTTACTTTTAGTAACGAATCAAAAAGTTTTTTATATTAATTAAAAGTACATCGAACAGCGAATATAATTATCAAAATGTTAATAATATAATATGGAAGTGATTTATAAATTTGTCCGCACATATAAATCACACTGAACATGCGCGAAAATGTTACAGCGATATTTAATAAAATAATAGTATAAGCTGATAATCTTTGTTTCACTATATTTCACGACACAAGTACATTTGTTTAAACCTTCGACTATTCGACTTCGATATTTTATAAACATTATTGCGTTAGTATTCTCTTGGAGACGCGTTAGGTTCGATCATTGCGTCTCGCGATTGATATACTCGACGAATCCCTTCTTTTATTATCAACTACCACCATAAAAAAAAAACTAAAATTTGTATCTTCTCTGGTTTGATATTTCTGCGTATTCGGTGCAGGCAAAGTGAACTTTATAGTTTATTAATGTGAGAATTGATTTTATCGATAGTTCTTTACTTACTAGCTTATACAATTATTTTGTAGTCACATAAATCTATTATGTGTACACCGTGTTATTAGATATTACTACGAGTGGTAGAATCGATAGCAAAATAACATTTAATCAAATAAACATTTACATGATGCCCGGTAAAGTTCAACAAGCCAAGGTATCTTCAAGAATTGCTAACGCTACGGCATAACAGTCGATACAGATTGTCAAAGTCATTCACATATGTCATCGGATACATTTCCTGTTTCTACTTTCCGTTAGCGATTGTTGAAGAGCAACTTATTTGGAAACAAAAGTTTGGTGTTGCCAGGGGAAGTAAATTAGTATATTATTAATAAAACACGATACTTTTGGTAATTATTTTGATATGTATTAAGAAATATACCTCAGTGTTCTTATTCCCCCTAGAAACATAACGTTCTCGGTATGGAGTGATAAGCACACTTAATAAATAATAATATTACATACATTTCTACCACTCTGAAATCGATAGATTTTGTTTGGATTCTGGATCTGTAATTAAAATTTATAAAACACGGCGTACACATAATACATGTTTTGTAGAGTTAACAGTTGATTTAAAAATTATAAATATAAAGTGTACGTGTCATTAATATCGTTTATGAAAGCTTGGAAAATTAACCGATTCTGAAAAAAAAAAAATTGAAAATTAAAAACAAATTGTTATAATCTGTGTAGAATCTTGATGTTTTCTACGCTCTGTGACGTTTAAATGTATAGAACATGGTGTCATTTATGGTTACTTATTCAATCTCTCACGGAAAATATGAATATAGTTTTCTTTTTTTATCGTAGGGTAATTGCTTTTAGGCATCCCCTCTCTGTTAGGCTGGGAGGGTATGTGGGACTCGCCGATAATACCCACTTAAACCCCACGGTGGTTATGTAACGCTTATTGGGCAAGGTAGCAGGATCTTGATTTTGAAGCGATGATAGCTTAGTGGTAGTGTGTACGACTTCGCGTCAAGGGGCCTGAGTTCGAATCCAAGTACCTACAATGAGCTTGAGCTTTCGGTGAAGGAAAACATCGTGAGGAAACCATAGGATGGTGGTAGGGCTTTTTCTAATGCCCGCCTGGGTAGCTACCACCCTCAAGTTGTAAACCTGTCGCCAAATACCCAGAGGTGTGTTCCGGCAGCCGCACTTGAGAACCAATTCCTCCACAGGTTTAGCCTGTCTACCATCTTGGGCCGTATCGACACTTAAGATCAGGTGAGATTATGGCCATAACTTTAAACCTTAAGTATAAAAAAAAACTGTCTTCACATTGCATCTACTCCTACTATGAATATATATTTATATATCAACATCTCTATATATAGTAATTTTAAATTATCGATTAATATTTCCGATTCTGTCGATTGGGATTCGCACAGACAAATATTTCCTTTCGTTTTATTTCGGTATATTTATTAGTGTTCCTTGTACATTTTAGTTCGACAATAACCTCGCGAATGTCAAGCGATAATATCACATAAGATATTGATGTTAGACGCTTAACGACAATGCTTCCAGTTTTTTAATACCTCATAGGTTATGGCAACAGTCTGAACTGATGTTAAGTGACCATGTCGACCAAGAGACTAGCTCTCAAGTGCAACTGCCGAGACACTTACGAAAGTACTTCCCGGTCTCTGGTAGTAATCGGGGAGAACGTGGGTCGTCCTGGTATCATCTTATTGCGTATTTGAAGGTACGCTTCCTCAGATGAGTCTCAGACACTCCTCTCGTAGCCCAGCCGGCATAATCAAGAGGTGAATGCATTTTAACTCATATAAAGAAAGAAATACAGATCTGATACCTTAGTAATAGAAGCGTCAATCCTTACTTTAACCTTAAACAGAACTTATCAGAACTGGACCGTGGCCATTCGATGTAGAGTTTTTTGACGCTGTTTCTACCGCATTTAGTTTTGAATTCCATTACCAATTCGTCACTTATTCATTACTCGACTATCTATTGAGGGTAATTAAACACAACAGACTCCTGTATATATATCTACATTAATATTACAAAACGGAAAAGTGTGTGTTGTTTGTTCGAACGCGCTAATGTTAGGAACTAGCAGTCGGATTTCTAAATTTGTTTGATGTATTTGATAGAGTAATCATTGAAGGAGGCTTCAAGCTGTTTAACATCGCGCTACCACAAATAGGTGCAAAGTTGTATTGAAAAAAGTTACAAAAACAGACGTTTTTTTTTGTTCGCGACTACTTAGTTTTTGGATATCGGTATCCATTTACCATTTATTTTGGTATATGTAGGAGTCCTCAATTTACTCATCACGATATCTCTAAAACTACCAAACTTGAAGTCACGAACGAAGTCGGGGTGCACCTATTAGTTTCCTTGCACGTACGTAGATATATCGTATTTTTTTAATTATTTTATTTTATATTTTTATGTCCCCAATAAACCAAATTCACGTCGGTTTCGTTTCATGAGTGGTGTTGCCGAATTTCTAATAGTTTATACTCACATTTTCGCGGATTTTTTATTCAGTTTCTGGTATATAGAGCCCTTCGCGATACCGGCTGGCCCCTTAGCGAGTTCCGACGGACCCCGGGCCAGTGTGTATGCGCTCTCGCGGTACTCGGGACCGTTCGGGAAGGCCGTTTTGCCGCATCTGAACTTAGGATCCGGGCCGGTCCAAGGTGTGTAGTCATCCCTGTTAAAGGTAAAGTTTTACCCCTAAATACAACACAGTTTTATGCCATATACAATGTTTTTATAGCGTTTACAGTTAATAATTATATATGCTTAACAAATATCACGGTTAATATTAAATTGTATGAATGAATTAATATGAAACTAGAATGCGTAATAACAAAACGTCGAACTTCCTGAACTAATTTAAATATAACCTTAGTCGATGCTTCATTTACTATTAATATAATAATTTCCATAATCGCACGGCCAGAAAGTGATGAAAATTGTAATTTTAATTTCTAATTTTGAAGCGATGATAGCTCAGCGGTAGTGTGTACGACTTCGTGTCAAGGGACGTGAGTTCGAATTCAAGCACCTACAATGAGCTTGAGCTTTCGGTGAAGGAAACATCGTGAGGAAACCGTAGCATGGTGGTAGGGCTTTTTCTAAAGCCCTCTCGGTTAGCTACCGCAGTCAAGTTGAAAACCTGCCACAATATAGCAGTACGTGTTCCGGCAGTTGCACTTGAGAGCCAGTCCCTCCATAAAGCTTACCATGACCACCACCTTGGGCCACATCGTCTCTGAACATCAGGTGAGATTGTGGTCATAACAGTACACTTATATTAATGTTAAGTTTGTGGCCATAAAACACGATGACCAAAGGGTCACACTAGCTATAATACCCAATTATAATAAATATATAATAAACATAATAAACTAATATAACACATATATAATATAACACAAAACATAAAAAACCCAAAATAATAAACACCCAAGCCCCAACCACAAGGCAATTATAGGAATAAGTAAAAAATTTTAATAATTCCATAAGAGAAAACAAAAAAAACCTCACTTTTTAGTTTTTACTATAATGCCTACTGTTGTAAAGCTATTTTTTACGCCTAATGAATCACGCTTACCTAAAAAAGGGTGCGGATCCAGAGGCCAAGATTGTGGATATAACAATAAAAAAAAAACAGTTCATTCAAAAGTATGAAAACAAAGGTCGAACGTCGATTAAATTGTTTTAATACACACAGTAACAAGCTGTCCTTGGGCCCTTGACGTAGACTCGGGTCAGGTCCCTTCACCGGCGTGCAGTACAGGGACTTGTATTTACTCTCTGACTTTCCCGTCGATTTCAATATCGGCCTGAAAATATTATATTTCGTTAAAACATTTCGAACTTGAACGCCCATTCGAGAATATTCGAAATTATCTTAAAGAATTTTTCACAGTATCATTGAATGAATCCAGAAATTATTAGGTCCCTTTCCCGGGAGAAGGAATATTCATCGCATAAGTGGAAAAATGTTCGTGATCAAAACTAAATTATCATTTACATACAGAAATCATGCAAAGAAATGAAAATATGAGAGATTAAAAACCATTAGTACATTCTTTAGGTATATAAATCTAATCAAAATGCCTTTTAAAAATAATATTATAATTTTGGGATATCTAAAACTGTAATATATAAAGTCTATATCTGTCTAAATTCTATATATAGTAATGCTAATCAAAATTCACTTATTCAACTATTATTATAAATAAAAATGAAGAAACGTCTAATATATAAAAATATGATAAACCACTTGACAAATATTACATAATATACATTTTATTAAATACTATAAATATTATAATAATCATAAAATATTACTTTGAAATATCTAATATAGTAATTTATGTGTCTAAATAAAATAATACTTTACTAATACATTAGGTAGAGAATCGAAAATATTATATAAATACATACAATACATTAATTTACAAACAAATTTACATCTAAACTGTAGAGTTATTATCAGATTATGTGTGTTATGAACTAAAAACATTACCTATGACCATTTTGTAGGGATCAGAACAAATATACATGGAACTAGCAGTGCTTGTAACTTCGTTTACGTAGAATTCAAAACTGTTTAATAATTTTCGCCCGTTTTTGTAACTATTTTCAACACAGCTCTGCTCCTTTTGGCTGTAACGTGATGTTAAATACCTAAAGCCTTCCTCCATAATTGCTTTCTCAAATCAAGTAAGATTACCGCGGTCAAACGAACAAACATTTCTGTTTAATAATATCAATATAGATTACAGAATGCTTATTCTTATAGATTATCGTTGGAGGTACAGTCACTCGTATATATACTGTGGGTATGAAGGAATGAAGTGCGAAGAGAAGTGATTTCTATTAAAGTATCATTTTCAATTGCAAACACTGAAATATTTTACGTACCTACGTGTAAAACTGGCTGAAAGAACACCATAAAAAGCTGTATTGAAACAAGTGACGAAACGGGCAAATATTAATAAATAATTTATAGTACCTTGCGAGCGAAGTCGCGGAAATAGCTAGTTATGTATAAAGCAGTCAGTAACAAGCACTCGGCGGGATCGGCCATTTCATTACACCTATGCATTTATTATTTTCTCATATCGAGCCTTTTCAGGGAAAAGCATCGGAAGTACCAAAAGTGTTATGGAAAATTTATAATAATCTCATTAAAATCTCTTTGCAAATTGGAAGTAATATGTTAATAGATCAGTAGTTAGTTGCTACCAGCAAGGATTTTTTTTAAATAGACAGATTTCCCAAATACTTTTAAATTACCAATGAAAAACCAGTCTCGTGGAAAAACAAAAGGAAATTGTCACTTACGATGTTTTACCTGAAAACGCTTGACCCGTGTATCATTAAAAATCGACTATCGTTATCACCTATCAAAACCCGTAGGCAGATATATTCTACACTGTATCTTGACCACTAAAATAATAATCCACAAAACACATAACACCAATGAATTGAAAAAAAAAAAAAAAAGAATACGGTTCGAAAGAACGCCATGACATTTACATTATATTATTATTCGATGAATACACACATACATATTAGAGTGATAATAAGCAATCGCTTCAGTTAAAACACAGTCCACACAGAAAACCATGCAGTTAACACATAAACAAAACACACGTACGTACGGGTTAGAATTACTCACTGCAGATCGACAGAAGCGTAACCACGTACATATCTGTTAAACCGTGCTTATAAACAGGACAAGCGAAAAATTGTATAAACTGACGTATTTGAAATGGTATCTTCACATCTATCTGGAGACAATTTTTTATTATATTTACAACTTACTAGCTGACCCGGTAAATATATATATAATATATATCAACCTACCAACTTCATTTCGTTATGATTAATAAAACTGGCTATATCTAATATGGTTTCCGTTATTGAATGAAACTTGTTTATGACGGCAAAGAATTAAATGTCTTTTGATTATAGGAAATTTAAACAAAGGTGGATTCGAACCCACGTCCCTTGACGCGACGTCCGTACACACTATCAACTGAGCTATCATCGCTTCATTAATTTTCATACTATGAGATTAAAAAAATCTGTTTTTTTTTTTTTATATATTTATGCAAACCGTGTCCTGGCAATACAGAGCATAATCAACAAATAAAAAATTACGAGGTCCAGTATTTTCACTCATGCCAAGCTCTCAACGATGCAATTGCAAGGGTGGACCCATACTCCGTTCCACTTGAGTGAATGATTGTAACGCTCGTACGCATGTGGAACGGGAAATCTCGCAGCCGTGAGCGTTACATAAATACAATGTTTCTAATTGTAGTAAAAAAGATATTAGGCAGCGTTTCAAATGAGGGGTAAACTATCAAGAACGCGTCACATTTAGGTACATTTCATTACACGAAAGAGAAAGGAGACATTACGTATTTCATTTGAAATGCTCCGTCTCTATCTCGCACAGGAGTTCGCTAATTTTTTACGTTTAATATGTTTAACATTCCTTGCAAGGTGTTGGAGGTAAAGAATGTTTCTTTTTTCTTTTGTTACGATAACAAGATTTTAATTAATACATATTTCCATGCTCCGGGATGCAGGCGGGGCACGTTAGCCAACAGCAGGCGACAGTAGAAAGTAAATAAACTAATAAACGTTTCACGTAACAGTTGCGATCGAACGTATTCAAGAGTAATATTAAGGGAAGCTGTGTAAAGGATTTTCAACACAAACTTACAAAATTGAAATAATAAGCGGCCTCAGGACTGTGATACTTTTTGATGTGAAACGTCACATCCGTGTGGCGTGACGGTACACGGCAGGATGCGTGACTCTGTTATAATGTTGTCATGCACAATATACAGGAGCGTTCTACATCGCCACGCCACTGTCGACTCTCTTGAGTTTCGTTGCTTGTTTTTTTTTTATATATATCACATTTTTTTTAGTAACGACTAGATTTTACGGGCGACTTCACTCGCGTTAGTATCGATTACGCAATAAAAAGTTTCATACAAAGTTTATCCCTTTACTTTTCTTTCAATAAAGATGTTGCGAGAAAAAGTAGCCTGTCTCCGTCTCCTGGGTTCCATCTATCTCTGTACCAAGATACATCACAATCGATTCAGCCGTTTAGGCGTGAAAGCGTAACAAACAAACAAGCTCACTTCGGCATTTATAATATTAGTATGACTATAAATTGTAATATTAACTTAAACGTTTCACATCTGAGGGGTGTCCCGTGACAGCCCTCTTTTTCTAATATATATATTTCAAAATAACTATAAGCGACAGTGTTCACTTGATAATAGTTACGTTTGATACTAAGTTTGACCTAAACTTCGTTTGTGTAGTAATTGTCATTATTTTTCGATACCTAAGGGAAAATACTTTTTCTGTCTGTCTATCTGTCCGCGAGTCTGATAAAAAATGAATTATTTATTCTCTGTAACTTAAACGTAGACTGTAAAGATGCCGTGCAGCATGTTTTAGCAGTGACACTTATTTGTTAAATTATGCTAAGAGCAATGTGAAGTAATTTTTTAATTTAAAGTAATCATGTAAAATAAAGTGGATTTTATTTTGACATAATTGTAAATAATTGTTTTTTTTTTCTAATTGGCATACGCAGTCAGCCTTAAGGGCTTTGACAGCGTCACAGAACTTTTCGGGGCGAGCGCTGAGGGACTCAGCTCTTAGGCAGCGGATGCAAGATGGAAAATGATACAGCCGTTTGGTCTCACCGCCGTCTGCTGTTGACATGCGCCACGAAAAAAACTATCAATTTATTGTACTGTTAGTCTTAATATAATCTACACTTACAAATAAAACTAGAAAAACACTATCAGTATCTAGAAACCCACGATAATAATGTACGGTGTTCATCTGTGATATATATATATATATATATATATATATATATATATATATAGATCTAACAGCGCTAACATCTCAATGTATTATTTACAATTGGATAAAACACTATGAACTCACCAACTCTATTAATGTTTCACAAAGAAATCTCGCAAACAATGATACGGGCTCCTATAAGTACAGCCTTGATTGAAATTTGACATTAATTTCAACCCAGTTATATATTAAGTGTCGTACAACGAAGCGCTAAGATTAGTTATAACCATATTTATTAAATTGAATGTCCCAGAAATCATACGTTAACTAATAAATTAACGTTTGAGATGTTTACCAGTACTTTAGCATTCATATTACCGATATCTGATTTAAGATTAAAGATTGATTTAAATTTATTAATTTCACTTGGATTAATTTAGCTCGTATACTTTCTTTTTGTTGATTGTCAGCTAGTATATGTAAGTTACGGAAGGAAACTGACACCATCGAGCAAACAATTCCAAAATATATTGTGTATTGACATTTTTAATGTAATTGAAAGAAACCCCTCCAACTACAATCTCATATCTGCCTAAATCATTAAATGTATGCTAGCTGACCGGTGCAAATACTTGATGGGTCTTCATAAATCTAAATATCTGCAGTTTTAGTCAAAAAAGACTGTTATTAAATGAATTAGTAAAGAAAGCAAACTATTGGTCTATTTCACTTCAATAGCAAGACACGAAGCTATGAAATGACGTTTCAATTATTAATTTTCAGGATTCAGGAAGATGCGGTGTTGCGAGAAAAACACAACGAGAGATAACATTAGAAATAGTAAGATTAATGAGACAATAAAAAATCGATAAGTAAGTTTAAGTAAATAAGTATTTAAAAAACTATGTATATAGGAGCCAGCATCAAGGAGACATGCATACACACACTCTGACATACTTCAAATGTTCAGTCCAAGTCTTGAGGCGTCTCGAAGCAGGCGCCGCTGGTGAAATGTTCGGCTCCGGCGTGTCCACGACGCAGCTCTCACTGCAGCGGTCGTAGTATGTACGATGCGCGTGCGTGTGGGGAACGTAGTTTGATGAGTTATCGATGAATCGAATCAACGAATCGATACAATCGCGAATATTCATTTAGAATTTGGGAGCCATCTATTTCGTCGCCACTCGTATCGCCATCTCGTCGAATTTTCCTTCGTCGAATCGAGTTTATTTTTTTAACGAGGTATTGACTCTAAGTTTATGTGCGGTCAGACCTTACAGGGTTAGGATTTCAATTCCAAGCGACATAAGTATGTATCCCTGTGTGTTTACCTAGGGTCAAATGCTTACGTCACATTGTAATTTAAATAACTAACGAAATTGATAGTTTAATTAATACAATTGTATAAATATATATTGATAATGAATATACGTTGCTTAAATTGGTATTTAATATCAAATTTTGTTCACCCTTAGCCAGCTGGTAATATCTATGTCTCTTGTATTTCACAGCATAAAGCCCTTAATCATAATGATAGCTCAAAAGAGACTGTACAAAATTATTTCATATAAATAAATATTTTTTTAATATATACGCAGATAACATCAAAACACCTTCAACGTTATTGTCTTTTTTTATAGTTAAGGTTTAATGTTATGGTCATAATCTCACCTGATCTTAAATAATGATATGGCCCAAGTTGGTAGACACGCTAAACCTGTAAACTGGCTCTCAAGTGTAACTGCCGGAACACACCTATTAGTATTTAGCGGCAGATTTTCAATTAGAGGGTGGTAGCTAGCCAGGCGGGCATTAGAAAAAGTCCTACCACAATGCTATGGTTTCCTCACGATGTTTTCCTTCACCGAAAGCTCAAGCTCATTGTAGGTGCTAGGTTTCGAACTCACGTCCCTTGACGCGAAGTCGTACACACTACCACTGAGCTATCATCGCTTTTGGTGGTAAATTTTCAACTTGATGCCAGTCCCAACACTAGGCTTAGCGTGTAACACCGTCACTTAACATCAGGTGAGATTGTAGCCGTAACGCTAAACCATAACAATAAAATATTTTTTTAAGATGTTTACGACTTAAGATTTGTTGTCGTTTCATCGTTTTTGATGAGTAAGTTAAAACTATTTATAACTAAATAAGTTAGATTTCACTTCCAATCAACATTAGAGCTCATTGGTCATTACAGCCCGCATTCGGGGTGCGGGAGAATTCTGCTAACGCATGCCGTAGGGACCGCATGCGATAATCGTTTCCATTAGTCGATAAGGACAACTCGCTTGAATTCTTCACCGGGCATTTCTTCTTAAGGAGTGGGTCTGAGTAGACGTTATAGACGAGTAATAGATTAAACCGATTACTCGCACCACGCTTGCTTTACACCACCAATGAATTTCAGTGGACTTTAACCGATGCGCGGGTAATGCCCGCATGCCGTATAAAGATACATTCCTTTCATTGCTCGATAGCACGTATTAGGGGAATCCTCGCATGCGGTATAACAACTGATGTAACGACAAGTGAAAATGAGCCTTTAACTATAAGCTTGGTTGGCTTTAATTCAGGCATTTTAACCTAAAAAACAGGTGCGTCAAAGTTAACTAAGTTTTGAATTGTTGTCGACTCGTGCTGGACCATAGCTTAAGTAACGGTCTGGTGATGTTATGCTGTACCTATGTATTGCCTAAGCTAAATAGTTAGCGAATAGTGAAACTACCGGTGTGGTTAAGCCATACGTGTTCCGGCTAGAATTTATTTTTTACGTTCGTCTCAAACAATACGCAGGCGCTGATTTGTAAGTCAAGTATGTAAGAATCGACTACGATTTTGTGAAAAACATCAGGGTACGTTGACTGAAAGTTTGATCTGAACCTGCTACACTCAACCTTTGGCCCGCTGGGCTGGTGTGGTTGGATCACCTGTAGTCACTTTATATTGAAGTCTGAAGCGATGATAGCTCAATTTCGGAGTGTGTATGGACGCCACGTTAATGGACGTGAGTTCGAATCCACCTCCAACGAGCATAAGATTTCGGTGAAGGAAAACATCGTGATGAGACTATAGGACCCTCAAGTTAAAATATGGCGCAAAGTATCTGTAGGTATATTTCGGCAGTTGCACTTGAGAGCCAGTCCATAGGTTTTGCGTGTGCTATCATGGGCCACATCGTCACTTACCATCAAGTGTGATTGTAGCCATAACGTTAAACCTATAGGTTACATAAACTATTTAAAAAAAGTGACAAAGTGTACTTAAGTGATTATGGCGCTAATCTCGAAATATTAAAAAGGTTTTTTAAATATAAAATTTTTGTCGATAAACATTATGTAATATAGACACCAACACTATTTGCTAAATATTTTTTTTTATTGTCATAGCGGGCAAAGGAGCAACAGTGTCAGCTGATGGTAAGTGATCTCCGCCGCCTGTGGACACCCACAACACCGAGGAAAATGCAGGTGCGTTGCGTGCCTTTATTGGAGGGACTGGCCCTGAAGTGCTACTGCCGGAACACAAGTATTGGTATTTGGTGGCAGATTTTCAACTTGAGGGTGGTAGCTAGCCAGGCGGGCACCAGAAAGAGCCCTCCCACCATGCTATGGCAAGTTAAAACTTAAATTCGAACAAATATAGCGTGTTTTGAATATATTTGATGTGTAATGTACATATTTGATGTAAGAGTGTGGTTAAAAAAAGTTTACCAAAACGCTTTAAATTAATAATTTGAAAAATTCAATTAAAAATATACATTTTGAGTGAGTTTTTTTAATGTTTTAATAATAAAATCTCTAAAGAGATTTCAATAACGAGTGTAACGTTTTTATTACACTATAAAAGGGCTAAGAACTATCCGGTTTTTTTCCAAAATTTAAATGTACGATACAAATTATTCTTATGACAGACTCATATAATTCGTACCAAAATTATTCATCACACATATTTTTTTTTTTTAATTGTTAGTTTTTTTTATATATATATATAAAAATACGACAACAAACAACCTAAAAACCTTCCTGCGGCAGGGTTTTGAAATTCTGATCCGCAAGTATTTCGTGTGACGCTCGTTCCGGTAACGTCGGCTCGAGGACGCGTGCGCTTAAGCACAACACGTCGTTACGTTTCACGATCGTTGGCGTAAGAGAATCCAAAAAAATGTATGGCGATGTGGTTAACAATTTTTTGATTTCTATTAGGCCAACGATCGTAAAGTGGCAATCGGGCTAGCGGCGAATAAATGTCTCGCAGCAGTTCAGGTCTTTGATATCCGAAAGGGATCATCCTGGTGTTTTAGTGGGTATCTGACGTCGCTTCTTGTCCAGTAAGCATCAGGTACCTCTTCCGTAGCCCGACCTTCTAATTACTCTAGAATATAGATTTAAAAGGGATTTCGAAATAGTAAAAAAAAAAAAAAAAAAAGTCATGCAACTCACGGTTTTTTTGGTTCAACGTAGCTGGGTCGTCTCGAATCAATCGAGTCAGCGACTCTCACTTTCGGCGACGCCTCCTCTCTGAGCACATTCGACAGGATCTGTTCGGCTCTGTTCTCGTTGTAATCGACACTGTCCAAGGCTATAGTGATCACGCGTTCCGCTATCGATGGAAACTTCTTCTGCATTTTCTCCTTCACTGCAAAGAAACGATGAGTAAAAGTGTCTTATTGGATATAAAAATGCATGTAGTCTTCGGAGGCTGACAGACAGAAGACATGACACACATGCACGGTGGTAATTTTTCTAATGCCCGCCTGGGTAGCTACCACCCTCAAGTTATAAACCTGCCGCCAAATACCAATAGGTGTGTTCCGGCAGCTGCACTTGAGAGCCAGTTCCTCCACAGGTTCAGCGTGACTACCAACTAGGGCCGTATCGTCACTTAAGAACAGGTGAGATCGTGGCCATAACGCTAAACTTTAAGTATAAAAAAAAAATTGGAGTTATGTAAAATTGAACGCTATGAAATAACCACTTTCTTTTTAGATTATCAAACAAGAAATAATGTATAAATAAAAAATGATTAACATTATTCCCGTTTAAATAATCACATATGTACATTCCTATATGGTTTATTTATTTATCAAAACCTAAGTTAGACTACACATAACCTGGGGAAAATATGAATAGATCGCGTTGTAAGGCTTTCTCTAATGGCACCATTATCAAGCTGAAAATCTGCCACCAAATACCTATAGGTGTGTTCCGGCAGTTGCACTTGAGAGCCAGCCCTTCAATAAAGTTTAGCGTGCCCAACATTTTGGGTCACTTTTTTATTGGGCCACAATTAAATACGTATTTCATTACGTGCAGTTCCGAGATTTATTATAGTTTAGTTTCATAATGGTATTTTCGGTTCGCTTTGTTTAAATAATACATACTTTATATAATAGAAACTGATTAAGTCTGTGCAAAGGTTCGAAGAGAGGTTATTATTGTTTGTTCTAAATATGTGTACACTTAAGAATTTAAAGAGCTAGCTCAGTGGTAGTGTGTACTGACTCCGCATCAAGGGACGTGAGTTCGAATCCATCTACAATCAGCTTGAGCTTTCGGTGAAGGAAGACATCGTGAGGAAACCATATCATGGTGGTAGGGCTTTTTCAAATGCCCGCCTGGCTAGCAACCACCCACAAGTTGTAAATCTGCCGCCAAATACCAATAGGTGCGTTCCAGCAGTTGCACATGAGAGCCAGATCCTCCACAGGAATAGCGTCGCTTAAGATCCGGTGAGGTTATGGCCATAACGCTACATGCTGACTTACGTGCTTTCTTCTCCTCTGATGTCCTGATTATTACGACTTTCTTCACTGGCAGCGGTGTGCTACTTTCCTTCTTCTGTTGGACAACGTTCTCTTTCTTCGCGAAGCCCATACCGATGAGTTCCTCGCTTGCTTTCAGCACGTTATTATCTTTGTTAGCCAGCACATCCAGTATCAAAGTTTCTTCGGCTTTCGGAAATATGCTCTTCAAATACCTGGTACGTTAAAAGTAAATTGCTGTTAGCGCATATGAATTTTTCGTTACATGCCAAAAATGGCAAAAGATTGTTTTTTTCTTACTACGTTACAAGTTTAGCGTTACGCCCACAATCTCATCTGATGTTAAGTGACGATGTAGCCTACAAATGCAACTGCCGGAATACACCTATAAGTATTTGACGCCAGATTTTCAACTTGATGTTAGCTAGTCATCTGGGCATTAGAAAAAACCCTACCACCAATGCTATGGTTTCATAAGGATGTTTTTCTTCACCGAAAGCGCAAACTCTTTGCAGTAATCGAACTCACGTCCATTGACGCAGGGTCTGTACACGCTACCAACTGAGCTATCATCGTGTCGAATATTACTGATATAAATGATATAAGTACTGTAGTATTATTCAAACATAAATGAGTCTATCTCGAAATTCGGCGTATTCAGTTGATTCCCTTGGCGCGTTTCATTTTAATAGATTTTTTCATGTTACGTGAAATTTTATTTCGTTATAAACACATTTATCGAAGAGACATCACTTTGGAATAAATCGTTCTAAAGATACATCTATTTCATCGGGAAACAAAAAAGACGACAGCGGAATCAAAATAATCATTATTTTCAAACTAAATATGTTTTATAATTTCATAAAATATCAACTTTATATCGAGGAAAATAACATTAAATTAATAATAATAACTAAACAAATATTATCTTTACGGTCCTAATTACAATGAACAAAAAATTATAGATAGCAAATAACGATTTTATACGCGGCCAAGGTAATTAATGACTAGTGAAACGAAACCAAGGTAATCAACTATTTACCTTCGCAATTTGATATTGGAGCGAAAATAGGCATGGACTACCTACACGATGTTCGTAGCGCAAATAGCGCTTTCATGACCAAACGAACAAACATTTTTAAAACATTCCATCAGGGATGTATGTGTAATTTAGTGCCCCGCCAGTGGAATCACTTATTTATTAGGGACGAGTCATAAATTCTAATTCTAAATAAATATATGATAGATACATATATAAGATATTTTTATATTAAAGTAAAAACTAAATACATAGCAACTAGTTTCATAATAATAATTAAATTCCTTTTCATAAATTGATGTTTTGTCGCTAGATAGCGCACTAAATGTGGTGGGGACATGTCATTTTGAAGACCTTTATATATTTTTTTAACTTTTTATAAAAAAAATTAACTTTTTATAAGTACTTAAATTTAAGTCAATTACTATCGGGCACCAGTTAAATCATAAAGTGATGTATACTAAATATTGTGCATTCTAATTTTGATATTAGGGATTCCTTTTTCTTCCAGACAGCGCGAAATAGGATTTTGAAGATTCACCCAGACATGATCTAGGCACATATTTGAACTCGTTATTAGAAATCGTTGATAGCAAGTTCTTATCAATATACAATAATTGTACACAGAATTCAGTTAGTCGAGAGTTATATTTCTTTAACACGTTATTTGATAGTAGTTTTGTCCGCGGCATCACTCGTATTAATGTATATTTCATCGATCTAAATATTATTCTTGTAACCCTCGGATCATGACATTTTTCTGTATGAAATAATGATGAATGATGAATCCCTGGGACGCGTACGGAATACGAACAATATAACATTTTTTATATAAAACGGCCCAGCCATATCGAAGTTCGTTCGAGACTTGGTTCGAGAATGACAATATGAGGAGACACATGACTGTCTTAGCATTAAGAATTTGTTTCAAGTATATCCCATACAAGAATATATTTTTTGTAATGAGAACACCGAGACACCATGATTTCGGATGTATCATTTAGAAGCGATATATCATATTCTAATAGAATGTGTCCGTATGGAGTCTCAAATATGATATATATTTAAGGACAACCGCAATACAAGATTAGCTATTAGGGTGACAAATTAATTGCATCAAATTGATCAAATGAGGGTAGAACACGCATATGAGTACCGCAAATACATCTAACTTTTGATCGTGCTGTCTTTCGTGTCGAGAGACTGAAGATTTGCATAATATACCATCATTTCACCGCATAATCGTATAAAAACCGGCAGCCACAAACAAGAAAACATATTACTGTTTTATACCAAAATTACAAATAAAATAAACGTGGTAAATACCTCTTCAGTTTAATCCACATTTTGCATTAATTTTATACAAAATGGTATACCTAAATAACGTACAACACTTCACTGTGTAACATCAATTTAAAAACTGGTTTAATTCGATTAGCAACTGGATATTATAACCCCATAACACTTAATGTGTCATAAAAACAGTGTTGTATGGACATCGAATCAAAATGGCTAACTATCCGTAACACGAACCTATCATATATCATTGAATCACAGCATTATCTTAACACATTGTTATCAATAGTATAGACATGCTGCTTACGTAGCATAATCTGCTTTTTACCTGAACTAGATAAACCCACTTTTCCCATGATAGAATCATTCACAAACGTACTTTTTCATTATTTATACGCGTTATTTATTATGTGTGGTATTAATAATTACAGGACTTATATAACTGTGTAGACATGGTATTATATATATTTTATTATATAAGAGCGATGATAGCTCAGTGGTAGTGTGTACGACTTTGCGTCAAGGGACTTGAGTTCGAATGTAATCACCTACAATGAGCTTAAGCTTTCGGTGAAGGAAAACATCGTGAGGAAACTATAGCATGGTGGTAGGGCTTTTTCTGATGCCCGCCTGGGTAGCTACCACCCTCAAGTTGCAAATTTGTCGCCAAATACCAATAGGTGTGTTCCGGAAGTTACACTTGAGAGCCAGTCCCTCCACAGGTTTAGCGTGTCTACCAAATTAGACCGTATCGTCACTTAAGATCAGGTATATACCTCAGAATCCTACATTTTAATGATAGGCAAATAAAAGGCCTGGGATCCGATTATACATTTAATTAAATCGGAACCCAAAAGACCAATTGCCAGACCTCAAGACACTATGAGCTCTTTCTGCGTACATCGGAACACTATCAATAATAAAAATTAAATTGAAGGTAGACACAGTAACATGAACTTTTCCGGACAACCTACACCTCAGTCCGCCCCGTGACCGCGAAGGCTGAAAGGCTTTCGAATCGTCGGGATCAAAATCAATAAATAACCGCGATAAAATCCGTTTAAATCAGTTTTATTTCAATATTTCAATAAGGTAAAAAAAACTTACTTGATTTTCATTTTAGGAGATTGCGGCCTCATCGGTTGGTTATCAGATCTGGCGGTTCCGAAATAGCACGACGCTCCGGAACCGGGGCGAAGTAACAACGGCGAACCTTATTAAAAAACAGAGATTCTTATAATTATAACAACGTCTTGATTATATCCATGAATTATTTTATTGATTACCTTAAACATGTATGTAAATATGGAATATTCAATTACCCAAGTGAGAAATACGAATTCGATGAATTGATTATTGAGGAGAAATTTATTATTGTAGATTTTACTAGATTTTACGTGCGGATTCGCCCGCATTGTTATTGATTTTGTCAAACAAATCGGTTGACGCAATGAAACGTTTCATACAAAGTTTACCCCTCACTTTACCACACTGCTAATAAGGTTTTCGTGACAAAAAGTAGCCTATAACCATCTATATTAGTATGATGATGATATATTTTCATGTAAGAGGCCATTAAAGATTACGTGCGTATGATTTTAGTCAATTGTAGCCTTTTTTATACTTAAAGTTTAGCATTATGGCCATAATCTCACCTGATCTTAAGGGACGATACGGCCCAAGTTGGTAGACACGCTAAACCTGTGGAGGAACTGGCTCTCAAGTGCAGCTGCCGGAACACACCTATTGGTATTTGGCAGTAGGTTTACAACTTGAGGGTGGTAGCTAGTCAGGCGGGCGTTTGAAAAAGCCCTACCACCATGCTATGGTTTCCTCGCGATGTTTTCCTTCACCGAAAGCTCGAGCTCATTGTAGGTGCTTGGATTCGAACACACGTCCCTTGACGCGAAGTCGTACACACTACCATTGAGCTATCATCGCTTCATTCGCGCATGTAAGGACAATACAGTTTCTTTGATATTCAACTATGTCAAAACTAATGAACTTATCGAAGTGGAAATATGACTTTTCGACGCCCAAACTCTCGTAATTTGTTTGAGGCTACTTTGTTTTTGGATTCCATTTTGCCATTGCATTTTTTTTCGACCTACTCTTGTATGCCAAGCCTGAGGGTGGATAATGGGATCGTTTCTTACTTGTCAACGAAAATTCTGGTCGCTACACAACTTAGGATGCGGTGTTCTGATCAAAGTTTACCTTAAAGCACTAAAACCATGATCACCTTGTGGCGTTCCAAGTAATGGTGTGAAGTGACTGGATCCCGGTATGGAACCAGATACGCCTCTTGCCAACTGTAACGCTGGGTAAACTCCCGTGTTACTTCTTTGCAGTCGGTTAGCTGACGGCGACATCGTTAGCGGCCCCGGTGTGGTGATGGGATGTTTTTCGACTTGCAGTGCGCTTATCACGACCGCTTCTCTATTGTAATACCTATATAAGAGTGTCAACTTAAGATTTAATGCGGTATCAGGGAATACTTGGTACCTCGTAAATCTTACTGCAAGAGCTGGTTTGTTAGAATACAGGAGACGTCAGTATTTATTGAGATATTTGATTCGTAGATGTTAGAAAGCAAAATTGATTCTGCTTTATATTAGTCTCGTCACGTATTGAATCCGTTTGCTATAAAATGGAGCATCGGAGACCTACTTCGGAGAATATTGTCTTATACGATGAAGAAAATGTTTCCTCAAAGATTATATATTAGTTTCAAGAACGATACTCCTTAGCAAATTGCATATATACTTGTGGTCGTAGAGCAATATTATGGTAATGTGTACTTATGTTTCATCTTTCGTTTTTGGTTCAGGTTAGTGCACGCACACCGTTTCGAAAGACGTGATTTCCAAGCGTTGCGATTTAGCTGGGCTTTAAGTGAGCTTTAAACAAAACACCTTGATAAAACTATAGTATGGTGGTATGGCACATTCTATTGCCAAGCGTCTAGATAATCAATTCTACCTTAAGTTAGCTTGGATCCCATCGTCACTTGACATCTCAGGAGAGTATGGACAAAGGCTGTACCCACAACGAATATACTCAGCAATAAGTAGTAGCAATCTATTGTTAACTAAGTTCAGAATTGCTATCAAGTTCAAGTTGGTTAAGCTACTTCGTTTTTATTAAAAAGATGACTTACTTTTTTAACAATATCTTAATATGCGTTTCGCTGACGGTGGGGAACATTGCACTGATCTTAGTTACAAGAGCTTCGGTGTCCGATGATATGGCCAGCGAATCTTGGAACCTTTCATTGAGATGGGACACTCTGCCTGGGAGGGGGCTTCCTTTGGGCGTGAGGCAGAGAGCGCGACCAAGGATAGGACTGTCATTTGGAGTACTCCTCGGATCCTATTCAAATATTTAAAATTGTGATGAGAATCCAGGCAAAACTAATTAATGCCGCCTTACACGTTTAAATAAACCACTTTTGTATTATATAGAATAAGAAGGTTATATAATTATGATTCTATAAAATTATAATAGGTCAATTTATTATAAGGACGTGTCGACACCCGTGTGTTTTTATGGTTGCTTGACTGACTTTTTTTTTTTTTATAAACTTATGTGGTTTTGACTCCCTCTAGACTCGGTAGAGAGTGTTCTTGACTACAGAGTAGTAAAAAAAAATTTTTTGTTCCGTTTTCTTATGCAGGTAAAATATAATTCTCAATCATCAGCCTGCCAGTATCAATAGTTATTTAAAAGCTAGCGAGCTCTGTCGCAGATCAACGCGTGTCTACTAGATACGTTAGTGAGTTATAAAACAATGAAAGTTTAATTTAAAAAAAACCTCATAATGATTGTATAAAAACTATAAACGTGCTGTGAAGGTTTTGATTTTAATATTATGAACATTTTTGGATCATTTACTATTGAAAGTCCAACAACAAAAATACAATAAAGACATAGTAATTATGACTGACTCGAATAGCAAACCTCTAACAATGTCAATGAAAGTCTCTGGTACATAATTTTATTTTTAATTTAATAATTGCCCCACATGTATACTTATTTGGGCAGATTAAGAAAATACTAAATAACGGTACTTACGAGATGTGGCTTGAGCCCTTTCGGGTGGAACATCTTCGGGCTGTTCTGAGCCTGGAACGCATGCTGGAGTCGTACGGGTGATGGATACGGGTGGACGTGGTATGGAGAGCCATGTGCAGACTGTGCGTTCCAACGGTACAGACATAGGTGGATAAACGGTACGTGATAAAATCGTGATGCTGTCAACAAAGGTATCAGTATACATACTATTATTATTTCAGTAATAGATCACAGCACACGGCAACAAGCCAAGGTTCATACGTAAGTACCTACGACACTTAATAAAGTGGTTAACTTAACTAAATTGTATATAATATAATATATTAAAAGAAGTTTCGTTGTGCCTTCCCAGTTGAAGTCAGTCCAAAACCTTTGGGTTGGCATCGACTTCAAATAATATATTAGATAGGCGTATTAAATCATTTTTTCTGTTTTATACATTATTTGTAAAGTTAGATAACAAATAAATACAGTCTTCGCACATTTTAGTATTTTCAGTTTATCTTATAATTTAATTTTCTCGACCTTTAGTGCCGTTTTGCTTTTTGGAGTATCTTTTATTTGTTAGATACAAAAGACGTGTAGTTACTCAGTGTAAATTAATTCGTTTTCATTTATTACACGTAATCTTTCGACTTTTTACTTAATATAGGTTTACCGCTTGAATACAACCTCATCTAAAGCTAACATCAGATGAGAACCCACTAAGTTCAGTATGGAAACGGTTTCCAAGTGGAGCGATCGGAAGTTAACTACAAGTGTGTTCACAGATTTTCTACTTAAATATGGTAGCTGGTCAGGTGGACTATAATTAATAACTAACCAGATGTGCTTTAATTATTACCCTACCAGACGGAATTTAGTAAATGTCATACCAGACGGACTTTAGTCATATCTTACTAAATGGGCTTTAGTAAATGTCCTACCACAAGACTTAAATGTCCTATCATGCGGAGATAAATGTCCTATCAGGTGGAATTAAGTGAATGTTCTACAACCATGCAATATTTCATTACGATGGTTTCATAGATCCAATAGCTACGGCAAACTGTTGATCTCAGTTCGTTGGACGTTGTCTCCGTAGACATTGAGCCCCAATTGGTTCAAATTTAGTACATAATTTAACCCTAATTGTTACGTTTATATAATTATTTATATCAAATAACTTGCAATTAACCCTTATCTCGATTATGCTTCCATAGCAAGTTTAACAATATAACAAAAAAAAGACCTGTTCCTACATCAGTAAGCCAAAGTATCTTTTTTTTTTTTTATTCCTGACATATGCGTTAATACGTGGTGCCATTGTTGACCAATGTTATTGCATTTTTAAATGTATTTAAAGCAAATGCTTATATTCCTTTAAATTTTTAACGCATACTTATAAATGTCGTAAGACGCGTTATCAACAAAATTATAAGTTTTCTCTGCTTACTTCATTGTCAATGGAAATTACATGTATTTCAAATGCGTTGAGTGAAAAAGAGGATTAAAAAATAAAAACAGGAAATTAAAAAAAAAACTTTTTATTAATAAACAAAACAATATAAAACGAACAGAACATAAAGCGTATATGATTATATATAACAAAGATAAATAATAAAATAAATGTACAACAGTTGCGTATATAAAATCAAAAATTAGACAAACCTACAGCAAAATTGTGTAAAAAGCCCCATAATCACTTACCCAGGGCAAACAAACGGCTAAATCCAGGGTTACCTCTAAGACTTTAGACAAGGTTATGATGGGTAATACGTTGTTAAGCTACCGAACCACCTGTAACGAATGCACAGTAGTGTCCCGGCTGCGAGCTTCAAATCAACGGCGCGCGCATTATGATCAATATGCACCGGGCTGTACACAGGCGCATCAATGCACTTCCATGACCTAGTGACCTAAATGGGTCTACCTGACTAAACTGAATCGGGCACAGTAATAAAAAAAATGACATGATAACGCCCTAAAAACTGTACGTTGCTTTTTTTAATAGTCAAGGTTTTTTATGGCCATAATCTCACCTGATCTTAAAGTGACGATACGGCCCAAGTTGGTAGACACGCTAAACCTGTGGAGGAACCGGCTCTCAAGTGCAGCTGCCGGAACACACCTATTGGTATTTGGCGGTAGGTTTTCAACTTGAGGGTGGTTGCTAGCCAGACGGGCATTAGAAAAAGCCCTACCACCATGCTATGGTTTCCTCACGATGTTTTTTTCCTTCACCAAAAGCTCAAACTCATTGTAGGTGGTTGGATTCGAACTCACGTACCTTGACGCGAAGTCGTACAGATTACCACTGAGCTATCACACCGCTTCAAAAACTTTAAGACTATGAGAGCGATTTTAAAGCGACGATAGTTCAGTTGCTAATGGGTACAGAAGCCGCGTCAAGGGACGTGTGTTCGAATCCACCTACAACGAGCTCGAGCTTTTGGTGAAGGGAAACATCATGATGAAACGATAGACATGATGGTAGGGCTTTTTGTGATGCTCGCCTGGCTATCCACCATCCTCAAGTTGAAAATCTGCCGCCAAATACCTATAGGTGTGTTCCGGCAGTTGAACTTGAGAGTCAGCCTCAGAGAGAGTGAGATTGTGGCCATAACGCTAAAACCTTAATAATAAAAACAAATAATTAACCACTAGTACACGTGGAATGGATTTCTTTATATCAAAGAGCGGAAATACAAGGAAAAAATAGTTTTTTTTTTAAGTATATAAACAATGACCCAAAACTTATACGTATACACTTTTATAAGCGAACTACCTACTTCTACCAATAATTACCTACGCGCATAATCTAATTCATCAAACTAATTAGAGTATACTGGAAAAATAAAATAATATTAATAATAAATAATTGCATAATTTATTTTCAATTTACAAAATAAAAACTAAACACATGTGTACTTTATAATCAAATATTTTTAAAATAATTAGCCTCAGAGCATAATTAATAAATTGATAAGCGGACAAGCATTATTACTTTACATATATTTGATTGCAACTAAAAAAATATATTCTTATAAAAACTAACATATGTATAAGAGTTTCCATTTGTTTCTAATCAAACTGTACATTTTATATCATATGCCATTCTTGAATAAGGTATTCTTAGAAAACCAAAATTACAACTAACAATAACAATGTAAGAGACTGGACAGTAATACGCTGATGCCTTAGGATACACCGACCTTTGGATAGGATACACCGATCTTCCAATTACAGCTGATTGTAAGGGCTAAACAACAAAACATAGGCACGTTGGGTCCGAAAACACGCCACAGTCATATTGGTCAAAAAAGTAATCAGTCAAAAAAACAAGTACTATCATACAACTGGACAATGCGGCCAACGTTTGTAATATTTTCTGCCAACTGGTTGGATGCCAACCACTTTATTGTTATTTTAATTAAAATTGCCTTTTGATAGCATATAACTAACTAATCAAATACCTAAAACATATAACATTATTGCAAAATAACAATGTCAAAATTATTGTTACAATGTTTTTGAATTTATTAACCTTTCAAAATTATAAAACACTGTATTGCTCAATACTGAATTCAGAAAGGGGCTGTCCACTACATAATTAAAGCAAAAAAAAAAAAACGTGTAGCTTACTAGGAAACAATATTTGTATACAACCACCCGCAGTAGTGGTGAGTTGATGCATGTCATTCTGGTGAACATACAGCAATCAAGTTGGATAATAGAGATGTGTACCAGAATAGATCAGCAATATACATATATGCTGATGAAATTATCACGACAACTCTTCATTTACCACATTTTGATATAAGCCAGTGTATATCAGAGAACCTTGGCATCGCAGTTATGCTTCCCAATGAACTGTTATTTGCTTGACAGTGATCATTGCTTTTGGATTGCACTATACTCACCATTAGGGAGAGGGCTGTTACTTTGACGTGTTTATAATAATTATTATAAAATAATCTGTGTCTTATTTATTTTTCTATTTGCAATTGAAAAATAGTGTATATTCTAGATTGTCTGTTCTCTTTCACAAAATCCTGTCTTCATTGTTATTAATATAATGAGTAAGTAATTGTGTAAAGAAACCTGAAAACATAAAATCATATAAAAAGATCATAATCCAAAATATTATAAAGTAAATATATTTTCATTTTCACTTTCCCACATATTTCAAGGGTAATGATGATCATCGCTTTTGGATTCCACTATGCTTACCACCAGATAGAGGGTTGCTACTTTGACGTGATTACAATAATAATAACAATAAAAAAGTATACCAAAAAAGTTTAAAAGAATAATCAGTGTCTCATGTACTTTTCTATTTTCAAGTGAAAAATAATGTATATTCTTGATCGACAGTTTTGTTTCACAAAATTTTGTCTTAATTGTTATATTAATATAATAATACATTATGGAAATAAACCTGAAAGCATAAAAATCATATTAAAAATCTTAATCATAATATTACATAGTGAATATATTTTCATTTTAAAATAATAATATTGGCAAGTGACCATAACGCAATAGATATCACTGTAGTCAATGAGATTGACTAATAGAAATTTTATATACCAGTACTAATTATTGACTTATTTATAGATTATCATCATAACACATTGTTGCTTTTAACAAATGGTTACTGGTTTATAAATAAAGTTAATAAAAAATATTACCATTATATTTTAAGGTGATCATGGTATTCTCAAACAACAATCAAATGTAAAATAGAAGTGAAGATTACTGCAATTAAAATAACTATAAATAATTAATACAGATAACAATAACAGAAACAAAATCATAAAAAATAATGATAATTGGAAAACTACTATAAATAATTTACTTTTCAGTTATGTACTTAGAAACATGAGAGCAGGTTCCATAAATGAGTTGTCCTTTACTACAATTGATAGCATAAAGAGAAAAAAAAATAGTTATCGGATGACATTCTAAACACTAAGGTTATGTTTTATTTGGTGTTCACAATGTTCATGATTAAGACCAGAGGTTTTCCTATTCCACTGGTCTGTGAGCATTACAATCACTAACTAAAGTGGAATGGAGTTTGTTGTAATGTTGCAAGATCCATATGACATTGGCATGAATGCAAATAATGATTAGTTATATTTTTGGCACAGGTGCAATGACCTTGGTCGTTATGTGGTACAGCTGAAGACATGTTTTCATCACTAAGTGTCATTACAGTCAATTCTCTAGTCAGGCACCCATAAATTCCTTTGCAATATTATATTGACATATTTTTCAACTTTGTGCATGTATTGTGCCAAGTAAAGCTATTATCGACTGTATATTAATTACCAAGGACTTATTAAGGGTCAATTGCATTTACATAATATACAAAATATTTATTTACTACAATATGTTAACTTCGGGAGTGCAATGAGTTATTATTATTTTTTTATTTGATCAATTTTTTAGATCTTCAATATGTAGAAATCATCTAATTTTACTTAATATCACGGTAGACTGATTATAGGCTCTCTCTTAAATTATGTGTCTTTACTAAATGAGAGTCACTGATAGACTTCGGCCAAAACTGAACTAATTTATCCTACTTAGTCTAAAAATGCTGAACTAGCTGACCCTAGGTCATCAAGGGTTTCTATACCTGTGGGAATATAAGTAGGTACCCTTTCACTTCATTTATTTATTGACTAATCAGCTTTATCAACAGTTACTTACACTAATCTATATATATAATGAATGAAATGAAATGAATATAATGAAAATGATAGTTGTTTGAGGCACAAACACATCAAAACTACTGGTTGTATAGACATGGGACCATGACCAATCGATTCAAATTTATTTGTAGATGGGTTAGGGCTGTTTATTATTTGAATTTCAATGATCCTTCATCATTTTATTGTTATATTACTTTTATGTACATTTTTCCTACTAATAAAACAGAAGTCAGGCATTTTTTCTTAAGGTGTTATTGGCCTGGCAAAGAGGCAGGCACTGCTAGAATATATATTTTGTTTATAACTACATCAAATTTCTTCAAATACTATCTATTAATTTCATGGTTTTTGCATACAAAGGTTTAACAATTAAATATTTCTGGCATCTATTTACCTACTGATGCACACTCCTATTAAAATTGTCAAAAAAATTACAGATTTGGCTTTACTACAACTCTTTTATATTTGTAGTTAGTAGTTAAAGAAATGTGATCTTTTCTTTTCCTTGAAAACTTAGGATATATGATACAGTAAAGTGTTTATATGAGGGGTGTAAAAATAAATCCTCTTCAGTTAAAAATTGGTATTTTTTAAGTATGTACACCAAATTGTAGTACTTGAAAGCAGCAACAATTTGGTGTACTTACTTAGAAACTACCAATTTTGGATTGAATCGGATTTCCTTTTACACCACTCATATATTATTAAAATATTTAAAAGGTAATGGAACAATGCCTTAAATATGATGATAAAAGCTAGTTGGTGATTAGCTAGTTAATTGTAGATCACTAATCTAAATCTATGTTTCAGTAATCGGTTTCAAAAATTGAAAGTTTTTTGTTTATAGTCAAATTAAAGATTTTTGTTTAAAACTTTAATTGTATTTTGTTAGGTTTAATATTTTAATAATGTTTTGTTTTCATAACAGAGTATATTATTAATTTGTGTTTTATATTAATCATAAAAATATAAAACTGATTATTAAACCAATTTGTAATTATCTGTTAAGATTCTGTTTTGTTAGGTACATTTAAAATTATGATAAAAGGTGACTAAATATAATTTTATGGTCTGAAAATAAATAAATAGGTGAGATTTATGACATTTTCAACTGTTTTAGTACACTATGATTAATCAGGTGAGACTGTGGCCAAACACAAACCCATGATGTATGGATGAAAATAACAAAGAAAAAAAAACAATAAGCAAATTTTAATTTTTAAAACATTTTATCATAATTTGAATATCAAGTTACTTCAAATAAAACAACTAGGGTTGAACCTTAAAAACCATGTAGGAACGGTAAAAATTATTAGTTAGGTATCTCAAATTAAGAACATAAAACATTTGCTGCTCATACATAGAGAATAGTAAATATAAGAACCATTTAAATTATTTCGATTTCTCGAAGTGGTTGAAAACCATGTTCAAAGATTCTGTTACATTGATAGATAAATACAGGTCGAGCTAATATAATATAAGCATGTTAAAATGATATTATAGTAATCTCTAGATATCTGTAGTAAACTTTCAAAATCTTGCAATATTTATTCCAAACTACGCTGTACATTACAGCTAAGCATTTTCTTTTCACTTTCGAGAACACACCGGTAAAAAATATTTATAATCTATACTATATTGCGAAATTACCTGTGGATGAATGCAGTCCAAAGTTATATGAGCTGAATTCTGCATGGACTTGTGTTTTGATCGATGCTCGTCCATGTTTTCATAAAAATCCAAAGCGTCGGTAATAATATTAGAAAATATGAAAGGTTTATTATTTTAAATTATAACAAGAAATAACATCAGTCTTAATATTTTCACAAACAATCTTCATTTGACGATACTGAATGCTTTATAGCTATTAAACATACGATTGAAATATATAAAAATAAAACTCTGAAGAAGAATATTAAAGCCGTTAAAAGTCCAAATCAAAAAGAAATGTAAGAATGGATCATAATCTGTGGTGGACATAGATCAATAAAGTTGCGCAGCTTGTTTATCCTGCGTATTATTATGGATTTTGTTCATAGAGTATGAGCTAAATTCAGGATTTCCTTACACATTGCCAACGTGCAAAAAGATGGTAACTACTTTGGTATTTGGCAACATTGATAGTTTAGATTTTCCTGTAAATTAACGTGCATTTTACTCATTTCAGCCTCGAGTGAAAATATAGGAACTCAATAAGCATAGGAATTTACGATGATAAGGATATGAATAAAGAGCAGGGATTTTTGTATAGTCTATAGGTTACGCCTATGGCGTAGAATCTTGGTAGTGAAAAAAAAGAACTAATTTGCAATCATAGACAATTATGGGTAGCTCAGATGTTGACATTTGCCCACGTTCCGTTAACACATAAACTACTTTTAAATGTAATGAAAACCATATATTTCCAGGTTTCGAAGAGCCTAAGTGTAGATAAATATTTCTCAGTGATGTTTGATGAATTACTATTGAAACGGGCCTTACATATGATGAAAATAAAGATAATCTATTTCGCTTAGTCGAATTTGTTAATAAAACTAAATCTTTTGTATAATCTTAACTAATATATATTATAAGAGGTGCACAAAATAGCAGCATCAGATTGTGTTTTTTTCTTTCAATTGTGTATCTGCATCTGGGCATGTATTTAAGGGTAATTTAAAGGAATTTGTTACAGATGTTACAACAGGATTACATCTTACAGTTCTAATATGTGGTCAGAATACATGATTTCAAGCTGCTTAGCTGTTTTAGATTATTTAAAGCAAGAAACTAGAAGAACAAAGAGTTTGACAGCAGACAGTATTTGAATGTTCTTATCCTTGTTACATATTCGTTCATTCTATGTAGGTTAATACTAGTTAAGAATTTCATTTAATATATATATAAACATGTGTCCCAATGTAACATACTAAATTTCGAAATGGGATTAAATTATGCCCACTGTAAAATTCTAAATAAAATTATTTGATACAATCTTTTGATCATACATACTCATTGACAATTTGCATTAAAATAGTCGCATAACAACAATACGACCTTGTAATGGCTAATGTACATAAAAAATAAAAGTTTAATATGTCCAAAAATCAATATAGCGAAAATTTGAAATATGTGAATGATGTATAAAAAAGGTATTTAATAGTTTACCATTTGTATTGACATATTATCTTTTTTTTGCATATGGAAACAATAATATTTTAAAGTTTACAATTGCTTAATTATTAGAATAATTTAAAAATTATTTACCGTGAAAATACAAATCTTATATTTTGAAGTACCTTGTTTAAATAAATATTTTAATTAACAACTCAGTTTTCGCGTCCGCGATTTATGCATTTCTAATTTAAGAAACAATCACCTTCCGCATTCAACAGTACAGGTATTAAAGGCATCTGGAAATCATAAGATAATTTTTAAAGCAGTTGTCATATAGCTTAATATTTTTAAAGATTGTGTTTTATGGTAATTGTTTTTCATAAATGAATCGATTTCTCAGCTTTAAAAGCCCAATGTGTACGACTCAATTAGAATATATTTTACAACTATAAACGTTAAGTTCGAAATTAGGACTTAGTACCTCCTTTTTTGTGTTTGCCGGGAAGTGGACCACGTAAAAAGAAAAGCTTTAAGTCCAAATAAGGGTGCAAAGATTAATCAAAAGTTAGATTTTTTGCACTAAAGTTTTTTTTAATTCTTGTTGACATTGGAATCATATGTTAAATCTTTTATTTTGATAGAACAAGTTTTCGGACATTAAATTTTTGCTTGAGGTCTAATAAATATATATGTTAATAATAAAAATCGAAATACGAATAATTGTTTTAATTTTAATTCTATAATTTCCCCATACTTATTAATCGTGTAGAATTTTATCAGCAAACATTGCATTTATTGTAATTGTAATAAAAAAGCCTTTCAACTGTCACATTATGCTTCTACGACTTCTAAGAGTAATAGTTTTAGAAAGTAAGATTTATCGTAAGTATTTTTATTGATTTGGTTAAAATTAAGAATACGATAGAAAATAAGCTATAAGTATTTCCAAGCCACCATTTTCCTCCTTTGCCAAAAGTAAAGAGATAAAAAAAGAACTAAACATCAAAATTAATTTAGCCCATTCGTTATTTATTGTATAAAGTTCCCCGTCTAATACGTATTATTAGAGACCAGTATTAAATTACGTAGTATCCTCTTAGTAGTCTGTGGTTCCACCAAACTTTATGTCCGGTCTGAACTAGGGACACGAAAAAAGTATTGATATGTGAAGGTATCGATACTAATCCTTACGATTCTGATCCTGTTTTCCCCTTTTTTTGAGTAAATGAGTATTTTTCATGTGTATCGTACATTTTGAATACATTTTGAAATTATCTACTTAAATCTTAGTTTTGTGACTCATATGTATAGTAAAGCCATATAGTTCAATCATGTCAAAAATGTGAAAATATTAGATTACGTTTGGAATCATTCGTTCCGTTCATAGTACACACCATTTTCGTCATCCGCTTCATTTCAATCAATCAATCATTCTTTTGTCGCGTCCTACTATCGAATAAATAGTAGGTCGGTCAGAACGAGTGTGATTGATTGAGTAGAAAAACGAATGTTCTTCGTGTTCGTTTCTCGCATTGGTTTTCTACCATATTATTGCAGTTGGTTGTTATTATGCATGACTACTACTTGATTTATCCAACTGTAATTTAAAAGTGATGATAGCTCAGTGGTTGTGTTTAAGAACGCAGCGCCATGAGTCGTGATTTCAAATCCAACCACCTACAATGAACTTAAGCTTTCGGTGAAGGAAAACATCGTGAGGAAATCATAGCATGGTGGTAGGGCTATTTCTAATGCCCGCCTGGCTAATTAGCGCCCTCAAGTTGAAAATCTGTCCCCAAATATCATTAGGTGTATTCCAGCAACTGCAATTGAGAGCAAATCCTTCCAATCAAAGCCGGCAACGCACCTGCAATTCCACTGGTGTTGTCCTGGGTGTCTATGAGCGGTGGTGATCACTTACCATCAGATGACACGCATGCTCGTTTACCCCCTATTACATAAAACGTACTCACTAATAGAATGCTCTGTATCGTTTTTTAGCCATAGTTAAAAGAATACCACCTGGTAAGAGTGAACTATGAAAGTAATTTCAGCAACCATTGACTGATATTGACATCCTGACTTTTAGTTCAGTATGAATCAGGCTCTAAAAGATAACTTGATATTTCAATGTGTCGATACTTATATTTCGATGTTTTAATGCGTATGATGCTTTTTCGATACTACTTATGAGTACAGTATCGATACTTTCTGTTCTATTCCGTGTCCCAAGTCTGAACATAATCACCAATAATCATGTTAGGCTGCGCACAACACAAATATATTGACAGATAAACAAATAGACAAACACACAGTGTAACTTTGTATGAGATAGCATTATTTTCGAATAGTGTTGCCATTTTATTCAGTTTCCATAAAATACTGCAACTTAGGAAAAAGTATAGTTGGTGAAATAAGATTTATTATATTTTCTTAAAAATATTGACGACAGCAATTTTATTAATTAAAATATACATAAAATACAACTTTTAGAACCCGTACTAGGTACAATTGCAGAAGTATAATCAACATACTTATGTCACTTAAAAAAGCACATGGTATGTACTATAGTTAAGATTTCATCAGACACAACTACTTTATCATTCAGTTATCACTTCTCAAGTTTGTAATTTAGTTATTAGTAATATTGCAAATTATTTCTTGTGCTCGATGAGTACATCCATACTTGTATTGAAGCAGTCCTGGAAATTGAAATCTATAGTAGATAATCTTCGTGAAAATAGCATTTTTTTATTTAATGAAATTGCATGAGGTTCCAAACACCTCTACCACAGGTTTTCCAAGGACGACAAATTGATACTATGGAAAATATTACTATAATTTCTAGTAACACGAGTAATACCACTCACGATAAGTAATTTTTTCACAGATTTTCAGTCTTTACAAAACTACAAGCACTTTAGTCAAACAAATATAAGAAAGCCCTTAATTTTTTTTAATATATATAATTGAAAAGTAACATTTTTTTGTGGTCTTGTTTATGATCAATGCTTTTTCTATATGTGTCGTCAAATAAAACAACACATAGACACAGCCGCTGTTATATTATAGATAAATAAAAATGTTTGTTTGTTATAATAATTTGTTTGAAACTGACATTGTTATTTGCGCTTCACAAAGAATCATAACTATTACTACTACTAGGAACAGAACAGCGTATTAAAAGAAATCAGATAAAGTTAAATTCAATTTATGGGAATCCTATGTTTAAAATATTGAAGAAACACTATTTTGATTTTTTGATGTTTAAGTATTTAATTTGTGTCTAAGATTTACTCTATTTTTTTTTTCGAACTGACGTACGCTGTTAGCCCCAAGAGCTTTGACAGCTTCACCGAACTTTTGGGGCCGAGTGCTGAGGGCACTCAGTCCCAAGGCAGCAGGCACAAGGGTGCCAGGACAGCCGAACCTCGGCTAGGGCAGCTGTCGGTAAAACACAGCACCTGCACCAGCTTAGTTCTGACATTCTAAAATAGATCACTATTTCATTGGAATCACGCAGAAAACTCTGGTCACTCTGAAATAACGTTACATAGCATATATAATATATCAAATTTATTTGATTAATTACCATAAACTTTTTTTTTTGGTATAGCTTTTCTCTTTCACTGAAGAAAGGAATAAACAAGGGTATCTAGACTATGCAGCCAAGTCAAATGTTGTTTTAAATGCAGACGATACAAGCTGGTGATTCTCTTGTTGAAGCTCTCTTTGGAGTATTTGTGGCAATTAATATATCGTGTTGGGAATGATTATTCACAATTCACTTCACCTATGCTCTTCAACTAAACTACATTACGTCACCTTAATTTATACAATATAAGGCTAAACAGCTAAGTATATGAATAAAAATAAAAATCACAACATGACAGATCAAGATCCCGCCAAAAACTCCATACCATAAATTACTTCCCCATCATGATTTTTTTGACTACATACTACTTAGGAGTAGATTCACAATAGCTACATCGATAAAGACACAAAAGCAGTTATTTCTTTATCGCTCTTAATATAATTTGTGATGCTATTTTATTTCATAGTGATAGAGTCATAATAATATGCCTTACTCTATTAGTTACTATCTCTACGGTATTCATATTATAGTGTTGCCAAAATAAACTTACTCATTTTCACTATATCATAATATAAAATGAAAACTTTATACTACTACTGAATAGTACTAAATAGTAGGTATTCATTATTATTCAATAGTTATTAACTTCACCAAACCGACAGTTTGAATGAGCAAATTAAGAAAACTATAGTAAATATGGCCTATTTTCACTAATAAGTTATTAAAAAATATATTCATATAATTAATAAAGAAATAAAAAAAGTTACTTCTATTACAGTTAAATAAAAATAAGTGTGTGTGCTTTAGATGAAGATTTATCTTACGTTTATGTAATTCTTAAAACGTCTATTTTATCGTCAGTGGATATTTTGTATGCATTTACATTTACTGATTAGCATTTTGTACATTTTGAAATAAGTGTTTCCCTTATAAAATATATACAGGAATGGCTACATTTCTAAAACTCTTTGAATTATCTTCATAATGTGCAAATATTAGCTAATAAGGCTATGTTCGGATGCTCTTAAGCATCAACATATTAAGCAATATAACTCTGTATACCATGTAATTATATACTCATTGGTATATATCGTAGAATATGGCAATTTATATGTCGCAGCCAACTAGCATATATTATAAGTTGGGAGTTCGGGTACTATATTGTAGGCAGTTAAATGAACGGCTAAATTAACTAGTTGCTTCCGACATATACATATGTATAATTATGTAAACAACTAAGACAATATAGTTGAGTACATAGATAATACACACACTAGCTGGTTTAGTACTTTTTTGTTAGTGTACACTGACTAGTTTTGATATTATCAACTATAAAAAAAAATGTTTTTAATTTATGCGATAGCTTTTTTTAATTTTAATTAACTATTATAGTTGAATTCCAATCATAGGGCGATTATATTTTTTTATCTATGAGTATATTTTTATAACAGAATGTTTATTGTCAAGCCAGTGTTTGAGATAATATTCTTTCCCATGAATAATATATTAAAAGCATTATTGAATAATTTTACATTTGAGTGATTGCTATTTGAATAAAGTATTTAAACACAATTCAGAAGTCCCTAAGGTGAATAATAACCGAACGAGGCCAAATCGAATAGTATTAGATAAGTCACTGTTTTTGGATTTACCGCCATAACCTAACCATCGTTTGCCGTGAATAGTTTTTTATTTTTCGATTTAATTATGGCGGACGTGGGTTAAAAGATATGTTTCTCGTTTTCTAATGTTCGTTTCGGTGATGTGTAATGTTTATGTGATTGTTCGGAACGATTAAACGGCGCGGAGGCGTTCTTATTGGGCGGCGGAAGCAAGATATGGCTGAGAACAGAGGTTCGGACAATGTCGTACTGACGGACATTACCGAAGTATCTGAAGCCGATCCGTTGGCGGTCGCGGCCGAGCACGACACGGAGCGGACCGAGGGCGATAGCGTGTTGCCGGATAGTACTAAGAGTGGCCGTATATCGAATGAACAGAACGGGGTGGTTACCGTGCCAGTGTCACTTCCAGTCGGTACTCTTATCACAGGGACGACGTTCAATGTAATTACGTCGGATCAGTTACCGCATTTCAAGCCAATGATATGTGTTGACAATGGATTCATATCTGGTGGGCCGGTCACCGATGACATAAAGGCTACCCACATCGTGATTCAGAACCCACCGTCGCCGGCAGCGCGTCCGGACCACGAAGGTGCGGCCGCTGCGCCCAGCGCGCGCGCTGCGACCGCTCGTTCCTGGGCCGAGACAGCTAGCATGCCCGTGCTTCCGGTGCGCTGCAAAAACACCTCGGCGGAGTTACACAAACATAAATTTGGTTCCGGCGGACGGGGCAGATGTATCAAATACGCTTTGGAATGGTACACGCCGAGCGAGTTTGAAGCTCTGTGTGGTAGAGCTTCTAGCAAGGACTGGAAGAGGTCGATAAGGTTTGGTGGGAGAAGTATCCAGGCTCTGATTGATGAGGGTATACTGACACCTCATGCGACAAGTTGCACTTGTGGAGCATGCTGTGATGATCAATCTGGTAATTATTTGTTGTTTTGCAATTAAAATTCCTAAATTAACATGAATGTTGATTATAAAGTGGCTTAGTTTATAAAGACAGTTTCTTGGGTGACGTTAGGTTTGTTATTAAAATGTCAATTACAGTGATTTATCTTCCACGTAGTATATTATGTAGACAACATATTGAATTTTATTTTATGTATATGTAAATAAGTAAAAAAAAATATAATCATTAGGTATGTTTATAATTGATTGTAGAAAGTGAAGCTTATAAATTAAGCCACATTCTTTATTGAATGACTTTTATTTAGATCAAATATATTCCAAGTTCTGATTTATTCTGATATTCATTCAGATCATTGTATCAGTTTGCTAAAACATTCAACGTATGTGGTTAAATTTGAATGAAATAACATCACAATAACTGTATTACACAGAACAGGTGTTTGTAAGAAATTAGAGTCGTTATATAGAATTCGAGGTCATTCCAATGCGCTGAAGCAAATATTGTTATATTTCCTTTTGAAATAATTCAATGTACCACAAAATTTTGCTGTTACACTTCCATAATACAGTTAATTGGGATAATAGTTTTAATATATATTGATGTTTTTTTTAATACAATTTAATTTAATAATAATAATGAAATAATCTTATGCTGAGACTGCTATATTAAATAGAAGAAAATAAAGGTTGTATATAAAAAGGCTGACTGAATTTGAGTACAGCTGATAGAAGCGGAACTTGTTTAGTGATGTGAAAATTTTATATGAAATCAGTAAACCTGCCAGACATTGGTCTGGTGTTTAAGGTATTAACTCAATCATAGTGCATCATATCATGGTCAGTCATAACTTATACCTTCATGGAAAAAACTGTATATTTATCAAGTCAAGTTCCTAATCCACTAAATTGCTTCAAAATTCATCAAGAAGTTAAGTTACTATAAAATTCTAACCTTCATCTTTCATCTTGGATGAACCTTTTTCATTTACATGATACAAAAATATGTTAATCAAAAATATTAGTTCAAAAACTGTTATATTTCATAAAAATCTGTCCTGAAATTTTTATGTAAAATACAGATGAATAGGTGAAAATTTCAAACAAATTAATTATGGTCTATACATTGATAATAAAGTAAATTTTGATTATATTTAAAAAAAAATATGGGTTTCTTCAACTTACTGTAAAATCTTGTGTACTTAATGTACATTTTGCCTTTATTCATTTTGTCATTTGTTGCTTCATTTTTCCCCTATGTATATAGGGATGTAGTGATAGGGTGGGTGTTTTATGGCATAATATAGTTATAGGAGGGTAGTTTATAACACTAATTAGTATAAAACATGCAAGCACAGTTATGGGTTCAGACTAAGAGACGCACTTGAGCCATATTCATCTTACTTAGCTGGAAAGTTAAGCTCTTTATACTAATTATATATGTATATATATTTATTATCTATTCTCAATAATTTGGAAATGGGATCTGACTTTCAAACTATTCCAATAAATGGGGCCTTGGATTTGTTGGTGCATATTATCTTCACCTGTATGATTAAGCTCAGCTCTTTATTTTACTGCTATATTAATCCAATTATGTAGGTGAATCAAAAAGCAAGAATCTGTTTAAATATAATAGTTTATCCAAATCACGAGAACCTTTCTAAGATACACAAAATTTATATATCATCAAAACTAGAACAGCCTAACTTTTAAAACTATTAGCTGTTCTTTCACTGCACCAAATTACTAATATGTTACTTCTATTTTATTTTTAGCAATGGGTCCAGTGCGGTTATTTACTCCTTACAAGAGAAAGAGGAGGAATGCTGAAGGAGAGGAGAAAAAGCCTAAAATCAAACGGGATATGAGTATTGGAGACAGTGACGTTGATAATATCCATCAAACTAGTAACAACAGTCACTCAAAGGAAGCATGGCAGACATTAGCAGAGGGTTTGGAGAGTAATACTGAGTACCATTTACTCGAGAACCCTGAGGTCACACAAGATCCAACCACAGGTAAACAACTATCAATACTTCAGTTTAATTTAGAACTATGCCTTTTTTATAAGACATAATTGTATATGTGATAATATTAGTATTTATGTATATTATATACAATAATTCATCTCATAAAACTAGATATGAATCAATAAATCAGCTAATTCAATTAAAACAAAATTATCATAACCACATTAATCATTACTTGACCAATAATGAAACACTAAATATAAAATTATTTAACAACCATTGATATAGTGCTTTTTGGTAGGACTATTTTTAATACATACAGCTATCCTCTCACTGTTAGGTACCATCTCAAAGTATGCCTGGGGTAGATGAAGACAGTGTTTTATGCATGAAAGCATAAAAATAATTAATACTAGTATATGCAAATATTCTAGACGCATAATAGAATTGCAGAAATCCAAGTAATATTCTAAGGGCATTATCTCCACAGAATCATTAACAATAATATTTTGTTGCTGTAGTATACTGTAATAACCACCGAGTAACTAATTGAATTCATCAATCAACTTCTATATATTTCTGACTATTACTATATATATATATATATTAAAATACAAATTGATAGTAAATTGTATAAACTCACTCACAACTTGCATTCTAAAAAGGATACTAATATTAATGACAACTTCTTATGTAAAAAAAAAATCTATTCTATTAATTATTCTAGTAAACTTTTTAAAGCAGTCTTTTGAAATTGAATTCATGTTATATATATTTATTTTCTAAAATATGCTATGTTGTATTTAATTTTATTTTAATAGTATACAATATAATACAGTTGACTATGACATGAATCGAAAATGTACTATTTATCATTATTTATCATACAGTTAGATTATATAAACAAATATGGCTGAATACTACTCACTCTACTAATAAAAACTACTCTTAAACCTATTTTAAACATCATTATACCGGAAATGGGGATTGTGCTTGTATTGGTTTAAAAATGCTTTAGACGTTGCCCAAGAAACTATATTGCTTATATATGCATCCAATTTTGAAGTGAAAACTTCTAGAGCAAAGTTTGCATAGGGAGTAAATTCATGCATTCCTGGTCACATGTCACATGTCATGTTCATGTACACACTATATCTGTTGCTATTAGTATAACTTTTTGCGCTATAAACAGTTTTGATTTACAACTTTTATTGAAATAAAACTAATTTAAATGGACTTTATTACAGACAGTTATTTATTAATTCTGATCCCGACTTTTTAATTTAAAATCAAACAATTAATATGGATATTCAAAACTGACAAGTGTTTGTTTATAGTTGTAAGTCTTCACTTCTGTTGGTAGTCCTGATGACTACATTGTTTATTTTCTATATTATTATTATGGATGGCCTTTATGGGAAAACATATTGATGTGAATGTGATCCCTTCTACTCGTTCAGTTGTATATACCCTGAAAACGCCACTCAGATTGGTTTAGTGGTTTAAAGGTAACAGGCACTGAAAACACTAAAAAATGTGAGTCAGCAATTCCCCTGACTTTTTAGGTTATATTCGAAAATCCAGTGTTGTTATGTTATCCCACGTTAATCTTGGAATATGTATCATACATCCCATTTGACGCGATGGTGGCTCAGTTGTATGTACGGATGCCACTTCTATAGATTGGAGTTGGACGTCAATGGACGTGGATTCGAATAGAGTACCACTCCCTGCAATGAGCTTGAGCTATCGATAGTGGAAACCATCGTAATGAAAGTATAGTATATTTGTAGCGCTTTTTCTAATCTCTTTCTGGCTTACTACTACCCTAAAGTTGAAAATAAGCTGTCATATATTAATGTGTTGGCAGTTACACTTGAGTGCCAGTCCATCCACTAGGCATAGCTTGTCCACTATTCTAGGGCCACATCGTCAGTATAAAAACCTAACTCTGATCGCAGAGATCACAGATCGAAGAGAAACATTAAAACTCCATAACTCTTGACCTTATACGAAAATTACGTCACCATACCTGATGGTAAACAGTACAATCCTTAAAAGACGGGGAACATTGAGACATCCCGAAATGTATCAAATTAAAACAGAATTAGGGTGACAAATTTATCACATCGTGCAAGAAGCTCCCTTGTATACACCTACCATTACCTAATTGGAGACGGATTTTTAACTTACTGACGGAATTTAGGAAATTCTGTACCACCGCACTGTGGTTTTATCACGATGTTTTCTTACATCGAAAACTTGGACTTATCGGATTTGAATTTACGTCGTTTAGCACGCTGAATTCTGAGCTTGGTAGTACTGTGGTATAAACTCACAATCATAATACATTCACATAGCTTTAGAGCCACAGTTTCACTATAGGGTATGGACCAAAATGTTTGCAGTTTCTTTATTTTATACTAAAAAAGCGATATTATCTCCCGGTAAGTGTATTCCCTCTTGAGGACTGTACACGTGACAAGTGCATGACAGTGTCGACTGTACTGTCCTTAACATGAGGCACAGTGTCGGCATTTTGTCGTACTACTCTAATAGAAATAAACCAATAGTATTATGTAAAGTAGCTCACGGCTAAGTATGTAATGTATGTAATGTAAATAATGTAAATAATGTATGTAATGTATGTATCGTATGTAATGTATGTAATGTATGTAATGTATGTAATGTATGTAATGTATGTAATGTATGTAATGTATGTAATGTATGTAATGTATGTAATGTATGTAATGTATGTAATGTATGTAATGTATGTAATGTATGTAATGTATGTAATGTATGTAATGTATGTAATGTATGTAATGTATGTAATGTATGTAATGTATGTAATGTATGTAATGTATGTAATGTATGTAATGTATGTAATGTATGTAATGTATGTAATGTATGTAATGTATGTAATGTATGTAATGTATGTAATGTATGTAATGTATGTAATGTATGTAATGTATGTAATGTATGTAATGTATGTAATGTATGTAATGTATGTAATGTATGTAATTGTATGAATGTATGTAATGTATGTAATGTATGTAATGTATGTAATGTATGTAATGTATGAAAGTTTATATTCCGGGTCCTATGAATCCAGATCCTTATTTTTAAATTATATTTAGAAGATTTTAGCTGGATTCTATTTTCCGCGACTGGATTACGATCAACATGCATATAGTTAACTGGGGTTTTAAATATTTAGAATAATTAGAGGCTGAAAGTTAAAAAAGTTATTGTATTCAACATGACAACCACGATCGCTGTGGTGGCGGTGAAATTGTCACTAGTGACATTATTTTCACTTACGCCAAAATCTGGGTGCTTGGAACCATACTTCTAATACATTTGAATTAATTATTGTAACGCTCGCAAGCAAGTGTAACGAGAAATAGCTCGGTCACGAGCGTTGTGACTGCTAACTGAAACGTAGCCACAATAGGTTATTCAGAAAATATCGCTACTCAAGCAAAGGGTTTTTTCAGTCGGTAACAGAAATTTTGTACGAACAAAATCTCTGATACGGAATATTTTTTTTTAAAGACACCTCCTGCATTAACGGTCTAGATTTGTGTTGAAGGACACCTAACAAATATACAAATAACAGACACAATGTAGTGTGCAGGATTCAAACCCACAATACTTAGTAGGGGCAGCGCAAGCCGATCGCTTAAACCGCTATGCCGATTGTGCAGTCAATAATCAATATTTAATTAGTCAATAAGTCGAATACTCAACGACCAAGTGTTTCCCTTTTCTCCTTCTCTTCTTGAACTCTTCGAATTCAAGACAAAGTAAATTGAAGTGCCTAGGTATTATTAGGTAGGTAGGTTTTTGTCTAAATGACCTAATTTTATCAATAAAACTAGCTGATACCATAGACTTCCTTCGTAGTTTTTCAATCAACCACGCATGATCTTAAAATCCTTTCTTGGTAGGTGTCTACATCGTACATACTTATGACTAAGTTTGAACCCTTCTAGGTTTGGTAGTCTTAGAGATATCATGATGAGTCAGTTAGTGGTGTCTCACCTATATATTACACTAGATGAGTCCGCGATGTCTCACGTGAAACTAATTTTTTTTTTAATAAAAACTTACCCGATTTTGTAACTTTTGTCAATACAGCTTTACCAGTATTGATTGTAGTGTGATGTTGAATCGCCTATAGCTTTCTTCGATTATTGTTAACCTCACAAGTGTTAGTTCCTAATATTAGGGCGTTCAAACAAAGCGTTTTATTAATATAGATAAACATCGAATCTTCTATTTAAAATATTTAAATACTTGTCCTCTATGAGACATAATTGTATGAATTAATTTATTACCGTTGATTAAGGGTTAAGCGAAAAGGCTGTAGCGTTTTGTTTTTTAAATAAACATGCTATTGTTTTGTCGTCATTCTATGTGTATATTAAATATTATGTGTATATTTTATATATCTTATATAAGTGCTGAGTGAAAATAGTATCATAGAAGCTGGTGAATACAGTGCGTTAGATAAAAAAACAGTGACCCATTGCTGACAGCGTAGATTCACTGGCGCTGTTGTGCTGGCGCTCAAAAATGTCTTCTTACCATTACACCAAGTTTTAATGTAAGCGATAATTATACAAGGAAATCAATAAATACACTTCTGTCAGCTTATTCTGTACTTTCTGTTTTCTCATTCGATATTTATCACTCATTCGCTAGCGTTATACGCGTATCGACGTCGTGTTTACGTAGTTACCACGTAAATACTTCGCTTGTGTACTTCGTACTACATATATTAACATAAAAATCGTAAATTAAAATTCTGGCGCTCGTATCTGTCAATGTAAACTACAATAGTTTTTACCAAACTGCTCTGTTTATAAAATAAACAATTTGGTTTAAAAATAAATCAAGTCGACAAGCGTAAATTAATGCTTTGTTAAAAGATTGTTTTATTGCTTGCTTTCAAACGTAAACTAAATGACTGTAGTGCTTTACAATTCATGTCTAATCGTAAGTTGTCTGTGCGATCCATGTATATAAAAATCGTACACTTAACTCGAAAACCGCTCAGGTTCTATTCTGTTCTGAAGCGATGATAGCTCAGTTGGTAGTGTGTACGCACGCAGCTTCAATGGACGTGGTTTCGAAACCACCTACAATAAGCTTGAGCTTTCGGTGAAGGAAAACATCGTGATGAAACCATAACTTGGTTGTAGGGTTTTTTAGGACAAATACCTATAGGTGTGTTCCGGCGGTTGTCCTTGAGAGCTAAACCCAATACTATGCTTAGGGTATCTACTATCTTGGGCCACCTCGTCACTTAATATCAGGTGAGCTTGTGTCCATAACTATAAAAAAGGTAAATGTCTTTCGCTTGGTCCAACTGGAGAGATGGGGTAGTTTCATCCCGGTTTGGGATCTTATACCTGAACGCGGAGGTGGCGATATGAGTGGGTTTTAGTCTATTGGAAAGGTCAAAACAAGGCCAGATAGTGTATAATATCTATTTATAAAGAAAACCAAGATAAAAGTTCAGTATTTTATCCTACTCTGTATACCGATTTTTTTTTTGGTAGCTACTGAAGAATTCCAGTCTTAATTTAGTTAGTAATGATTTCATTTTTCCATCCTGACAAGTATATCCACAAAGTTGCAATCATTATGTTGATGGAATCTCAACTACTGGGCGAATACTACCAATTTGTTCAACATTTTGCATTAAACACGTTGCAACCATTAAACACGTTTAAAAACTGCTGACGCGCGATGATAGCGGATGCTCGATTATTCTGGCTTGGGTTGAAGACGGATTACAATTTCGGATTGTTTTATAGAGCTGGCTGTGTTTTTTTAATTTATAATGTGTTTTTGAAGCAATGGTAGCTCAGTGGTAGTGTATACGACTTTGCGTTAAGGGACGTGAGTTCGAATCTAACCATCTACAATGAGCTTGAGCTTTCGGTGAAGGAAAACATCGTGAGGAAACCATAGCATGGTGGTTGGGCTTTTTATGATGCCCGCCTGGCTAGCAACTACTCTCAAGTTGAAAATGAGCCGCTAAATACCAATAGGTGTGTTCCGGCAGTTGCACTTAAGAGCCAGTTGCTCCACAAGCTTAGCGTGTCTACCAACTTGGGCCATATCGTCACTTAATATCAGGTGAGATTACGGCCATCCTTAACTAAAAAAAATAAAAATGAAAACTTCATTAGATATCAAGAATACACAATGCTGCGCTATGTTACTGACTAAACTGGATCTTAATTACAACTGTTAGGTATTTTGCGATACCTTACTAAGGGTTTCCATCCCGGGTAAACATCTAAATGTAGCGATGACAGCTCTATTGGTGGTGTGTACAGACCCCACATCAATGGATGTGAGTTCGAATCCCTACAATGAGCTTGAGCTTGCAGTGAAGGAAACATCATGAGGAAACCATAGTATGGTGATAGGGCTTTTTCTAATGCCCGCCTGGCTAGCGACCGACCTCAAGTTGAAAATCTGCGCACAAGTAACTATAGGTGTGTTAAGGCAGTTGCATTTAAGACCTAGTCCCTCTACTAGGCTTAACGTGTCCACCATATTGCGTCACATCGGCACTTAACATGAGGTGAGGTGAGGTGAGGTGGCATCTCTTCGCAAGGTCAATTTTATTTGTGAAGTATAGGGTCATTTTGCATAAGGGCTGTGCTATTATCTCGTATATAGTTTACTAGCTGCTCCTTGCGACAAGAAAGCAACCCTATAACATCCCTATAACATCAGCCAGTGAAGGCCCCGTCAAAATTTCTCCAACCAATCGGAGAGTAAGCTGAATGAACAGCCTAAAGATGTTATAATTTGTTTTTGATGTGAAACCTCTATTAGTGCACCTTGGCGGTAAAATCAACCCATATGCCGTCACGGAAAACGGCATGACGTATACGCCACTGCTCTCAAATCTCTTGCGTGCGTATATCTACACTCTTCGTTAGTTCTCTGTGTGAGCTGCATACTGTTATTATTTTATTCCTTACTTTTTTATTAATTAACAATGTTTTCATTCTTGCCGAATTTCTGCTCTTAGTGGTTTGGGCTGAGCGATGCTGAGTCAGTTAGGACAAAGTTATTTATATGTGTATAGATAAATATATACAGTAGAACCTCGATAAGTTGAGAACCTCCGAATCTCGAAAAAAAAAAAAATGTTTTGTTCCCTTCCCTTCAAACACCAAAATCTCCGTTCTCGTATAAGTCGAAATTTCTATAATTCGAATTTTCTGGCGTCTCCCTTTATGTTCGACTTATAGAGGTCCTACTGTATATGCGTGTGTCTGTGTTTGTGTCATAGTATTTTTATTGTGATATAGCTAAGATGCTAAGTATGGTATATTCCATGGCTGATGGCTTAACCGTTCAACGAGAGCCATCACTGTCAAGCCGTTTTGAGGTTAGATTATGCTGGCTAATCTTTCTTCGTGTCGACACAAGCCGAATTAAAAAAAATAAAAATACGCCCATGTCTCGATGACAAGATTGTCCAGTCAGTATAGTTAAAAGCGAGACTTACAATGTACTCCAAACGCTTCTGGGACGTGATAAATTAAAAAGTTTATTGTCACGGCGTTGTCGTCAGTGCACGGTCGTGAACATCCAGCGTGATACCTATCAGACCGCTTGGCTATTGAGATAACTGGTATATCCCGACACACGATATATCTAAGCGTGTCACTATACTGCGTATTATACCTTGTTTATGGTGGTCGCGATTAAGGAATACACAATTGGTGTGTCTTTCAGCCTTGCTATATTATGAGCTGTGCCCCGGATATACTTTTCGCTGCGCTTCTCTGCTTTCGAATGTAACGAGTTTGCGCCTTTAGTGAAGGAAAACATCGAAATAGTATAGTGGTAGGGCTTTTTCTTATGCCCATCTAGATTTCATCCTCAAGTTTAAATTCTGCCGCCTAATACCTATAGGCGTGTTCCGGCGGTTGCGCTTGAGACCGAGTCTCATCACTCAACATTAGGTGAGATTGTGGCCATATCGCTAACCCCATGTCTGAGTTTCCATTTAAAGCAAGAAGTATGATAGCGAATATGCTTGCTTAGCCTGCGTTTTTTCACTATTACACCTGTAACGAACCCGGTGTGACGCTCTAAGTATAAGAAAACTACACGTAGAAAGCGAAAAATTCGAATTTAGCTCCTCATAACAGAATACTCAAATATATCTGTTCTACGAGGGTAATAAAAAAGAAATTGAAGTAGAACGATGGTTTTTTTAATTTTAATTTAATATCTTGTTTTATGTTGGAAGAAATGGAAGGCGTACATCGGTTTTTTTATCGCTTATTTGCGTACAAATTCTACTTAAGATTAAATTATTTTTATAATGGTACCGTTAGAACACTGCGTACTGATTGAGCTTAGCTAACGTAGCGTCTGGGTTCACAGAATAAAGAGTGCTGAGTTGCGTTCTCAGTAGGGGGTGGTTCTATAACTACCTATATATGACTGATAAATTGAATTAATTATTGAAATTTTGGCTCAGTTACAGTTTTATAGTTAGCATAATTAGCATGTCCTGTGCGTTGCTACGTCGCGAGGTAATTTTAAAAAGCGCTGTGAAATAACACACACTCGAGTCCCTTATGCAATGAAATTTAAACGAATTATTTATTTCAAATACTGTATTTTAAAGCACAAATCACAAGCACATTAAAGATCGAACAGCGATGACTGTTATTTAATAAGTATTTATTGGTAGTTGCAGCTGTCGTGCGATCTTAAAGTATCAAAGCGATAGTTCATAATATGTATGCCTAAACTCGTGACTGAATAACTGACGGTTTTAATACAAGCGTTTAGTGCTGGCGATGCGGTTAGGACCCCCCCTACTTCTTACCGCAAATGTCGTTAAACATTGAAAAATGTTTTCGATTACCGATCTATCGAAGATCATTTATATAAGCTTGCCAGCCTGCCAAAAATACTAATTCCATAAAGTATTATCTATATGTCCTTTGTAGTTACGGAACAGCCGGGCTGAGATTAATAAAATTCCCTCTTGACTAATAAATGTACATCTGCTGGTTCACAATAGAGAGTAATCCTGATGTAGTGATCCCAGTCTAGTCTGACACTTCGCTTATTCTATCTGCCTCACAAAATCTACCATCACAACCAAACAAACAGTTTGCCTGTTAGCTCAATTTCATTCGTTTCGTGTCACAAAGTTGTATTTTGTTTAGTGTTATTTACGTTAAACAACTCTAAACCAGGTTGTAAACTCTTACATATAAGTTGAGTTGATATTATATAGTATTTCTAACATAGATATGATATTATTTGAGGGCTTCGCGTGTCACACATCGTGCCACATCGTCACCTAACATCAGATGAGAGTGGCTATAACGCTATAGCGCATAAAGCTAAAAAAAAAGTATTAAAGGACAAGAAATCAGACATAATTTGCGTTTCCACACAGCTTGCAAGTTAAGTTTATTTTTTATGAAACATGTTTGGCGAAATTAATGTTCAAAATAAATGTAGCTTAAAATATAAGCAGCCTTCTTAATAATATAGCTTTATGATGCGAAGTTTGGCTATTTCTCTGAGCTGTCAACTAACTAAAAATATAACAACTGGAGGAGTAAGTAAAACATTTGTTGTTATTGGACATAAAGCAACAGTTCCAACAATGCTTTTCTAGTTTGTTGTGTATAAACATTTTTGAATGATACATTTCTGTGTACTAACATGTTATATTTAATTTCTGGTATTCGGCAACTCTATCTAAGTTACTAACCGATATTTCTCTCGCGTTTTCCCGTTAATCGATTGTAAAAGCCGCCCTTAGTGAACCTAGAGGAGGTTGTGAAAACATTACTCGAATGAAACACAAATGTCGAGCACGATGGTTTTGGAGATCTGATGATTAGTTAACGAAAACCTATATTCACAATAACAAATCCATTTCAGGGTTAGGTATTTGACCACAATCACACTTGATGTTTAGTGACAATGTGATCCAAGATAGTGCATACGCAAACCCTCGTTCTAATGTAACGACACGTACTCATGTGCCATTGGCGGAACACATCTACAAGTTACAAGCTTTTCAACTTGATGGTGGTAGCTAACCAACTAGAAGAACACATTAAGAACTAGGATTTTAAACACAACGTTAATAAAAAAAAAACGCCTGAAGTGGCTATAATTATGATGTGGTTTATAATAAGGTTTATTCAACGAAAGGTACCCTATGTACTTTTCTGTACAAGTGGCAATGTGTATGCTGAATTCCGTGATTTTCGGTTGAATGAAAGCGTAAGAAACAAATAAACACACATTTGCGTCTATAGTATTATTTAGAATATGAATAGCGCATTATTGTATTAATATGTTCAAGAGTTTGACATATAGTTAGATAAATTCACTTGATAGAAGAGAATACTTTAAATTTATATCAATTGATTTCTTTTTGGCAGCTTACATTCACCCGACCGCTGGACGTAGGCAGCCAATCACGTTACAGGGGAGCTCGGAACACAGTCCCCCTCGGTGGTCAAGCACGAACTGTAAGTGTGTTCTTTTTTTTTTTAATCCTAAAACGATGCCTTTTTTATTCTATTTACCAGTCTTTGTGATTATTAAAATGATTTAATATAGTTTTTTTCCGATTTTGTAACTTTCTGCAATACAGATTTGGCGCCTGTTTTCGGTGGGTGATGTTAAATACCTTAAAGCCTTCTTAAATGGTTACTCTGTCATATATATATGGGGTCGTTGAAATGCGACTGGCAGTTCCTAAGATTACCGTGTTTAAACAAACAAACAAACAAACAAACGAACTTTTCCGTTTTATAATATCACTAGCGGTGCCTTCGACTTGGTTCGCGTGGAACTAATAAATACTTTATAATTTTTGAAGGTTTTTTGTAACTACTTTCAATATAGTTTTGTCGATGGTAGCGTGATATTAAATAGTGTGTCTAAAGTCTAAATATAAATATTCAGCCGGATAATGAAATAATTGTAAATTTTATACAATATGATTATCAGGGCTAATTAGAATGGATAAGATTTTGAAGGTCAGTTGGTGGTGTATACGGTCGCCGCGCTAATGGACGTCAGTTCGATTTCTTCTGCAATGAGCTTGAGCTTTCGGTGAAAGAAAACATCGTAATGAGACTATAGTATGCTGGTAGATGGTTTTCTAACATTCACCTGGTTAGCTACCATCCTCAAGTTGTAAACCTGCCGCCAAAATACCAATAGGTGTGTTCCGGCAGCTGCACTTGAGAGCCAGTTCCTACACAGGTTTAGCGTGCCTACAAACTTGGGCCGTATCGTCACTTAAGATCAGATAAGATTGTGGTCATAACGCTAAGCCTTAACTATATAAAAAAATATGCAAATCTTCCCTCTGTATAATATCAGTAAGAATATACCATAACACTCAGACACTTGTCGCAGTGGTCCCGGGCGGTATTATAGATACACACAAAAAAAGACCATAGTATGGTGATAGGGGGTTTTCTAACATTCACCTGGCTAGCTACCACCCTTCAGTTGAAAATCTGCTGCCAAATACCTATAGGTGTGTTCCAGCAGTTGCACTTGAGAGCCAGCCCCTCCACTATGCTTAGCGTGCTCACCATCTTGTACCACATCGTCACTTAACATCAGGTGAGATTATGGCCATACCGCTAAAGCTATAAAATTATAATAAAATATTAGGAACTATTCGATATATTATAAAAAATCGCGCCTGAGATAAATATTAAAAGAGTAATAGTCAATAGGTTATGGGGAGGATAAAAGTAATTATAAGTGGGATAATGTTAAGTATGGACGTTGACGAATATAGAATAGCAGAAGAGGACGAAGAGAAGATGAGCATATGTTGTCACTACTAAGATAACAGCGGAAATAGGAGAGTGGAACGGGAAGACATGTTTTGCCGACTGTACCAAGATAGAATAGACGAAAGAAGAACATACAGTCTGTGTTAATTCTTAACAAAAAATATCTTATCTGTTCCTTATATAATGATTGGAATCCGAAATACTTAATGCTAAAGATTACCCTTTTTCTATCCCCCTGATATTGCATTTATGTTGACAATTTAAATTGAACACTCGGCCCGACTGGAGGTAGTAGTTTTGAAATTATCGGAGTGTTAAAATTTCATTGACTTACTCCGTTGGCTTAGCGAATCGAAGTGGATCTTGGATACCGACTCCAAGAGCGACCGGTTCCCCCTCTACGGTCCGTGCTGCCGCCAGTTCGGTACCGACGGAGCGAACTGAGACACCAGCCCATGCGTCCAGCGATACAGAAGGTGTCCGCCTCGAGGTGTATGAGACGGTCGCCCCAGGTATACCATACCACCGATGCTTGTCACCGTTTAGTGTCTGAGTAGTGTCTGAGCCAACGGAGTCTTATATCCATTCGTACATTCATTGTCGCAATCCAAATCATAGTAATTGAAACCCTCATCGCCCGTCATCATATCACGAGATTTATGTGTAGATATTCCATACTTTCTTACTTACTTACTTAAGTTTATTTATTTCGCCTGTTGCGAGAGAATGCGTTTTAATGTTGATGCGATGTCTTGATTTTTTTTTTGTGCTTGAGTCAAATAAGTTATTTTGCAAATATTCGAATGCGTTTGAAACTCATACTGAACTGTACTCTGCAATCAGACTTTTATTACAAGTGACCAGGACACCAGAAGTTGTGATAGGCGTATCTAGAGTAGCATGTTATACGTTCATTGCGTTTTTCTTGGCATTATTGTTGTTAGTGAATATAATGTTTGTTTGTTTATAAATCAGTAATGTTGTATGACGGCTGTCAGCTGTTCCAGATTTGAACGGAGTAGTGAAAAGGCTGGACGAGATTAGCGCAACGCTCGCAAGGTTGTCTGGAGAGTTGAAGCAGTGCGTCGACGACGTGAGGTTTGTTAGTCAAAGACAGATGGATAGATTCGATCAGGATCGAACGTCTGCGTTAATAGCCGCCGGTGTGGACGCACAGGTCGACACAGAACCTGTCTCGCTTCATAATGTCGAGGATACAGAATCTAAGAAGGTAAGAATGATCCGAAAATTCTTAAATACCATATGCTGTGGAAGACGTTTGATGAATTATGCTTCTTAGACGTCTAGTATATATTCACTAGGCAAAACGACTTCTTCGTACAATTTCTAATCCTATATGATGATCTAGATACTTGTGTTTTAGCACAATTGATGTTAATTTATATATTTCATAGTTTATAGGTTGAGTGCAACTGCTGGAACGCACCAATTTGTATCCAGCCACGGATTTTCAACTCAAGGGCTGTAGGTAGCTGAGTCTAGCGCTTTAGAAAAGGTTCGACTACCATGCTTTGGTTTCATAACGATATTTTGCATTCATCGAAAGATCAAGCTTATTGCAGGGATTCAAATTACACATCCATTGACATTGCGTTCGTTTATTACTTTAAAATTTGTATATAAAAGGTGAATAATTTAACAACTGTCAGATTACTTACATAGATAGCGTCTTGAATGAATGTACGCTTAAAGTATAAATATAAAAATACTATTTTTCGTCAATATCTGAAAACGTATAAAATGATGGTAAATTCGTTAATTTTAATGAAGAATTAAGAGAGAATGTCGTTGCCTTTTTAAAAATACGTTTTATTAATAATATATATGGTATCAACAAAAGTTCCATACAAATTTTATCCCTCTCTTTACCCCACTTTTTTTTTTGCGAGTAAAAGTAGCCTATCGCGATCTCCAGGGTTCCACTTATCTCTATACCGAAATTCATCACAATCATTTCATCGGTTTAAAATAACTAGCTAAAAGCTAAGTTTAAAATAACTTTATAAAATTACTAGCTTCTACCCGCGGCTTCGCTAACGTTAATATTGATTTTGTCAAATCTGATGACGGAATAAAAAGTTTTATACAATGTTTATTCTACTCTTTACCATACTTCCAATAAGTTTTAGCAAGAGAAAGTAGCTTGTCACAGTATTCAAGGTCCCATTTATATCTATGTCAAATTTATAAAGTATATTACAATATTTAATAATATTATATTATTATTATTATATTTATATTAGTATAGTATAGTATAGTACAGTACAGTACAGTACAGTACAGTACAGTATAGTATAGTATAGTATAGTATAGTATAGTATAGTATAGTATAGTATAGTATAGTATAGTATAGTATAGTATAGTATAGTATAGTATAGTATAGTATAGTATAGTATAGTATAGTATAGTATAGTATAGTATAGTATAGTATAGTATAGTATAGTATAGTATAGTATAGTATAGTATAGTATAGTATAGTATAGTATAGTATAGACTGGGTATGCTTGTACGTTTTCAGTGTGCGAATTGCAACCGGGAAGCGTCGGCGGAATGTTCGTTATGTCGGCGTACACCGTACTGCTCGACGTACTGCCAAAAGAAGGACTGGGCGTCTCACCAGCTCGAGTGTCTCCGTTCGGTTCCGACGATACACACTGACTCGCAACAGCACCAGTCGATCATGCTTATAGTGGAGAGTCAGCATCAATAGTGTTTAGGTAATCATTCCTTTATCTGTTTAAGAGTCAACAATAGTTAGCTATTTTTTATTTCTCGGCGTGTATTGTGTTTACGTTTTGGGTCCATATTTACGATTTACGAACACGTAATTTGATGATGATTACAAGAAATATCTACGGATTTCGCTTAGTTAAATTTTTATTATGTATATAGATTATTTTGGCCCATAGTCAAGTCGTCTTTCGACGATCGCTAATGTACAGTAACAACAACGAATTATGGGATGACACGTGTAAAAATTTGATTTGTACAGGTTTCTTCTTTACTTTTGAAGCGATGATAGCTCAGTGGTAGTGTGCACGACTTCGCGTCAAGGGACATGAGTTCGAATCCAAGCGCCTTCAATGAGCTTGAGCTTTTGGTGAAGGAAAACATCGCGAGGAAACCATAGTATGGTGGTAGGGCTTTTTTTAATGCGCGTCAGGCTAACTACCACCATCAAGTTGTAAACCTGCCGCCAAATACCAATAGGTGTGTTCCGGCAGCTGCACTTGAGAGCCAGTCCCTCTACAGATGTAGCGTGTCTACCAACTTGGGCCGTATGGTCACTTAAGATCAGGTGAGATTATGGCCATAACTCTAAACCTTAACTATAAAATAAAATCGTTAAAAGTCATTTGACATGTGTCATCCCATACATTTTTTATTTAATCTCGACGCTAGCAATTGTTGAAAGTTAATCGAGATGTATTATCCGATACATTTTTTGCTTTTCTCTTTGTTAGTTGAAAGTCATTTGACGTGTGACGTCTATACATTATTGTTTATTTCTACGTTAGCATTTGCTAAAAGTTATTTGACTTTTGTAATCCGTATATATTTTCGTTTTTACCTCGATTTGACCTTACTCGAAGACCCTCCCAATTACCACAAGACAAGAAAGAGTTGTATGAAGAGTTATTTTTGAGGTTTCCTTTAGGTAATTCTTATGGTAACTTCGGGTGAAACGAGATTGAGCTAGTTTAGAGGTAACGTCTTAGAATATGGGTACAAACATCGAGAACAATATCTAGCCAAATGTATGTGAAGATTAAGTTTTAGTAGTAAATTGTATTCAAATTATTACTTACTAGACGTTACGTACGGCTTGGCTCACGTGAATATAGTTTTTGTCAAGCAAAACGGATGGCGCAATAAAAAAATTCATACATAGTTTAGTCTCTTCACCCCCTTTCAATAAGGTTTTCGCAAGAGAAAGTACCTTATCACCGTCTTCAGGTTCCTATATGTATCTATACGAAAATTCATCACACCCGGTTCAGCGGTTTAGGCGTGAAAGCGTAACAAACAAACGAACAAGAAAACTCAATTTCGCATTTATAATAATAGTATATGGACCGTTTATTTTGAAAGTGGTGTAAGTCCATTTTCTTTTGTTTCGAGAAAATTAAAGGTTACTATATTTGTTGATAACGCAATTTCATTTACCGACCGATTTTGAGTTGTACAAAACATGGGATTTTTTGAGAAATTAAACTAAAGGACTAGTTATATATAAATAAAAAAAATACATTAAATTAAGCATGAATTACGTGATAGCTCATTTTTCCTTACACCACTTTCAAAATAAACGGTCCGTATATAACAAAAGATATCATAACTTTTTGTCTGCAGACGATGGTGACGTTGGCTTCGTCATAGTCGAGGACGAGCAAACGGCACCAGCCCACGATGAAATGGTAGAAAACACCGAATGAACATCATTCGTGAAGGTACCCTGGGACTGTATAGTAGTGATTAGTTTTTGACAGACCTTTGGATGTAGTAATGATATCATCGAGATATAGGCTGTATGCAATGGATTCTGCTGTTGATTGAATTCGATAACTCAATTAGTGTTTAACCGAAACCTGGTCACACTTTTTTTTTTAAATGACACATTTTTCTACTTTGCAACACACTCGTAGTGATGATCTCTCGTATTTTTGTTCGAAATTATTTTCACTTTAATGTTGCCGTAAATAAAAAAAAAACGGTAGACTTTTTTATATTTATGTGAGTGTATATATTTTTCGTATTTTTTTTTAACTTATTGTTTTATTACTCTGCGGTAAATATGTTCGGGATTCGTGCCCTTTAAGCCTCGGTTATAGGCATGCCAAGTTGTACGGAGAGTGTGAGAGTTAATTATTTGATTGTGGCGTTTGTTTATGACAAGTACGATGTGGTTCGATCGACAGTAAGAATGTTTTTTTTGTTTTATATATACTCCTAATATATTAATAATGTAGGTTTTTTAATATTACACCGACTTGGATACGCTTTTTTTGATAACGTTCAATATATTTTAGCCAAGATCATATCCCATTATTGATATGAGTGAATTAATAACAACTATTATAAACATTGATGATTCCCAATAATTTATCGTCGATTTGTATTCGTGGTCCGTTATTTTGTAACTGATAAAAACACTTGCTCAAATAGATATTATTTATTAGTTTGATTTAACGGTCTTGATTGGATTTTAGTATAATTACATGTTCTTTTGTATTTTTTTAAATTCAGTTTTCAATGTTTACTTTACGTTTCTGATATAGTTATCGCATTTACAGTTGGAATTGATTTTTGATAACAAGTGTAATATTATGTTTTTTTTTGTACGTCTGTTTGTATTTGATTAACTAGTTTCGAAATCTTTAATTCTTAAATTAAAAAGTAATAAACATCAATACGGATGCATAATTTGATTACAATCTTATATATACAGTATAAAATTGTAATTTAGGTTTTTATGAATACGGATATAGCAAGTTTTTTTTTGAGATATATTATCCCTAAAGATTTATATATATATTTAGCAATCGGATACAATTTAGGTTAAAAAAAAAACAAAATACAATTCAAAATATTACACCGTTATTTTTAATACAAAATGATTTAAGAAACAAATCTAAATGAACTATTTAGCATTTAACAATCTAAAACTCAGAACAAATCGGACATAGACAAATACGTGATAAATACTCACAGGTTACACCGATACACAAACCGACAGAACGTCCGCCCGTGAGCAAGTGAAGTGAAAAAGTGACCAAACGATGTTTTTTTTTTTTTTTTTTCGAAAGGACCTACACTGTTAGCCTTAGGGGCTTTTACAGCTTCACCTGAACTAGTGGGGTGAGCGCTGAGGGCGCTCAAACCCGCGGGGGACCAAACGATGGCTGAGGTCCCTATTTTATAGGGATTACCCCCACTACGCTTATTTACGAGTTCTTAGATTCCTAACAGTATATATTTAAAATATCGAAACATAGTGAAAGTTGGTAAGGGTTAGAATAGTATCATAAATATGTGAATGATAAGTTTTTTTTTCGATTGGACGTATGCTGTTGGCCTTAAGGGCTTTTGCAGCTTCGCCGAGTTTTGAGGGCAAGTAGTAAGGCACTTGGCCCGAGAGGAACTGAAATGTAAAAATGCATAACTATAATAAGTTATCTATAATAAGTTAATTAGTATATCCAAGGATTATTTTTTATCTAATTTATATGGTTAATGTAACCCCATTAATAATTTTATTTAAACTTATTAATAGGCGCTTACTGAACGTCTTCTGGACTATGTAACACTTTTATTTTAAAATCCTAACACGGAATTTTAAGGTGTATTACTTAGGATTCAGAATTTAAGTTTGGGTGTAAATGCTATATACCGACTGCGTAAGTCATTACGTTATTGAGGGGTACCGTTAAATGCAAAGAAGATATTGTATGTACAAGATAACTAATCGGAGTCATATAATTTCGACGCTGTAGGGAATTGGTCGTTAAGCGGAGTTTACAGTGTAAATAAAGGGATTTTGGTATATTTTATCGCAACCCCGGGTATCATAATTTTGTATTATAATGTGGTATTCTTGATGTAATATTTTTAATTTAAAACATTTCAAACAATTCATAAGAGTAATGTATCCACAATAATTTACATAGATTTGCAGTTGAGTCTGTATTTTATGGAGGTATTTTGTATAACGTTCTTTGGACATTGGCAGAGTCCTATTGTATTTTATCCTACCAATATTATAAACACGAAAGTCTGTATGAGTGTGTATTCGATACTTCTTCACGCTCAAACGGCTGGACCAATTTTGATGAAATTGAGTATGGTGGTAACTGGCACCCTGAATTACTACACAGGCCACTTCATATCCGAAACTCTTTCAAACTCTAACGGCTCGACCGATTTTGTCGTAATAGCGAGTAACACGCTTGTGTTAAAATCATTATATTTTTTTAACAATAATTAAACTTTCTATACAATTTAGTTACCAATTTGAAGTGAATTAATTATAATTTAACGGGTTACCAAATATTATTTTAAATTAGTTGTAAATAGGTCATGTGTCGAGAGAATTAGTTAAGTATTAGTTATTAAGCAGGATATGGATTTCGATTTGATTGCGTGTTGGTTTCTGTTCCAATGTATTTGTAATGTCAACGGCGCTTGATTGAGGAATTATCGTTTCGTTCAGAAACTTTATGTAGTATAAATAAAATATTAATATAAATCTATTCTACTCTTAAGCTACAGCTGCATCTAATTAAACTGACACCCAATAATATTTTTCTGATGCACCTCCGACATGATCCGAGACTTAGCTTTTCCTCGGTTTTTTATTTTATTTATAATTTTTTTTTACTGATTGTTTCGTTTCCGTTATCTCTATGTTCACCATATTTCCGTTTAATCAGTCACCTTTCGTCTATGATCTATTTGGTCTTAATTTATACCTATTAATTGGCTTTCTCATTTTTTTATTTTTTTTTTATTTTATTCGGCACTTCATAGTTGTTTGTCTGTTATCTCTTCCCTTTCCCGTTAATCCCTTTTTTCCCACTATCAATGCACATTCCTTCTATTTGTCATTTTTTTCCCGCTACTTCCGGTCGTGGTTAGCGTGTCTTTATCCGCTAGGAGTTTGGGCAGACTATCCAGATCTAGATGGATTCCCATTCTTGTTTCTAGATCGAACCTGAAAGAACCGAATCTGGGACAGTGAAGGAGGAGGTGAGTCATGGTCTCGTCCACGTTGGAGTCACTTACGTACGCAGGGCTACTCTTAAGCTTGAATCGGTTTAGGTATTCCGCAGACCCCCCGTGTCCTCTGAGTAATTGCACGTAAGCAGGTGACAGGCCCGCTGTGCTGCCAGGGTCAGACGGTGTGATGGTGTAGGGTTTGCAAGCATCTCTAGGGACGACTTTGATCTCACTGACAATGATTACCTCCCGATCCTTAGCCTTTTTCATAGTCTCTATCGCTCTGTGCCGCACTAGCAGCTGTGCCTGGAAGACGGTGCAGTATTGCTCGAGGCGAAACATCTGGAACCTGGTCTACCGCCTCTTATTCCACCAGGTCAGGGCCGCTCCTCCACCCCCGTTGATTTCAGAGCTGTTGGTAGAAATGTCAGAGCCTTGAAGGGCTCTCGTATGTCTCACCCGCGCGCAGCGCCGGATGCGGGTAGGCATCGAAGTTAACGGGCCGCTTCACAAGACACCGTGCGGTACGCCTTGCAAACCTATTGCGTGAAGCCCGTCTGCAACACGTCTAGCTTCTTCCGAATTGACAGCTTAACAGAAAGAGCGTGTTTGCTAGTAACTCGGCGGACTCCTGCGGGTTTAGGGCCCTTGTGTTAAGTTCCAAGAGCAATAACACCTTGCGCCGGCGGTCCGTCTTCCTCAGGACTCTATAGGTGCCGTCCTATAGGCTCTCCCTATCCTAAGCTGAGCAGAACTGCTTCCAGCTCTTGCTCTGGGCCTCCGCTGATTTTTTTCTTAAATTCCGAACTTAAATTTAAATTTTTGAACCACTTGATCTCTCCGGCCCGGGGCAGCGCAACAGATTCACCTCTTTCATCTCCGTACCTCTTTCATAAGTGAGTGTAGATCCAGCGACCACCAGGGGCGCATACTACTCCTTTTCTCCCTCGTGTCTTGGGTATCACCTGCTCACAGGCGTCCCCTGTGCAAATGAAATAATCCCTGACTACCTCCTCAAGCGGCTCAACGTCGGGGACACCTTTCACCCTGCAAGCCGTCAGGTCTCTCTCAGTCAGCTTCTCTTGTAGAGTTGACGAGAACTCCGACCATGCTACTTTCTTGGTGTTGTAGTTCCTGTGGTACTTGGTCCTTGGCTTGTCGATTCTTGGCCCACGCGCATTGAGAAAGTTATAGCATTATGGTCGAAGGATGTTACTTTCTCGTCACTTCTCTAATCCGTGATGCTGCTGATAGGGGAACGACTGTTGACAGTTACGTCTTTGACGCTAGTACACAGTTGTCCTCCTCTGATGATCTGAAAGGTGAGTTCTTCCCTTACATTGAGAATCTCGAGACCGGCAGCGTCTAGGAAGGAACTGTATGCCTCCCCCGGTGATCGTCAGACCGACTTCCCCACCATAGGCTTTTTGCATTGATATTGTCGCCAATGACCAGGTTCTGCCTACCCAGTCTGAGGTCTGATGTTCTCTAGCCTTACTCAATGTGGTTCGATTAGTTCGTTTGGCTCCAGGTGTAGCGAGATCACCTCCAGCGGCAGGTTGCCCACTTGCATGATATTGTCATCCACTAGCTGATGGTCCACAATGGTTCGCACCATCCCGTTAAAGATGACAATAGCCACATAACCTTACTCGGCTCAGCTAGCGGTTTTCTGGATCACACTTGTATTGGGGGCCTGCGACATCACTCCTGCCTTGCCCGTGTATGACTCTTCAACAAGAAGATGCCCAACATTGCAGCTCCGCCAGGGTCAGTTTTGAGCGCTGCTAGTTGGTACTATCACTGGACGGGTTCAGAGTGCTGCGGTCGGCTCTCTGCTCGAGATCTTGTGTATAAATCATTCGAAGCATACACGCCTGGACAACGCCCGCAGAAGACGAAACTTAAGATATCCCTGGCCCCTATTGCTTTACTCTTAGAAGACCGCGCGGAAACTGGGAAACAGTGCTCACGATCTCCGGTTTTCAGGACTATATTCCTAATTCCGTAATATATTCCGGACCATTGTATATGGGTTCCACCACGGGTCCTCCGCCGACTAGTGAAGCTCCTCTCCTACGCTAGGCTTTTTACCTTCCAGCGATGTGTTGCAGTTCTTGTAGGCGCTATAGAGCCAAGCCTCTTTCTCGGTGTCCTGGATATCCCGTCGTATAAAATAGCCCTACAATCGACGTGCCGCGGAGCAAGTTGTTCGTAACTCGGCCTGCCCCAACGATCACTAAAACAGCGCCTACTTTCGCGGACGGTTGTTAGTCGGCGGTATTGACGCATCGCACATCTCCCTCACCGCAGCGCATCGACGTCGCCTTTAAAAGGCGGCTATGTGTGCGTCATTCCCCTGTAGAAGAGAGACAGTCCGATCTCGATAGCCCACTCCTAAACCCCTAAGACAATTGAGTTTTCGGTCACCGCTCCCCATACTCCATGACTTAGGGTTAAGATCGTCAAGCAGGGCTGTTGGAAGCGGCGACAACCAGCTCATCGTCAGTGTCCTCGAACTCCGCGTAATAGTGCGCACCCTGCCTAGATGGCTGCGATGAACTCTACTCCTCCCTCCCGGATCAAGTGCGGCTTTTCCGGGCTGTAGATCGCTTAAGAGTCCTGCAGGTCACTAGCCCAGTGTTACTGAGAGGGGAGCATAGTACGGTTCAGTAGTATTGCGACATCAATGTTCCATTTCGCTGCCAATGGAACAAGTACTCTGTTACGTTACAATGGTTTCAGTTCGTCTGCAGGTAGTCGCCATGGCCGGAATCCATTATTAGGTCATGGTAGTTACGCCCAAGATGGGACTCGTCAACCTTCCTGGGGGCGTTAGAGCCCCTTTCCTCTTAACGAAGAGAGATATACTGTTCCGTCCTTCCCCCATACGTCGCCGAAGCTTCGCGTCAGCACACATCTTGCACTGGATATTATCAGTCTTATAGTAGACTGTTATACTGGTAGGCAGACAAATGCCCATATTTGCCACAGCAATAGCGCATGATGTCTCTTCCTGTGGCTCAGAGACAGTACGGACGAGTCTGGCTTAAGCGCATGCACTTACAACAGCATATGAGCTTGGTCTCCAACAGTCCTAGCCCAGGCTCTAGCCCACCAATAGGCGGACAGGCTTCACCAGCGATTTGGCCGCGATGCCCTGTAGTGGCAGGTGCACTGAAAACATATGGCCGGGCTCTTATTTGGGAATAATAAATACGTTACATGCATTCCTTCTAATTTCTTAATATGATAACATCTTATCCTGTTCCCAAGTTATCTAGGGTTGGTGCAATACGTTGTGCTCTTCCATACATCCCTGTCAGATGCCATCTATTCATTCAGTCACTTTTCCCTCATCTCACTCTTCCTTTGGGTTTCCTCTTCCTTTCTATCCTTCAACATTCATTATCATTACTTTTCTCACCACATTCGTTTCCTCTTTTCTCATGACATGTCCAAACCAAAACAAGCGATTCCCTTTCAACTTCTCTACCACTGGTGCCACTTTTAAACTTTCTCCTACATACTCGTTCCGGATTTTTTCCATCCTTGTAACATGTAATCGACACTCATCCATCTTCTTACTAGCCCAGCACTCCAATCTATATACAACGTCAGGTTTTATAATAGACTTATATATTCTGCCCTTCAATCTAAGGGGCGTTCTGCAGTCGCAAATTATATCTGATTTTATCCACCCTGAGTTGACTCTGTGCGTCTGTGCCAATGACGCAAAACGTGTACTCCGTTTTGGTTTTGCTAACTTTCAGGTCTACATTCTCCAGCTATTGCCACCACACATCCAGTCTGTTCTGCACCTCTTAGCCACTCTCGCCGATCAGCATGATGTCGTCTGCGAATAGCATGCACCAGGGTACCCCTTCCTGGATGTCCGACGTAAGGGCGTCCATTATCAGCAGAAAGAGGAACCCTGGTGTAGCCCAACAGTCACATCGAAACTTCCGATGACACCAGCTGCTGACCGCCAACCCTCCTTGAGAATGCTCTAGTTAATACTCAGGATCCAAGAGGTATAGTGGAGGTGGGTGAAGGAACTAGGTCGTATTGGTTGGATACCACAGTCACGGAAAGGGAATTTACTAGTAACTGCAGTAGCTTGGAGAACCGAATGCCTACGACCCACCTAATTCATAGATAGAAGCATCTCCTGGTGCAAACTTCTTAAAACAAAAATAAATACATACAAGATTGGACGAGTTGCTAAAAATAATCTCATTTAAAATCACAATAAACTAAATTATATACAATGTTTTTATGTCTCAGATGACTGTGTATTTTCATCTAGAGTCAATCTACGATAAAAAGCGTCAGCGATTTATAAATATATGTACTAGTTGACCCGGTCACGCGTTGCTTTGACTGTAATAAAAAAAAAACAATTAAAATATAGCGGTCAGTAGCCTATATTCAAGTTAGAGAAAGTTACATGTCTGTGCGAAATTTCATTAAAATCAATCCTACATACACGCTAACATAATTATTATTGTTCTAAGCTCCACCTACTTCAGAATCAGAATCCCAATATATTTTGGGTGTCAAGTGTCATAAGCAATCTCTTTTCGAAATCCTTTCCGCAGCAAACAATCGAAAGTCATATCCTATTATTCATATGTATCCGTATAGAATAAATAAGATTAATAATGTAATGGAATTGAATTTGAATCAAATACAAAATTGTACATAGTGAATATAAAATCAGGCATATATTTGTAACAATACAAATTTTAAAAGTTTATTTATGTACTATATACATTTCGAGCATCATTTCACAGTTTTTCTCGTCATACTTTTTGAATTTCGGTTTTATTTCATTTATAAATACAGTAATCCCCCTTATAACACGTACAGGCAATCCCCCATTTAACGCGGGGATTCCCCGCATTATATTTCTGTACTGTGAAATTTATAATGATTCGTACAGTTCATAGTTAGTTTCGCAAGTTTGTCAATTATGTTCACATGCATAAGTTTTTTCTTTAAAATGTTCATAGTTTAGTTTGATTTTAATAAAACCTACAAATTTCGTTTATAATATAGTTTTTTCTTAATATTCGTTTGAAAGCCTCTTTAGCGAGGAAAGTTAAATGTGAATAATTTATACGTAACGCGTTATACGGGAATACTCCTATAACGCGATACCAATCAATCGACTCATGGGGGGGGGGGGGGGGGGTAGGTATTACTGTACTATGTAAGATGAGTAAGGTGTACTTTAGTTTTTTTTTTTCTTGTCGAGTGTAGTGTTTACAACCTTGAACGGATCACATCCCAAAGACTTATGTAAATAAAATTTAAATATGTAATAAAACGTTAAATAGGGGGTAAGGGAAAGTTTGTGGATAGTGAGGGCTCGGTTGGCAAAGGTTTGGATTGCTGTGGTGGTGGTGACATTGATATTTAATCAATTGAATAGATACGCAGAGAGCGAGCTATTTGTAAATAATTTATTACGTGTAATTATTATGAAATAAGAGGGGGGAAAAATGTATATGAAATTTAACTATTTAGAATAGCGTGTGTAATGTATTACAGCGGAGCTCTGATTTCGATGGTATTGGGATAAAATATTTTTAGTCTAGGCTATAAGGTAGATTTTGTATCATTTGACGACTAAGTAAAATACCAAACTGATAAGATTAGTCAAACTGTCTTAATGAGTATAAATATACGTAGTTTATATAACAACTAACGCAAACTTAGAACGCGTTAGATGAATTCTTGTGAAGCTGAGAAAGAACTGTTTTTCCATTGTATCGGTATTTGCAATAAACTCGTTAATTGTTGTTAAAAAAAAAAAAAAACCGGAAGTGAGGAGAAAACGACACTGAACTGATAATTATGTCGTTATCTATTTCTCTATATACGTGAACTATAATAATGCAATGATAATTTGTTAGCTTTTTAAGTTTTTAAAAAATATTTAGTCTCCGGTACTTTTAACTGGGTTTAACAAATTTACCTATATAGAATATAATATTTGGACTTTTTAATAATTATAATTCCTTCACAAATTTTATTCCGCGTATATATAATAATACATATGTTATGCTGGAAGCTTAAAGCTAATATGTTTATGGTTTATATCAGGATATTTCTTTTTGTGGTATTTCATCAATTATTAGCAATTTTAAAACAGTGTATCCTCTATGTAATGATAGTTAAGGAAATTCTCGCAATAATTGGCACTACTGTAACTTGTCGCTAAATGAAGAGAAAATATTGTACGGACGATTATATAAACTGTCCAATGTGACCAACGAAAGAATCTCAAGTTTCGAGATTAAAGTACAAATCACCTAATTATGTAGAAAATCCAGAACCTGACGCATTTTTTCGTTGTCCGCTTCACGTAATTTTGGCGTTTTAAAGAGTTCGTTGTTAAATCGAATGGTGTTAAATAGGGTTTACCCTGTATATTAAATGATATGTTCTCAATTTGTCTATTTGTTTAAATATAACATACATATAGCGAAATTTTATGCCTTTGAATATTCATTAAGCAAATAGTTTGATTTATCTAAATTATAAATAAACTGACTATTGATTTTATGTAATCTCTTTTTTTTTAAATTAATTTTGACGTATTTCGATAAAATATACTGGACTTCAGTGGATACGGTGTATTTTGTCTATAACTTTTAAATTCGTATTTGTATATGTATATAATAGTTTTATATATTTTCATAATTAATATAGTGAAAATGCATTCGTTTCATATATATGTAAATGTTAGGATAAAGTAAATAATGATTAAGTAAGGTATTCTTTACAACTTCACTTTTCTAGTTGAAGATCGCAGTCATGTATCGATTCCTTTTTTGTCCAAAAAATATGAAATAATACTAATTATGTTAATAATAATTAATTGTAACGTTGTTTTCCTATTGTATAATGGTTCAAATAAATTTGTTCGATGTTCTGTGACGTGTATTTTATTTGCCGAAACCGATAAACTCACAGTTTAGTTCGAAACCAGTGCCCAAGTGTGTAAACTTTCATGAGTTGCTAAAACAAAAGCAATTTGACAGTACAAATTTCACTTTTCTTAAGGATTCACACTTATTTTTACTATCAGCTAAAAAAAAGAACCAATCTATATACAATCAATACACCAAGAATAAACACCTGGAGTGTGATTGACTCTAACGTCATCTGTCTCATACATTTTTGGCTTTACATTTTTTTTTTATTTAATGGCCACATATGTGCGCACGCAATTTGCCAATGTCACTCAGGTAGAACGATAAACCATGGAGATTGTATTAAAACAACTTTTGTATTCCTCTTTATATTATTGAATTCGTTAAAATTAATCCAATGTATATTCAACTGTTAAAACATGCTTTTCTTTTTACATAATATTATCGATGACCGTCGAATTTCAACTGAATCTGCACAACCGCTCAAACGTGTTTTGGATGACATTTCTTTTTAATAATAATTTTTATTTATATATTACTAGTTGACCGGACAGACGTTGTTCTGTCTTAACTATTAATTTTGAAATAGCTTTGGTATAATTAATAAACAAAATATTATTCAAAAAACATAATATATTCACTATTGTAATGCTCTGTGACAACTGACAGTTATGTAAAATAATATTAGCGTTAAGTTTTTATAAATATTCGTAAATTTTCTAACGTTCCACTCAACTTAATTATATTTTTTACAAGAATTACTACGCAATCTGGATACGATAAAAATGAATATTCAAGATTGTTACACTTTTAAATTTATTAAATGTTTTATTAACGTCGGTAATACAGATTATATATATTCTATATTATATGAAGAGAGAAAACATTATATAGTATACCTTTTAATTCCGTCAAAAAGTACTGTTCTTGAAGGATATAATAATTACTTTGAGATAGTGAAAACAAATTAAGCGAAAGAAACTGCAGGTAAAGTTGTAAATTCTTGAGCCCGTAATTTACTCGTGAATTCTTAGGTTGTTAATTTCCATTGTTTATTTATCCACGATAACCGATCTATGGAGCAGTAAAAGCCTTTTACCACAGTCCTTGAAGTTTATTAGAAATAAATAAGGTACACTTCAGTTACATAGTTCACAAAATTTATTCATTCAATATAAAAAGAAATAAAATTATAAGTCTAATAAAATACACACGTCTCTATACCACATCTTTGGCGAACTTTGCTAAGGAAATATAATATATATGTATATAAATATAATGCAAGATAAAAAAATAAAAAACAAACATTATAATAAAATAAAACACACAAAGCTGTTCATACGTACACGCTTGATGAATTTCATAATTATATATTTACACAATTTTACCATATAGTTTTATGGCACATATGTAGAAGAGTGCGTTATATCCAATAAGGAAAGGAAACGTTACTTATTCATTACGATATACCTATGACGTTACATTATATTACCTATGAACCAAAAATGAATATTTTACATACATAGAGAATAAACAATTCAGTATATTGTAGCAAATAAATATGGGGTCAATACAGTTACACTCGTATACACTTCAACATTAAAGAGACACTTGGTTGTCAAATACATTGTCAATTTCTACCTTAATAAATCTTAAACTGTAAACGTTGTTATTCTAAATTTTATTATTATTGCCGCATTTAGTTCTATCATTAACACGTACAGGTCATTCATTCGATGTGAATAGCTATAAATACATTTCTGGTAAACGTTAAATAAGAAAATGCAGTAAGTAAATGCAGTCAGAGTAATGTACACGGAAATAAAGCCTCGGTGTCATTGTAAAATGTAGAGTTGTTCGATAATTCAAATGCATTTTGTATTAATATAATATTTTAGGCGGGACCACATCGCTTCCAGTTTAAAAGTTTGTTTTGGCGGAAAAAGCCCCCTCGCAAGTTAAGAAATATTTATTGTTAAGTACACAATCATTAAACGGCGTATAAACATACATATATGTTACAGTAACGCTGTGTTATTTAGTTTTTTATAAGTACAAAAAACTTCCTTAAAATGAAAATAAATGGATCTTGTTTTTCTAACCAATAAGGGGGAGCTAACTTATCTTTCAAAAACAGGGTAACAAAGTAATACAAGAAATGTATGGGATAACACATTCGTATCTCCGTTTAAATAGTGTTACAATTAAAACTATATTAAAGTCATTTTTAATTTACTATTTGATTTTCAATATAATAAAAATTACATTTTATAAGTTAAGCCTACAGCCGCAATATAAAACATAAGTGTAGAATCAATTTTAAACGGTTTTTCCTGGTGTTTGCCTTTTTTTCTTTTTATTTAATTGCGACATGTGTGCGCTCACAGTTTTGCCAATGTCACGTAAGTAAGAACCATAAACGATGCAGATTGTGACAAACAATCATTTTTATTTCTCTATAAACTATATCTAACCGGGCTATCCACAAACAAATAGTCAACACAAACAATGCATACAAACTACATATAAATATATTGTAAGGTTACAAATATACACCACAGAATGACACTAGAATCTTAAAGTTCAATTTTATTAGTTCTAATAAAACTTGACAAGCATTCTACAACTAAGAGGTTATCCGTAACAAGAGTTAGGAGACATATAATGTTACCAGGATGGGAAATAGAGGGAGGTAAAACATCAAAGAGAGAAAAACTGTTTCTAGAGCAATTAAAAAAATCTGTGGTCAGAGGATCCGTCCGAGCCACATTCACAAAGAGCGTGATCCCTGAACCTGATTTTTTGAGTTATAACATTATTTCAGCGGTGGTGCGATATTTCAAAGTGATTTTAACATTCAACATAGAAGAATGTCATCCCATACATTTATTTATTTATTCTTTAAGTTATCAATTGTTGAAAGGTAACTTAGCTATGGCATTGCTATGTGTGAATTATGAATATTCCGAAATGTTAATTACTATTGATATTTGACTAAACTAATTTTCGTATAAAGACTGCTATGTGACTAAGCATTATACGATCGATCGTGGTCGCCAGAAATATATTACGTGAATCAGCTATTACGTTGTTAAACATAAACTGTTATTTTATTTATTATCTCGTTAGTTATACTTTTGCATATAGCAGATATTGTTTTCATTACAGCATGCTATTTCATAATTTTTAATTTCATTATCTCGTATCTAAGTATAATAATGTCGTCTATAATTCGATAAGTTTTTTAATAGTAAATATGGTATGATAATTTCAAATGTATATGTTATTGTCTCATGTATTATGGGCCTGTAAATATTATTTATTATGCATGTTATTTTTATATATACTGCTAAGAAGATTAATTTGATAAGGTACTAAGCGATGGAACTTTTTCACTTGTAATTAAATATGGAATATTTCACGGATCACTGCTATTTTTCATATGAAATAATAAACTATTATCATATAATATCGCTACATTGGTATAGGCAGTGATATTATTTAGTATGGCAAAACCTCGCGGATATGTTTGTAACGTGTTTATTAAAATGTACACAAACTACATTTAGTTGAATAAAACGTAATATTGTATAGGAAAATTATTTATCTTATCTTTCAGGTGACAGTTTTATAACAAAAATAATATAATTAAGACTTTATCTCTTGCAGTGGGCTTATATTATTTTGAGTCTGTTTGATTTAACAATTGGGGCTATAAAAGTACATTTCGAAGCTAATAATGTCATTTATGTCAGAGACGAAAAAGTGAACCGTTTAATTTTTAATAAGAAACATCGATTTGCATTTTAGAAACGATATAACATAATTTTTTACATCGAATACCGAAGTATTCATATAAATCTATTTTATTTAAGTAATACATAAACATTGTCCGAATAAAAAAAGGAATCGTACCGTTGAATTACCTATCATTGAAATCTTGAAATGAACATTCGACTTAGGTTGTGTTCCGTTATTAACCCAGAGCACTGTTCGGTAGTCTTACTGGGGAGAAATTCTTTCCGTTGTGGCTGACAGTATACTGCCGCAGTATCCTAGGGAAATAAATGACGTCATAGATTGTCGCCATGTTTGTACTGTGAGTACTGGAGCTTTCGAGGTATGGTAAGAGTACAGTGACACTATATCACTGAGAGTAATACATCATCACACTGCATATCATCCGTGCACACATACACGGTAAGTACACGGTTCCGCAAGGGACTAAACCCGCTGTCATCGCGCACTCAATTTAGCAAGTTAGGACCTATTAGGCTCGCGAATGTTTGTTTGTCTTTTCGGCAGCAGCCCAAGCCGAGGTTCGGCCACTCTGGCACCCTTGCGTCCACTGCCTCGGGGTTGAGTGCTCTCAACACTCGCCTCAAAAAGTTCGGTGAAGCTGTCAAATCCCTTAAGTCTAACAGCGTATGTAAGATCTCAGTGCTTTGATCACGTGATCAACAGCGTCAAGAAATTTAACAGCTTTGTACTATTGATTATTTATTCAAAGATACCGGCCGTTAAAATAAACATGGAAAATTTTCAAAACATTGTCTTTATTGCCTAGCGAAAACATGTAAAATGAAAGTAACTGAAGGGTTAAGCGTATTCCATAAGCTATAAAAAACATCAGTTGAATTATAAATAAACACAGGCCACAGTATACTGGACTGCGTTTTGTTTTAAACAGTAAGCAGTATAGTTAAATATACAGGAACGGGTTTTCAGTATACCAATGTACGTCACACGTTACAGTACTCGCAGTGTATAACGGAACACAGCCTTATTCAGTTACTTGAAACTCTCGCTGCGTCTATCTAAAGCTCGCCGGTCTGCTGGGACCTTCGGTGGGTTCCAAAACGACCCTCTTGAAACAACCGTCAGGGAGCTGGTTTAGAATATCCTTGATGTTTTCCACCTCGATCTTGAGATGGTCGTGCTCGTCTTGGTACTCCTTCATCCACCTAGGAACCAAAAGATATACATGAACCACAGCAGTGCTATAGGCGAATTACAAATTGTAAGCGTAGAAACAAAAAAGGGCTTTGAACGAAATGTAAACAATTGTAACGATCGATGTTGGTGTCTAACGTTTCATAAGAAAACGATCAGCTTCAAGACGTTTTCAACGATCGATTACTCATAATCAAATAAACATAGAAAAATAAATATTAACATACAAAAAGTATATTTCACAATATTGTGTTTTTATTATTGTTATATACACATACACTCTGGGTCCGCACCTTTTTTTAGGTAGGCGTGATTTAGCAGGAGTGAAAAATAGCTTTACAACAGTGGGCATTACACTAAAAACTAAACAGTGAGTTTTTTTTTCACTTATGTTATTATTACAATTGGCACTTATTTCTATAATTGCCTTGTGGTTGGGGTTTGGGCAATTATAGCTTGTGTGACCCTTGGGTCACCGTGTTTTATCGCCATCCTGAGGTTGTAGTCCTTCGCCGGGGCGCTCACCGCAGCGTGGGTTACACTATCGTGGATCTGTAGTTTCCTCCCCTTGGTCTGGAGGATCACCACCGATTTGAAGGTCAACCCCTGGGACTCATGGATCGTCAGGACGCGTGACCCCTCTCCAATCCCTTAGCTCTTATTAATAAGGGCTTTTTTTCTCTGCCTGAGTATGTACCAGATAGAAAGTATCGGAGGGGTGTGGGGGTATCTGCGATCCTGAATAACCCTCGAGTCTCAAGGATCTCACTATGCACTACTCGATATAGTATGAACCTTCATCCCTATCTACTTAATGTTCCATCTGTTTGCAAGAAACGCTCTGTACCTACATTTGTTTTGTAACACGTCAAAGAATAGAAGTTAACGGCATTTGTTGTTTCGGATTCATATAACATCGGCGTCTATACAAAGCGAGGGAATCAGTTTTTACTGCACGAACGCGCGACATGTTCAGTGTGACTGTGGAAAAGTGTCGTACAGTCAATAAAAAGGTATATATATTATGTACCTTTGATGGTCGTTTTTGGCCTCCGTCAGACTCTTGATCTTACCATCCAGGTCGACAGTTTTTAACGCCAACTCAGCTTTGTCCAAACTCTCCTCTGAAATTAAAAACGTATTACAAAATTCGTATCACTTATGTACGTCAAATAGAAAGAAGATACGTTTTTCAGAATACCCTTTATAATAGTTTACTAGCTTTTACCCGCGGCTTCGCTCGCATTAAAGCCAATAAATAAGATTTTTATTTTTGGAAAAAATATTTTTAATAAAATGTATCCCATGTTACTTATAATACCTTCAAGAATATGTGTACAAAGTTTCATGCTGATCGGTTAAGTAGTTTTCACGTGAAAGCGTAACAAACAAACTTACATTCACATTAATAATATTAGTAGGGATAAGTTTAGTGTTATGCCCACAAACTCACCTAAAGTTAAGTATCGATACAGACCAAGAAAGTGGACACGCTAAGCCTATTGGAGGGACTGGCTCCTCAAGTGTAACTGCCGGAACACACGCATTGGTATTTGGCGGCAGATTTTCAACCTGAAGGTGGTAGCCAGTCAGGCGTGAATTAGAAAAAGCCCTAACAGTATACTATAGTTTCCTCACGATGTTTTCCTTCTCCGAAAACTCGGGTTCATTGCGGGTGGATTCAAACTCACGTCCATTGACACGGCAACCGTAGATATTACCAGCGGAGTCATCGCCACTTCAACATTACCAAACTATGAAAAAGTACGTAAATCATATTTGTATCATATCATATTTATTGAAATAAAACTAATTTAAATGGATTTTATCGCGGTTATTTATTGATTTTGATCCCGACGTTTCGAAAGCTTTTCAGCCTTCGCGGTCACGGGGCGGACTGAGGTGTAGGTTGTCCAGAAAAGTTCATGTTACTGTGTCTACCTTCAATTTAATTTTTCTATTGATAGTGTTCCGATCTAAAAGAAAGAAAGAGCTCACAGTGTCTTGAGGTCTGGCAATTGGTCTTTTGGGTTCCGATTTAATTAAATGTATAATTGGATCCCAGGCTTGTGCTAGCTTCCAACCATCTTCTCTATTGAAATTTGGATGTTTTTTTAATTTCAATAGCCTCACGAATCATCCTAGGTAGGAATCGGTGTTCTTTGGCAAGGATTTGTGGCTTGTCGAATCTAAGATAATGATTGGAGCATTCTCCTGAATGTTCAGCAACTGCAGAATTCGTAGAGCGTCGGTGTTTAACGTCAGCTATATGTTCTTTTACGCGGGTCCCTATATTTTTTTTAATTTAAATTAAATAACCGCGATAAAATCCGTTTAAATTAGTCTTATTTCAATGAATAATTTTCGCGTAAACATAAGAAATCATTATATCATTATTTAGTAAAAACATGAGGCAACAACTGTCTCCCCCTCGAAACATATACGAATGATAAGACTTTCGCCTGTCAAAATCAAATTTTCGAAATCAATCATACTTACGTAATCGGTCTAAGGCATCGTCGTCCAGTGTCGGTAGGTTTTGCAGTTCGTCCATTATGACCTTCAGATCTTCGAGTCCTTTGGTCACTTGTTTCTCTGCCTCCCTTGCGTCGGTGTTAGCCTGACCCACCTGGTGAATAAACCGATTAAAGTTAGTGGTGTGATGATTGATGACCGGGTTTTTCGATGATATATAGCATACATACGCAGGGCCTGAATTATCAACTGTAATCGGAGTCAGATTTTCGCACTGCATTAGTACTTTTACAATACTGCGTCTTTACAGTCGGCCGTGAAATAAACATCTATTTTGTGTATCAAATGTATCTAAAATCCAAATTTTTGATATGATATGATGAACCTGGCTAAAGGCTCCGTTCGATAGTAATACGCGTACAAGGTAACAGATTGACAAATATTTTGTATATTTTATTAAATAATACAGTTCGTCCAGATTATGATTGAGTTCCGGTGAAGCTATAAAAGCCCCGAGTCATAAAAATAGGGTCAGTAAAAAAATCCCGATTATAACTTAAAACAATGAAATATGTTTTGTTTTTGTTCAGTTTCAACTTTATTGTATGTATGAATCATTTCCACCTTCATCTTAGCATCTCGAGTGAGCTGCATGTTCTCTGCCGCCATTTTCTCCAAACCTTCGATCTCTTTCGCGGTCCCTTTGACGCGAGCTGTAAATGGAAGCACAATTTTAGGTATCTGTAACTTCAACGAGTTTTCTTCAATCCATAGTAGTAATCAGTCGTGGTGATATCAAGATGAATTGTATACAGACAAGCTTAAAGGTATACGGACTAAAGTATCGGTAAGATTATATTATTTGATGATACACTGTTGGACAACCAAATTTGGAGAAATTATTTAATGTATTGACTTAAAAAAAGAATCATACCTGATAACTTATCAGCTTCATCACGAAGTTTAACGGCTTCCGCCCTCGAAGAAGACGATTGCTTCTTGATATCATGAGCTGCCTTTTAAATAATATTATTCATAAGTCAATAAACGTAGCATTAAAAAAGTTAAGATAAACACTGTACAATTCAAAACCAACGTCAATAACTGAGACATTTGAAACTATCTGAGGTTTTCGGTACTCTAGGCCTCTCGGTAATTAGACGTACGTAAATTGGCGATTTCTACAAAACTGAATAAAATCACTGTTACGTGGTTTTCACTGTAGCTACATTTCACAGGGTTATATAACGCTCAACTCATGTTATAAAATGCAGTGACTTGAAGTGGAACGGAAAAACCATAGTGAAAATGAAACCTAGCCCATATTCGTGGTGATGATGACCCAGTTGAGTGCAGGTCCCTACATAAATAACTAAAGTAGTAATTCACTAAGACTTTTAATATCAACAAATAGAAAGATAATTGTATCTCATAAAAGAAATAACTGTGCCCGTGGCTTTGTTCGCGGTACTGCTTTACCCCTATTGGTGGCAGCGTGATGTTAAATACCTTAGAACCTTCCATAAAGACTGGTCTATCAAATAAAAAAAGAATTTTCGAAATCCGACCGGTAGTCCCTAAGATTAGCGCGTTGAAACGAACAAACTTTAACACATAATATTAATGTAGATTTAAATATGACAACGACAATCAACGTACTTGGGATGCTTTGTCGGCGTATTCTTTTTGCGCTTGCTGGGCCAGATCCCTGGCTTCCTTGGCCTTGTCGCTTGCGGTGTATAGTTCCTCAGTGATGTTGTTAATGTTGCTGTCCGCTGTAGCAACTTTCTGTTGTATTCCGGGCACGTCGAGCGTGGCTTGCACTGCTTGCTTACGCGATTCCGTGACTTGGTCGCTGAATTCTACAATATAACCGTAGTTCGGATCGTTGTGATCCCACATGTGTGTGTGTGTGTGTGTTTGTGTGTGTGTGTAAAAAACAAGTTTATAAATCCAACGACGTGGAAAGCGAATTATTTGGGAATCAATAGATGGCGCTGTCACAAGCGTGCGATGCGATGATAGCTCAGTGGTAGTGTGCACGACTTCGCGTCAAGGGACGTGGGTTCGAAACCAAACACCTACAATGAGCTTGAGCTTTCGGTGAAGGGAAACATCGTGAGGAAACCATAGCACGGTGGTAGGGCTTTTTCTGATGCCCACCTTGTTCGCCACCACCCTCAAGTTGAAAATCTGCTGCCAAATACCAATTGCTGTGTTCCGGCAGTTGCACTTGAGAGCCAGTTCCTCGACAGGTTTAGCGTGTCTACCAACTTGGGCCGTATCGTCACTTAAGATCAGGTGAGATTATGGCCATAACGCTAAACCTTAAGTATAAAAAAAAGCGTTCGATAAACGTGAATCGCGAATTTAATATTTTACCAGGGGTATGTTTTACAATTTATTATTACACATGTCGTGTTCTTTATATACTTCTGAAGGGTTGCTACTCCCGCGGCGTTGAATCGGGAATTCTAACTACGAGTATGTGTTTCTAATCATACATTTATGTTAGGAATACAGTAAGTAGTTCGAGTAATGGAAACTCTTGCGCGACAATAAACATACCATTTACAAGGTAAATTATATAATTGCTGGCTGGTTAGTAAAATGTTTTTCTGACCTTTTCAATAGATTACAACTTGACCATACTAACTATTGACTAGATAAATAAACTATACAGCATGAAGTTTAATTCTGTCAGTCGACCTTTTGCGACGTACAAAGAATGGGATTAGGTAAAACGAAATCCTGGGCTATTTCACTTATGAGGCTCTGTCACCTCTCCCTTTGATCTTAAGCAATACATTTTTATGTTTACAGTGATATGCGTAAAATATGTTCTTATATTCGGTTGAGTAATTTTGTGTTTAATGTTTTTAGAAAAGTACTATTGTAATTTCTCTAACAACTCGAATGTGGGGCACTCTTGCTCTTAAGGCCGTAGACAGAAGCCCAGGTTAGTCTAAAGGAAGATCTGGATTTGGACAGGATTTATAAATATAAAGGCAAAAGCTGTTACCCTTTAGTGTCTTGTAAATTTCGTTAGCGTCTTTCAGTGTAGCTTTTGTTAGTTCTACATCCTTCTTCGCCTGCGCTTGCAGCTCGTCCAGCTTCGCCAGCAGATCATTGAGCTCGTCCTGCCTATCGTGACCCTGGTCGAGAAGTTCCCGACCCCGTCTGATAGCTTCCTCTAAACCTCTCAGAGTGTCCTCGTTCTCGGCAATAAGTTGATCGAGTTCCGCTGATTTCTCATCGATCTGCAAAGGAAGAAGTAAACAAATCAATGGAGCGATGACAGCTCAGTGGTAGTGTGTAAGACTTCGCGTCAAGGGACGTGAGTTCGAATCCAAGCACCTACAATGAGCTTGAGCTTTCGGTGAGGGAAAACGTCGTGAGGAAACTATAGCATGGTGGCAGGGCTTTTTCTAATGCCCGCCTGCTAGCTAGCACCCTCAAGTTGTAAACCTGCCGCCAAATACCAATAGCTGTGTTCCGGCAGCTGCATTTGAGAGCCAGTTCTTCCTCAGACGAGATTATGGCCATAACGGCTAAACCATAAGTATGAAAAAGCACTTAGTCAATATTATGTGTTCTTATTAATGTTTGCAACATTTTAACTAACCGTTCTGTTCATCTCCATTGAATCCTTGTGTAATTTGCTGAGCTTTATATCTGGGAGAAGAGTGGTGTTCACCTCAGCGTACAGACCTAGTGCCTCATCGTAGACGACCTTTGCACGTTTCAGTGCCTGGTCAGCGAGCTCATTGATACTGCTCAATTTACCTGACGCCGCGTTCAATTCGTTCGTCAAGATCTGCACTTCATTGCTGTAATATGATTGATCCAGTTGTAACTAATAAAGTAATGCTTAAAGCATACCCCAGTTTCTGTATTTTTTTTTTTTTTTTGTGATTACAAAACTTCTGATTTCGAATTATAGTCAATATTATGTTTAGTTTCAGTCATATTAAGTAGAAATATCTTTACAGACCGAGTATAGCAAAATTTATCTTAGTCTTTCGTTGTTTTAATCTATATATTATTGTAAATGTTATAAAGAAATACTTAAAATACCAATATCAAATAATAAAAGTTTAAACAATACCGAAGCTAAATTAAATAATTTAAAGGAAACATTATCGATTTGCTACCGTGTTCTGTTCCTTCCTCTTATCTAATTGTAATCTATTTATACACAATTGTGCTTATGCCATTTGGAGTAATATAACATATTGCGTTACTTCAAGGTTCTACAACAAGATGGTGATTTTTTTGTTAAAACTATCCCAAGGGTTTGCGGGAAATAACATATCATGTCTCGAATATTTATAATTCGTTTCACTTAGAGCCAAATGGGTAATCTATTTATACACAATTGTGCTTATGCCATTTGGAGTAATATAACATATTGCGTTACTTCAAGGTTCTACAACAAGATGGTGATTTTTTTGTTAAAACTATCCCAAGGGTTTGCGGGAAATAACATATCATGTCTCGAATATTTATAATTCGTTTCACTTAGAGCCAAATGGGTAATCTAGATATACACAATTGTGCTTATGCCATTTGGAGTAATATAACATATTGCGTTACTTCAAGGTTTTACAACAAGATGGTGATTTTTTTGTTAAAACTATCCCAAGGGTTTGCGGGAAATAACATATCATGTCTCGAATATTTATAATTCGTTTCACTTAGAGCCAAATGGGTAATCTAGATATACACAATTGTGCTTATGCCATTTGAAGTAATATAACATATTGCGTTACTTCAAGGTTTTACAACAAGATGGTGATTTTTTTGTTAAAACTATCCCAAGGGTTTGCGGGAAATAACATATCATGTCTCGAATATTTATAATTCGTTTCACTTAGAGCCAAATGGGTAATCTATTTATACACAATTGTGCTTATGCCATTTGGAGTAATATAACATATTGCGTTACTTCAAGGTTCTACAACAAGATGGTGATTTTTTTGTTAAAACTATCCCAAGGGTTTGCGGGAAATAACATATCATGTCTCGAATATTTATAATTCGTTTCACTTAGAGCCAAATGGGTAATCTAGATATACACAATTGTGCTTATGCCATTTGGAGTAATATAACATATTGCGTTACTTCAAGGTTTTACAACAAGATGGTGATTTTTTTGTTAAAACTATCCCAAGGGTTTGCGGGAAATAACATATCATGTCTCGAATATTTATAATTCGTTTCACTTAGAGCCAAATGGGTAATCTAGATATACACAATTGTGCTTATGCCATTTGGAGTAATATAACATATTGCGTTACTTCAAGGTTTTACAACAAGATGGTGATTTTTTTGTTAAAACTATCCCAAGGGTTTGCGGGAAATAACATATCATGTCTCGAATATTTATAATTCGTTTCACTTAGAGCCAAATGGGTAATCTAGATATACACAATTGTGCTTATGCCATTTGGAGTAATATAACATATTGCGTTACTTCAAGGTTCATACAACAAGATGGTAATTTTTTTTGTTACAACTATCTTAAGTGTTTGTGGCAAATAACGAATCATGTCTCGAATATTTATAATTCGTTTCACTTAGAGCTAAAGCACGTGAATTATGAATTAAAAGAAAATATTCTAAAAACTTTGGTATACGGCAAATTTACAAACTTATAGATTACATACCTGATATTAGCTTGCTTTGTGATACCGTCTTTAGCGATCTTGTTGGCCACCAGCGAAGTGTTGAATGCTTTATCAGCAATCTCTCTGATATTCCTCGCCTCGGTTTCTAATTTCTCCGCGAGCAATCTAGACTCCTTAGCAAGGGCGGACATATCGACCGACTGTTTGCCGAACTGATCTGATCTATTGCGAGCCTTGGCCAATGCTGCGGCTCCCTCACCGTCCAAATATTCCATAGCGCTCTGTTAATTAATTTAAATGATTTGTTTCTCAAAAAAATTATAAGCAGTGTTTTCAGACTACCGGCAAAAGCGAAACCCCCTACAAATTTGCAATACACACACAAAACCCTTTTATAGATTTTCAAAAGTGATTATTATAAATTTAAATCTTTTAATTCGTAAATATTTATACACGATTTATGGTGTTCCTCTGCCAACCTCGGGCACGAGAATCTCTACGTTAGAAAACGGCAATCAAATACATATCACTGTATATCGGTGACATTTTAAAGTTCTCTCGGTTTATTCCTTTCGAAAACTTAAAAAATGGTTGTAAATCGAATTAATTATCTTACACTGATCTCTTTCTGCGCAGCTTCGATCGTATCCTCAGCCTTCGAGACATTACCCTTGCTTTTCTCTACCGCTTCATTGCCATCATAACTTTCGTCTTCTATTTTGAACAGCATATTCCTAGATAACACATAAAGTGCCAGTAACGTTCACAAGCAGTCGAGGAGAAATTTCTTTGTATTTAAAAGTATTATTTGATATGATCTATTTGAAACGCATATAAATTATTCCAGGATATTTCCTCTGAAACGATGGTAGCTCAGTGGTAGCGTGTACGACTTCGCGTCAAGGGACGTGAGTTCGAATCCAACCGCTTACAATGAGCTTGAGCGTCCGGTGAAGGAAAACATCGTGAGGAAACCGTAGCGTGGTGGTAGGGCTTTTTCTAATGCCCGCCTGGGTAGCTACCACCTTCAAGTTGAAAGTCTGCCGCTAAATACCAATAGGTGTGTTACAGCAATTGCACTTGAGAGCCAGTTCCTCCACAGGTTCAGCGTGTCTACCAACTTGGGCTTTATCATCACTTAAGATCAGGTGAGATTATGACCGTAACGGTAAACCTTAACGACACACAAAAATACATACATAGAATTCTCAATTTTGAAAGGGGTCAGATAATGGCAAGAAGTAATTTTAAAGAATTAAAATATTAATAATTTCTTAGGTTTACGCGAATATTATTCATTGAAATAAAACTAATTTAAACGGATTTTATCGCGGTTATTTATTTCTGCGTAGATCGGAACACCATCAATAATAAAAATTAAATTGAAGGTAGACACAGTAACATAAACTTTTCTGGACAACCTACACCTCAGTACCACGTGACCGCGAAGGCTGAAAAGCTTTCGAAACGTCGGGATCAAAATTTAATAAATAACCGCGATAAAATCCGTTTAAATTAGTTTTATTTCAATGAATTAAAATATTACCTAACATCGGAAAGTCTGTCAGCCAAATCAGCCAGGTTGTCAGTGAGGCTGGCCCCAGGTTTACCAATCTCCGCTTGAGCGTCTTGCGACAACCGTTCTATCTCGCCTCTTACTCTCTGCAGTTCATTTTCGAAATCAGCATTTTCCACCACCGTCGGTGCTTTAGATATTTTAGCAAGGATCTATAACAATAGAGAATTTATACTGTGTATCACTTAATACAACAATACTCCTATTAATAGCTATCTATCGTTGGATCTAAGATATAGATAGGTACTCTAGGATATGTTGGAATGATTGGGAGATCACACATCTCCTGTGCTGTCCCTGGATTATGGCGACACGGGAGTTTGAAATGTCGCCGTGGTGCGTTTAGTGGGTAGTGTCGGGTGCCTTTCCACCAACGAGTGTTACCACTACACGCCTCTCGCCTTGGCCTGAGCCCGGGCCATGATAATATAGTGTACGTCGATTAGAATGGGTTGGTTTGTCCTGGGGGGAATTTCACGTTTCCCTTACCTCGTCAAGCTCCTGCAACTCCTTCCTGTGCTGGTTGACGGCGTCCGAGACGAGGTTGTAGCAAGGCGGGCAATCTTCGCACCCCTGACCGTCGAGGCGACGTTTTTTATTTTCCATACACCTAAGACATGGTATGAGAGAATAGCGTTGCTTTTAAAATCAATACATACCGCGGCTTGAGAGACAATTTGCCATTTAAATATTTAAATAATCTTATGCGATAATAATCTTAAACAATGGAAATACAATAGATTAACTACTTCGAAATGCTCGAAATTGATTATTGATGCTTTGGAAATTATTTCGGACTTTTTTTGAAACGAATCTTGATGGCAGCTGAATTTATATTTCTCTTTCGAATTGAGATCACATTTGCATATTTTAAGAAAATGTAATCCGTACCGGATAGCGAATATATAGATTTTTGAAGCGATGATAGCTCAGTGGTAGTGTGTACGACTTTGCTTCGAGGGACGTGAGTTCGAATCCAACCACCTACAATGAGCTTGAGCTTTCGGTGAAGGAAAACATCGTGAGGAAATCATAGTATGGTGGTAGGGCTTTTTCTGACGCCTGCCTGGCTAGCTACCACCCTCAAGTTGGAAATCTCCCGCCAAATACCAATAGGTGTGTTCCGGCAGCAGCACTTGAGAGCCAGTTCCTCCACAGGTTTAGCGTGTCTACCAACTTGGGCCGTATCGTCACTTCAGATCAGGTGAGATTATGGCCATAACGTTAAGTCTTAACTATAAAAAAAAAACAGTCTGGAGGTCTGTCTGGTCTGCGTTGAAACTGATGTAACACCGCAGAAAGAGCACCAAAATGAAGAATCTATCAAAATATTTTGGTATTTCAGAACGATGGAAATGCGGGAAGAAAATGAATTCGGAAGTAGAACAATAGACCTCAATGAATTTAAAGGTCTCTCTGAAGTAATTCTCGTAACCCCCACCGGACGACGGGAAGCTGCGAGGGTTTCCGCCCTCATGGGGTAGAATTACCCATGATTCTTACGGAACGATTCTCATCTTCGTTCTACAGTAAATGAGTGGAACTCTCTCCCGTCATCTGCCTTCCACTGTACTTATAACGTGAATATCTTTAAGGCAAGAGTAAATAGACATCAGTTAAGTTTGCCTAGTTAAGCCTTGTCTTTGCTTACCACCAGGCATGATTGAGATCAAGCGCCAAATTATAAAGCATGACACAAAAAAGAGTGCATCCAGTTATACAATATTTTACATTGATTAATCACTTTGAGATTAGAATATGCAATTTTAAAACTGTTCTCGATCATATTTTTGTGTGGCCGGCCGTTACTTCCTACCTACCTGTAAGGGTTTGATGGCGATTCCAAATATCAATCAACGTGTATATCCAGTATACCTGTCACAACGTCGTCCCTCGACGTTCTCCTGGCAGGAACATTGTCCTGACATGTCGCACTGGTAGTTCGTCGAACCCCATTCGTCGCAATCACAATCCCTACAGCCTTCAATGGAGAAACCGTAATGGTACGCACGGCACCGATCGCAGTGGATGCTAAATAATGTTAAAAAAGTATTTCATCCACAGTACATATTATCAAATGCGAAGTATTGGGCAAAAAACAAACTTATGCATTGTTAAATGTTTTATTTTTATGTTAATAACTTGTTTTACTGTTGTTCTTCTGAAGCGATGATAGCTCAATGGTAGTGTGTAAGATTACGGTGAAGGAAAACATCGTGAGGAAACTATAGCGTGGTGGTAGGGCGTTTCTAAGGCCCGCGTGTCTAGCAACAACCTTCAAGTTGCAAATATGCTGCTAAATACCAATAGGTGTGTTCCGGCAGCTGCACTTGAGAGCCAGTTCCTACACAGGTTTAGCGTGTCTATCAACTTGGGCCGTATCGTCACTTAAGATCAGGTGAGATTATAATCACTGCGTTAAACCTTAGCTATATAAAAGAGGCAAATAACAATAATAAAACGTCTAAATGTCAAGTTCGTTACCAACAAAATGTTTTACAAATTTTTTCATATTAATGGTTATCTCAAGGTAAATATAGACAAAAGGTATTGTTGGAAGTGATTAGTCAATGACTTACCCATCGATACCAGGTTTGCAATAGCACTGTCCGGTTTGAGAATCACAGGAACTGTTGTAAGAACCTTCCAAGTTGCACTCACAAGCTTTGCATCCGTCTCCAGAATCAATATTGTAGTATCCGTCCTATTCATTATTTTAACTTTATTTTCTTATATATATACATTGTGCTGGTAGTTTTGCTAGAATTATTTCCCTATCTCTCTATTTGACAAAAGGCAGTGTTTTACCAAAATTTGTCTATTTATGTCAATTTGTTTTTTTCATGGGTGCCTTCGCTACGCTACTGATCATTATAAACTTTGACATACACTTTGTCAGGGGTACAGAAAATTATTCAGGGCTGTGAAGGCGCAGGGGGAACACCAGCTCCCAAGGAGCTGGAGAGCATGAGGGAGAGAGTCTGCACCGATTTGGTGCGCAGCTGGGAGGAGGATCTGGTGGACGAGCGCTACACAGTACACCGTCCGCCCAATCCTCCAACAATGGTGTGTGAGTGAGCACGGTTCTCTGATGTGTCATTTGTGCAGATTTACCTACACAAGGGTGTCACGAAGTGACCGAATCTCGGCTTAAACCCTTGCCCAGACGCGAAGACAATCGATCACGATACTAATAAAACTTTTCGGAACAGAACTAATCCATAGAATTGTATTGTGCTATGATATAGATTCTATGCAACCCTATCGATCGCTGTCAAAGACTAATACGTTATTTAAATTAAATACATTTGTTGTTTATGTGGGGCACGTGGGACTGATCTTGAGCGAACTATTATAACATCTAAAAGCCCTCACGGAGGTCACGATTCCCTTAAGTTCGTTAGACACCGAGAACTGACAAAGAAAGGCATCTATTCCCTATTCTATCCCACTGACAACGTATACGTAAAATTTCATAACGAGCGGTTCTTGAAAACGTGACAAACAGATCCACTAAGGGTGTTCGACGTTGGAAGACGTAGCTTCAAGTGTATCACTCACCTCGCATTTGTCACAATTCTTGCCAATAACGTGAGGATGGCAGGTGCAATAGCCTGTCAGCCCGTCGCACTGTGGTGGGCCTTCTGGACTCTCCACAGTACCGGCGACGTGACACTCGCATGGTTTACAGTCACCTTTCTTCTTCGGGTCCAGTGCGTCCCCGTAGAAGCCTAAGGATACACAGTCATATCTCATTGTATAGTTTAATTCATAAACAAGGGAATTCTTCACGCTATGCTATGATGCAGTGGTCTGTGGTTTCAATTCTATGTCAGTAAATTAACACTTGCCTATTTAAATAGATTTTTTTTTTAAGGTTTAGCGTTATGGCCATAATTTCACCTGATCTTAAGTGACAATACGGTCTAAGTTGGTAGACAAGTCTAAGCCTGTGGAGGAGCTGGCTCTCAAGTGCAGCTGCCGGAACACACCTATTGGTATTCGGCGGCAGGTTTACAACTTGACGGTGGTAGCTAGCCAGGCGGGCGTTAGAAAAAGCCCTACCACCATGCTATGGTTTCCTAACGATGTTTTCCTTCACCGAAAGCTCAAGCTCATTGTAGGCGCTTGGATTCGAACTCATGTCCCTTGACGCGAAGTCGTGCACACTACCACTGAGCTGTCATCGCTTCAAAGTAGCAAGTTTCTTAGTAGCAAAGCTTCTCCATGATAACAAATGCTTAGGTTAAGTTATTTATTTTTTGTTTAGAAAAAGGTTAAGTTTATTTATGAAGGTTACGTTGCAAACACCGTGGGGTATAGGTAGGTATTCCCGGGGGTTCATTTGTCGGGTGAGTTCCACATACCCCTCTGTGCCATCATGCCAGCGTCATCAGAGAGGGGATGCCTATAGACATTTCCCTACGCAAAAGCATGATTGTTTAGTGTATAAGCACATAATGTGGTAAGTGATATCTCGGGCATAGATCGGATTGAGTCCCCCATAGGCCTTGCCCACCTTACCCAACGTGATCGGTATCGTCTTTAAAAGATTTTCTTCGCGAATAGAGGTTTCATGAAAAAAAAAAATCGGTTATATTTTTTTTTTAAGTTTTCCGTTTGTTCTTTGATGAATATCCGGACGGTTAATTCATTTTATTCATCAGAACAACCGGATAACTAATGTTATTTATTCATCCGGTTAGCGGATGATTAGTAAGAGTACTATTGGCATATTTAATAAACCTTAGACTAGGCCAAAAATGAGTGCATTAAATGTATATTATTTTAAAAATTATAATCACAAGGTACTTCGTTATCGAAATAGAGGCCCAAAATACATTGAATTGTTGTCTGTTTACAATTTTTGAAATGCGTTGCAAAATTTGAAGCGATGACAGCTCAGTGGTAGTGCGCACGACATCGCGTCAAGGGACGCGAGTTCGAATCCAACCATCTACAATGCACGGTGAAGGAAAACATCGCAGGAAACCATAGCATGATGGTAGGGCTTTTTCTGATGCCCGACTGGTTAGCTACCTCCCTCAAGTTGATAAAGTGCCAAAATACCAATAGGTGTGTTCCGGCAGCTACACTTGAGAGCCAGTTCCTCCACAGGTGTCGCGTGTCTACCAACTTGGGCCGTATCGTCACTTAACATCAGGTGAGATTATGGCCATAACGTTAAGCCCTCCCTCCCTCTCCCTCCCTCTGTATAATATCAGTAAGGATATACCATACCGCTCAGACACTTGTCGCAGTGGTCCCCGGCGGTATTGTAGATACACTTGAGGCACTCGCCCGTGGTTCTGTTGCAGTTACCGACAGCGTTCAGATCAACGTTTCCATTGCACTGGCATTCGGCGCAGTTCTGCTGAGGACCATACTGGCCGGTCGGGTCACCGAAGTGCCCATCAGCGCAGACTTCGCATCTTGGCCCTGGAAAAAATAACATACATTCACCAAGATATTTTTTAAAACTGGTCAGTATACTGAAGACTGGCTAACTTTTACTTAATGATTTCTTAGGTTTACGCGAATATTATTCATTGAAATAAAACTAATTGAAACGGATTTTATCGCGGTTATTTATTAAATTTTGATCCCGACGTTTCGAAAGCTTTTCAGCCTTCGTGGTCACGGGGCGGACTGAGGTATAGGTTGTCCAGAAAAGTTTATGTTACTGTGTCTACCTTCAATTTCAATCCAATTCAATTTCAATTACTTTTACTTACTTTTAATAACTTTTACTTGTCACTCGCTCGGATATGAAAACCCACTTTATGCATTATCTACTTCTTTGAACAAATTTTACTGCTATCAATTAATATTAAAGTCTTAATATCGGGTAGTCATAGATCTTACTGGCCTTTAACTTTATTTTTAATTGGAAATTGTTTAACAATGTTGCCAGTTATAACATAAAGCGTTCCTCAATAATTGCTGTATCGAATACATAAATAGTTTTTAATAGTTTCTAAGAATATCATGTGAACAAGCAAACACTTCCGGTTTATAATATATTTGTTTAGGCTTTTTTATATCAAGAATATTTTTTACTATGTATCTTTATTATTTCTTAAAAACGTATTTTTTTGTAAACACTATACTTCCCTTAAGACTTTGGCAAATTAAATTATTCAAATATATTTTAAAGCTTATACTGATAAAGTAAATTGGGGCAACAGTTGAAAATTAATGTATTCGTTATTATTATTTTAGGACAAAGGTATTAGCAATCCCTCTCATATTTATTACCAATAATAAAAGTACAATTTGGCATTTCATTACGATAATCTACGAAGTATTATCTGGAATCAGGTATATTATATAAGGTTAATTAAATATTCATAATTTAATCAGATCTTTCTCACCAGCGTAGCCTTCCGGACAGTCGGTACAGACTATGCTTTGGTCCATCAGTTGAATACAGCCGCTGTCTTTGGGACAAGGGCACGGTTTGCAGTCATCGGGTGTGCCCGCTATAGCATGCCCATAGAATCCCTTAGCGCACAGCTCGCAGTTGCTGCCAGTAGTATTATGTTTGCAGATACAGAAGCCTAGATACAAAAAACACTAAGTATACAATGCTGAATCACACGAGACGTTATAAGTTAAGAGCAAATTTAGATTTTTATTACAAATAGTTATATTCTATTGCTATGCGTCGCTTGACAAATTTTCTTTTAATCTTTACGAGTTTAGTGCTATGGCTACGATCTGACCTATGTTAAGTGATGATGAGGCCGAAAATATACTAGACACAAAAATTAAGGGATATAAAAAAAAATCCAAATTTTTGGGTGATTTTCAACGAGCTGTAACTCCGAGGAAAATGGTCGTACAGTAACAAATGTGTCTACTTTTCAGATATGACTATGAAAAATTTTTGTCATGTCCAGGTCTGGAGAAATCCTAAGAAAACTACCAAAAAAAATTTTTCCAAATTTTTCTCGTCTAAAAAAAGGTCCACGGGCTTCAAAAAAATTTTTTTGTTTGTTTCGTTCAAAAGCGCTTTTAGAAAATTTAATACTCTTTAATTTGACGTATTCAAAAAGCCTGTACGACGATTTACCGCGGAATTATCGTCAATCAAAGCAAAAAAGTTCTTTTTCACTTTGATAATCAATAACTCCGGAAATAATGATCGTATAGGAAATTGAAGGAGGGTTTTGAAAACTGCATAATATTCTCTATCAGAAAATGTAAACATTTTTTAGAAAAAAATTTTTATTGAATTGAAAATTCGGACTGAAAAAATAGACAAAAATTCGCATAATTAAGGATATGTGGATAACTTGGTACAACATTGGATAAAATGGATGAACGAAGGATATCGTCGGGAATTTTTTAACCTCAAAGTGTCCCCTAAAATCCCTCAAAAATTCAAAGCGCTGCGATTTTTTTTTCATTGTGCCCCGAAGCTTCAAATTCTTTGTTTTTGCAAAAATCACCATTATGAGCAATTTTGTGATTTTATTCATTTTTTCAATGAAAAAAATATTTTTTTCTCTAAAATCTCTATTTTTTGATCAGAAAGATTAATTGCTTAAGAAATTTGAAAAAAAAAAGTTACGTTAAGTCTGTATAGAATGGGATTTAAACACCATATTAACAAAAAAAAAATTGGTAATTGCTAGCTAGGTGCGCATTAGAAAAACCCCTACCACCATGCTATAGATTTCTCATGATGTTTATACATCGAAAGCGTAGGCCCATCCATCCATTCATCCTTTAGCCGAAAGACGTCCACTGCTGGACATAGGTCTCCCCCAAAGATCTCCACTACGACCGGTCTTGCCCCACCAGCATCCAGCGGATTCCCGCGACCTTCACCAGGTCCTCGGTCCACCTTGTCCGGGCGTACCCTGGCTACGTCTCCCGGTACGTGGTAGCCATTCGACAAAATGGTTTAAAAAAAATACTACATGGTTATTGCAGGCTCATTGTATGTGTATTCGAACTCACGTCTATTGACGCGACGTTAACACTGCGCCATGATCGATTTATAATTGGTACTTGGTTTTACTCAGCTCACTTTAGCTCAGTGGTAGTGTGCACGACTTCGCGTCAAGGGACGTGGATTCGAATCCAAGCACCTACGATGGGCTTGAGCTTTCGGTGAAGGGAAACATCGTGAGGTACCATAGCATGGTGTTAGGGCTTTTTCTAACGCCCGCCTGGGTAGCTACCACCCTCAAGTTGTAAACCTGCCGCGAAATACCAATAGGTGTGTTCCTTCAGCAGCACTCGAGAGCCAGTCCCTCCACAGCTTTAGCGTGTCTACCAACTCGGGCCGTATCGTCACTTAAATTCAGGTGAGATTATGGCCATAACGCTAAACCTTAAGTATTACAAAAAAATAGTTATCAATTTATTGACCTTCACGTACATTGTAGCTTTTAGATCTCGTTACACTTCAGAGTGTTTTTAATTACGGTATATTACCTACCTGTAGCTGTGTCACAGATGTGAGCATGACCGTTACAATCGCAAGGTATGCAAGTGGAATAGGGCCCGCCATTCGCTGGTTCATGTTTGAACCCGGGCGCGCATTCCTCGCAATAGTCACCCACATAGGCCTTAGGACACGAGCACTTCTCGACCCAGTTCGCGGACGCTGATCCCTTTTCGCGTCCGATCTTGGCCGTGTCCAGTTTGAAGTTCATTAAGTAACCGATACCGCCCTTGTTGTACGTCCCGCGGATCCTAATTGCTGTTAAGTTTTGTAAGATCGACATGAATTCAAAGTTCGATAAGGTCGGGGTCCATCCGTAGCGAGGGTCTTCGTGGAGTCTGAATGTGTATTCTTGGGGCTGGAACAATAAAAGTATATTATAGCGACGGAATGTTTAACTTTACATGAGGCTATTAGGGGTTTTGGTGATAAGCGTATAAAGATAAATAATCTTAGAGGTAATGCCTGTCAATGCGGTCTGCAAATTTCTCCGCACCTGAATACAAACTGATTGATCCCGGAATGTGTAATAGAACCCGTTCGCACGGGTGTTATACGGGACCTATACTCCATTGTAGTTAATGATTGTAACGCTCGAAACCAAGTGGAATGGGGAAACCACGGTCGTGAGCGCGAACATTGTGGATATTAAATTGAATGCAGTCATTACGTCAAGAAGGTGAACGTAGAATACGTAAAAAAAGTTATAAACTACAAGTGAAGTTTTTTTTGCCAACGGACGAACACTGTTAGCCGCGGGGCTTTCACAGGTTCACCGGTGATTGTGGGCAGCTCGAAAGGGCAACTCACATAAGGGTGTCACTTAATGGCCGACCCTCGGTTTGACACAGACCAGAAACCGATCGCTGTACTAAATTTGAGAATAGAATTGCACTGTACCACAATTGCGTGATGGTGGAAAATGATATCTCGAATCCGACTGATCTAAAGAGATCTGAATATATATTCCGACAAGAACGGATTTATCTAGAACATTTGGTCTGTGCAAGCGAAATGGACGTATGACATATTCATACAGACCTGATCAGTAGGTTCAGGGTTGTTCTGCCCGTAAATGTTCATAAAGACGGATGCACGAGCCCCCTCGAGAACAATGTCCTGGGACGACGGGTACCCTCGGGCCTCGCCCAAGCGCAGTGTGAACTTCAGGTCGTGATTATACGAAGGCCGTTGGTCTCCGAGGAACTGGTTCGACGCCACGAAGTACACGATTTCGGTGCCTTTTGATTCTACCGCTGTAAGTTGAAAGGTCACACAAGCTGTCATCGCCAGAACCCCAACCACAAGGGAGAAATAAGAAATGTATGTAAATGTAGAAATAAGTGAAACAGTGTAATAGTTCCATAAGTGCAATAAAGAAATATCTCAGTTTTTAGTTTTTAGTGTTAAGGCCTAGCAGTTGTTGTAAAGCAATTTTTTAACGCCAGCTAATGGCGAGCAGTACAAAGTAGGTTCAAACATTGCTATAGCACATATGCAATAACCATAAAACGCCGAAATTACATGTATTTGCTTGATATGCCTTGTTGTTTATACAATTATATTTTCTCTACATATATCGAAAATTCTTAATACATAATACGCAGAGAAAACGCTATTTAGAACATATAACGTACGCCTGTTGACGTATTAATCTATTCTGGATTTATAGAGAAGCATTATCTTCTTGAAAACCTAGATTATTTGTATTCGATTTTACGTGGTTCAACTCTGTCACTGCAGAATCTACACTAATTAAACCTGGTAACTCGTAAACCTTTCGGATTACTACGATAAATTCTTGAAGCGATGATAGCTTAGTTGGTATTGTATACGGACCCTGCATTTATGGACGTATGTTTGATCCCTGAATGGGACTGAGCTTTTGGTGAAGGGAAACATCGTGTTGAAACTATAGTATGGTGGCAGGGCTTTTTCTAATGCCCGCCTAACTAGCTACCATCATCAAGTTGCAAATCTGCCGACAAACACCTGTGTGTTCTGACAGTTGCATTTGGGAGTCAGTCCCTCTACTGGGCTTCGCGTGTCCACCATTTTGGACCACATTGTTACTTAATATCAGGTGAGATTGAGGACATAATCCTGATTCTATAAAGTATAAAAAAAACATGTCCTCAGTTCACACGCAATGGAATATTATTAAAATATTATTATAATATTTATGTAAACAATATACGAGTATTCTACAGCATGGTTTTTATGATAACGCAGTCGAGCACACACTCATACAACGCTCGAACCCTGTAAGAAACACTGTATAGTGTCTTCTATCTTCTTCTCTCGTACATTCTCTTCTTACCTATGTATAAAATTCTCGTGACACAATGTTAGTTGCCATACTCCTCTGAAATTTTTTTTTTATGATGTGCCATCGAAAACCGATGCGATTTTGAAGCGATGATAGCTCAGTGGTAGTGTGCACGACTTCGCGTCAAGGGACGTGGGTTCGAATCCAAGCACCTACAATGAGCTTGAGCTTTCGGTGAAGGAAAACATCGTGAGGAAACCATATCATGGTGGTAGGGCTTTTGCTAATGTCCGCCTGGCTAGCAACCACCCTCAAGTTGTAAACTTGCCGCCAAATACCAATAGGTGTGTTCCGGCAGCAGCACTTGAGAGCCAGTTCCTCCACAGGTTTAGCGTGTCTACCAACTTGGGCCGTATTGTCATTTAAGATCAGGTGAAATTATGGCCATAACGCTAAATCTTAAGTATAAAAAAAACAACCCTAAATGTTCACCCTCCCACCCTCATCCTCTCACTTTTTAATACAACCAAAGTATTCAACAGAAATAATTTACAAGAACAACGTTTGTCGGCTCAGTTAGTATCCTATACATGTGTGCGATGGTCCCTTGTCACTGTCGCTTTTTCGTTTCATCGAGCTTCAAAGCACAGGTATTGAGAACTTTTGATTGAAAATAAACGTTAATACATTTACCTATGTTCTGCGTATTGGCATTGAACTGTAACACAGCGGCTTTCGCCTGTTCGTCTTCGGCAGCCCATTTCTCCGAGTCCCTGATGAAGTGGGCACTCAACTCGTGGGCCTGGTACTTTGGCGCCGAGCTACACTGCGACGAGTGGCCGAAACAGAAGCAAGGCGTGCATCCAAACTCATTGTTTATGTCCAAATTGAAGAAGCCTGGTTTACATCTGGTAATAAATATTCAAATGATGAAGATTCGAAATCGAAATCATGATTTACGTTTGTTATAACTGGATTGGATTCGATAATTTGATGATCGTATGATTTCTTAATGACATTAAGTATAAGTAGATTTTAAACAAATGAAAAATGATGGGTAAATAGTGAACTAATATCCGAATCGTTCCATGTTACATGATTATTAAAATACATAGGATTAGGATATGAAGCAGGCGTTTGGTCGATTATTTTTAATAAATGACTCGAATAATTTGGAATTGTCTCTCAGAGACAGTTCCAGGAGCTTTGTATAATCTTTGTAACGTATCTTTGTCATTTTTTTTTATAGTTTCACTTAGTTTTTTTGTTTATAGTTGAGGTTTAGCGTTATGGCTATAATTCCACCTGATCTTAAGTAAGATACGGCCCAAGTTGGTAGACATGCTAAACCTGTGAAGGAACTGGCTCTCAAGTGCAACTGCCGGAACACACCTATTGGTATTTTGGCGGCAGATTTTCAACCTGAGGGTGGTAGCCAGCCAGTCAGGCATCAGAAAAAGTCATACCACCATGCAAAATGCGGCTAAAAATAATCATGGTAACGTAATTCATTATATATTTTTTATATTTGAGTATCTTATTATGTACTTATTAAGTTATCAATAAAAGTATTTATTACTAGCAGCTGACCCGGTGAACGTCGTATCACCTATACTCTGCAATACTAGATGGCGTTAAAGTAGCTACATTTTGAGATATTTGACAATTTTTTAATTTACCGTAAAAAAAAAAACATTAAAAAGTATCCTATGTTACTCCGAATACCTCCAAGAATATGTGTACAAAGTTTCATGATGATCGGTTAAGTAGTTTTCACGTGAAAGCGTAACAAACAAACTTACATTCACATTTATAATATTAGTAGAGATTCCTTCATGCTTCCTTGAAAACGGTTTGAGTCGCAAACTTGAGATCGATGTCGAAACACTAAATGTATTCTTTGGTCATAAATATGTACGTTTAGATACCGTATAATATTGAAACCGATGATATGTTTATGTTAATTTACTTAGATTGCGTAATGCATTGTTCTACACGAGATATTCAATTGGCTTCTGGATTGTAAGGGGACTCGCCAGAACTTACCTACTGTTGGTTGACGTCAGATCATCGTCTTGAAGGCAGGAGCCAGATACACGACCCTTGGAGCATGCCGTACCATATACTGGTTTCATTATGAAGTTTTTGTATAGTACAAATGTAACTTAGAATCCAAAACGTTCACACCGTGGACTGCCGTGGTAACAAACTGTACTTTACTGGAAAAACAGGCGTTCGCCTAATAATTTAACCTATAAATGAGGAAAAGAAAAGTGCTTACTCTCTGCATCTTCTTCCTTCCACGTTCTGTTTGCAGACGCAGACGCCTGTCAATGGGTCACACTGTGGAGCGTTCCCGTAGGATCCTGACTCGTTACAGCCGCAAGGTTTACATCCCTGGTTCGTGAATTCATAGTGGTTTGGTGCGCACACGTCGCATTTGTCGCCTGTCACTCCAGGCTTGCACTGGCACTTGCCTTCAGAATTACATTGGAGGCTTCGGGAACCTATGTACGAATGAGAATATATCTTTAAACTGTTGGTCTTGATCTGACAAACTTTTGAAGCGATGATAGCTCAGTGGTTGTGTGCACGAATTGGCGTCAAGGGACGTGAATTCGAACCCAACCACCTACAATGAGCTTGAGCTTTCGGTGAAGAAAAACATCGTGAGGAAACCATAGCATGATGGTGGGGCTTTTTCTGAAGCTGACTGGCTAGCTACCACGCTCAAGTTGAATATCTGCCGCCAAATACCAATAGGTGTGTAACGAGAGTTGCACTTGAGAGCCAGTTCTTTCACAGGCTTAGCGTGTCTACCAACGTGGGCCGTATCGTCACTTAAGATCAAGTGAGATTATGGACATAACGCTAAACCTAAACTATAAAAAAAAAGTAATAACTAATATTACTTATTAATATACACGAAACTTTTTTTCCTTGGGGTGATGGGATGGAATGTGAGATTTTATACTTAGTGAACTTCCTGATAGATTTTGATTTAATTATTTGAATTCGGTAGCTGACAAATCAGCTAAGAATTAATCTAGGTTATATATCATGTCTGTATACCAATGGAGTGCTAAAATAGTGTGTCGAAATTAAGATGTTTCAATAAACAGCGCTGGAATCTCTATCGTGATATACAGAAAAAAAGTGCCTGTGTACTTATGTACACGCGTTAGAAGTTATGACTTTAAGAAAGAGACATTTAATTAAATTTAATATTTGGAATAATTTATTTTTTTCCGACTTTAATAATAATTATTATTTGTATCTATTATTTATTTATTCATAAACTTATTACACATTAAATATTAAAAAAGAATGTGTACATTTATTTTAGTTTATAATGTAAATAAATAAATACATACCGTCAACTAACCTCAAATTCTACAAACGTACTGAAAGTAACATGTGAAAACAATTATTGTCACTTATAATCACAGTAAATTATTATAATATATAATATTATATTATATATTATATATTATATATTATATTATATTATATATTATAATATGTAATGTATATTTGTATATATTTTATTCGGACTGATACGAAAAAAGTGTAGTAGGTTTAGAAACACTTAAAAAAATAAATATAGTGAGTACAGATTGTCAGTTCTCACGCAAACATACGTAGATGTCCTTACTTTTAATTTGTTGGTAACTTTTTGTGAAAAAACGAAAATGTTGACTATAGCTAACTTCAGGGTGTCGGATTTTCGTGACAGTGTGCTGTGCTGTGCTGTGTACTCTCATAATTTTTCCCTAACGCGCTAAAAGATGTATAACTTCATTAAATGAAAATTTTAAAACCATATGATCGAGCATCCTGAAAATAGATAGGTAGTGTGTTTTTTGAATGGGAATGAGTCGGAATTGTGAATGGGCAAACGGCTTGAGGGGTAGTTACTTATTGAATTCAGTTCTTTAACTTCTTAACTGTATTTGTCTTGATGATCATTAAATTGTGTAGCGTCACCTTTGTATATTTATTCCGGATCTATTCTATTATGTTTTATATACGGAAAATTCAGTTCCTTTCATGTTTAATCACATTAACACTGCTGAAATTATCGGAAAGGGACTATGATCAGTCGATGCGGCCTTTTCCGTAAATTATTCTAGGTTACTAGTTTTCGTATTCAATTGTTTTATTTACTTCCGTATACATTATTTCCGGCCGATGAACACAAAAGACGTCTAACGTAGAGACAGGTATTTTACACCAGTATTTTATATTTCTAGGAACATGAGGCCATGAAAGGTGTGTTATATTGTTGGAATATGCACTTTCAGAAATAAATATTTATTTATTTAATCTCTATTTTTAACAATTGTTATAACATTTTGGGAAGTTGTTATGCTCATATATGGGAAGGTTTACGGTAACGAGAAGGTTGAAAGTAGTGCAAAGAATTTGAAATAAGTAACGAGCGAGCTGTTCTATTACAAGAGAATACGGCACATAAGCTGAGTCAGTATAATACAAGTTAATTTCTACTCATTATTTTACTTTCTCTTGGTACTCGACACCAAATATGAATGTGTTTACTACACGAAAAGGCGAATTTACCAAACTTCAATCATAGAGAGTGTGACATGTAATTATAATGATGGAAGCGATGATAGCTCAGTGGTAGTGTGTACGACTTCGCGTCAAGGGACGTGAGTTCGAATCCAAGCACCCACAATGAGCTTGAGCTTTCGGTGAAGGAAAACATCGTGAGGAAACCATAGCATGGTGGTAGGGATTTTTCAAATGCCCTCCTGGCTAGCTACCACCCTCAAGTTGTAAACCTGCCGCCAAATACCAAAGGTGTGTTCCGGCAGCAGCACTTGAGAGCCAGTTTCTCCACAGGTTTAGGCGTGTGCACTAACTTGGGCCGTAAAAAGAAAAAAAAAATGACAATAATTTAGACTCACCTATCGAGTTACAGTTACAGGGGAGGCATATGTCTCCGATTCCTTGGAAGTAATTCTCCCTGCATCGTTCGCAGTTGGCACCGTCTCGGTTTTCGGCGCAGTCCATGCAGTGTCCCCCGTGGCCGGTCCTCTCGTATAGGTCCTTGTCGAAGTAGCACTTGTTCGAGAACCCGTTGCAGTTGCACGCTGATGAGAGAATGAGAGAATGAGAGAAAATCGCTTGAATAATTACATTTACCGCAGTTTTATGGGAGTTCTCTGTAAGTTTCATGAGTAGAGAACTAATACAAGTGTTATGTTTTCCTGCGCAATTTTCACTTTGAAATAACGTATCATGTGTATCGGATGCGAAACGTAAGGTGAGTGAAAGGAGGTGTGTGCAAGGGAGAGGGGAGAGAGTATTAGTATGGCCGATACAGCGTACTAGTATAGTTCGGTCATAAGTGTAGAAAAAAGTAATTTAAACAGTTTTCATAAGGTTTCCCACATGTGTATACCTGACACGTAAAAATACAGATATTTGGTGTTACTAACAATTTAGGTTTGTTTATTCGAACGCAGTTCTCTATCGTACGGCGGATAGGAGTTGGGGACTAGGCAAAAAAAAGTGTAAGATTTTTCCGTCACGACCGTTTCTATAGTGCAGAGGTGTAGACGGTTATCCATAGCGCGTGTGCTATTTATTGTCTATGCCTAGTAATAGTTACGCGCCTATTGGATCAAGGCATAAGTTCACACCGGCTACGCAGGTACACTTTGTACACGGCATACGCGTCAGCTATTCCGTAGCAGATTATATGTATTATAACGAATTGGACGATGTAAAATAAAATGACGGAGAATGACTCTGAATGAATGAGAGTCCGTCTCCTTCTAGGCTAAGCGTGTTCAATATTATCATATATCAATAAATATTGTATAAATTATGAATGAAATATTTACGACATGTTTATAATCATTATTCATTTATATTAATATTGTCAAGCGGAAAAGTTTGTTTGTTTGAACATGCTAAACTTAGAAACTGTTAGTCGAATTTCAATAAATATTTTTTTCTATTTGACAGAGCAATTATTGAGGAAGGCCTTAGGCTGTTTAACATCACTCTACTGTCGATAGGAGCTGAGCTGTATTATAAAATGTTACAAAAACGGGCAAAACTTATTTAACATTATTTTAGTTCCATGCGAACAAAGTCGCAGGCTCAGCTAGTTAAAAATACAAAATACACACATATAAATGGTTTAGGGTTGTGATACGACTAGCGACGCGCCCTGGCTTCGCACCGGTAGCACTAAATATTTACAGCCGATGTCGAACAGTACAAAAAACTTCACAGATTCAGTTCAGTCGCTGGGCTTATTGGAAGCTTGATTGAAACTTTCGATCACATATATACATACATATCGTACTTTTTGTAGTAGACTGTTTTCTTTTTTTTTTTTTTTAATACACCTCCCGCACTAAGCGTCTACTCTTGTGTCGTAGGGAATTTTACCAACATAAATTAAAAGACACAGTTACACCCAGACTCAAAGCCATCATATCTGGGTCCCGCAAATAATGTATCTAGGATTCGAACCCACAGTATTTAACCTGACGCCAGCGGAAAGGCGACCGCTTAAACGCCAAGCCAAACGTGCAGTCCAACAGATTATCTAATACTATTCATTATTATATATGTATATATATATTTTTTTTAATTGAAACATTTTTTTTTGTTTTGATGATGATTGATGATGATTTTATTGCCTTGACTCTTGATAATGACTCTTGACGTTGATAATGATGATTATTTTCGGAATTAGCACACAAAGTAATACAGGGATAAGGTAAAATTATTAAAAAAAACTTTTGATAGTCGGCCTGCGAATAGTTTTTCAGCGATCACTAAAGTAAAAAAAAAACATACGCAGCAGCCATGAGCCCTGCTGACAAAATTGAAAAGTATATTTCACAAAATAATGTAAAAAAACGGGTGTAAAACTCGTATCCATATGATGAGGTTTGCAACCTATACGACCTTGCTTACGCGTGTTTATTAACTCGCACGTCAAACCGATCAAGCAAGCTTTCATATATGACAAGCTCGTAATTAAAAAAAATGCCATACACTCTCTACATAAATGAAAAGCGTTCGGTGACGATGACGCGACGTCCATGATTTTGTTCACATAAAAATTAATCAACGCGCCGAAAGAAGTTTTGATTTTAAGAAACGAAAAATTTCAGAGTCGATTGCTATCCCATAATTTTTTTTTTCTTTATGTTTGTTGAATTGACCAAAGCGATATATCATAAAGATACCGTGTGCGCACAGTTGAAAAGTATTACCTAAAAATGTACAAATATCTGCGAACGAAGTCGCGTGCACAGCCACGAGCAGTAAAAATTACCACTGGTCAGCGTACTGCCAACACTTTAAAATATTAGGAAAACATTAATCAATGTATAGTATATACATTATAGTGTGGTTTAGAATAATTAAAACAATCTTAGAGTATTTATATAATCTGTGATATTTACATAGGGATTAAAACGTTTTTTTTTTTGACAAAGCAAATATTGTAATGGCCGCAGAATCTTTATATACACACGTGAAGCAAAAACTCTTCCCTTTTTATGAAAATTGCACGGACAGAGGAGTATGAAATTTCTCACATGTATAATTTATATAGAGAATGCAGAATGCTGATATTTAATTTTATTGTGCATAAGAAATACATGAATAAATAAATAAAAAAACATTACACTCACTACCATGTATTCGATACACACCCGCATATATACTCTTTTGTGTATCGTTTTAGTCTGTGGTCAAATTGAGAATAGATTACAGAGTAATATTGTTTGTCTTTGCTGAATGTCAAACATTACCCTATATATTAATACGACTCTTTGGCAACAGAACGTTAATAATGTTCAAACTTATAGTTTAAATTAATAATGGTCGAATTTCGATCACTAGTATATAGGAATACCATAAAGCGTAAAAATTAGTTTGAACGCGCTAATCTGATGAAGTTTAGAGATAACAAGTCGTATGTCAAAAAAAAACGTTTCTTTGTTCGATAGAGCTATGAGTGAGAAAGGTTTTAAGCTGTTATAACATCACGCTACCACCAATGGGAACAAAGCTATATTGAAAAAACGTACGGAAACGGGTAAAAATGATTAAATACTTCTAGTTCCATGCGAACGAAGCCACGGATACGGGTAGTGTAAAATATAAATTTTAATTAAATTGGTTTCGGTGATAAAATTAAATAATCTTTTATGTCGCTGATTGGGTGCCATTGTTGACATTGGAAATGTAAGGTAAAAAGGCATATAGAGGCATCTATTCATAATATTATTCTTAATTATTTTAAGTTGTTGTCATTTGCACCTAGATGGCGCTTACAAAAATCTGTTTAAATTTACATAGTGTCTTAGCTACCTGCATCGCGCTATGGTTTTGTAACGTTCACTGAGATATAAGTAAATACATATAGTTATAGATACACGGGCTAGAGCGGCTTCCGCGCTCGCCCCTCCAGTTCAGGTTGAGCTGTATAAGCCCCCCAGGCTAACAGTGTAGGTCCTTTCGAAAAAAAAAAAAATCTGATACGGATTAGAACCGGCGATGCCAACGTGGTATGGACGTTGGCAAAAAGTTAGTCCAGTGAAATTTAAAAGCCCCTCGGGCAAGTAGTGTATGTCCCTTACAAAACAAAAAAAAAAGTAGTTAACAGTGCAATATAGTAGATATGATAATGTATGTAACCCGTATTTTTATTTATCGATAATAGTTCTTCCGTTATCTCGAAAAGTAAATTGTACACAAACTTAACAAAGTTAGTTTACGCAAGCCAAGTCACGCACACAGCATATATATTTATATTATAAATAATGTTTAAAATAGTACTAAGTTTTTATAATATTTTAATTTATAGTATTTAGTGGCAATATTACACAAATCACAGGGTAATGTAAATTCGCTTAGCTTTTATAAATACATAATATGGTAAAATATAGAGAAATAAAGAGAAAAATATAGACAAAATTAAGAATTCTTAAAAACTCCCTCTTCTCATTCGTCACAAAACCTCTGAAACTGCCTAAAAACTTGAAATATGTATGCGTATTCATTACATCCACCAGGAATTGATATTACGCGAGGTTTAGAGGCAAACGCGAAGTTACGCATCAACCACTCCTAACTAATGTTATAAATGTGAGTGTCAGTTTGTTTGTCTGCTTGTGTGATATGATTTAACAACTCAACAGATCATCAATAAAATTTTACATATCGCGGTTACAAGGAAGTACGTGACGCACCTATCGAGGAATAGAGGAATATTTTTAAGTTCCATGTAAACAAAGTCGCGGGCACAGCTAGTGTTATATACAGACGTCAATTCTAAGTCGACAATACTCATTTGAAATCGGTTTGACAAGAGAAAGCGCTTCCAGAGGTACTCACTAAAGGGTTATAAGTACAAAAGCTGATGTATAAAGGGGTTGAAACTGCGTCGGAATGGGAAACGTTGGACTTAAGAGTATTTAAGCTATAAGTTTTATGAACATTTTGATACAAGATGTTACGCGATTATGCATTTTGATGCGATGGTGGGTCGATGGAAGCGTGTACGGCCGCCGCGCCAAAGGACGTGAGTTCGAATCGCTGCAATCAGCTTGAGCTTTCGCTATAGGAAAACATCGTAGAGAAACCACAGCAAGAGGTTAGGGATGTTTTCTAATGGACACCCTAAATCGAAAATCAGCCGCTAAATACCTATAGGCGTGATCCGGCAATCGCACTTGAGAGAGAGAGGATGGTAGGATATTTTTTACTAACTAGTTCGATAACTTTGCTAAAACAAGCTTAAGTATACATAACTGTTATAGAGATGTTCGATATTGAGTGGTGTTGTGTTGTGTTTTGTATCTTTCTTGATTGGATGTAATGGGGAATATATAGAAATGTCTAAAGGGCAAATACAGACCCTTGCATTCGTGAACGTTGGACGGCGAGGCTCGGCCCCACGGAGCGTCGTTGTAAAAGTCCAGGCAGCGCTCGCATTCCCTGCCTGCGGTGTTGTGTTCGCATCTGCAAAATGGGGGGTAAAAGTCTAGACCATCAACGCCATAATCCTCGGTTTTAGCAGTACAATTAATACCCCTAGATTATCGATTTGTATCTAAATTGTCCCTACTTTGTCTGGCTTATGAAGTGTTTCATCAACGTTTGTATTAGCATATTAGATTAATAATTACACATGGTATGTAATTAGTAACGACCTATCGTGTTAAAATTACAATCAGATCAAAATTTATTGATTAATTACTGATTGAATGTGTTTAAAAAATATTTTTAAACGCATCTCGAATCTAATTATGTACATTAATGATTACGTGAAAATTTATCTTGATACCTCTACTGAGTGGTTTTCCTAAATTACCAGACCAGATTAGTTAAAAAATTTCCAGATCGTACGATCACGGATAACTGACGTGAACGAATTCGCGGGCGACAGCTAGTTAAGTTTATGAAATTAATTGTATAACCTACTATGTTGTCGTTATTTTAGATTATAAGAGCCATGTAGGTTTGAAATGAAAGTCAACGTGACTGTCAAGCTGGCATGATGTAATGTAGTTTTTTTTATACTTAAGGTTTAGCGTTATGGCCATAATCTCACCTGATCTTAGTAAAGATGCGGCCCAAGTTAGTAGACACACTAAACCTGTGGAGGAACTGGCTCTCAAGTGCTGCTGCCGGAACACACCTATTGGTATTTGGCGGCAGGTTAACAACTAGGGGGTGGTAGCTACCCAGGCGGGCATTAGAAAAAGCCCTACCACCATGCTATGGTTTCCTTCACCGTGCGCTCAAGCTCATTGTAGGCGCTCGGGTTCGAACCCACGTCCCTAGACGCGAAGTCGTGCACACTACCACTGAGCTGTCACCGCTTCAAATAGATAGCGGAGTTACCTGCAGGCCCTCGTCCTCGTCCCGTCAGGCAGCTCTTGGGTGTCGCAGACGGACGCGTGCCCGTTACATTTGCACCTAGCTCCTACGGCCACGTCCGCGATCGCGTACCAGTACGACTGCAGCACTTGGACATCACCGAAGATCTCGTCTCCGAAGGTGTTCAGCCGGTCGAGTGAGATACGCAAATCGGTTGCGGTGACCCAGTCCTGTTACATAGTTATCACTATACAGTAGACCATAGGGTAATCCGGCAAAAGATTTACAGGGCAGTGTCGAATTTATCGGATTATAGAGTACATTGTTAGATCACTAAACTTAGTAAGTTAGGGATTGTTTGTTAATTACGATCCCGAATCTTTGTTTTCGGCTTTTTTCGAATTTCCGCCTGTTGGAATTGTTGGAATTCTGCTGCCAAATATTAATAGATGTGTTCCGGAAGTTGCACTTGAGATCCAGTCCCTCCCCAGCTTTGGCGTGTCTAACAACTTGGGCCGTACCGTCAGTTAAGATCAGGTGATGTTTTTAGAGGCTATTTGACGTTACTGATCACTTGTTGAGTCTCGTGCTGAGTATTTTGCGAAAGCAGGTATGTAAACGTATTCTTTTTTCAGCACAAAAAATTTCCCCCCTGGACACGAGGCAAATATGGAGCATTCGATTGAATATTAAATTTAAAATAATAAAAATCAATAAACTAATTATAAATGAATTTTTATAGTTTATCGATTTAACGTTATGGCTTCAATCCCATCTGATGTTAAGTGACGATGTGCCTAAGTTAGTGGACATGATAAACCTAGTGTAGGGGCTGGCTTTCAAGTGAAACTGCCAGATCACATCTACAGGTGTTTGATGTCCAATTTTCTACTTGAGGTAGATCACCTTCCTTACCACCATGCTACGGTTTCATTACGATGTTTTCCCTCATCGAAAGCCGGTGGATTCGAACTCATGCCCGTTACCAACCAACTGGGCTATCATCGCTTTAAATATGGTGTGAAAGAATAAAAAATAATGGAGTTTCAAACCTCAAAATAGATTGGCTGACGTTCTGCCTTGCCTAGTAACCAATACCTCGACCCTCATGTCATTTATTGAATTAAGGGTTACTATATTAACTTCACCCTTCATATAGTCTCCAATCTTCTATTATATTTAGATTTTAATAGGTGTAACGCTCGAAAGCATGGTCTAAGGCATGCATTATTGCTATAGGTTAGCGTGTATGTATCCGCAGACCGAGTGGGTCTGTAAGGGACTACACACGACTGGGTCACTCTCACCATACACAGGATGAGAAAGACGTTACTGTTATATTCATCTTTTCTTAATTAGCCTATTGTAGAAACTCCTTTACAGACTTCCTACAGATATTACAGTGTGTCAACCATATTAACAGTGCCACTCAATAAAAAGTATACTCAATAGTAAAACTTTACCTGCAACTCTGGGCTACTGTCGAAGGTGTATGCGGACGGGCGACCTTCCAAAGTGGAGAAGAGTACATTGCCTCCGGATAGCGGTGATATATCAGAGTACTCGCTTGTGCATAAAGCCCTGGTCTCGGCGCCTAAATCCGCGGCTCTCTGTTCCTGGACCCCGTAAGTGTCGCGGCATGAGGCACTATTTCAAGAACCAAAAAAAAAAAAAATTTCTTAATAATTTGTATTTATTTTAATCGTTTCATGAAAATCTGGTCAGTGCTTTCAAAATTATGTGCGTATAAATGGACAGACAGACAAGAAGTTAAAATAAAATAGGTTTACACCACCCAATAAAAAAACTATTATATGTACATATTTACCTTAGAACTAGCTGACCGGTTAACTCTCTTATTTCGTGTTTCGTCAAAGCAAAGCGAATAATAATGAGAAGGAATAGATCGCAAATATTTGCTTCGAATTTGCAAATTCGTATTATATATCATAAGCTTTAATAGATCTAAAAGATCAGAGATAAATGTTCTTGGCCCGTCTAGGACTGCAGTAAGTTCTATACATGTCTCTAAAGCTGTATTCACAGGCTACTACCAAATTTGGCTCGGCAGGCAGAGAAACACGAGTAGTGAAGGTGAGTGTTGACGTGCATATGAAGGGGCTAGTTAACCTACATCCTGGAATTTTCCTCTCTGCTATAAGATGGTAACTAACGGACTTCTTAAGTCCGTTTCACTCTCCACTTAATTTGTTACCGATAATTTTGCATTTTGCTATCGCTTTGCCTTTGCGAAATAAGTAAAAAATGGCACCGGATGAATCTTTCGGACAGCATCGTAATCAAACATCAAACGGTACAAGTTTGATTAATTTTGGTAAAAGATCAAATTTTTTAAAAAAATGTAAATAATCAAGCAACGGTTATGCTACTTAAATGAATCGTTAATAGGTGTCACGTTTGTTTTTGAAAAAAAAAGTGTTATTCTACGACTATTTTGGCTTCTTACTATCTGTCATCAATAACGGATAACATAAGCTTTAAAGTTATGTTTAAACGAAGGATTAAATGGAGTATATTATTGCCACAAAAGGCACGTTTTATAAAGAACAGCGTATGCTTCTATTTTTTTATATCACGCAGCAAAGTGTGTGAGGCGTGAAGAAACATTTAGTGGGCCGGCAAGACAGTTGCGACTGACGTAGGACATTTACCCCTACGGCAGTCACTACTGTTACTGGACTGTACTGAAACTTACCATCAGGCGAAGTACAGTCACTTTGCCGAGCTAGGATAAAAAAAAAAGTGACTGACGTTAAACACAGTACAATGCAAATCAGCGGCGATTGGCAATGGACCACAACTCATTGCCGGTTGCCGCTGTCTGTCATGTTTATTTATTTTATTTTATTTTATTTTACAAAGCACTGATACAGATATGAGATTAAATACAAAAACAACTTAATTCTAGATATCATTTTAAATCTCATACCCTATGGCATTAGTGCACAACTTACAAATTTAGGAACTTTTATTACGAGTGAACATGAACAGAATACAGAATACATAAATTGTAATATTTTTTACAGAAATTATAATGGCCGCCTTCTGTGTATGTAGTCTCGTAAATAGAGGAAATTAAAGATAAGTACTCACCTGAAGTATTGGAATGGTTCCCAGTCTTTGCTCTCGCTAGTTTTCTTGTAAATAGCGAAACTTTGTGGACGCGGTGAATAGAAGACGATCCTCACGTAAGTAATGTCGTATGCTTTCCCTAATAATAGAAGTATAGCGTTAATTACAGGATGATCCTTTTTATATAGTTTCTTTGGTGTCGAAGAATTTTGGTATATTTTTCTTGACAATAAGAAATTATTTGTTTCTCTCGCAATGGTCGCGGAAGCAAATAATGATGGGAATTAAAACGAACTGAGCGGAATATGGGGCAATATGTGTAATTAATATATTTTTTTTGGATTTTCTTGTTTCTGTGATATTAATGTATATATTATATATTTAAAATTCCAAAACATATTCAACTACTATTTACTAAAAGCTATATTGAGTGTTTATGTTAAAACGGATTTTAATCTAAGCCAGTCAGTATACAGCTGGTTAAATCTCTACATAGTTATGTGCTGATACTGCATAGAGATGAACCTGCAAGAAACTAAATCGATGACCAACTCCTCAAAATCATCAGCAAAGATAGGAACCGACAACTAAGAATACGTAGACACGCACATATACTTTGGTGAACAAGTCTCATTTCACCGGAATAATAACTACGAAGAAATAGCTAGAAGGGTGAATATAACATGGCAAAAGTATTGGGCATACAGAGAAATAATTAAAGGGAACATGCCACTTTCAGCGAAAAAGAAAGTAATAGATAGTAGCATCTTAACTAACATACGATTCGCAATCTTGGACATTCACGAATCACACAAAAATAATAATCAAATGATGTCAAGCCGCTATAGAATAATCCATATGAGGGATACGAAAGACAGATAAAGTACGTCACACCAAGATAAGAGAAAGAAGAAAACAAAAAAAAATTCCTTACATCAATCTAAGAATCTAAAATGAAAATGGGCAGGTCATATAACTAGAACTAGTTGTGGAGCGATGGAAAACACCCATGGGAAAAAGAAAATGAGGCAGACCATGTAGAAGATGGACCGACGACACAAGAGATATAGCAGGAGAAAAATGGCATTTAAAAACGAGAGATAGAAATCAATGGCTAGAAATGGAGGAGGTCTTTACCCTACGAAGGGGTTCTCATTTTTCTCATTATTATTATAATAATAATAATAATTTAATCAATAATAAAAAATATATATATGGACCGTTTATTTTGAAACGGGTGTAAGTCCATTTTTTAGTAAAATGAGCTATCACGTAATTCATGCTTAATTTAATGTAATTTATTTATATATAACTAGTCCGTGTTTAATTTCTCAAAAAATTCCTATGTTTTGTACACAACTTAAATGCGGTCGGTAAATGAAATTGCATTATCAACAAATATAGAGTAACCTTTAATTTTCTCGAAACAAAAGAAAATGGACTTACACCACTTTCAAAATAAACGGTCCATATAATGAAAGGCTTATTTATTTACTTATGTGCTGGTGGTGGTGGTGTGGTGTGGTGGAACCGAGCAGGTTGACAAGGAACCATAATAGAATGACACTAACAGACAGACATACAGTCACAACCAGCAAGAACACGATAAAAATGGAGACTAACTGATTCTCTTTAGATGTCTCTTTCCTTCTTCTTTCTCGTCCTTTTTTTTCTTTCTTTTCGTCTTCTTTCTCTTTAGATTGTGATTTTGATAACAGAGTATTTATCGCCGTGGTTTCAAAATTATGTTGAGTTCACCATAAGTATAGTGGTTATTAAAAAAAAAAACTATTTTGCGTGTTTAGAAGCGATGATAGCTCAGTGGTAGTGTGTACGACTTTGCGTCAAGGGAAGTGAGTTCGAATGCAACCGCCTACAATGAGCTTGAGCTTTCGGTGAAAGAAAACATGGTAGGGCTTTTTCTGATGCCCGACTGGCTAGCTACCATCCTCAAGTTGAAAATCTGCCGCCAAATACCAATAGGTGTGTTCCGGCGGTTGCACTTGAGAGCCAGTTCCTTCACAGGTTTAGCGTGTCTACCATCTTGGGCCGTATCGTCACTTATCAGGTGAAATTATGGCCATAACCTTAACTATAAAAAAGAAAAACGACGCATTCGGTAAAGAACAAATAAAGGCATGTACCTAAATGCAATGTCAAGTTGACTTGATTCGGGTATTGTATTCCCTCCTTCATTGTTTCCGATTGCCACCAGGTTTGGTTGTCCTGTTCGTGGTGAAGGTCGGTCAGGTAGTAGCTGGAGAACTGGCCGGGTTGACAATAGTCGCATGATCTGGTAACAAGAAATTAATACAGTGGTGGTGGATTTACCAGTAGACTGATGAGGCTGGAGCCTAGGGCGGCAGATTTTAGACTCGCCAAATACTTTGGGGTAATTTTGTTATGTTTATTAGAAACTGAATTCATACAATATACATATACCAAAGTTTTGCTAGATAATATGTTTCGCCGCTTGGAATTTAATTCTGACGTCGTTTTCTTTTCTACAATTTACATAGACTTATGTGGAATCTATTTGTTGAATAGCCAACGGGCAGCAAAAGTGTATATTAGGTACTGAATTAATATTCATTCTATGTACTACTCTGTATGTGGTGATCATTGGCCAACTCTTATCGTTATCAGACGATGAAATCAATGATATACCTTCTGTATAGAGCATATAAAAATGTTTTTTTTTTTCATACAACCCTTAATTAGTAATCTCGTTCTGCTAGTTTCCGGTGACGTTTTTATGCTAATAGATAGTACACAGGCAGACGGCCCACTTGATGGTAAATGGTTACCATCGCCTATAGACTGTGAAGATCACCTAAAAATGTCATCAAATTCGGTCCAACCGTTTTGGAGACAACCGGAGACAAACACATATCGTTGTATGTATGTATGTAGATTAATTGGATTTCGTAAAACTACTCTCTATTGATCGGAATAAAATTGTGTATGTAAATAATATTTTTTATTTACAGAATTTATTTGGGTATCATACAAAATTATATACTCTATATCAAGTTTTTATTTCGCGATAACACCCTTGTTCCTTTGTTCTATTTTACCGTCCAATCTATCGTTATACTGAAGTCAATCGACATTGGTTTAGGTGTGAAAATATAAAAAATAAATATACATTGTTACTTCCCCATTTATTGCCATAGTTTGTTTTTTTTTTTGCTCTATTTATTGTTAATACTATGCTGGATTTCGAATATTGCACGCCCCATAAGCGAAGCGTTGTGGTGGGTACTACTGTCACTTCACGCAAAACAACTGATTTTTCAAACTTAAAATGTCTATATTTATCATATATTGTACCTGTAAAACAATATATACACGCACATATCAAGATAAAACATTAGTTTTAACACTCGTGATATTTTTGATGCCATTTTTGTTATTTAAACTAGTAAAAAAACTGTTTAAAAAGTTCTGTCTTCGACGTCCGCGTGTCCGTATGTGCGGATCCTGTATGTTATCACGATGACGACCGAAATACTTTACTAATCGATTTTTTCTTACGCTTCAGTATAATTAGGAATAGAACCCTATTACTTTTCACGGTCTGATTCGATGTGGTTTAATTGTTATTAAATAACCAAAAAAGAAAATTAGAGAATGTGGCGTGCACTTTCGTATTTTCCAAACATTTTTGTATTTTATGAATGAAATAAATGCGTGTAATTATTTCGCATATCTTAATTAGAAATTGTAAAGACAGTCAATATACAATATACGATTTGACAAATAGAATAATTCAATAATTTTATATAATTGACCATAGAATTTTAGTATTAGGCTTAAATTAGAATTAATATTTATTAAACATTTTTAACATTTAACAATTTTCATTATATAATTTTACGGATAGACTAATTAAAAAATTGTATAATTTATGGCTCAAATTAAAATATGCGAGACAAATGTAAGTGTAAATGATGTTAGATAATTAAGTTTGTATTAGACTAAGAAAATATATAACGCTCAAGCAAAAGAATATGCTTACTAATAAAGGCAACTGAAAAAAATATTATTATCAAAGTCCCTGATAATGTTAGGGGTGATGACAGAATTAAAAAAAATATATATATATATATACAATATTAACAAAACGCGTACTATAGGCGCTGCCTTTTAATGTATTTGTTCCTCGTGGCGTGTATCAGCTCATGGTGGTACCACAATTTTACTAGTACTTTTGAGCAGTATTCGAGATACCAGATCCGTAAACACCGTTGACAGGTAAGTTGAAATGTTAAGAGTTTTTTTACCTAGTCGATGTCCCAGCCGAAGTCTGTATGCAGTACATTTTGACGCCATTGTCGCCGCACGTGTTTGTCGCTTCCATTTGCACCATGAATGCGGCGTTCTCGAATTCCGGTATACATCTCTGTGAGGTAACAAAAGAAAACACAGGGTTTATTTATGCCCAGCCTATATGTAAACGTTGTTAATAATTGCCGGCACTAAATTAAATAATGTACTAGGTCTGTCCGTAACTTTGTACGCGTGGAATTAAATATTATTTGATACTTTCTTCCCCTTTTTGGGACTTTTTTCAATACAACTTTGCTCCTATTTGTGGCAGCGTGATGTTAAATAGTCTAAAGCCTTCCCTGAGGATTGATGTAGAGGTGTAGTACGGCTCAGTGGTAGTGTGTACGACTATGCGTCAAGGGACGTGCGTTCGAACTCGACCATCTACAACGAGCTTGAGCTTTCGGTGAAGGAAAACATCGTGAGGAAACCATAGCTTAGCGGTAGGGCTTTTTCTGGTGCCCACGCGGCTAGCCACTACCTACCTACCTACCTAGCCACGGCTACCACCCTCAAGTTGAAAATCTGCCGCCAAATAGCGATAGGTGTGTTCCGGCAGTTACATTTGAGAGCCAGTTTCTCCAAAGGTTTAGCGTGTCTACCAACTTGGGCCATTTAAAAAATATCAAGATCAAACAAACAAACTATGCCGCTTTATACTATTTATATAGGTAAATACAAGTTAATAGGTATGTTAAGTGCAGCGATTTCGTACAGACAAACACCGTACGAATGGACGGATGGAGATCTTGCATTAATAATAACATTCTCTTATTTGTAAGAAAATATATAAAACAATGGCTACAATAAGTAAAAAATGAAAGCGAACAAAACACTGCAATATGCAAGTACACGTTAATGCTATCATTATAGGTATAAATGATTTTGCAAAACTTAAGGACAAGAGTGCCTGTTCCCAGGGTACCTATATATCATTGGTGAACATAATGCTGTGATACAGTGCTGACCGAACGCGACGAGATTCGAAATTTCTGCATTTTACTCAAACCTATAGGAATTTGATGGCAGATTGACTAACTTGAGGGTGGTAGCAAGCGAGGTAAAGGCCTACGACCATGCTATGGTTTCTTCACGATGTTTCCCGTCATGGAAAGCTCAAGCTCATTGCTGGTGGATTTCAACTCACGTCCTTTGACGCGATGTCCGTATACACCAGCGACTGAGCCATTATCCCAGTAAAACTTATTCTCTTCATCAACGCTTGTAATAAAAGAATTCGTCTATTCGTCGAGTGCGACAACCAATTTTATGTTTAAAGGTTTACTAACAAATTCACTGTCTACTTACATACGAAGCGATGATAGCTCAGTGGTAGTGCGTACGACTTCGCGTCAAGGGACGTGAGTTCGAATCCAAGCACCTACAATGAGCTTGAGCTTTCGGTGAAGGATAACATCGTGAGGAAACCATAGCATGGTGGTAGGGCTTTTTCTAATACTCGCCTGGGTAGCTACCACCCTCAAGTTGTAAACCTGCCGCCAAATACCAATAGGTGTATTCCGGCAGCTGCACTTGAGAGACGGTTCCTCCACAGGTTTAGCGTGTACACTAACTTGAGCCGTATCGTCACTTAAGATCATAACGCTAAACCTTAAAAAAAAAAAAAAAAAAAAAACAAAAAAGACGACTAAATAATAAATGAATTAACAATGGTTTTCTGATATTGACTGTGTAAGTTTAGCGCTTTGGCAGCAAACTCTCTTGATGTTAAGTGACGAGGTAGCCCGAGATAGTGGGCACGCTGATTCCCAAGTGCGATGCCGAAACACACCTACAGGTGTTTGACGACTGATTTTCAACTTGAGGGTGATAACTTACCAGGTGGACACTTAAAAATGGTACCATGCTATGGTTTCATCATAATGTTTTCACTCACCGATAACTTAGGCTCATTAGAGAGATTCGAACTCGCTTCTATCGACGCTAAATCCGTACACGCGATTACTGAGCGTTCATTACTTTTAAATTGTCATATTCCATGTGCATCATAGAAAATCAATATGTTTTTCAAATGTGAATTCAAAGTTTCCTCACCACTGTCATATTTTTAAGACACTATTTAAAAAAAAAATTTTACGTATTACGATATTTATTTTTATTATGACTGATGAAATTCATATTTTTACACTATTTTTCTAATGAAATAATTATTTTTCGCTGTAACAAATGTTTAAATAATAAAAATAAAAATCCTAATACGTGAAAAGAACATTTGAAAATAGTGTCCTAAAAATATGACAGTGGGGAGGAATGGGTTAATTGGATCACATATAACGTTGTAAAATGTTGTAGGGAAACCAGTTTAATACGTTTACCGCAGCCAATGGTGGATTTAACGCCATAATAGTATATTTATTTTTAGCGCATGCCCTCCCATAGGACGTTTATCGTTCTTTCCGATTACGTTAAATTCGTACTGTTTCTATCGGATGCACAAAACAATTATGAGATTGATTATATCATATATATAGTTCGATGGAATATAATTATTATATTTCGACTATTTACTGAAATTACTTTACATCATATTGCGTAAATGTTAGGTGATTCCGAGCACGAACTTCTAACTTATACGAGTCGCCGAAATGTATGTACGTGCATAACTTCCGACTGTACGATACTATCGGTTCCGTACCATGGGTTCGAATCCACCTATATTTAAATTTCATATAATTAAAAGGCATTTAATTAATTGGAGTTACAAACAAGTTTCATTCAAAAACCAAAAGAAATGAGAAACGGAAGCGCTATTAGATAATATCAGTTCTATTGAACTTAATTGAAGTTGGAAGGATGATTAGAATTGATTATAGCTAATCGAAAAAAAAACAAACACCTTTTTACTAAATGCATATGAAATCATAGAAATATCATATCATCACCCTTGCCGATTTCCGCTACAGTGACTTATTCTACTAGAGAGAGAGAGAGAGGGAGAAAGAACCTTTCTTAAGAAACATTCCGAGCTGGGACAGAGAGTGCATTCGAGCCTGCGCGTTCTCCTATACACTAAAATATGTCCTGCGCATATGAAGTCATACGCGGTACTTGTATATAAAAATCAATATTTAGTATTCTTGTACGTCTGTCCGTTAGCTCCGACTAATCTTTTGACTTTTGAAGCGATGATAGCTCAGTGGTAGTGTGTACGACTTCGCGTCAAGGGACGTGAGTTCGAATCCAAGCACCTACAATGAGCTTGAGCTTTCGGTGAAGGAAAACATCGTAAGGAAACCATAGCATGGTGGTAGGGCTTTTTCTAATGCCCGCCTGGGTAGCTACCACCCTCAAGTTGTAAACCTGCCGCCAAATACCAATAGGTGTGTTCCGGCAGCTGCACTTGAGAACCAGTTCCTCCACAGGTTTAGCGTGTCTACCAACTTGGGCCGTATCGACACTTAACATCAAGTGAGATTATGGCCATAACGCGAAACCTTAAGTATAAAAAAAAAAACTCTGAAAGGGCTGAACGGATTTTTCTAGCAGATAACTGACGTTATAAAGAGTAACTGAGCTTGCTTTTTATATTAGAAAACAAAATAAGGTTTCTCGATTTAATACAACAGAAATATCCATTAGAAATAATTAATATGACAGAACAGCGTTTGTCGGGTCAGCAACTAATTATATATTAATACTTGTACGTAATATAATACATATATTAAAAGTTTCACATCTCGGGTATGTGTTACGGATGCGAAGCGATAAGTCCGTTCCGTTGGCCCCCAGATAACAACATTAGGCTGTGATGAGTAAACGAACTCATTAGGTATTAATGGACTTACGACATTTTATGATAACCTCACGATTATCTGCTAAAAACATATAGCAACTGACTTCAATCGTTTTTTTTTTCTATTAACAAATATAGTTTTTTTTTTTATCAATATATTATACGCCACAGTTCGTATCTATTTATCTATCGACAAGCCGTTCGTGTGTAACTAAAAATTATTGAAGCGGTGATAGCTCAGTGGTAGCGTGTACGACGACTTCGCGTCAAGGGACGTGAGTTCGAATCCAGCTACGATGAGCTTGAGCTTTCGGTGAAGGGAAACATCGTGAGGTACCATAGCATGGTGGTAGGCTTTTTCTAATGCCCGCTTGGCTACGTACTACCCCCCTTAAATACCAAAAGGTATGGTGCGGCAGCTGCACTTGAGAGTCAGTACCACCTCAGGCTTAGCGTGTCTACCGACGTGGGCCGTATCGTCACTTAAGATCAGGTGGGATTATGGCCATAACGCTAAATGATAACTATAAAAAAAACTGTGTAACTTAATCATCTTATTCTGGGTAAGGACAAAGTCTTAATATTATCGTAATGTCATTAACTCTTGTGTTGATTGTAAATTACTTCGAAAGATTCCGTTATATCTATATTAATATTAGAAATCGAAAAGGTTTGTACGTTTGAACTTATCTTAAAAGCTACCAGTTTGAGTTTAATAAACCTTAATGCATTTTAAACTTTAAGCTATCAGCAATAAGAGCAAAGTTGTATACAAAAGAAATTTAAATACATGCAAATATTATTAAATAATTTATAGTTCCGTGCGAGCGAAGTCACGAGCACAGCCAGTATAGTAATGTTTAAGGGACCGAGCATTTCGCGTCGTTATTGAGAGTTGCCATTAAATCGAGTGACGTTAAATGTAGTGTACAGTATATGTATGTTATCATAATGGCGTTATATGAAATATTGTTACGTAACAATTTATGGGGCAAGTTTTTGGTAATAATTGCTCAGTGTTAAGTGTTAAGTGTATCCGGGCACGATTATGGAATTACTTCACATGGCACAGCCTGTTGTAATAAGTACCTGGTTAATTCCCAGTACTTGAGGCGATGATAGCTCAGCGGTAGTGTGTACGACTTAGCGTCAAGGGACGTGAGTTCGAACCCAACCACCTACAATGAGCTTGAGCTTTCGGTGAAGGAAAACATCGTGAGGAAACCATAGCATGGTGATAGGGCTTTGCCTGATGCCCGACTGGCTAGCTACCACCCTCAAGTTGAAAATCTGCCGCCAAATACCAATAGGTGTGTTCCGGCAGTTGCACTTGAGAGCCAGTTCCTTCACAGGTTTAGCGTGTCTACCATGATGGGCCGTATCGTCACTTAAGATCAGGTGAGATTTTGGCCGTAACGCCAAATTAAAAAAATAAAAAATTAACGCCGGCAAAATCCATTTGTGGATTAATCTTTCGCGTTTGCTCGGGTAATATAAGAGAGCTCCCACATTGTTTTCAGTCCCTTTAAGTGACCGTCGGGACTTCCCCCAAGCGTAAAACAGTTTGTAAATCAAGTTATTACATTTAGAAATAAAGAAAATACGTATATTACGGAATTCACACAATAATAATAATGACTAAATATCTACCACAATAATAATAATAATAAAAAAAGAATTAGGGCGAAAAACAACAAAGTATATATAATAGGCAGAGGGCGCCCACTAATCAGTTGTGTGAGGCCGTGAATGGTCCCATCTCAGCTAAAATGCTACAACGTATGATGCGTTGCAGCGCTGGTTTTCCGATGGTCCAACGTGATGTCACGGTCAGCACTACTTTTTAATACTAACAGGAAAATATTATAAAGTAAAAAAAAAAACAAAAAAAATATGATTATAAATTGCAATAAAATAAAATACTAGAAATAGAGATGTCCAATAACACGATATAATATACTTATATATATTTAGTTTATTTATTTTAATTAAATTTTTCTAATTTAATATAGGTTATTCATTATGAATTATATTTATTATTATTTACTTATTTCACTAATTATTTTATCTGCACAACCTACAATCTTGTATCTTTTCTTAACAATAATGATGTGTACGTAATTAAAGTGCAATAAAGTATTTAACTCCATCAAGCGTCGGTCTAAAATGATCTTTTTTAATGGAATAGCGCGCAAACGAGCAAGCGTGTCACCTGATGTTAAGTGATCACCGCCGCCCGTGGACACCCACAACACTAGGGGAATCACAGGTGCATTGCCGGCCTTTATAGCAGGGGCTGGCTCTTAAGTGCCTCTGCCGGAACACACTTAATGTTATTTGGCGGCAGATTTTTAACTTGAGGGTGGTAGCTAGCCAGGCAGGCATTAGAAAAAGCCCTACCACCATGCAAAATTGTAAGACTGTATTCGCGTATTTACACTGTGTCCATTGTTTATCATGAAAATTAATGTGTTTCCTTCATGCTAATAGTAAATTAAAAAAAAACACACACACACACACTGAGGTGTATTAAAATCCAAAAAGTAAGTATCCTAGAACTATATATGAAAAACCAAGCATCAAGGTTTATAGTCCGATCATGATAAGTTTTGACTATCACAGGTACTGTATTTTCTTTATATAGACTAGCCGCGCATGCGACTTCATTCGCGTGGAACAAAATTTTATATAATAATTTCTCGTAAATTATTTCAACAAAGCTTTGCTCCCATTGGGGTTAACGTGATATTAATAAACCTAAAGTATTCTTCAATAATTTCTCTATTTAATATAAGAACAATTTTTGAGATCCGACTATTAGTTCCGAAGATTAGCGCGCTCAAACAAACAACCAAACTTTTTCGCTTAGTAATATTAATATATATATTTTTAATATAAAAATGTAAATGAGTAGCGTTAGAATAAACCGTCCTGTTTAAATTTTGAAATAATACTTTACAGTACATTTCTTATTATTCATCATTCTATTACTGAATTGGCACGCAAGTGTATCTCGTGCACCCCGACAATATATCTACTAGACGTCCAACCGTCAATTGATCGATAACAAATTCTCTCAACTCACCGAGTTAAGTTGTTATGAATTAAACAAATGAACAAAGGAGATAGAACTACAACCGACATATATTTTTATTATAACACAAGAATAATCAACTAATTCGATGATAACCGCGTGCCAGTTTACACTGGTTAGATATGTTGACCTAAACTTGTCAACCCTTTGTTAGTCGTCTATACGATTTGTTGTCGAGGCTTCTACGCTTATAAAGTATATATATATATATAAAGTTTACAATTTTAATAATTATCAGACATGACAATAGCAAGCCTTATTTTTTAATTTAACATAAAGAATTTACATCTGTTTTGCTTAAAACGGATGCAGCTTACCGCTTTGGTCGCAATTTAAAATATATATATATAATAATATAAAAAAATGATACAATCGCATTTTGAGTTGATTAAATTAAATAATTATGATATTATTTATATTAGATGTTACATGGTACTTTTATTAGCAGAATTAGCTAACCCTACAAACATTATCCGGTATTCGAGATGTTAATAACTAGACATAAGCTCCATCTATGGTATTTAGAAACCTACACGAAACAACACATGTTATGGTGAAGGATACATAGATATTCAATCAATATTTTTAGTAACGTTTAAGAAAATGGCATCAAATCAGTTAAGTAGATCAATTTCAACTTTTATCTCATACGACATTTTACGTGCGGCTTCGTTTGTGTTAATGTGGATTTTGCTAAACAAATCCGATAATGTAATAAAAAGTTTCATACAAAGTTTATTCTTTTATTTATCCTACTTCCAATAAAGATTTCGCGACAAAAAGTAGCCTATCTCCGTCTCCTGGGTCTCATCTATCTCTGTACCAAAATTCATCACAATCGATTCGGCGGATTTAACCTGAAAGCGTAACAAACAAACAAACTCACTTTCGCATTTATAATATTAGTGTGATTTCGAAAAATCCCTTCTGTTTTATGAGGTAAAAGGATTCTAAATGTTGATCCATAGTTCAAAGAATTTCGCGTAAAAATGAAAAAGATATATATTTTCTTGTAACAGATTAGATCAGTTAGTTTTCTTATTATATTCATATATATATTAGGTTTTAAATTTGCAGGGCGTAATATATTTAATTAGTTCATTATATTAGAAGCTGGGCTTCACCGCCGCGTACCGTGAACCTTTATCTAACTACGTATGTGCACATACAGTTATAAGATATATCGCAAAAGGAAATTAACATTAAACCATAATAATTATTGTAATGTAAATGTATATTATATCAAATGGCGTTCCTTATCGGATGTTCTTTTCTATAAGTAACAAAAAGTTATTCAATAATTAGTATCACTAAACAATTCAATTCATAGTGACCCTTTGAACTTTAAAATCTGTAGTAACTTGTAACTAATGAATTGTTTGATATTGTGTTTTATCGTACAGTCGCTGATTCTGTAATACGAGATGTACAAACCATCATTGACCGTTCATTAAAAACTATGTCTTTAGTTCAATAAATAGGTACGAAGAAATTTCTCTTCGATACACAATTGTTTATCGATACTGTTATTATCGATCTTGTTAACTTTAATTAATAAAACAGACATCGATAAATTTCACATGATGAAATCACCAGACGCTCAAACTTTGTTACAAGTCTAGCCCGACCACAGACTAAGCGATGAGGCAAACAAAAACAAACGCTCAGCGCATCGGCAACTTCGGCCGGAAAAGTTTTAAAAAGCTCACTTAAATGACTCACTTGAGGTTGTCTCTCGTTATTGTAACAGGAAGCCAACTTGGAGCCGATCCTCGGTGTGTGATAATTGTCCTGGGCGACAGTGATAGCGATTAATGTCAGAAAGTATGCAGAGATGACGCGCCACGCCATTTTGTAAGAGCGCGCTGGCTGACGTCGACGCGCTCGCTTGTCGACTAAGCACTGACGCTCGGTCCGTTTCACAACACTATGTCATAGATTATACAAACGCACAACCGACTGATCCTAACACATTGTCTCTCAGAGGACAATAGTGGTAACATTGTTATCCCACTATGTGTTATGTAGTTTTATAATTATGTGATGTTTCAATTAATTTATAGCCAAGTTTCAATTACATTTGTCTTCAAACTTTCGCCGAATATCTTTGGATGATATACCTGTAGCTTTATAATAATAATAGGTGGCTATCCACTGTGGGCACCGGTACTAAAGTATAATTGACAAGCGTTTCCCTGCTGTCAAATAAGTATAGTCTATACGTTTGTTTGAACAAACATATGTTTAACATTGGTGTCCAGAGCATAAGAGATTGCAGATTTTGCAACAGTGCGGATGAAACGCCAAAACACCTCTTATGTGAATGTGAGTCAGCACATCATAAGAGTAACCGGATTCTAGGAAAGCATGTACTGCACCTAGAAGAGGTTCAACTTCTTCCAGCTAAAAAAATCGTACAGTACATTCATGCTATAGGACTAGGTAGTGAGATTTAGTAGCGTGGGGCGATCACAATAGATCATCTATGGTCGCATTGATACAGGATAAGCCTGCATAGCTCCCCATAAGAATAATAATAATAAATACTCTATCCGTTACTTTTCAAACTAAATTGCAAAATAAATCCAGGGAAAGAATACTCTGAGACTCAAACCTACGTTTACAACAGTATATAACGGTTTGCTATTTTATTGTGTCTTTTTATGAAAAGTAGACTTGACATTCTACTTAATTAATTAAGTCAGACTAATCGGTAAAGGAGAAAACTTTACAAAATTTCGTATAATTTCATAACACACATATTATATACATGAGTAGTTCTTTTTTTACCTTGGATAACTTCAGGGAAATTCGAGAATTACATATATATAAAACCTGTACTCATTAAAGTCTCCTAATATCATTCGTTACTTCTGATTGAATAGCGACTTTATAACAAACACATGATACGCCTCGGGACCCGGCTTTATAAAAAGGACTGCCTTCTAGACAATCTATGTACTTTTGCTTTGGCTGAGGCGAACGCAGAAGTCAGTCAAGTTGGTAGTTCCTGTCGCTTGTTCTATTTTTAGGATGGGCAACTCCATAGATCCTCACCGCAGTCTTCAGCATTGTAAGATTATGCTCTCAAACGATATTATCTATACCGTCAGCAAATTAATTATATTTGTAATTATTTACTGTATTTAGAAAAAAGTATTTATAACAAAATTATAATTTAAATGTGTACGTAATAAAACATCTTTACGAAAATTGTTAAATATCGATGCTCTATCTTTGTTACACAAACAAAAAATACAACTTATATAAATATCACAAATAAAAGTAAATACAAATAATTTTACAATGTATTTAATTTTCACTTAACTCCACGTCTGCAAACTTAATATTCTTTGATAAATCGGTAGGCGAAGAGAGCATGGCCCCATACCGGCTTTTTTTTGTGTACGGATCTGAAAAGGCCTGGGCTTTTGTTTCTGTTAGAATGCCACCTTGTTCGGCCATTCGGAGAAAAAATCAACGAGCCGTACAAAAGGTTCTGCGGTTCTAATATTTTGTTAACGCTCTATACTATACATAGAAATACGATATAACATTTGAATTAATAAGAATAAATGTGTGCATGTATACATAAATAATATAAATGATATTCGATAACACGTTGCGATAATATAGAAGTATTGAGAAGTTGTTATCGACACATTTGGAGTCACTTTACTTGATATGATCAACAATGAATATAGGTAGAGCTATCAAATGTTTCCTTCCTTGTGGTTTGAGTATTAGACGTTTCCAAATATACGCATGTATAGTTTGTAGGGTATAGCTGAAGTGACTGCTGTGTATATGAAAAGATTTCCAAAATTTAATTAGTATTAATTAATTTAATAAATAATAATTGAGAAAGGATTGACCATCAACGGACTGCCATTACTGTTCGTATAAGAATTATTACTTATTGCTTTATTATTACTTACTATTTCAATTTCAATATGACGCCGAATACCTATAGGTGTGTTCCTGCGTTTGCATTTGAGAGCCAGTTCTTCCGCTAGGCTTAACGTGGCTACTATCTTGGACCACGTCGTCACTTAACATCTAGTAAGATCGTGGGCATGACGCTAACCCTGTAAAGTATTAAAAAACGGAGGGTAAGTGACAATGTGCCGCAAAAATGGTAATAACAAACTAATCCTAGTAGAGGAACTGGCTCGGGTGATTAGAAAATATTCTACCGGCAGGTTACGGTTTCATCACCAGTATTCTTCAGCGAAAGCTCGGCTCGTTTCGAGGATTCGATCTCGCGTCTGTCGACGCGATGTCCGCACACGTTACTACTTAGCCACTATTGCTTTGTGTATGTTGGTTAATATAAAAATTCATACAAGCGACACGTTACTCAAGTCACAAAACGAATGCACACAATAACAAGTCATTTACCATTGATTAAAACATTGACTTTTGGTCACGATGTCATTGACACTAATGCTTTTATATAAAATTTAATTGAATTTATTGGAATTTTCTTCTTAATTGATTTTCACATAAGCCCGCCAGTACGGTAATATTATGTCGACTAAACTGAATACAAGTGTGAATTAAAAATGCGTAACGTGCATACCTTGCGCATGATCCATTTCTGTTTCTCTCTCTATCTTTTGAGAACAGTAGGTACCTACTCTTTCTGGATAAAAGGTACTACAGTAGAATCTCTTAATCAAATGAAAAATCTTTATTAAATGTAGGCGCTAAGAAGGCGCTTATGAACGTCAAAACTACTACCGGTTCGGAAAGTAACGCAGTCACCAAGAAAAACCGGCAAGTAATTCGATATTTAGCTATTTTTTTAGGTCCGTTTTTTACATAATAGATTAATGTGCATTTACAGTAGTTATTAGCGGATGTATAGAGAGGGCTCTCAATTCCGGACATCACGATATCTCACATAACTCCATCCTATAATAGTCTTTTGACATCAAAACCCGTTTGGCATGGTGCTTGAACTTACGGTCCGGCAATTCAGTAATGTGCTTTGGGACTTTATTGTAAAACCTAACACTATTACCTAAAAACCTGTTACTTATCTTAGTGAGTCTAAAGCAGGGGGTGATCAGTTTATCACGATATCTAGTATTTAAATCATGCCGGTTTTTCACGATGTAGTTCTATAAATCGAAGCTCGTTAAGTCGTAATTGTAAAAAAGCCATTCCCTATCGCTGGACCCCTAAATACGCGGTATATCGGATTATTTAGACTTTGTAACTCGAGCAACATGTTATTTGAAGCGATGATAGTTCAGTGGTAGTGTGTACGACTTCGCGTCAAGGGACGTAAGTCTGAATCCAACCACCTAGAATGAGCTTGAGCTTTCGGTGAAGGAAAACATCGTGAGGAAACCATAGCATGGTGGTAGGGCTTTTTCTGATGCCCACCTTGTTCGCTACCACCCTCAAGTTGAAAATCTGCTGCCAAATACCAATTGCTGTGTTCCGGCAGTTGCACTTGAGAGCCAGTTCCACCAAAGATTTAGTGTGTCTATCAGCTTGGGCCGTATGGTCACTTAAGATCAAGTGAGATTATGGCCATAATGATAAGCTTTAAAAAATCCCTGCGAGGTATTGATACTACATATTTACTCTCTATAAATGAAGTCTCCAGAACAAGTAATTAGAAAAATGTAATGACGTCTCGATATAATATAAATCTCGGTACAATTTCGAAACAAACATTAAGAAATCGCGCCTTTTTAAGTCGACATTTCTGCAATTAAACCCTTTGTATTTCGAAATTCTTGTTAAGTCGAAAACTCATTAACTGGTAATTTTTAGCATGTCCCTTGACATTCGAGTTACAGAGGTTCCACTGTATGTCGTTTTCTGCAATCCTGGTAATGAGTTTAACAAATTTCGTAATGACTGGTTGAGTAGTTAGACGTTAAAGTTAAAGATAAAATTAACGTTAAGGTATCGAATAAACTAACTCATATTCGTATGTATAACGTTAGTATTATTGGCCCAGGAAACAAGGTATACGATCTTCGACATATATTACAATATAGATCTGAAGATTAATCTTAACCTTCCGGTCTCTCTTACATCTCAATCTCTACGCAGCGACTTGCCAAAGGAGTTGTAGGTATTTCAGACGCAGTTCATATATGTGACGTTTGAAATTCGGCTGTGTTAATTAGAAACACATGGCATCGCATATAGAACACGTGATCCGCTGCGGGTAACTCAATGTTCAATGTCGCATGGAAGAATTCTTTCGAATTCGAAGAATTCAAAATTTAAAATATATCTACGTTACTCCGATATAATCAGTTTTAGAGATATGACAGACAAAGGAAAATAGAAAAAAAATATCATTGTTGGTTTTTATGCAAGTGAAACTTTTACACCTAACCCGACACGTCTAAGCCAATAGCCATGGATTTTGGGCCCAGTGTACGGTCATCGTGATCCAGTTAAACAATATAGTCGTGAACTTTGGTGCAACGTAAATATTCTTGGGACAAGATATACTAAATGAAGACCGAGTATGGCTCTTTCCATGTTAAACATATAAATCTATATTACAATTATAAAAAGTTTGTTTCTGTTATGATAGCTCAGTGGTAGCGTGTACAATTTCGCGTCAAGGGACGTGAGTCTGAATCCAATCACCTACAATGAGCTTGAGCTTTCGGTGAAGGAAAACATCGTGAGGAAACCATAGAATGGTGGTAGGGCTTTTTTAATGCCAGTCTGGCTAGCAACCACCCTCAAGTTGAAAACCTGCGACCAAATACCAATAGGTGTGGTCCAGCAGCTGCACTTGAGAGCCAGTTCCTCCACAAGTTTAGCGTGTCTACCAACTTGGGCCGTATCGTTACTTAAGATCAGGTTTGATTATGGCCATAACGCTAAACATTAAGTATATATATATAAAAACGACTTTTCTACATATTTATTATATGTATAGATTCTTATTGGCATCGAAGCAGCGGTTTATAATTAAAAATACGCTGAGAACATTATTATTACGAAGTTAAATATAAAAATATGTTGCTCCATCAATGGGCCGCCATTTTCACTCACACATTAGTAAGCTCCGCGTAACAAGCTCGGCTGCGCGGATCACACATAGCGCCGTCTCTTTTGCACGTATGCATGCGTCTCTCTCATATCGGTGCATTGAAATAAATCGGCCAATTCCTGTACCACGATGTCTCTCATAGAGTCGATTCCGTAGTTTGCTGAATATAGATAGAAATCTTATTGTTAATAATGATTAAAGAAATTATGATAATTGTCGAGTTTAGAACACTTTTCGAACACCAGTCCTATTATAATGTCACCTGTTTAATCGTCAGTGGTGGACCATAGCTTCATAATGAAGTCCAATGAAAAATCTTCACTTTAGGCTCGATGATGGTGCTTATGGACGTCAAAACTTCTATCGGTTCAGTAAATTCCCACCTCTACCCACACCCATACTATACTTCTCACGATAATTTATAAGAATAAGCATTTTTTAATCTACATCGATTCCTAACATAAAGCGGAAAACGTTGTTTGTTTCAACGCGGTAATTTTACTACCAATCGGATTATTAAAAAAAACGTATTGTATAGAGTAAACATTGAGTAAAGCTAGGCTATTTGATATCAAGTAAAAAGGTACCAAGACGGGTAAAAATGATTAAATAACACAATTAATTACTAGTACAATAAACTAAGTCATCATGAAAAATACCGGCAAGAAAGTTGATCGTTTTTTTTTTTTACGTCATGGGTTAACGTAAATACAATAGTTATTAGCGAATGCATAGAGGAGGGGGTTAATTTCAGTCATTCCCATTGCTCAAATATTGATATCGTCCGAAATAATCAATTTGACATCATGAACTTTAGAACATAAATATAAAGCATTAATAGAAGCAATGATGAAACCGCGATGAAACCTAAGCATGGTGGTAGGGCACTCTCTAATGCCCACATACGTAACTACCACTCTCAAGTTGCATATCTATATCTACAGGTGTTACGGCATTTGTAGCCAGTATCTTGGTCACCTAACTACAGGTGAGATAATGGACATAACGCTAAACTTATAAGTATTTAAAAAGCCTGTTTCATTTCAGGTAACTGTTTAAAATGAACTAAAAAGGAGTTACAAAGGAACAGGTCTAAAGAAAAACATAGAAAAAATGAATTAAAAATCCATTTAGTGACATAGTAATGACAACAATCGAAGGTCAGCGGGAGGCGTCGAGTGATGTACGATAAATATTCTGTAACTATGTCACGCGCTTTTGCGCTTATCAATGAACGTACCATTTATTATAAGGTCTTTAAAAAAAAAAATGGACATATTATTAGCCTGAGGACCTTTCACAGTTGAATCATCGAGCGCAAGGGAGCTATGAAGTGGGTAAATCTTGGCTTGGATTATTGCCGGAATGCGAGTAGATACCCCCGAACCTGACGAATCCTAATTGGATCCCATGGTAATGGGGTGTAACAGGCATCGAATACCATTTGAATTGCCCAAGCCAATATCACCTGCACGCGGTGCCCCCTGCCCGGTAACCGACGATGGATTTTGGTTTCGGTCATAACGTTTAATCATATATTTATTGGTTTGCCATAACATGGTGGTGTGGTTATTCCCCGACTGGTTAGCAACCAGCCTCTGAGTTAGACTGCCGCAAAATCAAGGTTCAGTAAGACCCTTTGTGTTCCGGCATAGTGAACGAGAACCTGCCCTTTCCACTAAGGCCGGCAGCATGGCTCTAAAACCTCTGGTCTATAGGCTAACTAGTCGCTATCAGATAGATCCCTGGCATGTTTGATGTCCGTTATAATAAAAAAAAAACCAGGTAACGTATCTAGACATTATCGGAAGTGGCAGGTAATACACTCATATACTTTGTGAAACATAAGCCATTTGGTGCGTATCACTTTTAGGAATCAACTTGGGTAATCTCAATAGTCTTGTGGTAGAGATTTCTGTCCTGTCGGAGAGTAGAAGAGGTGTGGGCCCTGTACTCTGGCTATACGGGGTTTGGAGTGTCGTCGTAGTTAATTTTTTAGGGGGTACTTGACGCTGCTTGTGAGTCTTCTACACGCCCCTCTCGTAGTCATCTAAGTCTGGGCTGTGCGTTTACACATTAAAGAGGAAATATGTAATGTAGTTTTTACCATGTCATCAAAAAAAAAAAACTGTGCCCGGATGGTTGTGTCCATGTTATCAAACCAGACGCAATATTTCTTATGGTGTCACGTTTTAGGATAGACTCCTAAAAAACATAGCACAAGTCAAAATTGTTAAAAAATACCAGAGACCTAAGACCAGATAACCTTTACAAAAAACTATTGTAAGACTGGTGGGGGACAAAGTGTGCTTGTTTCTTGTCCCTTTTGCTTGCCTGAACCGCAGGAAGTCGGGATCTGTCTTATTATCGTGCTGGTCTAGCGGACGGCAAAGAGTCTCTCTGTGGGATATTCCTGGATATTATGGAGCATCCTCATTCTATCGAATAGCAACATAGAAGGAGGCTAATATAAACTCCTTGATCCTACGTCCTATATTTTTCCTGGTAAAAAACAGAATGACTCGTTCTAATAGACAATTATAGCGTTTCATATGGTAACAATGTGTGTAAAATATGTATTTAGAACATTGATAAATCTAACGCATTGAACATAATGACCTATTCGTAGCAAACGAGAGCTTCTGATACAAATCGTGGCATCTCTTAGGTCGATGACATCGTTATCGGTACTTTTAGTCCGGCCATTTACAAAACACTTCCGTTTTATCTCGATTTAGGGTATGCACAGATTCGACTACACTGTAGACAATGGTGTTATGAAAGTACAGATACGTTAATTTCATAATATTTCGCTGAAACATGCCATGAACGGGAAATTAGGGCAGTATGTTTTTAATCTTCAAATTTCATTATTTATATTTCTACAAATCCATACTGTATTGCGCACCACAGATGCCGTATTAAAGGTACTAAATAATGCAATGATTTCCTTTACGCAATGGTAATATCATAAGTTCGTGAGCTATTAATATCACTTAGGAATATAGTTCTCGGCAAAAAATGCCTACACCCCCTTTATGAGTATAGCGTGATGATTATTATAACTATCTGCAAGGGTGGGGGTGTAAAACGAGCCCTGTTCTCTCACCCCTTTTAACAGCCCACCTTTGCACAATTTTCCACTCGCTAATTACCGAGGTACCTAGTTAACGAACCGTCTAACTCCTGGAAAATGAATTCTTTGATATAATAATTTTATTGTAATCAAGAGATTCTCAAATATCTCTGTTTATGTAGTGTAATAGATGTTAGGCGACAAATATTCTTAAAGCAAATTTCTATTTATTAAAACATTGTTATGTTCGCTACCGACATTACCATAATGCCTATCAAAACTACTTTGTCCTGTTTTAGTTTATTCGACCTAGTAACCTATTCACGTTTCCTGCGAAACCTAATTGCACGCCTCATAAGCGAAGCGTTGTGGTGGGTACTACTGTCACTTCACGCAAAACCACTGATTTTCAAACTTTAAATGTCTCTATTTATCATATACTGCACTTGTAAAATAATATATACACACACGTATCAAGAAAAATCATTTTTATAATGCTCACGATATTTTTAATACCATTTTTGTTATTTAAATTAATTAAAAAACTGTTTAAAAAAGTTCTCTTTTCGACGTCCGTGTGTCTGTATGTGCGGAACCTGTATGTTATCACGATAACGACCGAAATACTTTACTAATAGAGTCTTTTTTTTTCAGTATAATTAGGAATAGAACCCTATTACTTTTCACGGTCTGATTCGATGTGATTTAATTATTATTAAATAAACAAAAAAAAATATTATGAGGCGAGCAATTTTGGAATTTCAGAACATTTCTTGAAATCGGGCTGGTAGTACCTAAAAATTAGCGCGTTCAAACAAAGTTCTTGTTCTGTAAAACCAATAGTCTAAATTGAAGCAAATAAGTATTCAAATACCCACTTAAAGTCTCAATAAAAACATAATAAGCATTAAAAAAAATACGTTTTTATCCCCTATCTTATACATTTAGGAAATAATATTCCAAAAATTGCTAGATTAGGTGTTTTTATATATTTTTATTAAGAAGTAATTGTGCTAAATTAAATTCTTGACTAAGTGACGATTTATTCTCTCACCCTCGTTTATCCCTGTAGGGCTTATATTAATAAAAATTGCTTCGTAATGAGTATCCAAGTCATGTAAAATAAACTACTGTCTAAATTTTAGTTTGATAAGTTCAGTAGTTTCGACTGCGCTTTACTAGATATCTGCAGAGATAGATAGATAAGTGTAGATAGATATAAACGATGTATTCTGTAATAAGTATTTAAAGCCGTAAAAAAGATTAAATTAAACAAATTCGTTTAAAAAATTATATAAATTTGCGCGATACCATCGTGAACTATTCCACTGAAACCATGGGCGTGTAGATTAAAATGCGAAAATTACACATAAATAGAGTTTAACCTTTTTCCCACTGGGGTCGTGGTGACACGCTACTCGCGTGGTGCTTTCACCACCAGTTGCTGTGGTTGTTCGATGGTGACCACTTGCCAGACACAATGGACGCTAAGGTAAACTGATTGGTTAATTAATTGTTTCACATAATTTACCAGATATTACGCAACTTTTTGCGACATTTTGCTAATTTTAATATATCGTGTATTCTGTTTTGCGTATGTAAGTAACGACGTATTATAATTCCTTCCAGTATTCGGTTTGGACATTACTAGAGTTTTTTAGTTTTATGTTCACGAGTGTATATTCTGTTCCCTTGATTTTCTTCATATTGTTAATCTTTAGCAACACTGTCACATGATATCAAGGTAGATTGTACACTAGTGCTGTCTTGTAAGACAGTAAAAATAAAACTTCCATTATTTACTAGAAGTTTTAAACAAATTTGCTAAGTCCAAAAAATATCATACTAAAAACAATTATTATTAGTCTTGAAAAGATATTATTATAGTTAAAACAATCTCGTGTTCTTTCGATTTAAAGTTATATTCACCTATAATGATACTAGATGATTACGAATAAAGCGGGTGGGAACTTCGGTAAGACGAAAAAATAGGGAGTATTACTTCAGTGATAAGATATGTTTTATATATTAATTTATTAAATTATCTAAGTTAATAAACTCTATAAAACAATGGGCGGTGTAGTGCCTCAGTTATATGTGAAAGTGAGAATTTTTTTTAATTATTTAACGACAACGTATTTTTGATATATTAAAAAGTTGTAAATATAACTAATTTATATTAACAAAAACAAAGTATAGCGAAAGAAATAATACAATGTGTTAGCTTTATATACTTCGGTCTATTATATTCGGGTATGCTATATCACAGGATGGTTGAATATCATCGTAGTAACATGTGTGTCATTCATAGATAAGGGGGACTCAGCAATGTGCAGTTAACTCAGTAATCAAGTGAAGTAGCATGAATCCGTTACTCGATTGGTTTCGTTAAAATGATAGCTTAGTCGTAATGTGTACATGTCGCGTCAACGGACGTGAGTTCGAATCACTGCAATGAGTTTGAGCTTCCGGTAAAGAAAAACATCTCGATGAAATCGTATAACGGTGGTAGGGCTTTCTCTAATGTCAGCCTGGTTAGCTACCACCCTCAAGTTGGAAAATCTGCCGCTAAATATCTATAATTGTGTTGCGGTGTCTATTAGGCTTAGCGTACTTACCACCTTCGACTACATCGACACTTAAGATCAGGTAAGATTGTGGCCGTAACCCTAAAATCTAGATATTATAAAAAAGTCTCAACCCCAGGCTCTAAACTCTGCTCTGTTACATTCTGGACTTATCCAGTTTATGACCGTTGTAAAATGGTACAAACCATTACCGGGACGACAACCGTTGGCTTGTAGACAGTTGTATTTGGATTGTGTTGTATTTATTATTAGAAAAACGTAAACGAAAACTAAATGTATATACAAATGAAGGTTTTTACACTGATGATGATTATGGGTTTTTACAAAACAAAAAAAAAAAATTATACATATTTTATAATCCGCCACAAACACTAAACATATTAAATATAATCTGTGACTCCTTCAGAAATCTTTGAAGTTTCGTTAAAATCGATATAATTGACACAGAGTGTAAAACTATGAAGTTATAGCTTCCTCTAACAGTAGTCCTAAAATCTCCATACACTGTGACCTGACTGTGTAAAATATATAAACTGTAAATGGTAATTAATGAAACCAATAATTTAAAAATCACATTTTATTCTAAGCATGGTAACAAAAAGTTGTATATTTTAATGTACACTTGAAACGGAGAAGCATTAGAACTCCAAACATCTCTTTTAAGTTACTAAGTTACTCAGTACTCAGTTAGATATGCGGTGCAAGTTTCATTCGTCTCTTTTATTTTAATTCCCGCTTGCAGGTGGATGTTATATTGTTTGCCTGTTTTTGGAATCGGAATAAGTGTTCAAAAGCTTATTCACCTTTTCACCTTGTACTAGAATATATAATTATGTTCTATGTAATAAGCTTGATGGCGTGATAACAGGGTAAGGAACGGGGAATACTAAAGCTGGACTCGAAGCCTAGAATCGCCGCCGACACCGGTAAATCGGAGCTGACTCCTCAGGTACTTCTATCTTATTTTTACATCAGGTTTTATTTCTCATTACTGATATATAATACTGATCGAAATAAAACTAATTTAAACGGATTTTATCGCCTTCGGCAGTCAGTCCGCCCCGTGACCACGAAAGCTCAAAAGCTTTCGAAACGTCGGGATCAAAATTAATAAATAACCGCGATAAAATCCGTTTAAATTAGTTTTATTTCGATCGGATTAAAAAGTTTACGATCACGTGAATAAACTTTGCAACTTGTGTTCAAAATATAAAATCTATAACATTTTGGTGGATGTTTGTGTGTCTGTACTGCATTGATTAATTTATTTTTAGGGTAATATATAGGTACTCTACGCTAGGTCTCTACTACTAGATAATATTGGAGCCACTCACCTACAGTTTATATTTTCCTATAAATCCTTTATTATACTGACAACATTATTCTTTCTCGGCAACAGCCCAAGCCGATGTTCGGCCATTGTGTCACTCTTGCGCCCTCTGCCTCGAAGCTGAGTGCCCTCAGCACTCGCCCCAAAAAGTTTGGTGAAGCTGTCAAAGCCGTTAAGGCTAGAAGCGTGTGTCAATTCGAAAAAAAACACATCTACGTTATTCTCTCTCGCTTAGCTCTCATTTTCATAAAGAAGCTGTTATTACTGAATTTATAAACCTAATAATATATTAAGCAAATACGACCCATTAATTAATAAAAGTTGGTTTCCTAACATGGCATGTTTAAAGATATATGAATAGAAATTTAGCGCTGAACTAATAACTATAAAGATTTGCCATAATTAGTATGAAATTTACTTTAAATGGACATTTTCATGATTACCTAATATTATATACATGTATCTGAGTTTGTTGTATACCCTAATGCTTTAATGCGTTTGGGTAAACTGATCATCACGACATTTTCTATAAAATTATGTTATCACGGGTAGTGATAAAGACATAAGGTTTCATTCAACCTAAAGAAGCACTTTTCCAACAGGGTAGATAGGTAAATTTTAGATTGACGAGAAATTAGTAAGATATTGAAGCGATGATAGCTCATTGGTAGTGTGTACGACTTTGCATCAAGGGACGTGAGTTCGAATCCAACCACCTACAATGAGCTTGAGCTTTTCGCGAGGAAATCATAGCATGGTGGTAGGGATTTTTCTAATGCCCGCATGGCTAGCAACCACCCTCAATTAGAAAACCTACCGCCAAACCGACAGGTGTGTTCCGGCAGCTGCACTTGTGAGCCAGTTCCTCCACAGGTTTAGTGTTTCTACCAACTTGGGCCGTATCATCACTTAAGATCAGGTGAGATTATGGCCATAACGTTAAAACTATTAGCTTTCTGCGTCTCATTGCCATATCCTATATTCTTTTAGTCGCAAGTAACTATCAACTAAAATGTACGTCAACATACACCCATACAACCAATGTAAATCCCTGTAAAAAGTAAACAACAATGTAATTGGGCCAAAGTAAATCAAGGCAGGGCCGCGATAAACACAGTTCATAATCAATTAGCGAAAAGTAAGATTCACTTCGGGCAAAGTAGTTTTGTTTGAATTTTGTTTTTATTCATTACCAAATGTTACGAGCCCGTTCGTTTTAGTTAATTAATGAGTATACTATATAGCGCTACGGACGTAAGCATACCAATGTGAGATACCATAATTATCATAGTTCCACTTATTGTAGATGTGATATACATAACGCTGTCATCAAAGACTCGACAACAGTAAAAAGTTAAAATTTTGGTATGGCAATATTTTTATTTTGAATTTTAAAAGTAATAATTAAATCGAAAATTTCTTTACACCTAGTAACAATTATTTACATATGCATACGGTTTGTTTATTAATCAAAACTGAGGATGGCTGCGCAGGTCTAGTTGCAAATAGAAATAAAACATAATTCCTATAGAAATAATATACGTTTATTTTATTTATTGTATATAAAATTAAGATTATTAAATGATCATAAAACAATTGCCCAATTCGCCCAAATATAATGTCGAAAGAAATCATTATCTATCATATTAAGATCGATATAAAAATAGGGACATCGAAACGTGATAGAAGAGGAGTTTGCCCCAGTGGACCCAGCGGGTCAATGACATCACAAACACTCTTTAAATAATTATTTAAATAACAATATGAATAATAATTATATATAAAAAAGAAGACCACTAATTGTCCTTTATATTTTGTATTTTTTTTAAGGAATACTACATAAATAGGTGTTTTATGGCAGAATATAGTTATAGGAGGGTAGTTTATGACGTCGATTAATATAAAGCTTGATGCAAGCGCGGCACTAGGTTGTAGGTTCGATTCTCCGGAAAGGAGCCCTCGAGCGACTCTGCTCGCGCGATACAGTAACACTCTATAACACTGAGAGTACACCATCACATTGCATACCACCCGCGCAGACCAACACGTTAACTACACGGTTTTGTAAGGGATCACCCTGCGGCCCTGCCAGTGGTTTTTGGCCTTTTTTCGTTTCTATTTCCGTTTTTTTAATAACTACTACCCGCAATGTATACAACAAATTAGGTCACTACAAGCTCTGCACAGTGCAATCTACTTCACCGATTTCCTTGCCTCCTCAATTAATATTTTACCTAAAATATAGTAGGCCAGCCCTTACCTTCCTTGTTTTATTCTTTTCCGACAGCAGCCCCTGCCGGGGGCCAGCCACTATGCCTCATGTGCATGAGTACCCTCAGCATTAGCCCCAAAAAGTTCTGCCAAGCTGTGAAAGCCCAGTGAAAGCTATGTCCTTTCGAAAAAAAAAATGCACTGGGTTCAGTCTAAGCTTGGTGCTTGAGGCGTATTCGCACGTAGCTGGAACACTACCGAAGGGACGTAAGATGTATACTTTTCTATTATTGACACTGTTTTGATGTTTATACTGAAAATCATTATCGGGAATGATTTATACTGGGTAAAGAGAGACACGAGAGGTGAATTCGTGGGTTGCTAAGTAGTTCGTACATCCATTATGACTTATCGATCGAGCCAGTAGCTTCGAGAATCGCAAGTGAAAATCACTTCTTAATTATTGTGCGGGGTGGTATTAAGTTTGAAGGGCGGGGGGGTGTTGATGGCGGATAGCGAATAATGTAATGAATCTTCAAGGGTGACAACTGGTAGATCAACTTTACGTTCTTTTTTATTTGTTTTTTTTTTTATTCTTTCTACATATTAAACAAAGCGGGGTTTATGGAAATCCTGTCTTGTAATTTAAAAATGATAACTGTGTAAGTGGTCCTGGCCATCGAATTGTGTGTCTAGTTATATACAAAGTAATCTATAAGTAAATTTGGAACACAGATTCATGCTTGATACAGTAATTTTGAACGAAGCGAAAATAGATTATCGGTCAATAAAAATAAAGAATATTGAGAGAAAATTTTTGAACGAAAATTTATTTCTTATTACCTGTACTTCATTGTAAAAGTTTGTTTAGTTCTAAAATTATACGAAACATAATTCAAGTAAATATAGACGAAATCGCGAACGCAATTTGTACAAATCGAAGTAGGTGATTACTTATCAAAACACTTTGTCGAGCTAACATAAAAATAAGAACAAATAATGTTAACACAATTATTCAACATTATGCCCGAGGCCGAGCGGTTGACTTCGCTTCCGCACACCCGCCGCGGCCTCCCTCCGCAGACGCTCGAGCCTAAGTTCGATCCTCCGTGTTGGGGCACGGTACGCCTAGCGGTGGTGGACCACCGCCCCCTGGTCAAAGTGCGACGTTGTGTATCCCCGTTTTGGACGGGCGTAAAGTCCTCGTTCGTTATAAACGAGGATGCCGGATACCCGCCTCGGTGGCAGCAGGAAGATGTCAGTTTGCCGTAAGGGGCCGTAAGGATGCAATAATGCGTGCACCGGTCGAGACGTGTGACGAAATAATACTCGGAGTTCTTCTCAATAATACGTGAACCCGAGCCAACGGTCGATATTCTTCAGGTAGTTGCTCTTCTTGTTGTAGCCAATGGGCGATCGGTGACTCAATCGTGGAACATGATTAGGTAACGCCCCTTCGGAGATTACCCATGCCGATGCGTGACTTTACAGAGAGCCACTCGATCGCGACGCTTTCTAATTTCTATTTGTTTCTATTTTCACTACCGTTGGCTCGGTTTCTGCGCTATATTTATTTTATTTCATATAATATCCTTAATATCTATATACAGTCTTATACCCTAGGTCACACTCTATCTTATAAATATCACTTATCCTAGGATACACTCATAATACTCGAGATCGAGCAATACTTACGCTAAACTTTCTCTATTTCAATTTTTCTCTATCACGTTCTTACTCTATAAATTTACATATTCCCATATTTCGGGTTTCTATATCAAAATACAAGCAACGCGATGTCTCTATTGTTGGATTTCACACTTGTCGTGTGAAATCCCTCAATTCTCTATACATATTTTCCGGTCTAATATTTAGGTAAGTATTGCTCGGTAAATTATCTATTTTAAAACTAACATGCACGATAATCTTAAACATATCTATAGTCTATACATGCAAACATCAATTTCAATATAAATATACATAAAATACGCGAAGGAGACGCAAAAAACCTACTCGGCACAATCATTACCCGAACTCCCACGAATCCTTGGCAAATGAATGTGTGCGTCCCCAACGGTAGACGTCGATTATAACGTACGCCTTATGACTTTAACATAACATTCTTTATGTTCTCATTTATTAATATATCTCAATATTAATAATTCTCAATATTAATAATTCTCAATATTATTAATCTCAATACTAGCAATCTCAATATTATTAATTCTCAATACTAGCAATCTCAATATTATTAATTCTCAATATATCCATAAACTCAATGTTAATAATTCTCAATACTTACATCTCAATATATCCATAAGCTTAATATTAATGATTCTCAATAATCTCAATAATCTCAATAACCTCAATAATCTCAATAATCTCGATATTCTCAATAATCGATCTCCATACTCATATTCTTAATACTTATATTTTCAATATTTATATTTATATAACGCGTAGTCAGTCTCGATACTTATGATAACACAAAAACACTGTTTATTCGTCCGGTACAAGTTAATACTCGAACGAGAACTCGTCTAGCGTCTCAGGGGCTCTCCCTACGGTAACGCGTGCGTCCTATTTACCATCAGCGCCACCTGTGCGGAACTATTATTCCGGACGCCATTTCTATTTTCGTATTAACTTGTTATGCGTCGCTAACAGCGCCACCCGTGCGGAACTATTATTCCGGACGCCATTTCTATTTTTGTATACTACTCGTTATAGCCTTTATGCGTCGCTAACATCCTCCCCCTTGTGCACAGCACCAACTCCTTGTCCTAGCGACGCCGCTGTATCTCCAGGCTCGGCAGACGATGTCCTAGGCTCCGCAGACGATGTCCCAGGCTCGTCGGTGACCCGTGGCTCGGTGGCTCGTCGTTCGTCGCTTGTCGATGCTGGTACTAGTAGCAACGCTTTGGAGCTCGGTCGACGCAGCAATCCACCCGCTGTGCGCACTTCTAGAACTCGCGTGCGGCCGTCGGGTCCAGGATACGTTTTGACTACTTCGCCCCTCGGCCAGGTGTTTCGTGGCAGTGTGGAGTCCACTATGAGGACGGTGTCTCCACACTGTAAATCTCCCGTGACGACCTCTCCGCCGATCCGTCTGGGGAGCAGAGTGGGCAGATATTCCTTAAGCCACCTGCTCCAAAAATGATCGGCCATTCGTTGTGCCGTCCTCCATGTTCGCCGCCCGATGAGGTCCGCATCGCTGGAACCTCCAATGCCGGGTAGCCCACAAGACCTCCCGATCAGGAAGTGGTTGGGAGTGAGAGCTACGTCGTCGCTGTCCGGTTCCGCCGCGACAAGTGGTCTGGAATTGACCACGTGCTCCGCTTCTAGGAGAAGTGTATGCAACGTCTCCTCGTGTGGATTCCTCTCTTTCAATGTAACGGCTAGAGCCGTCTTGATGGAACGGACCAAGCGCTCCCACGCTCCTCCCATGTTCGGTGCCCCAGGTGGAATGAACTTCCACTTGAGGTTCGATCTGGTAGCGACCGCCTCCATATCTACCTGTCCCACGGCTTCTTTCAACTCTTTGTTCGCCTTGACGAAGTTGGTGCCGTTGTCGCTAAATATGACTTTCGGCATACCCCGCCTGGCTGCCATACGTCGAAGTGCGAGTATCATCGAGTCCGTGGATAGTGATGCCGCTAACTCTATGTGCACTGCCCGTGTAGTGAGGCAGGTGAATAAGGCACCCCATCTTTTCTCTTGGCGTCTGCCTACGGTGACTGTCATAGGCCCGAAGTAATCCACGGCGGTGCAAGTGAATGGAGGTTCGCCGAAACGCAGTCGCTCTTCCGGCAAATCCCCCGTAGACAGTTTCTGTGGCGTGCTTCGGTACACTTTACACTACTGGCATCTGTGCGCTACTGCCCGAACCGCCGATCGTAGCCCCAAGACCCAATATCGCTGCCTCCAGTAAACCGCGCAAGCGTATGCGGTCTCACTGGCATCCGTGAATACGTGCAGCTCCCCCTCGTCGTTCGAGCGCGTGAAGCATCTCGGAATTCGTAGATCCTCCAGCACTCGAACGTTCTCATTGTAGTCACACCGAGCCTCTATGTCCTTTTCAGCGATAGCCTCGTCCCAGCCGACGCCACTCCTCCATATGCTCTGGATGAGCACCTTGCCCTGTACTAGAACAGACGACGCCACCCCCATAGGGTCGAAGGTGGACATCACCATGCTCGTCACTTCTCTTTTCGTAGGAGCTCGATAGTCTTCCGATTTCTCCATTGCTGCGTGGCTGAGACGCGCGCGGAACCCTAATTCGTCGTTTCCCGGAAACCAGCGTAGCCCTAATGTTTTTTCCTCCTTCGAGCCGAGTTCCACTTCGAGCTGTTCACTTTTACTTGTGAACTGTCTCAACACTCCTTCACTGTTGGACGCCCATCCTCTCAATTGGAACTTCGCTTTTCTATGGATGGCGTCCACTTCTTTTGCTGTCTTCACAGCTTCGTCTTCCGTGGCGAAGCTCTGCAGATAGTCGTCCATGTAGTGGTTCGACTCTATCGCTCGCGCTGCTTCCGGGAACTGTTTCGCGTAGTCTGCCGCGTTCCTGTTTTTGACGAAGATCGCCGTACTGGGAGAGCAAGCGGCCCCGAATGTGACGGATGTCATCCTGTATTCCTTGGGGACCCTGTCGCGTTGCTCTCCTCTCCATAAAAATCGTAGGCTGTCGCGATCTTCGTCTCTAATCCTGATCTGCAGGAACATCTCCTTAATGTCTGCGACTACGGCTACGGGCTTCTGTCGGAAACGCAGTAGTACTCCGAAAAGAGATTGTAATAGATCTGGTCCCGTCAGAAGCAAGTCGTTGAGACATCTTTCCCCGAATTTCGCGGCAGCGTCGAAAACCAACCTCTTTTTCTTCTTCGTAGGGTGCGTGACGGCAAAGTGGGGCAAGTACCACTTCCGCTTCGAAGACGACTCGCGCGGGACCTCTTCTGCGTATCCATTTTCAATTAGATTATTTATCTGCTCATTATACTCTATTTGCAGATCGAGGTCCCTATTCAACTTCCTTTCGATGCCCCTTAGTCTCATCTCGGCCGACTTGTAGTTGTCGGGCAGCACGTCGTCTTCGTTCTTCCATAAGAGGCCGACTTCGAATCTGCCGTCCTCTCGTCTCTTGGTCGTCCTCTCCAGAACGCTAAGGGCTCTCGCTTCCATGTCCGTGCTCGGCCGCTTCGGCGCAACTCCCAATGACTCTATCGCGAAGTGTTCTTTCATGAGCGCATCCAACGCGTCTTCACGCGCGGTTACATGCGCGCATAGAAAGTCGACTTGCTTGGAGTTACCTCCGTCGACGCCGTGTAGTACCCATCCTAATTGAGTGAAGGATGCTACTGGTTGGTTTTTCTTTCCCTTGCGCGTCTTCCTGGTGATGATCAGTCCCCAATTGTCTTGACCGATCAACAACCTAGGAGACTCTTCTTCGTAGCACAGGTGATCTACCAGCTTCTTTAGGTGCACGCAGCGCTCGATCACTTCCCTTTCCAATCGCTGCGGCGTCAGGTGCAGACCATCCATCGTGCGAACCCCATTGACGGACAACTTGCTTCTTCGGTGGAGCCCCCTAACCTTGATGTCGAGCTTCATCGAGTCGGTCTTGGTGACCGTTCTACCACCCACGGTTTCCAGTTGCAGGGTCTCCTTGGGTCCTTTAAGGCCTACTTGTTCCGCTACCGCCGAGTCCAATAAGGAAACGGTGGAGCCCTCATCTAACAAGGCCAGGACTCGGGTTGAACCTGCTGGTCCGTACACTTCCACTGGAACCATCTTTAGGTAGGCTCTCGACATCCGCATGAAGTTTACGGGTAGCCGTACGTTGTTGGCTACCTCCTTAACTTTGACCTCTTCTACAACCGCAGCTTCCGTTTTGTCGCTATGCAGCAAGTGATGATGCCGCCGCTTGCAGGTCCGACACGGTGGTCGCTGGCAGGTTTCTTTACGGTGCCACCCGTGCAGGCAATTATAGCACAAGCGAGATTGCTTGGCTATGTCCCACCTCTTTGGCACCGGAGCCTGCCGGAACTTCGGACACTCGTACAACTGGTGCCCCTCGCGGCAGTGTGGGCATGCTGGCTTCTGTCTTGTTGAACTATTCGCTGCCTGCTTTTCAGGTTGTATATCAACAGTAGTATGCGAGGCCTGTCTCCGTTGCTGCGGTTTTCTCGAAGCCGCTTCTCCAGGTACGGCGTGAGGTCCACATCTGTCCGCGATCTTGTTGAGGAATTTCGCCATCGTGTTCAAGTCTGGGTCTCCTTTATCCACCGTGTCCGCGGTGTAGTTATACCACCGGAACTTCAATATAGTTGGCATCTTATCGGTGATGCTCTTCAGTATCTCCGGTGACTGCAGATACTGCGGTTTCTGTAGCCCCCTTATTGCGGCGACGGTGTTATTAATGCAGCTTGCTAGCATGCATATATCGTATGCGGAGTCGCTTATCACTGGCAGCTTCCTAATTTTCTGCAGCTCTGCCAGGACCAGCGCGTCCGCTCTTCCGTACGACCGCCTCAGCGCTTCCATTATCTCCTGGGGTGTACTCTCTGAGTACAGCAAGCTACGAACCCCTTCTCTCGCTTCGCCCTTCAATGCTCTTCTCAAACGTGCCATATTTTGCACGTCGGAGAAGAGCGGAGCGGTGTCTTCATAGACGGCTTTGAAGGCCACCCATTCTCTGCAGTCACCCTCGAACGGTGGTAGATGGTGCATGTAGTCGGGTTGTGGTATCAACCCGTGATGCGAAATCCTCATCGCTTCGGCTATGGCGTTGGCTAGGCTACGGTGCTCTTGACTCTTCTCCATATGTTGGCCGTCGTGCTTAGAGTCGGGGGCGGGAGCACTCTCTATCCGCTCCATAACTTCCTTATGTCCCGCCGCCTTATGGACCCAGTCTCTGACCTGATCCTCTCTATCCGCAGGCTCCTTGATAACCGAGTCTTCGTCTTCGTCATCTGCTTGGATGACCTCTAAGCGTAGCCTGGCTGCCACTGTAGCCGCTTGTGCCTCCCGAAGCTCCTTTTCGGCTAGTTCCGCACGGGCTTCCAGCTCCTTACGTCTTCTTTGTGACTTTGTGGAAGCTGGCCTGTGCCTCTTCATTGTGGATGCTTCGGTGGCCTTTGATGTTCCAGTGATGCCCGTGACTGAAGTTTCGTATGTTTCATACGACGTTGTTTCCGTCGCGCTGCTCTGTTGTGCAGCGTCTGTCTCGGTCGGTTGCTCCTTCGGCGATTCCTTATGGCTTCTCGTGACTGGCATCTTGACTGCTGCGAAGATCCGGCTCGAAGGACCAACTGTTGGGGCACGGTACGCCTAGCGGTGGTGGACCACCGCCCCCTGGTCAAAGTGCGACGTTGTGTATCCCCGTTTTGGACGGGCGTAAAGTCCTCGTTCGTTATAAACGAGGATGCCGGATACCCGCCTCGGTGGCAGCAGGAAGATGTCAGTTTGCCGTAAGGGGCCGTAAGGATGCAATAATGCGTGCACCGGTCGAGACGTGTGACGAAATAATACTCGGAGTTCTTCTCAATAATACGTGAACCCGAGCCAACGGTCGATATTCTTCAGGTAGTTGCTCTTCTTGTTGTAGCCAATGGGCGATCGGTGACTCAATCGTGGAACATGATTAGGTAACGCCCCTTCGGAGATTACCCATGCCGATGCGTGACTTTACAGAGAGCCACTCGATCGCGACGCTTTCTAATTTCTATTTGTTTCTATTTTCACTACCGTTGGCTCGGTTTCTGCGCTATATTTATTTTATTTCATATAATATCCTTAATATCTATATACAGTCTTATACCCTAGGTCACACTCTATCTTATAAATATCACTTATCCTAGGATACACTCATAATACTCGAGATCGAGCAATACTTACGCTAAACTTTCTCTATTTCAATTTTTCTCTATCACGTTCTTACTCTATAAATTTACATATTCCCATATTTCGGGTTTCTATATCAAAATACAAGCAACGCGATGTCTCTATTGTTGGATTTCACACTTGTCGTGTGAAATCCCTCAATTCTCTATACATATTTTCCGGTCTAATATTTAGGTAAGTATTGCTCGGTAAATTATCTATTTTAAAACTAACATGCACGATAATCTTAAACATATCTATAGTCTATACATGCAAACATCAATTTCAATATAAATATACATAAAATACGCGAAGGAGACGCAAAAAACCTACTCGGCACAATCATTACCCGAACTCCCACGAATCCTTGGCAAATGAATGTGTGCGTCCCCAACGGTAGACGTCGATTATAACGTACGCCTTATGACTTTAACATAACATTCTTTATGTTCTCATTTATTAATATATCTCAATATTAATAATTCTCAATATTAATAATTCTCAATATTAATAATTCTCAATATTATTAATCTCAATACTAGCAATCTCAATATTATTAATTCTCAATACTAGCAATCTCAATATTATTAATTCTCAATATATCCATAAACTCAATGTTAATAATTCTCAATACTTACATCTCAATATATCCATAAGCTTAATATTAATGATTCTCAATAATCTCAATAATCTCAATAACCTCAATAATCTCAATAATCTCGATATTCTCAATAATCGATCTCCATACTCATATTCTTAATACTTATATTTTCAATATTTATATTTATATAACGCGTAGTCAGTCTCGATACTTATGATAACACAAAAACACTGTTTATTCGTCCGGTACAAGTTAATACTCGAACGAGAACTCGTCTAGCGTCTCAGGGGCTCTCCCTACGGTAACGCGTGCGTCCTATTTACCATCAGCGCCACCTGTGCGGAACTATTATTCCGGACGCCATTTCTATTTTCGTATTAACTTGTTATGCGTCGCTAACAGCGCCACCCGTGCGGAACTATTATTCCGGACGCCATTTCTATTTTTGTATACTACTCGTTATAGCCTTTATGCGTCGCTAACACTCCGGATAGATGCCCTCAAGTGACTCTGCTCGCGCGATACATAGACACTCTACACTACTCAGAGTACATCACCACACCGCATACCATCCGTGCACACCCACACATTAAGTACACGGTTCTGTAAGGGACTACCCCCGCGGCCCTTGCGCGGTTTGCCCCATGTCATTGTTAAGACCACTAAACGTGGTAATTTAGGATCTGTTGGTTAGTTAGTCACGTGAATTCTTGTTCCGTTGTATTCCGGCCTCAGCATTTGCCCCAATATGTTGGGCGAAGCTGTCAAAGCCCTATCGCTAACAGTGTATGTCAGGTCGTAAAAAAAATCATCGATCTACCACCAATAGGGGCAAAGTTGTATTGAACACGTACAAAATCGGGCAAAAATTATTAAACAATATTTTAGTTCCGCGCGATCGAAGTCGCGGGCACAACTAGTTATTAAATAAAACTGTAGCGCGCCACCCCTAAAAAGCATTCTTAATCAGCGCGCGCGACAATCGACTCCATTAAAGCTTAGTGGAAATTTATTAACTTTTATCATGTAACTTGTACTAACTTCAAGATAACACGTAGGTATGTATATATAGAATTACTTATATAGAATTGAGAGTGAAATTACTATAGCTCTCAAATTTATATGAGTAATTGCGACAGAATCTGGGCAAGTTTCAACTAAAGAAATGTTAATATAATACATATTGCTACTGTTAAGTACTGACGCTGTTGTATTCCACGACACTGGTGCATTTTTTAAGAAAGAGAGGAGCAAACAGGCGGACGGCCCATCTGACGGTAAATGGTTACCGTCGCCAATGGGCAGCTGCAACAATAGGGGTGTTGCAGCCATGTTCCTGATCTAGGCGGAAATTACTGGTTCGCTTTCACTATACCGGAAAACAAAGACTCTTTTCGAAGCGATGATAGCTCAGTGGTAGTGTGTACGACTTCGCCTCAAGGGACGTGAGTTCGAATCCAAGCACCTACAATGAGCTTTGAGCTTTCGGTGAAGGAAAACATCGTGAGGAAACCATAGCATGGTGGTAGGGCTTCTTCAAATGCCCGCCTGGCTAGCGACCACCCTCAAGTTGAAAAACTATCGCCAAATACCCAACAGGTGTGTTCCGGCAGCTGCACTTGAGAGCCAGTTCCTCCACAGGATTAGCGTGTTTACCAACTCGGGCCGTATCGTCACTTAATATCAGGTGAGATTATGGTCATAACGCTAAAACCTTAAGTATAAAAAAAAAACATTTATTTTGCGGCAGCCTAATCCCGAGGGTGGTCGCTAACCAGTCGGGCAATAAACCTACCACCACGCTGTGATGGGTCAAGCTAAAGGTCAAAAGACTTTGGTCTTTTTATTGTATACTTGTCACTGTTAGAAAAAGGTGAGTTGAGGACGTTACGCAATTTCTAAGTTTACTCGTTAATGTAACATTTACTTACATAATGGTTTTTTTTTTATAATTAAGGCTTAGCGTTGTGGCCATAATCTCACCTGAACTTAAGTGACAATACGGCCCAAGTTGGTAGACACGCTAAACCTTTGTGAAGGAACTGGCTCTCAAGTGCACTGCCGGGACACACCTATTGGAATTTGGTGGCGCGTTTTCAACTTGAGGGTGGTCGCTAGCCAGGCGGAAATCAAAAAAGGCCCTACCACCATGCTATGGTTTCCTCACGATGTTTTCCTTCACCGAAGGCTCAAGCTTATTGTAGGTGGTTGGATTTGAACTCACGTCCCTTGACGCAAAGTCGTACACGCTACCACTGAGCTATCATCGCTTTCCACCTTCATGAACGGAAGTAGCAAGGTTTTAGATGTGACGATCATACCTAAACGCTAACTGTTATAGTTGCCTATTGACTATCCTTATATATAGAGTCCCATGTCACCATGCTGCTCTTGGAAACTATTGAATTGATTTTATCCATATATAAGCAAAATACAGTTTTTTTTATAGTTTTGGCCACAATGCCACCTGATGTTAAGTGACGATTTGGCCCAAGATGCTGGCCACACAAAGCCTGATAGAGGAGCTGGCTCTCAAGTGCAACTACCGGAACACACCTATAGCTGTTATTTCTATGAATGAATGTGATAGGCGACACTGTGGCCGAATTATTCAGTACTGGACCAGCTAAATGATTATAATATATGATAATATAACGTAAAAGGCTAGTTCACGAGTGATGTATGACTGTCTACTTAAATGCCTATATAAGAAATTTATACGGAAATAAATAAGATTTTTTCAGTATATAAAATAGGAGGAATTACTATTTAGCGTGTTAATTTGATGTTAATCATTGGGTACAGTCGTTGATAGAAGTTGTATTTCTCTGATTCTATTTAAACGCGTTTAGATATAAAGGTGACTCAATCTACTGGCTGTAAAAATGTTATGTTAAGAAAAGAAACGTTTGTTATTTTTTAAATAATAAAAATACAATAAAACACGAATAAATGTACTATATTTTTTTCTATAGAACCAAACACGGATAACAATAGAAACATGAAATTTAAATAAGTAATTTTTATTTCACGAAGCCATACAATTTATTTTATTAAAATGCGACTTTACACTTTAAAATGCATTTTTAATATTGAATATTCATTCTCGATATATTACGTAAGAATTAATTTCATTCCGCTCCCCCCAACATAAGGACATGTAGAGTTTTTTTTACCCCTCCCTATTTTAAACGTAGTTTCGAACTATCTACGAACGTTTCCGTTGCGAATAGTTATAATCTTTATTCGATAAGTTCATTAGTTTTGACTTGATTGAGTTTCAAAAGACTCGTGTGTTTTCATTATGCATGTCGCAGACGCTTAAGTTTTTTGCCCTTCAATCGACAATCTAGCCTTTTCACTAAACGGCGCAGTTCAACTAAAGGCCGTGTACATATCAATAATGATAGGTAACAAAGAAATAACTTGTAGGCTAAGTATCTAGCAGTGGTTGAGACCTGTAGAGGTATGTTAGGTTACGTTGGACTTGTGATAACAAACATTTGTGTACTCTATATTGTAGGCAGTTAATGGAATGGCTAATTGAGCTAGTTGACTGCGACATATATTCGCGGAGAACTGAATATTATTTTATAATTTTATTGTAACTTTTTTCAATACAGCTTTGCTCCTATTGGTGGTAGCGTGATGGTGGTGGTATTTATACTGGATATTTATATGGGAAATAATTTAAAATACGTACTAAAACCAGATTATTAGAAGAGTTATTGTGTTGCAAGGCTGAAATTGTTATTATAACTGCGAAATATTATAAAAAGGAAAATATTTGTTTAAGACTTTTGCATGCGAAGGTATACAAATTGAAGTTATATCTGACCACACCTACCAATAACAAGCTTCGGGCTACATTAATTTACAGGTATAAGGCTGATCTGATACTGGTATTCATGGAAATACATGTATAGGGATGTAGTTATAGGAGGGTGGTTTGTGGCAGAATGTAGTTATAGGAGGGTAGTTTATAACACCGATTACTATAAAGTGCGATGCGAGCGCGGCTTTGGGTTCAGTCAAAGCGAAGCACTCGAGGCTAGATTTCGTACGTAGCTGGAACGTTACCGAAGGGACGTAAGATTTATATTTTCTATTATTGACGTAAACTGGTTTGGTATTTATGCTGTAAATCATTATCGGAAATGATTTATACTGGGCAGAGAGAAACACGAACGGTGCAGGTGAGTGTTGATGATCATCGAAAGGAGGCCTCCTTAAACCTACGTCCGTGTCGCAAGCCTCGGACACTGCTCGGTTTTACCCTCTCTCTCACTCTCTCACACTCTGTCACATGAAATATCTCATCCAGACATTATTATTGATCCGATTATTCTTTTTAACTACATTTAAATACAGCTACATGTTTAGCGTTATGGCCACAACCTCGCCTGATGCTAAGTGACGATGTGGCCCAATATAGTAGACACAAAGCCTAGTGTGGGCTACACAGAAAATCCAGAAAACCAGGGCTACCAGAAAATAATAATTATATCTATACCTAAATGTTTTACTTTTTTTTTCGGTATCAAAATTAGTTAATATATGCTTCCACTGTAGTTTTCTCATTGAGTTACATTCTCCCCGTATTTAGACGGGCGTTTAAAAGATTTTTAAGGGGTCGCGAAAATGCTTCTAATGATTCTGTTATTGCAAATATCCTTATGGGGTAATCGCATACCACGTGGTAGACAACAACTTTGCGACACCTTAATAGTACAGTAAACTGAATAACATACTCAAAATGAAAAGAACATCAAAAACTCTTCTCCTAATTTAGATCCTAACATGATCGCCACAATACTAACTTCGGTTTCGAAATAGATGCCCAATGAAACCAGATTAAACTATATAGAAGTACTTTAATTGTATTTTGACGTTGTTTTGTTCACGTGAACAATAGTGAACCGATACGCTCGAATCAGTGACGCTGTATCTGGTTAACTTGACTTAACTTTAACTAAGATTTTAACGTTTCAATTGTGTCGATATATGTAAATGACTGTTTACTTATTTAATAACCCGAAACTAGATTTAACTAGAGTCATAGAAACGAAACAGTATATACTAGTTAAATATTCGAAGCGTTGATAGCTCAGTGGTAGTGTGTATGACTTCGCGTCAAGGTACGTGAGTTAGAATCGTCCTACAGTGAGCTTGAGCTTTCGGTGAAGGAAAACATCGTGAGGAAACCATAGGTGGTAGGGCTTTTTCTAATGCCTGCCTGGCTAGCAACCATCCTTAAGTTGAAAATCGGCCGCCGAATATCAATTGCACTTGAAAGCCAGTTCCTCTACAGGTTTACGTTTCTACCAACGTTGGCCGTATCGTCACTTAAGATCAGGTGAGATTATTATATATGTATATACTTAGTATTTTTTTATTATGGATTGGCAAATATAATTTAGAGACGCTGTCTTGCCTTATAGCGAAACACAGCACCAGTGATCACGTTACGGTCAGTTATTACAGTAAAAACTTTTCTGTTGCTCAAATTGAACTAAATAAGTCCCATTTAAAGCAGTTTCCGAGGTTCAAGAAATCGTGATAGTGTTTTTGTATATAGGTACCAACTAGCTTTTACTTGCGGCTAAAAAATCGAATGATGTAATAAAAAGTTTCATAATAACTTTTTCTCTCTCTTTACTACACTTCCGATAAGTTTTTCGCGAGAAATAGTAACCTATCGCAGTCTCCAAGGTCCCCCATCTATGTCTATACCAAAATTCATCATAATCGATTCAACGGCTTAGTTGTGACATCGTAACGTACAAACAAACTCACTTTAGCATTTACAATATTACTAAGGATAATATAAATATTTAGTTTTTTTTCTTCACCGTCGTTATTAAAACCCAAACGTGTTACTTTAATTCTGATTAGTACACGCTGCATGGTGTCAATAATCGGTGTCTATAGTAGCGAGGTATAAATTAGCCAATATTATTATGCTGTGTACGCCGAGCTTTATCCGACTTCAGCCATTCTGTGGTAAAACGCACCGCAGTTAGCCGGGCGGTGCGGACGACCGCGGCGCAACCTGCAACTAACTTTCCGATCGAAAAGTGATATATATTTTTTTTTTTTTATATTTCTTCCTTTCTCTCAGAAGTTTATTTCTCGGTAATAATCGGTTCTCGTCTTTTTGGTATCTGTCGGATACCGCGGTAGGTTTCACGGTGGTATTTTTTTTAATAATCCACTTGTTTCTCGGCAAAGAGATCACATCACAGGACGTTGTAATTATTTAATGGTTATTATTAATATTATTCATTGATAAACATGTTATGTGATTTTCGAATTTTAAATTATTCAATTATAAGAGAACTTATCAATATTATTATTTTCTTGAAGTATAATAATACTCTATGAGATTTTCGGATTATGCTGTAAAAAAAAAGGTTTTTCATTTTATCACAAAATTGTGTATAAAAATTAATTTAGTTAAAGTATCGTGTAGTGAGATGACCACACTATAATAGTGACTTTATTGTGCTATATAGTTTTACCATTGAGGCATAGTTTAATTTTATTTAAATTACAAGGGTACCAAGATAGAGGGTTGTGAAGCTTCCTTTAACTGGCTTTCCAGTGAAATTGAAATAGCATACCTGTGTTTGTTTAGAAACAGCTTTTCCACTTGCGTGTGGTAGCAAGCCAATTGGGTGAAATTAATTCAAATTCCCTACCTACACTCTGAATTGACTACTGTGTATTTCTTCCATAAAAACTCAGACTTATTTTAGTATTCAATGTCTGACCGATCAATCGATACGACATCGAACACGCTACCATATACAATTCATTGTTTTAATTATCATTGAATTTTTTACTGAATACTGAATTAGGTAATTACAAATCTCAAGTCTCACCAAGAGCTTAAAAATAAATCGTCATTATATACCGTTGTGTAAACTAATTTTCTACACAAAGCTTCATCCCTCAGTTTAGCGCTTCAAGTTTTATTTTCGCGACAATATGTAATCTATATTTTGGTTCTATGTCCGATCTACCTCTATACCAAAATTCATCGTTATTGATTTAACAATTCAATACTGACAACGTAACAGACGGGCAGAGAGTACTATTTTCGACTTCACATTATTTTGAATAATTTTCTAGTTTTTAGATGCAACTGCTACATGTAAGTACTGTGGCTTCGATTCCCGCACATGACAAATATTTATATGATGTATTGTTCTGAGTTTATTTGATACTGTGTATATTGAATGTGTTTATAACAGTCCTTCTCACCTGATATTGGCCACAACGCCTACGTAGGTGGATGCCATAATAAATAAAAAATACTATCTTATAACTGTGGCTTCCATCGCCTTAATATTGATTTCGTCAATCAAATCGAATGACGCTGTAAAAAGTTTCATACAAAATTAAAACCTTTATTTACACCACTTCCAATAAGTTTTCGCAAGAAAAAGTAACCTAGCACGATCTCCATCTACCTGTATATCAAAATTCATCATAATCGATTCAGGCGGTTTAGGCGTAAAAAACAGGAAACATTTCGTATGTTGATCAAAACATTGACAATTCTTATTACCGGAATACTGATTTAATATACAATGGAATCGAATTCCGGCCCGTTTTTCATCATTCGCATACGTCTGCTAATACAATCTTAATTAGTAATCGAGTTCGGTGAAAGCTCTAATTAGTTGTACCATTACTGTGTGAACATGTATCACAGTGTTTCTACGTTCATTAAGCTAATTGCATCGAGAAGGAGATTTTTGAAGCCATGCTGGCTCAGTTCGTACGGACGTCGTCTCAATAGACGTGAGTTCGAATCCACCGAACCTGAACTTTTGCCTGAAAACATCGCGGGCAAACCATAGTCTGGTGGTAGAGCTTTTCCTAGTGCCCAACCAGTCCAACTAGCTAGCTACCACCCACGAGTTGAAAATCTGCCGACAAATACCTATAACTGTGTTCCAGTCGGGGCGTTTAAGAGGCAGGCCCTCCACTAAACTTAGCACGTCCACCATCTTGGGCCACATCGTCACTTAACATCAGGTAAGATTGTAGCCATAACCTATTCGTTCTAATATTATTTTCACGTCTAAACGGCAGAATTGATCATGGTGAATTTTGGTATAGAGATAGATAGGTTAGCTTTTTTCACGAAAAACCTTTTGGAAGTAGGGTAATGTGAGGGATAAACATTGTATGAAGCTTTTTATTACCTCATCCCATTTGTTTGACAAAATTAATGTTAACGTGAGCCAAGCCGCAGGTAAACGCTAGTAATGTATAAAAGAGGAGAAGATTGGCTTTGCATGGTATTTAACCTCTTGTAATCTATAATTAGGACGTAGAATAGAATTTTAAAGTTTCATAAACTCTACTGTTACGTTTTGCGCGCAGCTTACTGTAGTACCATGCAACTTACCAGCACCATTGACTGGTGTCGAAAGACAATACCAGGAACACCGATCCCACCATTTAACAGTAGACTTTCGCGTATAACACGATTATATGTTAGGTTTGTATATTTTAACAGTAGCTTGTACTAACACGCGACGCTAAAAGCCACTAAGTGAAATTAAAATCTGTCACGAAATAATTTAAGCGTAAATAATTACACACCGTCGCGTTGATACAGCGTAAAACTTCTGTCCAAAATTCATTTCCATCGAATTACATTACACAGACTTACTAGAACTGACATATTAAGTGAAAATCAGAGTGTAGGTGCGTATATCGAGACGTGGAAATAGTTTCAGAGTTTTGCTCGCACAAAGAACGGGTAGGAAAATAGATGAAACTATAAAAGGATATATTTTGGCCTGTTTATTAGTAAAAAAAATGTACTTATCGAATTAATAGAAGTCGCTTCCGGTGTCTGTTCGCTTATATACCGTTAAAAAATCAACAGATTTTCATGCAGTTTTCAGCAATAGGTAGAGTGATTCGTAAGGTAGGTTAATATGTGTAATACATACGTATTATAGAACTGAAAAGCTGAAAATGCAAACGATTTATAATGTGATACGAAGTCCAGGTCAGCTAATTAATAATGTGAACCGGAAAAGTTTGATTGTTTGAGTGCGCTTATCTTAAGAACCACGAACCGATTGAGTTACATTAAAACGATGTTCTACAGTAAAATGCTACTTATAAAACCTATTAAACTCTGGGAGTGATATATATTTATTTTCTCTTATTACCACGATAATCCGAGTGAAGCCAGAGCGGGTAACTAGCTACGAAGACTGCGTATAAACTTATTAATAAAAAAGACTTATTAAAATATAACTAATGCCTGCAAATAAATGCGAACAATTATTACTAATTTATATTAATATTATAACTTGGCAAGTTTGTTTGTTTGTTTGAATGCTCTTTTAGTTACCGTTTAGTTTAAAAATATATTTTTCCATTTAATAGATTGAGCAAACGACTATTGAACGTCATAATACTATAGGGGCAAAGGTGTATAAAAAATGGTAAAAAAATACGGGCAAAAATTGTTAAATACTTTTTATTTCCACACGAATAATGTCTTGGGCGCAGCCAGTGATAAATAAATATTGTCGCCTCCAGTATCTTTTACATTTGTGGGAGCTTAGTATGCTGAGTTTTTTTTTCGATCTGACATACGCTGATAGCGCTAAGGGCTTTGACAGCTTCACCGAACTTTTTGGGGCGAGTGCTGAGGGCACTTAGCTCCGAGGCAGCGGGCGCCAGGGTGCCAGAATGGCCGAACCTCGGTTTGGGCTGCTGCCGGAAAACTAACAAAGATTCGCGATCCTAGCTAACCAACAGGTCCTAACTTACTAAAGTAAGCTAAGTATAGCAGGTGGAAATTGCATGATCGTAATTTACTGTTGTCTCTCTCTATTTATTATTGTGTGAACGTCAAAAACTCTTGGTCTGAAGATCATATGTCTTATTTCTTTGTACGTATATGTAGTATTAAATGTCTTTGTAGTGCCGTGCATGATAATGTAAAAACTGAATCCTTATGTAATAATAACTTTGTTGTATATTTTAAAGTCCTCCTCTCGAACACGGCTTGATGTATAACAATGCAATAAATATTAAATAGTGTTGTAAAAATTAATTATCAAGATTAGCAGATTAAGCTAACAGACCCATGACTAATACCTATGTAGGGTAAATGGGGCACTTACTGGAGACAAACGACCTTTAACATTTATATTACATATATTAGGTTTTTTTTTCGTTATTATTTTTGCCTTAACTCCACGAGTTATTAAGTTAAAATTATTATTCACCGGTTAAATATTTTACCTCATACCGTTGTATTAGAATCTGGTTTTATTAATAAGCATATTTTTTTATTTATTTATTGAAAGGCTTACTCTCCAATCGAATCGACAGGCGACAAAGATTACGTACGTATTAACTATCAATTTTTGTTACGTAAATAAGCTCTGCTGTGCCTGAAAACTTGGGATAATCAATTTACAAATAAATAAAATAGTATTAAAATATAATTATAATAATTATTATTCTAATTCTCAAGAGGTAATGGGGACTAAATCTAAAACGGTTAATAACAGGGAAATACGAACACCTACTAATTTAGAAATGTATAAATAAAATCCTACCTTAATTATACTAGAAAGCGTTTAAAAACGTTTATTATAAAGGGCTCATGCGGACGGGTCCAAAAGGGTATCAGCACAGAACAGATAAAGACAGACAGACCGCTTCATACGAGGAACGATAACGCTGCACGAATACATAAACACCTACGTACGAAAGTGTTTAATTTACACGTGTATAACAGCCCTTTTACAAAGTTGATAAAATCCATTTACGAATCTTGCTCTCGGATTTGGCTGGACAGATCGCGAAAGTAATATATGCCCGCTTCCAATACCTACCGACAGTACCCATAAGCACTTAACTCAATCATGAACCCACTTAAGCGCTACAAAACTTGGTCACCAAAGTTCCGTCAAGGGAAACCCCGTGACGAAGTTGTTTTTTTTTATACTTAAGGTTTACCGTTACGGCCATAATCTCACCTGATCTTAAGTGACGATACGGCCCAAGTTGGTAGACACGCTATGCCTGTGGAGGAACTGGCTCTCAAGCACAGCTGCCGGAATACACCTATTGGTAAATGACGGCAGGTTTACGACTTGAGGGTGCTAGCTAGACAAACGGGCATTAGAATAAGCCCTACCACCATGCTATGGTTTCATCACGATGTTTTCCTTCACCGAAAGCTCAAGCTCATTGTGGGTGCTTGAATTCGAACTCACGTCACTTGACGCGAACTCGTACACGCTACCACTGAGCTATCATCGCTTACTTATGATGATAAGGTATTTTCTAATGCCCGCTTGGCCAGTTACCATTTTGATGAATTTTGCTATAGAGATAGGTGGGCCCTTGGAGAAGGTGATAGCCTACTTTATCATGCAAAAAACTTTTAGGAAGTGGGGCGAAGCGTGGCATAAACTTTGTATGAAACTTTCGATTGCGTCGTCCGATGTGACAAAATGGATATTAAGGTGAGCGAAGCCGCGGGTAAAAGTTAGTATAATATAAAATAAGACATTACGGATACAGCGTACCGTTGCACGCGTGTAGTACATACACATAAACCAAGTGTAAATGGCTGCATAACGTAAGGTTGCATCACCTCTGTTGCATCTCATCACCGCTGTCTCTGCCTAGGGAGATTCAGATCATTCCTACGCCATGGTTATGTGTAATAATGTAATAAGTGGTTTATGCAAAACGGTCCCTCTGTACTATCTGTTTTATGTTAACACTTTCAAAATACTGAGAAATCTGATCATTTACCATGGAATTTATTTAATTATTAAACCAAACCCAGGGATCTTCCGAACAAGGACTCTCGTCCCCTCAACCTTCAGTGGATAGACTGTCAGTGACGTGGGCGGATCCCGGCAGCATGGCCTCATCGGGTGTCAACCTCTTTCATTTACCCTCTGACGCACCGATCAACAACGAAGTCAAGTTTTCCCCGTCCGCTGGTGGTAAGGCTTTTTTCTATTTCTTTATTTACAATTTTTTTTCTTGGGATTTAAGATACAGAAGTAGAAAAACACCGATGAAGATACGAACCCACTGAGTCAGGTGTGTTTTGTGTATTAAAGATGTGAATACTGAAATGACAGGTAATATAGTAGAAGGAGAAAACATATTGTGCTGAGCCATACCTAGGTTGAATAAGGGCTAAGAAGAAATTATTTTTTATACAAACTAAAGACCTTTAAAAGTTTCCTCAATAATAAACCAAATAGCCAACTAAGTTACAAAGATGGGACATGGATGCGTCTAAAATTATTTTCTTACAAGTAATACATGTTGAAAATATGAGTGTCCTTTAGTTAAATGATAGCATAGCACAAATAAATAACAGGTTCTATCATAGATAACAGTAGTCTCAAAGCAAATCCAAAATTCTTTGTTCAATTTAGGCCCTAAAAAGGCGCTTATGAACGTCAAAAGTTACTATTCAAATTTAGTCTTACTCAAGTTTAGTTTACCCCTGAATCGTTACAGTTTAGCCAAAAGATGTATTTCGAAGATCAGTGTTTCAAAGTCCTTAACATCTCCAATTTAAACATTATTTTAAACTGTGTAAATATGCTAATATAAACTTCGGCGCGGGAGGTCATTTAGCCAAAATTTGTATTTAGTCATTTATGGGCGTGCAAGTAGGTTTTTTTTTCTTAACCCTGTTTCGAGCCCCGAGGTAGACGTCGTCGTAAAATTGGAATGGGTTGGATATCACATAAAACCTGTTTTGAACACCATTAAAATGCACATTTATTTGATCAAATATTTGGACAAAAACAAAAATACTTAGTTTAAACAAATGGCATTAAGTGTTTTTAAATGTCAAACTTTAGATATTCGTACTGGAATTACAAGATCTTATTGCACGGAATTACATAGCGCAAGTTAAAAAAGCAGCACCATTACGAATTAGATAATCCATAGTGGTAGTAAATATAATAGAAGGAATATGGTTGTAGAGCTCTTTAACAAACTAGTCGTATTCAAGATCATACAACACGTTTAACGGAACAACACCCCTACATGTTTTATGGTTACATTGCTAGATGTATCATTACATCCAGATTTATCAGAAGATGAAGACTATTCTGCTAGCCTGAGTGCAGTGTTACGTCAACGTCGTGCGAGTGTTCGAAGGTCCCGTAAGGGTCGAGCGAGGCGACCGTCGTCTCCTTTCTTCCCTGATGACAGCCGTTCAAGACGACGGTCTTCAGCTTTCACCACTAGCTCCGGAGAGTAAGTTTCTGTATTACCAGTACTGATATTTTAAATGTAAGTATGTAAATAAAGTAGAATGATAACCTTTTCTAACTTCTGTGCGAATAGCTTTGAGTCATTTTTTCTTGTACATGTTTAAATTATCAAAAAACATTAAACATATGCGTATAATACGTTCATAATATTTTTTTGTTATTTAGCACAGCGATATCAATAGAAGAAGGCCAACCGACTGTGGTGACTCAGGAAGAAATATTTGAGAACATACATCTTCACAAGGAGGTACTTGGTTCTGTAAAACAGCAACCTTTGGGTATGCGGCGAAAACTGAAAATTGTGCATCAGGCAAGTATCGTTAAAGTTTCCTTCTTAATTCATTTAGTAGGTATACTGAATTTCGATATGAAAATAAAAACTCGAAATTTAACCCACTACGACAGTCACTAATTTTAAATAAAACTGAATTTAATACCTTCGAAAATATCTTAGTTTTTAAAACTTTAACTTTTGCTTTTTCAGTTAGTTACTGTAAAGTGTAGTCTTTAATATAGTCGAAGCAATAAAACCTACCAATTGACATAAGCCTATTTAAACGAATAAAAATTAACTTTTAGTTACGTAGCTGATCTCAAAACGAATGAAGGTCCAATTACTAATTTGAATACGAGCAATGTTCATTAAAGGTGTGGGAAATGGTACAACATTAAATATTTCAATAATAAATTTGCAGGCCAAAGGTTACATCAAGCGTCACGAAGGCCAACTACAAGAGAGATTGGCACAATCCAAAAGCACTAGGGATATTTACGCAAGATTCAATATTTTACTGACTGCTGTGAGTAAGCTATAATAAAATTTTATATAATTCATCTACCTAATTATGTGTCATTAATCTTAATCTTTTCATTTTAACAATACTATAGAGTGTATATATCATGTGTTTGTATTTTATCCACATAGGTGAAAATACTGAGAGTAATTTAGAAAATCTTATAGACAAAACTCAAATAATAATTATATGAACTAAGGAAAAAATAGCAGCCACTAACATTTTTTTTTTTCTAGAAATGGCATCAATTGAAACGTGAAGCAGCTAATACTTCAAATTTATTGATCCCCTGGGAACTACGTATCAAAGAGATCGAATCACACTTTGGGTCCGTTGTCGCTTCATACTTCACCTTCCTGCGTTGGCTCTTTTGGGTAAACCTTGTGATCGGATTCATTCTATTGGTCTTCGTTATCATTCCTGAAGTAATATGTTCTTACTAAAATTGTTTGTGTAGTTTAAAATAATTCATTGAAATCTGCAAAAGTTCAGTTTAATTCTAGTGTTTAACTGCAAATCCAACACAAGATGGCGAACGAAAAATTATTATGGAAGATGAAAGACGAAATGCGTCCAATTTGCTAACTTTATGGGAATTTGATGGAATTCTCAAATACTCTCCTATCTTTTATGGCTACTATAGTAATCTGGAAAGACCACAGTATAGAATGCCCCTTGCCTACTTCCTCACTGGTTTAGTGGTATATATCTACAGCTTTGTGGCTACCCTTAGAAAGTGAGTAATATTATTTAGCTTCAAAATATTTTTGGTGAATTTTGATTGTAACTAATGCTGAGAATTTATTTTTATCTTACCTGTTATTGTATGTATAAAAAAATTGTTTCCTCTAGAATGGCAGAAAATTCTCGCATGTCTAAATTGTCTGAAAAGGAAGACGAATGTATCTTTTCCTGGAAGTTATTCACAGGATGGGATTTCATGATTGGGAACACTGAAACTGCTCACAATCGCATTGCATCTATTATATTAAGTTTCAAGGAAGCTTTGCTTGAAGAAGCCGAAAAGAAACGTGACATGAGAAAGTAAGGCAAATCTCATAAATTTTTAATACGTAATTCTATTTATTCATCAACTTTCGATTATGGGCTTAGTATCATTTTTTCCTATATTTTTAACTCGAATATAATTTCATAGTTGTATCATCGAAATCAGTATGATAAAAAATGTTTATAAAGATTGAAAATTACCCATAGTTTTGTCATTGAATAATCATAAAGAAAGAAAATAAGAAGAATTCGTTACTAAGATGAATGGGTTTACTATTGTAGTTATAAGACCTGTTCCATTCTTATATTCTTACAGTTGGCGTATAATAACATTACGTGTCATTGTCAATATCTCTGTGGTGATACTATTAGCAGTGTCTGCTTATGCTGTGGTGTATGTTGTGTCTGACTCTGATGACAGTGCAAAGACCAGAAATTGGTGGCGAGAAAATGAGACGACTGTAGTTGTTACAGTTATAACAACAACTTTTCCAGTATTCTTCGAGCTACTTGGATTCTTAGAACATTACCATCCGAGAAAACAACTGAGATTACAACTTGCTAGGTATATTCTTTTTAACTTTCGATTCGCTATTTATTTTCGAATTAACTAGCAAATGAAGGTACAACATTTTCCAAGCTTGTCTAAATAACTTTTTGTATCCTTCAAACCACGAAGTGGATGAGGTTGTGCTCTGCTCTCGACTTGTCAAGATCAAGCAATTTTTTGCCCTTAAATTGCCTCTACCACAACCAATTTGCATTTATTAAATAATATTAGTTATAATAAGTTTATCAGTTTTTTCTGAAACTAAAAAATCTTGAAAAAATTTAACAGTACACGCAGTTTTATTTAGAAAGAAGACATTAATTTATATTATCCAATCATGGCGTTACAAAGGAATTTATAACAATTTCTTTATTAAAAGTAAAATCTAATGCAATTACTTTTTCATCTTACTCTAAATACTTGTTACTTTTCAGAATCATGTTGTTGAACTTGCTCAATTTATATTCTCTTATATTCGCTTTATTTAACAAGATCGATGGAATGAGCAAAGATTTGGATGCATTAAAACCCGAATTAAATATGAATGCTTCAACTGTTTCTAATAGCACGCTTAATTCGACGGCTTCTGCTATTACGGCAGTGCCCACATCATGTATTGAGGAAGAAATACACTGTAGTCCTTGTAATTTTGAATTCATTGTTAAAATGTCTGAAACGAATCAAGAGCAATTAAGTGGAGGTGGTACAATTTTGCCATCAATAAATTACCAAACGATATCTAGCACTAACTCTGTTATGAAACAAATGAAGATTGGAGATAATGAGAATAAATTAATACCTGAAAATCTTGTAGAAAAACCTGATATAGAGACTAGTACACTAGACAGCATTTCTATAGGTATAAAAGAATTAGAAAAATTGAGAGGACTTACTAAGTTAAATATATCTATTAATATAACGAGTGAAATTGAACAAGCAATTATTGAAGATTACTATGAGAATACTGAGGAATTGGAAACAACTACATTAGATACCATATTATTAGGTATCAAAGAACTCGAAAGATTGAGAAAAATTATGCTTGTGCAAGGACCCCTGGTTTTTAAAGACGCAACACCAACAATTGAAGAAAACTATAATTACACTTTGTATGAATCAAGTATTGATACATCTTCATCTGATGTAACAGAAAAATCAAATTACGATACTTCAGTGCTAGAAAGTTTAAAGACCACTACAGATTATGCAACCACTGAAGATAACACTTTTCGTTCAGTCCCTAATTATTTGAATAGGGATTTGTCAACTATCACAAATACTTTCTCTACTTTAAGCGATGTAACTAACCCCGAAACAGATATTACAGAAGCTACTGATGAGGCAAATTTTCCTAGTGATATTACGAACTTTAGTACAGCTACAAATGAACAAACTGTAGAATTTGAAGAAATAACAACCACATCTGAAATAAACCCAACTATGACATCAGATGTTACTGTTAAAATATCAAAAATCAATCCATTAAGCAGTACGATAGAAGAAAATAATGACTTAGACATAACCACTGCATCACTAGGTCTTGAAACAGATTTCTCATCGTCATTACCAACTATGACTTCAGTCGATACTATTACTAAGTGTCCAAATGTTACTTTTAACTGTACATTAAGTTGCAACAATGAAAATATTAAACAAATATTTTATATGTCTAACTGCAACGTCGTAGACAGAGTATGTTTTGTTACTAGATGTAAACCCACAGAACCCATCGGTACTCTGCTTAGCAATTATACAAACACAACTGCAGTAGATATAGCATATAAGGACGAAAATAATAGGGAAATGTACAACCTAACAGTAGCAACTAAAAAAAAACTTTTAAAATTATGTTGGGAAACCATGTTTGGGCAGGAACTTGTTAAACTCACTATGATGGATTTGGTAAGAATACTAATGATTAAATGTTAAATTTTTAAGAACACGTTTTTTTTATACCTAAGGTTTTGCGTTATGGCCATAATCTCACCTGATCTTAAGTGACGATACGGACCAAGTTGGTAGACACGCTAAGCCTGTGGAGGAACTGGCTCTCAAGTGCAACTGCCGGAACACACATATTGGTATTTGGCGGCAGATTTTCAACTTGAGGGTGGTTGCTAGCCAGGCGGGCATTGTATTATATACAAGTATCCTCGATATACAACTGTTAGAATCTATCGTAGTTCATCACAAATAAATAATTGGTTTAAAATTTACGCACAAATGTTTACTACAACAATTGCTCCAAATGAATTAAAATTATAACTTACTAGCTCACCGGACAGACGTTGTGCAGTCTTAACTATGAGTATTGAATTAGAATTGGTAAAATAAATAAAAAAATATATCCAAAAACATAGTATAATTACTACTGTAATGCTCTATAACAACTGACAGTTATGTTATTGGCGTTAAGTATTTATAAATTTTCGTAAATTTTCTAATGTTTCACTCAACTTCCTTAATGTTTTCTTTCATAAGAAAGTTCTCCTGACAATAATTATCAAAAGAAAAAAAAGTTAGCAAAATTGTTCCCACCGTCACGCGTTATGTGATGACCAAGGGAAATAGAGATTCATTTTTTATATATATAGATAATAAGCATCACATAGTTTTTAAATATAAATAATAAAATTTTCTTTCTTTCTAGGTATTTGTGTTACTTGGCACTTTATTTATGGACTTCTTTCGCGCACTATTTGTAAGATTTATGAATCGTTGTTGGTGCTGGGACTTAGAAAAGAAATTTCCTGAATATGGAGACTTCAAAATTGCTGAAAATATACTCCACTTGATAAACAATCAAGGCATGGTGTGGATGGGAATGTTTTTCTCGCCTGGGCTCGTTGTTCTTAATGTGGTCAAACTAATGATAATGATGTATCTCCGATCATGGACCGTAATGACCTGTAATGTTCCCCATGAAGTAGTATTCAGAGTTTCGAAAAGCAATAACTTCTACTTGGCTTTACTATTGACTATGCTGTTTCTTTGCGTACTGCCCGTCGGGTATACAATCGTTTGGGTCAAGCCCTCATGGCACTGTGGGCCTTTTTCGGAGTATAGTAAGATATATCAAATATTAACAAATAACATCTATAAAATATTACCAAAGTCGTTACACTTTTCACTGGAATGTATGACATCCCCTGCCATTATCATTCCGTTATTGGTTCTACTCATACTGATAATTTATTATTTAACATCGCTAACCAATTCACTGCGAGAGGCTAATAATGATTTAAAGGTTGGTAATTATTTAGACATATACTATAGATTTGTAAAGCTTTTAATTTATTCATTAAAACATTTTGAGATATTATAATAATAAGTTTTATTTACTTTTTTTTTATGGTGACCCTTGAAGTTATTAATAGACTCAATATTTGAATTTACAGATTCAGTTGCGGCGAGAAAGAACAGAAGAACGTAGAAAAATGTTCCAGTTAGCAAATACTAGAAGAAGAGCTGGATCGTCAGCTATGGACAACACTCCATTTGCTCGTTGGAAGAGAGCATTGCCATCACTGCCTCTAAGCAAATCTATAGATTCTGATGATCGTAAAAACGTTGGAGACGTAACTGTAGAGCCGTTGAAAAAGGCAAAGAAAAAAGGTTATGACTATAATAATAATATTACCTGCATTAAAATAGTTTCAACCAAACTAAAAAAATAAACGTCACTTGTCTATCATTTTCATGAGTTTGTTAGTTGTAGGTATAAATCAAAAGTACCGGAAGTAAGAAAAGCCTTTACGTAGGTGACAGGTTGTGTGTAGAACGATATATATTGAGATTTATATTTTTGTATTATTTATAACGATATTTAAACATTTTAAACAACACATTAATTACTTTTTGAATGTATATCGGTTTTAAAATTTGATTATAACTTCGTCTGATGTTAAGTAACAACCTACAAGTAGAATGCTACAATCGTAATACTTATTATAGTTACTGGTTTTAGTTTTAGTGGATTAGGTGGATTTGCAGCTTTAATTTCGAAGCTAGTTGTGGTTTCATTATCATTCACACTTATACTAAAACCTGGGTTCATTTTAGAATTTAAACCAACATTGATAGATACAACTGGGCTGTTTTAACTTATGTTTTCAGAATCATAACAAAAAGCAGTTTTTATTAAATAGTAATTAAATGTTACCTACTTTTAGGTGGAATATTTGCTAAAATTGTCGGTATGGCCTTAGACAAAAAATCAGACGTAGAAGCAGTTTCCGAAATTGATGACGTACCATCTTCACCAAACAATGTAGATGAAGAAACTGATACGGATTTCCATGAGACATTACCTAAAGAAGTTTTAAAAGCTAAAGATATAACTGTTATTAAACTCCCTAATAAGAAGAGCAACAGCGTTGAATTCAAAACAAACGATAACGAGAATAAAATTAAATTAAGCGATAAAACCATGAAGACGAAACAAGAGAGACATGCCACCGACACTGAAAGCAATATTGCTGCAGACAAAAAAATAAAAACATTAAATAAAAACATTGGAAACACAACTCGGCCTAGTGTCGATAAACCTGAAAAATCCAGGAAGGAGGACAAAATGTTAGGTAAGAAACAAGTATCGGAATCGAGTACACAATCGAAACAATCTGATTCGATAGGATCCGTTATACCAGTTATAAAGATAAGTACTACTGAAAGTGATGAAGAATTATTGGACAAATTGGGAAAAAAAGGTATGAAACAAAAAGAATGTGACAATAATACACCCGAAACACATGTGAAAAAAATCAAAACGAAAAAAAGTAGCTCCGATTTGAAATCGCTTCAGAGGCAAAGTAGCGTTGACAGTATTAATGAGCAAAAAATGCCGAAGCAAAAAAAAGCTGACGACGGGCACAAGTATCAGTACTCACTGTAGATTAATTATAAATACAAATTAATAAAAAAAAAAACTTCTATATTAACGCTTCTGACATAGTAATGTAAGACTCTAATGTATAATTAATCTGAGTAATAAAAAGGTAAATAAAAGTTGTTCAAGTTTTTATTAATTAGAAATAAATAAACAAATAAAAAGTTTATAATGTGAACTGGTTTGATTAAGATATCGGTTTTATTGCAATACCTATCAGAACAAACGCAGGCGTGGTATCTGGCGAACAATGATATATCTCTACTAAAAGGTGTTAAAACCGCATGCGGACTCACAACACAACTGTCTGTCTCATGTTGAAGCAAATACTCCATCTTCATTAATCGTTTAGATACGCGACTCTGTCCCATAGTCGGCGGCATCGTTCTGCATCCCCTCTCATAATATGCGTGACCGATATCTAAGTACCTCTTGAAACAACCTCCGACAATATTACCACCAGTACATTTCGTCTTGAAACGGTTAATATTTATCCTTTTTCGATAATCAGCGCTGTTGAAGATGTCGTAACATTCCGAAGTACTCAAACCGTGTCGATTCATGCCACATGTGTAACATCTGTAAGTTCCTTGTCTCGAATTATTTTTGGACATAATTAGTTTTCTGCCCGCAGGACGCGTCTTTAAAGTCGTTCTCATTTTAATGAAGATCCTTTTAGGCAAATAAAAATTTGAATTTACGTTAGTTCTACCTTGAGAAGATTGCATTTCTGTACTCATATATTTTGTTTGTGCTGTTCTCGACTTCATATTATTTATGTTTTTATTATGTAACATTTTTAATGGTATATATTTTATATTAGAAGTATCTGAAGGAATGTCAAGCATGCTTAAGTTTACGTAAAATTTATCAATGTTAAAATCAGCTATAGTAGGAAAGTACGTTCTCCAAGTTTTCGTGTAAAGATCTTTAGGTGAATTGACGGTCAACTCAATCGTTTTTCTAATGAAATCATAGTCTGACAACGTAGGCCGTGGACTGAATACGAAATTATATAATTTTGATCGTATTGTGGTGTCCGCAATACCCTTGACCTGTGTCTTTATTGTTAGAATCGGTGTTGGTTTTTTGACTTTTGTCACAGGACGCCAAATATCCTTACTTCTATCTATATTAACTTTTCTTGTCACCAGCATCTCGGAATAACTTCTTATCGAATCGACTGTAGAATTCCTTTCGTTATATGTAAACGGTATCTTACGTGTTCCTATATTTACAAATGCTCTGAAATCATCACCTTCGCTATAATCCTCGGGCAGTATAACAACATCTGTAGTGGTCGCATAGAAATATGAATTCTTCATTCTAGATAAAAGGGATGATTGTGACCATTGTAAACGTAATATCAAAATGAAAATTTGTATATAATTTAAAAATACATAACATGTCATTATACGAAAAATGTCAAATTTAAAACTATAAAAACCATAAACACAAGTTCAGGTCCTTATTTCTAAAATTATATGATCGGAAAAGTTATTACAATTATTATTGTAATGTATCTAGAGAACAGATTCAACGTAGAACAAAATCACAATGAAAATTTAAATAATTTTGCATAACAATTAGGTCCAGGTTTCATATAAATGTGTTCTATCTTTTTTTTTTATTTCACATAAAGTCCGACATCGCTAATGCCTTAGAATATAAAATGCTTTGCAGACGTGAGTGGAAAAAGCTGTATATCAAACGGGGCCAATGACTTGAAGGTTAATTTAAATTCCACGTGTGCTTAAATTATTCCTTGCAAACTGTAATGAAAGCTGTTATCATTCGATTAAAACATATACATAAGAAGAGGTAAATGAAATATTGATAAGAGTCTAAGGATATAAAGCGATTGTATCCATCGTAGGTAGATAGCAAGTTTTGATAACGTGAGCATTTAGTTTACAGCAAAGCGGTTGTTGTTTCAAAAAGGAATCATTACCCGAAGAACAAACGTCACTCGTTATGCCAAAAGCCGGCCGCATCTGTCGTAGAAGCAACAGCTGCTGATAGACGATTCCTGGAATTGTGACCGCATTTAGATAAGCTCAGTGCGGAATACTTTCCGACAGAGCGACGAGAATTACAAAATGTCGACAAGTCGAAGTTTACAAGCGATTGAATTAAATTGATTACTTGATAGACAGATCTATACGTAATCTATATTAATATATCTTATTAATTATCTTAAATTTCATATCGATCTATATTAATAATTTTGAAGCGATGGCAGCTCAGTGGTAGCGTGTACGACTTCGCGTCAAGGGACGTGAGTTCGAAGACAAGCGACTACAATGAGCTTGAGCTTTCGGTAAAGGAAAACATATCATGGTGGTAGGGCTTTCTTAAATGTCCGCCTGGCCAGCTACCGCCCTCAAGTTGTAAACCTGCCGCCAAATACCAATAGGTGTGTTCCGGCAGCTGCACTTGAGAGTCAGTTCTCCCACAGGTTCAGCGTGTCAACCAACTTGGACCGTATCGTTACTTAAGATGTGATCATCATGAGATTATGACCATAACGCTGAACCTTAAGTATAAAAAAATATATATTACAAAGCGGAAAAGTGTGTTTGTTTGAATGCGTTAATCATAGACACTACCAGTCCGGGTTCAAAAAATATTTTTTGTATTTATTAGAGCAAAGCAGCAAAGATGTATTGAAAAAAGTTACAAAAATGGGCAAACGATATTTAACAATTTTCAGTTCCACTCGAATAAACTCACAGACACAACTAGAAATAATATAATAATGATTAATAGTTTGTTTGTTTGAACGCACTAATCTCAGTAACTAGAAAACGGATTTATAAAATTATTTTCGCATTAATTACGCCAGTTATTAGTCTATTTTATAGATTATTTAATATCACACTTTAGATCTAAGGAGACGAGCAAAATTAAAAAGAACATTAATAGAGAAAATGGGCCAATGCTTTGGTCAATCGATGATCATGTAATTTTACATACATCTCGTCGTGCGTACACAGAAAATAGTGATTTTTTCATTCAAAAAAATACTGTTCCTCAAGTATAGAATATTAACTTTAAGTTTCATACGAAGTCGTGGAAACAACTAGTAAAAGATTAAACTTAAACCGATGACGTAAGATTCAACTGACGTCATAAAATATATGGGTCTAGTCTATATCTACGAATTCTTATTGTCTGGGCAGCATTTAAGATAATTTGAATAAAGAGTAAAAACCTACAGCATAAAACAGCACAATTGTAATCATATTTAAGGTCGCTTTATGTAATGTATAGAATAACTAATGAAAGTATTTATAAAATTCGAAAAAGTAAAAAATCGAAATACATGTTTGATAACTGTTACGTTCTGTGACTTGTAAATGAGACAGTTATTACGATACTTAATATCTTCACGTGTTTCGAATTAACCAGTTTATGTCAATAGAATATAAGATAAACTATATTAAATGTATATTTATTATCGCGTCCACCTCATATTAATATGTCAATGAGTCAGTATACCTAATTTAGATGCTGTTATTCTAGATTCTATATCGGTTACGTTAAATTCGAGAAGTAAACAAAGAACATTTTTAACACAGAAACGTTATTTTACTTTTTTACCTGCGTATTACTCGTTTTTACAAACGTTAATTTGGTCAATAATACTTGTCCTGTCTTGACACGATAAGAATAAAACAGAAAGATAAAAGTCAGCTAAAAATGACAACCGATACATGTAGGAAGTAAATGCAAAACTACAATGATACATAATAGGTTCTAGTGAATTTCGATGTCACATTCAAGCAGGAAATACCTAAATAGAAAATGCATACACGTATTCACTTACCAACAGTCAATTTAGAATCGTTAAAGAGTATGTTAGAACGAAAAAAAATATAAAAAAAAACGGTTTAAAACTAAAAACCGTACTGCCCCTTGCCCGGATAAGAGATTACAGAGGAAAAAAAAAAACACTACCCCTGTCGAAGCGGATCGAGGCATTCGGCGAGTGGACGCCGCGCGCGCAACATGCCGCGATCCGGCGCGTTGTTTCTCCTGTTTTTAATACAGACCGTGACCGCTGAGATACTGACTCCGCCGTACTTTAATTTGGCGTCGGGGAAGAAGATCACAGCCACGGCCACATGCGGAGATGAAGGACCCGAGCTCTACTGCAAGCTCGTCGGTGCGAACGCGGATCACGACGAGCACGTGATACAAGGACAGGTATTTGCTTTATAATCTGTTACGCGAGTTTGTTGTGCATCACGCGAGCGCTCCTCCAGTTCGGTGATGCTGTAAAGAGACCGAGAGCTAATACCTATTTAATTAGCTTCGAAGCTAAGTTTCTGTTATTGCAACTTTGAACATAGCAGCAAGTTAGATCATTATGTGATATCCAAGTGTAACCGTCCAGAGCTGGCCAAACGAACAACGGAATATATTCATTAGGAATATAGTTTCAATATGAAATTTACTTTTACAGAATTTTATTTGATAATTCGAATCCCAAATCTATGATTGTATCGTTCGACTGCTCTACTATGGAGCTGACATCTTTCTTTAATTAGAAAAAACTGGATTCCGTTGGAGTTTAAATACGAATAAACTTTTTTTATACTTGTAGTCATTAATTTAGGTTTCGGATTATGTTTATGTATATAATAGTTGATGCCGTCGGCTGTGTTCGTGTTATTTCCAATAAGCGCGTATCTTAGAGAGCAGTATCTATGTCGTTTCAACACTGTAGGTCTGGTAGTTTTAAATATATGATGAGTACTTGTGGTAAATTGTCTTTATCTATATATAGATGTTGTCTTGTAATCATTAGAATGTATTGGAAAGTTTACGATACATAATCATTTAATTTAATTTCTATGTAAGTACACAGTCTTGTACTAAGTGTAAAAACATATATTTTCTATAGCAGCCTAAAGATATACATAGATATTTGAATTATAAATTTGAATATTGATTTTAATAGCATTACGCTTCAACTGTATTATATTTCGCGAACATAACAAAACCCACCCATTCGAGCTTACAACTACTACAGCGGAAACCTAATATAACGACATTGTAGGGACTCTATATCTAAGAACGCTATATCCGATTGTCGTTATAAGCAATACAATATATTTTTTTTTAGTTATTATTCGTTTGTATATATTATGTAAACTGTCATTTTTTTATTGAATCTCAGTAGTTTTTTACATTTTACGTTTAGTTATAAGCGATATGTTTAGTAAATAGGGGTTCGCCCGGGACTTGACGTTTAATCGTTATAACCAATTCGGCGTTGTAACCGATGTTGTTATATCCGGTTTCGACTGTATATGTATTATTTACTAACTGATGTCAGCGACTTCTTTCGCGTCTATCACGTCAACAGCGCGTGAATGCTTAATGTGTTCTGAGTATTCATGTAAAATTTAATGTCTGGTTGTTTTGAAAATATCGTGATAATCTAACAAAGTTCTGTTAGCTTTACTTAAAGCTTGTTAATGAAAGTTTCCTCACTGAGTGGCTGTGGATACTTGTAAATGGTAGAGTTACGATCCCGCTTTCAGCAGATGTAAGGGCCTCTCCCCTAAGGATTGGACTTAGATTTTGTGTACGACTTCGCGTCGAGGGACGTGAGTTCGAATCCAAGCACCTACAATGAGCTTGAGCTTTCGGTGAAGGAAAACATCGTGAGGAAACCATGGCATGGTGGTAGGGCTTTTTCTAATGCCCGCCTGGTTGGCTACCACCCTCAAGTTGTAAACCTGCCGTCAAATACCAATCGGTGTGTTCCGGCAGCTGCGCTTGAGAGTCAGTTCCTCCCCAGCTTTGGCGTGTCTACCAACTTGGGCCGTATCGTCACTTAAGATGAGGTGAGATTATGGCCATAACGCTAAACCTTAGGTATAAAAAAAAGCGTGCTGATTTAACTCGACTCTTCTTTAGAACAACTGCCTTCAATCTATATTAACACATACAAATGTATAACCTCTGACATTGTTATATTCAAACGTCGAGGTGATTCGTGATGAGGTGACATACGCTGAAGTCTGAAGTATGTCGCAGCCAAGTAGCTTAATTAGCCGTTCGATTAACTGCCTAGCGTCTTCACTAAACGGCGCAGTTCAACTGAAGGCCGTGTACATATCAATAATGATAGGTAACAAAGATATATATAAGATATGTTTGCTGGGTCCTAGGTTACGTTGGACTTGTGACAACAAACAGTTATTATAAGTTGGGAGTTCGGGGAATGTATGTAAATGGCTTATTATGCTAGTTGGCTGCGACATATATAATTTACTAAGTACGAGTTTTTTTTTTTGTATAGTTAAGGTTTAGCGTTATAGCCACAGACTCATTTGATGTTAAGGGAGTTGCTCTATCTTTGGATACTGGAAATTATTTCATATGCTTCGGTGATAGTGGTTGTTTCTCGATAAAACGTGTCCTTTCCTTATTCTCCATTGATAATTCATAATTATTATTTCTTATATTTTATGGGTCACGCTACAAACACACTTGATGTTAGGTGACGAGCTGGTAAACACCTATAGGTATTAGGCGACGGCTTTTCAACTTGCTGGTGGTAGGGCTGGTAGGCAAGGCGGGTATACTTTCATCACGATGTTTTCCTTCACCGAAAGTACAGGTTCACCGCAGTTGGATTCGAACCAACGTCGATTGACGACGCGGCCGTACACGCTGCCACTGAACGAACTGTCATCGCTTCGATTGAGTAGTTTAGAGGTGGAAATTTGTTATGAAAACCATCGTACAATCTAAAATAAGCTGTTTATCAGATCCCTAAGGGGATCAGTTAGTTTAGACTTTCACTTTATTTTCTTATTACTATAACGTTCCCTCATAATAGATAGTACCGCGTTCGTTTTCTCTCATACGCGATTCGGCAACAGCCCAAGCCGAGGTTCGGTCACTAGTGACACCCTTGCGCGAATTTCCCCGCGGGTTGGAGCGCCTTCCGCGCTCGCCCCACTAGTTCAGGTGAAGCTGTAAAAGCCCCTAAGGCTAACAGTGTAGGTCTTTTCGAAAAAAAAAAAAAAAAACCATCAACTTCACATAAACATTTATAATATCAGGTGGCATTGCTTCAAATCGTTTAATTATACTATACTAGATCCGCTAGAAAACTATTTAACAACTATTGTCCTTTTTCGTTACATTCTTCAAAACTGCTTTGCTCCTAATGTTGGTAGCGTGATGATGATTAGTGTAGGTGCAATTAAGAAAAAGAGTTTTCGTTATCCGACTGTTAATTCCTATGATGATTCCTATGAAACTTGCCGCTTTATAAAATTATCTAGGTGTGAACGTGACTTCGTTCGAATGTAAATAGGGTTTTCTTTATTAAATATTGGTGGTTTTCGTAACATTATTCAATACAGCTTTGCACATATTAATCGTAGCGATACGTTAACCTTAAAGCGGTACGAAAATATCGCTCTGTAGAATACTTTTTTTTTTTTTTTCATCTTAGTGGTGGTGCCTTAGGTCAACGCGTTCAAACTTTCCGCTTTGTAATGTGATATCAATTTAAGTGTATCGAAATGATTTATTTTTTACATATGAACAATTATGCCTGAAATACTAAGGTTAGATTTTGCAATAATTATTTCATGCGTATGTATTAATGCGTGAAGCAAAAACTTTGCACCCCTTTTTACGAAAATTGCGCAGACGAAGGATTATGAGATTTCTCATACTCAGTCATTCTCAGTTTAAATAGAGAAGGAGTGCAGAATGATAATATATTTTTTTAAAATATGCATAAAAAATACATTTAATCAATAGAAAATATATACTCTTTACTACTTAAGTATGTGGTGAAATTCAGAATAGATTATAGATTAATATTGTTTATCTTTACTGAATGTCAAAGATAACTCTATATATTAATACGAGTATATACGAGTTTTTGACAACACAACCTTAATAATGTACAAACTTATAATTTAAATTAATTATGGTCGAATCTCGACCACTGGGCGATCGCTAGTACTAATAATTAAGTTTAGACAAAATAAAAATTGTCAGTCAGTGGGAGTCGGCACAAAGACAATGTTATAACGTCATCTCGTTGAAACGTCGGCAACGCTGATAGCTGAGAGCTTGATAGCTTATCTCGCGTCCTGTTGGCTCACTACCCAGCTGATAAGAGGTTCGATGCCTCGGTAGCGAAGTGTTACGAAAGCTCATTAAATTAACTAAGCGTGCGTTTATATTACACTTTGTTTATAATTCGATTTGATGATAACTGGCCCATCGAAAGCAGCGCGTGTAACTGACAGATCAATCAGCTCCCCAATTACGTATTTTATGATAGCAAAGTAATAAGAAATATATTTAAATGTCTACGTTAATATTATAAATCGGGAAAATTTTGTTTCATTGCGCTAATGTTACGTCCATCAGTAGAATTTCAAAAATATCTTTTTATGTTCGATAGAGCATTTGAGTAACGCTTTGTGCTATTTAAAATCACGATAACACCAATAGAAGCAGAGATACAGGCATAAAAAAAAGTTACAAAGATGGGCAACGGGCAATAGTGGACGCGCTTAGCCTAGTGGTGGAATTGGCCCTAAAGTGTAATGCCGGAACATACCTGTTACGCATTTGACACCAGATTTCAACTCGAGGCTGGTAGAAAGCCCGGTTTCTGCTAGAAAAAGCCTTACCATCGTGCTATAGCTATGTCACAATGTTTGCCTTCACCGAAAGCTTAGGCTCATGGTAGAGTTTCACTACCAATTGAGTCCACTATCTATTGAGCCCTCATCGTTTCAAACCCGCTATTACGCCAACCTGCTAGTCGACTGGTTGCTCAGTATATCTATCGACTGATCCTGAGATTCGACATAACAACTAGTTGTGCCCGCGGCTTCGTTCGCGCGGAACTAAAATTTATATAGTAGTATTTGCCAATTTTTGTAACTTTTTTCAGCTTGCTTCTATCGGTAGTAGCGTGATGTTAAACAGCCTGAAGCCTTCCCCATTGATTGGTCTATTAAATACAAGAAGATTTTTTGAATTCCGACGTGAAAGAAACTTAGATACTTAGAGAGTATATATAAAGTATAGTATATATTATATATATATAATAATTATATATATAGTATATATATATTATAGTATAGTATAGTATAGTATATATATATTATAGTATAGTATAGTATAGTATATATATATAGTAGAGAGAGTGATAGCAATGCAAATTCTGCAAGAGACTGCAGTGTGGATAGAAAAATATATATAGTAGATAATCTATCGTGGATTTATTAAATAAAAGACTGTTTTTTTTTTTCGAAGGGACCTATTCTGTTAGTCTGAGAGTCTTTTACAGTTTCACCGGACTAGGAAACGACTGAGGCGACTGTGTCCCATAAAAATAGTATTTTTCCATATTCTCTCTCCATTGTGCGCTCTTTGCCAATTTGTCTTTCGACTGTTACAGTATTTGCATATGGTAAAAATGACTGACATTATTATTTTTAATCCCTTTACGTTAGTAATTGTCGAAGGGCAACTTAGGTCGTCTTTAATTGGCGTCTGTTTATTCAAATATATCGAGAACGGTCGGCCATTAAATATTTAGTGACTGATAACAATAAAGTGTGTAATATATCATAGAATTAATAATTATAATTCGTATCTCACTATCGTAGGAAACTGGCCCAAAAGTTAAATAAAACTCTTATCGATGCGTGCCCTATGACTCCATTATCGTCACATACGAATGAATGAACTCTATATTTTTTTTAGGTATAATGTGCCATGTACCACGAAATATGGAATCAAAGATATTATTATCAATAATTTTATTTTGTTAACTATTAAAAGTTAGATCAAGAAATGTAGCGTACTGTACAGCCAGGATGATAATTTTCGATATTTTTCTATTCTATTTTTTTTAATATAATAACTAGTAGGTAAAAACCTACGACTTCACTCTCGTTAATATTGACTTTGTAAATCAAATCGAATGACGCGATAAAAAGTTTCGTACAAATTTTATCCCTTTATTCACCCCATAATAAGAAAAAATATTACCCTATCACCGTCTTCAGGTTCCCATCTATTTCTATACCAAAATTCATCATAATCGATTCAGTAGTTTAGGCTCGGTGTAACGAAGAAGCTGATCTGTTGGTTGGTCAGGATCGTGAATCTTTTTTCATTTACCGGCAGCAGCCCAAGCCGAGGGTCGGCCGTTCTGGCACCCTTGTGCCCGCTGCCTCGGGGCTGATTGCCCTCAGCAGTCGCCCCAAAAAATTCAGTGAAGCTGTCAAAGCCCTTGGGGCTAACAGCGTATGTCAAAAAAAAAATGTAACAAAGAACTCACTCAAAAAATAATAAGGATTCTCTCGATGACCTTCTTAAACGAAACGTAACTACAGTAGTCTTCACATATTCATATATTTTTAAATATTTTTTTTATTGAAAGTTTGTCCATATAAATCACTACCCTCATCCATACGACATGCTACAATTAATTTCTTAGCCCAATACCGATTTTACATTTAGTCACAACACATGATACTGTAAAAAGTAGAAGTGCACACAGCTGTTTTTTTTTATACTTAAGGTTTAGCATTATGGCCATTATCTCACCTGATCTTAAGTGACGATACGGCCCAAGTTGGTGGACACGCTAAACCTGTGGAGGAACTGGCTCTCAAGTGCAGCTGCCGGAACACACCTATTGGTATTTGCCGGCAGGTGTACAACTTGAGGGTGGTAGCTACCCAGGCGGGCATTAGAAAAAGCCCTACCACCATGCTATGGTTTCCTCACGATGTTTTCCTTGCACCGAAAGCTCAAGCTCATTGTAGGTGCTTGGATTTGAACTCACGTCCCATGACGTGAAGTCGTACACACTACCACTGAGCTATCATCGCTTCAAATAGCACTAGTAATGATACCACTATGTGCATATACGAAAAGCAAATATTAATTTGACAGCGCTGATTTGAAACATTGCGAAGGAGCTGATAACATTAGGATGTCAGGCAGCGGCGCGCTAACATCGGTTCCCTGGAATTCGGCTCGAGTCAGACATTTTGCGTTTTTTGCGGACATCTGCCGGCCACATGCGTTACCGCATCCCGAATAACTATTGTTTCTCGGACACCGGACAATGGACGCGTTTTTTTTTTGCCCCCGCCGTGTATTGTCCGACTTCTGACTCGTGAATGAGTGTAGTTCTTTGATGTTACGATGTTGAATGAATAATACAAGTGTCCACAATAAGGACCTCGTACAAGAAAGTAAAAGTAAACAACAACAATAATAATAATGAATTTTACTCGAATTTATTTTACGTGTTTTAAAAGTCGTTTACAGAATATACAGAAAACACATATATCACGCGATTTGTGACCACCATGCAGCCAAACCAAGATTCCGATTAGGTATAGATGCGTGCTATATCTGTCGATCCCACAGTAGTGAAATAAAATGTAGAAAATAATACAAATTAAGAAACATTACACTTGTGTATGTATGTGGGTGAGTGAGTGTGCGTGAATGTAAGTGTAGGTTTATGTAAATCATTAATCTATCTACTAAATTGACTCATCCCGATGTCTTCTCAACTACTAATACCAACATTTGAAATTTGTTATGGATACCAGAAACACAGGAACGAAGTCCGGGGAATCAGCTGATCTGTATATAAACCAGGTGGTCTGACACACACTGTTCTAATTTTACCAGTAGTCAATAATTCACACACGTAAGGCAGATAAAACCACTTGTATGCAAAACTTGGGGATAAAACCTATCCTATCTCTCAATTTTCAGCATCAACCAATATATATATGTGTAGAAAATTGTATGGAAATCAGTTGATCGGGTACCGAGGTTAGGCTAAACGAACACCGCGACACCAGATTTTTATATATAAAGATAGGTAAAGACAAAACAGTTCGGTAAGATTCTCTCGTGTCTTTGTAAACCAATTTTATTTGTTACCAACTTTATCTAACTAACAAACTTTAATGTCAAAAGAAATAAAATTTGGTCGATATGTTTACACTGCATTCGGTGTTCAACAGGAAAGAATTATTAGTAGGTTAGTATTAGTAGAAGTCAAATCGATAGACCGTCCATCTATTACTTCACTATATAATAATATTCACACTTTTCCAGGTCTGCGACATATGTAACGCAACAAACGATGCCAAGAAACACCCACCGGAGTACGCGATAGATGCCAGCGAAACTTGGTGGCAGAGTCCACCTCTGTCACGCGGCATGAAGTACAATGAAGTCAACCTCACTATAGACCTTGGACAGGTAAGCCTATATGGCATAAGCATATATATTTAGTTTTATTTGATACTCTTAGTGGGTGGTCGCTGTGCCGATTCGACCCAAAATTGTGGACACGCCACAGTTATGGAGTTGCTGATAAGTGCAACTGTCTGAATACACATATAAGGTATATGATAGTAGCTTTGAAGGGGGTAATATATCACCACGTTATTGTTTTATTTAAAACTATCGTTCTTGGTCTTGTTTTTGCAATTATATACACGTGTTTAAGTTATAAATGATTGCTTAACTATAACTTCAGTGAACAACTTAAATTAATTATTAAATGCTATAAACCTATGCTGCTGGAAGAATATGTAATTGGTGTATAACACATTCAGTACACACATTTTACCTTTTTGAAGACTTCCTTTCTAGGTTTAGGAGTAATGCATTATTGTTGAAAGACTATGTGTAATAAGCTATATCTAGAATTACTATTATATTATAGTTTTTCAACAACGTTAATTTGTCATCTGTTGACTACTTATTATTTTCACCATTTTTTTTAATATTTTGAAGTGTCCAAAGTTAGTTCACGTGTATTTGTATTTTATTTAATTTTTGTTGTTCGACTAATTTACATGTGATGGTTGCCTTATAAGGTCTAATGTATTATATTAATTTCCCTTATTATCATTTATAGCTTCGGTAATACACTGACCACTGGCGGTTCTAAATATATAAAATAACAAAAAAAATTTAGTAAGCTGATAGATGCATTCATTTTGAAATCGTAGAGAACATCCAGTGAAATAAGTTTAAAGTATCTTTCAAATGGCTTTCGTTCGAACCACGTTTTAAGTGTAATCGCGAGAAACATGCTAATTATGTTAAAAAGAGAACGCCTTGTACGTACACTCGGCGGAGATTTTCAATGTCTACAACAAAGTTTATGAAGTTTGTTATAAACCAAGTTATTACTTAAGTAAGTAAGTAGGGAGGAGTATTAGAATTCTTTTATTATTTGCATTAATATTTTCATTCAATTCTGTGGTATCTATATATGTATACCAAGATAAAAACATAGAGATATTTAAGAATTTAATATATTTAAGAAGTTAAACATAGAACATAGTTCCCCCCACCTGTATGTGACTGATTTTCCTACTAAATTGATTTTCCTGCAGCTTTCACTAATGGACGCAAAAGTACACGAAATAAGAAAAAATGTTAAATTTTTGTATAAATTCATGAAAATAAAACAATTAATGTTAAAGTCATCGGGAAAAATCATGACGATCAGTTTTATTGGTATGTGGGGGTGAATAAACCAATTGTGTTATATAAAAAACAATATATTAGCGAATTATTCGTCTCAAAAGATCTATTAAACTCGAATATAATTGACAAATAATATCTAAAATAAATTACTAAAAATTATTTTTAAATATTTCGAGGTAATTATTTAGATTAATACATTAGTAGGCATATACTTTTTTTTCATATACAATATGTGTCGTTGACGCTAAATATTGTCGATCCTCTATTTGTCACTTATATCCGTGAATCCGTGATACTGTCTGTAGCTAATATTTTTAGCTAATAGGTTTAGCGTTATGACCACAATCTCATCTGATGTCTATGAACGATGTGCTCAAAGATGGACACACAGAGCCTACCGGAAGTACTGGCTCTTAAATGCAACTGCTGGAACACGCCCACAGTTATTGGTGGTAGATTTTCAACTTGAGCGAGGTAGCTAACTATGCGGGTATTTGAAAAAGCCCTACCACCATATTATGGTGTCCCCATCGGGTTTTCATCGGTAACCTCACGTCCATTGACGTAGTGTTATTACAACCTACCATCGAGCTATAACCCAGTCATAATATGAATAAGTGTTAACTCGGTCTGGCTCCTTAATTTATTCCATACAGTATTACACCTATCGGTGGTGGCTTGATGTTAATTATCCTAAAGCCTTTCTCAATTATTATTCTATCAAATAACAAAATATATTTTGTAATATATACAAACAAACAAACAAACTTTTTCGCTTCATTATATTAATATAGATATAAATATCCTACTAAGGAAAAGACACATCTGTTTTATTTGTTTACCCACAAAGCCTACTACAGTGACACGATACCATAAATTACAAGCGGGCTACACTGTACAATTGGAATTTAAACCCACGCCGACGGACGCGGTGTCGGATTACTCAACTGCTGTGTCATTATTTAGATACTTTCTTTTCAATTTGCAATTTACCTACCGCTACTTACACGGACCGATCCGATTTTGTGTTAACATTACAATTATTTGAATGACATACATAGAAATATACATTATAACTCTTGTCCTACCTACCAAAGATCTCTACGAGTAATGCCATTACATTGCCGCATTTACAAACCACATACATAACTAATAATAGATAGTTTGTTAGAATTTATGTAGACGACAGATGCATTTCTAGATACGACACATAAGGCATCCCCAGCTTCGTCTATTCAGGACATGATCGTGCAAGAGTTGAAAATAGGACGTCATAGGAGAGAGGGCATTGATCCCTGATTCAAAGCGTTAGAGACATTAAATTAATTATAGAATCGGATTTACGATCTCTGTCAGAAGGGCGTGTTAACTTCACAGCGCTATGGTTGAGAGGATTGGCGACCATTTCGTCTCTTTTTAAATTAGAAAATACATGTATATAAAGTTTTATGATAAATAAAGTTTTTATCTATAACTTCGATCCGTATTACACAATGAATTGACGACGATGTCTGATATAAAGAAGAGTAACAAGTATAAAGACTAAGGTGAGAAATCTCCCTAAAAACGACGAATCAAAAGTGAGTCGGGGGCAGATGCAATGTAAAGACAGATCCTGCTACCTGGCCCAATGCGTGATGGAAGAACACCGTAAGGTTTTAGTGGGTTTTCCAGCCTATCGGGGATGGGATGCCTAAAAGCATTTCTCCAGGTAAAATACACATACGTGAGTCACTGGGACGGCTTAATTCCATATGTATATGAGAATACTGTCTACAGCCGTGATTTCCTCAATGATTTTCCTATTCAATACAAAAAAGAAATCCTAAGTTTAACTAAAGAAATACTTCCTGAGATTAGGAACAAACGAACATAATTTCCAGCTTTATAATATTAATATAGAATGGACTTTAAAAACTCTAAAATTAAATGTTTTAATTATCAAAAATTATCCAATTCGAGTATGCATAAGTTCGGTTGGTTGTATTGGTTGGTATTATACATTATATGAAGTTACATCAGTTTCTAAATTAAAAGTGAAATATTCAGTAAAATAATATTGAAATTATGAAATTTACTTTTTTATTGTATATCGAAATTGATTTGAATTCAAATGTATTGTGCTCTTTGGCTAGGTGGGTTTGGGTTGCTGCAAGAGACGTTATTTTTTTAAAAGGGTATATGAAATATTTATGGGATTGTCCACGGATATATTGATAATAATTGTGGGCAATTCATATATTATGATAATGGCAACTTTTTACGCTTGGAGTTGAAAATTATTTTTAAACTTCTCGTAATTTTTCTTTAGATTAATGTATCCTAGGTCCTTAGTGTACTGTTTTCTATAGTTAAGCCACGAAAGCGTAATGAGTAAAACAACCAAATGTACCACAAAAGCCTCCAATGCCACGACAGGATTTACCTTCAGGTGCAATCAGTGAAGAACTGATTTGATCTGATTGATTTTAAAGCCTTTTTTATAGTTAAGGTTTCAGCATAATGGCTACAATCTCACCTGATCTCAAGTGACGATACGGCCCAAGTTGGTAGACACGCTAGACCTGTGAAGGAACTGGCTCTCAAGTGCAGCTGCCGGAACACACCTATTGGTATTTGACGGCAGTTTTTCAACTTCAGATTTGTAGCTAGCCAAGCGGCCATTAGAAAAAGCCCTACCACCATGCTACGGTTTCCTCACGATGTTTTCCTTCACCTAAAGCTCAAGCTCATTGTAGGTGTTTGGATTCAAACTCACGTCGCATAACGCAGCGTTTCCCTACCACTGAGCTATCATCGCTTCACCGCACCTCGCATTGTCTTTATAAGTGCTTGGCTTTGGCACAAAGTTTCATATTGCCATATTCACGGATTTACGCTGTGCGTTGTTCAGACATGGTCATAAGAGTTATACTTAGCACTTTGGTATAATTAAACTTTGTTATGCAATAATGTATCGTCCAACATATATTAATATGTTTTGCTATATGATTACAAATTCATCGAACAAAAGCGAAGCGAAATTATACCCGTAATAAACAGTTTTTATTTGTCATTTATTTTTGCAAAGCGACATACGCCAAGCGAATAATCAACGTAAATTCAGTTTAAGGTACATTGTAATTGATTATTTATATATATATATATATATATTTATAACTTAATGATCAGATTTTAGTAAATTCGATTTCCACCTATATCTAATTAGTCACAGTCCATTCCACTGTCTATATTAATATGATAAAGCTAAAAAGTTTGTTTCTTTAACCGCGTTTACCTCAACAACTAACTGTCGGATTACAAAAGTTATCTTTGTATTTGATAGAATAATAATTGAAAAAGGCTGAAGGCTATATAACATCACGCTACCATCAATAGGAGGAAAGATGTATTGAAGAAAGTTACCAAAACGAGTAAAAAAATTTAAATAACGAATTTTACTTAAATGTCAAATATTGGCTTCAGATTTTTTTTTAATTGTAATCTATGTGTATACTTTATTATAAAAATATGAAAGATAAAATAATTTTCTATGGAATTTCTGTTTATCTATGTTTTCCTGAAACATGCATCACTATCAATGTAACTGGGCAGATTCTACTAACACTTGACATTATAATTTGATTTGACATTTAAATTGACATTATAAGGCCCAAGTTGGTAGACACGCTAAACCTGTAAAGGAATTCGCTCTCAAGTGCAGCTGCCGGAACACACCTATTGGTATTTGGCGGTAGGTTTACAACTTGAGGGTGGTTGCTAGCGAGGCGGGCATTAGAAAAAGCCCTTCCACCATGCTATGGTTTCCTCACGATGTTTTCCTACACCGAAAGCTCAAGCTCATTGTAGGTACTTGGATTGCAACTCACGTCCCTTGACGCGAAGTCGTACACAGTACCGCTGAGCTATCATCGCTTCAATTTCGAAATTTATTGTTGGGTTTCATCGTATAATCATAGACGAAGGCTATAGGCTATCTAACATCCCTTTACAACCAACAGAAGCGAATCTGAACTGAAAATATTTACAGAAAATGGAAAACTTTTTTTAAGTAACTTTTAGTGTCATGCGAATGATGTCGCTACCACGGTTAGTAATATGCCATATACGAAAAAACGAAAAGGCTCTCGTGGACAAGCGCTACAAGATACATTTTTCTTGTCAACTGACTTCTTTGTATATTATTTATCAGTTTGAATAGACATTTCTAAATATATAATTACTGCACGATTAAGCCGGAGTTGCTTTTATCATTGGTAAATTTGTCTTCATACTCAGATACCATAAAACAGTTTTAATTACAACTACGTCGCATTGTTAACCTACGCTAATTTTGAAGCTGTGATAGCTCAGTGGTAGTGTGTGTGACTTCGCGTCAAGGGACGTGAGTTCGAATCCACCTACAATGAGCTTGAGTCTTCGGTGAGGTAAAACATGTTGATGAAACTATAGCATGGTGGTTGGGCTTTTCTAACGTCCTCCTGCCACCACCCTCAGGTTAAAAATCTGCCTCAAGTTAAAAAGATGTGTTCTGGCAGTTGCACTTTAAAACCAATCAGTCCATTAGGCTAGACATCGTTACTTAACACAAGGTGAGATTATGGCCATAACGCTAAACCTTAAATATATAAAAACATATACTGTCTCTGCTGTAAGTATGTTGCAATTTGCATGATCGTAGATAATATAATCGGTCTATATAGTATGGTTTGCTTTACACATACAAACTTTACTTCTTCTCTGTTATTCTTGGCAGCTTAGTCCGACTATTACTGCTATTATAAAGTAATAATATTTGGGCATTTCCGGCAGACGATACTACCTTCAACAAGAGGGTGACGTTCTCGTTGAAGCTCTCTTGGGAGTTTTGTGGCAACTAATATATCATGTTAAAAATGATTATTCACAACTCACTTCACCTATGCTACACTGTATTACGTAAAATGTCATTTTAACTTACATAATATAGGGCTAAACAACTAAGTATACGAATTAAATAAAAAAATCACAACAAGACAGATCAAGATCCCGCCAAAACTCATACCAACTTTTATCGATGCATCATCCTTTTTTCGCTGACTGTTAGAGAATGCCTAGGGCAGGGGTTCCCAATCTTTTTCAGTTCGTTTACTATTTTGTCGCGGCGCCCTCACCTGTCTAGCTGTTCGAAATAGATAAATACAATGATACTATTTATATCGATAGGCACAACATTTAAAACATTCACATTATGAATCCAAACTGTGTATTTATATGAACACAAAATCAACAGTTTCCGAGCACGTAGGTAAGCACATCGATTGTATTATTTACTTTGTACCCACGAACAATTCAGTTAGGTTTCCGAGAATGGTAAAGAGAATCCCTTCACGGCGCCCTTCTTCACTCTCTACGGCGCACCAGGACGTCGTGGTACACACTTTGGGAACCCCCGGCCTATGGCATTAAATCCGCCATTACACTATGCGTAGAGTGTAAATAAATGAGTATAATTATAGCACATACGATCATCCCTCACCTTGGGGTGTAAGGGGTGTCGAATGGGGTGTAAGGTGTATCGAAAACCATCTGAGTTACCCGAGAAAATCTCACCTGCAAGCGGTGCTACCGAGTAACCGATCAGGCTCTGGCAATTGATGCACCCACATTTGGTTTTGGTCATAACAGTTATGCATATAACCTTCGATCTGTTCTACTTGGTTGTAGGGTCATTGCCCAACTTTGCCGCAAAATAAAGGTCCAGTATAGACCCTTGTGTTCCGGCATAGCCAACGAACCCCAGGCATTTCTGTCACGGTCAGTAACATGGCTGTAACACTTCTTGTGTAACGCGGCGATAAACATTTACCATCGGAAGGTCAGTCCGCCTGTTTGCTGCTCACTAGCACAAAAGAACAGATCTAAGTCAGAAAACCAAATGTGCGTCCATACTTACAGTCTTGCAAATATGTTCGAATTCGCAGACAAGTAAGCAATTCGCAATCGATCCAGCAACGCGATATGATGTCATAGTCCAAATATGCAACATCGATCTATTTTTGTCACACGAAACCATTATGATTCTAGTATTATTATGTATATTAATATTTATGTCGTGCGTTGACAGTAACTTTGTATAAGATACCAACTGTGGCGTGAATCAACGTTTAGTTTCGCAGTTTTTAAGCTACTTTAGTTCTCATGGCACTAAATATTTTTTTAATATATATATATGTATATATTTATACTTAAGGTTTAGCGTCATGGCCATAATTTCACCTGATCTTGCGTGACGATACGGCCCAAGTTGGTGGACACGCTAAACCTGTGGAGGAACTGGCTCTCGAGTGCAGCTACCGGAACACCCTATTGGTATATGGCGGCAGGTTTATAACTTGAGGGAGGTAACCAGCCAGGTGGGTATTAGAAAAAGCCCTACCACCATGCTTGGATTCGAACTCACGTCCCTCGAAACCGCTTTTGCTCGGGTTTTTTCCAATTTTTTTTTTCAATACAGCTTTGCTTCTATCAATGTGAGCAAAGATAGCATTGTCGAATACAAAAAAAATTTATTGAAAAGCTACATGTAATTCTTAAGTTTTGCCCGTACAAACAAACAAACTATTCCGCTTCATGATATTACTAGATTTTACGTGCGGTTTCACTCGTGTTAATATTTGATTTTATCAAAATAAAAATGGATTACTTAATAGAGAATTTCATACAAAGGACATCCCTCCCTTTACCTGACTACTAATAAGATTTTCGCAAGAAAAAGTAGCCTATCACCGTCTCCAGGGTCTTCGATCTCTGTACCAGAATTCATCACAATCGATTCAGCGGTTTAGGCGTGAAAGCGTAACAAATAAAGAAACAAACTCATTTTCGCCTATATGATATTAGTAAGATAATATATAGCCTTTATTTCTGAGAACAAACTGAACTAATAACAATAATATATACATAGAAATCCACCGTGACATAATTTTACCGTGACATAACATTTAGATAGCAATTTTGTATAGACGTTAATAAAGAAGTAAAGTTTGATTCATACGTATGTTATTTTTATATATTTCTATGTGACCCAAGCTGGTGAATACGCCAAAACCTGTAAAACGCAGCTTCCGGAACACACCTATAGGTATTTGGCGGCAGATCTTCAGCTTGAGGATGGTAGCTAGCCAGGCGGGCTTTGGAAAATGACCTACCACCCTGCTATGGTTCACGAGATATTCCTTCACCGAAAGCCCAAACTGATTGTAGGTGGAGTGGATTCGAACTCACTTCTCTTGACGCGGCGTTCGTACACACTACCAACTGAGCTATCATGTTTTTATCTGTAGACAAATCATATTTACTTTCTACCTCAAACCGCAGATACATTCGGTATACAATAACTATTGCCTATTTATAGGTCAATTTTGAAATAACGTTATTTTGGGATGAATAAAAATATGATAACACCGACCTCGCTGTTTATCGAAGTAATTAATTCGCTGTATATAGCACCGACGCCTACTTCATCCTATGACAGACGGTTCACGAGCGTGATGACTGATACTTATTACAGTTTGATCTTCTAATAATTTTTTTATTTAAGGTTTAGCGTAATGGCTATATTCTCACCTGATCTCAAGTGACGATACGGCCCAAGTTGGTAGACACGCTAAACCTGCGGAGGAACTGGCTCTCAAGTGCAACTGCCGGAACACACCTATTGGTAATATGGCGGCAGGTTTACGACTTGAGGGTGGTTGCTAGCCAGGCGGGTATTAGGAAAAGCCGTACCATTATGCTATGGTTTCCTCACGATGTCACGACGTCCGAATAACATTATCAAATATAAGAAATTAAAAATAATACACACAATGTACCTATATGGTTATGTGCCAACAATATATTCTTATTATTAATATTATAAATGAGGAAATGAGTTTGTTTGTTCGTCACGTTTTCACGCCTAGATAACTGAATCAATTTTTAAGCAAACAATCATAATACTTATATATGCCAATATGTTTTGATTAATTTACATTCACCGATTAATTATAATTTGGCGCGCATTATATTATATCAACTGTAGGTAAATTCTCTTATAACTTTGAACCTGCGTTAACCGAGAAACGTGACAGATGGCCGCCTATCATGAAACTAGTAGAAATTCAGCACCTTTGCAGCGAACACAGTGACTTTTTTTGGACGTATATGCATTTTTTATGGGAAAGTTTTGATGTATCTCTGACAGCGATTAATAACGCTTCAATTGACTTATTAAATTTAAAAAGAAGAGGATACCTACAGGGAATAGTGAAAGAAGAAAAAAAGTTTTATTTAGCCAACACACAGCAAATGATATTTAAAAAAAATAAAAAAGAAAAATAAAAAAAAAATTATACAAAAAAAAAACAACAGAACAGTACAACAAGATCACAAAAAAATAAACAAAAAATAACTTAATGTGTGGATAAATTGGTAGCAGTCTCAGCATAACAGCTACACTGATATAGTGCAGCGCTGATATTCTGACTGGACCCTCTGAAGGCGGCGTCACGGACATCAGTACACATTCTTAAAACTATGTATGATAGGCACAGCATATAGTACATACCAGTATTTGTGATGCGTGGGAATTATGCTATAGTTGTGCAACACAAAAAATTCAAAAAACTTTTTATTAAATTACTATTTAAAAGGGCAAATATATAAAAAATAATTTCATTAAATATTATCCGTCACCCTCTCGTTACACTAAGGGTCTTTCGTTTGTAACAACTCTAAATATATCTCCGATTAATAAAAGGAAAAGTATTATTTAAGGTTTTGAGTAGGAAGGGAAGAGTACAAACTCTTCTTCACATGTGGTACAGTGGCGTCACTTTGCCGAGCTGACATGTAAAAAGTCAGTAAATTGAAAAATAAATAATCGACAAAGACAACGAAACGACAATGAACTCCGGAAGTTAAGCACCGTAGAATCATCATTGAAGCGATGATAGCTCAGTGGTAGTGTGTACGACTTCGCGTCAAGGGACGTGAGTTCGAATCCAAGCACCTACAATGAGCTTGAGCTTTCGGTGAAGGAAAACATCATCGTGAGGAAACCATAGCATGGTGGTAGGGCTTTTTCTTATGCCCGCCTGGCTAGCTACCACCCTCAAGTTGTAAACCTGCCACCAAATACCAATAGGTGTGTTCCGGCAGCTGCACTTGAAAGTAAAGTTCATTACTTTTAACGTGATTAACCCACAAAAGAACTGTGGTTTCCATTTATATGTATCAAATATTTTATTTATCATTAAATTTATACATTTAACTTCTACTTCCTGCAGGAGTTTCACGTGGCTTACGTGTTCGTGAGGATGGGCAACTCCCCGCGTCCAGGTCTCTGGGTGCTGGAGAAGTCGACCGACTACGGCAAGACGTTCAAACCTTGGCAGTATTTTTCTGACTCACCGCAGTAAGTGAAAAAGGAAACTTTAGTCATTGTCATGTATACAATTTGATATATCAATTTTATTATTCACTAGCTGGAAACCGCGACATCGTCCGCGTTGTCGGAAACATAATAAAAAAATATTGGAATAAAACATATCCTATGTGTTAATGCGACTAATAAAATATATATATGTGTCAAATTTCATCCAAAATGTATGAATCCGTTTTTGCGTCATTGAGTTACAAACAACTTTCACAGTCTTAATATTAGTTTAATATAGACTAGCTCTGCCCGCGACTTCGTTCTCTTGGAAATAAAAAATAAAAATTTACTTATTTATTTATGAAACATTCAGTTCTTTATACATATAAATGTATAAACAATAAATTACTATATTCCAATTAAGTTTCCACATATATCATGAAACATACAATGTCAAGCGTATTATTAGATATTAATCTATTAAAAATTAAATAAAAACAACAATTTGCGGTAAAGAAAACAATTTTTTTTATAAAATTCGACACAATACAATTACAGCAACATTTTCATAAGATTAAGAAGTATTCCAAATTTAAGATATGATAAGAAAATAAACTAAGAAAATTAAATTTAAATTACATGCACAAAACCATTTAAACACCCATCACTTATGCATTTCATTTGTAATACTCTCGCTCTTTGTTTTAATTATTTTTTTTATATAAAAATAAAAATGATACGCGAGGATACGGTTTATGATTTCCTTGAAGATGTTTTATCACAAACAGACATTTTCATATATGATTTAAATGTAATTATATTACATACTTATACTTAGTCACTCGTAATAAAAAAAATCACAGAAATAAAAAGTACAGACCAGTTAAATTCACGTTCTCAATATACGTACAGATTAGTACAGTAAATTTAAGGTATTACGACTGTTGATGAGGTTAAATGTCTACAAATAACTGGGACTTAATGAATATGAATGTATATTCCCTACCGTAATGTCATAATTGAAATTCAAAACGGACCTATATATGATCCCGTATTTCCGGTTCTATATAGCGGAAATTAAGAGACTACGCATTTTATAGAGAACCGAGATAATTATAATCGAGCATCTTCAGTTGGATTATGTAAGTTATGATAAGTAATTTATATAACATTGTGTGTATTTTGTATGTCGTGTTAATATATAATACGGTCTGAATAAAGATTACAGTGGAACCTCAATAAGTCGAACGTCAAGGGAGACACCAAAAATATCGAGTTAAAGAGTTTTCGAGGTTTTCGGGGTTTTCGAGATTTGGAGGTTTTCAACATATAGAGGTTCTACTCAATATAAAAAAGTTGACAACTTGTAATTTGCATTTCTTATCCATTCTCTTTGCCATCTAACCTATGACAGAAAATATTATATTTCTATTAATTGACATTTGTAAAATGATGTCCTTGTAGTCGGTGTCACAAATCTAAGCAAATTTTCGAGAAGGAATTTTCGCCTAAACTCTTATACTGGAAATGTAAAAACTGGGAAAATATAATAATTCTTGCTATTTGTAGGGACTGCGAGCGCTACTTCGGCAAGGAGAGTCTTCAGCCAATAACTCGAGACGATTCAGTTATCTGCAGCACTGAGTATTCAAAGATTGTACCTCTGGAAGGGGGTGAGGTAAGGCTGTGTGAGACTTATTACACTAACTAGATTTTACGGGCGACGTTTATATTAATTTTGTCAAAAAAAACGGATGACGCAATAACAATATACATACAAAGTTTTTCGAGAGAAACCGTAGCCTATCAGCGTCTCCAGATTGAAAATGAAAATGACTTACTCGTTTTTATACCTTTTTTCAACACAACTGTGCTTCTAGTAGTATATTTTTTATACTTAAGGTTTTAGCGTTATGGCCATAATCTCACCTGATATTAAGTAACGATACGGCCCAAGTTGGTAGACACGTTAAACCTGTGGATGAACTGGCTCTCAAGTGCAGCTGCCGGAACACACCTATTGGTATTTGGCGGCAAGTTTACAACTTGAGGGTAGCTAGCCAGGTGGGCATTAGAAAAAGCCCTACCACCATGCTATGGTTTCCTCACGATGTTTTCCTTCACCGAAAGCTCAAGCTCATTGTAGGCGCTTGGATTCGAAACTCACGTCCCTTGACGCGAAGTCGTACACACTACCACTGAGCTATCATCGCTTCAATCGTATAGTATGGTAGTAGCGTCATTTATAATAGTCTAAAGCCATCTTAAATTATTGTTCTAGCAAATAGACAAAGTATTTTTGAAATCGAACTGGTAATTCTTAAGATTAACTCGTTCAAACATACGAACTTTTCCGCTTCATAATATTAATATAGCCGAATCAAAAACAATTATGATACCTAAAAAAACATTTTTCAAATCAATCACAACCGTTACAATCGAACAATCCTTGCAGATTCCAATATCACTCTTAAATTACCGTCCGTCATCGAACAAGTACTTTAATTCGTCTGTGCTGCAAGAATGGACGCGAGCAACGAACGTGCGGCTCCGATTGTTACGGACCAAGAACTTACTGGGTCACCTTATGTCAGTGGCGAGGCAGGATCCCACTGTCACTAGACGTGTGAGTATACTGCCCTTGTAGGTCCTGGAGGGGTTCAATCGAAACTATCAATTTACGTAATTATGTTTACAGATGCGAAAACTAAAATGAGCTATTGTTGCCAATAGTTTATTGATGCGACTGTATTCCTATAGAGTTCGGTGAAGCTGTCAAAGGCCTTACGGCTAACAGCGTATGTCAGGTCGAAAAAAAAATGTATACGTAAAGGCAATGTTGCCTTTTTAGTTGGGTTTTGAAATACAGTTGAAAAGGCATTGGTAAATGCATAATGTATGTAACCGGTTTCCTAAAATATCAGTTGAAAACATGATTATAATGCATCCAAAAGAGAGCTTAATTGACATATTTGCATTTTTGGCAAATCAAGCGATATCTGATTGAGATTAATACTTTAGTACTAAGTGCAAGTGATCGTTGATTTTGTTATAACAAGCAGTTATAATTGCTTTAATGCTGTTACACCCACGAACGTTAATATTATCCTGGTATCTTAATTAATTTGGTGAAGTATGTTTTAGCTATACCGGGTTTTTGTCAAATTAGAGGGAATCAATATTTCCCCAGTTTTTTAGTTAGTTTAGTCTTCGTTTGTTTGGAGGGTATAATTCTTGGTTGTTGGTATCTCATCTAGCCAATTATCCTGTCGATCTATACTTCAGCTTCACACTGCATGTACAGGCTTCTAGTGATTTAACATTTGTGTACGTTTTATCATCTTTATGAGGCTGTGATTGTACTGATTGTTTATTACATCAATTAACTTCATTATAATGCAGTAATGGTCGTCTACGTTCTTCAGTATTTTTACAGTATTAAAGACATCAGTATCGGTGGTCGTTGTATGTGCAACGGACACGCTGACACATGCGACCCGGCGGATCCGGAAGCAAACACCACGATACTCGTGTGCCGCTGTCAGCACAACACCTGCGGTCCACAATGCGCCAAGTGTTGTCCCGGTTTCGAACAGAAGAAGTGGAGGATCTCGCAGAACTGGGACAGATTCGCTTGCGAACGTAAGTTAAAACGCAAATAATGAAGCGATGATAGCTCAGTGGTAGTGTGTACGACTTCGCGTCAAGGAATGCGAGTTCGAACCCAAACACCTACAATGAGCTTGAGCTTTCGGTGAAGGAAAACATCGTGAGGAAACCATAGCATGGTGGTAGGGCTTTTTCTAATGCCCGCCTGAGTAGCTACCACCCTCAAGTTGTAAAACCTGCCGCCAAATACCAATAGGTGTGTTCCGGCAGCTGCATTTGAGAGCCAGTTCCTCCACAGGTTTAGCGTGTCTACCAACTTGGGCCCTATCGTCACTTAAGATCAGGTGAGATCATGGCCATAACGCTAAACCTTAAGTATAAAAAAAAATGACATTGTACGTAGATCATATGATGTATTTGTATGGTCATATAAAGTTATCGATAGGTTATTTTTGAAAATTAAGGTAGTATTGTTTCTTTATTCTCATTTATTACCTCTAACCGTGTCCTATGACAAGTTATCTAAGCAGTCCAGTATGACAGCGGTGACTGATAATGAATTTTGGCTCAATATCAGTCACCGCTGATCTGGACTGTACGATACTTAACACCAGGTGCAGTGCAGTCACTTTGCTGCACAACATTTAAAAAAAGTATTATGTACAATAATGTATTATATATCTGAAAATACGTTGTAGAATATTTTCCTATTCATTGATTTGACAGCATTTGTGACGAAATCAGATATAGGAATCGTTTTGATTCAATCGGCCAATGTAGCAAACGGGTTATAACTCGTTTGAGATGTTTGCAATAGTTATGGAGTAAAAGTGAAGTAAAAAATAAAGGTTATATAAAAATAATTGTAGATTTAATTGAATCCTATTATAAATAACTTTATTCAGCTCATGCGTTAGAATAAACAGGCCATCATGAAATCATCGTTTCCTTAAACGGAATTCCACAAGAAAGAATTGGAATTCGTTTTGTGAATAGTTAAATAAATAATTGTCAAATTCAATTAACGTAAGCCTTGACTTAGTCTATTTTAGTATTTATTTTCTGAATCTTGTATAAATTTAAATAAACTGATTTGCCGACAGCTTGTAATTGTCACAACCATACGACGGAATGTACTTACGATCCTGAGATCGATGAGAAACGTCTCTCGTTGGACATCCATGGAAGGTACGAAGGTGGTGGAGTTTGCAAGAACTGCCAGGATAACACGGAGGGCATCAATTGTAACAAATGTCGACCAACATTCTTCAGGCCATACGAGAAGAGATGGGACGAGATTGATGTGTGTCAACGTAAGTACATTCTTGTTTTGCGTGCAATTTGTAAAAATCTATAGTTCCTTAGCTTAAGTTTTAAATCATGAAAAGCCTTCAACATCTGGATACAGTCATACATTCTCTATCTTATTTTATCGCTCTCTACCGACACCCTTTTTTTATTAACGTGGCGTTTAAAACCCCAGTTTTTACGGATTTCCTGAACGCGTCGTGCATTACTCGGTCTCAGGTCAAAAGCGTGAGGGGCATCTGGTGGCTTATAAGGTGCTAATCACCCAACAGTACCCACTAAAACGGACCACGGCGACACTTCATACTCCCATATTGCCAGAGACTAGGCAGCTTACGCAATTCTACAGCTTACGCAATTCGCGCTACCCTGCAACTACTTTTCAATGCAGAATATCTAAATAAAACAATCACAAAAATGTCCTTACTCTCTAAACGACGACAGTAATCAAGAATAGACATAATTTTCATAACACAGTTTATATAAAAAAGACGGTGTGTGCTTAAGACCATACGACAGAAGTGTAACATAACTAATTCACTCTCGCTCCCTTAGTCGCCTCGAGCCGACTTTAACCCGGCGAGCGTCACACAAGAAGCTCGCGAATCAGAATTTCAAATCCCTGTCATATAAAGTTTCACTTGAGCAATTTGTTTTATTCGTGGCACATCTTGTATAAGCACAAACATCCGATTTGTCTGAAGTGGCGTGTGATAAAATTTGCTTTTCATTCTTCTCTTCTCTTTAGCTGTTTCACATCATGACGAGCACGAAAATAATCTTTCTTTTAAGAGCAATGACGCTAGGTTACTTCTTTAAATTGACCCTTTACTATTTTTAATTTGTTCTTATAAACATTTTAATGGCTAATAAAACAAAATACTAACATCGTTTTCTTTGTTCATTTATCTCCTTGATTTTAAACAAATGTTTCATCTTTGTGCCGAGTGTTTGGTCATTGGTTTGTTAGAGCAAAACTAGTAACCATCGAAGCGGGAGGGGGATGGTTGGTAATCTTAATATTTGATTTCCAACAGCCTGTAATTGCGACCTTCATTATTCAACTGGCAACTGTGAGGAGGAAACCGGCAGATGCGAATGCCGGCGGGAGTTCAACGCGCCGAACTGTGACTCCTGCGCTCACGGATATTTCGATTATCCCAACTGCAAACCCTGCACTTGTAATTTAAACGGAACCGAAGGACAGCACTGTACCCCCACCGATGGACTGGTGAGATTTTAATTTCGTGACGTAGGATTACCATGTTCGGTAGCTGAAAAGTTTTTGATACGTTGAATTCTATAGTGATTCTTAAGTGTCGCTTAGGGAATATAAAGCAGTAAAAGCATAGATCGTCTGCAAATTATTCCGTAATACTTTTTTTTTTGTATTCACCTTTAAATCGAAGAGCCATGATTCGAGATTTTCAAACACTAAATAAGTCTCAGCGCATTACATCTTCATCTTCACTTTAGATAAAAAATTGGTTTATAAATTGAGTAGATGGTCTATAGTAGGTATGATATTATAAATCTAAAGGAAGTTGTAAACGGCTATGCAATTTACTTTATATTTAACCATAATTATAGGCGAATATTCTTTAATAGATTCCATACTAATCTTTAACAAGATTCTAGTCGTGAGGTTCGTCGGTCTCCGAGAACACAAGAAAGACGCCTCGTACATTAGTGCGTGTAATAAATCTTTTATGCTATACGTATGCCTTTCACATTATTTTTAGAAGTGAACTTCGTATGGGAGAGTTTTTAAATTCTGCTCAGCAACATTTTTGTGTGACGCTCGTTCGCGTAAAGTCGGCTCGAGGCGACTAACGGAGCGAGAAAGGTGTAGTGCTGTTTCACTTCAGTCGTGTGGTCTTAAGTACAGACCTTTTTTAGAAATGAGTGCTATGATGTTTCCGTTATTAAACTTAAGCTTACATATGTACTATCGTATTTTTAATTGATAATATTGATAAACGTAGTTAGTAATAGGTTATTCAAATATAATAATACAACTTACATAATTTTAGTGCCCCTGTAAATTTAACTACGCCGGCAAATCGTGCGAAATCTGCGGAGACGGATTCTACTCACCTGAATGCAAAAGTAAGTAAATGAAAATTAACCCTGTAAAGTTTCAATAAACCCTCTCCCTTTAAAGATGAAAGGATTAAAGTTAAGTTTAAATTTATAATTCTCATGAAGCAGTTACTGCCTATAGTTACGATGCTGTATTTGCATGCATATATAGTATATGTTTCCCATGATTTAGCTTTATTTTAAAGTCTAAATATATGTCGAAGCGATGACACAGCTCAGTGGATAATGTGTACGGACGTCGCGTATCCACACACAATGAGCCTGAACTTTCGGTGAAGGAAAACGTTGCGATAAAACCATAGGCATGGTGGTAGGGCATCTTCTAATGTCCGCCTGGCTAGTCACCACCCGCAAGTTGAAAATCTGGCGCTCAATACCTATAGGTGTGTTCCGGCATCTACACTTGAGAGCCAGATCTTCCACAGGTTTATCATGTTCACCATCTTGGACCTCGTCGTCACTTAACATCAGGTTAGATTGGGGCCATAACGCTAAATCTTCATTATTTGAAACTGTTGGGGATTAACTGACAAATCTATAATTAATTTCGTTTGATCTTTTGCTACATTTCTCTATTTACTGTTTGATTCTTTGCATCGTGCAATCTTAACAAAAATATGATTGCGTCAATAGTTAGTTACTAATGGTCGTACAACATTCAGTGCTTATCGTCACAAATGCAGTAATGAGTGTTACACCGTTTCACATACGTTGCTTTATTTAGACTGCGAGTGCAACTCAGTGGGTTCGGTGTCCCAAGTGTGCGACAAGGAGTCGGGAAACTGTACGTGCAAGAGTAAATATAGCGGTCGAACATGCAATCAGTGCGAGGCGGGCTACTACAATTACCCGACTTGCAAACGTAAGTATTTTTAACATAATACAAACAAAAAAAAAAATCATCTACTTAGAGATCTTTATTTTTTAAAGTATTCGTTTGAAATTCTTATTCTATCTCCAGAGATGCTTTCTATGATAACTGATAAAGAATGGCTACCTGATGTTCAAGAATGAGATGTTTTATGTTCAAAAGTTATTAATTGAATTCAAAATTCACTATCTATTTTCCTCGCCATATCTCGTTATACAGGGGCCGGTTTAGTAAGTCATGAGGCACTATGCTGTATGTCATTTATGATCCAAGTTCTCTGTGGTCTGGTTCATTCTCATTTTCCTGTAACAATTAGAAAGTATTTCCTCATTACCTGATCAAAGGTCTCAGTTAATACGAGGATTGCTAAATTCGATTTCAAGTGGCGGCAAAGTAATATCATCTGATATTGTTTGCTATAAAGTTATTTCTGTAGAGTCATTGTATGTAACTGTAGGTTTGCTTAACAGCTTCTCGATATTCGAGTCAGCCTCAGTTCGTTTCAGTACGTCTTTTATAGCAGTTGTAAAGAGAAACGAATGAAAACAAGAGCATAAGAAACGTGTGAAATACTCGATATAGTTTTTCACGTATTTAGAATCTATATGTAAAAAAAATTTAAACATTTAAGTATTTCCCAAAAAAAATTGCCAGGGTGTTCGAGGATAACAAATAAAGCAAATTTCCAGCATTTTTGGATTTTTTTGACTGTTTGTCAGTGCACGCATCGCGTAAAATAAACAAACGTAAAATTTGTACGTACCTTGGAGTGTTATTACTTAGTTTTTAGTTCATCGCAATCGGTTCACTCTATCAAGAGATATCTTTACATGGTATAGAAAGAAGTCGCTTTCGCTGTTTGTTCGCTTATATCTTTTAAACTATTCAACGGATTTTAATATAGTTTTCGGCAATAGATAGAGTAATTCATGAGAAACGTTTATAAATGTATACATATATATTATAATACAGAAAAATCTGAAAAATTTAAAGATTTGTAATGTCATACGAAAATCACCGGGTCATCTATCTTTAATATGTATATTGCGAAAAGCATTCCTTTGTGTATGGCATTGCTTAACACATATTCCGAGCAGGCCTTTTGTTAACCCAATAACGTAATTATATTTCGTACCAATGTGAATAGTAAATCTGCATACTTCGCTGTTTTAGTTAGCCCCATTCATGTTTAATTAATAAATTGTAATCAACTCAGCCTGCAACTGTGACACGAGTGGAACGGAGACTTCCATCTGTGACGACATCACCGGTCAATGCATCTGTAAAGTTGGATTTGGTGGAGCGCGTTGCGACCAATGCATTTCCGGGTAAGTATACAATATAATACATGACTCCACCTTGAGTACTGCTTATGTTAAACGGGAACTGAATGCTTAATTTATTATCTTCGTATAAGTATTATGAAATAGTATTTACTTTATACCACACTACTAATGTGATGTACAGATTTTTACTGATATAATGTCGTCATATTTATAACTTCGTATTAAAATTATTTTTTATAAAAGTAATAGATAAGAATTTCGCATGTTCATCTATCAGAAGTATATGTAGTTAAAATTTAGTAGTAATTTTATTTCCTTCCATTGACTAGGACGACAGCATCGATCGATCGGTTTAAAATCGTATAGTTTATGACACCTTTAATTAAGTGACTTAACGTTTTCATGGAACAATAATCGGGTTTAAACAACAGTTATAGTTATCGTATAGTTTATTACTACGGTAGTACGATAACAACATCTATCGATCAATTTCAAATCGTATAGTTTATGACACCTTTAATTAATGGACTTAACGTTTTCATAGAACAATAGTCGGATTGAAACAACAGTTATAACTATTGTATAATTTATTCCTAATATACTACAACAACAACATCGATCGATCGATTTAAAATCGTATAGTTTATGATACCTTTAATTAATAGACGTAACGTTTTCATAGAACAATAATCGGGTTTAAACAACAGTTAAAATTATGCAAAATGTTTGAATAAAAGTTAGTAAATTATTATGGTTAGTAAGCTTAAAAATTTTCGGTAAAACTCATTATAAACAGTCACTGCAACTTATGGGCACAAGTTACGATACTAATAATAGCTGGTGCCAACTCTGACTAAGCTTAACTGCAACTGCTCAAACACACCGAACGTTCTATGCAACAGTTTAACCAATAATGGAATAGAGTAATATAAGCATAAAACAATAAACTGCGGTACCATCATGCTATGGTTTAATAGGTTACTGTTTTCTTTCATCAGAACTAAAGGTCATCAAAAGATTTGAATTCGGATTCAGTGAGCTGAGATGATTTTATTAGCAATTCACGCATTCACGGGTATGCAGTACAGGTGCCGGGTACATCCTGTAGCACAGAGGAAAACTCCATGCAGATCCCTTGACTTGTGACACGTGTGATAAGACCTCTCTTTCCGACACGCGTCAACGGTTATTACAAAGATGAATATATTATAAATATATTTATTAAAAAAAAAATATATTAATCCAATTTTAATAATTCCTGTAGCTGTAAGAAAGCTTTAAAACCCTCTGATTATTAAAGGGGATATGATATTATTTGACGAGCGGGATTACTATGTCGAGTCAATATAAAAGTACCGTTTAGGAACATTTGTAACCTTTCTTTTACGTATAGGAACTTTTCAGTTATTACATGGAGGTGAGAGGACGGGAGCGTCAGTGTGTTCCGTGCAATTGCGATCCCACTGGTTCCACATCGACTAGCTGTTCGGCTGATGGGAAATGCAACTGTCTAGTGAATTTCGGTGGCAAAATGTGCGACCAATGCTCACCCGGATACTATAAATACCCTGAATGCTTACGTGAGTATTGTAATGATTTTGTTTTTAATGTTACCAGTATGGTTATAATAATAACTGTGAGAATAAAGTTTATTCTAGTATATTATTCTTGCTTGGTTTTTGCAGATCTGTTTCCGAGTCGGCAAAGATCTGTCCTCAATCATTTATATTTGTGTCTTTTTAAGAGTTACTACGTTCCACAGCACTTCTGCCTCTTGTCTGCCGTCATCATTTTCTGTGGTTAACTTGTTTTGCCATTTATTTTTAATGAAACCATTATGTGTTTGTATACAGCGTGCAATTGCGACGCATCTGGCTCAATCGGCTCGACGTGCGATGACACTGGTCTATGTCACTGCAAATCGAATTTCGACGGTGCAAAATGCGACAAGTGCCGCGAGCAATTCTACAACTATCCAGCATGCGAGGAATGCAATTGTGATCCGAGAGGAGTCATCGCGAGTTTCGCGGGTAAGCCAATTTAGAACACTTAAGATGACCCAACAACATTACTATTGGCTTAGTTTGTTCTCGCTTGGTTATAAAGGATCAAAAATAGTTTTAGCGTCATTGTCTAGACTCGAGACCATTATCATTACTATCAATGGAGTGATTAATTTATCGCAGCCGTGGGGCACTAATTACCCCAAGGTGTTCAGTTACTTGGAAGACGTAAGGGTGCTGCTCCTGGTCTGTGGTGAAACACCTAAGATTAAAGTGTCACCGTAGTACATTTTAGTGGAGAGTTTGAATTTTGATGGGCCTTATCATTCGTTTAGTCTAGTCTTGCCCCTTCGCCTGAGCCTAGGTAGTGCGTTTATGCGTTATGATAAGTAAATTCGTAAACGGATTTTTACACAATGTTAATAAAAATAAAATAGGTGCACAACTATCGCTGGCTTCTTTTCGTTAACAGCGTTCCCTCATTTATTTTCATTTACGCTTGTGTATATTTATATAGTTAACTGACGCTAAAGTTAAGAATATACACTGTAGGTACACTTCAATTTACATTACTCGATTTGACGACAAACTTTCGAGAGATTTGAAATTATTTGACTTTAGTATTTGGTTTATTTTGTTGTTTATCTAATTTTTGACGTCTCAATTATGCCATAAAATGTATATGTTGCTGTCTAGAGCTTACACACTAATCGTATTTTATATATTTCACGAATCTATATTAATATTATAAAGCGGAGAAGTTTGTTCGTTTGCTTGAATGTCTTAATCGTAGAAACGAACAGTTGGATTTCAAAAAAAAATTCTGTATTTTATACAGCAACTGAGCATATAGAGTAAATTTACTGAAGAAAGCTTTAGGCTATTTAACAATGCGTTACCACCAATAGGGGTAAAGCTGTATTGGAAAAGTTATAAAAACAGCTATTTATAAACATTCCTAATTATTGTATACACCTAACCGATTTATATTCTAAGTGACAAATTCCGTATACCGTTAATGTAGATTTTTTTTAATTTTTTTTACTCCTACGTTATTTCTTTAATACAGGTTGTGGTTCTGTCCCTGCCGGCGAACTGTGCCAATGCAAAGACCGTGTTCAAGGTCGCATCTGTAACGACTGTAAACCACTCTTCTGGAATCTACAAGAGTATAATCCATATGGCTGTGAAGGTACGTGTTATAACATATACATAAGGCATGGTGATTTTTTCTTAAAAAAGTTGATTCTTGGACTGATTCGAATCGAAATCAAACCAATGGGTTTACAATTTTTTTAGATTTGCATAAAAATTAAAAAACTTCAAAAATTGTGTTACGTAATACTTGAACGGCCCCTAACTAGGTCCAGTATAACCTCGATAAGTTGAAAACCTCGAAATCTCGAAAAAATGTTTTGTTCCCTTCCTTTCAAACACCAAAATCTCCATTCTTTAGAAGTCGAAAACTCTATAACTAGAATTTTCGACCTATTGAAGAAAAGCGAAAGACACTGAGTATATATTTATCTATAGAGTTTTTGATTTATTAAGTGAAAAATTATCATTTCTATATATGTATTTGTGTAATACATTAAAATAACTGTAAATAATGTCTTATGAAAGTAGATTATAAACGAACCTTTATATTAAAGGGTTATATATCGATTTACTGGATCGCATAAGAATTGTGAACCGATTTACTAAAAATATTATTATTGCCCTAATAATCGATTCTTTGGTTAATCGATTTCAGATTGGCATCCCTAGTAAATAGCAATTGATATATTGAGACAGTGACATACTTATTATTAAAATTGTATCTGAGTTTTTGGCTGGAACTTGATTTGTCATGTTTAGATTTTTATTTTAATTGATATACTTAGTTGTTTAGCTTTATATTGTGTAAATTATGGTGACCATAGAGAGTCACCAACTTGGTGAAAATAATATTGTATACATTTAATCAAAATCTGAATTGGCTGAATAGTCTATGTACCTTTGCCTTTATCTTTCTCAATAGAAAGTAAAAAACTATACCAAAAAATACAATATGTGTTAAATGTGTTATGTATATATATACAATAATTCTGTTGTTCATAGTTTTTGGCGGGATCTTAATTTGCTTACAATGATTTTTTATTATATGTAATATTATGTCCTGGTTATTGGTTGAAAGTGTTGTGGATATAAAATAATGCCGTGAACTGTTGTCTGATATGTAACAAAAATCAACTCAAAAGTTATAACAACAGTTAAATAAGTTGTAAGGATACAGAAATCGTCACAGGAGACTTTAGTTGGTAGTAATTTATCTTGAACAACAATACTTACTAAGTTACCGAGAAAAATAAAAGTATATCTTTTGTTAAAATGCATTATTAAGTATGATTCCTAATTTTTTTTAAAGTTTTCGTAAGTTTCCCAAAGTTTTAAAGTTATTATAACTTTTTACAATCTAAATAGGCAACTTTATTAATGTTAATTTAAAATATCTATGTCAATTGTAGTTATATTAAGAATAATAAAAGTAAATATTTCTAGGGATTTTTGATCTAACTTTTTTACGACACTGCTTTTGTTGATTACGTTTTAAATTTTATACATTTTTTATATGGTAATGGTCTGAGAGGTATTTAATACAAATGCTTACCTCAACAGAATGCCACTGCAACTTGGCTGGTACACTCGGTGGACTCGGTGCTTGTGACACTCGTGGTGGTCAGTGTACCTGTAAGTTGCACGTCGGTGAACGCCAATGTGACCAGTGCCAAGATGGATTCTACAGGCTTGAAAACAGCAACGTGTTTGGTTGTACTGGTTAGTATCCATACTCATACAGTTCCACTCAAGAAATAAATAGAAAACTGACTTTTTTACTTAGGTAATCGTTTTGAGACAGTTTAACTACAGATTATGAAATAAAAATGGTGCCTAAGACGATTAAAAAAGGTTTATTATGGTATTTGATATACCAATGAAGCGATGATCGCTTAGGGGTAGTGTGTATGACTTTGCATCAAGGGACATAAGTTCATATCCATCCACCTACAATGAGTGAAGGAAAACATCATGAGGAAACCATAGGATGGTGATAGGGCTTTTTCTGATGCCCACCTGGCTAGCTACCACCCTCAAGTTGAAAATCTGCTGACAAATACGAATAAGTGTGTTCCAGCAGTTACACTTGAGAGCCAGTAACAAAATAATGATTATTCTAGACATGAAATGTTTTCTATAAGTTCATTGTTCCTTGTTGGCTCACCAGCGCCTCTAATAAAACAGACCTTCCTAATTTTGTTCGACATTCTGCATATAATGAAACTCCCCTTTAGTCTTTCCCAGTGAAGAAAATTAAAAGCTTGTTGTTCATACAAACTCATAGTTTATATTTAAAACAATTGGAGTGAAAACTTCTATAACACTGTTTGTAAGGGAAGTAAATTCATGTAAGTTGTCATCAGTATGGTCATGTGACATGTTAATGTACACACTATATCTGTTCCTATTACTATACTTGCCGAGATGGAAACAGTTTCGATTTACAAGTTTTAATTTAACATCAAACACTGTTTTGTACTTTTAAGTTTTCTGTCAGTAGTCCTCATTACTGCTTTCAATTTTTTTTTTATATAATTGCTATTTTTTTACATTAAAAATATGGACTAATTTGATTAGAATTATAAGGACACTATCTTTTTTGGTTTTCATTCCTATGCATGTATTGTTCCTACAAATATGTTTATATCATGCAGAATGTGATTGCGATGTTGGCGGTTCAATCGACAACAACTGTGACAAGACAACTGGTCAGTGCCATTGCCACTCCCGTGTGGAGGGACGGCGCTGTGACCGTCCCATCAGAGCCCACTACTTCCCTACCCTCCACCAGTTCCAGTATGAGGTGGAAGATGGCGTCACTCAGTCTGGGCCTGTACGCTACAGGAATTCTGAAGAGGTCTTCCCCAACTACTCTTGGAAGGGATATGTCGTGTTCTCCATGCTACAGGTTAGTTGAGAATTTGTTGAAATATAATTGACGTATATGGTGATTTTTAAATCTACAGTATATTTTAATGAGTTTGGACTTTTCAGAATGAGGTGATCAATGTAGTGCAAATAACCAAGTCATCACTATACCGTATGGTGATAAAATACGCAAATCCCATACGAGATCCCGTTGTGGCTTCTATAATTATTACACCTGAGAGTGTGGTAGACATACAGCAGAAGTAAGTGAATATATATTTAACTAATTCCTTTCAGCTTACAACTATTATGACTCCTTCAAAAATAAAGTTTTGACTATGAAGCAGCTTGAATGTATAGCAAATTGACTGTAATTTACCTGATGATAAGCACAAAACAATCTAGAAGTAGTGCCCAAATGAGTAATAAGTCATTCAATGTAAAAAAGCGTTTGTGGTCATGTTGGTGTATAAGTTTCTTCTTTACTTAGAAAATAATTATACTTGCTGATACCTAGATGTCACAAATGAAATGGGAGTCTCTGTGACAGGTCAATCGTCCTCTCCTTGATCATAGGGCTTTTTGTAATGCCCACCTGACTATCTAGCAACCACATGTTGAAAATCTACCACCAAATGCCTATAGGTGTGTTACGGCAGTTGCCTTTGAGAGCCAGACCCTCCATAAACACATATTGATTATATTTCACAGTTAGCGTTCACAACACACACAACCATAGTTTTTCCCAATCCATTTGCTTGTGAGCTTTAGAATTACTAATAGAAGTCAAATGGAGTATTGTTGGTTTAAAGAGTTGATCTAAACATTATTAATGGCATTTCTGAACGTAACTACCCGAACATAAAAGAGTTCAAGTTGCAGTTTGTAAATCGTAACCATAATAAATTTAATAAAAGTTATGGTTAACTTGATATATTAAAAATAAAATACAATTTTCTTTTTCTTCAACAAGTTAGGTGTTTGAAGCGATGATAGCTCACTGGTAGTGTGTACGAATTCGCGTTAAGGGAAGGGTGATTTCGAATCCAAGTACCTACAATGAGCTTCAGCTTTCGATGAAGGAAACCATCGTGAGGAAACCATAGCATGATGGAAGGGCTTTTTCTAAAGCCCGCTTAGCTAGCTACCACCTTCAAGTTGTAAACCTGCCGCCAAATACCAATAGGTGTGTTCCGGCAGCTGCACTTGAGAGCCAGTTTCTCCACAGGTTTAGCGTGTCTACCAACTTGGACCGTATCGTCACTTAAGATCAGGTGGGATTATGGCCATGACGTTAACCCTTAAGTATAAAAAAAAGCTTGGTAATGATGCTCAGGGTCAACAGGGTGATTGCAAGCTGAACGGAGAGTTCTACACAACCCTCTCAGTCCCCCGTGATAAAGAAAAATGTAAATATAAATTGAAATGAATTTGATTAAACTTAACTTATTAGATTCAGGTCATGCTTCTCAGTTGTGAACACTTACTACTAAGTGAGACGTGGTCATAAAGATTAAAAATGTTGACAATACATCATATTGATGTCGACAGTGCTTTTATAATGGTCATTAGATCCTCATCGTTTGAGTATAAAGGCCTTATTATGCCGGTTACAACCGCTTTAGGATTAGTAATAAAGTGCTTGTTAGAATAACGATTGGCGGTTACAGGTTCAGTGTCCTCCTTCGGCCGACGACGCATCCCCAGCTGGTGACTGTGGCGGGTGAGAAGGGAAATGCCCCGGCTCCGTTCGTAATGAACCTCGGCAACTGGACCATCACCATCAAAACAACAAAAGAAGTTATGATCGTAAGTGACCGCCAGATTATAATAATAAGAAAAAAAAAACAATATTTACACTGTTTCAAAGAAATCTCACACTATGTAAAAGTAACATTTAAAATATAATAAGTTTTTTTTTTTATTAATTAATTATACTATATTACTAAAGCTATGTATTTCATTGATTTTCGTAATGGATTATATTTTTAAATATGATGTTTATAATATTACAGCTAACTTATCAGTTAAATATATTATTAATAGATGTCGCTGCCTATACATTGATAAGATTTTAATGAATGTAGGTTATTTATATGATAAAAAAAATATATTTTTTGAACTATTTATCTATTCTTGAGCAGGAGCGGATATGTAAACATTAAAATTTTGTTGAAATCATTAATTTTGATAAATAATTAAGAAATATATATGGCTTCAACATGGAAACATGTATGAGAAAATTGATAAATTTTTTAGAGAATGTGAGTAAAAAGCTCTTCAATTCATTCTCCGGATCAATTATGTTTTGAATATATATCAGAAGTATTGAGTCTTTTAAAGTAGTGATACAATGGAAGGTAATTAGAAAGATTATGAAATCTATTTATTCTTTATAAAACCGGCTTGACAGCAATCAGCTCATCAGCATAGCAGTCTATATAATTATTATAAAGTTCAAACTTTGTTTTTTCTTCGTAACATATTTATCTTAGGAGCTACCGGTCTGATTTCAATAATTGTTTTAGCATTTAATTGAGCAACCATCAAGGAACGCTTGGGAAGTTTAATACCACGCTACTACCAATAGGTTAGGGTGGGAAAGGTTTAGCGTGTCTACCAATTAAAATCAGGTGACATTATGGTCATAACGCTAAGCCTTAACTATAAAAATAGTTACAAAAATGATTAGTGTTTAGTATATTGATAAATGTAAGTGTTATAGTGTTTGGAAATTTGTGTGTAATTACGTGATTATTGTGTTCACTTTAAGGATTACTTCGTGCTGATTCCCGAAGCTTACTATGAGGCGACAATACTGACGAAGCTGGTGGATAAGCCGTGTGTCGTCGGCGACGAGAAGCTTTGTAGGCAGTTCGCGTATCCGAGCTTAAGTGGGTTCCCTTCGGCGGATATCGACGGCCTCGTTACGACCATGACCAGGTTCATTGATGACCCAGAGGTGAGTGATATTATTATTTCATTTATTATCAGTATACATTCCTATACTTAGATTTTTTTTTTTTTTTTTTTTTTTTTTTTTTTTTTTTTTTTTTTTTTTTTTTTTTTTTTTTTTTTAGCTAAGTGACTGTACTACACCTGGTTTTAAGTACAGTACAATCCAGAACAACGGTGACTGACAATGATTCAATATTCACAATCAGTCACCGCTGTCATGCTGTCAGTTTGAACCGGCGATAGCTCTGTGGTTGAGTGTACGGACGCCGCGTTGAAGGGCGTGAGTTCGTATCCCTGCAATTAGCGTGAGCTTTCGGTGAGGGAAAACGTCGTGGTGTAACTATAGCATGGTGGTAGGGTTTTTTTTTATGTCCGTCTGACTAGCTACCACCTTCAAGTTGAAAGTTTGCCGTCAAATAACTGTAGGTGTGTTCCGGCGGTTGCACTTGAGAGCCAGTTCCTCCACTGGTTTAGCTTGTTCATCAGCTTGGGTTACAATGTCATTTAACGTCAGGTGAGATTGTAGCCATATTTTTTTTTTCTTTTTATGGCAGCTTGGCAAAGTGATTGCACTGTACCTGATGTTAAGTACAGCACAGTCCAAAACCAAAAACAGCAGCGACCATCGAAAAAACGATAATCCATCGCCAATCGCTACTGTCATGCCATGTCATGAAATTGGCAAATAAAAGTCATTAATCTTTATATATGTAACGAACTTTAACCAAGGTAATAAAGAAACTGATCAATGGATTCCAATGAAGTTATATAAATACTGATTACTCGATTTAACTATACTATACTATACTTTTTACTAGAATGGGCAATAGAAGGTGTGTTAACTTAGCTCATATTATTCAAATATATATATAATATTTTATGTATGTATTGTGTACGTCTGTTAGTGATTATGTTTTTCTTAAATGATGATGAGTTTTATACGACTGTCAGGGCAGTCGTATAAAACTATATGAAAGGTATACAATAGTATATTGTTATAACCGTATCGATACTAACTATGCTGTGTATATCTACAAATTCGCCCTATCTCTATCTAAGTATCGTAATTCACCTACAGCAATTGTCGGAATTGAAGGCGGGACCGAACACGATCCCGATTCTGAACGACGAGGAGAACATGATACAGTACAGTCTGAACGTCGAAGCACCCGGGAGGTATATCCTGGTAATCGAATACGTGACCCCGGTGGCGAGGGTCGACGGCGTACAGCCGGACAGCTCCAGCCACTCGGCGCTGGCCAAGAGTCCGGTGACTGTCCGGTTCCAGTCCGGCAATGGGTCTGAGGTGGACGCCGTCGTCAACCTGAACGATTGTCCATACACCGCCCCCTGTCGCCAAGTGGTGGTGGATGATCTCTCCAAGATCCAGTACGTCACTGTCCATGACGTCCTTAACACAGTCTTTCTATTGGTGAGTTACTCTTATATTTTTAAACCATTATTTAAAACAGTGTCAAGAATTAATTAGAATGATAGAGTAAGGTATAGCGTGATAAGGGAACGTTGTGGTGCGGTGGAGGATGTAGTGGCAAAGATAGAGAAAACTCAAAATAACAAAGTAAATAGTCATCAAGGATTTTCGATAGAAATAAAAACTTTCAACTGAAATAATAGTGTTTTGTTTATTTGCAAGCTAATTATATATATATATATATATATATTTATTATTAAATAATAGAAGTATAGCTGGCATAAGAATAATAGATAAAGTAAGGAATAGTGTGATAAGGGAACGTTGTCGTGTGGTAGAGGATGTAGTGGCAAAGATAGAGAAAGAGATGCTTAATTGGTATGGACATGTAGAGAGGATGGATGAAAGAAGATTGACGTAACAAATTTACAAGGCGAGTGTGTATGGGTAAGCTGGTAAGGGTCGAAGTAGGCGAACATATCTCGGTCAGATTGAGGATGTTCTGGAGATAGGTCAAAAGTACCCGTACCGGAGAGCATGTATGAAGGTGTTTATGAAAGTAGAAGCGAAAGATGTGTGTCAGGATCGTGGCAAGTGGAAGGATGTGGTCTCTGCCTACCCTTATGGGAGAGAGGCGTGATAGTATGTGTGTATGTCAACAATCGCGCGGTTGGAACGAGGTTCCTTTCGTATTGTATTATGATTGATTAATAAATATAAATAAATGAATTATTAGCACCTGAGAGCAATTCAATGAAATGCAGAGATAACTAATTAATTGATGGAAAATGGAATTTTTTTTACGAAATTTCGTAATTAATATTTATTCTAGTTGTGAAAATAAGCATTTTATTGTATATATAATTTAATTCATTATATTACATATAATAAATACACTACGAAACAGCCGACGCGTAAAACGGTTGTCATGGAAAAATCTTACACTTTTTTTCTCCTAGCCTCCATCCGCCAAGTCTAATCCGTGCGGTAAGGAATTTCGTTCCAAAAACCACGTTCTAACAGCTTTTAGAGTGACTCGAACATATGCCATACAGTAAGTTTAAATAATTAAAAAAAAGTCGACTCTACTGAACTGTGAATGTTACGACTTTTGGTAGAACACTTACACCATCTATTAAGAGAGTATAGTCGATTGCAGGCAAACAGAAAGTGCGTCTTCTCATTATTAATTTGTTGCATTGCCTTTATATACTATTATTTGAAAGTCACTTAGAAAGATCACAAATCTTCGAATATCACAAGAATTTAACATAAAAAGCCATTTTTTGAAATACTTGACATTTGTTCTTTAGGTAATGTTGTAGACATGTCTCTTTTCAGTTCCCGGTGTAAAAAACATACCGCCGTACTTTTTTTTTTAATAGTTTATAGATTTAGCTTAATAGCCACGATCTCACATGATGTTAAGTGACGATGTGGCCCGAAATGGTGGACACGCTCAGTGGGGGGACTGGCTCGCAAGTTCAACTGCCGGATCACGCTTATATATGTATTTGGCAGTGATTTTCAACTTGCGATGTTTTCCTACACCGAAAGCTGAAGCTTATTATAGGTGGATTTGAACACATTGGCAGCTGAGCTAAACTTGATTGATTTTGCGGAATATTGTGGGAATAGCGTTATCTATAGTTATATTTATTATTTCAAGTGAGAAATTATTATATAATTGTATATAGAGAATAAGGTGTTACACAAGATTAATTGATTTAGGGTGAACCGGACACACTCATCGGTATCAAGCGGATAGTCGCAGTTCCGGAGTCTGATTGGCATTTGGACTACCTGACTCCTCGCCCTTACTGCCTGCGTCACAATGGACAGTGCGAGACGACTGTCTTCAGTACTGCTGTCGATTCAAAGAAAGTAAGAATCAGTGCGATACAGTGACACTCTACAACACTCGAACCACACCATCACATGATAGCTCAGTGGTAGTGTGCACGACTTCGCGTCAAGGGACGTGGGTTCGAACCCGAGCACCTACAATGAGCTTGAGCGCACGGTGTAGGAAAACATCGTGAGGAAACCGTAGCATGGTGGTAGGGCTTTTTCTAATGCCCGCCTGGGTAGCTACCACCCTCAAGTTGTGAACCTGCCGCCAAATACCAATAGGTGTGTTCCGGCAGCTGCACTTGAGAGCCAGTTCCTCCACAGGTTTAGCGTGTCTACCAACTTGGGCCGTATCGTCACTTAAAATCAGGTGAGATTATGGCCATAACGCTAAACCTTGACTATAAAAAAAAAAAAAAACACCGCATGATGCTAGGATCACTGGATAAGAAAGTTAGGACTTGTCACTTTCCGGCAGCAGCCCAAGCCGAGGTTCGGCCGTCCTGGCACCCTTGTGCCCGCTGCCCCGGGGCTGAGTGCCCTCAGCACCCCCCCCCAAAAAGTTCGGTGAAACTATCAAAGCCTCCAAGGTTAATAGCGTGATTCAGGTCGATAAAAATAAATTAATTAAGAATCATTTATACACATGTCTTGTTCTTTTAAATCTTTCTGAGACAAGTAACTTTTTTTGTATTTAAGCTCGATGTTGAAATTTGCATTTATTTGTAATGTATAGCATTTAAAAAAAAGTGCTTAGAAAGGATATAATTAATTTTCAATTTCAATGGATCTTCTATTGAATTTTTTCTGTTTTGTTTCTACTTAAACCCTATCTGGTAATCTATGTATATTATTATTATAAAGCAGAATATCTTGTGGGTTTGAATGCATTAATCATAGGAAGTACCAGTTGAAATATAAAAAAAAAACTTTTGGTAATTCATGGACCGGACCAATTATAATTATTAACATCACACTACCACCGATAGGTGATGAGATGTATTGAAAAAAATTACAAAAACGGTGAAATGGGATCAAATAATTTATCAGTCCCACGCGAACGAAGTCGCAGACGCAGCTAGTATAGTAGAGTTGTGCTTAAAAATTCACGCCGGTCGATTGGCAGCGACGTCTCTGCTTGCAGCCCGAGATATATACCGTGATGATAAAATGAAGTTTCCATTGAACAGGTGGAAATAGAGTTGGGCGCGGGCGGCGACCGTAGCACTCGACCGCCCAACCTCGACAACTCGACGGCGGTCATCTACCTGACACCATATGCTGACCCTATCACCATCGATGGGAAGGTGACCACTCCAGCGGACTATTTGTTCCTAGTACATTACTACCAGCCTGATCACCCGGGTAAGAACTCTACTCGTGTGTCTGAACGTCAATTATCAATTAATTAACAAAACTTTGTTTTCATGCCGTCTGTTCATTGTACGGTCTGCAAAAAAAAAAACGAATTTATTCGTACAATTGAAGACGAAGTTGTACAGAGTCAGTATCACTGGTGTTATCACCCGGGTAAGAACTTTACTCGTGTGTCTGAACGTTAATTATCAATTAAAGTCTTGTTTTCGTGCCGTCTGTTCAGTGTACGGTCTGCAAAAAAAAAACGAATTTATTCGTACAATTGGATACGAAGTTGTACAGAGTCAGTATCACTGGTGTTATCACCCGGGTAAGAACTTTACTCGTGTGTCTGAACGTTAATTATCAATTAAAGTCTTGTTTTCGTGCCGTCTGTTCAATGTACGGTCTGCAAAAAAAACGAATTTATTCGTACAATTGAAGACGAAGTTGTACAGAGTCAGTATCACTGGTGTTATCACCCGGGTAAGAACTTTACTCGTGTGTCTGAACGTTAATTATCAATTAAAGTCTTGTTTTCGTGCCGTCTGTTCAGTGTACGGTCTGCAAAAAAAACGAATTTATTCGTACAATTGAAGACGAAGTTGTACAGAGTCAGTATCACTGGTGTTATCACCCGGGTAAGAACTTTACTCGTGTGTCTGAACGTTAATTATCAATTAAAATCTTGTTTTCGTGCCGTCTGTTCAGTGTACGGTCTGCAAAAAAAACGAATTTATTCGTACAATTGAAGACGAAGTAGGACAGAGTCGGTATCACTAGTGTTATTTCCTAGTGTCACATTCGTGTCACGAAGAAACGTTATTAAACTACACTTTGATTGAACTTACATTCTTTATAGTTAAAGTAATCTGTAATTGTATTATTATAGGTTATAGGTTAGCATAATGTCCACAATCTCTCCTGTTATTAACAGCCGGAACACGCTTATAATAGGTTTTTGGGGTAGATTTTTAACTTGAGAGTGGTAGATAGTGAGGTGGGCATTTGATAAAGCCCTACTACTATGCTATGCCTTCATCACGATGTTTTCCTTCAGCGATAGTTCAACTCAATGCTGGGACAGAATTCACGTTCATTGACACGGGGTCCGTACGCATTACCAACTGAACTATTTTGTTTGACCTATGGTGTACATTGGTATTCAATACGAAACTGATTTCCGTTGGAAAGTGATTCGAACTTTTGAGAATGTTTTGATATAAGCTATGGCGTAATATATCCAGTATCGTTCAAAATAAGATCATACACTTATAGGCGACTTAATATTGAGAGAGTTTTCTGTTACAATACGATACTCGACCCAATAAGGTTCCGAAGTACGCGTGTTCCGCGCGACCGTAACGGAGTCTTTGTTTCCATGAACTTGCACGCATAGTTTGTGGTGTATTCTAGAATTTTCTAGATGTTTTTTAACTGTTAAAAATAGATTTATATTATTTACTTCTAAATAAACGATTTTCATATTTAGCTCGCGGTATGAAAGTTTTATGAGAAGTAAAATCGAGTGTTATCTATAAGTGAAGCGTTACGTTGTTTCGCGCAACGTACTTTGACATTTCACTTATCATGCATGCGTGTTTACACAAACAATACTTAGTTTATGTTCTATATTTCATTGAATTTGAATATATATATATGCATTGATTATTTTTAAAATGAATTCATGTACCCTCACGTACACAATAATAGTTCAAGGAGTAAACTCGATTCGTGCGTCGGATCTGACACACACACTTTTCTTCGTACAGATCGTAACCGTGTTGTGTCATAGTGAAATAAGTGTTCCGTTTTGCAGAGAGCGTTATAGACGCGACCCTGTCGATTGATGGGGCACAACTGGAAACCACATTACCGGTGCAGCATTGCCCTTCCAGCTCCGGATGTAGGGCTCTGCTTAGGCGAGCTGACGCCAGTACCGTGTTCCCTATGAATGAGAATTTCACCATCACGTTTAAGGTAATGCATGCAGTGAAACTCTTCTGTATACATATATATAAATACAAATAACTGACGCCGTATCCCTACCTTATTATTATAATAAAAAAGTAAATTTAATGTGTCAGTACTTTTTAAATTTACTTCAAAAAATGTATTGTAAGTGACTAAGAAAAAGTAATAAAATACATTTATGGACATCATTATGAGACTTGTCTGTCTGTTTGTGCACTCGTCATTGATAAAGTACTACGTTTATTTTTTTATAGTTAAGGTTTTAGCGTTATGCCCGCAATCTCTCCTGATGTTAAGTCGCGATGTGGCCCAAAATGGGGGCACGCTAAGCCTAGTGGGGGACTGGCTCTCAAGTGCTACTTCTAGAACACAACTATAGGTAGTAGATTTTCAACTTGAGGGTGGTAGCTAACCAGGCGGGCATTAGAAAATGCTCTACCACCATGCTAATGGGTTTAATAATGGGCTTATCCGTCGCGATAGGAATACCTATGACAAATTTCAAGACTATAGGTCTGGTAGTTTTGGAGATATCTTAATGATTCAGTCAGCGGTATATGTAGATGAGTTATCAGAATTAATATATGGGTTAATTATAGGTAATCATTGTGTTTTTAGGGTAACAACAGCAAGGGTCTGTGGTTGGATTACGTCCTTGTCATCGCATCACCGGACTACGTTGATTCAGCATTGACTGAGGCCAACGTGTTGGACTATACGCGAGAGTTTATCGAAAAGTGTGCCCTTAATAATTATCATATAGATTCGAATGAGACAGGTGAGCGTTAGTCGTTTTTTATATAATTTATAGGGTCATGGCCGCAATCTCATTTGACGTTAAACGGCCCAAAATGGTGCACGGGTTTACGCCCGGTGGAGGGACTGGAATTGGGATCGGCTTACTTATGTTGGGACTATTCTTTGAAACTCAAGCCCGTAGTCAGGGTGAAGTCTAATTTGCCCTTCCCCCGCGGGCGAGGAGGTGACCAATAGGGAAGTCTTCGCTAACTCCAGGGAAGCTGTCACCCTATAGGAGCTCACCATACCCGATCTTTCCGCCCGTGGAACTGTTCCCGTAGTTGGGATTATCCAGATCCCTGGCCCTGATGGTACGTAATGGGTGGACAGGATCGCCGAGGGGACTATACCGGCTATAGCAGCGAACGCCCTCATCGTGCTGCAAACTGGGAAGGAAGATATTAGGGTGGCCGGTCCTGACGACCCCGTAAAGAGGGGGGAGGTAGTTTGGTACTCATATGGGAGGGGCACATTCTCTGTGCATCTGTCCCTTTCGGTCTCTGTGCCCTAGTATTCGTGCGCCCATACAAAAAGGCTGGGAACAGGTTCCGGGGCCAGGCGCCCCTATCACCAAGTCCGTCCAAGCGGAAACACTGGAAAAGGTCGCGGGTTCTGTGTGTGTCCACGATATCCATCGTTGTGACAGCCAGTAAGGTTGAAGCGATGATAGCCCAGTGGTAGTGTGTACGACTTTGCGTCAAGGGACGTGAGTTCGCATCCAACCGCCTACAATAAGCTTGAGCTTTCGGTGAAGGAAAACATGGTAGCGCTGTTTCTGGTGCCCGACTGTCTAGCTACCACCCTCAAGTTGAAAATCTGTAGCCAAATACTAATAGGCGTGTTTCTGCAGTTACACTTGAGAGCCAGTTCCTCTAAAGGTCTAGCTGTCCACCAACAGAGGCCGTATCGTCACTTAAGACCAGGTGAGATTATGGCCTTAACACGCTAAGTTTTAACTTAAAAAAAAAAGCAATACAGCAGGCGCTGTAATATTTGATTTTACGATTACAGGGTTCTGCCGTGACGCGATGTTTTCGATAACGGCCGAATACAACAGCGGCGCCCGGGCTTGCTTCTGCGACTTCATGGGCTCGACGGAGCTGGAGTGCGAGATGTTCGGCGGGCAGTGTCCGTGCAAGCCGGACGTGATCGGGCGGACGTGCAGCGGCTGCCGCACCGGGTACTACGGGTTCCCGGACTGCCGGCCCTGCCACTGTCCCTCGACGGCGATATGCGACGACAACGGTACGTGTGCCAATTCGCATACCAAGGGACGTGGGACGGAGGTAACCGTAGCATGGTGGTAGGGCTTTTTCTGATGCCCGCCGCCATAGCTACCACCCTCAAGTTGTAAACCTGCCGCCGAATACCAATAGGTGTGGTCCGGCGGCAGCACTGGAGAGCCAGTTCCTCCACAGGTTTAGCGTGTCTACCAACTCGGGCCGTATCGTCGCTTAAGATCTTAAAAAAATAGTCAATTTTTGAGAAAAATGAGCTATCTCGTAATTCATGTTTAGTTTAATGTAATTTTTTCATATATAACTAGTCCGTGTTTAATTTCTTACAACTTATTATCCGTCAATAAATGAAATTGCATTATCAACAAATATAGTAAATACATTTAATTTTCTCGAAACAAAAGAAAATGGACTTACACCACTTATGTATGTATTCAAATAAAAACGCTCTTAAATCTTACCCGCAAATCACTCTGTCTATCGTAAGCAGACAGACATACGGCAGGAGACTTGGTTCTAGAATGATGATGTGTTTTTGAAGTGAAACTTCTTTAGGCGCATGAGGGTAAAATTTTAACAGATGAAACGTCACGCCGGTATGCAACGGAAGTGTCGGAAAAGAGAGAGAGAGAGTGATCGAGACCGATTGAGAGAGAGTAAGACAGGGCGAACGTAGCATGAGCAACTAGCCGTGGAGTGAGAGTAGGGAGCGAGCGAGTGAGAAAGATTGAGAGAAAAAAAAACATGCGTGCGTACAAAGTACACATGTCAGAAGTGAAACTTCTTTGGCGAACTAATTTATAAATCTTGTTCGCTCTGTCTCACTTTTTCTCTCAATCTTTCTCACTCGCTCGCTCCCTACTCTCACTCCACGGCTAGTTGCTCATGCTACGTTCGCCCTGTCTTACTCTCTCTCAATCGGTCTCGATCACTCTCTCTCTCTCTTTTCCGACACTTCCGTTGCATACCGGCGTGACGTTTCATCTGTAAAAATTTTACCCTCATGCGCCTAAAGAAGTTTCACTTCAAAAGTGAGACAGAGCGAACAAGATTTATAAATTAGTTCGCCAAAGAAGTTTCACTTCTGACATGTGTACTTTGTACGCACGCATGTTTTTTTTTTTTTTCCACGTCGGGCCGAGGTGTGATGATTATATGTGAGGTCGTGTGTGTGCCGCAGGTATGTGCATATGCCCTAAGAACGTGGAGGGCGAGAACTGTGACCGCTGCCGGCCGTTCACGTTCAACTTCGACGTGCAGCGCGGGTGCGACGACTGCGGCTGCGACCCGCTCGGCGTGCTCGACGGCCGGCTGCAGTGCGACTCCGATAACGGGAACTGCGAGTTAGTCCTCTCATTGTTATCGCTTATCTTCCCGTTTTTATTCTCCTTCTTTCCGTTTATTTTATCTTCTTTTTCGGTGAGGCCTCGTAAACGCCGTGCGGTGTCGGGAGATTGCAATTAGCTATAATGAACGAATGAATGAATGAATGATTTTGTGAATGAATGAATTATTGCATTTTAAATATGTGCACTGGCGGGCTTAATGCCATAAGGCATTTTCTTCCAGCTAATATGAATGAACGAAAGAGTGAACGAACGAATGAATGAATGAATGAATGAATTATTGCATTTTAAATATGTACACTGGCGGGCTTAATGCCATAAGGCATTTTCTTCCAGCTAACCAGTAGTAATGTAGTAAGAAATAATTACTACCATTGCGGGTAGTGCAAATAAAATAATTGGTGAAGTAAGATATTAATAATGAATATACTAACCTAGTATAAATAACTGATAACGAATAGTGTATAGCTATAATTGTTCTATCTTTTTTTTTTCATAGTTAAGGTTTAAAGTTTTGGCTATAGTCTCACCTGATCTTAAGTGACGATACGACCCATGTTCGTAGACACGCTAAACCCTTGCAGGAACTGGCTCTCAAGTGCAACTGCCGTAACACACCTATTGGTATTTGACGCCAAACTTTCAATCTATCTAGTGGACTGTTGAGTGTAGGACTCCTGCCGCTCACACCATCTTTTTCGGTCATGTGCTATCCTCATCCATTTTCTCTCTTCCCCCCCCCCCTCCCCAGACGGGGTCTTCTGTTTTTTCTTTCCGAGTTCCTTCCATACCTTTTACATGGCCCGGTGTATGGCAACTTTAATGGGAGCTTTGGTCTTGTAAATAGGTGCATCATAACCGGCCCACCTCCTTAGGAGATCGGAGATAGAGAATTACAGACGACTCGAACAAACTGCTTTTCGGTTAGCAGCATTGCAGCTATGTCGGCCAGATCCTAACACTCGTTGTACAGTAGTTGTAATGTAGCGGTCACAATGGTGCCTCAGGGTCCGTTCAAGTATCACGTAAAGCAATTGAGGGTGGGGGGTGGGGGGAGGTCTTGTAGAACGTTACGATGCTTATAGGGGGGTTTTACGAAGAATCCCTCGATTATTGCACGCCCCATAAGCGAAGCGTTGTGGTGGGTACTACTGTCACTTCACGCGAATGAAATGATTTTTCAAATTTAAAACGTCTCTATTTATCATATATTGCACTTGTAAAATAATATATACGCACACGTATCAAGAGAAAACACTATTTTTAACAGTCATATTTTTGGTGGCATTTTTGTTATTAAAACTAATTAAAAAACTGTTTAAAAAAGTTTCATTCTGGATGTCAGTGTGTCTGTATGTGCGGTTCCTGTGTGTTATCACGATAACGACCGAAATACTTTACTAATCGAGTTTTTTTTTCCTTAGGCTTCAGTGTAATTAGGAATAGAATCATATTACTTTTCACGGTCTGATTCGATGTGGTTTAATTGTTATTAAACAATAATTAAAGACACTTTTACAAATAATTAATTCTATTGTTAAATATTATATATTTAATATATTATGAGTTATGATGCGCGCACTTTTGGATTTTTTAGTATATATTTTTTATAAGACTTCATTAGTAGGAAAAGGTGAAACATAATTATGACGTTTAGGTAAAAATGCTCACATGGGTGTTACGTAACATTGCTGGGTAGAGAAAAATGTTACAGCGCGTAACACGCAGGGGACGGAGATTCAAAAACCTGCGAAAATTGCGTTACGTTATACATGAACGGTCTCTTAGCACCCCGTAACATGTTAAATAAAACTTCACTACACACGCTCGACTTGCGAAGTAAGCTGGTGAATGCGTCACGAGAGCGTTACGAAAACTGTGATCGGGCGAGGCGAACGGTAGCTGAGAGAGCGATATAAATTTGTTAAAATAGAAAGAGAGAGAGAGATGAGAGCGCACATTTTCTTTCTCTTTTCCTCTCACAACCGGAGAAGCTTTACTAGAGTCATGAGGCCTAAGCGCGTTCGTTATTTTTTAAATAAAGTTATCGTAACGAACCCAACACCTATATTTTTATAGACGTGCGGGTTAAAAATGAATCCATACTGAGTATTAAAGGAAATGTTTGTGTGTGTGTGTGTGTGTAAGATGTCGTCCGAACGTGATTGGACGTGTGTGCGACCGCTGCGTGCCCGGGCACTACGCGTTCCCGGAGTGCGTGCAGTGCACTTGCGAGCTGGACGGCACCACGGACGACGTCTGTGACCAGAACACTGCCCAGTGCTACTGTAAGAAACACGTCCGCGGCCAGGTAAATATATACACCTAGCACACACGAAAACTCTTCATATAATCTCCATATATGTATCTTTTTATACTTAAGGTCTTTAGCGTTATGGCCATAATGACGCCAAACCCGTGGCGGAACTGGCTCTCGAGTGCTGCTGCCGGAACACACCTATCGGTGTTTGGTGGCAGGTTTTCAACTTGAGGGTGGTAGCTAGCCAGGCGGGCATTAAAAGCCCTACCACCGTGCTATAGTGTCGTCACGATGTTTTCCTTCACCGAAAGTTCGAGCTCATTGTAGGTGCTTGGATTCGAACTCACGTCCCTTGGCGCGAATTCGTACACACTACCACTGAGCTATCATCGCTTCAAAAATGAACCTCTATTTTCCTTGGTCATCGCATCACACGTGAACGGATGGAAAAATTTCGCTAGTTCTTCTATTGTTGTGTTAATTATTGTCTGGGAAAGGTTCTTATGAATGAAAAACATATGGAAGTTCAGGAAAACGTTTGAAAATTTAAGAAAACTTGAAGACAGTGTTAATTTTACATAACTGTCAATGTAATACATCAACAATATTCATAATTATGACAGGACAACGACCGATGGGTCTGCTAGTATACCATAGAATATATGATTGGATGTGATATGATATGTTATGATGTGATGTGGTATGGCATCGTATATGATATGATACATTGACATATGCCAATGGTTCTCAAAGTACCAGGGTTAGTCATTAAACAACTTACCAACGTTACATACGTTCGATAGTTTTAGTTTTGCTTTCGTAATAGTTTACTGTCGCGTAAAGAATGAAATTTCCGACCGAATACTGCCCTGTTCTATTGTAAAAACGCGTCTAGGTCAGTTATTTACTTCAGTTGTACAAAATGTATTAATATAATTTATTATTGGATATGGTATTATGTGAAATGATATGTTGTTGTGTGTGATTTTAATAAAACAATTTAGGGAATCTCTCGTTATTTAGAGCAGGAAAATGAATGCAACATTCTCCATTATACAAAGGTTATATACTGTGACAAACAAACAGCTATACACAGCTAGACAATGCTTTAGGGAAACTTTTCATGTTACATATGACTTATATAATTCCCAGGCTTGCGACACATGTAAGGAGGAATACTTCAATCTCCAGCCCGACAACCCAGACGGCTGCAGCAAATGCTACTGCTTCGGAAAGACCACCAGATGCAGCAGCTCGTACTTAAGCTGGGCGTTGGTTCGTACAAAAAATTCATATCTTAGATTAAACTGTTTAAATTCGTTTTAATCTACACATAAGAACATTGTATAATCAATGTTAATAATCTTATGTCAGACATTTTTAACGGTGTAAATGTCGTTATATTTACTATAATTGTAACCTAAAGGTGGATTTTCGAGTCGAGGAATATGAAGCCGGTCGATTATAACGAATTGTACGTTTCAATTTTTATGGCCATAATCTCACCTGATCTTAAGTGACGATACGGCCCAAGTTGGTGGACACGTTAAACCTGTGGAGGAACTGACTCTTAAGTGGAGCTGCCGGAACACACCTATTGGTATTTGGCGGCAGGTTTACAACTTGAGGGTGGTAGCTACCCAGGCGGGCATCGGGAAAAGCCCTACCACCGTGCAATTGGCAGTGATGCTCTATCAGCTACGCATATGTAATGATGCTTTGTTAATTATGCATCGGTGATAATGTTACGTCTGTTAGGCATCGTTGGCGACGCTTTGTCAGTTATGCATCTTAAATAGTGCTGTATCAGCGATGCATCGTTCGTGACGCTCCCTCAGTTGCGCATCGTTAATGATGCTTTATCAGTTACGCATCGTAATGGCGTATCTTCAATAGCGCGTCGTCAATAAGGCATCGTTTGATCACGTTTCGTCAGTGATGCATCTTTGCATGCATTTTTGAAAAATATACTATAAATAAGTTAACCTTGAACAGAAATATAATTACAGAACTTTATGCAATAGAAAATGTATTAGATTTTTTAAAGCTAACATCACTGTATATATTTTCGTCGTTTATATGTTCAGCGTTGTGGCCACAAACTCAGCTGATGTTTGCTTAGTCCAAGCTGGTGAACACGCTAAACCTAGTGGAGGCATTGACTCCCATGTGAGCTGTCGGAACATAAATATAGGTATTTGTCGACAGATTTTCAACTCGAGGGTGGTAGCTAACCAGGTGGGCATTAGAAAAAGCTATATCACAATGCAAATATATCTCTTATATATATATATATATATATATATATATAAAATTTTAGTGTCACAATGTTAGTTGCCATACCCTTCTGCAACGGCTTGACCGATTTTAATAAAATTTTATATAGATATATTCAGTAGGTCTGAGAATCGTGTGAGGTCTGAGTGATAAGGGTGGCCTATCCCAAATATTGTTTTTGACAAAATATATGTATTATTTTTTTATGATGTGATATTAAAAATTACATACACCCTTAAATTGTCAACCTTCTACCCTCATCCTGTCATTTAATACATACAAAGTATACACAACGTTATAGTCAGCTAGTATGCAATATATATATCACGTTGTATGTCTCGCACAGCTCGACGGAATGGCGAACTGGCTTCTGGTCGACGTGGAAGTGAACAGAACTCTTAACATCTACCCCCGGCCCCTACCACCGGAAGTTATTAACGAGACCACAATCAGAGCTGATCTATCTGCTGACAGCGATAGTGAGAAGGTCGCCTACTTTCAAGCACCGGAATATTATTTAGGTAAGTTATTATTGATTTTCAAGTAATAACGACACATTATAGGTTGTAAGCATGTCCTGGAGGCAATTATAATGATTGTATCACATATGTATGGGTCACATATTGGAATTAAAATGATCCTATATCACGAGGTTAGATGGAACAATAGTTATTTCTAAAATTATGTAAAACAGATGTAAAAATATGATTCGTTGTAATTATATAACTGTGCGGGTTGTGCACAGGACTTTATTCGTGCGGAAGTAAAAATTATTTAATCATTTTTGACCTTTTTCTAACTCTTTTCGATACAGCTTTGCTCCTTGTGATGCTTGCGTCATGTTCAATAACGTAAAGTGTCTCTTAATCATTGCCTTATCGATATATAAAAATATTGTTTAACATCCGATTGATAGTTTCTGAGATTAGTGCGTTTAAATAAAACTTTTTTTTATAATATTAACACGCATTAGCGAAAATTAAATACTAATGTCGTTTTAAAAGGTCGTAAGCGCCAACGTTGACATTCTATTATAGACCTTATTGACATGACAAGTATAAATAGAAAAAGTGGTAAATTTTATCACAGATAAAAATGGTGTAATATTTTTTTAGGGTAATTTTCTAGTGATATCATACACAATAAATTTATCGATAAAATTATTTTCGATATAGTATTTTATTTTTTGATTTAATTTTTTTAAATTAAATTATTTAGATTAAGATTTAGTTTAGATATAAGTTTTCAGTATAAACTGGTACATATAACGTTAGGTTAAAGGCTATTATTATTATTATTACTTTATTTATATTAATAGCGTAATATATTATAGATATATAACAATGAATCGCTGAAATGTATGTACGCACATAACTTCCGAACGACTGTACCAAATTGATTAATAATATTTTTATTGTGTTCGTTTTTTGATAGGACATGGTTTGTATAGGAAAAAAAACTGAACAGATGTTTTATTATCTCATAATATGAAAAGTAATGAAGCGATGATAGCTCAGTGGTAGTGTGTACGGACGCCGCGTCAAGGGACGTGAGTTCGAATCCACCTACAATGAGCTTGAGCTTTCGGTGGAGGAAAATATCCTGAGGTAACCATAGCATGGTGGTAGGGCTTTTTCTAATGCCCGCCTGGGTAGCTACCACCCTCAAGTTGAAAATCTACCGCCAAATACCAATAGGTGTGTTCCGGCAGCTGCACTTCCTCCACAGGTTTAGCGTGCCCACCAACTTGGGCCGTATCGTCACTTAAGATCAGGTGAGATATTGGGCATAAAGCTAAACTTAAAAAAAAAAAAAAAGCGATGATTGCTCAGTTGGTACTGTGTACGGACGCCGCGTCAAGGGACGTAGGTTCAAATCCAAATAGGTTCAAATATATATTCAAAACCAAAAGAAATGAAGAAATGTAATCGATATTAGATATAGCCAGTTGTATTGATCTTAACGAATTGAATGAATGATGCTAGATGGCGTTAAAGTAGCTAGATTTTGAGATTTTTTGATAAACAATTTTATATCTTTCGTAAAAAAAAATATTTTTTTTCAATACAAAGTATCTTATGTTACTTCTAATATCTCCAAGAATGTGTACAAAGTTTTATGATGATCGGTTAAGTAGTTTTCACGGGAAAGCGTAACAAACATACATGCACATTTATAATATTAGTTGAGATATATATGTTTCAAATGACATTCGTAAATCATAGCATGTGTTTTTCAACATATGGAACATAAATATATAATGATATATTCACATTTCTATTACCAGAACAGATTCAAACAATTACAAGGAAATCAAAATATCGAATTGAAAAATATGAATATGTATACGTATGACACTAAAAAGTGTATTATTATGAAGAAATATTCAACATATTTATGTATATATATATATATATATATATAATGATCACACAATAATTTTTGCCGCGCTTTCAGACAATATAAACTTTTGTCGGTGTTGCTAATAATCTTTTCACATTTCCACTAATCGCAAAAATAAAAAACGGATTGTACAGTGTTAGACTATTATTTTATTTATTATAACACTCTAATTTTATAGAAGCTCACGGTTAACTTATCTATAGTTACCGAATTATAATGAATAATTTTAATACCACGCCTGTAAAAGCTTCAGAATCTCCTAAATTTTCAAGTAAAATTCTTAATGGCAATATGGTGAATATATTTTTGTTGTATTTAAAGACGCCTCTTATGCACAAAGGCTTGTGACGTCACATACAATCTGTCAAAATCATGAAAATAATGTTTTAAGAACTACTACTGATTTTGTTCGAACTGGCAACACATGGCAATTGTCAAATAAGCCTCCGCTGTCACATCCTGGTTGCCGTGCTTGTAATGTTTGTGATAATTCGCGTTGTTTCTCGGAAATTATCGTTTTGTTCTGAAATATTAATCGTAAACCTTATAAGAGTGACACGAGACAAAAAATATTTCATGATTTTCATGAATATTTGGCTGAATCTCGAACAGGAAAGTTGTTTTCCGATTTGGAAGATATTTACGGTACGGAACCGCAAAGATAACTGGTACGTATGTGTATTTTGATTATATTTACAGTAAAACAGACATCATTACTTGACTATTACTTATTTTAGTAATTTGTCGGTTTTACAGCATTTTGTAATATTTTATTGGAGATTATGTAAATTACCTTAATATATACTACAATTTGCCAGTCTTGATCTTATTTCGATTTGATATAACAAATGTTATTAAAATCCTTTAATGATTTTCAGGTGTTTCTCAAAGTACAATTCGACGTATAGTAGAAATACTATACTATACTAGGCTATGAAGAAAAGTGGCAAATTTGAAGCGCCTGGAAAGCACAGGCAAACCTGACCTAATACACAGACAATTTTGAATTGTGTGGCATACATCTAAAAAGTTATTTTTTTTTCTACTGTGTAAGAGGAATTTCCTACACTAAGAAAATTATTGGCAGTTTTGAAGAAAATGTTGGCTTTTAATGGCAGCCATGAGAGCTTATTCTACAACTCTTAATTTCGATTGGTTTCGAAAATAAAAACTAATAAATTAATAATTAAATATTGAAATTTGGCTATTTATTTTGTTTGATTTCATTCAAATATTTATTCTAAATAATATTACAATAGTAAAATTCATTTCATTATCTATGATAGTCGATTCATACATATTCCTTTACATGTTACACGTATGAGTAGTTAAAAATCTTGCAGTCTTCAAAATCAGTTGTGCAAGCGAATTCACCTGAATTGAAATTTAGACAAGTACACTAATATATGTTTCTTAGTAATAACGTAATACTTTAGCTTCAATAAGCAATGAGCTTGTTGTATTTGCATCGATGAGTAGATCGTATCCAGGGACTGGTACTTAGGCCGCAAGGTGGCCTTTAAATCTTGGAGCTGTTCTCCGTTCGATGATGAAAGTTTTTATTAAAAAATAAATGAAGTTATAATAAAATGATAAAGTATCAAAACTGTCCAGTCTAACTAGTCAAGGGTTACTATGTAAAAGGCACCCTGTAACTCTTTTTCTCGTGTTTTTATTGACAGACTAAAATTAACCCTATTCTCTTCCGTTTGTAAACCTATATTCTTTATATTTTTATTGTTTAGTGCCTATGGCCGAGTTTTTTTGTGTTGCCAGTATCAAAAATCAACTAAACTAGTATTTATCAAAAAACATATATATGTAATTTTGTGATAATTTCCAGGGAAACGATTGACTTCCTATGGCGGTTATTTGACATACACGATCTATTACACGACGCAAAACGACGGTACTGCGGTCGCCGCTGCGGACGTTATTCTCGCAGGACCCAACGGGTGAGTGCGATATTAAATTAAGCCATCGAAACTATTATTTTTGCGGAATCCTGAATAAATTATGCATAGTATTGGGCTACATTATGCGTTTCCACTAACGCAACAGTTGACATCTGAAAATGGACAGCCGAAAATTGTCAATTGACGGTTGACACTTATTAGTTGACAGTTGACACTCAACAGTTGATTCTTGAAAGCTGACAGTTGACTGTTGACATTTGACACTTGACATCTATTAGTTGACAGTTGAGACTTGCCAGTTTACACTTAATATACATGCCTTAGTTTAAATTCGTAAAGCTTGCTTGGACTATACATCATTTGTATTTAGCTAAAAAACTAAATTTCACATTAAACGACACTCTCCTGAACTGTTTGTATACCAATTTTGGTATACTCTTTGTATCGGAGTAACGAAACGTGAATTTTTTCTTGTCGTGGCACTTTATTGTATAATAATATTCAATGATTCTTCGAGATTACATCAAAAGGACTACAGCCGATCCCGATGTGACACGTATGGACTATTTTTCTCCTAGGTATCTGGTACATAACAGCGTGGAACAGCCACCGTCGGCAGTGATGTGGGCGCACGGAGTGAAGCTCACGGAGGAAGAGTTCACGACGGTGGAAGGCGGACCGGTCACTCGAGAGCAGTTCATGAACGCTCTGGTCGACATCACCGGCGTATACATACGGGCTTCCTACTGGCAAATAGCCGTCGAGACCAGGTCAGTACAGACGACACAATCGCATCTGATGTTAAGTGACGATGTGTGACGCTTATTGACTCTATTGAAGGGACTGGCTCTCAAGTGCGACTGCCGGAACACACATATGCGGACCGTTTATTTTGAAAGTGGTGCAAGTCCATTTTTGAGAAAAATGAGCTATCACGTAATTCATGATTAATTTAATGTAATTTTTTTATATATAACTAGTCCGTGTTTAATTTCTTACAACTGAAAATCGGTCGGTAAATGAAATTGCGTTATCAACAAATATAGTAGTAACGTTTAATTTTCTCGAAACAAAAGAAAATGGACTTACACCACTTACAAAATTAAAGGGTCCATATGTTGGTGGTAGACTTTCAACTTAAGGGTGGTAGTTAGCCGGGCGGATATTAGAAAAAACCCTAACATCAGGCTACGGTGTTTCTTTACTGAAACTTCAAGCTCATTGCAGGAATGGAAGTCACGTCCATTGACGCAGCGTGCGTACACACTACCGACTGAAGTGTTATCGCTTCGTTCGTTGTTAAATAGTGACCCCCATACACCAGCAGTAACAGGAAAATATAGGTGTATAGACACAATATCATAGTGACGAATTCCGATAGATTCGTAATATCTGTTTGATTACCTTTATCATAGGTCAAACGTCACTGATTACTGCATTGATTACTCAGCGTGAGTGTGTACTGAATCATGTAGAAGAACTGAGTAGCTGATTATTTAAGAAGATCTACCAAAAAACACACAAGTGTCTCCTTGCAGTTGCACTTGTGAGCCAGTTCCGTCACTAAGTTGAACTTGTCCAATTGGAATTGGGAATAAACTATTAAAAAACTATGAACTATACAAAAAGACAATAGGATCGGGATCAAATTGCATCCTTCTTCCGCTCTTCTTTATCAGATAAAAATGTTCTCGCCTTTTATATATACATGTTATTCTTCTACAGTCCATCCATATTTTCGTCATCCTTCTCTTACTTCTGTATCCGGTCCAACTCTTGATTCTCTTAATTACACGAACTCTGATTATTCTCTTAGCTTACACATGTTGCGTTATACTATTAGTAGCTGAATTTCTATTGCTATTTGAAGCGATGATAGCTCAGTTGGTAGCGTGTACGGACGCAGCGTCAAGGGACGTGAGTTCGAACCTAATCATACAATAAGGTCGAGCTTACCAATGCCCGCCTGCTTAGCTACCACCCTCAGGTTGAAAATCTGCCGCCAAATACCTATAGGTGTACACCTATAGCCAGTCTTTCCGCAGGCTTAGCGTTTTCACCAGTTCGTGTCACATCGTCACACAATATCAGGTGAGATTGTGGCCATAACACTAAACCTTAAAGTATGAAAAAATGCATAGTCGGGGGCCGTTCATAAAATACTTAATAGAAAATTTTACCTTTCTAGACCCGCGCCCTCTTTTACACCGTGTTACATTTTTGCGACTCCCCTCCCCCCCTCCCCTCCTCATAATAGTACGTCGCAAATTATAGATAGCTGTGGACAGATTTAAATATTTTTAAATAATAAATTCAACAGAGATAAAATTTTAAGAATCGTTTATATGAGTTTATAGTACTTATGTATTACATGTGACAGTGCGTGTCAACTCCTCTCTCCAAGTGCGACCGTATTTTATGAACGGCCCCTTGGTTGTCATCGTCGTTGGTTTGTCTTCCAGTCTGTCGAGAGTGGCCCTGGATATAGGCGTCGAGGAGTACGGCGAGGATGAAGCCGCGAGGCGAGCCAGCTCGGTGGAGGACTGCCAGTGCCCGAAGGCGTACCGCGGCCTCTCCTGCGAGCAGTGCGCCGAGGGTCACTACCGGCTGGCCTCTGGGTTCTGCGTGCCGTGCCAGTGCAACGGACACTCCAGGGAGTGTGACGTCAACACCGGCGTCTGCTTGGTAATTATCACTCTTATACTGATTACTCGTCTTTCTCCTTCTCTGCTCTTTCCCCTTCTCTTCTCTTTTCTTTCTCTTTCTCCTTCTCTTCTCTTTCTTCTTCTCTTTCTCCTTCTAGTCTCTTTCTCATTCTAGTCTCTTTATCCTACTAGTCTCTTTCTCCTTCTCTTCTCTTTCTTCTTCTCTTTCTCCTTCTAGTCTCTTTCTCCTTCTAGTCTCTTTATCCTACTAGTCTCTTTCTCCTTCTAGTCTCTTTCTCCTTCTCTTCTCTTTCTCCTTCTAGTCTCTTTATCCTACTAGTCTCTTTCTCCTTCTAGTCTCTTTCTCCTTCTCTTCTCTTTCTTCTTCTCTTTCTCCTTCTAGTCTCTTTCTCATTCTTTTTTTATTTTTTGTGGCAACCTCTGCGATATGTTGTTAGTCTTCAAAAAAACATATAATGCTTTACCAACTTGGTAAATTCTTTGTTAGAGCTGACTATGGGGTTTTGAGAAGTAACAAACCTTGCTTGGGGTTAATGTTTACGATTTCACGTGTGCACAATAAGGCAGACTATATAACACAAAAAGCAACAAATATTACATAACGTAATGCCAGGTAACGTAGGATAATGTGTTAAAGTAAAAACTGACAACATTACACTAAGTTCTTGTCAAAAACTCCACTAAAATCTTAGTCTAAGTTTTAATCTTAATCTTAGTTTTCTAACAATAACCATAGCGTAGTTGTAGGGCTTCTTGTCTTGCCCGTCTGGCTAGCTACCACCCTCGGGTTAATAATCTATTGGTGTGTTCCTGCAGTTGTACTTGAGAACTTATCCCCAGACAAGCTCAGCGTGTCTACCAACTTGTGCCATATAGTCACTTAACAACACGTGAGATAGTCCTAATGCTAAATATATAAAGTATAAAAATAGTGCACGTACGAGAAATAATTTCTGTTAATTGGAAGGAATTGTGTACCAAATTCAGGATTTTTCTTAGTATTTCTTTTCTATTCTTGACAGCTTAGTTTGACTGTATCTGCCATTTTCAAGTAATAATGTTTGTGCATTTCGGACAGACGATGCCATCGTCAACAAGATAGTAGACTCTCTTGTTGAAGCTCTCTTGGGAACCTTTGTGGCAACTAATATATCATGCCTTAAATGATCATTCACAATTCACGTCACCTATGCTCTTCAGCTACACTACGACACCTAAAATGTCACCTTAATTTACACAATATTGGGCTAAACAACTGATTATGTCAATTAAAGTAAAAAACTAAACATGATAGATCAAGATCCCGTCAAAAATTCCTCTAACTCAGTTATTAATTAAAGTATGTTTTTTTTCTTTGTTTCCTATTTTAATTATGGGTAAGGTGTAAATGTTGAATTGCGTAAATGATTAATAAATTAAAAAAAAATCTAAGCAGTCACGTGGACAGCCGACAGAAGTGAAAATTTAAAACTATAAACAGTGTGATTTTTGAATATATCCAAATTGATTGTGTTGACCTTAAATTGAACAGTATACTAGTGGGATCAGATATAGTGTGTACATGAACACGTCACGTGACCATGTCGATGACGACTCACACGACATTACCCGTGCTATAGAAGTTATCAGTTGAATAATGTGTTATCGATATGAATATATTTGTAGGAGTGTACGGACAACACGATGGGGGAACATTGCGAGCAGTGCATCCCGGGCTACCACGGGGACGCGACAGTGGGCACGCCCCGGGACTGCCTCATATGCGCCTGCCCGATGCCGTACGCTTCCAATAAGTAAGTCATTCTGTTTTTTTATTTATTTATAGTCTGATCTTATACGATACGGTCCAAGTCGGTATGATAGCTCAGTGGTAGCGTGCACGACTTTGCATCAAGCGACGTGAGTTCGAATCCAACGACCTACAGTGAGCTTGAGCGTTCGGCGAAGGAAAACATCGTGAGGAAACCATATAGCATGGTGGTAGAGTTTTTCTCATATCCGTCTAGCTGTCCCCGCCAAAAACTACCCATATGTTCCGGCAATTGCACTTGAGAGACAGCAGTCGTTTTTTTATACTTAAAGTTTAGCGTTATGGCCATTATCTCACCTGATCTTAAGTGACGATACGGTCCAAGTTGGTAGACACGTTAAACCTGTGGAGGAACTGGTTCTCGAGTGCTGCTGCCGGAACATACCTATTGGTATTTGGCGGCAGATTTACAATTTGAGGGTGGTAGCTACCCAGGCATTCAATCGTACTCGATAACCACAATTAACAGTGCAGTCTTTGAGGTCTGCCGATAGAAGTGAAAACTAAGTCACTTGTGTCTTCGAGGAAATTAGGTTATTATTTTTGAATTACTTTTGGTTTATAGTGTTAATGACTAATACAATCTATATGAGCTTATAGCTTATGGAAAGCGTTCTGTGACGATGACGCGAGTTCCATGATTTTTGTTCACCCAAAAAGTGCTCAACGATAAGTTTTAACTTTGAAAATTTACCAGTTTCTGATTTATTCCTGTGTATTCACCCGACTACCTTATATTATCTGGATGCTAAATTTGAACCTTCCGGGTCATCTGTAACTGAGGTAGAGTTTTGATTTATAGGTCAGTGATAAAAATGACGATTTTGGGACAGTAATATATAAGTAGCTGTTTGAAGAGTGTGTTGATGAAATTTGGAGCGAATGTCTACTTGGAACGCATATTTGTCGTATCTCGCAAAAATGAACATTACGATAGACTCCAAAATACTTTTTGTAAAATACATATTACATATGTATATTTTACAATTTATATATATATTTTGAAGCGATGATAGCTCAGCGGTAGTGTGTACGATTTCGTATCAAGGGACGTAAGTTCGAATCCAAGCACCTACAATGAGCTTGAGCTTCCGGTGAAGGAAAACATCGTGAGGAAACTATAGCACGTTGGTAGGGATTTTCTAAAGCCCGTCTGCCTAGCTACCATTCTCAAGTTGTGAACCTGCCGCCAAACACCAATAGGTGTGTTCCGGCAGCAGCACTTGAGAGCCAGTTCCTCCACAGGTTTAGCGTGTCTACCAACTTGGGCCGAATCGTCACTTTAACTAAACCTTAAGTATAGAAAAAAATGTATATAATATTTCAGACGATTTTTTTTTAAATGTAGACTCATTTTTATTTCGTCGCAGAACAACGATAGTAAATTTATTCGATGCGTTTAGTTTTCTGATTCAGATTATGTATGTAACTCGTATTCACCTGATTGCAAATACGACATTTATCTTTTCTATCATCGATATGTATCTCGCGAGTTTTTATATATATATTCAAATTTCACATGGTTACGTGAAAGAGTTATAAAGGTGTCAAAAGTTGCTCCGAATGGTACGTGTGTGTAATATTACACACGGTACTGCTCGCCAGTTCTGTTAGCTTGTATTTGCCTTGACACATTACCGTGTGTCTAGATTAATATTATAAAATAGTAAAGTTTGAACGCGCTGATCTTAGAAACTGTCGAATGGATTTCCAAAAATTGTTTTCAGACCACCGTAATGTACACGCAGAATTCCAAACATATAATTAATCTATGCATAAATATAGAGAAAATAGCTCATTGCTTAAATACTCCTGTGGTTTTGTTTACCCACTTTTTTTTTAAATATATTGTTTCATTTCTATGGTTTTTATTAATATATTTTAATGTTATCAATAGACTTTTCTTTAATCAGACATGTAAAGATAAAACGGTTCAACACATTTTCTTCCTTTCGTTATTACACGAATTTTCTTCTTTCATTTTCATTAGTTTAATAAGTATTTTCAATAGTTATTGACAAGTTTCAGTGTAAGCGATACGGAATTATGAGGAAGAGGTTATAAAATTTTCTTTGCCATTTACAACAACGACTAGCTGATAATTATTTCATAATATTTTGGACGTTTTTCTAACTTTCTTCTATACAAATTTGCTTCTATTAGTGGTAGCGTGACGGTAAATAGTTTAAAGCCGTCCTCCACGATTACTCTATCAAATCCAAAAAGCATTTTTGAAATCTGACTGGCAGTTCCTAAGGTTACTGTGTTGATAGAAACAGACAAACTTTTCCACTTTATAATATTACTGTATTCTAATATTTATGTATTCTTATAATATTAGAGAGATAGAGAGACAGAGTAAGAGTTTCTAAAAGTGATAGGGCTCGCATTTCGCTGCAAATTATTTGTCTTTTCTTCTCTTTGCTGTGATTTAGATCTTTATCCAATAACTCATTGATCGATCTTGAAAAATATCTGACCGATTTGCTTGAAATTTTTCATGGATATTTCTTTCACCAAGCAGGCACACACTTGGAACAGATTTTACAATCAGCCGCGGTTATTGGGGAAAAATCAAGGAATTCCTATTCACCAGTTGGTACTAACATTAACATGAAATAAGTCATTTATTTACACGTATTACATTTATATTTACTTAATATACACATATATACATATACACATATATAATTAAAGGATGGAATGCATTATATTTATGTGCCATATATATATTATATAGGAGTAGAAATTTTTCATAATTATTTCGTATTTTATAAGCCTACCGCCAGGCTTCAACAGATGGCGATAAGTGAAAATTATTCGAGGTATTGTTATGTTACCTGCAAATAATGATATTCAGAGTGAAATTAACATCGTTACGACTGTCGACGTCCCGACCCGATATAACTTCGTAATTTTTGTAAAATTCAACTCCTCCTTTGGGGTTGAATTTAAATAAAACGTTCGTGAAAGCTGAATAGGGAAAGCGAGTTATTGCATCTGTTTTGTAATAATAGTATTAAAAATATTAATAAAAATGCGTCACGTTTGAATATGTGTTGTCTTTTGTTTGGATTATGAAAAACACCCTTAGGTTTCGCGTATATTTATCTATGTATGTGTTAGAATCTATTGACCTCGCTTTAACCAACTCTGAGTGGTTTGATTTAATTGAAAAGTGCATTTGTGTCAAGAAACAATTACAATACAGTATCACATCTTTTGCACTATTATCGAACATTGAACATAGCCATAAAAAAAATCACTAAGTATAATTTGTTAAATAGACATATATGTATGTCTAAAGGATAAAATACTTTATATTTATGTGTCATAGGACATGAAATTTTTCGTAGTTATCTCTTACTTCAGAAGTCTACTGTCAGGTTACAACAGATGGCGATAAGCAGAAATTATACGAGGTATCGTTTATATGACTGCAAATAATGACATCCTGAGTGAGGCAGGTTTTATTACACCTTAATGTCTACGTAGTATGCCAGCAGAAATTTTTGTAAGTTTCAACTCCTCCTTTGGTGTTGGAATTTAGATAAAAAGTATGGGAAACCGATCATTAAGTTAATAGAAAATTCTCGTCGTTTTAATACGTAATATTATTTGTTGGGGGATGAATGCAACACTTTTATCTTAGCTTCACTTAACATCTATCTGTCAAGGTTATGGATAATTCGTCGTTATTTTTACTGACTTGAAGTCGCTTGATTGACGTTAAATAATGCACTCTTGTCAAGAGACTATATAAATATAATGACTTTCCCATAATATCCTGATAAGGAATGTCGGGGTAAAAAATATCAGTAAGCTTTAATTTGTAGAAAACATTGACAAGGCTGTTAAACCTCATAGTGTACTCGACTTTGCATCTCTGCTAGGAATTTATAAAATATAGGAATAAATAAAGTATAGAAATTTTAGTTTTAAAACATATATGCTGTACGTTTTCGGTTTGTGAATGTTAAAGTTTAAATATTAAAATTAAAAGCCCAACAATTTATTATAATATTGATTAGCAAACTTACGGTTTATTCTTATTTTTATTAAATCACATTTAATTAAAATACCTGTTTCTTTAAAATACTAAATATATACACGTTTTCATATAAATTTGAATGTATTTAATAAACAATACATATTAAATTTATATTACATTAAACTTATGACTTGCAGGATCTTAACATTTTTAACTTTATGAAATATATTGGAGATGTCTTTTTTAAATATACAGTAATATCTCGAGCTTACGAGTATTCGCGTAACTCGGGGTATAATTTCACGACATAATCAACAATAAATTTAGCAGTGAAAAGTAAACCGGAATATTGAATATAAGAAAACAAAATGAGATATGTAATCCATAATATCGTAATATAATTTCATATATAGAAATTACTTGATATATATATAATTAAAATAGGTAGTGACCAGTACATATATGTGTATGAAAATTTTTCCATTTGGTGTGTGTTGTAACGGTTACAGTTTCGCGTTGGGCTGCGACTTGAGTGAGAATGGATCGTTGATATCGTGCAACTGCAAGCCCGGATACGGTGGGGCTCGTTGCGAATACTGCGCCGCTGGGTACTATGGCGTTCCCGAGAATATTGGTATGGAATCAACACTATTACTAATATAAAAACTTGGAATTTTCTTACAGATTTCTTATGTTTATTATTCATTGAAATAAAACTAATTTAAACGGATTTTATCGCGGTTATTTATTAATTTTGATCCCGACGTTTCGAAAGCTTTTCAGCCTTCGCGGTCCTTGGTGGTCGTCATCCAAAAGCTTTCGAAACGTCGGGATCGAAATTAATAAATAACCGCGATAAAATCCGTTTAAATTAGTTTTATTGGAATTTTCTGATTGTGGTTTCTTATATATCGCTGCAAAGTGACTGCACTGCACCAGATGTTGAGTGCAGTGTAATCCAAATCAGCGGTGACCATGGATTTATTATACAAACTGGAATGTTTACTTGTAATGTTTTGGGCAATGAAATTAAACCGTATTGCAAGTGACTAAAGTTCATTTTGTCCAATTATCACTTTAAGCGTAACTCGGTCTCGCTTTTCGACAATATGTAGAACAATTGTAATTAGGAAACTGTCGAACTTAACAAATACAATACGATAACGAATAACGAATAGAAATGTTTTTGTAAAGTGTTTTAGCCATATATTTTATTGTCGTTTAATTAGCCATGACTTTTGACGTAGTGACTGATAATATACCGACCATAAAACTGTGATATTATTTATAGAGCTGCAGCAGTGCACTTTCTTAAAAACATTTGTAAACACTCAATTTATCAAGCATCTAATTATGAAAGTACCAATATTTCTTTTTTAGTATGTAATATTAAACATTGAAATTGTGAAGGCTTACTGTTATCAATGGATAATTCATGTTTAATAATTTTAAAATGCATTCGATATATTATAGATACTTTAGACACATGTTATTGTTGTTTGATTTCGTCTTGTGGCCAGTGTTATTGCATAAATGTATGGTCACTGGTTATAAAGAGACAAAGTTTTATAATAAAGTCCCAAAGCACATTACCGAATTGCCGGATAGTACGTTTAAGCACTACATCAAGCGTGTTTTAATGTCAAAAGGCTATTACAGAGTGGATCGATATGTGAACGATTGTGATGTATGGAATTGACACCCCTCTTTGTGCAAGACACTAAATTGTATTTTGAATGTATTTCAATTTATATCTTTAATACCAAAAAATACTAAAAAATATAGATATATATAAAACCAGATCGAGTTTCTTACCGGTTCTTCTAGATGACTGCATTATTTTCAGATTTTGATCTATATCATCTATTATTTTCATATTCTAGATATGCGTGGAGTGTTTTGATTTGATTTGATCCGTCTTATATATGGTTGGTCTCTCCTAAGGTGACCACTGCAAGCCGTGCAACTGCTCCGGTAATATTAACGTGAACGACCCCAGCTCGTGTGACAGCATCACGGGCGATTGCCTCAAGTGCGTTAACAACACAGCCGGAGCCGCCTGCAACCTGTGCGCGCCCGGCTTCTTCGGTGACGCCATCTTCTCCAAAAACTGTACTGGTACGTACTGTTCCATTATATTTGGAGACTACCTTCCTCTTCATGTTCTCCTCTTTCCCAGTTCTTGTTAAATTTCAGATATACCATAAAAACCTTGGTCCACGTTATATGGTATTCGATTTGAGCGAATTCGTATTTATAAATATTTATTTTTGTAACATTGTCGGAATCACATTAATTCTTCATAGTAAATAACTAATTGGCCACGAAACGTACACCTGGGCTATCGGTTAATTACTGGTGGAATTTTCAGTTCAGCTATACAATTTTATAAAATATGTACATAAGCTGATTCCATTAACTTTTATCCCGCCCGCCACACATGATTATAAAATCGGTTTTTAGCGGGTGTCTACGTCGCATACGTCGATACAATAATACGTCGTCCTGATTAATAAAGTCCTTTTTTTTACGATACATTTATATAAAATTATGCTCTGTTGTTCATAATTAACCATTGATCAATACAAAGATAATTTTAGGAGATTACAGTAAAAACATCGTTTGGGGGATTTCGGCGCTTACGTTGTCTTGTTATGACCATAATCTGAGCTGATGTTAATTGACGATATGTACACATAGACACGATACAGAGGTATTGGTGGTGTGTTGCAGCGTGCGTGTGCGACGAGTACGGCATGGAGCGCTGCGACCCCGCGACGGGCACGTGCGTGTGCCGCGCGGGCGTTACCGGCGCGCGCTGTGACGCCTGCGCGCCCGACCGCTGGGGGCTCGCCACCGGCCTCGGCTGCGCGCGTTGCGACTGCGCCCTCGCCTCCGACTCCACCCAGTGCGATCTCGATAGCGGACAGTGCAAGTACGTGTACGACCACCTGCACACACCTACACACACCTACACATACCTACACCCGCCCACACCCGCCTACACACACCTACACATACCTACACCCGCCCACACCCGCCTACACACACCTACACCCGCCCTACACCAGACCCTCGCCCCCTTAAACAGACTTCCTCGTACCCGCATTAAGCCATGATAGCTCAGCGGTAGTGTACGAGCTTGAGCGTCCGGTGAAGGAAAACATCATCATCATGATAAGGTTTTTTTCTAATGCCCGCCTGGTTGGCTACCACAATCAAGTTGAAAAGTCTGACGCCGAATATCAATTCCTCTTTAAGTTTAGCGTATTATGACCATAAGCCGAAAAAATTGCATCCTGGTGAGAGGGGCGTCAAGTTACAGTCATCAGGTGACATGCATCTGACATTACCCACTAATGCATACCAAATACTTCTTCTAATATATTATGTTAGAAGTGAATTTTACGAGGATAGTTTTTAACATTAATGACCGATTAGTATATAAGACCGTTGCGAGCGTGGCTATGGGTTCAGTCAAAGCGAACATCACCGAAGGGAGGTAAGATTTATATTTCTCTAATAAATACACTGTTTAGGTATTTATGCTGTAATTCATACTCGGGATTGGTTTATACTGGTCAGAGAGAGAGAGAGGGAGTAACACGAGCGGTGAAGGTGAGTATTGATGATCATCGAAAAGGGGCTCCTTAAACCTACATCCGTGTCGCAAGTCTCGGACGCTATCTCGTGGTATTCTCTCTCTCTGCCAAAACGATTAGGTTTCACGATGTGTAATTTGCTAAGAAGTTCGTATCTCATCCTGATATTATTATTGATTTATTATCTTTTTTAACTATTAGACTTCTTATATTTCTTACAATTAAATAAATTCTAACCTCTGGTAGGACCTTAACGTGTTTAATAAATTGACGAACCTACTTAAAACTGTGGCTAAATGAAACATAAATGCTGAACAAATTTACTAAAGATTATTAAAATAAAAGTAAATAAATAAATACAGGAAAATTAAATATATGATGTTTACGTTTAAACTTGCAAATTTATTTGAGTTTAAAAAATGTAATGTCGCTGCAAGTGAGTGGCAACATATAGAAATATCACTTGAAATGACTATAAAACGTATAGATAATTTGATTTTCTTACCGTAAAATATATAATTCGGCGGGTTAAACCGTCGGTTAGTATGAAGACACGTCGCCATGCTATGTAATAGTATATACGTAAAGAAATAACTAACGAAAATAATCAAGTTGACCCCATATAATTTCTGTATTGAATTATTATAAATGTGTATTAAATACATAACTTTTATCTATTTTGTATAAACATATCTGCGCTTTTACAATTATTAATTGTGCCACATTCATTTCCTGTCAAAAGTTATCTCTTTAAGTATCGTACATTGTAAAAAAGAATCGATAAATCACTAATAAAATACACGCAGCGGTACACTTTTGATTACGAAGTTTATTATTTGTATTATAAAGTATTTTTAACCACTTTTTGGTATATATTATCTTGAGAGGGGGACGGGTGGGGGGAGGATAAACAAGTAAACAATTTAGCTCTTGTCGATATCTCTAGAAAACCGTTATTCCTATAATTGCTATTATACGATTATATATATTTTTTTTTTCCATTAATTAAAAACGTTTTGTAGAAAAACTTGTATTTGTTGATTTCAGATGCGCCAAGGGCGTCACTGGAAAGCACTGCGATCAATGCGCCGCCGGATATTGGAACTACACAAAGGATGGATGCGACCGTATGTTTTTAAGCATATATTTTATATTTGATCTCTTTGAAATTAAAATTAACCCTGGAATACGCATACTGATATATTTTTACATCAACATTCAAATTCACCCTTGGATGCGCATACTGATATATTTTTACATCAAGTAGATTCAAATTCACCTTTAAATACGCATACTGATATATTTTAACAACAAGATTCAAATTGACCTTTGAATGCGGATACTGATATATTTTACACCAAGATTCAAATTTACCCTTGGATGCGCATTCTGATATATTTTTACATCAAGAATATTCAAATTCACCCTTAGTACGCATACTGATATATTTTTACATCAAGTAGATTCAAATTCACCTTTAAATACGCATACTGATATATTTTAACAACAAGATTCAAATTGACCTTTGAATGCGGATACTGATATATTTTACACCAAGATTCAAATTCACCCTTGGATGCGCATTCTGATATATTTTTACATCAAGAATATTCAAATTCACCCTTAGTACGCATACTGATATATTTTTACATCAAGTAGATTCAAATTCACCTTTAAATACGCATACTGATATATTTTAACAACAAGATTCAAATTGACCTTTGAATGCGGATACTGATATATTTTACACCAAGATTCAAATTTACCCTTGGATGCGCATTCTGATATATTTTTACATCAAGAATATTCAAATTCACCTTTAAATACGCATACTGATATATTTTAACAACAAGATTCAAATTGACCTTTGAATGCGGATACTGATATATTTTACACCAAGATTCAAATTTACCCTTGGATGCGCATTCTGATATATTTTTACATCAAGAATATTCAAATTCACCCTTAGTACGCATACTGATATATTTTTACATCAAGTAGATTCAAATTCACCTTTAAATACGCATACTGATATATTTTAACAACAAGATTCAAATTGACCTTTGAATGCGGATACTGATATATTTTACACCAAGATTCAAATTCACCCTTGGATGCGCATTCTGATATATTTTTACATCAAGAATATTCAAATTCACCCTTAGTACGCATACTGATATATTTTTACATCAAGTAGATTCAAATTCACCTTTATATACGCATACTGATATATTGTAACACCAAGATTCAAATGGACCTTTGAATGCGGATACTGATATATCTTTACACCAAAATTTAAACTCACCCTTAAATGCACACACTGATTAATTTTTACATAAAGAGATTTCTAATTCACATGTAAATACACATACTGGTATATTTTTATATCAAGATTCTAATTCAAAGTTAAATACATACCGCTTTCGTATGCTCTCAGTGGCGAGTTTTACCTCGTTGTAACGTAACATTCGAGTTTCGAGCCGAACGCCAAACCTATTCAAGATAAAACTAAACACAGTCGTACAAAGCGATTGCTTTAAGCATTAGTTGTTTACTTAATTTATGAAAGAGTATGAAAATAAATTGTGTACATATATCAGCTGTACGCGAAAGTTATAACCCCAGTTTTATATACTTATAAAGTATATATGTCGGGTGGTTTATACATTTCTTTAATAAATTAGTCGCGATAGTGAAATTATCGAATCCCACAGTAAATGTATTTGATAGATATTGGTTTTATTATATGGACCGTTTATTTTGAACGCGGTGTAAGTCCATTTTCTTTTGTTTCAAGAAAATTAAACGCAATTTCATTTACCGACCGATTTTAAGTTGTAAGAAATTAAACACGGACTAGTTATATATGAAAAAAATTACATTAAATTAAGCGTGAGTTACGTGATAGCTGATTTTTCTCAAAAATGGCCTAACACCGCTTTCAAAGTAAACGGTCCGTATGGTTTGTGTTCGTAGATTGCAATTGCAACACGGGCTATTCCGTTGGGTTTATGTGCAACGCCACGGGTCAGTGCGAGTGCTTGCCCGGCGTCATCGGAGAGAAGTGTGACCGGTGCCCCGAGAGGTATAGTTTATTTACCCCCTTTTTTTTTTAAATATCACCCCACTAGCTATTACCTGCGTCCTCGCTTGCGTTCATATTGATTTTCGCGTCATCCACCTTTTTTTTATACTTAAGGTTTTAGCGTTATGGCCATAATCTCAACTGAGTAACGATATGGCCCAAGTTGGTAGACACGCTAAACCTGTGGAGGAACTGGCTCTCGAGTGCTGCTGCCGGAACACACGTATTAGTATTTGGCGGCAGGTTTACAACTTGAGGGTGGTAGCTAGCCAGGCGGGCGTTAGGAAAAGCCCTACCACCACGCTATGGTTTCCTCACGATGTTTTCCTTCACCGGAAGCTCAAGCTCATTGCAGGTGGATTCGAACTCACGTCCCTTGACGTGGAATCCGTGCACACTACCGCTGAGCTATCGTCGCTTCGAATTTGCACCTGCAATGAGCTTGAATGCGCGGTGAAGGGAAACATCTTGAGGTAACCGTAGCATGGTGGTAGGGCTTTTTCTAATGCCCGCCTGAGTAGCTACCACCCTCAAGTTGAAACTCTGCCACCAAATACCTATAGGTGTGTTCCAGCAGCTGCACTTGAGAGCCAGTTCCTCCACAGGTTTTGCGTTTCTACCAACTTGGTTTGTAGGGTCAATTAAGATTAGGTGAGAATATGGCCGTAATATTTAAAAAAAAATGGACGCTATAAAAAGTTTCATACCCCTCTTTACCCCACTTCCAATAAGTTTTTCGCGAGTAAAAGTATCCTATCACCGTCGCCAGGGTCTCGTCCTATGTCTATATTCGCTGGGTGAACTTTTTCTAACGGGTAAGCCCTCAAGTTGAAACTCTGCCACCAATTACCTATAGGAGTGTTCCGGCAGCTGCACTCGAGAGCCGGATCCTATGGTTTCATCACGACGCTTTCCTTCACCGAAAGCTGAAGGTTATTTCAGGGATTCGAACCCGCGTTCCTTGACGCGCTTCACGCTACTATAACACTCACTTAAATCAGTTCAAGTGCATTTGTAATAAAAATGTGCCGATCTGCATATATATTGGTACTTTGAAGTTACCATTTATTGCATATACAGATGGGTGCTGTTGCCTCACGAGGGTTGCTTGGAGTGCGACTCTTGTACTGACGCTCTGATATTCTCCGTCGAAGATATGAGTCAACTGTTGGCCAACGAGACGCTGGATTTTAAGGTAACTCCTGTTTTAAATAAAGCCTCTTAGGGCCTAACTATGGGGTCATAGCATAAAAAGCGTAGACGCTAAAATTAAAAAAAAAAATGTTTTTTTTAAACTACCTAAAAATCATGTTTGTAGGTTAGAGGCAGTGTGTTAATAGTGACTATTTTAATAGATAAGTATTTTATTATAAACAACAAGTATTAATCTTTACTAATATTATAAAGAGGAAAGATTTGTATTTTTGTTTCCAACGAATTAACTCGAAAACTATAGGACCGATTTCAAAAATTCATTCACCGTAAGAATGCTGCATTAGCCCATAGTAACATAGGGTATATGACATATTTTTGTGACAATGATTAAATAAGATTTTAGATCCACGCGAACGGAACCGCAGTCACAGCTAGTGTTTTATGAACCTATCGTAAATACTTTTTCATTAGGAATGAAACACTTTCCACAACAAACAAAATTGTCGCTTGGTAATAAGCTCGTATAACCTATATTTGGACCGTTCATTGTGAAAGTGGCGTAAGTCCATTTTTGAGAAAAATGAGCTATCACGTAATTCATGCTTAATTTAATGTAATTTTTTTATATATAACTAGTCCGTGTTACAACTTAAAATCGGTCGGTAAATGAAATTGCATTATCAACAAATATAGTAGTAACCTTTAATTTTCTCGAAACAAAAGAAAATGGACTTGCACCACTTTCAAAATAAACGATCCATTTAATGAGATATACATTTCCATACTGTAGTCCATAATTAAAATGTATAATTTATTTTGCCTGCTGTTTGGGATGCGTACATATACACGCGTACTAGTAAATAATAGTAGAAGAGCATTAGTAGTTCCTGTAAAATTCGATATTACGTTTTGGTATTATTTGGCAATATAAAAAAAATCAACGTCATGTCTGTACTCTATGAAACTGACGACAGACAATGTGTTTCACATTCGCACTATAAACGTAAACAATTCACGTTTGATTACATTTAATTTAAATACTTAAAACATATATGCTGAATATAAATTTAAGTTATTCCAAATCTCAGACACGTCCATACGCGAACTATCCAAAGACGACCAAAGTTTTTTTTTACACGTATTTAATATATATAATTGATGTCGGCTCAAATAACACAAAACGGTGTTTGCTTAAGACCACATGACAGAAGTGAAACAGCGGTATATCTCTATCTCGCTTCCTTAGTCGCCTCGAGCCGACTTTACCCGAACGAGCGTCACACAAACAGGTTACAGATCAGAGTTACAAAGGTCTCCTGTAACAAGTCTCACTTGGAAAATGTATGAGATGTCACTTGTCAGAATAATTATAAACAATTTTGACACGCGTCATCCCATACATTTCTTATGAATTCTTTACTTTAGCGATCGTTGAAAGACAACTTGGCTATAGGTAGGCTTACCATAATTACGAAGAGCCAAACCAGGACGCAGAAGAGAACCAAACCGGGACGCAGAGGAGAACGAGGCTCATTTTCATTTTGCTTTTCGCTTAATTTGTGTTTTTCATATTTGAAATGCATAAACCGGGACGCAGAAGAGAAAGAGGCTCATTTTCATTTTGCTTTTCGCTTAATTTGTGTTTTTCATATTTGTAATGCAATCAAAATTTTGACCGGGACGCCGGGACAGGGTTCTCAAACCGGGACTATCCCGGTCAAACCGGGACGTATGGTAAGCCTAGCTATAGGTACTATACTATATCGGTCGTCGCTGAGTATATTGTGAAACATGTTACGGTGTGTGTTTGAATTAATTTTTCGTCCAGGACAAAGCGGATTCGTTCTTCACGACGCAGCGGTTGAACTACATATCGAATCAGACGGAACTCCTCCGGCCGAAGGTCGCGGAGCTGAAGAATGTTGACATCGACGAAGTCGTCTCTTCGGTTAAATCCCTGGAGGCGAGCGCCAGGAACCTGCTGAGATCTGTAAGTGATTTCATTCACTGAAATTGATGGTTTTCAACGTATTTATACGTCATAACTCTGTAGAGGGTAACAACGCCATTATAAGGGGTCGCAAATTCTCTATAAGGGGGTCGCAGGTGTCTTAAAGTTTGTATAAATGGGTCGCAAATGTTCTGTAAGGGGGTCGCAAATGTTCTATAAGGGGGTCGCAAATGTTCTATAAGGGGGTCGCAAATGTTCTGTAAGGGGGTCGCAAATGTTCTGTAAGGGGGTCGCAAATGTTCTATAAGGGGGTCGCAAATGTTCTATAAGGGGGTCGCAAATGTTCTATAAGGGGGTCGCAAATGTTCTGTAAGGGGGTCGCAAATGTTCTGTAAGGGGGTCGCAAATTACCTATAAGTGGGTTGCATGAGTTCGCCAAGTGTCCTCTATAAGGGGGTCACGGTGAGTCGTGACGTTTCAGTTATAAGAAAACAGTTCCTTAAGATGTTTTTGTTTACTTCACACATATATACATTTCCGCGTTTTTAACTCTAAGCTATCGTATCGTTTTTTTCGTGGAGGCGTTTCGATACATGACAGATGTAGAAATATGTTTTAAAAATAAATATTTAATATGATTGTAATCAATATTTAATTATGAAAATCTACAAATTCAATATATTATTTAATATAATAAAATACAATTCAGGGGCTTAGGGGGTGGGGCGCAAAATACATTTATTTACTATAACGATCATGCCATGAAAAGGGTTGGACAACACTGGTTTTAATAAAACTTATCGTGAAGGGAACCGCATATTCATGATAATGCAAGTTTAAGTGTCATTGAATTATATTTAAAATTTAGTTGATGCCTAAAACATTGCTCAAGCGTTATATAAATTATGTTTTGCTAATAAACCTTGTGAATTTTTATTACCTTTGTACAGTGTCTTCCTAAACTTCCTGTTCTCTGTTTTTCTATTCTCGAGTGACTCTGCACCGCTTAAATTATCGTTTGACTTAATATTATATTTGCGATATAAAAACAACGTCACTTTGCATCAGGCGGGATGGTTTTATATTTGTAAGGAAATAGATTTGACATTTTAAGAAGTGACTAAGAGTGCTAAAACATTACCCAGGCTGAGTTCGCTGCGACAGACAGCGATAAACAGATAGGTCGAGCTGCGCGACTGGCCGCTGATGCGGAGCAGGCCCTGGCCGCCATCAGGGGGAGCGGGGACAGGGCCCGGGGACTCGTGGCTCATGTCTCCGACCTGGCCACGGGGCTCGAGCTCAGCCAGCAGCCGAAGGTCGACAGCGCCCTTACAGAAGCGAGACAAATTCAAAGCGATATCACGGGTAACTATATACATATATATAGGGACGTGAGTTCGAACCCAAGCGCCTACAATGAGCTTGAGCGCACGGTGAAGGAAAACATCGTGAGGAAACCATAGCATGGTGGTAAGGCTTTTTCTAATGCCCGCCGCCATAGCTACCACCCTCAAGTTGGAAATCTGCCGTCAAATACCAATAGGTGTGTTCCGGCAGCTGCACTTGAGAGCCAGTTCCTCCACAGGTTAAGCGTGCCTACCAACTTGGGCCGTATCGTCACTTAACATCAGGTGAGATTATGGCCATAACGCTAAATCTAAAAGTATAAAAAAAAGGGCGGGTATTTTATCGCAGAACATAGTTATAGGAGGGTAGATCCATAACACCGATTAGTATATAAGCGCGATGCGGGCGCGGCTTTGGGTTCAGTCTAAGCGAGGCGCTTGAGGCGTATTCATCGTACGTAACTAGAACATTACTGAAGGACGTAAGATTTAATATTTCTATATTATTGACACTGTTCTGGTATTTGTGCTGTAAATCATTATCGGTAATGATTTATACTGGGCAAAGAGAAACACGAGCTGTGAAGGTGTGTGTTGATGATCATCGAAGGGGGGGGGGGGCCCTTTCGAATTAATAAAATCGTTTCATTTACAGCTAAGGATCTGACACCGAAGAAACAGCAGGCGGAGGACATTTTCCTCAATGTGATCGCGCAAGTCGAACGCATGAACATCTTCGTCCAGCCCGTCAACGAACAAGCTAAAGTAATTATCGGTTATATTATTTATTAGATGCGAATTCGAATCCGTACAATGAACCTCGGTTTTCTATATCATGGTGGCATAGGACTCTTTATAATTTCCACCTGGTTAGCTACCACCCTCAAGTCGAAAAGCTACTGACTATAGGTGCAGGACTTGAGAGCCAATCTCTCCAATAGGCTTAACGTTAGCAACAATAGGCAACTTGGGCCATATCGTTACATAATATTGGGCGAGATTAGAGGCATAAGGCGATACCATGAAGTAAATACAAAAAAAAAATTTGGACTATATATATATATATATATATATATATATGTTCCTTATGAAAACTGATGTAAATGATCTCGGAACGCGATAGGTGACACTGTGGTCGAAAAGGTTGGAGAATGTCTAGAAATAAACAGTTTCCTGAATCAATTTCTTACTATTAAATTATTCTAGTGATATGTTTGAATTGGAAATAAATTAAAGTAATTTGGTAATGCGATGATACTTATATTATTTCAAGCTGTGCCTGTGATATAGTTTGCGCGTGGGATTTATTATTTTATAATTTTTGTCCGTTTGTGTGTCTTTTTCAAAACAAGCAATCTTTTTTGAAGTGGTAGTGTGTACGGCTTTGCGTAAAGGGACGCGAGTTCGAATCCAATCACCACCTACAAGTAGCTTGAGCTTTCGGTGAAGGAAAACATCGCGAGGAAACCATAGTTTAGTGGTAGGGCTTTTTCTGATGCCCGCCTGGCTAGCTACCATCCTCAAGTTGTAAACCTGCCGCCAAATACCTATAGGTGTGTTCCGGCAGCTGCACTTGAGAGCCAGTTCCTCCACGGGTTTAGCGTGTCTACCAACTTGGGCCGTATCGTCACTTAAGATCAGGTGAGATTACGGCCACAATGCTAACTATAAAAAAACGTGATGTTAAATATAGTCTATTAAAAGCCTTCCTCAATGATTTCTCTATCAAATACAAAAATATTTCTTGAAATCCGGCTGGTAGTTTCTAACGTTAGCGCGTGCAAACATACTTTTCTGCTTTATAATATCAATATAGATAAGATAATATATATATTTTTTTATCTATTTTAGAAATACGAGAAATCCGTCAACGATACCCGTGAATTGAAGGCGAAGTTGGACGAGATGTTAAGTTTTACCGAGCTGACACAACGCACTGCCGAAGAGGCTGATAAACTTAATGCCAAAAACCGGTGAGTTCAATAAAAATCCATAAGGGATGTGTTAATAATTTATTAATTATTAATAATAATTAATATTATTAATAGTTAATAAATTTCGTATTAGCGAAAAAAATTATGATGTACGTTTCGAATTATCCGATTGGTTCGAGTGAATATTTCGATTCGTCATTCATTGGTCCATATAATAATGTAATGTATTAGTTTATAATTGTAATAGAATCAAATTTGTACTATAATGCCAATTGATCGTTGGGTTTCGGAAACACCTTACCAATAATTTTGCATGTTAAATAATGTTTTTACTCTGTATTGAAATAAAAGTTTATTACACAAAAATAAAAAGTAAGAAAAAAAATTTAAAAAAGAAGTGTAAATTATATTTCACTAATTATTGTAAAACGAGAAGCAAAACTCGTATCCATATGTTGAGGTTTGGAACCTACGGTCCTTGCTTACGCGTGATTATTAAGTCGCACGTGAATCCAATCGACAAAGCGTTTATATATGACAAACTCCGTTATTAACAATCTGCATTCACTCTCTACATAAATGAGAAGCGTTCGGTGACGATGACGGGAGTTTCATGACTTTTGTTCACCCAAGAAGTGCTCAATTAGATATATTAACCAATTATTATGAATTATTTTAAATAATCTAACACACTCTTCATGGATCGATGAACTTGTTGGCACTAAATGAACATTATATGCCGCGTTGTTGTGCCATTATGTGCCAAGTTCATTTGTCATCTATGTGATTTACTAGGTTGTACCCGCGGCGTCTCTCGCGTTAATATTCTCTAAAGTTTTTAAAGCAAATCAAATGACGCAATACAAAATTTTGTATATTTATTCATCTCTGTGCCCCACTTCCTATGAGTTATCCGCGAGAAAAAGGAGCCTACCAACGTCTCCAGGGTCACATCTATCTCTATGCGAAAATTCATTATAATCGATTCAGCGGTTTAGGCATGAAAGCGGAACAAACAAACAAGCGATGATAATTTAGTTGGCAGTCTGTACCGACGCCGGGCCAAGCGACGTGAGTTCGAATCCATCTACAATGAGCTTGAGCTTTCGGTGAAGGAAAAGCTACCACTAATTGAAAAATCTACCGTCAAATATTCATAGGTGTGTTCTGGCAATTACACTTGAGAGCCAGTACCCGATTTCACCATCTTGAGCCAAATCGTTACTTAACGTCATTTGAGATTTTAGCCACTAACGCTATACCTTAACTACATAAAAACAACGAACAAACACACTACCGCATATGAATATTAGTAATGATGATCTACAGGTTATCGAAGTTCGGCAACAAGGTGTTGTCGGTGAGTAAACTGAACACGGCCGCGATGCACGACCTTATCGATGCGGCCTACGACATCGGCAACGCCACTTACAACAACGTGATATCCGGCGCCACCGTCGCGAACTCCGCTGTAGCCGCCACCGATATCGGCAACGCCAACGCCCTGGTGGAGGAGAGGCTCGCGACCCTGGCTGACGAGCTACCGGACCTGGTGAACCTCACCCACACGGCGCTGCATCACACCGCGATGCTGAGGAACAGGGTATGATGCATTTGGATATCTCTCCTTCTTGGCATCTCGGTCTTGACTCTCTTGTTGAAGCTCTCTTGGGAGTGGGAATGATCATTCGCAATTCACGTCACCTATGCTCTTCAGCTACACTACGACACGTAAAATGTCACCTTAATTTACACAATATAGGACTAAACAACTAAGTATATCAATTAAAAAGGATATTTATTTTAAATATACACATAGACACTTGAACTGGCTGTGTGTTATGTTCGACATAAATTTCATTATAACATACTCATACATATTCATACAACTTCATACACATACATACATATACATGGATGACTCAAACATCATACATACAGTATAACGTAATAATGAAATGACAAATGTATGACATCTGAGCCTATTTTTTGCTAAGTGAAATTTCTGGGTAATGTCACATTTACGCGCATTTGAAGCGACGATAGCTCAGTGGTAGTCAAGGGACGTGGGTTCGAATCCAAGCACATACAATGAGCTTGAGCTTTCGGTGAAGGAAAACATCGTGAGGAAACCATAGCATGGTGGTAAGGCTTTTTCTAATGCCCGCCTGGCTAGCTACCACCCTCAAGTTGTAAACCTGCCGCCAAACACCAATAGGTGTGTTCCGGCAGCTGCACTCGAGAGCCAGTTCCTCCACAGGTTTAGCGTGTCTACCAACTTGGGCGGTATCGTCATTTTAAAATCAAATGAGATTATGGCCATAACGCTAAACCTTAAGTATAAAAAAAAAAAATCGTTACATGAAAGTTAAGTGATATAACGTTTTCAGAAAGTAAATAGAGAGCTATTCCGCTTTTCTAAGCCATTCGACTACCGTCACTTATAATAGTACTTCTTATTAAAAAAATAACCTATGGTTTTTTTTAATATTAATTACTCATGTCATTTCAGTGAGCTAAATTACTATCACTTGTCTGCAATCCCACCTGATGTTGAGTGACTATATAGTCTATTATGGTGGACACGTTAACCTAGTGTAGGGGCTGGCTCTCTAGTGCAACTGCCGGAATGCATCTATATATATTTGATAGTATATTTGGTATCTAACCAGGTGGGAATTATAAAAAAAACGTACCATGAAATTGCAATACAATTCATTTAGTTACTAGAGGGAATCTCTTTTTTTCTCTTTACTAGGGGAAAATCTTCTCTTTTTTGATAATTATTTTGTAGGTATTTTTGATAAAATGTATTCTATATGTAACACTATCTAGCAGATTCAGAGTGATACGCTGATAAAGAGACTGACAATACATTTTTGAAATAAAACTAATTTAAACGGATTTTATCGCGGTTATTTATTAATTTTGATGCCGACGTTTCGAAAGCTTTTCAGCTTTCGCGGTCACGTGGTACTGAGGTGTAGGTTGTCCGGAAAAGTTCATGTTACTGTGTCTACTGTGTAAATAACCACGATAAAATCCGTTTAAATTTGTTTTATTTCAATGAATGATATTCCCGTAAACATAAGATATCATTAAATAAATTCTTGGTCTATATATTGTTAAATGTACTGCTGTTTTTGGGTCCGGTGTTACCAGAAAGTGTCTTAAATGTGATTTTAATCTTATCAATATGTGGTAATAAATGAATCATCATGTTCAAATCAAATCAAAGATCTTTACTCAAGGCGCTCATGAACGTCGAAACTTCTACCGGAAAATTCGGTAAGTAAACGGAAAGTAACGCAGTCATCGAGAAGAACCGGCAAGAGACTCGATCTGCATCTTTTTTTAGGTCTTACTCTTATATTTTTATATAATATAACGCAAAAATAACTTGATAAATAACTTTAAGATTCACGCAAACTTAGTTCCGGGCACAGGTTGTCTATAATATATATGATTCAACATGTTGCATACACTTTTAATATACAGTGTTGTCAGGGAGATAACTTACGATTAATTTGAATTGTATCAATATATGACTTTACATGTTTTTTGATACATATTTTTTTTTTATTATATTCGTTGTTTTTTTCTGTGTCGCCAGGCGGATAACTTACGTGCCTTGGCCGAGCGCGAGAACAAAAACACCCGAACTCAACACGCCTATTCCGCTGCTTCTGCCTATTCCTCGATCGTTCAAGAGGTCAGCGATGCGAAAGAAGCAGCCAACGACGCCGAAGACGCCGTCAAGAATGTCACCGATATCGTAAGTTGATTTATATTGCCAGCAATAAAATATAAACGTAAGATTAATAATCAATATCTTCTTATATGTATATTTTTTTATATTAATTTATATATAAAATTCTCGTGTTATGAAATTTTATATGTATATTCGTTGGGTGTAAGAATCGGTCGTAATCTATTCTTCATACCTCTAAGTGATAAGGGTTTAAACAATAAACAAACATTTATTTTTCAATATTTTAGACAAAAAAATTTTTTTTTTTGTGGCTGTAAAAAATACATACACCCCTAAATTTTCACCCTTCTAACCCTCACCCTATCATTTTTTAATACTATCAAAGTATTCATTAGACATCATTTATAAGACAAAACGTTTGTCGGGTCAGGTACTAAGTAGTATATAATATTGTGGCCCTTTATAAAGTACTTTCGCACTTATGGGGGGGGGGGTGTCTCTTACTGTGACTGGTCCTAATGTGAAAAGTTACGCCTTAAGAAAGGGTCATAAAAAAGGATGCAAACAACAAAATTGGAAACGATTTTCAATATGCACTATTTTTATTACATTTGCGTTAAAATTTGCACGCAGCTTGCCGTTGTACGGCCATAAAAAAAAAATCGATTTCGTTGTTTGTAATAGAACAAGGTCCTGAAGCAGCGAGTGGCGCCGACCAGGAACCGCTCGGAGAACCTTCTAGAAGGCGCGGTCATGGCAGAACAGATAGTGGAACAGCAGCTGAGACCGAACCTGACCTCTGCTGATGAGGGGCTCAGGAGAGTTCGCGAAACATACGGCACCGCCGATGATAACAACAACGCCATACAACTGTAAGAATTCAATGTTATACTATCTATAGGTATTAGGCTATAAATATTAAAAGGTCGCTCGAAAAAATCTAAAGTAATGATCTAATAATTTAAAAAAAAATTTGAGCGACCTTTCAAAACTTAAATTTTGAACTGAAACTTTCAGAAAAATTATTGTTTTTTGGTCTATAAAATTTTACCGTAACGAGAAAAAAAATTAAAAAAAAAATTTGGAGCGACCTCTTAATTTTTTTTTTTAGTTCTTTGGAGAGGGCTCTTAAAACATCAAAAACTAACAATTTTTCACTCGAGACTGAAAAAAAAATAGTCGGTTTTTTTGCGCCACCCTAATAGGTATATTATTAACATTATAAACTGGAAAAGTTTTTTTGAACCGGCTAATCTCAGTCAGATTTCAAATCTTTTTGTAGATGGTAGAGCGATCATCGAGAAAGGTTTAGCCGGGGATTGCCAGGGAGGGAACCGAGTACGAGGTTCATTATGAACTGAGTAAAATAAAATTGCTTTATCTTGAAACACACAATATATTAAAAAAAAAAGTAACAATTCTAGTAATTAATAATTAATAATTAAAAATGACGGTAGCAAATTTTTGATAGCAAGGAAATCGCTATCATTCTCCTTTCACTGTTTGAAGAAGCTAACATGTCGCTTTGAGTCGACCTGCTATAAAAAAAAAATCGGCACGTCTATGTCCTTGTCAAGCTCTACTTTATAAAAAATGGCACGTTGATATATAAAGGTTTGCCACGCCGGCTTTAGGCTATTTAAAATCACGCTGCCACCAATAATAGCAAAGTTGTATCGAAGAAATTCACAGAAACGGGCAGAAATTATTAAATAACTACCTGACACGTTGAACTTTGTATCACCTGCAAGTGACAGGAATGAACGACGATTCATTTTGCTGTATATACATATTTCACAATCTTCTGTCCCATTCACTCACTCATTCATCATATTATGCGATAAAACAAAACTATTGTTTAAAAAAAAAAAAACATTGTCCTGACAATAAAGAACACAATAAAAAAGGAATTAACCAATTGGATACAGTTTTTCGGAAGTACATACGTATCTGAGATTCATATATATGGACCGTTTATTTTGAAAGTGGTGTATAGGTGTATAGTGTGTATAGTTATAGTAGGGTAGTTTATAACGTCGATTAGTATAAAGCGCGATGTAAGCGTGCCACTGGTTGAGTGTGTACTGAAACACTACCGAAGGGTCGTAAGATTTAATGTTACTTTACTATTGACACTGTTAATCATTATCAGGAATGGTTTATACTGCGCGGAGAGAGGCACGAGCGGTGAAAGTGAGTGTTGACAATTGTCGAAAGGAGGCCTCCTTAAACCTACATCTGAGTCGTAAGTCTCAGACTCTCTCTTTCTCTCTCTCTCTCTCTCTCTCTCTCATATATATTATTAATTACCCAACAGATCTTTGCCGACACCGGGCCCATTCACCCTGGAGGCTGAGGCGGAGAAGGCGGACAGAGTGAATGCGACCGTCGCGGACACGCTGGCCATCATGTCCCAGCTCGGCGCGGACCTCACCGCCAGCAAGGACTGGGCTCAGACGCTGCCCAAACTGGCTGACGAAGCCCAGAAGATGACTTTCAACGCGGAGAACCTGGGTACCCCTTAGCTTGTCCACGTCTCACATGTGTACACGCGACGTGGCATATTTTTACTTACTCCCCCCCCCCCTCCTATTCAGGAAATACGGCACGCAAAATATTACCTTGTTATGCAACCTCCCTATCAATATTACGACACAAATATTAGAACCTCACACTATATATAAAAATTAATAGCAGTACATAAAATTTTAATATTTTTAAATTATTTTTTTAAAACTTAATAAATTGATAAATATCTGTAATGGCATGTAAAATATGCAAATTTGTTTTATGAGACGCGAGCGTCAGGTTTTGTTAGCTCACACGGTCTCCCATGTCACATTTTCCCACAATAAACGTCACCCCCTCATCCCCCTATAAGTTCGAACGTGTTTTATAAACTGCCCCTTTATTATCATCCCCTGTAATCTATGATGGGGTGAGAATTTTAGACTTTCCAGTTATATTCCTTTTATTTCCCATAATACTCTCTTATGGCGTTAACCTTCCTATATCTTATATATATATATATATATATGCTGAGTATTTGTATGTTCCCTATAGATTGTAAAAAGGCGGCACTGATTTTGATGAAATTTTCAGATAACGTTGAGATCAGCTCATTAGGTAAACCTCGTATAGTTTGCTAGCGACCAGATCAACTGATATTTTTGATTTTTATCATATGGTTATAGATAATTAGTGCTACCAGTGCAAAGCCGGATGTGACCGCTAGTGACATATCTAGCAGATTATCGATAATTTATATTCATAACTTCTGGCTATAAAATTGAAAACCATTGATACTATGATGCATAATGCTAATACATAATACTATCAAAATTGAAAGACAAGAGTTCACATTTTTCTACTCTTAACTAGCTGTGGCCGTGACTTCGATCGCCTGGAACTAAAATTAAAGTTTGTATCCGTCGTTACCAAATTTTTTTTTTTATTTACGATAGACACCCTATCTCGTTTTCTGTACCCCTGTCTACGTGTATGAAAAATTTCACGATTATCGATTCAGCAGAGTTACAGCAAACAACCAACTTGCATGTAAATTATTGGTAAGGATTAGAATATAAGATAGTAAAGTGTTTTAATTTGCGTTGTGTACAGTGAAAAACATAAACAAAATGCAACCCGAGATCACGTCGACGTACCGCACGGTGAAAATCCGTCAGGAAGACCTGGAGCACCGCCGGAAGGAAGCCGACGAGAGACTTAAGAAGCTGAAAGACCTAGTGGAACAGGTAATCTATTTATACTTTGTACTAACGATGTCGATATGAGATCGATTATTCGATGAATCGATTATTTAGGACAATAAAATCGAAATTTTTAAATCGATTCACAATTCTGATTCGATATTCCACGCTTAAAAATCAAGGTTCATTTCTTATCTACTTTCATAAAACATGATTTACAATTATTTGAATTTTTACCCTACATATATAGAAATCGTAATATTTCACATATATAGAATGATAAAATAAATTATGTGGTGTTTTGTTTTGTTTTCTGTGATTGGTTTTATATTGAAAATATAAACGCGATAACTTGGGCGACTTGGGCCGTATCGTCACTTAAGATCAGGTGAAACTATGGCTATAACGCTGAACCTATAAACTATTTAAAAAAATGCAAAGAGTAAAAATAGATTACCAACATCATAGAAGAGTCAAACATTTTTAGAATAACAATATCATATTTCATACTAATATTATAAATGCGTGAGTTTTTTTATATTCAAGGTTAAGCGTTATTATGGCCATCATTTCACCTGATCGTAAGTGACGTTAGCGCCCGTGTTGGTGAACACGCTAAACCTGCGGAGGGACTGGCTGAACACACCTAATGGCATTTGGCAGCGGATTTTCAACTTGAGAGTGATTACTAACAGGCGGGCATTACAAAAAGCCCTACCACCATGCTATGGTTCGATGTTCTCCTTCACCGAAAGCTCAAGTTCACTGTAGATAGATTCGAACTTCGTGCCCTTTGACGCGGAATTCGTACACACTCCCACTGAGCTATCATCGCTTCGAAAGTGTCTTTGTTTGTGGCGCTTTCACGCCTAAACCGCTGAATCGATTATTATGAAATTTGATATAGAGATAGATGGGTATCTGGAGACGGTGATAAGCTACTTTTTCTCTCGAAAAACTTATTAGAAGTGGGGTAAAGAGAGGGATAAATTTTGTATGAAATTTTTTATTGCGTCATCCGATTTGTTTGACCAAATCGATGTAACGCGAGCGAAGCCGCACGTAAAATGTATAATATATGTGAATTAGCCTTTTAACTTATTTAAACCGTATCGCCAATTGAATTGTGGCCTATCCAGAATTATTATCGAAAATCCATTTGCATGTGCTTACACATTAAGAAAGCCTAAACTTTTATATATTCCACTCATGAAGACAATTTACAGACAAAAATAATTTATAACTCGAGCATGTAAGCAATCCTATTCCTTACATGATAGTATTAACTTTCTTTAGTTAATATATCTCCTCTCAGACACAGTTTATTTGTATTTTTTATGAGTTCATTCTCGTCGATTGCTGACTCTCTTTTTGATATCTACATTTATTTAATTATGTTTGTGAAAATTACCTTGTATATTGTTTCTTTTCCTATATTTCTGTTTGGCTGTAAAAGTATACACTTCGGATCACTAACAATAAGTAATAAATGTTGTGTAGTGTTTAATAAAAGTACGATGTAAAAATAATTATAAAAATACGAATTAAATTAAAATGGCGCGGACCGAGAGTCTGTAGTGTAAGAAATGTATGGGATGACATTCTATAGACTAAATCGACGACATATCTTACTACACCCGTGATCAGAGCGTGAACTCTTATGACAGTTTGAACAAGACAGATATCTGAAGTGTGTGTATGAGTTCTGAAGATTTATAAAGTATTGTATCAATCTACGTGACATTCGCATAATATATAAAGGGTACCATTACGTAACGTACAGGGGGGAGAAATGTTGCTTATATAAAATGTACTTAAACACACATACATTATTAATATTATAAAGAAGGAAAGTTTGTTTACTCGAAAATGCTAATCTTAGGAACTGTCAGTTGGATTTCACAAATTCTTTTCGTATTTGTTATCAAATATTCTATAATAATTATTGATAAGGGCTTGAGGGGATTCAATTTTACCCTATTACCAATAGCAGCGAATTTAAGAAGGAATAAATTGATAAATGTTACTAAATCTGGTAAAATCTGTTAAATATGTATATGGAATTTTTATTTGCACGCGAATGGAGTCGCGAGCTTAGCTTATATTAATATGAAAGCGTGCTTAAGACATTCCCCAAACATATTATATTAAGAAACTAAAAGTCTAAGGTTTTTAAGTTAGTGATAATATTAAAATAAGTTCAGTATATCTGTTTAATATAAATTCAACTCCTTTACCGGAGTTGAAATTTTCAAAAATATGCTTAGGTAACTCAGATGTAACGAAGTTATCTTCACCCGGAATCTCAGTATTTTCCAGTAATATAATAATAGCTTGATTCATTTCTGGTTAACGCCATCTGTTGATGCTTGTAAGTAAACTTCTAAAGTACGAAACAATTGTGAAAGACGTATTATCATATATAACACATATATAAATGTAATGTGTTTGGTCCATCAGATATGTATGTGTACATATTGGTGTAAATCACCTAGATGTAAATACAATATATTTAAAATGAGTGACTTATGTTTATGTCAGCACTAACTGGTGAAAACTTTGAATTTTTCCATTCTTAGTGTATATGTCGTGAAAGGAATGTCTATGACGAGTTTCAAGTCCACCTCGTGTATAGTTTCGGAGATGGTATATATGCATGGTGGGAGAGCTTTTTCTGGTGCCCGCCTGGCTAGCTGCCATCCTCCAGTTGAAAATCTGCCGCCAAATACCGATAGGTGTGTTCCGGCAGTTGCACTTGAGAGCCAGTCCGTCCACGAGTTTAGTGTATCGTCACTTAAGATCAGGTGAGATTATGGCCATATGGAAGAAAAATCAAATATAAATACCACCACTAGAAGGAGAGTTCAATTGAACAAAATTACAAAAAGTGACATAAATGATTAAATAACTAGCTTTTACCTGCGGCTTCGTTCGCGTTAATATTGATTTTGTCAAACAAATCGGTTGACGGAACAAATACTCCCATACAAAGTTTACACCTCTCTGTACCCAACTTCTAATAAGTTTTTCGAGAGCAAAATAAAGCCCTATCACCGTCTCCGGCTTCCCATCTATCTTTATTCCAGAATTCATCATCGATGTAACGGCAAAACGGACTCACTTTCAAGTTTATAATATTAAGTTAAGATTTTTAATTCCATACCATGTATATATTAAAATAAGGGAATGAATGACAATGAACAGGCGCGTACAGTGGCCAACCGCATCCAAGTGGGTGTGAGCTTCGACAGGCGGTCGACCCTGCAGCCCCGGCTGCCGGACTCGGTCGACGAGATGTCCACGTCCACGCACGTCTCCGCTTACTTCAGGACGCAGGAGAAGAACGGCTTCATCCTCTACCTCGGAAACCCTCAGGGTACTAAACTGCGACGAACTAAATCTGTAAGTAGACCTCGCAAGAATACACTTTGGCAGAATTTATAATTTCAACATTTCCCCCCCCCCTTCCCCTTCCCCCTCCCCCCTTCCCCTCCCCCCTCCCCCCTATTGTTGACAAATCGATAAATAAGACGCGATGACGTGTTGTGTCATAAATATATTATATTTTATATTCTTCAATATATATATATATATATCCTTTGTAGCTTATTATAAAATTACATAAAGTACAATAAAGTTAAAGATATTAGTATAACGCTCACTTCTAAACTATTTAACAACTGTTTCATAGATGCCAATGCTTTCAGTTTAGATATTCGCTTAGGATATATAGATGTGTGTGTGTTTGTGTCTGTCTGTATGTGTGTGCGTGTCGAGTATTTGCATGGAAGAAACGTGAATTTTAGGTGGCGCCATGTATTATCAAACTACTGAACTAACACGTTATATACATCAATATTTTGAGTAATAATAGTAAAGTACACGTGACGGGTCGGTTTCGTTCAGGATGACTTCATGGTGATCGCGGTGCAGAACGGTTACCCCTACCTCGTAATGGACATAGGGGACAGCGCTGAGTCAGGACGTGAACCTGTCAAGATAAGCAGCGACACGTTCGTGGCTGACAACCGCTGGTACCAGGTTATAGTTGACAGGTGAGCTCTCTCAGCCAGTCAATTTTATTTACAGCTATCAATAGGTTAAATGTTCATCATCATACTAGTATTATAAATGCGACAGTGGGTTTGTTTGTTTCTTACGATTTTACGCCGAAACCGCTGAATCGATTGTGATGAATTTTGGTACGGAGATAGATGGGACTCGGGAGACGGTGATTGGCTAATTGTCCTCGCGAAACCTTTATTGGGAAACTTTTTATTGCGTCAAATCTAGTATCGATATAAAACTAGTTTAAACGGATTTCATCGCGGTTATTTATTAATTTTGATCCCGACGCTTCGAAAGCTTTTCAGCCTGCGTGGTCACGTGGTACTGAGGTGTAGGTAGACACAGTAACATGAACTTTTCTGGACAACCCGTGACCGCGAAAGCTGAAAAGCTTACGAAACGTCGGGATCAAAATTAATAAATAACCGCGATAAAATCACGTTTTAATTAATTAAGCTCACGTCTCTTTTAGCACTTTTGTTCAAAGAAATATTAGGAAATGCTTGATATACATACGGTCACATATTAAAAACAAGCCAATTGCAAAAGTGCACAAAGTGATTCAAAAACTCCTGTACGAAATTTGAAACCTTGGGCATTTAAGGGTTTATAAATGTACCCCAATAATTGGTAATATAATTTTTTTTTTTTTCTTCGCCGTTTCCAGAATCGGGCGTAACGTGAAGCTGTCGATACGGGAGAGCCTGGACGACGGCACCGAGCGAGTGCACTGGAAGGAAGCCGTGCTCCCCGGACAGCACAAGATATTCAACCTGGACCGGCAGAGGTCGAAGCTGTACGTGGGCGGGGTGCCCTCGGACGCCAAGCTGCAGGGCGTCATATTCCCCGCGTTCGAGGGTCAGATCGAGGAGCTGATGATAGGAGACGCGCCGGTCGGCCTCTGGAACTTCCTCAGCGCGGACAACCTCAAGGGGGCGAGGCCGAGGTGAGCGCGTCTGTCTCTCTGTGACTGTCCCGCGTATATCAAATTGACTATACTTTTAATTATTGGTTCAAATTTACGTATATTATCGCATTCAGACTCCAGAACACGCGTAATATAATTTGGTTTATTTCCAGCCAATTTCTAGTACAGAACTTGAACTAAATGTGAGCTGCGAACTATTTATATAAACCGACAGTCGCTTTACAACATGTAATTGTAATTACTATACAATTAATTTATGAAATATAGTTCAAAAATCAATATTCATATTATTAATGTATTTTACATAACTCCAAATGGTTTATTTTACACATATTACTGATTTATTTTAATATCCAAAAACCACTTTACAAAGTTTATCAACAGATGGCGCTACTAACAAGATGTCCAATAATTTTAGGGTATTTAAATATAAATCTTAAATACTAATTATATTTATGTAATAATATAATCATTATTTATTTATTTGCGCCCATATATATATATATATATATATATCGGAGAAGCATTGTTTCAGTCGATATCGTCATTAGTGGTTGCAGATTTAGTGGGCGAGCACAAAACACAATAATCACAGCTTCGATACTATTTTAATGTAAATTTACACAATACTTTGTCACTTAACAATAATGTGTAAAGAAAACTGAACAATTAGAACTTAGCAGCGGGTTCAAGGCATCGATCTTACTTCAAACAACTAACACTCAATGATCCGACTCGATCAGTCGCCATACTCCAAAATTTGCTTCAACAACATCCGCTTCTCATAAAGCAAAAGATGACGCCTCGAACCCGCATCGATTAAGCGAATCACAATATTCATAACTTTTAATAGATTATTAAGGTTTTTAAATTATAGAGAGAGTATTATAACAAATCAAATAATATTAAATTGAGAACTAAAAAAAAAAATTTAGACAAATAATAACGTGCGTTATGCATTACCGATTTTAAGTTGTACAAAACATGGGATTTTTTTTAAGTAATCAAACACGGACTAGTTATATATAAAAATAAATTACATTAAGTTAAGCATGAATTACGTGATAACTCATTTTTCTCAAAAATGGACTAACACCACTTTCTAAATAAACGGTCCGTATATATAGTTTCTAAGTTTGGCGCGTTCAAACAAACAAACAAACAAACATACATAACCACATTAATGACGCCATACTCGAGACATATTTATACAAGGACGCTGAATGGTTCACCGGTTTTTTTTTTCCCCCCCCCCCACCGTGTACAGGGACAAGCTGATATCGTCCCAGTCCGGGCCCCAGGAGTACCGGTTCAACGGGAGGGGCTACGTGTCGATGCCGGGCCGGGGCCACCTGTTCCCGCAGGCGAACCAGGTTCTGCTGTTCTTCAGGACCTACGCGCCCGACGGGCTCATATACCTGGTCGGCGAGGAGGGGCACTTCTTCTCGCTGCTCATGCAGGACGGCCGCGTCTACCTGCAGGTACGTGACCCTGGCCCACCCCTAACCCTTACACCCTTAGCAAACTATGTTTCACCGGGATACAAGTTGGAAGTGAAGGAAAACATCGTGAGGAAACCATAGCATGGTGGTAGGGCTTTTGTCTAATGCCCGCCTGGCTAGCTACCACCCTCAAGTTGTGAATCTGCCGCCAAATACCAATAGGTGTGTTCCGGCAGCTGCACTCGAGAGCCAGTTCCTCCACAGGTTTAGCGTGTCTACCAACTTGGGCCGTATCGTCACTTAAGATCAGGTGAGATTATGGCCATAACGCTAAACCTTAAGTATAAAAAAAAAATACATCCGTGTGCCATTCGCAGGTGTCCCTCGGAGGGCGGGACTCCGAGGAGCTGATAATCGTGGGCACGGCGAAGGCCTACAACGACGGCAAGTGGCACAAGCTGGACGCGAGGCGGTACCAGGCCAAGTGCTCGCTCACCGTCGACAACGAGGTCCTGAAGGCGGAGTCCCAGGCCGCCGCCCCGGAGATACCGGCGCTGGACGCGATGCACTTCGGCGGTAACAACAAGGGCATACCGCAGGTCACCAGCAAGGGCTTCGACGGCTGCATCAGGCAGATAAGCATCAGCGGCGTCAACATCGACTTGACCGAGAATACGGAATCGATAGGCATGGCCTACGGGTGCCGGGTGAGTTCAGTGTCTATGTATACGATTAGACTAGCTTTTACCTGCGGCTGCGCACGCGTTAATATTGGTTATGTCAGATCGGATGCAGTAAAATATTTCATACAAAGTTTATACTTCTTTTTAAAAAAAAGTAGCCTATCATCCAGGTTCCCATCTATCTCTATACGAAAATTCATTCTAATCGATTCAGTAGTTTAGGCGTGAAAGCGTCAAAAAAATTTCTGAATAAACGTAATACGTCGCTTATAGTTTACTATTTTCAATATTTGAATAACTACATTAAATGTTAATAATAAAAAAAATAATGCACTGTATGACTGTATGTAATGACTCCAAAACATAAATATCCACTTCCCAATTTTTGAAAACGTTTGTTTTATATTGCAGAAAATTGTTTTTTTTTTTTTTGCTGACCCTCCAAAATGTTACTGTCGATAATTGCCCCCAGTGTAAATCCATCACTGAACTGGGTTTGTGTGTGGACCGTTTCAGTTCGCGTCGCTGGTGTCCTTCAACGGCACGGACAGCTTCCTCAGGTTCCTGGATATCACCAGCGAGAACCTGCAGCTGACGCTCAAGTTCAAGACGTCGCAGCCGGACGGGCTCCTCTTCGTCTACGTCAGCCGGACGCAAACCACGAACACGCCCGATAGTATATCCCTTTCCCTCATCAAAGGTACCCGCATCTTTTCTCCCTTTCTATCTCTCTATACAGTTTTTTTAAAGTGCTAATTAACATCAAATAGACTATCGATTTATCTGATAGTAAATAGTTACTGTCACCTATGTACTTAGTATACATTGGGGAGGCGCAAAAAAACCCGACTATTTTTTTTTCAGTCTCGAGTGAAAAAATGTTGGGTTTTGATGTTTTAAGAGCCCTCTCCAAAGGACAAATAAAAAAAAATTTAAGAGGTCGTTCCAAATTTTTTTTAATTTCAAAAATCGTCAAAAATCAATTTTTTTTTAACTATTTTTTTTTAATATATTATTGTAATAAATTAAAGAAAACAAATGTATGGAATTTCAATTTATATATTAAAAGGTCGCTCGAAAAAATCTAAAGTAATGAACTAATAATTAAAAAAAAAAATTGAGCGACCTTTCAAAACTTAAATTTTGAACTGAAACTTTCAGAAACTTATTGTTTTTTGGTCTATAAAATTTTACCGTAACGAGAAACAATTCGATTTTTGACGATTTTTGATATTTAAAAAAATTTGGAGCGACCTCTTAAAATATTTTTTTTTAGTTGTTCTTTGGAGAGGGCTCTTAAAACATCAAAAACTAACATTTTTTCACTCGAGACTGACAAAAAAAAATTGTCGGTTTTTTTGCGCCACCCTAGTATACATATATATTTATAAGGACAAAGAACTGTATGTTTGCATACCGACCAACATACATAGGTTCACGCCTCTCTCCCATAAGGGTAAGCAGAGAGAGAGCATATGGTCAACCAAATAAATAAATAAACCTATTGTGTGACAGATTGACTTTTAAAACGATTCAGTTCTGACGACTTCTTTTTGAGAACGAGTAAACACCATTGATATGAAGGACTTTACAGCTTTACCGGGTTTTACGGTGATCCCGGGAGGCACTTAACAATGACAACTAGCGGAATGATGTCAAAGTAGTTGAACCCTGGTTTTATCTGTTGTAGGGATGGCGATCTGAAATCGATTAATCGAAGAATCGATTTTTTAGTCTTACTTGGAATTCCCCGAACTTATAGATTTAACTTATGCTGAACTTAAATTCCTTAAATCACAAGAAAATGATCATGGATGTTGTGCAGTTGACTTTACTCATATCTAATTACTTTCAATAAATATGTACCATAAAACTTTACTCGATTTTTTCATTTAACGTTCCCAGAAAGCGCACCGTTCGCAGTCGGGAATTTCAGTAATTAAATTCTTTGTATCTCGACGTTCTTGTTAAGCCGAAAACTCATAACTCGAATTTGTTATAAAGATATAAGTTACAGCGATTCCACTGTGCTAGTTTTTTTCCGACTGGGTCGAGCTAGGCGAACTTATCTCAATCAGATCGTGAACGTTCTGGAGAAAGGTCAGGTCAAAAGTACCCGTAACCGAAGAGCGTGTATGAAGGTGCTTATGAAAGTAGAAGAAGCGAAAGATGTATGTCAGGATCGTAGCAAGTGGAAGGGTGTGGTCTCTGCCCACCCTTATGGGAGGGAGGCGTGATGTTATGTATGTATGTAGTTTTTTTTTGTTACGGTGTGAATTAATAATATTTTGTCTCCTAATTTACAGGGAAATTGATGCTGATGAGTCAGCGGGAGCAGCTGGACACGGGTCTGAATACGTACAACGACTCGCAGTGGCACGTGGTTACGGTCACTCACAATACTAACGCCTTGAGGCTCGTCGTCGACGACTTCGATTATTTCAGGTATGTATATTCGCTTGCGATCATCCGATAATCGATATTTAATCGATTACTTCAGGTATGTATATTCACTTGCGATCATCCGATAATCGATGTTTAATCGATTATTTCATGTATGTATATTCGTTTGGCGGTCATCCGATAATCGATATTTAACTGTGAAACGTGTTGAGGGTGGTAAGGAAAATGGAACGCAACGAATTTTAGGTTCCGCTTTGTTCTAATGACGCTTGTGTGCATCTGTCACTTCCTTAAGTGATTTCCCATGAATGAAATTAAATCAAAAATCTTTATTCAATTTAGGCCCTAAGAAGGTGCTTATGAACGTCAAAAATTACTACCGGTTCGAAAAGCAACGCAGTCAACCGGCAAAAAACTCGAACTGCATCTTTTTTTAAATCTTATTCTTACGAAAGGCGTCCCTCAAAGAATACTTCTAAAAGCGAATGACATTCTTTGGAATCATTTGGCGACATTATTGAAATTATTGCCCGGTAATATTTAAAAATATATAAAAAAATTATTTCCCGGTAATATTTAAAAATAAATAAAAAAATTGTATAACTTGTTGACAACTATATGTTTTTACAGTATGAATGAAAATACAGAACTTTCAATTCACTCATATATTTATAAAATATATTAAATATAAATTATTATGATATATACCATTTGAAGTTTGCCAAATCTCTGGACTCCATGCGAAGTATTTTCAAAAACTAACTGAAAGATTTCGCCTTAACGCAACATTAATATTGATTTTTCTCTGCTAAATTAAAATATAGTACGAACTCCGTTCAGCGGCAGTTGATTTGAACGAAATTAAATTATGAAATTAATATAAAACATTACTAATAATTTTTTTACATATTTTTCTCTAATCTAAATAAAATAAAAAAGAGAAAAAAAAACCCACATAAACAGTTATTTTATATATTTTTCCACGAAAATGGACAATGATGTAATTGAGGGTAGATCGAGTCCGGTCGTACAGAGTGTTGTTACTGTGTGTCCAGCACCGACACGGCACCAGCGCCGCTGCACATACTGAACGGGGTGCTGTTCGTCGGGGGGGTGCAGCCAGGGTACGTGGTGGGCGGGAACGTGGGCTCGAAGGTCCCGTTCTCGGGCTGCATTGCCGACGCGACCCTCAACGAGCGCATGCTGAACCTCCTAGAGCCCTTCAGCAACAGCAGCGTCACCTTCGGACGGTGCGGCACCACCACCACCACCGGCGGCTTGAACCCAGGTGACATTACTATAAACAATACAATGTTTCCCCCTCCCCCTCCCCCTCCTACTCCACACTCCTCCTCCCCCTCCCCTCCTCTCCCCTCCCCCCTCTAGTTTCCTATGCTAATATTATAAAGAGGAAAGGTTTGTAATTTTGTTTGTAACGACAAAAATCAAAAACTACTAGGCCGATTTTAAAAATTCTTTCACCTTTAGAATGCTATTATTAGTCCTGAGTAACTTAGCCCATTAATTAGTTAAATGTTTTTCAGTGTCATGCGAACGAAGCCGCGGGCACAGCTAGTACTTTACACTCGCAATATATCTTAGTATAGTGTGACAATATTGATTTTTTTTTTGTGTTTATTTCTGCATATTGTGCCCGTCTTTGAATGACTTCACAGTATAATATCTATCAAATGTATCTTTTTTTATACCTACGGTATAGCGTAATGGCTACAATATCACCCTGTGTTAAATGACGATGGTGGCCCAAGGCCCTACACCTGTGGAGGGGCTGGTTCTCAAATGCCAGTGCCGGGGCACACCAGAAGGTATTTGTGATGGTAGCTAGGCAAGCAGGCACTACCACCATGCATCTCAGAAGTGTATAATAAGGAAGTAGATACTCTGCGGCTGTTAACAGACTTTAAATTAAATTATTCCCTTTACATATCCTGTTTTTCTTACCACTTGAGTTTTTATACATAATACTAGCTATACCCGTGGCTTCGGTCGCGTGGGACTAAAAAAGTATTTAATAATATTCTGTTATTCTTTAATACGTATGCTGCTGTACCCCTATCGGTGGTTACGTGATGCTAAATGAAGCTTGCGTCAAGAAAGCCTCCTTATTCTATCAAATACAGATATGGTTTTTAAAATCCGTTTGGTAGTTTCTAAGATGGACGCGTTCAAACATATTTTTCCGCTTTATTATATTATGTATAGATGTATGTATGTTAGAGTAATGGGGGTATACTTTTAGGAAATAAGCCATTTGATTGACTAACCTTTTTATTCGTAAAATGGTAACAAACTCCGACTGATTTGATAATTCATTGATGTACTCTGATCATAAGTCATTGATGTACTCTGATCATAAGTCATTGATGTACTCTGATCATAATTCATTAATGTACTCTGATTATAATTCATTGATGTACTCTGATCATAAGTCATTGATATACTCTGATCATAATTCGTTGATGTACTCGTAATGCACTAACATTCGTTGAAGTACTATTATCGTATTTTCTGTTTATATAATATTCGCGCCGATATGTATATAAAAGAATTGCTCAATAGATATATACTTGGTTTATCCTGTTAGAAGTGATTATACTGGAGTTGTTTATTTTGTGTTCAGAGCAAGCTTCGTGGGTAGCGCCGACGCGACCAGACATACTGCCGATACCAGTGCTGCAACCAGCGACTCCAGCTCCGGAAACCACGACAAGCAAAGGTGAGGTGTTTAAAAACAATTCAAAGCAGTCACGAGGACCGCCGGCAGAAGTGAACACTTACAACTATAAACAAACACTTGTCAGTTTTGGATATCCAAATTAATTGCATTGGTCTTAAATTGAAACCGTTTACAGCGTAACATGTTATACTAGTGGGATCAGATATAGTGTGTATGAACACGTCACGTGACCATGTCGATGACGACCCACATGAATTGACTTCCCATTGTCCGGACCTCTAAAGAGAATCGGTCGTATGTGAGAAATCATTATTTTTCCAGTTCAATTATTATCGAACGAGATAGTTCCGCCGCTGTCGCAGCCGCAGGAGGAGACGACCCTCGGCCAGACGGCGCCCCCGCCCACCACCACGACCCCCGCCACCACCGCGGCTCCTACCACCACCGCGGCTCCCACCACCACCACGGCCCCCACCACCACCACCGAGCGGCCGGCGCCTGTCCCGGAGCCGGGCTGCGCGCTGGCCTACGACCCGCATTATACCCTGGCCGATCCCGTCGAAGGCTACAGATTCGGTGAGAAAACATCAAATCTGCTACTCGTATATATTCAACCCCAATTTGCAGTATACGGCGAATGAAACTAAAAAAAAAACACAAACATACTTTACCTAAACATACAATTTACCTGAAATCAACTAATAAAAGTATTATTACTCATCCCGGGAGAAAAATGCAGCTTCCTGCTGAGACGGCAACCTTTTCGACACCGTGCAACACTTTTTCAACTTTGTTCTATTATAATGTTATTTCTTTCCTTCTCTTTCTTTCTCTTTTTTTCTCTTTCTTTCTCTTTTTTTCTCTTTTTTTTCTTTTTTTTTGATTTCTTCTAAACAACGGTTTTGGATAATAATAAATGTAACGTATCGAATGCAATAGGCACGCGTAACGACAGCCGCATCGAGTACGGCAAGCTGCCGGGCAGACAGCTGGAGGGCTTCGACTTGACGATCTCGTTCCGGACGTTCGACCGGCACGGCGGCCTGGTGTTCTACGCGGAGGCGCCGCACCCGGACACCAGGGGCCAGGCGCAGTTCCTCGCCTTCTACATGAAGGACGCTAAGGTATAGCGTACTGATGAAGTAACTCATTGCAGGTCCAGCCGTAGCAAAACATAGAGTGGTGGTGGGGCTAATGCCCGTCTGGTAGACTACCACCCTCAAGTTGAAAGTGGGCCGCCAAATACCAATAAGTGTGTTCCGGTAGTCGCCCTTGTGAGCTAGTCCTTCCACTTGGTTAACGTTTCCACCATCTTAGACAAGAGGGGGGATGGTATAGACAAATGTTAGTAATTGAAGTCATTGAAGTTACGTTCATAATTAATACTCTAAAAACCATAGGTTTTTCCTACATACGAAGTAGCATTTATAGTGAGGGTAGTCGAATGGCTTAGAGTAGTGGAAATAGCTCTCTATTTGCCGACTCTATACGTTATATTACATCTCTCTCATGTAACGAATTGCGCGTAAACGTGATGCTTCCATGAAATTTCACTTGGAAAAAACAATGCTTTAGATGTAATACATTTGTCATTTCATTATTACTTTGTGTTGAATGTATGATATTTGAGTGGTGTATGAAGTTGTATGAATATGTATGAGTATTGTATGAAGTTGTATGAATATGTATGAGTATTGTATGAAGTTGTATGAATATGTATGAGTATTGTATGAAGTTGTATGAATATGTATGAGTATTGTATGAAGTTGTATGAATATGTATGAGTATTGTATGAATGTGTATGAGTATTGTAATGTGGTATATGATCGATAGTTACACTTCGCGTTCAACTGTGGCGGGGAGACCGCTCTGATATCGTCAACACAAATGTACAACGACACCGAGTGGCACACGGCCACGCTGACCCGCAACGGGGGTCACGGCAAGCTGGTCATCGACTCGGACCGCGTCGGCGAGGCCAGCGTGGTGTGCAATGGCCCCGCGGCCCTGGCCCCGCCGTACTATTACGGGGGATTGCGTCACGTCACGGCCAGAGCGTCGCAAGCGCTCTCGGTAAGTGACATTCCTTATTTCTTGTAATTTTGTGTGTGATTTCTGTATAGCGTTTTTGGACGTTATTAAGAGTTTTTATATGGAAAGTAAACCATCCAAAGTCAAGTAGTTTCGACGTTTAAGGGATTTTATCGTTAAATGGGATTTAAACTATATTTTTTTATTGTTGTACTTACGTGAACGATTCATGTCCTCTGTAAAAGGACTCGGGAGAGGTGGCAGGCTCAAACCGCTACACAGAAACCGTGTGTGATAAATATTGTTAACCAGAATTAACGTGTGCCTTCGCTCACGATAATATCGATTATGTTAAATAAATCTGACGACGCTACAAGAAGTTCCATACTAAGTTTACCCCACTCCCAATAAAGATTTTGCGAGGAAAAATAGCTTACCCCCGTCCCCTGGCTCTCATCTATCTCTGTGCCAAAATTCATCACAATCGATTCAGCGGTTTAGGCGTGAAACGTACTCACCACCAACTGAGCTATCATCGCTCCATCACTATTCATACCGTAAGATTTTAAAGAAAATCTTTTTGACTTTTTTTTATTCATATATGCAAACCTTGTCCAACCGCAACCAACGATAAAGGAAGATTTATTCAATTTGGTACAGCCGTTTGGAAGTTATACGCATATATAACGTACGTAACATTTCAGCGTTTTTTTTTTTTTTTATACTTAAGGTTTAGCGTAATGGCCATAATCTCACCTGATCTTAAGTGACGATACGGCCCAAGTTGGTAGACACGCTAAACCTGTGGAGGACCTGTGTGTTTTCAACGGTTGCAGGGTAGCGGTTATACGAGAGATGGATTCTGGTTAATGTGGTTCCATTATCTCCCCCCAGGGCTTCTACCAGCCGTTCATGGGTTGCCTGAAGGGTCTGCTGATGAACGGGCAATACGTGACGAGGGTATCTGGCGGCGTGAACGCGCTACGATGCATCGACAACGTGGAGGACGGCGTCTACTTCGGCTCCTCGAATAACACGCACAGCAATTACCTTAAGGTATATATATATATATATATATATCGACAAAGTGGAAACTTCCGTACGTCCGTTTGTATGCGGAGTCGCCATCGACACGGTCACGTGACGTGTTCGCGTAGACGCAATATCTGTGCCGATTGGTGTACATGTGTATCGCGCTCTAAAACTGTTTTAAAATCGATACAATTCATTTGGATGTCCCAAAAATGGCTATAATCTCACCTGGTCTTTAGTGACGATAATTTCCAAGTTGGTAGACACGCTAAACCTGTGGAGGAACTGGCTCTCGAGTGCAGCTGCCGGAACACACGTATTGGTATTTGACGGCAGATTTGAGGGTGGTAGGTAATCAGGAAGGCATTAGAAAAAGCCCTACCGCCATGCTATGGTTTCCGCACGATGTTTTCCGTCACCGAAAGCTCAAGCTCATTGTGGGTGCTCGGATTCGAACTCACGTACCTTGACGCGAAGTCGTACACGTTACCACGGAGCTATCATCGCTTCCAAGTCACTTCCGTCGGCAGCGCTCGTGGCTGCTTTGGTACAATATCGCCTGGTGTTAAGTGACGACAAATGCCACTGGCGAAACACACTTGTAGGTGGTAAAGGTCTCTTGCAACACGGAGGTCTGAAGTGTCGCCGTGGTGCATATTAGTGTGTGGTGATAGGTGATTGGCACCTGATGGGTTTCCACGTACTCCTCACGCTTTTGACCTGAGCCTGGGTGGTGGGATGAGGTGGTCCGTTAAGAGTGGGATTTTAAACACCACTTTCATAGAAAGAAGGAGAATCTTGGTATTGATCTTGGTATTGATCTTGGTATCGATCTTGGTATTGATCTTGGTATTGATCTTTGTATTGATCTTGTTATTGATCTTGGTATTGCTTAAGAACTCCCAGTCTTGATCCTTGGTCTTGCCTATTCAGTCTTAGTTTTACACGTTTGACCTGTAAACTTGGGCCCGGTTTTATCTGTTTATATAAAAAAGTTGGTGTCACTTTGTTTGTCCGCGAAGAACTCCTAAACTGCTGAACCGATTTTAATCAAATCTTGCACACTGCGTGTCTGTAGTTTGATCTAACTTAAGAGATGCGATAGATGTCGCTGTAGTCGATGTGATTGGCTATTCTATAAGGCAGAACCACCCAGTATTAATATAGATCTAAATATTTTGACATAAAGTACTTACCGCGAGAACATTCTTGTGGATCCTACATTTCAAACAGTAGTTCAATTTCTTTTTAATTCAGTATTAAAAGCGTTTCGATGAGGAATTCCGTGAAAACTGGGATTTATAAACAGCACGTCTATAAAAATAAGGGAGTTGGCTTCATTATGAAGACTTTATTTAAAAAAAACGCGTGTACTTTAGATCACACGTCTCAAGTAAAACTTCAGTTATGAGAGAAAGAGAGAAAGGAAATGTGCACTCGCACCTCTCTCTGTTTCCCCTACAGTAATACACGAAACGTAACTCTCTCTCTCTCTCTTTCCCTTTTCACTAATCTATATCGCTCTCTCAACTTCCGTTCGCCTCGCCCGATCACATTTTTCGTAACGCTCGCGTGTGTTGTAGTGAAGTTTTAGATTAATGGTATAAAAAAAAAACCATTACAGTTACTGGAGAACTTCAAAGTGGGCGATGAAGTATCGATAGCGATGGAAATCCGGCCGCGGAACTCGACGGGCCTGCTGCTCAGCGTCCAGGGCAAGAAGGACTACCTCGTCCTGGAGCTGCTCGAGAACGAGGTGGTCGCCAACGTGGAGAACGGGAACGGGCCGTTCAGGGCGAGCTTCAAACTCGGGAACAAGTACTCCCTCTGCGACGGCAAGTGGCACAAGATCCACGGTACGGTACCATACGTTCTTATCTGGTGATAGCTCAGCGGTAGTGGGCGTCAAGGGATGTCAGTTCTAATCCACCGGCAATAGAATGTCGTGAGAACACCATAGCATGGTGGTAGGGCTTTTTTAATGCCCGCCTGGCTAGCTACCATCCTCGAGGTGGAAATCTGCTGCCAAGTACTAGTGTGTTCCGGCGGCTACACTTGAGAGTCAGTCGTCGCTTAAGACCAGGTGAGAGTTTGGCCAGAACGCTAGGCCTTAACTATAAAATAAAAAAAATTTAATGTCGAAGTTTGTTATGCAAAGTTACGTAAAAGATCCTTCGACTTATCATGGTTCTTTGTTGTCACTAATTTAGTGGAATATTACGAGAAAATTATCTTTTTTTTTTAATTAAAATTATATAAAGTTCACGTTCTCTACTTGACATATGTGTATTTAAGTATTACATATAGTATTTAAGATTTATTTTATATTTTGCATTTCCGTCAACAGTTACCAATAAAAGTCTGCCCGTTTAGCTGTGTTTGAATTATGAAAAAATAAATTATTCTCATTGTATGTACATATCGTGTATTATTATTATGATCAAGTATAAAAATGTATTATAGAATAACCAATGGGATACTAAGCAAAACACTGCTTGTGATCATCTATATAGTTATATATAAACATTTGTAAGCAAAAACCCGTTAAACATTTATTTTCTGTACAGTTAAATTTAGTAATAATATTGTCATTTCCAGTGGTGAAATCGCTGTACGTCGTGTCCGTTGGCGTCGACGGACACTTCTCGAAGCCGGGTATAGGGGTGAACGTATCGACGGACACGCGGTCCGCGCTGTACATCGGCGGGCACGAGCGACCGCTGCACAAGGTGCGCGGGGTCCGTTCCCGGCGCGGGTTCACGGGCTGCATCAAGAACATCATGATCGGGGACACACCGGTCCTGGTGCCGTCCACCGCCGCCGGCAGGAACACGCACATCGGAGTCTGCCCACTTGACTGAACCTAAACGTGTACACTCTGAATGCTTAGATAACATCGAACCCTTCGTTCACGATACCTAAATGCTTTATATTTTTTTATTTCACTTTACCCCTTTACTTCACTTTATCCTTTTACTCCACTTTGGCATTTTACTTCACTTTACCCCTTTACTTCACTTTACCCTTTTACTTCCACTTTGGCATTTTACTTCACTTTATCCTACTTTCTCATAAATGAAAAACTTTTGAATGAACTTTTAACATGTAAAATTATTTTGTTAATAATACATATCCCTTTTAGAATATTAAATTTCTAAAATAAAGAAATTAATAAAAAATTAGCAGTAAAATGAAGTAGTACATTGTTAAAAACACATTTTATTTGTTACTAAATAGTGTAGATCAACATTTTAGTATTATAGTATTTAATTTACTATATATTTACATATATAATTACCAATTTGGCCGTTTATACATTTACGTATATTATGTCCAAATACATTTGAGGGACAGGTTTATACAAAATACATGATCGATTTAATACAACTTCAACATTCATAGACATGTTCAAAAATATTTAAAACGATACTGTGTTCATGTTATTTTACTTGACAGGAATCATATTTATAATATCTTTCGATTTATATATTCACGACCTCTTTATCTCTGGCCCATGAGCAGAGAGGTCCGTGGGGTAAGTACAAAGGATCAATACCAGTTGTTACAAGAACAAACCTTAATAAGTTGTTTCTATGCATAACAGAAAGAAATATAGTGATATATGTATTATTAGAAATTAACTTATAAGTTATCTTTCTTTATATTTTGAAATAAATCCAGAACATAATTCAAATTGGATAATGTCAGGCTCTGTTGGTATAATTTTGGATAAAAAAAAATTATATGCGATTCGATAAATCATACGATGAACTTTGTTTGCTAAATATAATCTATATATATTAACCAGAATATTATTACATAAAATATTTGATTTTATTGCTATGTTTTTTTTAAATATATTTTTTTGTACATAATCGATATATCTAAGCATTCAAAGTATAATTACTATATATAAAAATAATTAAAATAAAATCAAAACGCATTTTTGTGTCGTCTCTAATTAGAAATTACAATATTGTATCATGAAATTACTTGTATTTTGTATTATTGTATCACAGCAGTTTGTATTAAATCATCGTTTTTACATATATTTACTATTTTGTTCCAATAATGTATAGTTTCTGAATAAAACAATAGTGTGCAAGTCTGTTCTGTCGTTTCATTTTTTATTTATTAATTACACGTTTATAAGCAATCTGTTATATCTGTCTCTCTCTCTCTATCTCTATCAATTTTTTGTCTCTGTCTATCCTCTACCAGTCAACCTTGGGATGGTGTAGAGACGATGCAAAGTAGATGCGACAGAAAAATAAATAACATTTAATAATTATAATGAGAGTAAAAATATTACATATACAATAAAAAATAAATTTTATAAAGGCAAAATAAAATTATATACACGCACATGTACAGACGTGTAACGTATTAAGATAAAATGTCTGAACTTGTATTTATTGGCTGGTAAAATATTAATTCTTGTATAGTTAAGATTATGGTTGTAAAGTAGCGTTATGGCCACATTCGCACTTGATGTTAAGTGACGATGAGACTCAAGATAGTCGACACGCTAAGCCTAAGGGACTGATTTTTTTTTCAACCTGACATACGCTGTTAGCCGCAAGGGCATTGACAGCTTCACCGAACTTTTTGGGGTGAGTGCTGAGGGCAGGGGGTAGTCCCTTACAGAACCGTTTACACCCTAAGGCACTGGCTCTCAAGTGCAACTACCGGAAGTCACCTATAGGTATTTAACCGCAGATTTTTAACTTAGAAAAAGCCCTACCGCCACGATATTTTTTTTTATATACTTAAGGTTTAGCGTTATGGCCATAATCTCACCTGATCTTAAGTGACGATACGGCCCAAGTTGGTAGACACGCTAAACCTGTGGAGGGACTGGCTCTCAAGTGCCGGAACACACCTATAGGTATTTGGCGGTAGGTTTACAACTTGTGGGTGGTAGCTACCCAGACAGGCATTAGAATAAGCCCTACCACCATGCTGTGGTTTCTTCACGATGTTTTCCTTCACCGAAAGCTCAAGCTCATTGTAGGTGCTTGGATTTGAACTCGCGTCCCTTGACGTGAAGTCGTACACACTAGCACTGAGCTATCATCGCTTCATCGTTACCTCATTTTTAGTGGCAACATCTTTATCTATAGAAAAATATGCCAATGTTACTATTCATATGTTGTCTTAACAGGATACGACAATGACGTTTGCTTCCTTGATAATGGCAGTGGAACAAAAAAAACTTAACACTTAAATATCTGTACTTACCACCGCCGCGTCTGTGTTTTGATTCTTTAAATCAAATCAAATCAAATAGCTTCGTTTAATGTAGGTCCTGGGAAGGCACTTCTGAACGTCAAAACTACCACCAGTCATCGAGAAGAACCGACAAGACCTTATACCGGAAAAACTTGAAAAACAGAAAGGGGTTTCAATTGCAGACATTTTCATCGATCACATAGCTTTTCACTTTTAATAGCCTTTTGACGTCCAAACCCGCGTGACATTAAGCTATCTACTTTGGTAGGTGCTACCCGGCTAATCAATAATGTGACGCAATGTGGACTTTGTTATAAACCTGACACTATTTCCAAAAAAACTATAACTGGATTTACTGACTCTCACCTGTGACACACACAGTTTACTTATATTATGTACCATTACACGTGGATAATTAATTTAATTTAGACAAAATGGAAACGAAATAAAAATTCGTAAAATTAGATATACGTATGTGAGCGTTTTGGATTGATTCCATATTTTATTTATTCATTCGATTCGTTGTTATCTTCATCGTTCGAAATATTAAATTGAAACGTTAAAAGCGAATGTGTATAAAATTCTCTCATATATGTAAAGATAATATTCTATAAAATTCTATGCCAAACCACATCGAAATAGTAAGTTTTTAGAAAACCTCCGACTTTCCCTTATGAAATAAATATAATAATGAAACAATAATATATGGATAATAATAATATAGATTTTTTTTTTATGCTTAAGATATAGCGTTATGGCCATAATCTCACCTGATCTTAAGTGACGATACGGCCCAAGTTGGTGGACACGCTAAACCTGTGGAGGAACTGGCTCTCAAGTGCTGCTGCCAGAACACACTTATTGATATTTGGCGGCAGGTTTACAACTTGAGGGTGGTAGCTACCCAGATGGGCATTAGAAAGAGCCCTACCACCATGCTATGGTTTCCTCACGATGTTTTCCTTCACCGAAAGCTCAAGCTCATTGTAGGTGCTTGAATTCGAACCCACGTCCCTTGACGCGAAGTCGTACACTACGACTGAGCTATCATCGCTTCAATATTCTATTAAATATACTATTTGGATAAAAACAAATTAAAACCAATAATTAGATACAACCTACTATAAATTTTTTTCTTTCATCAAAAGACTTTCATATTATACAATGTTAGATAATGTATTTAAAATAAAATAATACGTTTCAGGCTTAAGAACGAAACCGGAATACGAGACAATGTTGTGTCTATATTACATAGGTATTACAGTATCGTTCCGGGTTGCAGTTGTCCCTTTCGTACCGTATCTGAGCGGATGAGGCAGAGCGAGACAGCAATATATATTTTACAAATACCTACTTTTCAAAAGGTTTCGATGGTAGCGTGCCCTTTTAAAATAAGCGATAACTTGTATTAACACCAATCAAGGAATACGTTATGAGTTCTCGATTTCACAAATTATGTCCCAAATTTTTATTTAGAATTACCTTTACTTATACCGATTAACCAAAGTGTATGAGTTAAAATGAAACGTATATTATTGAACATAAGGTCGAATATCATAACTTAATCGATTAAAAACCACAACGTAAAATGTAAAAAAAGATTCGACCAAAAACCTCGTACTTGGGAATTACATGACCTTTATACTGTAAGTTGGATAACGTTTATAAAATCAAACCGAATATAACTAATTCGGTGATGGAAAACGTAAACACACCTTTAATTGGATTAAAATATAAATAAAAATAATTTTATTTAGAAACATTTACAAGACGTTATTAACCTTACGTACAGTTTCAAACTTTTTTTTTTTTTTTTTTTTTTCGACCTCACTTACGCTGTTATCCCCAGGGGCTTTGACAGCTTCACCGGACTTTTGGGGGCGAGTGCTGAGGGCACTCAGCCCCGAGGCAGCAGGCACAAGGGTGCCAGGACGGCCGAACCTCGGCTAGGGCTGCTGCCGGTAAATGAAAAAGATTCATGATCCTGACTAACCAACAGGTTCTTTATTACTAAATTAGTGATATTAACTACGACCTTATCAGGTAAGCAGCTCAAGGGCCGTGAGAGTAGTCCCTTACAGAACCGTGTACTTAACAAAGTTTCAAACCAGGCAATACTTATAGTATGTGCATCTGAAATACCTTTAGGGCTTAACAAATAATTGTGACGCAAACTGACTTAGAGCTCTCCGATCTTTGAAACCTTAAGCCTTAAGATATCTCCAAAAGTACTAGACTGGACTGGACTAGAGTGGAAGTAAAAATTATTTAGTAATCGTTGTCAATTTTTGTAAGTTTTTCCTATACAGCTTTTCTCCTATTGATGGTAGCGTGATGTTGAATAGCCTAAAACCTTCTTCAATGATTGGTCTATCTAGCTACATACCTACATATCTATCTACATTGGTACACAATCTACATATAGACCCCGATTTTCCTGAAAAAACTGTGTTTTCAGCTAGTTTTAGGCCTTCAGTGTAATAGAGAGACCAAAGAGAGATTAGATTTTTGTTAACCTGTAAGGTTTCTTCGCTTTAAGTATTTCCTGTCGGATACCGAGGAGGAGGAGGAGGAGGAGGAGGAGGAACTCATCAAATATTCATTGATGAAATATCAATTAACATGACATCACGATGGCATATATTCACAACTGGAGATCATGGACACTTCTTCGAGTGTCCGGCGGGAGCACAAAACCCGTGAGCTAAATAAAATCCTTAAATAATGACGATTTTGTTCATAATAAACCACTGATCTGTTAAAATAGTGGCTGCTAAGATAATTACGTCTAATGTAATAATTTGAGAGGTTACAGTGAGTGAGTTCTTTTTCCTGAAAAGGCTCGATGTGTTTCATATATTTGATTTATATTTCCTATGAATGTCACATATATATTTCGACATTGTATGTGAATATTTTTCCATGTAGGCAGACTGGGTTCACTTGTTTTATTACCTATTAGACGGGCTTATGGCTTGGCTCGCGTGGAACTAAAAATTGTATATTAATTTTAGCCCGTTTTTGTAACGTTTGTCTATACAGCTTTTCTCCTATTGGTGGTAGCGTGATGTTAAATACACTAAAGTCTTCCACAATGATTGCTTTATTAACTATAAAAATATTTTTTGAAATATGATAGCAGTAAACTCTAGAAACAGTGGTGATTATAGAGAGAACGTCAATCCATTACCAATCGCCAATGTCATGTCGATCTGTGTAAATAATTCTTTACATAGCGCTTGAAGCAACATAATATTATAACAGGAAGGGAATAAGCAGCCCTGGAGACTGTCCACAGCTTTAGGTTATCACAAAAGTACGACATAGTAAACTTAAATTCTCACAATGTCAGCCTTTAGTCAATACTGATACTAACTGAATTTGAAAGTCCAATAATTCTAAGTTCTCTCGGTATTCGAACCCGTGTATTACACAAAAGCATACTGTGATCAGTACTTAACAACAATATTTATATATTTTTAAGTATTCACATAATTAAAGTACATATTTATTGTTTTTAAACATATCGGTGTACCGTACGCTGTCGTCGCGTTCGATTTTTCGTTGCAAATGTAATGTTTGTTTGATTTTAAACAAATCAATATATATATATTGAACTCCATAAACAGACGATACAAATTATTTAGTCTTTTATTATATTTATATACACTTTTTTCAATATTTTTGGTTAATTCAGGTAGTTTCGGATAAATAAAAAAGTGGGTAGTTTTGTATCAATATTCCTCGGAACCAGTACTGCGTTTGAATATAGTCCAACAGCTGCACACACGTCCTTTATGATTTGTCCAGCGAAAATATTAATACGTTAATATTAAATATATAAATTTTATTTGAGTACACTGAGTGGGAGCGGCCTCGTAGTACAGAGTTCCAAGTGGTAGCAGGTTCGATTTTAATTCATGATTAATTATTAAATACTGACGAGCATAATTATTAATTGCATGCATTTGGGTTAGTTGTAATATTTTTTTAACGAACCCCCTTTTTTATTATATTCTTTTACTACCAGCACCTTCGACTTCGTTCGCGTTTATTGGATATATATTCATATTATTACCTTTTTCTCGTATAAATTTACCCAACTGTTTAATTAATTTTCCATTTGATATTTTCGTACTTTTATCAATAAATAGAATTAACCTGAAATTAAATGAAGTTTCATAATAAAAAAGTTATACTAATTGTGACAAGTATGTTTTAATAAAATTTAAAATTTTGTAAAAAACATTGCTATGATATATGTGAATTCTATGAATATTTATTAGAATACCTTTTTTAATATAATTTAAACATAATAAGCGATGGTTTACTAGATTAGCTGTCCCCGCAGACGATGTTGTGCCGTTTCTAGAAGGAAATCATATCTCAATATATGTTGAGTCAATAGTTCAATGGTGACTTTGAAGTATAACTTAGGTATTTGCAAATAAATAACCAATATATTTACCTTTAATATATATTGATAATAATTAAATAATATATCGAGATAAAAACAAATAAATGTTATATTACATTTCGATTATCTGGATAATGAATTTTTTGGTATGTCAACTGCTGGACTATAAACGCAAACAAGCAAACGTGTCGACTATAAATACGTGACGTCTGTAGAATCTTTCTTACTCTGTTATATAAATTAAACAAAAATACAGGTAATTTTTTTTGTCTCTAAAATAATTTTAGTTTTCTAATATTACTTTATTATTTTAGTATATTGGTTTATTTTAGATACTTTTCTACGTATTCTATATACAGTTTAGAGATAATTTTATTCGTATATGACTTTCTTTTTGGGAAATGCGTAGAATCAGTTTCTCGGTATCATTTGAGTTTTTTTTTTTATATATTCTCTTTTCTATATTTTATTTGGATTTCTTTAATATATTCGTTTTTAATGTACAACCTCGTGTTATTTTAATTAATAGCACCGTGGTTTTGAAGATAAATTTCTTTTTACTTGTAGGTTATATAAAAATGTAAAACGTATGTCGAGCGCTACGAAGTTCTCGAACTTTCCGCGGCTGTGTAACAACAATTAATAGATATTATAAGGCACCTACCTACATTTATATCAATATTATGTCTAATTTGATTCTTATACGTGTATATTTTATATTTCAAACGAATCGTTTGTTTGATGGGTGCCATTTTAAGTGACTGCCAACTGCGTCACGATGTCTACAAATACTTTTAATAAGTTTTTCCTTGTGTTAATAGAAATTTATTTAATTACTACTGACTATTATCACAATGTGTTATACGTAAATTTGTTTTTTAAAACATAAACTTAACAAATATCTGTTGGATTACGTAGCATACCTAGGTATTTATAATTGAAGGTTCTGTTTCCTAATAATATAAAACGCCTATCAATTAAAAACGACAACAAAACCGACACGAATATTACATTTTTGTGTTTATTTAAAATAATCTTTTTCATAATTTTAGTTACGTTTTCTTTTTTATCTTGCATATAACTTGTAAGTTAGTTATGTTTATCACTTTACTTGTTTTCATTTTAGCATATTTATCAAATACCTTATTAGTGCAGTGAATATACGAATACGTTGGAATTCAGTATTAATTTATATATTTCATAATTACTTAGTTGTTTAGAGTTTTTGTACTGGTCTGTACGACAAAGGTTTTTGATCATTTTCCCATTTATAACATCAGTTGGCATAGATTACACGCGGTTTATTTCGAAGTCTGCTAGTTCTTAACCACAAAAGATATTACATACTATAACCTACATATTGTATTTCTCAAACATTAAATGGGTCCGGTTTACATAAACGATGAGTCCCAAGATCTGTTTCCGGTGATTATTGGGATAATTTTGGTAAACAGAACTGGCGTTGTGGAGATGAGTTAAATGTAATATCGAGAATACTTAAAAATATAACCGCGAATTTACTAGTACTCCGTAATTTATGAAAGTATTAATATTATTTCAGTAATTGAGAAAATAACGCAGGCACCCTTCTTTAATTTCGCGTATTGTCGGGAGGCTTTCGAGGTGAATACCTGGGCTGGAGCAGAAGGCTACTGACATATGCTGAGAATGTTTAAGGTACAAAGGTATCGCTATTTATAATATGACTATGATTCAATAATATTGGAGTCTCATGCGTTTATTACACTGGATTTATATTTCTATTTATCTCCCATATCTCTCACCTTTCCTATAATTATTATTAGTTGTTATATTTATTGGACTGTTAAATCGAATATATGTAATCGGCCTGTATTTAATATAATGAATTTTCTGGAAAATAAATAAATTAACTATTTTTTTAATTATAAATAATATAATAATCATATGTATTTGAAATAGTTGATTTACAGTTTTTTTTTAAGATATTGTAACTGTAGATAGTTCGTTTCTAGATAACAGGTTTGTTTTTTAGCTGCCCAAGATGAATAACCCTCGACGATGAAGATGGAAAGGAAGACTTGAGTTCCAAAGCTAGTGGCACATCGGTAGTGTGTTTGTGTATATACATGCTATTGTTGTGCCACCAGTTTTTGGACCTCACAATCAACAGTATTAACACCTGAAGTCCTCAACGACAAGTCTGAACTTCCGAAGAATATTATTTACCGTAACAAATGTATTTCTTTTTCACTTCTGAGCCTATTAATTTTCCACGGACGGAAATAACGAAGTAAGAGACTTCAGTATGTATCGGAAACATATTTGCCATTAGTATTACCGAAGTATTTTTCACGTCTGTGCCGATTCATTTTCCACGGATCGATATTAACAGTGGAAGACTTGTGTTGGAATGTGTGTACAGTCACATATAAATTGACCACTATCAAAGGATCTACATATGTACTTAATCTGATGATAGATTTTATTTAACCGAGCGAAATCACTCGTAAATAAATAAATAAAGTTGCAGTGTGTGCTCGTAATGTCGAAATAAAAGCTTTTTACTAAATGCATATAAAATTAAATACAGTAATTATATATTTATAAATAAAAACTTGTCTGTCTCTCTTTCTGTTTGTTCCAACTAATCTATGAAACGGCTAGACCATTTTAACGCGATCTTTGCTGGCAGCCAGTTAATGTCATAAGTAACTTTCGCTAGGTACTTTTAGTTGCATACAAACGAAATTGCTTAAAGAAGTAAGAAATTTATAAAAGTGATTAGAACTGTTGCTTGTCTGTTTCTAATTCACAGGTTCGTTTTTTACTTTCCTAAGATTAATAATGATTATCAATGAACTTGGACAACGAAGACTTGAGCTTCAAAAGCTGGTGGGGCAGCAAAAGTGTGTTTGTATGGAATCGTGCTTTTGCTGTGCTACTGGATTTTGCACCTCACAATCAACGGTATTAAGATCTGAAGCCTCAAGAGATAGTTTAATAATTAAATTACTTCCGTCTTTTTTCTGTCTGGTTATTCCAGTTAATCTCTGAAACGGGTTGACAGATTTTGAAGGATTTTTACTGGCAGATAGTTGATGTTATATGTCGTAACTTAGGTTACTTAGAAGTCTTAACATTATTTATTATTACAATCAACAGATAAGTGAAGAAGGAACAAACGTTGGGTCCATCCTTCTTTCATCGGTACACCGTGATATCGAGACCTGTTCTTTCACCAAGAGGCTCAAGATACTGCAGCTCAAAAAGATTTCATCCTGTCTCTCCAGGCTACGGAAGCCACTGCTTTAGAGGTATTTCCTATTATTTGATGTTTTCTTTTTCAAATATTATTGACCTCATGCTCTGACTAGCGGTTTAAGCAGTCACCTTGCCGCTACTCCCGCGCTGACTACTGTAGGTTCGAATCCTGCGCAAGACATTTTTTGTGTGATTCAAAAATAATTGTTTTGCCATGTGTCCGTGAATTGTATGTTTGTGAAGTCTATCCGTAACGCAAAGCTACAGAATTAGCGATGGAGTTTTCTTTACGAATGATAAAAATTATTAAAAATTATTATAACTCTTTTGGACAAGTCTTATCAAACCCGAAGCGGAAACATACTTTGAATTGTTAGAGTTCACTAATGAATGGTTTTCTACCTTACTTTTTTAATGTTTTTTGAATTTGTGGAAATGCTTGTAATTCACATTTTGTTAAGGGGGACAGTCTTGTAAATACTTGTAAAAAAAAAGAAAGCTTTAAATACTGTTCTGATCTGTTTTTACCAGATTAGTAAGAATATTTTATATCCTCATATAGTAAAATCGTTTTGCATTTCACAAACACGCTTTTTTGAGTGCACGAATTGATTTCTATGCCCTGTGGTTGATTGTACACTGTTTTTTTTTTAATTATGCCCTATCGAAAAACAACTTGCTGACATATATAAACTTTTATTTATACAGCTTCGAAGATTTGCAATTAATCGTAATTGTGAATAAATATGAAAATAATTAAAAACATTCATATAAAGTATATTTTGAATTGTAAATAGTCGTTTTATAGTTTCAAAAGATGGTGGTAGGGCTTTTTCTAATGCCCGCCTGGGTAGATAGCTACCACCCTCAAGTTGTAAACCTGCCGCCAAATACCAATAGGTGTGTTCCGGCAGCAGCACTTGAGAGCCAGTTCCTCCACAGGTTTAGTGTGTCTACCAACTTGGGCCGTATTGTCACTTAAGATCAGGTGAGATTATGGCCATAATGCTAAACCTTAAGTATAAAAAAAAAATAGAACTATTCATAGTCCGTTTTTAATTCACAGGTTTGTTTTTTATTTCCCTAAGATCATTAATCATTAGTAATGAAGGTGGAGAACGAAGACTTGAGCTTCAAAAGCTGGTGGGGCAGCAAAAGCATGTTTGTATGGAAACAGGCTATTGTTGTCCTACTAGATTTTGCACCTCACAATCAACGATATTAAGCTCGGAAACCTCAAAAGCAAGTTTTAAATTCTGAAAAATATTTGCCATTAGTATTACAAAAGTATTTTTCACGTCTGTGTAGATTAATTTTTCACTAATCGAAATAAACAGTAGGAGAGTTGAGTTGGTGTGTATGTCATATACAGTCTCAAATATAAATTAATCACTTTCAAAGGAACTACATATGTACTTAAATTGATGATAGCTTTTAACCAAACCAAATCACTCAAACTACGCTGCTGATATGTGTATCTGGTTTATACAAATAAATATAATTCATGTGTCAGTTTGTAACGTTGAAATAACAGCTTTTTTCTTAAATGCATATGAAAGTGCATAATAGTGTATAATTATACAAAAAAAAAAAAACATTTTTTTAAATGTTGTATTGTCTGTTTGTTTCGGCTAATCTCTGAAATGGTTGGACCGATTTAGACGCGCGAGACTTTCGCTGGCAAGTAGCTGATGTTATAAGGAGTGACTTCGGTTACTTTTATTTTAGAACAAAAAAATAGGGTTTCGCGAAAATCAAATAATAAATAATTTTTTAGTTCCACGCGAATGAAGTTGCGGGCTATTTCTTATTATTACTGTAATTTGATGTTTTATTTTTTTATTTTTTTAACGATTTAGATGTCGGTGTGCGGTGTTAAGTGTCTACAAATTCACACTTATCATTTTTCTCTAACGGCCTAGAACAAATATAAATTCAATATTTACATTAATTATTGCTGTATTTCAATCGTATATTTAATAAACGCATGTAGCATTGTTTTTTTATAAATGTGTATTTATTAAAAATACTAAATATATTTATAATACGTATATAAGTCATTATATAGTTCATTATTGTCTGGTAGTAAATTGCATTGACGACTACTGGAATTATATACATATAATCTTTTTCTGAAGGTGTTTTCTCTTCGAAACGATCAAGTAAATACTACTTAAAAAAAAAAGATTGATTGATTGATGTGTTGACGAAGGACAATTTCGAAGTATCAAGAGGTTGGAAGGTGCGTGACATTTCTAACCAAATATTATGGACGAATGTTGGGATAATTTATTCCACGGACTGGCCGCTTGATTGGCTGATTGCAATTCAAGAAACTGGTAAAGCTCCAAGGACACAACTGTCTTATCAACTCAGTGTATCCTCGGAGGTTTACCAGATTTTTGAGTTTAAATCTACGGTCGTCGAGCTCGAATTGTTAACAACTAATCGGGTGTAATGGTAAAGAAATATTTTCCTAGGATAATTTTATAAAATATACTTGTTATAATTTTTAACGAACACAAATTCTTTTCAGGTGTTGATTTACGAAATTTAGTAGGGTTTATCGCACTGTCTTGTATTTGGTTCGGGTGATTACGATTCAAGACACATCTGTCTATGAACACAGTGTATCTTTGGAGGTTTACCAGATTTTTGGGTTTAAATCTACAGTCGTCGAACTCGAATTGTTCACAACTATTCAGGTATAGTGTTAGAAGACATTTTACAAAACCAGTTTTAAAAACGTGTAAATTTTCTTTACGTACATATTTTTCATACATATTTTTATATATGTATGTATGTTTCTTATTTCTAATACTACCTACACTTTTCATTTCAATTAATCAGTAAAAATATATATAAAAAATCAGTTACATTTAGTATAAAAAAAAAAAAAAACATTTTTATTTCAGATATTAATGGATGAAAATGGGGAAAAATTATTTTCCGGCCTAGTCATTGGTTTGGTTGGTTACGATTCAAGAAACTGCTAAGCCCCAAGGACTCAACTGTTTATCAATTCAGTTTGTTCTCGAAGCTTATGTTGTTTTTTGAGTCTGATTCTACGCTCTTGAAACTCAAATTCTTAACAACTAATCAAAGTTTCAAAAAAAGTGTTAATTCACTTATATAATGCATATTTTTATGTATAACAAAACCCAATTATTTGCAGATGTTATTTCACGAGATTTGGGAGAGTTCGTTTTAGAGTCTAGCAAGCAGTTCATTTGGTTGATTACGATTCAAGAAACTAGTTGAGCACTCAGATCACCACTGTTTATTAACCCAGTGTGACCTTGGCGCTCATCTAGCTTCCTGTTTCCAATTCTAACGTTTTTGAACTCTAATTACGTATAATTAATAAGGTACAGTTCCTAAAAGACAATTTCTACGGATGGTATGAAAAATGTATAAATTTAAAAAGTATTTTGTTTATAGCAAAAGCCATTTCTTTTCAGATATTAATACATGAAAATTGGGAGAATCATTTGCTCAGTTAAACTATTCTTTTGGATAATTACGATTGAAGAAACTGTTTTGCTTCAAGCACACATTTTTTTATAACCTCTGAGTGCATCTCTTTGTTGTTTCTAGTGTTAATAGTTTGGTTTAAAATAAGTTTTGTTCTATATATTTTAAACAAAACCAGTGTCATACACGAAATCCCCGGCTTTCCACCAGGCCGGGACGGTCGCTGGGGTGACGCGGTGATTGCATGCAGGAACTCACGTTGCTCCAAGAAGGCAACAGACGGCCGTGGGGTTTTAGTGAGTCACATCTACCCTTCTCAGCCCCCCCGGGCTGGGGGATGAATTAATGCATTTCCCCACGTATAAAAAAAATACACGAAATCCAGAAGATTTTATTATACTGCATAGTAGTTATTTTGGTTGATTTAAGAAATTGCTAAAGGTCCAAGGAGACATCTGTTTACCAACTCAATATGTTCTCAGAGCTTATCCAGTGTTTTGAATGTAATTATACGCTTTTCAAACTTAAATTGGTTCACAGCTAATCGCATATAGCGGTAAAAGATATCATATATTATACATATGTTTATTTTTAACAAAAACAATTTCTTTTGCAGGTTTTAATTCACCAAAGTCGGGAGAGTTTATTGCTTGGGCTAGCAGTATGTTCGATTGATTAGGGCTCTAGAAACTGATAGACCTCCGAGATTACACCTGTTATCAGATCAGTGTAAGCTTGAAGCCTAATCAGTTTTTGGAGTCTAATTCTACGCTCTTTAACAGCCGCGTGTACAACTAATTGGGAGCAGTTCTTAAAAAAGATATTTCGTCATCAAAGTATCTTTCTAGGTGCCACAATAATTTGTTACTTGTGAATAGTGAAACTGGACGATTCTCAAAAGCATGATTGTGTCTTTAATTCATCATGCTTTTGAAACTTGTCAGTTTTCTTACTCAAATCCCACTGTGTTTTAGTAATAGTTTCGACTGTAAACAATTTTTCCGATGTTAATACAGTAATTATGAGAGGCTTAACATTAAATATTAAAATTAAATTGTTAATAGCGAATTAATCAATTCGATAAACTTCGATAGAATGACTGTTCTGAAATCCACAATCCTTTCGAAGTGTAACCAGTTTTCTGTTATAAATAATTAGAACTTTAGATTATCTAGACTTAAGCTACGTGCCGTGTGACTGTAATTATTTAAAATTAATGAAATAAGTACAATTTTATGTAGTCTGTAAATAGGAACATTTTTATTTTCAAGATTGCTTTATTGATTTTTAGTTCAAGAAACTATAAAAAATTGTTGTGTTATTCATAAGTTATTTAATTTGACTTTTCATTTTATTTCGCGTGAACCAGGACTTATGTAATGTCAATGCGCGAAAACGTAAAGTGTTTGTAGAAATGATAAATAATGTGTAGTAAAGTGGTATTAAAAAAAATATATATTGAATGAAGTTATACTTAAGGATATGTAATTATTAAATAAATAGTTCATATTAACAATTGATAAATATAATATAAATAAATATCATTTTTCGATATGTTGCTTTTTTTATTTTCGACAATACTTACAACGGACGAATAAAGAATGAATGACATATACCTTCGAGTATACCTATCATACTTGTACGAGTATGGCGCTACTGTGGTGGCGTTACCATGGCTACCTAATGAGATAGGGACCTCAGTTAAGTTATGAGACTAGTTTAAAACAATATTTTTAGTTAATTAAGGCATAAGTGTGAAGTATACATAATAATAAAGAGTCGAACTAGTTCTTTTTTGCATTATTTTATTCGTAAATAACGTGAAATCGGGAATATATATGTACAAATAGGAAACTACAAATTATTTTAGGTACTTTCTTGATAACAAGAATTTTCGGTCATTGAAATAAAAGTTAGTTAAATGCCACAATATTTATTGAACCGTTCAAATATATACATACTTGCGCGCGTAACTAAAAATTTGATAATATTTGTCCGGTTTTGTAAATTTTTTCAATATCGCTTCGCTTCCTGCGTTAGAGTGATGTCAAATAGCTCGACGATTGCTCTATCGAATTAATAAATATTTTTTGAAATTCATGTGCTGGTACCTGATGTTGGCGAGTTCAAACAAACAAGCAAACAGACTTCTCCGATTTATTATATGATATAGATATAGAAAACAACTACACGACCTATGCGGAAATGAATATGACCATCAGAAGCGCAAAGATTCGTAGATAGTTAAAGGTCACTTCACTTGTGGATTCCATAGATCTCCTGTCGTATTTTTTAATTTACTTAATAATTTTAAAAAGAAGTAACGTCACTGGGTAATAGAAAGTAGTTTGAAGCGATGATAGCTCAGTGGTAGTGTGTACGACTTTGCGTCAAGGGACGTGAGTTCGAGTCCAACCACCTGCAATCAGCTTGAGCTTTCATTCATGCTTTCATGATGGTAGGACTTTTTCTGATGCCCGCCTGGCTAGCTACCACCCTCAAGTTGAAAATCTGCCGCCAAATACCAATAGGTGTGTTCCGGCAGTTGCACTTGAGAGCCAGTTCATTCACAGGTTTAGCGTGTCCACCAACATGGGCCGTATCGTCACTTAAGATCAGGTGAGATTATGGTGATAACGCTAAGCCTTAACTATGTATATATATACAGTTGAAGTTGAAATATACCCAAGTAGGGATGTACCACGCGGGAAATCATGATGTAGGTGAAGTGATGCACTGAGACATCCGGGCGCGCTCCTAAACGCCGTTTCATAGTGTGCGTGAGCTGATCGTTAGCGTACAATGTATGTGTTATTGTGTGGTAGCCATAAATATTTCAGAAATTAGACATTCTCAATTATAGAGTAAATTAACATTTACTACGGATTCTTGGAAGTGTCATATTATGCAGAATAAGGCTACATGAATATGGGCCCACATAAAACTGGATGCAGATTTTTTTTTGTCCATTTCTTTACAGACCAAATACTTTCAAATTAAGAGATAGTTTTATATGAAATATCATGTGGATTAAGTCACAGAGGATACTTTTTATCACATAAAACAAAACGATACGACATAAAAACTAAAAAAAGCACTTTTTGGTTAAACAAAAATCATGGAACTCGCGTCATCGTCACCGAACGCTTTTCATTACGATTTACGATTTTTTTATTACGAGCTTGTCATATATGAACGCTTGGTCGGTCGGTTTGACGTGCGACTTAATAATCACGCGTAAGCATGGCTGTAGATTCCAAATCTCAACATGTGGATACGAGTTGAGCACTTTTTGGGCGAACAAAACTCTTGGTCATGAACGCATCTTTACAAGTCAAAAATAATAATCTAATAGCTCGACGATATAATTCACAAGTCGTTTACACTCCTATCAGCAGTACTCAAAGAGTGTCTGGTATGTTTTTTTTTTATATATTTTTGATGTAATATTCTTCGTAAGGCACTAAATCGTTGCATATGCTGAAAATTATGGTGTGTCGAAGGCAATTTTTTTCGTGATCTCTGTAAGGCACATAAAGAGGCTTGATTGAATTATTTTTAGCTCTTAAATGTTCAACTGAATCGAAACCACACTGGTAATACGTGTTCGTGGGAACTGATACATAATAATACAGGTATTCAAATTAGTTATGCATATATTTCTGAAAGTACATGACGTATTTAATATCATCCATCCATTCAAGCGAAAGACGTCCACCGTTGGACATAGGTCTTCGGTCTCCACGACGACCGGTCTTACGCCGCCCGCATCCAGCGGATTCCCGCGACTTTCACCAGGCCGTCCTGTTCATTTCATATCAGTACAAAGAAAAAGATATCTATTTATGTACATGTATTAGTTCTTTTTAAATTATTTACGATGTTGACTTATATGCACCAGGCATCATGCGCATGGGGGTAGTAAGGCTTTTTCTAAGGCTCGAATGGGTAGCTACCCTCAGTTAGATTATCTGTCGGCAAAATATTTGTAGGCATGTTTCGACAGGCGCACTTGAGAGCCAGTCTCTGCACTAGGCTTGGCCAACATCGTTACTTAACATAAGGTGAGTTTGTAGCCATAACGATAAAACTATAAAGTATAAAAAGTATATCGTTTTTTTTTTTATTACATTATAATTAATTAGTGATAAACAATAATCAGCACTTGTATACAAATCTTGGAGAATCATCCTCTACGAGGAACCATTGCGATTGTGATAATGTTATTGGATCTTTAAGACGTATATAGACATCTGGGATGGTAGTCACGCGCACAACTAATTCGTTAATGTTCCTACCGAAGGGATGAATTCATACTTACATCCTTACTAATATTATAAATGCGAAAGTGAGTTTGTTTGTTTGTTACGCTTTGACGTCTAAACCGCTGAATAGAATATGATGAATTTTGGTATAGAGATAAATCACGAAGAATTTATTGGAAGTGGATTAAACAGAAGGATTAACCTTGTATGAAACTTTTTCTTGCGTCATCCGAATTGTTTGTCAAAATCGATATTAGCGCGAGCGAAGCCGCACGTAATATATAGTAATATTATAAATGCTAAAGTGAGTTTGTTTGTTACGCCTAAACCGCTGAATCGATTATGATGATTTTTGGTATTAATGATAGATTGGACCTTGGAGATAGAGAAGGGCTACTTCTTGTCGTGAAATTTTTATAATAAGTGTGGGTAAAAACAGGGGTAAACTTTGTATGAAACTTATTATTGCGTCATCGATTTGTTTGACGAAATCAATATTAACACGTCCGAAGCTCCGCGTAAAAGCTAGTATGTATAGAACTTTATATACTGGCATAATCAGATCTCCAAACTATTATATGACCCGATAGACATTTTTCCGGTTCTTTTTCCGGTTCCTATATTCCGGAATATAACCTTGAGTGTAAGTTTGCTGGTACAACATCATTCTTCGGAAGTGAATATATAATGCAGAGATTTAGAGATGACATATAACATAGCATATATAAAGAATTGGTGAATGTGAAGAGTAAAGTTGTCAACATTTAATTTGTGTATTAAAATAATACAGGTTAATAAATAAATAAAATAAATAATGAACTTTACCTCTAGAAGTATCTCAGTGCTATTAAAATTTTTGATTGTGACATACTTATTTCTATTCACAAGTGATCCCTTTAAAAATGCCTATGGTTTTGTATCCATCTTTAACTTTTAAAAATTGCGTCAAATTTTCCATTTATTTTTAAACTATCCAACTCAAGTGCAATTGACGTAACACACTTACAGTTATTTGGCGGCAGATTTTCAGGTTAGGGGTGGTAGTTAGCCAGGCGGGTATTAGCAAAATTCGTACCTACATACTGTGGTGTCATCAGGATGTTTTTCCTTCACCGAAAGCTCAAGCTCATTGTAGGTGGATTCGAACTGGTTCCCTAGAAACTACCAACTGAGCTATCACCGCTTCGTGAGAGCTTGTCGTGAGTGTGAGCGAGTGAGTTTTTACCATCGCGAACAGTTCGTCATTAGGGCCCTACGTGCATACACTTAAAGGTCAATTGCGAGTGATTGCGGACGCCTTCTGCCAAGACCGACTGGCGTTTCCATATAGTCACAGAATCTAGCAATATATTTTAACTTTATTTACATTAGGGACGTCCCGGCCTCCCTCTACAGGAAGGGTAGGGAGGGTTAAGAGCGGACCTGTGTTTGCGCACACCCTGACTTTCTTTTACAGTTTTCTACGCTTTAATATCTACTGCGCAAATAAATTTGAAGCGATGATAGCTCAGTGGTAGTGTATATCAACGCTGCGTCACGGGAATTGAGTTCGAATCCACGACCTACAATGAGCTTGACCTTTCGGTGAAGGAAAACATCGTGAGGAAACCATAGCATAGTGGTAGGGCTTTTTCTTACACCCGCCTGGCTAGCTACCACCCTCAAGTTGGAAATCTGCCGCCAAATACCAATAGTTGTGATCCGGCAGTTGAGAGCTAGTCTCTTCTATAAAAGCCGGCAACGCAACTGCGATTCCTCTGGTGTTCATGGGCGGCGGGGATCACTTACCATCAGGTGACACGTAAGTTTGTTTGCCAGCTATTACATAAAAAAAAATATTTGGATACCTTGGAGAAGATATACAAAACCCGGTCAAAGCGATAATAGATTGGAATAATGTTATAGCTAATGTCAGGTTGTCCCTTCTTCACGATCTAGTGCGTACAAACCATTCTTATAGTACCTCCTATAGCTTACAATGTGCTACTGTATACCAATAGTATATTTATTTTTTCGTATCATGGCTAACCTACTCAATGTCTATGCAAACGGAACGGGTCCCACGAGTGGCACAATTTATGGAAAGTATTCCGCTGTTTTCCTTTTTATTTTTCTTTTCTCGCTCTGTACATAGTATCGTTATATGGGTGACTCCGTTGAAACTGTGATTTTTTTGATTAAAATTTTTAACATTTTACAATTAAACTTTATCAAATTTTTTTATGCACATTATTTATCTATTTTACTGTAAATATAAAAATCTGAGAGGATTTTACTACAAACTCCAAGCGTCAAGAACGAGAAACAAATTTCCAATTTTACGTTCCACGGTACCGACCTAAAATAAATTCGTTAGATATTAATTGAGAAAATTACTACATTTATTTTTAATTAATATTAATTATTATTAATTTATTTATTGACGGCGCTTGAGATACACAAGTTCAAATTAAAAAACTTGTTGAAATTTTAAAACCAAAGTTATTGAACCGGAATTCAATGTTAACTTAATGCATTAAATAAAAAAGTGTGTCAATTTTTTTTTAATTTGATCATAAACGTTATAATTTATTAAGTAATTAGTTTGAATCATTTATTGCGACATAAATAAATAAGAATTCATAGGTAAATTCTAGAAATGGACATGACACGGTACCGACTGTTAAGTGATGTATTGTAAGTTCTCTCTAAGTGGCAAGTTATGATATAAATGAATCTCTATTTCCCTTGGGCATCGTATCATGCATGAACGGACGGAACAATTTTGCTAATTATTGTTTGTTGTGTTAATTATTACCAGTAGAAGGTTCTTATGAAAGAACAAATTAAGGAAGTTGAGCGGCTCATTAAAAAATCTTGATATATAAAAAAAATGAATCGTCAACATGTATGTACGCGCATAACTTCCGAACGACTGCACCAAATCGGATAAATCTATTATTATTGTGTTCCTCATTTTCCGGACGTGTATAAAAGAAACGAACATTTTTTGTTTGTAATCTTACAATATGAAATGTGAGAATCTATTTAAGAAAATTGTATATCTGCAGAAAACCTGAAAATTTTTAAAAACAAAATAAATACAAATTAATAATTTACAAAAACATTGATAATTGTACATTATACGAAATGTCATTATATTTTGTAATTGTCACGTATTGGTACATAAAGTTTTACTTTCATACTAAGCGAAGTTATAAATTTCACGAGTAAACGAATCACTTTTATTAGTAAACCACCTCACTTAACTGAGCTGATGAGAAGCACAAGACAGATATTAAAAATAGGCGTATCTCAGTATTGCGTTCAAAAGTTACTGAAAATAAAATGATCTCGGATTGTGTTGTGCAGGTGGAAAACTAAATTATCACAATTGGCCCAAATACCAGATCTATTACGCTTATTAATTTATGAGATGGGAAGTGATTCTAACCATTTCTTGGGCAACATTAAGCTATAAGCCAGTTGTATCCAAACGACGTAGTATCATGCAGTACATAATTTCAAGAACAATTTCATGACAAGGTAAATAATGGCTACAATTCAGAAAATACGAGTAATGATGGTGGAGATAAGTAAAATTGTCAATCTCAATGCGAATACTCAGATTTTTTGGGAGGTGAATTAATATTCTTCAAATCAATCGACAAAGTTATCGACCGACATAACGTAGTGAACTTATTCCACAGAATTTTATATTAACCAGCATTCCTTAGACTACCACCTCACAATTTGCTAATAAAAATAAATTATTGAGATGCACTCTATATTGAATGGTAAAAACGTAGTCTTCAACATTTTATTGTGGTTAGTTGACAAAATATGGCCAGATGAAATTGATTCCCACTTGAGCTCACTGTACCGTGGGAAACAAAGATACCGAAATACCACACAATAAAATAAATATAAAGTACTACGAGCTACTAATTAAACTGAAAAGGAATGTTTTTTTTTTTCGACTTGACATACGCTATTAGCCGTAAGGGCTTTGAGAGCTTCACCGAACTTTTTGGGGCGAATGCTGAGGGCACTAGAGTGCTAGAGTGGCCGAACCTCGGCTTGGGCTACTGCCGGAAATGAACAAAGATTCGCGATCCTTACTAACCAACAGGTCCTAACTTACTAAGTTTAGTGATCCTAACTATGACATCGGGCAAGTCACGCAAGGGCCGCGGGGTTAGTCCCTTACAGAACCGTGTACTTAATGTGTGGGTGTGCACGAATGGTATGCGTTGTGGTGCGCGAGCAGAGTCACTTTAGAGCTCCTATCCGGAAGATCGATCCTAGTGAACAGGAGAACATAGTTATTTTATACGGGGTCGAAGTGGGAGCGAGAGGTGTTCCACTAACATCTATATAACCTACCCAAAGATCTTGGCCTGTCCAGGACAGCAGTAAGTTCTCGTATAGAGCGTGACTCTAAGCTACGCTAGCAGGCTCCTACCAAATTTGATTGGCCAGGAAGAGAATCACGAGCAGTGAAGATGAGTGTTGACGCGTGCATCCGTTTCACAAGTATAGGGAACTCCATGGGTAGTTAAAAAGCTCCTCTAATTTCAGATGAAAACCCAGGGAAAATTGTTGTTCGAAAATTACATGCAATAATAATTTAAAATATGATAATTGGACCTTGCGGAGATTTCAACAATAACTCACCCTGTGTGATCGACAGTACGGGTTTCAAGCGATACCAAGGGTTTCAAGTGAACTAAAAGACAAAAAGTTCATGTAAGCAATAGTTGGATTATGCTGTGCTCTCCAATATCGTCTAAGGGTTATAGGAGTTGCATCAATGTGGAATACTTTTACGCCGTCAAATCGATAAAGTAGAAATGCAAAAGAGTAAACAAAGGTTCCTCCACAGTTTTAGCGTGTCTACCAACTTGGGCCGTATCGTTACTTTACATCAGGCGAGATTATGGCCATAATGCTAAATATAAAGAAGGCATTTCAAATGCAAATGACGAAATATCCCAGTATCGATCAACATTACTAACTTGACTATACAATGTTACGATACTGGCTGTAAAAGCGAACGTGAAGCGATGATAGCTCAGTGGTAGCGTGTACGAGTTTGCTTCAAGGGACGTAAGTTCAGATGCAACCACCTGCAATGAGCTTGAGCTTTCGGTGAAGGAAAACATTGTGAGGAAACCATGGAACGGTGCTAGGGCTTTTCTAATGCCCACCTGGCTAGCCCTCCCTCGAGTTGAAAATCTACCACCAAATACCTGTACGTGTGTTCTGCCAGTTGTACTTAAGAGCCAGTCGGTCTACTAAACTTAGCATGGCCGACATCTCAGGCCACGTGTGATAGTGGCCATAACGCTAAATAACTATAAAACTTTTACTGAAAATCTACTAACGAATATAGGTTTTTAGACGATAATTATCTTACAATAATAACGTAAAAAAACAGTAAAAAAATTTACTAAAAATCTAAAATCAAATACACGAATCGTTACTGTTATCCGTAGTGTATACTCTTTGACCTAATAAACACTAAAGAGAGGAAAAAGCTAAAAACCTATTTACAACAACAAAATTAGCAAATATCTCACCGGCGGTTCTCGGGGCCGCGGTAAACTAAAACTAAATAAGTGACCGAAAAATGTTACCGCAAACAAACCAGTTTATTCGGAGCTGTTCCCCGCCACGCTTTTCTCGCGTTACACGGTTTTTCTCGTACAACGAACAGAGTCAGGGGTAGATCAACGGTGTCTAGCCGATCCGAGTGGAAAAACAAAGCGGTTAATCCGAAAACTTCGTTAATTACGCCAGCAGAAAACTAACTCCCCGAACGAATTAACTATGAGATGAAATTGGTTGAAATCTGGTAACAGTTTATAACTACGGTCCGCGAATGTAATGGAACTAGACCGAAATTATTCGTGTTTGATTTTACCAAATAATTATACCATTTTATAAGCCTAATTTATACAGAGACATAGGATCTCTGCGTGTTCTATTGCGTGTATGATGGCGAATGCTCTGAGGGACTTTTTGATATGATGCCCTCAAAATCTTTTTTTTTCTAGTTTAGACGATTAGGCGTCATTGCCACAATCTCACCGGATGTTAAGTGACGATGTCGCCCTAGTTGGTTGACACGCTTAGTGGAGAGACTTGCTCTAAAGTGCAACTGCCGGAACCTACCTGTAGGTATTTGGAAGCAGATTTTCTACTTGAGAGTGGTAGCTATCCAGGAAGGCATAAGAGAAAGCTACTCACCGTTGATTGGCGTCTCGTTCCCATATATGGCCGTATTTTGCTAAAAGTTAGGTTCCGTAGAACCATCTTGTCGCGTACGTAAGATCTGTGAAATCGGTTACCCGGCGCAGCTTATCCCAAACTATGGTATGAGGCTCTTTAAAAAGGTATTAAAATACCGTCTCCAAGGTCAGCAACATAGAAACCCTGGTGTTACGGCTGTCCAGAGTACGGAGTAGTGTCCAATCATCTGCTAACTACTACCGGCTAAGTTTAGTATGAACAAAGATAATAAACATACCAAACTCAGTAAACAAACGAAGTAAAATAATTTATTTTTGTTATACATTTAATTAAATCGGAACCCAAAAGACCAATTGCCAGAGCTCAAGACACTGTGAGCTCTTTCTGCTAGGATAGGAAAATTATCAATATCACAAATTAAATTGAAGGTAGACACAGTAACATGAACTTTTCTGGACAACCTACACCTCAGTCCGCCCCGTGACCGCGAAGGCTGCAAAACTTTCGAAACGTCGGTATCAAAATTAATAAATAACCGCTATAAAATTCGTTTAAATTAGTTTTATTTCGATGAACATAAGAAATCATTAAGTAAAATAACTTAAAAAACTATGATTTCCTTAAGTTTTGACTAAGAAAGTTTATTTCGATATGTATTCATGATAGTAATTATTGATATCAGGGGTATATCACACTGACGCTGCTGAACAAATTTTGATAAAAAATCTAATATTATTATATCTTTCATAATATTACATAGTGGAAAAATTTGTTTGTTTATTTGTTTGAACGCGCCAATCTAAAAACTATCACTGGGTTTTTCAAAAGTTCTTTTTTGTGTCTGATTAAGCAACCATTAAGGAAGACTTTAGCGGTTTTAACATCACACTACCGCCGACAGGCGCAAAACTGTATTGAAATTAGTTACAAAAACGGGTAAAAATTATTTAATAATTTTTGTAAAGCCACGCGAATGAAGTCGCAGACATAGTTTTGATTTATATAACTTCATATATGCAAAGTACACTCCCTTTGGCACTCAATCTCGTCTAAACTACTGAACTTATCGGTATTCAACTAGGACAATTCTAAGAGGAAACATTCGAAGATAGATTTAGGCTACTTCGATTTTGGATTCCATTCTTACTTTGTCTTATATATAAGTATATTTTTCGATTTACTTTTCTATGCCCGTCGTTGATTTATTATTATTATTATTTATATGTTAAAATTACACAAAAAATCTTATTAACCTTGTAACTCATATTACTTTTCGTTTTTATTTTTTTTATTTTCTTTTTCGCTTGAATTGTAGACGTAACGATGTATTTTCACGGATAAGGGAATAGTCATGGAAATAGTCAGAAACACTATTGATATTAGGCGAAATATTAATTAAAATCCTAGTTATTATTCAAGAAAAATCTGAGATTTATTAGACGACTGCCTACGTGTGCAGTCCGCAGACCGTTAGTCACCTGCTACGAGAGGCTATTCTAATTATGATAATTGATTAAGCTACAATAGATATAAGAAACAGTGATTAAAATAGTTCAAATAGTTTGAAAATAAGTCGTGACACCGAGCCGCAGAGTGTGTAGTTGAATTTTGAAATAGTACAAACAACATTTTACCAGCTAGGTAGGTATTGCCGGATAATGCACCACGCTATAAGCGTATCGAATCGATAAGTTACTGATTAAATAGATTCGTGTATAGGCAGAATAAACTGAATAAATTCTTAATAAGATTAAAACTGACGTGTTCGTTATCAATGCAAGAGGATTATCGCTCCGCCCTGTTGCTTTTAATTCGTATTGTTTCAATTATTTGCATTCAACATTTCGTTTGCATTTACCGCTAGCGTTGTGTTTTACTTAGCTATAGAAAGTGGCAAAGTTAAATCCCGGATAGGGATTTCCATGGCCTTTAGGAATATATATTATTAATTATATTTTGTTAGCGATGATAGCTCAGTGGTAGTGTGTACGATTTTGCGTCAAGGGATCTGAGTTCGAATCCAGCCACCTACAATGAGCTTGAGGTTTCGGTGAAGGAAAACATCGTGAGGAAACCATAGCATGGTGGTAGGGCTTTTTCTGATGCCCGCCTGGTTAGCTACCACCCTCAAGTTGAAATTCTGCCGCCAAATCCCAATAGGTGTGTTCCAGTAGTGGCACTTACGAACCAGTCCCTCTTATAAAGGCCGGCCGGTGTTGTGGGTGTTCATAGGCGACGGTGATCACTTACCATCAGGTGACACGGTTGCTCGTTTGCGAGGTAATCTAAATCGTTTCTACTTTAAAATCCTGTTTTAATCTGATTACATTTGCAGCTTTATGTTAATTGTACCATTTTTGTCACATTACGGAGAAACAAGAGCCGCATACCTTTAATTTGTATTTTATTATATCATTAGGCTTAATAAAAATGCACAATAAATTGTTAGTGGTCTTATAATTTATAATTAAGTCTTTATAATTAGTTTGTTTTATTTTTTTCGTTGATTATGTACTAGCCGAGCTCGCAATTTAGCGTTAACTTGGATCATGTTTCCTATAATTGTACAACCTCTGTGGAATAACTTTTAGTATCATAGACGTTTCATGTACCTATTGAAGCTCAATGGCTTTAATGAAATCAAATCAAATCAAAAATCTTTAATCAATTTAGGCCCTAAGAAGGCGCTTATGAACGTCAAAAATTACTACCTATAATTGACATATTTACCTGCATTGTGATTTATTATGTTTCCACGAATATTATTCATCAAAATAAAACGAATTTAAACGGATTTCATCGCGGTTATTTATTAATTTTGATCCCAACGTTTCGAAAGCTTTTCAGCCTTCGCGGTCACGGGGCGGAATGAGGTGTAGGTTGTCCGGAAAAGTTCATGTTACTGGAGTACATGGAGTAACATGAACTTAAAATCCGTTAAAATTCGTTTTATTACCTGCATTGCTTACTTATAGTGGGTGGTTAACGGTTAACGGCGAGCGCGCCTAGGCTTCCGCCTAACGAATATCAGATTTCTTACGTATAATATACAAGTACAGGTTAATTATAACAAATAAGTATCTTATATGTATATAATAAACCTTTAATTAAAACATAATAATAAGCATTATTGAATCGTTATTTTTTTTAATTATATTTGAAGCGACAGTATATTTTTACTTTTTGTCTGGGGTCTTTTTTCTTGACTCTCAAACTGATTGACGTGTTTTTGTGAAATTTCATGCTATGATACATAGTAATATGGGTCAATATATAGCACACTTTTTATTCAGTGACATGAAAAGATTTTTCCGGAAATAGGGATTATTAACAAAAATAGTAGATCAATATTATGATGGGTTATGGTGCAATTTTTGTTTTTTCTATAAACAAAACGTATAAGATAACCTTGAAATAGAAAAAATTAAAGCGGCTTTACTCTATAATTACCGGATAGACGGTACTTCGTTATTAACTACTGGAAGACGCAAGACGTGTGCTAGGTCACCTAATTTTAAATAAAAAAGGCCGTCTAGCACATAATAATTTTACGATAAAATACAACTATGTTACTTGCAGAGCAGTTAAAATAAGTAATAAAATACTTAACATAATCTCAATTAAAGGGTGTTCCTCTGTAATAGGGAATAACATTTGATAATTGAATTATTTTTTTTTATACTTAAGGTTTTTAGCGTTATGGCCATAATCTCACCTGATCTTAAGTGAAGATACGGCGCAAGTTGGTAGACACGCTAAACCTGTGGAAGAACTGGGTCTCAAGTGCAGCTGCCGGAACACACCTATTGGTATTTGGCGGCAGGTTTTACAACTTGAGGGTGGTAGCTAGCCAGGTGGGTATTAGAAAAAGCCCTACCACCACGCTATGGTTTCGTTACGATGTTTTCCTTCACCGAAAACTCAACCTCACTGTTGGTGGTTGGATTCGAACTCACGTCTCTTGACGCGAAGTCGTACACACTACCGCTGAGCTATCATCGCCTCAAAAACGAATTGAAAAAGAGGCGAATTTGGAATATTCTTGGTTTCATGGTATTTGAGCATTATCGCTGTTTATGGGTTGAAATAATGGGACTAAAACTTCATAATGACCATCGTTATAGTATCCAGTAAAGCTGACACATTTAATTCCATATAATGCTTCGCCAAACGTAGCTACGAGACGACCATCTTGATATACTTGAAACTCGTATCGAAACAACTCTGCTGCTGCTTTTACTTCACATATACATCCTTCCGTAAAAGGCTTCGACATGTTTTCATGTTGCCAGTTGCTAAATACATGATCCACAATTTGACTTCTAACTTTGGTACATCTTGATAAAGTTTCAAATAAAAAATATAATATTGCTGAAACAAGACATGCGCCATCGCCGCGAATAGATACACAGTGAACAAAATGTCTTGCACTTGGATAAGTATTATTATAATATAATTTTATTTAATTAAAAGTTTAATTATTATGTAAGTCATAAACAACACTTGGTTAAATGTATAAAAAATTGATTACTCAAAAAATAAAAATATGTTTAAAAACTTTAACAGTCGAGTGTAGTAAGGTGATAAAAATAACAATGTTGCCAAGTTTTAAACCTACAGGAGTTTTAGTTCAAAAGTTTTTTTTTACATTGTCACCCCCGCATTGTCCTTCGAGGGTGGTGTATCGTAAAATCCATTCCTGGTAATTAATATCATGCCGAAAAGAATGTTTTGCCCAAGTTTCACACCTATGGAATCAATAGTTGAAAACCTTTTTTTTTTAATATAACGCCCCCTCGATCCGCCTTGCTGGTTGAGTTTCATAAAATCGTTTCTTATCTGACCTCTACACTGCGTAAGGAATACTTCTACCAAATTTCAAGTCAATCGGATGTAGAGTTCGTGAGATTTCGTGATGAGTGAGTTCACAAATGGGATCTCCTATATATATACATATATACGTAAAATTTGACTACTAGAAAAGGAGAGAACAATTTGGAATGTGGTATGTTGATAATCCCTACACGAGGTGGACACCCGCTAACGCATAAATCTAAGCGATAATATTGATAAAACCATTATAAGCGTGAAGAAAAACACGTGTATATATTTATAAAAAAAAAACATAATTAAAAAAAAAAGTTAATTAAATAAACCGCCGGAAGCGATAAAGCGGTGGGTAAATTTCCAAGTTGACGCTTCGATGAACATCATTGGGAGAGACTTTTAATTTGGCGAATTAAAAAAAAAATTAATTAACTAATAAAGCCCCTGATTAGAGTATTCGGGTACGGTCGAGATTTTTCTCCTACTATATTATGCACCGTGGCACTTGTAGCTACCTACATTCCTCTCGGCTTAGTTAAATAGGTTAGATAGAGGTTTTCATATTATTTTATCTCTGCTCGTTAATATTAAAATCTGATTGTTAGTGCTGCCCACGATTTATTATTATTAATATACCAATATGACTGGAGGATTAAAAAAACGGTGCGTGCTTAGTGAGACAGGGACCTTTTCGACCCCATGCAACACTTTTTTAACTTCGCTGTCCTATATGAAAATGTTATTTATGATGTAATGTATGAATGATTTTTTTTTTTTTTAAGACCATACCACAGAGATTAATAATACAAAATAACAATAGAGCGTGTTACAGAAAATGTATTTGTCAGGAATATATCCTGTCTATGTCGCTACTGAATCAAATCAAATCAAATCAAAAATCTTTATTGAATTCAGGCCCTAAGAAGGCGCTTATGAACGTGAAAACTACTACCGGTTCGGAAAGTGACGCAGTCATCGAGAAGAACCGCCGAGAAAATCGATCTGCATCTTTTTTTATATCTTATTCTTATCTTATTTTATATAATAGTTTAACGTGTTACAGTAGTTATTAGCGGATGTACAGCGAGGGGTGTCAATTCCAGACAACACGATCGCTCATGTATTGATCCACCCTATAATAGCCTTTTGATATCAAAACCCGTTTGACATGATTCTTGGACCTACTGTACGGCAATTCAGTAATGTGTTGTGTTGCATGTGTTTGCATGGTGGTAGGGCTTTTTCTAATGACTGCCTTGCTAGTTACCTCAAGTTGTAAACCTGCCGCCAAATACCAATAGGTGTGTTCCGGCAGCTGCACTTGAGAGCCAGTTCCTCCACAAGTTTACCGTGTCTACCAACTTGAGCCGTATCGTCACTTAAGATCAGGTGAGATTATGGCCATAACGCTAAACCTTAAGTATAAAAAAAATGTGTTTTCAGACTTTATTATAAAACTTAACACTATTACCTAAAAAAACTGTTACTTGTCTGACTCAGCCTAAAATAGGGGGTGACCAGTTTGGAACGATTTCTTCAAATCATCCCAGAGTGTAACGAAATCTAGCTTTGGTAAGATTTTCCGGACATACATTAAATCCTACTGTCCTACAGTTTGGCAGAAGTATTAAAATGTATATTTAGTATTGAAAATACATTAACAATAAATTAAAAAAAAAAAAAAAAAAAAATATCTAGAACTAGCTGATCCGGTGGACTTCGTAACAACTACAATCGATGTTCATCATTCTCGCTAATACTCAAAAACAGTTTGACCCATTTTTCTATTGTTATTTTGATTTTCTATAATCAATCTTCCAGCATCAATTCGTTAAGATCAATAGAACTGTATATATCTAAATGTAGTTTCCGTTTTTCATTTCATTTGGTTGTTGAATGAAAGTTGTCTATAACTAGGCTTACCATAATTACGAAGAGCTAAACCGGGACGCAGAAGAGAAAGAGGCTCATTTTCATTTTGCTTTTCGCTTAATTTGTGTTTTTCATATTTGAAATGCAATCAAAATTATAATGAATTGAAAACATATTAATAAATGTGAATATATATTTTTTATTAAAAAGAAAAAGAGACAAAGTACAATTAATACAAACAACACAAAAAATTTGGACAGGGATCTCAAACCGGGACTATCCCGGTCAAACCGGAACGTATGGTAAGCCTTTCTATAACTCCAATTAATTAAATGTCTTTTAATCGGTCGAAATTTAAATATAGGTGGATTTGAACCTACGTCTCTTAGCGGGGCATCCGTACACACTACCAACTGAGCTATCATAGCGTCAAATTGAGCTGTTATCCCTTTCGACACTTTTCATATTATGTGATATAAAAAAACTTAATTTTTTTATACAAACATTATCCTGACAATAATGAATACAATAAAAAAAGTCCGTTCACATATGATTCGATGACCGAGGAAAAAGAGATTCATTTTTATCTGTATAGATACATTGGGAGTGTTTCATGCGAAAACTACTTAATCGATCATCATGAAACTTTGTAAACATATTCTTGGAGATATTAGAAGTGACATAGGATACTTTTAATATATAAACAAAAATGCAAGATAAAATATTTTTTTGTCAAATATCTCAAAATATAGCTACTTTAACGCCATCTATCATTCCAGAGTATAGGTGATAGGAAGTTCACTGGGTCATTTAGTACATAATATATAATTCCTCGCACGGTCCATATTACCTATTATTATAGCAAAAATAACACTTAAATACACTTTAACACTTAATAACACCAAACCCTACATGAATAGCGTGCTCTTGCATGATAAGCAACGTTTACTGTACAATTTAGTATAAAATCACGATGCAACAAAACTCACGACCAGTTGACATATAGCAAATCACTGTCTAACTAAGCACTCGAGAACTTTACGAGTGCAATAAGAGAAAGCATTAGTCGTTTCACTTACTACTATATACCTTTTAACTTCATAACTACTTCCTTACTACAACTACAAATCATATTGTGCGGACTAACTCACTACAAGCCCGTACAGAAGTGATACAGCGAATGAAAAATTTCTACGGAAATGGTAAAAACATCTTTCAACAGGGTCCAATAGACTTGTAGCTACTAATTTATAAAAATCACATTTTGAAGGTAGCTAAATATATCAAATTTAATAGTGTTATATATAGTATCGTTGCATGTTCCATTTAACAATAACTGTGATTTAGTAACACCCTGTTTAGATTTAGGGATCCCCAGGCGCGGTGGACAGCCGTGCGGCTACCAATTGATTTATTTAGGGTTCCCGTTTGCTACCAGGTATGCCACTTAGTGCGAAGTGATTTGATTTCACGCTTTCCTCTTATATTTTATACCTGTTTCAGATTGGATATATGACGTCATGATGGTTTTTTTTTTCAATATATCACCTCGTATACACCGTGTCGCTATACTGCGCTATGATTATTCAAATTATATATAACTAGCTGGGCGCGCGGTTTCGTTTATGTAATCTAAGTTATTCCTTGTAACATAAGCTATGCACCTGTAAAAGTATTGTCAAAATCGGTCGAAACGTTTTGAAAATAAACTGAAACATAAAGACAAACAAACACGCATTCAATTTAAAAATTAACCTTATAAGTATGTCTTTTGTAGTAAATTGCTGATATTTTAACATTACGAAGAAATTTCAATTTTATTTATTTTTATAAATAAACATTTTTAATGTCGCATTGCCGCTGCGCCCGGACCGAATGCCGTGGGTTCGAATCCGATACACGAGAATTATTTCTGTGTATCGTAAACGCGTCGAACTAAACACTTTTACATATTTACAAGTAAAATACGTTTATTAAATTTAGCTAAATTTTGTTCAGCATATCTGCAATGTAGTTATAGACGTCTCGCTTGTCGTTTGGCGACATTTTAAACCTTCGAAACGTTTAAAATTAGTATGTCGTTGTTTATTATCACCACGTTACACTCTATACCTCTTGAATTCATCTATATTAAATATAAAGGGGAAAAATAGTTTTTTTGTTGAACCCGCTAACCCCAGGAACTACCGTTCGGTTTTCAATAATTATTTTTGTATTTGAAAGCAAAATCATTGAAGAAGGTATTATTAGGCTATTTAACTTCACGTTACCACTAATAGCAGCAAAACTGTATTGAAAACAACTAAACAAAAACGTCCAAAAATGATTAAATATTTTTTTAATATTCCTCATACTCTAATTTTATATAATTAGCCAAAGTAATTCGTTTTATATTGTTAGCTTGGTCGTTGATCGTCACTTTACAATGTTAGCTTCATCGTTGATTGTCTCTTTATATTAAATATAAAATAAAAGGCTTTAAATATTTACACGTTTGATTAAAAATAACTTTATTGATTGAAATTGATATTTACATGTTTGGTTAAAAATAACTTTATAAATTCAAATTGTAATAACAAGATTTTATAAAACTTGTTTTAATAATCTATTTAAAGCAATTCGCTTTTAGCGCTTTTAGTTTCCGCTTGTGGCTATATATTAATACGTCTTATAATACTGAAGCAGTCATAGTGGAGCTCCAGAACGAATCAGTGGACTGAAGTATTAGTGATATGAAGAACCAAATAGAACGAGCAGAATATTAAACAAGACGGTTAAGATATAAGGATTTTTATATTCTAAGTTAACAGCTGTAGGTACCATATATAGGAAAGATCACTTCTCTCGAAATATATAAGTAATCGGTGAGTAGATTAAATAATATTACCTATATAATAAATAACTAAACTGTACAATAATGTAGATAAACCCTTGATGTTAAATAAGGAATTAAAAAAAAAATTACATATAACAGTCGGGTCGTATATCGAAGAACTGATTATTTACACCACTCTGTTAAGAAACAATAGAATTACATTTTAATGTAATATGAGTAAAAATGAGGTTGATTAAGGACAAAACATAGGTTTTAAATTAGATATACTTTGAAACTTTGGCGTGATGTTATACACGTAGCTAGAAGGTTTCCGAATTAGTATACGTATTTTAAAATAGATGGCGCAAAGTTCGTTTAATTTAGGATAACTATATTAACGTGGGCACCATTTGCATGGTGTTAGGGCTTTTTCTAATGCCCGCCTGGCTAGCTACCACCCTTAAGTTGTAGACCTGCCGCCAAATACCAATAGGTGTGTTCCGGTATTTGCTCTCAAGAGCCAGCGCCTCTACAGGTGTAGCGTGTCTACCAACTTGGGCCGTATCGTCACTTAAGACCAGATGAGATCATGTCCATAACGCTAAAACCTTAACTATAAAAAGGTGTTATCACATTAAAAGCAAACTTTTTTAAACATAAATAATTTTAATAGAGCACTAAAACAATAACAGAGTATTTTACGTAAGGGCTAGGAAGTAATTTATGTTTATGTAATGTTAGCGACCACTTTATAGCCTGAATAGTAGAGGGGTGGGCACATCTTGGTTAAATTTGATTTACGTGAGTTACGCCGGATCGATAAAGTATACTGGGTTTACTAGAATCAAATGGAAATCATAATTGTATGAATAATACACAGTTTGTTTGCTTATTTATCGTATGGGGGGCAAACGAGCAAGCCAGAAGACCGAAGGAATCGCAGGTGCGTTGCCAGCCTTTATAGGAGGGACTGGCTCTCAAATGCCACTGCCGGAACACACCTATTGGTATTTGGCGGCATATTTTCAACTTGAGTATAGTAATTAGCCAAGGGGAATAATAGGGGATAGAAAAGCCTTACTACCACGCTCTGGTTTCCTCACGATGTATTGCTTCACCGAAAGCTCAAGCTCGTTGTAGGTGTTTGGATTCGAACTCACGTCCAACGACGCGACGTTCCTATATCATCGCTTCAGAAACTCCGTTACATTTTACAATTAAAAAGTGTCTTTATGCCGTTTGTATTCAGACTGTTCGATCACTCAAACTACAATTTAATTAATATATACATAGTAAATTTCTATATATCTATACTAAACTAATAAAGTTGAGAAGTTTTTGTTTGTTTGCATATTAGAGATAATCTCTGGAACTACCTTCGAAGAATTTTTATGTACTGTAAACCTAGATTTATAAGGAATAGTATAGGGTACCTTTTTGGGCGCAATATCACCTGACGATAAATGACGATGTGGAACACGATGGCTGCGTTGGAATTGGTGGTTGATGCTTTCCGTTCTTCAAGGAAAGGGGAAGGGATGATAAATATATAGACTACATAGAGGGGGTGAGTATAGACAAATATAAATGACGTATAGCATATATGGTTATAGAAAAAAAAATGCGTCAACACTATATAAGTATAGATATTTGTATCCGATTTGACCTCTAATACCACAAACTTATACCTGGTATCCACACGTTCCACCCAGACTATATTCACCAATTAAGCGGAGTGACAGGGTTCTTGAACCCGATTGGATTCTCCATGGCTAGAATATTTTTAGTTCGTCACATTTCGGAATCCACTGTCGAGAGGCTAAATGCATTGCAGTGCCAATCGTCGTCTAATTATTTATTCGATCTCTCGATTATCGATCTCAATCGAACTGTCAAGGATTATGTTTGGCTGCACGATTGGCCTTGCGGTTAAAGTGGTCGGCTTAACGCTATCGCCGCGCTGAATACTGTGGGTTCGAATCGTGCAAGGAGACCGTTGGGATGTTCGTGAATTGTGTGTGTGTTAACTTCTCCGTGATAGCACAATACTATTCTTACTGGAGAAATTGCCGTTAAAAAGTGTTTAGGTATGATAAGGAGTAGTTATACAATAATATTCCAGTGTATTAGAATATATACCTATGTTTGGTTTGGTTCAAGTCTTGGAAAGCAAACTGTATACATCCCAAACGCCGGCATCGGTTTATCCAATTAGAATGTTAAACCAACATCTAGATGAACCCGATATTGTTTGCATAGTACAATGCAGGCTCAATCTCCATACATTCAATATTAGAGGGCGATCGGAGGGTGCCTCGGGGTCTTGCGCGAGTCAACACACCTCTCGAGTACCCTGCGATTATAAAAATAATAATGTAATTTTATTCGCAATGAATACAACTGCGTATCGTCTTGATAATGACCACGTCGGCAAAAGATACTAAGATGTCATCTGCCTGTGGAGGCAATTTTGCCCATGTCAAGTTTTTTTTTTTTAATTGTTAAGTGACGATGTTGCCCAGGATAGTGAACACGATAAACATGCGAAGGGACTGGTTCTCAAGTGCAGCTGCCGGAACAGATTCTGATTTGAAGCGATGATAGCTCAGTGGTAGTGTGCACGAACGACTGCGCGTCAAGGGTCGTGAGTTCGAATCCGACCGCCTACAATGAGCTTGAGCTTTCGGTGAAGGACAACATCGTGAGGAAACCGTAGTATGGTGGTAGGGCTTTTTCTGATGCCCGCCTGGCTTGCTACCACACTCAAGTTGAAAATCTGCCGCCAAATACCAATAGGTGTGTTCAGGTAGTTGCACTTGAGAGCCAGTTCCTCCAAAGGTTTGGCGTTTCTACCAACTTTGGCCGTATGAGATAATGGCCATAACGCTAATACTTAACTATAAAAAAAACTATAGGTATTTGGGGGCAGATTTTCAACTTGACCATATTTATACATTAATTATACTATAAACGGTTATCCATAGCTCGTATGCTATTGGCTGTCTCCAGTCAAACGTGCGCGCTTATTGGTTGAAAGACTGTCAGTAAGTTTTCAACAGTTGCGCGTATAAAATGTTGCTGCTTCGTTGCTTCGGGTGTTTCGTAGTGTATTATTATATATTAATAAATTGAATGATGTACAATGAAGTGATTATTTTCATAACTATAAAAAATATATTAATTAAGATATTTCCTACCATTCCTTGAATGTATTAGTTATGTCTGCATTTCATTTAACTGCCTCTCAGACGCTAGTAATTTATTTATTTGTATTTGTTAATCAATAATATACTTAGGGACATCGTTACGACATAGTGTTCGAACTTCTATTACCTAGTACGCATATCATTCAAGAGTAGAATTATTTTTCAAATTATGATGTTGTAAGTAGTTATCGTGTAATTTATTTCTTAACTAGCTTTGCCCGTGACATCGTTTGCGTGGAACTAAAAATTATTTAACATCCTTTGCCCGTTTATGTAACTTTTTTCAATAGAGCTTTGCTCCTACTGCTTTAACATCCTTTCTGAAGTCTTTCTTAACGATTGGTCTATATACATAATACAACAATATTTTTCTAAATCCGACTGGGACCACCTATAGATTGTCGTCTTCAAACAACCTTTTCCGGTTTATGTCTAATCCTAGCTGAGTCCGCGATTCCGTTCGCGCGGAACTAAAATTTTATTTAATAATTTTCATTTAAAAAAAAATGTTGTATAGCTTATGTTACTCAAGGATAATGTAGCATTCTAATGGTGAAGGTTTTTTTTATATCGATCCAGTGTTTCTCGAGTTTATTCGTTACAAACAAAAATACGAAAATACAAAATCTTTATAACATTAGTATAGATTAGATAATATGGGTTTGTTTCAAAACTATTTTACAGTCATACGTCGGAATGCAAATTAAACAATTTCAAACTATCAACCGTGAAAACAAACTCATGCGTAATGTACAAACATGAAAGTTTTGAAATCATATGCCTTCGTATGGAAAACGCGATCCCGCGGTGCGATACATCGAATTGTTCCCGCGGGCCATTTCCAGCTCACTTTTCATGTTTATCACGGACACACACACTGTCAAATGAAATTTATAACAAACATATTTTAACTATTGCATTTATTACGTAATTTTAGACGTTTCATTCAATTATCAGTATTAAAAAAAAAAATTGACCCTTTCGTTCCCACTGACATATTTTTAGGACACTATTTTCAAAATTTCTTTTTACGTATTAAGACTTTTATTTTTATTATTTCTGATGAAATTCTTATTCTTACACTATTTATCTAATAAAATTAATTTTTTTCGTTGTAAAAAATGTTTAAATATTAAAAATAAAAGTCGTAATACGTAAAAAGACATTTAGAAAATAGTGTCCTAAAAATATGACAGTGGCGAGGCGTGTGTTACATTAGAAAAAAAAAATCATTATTTTTATAATATCAATAAGATTATTTGTATAATATAGGAAAACTTTTCGGTGAAGAAAAACATCATGGTGAAACCGGATGGTGGTAGGGCTTTTTCTAATACACGCCTTGCTTGCAACCATCCTCAAGTTAAAAAAATGCCGGTAAATACATTTAGGTAAGTTCCGGCGGATACACTTGAGAGACAGCCCCTACACTAAGTTTAGCGTGTCGAGCTTCTAAGGCTACATTGTCGCTTAACATCCGGTAACATTGTGCAAAGAATACTAGACTTATAAAGCATAACAATTCTAAATACATCACTGAATCCAGCATTTTCATATTTGTCATGTAACGACAAATGTATAATGAATTGGTTTGTGTTAATTAATTAAATACTGTAACACGACTGGATTACGCCATTAGTAATTCTGAAAAAAAAAAACAGTCGCTTTTTATTTCTAATTTGTCATTGTTTACATTTTTCCTATTATATCATACACGTCATAACCTAACAGTACTATAATTAAATTCTCTCGGCTATTCTCTTACCATCTTACCATCTTACCATCGAAATAAAACTAAATTTAAACCATAACATTGTGGTAGCTACCACCCTCAAGTTGTAAACCTGCCTCCAAATACCAATAGGTGTGTTCCGGCAGCTGCACTTGAGAGCCAGTTCCACCACAGGTATAGCGTGTCTACCAACTTGGGCCGCATCGTCACTTAAGATCAGGTACATTACCGTGTAATATTAAAGTCGCTAAAACCATTACCAGTTTCAAATCACAACTTTTTAAAATACGTTATAGGTATGCTTACAATCTTACCTGATGTTAAGTGCATATGTAGACCAAGATAGTGAGCATGGGAATGAAAGGCTCCCGTATGCAAGTACATTATAGGTATTTAATGATAGATTTTCAACCTTAGGGTAGTCGACGGTAGCCAGCCAGCCGGGCATTCGAACATATTCTATGACAATGCCTTGAATCACAATATTTTCCTTCATACAGCGCTTAAGCTGTAGGGATTCGAACTCACGGCCATCAGTGCCAAGTCCGTACACACCACCACTGAGCCATCACTGCTATACCAGTATTGATTTAAACGTGGTCTTGTTAACACGATTCGGTTCTAAGTTTATTTCTTTAATCTACCTTTAGTTAATTTAAAATACTATTTTCGTAGCTATATTTGTTATATTCTATACTATATTTTACGTGCGGCTTCGCTGGTGTTAATAGTGATTTTGTCAATGAAATCGTATAAGTCAAAAAAAAGTTTCATGAAAAGTTAATATAGTCACCTGTTTACCCAAATTTCAATATTTTTTTTTGCGAAAATAGTTGTCTATCACTGTTTCTAAGCCCCCATTTATATCTGTACCAAAATTAATCGAAACCGGTTCAGCGGTTTAGGCGTGAAAGAGTAACGAACGAACAAACTCACTTTTGCATTTATAATATTTAGTCAATTCATAGTTTATATTTTAAAAGCGTAATAGCTCAATGGTAGTGTGTACGACTTCGCGTCAAGGGAATGAGCTTGAGCTTTCGGTGAAGGAAAACATAGTGAGGAAACCATAGCATGGTGGTAGGGCTTTTTCTAATGCCCGCCTGGGTAGCTACCACCCTCAAGTTGTAAACCTGCCGCCAAATACCAATAGGTGTGTTCCGGCAGCTGCACTTGAGAGCCAGTTCCTCCACAGGTTTAGCGTGTCTACCAATTTGGGCCATATCGTCACTTAAGATTAGGTGAGATTATAGCCATAATGCTAAACCTCAAGTATAAAAAACAATTACATTCCTATCTTTCTAATTATTTTCTTTGGACTACTTAGAATGGTACCTACATTTTACTGCAACATAACTGTGTTCAAGTGGAAAAAAATTGCTTTATCTTGGTACATGTTTAAAGTGCACCATATATTGTTTATTTCAATTGAAACTTTTCACCAACTTAATTTTAAAATAAACGGAAAATTTAACGTATTATGATTCCGTTAAAATCATATAAACGTGATTTCTTGTCAGCTTTCTGAAATGTACCTACTGTAATCTACGTAAGTGGAAATAGATAAGGTGCAACTGCAACGAGAACTTTAATACAACTCGGAGCTAAGGAAAGCTTCCTGTGATTTAATACTGCAGTACTCTCAAGGGGCCCGACCGGAAGACGGACTTTAGCGAGCTTACACGTTCTATAAAATAAAATATATTTTAACAGAGTGTTTCTCTCCTTTCTACATAACATTAATTGTAATTAGGTGGGTATAATACACACAAATATCTTGTGATTACGATATCGTTTGATTTTTCGCGTTAACGGGTGAATTCGAACTCACGTCCATTGAGCGGACGTCGGTATGGATTACCAACTGAGCCATCACCCTTTTAACATTTTTAAAATATTCCGCTTATATTCATGAAAAAGGAAGTATCTATTGCTGAGTGGTAAAGATGTAAGATACCTACTGTAGAGAGATGATTAATACAATGACATCAATTGATACGAATCTGTAATAACGATGACAGCGCAGTGGTAGTATGTACGGCTTCGTGTCAAGGGACGTGAGTTCGAATCCAACCGCCCACAATGAGCTTGAGCTTTCGGTGAAGGAAAATATCGTGAGGAAACCATAGCATGGTGGTAGGGTTTTTTGTGATGCCCGCCTGGCTAGCTACCATCCTCAAGTTGAAAATCTGCCGCCAAATACCAATAGGTGTGTTCCGGCAGTTGCACTTGAGAGCCAGTTCCTCCACAGGTTTAGCGTGTCTACCAACTTGGGCAGTATCGTCTCTTAAGATCAGGTGACATTATGGCCACTACGTTAAGCCTTAATTATAAAAAAAAAACCGTCTGAGTGACTGTGAAAGTAATTTGCAATTATATAACCGAAGATGTGTAGAAACGATATATGAGCTCCGGAAGTGGCACGCTGATTTTGTGTCAATTGGCAAACTCAAACGTCGGCGATCAAGGAAGTATGTTGTGCACCGAATGATATATCACGTGTTCAATAATAATAAGGTTATGATTTAAAACAATAAAACAGCATATATTCATTACTAATAGGTCTATTTTCAATTTATTGTTTACTGTTGTCCAGAAATAGATTGTCTCGTTTATTTTTATTATTAATCATATAATTAATAATAATAATTAAGAATTAATTATCGCAAGATACATAAACATTTCGAAGTTCTACTTAAAGTTTAATATCCACTTAGATTTTGTGTCAACAAAATTATACGCTGGTTAAGTTTGGATAACTCTAAAATCAACATTGCGTCTCTTTGTCTCGGAATATAACCGGTTACGAAATAGTTAAAAGTTTATTAGCTTGGACCAAGAATTTTTTTTTCTACTATGACATACATCGCTAATGCCAACGGCGAATGACTTCATGGACTCAATTAATGCACACAAAGTCACAACCAAATTCAGAACAGCAATAGGAGATCACTAATAATTGTCTTGCTCGTGACTCGAACCCACAGCACTTTGAAGAATCTGGTCATGGTTTCCTTTTGGCTGGTAGTCTTGGAGCTCCATTTAGTCGTGAATGGCTGCATGCTTCTGAACGTCGTCAAAGGAACCAAGGTGTACTGCGATATGGAAGAGTAATTTTGGGCAGCTAAGTCTAGGCTGCATATCTCACATTTCGGTGGTCATCAATGTAGTTTGACTCAATCTTCTGGGTAGATTTATTGTCGTAGTAGGGTTTTTGGGGGGGATTATATTATTGTTAACAATTATATATATGATACATGATAAAAAGAGTGTTTGCTGAACCGTTTCTTTTCTCCCAGAACGCCATGTGGTTTCCGAAACGGTAGAAGATTTTTGATTTCAATAAAGTGATATGATAATCCTATTATTGAGAAATAAATGATTTGATTTGATTTTACTACCGTGCAGTTCACGATATGTTAAAAATCCATACAGTATATTATTAAAGAACGTATTAAAACCTATCGTAGGCGTGTTATCTTTAAACCTATTAGGTGAGATAATACAAGGGAGGAAATCAAAGTTCGAAACATTTTAGCAATTGTTACGGAAAAATTGAGATTACTCTTGTAAAGATGGGGAAATATGACTATTTCTAAGCTCTTTTATTCCCATATCTCGTCGATTTCATGTCTAGAATGTCATCTTAAGCATTCTTTGATTACTCTACTCAAGTGAATATAGAAAAAGGCAATTCTGTTAGGGTCTCTGGTGCTAAGTGGCTCTAGAATGGAGTTATCAGAGCTCATCTGCCTGTAATTCTTGAAGCAAGATGTAGCCATGTAGGGTGAGTGGTCAGACGGATATTAGAAAAATCCTACCACCATGCTTACTTGCCTTTCAGGGCTTTACAGCTTCATCGTACTTCGAGGGCAAGTTCACCATGGCTTTTTTATATGCGTGGTGTTAAAATCCTATTCTATATGGGCTTCCTGATCGCAATGCTCATTGCTCGGGCTCAGGCCAAGGCCAGGGAGCCGTGTGGTGACACATCTAAAGCTAATCACCCAACACTACCCACGGTGACACTTCAAACTCATGTGTTGTCAGACGTCTCATCACGATATTTACTTGCACCAAGATCTTCTTCATTCTCATTCTTTCTCTTTTTTTTGGTTCTAGGAAGCATTATTCGTGATCCAAGCGTATTTTGGATTATATTGTAATGGGATAATTCAGAAACGCAAAGTTATATTTGATATTCGATGCATACATTATTGCATATATTTTTACATTGACATGAAATAGGAAACAAATGACTGGGAAAGAGATTGTAACAGTTTTATTGCTGTGAATTGTAAGACTCTAGTTTATGAATAAATAATTAATTATTATCTTAAATACCGATATCTAGATTGCACGTTTTATTAATCTTAAGTCTTTCATTATATACTACTATTTATTTACAAAATACATTTAAAAATATGAAATTTATTATATAACTCGCAAACGTTTCTTGTGTGTTGTTGTTGTAACTCATGTTTTATTTTTTTAATTATTTAAGTTTTATTTAAGCCGTGCCACCATTTTGGATTCATGCGTTGTTTGGGAATAAAAAAAGATCCAATTATTAAATTCGTCATAAAATACCGTGAAAAATTAATTACATTTTTATTGTTTGATTATTTGCGGTAAAATTTGGTATCGTTAAATAAATAAATAAAAAGATAAAAATTATCTAGGCTATTTTATCACATTCCTGTTATAAGATGATCGAGTAAACTGTGACACGAATCCATCATATCAGCGTTGTACTAATTCCATTCGATTTAATTACTATTATATTAATGTAATTAAAGTAATAATATACCTAATTATAAAATCGAAATATGAACTATTTACATATGAATTTTTAATACTATTTTGGCTAAATGTCACTAATAACCTCTTAATTTATAATTGTGCCATTGTGTGAGAAACTTTATTTCTATTAAAAGGGAGAAAAACCAATATTGAAATAAACATACTATATATCGAATGGTATCAAAAAAAGAATATTTACAAATAATATTCACATACGAAAAGAAATAAACAACAGCTACATATTCCTACAATTATTTTGTACAAGTTAATTATAATAAAAACCATTTTTTGTAATAACAATAATCAAATCTTATGTCTACTGCGAGCAGATTTAAAGGTTTATTTATAAATATCACATAAAAGAGTAATTCTTTATATGAAGATCATTTTATACATACTGCTTCCCTCCAATCTGCCCACAGTGGGATACAGTGCGCAGTCAATGTACCGAGCGGACGACTTGCCACGTCCACCTGGACCCTGCATCACGCAGCGATGAAGATTCTAACATTAAACACAGAATATCGATTATTTGCAAGGCACATTCTCTTAAAAATCCTGAATTCCAATTTTAACGTACATAATAATACAACGCCCCGGAAGCGTCGTACGTCGGCACAAACAAACACAAAGAGCCGGCTCGAAGCGGCCTCTATTCGTCGGACTGTCATGTATATAATCGATTACATACCCTGTGTCTCGAAAAATATACAAGAAATTATAAAGAGTACGAAAAATGAACAAGGTTCGCGTTTACTTAATTTTATACTTGTGGTAGTAGTACGTTGTGTTCGAGTTAAAAGGTGTCGAGGAACGGAAGGAGATTCCCCGTTGCTTATTGCTCACGAAAAGTCCAGCTGTGGGGGACACAGCTGTTGGGGACACGCCGGCAGTGGTCGCGGTGCGGCGGGCCGTTTAGTAGCCGTAACCTGTTCCCGGGTAGAGAAGCGCCGCGCCGCCACCCGCCGGTCAGTGTTGCGCCGCAAACTTCATACGCTTCTGTTTCTGCCGCTGATTACAGAACCACACCCTTACTACGTTTTTCTTCAGGTCTAGTTTCTCCGCGATCGCCGTTATCTTCTCGCCGGACGGTCGTGGCTGTACCGCGAAGTAAGCCTCTAGGCTTCTCTTCTCCGGCGCCGCTATGGAGGTTCTCTTCCGTTTCTTCTCGCCTGCCGGAAGCACGCTCGGCGCATCCGGATCCCGCCTTTTGTTCTTCGCCTGTGCCTCCGCCTCCTCGAGCCACGCCTGTAGGATCGGTTTCAACGCGATCATGTTGTTGTGGCTGAGGGTGAGACTCTCGAAACGGCAGATGGTGCTCTGCGATAGGGCTCCGACGCCTGGTAGTTTTAAATTAGCGAGGGCCTTCCCCACGTCTGCCTGTGTGACTCCCAGCTTGATCCGTCTCTGTTTGAACCGCTCCGCGAACGCTTCGAGCTCTCGCGGGTCGGTATCGGTGTCCGGATGGAGGGCGGCGGCGGGGTGTCCAAGGTGGGCCGGCGGAGCGTGCCCCAGTCCGCCGGCGTGGTGGTGATGGTTCATCACATGGTTCATGGCGCCGTAACCGTGCAGTTGGTGGTGTGGAGGCGCGCCTTCCCCCATCGGTGCGAGCGTTGTCATCGAAGACGAGGTCAGCGGATCTAACATGTCCAGGCCCTCCATGCCGTGGTGACCCATCTGCGAAAAGAATGGCTTTTTGTAACACGTTTTAATCGTACTGTCAAAGTTTCAAATATGAAGTGGATTAGTGTAGTTTGTAGATCGTTATAGAGGCCTGAATTAACTTTCACATTGATGTTAAATCGTACGTTGGATTGTAATAGGGTAGGGCGGGACAATGCCGGCTCCCGGGATTGATATGGAAACGTAAACAATAATCTTTGTGCAGATTTGCACTCATTCTTTATGAGGGTAAACACTTGTTTTCTGCATGGGGTGTTGTGACGTTGATTGGTACCGAGTGTTCTGCCAATATGCTTAAGTTGTTGGCTGGCTTTGTTGGGTAAATGAATGTTTGACATGCGGGGTCGACATCATACGGTCTTTTTATTGTTTGAATATTTCTATCTATTCCGCTGAGTATTACTTTTGTTACATGCAAACAGAACTATATTGTATAAAATAAAGATTATTATATAAAAAAGGAGTTCGTATTATATAGTAAACGGATTCCCGAATCAAATATTTTAATTATAATAAATTTTATAATTATAATAGTTATAAGTAACTTTTGTATGTGGTTAGGTAATTGAGTTTTATTGCATCCAAACGTCGCGAAAACAATAGTTCTGAATAATTGTAAAATATTAAGACATTTTGTTTTTTATCCGTATAGCAAAACGTTACACTAATAAAATAGTGCAACCAACAACACTGAAATAATAATTCTCTTTATAAAGCTCTTTGATATGGTTATAAAGTAAAACCATGGAAGACCCAAAAATAATGATTAGCTTATAGAATACAAGGATGTTGCGTGGAACAAAACATTTTTAAAATATACTTTTATATTAACTATTTATGTTAATAATACCTAAATACCTCACGAATGCAATTTAAGAAAATCTGTACTTATAGTTAAAAAAAAAACATTTGTCTATCTGTCCGTCTGTGTGCTTATAATTCGATTACCACCGAATCGAATTCCATGATTATTATATTGTTGTGAAACATCTAACGCGTCTGGTCAGACCGTATGTAGGCGTGACGACGCGTCGCCACGGCTTGCGTCGCCACGCTATGTGACTAAAGAAGAAATGACTAATGAGAATAATCAAGTCGTCTCCATTTAATTTGATATAAATGTTTGTTAAATAAAAATCAGCGTTATCTTTAAAAACATCACGCAGAAACAACACACAAAACAACAATTTTTATTGTTGCCTTAATTATTTTCTTTCACAAGCTTTAAGACCATAATAACACAAAAAACACCCACCATTTTTTTATTAATTGATTTATAACTCTTACTACGCTTTAGTACATATTTTATGAATTCCGTTAATACGTAGAATAAATTATAAGCCTAGTGGTAAATTATATTAACACCATGATATTATTAGGTATTCATTTCGTTTATACCAACTCATATTCGTATTTATAATTTATTATTCATACGTTTCACAATTCAATAAATCATATTTATCATATTCTCTCGAACGGGTCATGACAATCATTGAATTAATTTAATAGCGTTTCGAAGTATGATTTTCCTTTTAATTTTATTAACTTGACGACTGCAAAGTTGGTATGCGGTAGAAAAAAAAACTTCACATATTAACTTGAAATTCAGCATAAAGACTCCTTAACATAAATAAAAATAAAATATATGTTTCAGCGTTTTTATCTTACATCCTATATATCAAAAACTTGCCATAGATATGACTTTAATGACGTAGACTCCCAAAGGAAAGACTACGAAGGTATTCATAATCAGTACTGATAGACGAGAATATGCAAACGAAGTCGCGGGGCTTTCTAGTAAACATGGTTATACACTCATAATTATTATTCTTGTTAGAAGAATAACCTAAAAATATCAATTTTATTAATTTTCGAAGCGACGATAGCGCAGTGGTAATGTGTACGACTTCGCGTCAAGTGACGTGATTTCGAATCCGACCACGTACAATGAGCTTGAGCTTTCGCTGAAGGAAAACATCGAACAACCACAGCATGGTGGTAGCGCTTTTCTGACGCCCACCTGGCTAGCTACTCACTGCTGAGTTACGAAAGCACGTCATTACATAGAGCTATCGTCGATCATAAGCCGGTAACTCATAAAAACACTACTTTCAACCGGCGGTAGCATCTATAAAATATAACCGGACAGTTTGCATTACGTCTCCGGTAAAGTAATAATTCAAACGACAAATAAAAGGTGAATTGTGGTGTCCAGGGCCCGGGTGGCGAGTTACGTGCTGCACGCGCGTGTTCGCTCCGTTAATGGTTATGTATAGACCCTCAGGGAGCTGTGTGTCGGACACGGCGCCCTTGGTGGAACTGTTCGCGTTTGTCCCGCCGCGGAAAGTATCAACGTTTGGACAAATTCCATTTTCTTTATCAATATTTTCAAGTGGAAAATACCAGTTCGTTCGATACAACACGCAAATCTTAGGAACTACCGTTAGGAATATAAAAGTCTACGCGAGCGTGTGAGAGCGGTGATTGACAGTGAATTTTGATAGGTGGTTGTGCGATGCAATCGCTATGTTGCGCGACATACAAAAAACCTTTCTGGAACTGATAAAGCAATTAAAGTGGAAGGCTTCTAGGTATTTAACATCACGCTACCGCCAACAGGAGGAAAGCTGTATTGAGAAATGTTTCAAAAACCGGCGAAGATTATTGAATAATCTTTAAGAACGCGCGAACGAAGCCGCGGGCGGAGCTAGTCCATTGCTAAACACAAACAACTCGGTCATAATAGTTTGCATGTTATTTACTTTTGTTTTTATTATCGTAGTCGTGAACATTTTAACGTGGGTTTGTGTTAATATTTTTCAGCGTCATGGCCGCAATCTCACCTGATAGTAAGGACTGGCTCTCAAGTACAACTGCCGGAACATACCTATAGACATTTGGCGGCAGATTAAATACTTGAGCGTGGTGGTTAGCTTAGTTGGTAGTCTGTACGGACGCCTAGTCCAGAGACGTTGCTTCGAATCCGTCTGCAATGAGCTTGAGCTTTCGGTGAAAGCTTCGTGATGAAACCGCATCATGTTTGTAAGGCATTTTCCAATACCTGGATTTTCCAACAATACTCAAGTTGAAAATCTGCCGCCAAATACCTATGGGTGTGTTCTGGTAGTTGCACTTTAGAGCCAGTACCTATTAGGCTTAGCGTGTGCACCATCCTGGCCACTTACTATTAGGTGAGATTGTGCCCATAACGCCCATGTAAAAAATGACATACATAAAGCCCTACCACCATGCTTTGGTTTCATCACGATGCTATGCACGAAAACTCAGGATCATTACAGGAATTTGAATTCACGTCCATCGACGCAGCGCCCGTACAAGCTACCAACTGAGACATCATTGAATCCTACGAGGTAGTGTCGATATAAAAAAAAACCAAATGGAACACATTATCATGAGAATCAATATATTCGTTCTAATATACGTAATAATGAAATCTAAATATGAACTATTTAAGTATTAGTTTTTAATACAATTTAGACTGATTGTGCCATCGAAAATCCTCGAATGATATAAAAAAAAGAAAGTATAGAATTTATTTATATTCGAACTCACTAACGCTGTTAATCTGAAGAGATTTCGAAACTTATCAGAGCGATGTCGACTGATTTATTATTTATTACGTACCATGTATTAATTTTTTCAAACAGGCACATTGATCATGGCAGTGAGATATAAAATATTAAAAAAAACATAAACCAACATAGCCTATTATATGTTCAATACACGACCTACAGACGCCTGATCAATAATTTTAACACAGGAATCGTTTCCATTATCCAGGCGATAATGAGAAAATTCATATCTATCAGTATATTATTCAAAATTGTCTCTTTCATATACGTATACATACATATAATATACATTTATAAGCTACTAACAATTTGTATCGCCGCATGCAACCCCTCTTTAGCTACGGGTGCGCGTATGTCCTTGTAATAATAAGGGATGCCATATACACGTGCTAGTGGTGGGAAAGATTGAGTTGAAATATATCGATAGGATAATTATAATTATGAATATATATATATTAATAATCTTAGGAACTTACAGTCGAATTAAAAAAAAAGTAATTGTTAGAGTAATTATTGAGGAAGGCGTTAGGCTATTTAAGATCACGCTACCAATATAGTGCAAAGATGTATCGAAAAAAGTTACGAAAACGGGGAAAAATAAATAAATATTTTTTATTTCCACACGAACGATGTCGAGGGTAAAACTAGTCTATTATTAACCAGAACTATCTATGTTCTTAGTGACAACCGATATACGTCTTGTTTTAGAACGTATGGAATACGTTTTATACGTTTTTCATTAATATAAGAGCGAGGTCATTAATAAAATTTGAATTATAAATAATTTTCCAACGACAGTAGTACTCGAAGCTCCGAAGAGGAAACTAGATGCATCTTACAAAGCAAATCTAAGTAAATTAAAATTCTTCCTTCAATTTAGGCCCTGAGTAGGCGCTTAGGAAAGTCGAAACTACCACCGGTTCGGAAAACTACCCAAGCATCGAAAAGAACCGGCAGGAAGTCGATCTATTTTTATCATTTTATTAGTTACATTTTTTTTTTATAATGTTTTAATGTATTCGGTGCATACGCACTTACAATACAATAGTTATTCGCGGAAGCGCTGACAGGGGTGTTATTTCCAGACATTACCATCGTTTACATATTGATCCACCCTATAATATAGCCTTTTGACATCAAAACCCTTATATAACAAATAATTGATTCAAATCCTTAATAATATTACAAATGCGAAGGTGAGATTCTTGTTTGTTAGTTACGCTTTCACGCCTAAACCGCTGTATCGATTATGATTAATTTCGGTATACAGATAGATGGGAACCTGGAGACGGTGATAGGATACTTTTTCTCGCGAAAACCTTATAAAAATGGGATAAACTTTGTATAAAACTATTTATTGTGGTATCCGATTTGTTTGAAAATATCACTATTAATGCCAGCGAAGCCGTACGTGAAATCTAATAACAAATCATTAATATATATTATTAACCGAAACATTTTGTTTGTTTGTTTGTTTAAACGCGGTAATCTTAACACGTACCAGTAGGATTATAAAAAATATTATTGTATTTAATAGAGCAATTGTCGAGGAAGACTTGAAGCTTTTTAACATCACGCCACCATCAACAGGAGCTCAGTTGTAATGGAAAAAGTTACAGAAACGGGCAAAAACAGTAATCAATATTTTATTGTTGACAACAAATTTTCAAATTTAGGCATATGCAACGAGACACTGGCTCGCCCAACTTCGAAAGAAAGCAAATTAATTTGGTTGACAACGGGTATTTGAATGAGAAATTATTTGTGGCATGCTATATGGATGAGGTTAACATGTTCTATCTAAACAAAACTTTACTAAAAATAAAGATATAAAAAATAGTATTTGTAGGAAGTACGACAGGGATGTGTTTTTGTTACCAAAAATGTTGTCGATATTTCGAATGTTTGCGCGGTACATCACTACCTACACGCACGATACCATTGCAAGTGGATATTAAACAAATTATATTCCTTTAATAGTGATTTGTATCGCAACGTTATGATTTGGACAAGTGGCTGAATTTATTCGGGTGCGATCTGCGTGGCCATAAAAACAGCGAGCTGAGAAAAGTAATGAATTTACTCGGCAGTTGACATCTCTTTTGATATTCTAATATATACATATATAATGATATAATGATGATTTTATTGAAGTAAATGATTTTGATATTATTAAGCTTGAATTGTATTAATACATTTCGGCTAAAAGATTACATAATACAATACAACAGTACTTTCAAATTAAGAACAAACATTAGCACAGATTATTACTGATTAATAAATAGAAAATCAATTCGTGAGCTTAAAATAACCGATGCGGGTCACAACTCAATTTCCCTAAAGATACAGTTTTATGGCATCCGCATCAGTAAATCCTCAGAGATTATTAACAATAATAAAACTATCTTTTTCATCCATACAGTATAAATTTCTTTTCATTATACTATGCCAAGTAAAGGAGTGTATTTATTTTTTTCAATCCTATACAACGACATTTAATTTATTGCTCGTTTTCAGGATTTATCAAGGTCGAATTGAGATGAAAAGAAGTCCTAGTTATTCCACATATGAGGCGCTCTATCACCTCTCGGTAAATCTTAACCGATATATTTTTATGTTTGTTTATTGGTGATATCCGTAGAATTTCTACTTATTTGTGGTCCAGTGTTAATTGTTTTAAGAATAGACTAATTTTAATCTTGTTAACAACTTAAATGTAGGCCCTATGTAGGGTCTCGATCGTGTGGCCCTAGATTAAAGCCCGGTTAGCGTACATGAAAATCTGCTGTAGGCGTTATTGAGAGTCTATTAAGCAGAGGGCGTGTATGTATTTTAAGGTAAGTAAAGTAAAATCAAGTAATTTCGTCATTTTACTGTATTATAACTGAAAATTTCACTGTACCATAACTTCTTAAATAAGTAAGGTGGGAAAATTTTTTGCCATCCGCCTGATGGTAATAGGTCACTGCAGCAAATACATACGCTGACTAATGTATTACTAGGGCATTGCTACCCTCAAACCTTCCTCTCTAAAAAGTTCTAGAAATTTCATTCATGGCAGGAATACAATCACCGCAATTTGCCAAGAATCCCCTTAACTTCTGAAGTTATTCATAGGAATCCACAAGGCAATATAGAGAACAAAAATAACACATAGATACTTTACATAAGTACACGTAAAGTAAAATGCTAGTTTCGTGGCCCCACAACCAAACCTAACACCCTATGACATATGAATATTATTTTGCGCGTATGTAACGCACAATTTGATGGGTCGTGCAGCGTTTTGAAATGATTTAATCCATGCCATTCATGGAATAAGATATAAAATCGTATGCTAGACGGTTGCAACGGAATAGAAACATAGGAAGCTAACAGGAAACGTGGATAGATACACTTTACAAATGTATACTTTTACAAATTTCACGTAATGCGATGTAACATTTTATGTACCGTGGACACTTTGTGGGGGTAAATATATTTTGTAAATTAAAATCTAATTGTCCTTCGTTATTGATATAGAGGCTTGTAATAGTTTATTTTAATATTTTTATCTGTCTATACGTTGCATTGAATATTGAAGTGTCTGTCACGTACACTATATCGGATCGATTACATGCCTATTTGAAGCGTCAAAGTGATGGCAGTGGCTACGTTTTTATTTGAAATATATAAAACATTGAAGATTATTATTACTATTATCATGTGGGCAGAGTGCCGTAATGATATCAATGTGCCAACGAGGCCAACAAACAAGTCAATCAGGTATTGGCCGAATTGTTAGAATTCTCAAGTAAGATTTTGTGATATCACAGAGTTCATGGTCCGTAATAACATTTCCAATACACGTAACACAGAACTCAAAATAATAAAGTAAATAGTCATCAAGGATTTTCGATAGAAATAAAAACTTTCAACTGAAATAATAGTGTTTTGTTTATTTTCAAGCTAATTATATTACTAATATATATATATATATATATATTTATTGGTAAATAACAGAAGTATAGCTGGCATAAGAATGATAGATAAAGTAAGGAATAGTGTGATAAGGGAACGTTGTGGTGTGGTAGAGGATGTAGTGACAAAGATAGAGAAAGGGATGCTTAATTGGTATGAGCATGTAGAGAGGATGGATGAAAGAAGATTAACAAAACAAATTTACAAGGCGAGTGTGAATGGACAAGCTGGTAAGGGTCGACGTAGGCGAACATATCTCTATCAGATCGAGGACGTTCTGGAGAAAGGCCAGGTCAAAAGTACCCGTAACCGAAGAGCATGTATGAAGGTGTTTATGAAAGTAGAAGAAGCGAAACATGTATGTCAGGATCGTAGCAACTGGAAGCATGTGGTCTCTGCCTACCCTTACGGGAGAGAGGCGTGATAGTATGTATGTGTGTATGTTAAATAACAAATATGTATTCTCCGTATATACTTATCTCAACCAAATATCAGTCACGATATCTCCGAAACTATAGACCAGGTGAACTGGAAATTTGTCATGTATATTCCTTTCACGATGTAAACACTAAACGGGTTTTACGATCAAGCAAAATTTAGTGAGAAAAATACAAAGACGCCCGATTTCAGCAGTTAGTACTGGCATTAACATAAATCACTCATTTTAAATGTATTAAATTTACATCATACACATACGTATCTAAAGGATAAAATACGTTATATGTATGTTTCATAAGTATTATATTTGATATTATTTTGTTATAATTATATTTTACTTTAGAAGTTTACTGTCAGGCTTCAACAGATGGCGCTAAGTGGGAATGAATCAAGGTATTATTATAGTGCCCGAAAATAGTGGGTTCCAGACTGAGAAAACTAGCCCTACATCTGAGTTACTTAAGCATATTTTTGGAAATTTTAACTCTTACTGTGAGTGTTAAAATTTGGTTTAATGTACTTGAAGCTCGACACAAATTGACTATATTATCATTAGCTTGCTCGGTGAACTTCGTATCGCCTACAATCGATGTTCCTTACTCTCGTTAATACTGAAAACGGTTTGAACCATTTTTATATTGTAATTTACAGTTTCATTAGATATAATCAGTAATAACCAATCTTGCAACTTCAATTCGTTAAGATCAATAGAACTGTCTATAACTAAGTATAGTATCCGTTTTTCATATTGTTTGTTATCGAATGAAAGTTGTTTAGAACTCCAATTAATTAAATGTCTTTTAATCATGCGAAATTTAAATATAGGTGGATTATATATACAGATTTTATATCTGTGATATATATACAGATTTTATAATGTACCGCTCAACTTCTTAAATTTTTTCTTTTATAAGAACCTTCTCCTGACAATAATTAACAGAACAGAAAAAGAATTAGCAAAATTGTTCCATCCGTTCACTCGTGATGCGATGACCAAGAGAAATTGAGATTCATTTTTATATATATAGATGAAGCGAATAAAAAAAGTCTGACTTATAATTACATGATATAATTTTTTTGTGGAATGACTTTATCACTATTATATATACTACTATATACTAGCTATACCCGCGACCGCATTCGGGGGTAACTGAGAATTATTTCAGAACTGTCGTCCGTTTCTCTAATCTTTGTCAGCTTTTCTTTCATTTTCCGATTTTCTATTCGCTCCTAATGGGCGATAGTGTGATGTTGGATCCCCTAAATCCTTCCACGGTTCTATCATCTAAGGGTTAGCAAAAAGCAAAATTACTTTTTTAAATCCGGTACCGGTAAGTCCTAATATTAGCGCGTTCAATCAAACAAACTTTTCCACTTTTATATTTATATTGATATAGAACTACCAAAGACAGGAAGGAAATCGGGAGCACCGTCTATTGTATACATAAGTCGCGTTTTCACCGTTATTTCATTTAACGATAACATGTATTTAGCAGTATGTGTGATCGCAGTTTCAAACACAAATAAAATCAATTCAAATAATGATTGTGCATGTCTTTGCTACAGATCTGTTTGTGTGTATATGAATGTCAATTGCACACACGTGTAATATTAGTTAGTAGGTATAACAACTTATTGTTTATTATCTGGCGTTATGTTATTTTAAGTTAATTGTCTGAATATATTGTGAGTTGTTAGGAAAAGCGTAAAAAAAGATTCAACCGTCCGTTGCCCCCTCCGCGTAGAGGGTGTATGGATAATGTATGCTTTATTGTCCGCGGTGCCCAACATCGCCCGTTTGGGGTTCCTTCCATGTCTCTAATCTGTAAATATAGTTGCAGGGTTCACTGTAACGCGGTGAAACGGCACTTGAGGGATTACTTTTTTTTTTTTTTCGATTACAACAAACTGTTTCAATTTACCAAGTGTAGGTGTTCGACCGTTATATTAAATTTACTTTTCATTCCACGTTGAAAGAACGATGGTTTAGTGGTAACGTAAGATATAGTGAGTTTGTTCGTCGCACGTCCTCTGGCTAAGTACTTAATCGATTATTGTGAAAAGTCGCATAAGTAAGCGTCTGTAGGGGCACAGAGGAGATAGGATTGATTTTGAAGCGATAGCGCAGTGGTAGCGTACGACTTCGCGTCAAGGGTCGTGAGTTCGAATCCAAGCACCTACAATGAGCTCGAGCTTTCGGTGAAGGAAAATATCATGAGGAAACCGTAGCATGGTGGTAAGGCTTTTTCTAACACCCGCCTGGCTAGCTACCACCCTCAAGTTGAAAATCTGCCGCCAAATACCAATAGGTGTGTTCCGGCAGTTGCAATTGAGAGCAAGTTCCTCCACAGGTATAGCGTGTCTACCGACTTGGGCCGTATCGTCACTTAAGATCAGGTGAGAATATGATTATTACGCTAAGCCTTAACTACAAAAAAAAATCATCCAGAAAAATGACTGTTCCCAGGTAAATGAAAGGTAAGTCACGGGTATAGCTAGGAACATGTAATCCTAAGCTCTTTGTGATAAAAAAACACTGCGTACTGAACGTCATAATCCCTATAATGAATGATATTATAATGAAAATTTATAGATACGGCATATATGTTCCGAAAGTTACGCGAGAAAAAGTAGCATATCGTCGTCTCCGGGTACCGACCTATCTCTATACCGAAATTCATCAATATCAATTCAGCGGTTTAAGTGTGAAAGGGTAACGAGTAGACAAACTCACTTTCGCATTAATAATATTAGTTAGGATTGCCTATAAAGATAATGCATTATCGCCTTGTGGCACTATTCGTTTCGAGGATTTCATGTAACTTCTAAGGAAGCAAGCAGATAAATTTCACTCTGCTATTCACATAAGAAACGAGGAAGCAACGAGATTTCCACAGGAGCGAGTGGAGTATCAGTTTGTTAATGTAGAAAACTTTACGATGCGACATCCAGGATAAGGTTCATCGAGCCATCGAGAATGTTCGAGTACACGTAGAAGAGCAAGTAAACACTTAAAGTGACTGAATAACATCGCAGGAAGCAGTGAATTCAGGAACTCCGCTATAAAATATGATATTTTTATGTTTTTTTTTTTTTAATGTATTTCATGGGCTTTGATATCGGTTTTTGATCTTTATACAATCGATATAATTTCTTTATCAATTCCACGATTTTAATGACAGAATAGAACATGGCATATATTGGATTGTAATAGTCCGTATACACTATTATCTCCACCATTATCGCTTGCCAATAATGCTTTTCCAATAACACAAATGAACTTTTCAAATCGTTTTAATAAAACTGAGCTCTGAGGTAATAAATATAAAAAATACTGGCGTATTGAGAACCTCTTCCTTATGATATGTAGACGATCATCAAAGTAGGTAAAGGTAACTATTGGCCAGCTGTAATTATCACACAAGTCTGCATAATAGATTTCCTCCAATTAATCAACAAAATAATTAAAACCAAACTCTGTTTGAGGTGTAAACTCTTCCAGAGCAATATATTATCGTCTCAAATCAAAACCTGATATATAAGCTATATAAATAAGCTAGCTGTAAGATGAAAATATACCGCCAAACATCTATAAATATATATTTTCTTTATAGTTAAGGTTTAGCGTTATGGCCGTAATCTCAGCTGATCTTAAGTGACTATACGGCCCAAGTTGGTAGAAACGCTGAACCTGTGGAGGAACGGGCTCTCAAGTGCAGCTGCCGGAACACACCTATTGGTATTTGGCTGGTATTGGTAACAAAAAAAAAAAAAAACGAATAAATTGAAAGCTCTGAATTATCATAAATTCTTGCTTGACCTTATAATTGAGTTATAATAATTCGATCGAATGACTGAAATTTTAAACGACGGTTCCACAAATAAACCTACCAGTTGTAATTATTTTACATCGTCCGGTGTACGTAAGTGGTTTTAATAAATCCAATTTACAAGCGACACGCGAAATATCATTTCACTACATGGGTGTAAAGCTTTTAAATTCACTCGTGTAATTCGTGCTTACTACGGCTACGTCCAATAAATAATTTCCCACAATATAGTTAAATAAAAACTCAAGACTGAATGAATGAAAATTAGCATAATATAATCATTTTTAATTGTCCGTAATAATTTATTCTTATAGATTTATTATTTTACCACAATCTCGCTAAACAGTAAATCTAAGGAATTACATTTTAATAAATTAAGATGCTTGTTAAACACAACATCGTTCTTAATTTTACAGTACATAGTAAAGACGACATTTTTTTTAGTTTTTTGTATTTACGCTAAAGATTATGTTGAAAGACAACTTGGCTAGGGGCACCAGCCTCCAAATGCAGCCACCGGCTCGCTAATTACATATTTATCGACAGCAAAGCGACAGAGCTAAAGTCGCACACATCAGCTTTAACTTGACAGATTAAATTTATTTTTAGTACGTTATCGTTAATATATTATAGAAATTTGCAATTTCGAAGCAAATATTTAGCGATTTGATATCGCGTTGCTCTTGCTAAAAATCATTGATCATTTATAGATCAGCTTTATAGATCATTGGCGAATGCAACTTGATAGTGATTACAAATCTCTATGGTATAATTTCACCAGTGCGTTTTCTAACATTAAAGTTTCGGAATGAACGTGGATTGAAGCAGTATCCGACTATGCTGTACGATCATTGATTCGATATTAATAAATTATCAATATTATGAAGCGATGTAGCTCAGTGGTAGCGTGTACGACTTCGCGTCAAGGGACGTGAGTTCGAATCCAACCACCTACAATGAGCTTGAGCTTTCGGTGAAGGAAAACATCGTGAGGAAACCATAAAATAGTGGTAGGGCTTTTTCTAATGCCCGGCTGGCTAGCAACCACTCTCAAGTTGTAAACCTGCCGCCAAATACCAATAGGTGTGTTCCGGCAGCTGCATTTTGAGCCAGTTCCTCCATAGGTTTACGCAAAACCTTAACTATAAAAACAAATTAATATATAGTTGATCACGCCATAGTTCCGTGACATTCGTGGTCTTGCGCGAACCTGATCTTAAGTGACGATACCGCCCAAGTTGGTAGACACGCTAAACCTGTGGAGGAACTGGCTCTCAAGTGCAGCTGCCGAAACACACCTATTGGTATTTGGCTGCAGGTTTACAACTTGAGGGTGGTAGCTAGCCAGGCGGGTGTTAGAAAAAGCCCTACCACCATGCTATGGTTTCCTCGTGATATTTTCCTTCACCAATAGCTCGAGCTCATTGTAGGTGCTTGGATTCGAACTCACGACCCTTGACGCGAAGTCACTACCACTAAGCTATCATCGCCAAATACCAGTAGGTGTTTTCCGAGAGTTCCACTTGGAAGCCCAATAAAGGCCGGCAATGCACCTGTGATTCCCCTGGAGTTGTGGGTATCCAGGGGCGGCATTGATCACTTACTATCAGATGACACGGCTGTTCGATTGCCCCCTATACCATAAAAAAGTCCATAAAGATAGTGATTTTAAACACCACGTTAATAAAAAAATAGTAGTATGCGTACGTTAGAGTATATGTTACCTTGCGTATTAAATGTACCAAACCAGCCACTTGTATTAAAAGATTTGGACGAGTTCTAAAGGAATATTATTGAAAAAGAAAACCTATTTAAACTTGTCTAACTCTAATACGTTAATGTGCTGTTTAAAGTTATATTTTCAATGACGTCATCTGACCTCATTTGAACTGTACTTCCGGTTTCAGCACTATGACTTTTTTGTGAATAAAAAAGTGCACTAACCATGAATAAATATACGAAAAAGAGCCTAGAAATTGTTCCCTAAAATAAAACATACGTATAACTATACACATGTACCAACTTATATTTATGTAAGTCACCAAAGAATCTCTTAATAAATTATTAATGAGTTAAGGGAACACAAGAACAGTTTTCCCTATACGAAATAATACTGACATCGCGCCGTATATTCTCGCCTGATCCCTCGAGGGGTTCGCAGGGACCGATCGGCGTAATATTTAATGCGTTCGACGGCGTCAATTCCGGGTTCAACACTCGGTTTAGACAAGAGCTCTGAATATGGTTCTCAATAATGTGACGCATTGGCTGCTTCTGTTCTGCTATCTCTCTTTAGTTAAATTATCGACTCAATGCAAAGTGTGAAAGAGAAAAAAGAGTGGGGAGGAGATAAGATAAGATACCCAATTACGATCAACGATCACTTTGATTCGCAATTGATTTTAAAGCGGTGATAGCATGGTGCTAAGAGTTTTTCTAATGCCTAACACCGTAAAGAAAAAAAATATATCATGCCTAACACCTTTATATGGGTTGGATTCGGTAGTTGCACTTGGCATCAGGTGAGATTGTAGCCACATGACTAAACCTATAAATTATAAATAAAAAGTATACTCTAAGTCCTATGGTATTGAGTCTGTCAATAATAACATTAAAATTATAATTATATTACTAGCAACTTTGTAGTCTTGGTATCACGTATTCAAACCAGTCTGATCGACTGTAAGACAGTATACATATGGTTGCTTGTTCGTTATCAAGACCTATCGCTGTGGCTTGTTATTACGTATATTTATATTATAAAGTGGAAAAGTTTGTTTGTTTGAGCGCGCTAATATTAGACCTTACAAATAGGAATTCAAAAATTATTTTTGTATTCGATAGACTAATCATACAGGATTTACAATTATTATATTTATTTTATTAATAATATAAATAAATACAAATAATATTAGCTTAGTCCTAAGATTAACAACTGTAGTGTACTATGAAACTTTACGTTTAGACAAGTTTTTGTTTTTCGAGCTCGACTATGTAGTTGTATTTCTCATAGAAACGCTATTTTATATTTAAAAATTCAAGGTAATCAACTGTTTACAAGAACCTTACCTCCCTTCTAACGGTAAAGTTTTCTGTAAGACGGTGCCTGGCACTGTATTGTGCAAAGCGGGGTTTATCAAAGGACTTTATTCCACCGGGAACGAGGCTGGAACACACCGAGTTTGAACTCCAGGAGGGATAAAACGTCGAAGCATCTGCCTCTAGCCAGACCACTGGCTGAAGGTTTTATACTGACGGCAGCAAGATGGAAGGGAAAGTGGAAACTGCTGTCAGTTGCTGGGAAGATGACAGAGAGGCGACTTCCTCTAAATTCAGCTTACAACAAGCATGCAACGTGTTCTTGGCGGAACTCTATGCGCTTCTTAGGACAATCCAGCTAATTAGGGACAGCAGGAAAACTGAAGCCTCCAGACCAAGAGGAGGAAACTACAGATCCACGATAGTGTAACCCACGCTGCGGTGAGCGCCCCGGCGAAAGACTACAACCTCAGGATGGCCATAAAACACGGTGACCAAAGGGTCACACGAGCTATACTTGCCCAAGCCTCAACCACAAGGCAATTATAGAAATAAGTGAAAATGTGTACTAGTTCCATAAGAGAAAAAAAAAGAAAACTCACTTACTTTTTAGTTGTTAGTGTAATGCCTAGCTACTGTTGTAAAGCTATTTTTAACCTAGAGTCCGCAGATTATGTATATCATATTTAAAAAAAAAACGGTGTCCTATGACAGTTCATATGTAGGCAAAATCGAGTAATGTAATGTTTAATTAGTACGTGATTCGTATACAAATATATTGTCTTTAATCATACAAACATTTTCCTCTCTTGTGACATCTTTTTAAATCTTTTTAAATACAAAATAATCCATAAAAATTAATAAATTAACTTTTGTTAATTGGTGAATCTATCAAATATCTATAAGGATTCGGTTTCTTTTTTTAAAGGTTTTCCAATTAGTTATTACCTATTACTTAATTTGAATAAGTATTACTGAGATAGGAAAATGTTGAAAATTTAGTAAAGTCTTTCCTTCTTAGAAAAGGTTTGAGGGCACAAGGGTGACAGTAGAATCATTCTTAACATGGAGAAAACAGTTTGAAATAGACATAGACATGGGAATATCAGCAAAAGGGGAAAGGGAAGGAAAGGAAACTAAATTGACAGGCAGAGAACTCTTCTTGCGCGACACAACCCTTAATGAATCTGATCTTAAATTCCTTGATTATGGTGAGTAAATTTCTATATTGATATTAAAAAAATCTTCCACTGAACATCTTAGATGGAAATTTATAGTCAATTATGAATTAGAGCATATGTAATATTCTCTACATATTTTTCTCCTTATTTTCTTTATAGTAATTTAGTTGATGTGACAATAGTTTTTTCACAACGCGATCCCAAACAAATTTATCGAAAATTTCGCTATTGAGACAGCTACATACAGGCTTTTTTGTAGTACATACCTGATAATACAATCAAAAGTGACGGCGACCGTCGAGAGATCGTTAATTAAATTAACAGTCGTTGCTGTCAATCCAGCCTGCAAGACTTTCGACAGACTTAGATATATAGTAAACTGATTCGGAAACATGACAATAAAGGTCTGTAATAATGCTCTATATGGTCAAGACTTAGGTTGGTCCCTACCATCCCATTTCATTACCGGAAATACATAAACTGATGAGTGTACCACTATACTAAAAGCAGTGCGAATACAGTCCCAGGTTCCTGGTAACAAGAAGCAATCTGCAGTCATCATGGTGTTTTGTCGGTAGACATTTAGTGGTGCTTGTCCCAGTGGGTATTTAAGCCTTATGTAGGTACGATGTTAACTATCTAATCGGACACAATTATATTGTAATCACCAATGTATTTATAACTATTAAAATTCTTATATATATATATATCAATTTCGTGTAACTCGAAAACCGCTGTAACGATTTCAATGAAATTTTGTATTTAGATTGATTCTTTCTTTTTGAATTCACCTATATGTGTAGAAGTATTTTTCTTAAAAACGCAGTTGTTTTAAGCAAATTATCTATATATATATATATATATAATTTGCTTATCTATATATATATATATATATAATTTGCTTAAAACAACTGCGTTTTTAAGAAAAATACTTCTACACATATAGGTGAATTCAAAAAGAAAGAATCAATCTAAATACAAAATTTCATTGAAATCGTTACAGCGGTTTTCGAGTTACACGAAATTGATATATATATATATAAGAATTTTAATAGTTATAAATATTATTTAATAGTTATATATATATATATATATATATATATAAATAGTGTGTATATTATCAAGGCAGATAAGTTTGTTTGTTTGAAAACGCTGGTTTTAGGTACTACCATTCGTATTTCAAAAATTATTTTCACTAAAACTTGACATTACAATGTCATATAATATAATATAATATAATATAATATAATATAATATAATATAATATAATATAATATAATATAATATAATATAATATAATATAATATAATATAATATAATATAATATAATATAATATAATATAATATAATATAATATAATATAATATAATATAATATAATATAATATAATATAATATAATATAATATAATATAATATAATATAATATAATATAATAAGATTATAATTAAAAAATTTACATTATTATCATTGAGGAAGGCCGGTATTGAGAATTGCCGGTACAGTTCTTGTCTAATAAAAATATTTATTACAGTCGTGTTTTTAAATTTTAATAATTAGTTCAAACATATGTAAAATCGTAATATTTGATATTTAATCATATGTACTGTTTATCTAAATATATATTTTTTAAATACACAATATTCTGAAAAAAACCTAGCTACCGAGTCACCTAGCTACTATAAAATCAATGGCTGAAGTAATAAAGATCATTTTACTATTTTTGCCAACTTACATACCGAATACTTTAAATTTTATTTATAATAACATATCAAATCAGCCAGTTAACAACTGGAATTAACTCGGAATAGGTACCTCTTACTATAAAAAGACGCCTGCAGCTTCATAAACAGAAATCTCTTTAAACAGTAAACCAAAAAGATAAATGTCGTGTGCGCGCCAGACAGAGATAGAGAATATTTCAAAACAATACATTGTATCTTCCTTTCCTTTCACGTAACGAAACAGGCGTAAACGTGATGCGTCTTCAAAATTTCACTCTTCCAATAGGCCGCCTAAAAAGTTTCCACTTGGAGAAATTATTTTTATATACCTTTCTACTTACCCCGTAATCGCTACAGTGCAACGAATAACACATCCCTCGAGTAAACAATAAAAGTGACTCCCCTTTACGCCGGATAGTGCATAAAATGACCTCATTTTTATAGCACAAAGAAAATATTTCTTATGTGTAAGTTCGGGGGCCCTCTCAACTCCCAGCGGTACGCGCCGACCCTCCCGGAGATACGGGAGGACTTAAAGATTTCCTCTCTAAGTTATATCGATATCGAAATGCATATATTATTATTATTTATTCGTAGCGGAGGCGTGGAATCCTCGTATTACGTTATGTTTTACGTTTGCGACTTAGTTTCATAGATGTAATATTTGATTTGCATCATTGCAATGGATATTTGATGATTGAAGGGTTCACAAGTTTTATAGGTACCTCTCGTCGATACGGTATGAATGTGGAATTTATTACGGTGATGTTTTATCGACACGCGTGATTATAAATGTGGAATCCTTTTTTTTGTATTTCTCAATCATTTCTAAGCTTATTTACCGGTAAATTATATATTAAGGATTTTTTTTTTATGAGTAAATAGCTTATGAGAATTTTAAGTAAATATGCATTTACATGTCGATTCTGCGGTTACGGTCGTGTGAAATAGTAATATAATAAAACTGGCTCGTTAACTGTTTGGTTTATTTTAATTGTTCAACGATCGAATGATTTGAATTTGATCGGATTGAAGCGATGATAGCTCAGTGGTAGTGTGTACGACTTCGCGTCAAGGAACGTGAGTTTGAATCCAAGCACCCACATTGAGCTTTCGGTGAAGAAAAACATCGTGATTAAACCATAACATGGTGGTAGGGATTTTTCTGATGCCCGTCTGGCTAGCTACCACCCTCAAGTTGTAAACCTGCCGCCATATACCAATAGGTGTGTTCCGGCAGCTGTACTTGAGAGCCAGTTCCTCTACAGGTTTAGCGTGTCTACCAACTTGGGCCGTATCGTCACTTAAGATCAGGTGAGATTATGGCCATAACGCTAAACCTACTGATACTTCTGTGATGCGAAAGATTCGTGTAATTGGTTTCACTGATTCTGGAGTTATAAGCGCGTTAATGAACAGACATACATACGTGTGTCTCCTTTAATATATATAAGTATGAAAATGCATTGTATTACTGCGGTAGGTTTTTATTGTTATTACGATACAAGGTAATGGGTAATCAAAGATATGGTGAACAATGTACCTGATGTGGCCTTGGGTTGTGAGGCGGCGGTGCTCCAACGCCATGGTGGTAGACCATGTCGTGCTTCAGCTGAGGCAGCGGAGGCCCGGGCTGCGGGCCGGACTGGTGCTTGCCGATGTCTACCGCCGCTAGAGCCTCCGCCCTACTTAGCAGCCCGTCGTTTAGCCCGCTGAAAATATCCCCCTGAACAAAAACAGGAAGTTGAGTAAACAAATTTTGTTAAATATATTTTTAAATAACATATATACCAGAACCTCTATAAGTCGAACATCAAGGGAGACGTCGAAAAATTCGAGTTATAGAGTTTTCGTATTATAGAGAATGGAGGTTTTGGTGTTTGAAGGCAAAGGAACAAAACATTTTTTCGTTCGAGATTTGGAGGTTTTCAACTTATCGAGGTTCGACTTTACTTTTCGAGGACAACTTTTAACAACTGCTAACATGCATTCGACAGGTCTCTTGAATTACACACATTATTAACTATATATATAAAAAAAATGCATGTCAACTATTTTTCAGTAGGACTAAGCGTTTAATCTTTTCTAATAAACTAACTAACAGAGTTCAAAGTGCAAAAGCGAAATAATTTAAATTGATACTTTTCAAAAACAAAATCAATATTCTTATTAATGTATTTTATAATATTAGCCGTAAAAGAGCGTTAAGGTCTAACCAATAAATTATTAAATATTTACGTCGCTGAGAATAACCAACCGGAAATTATATTAACTATTAAAATACAACTCATCGAAATAAAACCGATGTAAACGGATTTTATCGCGGTTACTTATTAATTTTGATCCCGACGTTTCGAAAGCTTTAGGTTGTCCGAAAAAGTTCACGTTACAGTGTCTACCTTCAGTCAACACTGTAACATGAACTTTTCTGGACAACCTACACCTCAGTACCACGTGACCACGAAGGCTGAAAAGCTTTCGAAACGTCGGATTCAAAATTATAACCGCGATAAAATCAGTTTAAATTAGTTTTATTTGACGAGTAATATTCGCGTAAACATAAGAAATCATTATTAAAATACAATTTATACATACACATATATTCTGTTAATTGTTTATTAATATATCTTATATTATTATTCGAGCAATTCTCGGAAACGGCTTCATCGATTTGGATGAAATTTTGTACTAAAAAAGAGTTTGTATTTGTATGTACACCTATATATGTAGTTGGATTTTTTGTTATAATGCATTACTTTTTATATATTTCCAAAACTATTAATTACTTTCGTGTTTTTTAATCGAAATAATCAGTTCGTACGTATGTAGTATTATTATAAAATGAGATATTATCAGCATCATTTGTAATAACAATGTGAGATGCGCGTTTAAACATATTTTGAAGTAAATAACACATAGTTTAAAAATCCGTGCTAAGCTCACCCAGGTACTTTTTATCAAAACAGTAACTTAACCATAAAAAACATTAATATGTTTTCTATATATTTTCTAACCTAACAGAGTGGAACAAAGTACGCCTCTTTTAACCTGCCGCCTGCGTATATTGACTATCTAGATGCGAAGCGATGATAGCTCAGTGGTAGTGTGTACGACCTCGCGTCAAGGGATGTGAGTTCGAATCCAACCACATACAATGAGCTTGAGCTTTCGGTGAAGGGAACATCGAGGAAACCATAGCATGGTGGTAGAGCTTTTTCTAATGCCCACCTGGCTAGCAACCACCTTCAAGTTAAAAATCTGCCGCTAAATACCAATAGGTGCGTTCCGGCAGCTGCACTTGAGAGCCAGTTTCTCCACGGGTTCAGCGTGTCTAACAACTTGGGCCGTATCGCCACCTAAGATCAGTTAAGATTATGGCCTTAACTATAAAAAAACACTAGATACATATTTTTGGTAATTTATAATTCGACTATGGTATCTAGTAGATGTTAAATTAACTATGAACAATAGTGTTGATAAAATATGTGAATATACCTTCCATCGGTTAATACTTAATATGTTATAGTGTGGAGAAAGAGAGAGAGAGAGAGAGAGAGAAGGATAGAGATATTTTCCGACCTTCACCAAAAAGGATTCATTTAGTCAGATACATAATAAAATTAAAAAATGTTAAACAGGTTCAAAAGCATCTTTTGTGCTTTATAGGTATATATTATTAATTATAGTATATATTATTTATATATAACGCTATCATTATGGCCGCAATCTCGACTGATGTTAAGTAACTATGTAGTCAAAGATGGTAGGCATGCTAAAAATAGTAAAAAGACTGACTCCTTGACAACTTGAGGGTGGTGGCCAGTCACATGGGCATTAGAAATATCTCTACCATGCTATGGTTTCATCGCCATGTCTTCCTTCATCGAAAGCTCAAGCTCATAGCGGGAATCGAACTCGAGTGCATAGCCAAGGGATCCGAGCTTACCGAATGAGCTTACATCGCTTCAAATAAACTTTATATAAAGCGCGTATATAAAACATTGATTTTAATAATTTGTTGTAGTAAAAATAGTAAAAAAGGAGTAATTTCCCGAAGTTCGTCGCTGAAAAGTCATTTAAATACCACATGATAAAATGAGAAAATGTTAGACACCAGAAACCTCATGATATTGGACGACGCCGCACGTTGAATTAACTCGGGAAATTGTTACGCATAAAAAGGCGAAATATTGTCAACGATACTAATAACAAACGCAATATGTCCGCCCGCATCGAATAGTAATGGGTCTCTGCTCGGTCGAGGACACGTTTTTCCCGGATTACTTTAAATTATTTATGAGATCACTCCATGTTTCGCCGCAGCTCGCTACTTGCGGGATCGGGTAGAGTTGTGACAGACGGGACGCTGGCCACCGAAACGAACCGCGAGTAGTGTCTCTCGTAGCCAAAAGTTTAAAAACGTACAACAACTATATGACGATAGATACATATCTAAAATATATTTTCAAAAATTTTCTATTCTATATATACTTCCGTTCGTACATGGCCTGCGGTGTGGAAATTTAGCTGAAAATCTCAAGTGAAGTCGTCCGTCTCTTGACAATCTCACTTTAGTCGTGAATTGGTGCTGATACAGACACTTTTTTTTAGTTATGCCTCTTGTATACAACCATTACATACGAATGTAATTAATATATATACAAAATTGTATTTGCGAATGAAATGGCTTATCACCTACACGGTTTAACAAAACTCTATGAAAATTGGCACGTATACAGAGAAGGCTCTATCATAACTCTGAAAGCGATAGACAGTTCTGTAATCGAGATATCGACAGCTGGAAAAGGGCAGTTGGGTTAATATATAAACCCAGCTTACGGCAGTTGGTTAAGACCACAATCTCATCTGATAGTAATTAACGATGTGGCTTAAGATGGTAGACACTCTGAGCCTAATGGAGACACTGGCTTCTAATACAACTGCCGGAATACGTCTATAGAAGTTGAACGGTAGATTTCCAACTCGAGCGTGGTAGCTGGCAAGGCGGGTATTACAAAAAGGCCCTACCACCATGATGTGCTTTAATCATGATCTTTACCATCACCGAAAGCTCAAGCTCAAGCTAGCTAGCATCGCTTCAAATCATTCCTTACTTTTCTACTACTAAACCGAATAATGTTATTTGATTTGATATTTATTGTGATCATGTAAATTGCCAATGCTGTTCTGTGGAAGAAAGAACCAACGAACATTGTAGATTCACTTGTAATTCGGTAACATACGGACACTGAAGGGAGTCTCGGCAATCTCTCAGCCGCCGCGTCAGATGGCGCGCGTTCGGACTCACAAACAGGCACTTTATGTAGCGAAACCGTTTTAAAGTGATAGTGCCTCTTTTCGATTTGCCCGTGGCTTACACGTTTCCGGTTTTATTGGACCCCGTCGGCCTACAGCGCGCGGACGGAATTTGAATTTGAATGTTTGTCTTTATATTGGATGGCAGTGTTATTTGTACCGCTGTCTTTTATTTATTTGTTTAGCGTTAGGGCCGCAATATCATTTGATGTTAATTGACATACCAAGCCTGTTTTTTTTTCATACTGAAGGTTTATCATTATGGCCATAATCTCACTTGATCTTAAGTGACGATACGGCCCAAGTTGGTAGACACGCTAAGCCTGTGGAGGGGCAGGCTTTCAAGTGCCGCTGCCGGAACACACCTATTGGTATTTGGTGGCAGGTTTACAACTTGAAGGTGGTAGCTAGCCAGGCGGGCATTAGAAAAAGCCCTGCCACCATGCTATGGTTTCCTCACGATGTTTTCCTTCACCGAAAGCTCAAGCTCATTGTAGGCGCTTGGATTCGAACTCACGTCCCTTGACGCGAAGTCGAGAAAAAAGAGACGAGTTCTTAAGTGAAGGTGGTGGTAGCTAAAGAAGAATTACAAAGTATCTTATCGTCATAATATAGAATAGATGAGATCAGAAATGAATAGATTCGAGGAAACATTATGAGTAGTACCCGAGACCGAGATGTGGAAAGGGGATATCGAAGACCGTCTGAGTTATCCATGACCACCTCACCTGCACGCGGGGCATCGAAGCGATGATAGCTCAGTGGTAGTGTGCACGACTTCGCGTCAAAGGACGTGGGTTCGAACCCAAGCACCTACAATGAGCTTGAGCTTTCGGTGAAGGAAAACATCGCGAGGAAACCATAGCATGGTGGTAGGGCTTTTTCTAATGCCCGCCTGGGTAGCTACCGCCCTCAAGTTGTAAACCTGCCGCCAAATACCAATAGGTGTGTTCCGGCAGCAGCACTTGAGAGCCAGTTCCTAAACAGGTTTAGCGTGTCTATCAACTTGGGCTGTATCGTCACTTAAGATCAGGCGACATTATGGCCATAACGCTAAACCTTAAGTATAAAAAAAAAATCTGGTCAAGTAACCGACGAGGGTCTGAGGATTGTTGGTCCCACCTTTGGTTTTGGTTATGACGTTAACCATGTAATTCTTGATTCATCACAGCTTGGTGGTTAGGGTTATTGCCCGACTGGTTTTTAGTCATTGTTGTGTGAACACATATGATTGGTGCATATAATTGATTTAGATTTAAGTACTGTGTTACATACCACTATTAGTATTCGGAATAAATAAAATAAAATAAAAATAAACGGTGTGTACGCTGACACGATAGACAGGTTCAGATTAACAGGAGATACAGGTATTTTATTAAGTGGAACCTGTACTTTCATTAGAGATCACAAGAAATTTGGGAGGTACCATCTATTAACGTGCTATGCTCGCACGGGTCGTCTAGTAACAACTAAATTATCATAGGGATCTTGTAATTGTAATGAACCGATAAAGCGTAGCCGTGAAACGCAAAAGGTTTTAAGTGTGAATTAATGTAACAGCCGTGGACCCTAAAAAGAGCAACGTCAATCGAGCGTGGGAAGTTTCCACCGCCCTACGCGTCATTAGCATCGAATTTCGGTCCCACTCGACACCGGCCCCCGGTTTCGCTGTAATTGCTTAACGGCTTGACACAAGATCCATAACGATTTGTCTTTGCAAATCATCCCTATTCAAAAAATTATCGTGACGATATATTGTCACCTAACAGTGTACCGGCAAGTTATCTTAGAGTGTGAACATTTTTTTTTATATATAATAATTTCTTACGTTTACGCGAATATTATTCATTGGAATAAAACTAATTTAAACGGATTTTATCGCGGTTATTTATTGATTTTGATCCCGACGTTTCGAAAGCTTTTCAGTATTCGTGGTCACGGGGCGGACTGAGGTGTAGGTTGTCCAGAAAAGTTCATGTTACTCTGTGTCTACCTTCAATTTAATTTTTATTATTGATAGTGTTCCGATCTACGCAGAAAGAGCTCACAGTGTCTTGAGGTCAGGCAATTGGTCTTTTGGGTTCCGATTTAATTAAATGTATAATCGGATCCCAGGCTTGTGCTTGCTTCCAACCATCTTCTCTATTGAAATTTGGATGTTTTTATTTTCAATAGCCTCACGAATCATCCTAGGTACGAATCGGTGTTCTTTGGCAAGGATTTGTGGCTTGTCGAATCTAAGATAATGTTTGGAGCCTTCTTCTGATTTTTTTTTTAATTAGAGAAAACACATTTTATAAAGACTTTAGCCACAACAGACCGTCTTCCATCGACGTCCACGTAGTCACCATGTGGGATCAGTATAGGTATCAGAGTGGTATGATGCACGTCTCCGGGGATTTGGCACCGAAAAGCCACAACATAGTTAAAATGGCGAGAAGTGGTCGGTGTTACATATGATAAGAAAATGCCGGGTCGATTACAAGTCTGCTGATAAAACCATCATAAGATCAGTCCCTTATGTATAGCAGGGAAACGTGGTCTGTGACTTAAAAACGTAGATACAAGTTCTCGAAATGAAGATACTGAGGTGGGTGTGTGGCGGATAAGATGCAGAAGGGTAGGTTGCGATGGTATAGACATGTTAAGAGAAAGCTTTCCGACTATATAGGCAATGTAGCACTGCAGTTTTCCCTCACCGCTTATAACTCCAGAGGAATACATAAGACGGGGTAGAAGAGTGCAGGGCGAAAAAGATATGAGGGTGTGCTAAGTTTCGGAAGACGATGTCAAGGATAGAACTAAGTGGAGAGAAAGGTAAGGGAAGATGACCGTACCACCATATAGGATTTATAGCATGGAGGGAGAGAGAGAGATCTGCCTATGTAAGCACTTTCACCAATGCTAAGCGAGAATGACGTTACACAATAAACGAACAAAAATTATTTGTGGGTTTTACGAATAGTCGTCTCTCGGATTCGAACCAAAAGCACTTCGATGTAGCGGTTGCAGCGAGAGGACTGCTTTAACCGCCGGACCATGTGTGCAGCCAATAATATTCACTTCTAGTCGGCAGTTTTGGTCTGCCTACCCCTTACGGTTATAACGAAATGTAAACAGCTTTCGTTACACCTATGACTTATTTTTATTCAGTCCACGCACGCTTCAATCGACACACATGAATATGCATGGACAACCAGTCCACAGACTACTACATCGAAGTATGGTCTAACAACATAGTATATGAAACGGCATGACAAATATAGCAGTCTGGATCATGCCTACCTTTTTTTTATGGACGTGAGTTCGAATCCAATCACCTACATTGAGCTTGAGCTTTCGGTGAAGGAAAACATCGTGAGGAAACCATAGCATATAGGGCATTATCTGATGCCCGCCTTGCTAGCTACCACCTCAAGTTGAAAATCCGCCGCCAAATACTAATAGGTGCGTTCTGGTAGTTGCACTTGAGAGCCAGTTCCTCCACTTAGGATCAGGTTAGATTATGGCCATAACGTTAAGCCATAACTATAAATGATAATAATAATAATAGTAATATGAATTAAAAAAAAAAAAACGACCTACGCAACACAATTGCATGCTTTGATAGACATGTCGAAAGGGACAGGCGCTGTCGACCTCGCGCTTAATTCAATTGCACTGTATCACCCTAACGATAATATGATAATGTTACTAACAACTTTACAACTGTTTTTATTCAATTACCATCGAGATTGATTGCAGGAGACGAGCTCGTTTTACAGCTGTTGCGTTTTTCGCTTTATTGCATTGTTCAGCATCCGGCAGCGTGTATCATTTCGGTTTCATTCTACGTACTCATTTCAAGTCTCGTCGACCTTCACTAAATTTTTTTTATGGACTTCATACCGGTCATCTGATGGTATAAGATCACCACCGCCCGCGGACACCCGCAACACCGGAAGTCGGAGTCGCGTTGCCAGCCTTTAAGGTAAGAGTCAGCTCTCTTGTTGAATGTCTCCCAATTGTGTCGGCCCGGAAACACCGTCGACGCAAGTTGTTCCACAAGGTAGTCGTGCGAGGAGAGACATTCCTCTTGAAACGTACGGTACGTGAATCGCCATTCATACAGGTGATAAAGATGGAATTTAAGTGTATGATCCGACCATATAATCTAACTGTAGGAATCAGATCAAAATGGATCATCAAACTTTAAGAGATTAATTGTGTATACACCGGGGTTTTCTACAAAAAGATACAACTTTAGACGAAGATATTAAAAAAGCTACGTAAGTCGGTTTCATGACTATATATAATAATATATAACATGAATATGTTATAATAAAATAACGTGAATCGACAACACGAGTATTATTTGTTCAGCACCGATGACAGCCACCAAGAAATGGTCAATTGGAAGTCTGGGCATTATCACAACGGGTATGAATGATAATTGGAACTCAGATATGAGATAAGTTGACAGATAGACATACAGCGGCTATTGCACGATGGTAGGGCTTTTCTAATGCCTGCCTGGCTAGATACCACATTTGAAAATCTACAACCAAATACCTATGATGTGTTCCGGCAGTAGACCTTCAGAGTCAATTCCAACATAGTGTATACCCTAGTACATAGTGATCACGATACAGTGCAACAGAGCATCCATGCCCATAAAAACTCAATACATGCCAACTGTTAATAAAAATCTATAAACAAACAGTTGTTATTTTTGGAAATCGAAATTGACTGGTTGATTTTAAATTAAAATTTGCGTATCAAAACTGTTTACAGCGCAATAAGTTATACGAATAGTGTCTACGTGAACACGTCACGTGACCATGTCGATGACGACTTACATGAATTTACTTCCTGTCCAAACCTTCTTATATTAGTTTTCACATCAATCACCAACTTAATAGTAATTTGCCGTAGCTGACTCAACAGGTGAAACGTTTTCAATGAATATTAAGAATAGACCACCAACGAGAATGTAAATTATTTTTAATAAGAGCACAATAATAGAAAATGAAATAGAAAAACAAGCGTAATAATAAACGGTACATTAAAATAGTGTCGCAAGAGTCTGCAGTGTAGAAGAAGAAAATACGGAATCCTTTATCGCTAACGCGAAACCTAGGTCCCAACTTATGTACGTAAGTCTCCTAGCCCAGAAACAGACACCGTCTCGTCAGTCTAGGTACAACGCCTCCGGGACACATTTAACATGAAGTGACTTAATAAAATGCGCAACACTCAGACACCAGAGTGTTGTAAATCCGATGGCATAGAGGTCCACTTACTGACACGTCGCGTGAGATAGTAATAAAACGCTAAATGTGCCCGAAAAGTGATTTCATTTATGCACTAAAACAGATTTCAATATGTAAAATTCAAGTACAAAACATTTTTCTTCTCGATAGTAGGTGGAAATGTCGTTTTCTCTACTCCTGAAAACGTGTTTGCAAATTTTCACGGCGATCAGTCAAGTAATGAATGCGTGAAAAGTCGACAAACGAATTCACGTTTGCAATTACAATCTATACATACTAGCTGCGCCCGCGACTTTGGTCGTATGAAACTAAAAATTATTTAACAATTTTTGCCCGTTTTTTTGTAATCTCCTTCAATACAGATTTCCTCGTATTGGTGTTTCCGTGATGTTAAATAGCATAAAGCCTTCGTCAAGATATTAAATAGTCGAAATACTAATAATAACCTCGAATAAACTCGAAAGAATAAACTCTCGAAAGAATAAAAGAATAAACTCGAATACAGTTCTTGTGAATGTCAATCACATCGAAACCACTAAACTTATCTGGATAAGATTATTACTATAACTTCTAGGTTATATACATCGATTTTGGATTCCATTATCGAGTTTTTTTTATCGATTTGCAGTGATATACATTGAATTTCATATTTTTTTAATTCTCCATTTCATTTCGAGCCCTGCAGTCGCCGTAGCGGGCGGATGACGGTAAATCTATATTAATATTACAAAGCGGAAGTGTCTGTTTGTTTGTTTGTTGGAACACGCTTATCTTTGGAACTACCAGTCGGAACCTGATTACCAGCTCGTATGTGTTTAACTGAGCAATAATCGAGGCAGGCTTTAGTCTATGTAACATTACGACACCATCAATAGGATTAAAGCCGTATTGAATAAAGTTTCATAACGGGTGGGAGTTATTAAATATTTTTCAGTTCTACGCGAAAGAAGTCGCGGAAACAGCTAGCGGTAAGATAAAGGTGTGATAAAATGTCGGATAGAAGTCGGCGAAAAGGCACGCTGTTTCCGGAAATACTGGTAAAAGTCGAAGGTTGGACGGGATCCGAAAAGAAATGTAGTGCGACCAGGATATACACAGTTATTAACTTGGGAGATTGTTTGTCCGTTTATTTGATGTATTGGAAAAGCACTCAGTGTATATATAGTTACTGAAAGGTAAACTCACATGATAGCAACAAAACACCTCATATATTAATTACTCTAGGTGATTGACATTTTTTTTTAATTACATTATAATTCTCATCAAATACAGAGCAGTGACTTTGCTAACTAAGAAAAAAAACTACACATAAACTTAGAAGAGAACTTAGCTGAGAACCTTCTTTATTATTTAAAAGTCAACCGAAAAGTTACACTCGAGAACGAACGTGTCGAAATACGTACCTAATTACGAGATTGAAATACCTTCACTTAATAAAATGGAAAAGGTATTAATATTCCTTAAACAATGCAAATGTTATTTACGTTGATTTCAAATTAATTATTACTACTGTCGTTATTAATTATAATATATCGAAGAAAACCAAGTGGAAACACACCGGTGAATTTATAATAAAACTAATGTATGTGTATACAATTATACATACTATGTACACTTAACAAAAATGCAAATTTAATACGGCTGTACCTTTATGTGACAAAAAAAAAATTTGCAAACGAATAAATAATAAAATATGTGTACATCATTTTTATAAATGTATGTCTGTCTGTATAATTGGACACGGATCACTGCTTAAGTGCAACGTTTATGATAAAACGTCACCAAGGAAATCATAGAGCATATCCTCGAGTAACAATTAGTGTTTGTTTCATTAAAATCGGTTAACTCTGACGAAAGTTATTGTAATTTGTATGACGGCGCGAGATTAAATAATTTTAGTTCCACTCCGCACAACTAGTACATTATATGTTTGCTTTTATACTAGGCGGATTTACTGGGTTATCCGAAAACAGAGTATGCCCTCGGCGTTGCGTTAATCCATTATTATTATTACCCATCATAGCTCCCATTTTAGGGTTAACTGGCGACATCTCCTGATCCCCCAGTACGTCCCGTCAGTATCAAATGTCAGAGAGATCTAAAAGCCGGGCGCACGGGGTCTTTGCGCCCGATTAGCATCGCACTCCGGCTAAGTGATATCGACCATGGGTTGTGTTTTGCCTACGTTCATGGTGTTTCTATGTTTACATTTATAAAATTACTATTAACACATACAATATTAATAAAATTACTACTAATGATTTATTGTAGCTAATTTTATTAAGAATCAAAAGGTTTTGAAAAGAGAACTTGTTTTATAGGTATTGAATTAGCTTGATTGCGGCACTCGGCTATGTTACGCTCGTTCGGGTAAAGTCGGCCCGAGCCGACTAAGGGAGTAAGAGAGATAGTGAACACTCCGCTGCTATAGTCACTCGACCAGTGTTACACGAGAGGTCATGACGCATCAGCCGTATTCAGTATCGACATAAATATCGTGTGTATTTTAGTGTCTGTATGTGTTAATACGTGTTAGTTAGTAAAGTTTTTTGTGTTCAATTTACTTTTTTTATGGAGTAGGGATAAACGAGCAACCGTTTCACCTGATGCTAAGTGATCACCGCTGCCCTTGGTCACCCACAACACCACAGGAATCACAGGTGGGTTGCCGGCCTTTATAGGAGTGACTGGCTCTTACGTGCCACTACCGGAACACACCTAATGGTATTTGGCGGCAGATTTACAACTTAAGGGTGGTAGCTAGCCAGGTGGGCATTAGAAAAAGCCCTACCACCATGCTATGGTTTCCTCACGATGTTTCCTTCACGGAATGTTTAAATTGTAGGTTGTTAAATTAGAACTCACTTCCCATGACGCGGCGTTCCTACACGCTACCACTGAAGCGTTATCTCGTAACACTTTCAATGTTTTTGTACATACTATAAGCACATAAGAATATTGTTAAAAAGAAAACCACGATTATGTGAAAAAGATTTCAAATAAGGCTTAAAAAAGTAATTTCTACTTTACTAAAACATAATCGGTAAATAAAAAAAGAAACTCTAAGCATAGCTATAATAACTTTTTTTATTCTATAACTAGATCATTTGGCGGAAATAAAGGCAATGAACAATTTTAAAGAATTTGTATATATATAGGATATGACAAAAGAGTCTGGTGTCTTTCTCTAAGGAAATTTCAGTCGATTTTCCGCACCGGTAGTAGTTTTGACGTTCATAAGCGCCTTCTTAGGGCCTAAATTGAATGAAGATTTTTTATTTGATTTGATTTTTATAGTTTTTATTTTGTAGTTATCGGAGAGCGAAGTAATAATTAATTAATAACTGGAAACCGGTGTTATTTTAGCTTTAATTACAACTATTTTTCAAAATTTTCAATTTAAATATGATGATAATATCGAGTTTTTCACATAAAAATAAAAGTTTAATTTTGGATTATTTCAATTTAACTATGTCAAAATGTATAGAATTATATGACTAGTGAATTGGTTATTACTTTAATTATAATTTAATGTTAATATTTTAGTGTTAATAATATTTTTTTTGACTGCACGGTTGGTCTAGCGGTTAAGCAGTCGTCTCGCCGTTCGGGTCCTGCAGTGGTGTGTGTTCGAATCCTACAGAGTACAGTTATTTATGTGATCCACAAATTATTATTCTGGTTCTGGGTATCGCTTTTCAATCTATAATTGTATGTAGGTAAAGACTTCTGCGGCAAATAACTTGATTCGTAGTGCTTTCTGTTCTTGCCATAAAAACCATATATTGTCTGTAAAATGTTTCAATTAGTAATAGAACTACATCTACAAAACAAAAATGAATTATTATCACTGTGTCATCTACAAAACTTGCCTGTAAAGAACGTTGCGCTGTGAAAGCAAATTATATTAAAAATAGAGTAAGTTAGAGACAGATACATCTTTGGCCAAAGATGAACGCAAGCGGTCATTCGCGATGCAAATACAAAAAATAAATATAAAGCCATCAGACAGAACATATTATTGCAGTGTGGGACTTACATTGTGCCTCGGCGACCACGAATTACACATGAGCGATGCATCCTCCAGTATTCGGCTCTGCAAAGAAAATATCTATGCTTGTATAGATAATCACATAGTAAAGTAATTATCAGAGACATTTGTTTTAAAAAATACAAAAAAACAAAAATGATCCATATTGTGCAGTGTATTATTAACATATTACCGAATAGAAACAAATACACGCCAAAAAAAAAATTTTAGTCTCACTCCCCAAGCCAATTTGTCTTTTACTACAATCGTCAGAGTAATGAGAAAACAAAAAAAAGTACGAGATGATATTCAAGAACGGTAAATAGAATTATTTTTTTTCGATTGTACATGTGCTGTTGTCCTTAAAGGGACAAATACTAAGGCACTCAAGTCGAGGCAATGAGCACAAGAGAGCCATGAAGTGACCCTCGGCTTGGGCTGTTGCAGGGGACGCGAATAGAAACCGCTGTACTCACTAACCCTAAGCAGGATCCTGACAGTAAACCGAAGAGTGTGCTAAAAACTTTAATATTTACAATGGGTTCTCGAATGGCTACCACGTACCGGAAGACGTAGCGTGGGTAGGCCCCCCACAAGGTGGACCGACGACCTGGGGAAGGTCGCGGGAATCCGCTGGATGCGGGTGGCGCAAAACCGGTCGTCGTGGAGATCTTTGGGAGATACCTATGTCCAGCAGTGGACGTCTTTCGGTCGAATGGATGGATGGATGGATGGAAAGTGGCATTTGATATTTATTTCATAGTTGATAAGTCTACAAGATTTTAAATAACTAAATTCTATCGCTCTCAAGCTATAGGCGCTTCTTAAAGTGAAATCAAAGTATTTAATATCGGTACATATAATATTGTAACGCAGCAAATACATGCTCAGACATGTAAATTTTCATATAGGCATGAAAATTTAATTTCCAGTGCAACTAAAGTATCTCAGCTTTGTTTTAAGTAAGGGCTATCTCGCGTAACAAAAGCAACTGCGTTACATTATTCAATAAGTTTGAGATACAAAGAATTATTATTATCATAGACTTTTATAACAATAGTACAGATGTTATCCGTCTGTTTTGTTGGCTTAGAAAAATGTATCTGCCCTCTAACGCGATATAACCGACTTGTATGACACATTTCATTGCATTACGTTTACTGTTTGAGCGTGCATGACAAAGAGTCTTTATAAAGAACGTATTTTAGATTTTATTAAGGCGGAAAACTGTTAGGTATGTATGAAGGTACACATATACTATACACACGATTAATAGTTCAACAATATATAAATAAAATCTGATACCCGGGGATTTGTTAACGTGTTTCTCATCAACCGTCCGCTAATGATTTCTTATGTTTACGCGAATATTACTCATCAAAATCTCATATAGAAGAACATATAGCTGACGTTAAACACCTGCGCTCTACGAAGTCTGCAGTTGCTGAACATTCAGAAGAAGGCTCCAAACATTATCTTAGATTCGGCAAACCACAACTTCTTGCCAAAGAACACCGATTCCTACCAAGGGTGATTCGCGAGGCTATTGAAATTAAAAAACATCCAAATTTCAATACAGAAGATGGTTGGAAGCAAGCACAAGTCTATGATCCGATTATGCATTTAATTAAATCGGAACCCAAAAGATCAATTGCCAGACCTCAAGACACTGTGAGCTCTTTCTGCGTAGTTCAGACCACTAACAACATTAAAAATTAAACTGAAGGTAGACACTGTAATATTGACTTTTCTGGACAACCTACACCTCAGTTCACCCCATGACCACAAAGACTGAAAAGCTTTCGAAAGGTGGGGATCAAAATTATTAATAACCGCGATAAAATCCGTTTAAATTAGATTTATTTCGATGATTATGCTAAATTTCAAGCCAAGATGACTCTATTCGCGGTGTCAGCCGGTGAGCGTCCAGTGAGCAAGAAGAACGGAGGACATCAATACCCAAGTACTTCACAATGACTCTATTTAAATTTGTCATGTTTCAGGGTTGGTAGGGGAAAATCCAGAGCTGAGAGATTTTTCATACAAATTTTTTTTTGCTTATTGGCTTATAGTTATGGCTTGAGTTTCACCTGATGTTCAATAATGATGTGACTTAAGATGATGGACACGCTAAACTTATGGAGGAACTGGTTCTCATGTGCAACTGCCAAGACACACCTATAGGTATTTGGCGGCAGGTTTTCAACTTGATGGGCATAGCTAGCCAGGCGGACATTAGCAAAAGCCCTACCACCATGCTAACGTTTAGCGTTTGCTTAGCAACGAAGCGTTTCAACTCAGTTGGCAGTATGTACGGACGCCGCGTCATTGGCCGTGAGTTCGAATCGACCTGCATTGAGCTTAAGTTTTCGGTTAAGGAAAACATCGTGATAAAACCATAGGTAGAGCTATTGCTAATTCCCGTCTGGCTAACTACCACTCTCAAATTCAAAACCTACCCTCGATATCTATAGATATGTTCCGGTAATTACAATTGACAGCCAGTTCCTCCCCTAGGTTTAGCGCGTTCACTATCCTGGGCCAAATCGTTACTTAATACCAGGTGAGATTGTGGCCACAACGCTAAACCTTTAAACTATAAAAAAATATGGAAGGCATGCTAAGCTTAATAACTGTTTAACGTATTCCCAATTTGTATGATCACCGCGCTTTTTTAAATCATACCGCACTTATATATATATAGGGCTGTTACATGGTTGCGTTAACTACATCCGGTTGGGTTGTAAGTATCGAATACCACCTTAGTTGTCCAAGCTAACCTCACCCTGCACGCGGTACACCCTGTCGAACAAACGACGAGGCTCTGTCAATTGTAGGTCCCCCCTTTGGTTGTGGTCGCGACGTTAGACTATGAAATTGTAGCGAGTCTACTATCTCGTGAAGTAACTTAGTAGGCAAACGAGTCAATAAGGATAAAGAGAAAAGTGCACATCGTTAATGAAGAGTCCTTTAAGTTAAGTTAAGTTAAGTTAAGTTAAAGAAGTTAAAGAAGAACGCCTAATCTGTGATCCGCGCTGAAACAGCCAATGGTTGGTAACTGTAATTAGACGAACTCTACAAGGCCGGCGCGTTATTATTAAATTGTCGTTTGCATAATTTCATCACAAATATATCGTTCTTAATTCCATACCTTCTGAAAAAAAAAAAAGTAAATTAACTTATAGAAGAATAGATCGTGTACGACCACACACCGCTCAACGCCTGCGCATCTATATATATATATATATATATATATATAATTCTTGATTCATCACAGCTTGGTGGAGGGTTATTGCCCCACTGGTTACCAACCACCCTTAGGTTTCGACTGCAGCAAAATGAAGGTTCAGTATAAGCCTTCGTGTTCCAGCATAGTGAACGAGAACTAACCATTTCCATCAAAGTCAGCAGCATGGCCGCCATGGCATAATGCGCTGGTGTTGCAGATGTCTATAGGCAACGGTCATGTACCATCTGCCTATTTACTATCCATAACAAAACAAACAACATAAAATATCATAAGAAGAGTCTTACCAAAATTAAAGACATTTAGGTATCTGCTTATACCAATTTACTATAGAGATATGTGTATCTAAAATGTAGTAAAGAGCAAATTCCGCTTCGTGCAGTAGTTTTAGTTCAGTGCGCTATTGGCCACTGTATAACCACACTAAATATTTCATTGCGTTTTTTTTTATAAGACGATATCGTTAGCAGGCTGTATGATTGATTACGGCGCAGTTTCTTTATTGACGTACAAACAGACCTATTACTTTAATGTACCATAACGACCCAAGTAAGTTTACCTAAAGGTTGCATTCGTGTACGTCCAATTTGTCGATAAATTGCCGGGTAGTTGCGGTGACTCAAGTTCGGCGCGAAGTTATTAATACGTTTTGCTATTGAGCATTGTTTTATCCAATATATAATATACTAGCTTTGCATGCGACTTCGGTCACGTGGATCTAAACATTCTTAAAATAATTCTCTCATTTTTTGGGTCATATTTCAATACATCATTTGAAGCGATGATAGCTCAATGAAGCGATGATAGCTCAGTGGTAGTGTGTACGACTTTGCGTCAAGGGACGTGAGTTCGAATCCAAGCACCTACAATGAGCTTGAGCGTTCGGTGAAGGAAAACATCGTGAGGAAACCGTAGCATGGTGGTAGGGCTTTTTCTGACGCCCGCCTGGCTAGCTACCACCCTCAAGTCGTAAACCTGCCGCCAAGTACCAATAGGTGTGTTCCGGCAGCTGCACTTGAGAGCCAGTTCCGCCACAGGTTTAGCGTGTCTACCAACTTGGGCCGTATCGTCATTTAAGATCCGGTGAGATTATGGCCGTAACGCTAAACCTTGAGTGTAAAAAAAAGCATCTTTGCTCCTATTCGAGGTACTGTGATGTTAAATATCACAAAGCCTTCCTCGATAATTAATCTTTCAAATACAAAAATACCTTTAGAAATTCGACTGGTAGTTCCTAAGTTTAGCGCGTAGAAACAAACGAACAAACAGAAAATACCGCTTTATAATCATTCATACCAGAATATCATGATATGAGCGCATTGTAGTCTATATTTTAATGTATATACTATGACAGAGGTCAGTGTGATTTGGCGGTTGATGTCTTACTCATATGACAGTATGACTTTTCAAGTTCAAGGTGAGACGGACGGAGACGGAAGGTGGAAAATGTGGCTTAGAAGACGGATGACCGTCGGATGACCCCTGACCACGTGTTTTTTAATTGCTCCGGGAACAGTATTTCTCTTTTTGATGTTTTACCTCACTGTATTGTCCTATTAAAATTATGCCCCCCCTAACTCTTGTTACGGATATTCGCTTAGTTGTAAAATGCTTGTCAAGTTATGGTTTCCTCACGATGTTTTCCTTCACCGAAAGCTCAAGCCCTTTGTAGGTGGTTGGATTCGAACTCAAATTCCATGACGCGGCGTTGCTACACACTACTACTGAGCTATCATCGCCTCAATTTATGTATAGACGATCTATTTAATCTATCTATATAAAAAAGTACATGAGTGGGTCATCACCAGATCTCTAAAACTATAAGTATTTGTTATAGTTCAAGTAATTTATATACTTTCACGATATATAGAATCCACTAAAAATGGATTTCACGGTCACGATCGGTTAAAGAGAAAAGCGGGAAAGAAGCCGGGGGCACCAGTTAGTCTTTATTTATACAACTTTGTCTATTTATACGTCGTCAGCTACAAAATGCCTTATCATATTTTGGTAAGAATTTTTTGATAAGATTGTGCGCTTATCGAATAGTTTAGCTTTATTTAAATCCAATAGCTTCGCTATTGAAGAAATCATTTTTTTTTTTTTTTTTTGATGATGTGAGTACTAAGTCACTCAGCCCGAGGCAACGAGCACAAGGGAGTCATGCAGTGGCCGAACCTCGGCTTGGGCTGTTGCCGGTATTTTTTTTTTATTATTTTCCCACCGACTTTTATATAACACATTTTATGGGTTTCTTAAATACAAACAAAACAAAAAAGGAAGTAATAATTTTCAAAAACCGATCTACTATATTTTGTCTAATGTAATTAGTAAAATAGCACAGAATCCCACAAAGCGGCCGTCTATGCGATATGGAGAAAGTTTTGATCCGGTGAAAACGTCGAAAGTATGACCGGCAGACGCTCTCTGTGACATCTTCCTGTACACAAGGCTTGTAAATAATTAATGTCGCAGCCCTTTGCCGCGCCTGTTAAATGACTTGACTAAATAAGGGAGGGTCGGAACGCTCACCCCTCGTCCCTCCCACTGGCCCTCCGACGCCGCTGGAAGTTTTAACGTCGACTGGAACTTAAGAAATTATCACTGTGACCTACACGCGCGTGTAAAATGTATTAATTAGCGCTGGTCACTTTTATGTGACAATTATTACCTAACCGAATTATCGAAAGTGAAAATATAAAACGATGATAACTCAGTTGGTGATGATGATGAGATATATCATCACGATGATTTCTTTCACTCATAGCTGATGTTCATTGTATGTATATCCAAACTCACGACCCTTGACGCGGCGTCTGTGCACACTACCAACTGAGCTATCATCGCTTTATATGTTCAGTTTCGAAACCATAGCATGGTGGTAGGGCTTGTTCTAACGCCCGCCTGGCTAGCTACCACCCTCAAGTTGAAAATCTTCCGCCACATACCTGTAGGTGTGTTCCGGCAGTTGCACGTGAAAGCCTGTCCCTCCACTAATTTTAGCGTGTCCACTATCTTGAGCGCCATCGTCACTTAATATCAGGTGCGATTGTGGCCATAACGCAAAACCATAACAGAACAAAGGATAGTAAAGGAAAGGACAGGAAATTGTGGAAATCCCTGTAAGACGCCCACGTCAAAAGGCTACATAACTTGTGCCGTTTGGGTTGCAAGATTCCGGACCAACGCAGCCTTAATGATTTCTTAGGTTTACGTCAATATTATTCATTGAAATAAAACTAATTTAAACGGATTTTATCGCGGTTATTTATTGATTTTGATCCCGACGTTTCGAAACCTTCGTGGTCTAGGGGCGGACTGAGGTGTAGGTTGTCCATAAAAGTCATATTACAGGGCCTACCTTCAGTTTAATTTTTATTATTGTTAGTGTTCCGATCTACGCAGAAAGAGCTCACAGTGTCTTGAGGTCTGGCAATTGGTCTTTTGGGTTCCGATTTAATTAAATGTATAATTGGATCCCAGGCTTGTGCTAACTTCCAACCATCTCTATTGAAATTTGGGTGTTTTTTAATTTCAATAGCCTCACGAACTATCCTAGGTAGGAATCGGTGTTCTTTTTTCCCTTTTTCAAAAACTTTGCCAGTCGACTGGTCATCGCATACCGCGACTAAGATCTGTGTCGATACATTAAAAGGGGAAAAACCCCGAAAACCGATTGCTGTACACAGAATCAACGCTGTCAGACTTTTCAATGCTTTTCTCATATTGGCGGCAAGTTAAATAGCGTCCACTCTTTATGCATTTCAGGTAGATAAACAGTTTCCGAACGATTTTCTTTACAATATAGTTATCAAAATTTGAATTAACTACTTAAAAAAAAAAAAAAACTTGTCTTATGAATTTTATTGGTTTAGACTCATATTATTGTAAGACATTATTTCGCGGGGAAATTTTCAAGTAACATAAAGTAATATGAATAACAGAAGTCATATTTTATTCTCTCGGGAGCTATTCTGGTCCATTTTGACGTATTCTTGTTTACCTGTTAAGTAGTGGCAACGAGTTTCCAACAACTGGCAGCTTTCGCGACTTCGTTCGCATGAAACTACAAATTTTCTATGAATTTTTGGCCCCTTTTATAACTCATTTTAACACAGCTGCGCTACTAAAGCTATAAGCGTGATGTTAAATAGCCTGAAGCCTTTCACAGTAGTTGCTCTATTGAATAGAAACAAAAATAATATAGAAGCGAAAGTAGCTCTATCTGTCTTTGGGTTACGCGTCACGCCTAAACCACTTTACCGATTTTGATGATATTTGCGACAGAGATAGGCTAGACCTTGGGAAAGGACCTAGGCTACCGTTTATCGTGAAAATAGGGATTAAAGGGGATAATATAGTTTGCATGGCAGATAGTTATTGACGATGATCAAACCATGAAATTTTGTATTCAGGCACTTGGTAAGTAACAAATCAAAATTTGATCCAGAGTTTTAGAAAATTAGTTCTACGCGGGGATGTAATAGAAAATGAAAGTTTTTATGCGTATTATTTGCAAGAGACGTATTCGAACCAATTAAAATGCTGCCCAAAGTATTCAACTATTCAATACAGACAAAATCGCGGGGAAAAGCTAGTTTTTTACTTTATAATATACGTATAGATCACAACAACGCCACGTAGGTAATATAAATGGCATTAAGCACGATTGTCACCAACCAGTTAGGTAGGTAGGTTGCGCAGTACAATCTTGTCTCGCCTGCCATGGCTCAGTACATCTTATATCTCTTGTTTTTTTTCTCTGTTAGATAATATTCAGATCCCGATGGACCAGCTATTTCTTTCTCTCAAATGAGTCAGTAGTCATTGACACCGTCAGCTATGGTTGCCTAGCTACAATACTTCGCGCCATTGCGGCACAGTACAATCTCTCTCTCAATTTCAGTTAGTACCGCGTTCGACTCTCTTTCGCGTCCCGGCAACAGCCTTATACGAGGTTCGATCACTAGTGACACCCTCCGCGCTCGGCCACTAAGTCCACTAAGCTGTGAAAGCCTTTTAGGCTGTCAGTGTAGGTCCCTTCCAAAAAAGGTAAGAAGATAAAGGTGGTAGGACGTTTTGCAAATCTTCGGCGATCTTGCGAAGCCTTTTTTTAGTGTCAAGGGAGATATTGAACGATGAACGTTTACACACGGGTATGTAGCCCTCGATCGGGTAAAGTTGACTAAGATAACGAGACAGATATATTTAACGCGTCACTGCTCCGATCTGCATCGATAAGTGTTGGGGCAATAAGTTTCATTTAATACGTTACACTTGTATTACGCCTTAAACACGCCTCGATCGAGTTATCACTTAAATCGTGAGGTTTTGAGCACACGATGTTCTTTTTTTAAATCTCTGCACTCTTGCACCATATACAAATATGTCACAAACGACTCCCTAGGTTTGATCCCCCGGACAGGAGCCCTCGAGTGACTCTGCTCGCGCGATACAGTGACACTCTACATCACTATGAGTACATCATCACACCGCATACCATTCGTGCACACTCACACGTTAAGTACACGGTTCTGTAACGGAATACCCTCGCGGCCTTTGAGCTGCTTACCTAATAAGGTTATTGTTAGGATCACTAAATCAGTATGACAGGACCTGTTGGTTGGTCAGGATCGTGGATCTTTTTTCATTTACCGGAAGCAGCCCAAGCCGAGGTTCGGCCATTCTGGCACCGTTGTGCCCGCTGCCTCGGGACTGAGAGCCCTCAGCACTCGCCCCAAAAAGTTCGGTGAAGCTCTCAAAGCCTTTGGGGCTAACACCGTACGTCAGTTCGAAAAAAACATTATTTAACATATCGAGCGTTTTATTTAAAACGCCAAAAGACTTAAAAAAGGTTTTTTATTCCAACCTCCTAAAAATTATCTTTGTAAATTAGAAAAAGCATGTTAATAGCCATTATTTTAATAGATCAGTGGTTAATTAAGAAAGAAAAGTCATATTTTTTTATAAAGATATCATAAATATTTTTTAATTATGAATGAAAAACTCTCTCCCGTAAAAATGAAAATTATCGCTGACGATGTTTTTTCTGAAAAGACTCGATATGGAAGTATGCTATATGACTGATGAAGAAACCGCCAAAAACGCCATCATGAATGAAATCATGTCATGATATTTATTTCTATGTATCAATTTGTATTTTTTAAATTATATAAGTTCAGGTAGAAGTTTATAGTGCACAAGTGGAGTGGATTATGAATTATACCCAAGACCATACGTTTTCAGTCGTCACAGAAAAATTGCCCGGCGAATTAATTCTAAATGGGTTAGGTTAACAGCATTAGGTGTTTTATTTTTTAGATTAGCACACTAACAAACGGAAGTCGCCGCCGAATGAAAAGAAGTCGCTCACAAATAACGCCAATTTCGTAAGCGATTACGTAATCGCGTTCCAAGTTTCGAATCATGAGAGAATGAGCTTTAAAATTACGGAAGAATTTAAGAAAGAGCGAGCGGGACGCGATCATATTAAGCGATAGCGAGCACGGCGTGCTAGAGAGAGACGACCACACAGATTATGGTAATAAAGGACGACTCAATGAGGGAGTTGCTAAAAGCAATTTAAAGATATATTGTATTTAATGTTTCGCAGAGGGTTCCCGGAGGGTGCCGGTTGGTGGGGAATGCACGGCTCGAGAGGATTTTGTGAATTGATAATTGCTGTGCACTCTATCGGCTACTTTGAATCTTCGAGGGGTGTCAGATGAGTGGCGTACGGAGGTTACGTTTTATTTTCGCGCGAAACTTTGACATAACGTAGGGGAGAGATTGTAACATGACAAAAATTTTTTTCCAACTTCAATAATAACATTAAAGGGATTTGGATACTTTAATACGGTTTTGGAATACCCTAAATCTGAGTAGTATTAATTGAGTAGTTTTTCTATACCTAAATTTATGTCTCGCAAATCTGTTTGTATGATTTTTTATAGATATTGTAGACACTTGACATGCAATTTCTGATTAAACTGAAATGAGCGGTTGATCTTTTTCCTTTATCTAAATTATAATAATGTATTATGCCTACATTAAAATTTTATCGTGCGATATTTCTCGTTCCGTTTGCCTTTACATACTTTCAGTTCGAATGATAAAATTAATATTTCAATTGTTTGAAGGAAAAATATGATAGCTCTTTTGCCATTATTCAAGTAATGTAATTTGATATGTAATTTAAAAAACTTATACTAAGTTATTTATTGTCAAGAAAGTATTTACTATAAAACGGAAATTGTGTAAATATTAAAAAACAATCCTAGATTTATTTGCGGTTCTACAATTCTCAGTTCAATTTAACATAATCATATATCGCACTTTTTATGGCGAACAAACGGGTCACCTGATGGTAAGTGATCACCGCCGCCCATGGACATTCACAACGCTAGAGGAATCGTAAGTGTGTTGCCGGTTTTTAAGGTACGTGTAAGCTTCATTTTTTAATGAATACTCAACTATTATTAAAATATATATATGAAAAATAAGTGTATATTACTTTGTATATCTATATTTATTACTGGCTGACCCGGTGAATTTCGTATCACCTATAAGCGATCTCCTTTATTCTCGCAAATACTCAAAAACGTTTTAACCGACTTTCCTATTTTGTTTTACATTTTGATTAGCTATTGTTTGATAATTTTACTTTTCAAACACAATCCGAACTCATTTTATTATCAGCAACTCTCGAACGCAATACAGAGGTATCAATATATTTTTCATATCAGTTGCGTACTGATCATCTGCTCGGTTAAGTGAGGTGGTTTGTGGCACCTTTGTGATAATAAAAGTAATTCGTTTACTTGTGAAATTTATAACTTCGTTTAGAATGATAGTAAAATTAATGTACCCACTTCACGACAATTGCGCAATTTAATGCCATTTTGTAAAATGTACATAAATACAATTATCAAATTTCAATAACTAATTAATTTCTTTGTTTTTGTTTTTAATATTATTTAGATTTTCTTTGAATTTTTTTTTAGATTCGTCAGTCTTCAGTTCCATTCATTCACTCACTTTTAATATTATGAGATTTCAGAAAAAAATGCCTTTTTTTTCTTTAATGCAGACCATGTCCTGACATTAACGAATACAATAAAAAAAGAATTATCCGATTCGGTGCCAACATGAGACAACAAAAAAGAATTAGTGAAATTGTTCCATCCGTTCACGCGTGATGCGATGACCGAGGGAAATAGAGATTCACTAATTATATATATACATATATATATAGAATATACAATTTCTCTTTAGGTATTAGGTTGTTTTCTAAAGTTTCTTATTAGTCCTATCAGGCAATCTGTTTATACACAAGTACTTCAATATCAATAAATAAAAGAATATATTACAAATCTTCCGGGATTTATACCTTAGACATTTCAAAAATATGTTTACCTACTTTGTTTTTCTTGTAATGAAATCGTGTCGCGAGATATTATTTAAAATAAACTTAAAGCGGATTTTTTTTTGTTTGAACACGCTAACCTTAGAATCTACCAGTTGGATTTTATTAATTATTTTTGTATTTGACTGAAAAATCATTGAGGAAGGTTTTAGGCTTTTAACATCACGCTACCACCAATAGGAGGTAAGTTATATTGAAAAAAGTTACAAAGACGGGCAGAAATGATTATGTAATTTTAGTTAGTAAGCTCGTGTAATAACATTAACTGCGATCGAGTTTCTGAACGGCTTTCGGTTAAGTTTTATTTAAGTTATGGCAGTGTTTTAACACTGAAAATCGCCTAAAATAATTGAAGCCTTTTAATACGTTTTTATTAACTTCATACGTATGTTAGTGTGTAACGGAATTTTCGAACATGATTTTGAGTCCCTTCAAAACGTCGGATTAACTCGAAATTTGGCACACTTATTAAGGACCGATGACAATTCAGTATTTTAAACAGTTTGATCCGTTAACCTTATTGGGATAATCAGGATTAGCGATTTTAGCGTATGACCATTGCAGCGACCGTCAAGGTGAAACACTGCTCTTCTATGCAATAGCTAATAGACATATAAATATCATAAAGCTATTGCTAAATAATCACTAAAAAATGGAAAACAAATAATAGTTTAAAAAAAAAAAAACAAAAAAAACGCTTTTATAGAAAATCCAACCAAAAAATAAAAAATAAATTAATAAAAAATTGTATTACAAATAGTGTAAGAAAAATTATTTTATTGTAAAAAAAGCGTGGGGTGCTTTTCAGGATATTATCAAAATAACCCTTATACTCATATCTGTTCATAAAATATTTATAACTATATATAAAATCAGTTTTTTTTTAACTATTTTTAATTCAAATGTATTAAAACTTATTTTCTATTTTTAGTTGGATTTTCTACAAAAGTATTTTTTTTTACTATAATTTTTTAGTTCCGATTAAACGTTAGACGGTAAATTACGATTATGTCGGACTGACGTATTTACTGAATAAATAACAAACATAACTGTACACGCGAGAGGTACTAAGTTGACCGAGTAACTTGTCCTATATCCCCATTTCAACAAAGAGAAAATCCTGTAGGTCTATCATATATGCCAAATCAGCGCTTAAGCGATTGACAATATAACACACAAGTAAGGAATGAGGGAGTCGAAAACGAACATGTTCAAAATTATCAATAATACAAAATCGGAATCAAGTGTGTAACATTGAAGTAACCCACACGGATACATTGTCGTTACATCCGGTTCTAACGCGGCCCGGTAATGTGCCCGGATAATAAGCGGGGAGGCTATAACGATAACTGCTAATGGGTTTCATTAGAGCAACTCCATTCACCGTGCGACTTAAGCGGGGAGCTGATGTTGTTTAAGACGCGGGCCGTTAAAATGTGTACACTTAGATAAAGTCGAAAGTTGCAGGTGGTGGTGTGGGACAACTTTAATATAATTGAAAGTTAAAACTGAACGACGTGGAGTCAAGCTGACGATGAAATTTGTCGTTGCTTGATTAAATTTCGCAAATTTCATTTCGTTTGGACCGTAAACGTATTTTTAATTTAACTTTGTCATATTCGTCTAACGTTTGAAGAAAAATATATATATATTTAAGTTTTTTTTTTGTTTTCGAAATTCTTATACTTTTTATTATTATAGTAAACATAAACTAATTATTAGGGTGGCGCAAAAAAACCGACAATTTTTTTTTTTTCAGTCTCGAGTGAAAAAATGTTAGTTTTTGATGTTTTAAGAGCCCTCTCCAAAGAACAACTAAAAAAAAATTTTAACTGGTCGCTCCAAATTTTTTTACATTTCAAAAATCGTGAAAAATCGTTTTTTTTTTAATTTTTTAATTTTTATCTATTATTGTAATAAATAAAAGAAAAAAAAAGGATGGAATTTAAATTTAAATATTAAAAGGTCGCTCGAAAAAATCTAAAGTAATGAACAAATAATTAAAAAAAAATTTTGAGCGACCTTTCAAAACTTATATTTTGAACTGAAACTTTCAGAAACTTATTGTTTTTTGGTCTATAAAATTTTACCGTAACGAGAAAAAAAAACGATTTTTGACGATTTTTGAAATTAAAAAAATTTGGAGCGACCTCTTAAATTTTTTTTTTTTAGTTGTTCTTAGGGTACGGATCTTAAAACATCAAAACTAACATTTTTTCACTCGAGACTGAAAAAAAAAAAGTTGTTTTTTTTGCGCCACCCTACATTATGTAATTATTTTATTGTTTATAGGTTTTAACGTTACGCCATAATCTCAGCTGATATTAAGTGACGATACGGCCGAAATTGGTGGACACGCTAAACCTGTGGAGTGACTGGCTCTCAAGTGCAACAGCGGGAACACATCTATCGGTATTTGGCGGAAGATTTTAAATATGAGGTCGATATAGCCAGGCGAGCATTAAAGAAAACCCTACCACGATGCTATGGTTTCATCACGACGTTTTCCTTCACCTACAGCTCAGACGCATTGCACGGATACGAACTCACGGCCATAGACGCAGCGTCCGAACACACTACCAACTGAGCAATTCCACCAGCAGCTGCATTTCATGGCCACCTCTGCTAACTTCAACGTGATCATCGTCACTATTGAACATCCGGTGACATTTAAAAAAAATGCCAAACCTACAAAAGATATGTTAATATAAAAAAAACAACCCTTAATTCTTTTCTGATATTATAAATTAGCTTTTTTGAAGCGATGATAGCCCAGTGGTAGTGTGTGCGACTTCCCGTCAAGGGACGTGAGTTCGAATCCAAGCACCTACAATGAGCTTGAGCTTTCGGTGAAGGAAAACATCGTGAATACCAATAGGTGTGTTGCTGCACTTGAGAGCCAGTTCCTGCACAGGTTTAGCGTGTCTACCATCTTGGGCCGTATCGTCACTTAAGATCAGGTGATATTATGGCCATAACGCTAAACCTTACGTATAAAAAAAAACATCTTAATCTTATCAATCCTAATCAACCTTCCAACTTCAATTCGTTAGGATCAAGAGAACTGGCTATATCTAATATAGTTTTTTTCAAGGTTATATTAAATGAAACTTGCTTGTAACTGCAATGAATTAAATGTCTTTTGTATATATGAAATTTAAATATAGGTGGATTTGAACCCATGTCCCTTGACGCGACGTCCGTACAAATTACCTACTGAGGTATAGTCGCTTCATTACTTGTCATGTTATGAAATTAAAAAAAGGTTTTGTCCGTTTTTTTTTTTGCAAACCTGCTCCTGAAAATAACAAACAGAATAAAAAGAGAATTATCAAATTTGGTGCAGTCGTTTGGAAGTTATGCGCGTACATACATTTCAGCGATTCATTTATATATATATATATATATATATATCTAGAATAGAAGATAAATAGATATAGCTGAGAAAGTTGGTTTGTTTCGCTTTACCCTAAACCGCTGAGTCGATTGTGATGAATTTTGATTTAGAGATAGTTGGGAACCTGGAAACGACGATAGGATACCTTTTCTAGAGAATAACTTATAGGAAGTGGGGTAAAGAGAGGAATAAGCTTTGTATGGGACCTTTTTGTTGCATCATTCGATTTGTTCGACAAAATCAATATTAACGCAAGCGAAGTCACAAGTAAAAGCTAGTTATTTATAAATTAATATATGCCATTTATTTTTTATTATTTAATCGAGCGATTAGGTGGGTCGGTTATTTAACATAAGCTATTCGGGTTGTAAATGTCGGGCGTTAGAGAGCGGCGGAATAGCAAAGTAGCGCTATGCATTAACGGTTAACAGTAACAATAACCGTTATTCGTTAATTGTTATTGCTATTGAGGCGAACTGGTGTCCGTTAGCTAATTTATTTATTTATATACCATAAAAATAGCTTGGAAAACTCCACGAACACGTTTCACTGTTCGAAGTGTTACAAGAAACTGATAATTGAATATCACATTGTCGTTATGGAGAGTGCTGGATTTGGCAGTAGGCTGAATAGGCTGCAGCGTGGAAAGGAGGATTTTAGAGGCGGGAGATTTTGGGGTATTTTCGTTTTGTTTTTTGGAAACAGGAATGATTCATTTTTATACATTCACTTTTAAATTTTGCTAGATAATGTTTGACATTTTTTTTACGTGGGGATATGTATTTATACATCCCCTCCCAGCCCGGGGGGGACTGACGGGGGGTATGTGGGACTCAATACCCACTAAAACCCCACGGCCGTCTGTCGCATTCCTGGGGCGATGCGGGTGCATGCAACAACTGCGTCACCCCCAGCGACCGGCCCAGCCCGGTGGTAAGCGACCCTTACAGTCAGCTGAACTGGTGCATTGTAAGGCAGGAAATAATGTTTCACTGCTTAGAATCTAAGGCTTATATAGATTGTTTTTCTACAATATATGTAGTCCTATGTTGAATATACTTGCACAGGTAAGTAGGGACGGTAAAATTTGAATAACTTACCGGCGGCGAAAGGGTAAATCCGCCACTGGTTATGGGTACTTGTAGTAAAACGGGGATAACATTAAACGAATCGTTTTAAGACAACGTATGCGTAAAATAATGGGGCTTAACTGTTGTCGAAATTAATACTTACATACAATGATATTATATGTCAATTGGCACACTCAAACTTCAGTATCGCGTCTGCGTTCAAGGTGGAATGTTGTGTGCTGATTGAGATATCAAGTGCCCTAACACAACTGAAAATACCTTCGTGTATAATTCGATATTGTACAAACTGTACTAACAAAACTTCTAAAGTTCATGGGATCTAAATTTTCAGTTACATAAAGAAACGTTTATAGTTTAGACGGTGCATAGCAGAATATACATGTCTCTTTCTCGCGCGCGATATAAAATACATTCTATCCTACTTCCCAGTTCATTGCAATATTATTATGTGCGCATTACCGTGCCGCTTGTTTGCCTAAACATTACGAAGGTAACGTAGCTATCATTATATATAAAGAAATCGTGTCACGTTGTTTGTCCGCGATGAACTCCTAAACTACTGAACTGATTTTAATCAAGTTTTGCACACTCTGTGCAGTGTGATCTAACTTGAGAGATAGGATAGGTTTTATCTCGATAAGTGATCATAACGCGACAGATGTCGCTGTAGTCGATGAGATTGGCTACTCGAAAAGGTAGAAAAGGTCTGCCAAGGTCTAGTCTAGTCTAGTCTAGTGACTAGGTCACCTAGTCCATTTATGAGATCATTGCTAATATGTGAACCGAATGGAAGAAAATTATTTATCTAAATACCCACTGACAAAAGTTTTTTTTTTATCCTAGCTCGACAAAGTGACTGTACTTCACCTGATGGTAAGTTTCAGTACAGTCCAGTAACTGTAGTGACTGCCGTAGGGACAAATGTCCTACGTCAGTCGCAACTGTCTTGCCGGCCCACTAAAAAGTGCCGATATCAAACGAATGCATCGTTCATAATTAAACGAATCGAAAAAACCAAACTTTATGTGCGTTACGTTACGTTACGGTTATGACTGCTTTCGAATATTAGGCAGGTTCCATAGAAAATATTCGATCTTGGATTGATCATCGATAAACTAATTTTATAAGATCTGTTTGATTCTATAAGCTAGTTTGAATCATTTAATAACAGGGATTAAAGCACTATTGACTAAGTAACGTTTGAAAATGTTAACTAAAAAAAAAAAACTAAAATATATTCTTCAAAACAATTTGTCAGATTCTTCTCTGCCACATACGGTACGTGAAATATTTTCGCCGGAATTTATTGTGGCGGTTTTTTTTTTTAAAATGACTATAATCCGACAGCTAGTACTATTAAGGGAGTAATACTTGTATAAACCACGATATATTAATATATAAGCTTTGAAAATCACAAAATTGAAAAATTGAAAATTGAAAACTGAAAATTGAAAATTGAAAATTCAAACAAAAAAAAAGCAGTAAACAGTGAAATATCTATGATCTACACTCGTCGCCGCTGTCATGCAAACCTCTTGATACTTACTGCGTATCTCCTAAACGCGACAAAACATAAGAGAGTCAGAATAACGGGCTAATACCAATGTGCATGGTTGACGTAGCTCAGAAAAACGTAGTACCAAATACCCTCGTAGACTAATGGATATAAATCAGCTTATTACTAGATACGACACGACTGAGCGCACCCGGCGAACTGTGATCACTATCCTATTAAACACAATCGGTAAGTCCCACCATCAATTAAACTAATAACATAGAGCGTATCTAGAAAACAAAAAGACATATCGTAGAGTTATCTGTGGATATCACAATCATGTATACGCTTGCATACTATAAAAGGTTCCATTGATCTGTCCGTTTGTTCGTTGGAGTGGTCATAACTAGAGGACCATGGACGGGATTTAATCTCAATTCATATCCAATTATAGAGTCGATGCTTTAAATGTTTAAAAGTATATATATATATATATATATATACTTTTCTCCCTTGGTCATCGCATCACACGTGAACGGAGTGAACAATTTCGCTAATTCTTTTTTGTAGTGTTAATTAATGTCAGGAGAAGGTTCTTATGAAAGAAAAAACTAAGAAAGTTGAGCGGAACATTGAAAAAATTTAAACGAATTTAAGAAAAACAGAAAACGAAAAACTTAACGCCTTCATTTTACATAACTATCAGTTGTCATAGAGTATTACAATAATAAACACTGTGTTTATGAATAATATATTTGTTAAAATTTATTATATCAATTCGAATTCAATATTCATAGTTAAAACCTTACGAACGTCTGTCGGATCAGCTAGTAATACATATAAATCTAAGAATTCAAATTCAGTTTCTTTGCAGTTTATGATCGTAATCAATAAACAACTCTATTTCTCAGCTAATTGAAAAAAAATACTGAATCATGAAATGAAATATAAACATATTAGCTGTGTGTCTAACTTCGTCCAAGTGGAACCAAAAATAACTTCATTTTTTTTCGCGTTTATCTTTTTCCATCACAGTGTGGCTCCTATTGGTGATAGCGTGATGTTAAATAGCCTAAAACCTTCCACAATGGTTGCTCTTTCAAATAGATATACATTTTTTGACATCCGACCGGTAGTTCCTTAGATTACCGTGTTCAAACAAACAGAAAACTTAATTGCATAATAATATTTATTAAATTTTTCTTTGTGTAAAGAATAGAAGGCTATTTATTTAAATATTCCCCCTTTAAACAAAAGTTTTTTGTATTTTTGTCTTGCACAATTATAGCATAATTCCCACGCATCACAAATAATGGTATGTACTATATGCTGTGCCTATCATACATAGTTTTAAGAATGTGTACTGATGTCCGTGACGTCGCCTTCAGAGAGTCCAGTCAGAATATCAGCGCTGCACTATATCAGTGTAGCTGTTATGTTGAGACTGGTACCAATTTATCCACACATTTGTTTCTTTTTTGTTTATTTATTTTTTTGCGATCTTGCTGTACTGCTCTGTTGTTTTTTTTTGTATATTTTTTTATTTTTATTGAAATAAAACTAATTTAAACGGATTTTATCGCGGTTATTTATTGATTTTAATCCCGTTGTTTCGAAAGCTTTTCAGCCTTCGTGGGCGGACTGAGGTGTAGATTGCCCAGAAAAGTTCATGTCACTGTGTCTACCTTCAATTTAATTTTTGAAGGTAGACAATTCGAAACGTCGCGATTAAAATCAATAAATAACCACGATAAAATCCGTTTTATTTCAATTAATAATATTCGCGTAAACAAAAGAAATCTTTTTTTTTTTTTGTTTATTTTCTTTTATTTATTTTAAATATCATTCGCTGTGTGTCGGATAAATAAAAATTTCTTTCTTTATTTTTTATCTTTGCCTACGTCCAACGATTTTATTGTTCGGTCACTATCCCGCAAACGAACGAAGCCATCGAACTGAACCGTATGACCATCGTTGCAGTCTACGACAATTACGTGAATCCCTATGTAAATTGTTGTTTGAATTACTAACGTTAGCCTATCAAATGTCTGTCGTAATGATACGTCTTCGGACGTTTACGGCGGACGGGTTTGAAACATTTCCATGTTATTTTTACCGTATTCAAACTATGTGGCTTACATAAACGGTTCGATTTCCCGACGTATTGATTACCGCCAACTTTGTTATTCAGATCACGAATACGGAAGACATGCCTTTCGTGTTGTCTTTTTTATTTTGCACAAACTACACCATATTGATATTAGGGTGGCCCAAAAATATGTCCCTCCAAAGCGCAGCTCAAAAGAAAAATTTACGGGGTCGCTCAAAAAAACCTAAGTTACTCTGCTTGAAAACTTAAAAAAATCTTGAGTGACCTTTACATATTAAAATTGCGACTTGAAATTTTCCGGATACTAATCTTTTTAAATGGTATAGAAAATAGTGAAATAACGGAAACTATAAACGACGATTTTGGAAATCGTCCGTAATGTTAGCGTAAGATTTGTATTTATAGTCTATGTATGATGGCTATACAGTGTCTAATGTATAGTCTACGTGATGACTGTTATTATTATATATTTTTAGAAATCATCGTAAAAAAAAATAAAGGTGTTGAGATAATTTTGTTAAGTAGTTTTTTTTATTGATAAAAAACTTGTACCCGAATAATTATTTCCTTTATACCTCGAATAGCACTTGAAATTAATATTTTTATAATAAGGAACTTCGCTCCTATCTGGTGCCCCACGACATCACTGGTTTTTTTCAAAGCTGCGCAATGCTAGGGGCTCTTAAAACGTGATAAACTAATATAATATTCTAAGAGACTTGAAAAAATTTTTTGTCCACCTTAATATAGATAGACATTTAACTGACAGTAAATGATTAATTCTCAATTGCGGTTCGCATTGGTGAACAGTTAATAATTAACGTTACACAGAGTATAATTGACGCTCGTGGTAAAATAGGCCATTTTTTATCATTAATTTATTAGAAAAATGTTTTTTTTTTTCATCAAATTTTTGCATATATTTATAATAAACAATGTAAAACTTATATTAGTCACTTTGCATATGTGAGTTTTGATATCATTGAAGGTGTAAGGATCAATTCGTATATACTTTCAATTGTCTTGTAGCTCGTTTGTGGGAAATAATGTTTGAAGATAGGTAAATATGTTTTATTAAAAATTTTACAGCAACGTTCATTGAATGCTGGATTGTAAATTAATTTATATATAATATACATTATTAAAATTATAAGATTGTACAGTGCTGAATGACAGATATTAATTAGGTCTAATTTTAATTACTACGCTTGTTAATATCACAAAATAATGTATTTAACCGTACATTTATATTTGTCATAGTACTTGTACGACCGAACTCAGCTCTATCGTATTTTCATATATATTTTCTTCACCATAAATATATATAGATACAAATAAAATTTTGATTAAATATCCACACATAACGAATCTAAACACGTATTGAAAATGACATTTAAATAAAAATCTCAAGTATAATTGTTTAAATAGATATAATTTTCTTGAAAAATATAACTGTACTATGGATTAATTCCAAAAGCAAAAATCTATTGTAATATTCATTAAAATTAGGTATCGGTCTCTAAAAGTATTAAATAGATCGATTATAGCCTTCACTTGGACCTTTACCTTAAATGGACAAAATACTGAATAATGTCGCATAGTAACCGAAGTGAAATTCAAAATCAGCGATGCATGTTACAAATACTGAATATCAACTCGTTTCTATATAAGCTACTAGTGAAATATACACGGATTTACTCTTTTTTTTTTTGTATTTCGATTAAACGAAGCGTGAATATATAACTGGAGAATCAGAAAAATAACTCCGAGAAGTTGTTGTATGGAAATAGAGCTAATTTTCCGCCAATAAAGGCCTCCTCCCGTCCGGCTACAGTCAAGTCGCGGGCCGGAGTCGTCGGGGCAAACGGACGAACACGTTGGGGCGGACCCGAGCGTACGCGCGATCGATAGTGGGCGGAGCGGCGGACGCTGCGTTGCGGGATGTGCGCGATCGCGTATTGTAATTGATTGACACAAACGAACTGACAGCCAGACGTAGTGGCGTTTTGGCGGCTTTTTATTTCACCCCCCCCCCAGCGGGTGAGGGCTGATGTGATTTAATTTAACGAAATTATCGGTTTACTCTCCACGTATTATGAAGAGAGGCTTTGTGCTCGCCCGTCCGGGGTTTGTGTGGTATGAAAAAAATCCCAGATAATTGCTCGGGTGTAGTGGATTAAATGTGGGGAAAAAATTAAAAATTATATATATATACATATATAGTTTTGTTTACGATATTATTTTGCCAAATAAAAAATACTGAGATGTTTTATTTAAATGCCAATTTGGCAACGCTGATGCTTTATTTCGATAGTCAATATTCATTTAATGTATCTACTTATCTATTTGTTTACTACACTTGATAATTCATTGTGAATTATATACAATATAACATTCAATTTATATAATAATTAACTACACTTTTTTCTATTGTATCTCCACAATTCTCTACTCATTGTGTGGCTAAAGATGATAAAGATTCTAACTATCTAGGCCTGCCTAAAGGACTGGTTCTCAAATGCAGATATCGGAACATTCCTAAAGGTGCTATGTTCCTGTCTGAAAATAGTAGTCAGCCAATTTTTTACTAACGTGAACGTAAAATCAGTTTACTGACTACCTCATCGCAACTCGTAAACGTATTACCCAAGCTCGGGACAAAGCTAGAAGGGGGACAGGCACCCCACACTGCCCACTTGACCACCATGACAACACTTTAATCTCCCGTTTTGCCAAGCTTCAGGGACAGCTTTAATACCTTTTTTTTAAATAGTAGTTAGTCATGCGGGCATTTGAAGATATGCTATTTACCTAGCTATGGTTTCATTGCGATGTTTTCCTCTGCCATTAGTTTCGTTAATAAACTACTAGCTTTCACCTGCGGCTTTGGTCGCGTTCATTTTGATTTTGTCGAACAAATCGGATGACGCAATAAAAGTTTCATGTAGAGCTTATCCGTCTTTACCCCACTTCTAATAAGTTTTGCGCGAGAAAAAGTAGCCTAGCACGGTCTCTAGCTTCCCGACTATATCTATATCCAGATTCATCATAATCGATTCAGTGGTTTAGGTGTGAAAAACTAACACACAAATAAACTCACTTTCACATGTATAATATTATTAAAGAGTAGGTAATAGTTTTTTTTATATTAAAGGTTTAGCGTTATGGCCATAATCTCACTTGATCTTAAGTGACGATACGGTCCAAGTCAGTAGACACGCTAAACCTGTGGAGGAACTGGCTCTCAAGTGCAGCTGCCGGAACATACCTATTGGTATGTGGCGGCAAGTTTACAACTTGAAGGTGGTAGCTAGCCAGGCGGGCATTACAAAAAGCCCTACCACCATGCTATGGTTTCCTGACGATGTTTTCCTTCACCGAAAACTCGAGCTCATTGTATGCGCTTGGATTCAAACTCACGTCCCTTGACGCAAAGTCGTGCACACTACCACTGAGCTATCATCGCTTCAGTAAAGATTCAAATACACGTAACACCCCTAAAATGTTTTTAAAGATGTATAATGTTTCATAGTAACTTTCAGAAACACTGGCGATCGAAAATATATTGTAGGTACATTGGTAAAAGGTGGTAGGTACCCGCGATGACAAATGAAAGAAACATTGACAGCTTATTCGTAATTTGTATGGTGATGCGTTTTTTGTTATCGCAGTTTGATAAGCAACAACAAATACCTATCAAATAATGTTTTTTTTATTATTAAACCCGCCTTACTAACTACCATCCTCAAGTTGTAAATCTGCCGCCAATTACCCATAGGAGTGTTCCGGTAGAGCCTCCACTAAGGTTAGCGTGGCGTCTTGAGTCACGTCGTCAATTAACATCAGGTGAGATTTTGACCAATGTGGAGATTGTGGATTATCTATAAAGAAAGGCGCCATGGTCTCTTAATCTCCCATAATGTCAGATATCAGCTTTCTTTGTCTCCGAGTATACGTATATAGAATAAATGTACCGTTAGCTGTGTTAGTAATTTCTTAGAGGTAATAATGGTATAGAAACGTGACACCGAGTGGTTGAAGAGATAATTATAATCGGATCAATAATAATTTCAGGATGAGATACTAACTTCTTAGGAAACCACGGATTCGCCGTACATCGTGAAACCTAATCGTTGTGGCAGAGAGAGGAAAACACGAGACACTGTCCGAGACTTGCGACACGGATGTAGGTTTAAGGTCCCACTTTAACACTCGTTTTTCTTTCTGCTCAGTGTAAATCATTCCCGATAATGATTTACAGCATAAACACCAAATCAGTGTCAATAATACAGAAATATAAATGTTACGTCCCTTCGGTAATGTTCCAGCTACGTACGATGAATACGCCTCAAGCGCCACAGTTCGACTGAACCCACAGCCGGGTTCGCATCGCACTTTATACTAATCGGTGTTATAAACTACCCTCCTATAACTACATCCCTATATATAGAATGATTACAAATAACTATTGATTATGCGCTGGTTATCTCAGAACGCGACACGCCAAAACGTGACCAATATTATGGATTGCTTTGTACTGTGGTTGGGATTTAGTCGACCTAATTGACTGTACGGTTGGTCAACACATGTAGGTGCTGTAGGTTCGAGTCCCGCACAGGACATTTACTTGTATGAACTGTGTATAATTGAGAGGTGTAAATTGGATTTGTCACTGTAGTCCAAAAATTAGTATTTTTAAGTTTGTACTCACACACAAGTGACGATAGCTCAGTGGTAGTATGTACGACTTTGGGCCAAGGGACGTGAGTTCGAATCCAACCGCCTACGATGAGCTTGAGCTTTCGGTGAAGGGAAATATCGTGAGGAAACCATAGCATGGTGGTAGGGTTTCTTCTGATGCCCGACTGGCTAGCTACCACCCTCAAGTTACCAAATACCAATAGGTGTGTTCGGGCAGTTGCACTTGAGAGCCAGTTCCATCACAGGTTTAGCGTGTCTACCATCGTAGGTCGTATCGTCACTTAAGATCAGATGAGATTATAGCCATAAGGCTAAACCTTAAATATATAAAAAAAAAAACAAATTGTTGCTGCTTTCGAGCACTACAATTTGGTGTGGGTAGTTATAAAATATCTTGTTATTACATATATATTGTTCCAAGTTTAATTGTTACATTCTGTTCGTTAATTGTGGTAATAAAGTCCTACGTAATTGACATTGGCGAAATTGACAACGTAACATGATGCATAATAAAAAAAATATTGAATTCAATCTTCCAGGGTTACTAGCCCACAGCTAATTGCTTCATCAACATTCAATAATACGTACCTTTAGTTATAATTTCGGTTGCATGCGTTAATTGTGGTTATAAAGCCCTTATTTTTTGTGTATTTTATAGTTTTAGCGTCATTCGCACAGTCTCACCGGATGTTTCATGAAGATTTGGCCCACGATCGTGGACACGCTAAGCCTGTAGAAGGACTGGCTTTCAAGTGCAACTGCTGAAACACACTTATTGGTACATCAATCTGGCAGCAGGTTTTAAACTCGAGGGTAGTAGCTACCCAGGCGGGCATCTGATAAAGCCCTACCACCACGCTAGAGTTCCATCACGATGTTTTCCTTTAACTAAATCTCAAGCTCATTGCAGGTGAATTTGAACTCACGTCCCTTAACGCGGCGTTCGTATACACTCCCAAGTGTGGCAGCTATCAGTACTCCGCCTTATTTACAGTCAATTGCTTCATTATTATTCAATGAGCTCTACGTCGTCAGTGTGAAATCGCACATTTCACACACATTATCAAACAAAATGTTAATAAAGACGTTCTCGGAAATAGCATTATCCGGATATCCGGCTGTATAATGGATTTTTCTATGACGATGTTGACTAATGGAAAGCTGACAAGCTTACGTCGAGAAATGCTTGAATTTGTTAAGTCAAGCTCGCACCCTGGAGCGATCTGTAGCTAAATTTGGAAACACTTTTATCAGACTCGTGAAGGTTCTTTTTAACGTATGTCACATCCCGTCATGAAGGAACGCGTCAGGCAATTAGTCTTCCATATCGAAAACGAAAAAAAAAAATGTACGTTTCACATTTGAATGAATTAATAATACGATATGTGTCGTCAAAAAGTATATGTAGATATATCTATCTATCTATCGAATCTCTATCTATCATCATCATCATCTATCTATCATACTCTTAAGTGAGCAATTCTTGTAGACTAAGTATTGCCTATTGGTACTTATAGGTAAGTGTATAGGTATATAAGTATATACTTATATAAATTTTCGGTATCTCGGAAACGATTGTACGCGGATTTCAATGAAATTTTATATTTACATATATTTGTACTTTATAAATTCACCTACATACTGGCAGTATTCGTAAAAACGCAGTTCTTTTTTTCCAAAAAATATTTCCAACAATTTTAATTACATTTCTATTTTCCAATAGAAATGATCAGTTCATACGTAAATGTAACATCATTAATGTGAATTGATGTAAATTTAAACATATTTATAGAAATAAACAGAATTTAGAAAGCCTTAGCTAAGCTCATCAGTCACGTAATAATATATTTTATAATAGTAATTATTACAAAATAGATTTATCGCAGAACTTTAAAAAAATACATAAGCTCTTGAAGTGTATATTTCTTTGCACTTTTCCTTGGAATTGATTGGTTGACTTCGTTGGTTGACGGTTGGGCCAACGTTGGAATAAATGTGGGTATGTAACACAATCGAGTACACACGTTTCACTCCATCACGGAGCATCCTCAGATCGATGTCTTCCGATGCGGGTTTTGTATATTAACTAGCTGTTCCCGTGACATCGTTCGCGTAGAACTAAAAATTAAATAAATATTATTGTCCGATTTTATAACTTTTTTCATGATTACTCTGTAAAGCAGAAATATATTTTTTGAAATCCGACAGATAGGTCCTAAGATTAGCGCGTTGTAGAAAATAATCTGCTTTATAATATTAATATAGACACATAGCATACGATTACAAATACAATATAGTGAATTAATTTATTATATAACTTACGTTACTTTTGGCCAAAGAGAGATTGTGGTCTAAAATTTTAAAAATGTTTGCAATTAATTAACAGAATCATCTCATCAATCTATATCTAGTCCGAAATTGCTCTATTCATATATTTTCTTTTTTTAATTTCGATATAAATAGTAAACTTTAGAAGTTTGAGAATATATATTTCTAAAATTTATTTGCACTGAAAAATATCTAAAACGGTAAGAATTAGGTAAAAAACCTATTAGTAAAAAAACTGTATCCCGTTGGAAATAAATAAAATCGTTCAATAAATATGATTATATCAAAAAAATCATATTGAACGTTAATTGTACAGATAAGTTTTGTAGTTATATTACGAAACAGTAATGTTTAATATTATTAATACAAACAAACATGGAGATATATTTACCTAAGTAATTTTTAGCCCGTGTACCAATAGCGTCAGATTAACTTTGATTTATTCAACAAAGTAAATAAATAAACAAACAGCCTGGTCGAAATATCAAATGAAATCCCAACTGGAGTCAAGAACCTTCCATTTCTATTACATTTAGTTTCTCAGTGCTCTCCTAGATATTTATTTAAGGGTTACTCTTAAAAGTCAAGGGACCTGGAGACCGATAATACAAAAATACACTGAACACACGTACAGTTTTTCAAATGTATATTCAATTTTTAATAAGTCCTCGCTGAATGTTCAATATTCAACCATAATGATTGGTAAACATTTAACGTAATTCATAAGACAGAAATTGACTAGCAAACTCAAATCAATTAATAAAAATCTCACAATATAATGTTCTAGGCGGGATTCGAATCCACAGGACTTCAACGCGGCGGTGTGACGTGGCACTGGACTTAACTCGATCGGCACCATTATGGCTGCCTTCTACTTAGGGTTCACAACGTCCAAATGCACCGCCGTTTGAGCCCTTAAATGTTATGTAAGCATTAACAGCCTTCGCTTAGCCTGTTTTTGTTAAAAAGGGGACGGAGTGGTCTAGACCGTGATTGCGATCAACAATATACATATATTTACTATTGTAGATTTTTCTACTAAATTAAATAGAAATGTCAACCCTATATGTCTATGCTAGATATGAGAAGCATGTTCGGGGATTCGCTAAAACATTTTTTATTACCCTAGTCGCAATAACGTGGTTTTTCACCTACCGCTTTATACGTAATCTTAGGGGGGCAAGGGAGATAGATTTGCTTACTATTGCTGAGACGAGAATAAAAATTAAAATAAGACTAATTTAAACGGATTTTATCGCGGTTATTTATTTATTTTGATCCCGACGTTTAGAAAGCTTTTCAGCCTTCGTGATCACGGGGCGGACGAATTCAATTGAAGGTAGACACAGTGACATGAACTTTTCTGGACAACCTACACGTCAGTCCGCCCCGTGACCACGAAGGCTGAAAAGCTTTCGAAACGTCGGGATCAAAATAAATAAATAACCGCGATAAGATCCGTTTAAATTAGTTTTATTTCAATAAATAATATTCGCGTAAACATAAGAAATCATTACGAGAATAAAAATATATATGAAATAAATTATTTTATTACAATATTTGCCGCGACCGAGATAATGTATGCGAATAATCGCTATCATTCTACTACACCGATGTGTTTGTAGGTTGTACGGACGCCGCGTAAATCGACATGAGTTCGACTCCTGCCATGAACTGCGGTTTTCGGTGAAGGACAACGTTATGATAAACCATAGCAAAATGTTGGACTTTTTCTAATGTACTATTATCTACCACCCTTAAGTTGAAAACCTACCGTTAAATACTTATAGATGGTAATTGAGTCCCTCCACTCGGCGTGTCCACCATCTGGGTCCACATCCATACTTAACATACGGGGAGATTGCGGCCAAAGCGTTTAACATATAAAGTATACAAACTTACTTTATTTCTTGTCAAAAGCTTAAATATGAATTTTCATATGGACACCTAATTTGAGTAATTATCGATTCTCGATACAAACTGTCGTCTCTTATTTCACTGTTTTAAGTTATTTTCGCGAGAATAGCAGGCTTTGAAGGTCCAATCTGTTTTTAATCTCATCAAAGTTAAATGATTTTAGCGTAAAACTTAACGTAAATGAAGACTTTAAGTTATATTTAAAATCAAACATTTTATTCAATGAAAAGCATCGCAGCGTAATGTTTAAATATCAACGAAAACCGGTAGCGACAATCATAACAGATGCGTCGATATAATAGGAAAATCATAAAACATCAAGGGGTGAGGTTTATTGTAACATAGATAATTATCTAACTACCCGCAATACACTCGAAGTGTTTGTCAAGTGCCGCCGGAAGTCGGGGTGAATCCGGCGCGGTCACGTGACTGCGGTCGGCGGCCATCTTGTTTAACTATGTGTTTCCGGTCTACATACCCTGCGCCCAAATGCAGTGGCCGTCAACAATTTTTATTGAATATATTTTTTACACTTTTATATATTTGATAAGTTCTGCGTTTTAATTACAGTCTCAACTAATATTTATTATTATTATTAAATTATTAGTAAATTATTTTTACATTTAAAATTATTTCATAATGTTATTCTAAATTGTTGTAAGTTGTTTTAGATTATTAGGTGCATATTTAACACTGAGTTTTTTTTTAACTGAATTCATACTTTAAATGTTCAAATAATAATAATAATATTAAAAAATAATCCAGTATATTTTAATCATATTTATATATTTTTTATAATATTTTTTTATTTAATTATAAAAGTCTACAAAAGTGTATAGTTTAACAGATTTGGCTGAAATTATTTCTGATTTACTTTATGTATTATCTTATCTATCTATGTAGATAGATTAGATAATTAAGACAATAGTACATAATATATGAAACTACAAGAGATCGCTGTTACGAACTTAGCAGTTGCTTTTGTATTTAATTTTTTTGCATATTTTTGTGTTTAATTACTACAAACTTCCAAAAAAACCTATAATAATTTGATATCACCATCCATTCATATTAAATTTGCCTATTTCAAGGCAACAATACGCTTGATATGCTATATACAAAAACTTAGTCGTGGGCGATAATCAAACCCGGGACTTGCCATATAATAGTGGATCTCAGTGCTCCTGGACAAGACTATTGGTTCCATTGAAATACTTATAAAAGTAACACTGATTTATTTTGCAAAGGCTTTGATAGCATCAAGCATAACGGGAAGGTAGCTTAAATAAAATAAAACATATTAAAGCACTAACAGTCTTAAGACTCAAACATCGAACACTCACTTACACCCGCCAGATTCAACCAAATAAAAGCGGATTTATAAACGGAATCTCTTGACCGGATCGATCCCCGACAGTTATGAAAAGGTCGTATTTGTGAGAGGAAAACAAAATCCACCTAAGCCGCGACCGGGGAAACCTCGGGTAGAAAGAATTTCCAAGAGAAATATTTTTTTCAGACGTCCACGAAGTTTACGCAACGTTGTTTCTTGCCGTCGGGAAAACTTACGTACTCCGTACTCGAGGGGCTAAAGTTCGGGATGCAGTTTCTTCCCCGGCTTTGCGCAACGGTAAACGTGGTTAGGTTTTACTGTCGTGGGGAATGTCAGGCGACTGTCACCGACTATCAATATCGGTTGTAAACTGATGTGTGGGGTGGCAAAGGTCGTCTTAAATCGATAATGTAGTTGTATCTACTTTACAAAGTTTCGATAACTTTATTGGCTTTATTGGCAGACTGTCGTTGCAGTGTAACTGGATTGGCCTCTCTGCGGTTTCGGGGGCCAGGAAAACGTACGTGTTGTTTCACTTTGATCTTAATTTTCATTCGAGAATACTGTTTTTCGGATGAATTGAATAATCTTCATCTCTGTCTTACACATGAACGAAGTCGTGAATATTAAATGTTATATGTTTTTTTTAATAGTAACACGATTTAGTGATGGCACAATTCCTAATTGTAAGCTCAGAATAAAACAACCAATACTATTAAAGAGATCAGTGATTTATCGATAATCGATAGCATCATACGATGTTAGCCCGTAACTTCAACTTCAACACTAAAGTATTCCGAACGGTGCTCTGAAGTGCCGTGGCTTCGAGTCTCGCACAAGACGATTATTCGTGTAAAACACATACAATTTTTCTAAGTTTCAGTTTACTTTTTGTCCGTTGATAATGGTTGCAAAGTCCTTCATACTTAACATTCGCGAAAGTCATACCAAAATACAGGATCCCGAAAAGAGACAAACCAAAAGAAAGTTATTATGACTGGTAAATATGCCCCATTAATTCTTAAATGGTATTCTTACATTTATATTTTTGTTACGACATACATTGTGTTCCGCGTCCTTGAAAAACCACCCCTAAAGTAGTCGATACAATTGTGAACGAATTCAATTGTTTAACTTTGAACATTATATCAAACAGTTATTACGATAACTCCCTCACTTTAGTATTAATTAATATCCAAAACGAGATATATATATATATAGATAAATAAAAAATGCACCGATTGTTTATGCCTCCGTGGAATCGCGTGTGTCCGACCGGAAGCATCCGCTGTCCCTAAATCATAACCGAGGGCCGCTCAGCAGCGCGCACGTGCGTCTAATTATTTAACAATAAAGAAAACGTACGATTTTTCATCGCCTCACCGACTGATATTATCGCAAAAAATACATTCTCCTATGGAGTGGGTGTGCTATTGACACTTTTATTGCTATTAAAACGCTGAAACACACAAGAATCAGTTGAAAACACTATTTAGCTTGTGTTTCTTTTGTCCTAGTCGTACCGAGTACCCTTTTCGCACGTCTCATAAGCGAGGCGTTGAGGTGGGCACTGCTGTCACTTCACGCAGAACAACTGATTTTTCAAACTTAAAATATCTCTATTTATCATATATTGCACTTGTAAAATAATATATACGCACACGTATCAAGAGAAAACACTATTTTTAACACTCATGATATTAATTCCATTTTTGTTATTTAAACTAGTTAAAAAACTGTTTAAAAAGTTCTATCTTGGATCTCCGTGTGTCTGTATGTTATCACGATAACGACCGAAATACTTTACTAATCGACTGTTTTTTTTCTTACAGTATAATTATTCTAACCCTATTACTTTTCACGGTCTGATTCGATGTGATTTAATTGTTATTAAATAGACGAAAAAACAAAGAGATTATGGGGCGTACACTTTTGGATTTTCCAAACTTTTTTATTGTTAATGTGGTGTTTAAAATCCTGTTATTTACGGACTTCCTCTCGTTGCAACGCGTAATCGCATTACCCGCGTTCAGGCCGAAGCGAGAGGGGGCAGAGTGGCAGGATTCGTCGGCCGTTAAACACCCGATACTACCCAATAAAACGCACCACAGTGACACTTCAACCCCCTTCCACTCCACCGACTTCCTTGCCTCTCTTAACAACTAGTATTTTTAATAACAAATTAGTATTTTATCTAAAGGCCTACTCCAGTAGGCCAGCTCTTATTATTTTATATAATATTTTCTCTTCCGGCAGCAGTCCATGCCAAGGGCCAGCCACAACGGCACCCTTGTGCTCGCTGCCTCGGGGCTGAGTGCCCTCAGCATTCGCCCCAAGAAGTCCTGCCAAGCTGTAAAAGCCCCCCCGGCTTAAAGCGTATGTCCATTAGAAAAAAAAAAAAAAAACTTCAACCCCCTGTGTTGCCAGAGACCTGGCAACACCAACACTTCTTATAATCTCTCTGAATACCCTGATGCGGTTGCATGCGGTTAAATTGGTCGTCTACAATTTAAAATATATTGGCAATTAATTAACAAAATTATCTCATCGCTCTAAATGCGAAGCCTCGTAATTGATCTATTCATTTTGTTTTTACCTTCGATTTAGAAGTAAACCTATGAAGTATGAGAGTGTTTTTTTCTTTTATATATTCCTAAGAATGATTACTGTTTATTTTCCAAATTATTTTAAACACTACAGTGTTATTTTGCAGCTGAATATATTAAATGCATTGTGCATTTCATGTAGATCAAAATTGGCATTTATAGCATATCATTGAAATGAATATTTTGGAAGATATCAGAGATAAGCGGGGTCAGACCGGGTGGCAGGCAGTATGTTCGTCACTCCACACTGACCCACATTAGTACCTATCTACATTGCGCCCGTCCGATACCAGTATATGAAAGATATTAATGAAAATTCAAAGCAACCATGTGGACTGCCGACAGAAGTGAAAACTTAAAACTACAAACAAAAGCGATAGACACTCTCTTTATATATATAATGTATATTAATAACGCACGGAGATATATCTATTAGGGTGTTCGAGTCTTGTGCCAAAGTCTTTAAGAGTATAAAAAAAACTTTGTTTTTTTTTTTTAATGTTTATTTTTATATGATTTTTTGACAATTACACTACGATTGGGAGAAATATTCATTTTCTTTTTATTTCTCATGCTTTAATTCCAAATTCAACGTATGTCAAAATCAAGATAACAATATGAATTTCGTTGATATTCAAGTTCAGAAGTAACTCGAAAAGAAATGAAGTACTTGTCTTGGGAACGTTGAAAATATTGGAGCGACATTTGAATATTAAAATTTAGACTTGAGAGTTTTCAGGATCTTTATCATTTTTCTTGTAGAAAAAGAAATGGATAATAAAGAAAACAATTTCAAAATAAATAAAAATGATTTTTGGCAATTTCAAAAATAATATAATCTGTCCTAACGTTTGTAGGGGACTCTTAAAACATTGTAAAGTAACATATGTTAGTACGAGACCCGATAAAAAAGGAATTGATATCTATGTACACATATACACAGTATACATATAGCTCATGGGAAGCGTGCGGTGACGATGGCGCGAGTTCCATGATTTTTGTTCCCCCAAACTCTTTAACGCGCCTAAAGAAGTTTTCACTTCAAAAATAGAAAAGCCAAAAACCTGCCAGGTCTATCGATCCTAATGAATTGAATTTGGAAGATTGAGTAGGTTTGATTATAGCTAATTAAATTGTTAAGAAAACAAAATTAGATCGACCTAACGGTTTTCGAGTTTTAGCAAGAGTAATGAGCACTTCATGACACTTCATCACTCATTCACTCATTCACTCATTCACTCATCACTTCATAAGTTCACGTACTTAAATAGGTTTTACTTTTAGAGTTCTGTTCACCATTTCGGTTTACGGAAGTAACTACGTTGCAGAAGTTTATTCTAACTACTATTGTAAATTCGTATGTAATTTTGTTCGTTTGTCACCATTTCATACTATTTAGTGCATTAGAAATAAATAATTAGTCATCAATGATTTATCTAGGCTTGAGTTTGACTTACAATGCTGTGCATAACAATGTACAGTAAAGCTGTTTCAGCAGTAGAGTTCCATTGAAATTTCGGTGCATTTTTGTCAGAAGAAGTTAAAATATGCAATGGTGCCGCTATCGTACTGAATTAGCGTGTCCACTGTCTTAGGTCAAATGGTCGATTAACATCAGGTGAGATGGTAATCATAGCGCTAAAAAACTTAACTATAAAAAAGTGCTAAGTTCGTAATATGGTAGATATTAACGTTTTTCTGCCTCTATATCTACACTAAATAGTTTCGTAATCAAAATAAAAATAATTAATTATTATGATAATAAAATGATATTATTAGTACTACAAATTCGTTAGTTATATTCTCATTCGGCGCTGAAATAAAATATTTACAAAGTTGCGGAGAAATAACAAAACTGTGGTTAGCAAAATTGTAACACAACAAGTCTTCTATTTGTACAAGGCGACAGTGGAAGCTTTTAAGTTATGTGACATGTGCTTTTAAGTTATCTGACATGTGACAGACTCAACAAAGTAATATCGAAATTACCGGTCGGAATTATTAATTGTTTACGTTTGCGAATTGAAAACTTTTTTTTTTGTATAATTTACTAGCTTTTAACAGCGTTTGCATTGATTTTGTTAAACAAATCGTCACATGACGAAATAAAAAGTTTCATATAAAGTTTATCACTCTCTTTACCTCGTTTTATGTAAGTTTTTCGAGACAAAAAGTAATCTATCACCGTCTGCAAGGTCCCACTTATCTCTGTACCAAAATTAATCTTAATCAATTCAGCGGTACAGGCGTGAAAGCGTAACAAACAAACTTTCGCATTTATAATATTAGTATTATGTATGATAGTAATAGTATAGTGAGGATATTATTTTAGCGGAGAGGTTTAGCGTTGTGACCACAATCTCACCATCAATTACGTGTCGATGTCCCCCAAGACGGCAGACACACTAAACAGTTGATTTCTTAGGTTTACGCGAATATATCGCGTATATCGCCTATATCGGCCAAACTAAAAGAAATATAGGTACCCGCGTAAAAGAACATATAGCTGACGTTAAACACCGACGCTCTACGAAGTCTGCAGTTGCTGAACATTCAGAAGAAGGCTCCAAACATTGTCTTAGATTCGACAAGCCACAAATCCTTGCCAAAGAACACCGATTCCTACCTAGGATGATTTGTGAGGCTATTGAAATTAAAAAACATCCAAATTTCAATAGAGAAGATGGTTGGAAGCTAGCACAAGCCTGGAATCCAATCGGAACACTATCAATAATAAAAATTAAATTGAAGGTAGACACAGTAACATGAACTATTCTGGACAACCTACACCTCAGTCCGCCCCGTGACCACGAAGGCTGAAAAGCTTTCGAAACGTCGGGATCAAAATTTAATAAATAACCGCGATAAAATCCGTTTAAATTAGTTTTATTTCAACACTAAACAGTTATCATGCAAGTGTAGACACTGCTATAATTTTGCGTAATTATTTCTATCATACTAACTGTGCCAGCAACTCTGTTCCCGGGAACTTGAATTACCTATTTGTTGTGTAATTTTGGAACCGTTCTTTTATCTACATTCTATAATACCATAATGCAACTATCTCGTAATATTGTTTTTTGGGTATTACTATAATAAATTAGTATTAATATTATAGCCTTTTATAAAGTAACCTAATTTAAAACACTTAGTTATGGCATATAAACAAGTTTATTGATTACAAAATTCTAAGCATAGATGATTTCCCGAAGGAATTATTTCGTCTCGGGATAAGAGTATCGTATGTGTGAAATCATGGTATTGGATTTTTTTAAGGTTTAGCGTTATGGCCATAATCTGACCTGATCTTAAGTGACGATACGGTCCAAGTTGGTAGACACACTGAACCTAACGAGGGACTGACTCTTAACTACAAATGCCGAAAGACAATTATAGGTGTTTGGCGGCAGATTTTCAAGTTGAGGATGATACGTAGCTTTGCCGCTAGAGACTAGAAGAAGTGTGGGAGATGTCTCTGTTTTCTAGCAACACGAGAGTTTGAAGTGTCGCCGTGGTGCGTTTTAGTGGGTAGTGTAGCGCTTACGTGTTGCTATGAGGAAGTTGGTAGAGATTGGATTTAAAAAAACATATTAATAATAGAGGGGGTAAGGGCATTACAAAAAGCCCTTCTATGGTTATATACTATGTTTTCAAAAGTTCGACCTGAAGTTTTTGTATTTTTTTTTTTTTAAACGAGTGGTTTCGTGGAACACCGGATAAGAACGAAGTTACTTATTATAATAGTATTAATTTCAAGTTCTATTCGACGTATAAAGAAAATAGTTATTCGGGTATACATTTGTTATTATGACATTTTTATTGATAAAGAAAAACTACTTTACAAAATTATCTTAACACATTTATTTTGTTTACGATGATTTATAAAAATATATAATAATGACAAGTCATCACGTAGACTATACATTAGACACTGTATAGCCATCATACATAGACTATACATAAAAATCTTACGCTAACGTTACAGACGTTTTTACTGCTCGTTCCGATACTTAAATGCTTAGATAAATAAAGATTGGACAATTCTGCCGATTTCTATGGCACTATGTTGTACAGCAAAATTAATGCTATGTATCAAATAGGTACCTAAACTTCAAAGACAAATACAATTCAAATGATAAATTTTGGGTTAAACGAAATGTACGAACCAAAATAAATGTAATTCATTTCTTTTAATCTAACTTGCGGCCTTCAAAGTAATTAAAATATATCTTATGACATTAATCTTATCTCTATCTAGCTCACTCTTTAATAGGAACGTATTAGTGCGAGTAGGAGGGCTAATTTTAGTAAATTACTATGTTCGGATTTGCCGTGACGCATTCTATGACATTTGAAAGCGATGTATCCTTGTGTGCGCGCGAAATTAACAATCAAAAAACAGGTATTAACAATGTTTTTTTTTAATCTCTATTAACTATTGTATAAAGAATAAAAAAAAAATTATATATATTTTTTTTTAATATATTTTTCACGAGTACACACATTTGTGATTTTTTGAACCTTTAAAAATTCATATCACTAAAAATATTAACTTTATCGTGAAAAGTCATAGGACCTTTTTTATTTGTATTTCAATGAAAGTTGTAAAATCACAATTCCTAGCAATTGTTTAAACAATTTCGGTTTAAACAATATGGCACAGGGTTGCCCCATTGCAACATGCGTTTATATATATTAGGGTGGCGCAAAAAAACCGACAATTATTGTTTTTTCAGTCTCGAGTGAAAAAATGTTAGTTTTTGATGTTTTAAGAGCCCTCTCCAAAGAACAACTAAAAAAAAAAAATTAAGAGGTCGCTCCAAATTTTTTTAAATTTCAAAAATCGTTTTTTTTTTTTTAATTTTTCTTCTCATTACGGTAAAATTTTATAGACCAAAAAACAATAAGTTTCTGAAAGTTTCAGTTCAAAATTTAAGTTTTGAAAGGTCGCTCAAATTTTTTTTTTAATTATTAGTTCATTACTTTAGATTTTTCCGAGCGACCTTTTAATATTTAAATTTAAATTCCATACATTTTTTCTTTTATTTATTACAATAATAGATACAAAAAAAAAAAAAAAAAAAAAATCGATTTTTGACGAATTTTGAAATTAAAAAAAATTTGGAGCGACCTATTAATTTTTTTTTTTAGTTGTTCGTTGGAGAGGGCTCTTAAAACATCAAAAACTAACATTTTTTCACTCGAGACTGAAAAAACAATAATTGTCGGTTTTTTTGCGCCACCCTAATATATCTATATATATATATATATATATATAGTAGGGTAATGTAAAGAAGTTAGCGTAAAAAAATTGAGGTGGAATAGTTTTCGGTACTTCCGTACATTTTTCCTAGACAAATTCCTATTCACGCGTTGTAAATGACACAGTTTAATGAATAATGTACTTGTCAGTGTATTTTAGTGAACCTTCATATAAGAGGGTTTTGAAATTCTGATCTGCAAACATTATGCGTGACACTCGTTCGGGTAAAGTCGGCTCGAGGGGACTAAGGAAAAGGGCGAGATATACTGATGTTTCACTATTGTCGTGTGATCTCGTAAACACACACCGTTTGATCGCGTACACTATTTAGTTTACTTATTTTGCATGCATAACTATTTCGCAAATTTTTATTTGGCATCCCGCCATTGTCTTGTTTAGAAATTGATATATATGTATATTAATGTATTAATGTATAAAGTTAGAGAAAACAAAGCGGCATATGTAAAAAAAAAAAGAAATTTAGAAAAAGGTTCTGTAGGAATGTAATTACTTAATCGTAAAAGGAAAAAAATTAAGTTAGATTCTATAATTATTATTTTGTATATATAATAAGCTAATGATATATGTCTATATCAAAAACATGAAGCTAGGAAGTAATTTAATAGATTATTTATTACAATAAAGATTGGTCATAATTACTACAAGTAAAAATAGGTGGGTTTAAACCTGTAATGTCACTACCACAACTACAAATTGGACTTCCGGTAATCCCAGTTATAGATAAATATGCAGGAGTACAAACATTTCCCGACCGCATTCGTATTAGAATAGATGTAGACGTTTTATCAAAATTGCACTTACAAAACCAAAGCTTTAATATAAAATTTTCTATTTAGTTGGCTGTTAACTGTCCAAACTTCATTCCAGGATTTCCAGAGATGAAGTTTCCCACGTAGTTTTATCGAAATTTGTCTCAATAGTTATCTATACTAATGTTATAATGGGGAAAGATTTGTATGTCTCTTTGTAACGAATAAATTCAAGAACTACTGAAGTGATTTTAAAAAATCTTTCACTATTCGACTGCTACAATAGCCCTTAGTAACATAGGATATATAACTTTTTTTATTTTATGAAAATGATGAAATAAAATCTTAGTTTCACGCGAACGGAGTCGCGGACATAGCTAGTCTTTTCATACAAGTGTAGACACTGCTACAATTTTGCGTAATTGTTTCTATCATACTAACTGTGCCAGCAACTCTGTTCCCGGGAACTTGAATTACCTATTTGTTGTGTAATTTTGGAACCATTCTTTTATCTACATTCTATAATACCATAATGCAACTATCTCGTAATATTGTTTTTTGGGTATTACTATAATAAATTAGTATTAATATTACAGTCTTTCATAAAGTAACTGAATTTAAATCACTTAGTCGTGGCATATAAACAAGTTTATTTATTATAAAATTACTTTAGGAATTATTTCGACTTTTTTGGATATATTATAACACATATATATACAATTTCTGTTTAAGTAGTTTTCTAAATTTTCTTCTTAGCCCCAATTCAGTGGCAATCTGTTTATACACAAGTACTACAATATCAATAGATAAAAGAATATCTTACAAATCTTCAGGATTTATACTTTACACACTATAAAAATACGTTTGCCTACTTTCATTTTATGGTAATGAAATCATACCGCGAGATATTATTTAAAATATACTTATGGCAAATAATCTAAGTATACAGCGGTGAATGCTTTTTATACGATGTGGTCTAAAATGGTGGGTACGGTAAGCCTATTGGAGGGGTTGGCTTTAAAGTGCAATTTCCGGAACACAGCTATACGTATTTGGCGGCAGTTTTTATCAGCTGGACATTAGAAAAAGCATTACCACCATGCTATGGTCTCATCACGATGTTTCCCTACACCGAAAGCTCAAGCTCATTATAGACGGATTCAAACTCGTGTCCTTTCACGCAGCGTCCGTACAGACTACCCTCTGAGCTGTCATCGCCTCAGAACATGCTACTTTTATTACACAACATAGCTTGTAAGTTAACATATTTAGATGCTGCCACAAAACTATATTCAAAACGTAATTTCTTTCAGTGATAAAAATTTTGCAACTCTATCGACAATAACTTGTTATTAGAAATTCAAGTATAAATAACATTTACCCCTTTGTATTATGTTATGACATTTGATATATGAAATAAAGAGGCAAGTTATTAAATGCACAAAGTTCAATGGTAGTGCGTGTCGTCGCGCGGGAACCAACAGATGACTGAAACGCAAAGCGGCAATTATAATAACCCAAACTAACCAACAATTTGCCCGTACGTTCAGGTATACTTATTGAATCAATACTATACAGGCTTGAGGGGACTGTTGCTTTCTTAATTATATTTTTTTCCACCTGACTACATTGTTTGCCGAAGTGTCTTTTCCGATTTCACCGGACTTTGGTGGGCGAATCGTCGGCGGAAACGGAATTAGCTCAAGGGTGGAAAAGTAAGCGAACGTCGGCTTGGGCTGTCGCCAGGATACGGCTTTCGTGGATCTAGCTAATTCCTATAAACGGTAAGTAAACAAAATACATATACCTACTAGCTGTGTGTATGAAACTAAATATTATTATATTTAATAACTTTATACCCGTTTTAGTAACTTACTTCAATACAGCTTAGCTCCTTAGTTGTAACGAAATTTTAAATATTCTAAAGCTGTCCTTATAAATACTGAAATATATTTTTAATATAATTTTTTTTTAATTCCACTGGTGGTTCCTATGGTTAGCCCGTTTAAATAAACAAACTAACAACCATACCTTTCCGATATATAATATTCATAGAGATAAAACGTATCATTATAACTGGTGTAAGTTAGTTCATAAAAATGTACATTTATAACTGGTGTAAGTTAGTTCATAAAAATGTACATGACCAAATACAAAAAATAAATAAAAAAATAACAAAACCTTATGGTACGGCCGACGAAACGTTAAATATAACAATTACTTTGGTATTTAAGTTTAAAAATTAAGTGAATTTAAATATAAAGTCAAATTGTCACTGAAGGTGTTAAACATATGTCTGGTCGCATGTTATATTTTTAATACACAACAATATATTCCATGGGCGTGTAAATAACCAGTGGGAGGAATCTGAGCTGTCATATTAAATTTTATATCTGAATTTTATTTATTGAAAACGAGTAAATATTTTTCTCTATTGATTTAAAGTAACTATTTCGTTTGTTATTTTCTTTCGTCCTTTGGTATTTTTAATCGATGACGTAACTTAATCTTAACCTAATACAGCCTACCCGCTAAGCCTCATGAAGGTATTTGAAATGCAACTAAATAATGCAATAAACTATTTTATAAAAGGATAACAATAAGAATTAAAAAAAACGATGCAGATCGAGTTCATTGCCGGTTCTTTTCGATGACTGCGTTACTTTCCGAGTTCATAAGCGCCTTCTTAGGGCCTATACTGAATAAAGATATTTGATTTGATTTAATCTACCGGAACACACCTGTGGGAGGGTAGTAGCTAGCCAGATGGGCATTAGAATATGTCCTAGCACTATGGTATGGTTTATCCCGATGTTTCCTTCACCAGGTGCTTAGGGTCATTGCATAACCTCACTCCATCGTCCCGGTGTCTATACACTCTAGCTTTGAACTTGTTTTATAAAACTTTTAAAAAATATATGTAGGACGATCATTAGGCTAAACTTTAAGCTAACATGTTACAAACGATTGCAATGACCCTGAGTGTTTCGTGTAGGAAAATATCGTCACGAAACCATAGCATGGTGGGTTTTTTACTGCCCACTTGGCCAGCTACCACCTTTAATTACCAATGGGTGTGTTGCGGCAGTTGCACTTGAGAGCCCGTCCCTCCAGTAGACTTGTGCCTTACCATCTTGGGATACATCGTTACTAAACCTTTTTTTTATTCTAGCTCGACAAAGTGACTGTTCTTCACCTGATGGTAAGTTTCAGTACGGTCCAGTAACTGTAGTGACTGCCGTAGGGGCTAATGTCCTTCGTCAGTCGCAACTGTCTTGCCGGCCCACTAAATGATTCTTCACGCCTCGTTTAAAAGACCCCATTTTATAAAAAGGAGGGAACACCCAGATCGGAAGACGGTTCCACAGCTCCACTGTGCAACAAGGGCAAGACTTTTCGAAGTTTTTGGTTCGTGTCAGGATGGACGTTATGGTAAAGCTGTGGCTCCGTAGTCCAGCTCGGGGGGTTCTGTTGTGGAAAAGAGAGGAGGGGATTAGGTTAAATAACTCTTCAGAGCATTCTTAGATAAGATTGTGGGCATAACCCAATAAAACCAATAAATAATTTAAAAAGAGAGACTGAAGTAGGTAATAAGCGTCTAATTGCCCGTTTTAACGTAAACCTATTAATACGTATTGCATACGTTTTGCAACAATAATTGCACTCTGTAAATAATGCTCCGTAGACTACCAGAAACAATAAATTACAAAGGCGGTATAACGAGTCAATTACTAAACGTTTACAAGTTAAAGCGATATAATAATTGGGCCATATTTAAATTAACGTTTAATGTCAGTGTTCAATAAATAATAGTTCAATTGTATTTTACAGAAGTAATTGTAGGTATAATGACAACAGTATGTGAATGTCCCACTTCTGAACGAAGGTCTCTTGTAATCATTGTCAATCTGCTAGATTGAGTTTGATGAAATTTAGCTCGTTTGCGACTATGATTATAGATTAATGCTAGCTGACCCGACAAACATTGTTCTGTCTTATAAATTATGTCTAGGGAATACTTTGGTTTAAAAAAATTAGAGGATGAGGAAAGGTAGGTGAAAATTTAGGTAAATAATTTTTTTAATTTTCAATGATATATATTTAAAAAAAAAAATATATGGGGTGGTCCACCCTTATCACTTAGGAGACTACCAACATCTATATCTTACATTAACAGTTACAATAGACATATAAAAGCCATTTACTGGTGCTCGCTAATAAGTAGCAAATAAAAAAAAAACAAATAGTTATTACAACATATGAACTTAACATTAAATACACCAAAAGTAGAAAGTTTATCATTACTAAGAACGGCCATTGTTAAAGAAAATGCTGGTTAAGGATGTTGTACCCTTATTTATATTAGTATTGAATAAATCTTGACTAATCTCGCTCATATTATTGAAAGAGTAATGACACGAGAATTTTATATTGTTTAATATATGCTTTTCAAGAAAAACATAGTAAACGGAAAATCGCTTTTTTTTATAGTTAAGGTTATTGCGTTATGGCTATAATCTCACCTGATCTTAAGTGATAATACGGCCCAAGGTGGTGACACGCTAAACCTGTGGAGGAACTGGCTCTCAAGTGCAGCTGCCGGAACACACCTATTGGATTTCGGCGGAAGATTTTCAAATTGAGGGTGGTAGCTAGCCAGACAGGCTTTTACCACCTTTGAACTTATACACTTTTTTACAGCAGAGACTTTTCATTCCTATATAAAAGGTATTTATGATATATTTATTTAAAAATATGACATTTTGTTCACAATTAACCGCTGATCTATTTAAATAATGGCTATTAACATACCGTTTCTAATTTACAAAGACAGTTTATAGGAGGTTACCAAAAAATCTATTATTAGAATGTTTTTCCTGTAAAGGTTCGATATAATTTTTTTTATGCTAGAAATGGTAAGGTTACTCCAGGATAAACGATTAATTTTGTAGTAAATTAGATTTTCTATCGATTCTAGTAATATAATCCTGGTTCCATAGTGTTTTTTTTTTGAACTGTCATACGCTGTTAGCCCTAAGGGCTTTGAGAGCTTCAACGAATTTTTCGGGGCGAATGCTAAGGGGACTCAGTTCCGAGGCGGCGAGCGCAAAAGTGCCAGAAAGGCCGAACCTCGGCTTGGGCTGCAGCCGGAAAGGTTCAATAGTCAGGTATATATAAGGTATGTGATAGTGATAGTCACGCAGTGTGACCTAACGAGCATAACGAGCCTCAAGGTAAATTAACAATCTTTTCCAAATTCCCTAGAATTATAAATATCGAGTAAATCTATCAAAAACCTCCTTGTAACGAATTTTTAATCATTGCAGAATATACATAGAAAGAGTATCATTTACCTCTATTCAATCCATAATCATTCATGTCTCGACACATTAAATTCTTCGCACGATAGTAAATTGTGTAAATTTCATTTCAAATAACGATACTGTATTTTGTTTGATGTGGGTCCTTATTAATTAGTGAAAATCGTTTATTTTAATAAGGTAGGGAGTCGAGTATCTACATATTGTCGAGGGTTATAAACGAGAGTAACTCTATATAACAAACCTCATTGTAACGAATTACTTAGTATAACGAATATTTGCTATATCTCTATAGTTTCGTTATATCGAGGATGCACGGTATTACAGTTTATCATATATCATTATTTCTATACCGTAAAATGGTAACGATGCTACGGGATAAAGGCTAAAAGACGTCATGGAATTCGTCGAAATTAGTTATAGAGTCCAAAATGGTTGGAGCTATCTTGATGAAATTTTCAAGGAATCTTTAGATTAAGCCAACGGATAAGCCGGTAAACTTTGTTAGTGTCTGATAACAGAACTTTTTTGATGCTTCGCGTTTGGATATACCTAACTAGTGTTACCTGTGCGAAGACAGGGCGGGCCACTAGTGTATGTATTTTATTACACCTTGGACCGCTACGTCATTTCATTGTTAACAGATAATTATTTATGACACGTACATGATAATATCGTGAGGTACGGATGGAAACTAGACAAAAAAAAAATGATAAGATTTTTCCGTTACGGCCCTTTCTATAGTCTGTTCTATAATACAATTTATGTCTATACTGTAGACGGCTATCTATAGCGCGTATCCTATTGGTTGTGCCCATTCATAGGTGCGCGCTTATTGGTTCAAGAAAGCCGGTAAGTTCTCAACGATATAGTTTGTACACGTCATATGCCTCAGCTATTTCATGACGCATTATATATATTAGATCCAATATATTGATTATGAAATTTCCTACCATTCCTTCATTGCATTAGTTATCTCTACGTACCATTAAATCCTCTCAGACGCTAGTAGCAAAGACTTTCATGTCTTTGTATTTGTTAATCAATAATATAATACTTTATCGATAATAATATACTGCGTAAGGAAATTTGTTCCAACCGAGTGTCTCACGACACTCACGCATTTTTGAATTAAAACTTCTTAAGGCGTATTGAGCATTCTTTGGGTGAACAAAAATCATAGAACTTGCATCATCGTCACCGAACGCTTTCCATTTATGTAAAGAGTATATGTACTACTACTATGTAGTATGTAGTATGTAGTATGTAGTACGTAGTACTACTTTTTACATTATCTTGTGAAATATAGTGTTCACTTCTATCGACAGTTCTAATTACTGCTTTTGTAACTCCTTCTTTACCGTGTTCTCATGTACACTGCAGATTTTTAAGAGAAGATCTTCTACAGGATCGGTCTGACGTGCGACTTAATAATCTCGCGTAAGCAAGGTCGTAGGTTCCAAAGAATTACTTCTATTTTTTACATTATCTTGTGAAATATAGTTTTCACTTCTGTCAACAGTTTTCATGTCTGCTTTTTTTTAACTCCTCCATTACCGTGTTATCATAGTACGCTGCTGATTTTTAAGAGAAGATCTTCTTCTACAGAGGTGAGAAAAAAAAAAAAACCAGTCACTATAAGCAACTTAAACACCTAAGCTACGTATATCGCACACGTCGCTGTTAAGTTTTCACAAATGTATAGTTATAGCATATATATAAAAGTTCATACAATCGGGACGCCGTTGGTTACGAGGCGGGCCGTAACTCCCGGTTTGAATTGGTGTTTAGTGTACCTTAGGCGAACAATGGAGGAATGTCGCTGTGCCGTATTCATGGGCCAAGTCATACTGGTCCCGCGGGTGCTAAGTTAATTCCAAGTTTACCAAGTCCCGTCTCGCTGCACTCAGTTATTAAAATCTTGATGGCTTGCCTCTTAATACGTTTTCCAGTACTATATATGTAAGCTCATGTGGAATTCAACGAGACGTGATTTCAACAAGTTTGGAAATGTTTTTTGGAGTTTACTGTGCTTGAATAACGAAGCTCGCTTTTGCAGCGGTAATGGCTCCGTTGGTAGTGTAGGATGCCGCATCAATGGGCGTAAGTTTGAATCCATCTGCAAGGAGACGGAACTTTCGGTGAAGGTAAACATCGGAAAGCATGGTGGTAGGGCTTTTCTAATGCACACCTGGATAGCTACCACCCTCATATTAAAATCTGTCGCCAAACACCTACATGTGTGTTGCGGCAGTTGTACTTGAGAACCAGTTCCTCCATTAGGCTTAACGTACCTACCATCATGGACCAGATCGTCACTTACCATCAGGTTAGATTATAGAATATAAACCTATACCCCTTAAAAAAATAGTGAATCTCACAAAAAACACAATCAACCATCTGAACGGTTTCTCTTGATGGCTGAAATTGTTTCCTGAACCAGTGGTAATGTTTTGAAGTTCCCAAGTGCCTAATTTTAATAAAGAAATTGACAATAAAAGTATATATATATTCAAAACTTAGTTTTCTTTCTGACTGATGTTTCAATTGGCAGACAGAAAATACTTATAATTTCTATAAGAATATCTTCGATAGGTATGTAAAAATTACCGTGTGAAATCTTTCCAATATTTACTAGCAAAAACAAACAAAATAGAACTATATATAGCTTTATCTTGATCTAAATTATATAAACTACATAAATTGTAATAAGTTAGTTATACATAAGTGTTAACTTAGATACATAAGCTCGATATTCAAATATAATAACGTACATAAAGCGGATTAAGCGATTTATCTGTCATAATAAGGCTGTACGTTAGTAGCTCAAAGGTTAAACCTAAAGCTTCGTAGCGGCTGTACGGACTCCAGATATGTTACTCTCAGTTGGAATCGCTAATGATATTGTGTTCCCAATTACAGCGAGGCGGTCCTTTATAGTTGGGACGTAAGAGAAATAATTTAATTCTATTATTACATATCTATTCCAGTATTTTAATTCGACATGACAATGTTTACTCGTGAAATTAAGAATTTCCTTTTTTTTAATATCTCTTCGTATTTGTAAATAAACGTTTTTGAAAAAAATTATACTAAAGAACGAATTATCTTTCTTGGAAGAGATTAATGAATAAATTATAATGAATAAATAATGCTTATGAATAAGTGAAGGTTTGGTGGAAGAATGTTCTATAGGTATGCATAACTTCTATCGACGTTGCTCTGTCGCCAAGCACACATAGGTGGAACGTCAAATCTGCTTGAGTCTTGGCTAGTTGGTGTTTTGGGGTACATAGTCACTTAACATTAGGTGAAATTGGTGCCTAACGTTAACTATACATATATATATACATTTTTTTAAATATTTCGTGCCAATTGTATCCGTATTCCTTTCACCGGAAAAACTTTTCAACGAGTCATTTGAGTGCAAGTGGTCGTATGTTTATATTATAAATGCACGATTAGGTAAATTTGTTTGATACTTTGTACGCCGTAATTAATGAACTGATTATCATGAAATTTTGCATACTCGTTTTCAATGGTACAGAATAAGACTTGAAGTACTTTTTTTACAGAATAAGTACTAAAAGGATAAAAAATACAAAATTACTATCAAAAAGGAATGTTTCCTTGACTATAAAATGACTAGGTCATCCATAATACCTTTTTTTTACGTTGGGAAATGCGTATATGTATCCTCCATAATACCTGTGAATTTGTTCGCACGAAAATAAAGTTTGACAGGAGCTACATATTTAGCTTAAAAGTAGGTATGTTCAGTTAGTAATGTGTATGAATGCCATGCAAAGGCCGTGAGTTCGAATCTCTGCAATGAGCTTGAGCTTTCGGTGAAGGTAAACGTCGTGAAGAAACCATAGTATGGTGATAGGGTTCTTGCTAATGCTCGCCTGGATAGCAACCACCCTCAAGTTGAAAACCTGCCGCCAAATACCAATAAGTGTGTTCCGGCAGCTGCACTTGAGAGCCAGTTCCTCCACAGGTTTAGCGTGTCTACCAACTTGGGCCGTATCAGGTAGATATAAGATCAGGTGAGATTATGCCAATAACGCTAAACTTTATCTATATATAAAATAATAATAATAATAATCGGTTAATTAGTTTGTTCCGATTTCTAATATTTAAATCATATCGATCTTTTACGTAATTCAACTTTGTAATTTTTTATGAACCATTGGGTACGTTAACTTCATTTTTACGAAACAATGTAAATATGACGCCTGCTCTTATGTACCCTTTATCTGTTTACCACAATACTGTTGGTTGACTGGAGGAAAATGCCTTGTACTATTGAGCTGGGTAGTGTAATGAAGAATTAATTCATGGATATCCGTATATCCAATGAATGAATGAAATGAATGAATGAATGGATACGTTTTTATTGAGAATATGGTGTTATGAGCGTCGTCGAAGTGAAGCAAGGTAATAGCCCTTGAGCAATCAATGGGACGTTCGACGAACCCATCAGAATTTTTTAGTATGCGGAAATGTTACTCCCGACATCCGGGTATGCACTCGCCAGTCTAGTATATGATCTTTATGACGAACCTGCGTATATGAAATTATAAGTTTTTAAACCCCTCCCTCATGATGGTGTGTTTAAAATTATATAAATAATTAATCTGATATTCGTGATTACTTCAAATTGTAAAAACGGAAGCTTTTTTTTTTTTCGTGGAGAAATCTGTTTATGGATACCCTCTCGCCCCGGAGGGACGGGAGGGTTATTTGGGACTCACATGTGCGAACCGGGAGTACCCACTAAAATTCCACGGTGTTCCTCTGCCGCGTGAATTGGGGCGATGATAGCTCAGTGGTAGTGTGCACGACTTCGCGTCAAGGGACGTGGGTTCGAATCCAAGCACCTACAATGAGCTTGAGCTTTCGGTGAAGGAAAACATCGTGAGGAAACCATAGCATGGTGGTAGGGCTTTTTCTAATGCCCGCCTGGGTAGCTACCACCCTCAAGTTGTAAACCTGTCGCCAAATACCAATAGGCGTGTTCCGGCAGCAGCACTTGAGAGCCAGTTCCTCCACAGGTTTAGCGTGTCTACCAACTTGGGCCGTATCGTCACTTAAGATCAGGTGAGATTATGGCCATAACGCTAAACCTTAAGTATAAAAAAAAAAAAAAAAAAAACCCGGGTTCGAAGTGACAATCACCGCTGGACTCCGGCGCTAAAGAGGGAGAGCTTGGTACACCCTAACTGCCCTTCAGACCGCTGAAATAGTGCAATGGGACGACGGGCTCCCGAATATCTATTATAAATTTGTTGAAATTTATTTAGAACAAAAGCGTCGATATGTCGTCAAAGAATTCCCACAAAATGGTATACTTAAAACTTTGTAATAACACTTTGTGTTTTCGTTTGGATTTTCAAAATAATTAATCGTATTTAAATAACAATAATAATATCCAAATTAAAATTATTAGTCACTCATCATTATTAATATATTTATATGATTCATTTACACACGGCGTGTATATATATACGAATTACAAAAAAACAAATTTAAATATATTTTCTTTGTTCGTATCATGTCGTATCATGCCTTGAAGCTGTGGCCGATTCGATATCACAAATTGTCATTTAAAAAAAAACAGGCATCTTAAAGGTAAATTTTTAACATAAGCACCTTATAAACAGGTATAACGAATTTCGTTGCCCGCTGTATGTGACACCACACACCGCTCTAATGATTTTGACAGGTATCCTAAAGCTGGCTTGACTAATGGCTCTGTTCATTGCATCCAGACGTCCTAACATACGTATATATCAAAGGGTGCTATTAAAACTGATATATATATATATATAAGGAGTGTTTCGTTTTGTGAAATAACTGACCACACCAGCAATCGTCTGAGAAACCACAGTAGTAGTTTTAAAGTTAAAGTTGTCGTGGTAAGTTAAGCGTTGATAGCTCAGTGGCAGTGTGCAGGAACGTCGCGGCTTGGGGCGTCAGTTCGAATCCAATCGCACACGTTGAGCTTGAGCTTTCGGTGAAGGAAAACATCGTGAGGAAACCATAGCATGGTGGTTGGACTTTTTCTGATGCCCGCCTGGGTAGCTACCACCTTCAAGTTGAAAATCTGCCGCCGTATACCAGTAGGTGTATTCCAATAAAGACCGGCCTGTGATTCCCCTTGAGTTGTGGGTGTCCATAAGCGATGGTAATCACTTACCATCAGGTGACACGTTTGGTCGATTACCGTCTATTCCACAAAAAAATCATATAGGTATATATCTATACGTAAATTATAAATTTAACTAAATAAATTTACATACACTATATTATATACTGACCCGGGGTGAACTTCACCTAAAATCGATGTGCTTTATTCTCGATAAAACTCAAAAACGGTTTGACTTACAATTGACTTTATAACTCCAACGAATTAAATGCCTTTAAATTATATGAAAATTTAATATAGAAGGATTGGAACACACACCCTTTGACGCAGCGCGCGTACACACTACTAACTGAGCAATCATCGCATCATTACTTTTTAAGTCATGAGATTTAAAAAAAAAACTGTTAATTTTCTATATATACCTTGTCCTGACAATTAGGAATATAATAAAAAAAAAATCGCCAATTTCGTGCAGTCGATCGTAAATTGTGCGTGTACATACATTTTAATATATATAGATTTTTTAATGTTCCATCCGTCCGTGCACGCGTGATGCGATGACTAAGGGAAATAGAGATTCATTTAATATATAGATTGAATGTAAAATTAGGTAAACTAATATACCTATGTATTGTAAATAGCGAATTTTTGGCTTTATTATAACAATTTATGTTATTTGTTATACATATTTTGTTAAATATTTATATACTAGCCTTTTAGACTGGCCTAACTCAAGTAATATGGTATCGATGTAATTAATTTAATAGAAACACTTGTAAATCATGACCACAAAAAACAGATGTATTAAGTGATATGTTAGATAATATTATTTAGTTATAACTTATCTTAGGTTGCTGTTAATCAGAGAAGATAAACATAGAGTCAGCTGACCCAACAGCGCAACAATAATATAAACGCATTAATCATTCTTAAGGAATACTTTAGGCTATTTAACATCACGCTGTGACCAAAAGGAGCAAAGCTGTATTGAAAAAAATTGGTTACGGGTACGTGCAAAAATTTCTGCAGGTACGGGCAAAAATTACTGCAGGTACGGGCAAAAATTACTGCAGGTACGGGCGAAAATTACTACAGGTACGGGTAAAAATAACTACAGGTACGGGCAAAAATTACTGCAGGTACGGGCAAAAATTACTGCGGGTACGGGCAAAAATTACTAAACGAAAATTGAATTCCACGAGAACGGAGTTAGATTAGATTAGAAAATATATCTAAATGATAGTGAAAACGGAAAACTCTGCTTTATACTATTCACTGATATTTAAATAACTTATTTTCGAAATGGAAAAGCTTACGTTACTTGTCGTTAAAAATTCAGTGTAATATAGACATGTCTCTAACTTGATTATTAAACAACAACATAATGAAGTTAAATATCTTAATAACATTGATATTATGTGGAACGTAATTAGAACGTAAATTAAAACAAATTGCTTTGTCCGACAGAACTGAGGTTCCATGATCACAATCGTAAAGTGAAATACGTAAATTGGTGTCCATGTTTATTTTATTCGACAATGATGTTATTACATTAAAAAAAAATTGAAGCGATGACAGCGCAGCGGTAGTGTGTACGACTTCGCGTCAAGGGACGTGAGTTCGCATCCAACCACCTACAATTAGCTTGAGCTTTCGGTGAACGAAAACATCGTGAGGAAACCATAGCATGGTGGCAGGGCTTTTTCTGATGCCCGCCTGGCTAGCTAGCTACCAGCTTCAAGTTGAAAATCTGCCGCCAAATACCAATACGTGTGTTCCGGCAGTTACTCTTGAGAGCGAGCTCCTCCACAGGGTTAGCGTGTCTACCAACTTGGGCCGTATCGTCACTTAAGATCAGGTGAAATTATGGCAATTACGCTAAACCTTAACTATAAAAAAAGAGAATATATACAGTATTTTTGATTTGATTGTAGACTCAGATTGTCGATCTATTTCTATCAACCGTGAAAATAACACTCGATGAAATATAAGGAAACAAGCCACCGGTTTTGATGATACCGATTATAGTGTTCAAGGAAAAAACCAATTAACTAGAATAAATGTTTAATACGTTTTAGTTAAGTTACGGCTAAGTGGCCTAATAATTGTATTTTTTTTTTTGTAATTAAAACTCTTCACATCAAACAAACCCTCGATCCCTTAAAATCCGTTATAAACAGTTCCGCTTTGACATGCGAAATACTTTCTCCGAGTCGAGTAGAAATAGGTATACGTATTTTCCCTTCCAAGATCTTCAAAAGGATGCTAACAGACGTGCTAATTAGAGCTGCACTCAAACTCGGCTTTTGTAGAGTAGTGTGAGTTGTTCGTGAAGCGTAATCTCTTAAAGGCTTAAGTTTGCGTGTGCGCTACGACAAAGTTGCATTGTTCATATCAAACGTCTTCACCGCTCCTTTAATAGTACTTGGTTTTTAGTATTGACATATCTATCGATGTGAAAGTTAATAGTTAGAAAGTAAGGTCAAATCGACAGCTGAAGTATCGAGTGCCACCTATTACAAGGAATTTTAAACACCAAAGAAACAAACTACTTATATAAGAGAGAGGAATCCCATGTTAAGTCACATTTAATGAATAATTCAACGTCTGAACTGCTTCTTCTGTGTACCAATTGGTCTGATTTTGACTTTAGGTAAGGTTTTGTTATCTGCAGTGTTTAAACTCTTAGGAATCTAGTGTTATTGTATGATGTATCGGTTGGTTTAAGGAGAGCGATTGAAGGAGCTTTTTAATATGTCTCACTGATTGCAGTTCGATATTAACGCTAGATTTTTCATCTATGTACTATCTATTCTGTTGTGCGATGATAGGTCAGTGGTATTGTGTATGACTTTGCGTCAAGGGACGTAGGTTCGAATCCAACCACCTACAATGAGCTTGAGCTTTCGGTGAAGGAAACCATAGCATGGTGGTAGGGCTTTTTCTGATGCCCGCCTGGCTAGCTACCATCCTCAAGTTGAAAACCTGCCGGCAAATACCAATAGGTGTGTTCCGGCAGTTGCACTTGAGAGCCAGATCCTCCTAAGGTTTAGCGTGTCTACCAACTTGGGTCGTATCGTAAGTGAAGATCAGGTGAGATTATGAACATAACGCTAAACATTAAGTATAAAAAAAAAATTTTTTTGTTCGTTCCAGAACTATTGAAGTTACATAGAGATAACTAGCTCATCGCTGGTAATAAGAAGGTGAAAATTTGAAGTATTTTATATCCGGCGCCTACATTCGGTGTTAACGTGAAAAGTTAAGTGGTAAGTAATTCTATATGTACTTTAGTAATAGTCTCTCAACGTCGCGGTGCAGCCAACTAACTAATAATCGAGTTCCAACTGATAGTTACCCATACTTTATTACTTTGGTTAAATATTTTTTTAATATATACATATATAACTTAAACTAAGTATTTTAAATTCGAAAATAATCGTTTCCCGTTATATAAATTAATAAGTTTTATTTTATGAGAAATTGACTGCACATTTGTGGAATTTCAAAACATTACAATATAGTTTTATATAGTTAATTATGAAGTATTATATTTTATATTTATGTTTGATGAATAACGTTTTGTATTTTCGAGGTATATTGATGTTCGTTGTCACATAAAAGTCTACGTTTTGAAATATTCTATGGCCTTAAATCGCAAAACTAAAAATAAGAAGGAAGAGTTTTGGTATCATATTAAGTTCATATTACGTTAAATATATAGTGTTGAAAGAAAATTCGAATAACATTTTTTTTTTTTTTATAAGTATGTATGCATAATTAATTCGGTATTTGTATTTCTCAACTTAAGAGTTCCTCTCCTCTTTTTTTATTGGACTTATGCTGTTATCCTTCAGCCTTAAGGTATTTCACAGCTTCACCGAGCTCAACTAAGACACTTAGCCCGAGAAGCAAGCACAAGAGATCCAGGGGATCTTCAGCTTGGGCTGTTGCCGGGGACGCGAAACGAAAACGGGGTCCTAACTAAATCCTTCCTGTACTAAACAGAGAACCAACTTAGTTGCAACTCAATATTATACCTATCAATAAACTAGTTTTTTTACAAAATAAAAGAGTTTAAAATGATTACTTGTCAGTTATTTTTTCATCATTTCTTCACTCGAAATATATCTAATAATATCCATATAATTTATTCAGGATAAATTAGAATAATTTTGAAGCGATGATAGCTCAGTGGTAGTGTGTACGACTTCACGTCAAGGGACGTGAGTTCGAATCCAAGCACCTACAATGAGTTTGAGCTTTCGATGAAGGAAAACATCGTGAGGAAACCATAGTATGGTGGTAGGGCTTTTTCTAATGCCCGCCTGACTAGCAACCACCCTCAAGTTAAAAACCTGCCCCAAATACCAATAGGTGTGTTCCGGCAGCTGCGCTTGAGATCCAGTTTACCAACTTGAGCCGTATCATCACTTAAGATCAGGTGAGATTATGGCCATAACGCTAAACCTTAACCATAAAAAAAAATGAAGTTCAGAACATTTTCTATTGTATACAGAGTAATATAAAAAGTTTAATATGTTGAATGAATAAAGTACAATGTAAACTAATATGTCGAATTCATATAACAGAAATGCCAAAATAACTTCGAGTTTTTGTTATAGCGACTCGAGACGTTTTTTATTCGAGTGACTCCGAGTGAATTGGTCAAACTCGTATTCGAGTGGAAACAAATTTGTACTCGAGTCACCGAGTCAACTCGGCGCACTGAGTATATTCATTTTATTTTTCTTTGTTGATTAATGACATCAATAAGGTAAATAATAATTTGTATATTATTTCATATTACCAAATCTTACTAATTTAATAAAGATATTTAAAAAATATTAATCTAATGTAATCGAAACTTAACTAGAGTGATAAATTCTTGCTCGAGTTTTAAGGAGTATAAATAGTTTCCTCGAGTGACTCGAAAACTCGAGTGACTTAGTAAAATTACTCGAGTGCCTCAAGTCACAAAATTCTACACGAATCGTATCTATAACTTTGTTACATTCTCCCGCGTAAACCGCTGAATCAATTTGGATAAATTTTGTTTTACAGATAAATTGGACCTTGAAGGTGAACGTAAAATACATATTGTCACCAAAATAAATAATGAAGCGTTAAAATAGAGTAGAACAAATTATAAAAAGGAATAGAAATGGAAATTCATATTTGTGGTTCAGAGAAAAAAGGAGGTGACATTTTAAAAAAATCAACCCTCAAAGCTCTGCGATATGAGAGGATTTTAAATATTCAAGTCCATGCGAACATGGTCGCTGACAGAGTTAGTTTTTATATTAAATTCGTTTGTAGAAATGCATCAAACTAATTCCAGCAGGGCTCTTTCTAATGTCCGCCTGACTAGCTGTCGCCCTTACGTTAAAATTTTCGCCGCAACGTCACTTAACGTCAGGTGGGATTGCAGTCATAACGCTAAACCTATGAGGAATTAAAAAAGAAATCATAGCGACTAGCCAAATTGTCTTTCTCTTCAAGGATGAATAAAAAATGAATGGGATGACATACTTTCCTATAAATCCTAAAATGTCGACGACGTATCTCGAAACTAAATCCTAACTTCCACTTACCATTAAAACGTTCTTACTTTTACACCTCAAAGAGTTTTACATAAATATATTTTTTTACTGGATTTATTATCCTTTATGTAGTAATTTTTATTTTTGTTGATAAGCTCTCAAAACAATATTTATAACGCCATATTTATATATATATATATATATATATATATAGATTGAATGTAAAAGTAGGTAAATTAATATACCTATAAATAGCAAATCTTTGGCTTTATTATAACAATTTATGTTATTTGTTATACATATTTTGTTAAATATTTATATACTAGCCATTTACATATATATATATATACTAGCTGACCCGACAGACGTTGTTCCTTCTTAACTATGAATTCGAATTGGTGAAAAATATTATGCAAAAATATAGTGATATGCTCTATGACAACTGGCAGTTATGTGAAAGTAAATTGTCGTTGAGATTTTTTAAATTTTCTTAATTTTTCTAATGTTCCTTTCTGCTTCCTTAATTTTCTCTTTCATGAAAACCTTATCCTGACAATAAATAACACAACATAAAAAAAAAAATAGTGAAATTGTTATATCCGTTCACGCGTGATGCGATGACCAAGGGAAATAGAGATAGGGAAATAGCTAAGGGAGATAGAGAATACTAACTTGTCTTGCAGACTTTGTTCTACCATTTCCAGTAACCAGTAAGGTAGCGTTCAAGTATTAAGTGACGCAATTTTTGAAGATGTTTTTAAAACAAAAATGACGTAGGTATAATACGGTCGAGCCATTCCCCGGTATTAATAGAACCGTAATCGAGTAGAGTTGTGAACCTGGAAAATTTGCCTATTTTTTTTTAAATAAAAGACAATGTTACGTAAAGCGTTGTTCGAACTCCGTAGCATTGTTCGAGGCCCCTACCGCCCTTGTAACGCATCGTAACGTTTCACAAGACTCCCCTCCCATTCTCCATACTTTTCCTAACTAAATGCCTACTCCAGTAGGCCAGTCCTTACCATCTTTATTTTATTCTTTTCCGGCAGCAGCCCATCCCGATTGTCAGAACCCATGGCACCCTTGCACCTGCTGCCTCGGGACCGAATGGTCTTAGCATTCGTCCAAAAAAGCTCTGCCAAGTTGTGAAAGCCTTTCCGGCTATCAGCGAAAGTCCTCTCGAAAAAAAAAAAACTCCGCAATGTGTTACATAATAATCGAAGCTATGTCTTATTGAGATAAACAAAAACTGGCAAATGCCTCGACAGCGCCAAAATATGAAGAATAAACATGGTGTGTACTTAAGACCACACAAATAAAGAAAAACACCATTATATCTCTCTCGATCGCCTAGTTGCCTCGAGCCGACTTTACACGAACGAGCATCACAAGTTCAAAGCACTCCCATTCGCGAATTCATTTCAAAAAAGGTGCGTGCTTAAGACCATGCGACAAAAATAAAACTTCACTATACCTTGCGCTCCCTTAACCGCCTTGAGTCAACTTTACCCAAACCAAATAAAACGTTTGTGGATCAGAATTTTGTTACCCTCATCACTATAGGTCTTTCGCTCGTTTCTTCATATATAGTTAACGTTTAACATGGATGGTAATGGATATAATCTCACCAAATTTTAAGTGACGATACGGCCCAAATTGTTAGACCCGCTAAAAGAGGCTGGCTCTCGACTGCCACTGCCGGAACACACCCATTGGTATTTTGGCGTCACATTTTCAACTTGGAGTGATAGCTAGTCAGGCGGGAAATAGAAAAATCCTTACCACCATGCTATGGTATCCTTGTGATGTTTTCCTTCACCGAAAGCTCAAGCTCACTGTAGGTGGATTCGAACTCACGTCCCTTGACGCCGAGTCCGTGCACACTAACCACTGAGCTATCATCGTTTCTAACGAGTTTACCCTTATGAGCGTGACACGAACAGGTTGCGCACCGGAAGGTCAAAGCCTTCCCGTAAAAGTTTCACTCGAAAGCAAATGAACAAACGTAGATATAATAATAGATATGAATAATATAAAAATAGATACTACGTACATTGACATCTAAACTTCTACGCAACTACGCAAATGTTATTTTAACAGACACAACAAAACGCGTGAATAATTTCTTTCATAACCTTATTTTTATTCCTCCCCTTTGGCGAAACTCTGCCGTGCTTAAAGGTGAATATTCCTTGCGCGTGGCAATTTGCTCCTATATAATTTAACTATTAACATGTTATCCCGTTCAAGCGACTTTCGACCTTTCTATACTGTATAGTAGACAAAGCCTCTTTGTGAGACCGTCGGCTCTCGTCATTTGCTTCGCGATTCCCGTATATTATGTTAAAGTTGATAACTTACATATCAATAATGCCTTAATTTGTACTACTATTTTCGTATATACTTAATTAAATATATATTATAATGTAAATAAATCCACGGAGTATTATAGGAAAATATAAACCACATCAACGTAGATAAATTTAAAGCTTAAGACATTACCTATATAATGTTACCAAAACCCATTCTATTGTTTCATGTAAACCAATTAAATATAGTAATATTTAAACCGATCAGAAAGTTTGTATAAACTGTTTTGTATTTCCCCACTTACATGTGGAATCATTTTGTATCGTTGATCCCGCCTTTATTTGGCCAATTAACCTATCACTTTATATCTGTTATTATCAGTGTCCGGATTCCAGGTGAACTAGGTGGGCTGCGGCTGTAAATTATCGAAGGCGGCATTTTTTCAGAGCCACTGAAAACGAAGTATCAATTTTTTATTTTTGTAAGTGAAGTGGGATAGGCGGTGATCTGATTTAACGTATAGACAGTGCATTTGTAAATCCACTACTGGTTATTACCGGTATAAAAAAATTCTTTTTAGCTTTTTCAATCGTTCATTGTTGTATTTGGATGATTTGGAGCCCTTTGGCCAAATTAGGGCACAGGTTTATGCTGCGTCCGTAGATCAAACGCACCAAGCCATAGGGTCACTATGTCACCAATTCAAATTTACATGGAAAAGAGGGGGGTCAAAAAATAATAAAAATCGGGTTTACGTAATTTGTGAATGGCCTCTAACTCAACAGTTCTTGTACATATATAAATTTCGCGTATCTCGGAAAGGTCTCAGAAAATTTGAAGGAAATTTTTGAATTTGATTGTAGCCTTTTGAATTCATCTATATAGCTGAATTTTGACGTAAAAACGCAGTATTTAAGCAAATTATTTACTAAGAAAATAATTAAATGCATTCGTGTTTCTTTTTATTAAAATAATCTGCTCATGTGTATGTAAAATTCGTAGTTACATGTTTATTTATATAAACAATTAAAAAAATACCGAAGTAAGCTCAGTCACCCTGGTAGTTAGACACTTCGTTCTCATGACCTTGGGAATTTTAACCCATACTAAAGTGCCCAACGCGCCAAACAAAGTTTTCACTTCAAAAGTCCTGTTACATACAAAAAACACATTAGGTAGGTACGTATAGATAGTTACATAAAGTTGTTATTACCGAACCTACAAACCGGAGTTGACCTACAAACTTTTCTTCCGTGCGCTGCTGGTTCAGAAATGAATTCAATTAAATGCAAATAACTTTCGTCTGATCGTACGCCATTATTAAAACGTCCGTAACAGACGACATTGACCCCGCAAAATAATATTTACCAAAACTTACTATTCAATAGACACTTTTTATTCATCATTGTTTGTTTTTTTTTTTTACAACCTGTGCTCGAACTACATAAGTCGGTAACAATCGCCCTCGTCTACATTTCTTTTGGAGACGGTTCGTAGACACGCTATCCGTCCCTCTCACTAACACAGTTTCGGCTATATCGGCGTCTCACTACCGAAGCGCTTCGGAACATCATGAATTATGTAGGCCTGCACCGAGCGCCGCTACCTGTCTCTATCTATCCAGCGATCGTCGTCATAAGCACGAGCGAGATAGAAGTACATGTACGCGAAATGCAATAAAAGCGCCTACACTACAGACTTCTATAGGCGGATATAGTTGCAGAAGCTTATACCGATGGTTGGATAAGGTATATTTGTTGTCATTTCGACCGGCGGTGTTAATCTCCGATTAATTTACTATAATTGTGTTACTCATTTCATTAGCATTGGTCAAAAATAGTTTGTATAATTTGCGAGTATCCATTAGCATTTTGTGTAAAATAAAACTTTATAATTTTACGAGAGACGAAACGGTATTTGCTACACTAGCCTCTACCGGATGGTTCGTCTGCGGTTTATGTACCTACATTATTTAAACTGTATATATATTGTCAGTGATCATATAGGTAACTTCTCAAGGAATCAACTAGTAGAAGAAAAATTTATGCACTTTTTTATCGAGTCTATGGTTCATAGTTATTCCATGATAGATGGCGCTGAGGTCGAGTTATTAACGACCAAAAGGGACTAAACCACGTCTATTGTGCCTTATCTACGAACCTAATATGTGTACCAAAGAAGCCTAATATGCATTCAAATGAATATTATAGCCCAGCCACTTACAATACAAAATGTAATGTATATAATAAAAAGTATAGTTTGATAAGTATTACAAATATACGAGATCATAATTAACAAAAATAAAAAAATTCTCGGTAGTTACTTCGATGTTCTTGCAGACTTTAGGCTTTAGTGATTTTGGTGTGCGTGTCTTTTGGGGTCTATATTGAGAAAGCAAGTATTTAGTTATGATTAGCCTACCTAATATTGGTTTAAACGCTTGCCTCACCGCTACCATTGTCGAATACTATGGATTCGAATCCGAAACTAAACAATTATTAGTATAATTCAAAAATCATTGTCTCCAGTCTAACTTAAAATTACAATAGACTATTGTGTGTTTGGACATTGTTAGAAGTTATGCTGAATTTTAATTGCGAATGTAAAGTTCGCTTTCATGCTCTAAGTACGCTCATATATATTCATAAACTTTATATAGTGTTATGGCCAAGATCTCAGCTGATGTTAAGTGACGTTGTACCCCAAGATAGTGGACACGGTACACCTAGTGGAGGAACTGGATCTCAAGTGCAACTGCCGGAAAACATCTCTAGATACATGACAATAGATATTCAACTCGAGGGTTGTAGCTAGCCAGGCGGACATTAGAAAAACCCCTATCATCGTGCTACGGTTTCATCGCGATGTTTTCCTTTACCGGAAGCTCGAGCTCATTGTAGATAGATTCAAACTCAAGTTATTTGACGCGACGACAGTACGCGCCACCAACTGCTTCAAGCTTTCCTTAGAGACAAATTCTTCATACACGTTCTCATAAAGAAATTGAAATTACATCTTCGACATTTTATTCCAAACTATATTACTAATCTCGAGGAAATCTAGAGGTACAAACGCTAGGTCATATTTACCGCTATTAACAAATATTATTGAATCAAAATATCTTTCATTGATATGTAGGTATTTCGTTATTCAATATTCACTATTTGAACTCGATATTGTGTTAAATATTGGCATGGATAAATTAGTATTATTTACCTATAATAGGCTTAACGTACCGTACCTATTACGAAACTAATTAATGAAGGATTATACATTAGCCTAGCAATAATTGCAGTTGCATGTTGGTAGGGTTTTTTATAATGCCTATTTGGCTAACTGCTACCCTTAAGTTAATAATTATCCGCTAAATACCTATAGGTGTGTTCCGGCAGTTAACTTAGAGCCAGTCCCTCTAATTAGGCTTATCGCGTCCACTAATTTGGGCCACATAGTCACTAAACATCAGACGAGATTGTGGACTTAACGCTAAACCTTAACTATATTAAAAAAACACACGATATACCAGTTTCCACATAAGCTCTGTAAATAGTTTTACAAAAGAGTCGCCATTATGTTGAAGCGCTAAATTATAAGTTATAATATAACATCTCAGTTTATTTCTAGACATTGGCATGACATTGTGTAATCGAGTTTCCGGTAAATGGGTGGAATAAAAAAAAAACTATAGTACATAAATATGCAAATAAAATTAATCCAGTTTCGGCGGGATCTTAAACCGCTATAATGTGATTTTAGTTCTCATTTGTGTGAGAATATATTTAAAGAAATAATGGCAAAGTATATGATAAAAAAATAATCAAAGACAATTAAACCATTACTAACCAATCAACTTCCGGAATATCGGAGAGAAACTGAATAATTAGAAACTGAAATCAAGTTCAAAATATTTTTAGTAAATCACTGCACGTTTTTGCATAATTAAAAGGAAACAAAAGCTAAACTAAGTTTTTTTTTCAGTAATAAACATCTTTAAACCGAAATCTTAACGTTACTTAGCTCTATATAATATTAAATTGGTAAAATTTAGCGTGACATAGTATGGATGTCATTTATAAGTTATGTAGATTTTAAACTATCTGTTTCTTTTTTCAGTTAACGTTTAGCGTTATGGCCACAATCTCACCTGATATTAAGTGACGATGTGGCCCAAGTTGGTGAACAGGCTGCACCTGTGGAAGAAGTGACACTCAAGCGCAATCGCGCTTGATTGCAATCGAGTTGAAGCGATGATAGCTCAGTGGTAGTGTGCACGACTTCGCGTCAAGGGACCCGGGTTCGAACCCAAGCACCTACAATGAGCTTGAGCTTTCGGTGAAGGAAAAACATCGTGAGGAAACCATAGCATGGTGGTAGGGCTTTTTCTAATGCCCGCCTGGGTAGCTACCACCCTCAAGTTGTAAACCTGCCGCCAAATACCAATAGGTGTGTTCCGGCAGCAGCACTTGAGAGCCAGTTCCTCCACAGGTTTAGCGTGTCTACCAACTTGGGCCGTATCGTCACTTAAAATCAGGTGAGATTATGGCCATAACGCTAACCCTTAAGTTTAATAAAAAAAAATCGCCGAAACATACCTATAGGTAGCGACAGATTTTCAACTTCCAAAAACATCTTCTAAGAGAGTTGCCGTATTTATAAAATGTTGAATAAACTGTGAAGGTATTCTAGAATTTTACATGGCATTAGAATACTTTTGTACGAACCGGTTGTTATTAGATAACAAGGTCAACGAAATTAATAAATATTTCAATAGTAAACATTTTCCTCCGGATCAAGTCAGACTGCGAAAGCTTTTATTTTAAATTTGTTTACATATATATATATATATATATATTGCAGAAGAAGTTAATTATCACGTACTGAACTGTTTTCTCATAAATCTGATAATGCTCTCATAAAAGGAGGCAAATGAGAAAAATAATTTTACAATGGCGTTTATGTTACATCATTTTTTAATAATGGGTACTTCAACAAATTTCCATATCTACATACAGAATCCCAGTTGGTTTGTCGGACCTTGATGTGCTCTATTCGCCGGTCAAATAAGTTAATTCGTTACTTAAACACTACAGTCGGTAAAACTCTCAGTAAAAATATCGATGACTAATTTCATGCATCACCCGACGTATGCGGTAAAATTTGATAAATTCGGTAATATTTTTATTGGAAACTTATTGTGTTAAATTTTAACTTGTAACGTGTATTTTCTATTATCCCTATGAAATATTTGACACTCTCGCTTATCAACTAAAGGGTTGAATTACAATAAGTCACTTCTTAGTGCATCGCTGCGTCAGAAAAGGAAATATTCGTTATAGTAGTTTCGACTATATTATGATAAGTTAGTCTTGCTTCTTGATTTTTATTAAGTTTAAAATATATTACAATTTAAGCGAATCAACAAACATGTAGAGTTTTTTTTTTATTATTTAAATACAACAATTAATTATATAAAAATGTGTTGTAACTTATATCACAGGCGTATATAAATTCGTTAATCGAAATTAAATCCGTCTACAAGGAATAAAAAGTGTTAAATGTTTTTTTTATATATATTCCCTCCAAAGAACTATAACTTCTCACATGAAAACGTAAGTAATAACAATTGTCTATTAAGTATTTGCCAACTTGTGATAAACTAAACACACTTAGGACTAAACACGACTTAATACTAACAGCGAAAAGGAATCTTAGTATTTTTATAGCACAAATATATTACAAATAAAATGGTTTACACAACAATTTAAAATCTTATTTGCTCTAACAATATTTACGACTTCGCGGAGAGAGAAAACCAATTCAGTAGGTACAACTCTCTTCTCGAAGTAAACGCTTCTTTTGAAGAGCTGAGCTCTTTATCGTGCGGATATTGAATGTGTATGAGCTGTAACGCTCGGTTATGTGACGCTAGTTCGAGTGAAGTCGTTTCGAATCGACTAAGTAAGCGAGAGAGATATACTCAACGCGTCAGTGCTACACCCGCGCGGCGAATGTTACATGAGAGACCATGATGAATCAGTCGCATTCAGTATCGATACAAACACGTATATTATAGTTGTATTTCATATCATTAACCTCGTCTAGGTGAAGCGTTTTATAGTTTTAACTTAACTAATTTTAATTTAATGTAGCATTCAAAATCACACGAATCCACAGAGTCTTCATATACAATAGAAATGAGTCATCATTGATCAATATATTTCAGGGTTTCCCAAAGTGTGCCGCGGCGATCTCGTGCGCCATAGAGAGTGAAATAGATAGCAATTTCGACCAGCTAGATAGGTTAGGATACCGCGACAAAATAGTAAACATGTATATGCGCCGTGAAGTGATAAAGGTTGGGAGCCTCTGATGTAATATGTCATATACTAATTAACTGTACCCACCTATTACGAACGTATGGAACTACACGCTATTTTTCGAGTACCCGGGAATAACGTCTTGTAATTTATGGACTAAATATATACCTGACAACGTGTATGAAAATTTTTTACGGTGATCGACTTAGTTGTAAAGACAAGAAAGCGTAATAAATAAACAAACTGACAATCAAATTTATAATATCAGTTGCTAAGTAAAGTTAATGACGTAAACTGCTCCAATAGCCGAATTATCTTTATCTATAAATGTTAGCGTAGAAAGAAAGCAAAAATATTGCGGAATGGCATTCTAAGAAAGCAATCGACGACGTATAACAACACTAAATCCCGTTATCTCAGAGCGTCTTAAACAAATCAGTCATAAGGACTGCCGAGAAATGTGTAAACTTAAAACTATAGACAAAAGAAAGATATACTCTTTGTATATATATAACGTATACTTATAACGCATGGAAGTATATCTATGTACACATATGGTTCATGGAAAGCGTGCGGTGACGATGACGCGAGTTTCACGATTTTTCTTCGCCCAAAAAGACAACCGTGTGAGAAAAGACAAACGTTATTACGGTGGCTGAAGAATAAGTGATAACAAGAGGAAAATCGAAGCGCCCGTGTACTTTGCTACGCCGCGCCCGTCGGCAGTCTATCTTGCTACGAGGAAGCTACGCCGTAGCCGGTGCTACGGTCGTAGCCGGCGGTTACTTGACTACGAGAAACCTTACTTTTGTATGAAAATTGCCACGTACAAATGGCCACTTTATTAAATTACACGTTTGGGCCGGACCGTACGAAATCGATATTCGATTAAGGCGATGCGGTTGTTGAGGACGTTACCCATTTACTGCGCCATCATAATATTCTTATCCGATTTGCTAGAACTATTTTCAGCTCTCGCATAAATTGATAATGATTTTAAACCTTCGTGATTGTAAAATACAAAACTATGAAAATCTATTAAACATGCATTATAATGTGTCACGTGCATCGGTAGAGAATTAACTTAAAATATGTCTTTAAATGTGTAATTTGGAATACTATTTTCATACTTACCTATCATAATAATAAAACAGTTACTCGTACAAAATTTAATATAAATATTAATATTCTTTGTGTATTATAACCTGCCTGATACACGTATGACTCTAAAATTACAGGGTAGGTCTGATGAGACCTAAATTTTAAATCTTACAGAATATTTAATATCTTATAAAGATAAAAGGCCCCTTCTAAAAGGATTGATAAAAGTAAACATTTTAAGTATTTGATTTCTGGCAAATTAAATAAAAATTTAAACAATGCGTCTTTAGCAATCTCGTATTATAATAAAAGATTAATATTAAATAGCGTTCTAGATACAATAGTTTTTAAATAACGTTACAAACTTTTCAAGGCATATAATAAGGACAAAGGTTATATTAAAGGTTATATTTTTTTATCTTCAAATTATCGTTGGTTTCTCATATCTTTCCATATCATTATGTCATATTCTTTTGATGTTATATTGATATTATAAAATTCGAAAATCGACTTCGACCTTGATGATTTTAACTTAGTTGGGCGCTTCGAAACTCGTTCGCCTAATTGTATTTATGTCAATGGTATTGCGCTTAATAAGGTATGTAACATAAAGGTACTAACACTTATACTTATAAATAAAACCCTTTAAAAATTAAAAATATGTGTGAAAATCCCTTAAAATATAATTCGATATAAACGAGAACGAAGTCGAGGGCATTTGTGTGTCAGATAAATAAATAAAAAGTATAATAAATAGGGATAAAAAATTAAGTATTGTTTTTTATTTTAATCAAAGCTTTCGCGGCGCCGTCGGAACTTTTATAGCGAACGCAATGGTACCTTCCTGAAACGAGGGTCCTCTGTTTTTCATTCGAATTGCGTAATAATCATTAATAATTGGCTCTGAAACACTGAACAAATTTTCATCGCCCCCATTTCGGAGAGCATTTTTAACAGTCGACCGCTTAATTCTATAAAATTTATCTAAGTACTTTTTTATTGATTTATCTCTTTTTATGGTTCCTGTTCGATAATAAAAATGAAAATAATATGTTTCACCGTACATATATCTATATGACATATATGAACAAATATATATACGTAAAAAGAGTTCCTAAAGTGAAAAAAAAAACATATATATGTAATAACAGGTATTAAATTTGAATGAACCCTTAAATAAATTTGACAATTATGTTTGTTAATGTTATTTGTAATTTACAGTTTTAAAAAGCGGATCTTAACTGAAAAGTATGTTTGGTTTATGTTGTCTAAATAATTCAATAATAGATTGAATTTGTGCCGATTAATAAAAGGTTAACTTCTCTATTTAAATGTAATCTCGAAGAAATGAATCTTGCGATGAGGACACTTTTTGTAAATTCATACAAAAAGAAAATGCATTTTCATGGAGGTGACTATAAAATTCGTTTAAATTGAATTTTTCAAGTGATTGTTGATTTATAAGACATTTATTATTTACGTAATTGATTAATTAGGTTCTGATAAAACTGCTGTAATTTAATATGACGTTTCCACTTTCTTCTAAGATTATTTGAATTTCGCTGAAAAGAAAAATACAACCCCCCATGGAGCTCCATGTATATATGAAGTCGCTAGGCAGTGGATAAATTTATAAGTATGAACATTATTATGTATCACAAACAAATCGCGTAGCATGTATACAAACACACGAGTCCGTAGCTGAAATAAAATAGATTAATTCGTACTTTTTAAAACATATTTTAAGACTATTTGTATTTGTTCCTATCATTCCTTTAACTATTTACTCAATGTATGTATTATTTATATGTGTGTGTGTGTGTATGTTTTTTTTTGTTGTTGTTGTAATAAATGGTTCAGTGTCTGTTTTGTAGTTGAAGATGGTTTTTACTCACCGATGGGTTGGGCACGCACCGCCGGGGGTCGGAGCTCCGGTACGTGGGGCTGTACCGTCCCGGGAAGCACCCGGGCGGTGCCATCAGCCCCCCGCCGGTCTTCATCTTGTCCGGCGAGTACATCGCACATGACCCCCAAGGGTCGTCCTCCAACTTCAACACCTTGGAGGGTGAGTGGTACTGACGGTCGAAAATCTTGGCGGATTCTATCGTACTCTCGAGGTTGACAACGCGACGCGCTTCCGCGGCCGCCTTCTCTGCCGGGTGATGACCGACTGAAGCCGGATAACCGTGACGTCACTGGCCACGCCCTCGCCCCACCATTTACCCCCGCCCTCGACCGCCCTTACGCGTTTCGCCCGTCTCACGCATGTTTACGTCGCCGGCGTCGGCCCCGCGAATTACTGAATTATTTAATTGGTTCATTCATTTCTGTTGCCTTACCTTTTCACGCTTCTAACTTGGCAAAGGTGGATGCATAGTGAGCCTTTGCAATTGACATGCGCTAATTATACCCGCATCGAAGTGCTTAAGGGGATTACACTTAGAACATAACAGTGAATACATTAGCATAGTTATTCGTGTACCTAAGAACTAAGCCTCAGCGCTGCTTTTTTTTATCGAGAAGGCACGGCAACATACGTGATGTTAGGTACACAAACGCAAATTATATATAATTAAAAATCCAAGTAATATCTTAAGAGTTGACTCAGTACATTTTCAAGATCGCTACATAAGATACTGACGTAGATGCATTATATATTCATCGATAACAAAATAAAAGTTAATAATATACAAATATAAAAAAAAAACTATATATATCTCTCTCTCTCTCACTGCCTTAGTCGACTCAAGTGGATTTTACCCGATCGAGCGCTACATAGCCGAAAATGAAGGCGCACTCTCTGCCAATACCCGCTAACAAAGCGCTCAGTTTTCACTTCGGAAAACGTAAACTAGCATGCATCGCGTATGTGGAAACAGGAAACGTATTATCCAAATCAATTCCGGTACGAAAGGGGTAGTCTTTGATCCGGCAATTGTGGGGATAATGAGCCAGCTAGCAGCCCGTCATAACAGACCCCGCGTAATTACCCGCTCGGCCGGCAGATGGCGTGAGTTTTAATTTTTCGATTTCGGACGCGCGTACATAATGCACGACGCTTTTATCGCTCGCCGTGGTTCCTTAGGGACCCCGCAACCGTCCGGTGCAAGTTACAAGATACTCCCTTATACTATATGCTACCCCTAATGATATTAAAAAACGCGAAAGCTTTTAAGTACGGATGTAAGGGAGTTTGTTAGTCAATCACGCAAAAATTACTAAATGAATTTTAATAAAACTTTACAATAACATTAACTTATGCATCAGAGGAATACATACGATATAATTTATGAAGATACTATCTGATTTGTTCGCAATATAATGATAAGTATCAAGTAAGTAGGAAAAAAGTTTGCCGCCTGCGAGCTATTCGGTCGTGCGCTGGAAAAACCGTAAGAGTTACAAGTACACAATGTGTAATGGAAAAGTTTATCCTTAATAGTGCAAAAAAAAAGCCCGGGACAGCATATATCTATCTTTTATGTGTAAGTCGTTATCGCCAAAATAGCGAGCGGCCCGCGTATAAATAACTACGACCACAAAAGTTCTTATAACAGTATCAGATGATATGATTATAAAATCGTTTGACAAAATCAATATTAACATATGCAAAGCCGCGGGTAAATGTTAGTAATAAACCACTGAATCGATTATGATGAATTATGGTATAGAGATATATGGAACCTCGGAGATAGGAATAGGCTACTTTTGCCTGCGAAAAACTTATTGGGAGTGGGGGTAAAAAGAGGGGTAAACTTTGTACAAAGCCTTTCATCGCGTTATCATATTTGTTCTACAGAATCAGCGAAGCGAGCGAAGCCGTAAGTAAAATTTAGTATTTTATAATTTCCTTTTTAAGGCATCACGAAACCTTTAATCTTAGTTAATTTAAGAAAATCTTTGGTGATATATATACTCCTATCTGTACCATAGTAAATACACTGTACTTCATAAAAACTAACAGGCTTGAACTTTATAATATTGGATAAATAACTGTGCCCGCGGCTTCATTCGCGTGGTATTAAAAATTATTTAATAATATTTACGCGTTTTTGTAACTTTTTTTATAATTATGACTTAGTGTTATGGTCATAGTCTCACCTGATCTTAAGTGACGATACGGCCCAAGTTGGTATACTACACGCTAAACCTTTGGGAGGAACTGGCTCTCAAGTGCAACTGCCGGAACACACCTATTGTGGTATTTAGCGGGAGATTTTCAACTTGAGAGTGGTAGTTCATCGGGCATTAGAAAAAGCCCTACCACCACTGCTTTGGTTTTGGTTTTGGCGCTCGTATTATAACTCAAGTTTTATTTCAATCAAGAGTCGTTTCAACATCGAGTAAGCCCTATGCTTGTGGTGGGCTTAACATAGCGCCCGTATTTTAGTTCAAGGTTTATTTCAATCAAGATAAGTTTGAACACAAGACGAAGCTCTCATTTGCTGCAAACATGCTGTAATAGTATTTATATTATAATTTCTGTTTAATAGTTATTGAAACGAAATATCTAGATTATTTTTTTAGCGTATTAGTGTCAATCAATCAACGATCGCATTGTTTAGCTAAGCTTGTTAGCTAAGTTGATAGTGTGTACGGATGACGCGTCAAGGCCCATGAATTCGAATCCACCTACAATGAGCTTGAGCTGTCGGTGAAGGAAAACATTGTGAGGAATCCATAGCATTTGTAGGGCTTTGTTAATGCCCGCCTAACTGGCTACCACCCTCAAGTTGAATATCTACAGCCAAATACCAATAAGCGTGTTCCGGCAGTTGCACTAGAGAGCCAGTCCCTCTGCAGGTTCAGCGTGTCAACCGATTTGGCCGTATCGTCATTTAACATCAGGTGAGATTGTGGTCATAACGCAAAACCTTAACTAAAAAAAAATAGATGCAGCAAAGACTATAGACAGAAATTTTATACAACTCAAAACATACGCAGTTAAAAACATCTATCAATAAGTAGTCATAGAATAAATAAAGTTCTGTTTTTATTATATTTTTTATATAACATAATTTTATTAATAAAGTTAAAAGGCAATTTCGGTCTATAATCTCAAAACTTAAAACCGTTTTAAGCCTTACGTATACTTTTCATTTGTTGAAGAAACAAAATTTACGGTTACGGGATTTTAAGCGAGGCTTTCGAAAACTTCGAACGGTGGTATAAAAAATTGCCTAATTTCTTCTCTGGATGTACCATCTAATTTTATACCAAAGTTTTTCTACTGTCGCATCCTCACTAATATTATTAATGCAATAATGAGTTTGTTTGTTACTGTTTCACGCCCAACCCGCTTAATCGATTAAGATAAATCGAGGTACAGAGATAAATGGGATCCTGGAAGCGGTGATGGTCGACAGTTCGTCGCGAAAACTTATTGGAAGTGGGGTAAAGAGAGGTATAAACTTTGTATGAGACTTTTGCGTCATCGGCTTTGTTTCAAATCAATAGGTATATTACTCGTGTGATCAAATTATGTGTTTTATTATAATTGAATATTTAATTCTGTCAGCCATTTTAGGGCGTCATCAGCAGATCGCATTTGTAATATTAAGAATATTATGTCGGGAACCCGCTAGTCGCTTCTGCTTTGCGCTATCACGGAATTACCCGTTTTAGAATCCCGCTCGTTGCGGAACCACGGTCGAGTGCAGACAACGGGGGTAGAACGCATCGCGTACTTAAACAAACTGCATTAAACCTTTGTTACCGAATAACAAGGGGTTAATATTTAGGTAAATTTTATCTCGATTTTAATAATAATAATAATAGTAATAATGAAAAACAGATAATGTACCTTTGCTTAGTAAAGGCTTGTTTGTTATGCGTATTGCGGGGTGGTGGGAGAGATGATCGAGTCTTGAGAATACTTGGGGTGTAAGGGGTATCGAGTACTATCTGAGCAATTGTTTGCACCACATTTGGTTCTGGTCATGATGGTTGATATGTAACCCATTATCCGTCACAGCTTGGTGGTAGGATTATTGCCCGACTGGTTGGCTACCGCACATGGGTTTAGACTACCGCAAAATAAACGTTTAGTATGAGTCTTTGAATTTTGGCTTAGTGAAAGGGAAACCAGCCCTTTCCTTCTGTAATAGCCCTGGTGTTACTATCCATAGGCGCCGGTGACCGTTTACTATCACATGAACCGTCTGCCTGTTTGTTGTCTATTATAAAAAAAAAGAAACTTGATTCCAAAGACGTTACACGAGGCATAGCAACTACCATAGTGACAAACTTACATATATCTCGGTCCGGTATTAGTATTTCTCATATCAGATACATGTACTCTAAAATCAAGCTATCATAATGCAAATGTTTAACTTGAGGGTGGTAGCTAGCAGGGCGGACATTATGAAAAACCCATATCAGTATAATATTGTTTCATTCAATAATTCATGCTTGGGATACGAAATCACACTAGCTGGTGCGTGATACACCAAGGGTGTGAATAAAGTTGGATGAGTGAAAAAGAGGACAACTTCCTTGTTATGTGTTGATCGGTGCTGAGTGATCTTCGAACTGAATTGTTTATTTCTCTTACACTTTGATTGTAAACTTGACTATACTGTCTCCACATATAGCTGTCCGTGTCACCTTGATCATGCACTGTCATTCTGTCATAGATTATATACGTCAAAACCACAGATTATGTGTCTATTGCGTGGGCATGTTTTGTTCGTGAAAAGGCACTAACGTCACCGCAGACTGGCGTGATCATTATCACTGAGCTATTATGGGTTCCTAGTATTGAAATAGTGTATAATAAAAATCCTTATTATTTGTACATATATAAATAGTCGTTCTCATCGATATCAATAACGATGTCTTCATTTCGTCTCATATCTTTCGAGCGTGGGCACTAATATGACTAGCAAATACACACTGGCACTTTTAGCTATTTGCAATCGATTCTCTTTAGACCTTTCGATACTTTAAACGTGGTAGAGCGCCAAGATGAATGTTTTAAAGCGAGATCCTCCCAACACGTGTAGACGATACTGCAAAAAGAGCAAAAGGCGCCGGACGTCAGCTTCTTTAGCGACTCTATTTTTGTATACATAAATATTACTGATATGTAAAACTTGCTGTGTCAAATAAAAATAGTCACGTATCATTTCCAAGGTGTTTCAGGGGATTTTTTCTAAAAAAAGAAAAAAATAACTGCAAGCTTCCAAATGCCTCTTGAACACGTCTTTTACTTTAAATATAGGGACAATAATAAATAGGTATGTTAAAACGCTTTTATTGCTTTGGCATTTCAGCAGATAACAGAAACAACCTGCAAATGGTAACAATATGAAAACAGGTAAGACAGTAGGCGGACGAGAGCGGGGGCGGACTGCAACTTCCGCCGGATGCGGTGTTACCCGCCCTCGCCCCACTCCGGAAGCACTGAACCCTTCCGACTGTTGGAACGTTATATAGCTAAGTACAGTAAGTATTTCAAATCTAAAAAAAAACAATAGATTTTTATTTTATTTAGTAATGCGTTAACGAGCCAGTAATGCATCTTAAAACAGTTTATTAAAATATGTAGTACGCAAGCCTCTCAGCTATGCTTTATTACCAAACACCACAAACAATAAGAGAGTCTGTATTGAATTTATTACCACTGATAGGTAAATATATATTTATTTACATGTTTGCTCAAACAAAGCAAGAATACCAATAAATTTTACCAGTGAAAATGGAAATTATAATTGGAAATAAACAATTATTATTATTAAAGTTCTTTAAAAAAAATGCACACCTAATAAACCTATAGCGGAGTTCAATGTGTACCTCAAATAGTTTCCTGTCTGTATGTCTATCCATTTATCTACCAAAACAGGGGCTCCTAATCTTTTTCAGGCCGCGGCGCCCTAACGTATCTAGCTGGTCAAAATAGATCGGTACAATGAAACTAGTTATGTATATAGATAAAAAATGTAAACCATCCACATTATGAATCCGAACTGTTTATTTATATGAACATAAAATTAACAGCTTCCGAGCACGTAGGTAACTATATAAATTAAATTGTTTAATATGCACCCGTGAACACTTAAGATGCGGCTGGTAAATGGTAAAGAGAATCGATTCACGGCGCCCTTTTTCACTATCTACGGCGCCCCAGGGCACCAGGGCGCACACTTTGGGAACACCTGTCCTACAAAACCGATTTTAATTAAATTTAGCACGATAATAACAAGTGCTATGTATATGAACAAACATATGGTATAATTTAATCCCATACAGCGAAAGTGATGCGTAAGTTGCAAACAAGCAAACAGACAGATCAAAATTAATCAAATATATTGTAACCTGAAGGGCAGAATATATAAGTCCGTTATACGACCTGTCATATTGTATGGACCAGAATGTTGCGCTAGTGAGAAGATGGATGAAAAACGACTGCATGTAGCAGAGATGCGAATGTTGAGATGGATGTGTAACGTGGCCAGAATGGATAAGATCTGGAATGAGTATGTTAGAGGAAGTTTGTAAGTGGCTCCAGTGACAAAAAAGATAAAAGAAAATCCGTTATCTTGGTAAGGGCACGTTTTGTGAAGAGACGAAACGCATGTGACGAAGAAAGTGCTGACTATGAATGTTGAGGGATGGAGAGGGGGAGGTCGTCCAAAGATGGATGGGTTGTGTGAGGGAAGATATGAAGGCAAAAGGGGTGAATGAAGATATGGTGACTGATAGAGATGTATGGAAGAATCAGACATACTGCGCCGACCCCAAATAACAAATTGGGAGCAGGATGGTGGTGATGATGATGATGATTTTAACCGCTAAATCGGTGACAAAGCGCACCCTAATTATAATTAAAAAGAAATATTTAACTTTCAGTTCAGTATTTATTATTATATTTCGAATTCTACATCTAAACGTTTCCCATGAATCATTCTGGTTATTGGTGAAAACCGCATGGAATACCGTAATGTAGTTTTTTTATTTTACCGCCACAGAGATACAGATGTGAGGATTTTGATTTATTATACGTTGCGATGTATCGATATGTCCTTTTTTATAGTTAAGGTTTAGCGTTATGGCCATAATCTCACCTGATCTTAAGTGACGATACGGCCCAATCCGGTAGACACACTAAGCCTGTGGGGGAACTGGCTCTCAGGTGCAGCTGCCGGAACACACCTATTGGTATTTGGCGGCATGTTTACAACTTGAGGGTGGTAGCTACCCAGGCGGGCATCAGAAAAGGCTCTACCACCATGCAAAAGGTTGAAACAGTATCAAAAGGGTGCAAAAGTATTGAAACTTACGTGGATATAAGTCTCGGATACAGTCAGTAAATTATAAAAAATATGTAACACTAACATCGACTAGTATACATTACTATTTATCGATATGCACTTTAACATTCGAGATTGAGGTAAAATTATGCCAAAAACCACCTATTTTAATTTCGTATTTTTCGTTACCCGTAGCAGTTTATTTGTTGTCCGTACGTTAATCCGAGTGGAAGGTACTAATAAAATACCATATTATCAACGTTGTAAAATTCGCGTACACACCCTCATTTAAAATCATAATTAACTCCACATTATACGGGGGAACTCATTCTAATTACAACTGAAATTTGTTTCTGTTAGGTTATTACATCCGACCGAAGTGACGTTACCTGGTTCGTAAGCCGAAATAATTATCCAGTACGGGGTAGGGATATAAAGTAATTAAAAACGTAATTTAAGTTTGAGCATATAGAAAAACCTATTTCCATAATTTTTCCAATATAAATGTGTGTTTATGGTTGGTATATGGTATATGGTGTATGGTTGGTGGGTGGTATAGTGTATGGATGTACTTAAACTGGGTCACTAAGACAAATGACTTATCTATATTTTCATGGAAAATGTATGTATATTCTTACTGAGTTTTTCAGTATTGGAAGGTCTCCTCAGAAAGTTAGACTATACATAATTATATAAGGATTGGGTTCGATGTGTTTAACTTGATGTTCTTGAAGCGATGATAGCTCAGTGGTAGTGTGTACGGCTTTGCGACAAGGGACGTGAGTTCGAATCCAACCACCTACAATGAGCTTGAGCTTTCGGTTGAGGAAAACATCGTGAGGAAACCATAGCATGATGGTAGGGTTTTTTCTGATGCCCGACTGACTAGCTACAACCCTCAAGTTGAAAATCTGCCGCAAAATACCAATAGGTGTGTTCCGGCAGTTGCACTTGAGAGCCAGTTGCTCCAAAGGTTTAGCGTGCATACCAACATGGGCCGTATTGTCACTTAATATCAGGTGAGATTGTAGCCATAAACGAATAAAGAATTTAAAAAAGCAAAATAACCTTGTTAAGCAGTAATATATAATCATTATAACTACGATTTTTATATACATTTATCCATTCACCTATATTTGGAATATGTATGTGAAACAGCCAGCATAAATAAAGAGATAATTTTAGTATTAAAAACTAACTATTACCTGTGGATTTGCTCGCGTTAATGGAGATTCTGTTAATTGCAAAGTTATTATTCTATACCCAGCGAACAGTATTTTTCCATTTACCTTTTTCTGAGCCCGTAAAAAAAATTCAAATTTTCGTATTTATAACATTAGTTAGGATTTACATAAACAAATATTTTCACAAGCTATTCCCGTGACCGTGTTCACGTGAACTGGAATAATTGAAATCCTACCCTATTACCACGCTGTAAGAGTTGATTTAGAAAAATGTATGGCAGTACAAAAAATCTGTAATGCCCAAAGCGGGACACGACACTTACATGACTCTCTCATAAGAAAAATCGTCACTAGTTATTTAGAGTTAATTCACTTAGATTTAATTTGTTTCGCTATTTGTATTTTTTTATAATTTGTAAGTTTACCGTTGTGACTACAACCTCACATGATATTAAGTGACGATGTGGATATAGATGGTGGACACGCTGAACAGCTGACGGAACACACCTATAGGTATTTGGCGGCATACTTCCAACTTGAGGGTGGTAGCTAGCCAGTCGGGCACTAGATAAAGTCCTCCCACGCTATGGTTTGGTTATGATGTTTTGTAAAAATTGTGACTCGGCGTCTATGTACGTTACCACTGAGCTATCATCGCTTCAAAAATCTTTATATATAAAAATTTCGCATCAAGTTGTTTGTGTGCAGTGTGCAGTTGGATTCAACTTGAGAGATAGGATAATTTCATCTCGATAAGTGATCATAACGCGATAGATGACGTTGTAGTCGATGTGATTGACTACTCGAAAAAGCAGATCAATATCTGCCGTATCGGCTAGTTTAATATGTAATATTTAAATATTTAATAAAAACTTGTGTACAAAGGTGTGGACTTCGCACCGGAAAAGTCCAATACACAAAAAGATTTGCCTGTAATGTCCAAACCGGATACGTTACTTGTAAGGCACGTGGCGGAAACACACGCTGCCGCATTGCCGTTGTGGCAGGCAGACGGAAAAATTGTTTTAAACGCCTGTTTAATATTTTACAAGGGTGAAATCGCTTCCGGCTACATTGTTTATTAATGTTTCTTATCTTTTCGAATTCTTTTAAAGGGTAAACTTGTCGGAAGTCACCTTGCTTCGGTATAATAACAGTCTCCCTTTAAATTAGTGCGATTTTACAAATAAAAACACGCTATTTTATTTATTTAGTTTAGTTTATTTTTTTATTTAGTTTTCTAATTATATATTCTATAAATATATATTTAATTATTTAGTTTTCTAAACGTCGCGGTGAAATCTGAAATGTTTGATAACATTTTATAATTCTAAATTTAATCGTGTAATTATAGAATCATATGCTTTTCAGTATCCAAATAGTATAAATGTAAAACATATTTTGAAAATTTTCCATTAATTAAAACATGTTTCAATGTGATCTATATATATCACACAGTATATTATAAATATAAAAATGCAATAATTGTATACTTGCTTAATTTACTTTGGAAACTTTATGGCTGAATAGTGTAATAAAAATATTCATTTAATATTCTTCGTCTTCACGGGCTACATAAAAAGTATTTCACCGACCATTCCATGACATGATCAGTTTCTATGTGAAAGTGTGTGAAGGACATTCGAGAATATACCAGTCCTGAATTTGTATTGTATTCCAGTCCTTTGTATTCTAAATTGGTATCGATATTGTTGGTATAAATCAAAACATGATTAACATACAATTTTTTTATATACTCGAATCCACATTCGTAAATTTAATTGCAAAAAAACAACATCTTCAAGAATCTTTCTAAGTTATTCTCTTTGATTATTCTCAGTTTTTAACTCGTGTCAGATAATAAACACATTTGGATATATTCAATTAAACGTCTTTTTGTGGAGTCCCAAATAGCTTTATGTCAATATGTATAATAGTTTATTGTAAATGTGGCTTAGAGTACGGATCCCTTGATCACATATTCTTTGATTGCTCTATGAACACTTTTTCTTTATATCATATTTTACCTTCTTCTATTCCCCGTTCTATTAACATTATCTGTCTCCGAAATCTTGTTACCGACAATCGCTTAGTTGTAAAATGCTTGTCAAGTATTATTAGAACTAATGAAATTAAACTTTAAGAGCTTAGTGTCATTCTGTGGTGTATATTTGTAACCTAAGAATATATTTTATATGTAGTGTGCATGTATTGTTGTGTCATGTTTCTTTTTTTGGAGATATCCAAATATTTAATTGTTTTGTTTATTTATTTTATTTATTTACTCTTTCTAGTATCTAGTCTGGACGACTAAACTATGCGCCTTTACTTAAGTACACATAATATTTTCATAACGCAAATTAACACTAATTTCTCAATACACTATATGTCATATATCATATATCATATATACTATATAGTAGTAGTAATGTTACTTATTACTACACATTTGTACTTAATCATAACTTAATTTCCATACTTTTAATCTTTCGCACTCTTCATTATCACCTTCCATTGAAGCATTGAACGCAGTCAATCAAAACCAAATGAAACTTAGACAGTTAACTTAATACTAACATAGTTATGTAACATATTATTTATTCATAATTTTTAATTTGCTTACTTACAACGCTATTACAATATTTAATAAACTCGTATTTTGTCTTTTTTTCTCGTAATATACTTTTATAAATTTTCTCTTTTTATATCTATACTACAATTCTAAACTCGAATCAACTATTGCATGTATTACCTTTTGTTGGATTGTATTGTCGCATGGACACTCTGGGTTAGCTTTGATTTTAAATCTGTGTAGACATGCAGCAAAGGCACCATGTGCTGTTATTATCTGCACCGCAAACGGTGTTAGAGATGTTTTCCGAATAACGTTGTACGTTTCTTCTGCAATTGAGTAGAACATCTTGGTACATGTTGCTGTACTTTCAATAATACCTCTCTTAACTTCCTTTTTACAAATAAAATTGGGCTATGGTCGTAACCTGCCTTCGTATTCGCTCGCAGAGTTGCCTCCTTTGCGAGAAAATCAGCCCTTTCGTTTCCTCATATTCCTTTACGAGCTTTTATCCAATCAAATTTAACGGTTCCTCCTTTGTCTACTACTACTTCAGCCAGGTCCTGTCTGTTAGCAAAAGTTAAAGGATGCAAATTTTCCGGATTTGTTAGGGTCTCCAAAGATGATCTCGAGTCACTCAGTATTCGAGATTTTTGGCCTACCCGATTGCTTTGTATATCGCAAACGGTTCAGCCTAGTATACCTCCACGTGATTCCAGCTTGAACATTGTGTAATCTACATCTTTATTACCCTTCCATCGTGTTAATGCTGACACGTCCAAACGTATCTTTATATATACCTGGGCCTACGACCACAAGTTGCCTGGTACGACTATAAAAGTGTCATTTAATTTATCATATGTATTGTAAAAATTATCTTCCCCAACCGAAATCGATAGACAGAACAATTTGTATGAGTGTTAGGCACGTGTCACACACGAGTCTCGGCACCCGTATCACTTTGTTATCCTATGGGACATTGTAACTTAGTTTCATTCGATTATAACTCAATATGCTGAGTAATTTATGATATCTATTCCAAATGTAATCAGAATTATACCTTCTGAAGTAAAAATTATACGGCACAAAAGAGAACACACTTATCTCTGATTATTTTTCCCTATCCTTACACTAGGTGCCTTTGAAGGTCGTAAGTTTGAATCCCGGCAATAAGCCTGAGAATCTGGTTACGATTTTTCTAATGCCCGTCTGGCTAGCTACCTATTCTTAGATTCAAAACCTAACCACGAAACATCTATATATGTGTTCCGGCTGTTTCACTGGAAGACTAGTCTCTCCGCGAGGATTGGCTTGCTCATTATCTTAAGTCACATCTTTACTTAACATCAGATGAGATTGTGGCCAATATTACATACCACGTCTACTGCTTATTAATATGGAAACTTATTAATACTACATACTTTAAATTAACGAGAAGGAGGGTAGTTGATAACACAGATTACTATATAAGTGCGATGCGAGCGGAAGTTCAGTTATTATCAAATCCTTAAGATTATCAGATCCTTAAGAGGATCAGTTAGTTTAGACTTCTTTTTCAATATTCGCTTAGTAATAGCTAGTACCGCGCTCGTTTTTCTCGTTCGCGAATCGGCAACAGCCCAAGCCGAGGTTCGGTCACTAGTGACACCCTTGTGCGAGTTGCCCCGCGGGTTTGAGCGCCTTCAGCGCTCACCCCACTAGTTCAGGTGAAGCTGTAAAAGCCCCTAAGGCTAACAGTGTAGGTCCTTTCGAAAAAAAAAAAAAAAAAAAAAAGGAAGTTCAGTTCAGTCAAAGCGACACTCGCGGCGAGTTCAGTTGCGATAAGAACGTTCGACAGTACGGACGTGTTGTAGTAAGCGGAAGCTCTGCTGTAAAATATAACGATTATGGAACAAGACTCTTAAGTATGATTATAGGTAACCACCACGGTCTGTAACACCATACCTAACGCTAAATCTAATATTTAGTTATATTCATTATATACGCTTCGCACATTAGGGTATTTCCTGTTAATACCTGTTTTTATATATGTTTAGGTACACAACATACTTGCTTGAACACCGATGCGATACTAAGGTTTGACAGTGTGCCAACTGACAGAAATCAGCGTGCCGCTTTCGGAGCGCATATGCCGTATCTATGTAGATAATAAGAAATAAAAATAGTTCTCATTCCGAGGATCCCGATGATCCCAACCGATATGCCGTTTGAGTTTGAAAGACTTCAATTTCCGATCTGTCTTGCATTCGCCATGACCATTAACAAATCACAAGGACAATCTTTGAAAGTTTGTTGTCTGAATCTTGAAAATAAATGTTTTTCACATGGGCAATTATATGTGGCATGTTCACGGGTCGGAAGCCCATCTGCGTTGTTTGTATTTGCGCCTGATAATAAAACAAAAAATGTCGTGTATCACAAGGTGCTTAACTGAAGAGTACAACCGATGCACCAACATACATACACAATAAAGAATAATTAAAATACTTGATTGTTTATATATATATTGTACCTAATAAAAAATTGAATTGAATAAAATCCAGAATCTGCTTATTTGTTGCCTCTAAGGCGGAATAGAGTTCGCCGGGTCAACTAGTAAGAAATAAAAGTATGTACTTTTACTTATAATATGATTTCTCTGTGTGATATAGGTATTTTGTATTATAACCAAAGCGTACGAAATCGCAGATGATCTCTAATGAATACGACATTTGTGTGATTTTTTAAAGGAATCACATTCCATATTAGTACTTTCGAAAAGTATTTTTTTTTTTATCATGCAGTACAATCTATTTTTCTATCTCTTCGAATATACGTACGTATATCATATGTTATTGTATATAAAAAGTTGGTATATTATATAATTGCATTTACTGATTTGAAGCGATGATAGCTCAGTGGTAGTGTGTACGGATTTCGCGTCAAGATACGTGAGTTCGAATCCACCTATAATGAGCTTGAGTTGTCGGTGAATGAAAATAAGTAATGATCAATAGCATGGTTTCATCACAATGTTTTCCTTCACCGTAAACTCAAGCTCATTGTAACTGAATTCGAATTCACGCCCCTTGACGCATTCCGTACACACTACGAACTGAGCTATCATCTCTTCAAAATACTAAACACACCAATAATAATATTAAACGTATTTCAGCGTAAAATAATGTCAAACTTATGCGCGTGGATATTTGTATGTACTAAAGTATGGAAAAAGTTTATCGAATGTCCAATGATAAATAAAATCTAGATTAAATATTCAGAACAATAATGTACCACAAAGAAATATCTAAAGTCGTATAGACTGGCGATACTAACTGTAATACCGTTTCGTTTCTTTTTCACAATACGGACTCGTTTACACTTTGCATTCGTTGTAGTTAGTGTCGGGGTGCGGAGGCACTCGGAGGTGGGTTTCTTCGCTTTTAAATTAAATAAATAATGCACACAATTTGAGCGCAATAAACTGCGGAGCTGTAGGTGTGCTTCTCTTTGCGCTGAAATTCTCGCGCCCGCCCGCCGGGAACAATAACCGTTGGGCGGGACACCTAAAATTGCGCTTTTGACAAGTAAATAAACACAACTGCGAACTTTTGAAGTGATGATAGCTCAGTGGTAGTGTGCACGACTTCGCGTCAAGGGACGTGGGTTCGAACCCAAGCACCTACAATGAGCTCGAGCTTTCGGTGAAGGAAAACATCGTGAGGAAACCATAGCATGTTGGTAGGGCTTTTTCTAATGCCCGCCTGGCTAGCTACCACCCTCTAGTTGTGAACCTGCCGCCAAATACCAATAGGTGTGTTCCGGCAGCAGCACTTGAGAGCCAGTTCCTCCACAGGTTTAGTGTGTCTACCAACTTGGGCCGTATCGTCACTTAAGATCAGGTGAGATTACGGCCATAACGGTAAACCTTAAGTATCATTCATAACTTTTTCTTGGTGCTATCCAGGTCGGTGCGTTGTGTAGTTTGAGTAAAGTGAGTATTAGCGGCTGCTTACGAAGCATTCATTTATTCAAAGCCATACCTATGATAATATCATCGGATCCAATATAAATTCTGTTGTTATTCGAATTTGTTCACTTGAAGATGCATTGCCTGTAAAATACCCATCTTATTTGAATTAGAAGTAAGATGCAATTTAGATTAATGTTTCATTATTAGCTGAGTAATAACGAAACGCTCAAGATGTTTACCTAAGTTCAATCTTATATTAATTTGAAAATGTAAAATTCTTATATCTTAACCGTCTCGTTTAACAGTCTGCACTACTATTTGGTTCTTCACATCACTAATACTTCCATCCACTGATTCGTTCTGGATCTCCACTATCACCGCTTCAGTATTGTATGAAACACGTATTTATATTGCCACGACCGGAAACTAAAAGCGCTAAGAGCGAACTACTTGAAATAGATTATTAAAACAATTCTTATAAAATCTTGTCATTACAATTAGAATATACAAAGTTATTTTTAACCCAACATGTAAATGTTAATTTCAGGACATAAAGTTATTTTCAACCAAACATCTGTATATTATATTTAATATAAAGAGACGATCAATGATAAAGTTAACATTATAAAAAGACGATCAACTACCAAGCTAACACAAATTAAATTGAAAATTGAGGTAGAACATTAGAAACGTGATTCTTTATAAAACACTTAATACAGGTGTCAACGTATTGAAAAATAACATATTTAAGAACCTACAACATATATAAAACATACAATTAAGTCCAATCTATGCTTTAAAACACGAATTATCTAATCTAACTTTAACTGAAAGTAAGGAACAAGTGGAAAATACCTACATATAAAGAATATTCAGAAATTGCGATCTTAAAAATTACCTACTAACTTGAATATTGTCAAATGCCTTTGTCAGCACATTTCATTCATAACATAAACATCCTTTCCTAAAGTGTATTTTTATTAATTTGAAAATTGCATTTATACACTATAATAATTTAGAAGTGATATATAATAATCTTTAAACTTGTAATGAAAGATCACTAGTTTAAGTTAATAAGTAATTTTTTAATGTCTCAGTTTAAATATTTTTGCGCTTGTTTAATTAGAGTGCAATTGCATATTAGATACATTAATATTAAATATATCGGCGTAAATATTATATAAGCAGAAAATACGTTGAAAGTACTTTAACAAATGTTAGTGCATTGCGAGTACATCAACGAATTATGATTAAAAGTACTTCAATTGATGTTTGCACATTACCTAACGGCAGCGCTCCACTATACTATACGAAGGCGCTACGTAACGCTGGCTAAGATTTACCGTGATAGACTCACGATCGAGACTGATCATTCGCAGGTAATTGTCATCTTACCAATAAAAACATAAGTCAACAAGATGACTTATTTCCTGAGAGTACTATATACTATATATAGGGATGTAGTGATAGGGTGGGTATTCTATGGTAGAATATAGTTATAGGAGGGTAGTTTATAACGCCGATTAGTATAAAGCGCGATGCAAGCGTGGCACTGTGTTCAGTGTAAGAGAAGCGCTTGAGCCGTATTCATCGTACGTTGCTGAAACACTACCGAAGGGACGTAAGATTTAATGTTATTTACTATTGACACTGTTTTGGTATTTATGCTGTAAATCATTATCGGGAATAGTTTATACTGTGCGGAGAGACGCACCAGCGGTGAAGGTGAGTGTTGACAATTGTCGAAAGGAGGCCTCCTTAAACCTACATCTGAGTCGCAAGTCTCAGACACTCTCGTGTTATCCTCTCTCTGCCACAATGATTAGGTTTCACCATGTACCCGGCACAGTGGAAGAACGTTAACCTACATATATATTATATAACATTGTAATAGTATTAGTTTAACTTGTTCTCTGTAGCCGTGCCTTAATAAATAAAACTATTATAAAACTGGGTAGGTACCCTCCCGCTTCATTGGTTACTCGAGCGCCATTTTACCGGCCCATCATCTGTAGCTAAAGGTGTGTTCGCATCGGCGACGTACACTAAAGCATTGTCATATTTCTGAGCGGCAAGTTTGAATAGCGCTCTCCAGTGTGGCCAACGTCTCTATTACATTCACAGTACATAAACAGTAGCACTGTATGCACTGTTTTCTTTGATAATATACAAAGGATATAATAACGTTACAGTTATTTATATATAATAGAAAAATATATTGTTTATGGAAAATATAATAGGTTGTCTACATTTTATTTCAGCGTCAAAAGGATTCATATACCTATAAATGCCTGTCCAGAAACTACTATCTTCAAAATATTTTATACGATTTCAGTCTATCTAAGATATTAAAGTTTTAAAGTTTTATATATTTTTATATATTGATAGCATTATCTGCGACTGCGTTTGCGTGAATTTGAATTATATAGAGTGATGTTAAAATATATTTGAAACAGTCTTCCGGGCATAATTCTATTACACTTATTTTTATATACGTAGTACAACTCACACATACTGTGATAGTGTTCAAAGAAGTTAATTTACCGCAAAAAATTTACTTCCGGTGACCCCGTAGTTCTATAGTATCATGCATATTCAATTATAATGTTTAGTCATCACCGCTTCAGATACCATCAAAATCTGTCAAATAGCTCATTGGGAATGCGACAGACGGATAAAAAATGTATATAAGAAATTCCTTAGACAAGTTGCAAGGATGTGTTAATAATGTATGATTTTATTTTATTCTAATAGATAGTGTAAAATTTTTGCACTATACTTGATGGACCATCCAGATATAAGAACCCTTCCAAAAGCCTTTCGAATAGCATGAGAACGGAGATAGGGAATATGGTACCATCTCATTCTATTACTAGGACAAATGCGCCTAGACAAGTTGTCTTTACAATCGTTAGCGTAAAGAGAAATCGATAAATACATGGGATGATATTATAAACCCTAAACCGACGGTATATCTCAACACTTAATCCCGAGATCCGTGTTCCGTGAATCTGCGGAAGTTGCATCCCGGTAACAGCTCAAGTTAAGTTTCAACCACTTTAGCACCCTTGAGGTTTTAAACCGCTCGCTCTATAAAAGCGATGATGAATCAGATGGTAGTGTATACGGACGCGTCGTTAATAGACGTGAGTTCGTCGAATCCTTGAAGAAAATACCTCGTGATGAAACCATAGTATGATAGTAAGGCTTTTTCTGATACCCGCCTGGCTAGCTACCACCCTCACGTTGAAAATCTGCCTATAGGTGTGTTCTGGCAGTTTTTTTTTTTTTTTTTATGCTAGCTCGGCAAAGTGATTGCACTGTACCTGATGTTAAGTACAGCACAGTCCAAAAACAGCAGCGACCATCGAAAGAACGATAATCCATCGCCAATCGCCAATCGCTACTGTCATGCCGGCATGACAGGCCTGCCTACTGTCATGCCGGCCTGCAACTGTCATGCCGGCCTGCAGTTGCATCTGAGAGCCAGTCCCTCTACTTAACATCCATTGCGGTTATAACGCTAAACATGTATAAATTATAAAAAGGAATCAATGAAATTATAAAAATCACTTCGATTAAAAGTGAACTATTTTACCCGAGTTCTGCGCTCACCATAAAGTCCGATGAAGCTGTCTAGATCATTCCAGTGAACAGTTTAAGTTTGAAAAAATAAAATAATATATACAAACTGTATTTCGTACACAGCACAGAAGAGCCAGTGCGAGCATGAAACATGCAAGCGAAACCGTGCCTTTTTTGTATTTTACGAGACATTTTTGTCATCTGGTCGCGCTCGGTGCGTACGTGTATAGCGTGCGTGAGTTGGCATATACTCCATGTTAGAAACTAGCCACATCCACTGACGTCGCCCGTATATTATAATAATACATTGTTACTCCGTCTAATTATTAGCGGTCGAAAACTCTATTATAGAGATATCTTTATTAATATTATAAAGCGCGGTAAACTTTGTTTGAATGTGCTAATCTTAGAAACTAAAGTCGGGTGTAAAAAAATCTTTCTGTATTTGATAGAGTGAAAAAGGCCTTATTTAACATCACGCTACTATCAATAGAAGCAAAGCTGTATTGGAAAAGGATATTATAACGGGAAAAAAGCCTTACTAATACACTAGAACCTCTATAAGTAGAATATCAAGGGAGGCGCCAAAAAATTCGAGTTATAGACTTTTCGACTTATAGAGAATGGAGGTTTTGGTGTTTGAAGCGAAGGGAACAAAACATTTGGAGATTTGGAGGTTTTCAACTTATCGAGGTTCGACTTAACGAGGTTATAAATGCCCAAACAGCTGAATCGATTATGCTGATTTCAGGTATAGAGATAAATGGAACCTTGAAAATGGTGATTGGCTATTTTATATGGCAAAAACTTAATTGGAAGTAGCGTAAATGGAGGTATAAAGATTGTATGACATTTTTTATTTTGCTTGACAAAATCGATATTAACTCGAACGTAGTTCTGGACAGAGCTGGTTATATTATATAATATAGATACAATATATATTAAATTGAAAAATATAAATTACAATAGAAAACATCTGGATTCTCAGTAGTTAATAATTCGACATCAGTGCAACCTATCGCGTTTCTAAGTACAATAAAAACCCGAAAAATACAGATACGTCCAATCTCCACAGTGATCCGGTAGTGGAATTGAAATTCAGCGTCTCAGCGTTATATTCTAGAGGATCCTATACTTTCATCCATATTATAAACTGTGACAAATTTTATACAAACCGAACTGTTGACTCGGAATGAAAATTTTAAATATATAACATCAAGAACGGAGTGCACCACAATTTTATAATGTGGCATTTAAAATATGACGTCTTATGTCTTAATTATAAATGAAAAAAAATTTTTTTTTTAACACACTCGATACAATATTAGATAGACTTAAAAATTATTTTGTTATCTCTATATATATATATACATATATATATATATATATATATATATATATATATTTTAAGTAAATACATATTCTTATTCTAAATGTTACGTATTGGCTACATTTTATTACATATTATATTTTATTTATAACTTTGAAAGAAATATGTTCGAGTAATATATAAGTAGAATTGTATAGCAACGATTCACTCTTTTATTGAAGTTATTCTATAGATCGATCGAAACTATCAATATATATAAGGACGATACTACTAAATTTATCGGGGTGTGACTATAACAATTCGAAGTGGAAACCTTCATCGATAGATTGGTCTATTTAGTATTTGAATGATATTATCCCTTAGTAAACAAAAATTTTCGATTTACTTTAGTACGCGTGACGGGTGGCATATAAATAAATTGAACCCAAAAATAACTCTGTCCTGTGTTACGTCACACCTAAACCGTTGAACTAACATTTATGTATTTTGATATTAGATATATTAGACCTCGGAATCCGATGCCCAACTCTTGGTTGGCTACCTCTTGTTGTGAATATAAAACTTGAAGTAGTGAAATAGATTATGGACATTCATATGAGCGAATTTGCGACATATGAAATAGAGTCACACATTTTTTTTAAAAGTAACTCTTATAGCGTGTTGATAGGGTAGGATTTAAATTATTCCAGTTCACGTGAACACGGTCACGGGAATAGCTTGCGAAAATATTTGTTTGTGTAGATCCTAACTAATTTTATCAATACGAAAATTTAAAATTTTGTTACGGGCACAGAAAAAGATATCCGGAAAAAATACTGCTCGCTAGGTATAGAATAATAACTTTGTAATGAACAGAATCTCCATTAACGTGAGCAAATCCACAGTTAATAGTTAGTTTTTAATACTAAAATTATCTCTTTATTTATGCTGGCTGTTTCACATACATATTCCAAATATAGGTAAGTGGATAAATGTAAATAAAAATCTTAGTTATAATGATTATTTATTACCGCTTAACAAGGTTATATTGCATTTTTTTAATACTTTATATATTTACGGCTACAGTCTCACCTGATATTAAGTGACCATGCGGCCTTAGATGGTGGTCACGCTACACCTAACTTAAGGTCTTTATCTAGCCAGGCGGGCATTAGGAAAACGTTACCAACATGCTATGGTTTCCTCACGACATTTACCTTCACCGAAAGCTCAGACCAATTGCAGATGAAATCGAACTCAGGTCCGTTGACGCGGTGACATCATCACTCCAAAACTAAACTGCAAAGTCAACAAACCAAAACAAACACGTCTTTTTTCTGTTATTAAACGCATTACGCTTGTCGGCTATAATGGTGCATAAATCTACGGCCGCGTATCGCTCAACCAAGCCCAGAATTAACCACGAACATACCTACGTAGGGCGCGGCGGTGAGATTTAAAATTCATAGCAGAAGTGACCAGATACAAAATTACACATGTAACAACGCCGACGGAATTAACAATGAAAATAATATTAGATCTATTAATTCCCCCGGCACCCCATTAACAAGGGGTGGCGTTCGTATTAAAATGATAAATAATACTAATCATCATTCCTCCTCGGCTAATATAAGTGGAACTCGGAACAGTCTCGCTCTTAACTGTACGGTTAATCATTAAAGAGGCGCTCGCAGTTAGCGAAGTGTCAAACTTGCCTGGCCAACTTACCCCAGAATTGGACGGCCCGTGTGCTAACTTTAACAAATTACACGAGCAATGGAAACAGAGTTAAACAACTCACTTTAAGATGAGGTGGGAACTAAGATGAATTGCTCTGAGACCCCTTTGAAAAATGCGCTTGCTATTATCACTTATAACTTCGAAACGACAGTTCACCGAGTAGTTCTGTTACATTATATCAGGTGACACATCAAAATGACAGTACTGTTTTTCATCATTCACGTCATGTTAAGGAACGATGTGTCCCAAAATGGTGGACACGCTAAATCCGGCGCAGGGACGAGCTCTCAGATGCGACTTCCGGAAACTAAATATAGTGGTAGGTTTTCCAAAGGCTTAGCGTGTCTACCAATTTGGGCCGTAATGTCACTTAAAGGTCTTTTACTAATGCTCAACTGGCTAGCAACTACCCTCACGTTGAAAATCTGTCGCCATATATCTTTGAGTGTGTTGAGATCGTAGCCATAACGTTAAACCTATTAAGTGTATTAAATAAAATTCTACAGTAGATGATTTTTTTTATAGTTTTGGTTTAGCGTCATGGCTATAATCTCACCTGATCTTAAGTGACGATACGGCATAAGATGGTAGACACGTTAAACCTGTGGAGGAACTGGCTCTCAAGTGCAGCTGCCGGAACACACCTATTGGGATTTGGCGGCAGATTTTCAACTTGAAGGTAGTAGCTAGCCAGTCGGGCATCAGAAAAAGCCTTCCTCACGATATTTTCCTTCACCGAAAGCTAAAGCTCATTGTAGGTAGTTGGGTTCGAACTCACGTCCCTTGACTCAATGTCGTACACACTACAACTGAGCTATCATCGCTTCAAATGGCTGTCATGTAACGGCGCTGTCATGTAATATCGGTGAAATCGTGGTCACACATTACTTTATGACACCTAAGTAATAATGAATCTAAATGTGTGCCAAGTTCAATAGCCAGGCCTGAAACGTATGTAAAACAACATATAACATTTTACGACAATTTAAAATATCACTTATTTCTATAACTTACGATAATAGATTAAAGCCGAAGGTCTAACTTGGCTAGCTCGAACTTACGAAACATTATGATTTCTTAGGTTTACGCGAATATTATTCATTGAAATAAAACTAATTTAAACGGATTTTATCGCGGTTATTTATTAAATTTTGATCCCGACGTTAACATTTAACGAAACATTATTAATTACCTACTATAACAACCATGAAAGAGCCCTATGTTTGATGGCTAGTTTCTACCAGCAAGCCAAATTTTCGGATGAAATAAGAACTTACAGCTTTAGAAGTTGCGAAGGCTTTAATGTAGTTGGTATATTCGAACTAGTCAAGTCAAAACTTAGATGACAACAAGTTAGCCTAAGTTATAAGAAGAAATGATAGTATTCCTTTGTTATAATTTATTTTATGTTGTTATAAATAAATTCCAGGAAATTCAACTTAGCATACATATAGATCTCACAACTTTTGTCGTCGAAGTCAACAAAATTTTTAGGACAGAAATTATTCGTAGGTACTTAAAATTAATACCAATAGGTTTTTGTTAATCTACCTTATTTATCCATGTTTACGGGGTATATTCGTCTTATCTGTGTACCTATATGTATGTGTATGTTTTCTTGCACCTTTGATGCGTTCGGTTGAATTGCCCATTCAGTATCCAGTATTTTTTTTTTGCGTTTTTGTCAATACTTCTCAATTTGGCCAATTCGGGGCTGTATAACGTGTGCAGACTTGTTATTTAATTATTTATAAGTAATGATCTTACACTGTTGATGTGCGTTAAATATTAAAATTTGAAATAATTGATACTAAATCCGAGAGAATAACGTCATAAATATAAAAGTCGACTACAACGAAACTATAGTCTTAGATATTATAAGTGCTAAAAATGGTATGTTTGAATTAAAAAAAAAAGTAAGGTTAAGTAAGTCGTACTCACTACCACTTAGCTATAATCGCTTCATTATAAACATTATTTAATTTATTTATTGCCCGTTTTTGTAACGTTTATCAATACATCTTCGCTTGTATCGATGGTAACGGAATGTTGATTAACCTAAAACGTTCGTCAATTATTTCTCTATTAAATACGAAAAGAATTTTATAAATTCAACAGATACTCCCTAAGATTAGCGCGTTCAAATAAACTAACAAAGATTCTCTCTTCATTATATAAATATAGATTGGTAACACGCACCCCAGAGTAAAATAAGTTTAGCCTTAGTCGACTTAGGCTGGGTAAGAAAGTGGTAGGTAATGAATACTAAAAAACCCTACGGTGACAATAAATTCAACCTTTAGTTAATCGACACCGGAAACCACTTTCACGTTTCACTGCTTGTGGTATAAGTAGGTACATACAATGATCGCCTAGTGACTTCCGTGGTCCTGAGCTTTCGGTGCAGGAAAACATCGTGATGAAACCATATCATGGTGGTAGAGTTTTTCTCATATCCGTCTAGCTGTCCCCGCCAAGTTAAAGATCTAACAAAAACTACCCATATGTTCCGGCAATTGCACTTGAGAGCCAGCAGTCTTTTTTTAATATTAAGATTTAGCGTCATGGCCATTATCTCACCTGATCTTAAGTGACGGTACGGAGCAAGTTGGTAGACACGCTAAACCTGTGGAGGAACTGACTCTCAAGTGCAGCTGCTGGAACACGCCTATTGGTATTTGGCGGCAGGTTTACAACTTAAAGGTGGTAGCTAGCCAGGCGGGCATTAGAAAAAGCCCTACCACCTTGCTATGGTTTCCTCGCGATGTTTTCCTCTACCGAAAGCTCAAGCTCGTTGCAGGTGAATTCGAACTCGCGTCCATTGACGCGAAGTCGTACACACTACCACTGAGCTATCATCGCTTCCACTAGGATTAGCGTATCCACCACCTTGGGGCGCATTATTATTTAAAATCAAATGGATTTGCGGGTAGAACACTAATCTTAAAGAGTATTCGATACCATCATAGGGTTTTACCGGGATGGACATGTATCTGTGATTGAATATTGACTGAACCAATGTACAAGCACTTAGAGACTGTATGACGAGACGACCAAGATCGCTTCTAATAACTTCTTCATGATGATAGCTCAGTGGTAGTGTGTACGACTTCGCGTCAAGGGACGTGAGTTCGAATCCAAGGACCTACAGTGAGCTTGAGCGTTCGGTGAAGGAAAACATCCTGAGGAAACCATAGCATGGTGGTAGGGCTTTTTATGATGCCCGACTGGCTAGCTACCACCCTCAAGTTGAAAATCTGCCGCCAAATACCGATAGGTGTGTTCCGGCAGTTGCACTTGAGAGCCAGTTCCTCCGCAGGTTTAGCGTGTCTACCATCTTGGGCCGTATCGTCAATTAAGATCAAGTGAGATTATGGCCATGACGCTAAATCTTAAGTATAAAAAAAGGACTGCTGGCTAAAGTGCAATTGCCGGAACATACTTACAGGTAGTTTTTGGTAGATCATTAACTGGGCGGAAGTAGCTAGCCAGGCGGATATTAGAAAAACTCTACCACCATGCTATGGTTTCTTGCACGGAACGCTCAGAACCACGAAAATAAAAAAATAAGGAAATAAAAATTTCACCACACACAACAAATAGCTAAGACACAGCCAGAATTTTCTGAGAGGTTTTGTTATTATTAAAATTTGATTAGGGTTTTTAGGTTAAAACCCGGTTGTTTCACGATGTAATTATGTCGGGGGGAGGCGCGTACTGATTAACTCCGGCTGGCTAATTCGATACTTTCTCTAATATTAATAAGCGATTTCGTCGGTACAGTTTTTGGGCACGTTTTTGATTGCCGTTCGGTTCCGATGATAATTACTTTTGGGATAGGGTTGCGATGATCCCTATATACATGCGGTGTCCGTATAACACGTGAATGTGTGTTTATTTTTTTCGACTTCTGTAGTGAAACTTTTTATGGGAGAGCGCTTGGAATTGTGGTCTGAGTTTTTGTGTGACACTCGTTCGGGTGAAGTCGGCCGGAAACGACTAAGGGAGCGAGAGAGATACACTGATGTTTCACTACTGTCGTACGGTTAGTATCTTCGCTAAATGAGTGCACAGAACCTGATGGTAAGAATGGTACAGTCCATAAACAACGGCGACTGTCGGTGACACAATTTTCATAGGCAGTCATGCCGACCTACTAAAATGCTTCAACTCATTTTTTTTTTTGCTTATTGGCAGCGAATCTTTCCAGGGGCAGAACAGTCTTGTCGCCGACCATGGAAACAGTATTTTAATCCCTTTTTGAAGAGACCCATATAATAACCTTGAGAGGAAACCGTGCCAGGTAGTCCGTTTCATAGATCTAATGTGCGCGGCAGGAATGTTCTAGAAAACCTAACAGTTTCACAACCTGACCAGGTCTTAAAGTATGCGGATGAGCTGCTAGCCAACGGCGAGAGGTGCACCCTCGAAACTGTGATGAGGGCACCATATCAAATAGTTCCTCAGAGCACTGCCCGTTGTACATACGATAAAAAACACAGAAAGATCCTATGTACCTACGTAGTCTTGACGTCTTCTCTTGAAGGGAACAATATCGTAGGAACATCGTTAGGTCTTTTCTTTTTTTTTTTTTATCGTGGGGAAATGTATTTACGCATCCCCAGCCTGGGGGGACTGAGAGGGGTATGTGGAACTCACCCAGCGCTAAGCACCGAGAATACACACTAAAAGCCCAAGGTCTTCAAGTCAAGAAATGTGAAATTAAAAAAACAAAAAATCTGTTTTCGTAGGTAACTGCCGCTTTGTAGTCTTTGTACTTTGTACTGGTTTTTGACTCGGTAACTGTCTCGTCCATTGCGTGCATCGTCTTCGATGCTCGTTTCGCCTCGTTTAAACTTAGCGAACCACTTCTCAACTATTGATTTTCCTGGTGCAAAGTCCGAGTAATTTTTGTCAGGCTTATCAAGATGTTTTGGCCAAAATGCAACGCTTTATTAATACAAGATATTCATTTTTATCCATTTATTCAAACTACCAAAATTTTCTTCACTGAACATACTATAACTCACAAACTTAATAAACAGTACGACAGCTGTCAAGTTTGTACACGTGTGTTTTGAAGGTTTGGGCTAGCCAAAAATCACTCATATATTTGATCCACCCTATAATTAGCATTTTAACATCAAAACCCGTTTGACATGATTCTTGAACCATTCCGTCCGGCAATTCAGTAATGTGCTTTGGAACTTTAAAACCTAACACTATTACCTAAAAATCTGTTATTGGTCTTACTGGGTCTAAAATAGGGGGTGACGACACGACTTACTATTCAAATCGTTCCGGTGCTTAACGAAATCTAGCCTTTCTACATTTTTGTGGGCATACATTAAATTATCAAGAACATAATGGCAGGACAAAGTTAAAATACCAAATTCCGAGAACTTATCCTTTATTTATTCGCTAGGTCTCATAGTGTAAATGGCTTGAACTTGTCATTTTTGCGAAAGAAATGCGGTGTCTACCTCAGCTGCTGCCCCCCACAGTAAAATACTATAAGACAGTAGTTAGCTATGAAAGTAAGTGAAGTAGACCAATCCAGCAGTGACAATATCTGTCAGCTGACGACTCTTACGAACAACGAATGCAGCAGAATTTAAACTTCCGGCAAGTTTTTTTTTTTATATGAGGATCCCATTATAGTTTAAAATCAAGCGTAATACCCAAGAATACAATACTATCAACTAAGCCTACTAAATTTTCTTCGATCTTGATTCTAGTGTCAACCTATAGAACATTAGGCAAGATAAATTTAGTACATTTAGTTTTATCTGCAATTAGCAGTAAATTATTCAATGCAAGCCAATCAGAAGTTTTATTTAAAGTATTATTTACAGACCTAACCTCTGAATCTGTCCTTTTCACTTTAAATATAAATGAAGTATCGTCGTCAAAAAGGATGCTGCCAGTGCAGTTGTGAACCATTAGCGGCAGATTTATATACTAGGATTAAAAATACTAGGATTAAAAAACGGCCCTAAAACGGAGCCCTGTGGGACACCAATTTATGATAAGGATCCCGCAGAGGTTACTCCATGAATACTAACCTTCTGACATCGATCTTTTAAATAAGAGACTATTAGGTCGAGAGAAGCACCACGAACACAATTGAGTTTTAATTTAAGAATTAGTGTACTATGGTCAACACAGTCAAAGGCCTTAGGCAAATCTCAGAACAGACACATTACGCCCTGCGACTCTTCCCAGGCCTCCAACATATGAATTATAAATATTGCTCCAGCGTCACTAGTAGATTTTAATTTTGTGAAATCAAACAGTCGACCGTCCAGAAACTTGTGTACTTTAAAATATTGTAACAACCGCTTGAGCATAAACTTTTCGAAAATTTTATTTAACAACGGAAATACAGAAATAGGTCTGTAGTTTCTAAAATTACTGCTGCAGCCTGATTTAAATAAACCGCTTAACTTAACTTAACCACTTAACTTGTTTTCATTAAATTAGGAAACATTCCTTTTGTTATACACTCATGTGTGACCCATATAAACTGATGTAACTTTATACGTATAATACTACAGCCAATTTAAATTATTGTGCATACTCGAATTGGATAATAAACCAGCCAAAAACATTGTCCTACTCGTAAATTTAGATTCAATAATAGTTTATGATCAATTAAACATGCTTTATTAAATAAGTAAATAGATAGTTTAGTTGGTAGTGTCTACGAACGCCGCGTCAAGGGAGGTGAGTTCAAATTACCTATAATGAGCTTGAGCATTCGGTGAAGGAAAACATCATGATGAAACCATATCATGGCGGCAGGGCTTTTTCCAATGCCCGCCTGGCTAGCTACCACCCTCAAGTTGAAAATATGCCGTCAAATATCTATAGGTGTATTCCGGCAGTTGCACTTGAGAGCCAATCCCTCCACTGGGCTTTGCGTGACCACCATCTTGAGCCATAACGATAAATCTTAACTATACTACTATTTTTATTTTATTTATTTATTACAAGGAAAACTAAAGACTATCTTAGTGCTAAATAAGTGGTGCGCAATCCGAAGTGGCCAGATGGAAGCAGATGAAAATTCCTCGATAAGTATAGCTGGGTGAGAAAGTGTTTGTATTGTAAGTATCGGAAAAGCGCTTTTGAATAGCTTCCAAGCGTGTCCTGTGTATATCGTTACATGGATTCCATACTTGAATAGCGTATTCTAGGTGGACGTATGTATACGTACATACATACAATATTCTAATTGATTTAATATATCAAACCTCCGATGATATTCATAACACGAATCCTAGAGCTTTTGAGGTTTTGTTAGCAATACTATTGATATGACCCTTGAAAAGTAATTTGGAATTAGAAACGACTCCTAGGTATTTTATAGTGGAAACTCTTGAGGCAGGTTTACCTTTTAAATTGTGGTTAAACAGAATAGGCTGGGATTTACTCGTAAAAGAACATACATAGCATTTCGATACATTGAGAATCTAATTAATCAAGGTAACAATAATTTTGAAATCTATCCAAATCTCCACGAAGTCTGCGATAGATTCTCTTCTATCATACATATCATCCTTGTCTCTTTCTTTCTCTTCCTCAATATATGTTAAACTTTAGTTTCGTATCTCGCTAAGTAAATAGGTAACATATACATGATTTCTACGATTAAACACATCAGTAATTATTTTAAAATTATTTATAATGGCCCTAAGGAGCAGTCGTAATCTTGAACCCCTTTAATATATTTGACCCATACACCTATACTTGGCTCATTCGGACTGTTACAACAAGCCAAGTTGAAGCTCGGTTACTTTAGACGCTTTGGTTTTATGGCTATTCAGGTAAACACCGCTAAATAGTTCAACAAAGTCTTTGTAAGTTATATTGGTCCTATTTACTTAGCGAGATACGAAACTAAAGTTTAACATATATTCAGGAAGAGAAAGAAAGAGACAAGGATGATATGTATGATAGAAGAGAATCTATCGCAGACTTCGTGGAGATTTGGATAGATTTCAAAATTATTGTTACCTTGATTAATTAGATTCTCAATGTATCGAAATGCTATGTATGTTCTTTTACGAGTAAATCCCAGCCAGTTTAGTTTACTAAACTTGAAGTCTTAGTATTCTTCAAAGTTGCTAAGCCTCCATTCGCAGTAAAATAAATAGAAATATATTAAATCACGCTGCGAATATGGAAACATGCTGTATAAACACGTCTGCTGTTATTGTTATTGTGACTAAGGGGGTCTAGTTAAACACGCCCGCCGTGACAGTTTCGCCCGGCAGTACCTCAGCATTAATAATGAACATTATAACTTGCGCCTAAGGTAAGTTAGTTACTTGCCTTTGTTAACTTGATACACCTCGGGACCTGTTTCGCTTACAAATTATCTGAACTGCGTGTCATGTAATGTATTCGCTTGTGGTGTTCACGTCTTCCAAAATCAGATATCACTTATCATTATTATTCGTCAAAAAATAGTATACAATCATTGACGTGTATCATCTATTGGCATGCTTTGGTAGTAAAATCAAACCGTTTGCCGTGACGACAAACGACATGACGCTCATATATGCCGTCATGTCTCCGCTGCGCAATTTTCTCAGCTTCCTTGTATGTGTGCGCGCGTACACTACACAATAATATATTTACGCCATATTTTCTTTACTATAATATTAATTGTAATATTACCGTATATGTTTCACATCTTTCGGGCGTCCCGTGACTGCCAACTTTTTTAATATATAACAACACAACCAAGAGAAATCATTATGGCTGCTGTCAATCACAATATAATGCGAAAACAACGATCACCATCGAGCGATCTGTAATCCGTATATACTAAAACTGGCTACCGCGGCAATAATCCGAAAAAGTCGGCTACAAATTTTGGTAAATTATGTACCGTTATACATTCTTGCTTGACCGCTCAAAATGGCGTTTGTGCCTGAGTTGACATTCCATTATGGCAGTAAAAATCTTTAAGGTTACCCGTGCCGCAAGATATTTTCGACCACTGAGGGTGACGCGAAATATTTATTCATCGATATAGGTGCCGCGGTGAAAAACGTTTGAGAACCAATACTGGAAACTATCGCTTGCCGATATCTCTCTGGACTGCAAGCCTCTCAGCTTGGTGATCACCAGATGCAAGGAACGGGTGAACGAAAATTACACGAGTGATAGCACCGATGTGTGAAGTAACTGAAATGGATAAAATAAGAAATGAATACATTGAAGAAAGCATGACAACATTAGCAGTGATGGCTAAAATCAGGAGTAATAGATTCGCATGATATGGACGTGCTATGAAGACAAATGAAAGGCCTACAACTAGAAGTATACATATGAAAGTGGATGGATGCAGCAGTAGAGGAAGACCGAAGAAGGTATGCACGGATGAAGGAATTATGTGCATAAAACTGAGATGATAGTTACCGAATAAGAGGTAAGAATAAGAAGAAACTCCATAGAGAAGTGTCTGTGGAACTCAGCTGGTGTAAACCGGAAATACAAACTAAAGGCCCCGCAGCGTCTTGTTCCGCTTTGCATTGCTATGCAACCTTCCTAACAGTACCTTGCTGTCTTGGATTGTCAAGAGATAACAATATATGAAGACTGGAGTCAGTCAATAGACTAGAATATAGTACTTAAAAACATTACAATAATCATTCAAAGATCTATCTAATCTAAGTTAATTTAATACTATTAAGTGATCAATTCCTGTATTTACATAAATTTCGCGTATCACCAAAATTACTTACACGATTTAGATGAAAATTTGTACTGAAACAGACTTTAGCTATTTAATAAGTTGCATTGAACATGAAAAAATGTTTTTATACAAATTGTTTTTAATAAAGTTATCACCTTATAATTATATTCGTGTTTTAAAACGTGTCTAAACATATTTTTTGAAATGAACACAACTTTGAAAAATAGCGAGCTAAACTTGGTCACCCAAATACCTACCGTATCTATAAAACTCCGTAGCTTACCTTTTCAGCACTTGAATTTATTGCCTGAAAATTATATCCCATTGGGTCACATTTTATTTTACTTTTAAACGTTAGTCTTTTACTAAGTGGCTTAAGATATCTTTATTATGAATTAAAGCATGAATACGTAATAAAAATTAACATATTATAAAAAATATATTGGCTGGTGTTAACGACTTCGTTCCCATTTGATCCATTATCTAAAACAATACTCGATTGTGTGAATGTCTACATTGTAAAAGGCACATGCATGCCAAAAATAGTTTTGAAGATATGATGTTGAATGTGTGAAACTTTCATACATCTATACTAAAATTATAAAGCACAAAAGTTTGTGTGTTTAAACGCGCCGATCTTAGAATCTACGAGTCGGATTTCAAAAATTACTTATTTTTAAGTTTCAGTCTGTATTTAACATCACGCTATTGTCAAAAGCAGTAAAGCTGTATTGAAAAAAGTTACAAAAACGGTAAAAAATATTAAGCAACTTTCAGTTCAACGCGAACAAAGTCGCGGAAACGGCTTATTGGCATATAAATAGATATAAAACAGTCCAATTCTGATTATCTAAAGATTTTCTTGTTTTTTTTTTTTTATTTAGACGCCATCGAGAATCTTTATTACTACTTTTACAAGAATTACATTTTACATTCACCCATTCATACTATTGTATAACGAGTACTCTGAAAAACTCTAATAAAATAGAAAACCATTTTCTTCCATTTTATTTTAATTTTGAAGCGATAATAGCTCTCTGGTATTGTGTACGGACGCCGCATCAAGGGACGTGAGTTCGAATCCACTTACAATAAGCTCGAGCGCACGGTGAAGGAAAACATCGTGAGGAAACCATAGCATGGTGGTAGGGCTTTTTCAAATGCCCGCCTGGCTAGCAACCACCCTCAAGTTGAAAATCTGCCGCCAAATACCAATTGATGTGTTCCGGCAGTTGCACTTTATAGCCAGTTTCTCCTCAGCTTTGGCGTGTCTACCAACTTGGGCCCTATTGTCACTTAAGATCAGGTGAGATTATGGCCACAACGCTAAACCTTAACTATAAAAAACATATATATATATTTATATTTTGATGCAAACATTTTATTACGTTAATTATATTTTCAGTTCGCAAAAGAAACGCATAAGGGTAAATTGCAAAATTGAATTACACCGCCGAGCAAGTATGGACTGAGGTATCCCCTCACTGGAGCCATCTAATCGACATCCTATGGTCCCTATAAAATCACATTACGGCCACCACGCACGCCTCCGGCACTCACTGGACCTCCGAAAACGATGCGCTAGAAGAGACACTTCTATTTCTATACATTTTTTATTATCACTAGTGTCCGTCAACTGGTAGAATAACAACTATTTATAAACTATTTATTTTTCATTAAAAACACAAAAAACTCATCATTAGCTACTTTAAAAAAATTCGTTTGAAAAAGGTTACTAACTATTTTCTTTTTACCTACTCACATATACATATATATTAGCAGATTCAATTCAATATAATAACAATTTATAATAATGTATCTCGCATCCAAATTGCGAAGTAACATCACTATAAATAATAATACGTCGGGTAGATCCTCTATAGAGTTTATTAATAATATTTATAATCAATTAATTCATTGCCACTGTTTTACGTTGTACTTTGTACTTTAAAATATTTAACATTATATTTGAATCACCAGAGTTAATTGAAACACATTTAAATATATCAGAAATAAAATATAAAAAAAAAACTGATTAACGGTAAATTAAAAAAAATGCTTAGGACTTTGAAATAAATAAATTAAACAACTGACAGCAGATCATTGTCATAAACGAGCACACAGTACCTATATAATTATAAACAAATAATTAAGAACTATTATGTTTAAAATAAAATTAAATCTCTAAGTCTAGATATTTCAGGGCTGGCATATATATTTTTTTGTTTTCTTATCGTTAATAATTCACCTTCATTAATCTCACCTGATCTTAAGTGACGATACAGCCTAAATTGGTAGACACACTAAACCTGCAGAAATGGCTCTTAAGTGCAACATTCGGAACACATCCATCGATATTTGACGGCAGATTTTCAACTTGAGGATGGTTGCTAGACAGGCGTGCATCAGAAAAAGCCCTACAACCATGCTATGGTTTCCTCACGATGTTTTCCTTCACCGAAAACTCATTGTAGTTGGATTCGAACTCACGTCCCTTGGCGCGAAGTCGTACACACTACCACTCATCTACCATCGCTATCATAATCGCGAACATCAAATAACGCACCAAAAGAAATATAACTTCTAACTAACTTAGCACATAGGGGCGTGCAACTTCCGCTCCAAGCTAAATATTCACTCTACGATCTCTCAACACGTGCCGAAGCCGAAGAAAGTAAACTTTCAAAGTTATATAATATTTGTATATATAGAAATTCACAATTTTACAATAAAATTGATATTACTGTGGGCGATTCCAGTCACGCTATGTCCGTCATGTACACGTTTCTGCAGATTAAAAATGTAATTAATTTTTTATAGCGCCGTCTATTGGCGTTGCGCGAATGTTGTTTTTTCGGTAGCACACAACCCCCGGGCTTATTTCTATGGATTAACAACTTGTCTTATGGGACTGGCTTAGTTACTAGATTGCTTTTTTTAATCAATCTCTTCGATGCGTTTGAACCTGGTGACTGTGGATTCAATTAAAAGTACACTTGAAACCTAACAATATAAAATTAAAAAGTGTGTTTATTATTATTATTATAAAGTTAAATGACTGTGAATCCGTTGAAACGTGTATTTTTTTGCTTATCATATATACAGAATTTCATGAGTATTATTTTATTTCTTTAATTTCAATCATAATTAAATTTAAATTTACATTTATAACTGATAGCTTTTATGTTCATACAATTAAGAGACATTAAAATTTTAGTTGGTGAGATATACAGTCCCTGGTTTTAGCATAAAAATACACCTACATATTTCTGAACATATCAGTTTGAATCAATAAAAAATCTACCCCATTTAATTGCTCTAAGGAGAAACTTATCCTCATTCTAGGCAACTAAGATTTTTGATATACAAAATTACAGTGTTACCTACACTGTCTTATCCTTCTAAATAGCTTAATCATTTATTTTTCCTGCGTATGTCATCTGGCTGGTTCTCGGGTACAGTCGGGTACAAGGGACAATATTGACGCCATTTTTTTACTTCTAACAACATATACCTCTTAATTTTCAATCTTCTAACTCGCATAAACATTTTTATATATTCCTTTTTATTTTCAACAAATAATTCTGTGGTTGAACGTCTACCTTTTACGTATATTACGCATTATTATGTATTATGGTAAAATTTTACGAAATGAGAGGACAACCAACTTCACAGTATGGTGAGATGGAAACTTGAGTGGTGTTGATTGGTCTTGAGCTGGACAGTTACTTGTACGCTTTGTTTTTCACTATACTATCCTCACAAACATTATTTTTGGCTTATTATTTTAATTGTTTATTGTATTCATAACATCTATGTTTGCCCTACCATAACTTGCACAGTCATAAGTAATTGGTCTTAGACGAAACTGAAGACTATGACAACTGCGCGCGCGTATTCACGTCCTGACATTCTGGAAAGTTCTACAAGCAACTTTGTATTATTTGTTGATAGATCTTTTACCGATGTCTCTACCGCATCCGCCGTGGTACTATACAACCCACCTTACTTGCTAGGAGACCGGGATACGGTTTCGCATGCCTTTCGGAGGACATGTTTTTAACGAGCCCGTTAGTATATTTCCTCAGTGACCGAACCTCGGCTTGGGCTGTTGCCGAAAGTCGCATCACAGTACATACTCGGTACATAATATACGCTTGTATACACCATATGTGCAGATTTCACGTAGCTATATACTAAAAACATTACCCAATCCCTACTAATATTATAAATGTCAGTTTTGTTTGTTCCGCTTTCACGCGAAAACTACTTAACCGATCATCACGAAACTTTGTACACTAATTCGTGGAGGTATGGGAAGCAATATAGGATACTTTTTGATTTTGAAAAAATGCGAGTAAAACCGCGGGTAAAAGCTAGTAATATCATACAAACATACATATAGGTACTACGTTTCGAAGTCTATGAAACAAAGTTTAAAAGTAACATAACTGGTCGAGAATAATTACAGTTTATGAACCAATAAATATTATGATCTATCTATTTACGTTATCCGATTCTTTATCGGGAAAAATAGTTTCACTTTAATAATCAAAGTCATAAATGTCGCTTAAGGTTACGCAAGAAGGAAGGACCCCAAGGCAAAGGTACATTAAAACTTTCATAATGAAACCACAGCAGGGTGGTCCCATGGTGCCATGGTGACACCCATCTGACTACCTACCACATACACGTCGAAACGACGCCGCCGAAAATCTAAAAATAGAAATGTCCAATCAGATAACGTATCGGAAATCGGTCTAACTTCGTTGCCGAATTGACAAGTGGCCACGTTGAAAACCTGTCAAGAGGCACTTACTGGTGCCGAATTCGTCCCACTGAAGAGACAGCTCTAATACTACACATAGAGCATCATTGGTCTTATTTAGATCGTCACTTACTAAGTGGGAGGATTGTGGTTAAACATACTTGAGAAATACAACATAAAATAAAGAAAAATGTTGTAAAATTCTGGGAAAAATGTCATAGTATAGATAATCTATCTTTGGTGTGTACCAGTTGCATTTGAATACCAGTCACCCCACAGGGTCGGCGTGTTCACCAGTTTAGGCCATTTCGTCACTTAACATCAGGTGAGGTTGTCGCCATGATGCTAAAACTTAACTATATGAAAGCTTTATTATAATATTAGAAATCGAAAAAAAATTGTCTGCTTGTTTGTTTGAACGCGCTAATCTTAGTATCCGCCAATCGGATTTCACAAATTCTTTTTCTATTTGATACAGCAATCATTGAGGACATCTCACCTGATCTTAAGTGACGATACAGTCAAGTTGGTAGACACGCTAAACCTTGGGAGGAACTGGCTCTCAAGTGCAACTGCTGGAACACACCTATTGATATTAGGCGGCAGATTTTCAACTTGACGGCGGTTGCTAACCAGGCGGGCATCAGAAAAACCCCCACCACGTTATGGTTTCTTCATTATGTTTTCCTTCACCGATAGCTCAAGCTCATTGTAGGTGGTTGGCTTCGAACTCACGTCCCTTGACGCAAAGTCGTTCTTATCTATCTATCGTCGGGCTATCGTCACTTCAAAGCTTCTTTAGATTAACAAATAAGAGCAAAGCTAAATAACTAAGTATTAACACGCATTCCCTCTAATACCAGAAACCGGAGACTACTTCCGCAAGGCTTCGAATATCTGGTGGGAAACTCGGAACCTAACCACGATGTCCTTAAAACGGCGACCTAATAATATCGTTACAAGTGGAAAATTAAAAAAGTTACACTCAAAACAGGTGCGTTGTACTAAATTACATCTTATGCCTCAGGAAATACGATTGTTATTGCATCGAAGATTAATGAAACACGTAAGCGACGGCCGAGAAAAACAACAGATGCACAAACTTCACGGATATAATAACGTACTTAACAGGGTTTCACTGGTGGACTTTGATGTTCCGAAACATGCGGATCGCATCACTATCTGGGGACCTTCACGGCGGTAAATAAAATCGAATAGATACCAAATACTCCACAGTATACGTGTGATAGTTAAATGCTTATACGCATACAAAGTGAGGGTAAATGTTATCTTTATTTCTAGTCTTAGAAGTATAGCTGGCATAAGAATGATAGATAAAGTAAGGAATAGCGTGATAAGGGAACGTTGTGGTGTGGTAGAGGATGTAGTAACAAAGATAGAGAAAGGAATGCTTAATTGGCATGTAGAGAGGATGGATGAAAGAAGATTAACAAAACAAATTTACAATGCGTGTGTGAACGGGCAAGCTGGTAAGGGTCGACGTAAGCGAACATATCTCGATCAGATCGAGGACGTTCTGGAGAAAGGCCGGGTCAAAAGTACCCGTAACCGAAGAGCATGTATGAAGGTGCTTATGAAAGTAGAAGAAGCGAAAGATGTATGTCAGGATCGTGGCAAGTGGAAGGATGTGGTCTCTGCCTACCCTTATGGGAGAGAGGCGTGACGTATGTATGTATGTATATTTCTATGTATGTAAATTAAGATGGCTCACTATAAGAGGAGTTCAGACAACTCGTTCGATGTGGGATTGAATCTTTATAATTGGGACACGGTTTTTTTAAAGCAAAAATTACTGTTCCTGACTTTTTTTATAGTTGAGGTTTAGCGTTATGGGCGGTAGACACGCTAAACCTGTGGAGGGACTAACTGTCAAGTGCTACTGCCGGAACACACCTATTGATATTTGACGGGAGATTTTCAACTTGAGGGTGGTAGCTAGCCAGGCCGGAATTACACAAAGCCCTACCACCATGCTGTGGTTTCCTCACGTTGTTTCCCTTCACCAAAAGCTCAAGCTCATTATAGGAGTATTCGAACTCACGTCCGTTGACGCGGAGTCCGTATAAACTACTACTAAGCTATCATCGCTTCATTATGAACCATAGAGCGTTCTCTATAGGCCGCTTGGCTTACTAACAACTTCAACTTATATTCCGGCAGCTTATTTTGCCGACCATACCTACTTCTTCAATTAAATTCCACATAGGCCTACGTGCATCCTACAAAAACAAATGATATAAGACTTAGATTCTAAGTGGTGAAACATACTATCTGGCAACACTTAGGTATATGTACAAATATGAATCATTTCAGTTTTTAAAAAACAAAACAAGAATACTCCATATTTGCCACCACTAAAATCTGCCACCCTAAGCCCCAGCCTACTGGCAGATCCAACACTGCACTTGTTAGCCACTGTTCTGAATAGGCTAATGTTGTGTTCAAATCTTAAAACCTATAAGGCAAAAAGAACATACAGTCAATGAAGGCTGCTAACAGAGTGTTTTTAATATTTTCTAATTAATTACATATTTTTTAAATTCTAATCATGTTCATCTATATCGATAAAAATTAATTTAATGTTCGTATTAACAATGTTATTATTATGCTTATGGCTACAGGTATGCAGATAATTAGAATGTCTGCAACATAATATATATCACTCTACTCTTACAAAGACACCATGACATAGATAAAAAAAGTTTTAACTTCAAAGTCTATCGAATGTACATTTCATATTACATAATTCTGTGACCCGGCAGAGATCGTGCCCTTTACAGTAGATAATATCTTCAAAAACTGTGCTACCTACAATGTTCAAAGATAACATAAGAACTTCTCCATAAAATGTACTTATCAATTCTCATATAGATCATAATTAGAATTAAAAAAATATATTAGTAATGCTCTGTTATCTCAGAGAGAAAATTGCATCAAAATCCGTTTAATACTATCGCATATGTACCTCGTACCCTTTCGTTGAGAACCCTTTCGTTGTATGGTTTAAAAAGTCTCATATATATATATATATATATATACGTAATATTATCACCGTGTGATAACACCTCAAAAGCTATCCGATAGTTTCAGAGCAACGTGTACATCGGGATAGACAAAAAATATAAAAAATATTTAAAAAATTTATATCGATTATAAAGTGCATCAGAATGTTCTTTTTAACATTCAACGTATAAATTTACTGCATTTACAGTTTCATTATATGAAAACTGTATTTGAAAAAACAATAACGAAAATCTAAAAGCAACGATCCAAACAAATTCGTATGCATTACATATATAAGTGAATGCTTTTTCTCTTTGACAATGAAACTTTATTTTGTCAAGAAGACACAAGATAACAATTCGTTCCTAAGTGTTCGAAGACAGTCCATACTGAGGGGAGTAAATCAGAGAGAGCTAAAAACCCTTTCATTCATTGTAAAACCAATAAAAATAATTAATCACTTCCAATAAAGTAAAACAAGGAGTTACCTTTCTACCATCTAATTAAGTTTACCGAATTAACATGTGTTGCCACACATAGAACACCGTGGATCCATTAAGCCGAGATACAAACTCGATAGACGTCTATTGTCCGGATTAAGTTCTGATTGAACTAAGCCAAAAAATAATAAGATCAAAAAGTAGTTCAAATGCAAACAGCCCACTCAGCCCCATCCCGCGTGTAACAAGATATAGCGCAACATAATCGATTATACGCCCTAAAATTTATACTTATAATAGTGGCTCAGTGATGTTTTATTTGCACATTTCCACATGCGACTTTACCGCTTTAATTATAAGGTTTATATTTGCATGAATAATTTTCTAACAAGTGCATTGTAGTGTTGCTTCTTTAGTTTGGTTTGCTGGGCCATTTGTCGAACGCTTGGACTCGATAAATACTGGAACCGTAAACGTAATAATTATTAATTTTATAAATACAAATATGATCGACCTGTCCACGACCGACAAAAGCGAGCGGTTCTGGGCTCCTCAAACGACATTTTTTAAACTTAAGGTTTTTTTAGCGTTATTGCCATAATCTCATCTGATCTTAAGTGACAATACGACCCAAGTTGGTAGACACGCTAAACCTGTGGAGGAACTGGCTCTCAAGTGCAGCTGCCGGAACACACCTTTAGGTATTTGGCGGCAGGTTTACAACTTGAGGGTGGTAGCTACCCAGGCGGGCATTAGAAAAAGCCCTTCCACCATGCTATGGTTTCCCTCACCGAAAGCTCAAGCTCATTTTATGTGTTTTGGATTCGAACTCACGTCCCTTGAAGCGAAGTCGTACACACTATCACTGAGGTATCATCGCTTCAAAATACGCTATATCGCTTGGGATACGCAGCCCTATTTCTGACCTTCCTTGCGGGTCAGCGTGTGATCTCGACGCTCGGCACTCCAAACCGTTACAAGATTTGTAAAGTAGTGTATGCGTAATGAACAGTGTGTACTAGGTATGTGTTATAATCACCCGTGCGGTTAAAGCAATCAACTTACACCCAAATCAGCTCACAAACACCTCTCCAACTACCAATTCATTCAACACGAACAGTACCAATTCACAGATACATACAACTGGTAAATGCAACCTTTTCTTCAATAACAATAGTCACTTTTTACCAATTCCAATAATAATGTACAATATTACGACAATAAGAATGGAAATTTTTGACGCTTCCAAATGACAGCTTTTTTTTATTTTTTTACATAAAGTTTATTTATGAACATATATATATACATTTAAAATTCGCTCGTTTTTGAAAAGTCAACTTCTGCTTTCTTTCGTTCACAGTGAAAGAAATTGAACCGCTCGGGTCGCTGTCAATTAATAGTGTGTTCTCGGCTCCATTTTATATCAAGCGAACTCAGATATCTGACGCACTGAATCCTGTATAATTGGTTCAAGTCTCTATCGGTCACATATTCAAGTTTTCACTTATGTCGGCAGTCTTTGTTTCGTCCTATCATCGAGTCGAGCCGAATGAACGAGATCGAACCGTCACACTCAGGTCGCTGACAATGAATTTAGTTCTGTCGCACTGAATCCTGTATAAATCATTCCAGTCGACATAATTACATTTTTAAGTTTCCTCTGTTGTCAGCCCCCTTTGTTTCCTCCTAGCATCCTATAATAATAAATCTCTTATAAAATAAAATATAATCTCTTTTATTTTACACTTTCCTATCGTGACATGCCTGGTATGTAGAAATCCTAGACAAACATAAAATAGTAGGATATCATAAGAAATAAAACTCCAGTTAGAATTACAGGCAACAACAAAATTTGTGTTTATTCCTGTAAATATACGATTAATGCTAATCCATGTTTACTCTAATCCATACGCACCCTAGTAAACGCATGGGCGGAATGTTGTCGGTGTTTCTGTCTAATTTTATTGTTATTTCAATTCCATTTGGTGGCCCCACACGCTGGGGTACATATTTTTTGCTAATCATTATGTCCCTTGTTGACATTCATTGTTTGTTGATCAGCGATTGTCGCCCCGGTCCCCGGCCGCTGGTCGATTTAATATTCATTGTATTATTTTTTTTATTTATTATTTTTTTTTTTGCCTTAGCGTTTTGGCCATAACCTCGCCTGATCTTATGTGACGATATGATCCAAGTTAGTAGATACGCTAAACCTGTGGAGTTACTGGCTCTCAAGTGCAGCTGCCGGAACACACCGATTGGTATTTGGCGGCAGTTTTTGCAACTTGAGGGTGGTAGCTAGCCAGGCGGGCATTAGAAAAAGCCCTACCACCATGCTATGGTTTCCTCACGATGTTTTCCTTCACCGAAAGCTTAAGCTTGGATTCGAACTCACGTCCCTTGACGCGAAATCGTACACACTGCCACTGAGCTATCATCGCTTCTTTATTTGACAGAAATTAACATTACAAATTACACAAATAAAATGATGATTGCAGCACTGGGAAATAATTCCTGTGTCTGGACTATATTACTAACTGGACTAAATTATTATCATTGTATATATAAAAAAATAAAACATTTCTTAATGGCTACTCAGTAGAATGACGTCACTATCTGTAAGGTCTTAAAAACCAACGCAAGTCATCACTATCATGGAAACCTATTGATTTAAGGCCTTTCACATAACAACGCGTAACCGCATTTCCCGGGTTCCAGCCAAGGTGAGAGGGGCGTGTGGTTAAACCCTTAAGTTGACAATCACCCAGCACTACCCACTAAAAGGCACCACGGAGACACTTCAAACTCTCGCGTTGCCAGAGACCAGGACCAACATTCAAATATCTTCTAAAAAGAAAATTATAATTTTTGGACTACTTTTAATTTAATAGTCTATAGCTTTTAGCATTATGGCAACAATCTCACCTAATTCTAAGTGACGCTGTGGCCCAAGCTGGTGAATACGCTAAAACTGCGGACGTACTGGCTCTCAAGTGCAGCTGCCGGAACACACCTATTAGTATTTGACGGCAGATTTTCAACTTGAGGGTGGTAGCTAATAGCCAGGCGGGCGTTAGAAAAAACCCTACCACCATGCTATGAATTACATCACGATGGTTTCCTTCACCCAACACTCAAGCTCATTGCAGGGATTCGAACGCACGTCGTTTGACACGGCGTCCGTACACGCTACCACTGAGCTATCGTCGCTTCAAAATGTGATAATTCGAAATACTATTATTAAGTAACTTATTATGCACCTTCTACAGATGCCCCATTTTTTAATATATAAACGAATTAGCAGACGATTTTCGCAGGAATTTCGAAACTTCATAATTTACAAGTTATAATTTTCGTTGTGAAAGAATATTTCATATAAATATACATATGAAATGTTAATTATAAACAAAACAACTTTCATACGAAATCATGTATTACTATTTAACTGATTATGTTTACTTTTTATTACAATTGAATCTTCGCTTTGAATTTATAATTGGATTGGTTAATACGATAATTATAACATTTTAAGAGAGAATTTTTAGGCAGGGATTCACATGTTTCTACGTAAAAGCTCTATTTTGTATGCTCGTTTCCACAAAGGTTTTGCATAAATGTGAAATTTGGTTTTACTGGTGGAAAAACCGGATGCCAGAATAAAAATTAGCCAAATTTTTTTAAGTTATATAAAGTTAGGGTGGAAACCCTAACTTTATATTTATACTGCACAACATAGACAAATAAAATAGCACATACTATATTTTCATTGCTTATTCAATGGTCGCAATTTTATATATTTTACTTCTGCTCTTACATAAATGCATTTTTATCATGAACGTGTTTTTTTTCTTTTTTCGATATGTCATAAGTTGTTAGCCGGAATGGCTTTCACAGCTTGGTGGGACTTTTTGGGGCGAATGCTGAGGGCACCCAGCCCTTGCCAAGAGTGCCATAGTTGTCGGCCCTTGGTATGGGCTACTGCCGGAAAAGAATACAATAAGGAATGGTAAGAACTGACCTACTGGAGGAGACCTAGAGTTAAAATATTAATTAATTGGGGAGGCAAGAATATCGGTATCATGAACGTGAAATAGCTAATGGACAAAATATACCATGTAATAGTTACATTAAAAGTGGATTGTTAATTTATTTCATTTGATTTTAATCTTTATCTAAATAGTTTGAATTTCCCTTGATTATTATAAAATAATAAAACTTTGCTGGTCAATGTGAAAAAGGTAGGTATTTTTATAATTAACCCCTAAATTTCACAAAAATTCCTTTTTTTTTTTTCAAATAGGTCGCTATAATCATTGGTCACCCCTACTAAATATTATAAATGTGAATGTAAGTTTGTTTGTTACGCTTTCACGCGAAAACTACTCAACCGATCATCATGAAACTTTGTACATATATTCTTGGAGGTATTACAAGTGATATAGGATACTTTTATATAAAAAAAAGAGAGATAAAATATAGTTTGTCGTAAAATCTCTAAATCTAGCTACTTTAACGCCATCTAGCATTCCAGAGTATAAGTGATAAGAAGTTCACCGGGTCATCTAGTAATTAACAATTTAAACATTTTAAAGCTAATGTTACCCTTTTAACATTATATGTCTCGTGACTCTGTTACGTATAATCGCTTAGTTGTAGAATGCTTGTCGAGTTTTATTAGAACTAATAAAATGAAACATTTAAAGCTTAGTGTCATTCTGTGGTGTATATTTGTAACCTAGGATATATGTAGTTTGCATGTAATGTGTGTATCTTGTATCTTTTTATGTGGATAGGCCTGGTTTGGTTATAGCTTATAAAGAAAAAAAAAGTTTAATAGAATATCCATCCTTTATGGTTCTACCTACGTGACACTGGCAAATTTGTGCGCAGACATATGGCCATTTTAAAAAAGGGTTAACACTGATTGATGATTGATTTATCATGTGTTAGTGAAGCGTTTTATAACGCCCGCCTGGCTAGCTACCACATTCAAACTGAAAATTTACCACCGTATTCTTCTATAGGTTTTTTCCGTCGGTCGCACTTGAGAGCCAGTCCCTCCACTAGGCTTATCGTGGCCACCATCTTTGGCCGCATCGTCACCTAACATCAGGTGAGATTGCGGCTATAATGCTTAACCTTGACTATAAAAAAAAAAACGTTATTTAATTAGAAATCCCATCAACATGTAAGAGGTGCTATCTATTAACATTCTATGTAATTAAATCGACAGCTGTTACAATATTTACCTTCCATTTGCAAATGGAACCTATTACGGAAATCAACCACATAGGTAATATACGGTGTTGCTAAAGAAGGGTTTTATATAATTGCAGATTATTACACAAGTAAAAATGGTTATAAAATGTAAAGTGGACGAAGACATGAAATAGTTCAGGCCAAATATCAACTAAGCTGGACCTTGGACCTGCCTCGCATTGCACCAGTCCGGTCGACTGAAAGAGCAGCTCGCCAGGCTATTCTAAATGGGGCTTACCACCAGGCCTGGCTGGTAGCTGGATGGCGTGGTGATTGCAATCAAGAACCCGCATCACCTCAGGAAGATGACAGATGGCGGTTACAGTGGGTCCCACATACGCCTCTCAATCCCCCCGAGCCGGAAGCGGATGCGATAAGGCATTTCCCCACGTTAAAGAAAAGCCCAAATCGGCACTGATCATGACGCAACGAGGTATTTATCCCATTTTTCATTACACATTTATTGTAGATGTATTACGCACCACGTAGCTTTAAAAATATTCGCCCAGATGATTTATATCATATACCAGCTGACCCGACAAACGTTTTGTCATATTAATTATTTGTAGTGAGTATTTCGGTTATAGCGCGATTAAAAATGTGAGGGTGGAGGAAAACGTAGGAAAATGTAGGGTTATAGGAAAAATCATGAAAGGAAAATGTCTAAATAGGAACAGCCTAAGTATTCAGCGGTATGAAATATACTTTACGACCTATTATATATATATATAATATATATATTAAATATATAATATAATAAATCGGAAAGGCTTGTTTGCTTGATTGAACAATTTCAAAAAATCTTCTTGTAAAATTAAATTCGAATTTGATAGAGCAATTATTGAGGTAGATTTTCGGCCGGCAAAGCTGGAATGAAAAAAGTCACAAAACCGGGCAAAGTTTATTAAATAATTTTTATTAGTTCGACGCGAACAATGTCGCGGGCACATCTAGTCTTATTATAAGGCGTAATCGTTTCCCTTTATGAACGCGCTCATCTTAGGAAGTACGCGATTGAAGCGACGATAGCTCAGTGGTAGTGTGTACGACTTCGCATCAAGGGACGTGAGTTCGAATCCAAGCACCTACAATGAGCTTGAGCTTTCGGTGAAGGAAGAAAACATCGTGAGGAAACCATAGGATGGTGGTAGGGCTTTTTCTAATACCCGCCTGGGTAGCTACCACCCTCAAGTTGTAAACCTGCCGCCAAATACCAATAGGTGTGTTCCGGCAGCTGCACTTGAGAGCCAGTTCCTCCACAGGTTTAGCGTGTCTAGTAACTTGGGCCGTATCGACACTTAACCTTAACCGCTGTATTGAAAAAAGTTTCAATAACAGGCAGAAATCTATACTCATATTGTAAATGCAAAAGTGAGTTTGGGTTTGTTTGTTTGTTACGCTTTCACGCCTGAACCTGACAGGCTACATTTTCTCGGGGAAACCTTATCGGAAGTGAAGCAAAAAGAGGAATAAACTTTGTATGCAGCGTTTTGTTGCGTCATCCAATTTGCATGACAAAATCATTATCAACGCGAGCGAAGCCGCAGGTAATATTTAGTTTATAATAATTTTCAGTTCGACGAGAACTATAAGTCGCATGGTTTAGCTGGTTATTAATAAAACTTACAAGCGATAAGAGTCATTCTTCCTGGAATCATCGTCCCGTTACATTAGGGATAAAAAAAAGCAACACTAAATATGTCAGTAACGACAGAAAGGGTCTAATAAACTAAGTGAATAATCGACTCTTTGAAAATACATAACGCACCTCGACAGTTCGGCCTCGTGTCGCTCCTCATTCCCATAGGATTCGGCGTGGACGAATTTTATTTGATCTCTTTTAACCCCCCGCATCGTCTATGTGTGAATGTCGTATACATTCGTGACAATATTCCAATTAAGTCCATCGAGCCTTGCATAACTTTATCAATCCAATTTTTGATAATACACTTCAAGTGTTATTATTTTCCAGATATAATGATTTTATTGTGAGTTCGTGTTTTGCGTAACCGTCAGTGTAAATCCGGTACTGATTTTACTGTCACTAGTGTATGTACACGTTCAAAACTTTAAAGATGTTCTCGTAAAGGTGCGAATATAAAGAATCGAAAAAAGTATTTTTTATATATATATACTTACGGTTGAGTGTTATGGCCATGATCTCGCCTGATTTTAAGTGACGATACGGCCAGTGTTGGTAGACACGCTAAACCTGTGGAGGAACTGGCTCTCAAGTGCAGTTGCCGGAACACACCTATTGGTATTTGGCTGCAGGTTTTACAACTTGAGGGTGGTAGCTAGCCAGACGGGCATTAGGAAGCCCTACCACTATGCTATGGTTTCCTCGCGATGTTTTCCTTTACCGAATGCTCAAGCATGGATTAGAACTCACGTCCCTTGACGCGAAATCACACTACCACTGAGCTATCATCGCTTTTTTATTTGACAGAAATTAATATTACAAATTACACAAATAATACGATGATTCCAGCACTGGGAAAAAAGTCCTGTGTCTGGATTATTCACCAAAACCAAGTCACAAAATGTATATCTAGTCAGTGCCTAAACTGAGCAATTTAGAAAATAAAAAAATTTGAAGTATTTTATGCTTCCATTTGGCAGGCGTTCACTAGGTTCGGAACCTTGATCTTAAATTATGGAAATAAATATTTGTATTAGTATTTGTCGATATTAATTAGTGCATGCTAAGTTAAATACTGAGACATTCAAACTGTTAACTGCGTATATTCAGATTTGGGTATCATTATACCCAGAGGTTTACTTGCCTTGGAGGCAGCGACAAGCGTTAAAAGGCCTCAGTTTGTAGTTGTCGATATTTTTAGATATAGAAAACATACTGACAAGCATGCTGCGGTAATTTTGCCTTGCAACTATAAAAATATTTATAAATATCATATCAATATTTTTTTAAATATATTTATATATAATATTTTATTAATTATTTCACTTATAAGGGTTGAATTAAAGGTAACAGTGAAAGTGTATTTCGTAAAATGAATTCTACTAAACTTGAAAACAGATTTTGTTAAGTTAAACGAATCTGGTCGTTTAAGAAGTTCTATACAAATACTAGCTTTTGCGTGCGGCTTCGCTCGCGTTATTTATGATTTTGTCAAACAAATCGAATGACTCAATAAGAAGATTAATACAAAGTTTATCTCCCCGTCTTTACCCCACTTTCTATAAGTTTTTCGCAACAAAAAATTGCTTATATCCGGCTCCAGGGTCCCATCTATCTCGGTACCGAAATTCATCACAATCGATTCAGCGGTTTAGGCGTGAAATGGTAACAAACAAACAATCTCACTTTCGCAGTTATAATATTAGTATGGATTTTAATATAAAATGCATATATTAATTAGTTTTTTTTATCTTTATTATGTCATCCAACAGTATTGTACAGTATTTCTTATATTTTGATACAATTTCACAAAATTTTCTAAATATTAAAACTAAATCACAATCGAACACAGCATGCATTAAATGTACGTCTAACTCGATAAGAATGAATATACTGAATTATTTAATAAAAACTATTTAAATAATAAATTACTTATTCTTGTACCAGTAATTTAAGAATACAGTTTCGGTATTTCGGCAAACTGCCCACATGAATATCTGGTAAGGAACTTACAATATTACAGTTATTAATTTTATCAGTTATAAGTTATTAATAATATTAATACAGTTTACATAATCTCAGTATGGGCGAATTACATGCAAGGGCTTTCTTTCAAACAGGAATACCTGAAGGTGATGTATTTGGCGTGGACATAACACAGATACTCCGTATTTAATTATTTGAAAGATTTCTGGAGAATCAAACATGTTTTTCATTTCTGGAATTTCATACACCGCAATATTCTTAACAGGAGTTTCGATTATTATGTCACCTGTGGATTTATTGTCTTAAGCTCTCGGTTGTGTTTTAGCTAACTGAAGCCAATACAGATTATCAAAAAAAAAAAAACACATTGTCATAAACCTCACCCCGTTACGTGATACTTGTTAATTTGAATATTGGATAATTAATTAATGTATTCTATTAAATTTTCAAGTTTTCCTTCGCCGAACTAAATAGTTACTGTAAATTCGCTACAAACGTAAAACGTCTAACCGGGATCAACAATTAGCGGATTGACACTAATTGTGACGTACACTCAGTGGGGAACTTAGAGACGCGTGGAGGGCACGCGCCTGAATTTTGGGGCTTTGACAACTGGGGAAGGTTGACCTCATTGATTTCCACTAGATAGCTCCATAGATACAATAGTGTATACGCGTCAAATATACAAGATAGCACGTAAATAATTATCATATTAATAGCTGCAAAGTTTGTTTACAATAATATAATAAAATTTCGAACCATAGGACCGGTTGTAAAAACAATTCCAGCCATCGAGAACAATTGTCAATTGTAAATTTGATTTACCTATTTCTTTTCTTTCTTAGGTATTGTTTATAGATGTTAAATATATTTTTAATATTTACTTACAAAGATTACTGTCGGATGTCAATATAATTTACAATAAAAATTTACTGTATAATAATACACGATGACCTACAAAATTTGCTAGCATGATTTTTGAACTTATTGTCCACAAATTCGGTAGCACGTTTAAGGTCCTTGTTACAGAATCCAACATATTAACTAAATTAACTTTATTTTAGTCTAAGTGTGACACGTGGGTGACTAAATTTGCATTCATTTCGAATATCCAAATGTAACCTAAGATTAAAGACACATTAAATTGTCAAGTATCTATTGGGACAGCAAAGTTAAATATATATTAATTTTTTTCTTTAAACCTTTTCTTTAGAAATTTTCAAGGCCTCATGATATATCTTGCTCGACTCTTCGTTTCTAATAAAAAATGGTATCCATCTCAGATGTTGTCTTTCATAATGAATAGTAACTAAAAAGACAAATTCAGATCGAGTTTCTTGCAGGTTTTTCTCGATGATTGGGTCATTTTCCGATCCGGTGGTAGTTTTGACGTTCATAAACGCCTTCTCAGAGCCTAAGGTAGATTACCCTAACAGTTGACATAAGAGATATATGTGGACTACACATACTCACACATAGTAATGTAGGAATTCTGTGAAGTTCTTTTAACTCTTTATTCAACTATTAAAAATATTATCATTTAAGTTCGACCGCAAGTATTGTCTATAACTGCGTACAAATTAAAAGAAAAATTCTTCCCGAGTATTTATTTAATCTATCATATTATGTTTTGTTTGGTGGTGAAAATGGTGGCACGCACGACAATTGTCTGTTATTGTATCACGAACACCATACTTTTAATCATCCATTTATCTTAGTAACTCTTTGTATATCACATCTGGTATATCACAATCCAATATTAACTAGTTTGTATCAAGCTTGCAGGTCTGTATCACAGTTACGACCCCGTACGGTCTAGACTCTTAGTGATAAGCGTCCCAGTATCGTTTTGATCAATAAATAGATGAATTATATCTATAAATTTATTACAAATATAAATTATGCATATGTTTATTTAATCAGTATAATATTTTTAAAGATATAATCAACGATTTTCTATTTTACTGTGAAAAACGTAAGCTCCAACATTGTAGTTCCAATAGTTACGCCGCATGCTTTCCGCGCATCGTTGTAAATTACCAATGGAAAATTCATACGTAAATTCCAAACGTTTATCATGTAATATGATTCGTTATTAGGAAATGTAATTTTATAATCGCATTTGTCACAATTTTCTTTTGTTCTCTTGCGACATAGAGAAAATTCCAGCCTGAAGCGTGAATTTAAGAACTTTAAATGCTAAATGGATCTCATTATAATATCATTACTAGCCACAATCTACACTTAATTTCTTAACCCGAGGCTGTTGGGTTTTAAGTGGTTTAATCGAATTTCCCCATATAAAATACCAGCTTTACCTTGGCTTTTTGCCGTTTAAAGCTGAAATAATACACTACAGTGTACTAAATAATGGAACAATGAGAAAAACCAGTCTGTGAAGTCCTTTGGTAGAAGTGCTATTACGATGAATATACTCGTACGCATTAAAATTCAACAAAGCGCACTCCAAAGGGACTAACAACATCGAACAAGGAGTCAGTTTGAAGAACTGTGCCCCGGTGGGTTTAATTATGCCTCACAGTTGATATAAAGGAATATTTCTAGTAAAAATCCTCTTTTCGAGGTCAGCATACACGAGATAAATCTCTTGAGATTCAACGTTATTGTAAGGAAGCTAACGGTGCCAAAGTTTCTATATAAAATAGCGATTTGATTACGTATGAACAGTCGATATGATTAATAATAATAAAATATTAATAAAAATAATAATACACCATGTTTTTATAACGGACTAAAAAGGTGTAAAATGATAGAGATTGGAAACGAAAAACATGGGACATTGCATGTGCCCCGTGTATTTCATTCCAATCTTTAATTATATACTTTTTAGTCCGTTATACAAACATGATGTACGATTATTTCTATATTATTATTTTCTGCTTTTTAAATTTATGTGAAAGAAATTTTGATATGATCTGCTAATCTGTCATATCTCTATCTCCTTCTTTTCGTTTTCTTCTTAATTTTTCACATTTTTCAAATCTCGAAGTTCTAATTTCAATTATCGATCGAGACTAAACTAATGTAATGTAAACGTATTTTATCGCAGTTATTTATTAATTTTGATCGCGACGTTTCGAAAGCTTTTCAGCCTAAGTGGTCTGAGCAACCACGAACGCTGCAAAGCTTTCGAAACGACCGCGAAGGCTGAAAAGCTTTCGAAACGTCAGGATCAAAATTAATAAATAACCGCGATAAAATCTATTTAAATTAGTTCCATTTCGATAAGTAATATTCGCGTAAACATAAGAAATTTTCATGTATCTATTTCATCTGGAAGTTAGTTTAAAATCAATGACAAAGTTCCACCGTCGCAGACATACGAGAAAGCGAAATAATAAAAACATGGTAAAATGAGTAAATACATATGTAGAAATATTTTTAAGAAAACAGAGCATTAGAATAAGCACTAAATCGATCATGTTTTGGTGGTAATCGACTCGGTTAGCTTGTCGAACGGTTCGGAGTATAAAGATTCGAATCGGAAGCGGAATTTGTTATATACTACACATCTTAGATCTCAATCGTTACTAATATTATAAATGCGAAAGTGAGTTTGTTTGTGTGTTTGAAAACTGCTGAATAGATTACGTTGAATTTTGGTATAGAGATATATGGGAACCTATAGACGGTGTGTTAGGCTACTTTTTCTCGCGAAAACCTTATAGGAAGAGGTGTAAAGAGTGGGGGGATAAACTTTGTATAAAACTTTATATTGCGTCGTCCGCTTTGTTTGACGAAATTATTATTAAAGCGAGCGAAGCCGCACGTAAAGTTTAGTAATATTTTAGAGTATAGATACGTTACCTTCATGATATTATGCCAAAACAACTGTCACACTGAAGCGTTCATAGTAATATTGCAATCAACGGAGTAAGACAGTGTGTTCCATTGTTTAACACACAGGGACCGGAAAAGGGACATATATACGTTGCTATGCATCGTCTGAAATATAAACCTTTATTTTTGTAACGGAAAATGTTACATATGGATATATTTTATACATAAAAATATATTACAAGAATATAAAGCAAAAATATGAAAAAAAAAAAAAAAAAATATATATATATGTAACATATTTCAGGATAATTATAATTTTACATATAGTTCTCATTGTTGTGAAAGCCAAAATGTTTATTTTTATATATTAATGTTTCTGTCGGTCTGTTCCTCACTACGCGCATCACTCGGCAACTACTGGACACGATTTTACAAAACTTCTCACTGTGATAACTTATATTACATAAAAGAACTAGCCTTGCCCGCGACTTCGTTCGCGCGGAACTTTAAATAATATAATATTTTATTGTCCGTTTTTGTAACTTTTTACGATACAGTTTAGCTCGCGTTGGTGCTAGCGTGATGATAAATAGCCAACATCCTTCCTTAATGGAAACTAATATATATTTTTTAATTTCAGTGGTAGTTCCTAGGGTTAGCGCGTTCAAACAAACACACTGTTTATTATATTAATATAGGTATAGAATACTTGAAATCCTGTAAACCGAAAATGTTCTCGAAGGATTGGGGGATAAAAGGTTTAACTCCGATACTGACCGATTATCCTGAAAACCTTTCTGATCTTTGAACTCTTGGTTAAAACATCCTCTTACTAAAAATATTGCTATAGTTTAAACTGGGGGACTTTTGGTATAGGTAGAAAACACTGAACTCGTCACTTAGACCTTCACACTATCCTATAAGTACATAGCTGTGTCCGCGACTTCGTTCGCGTGTACTGAACATTATTTAATTAATTTTACCAGTCCTTGTAATTTTACCCATACTATTTTCCTCCTATTGATGATAGCGTGATGTTAAATACCTTAAAGCCTTACTTGATCGTTGGCTATCACTTACAAAAAAATCTTCGGAATCAGACTGGTAACTACACGTTCAAACGAACAAGCAAACTTTTCCAGTTTATTATCTTAATATATCAACTTAGATTATGGGAGATATGGAGTTACCACAATAAAACCTCTCGAGGGAGGATATGTATATGATACCTCAGTAATTCTAGTATATAGAGATGTATATATTGAACAGCGAAACAGAATAAATGAGACAAAAAAAAAAGAAGGAGTCTACAATAACGTCATAAGAATAAAATGGAACTGCGCAAGGAGTGTACCTACACGTAAAATCTATCTCGTAAATACCCGGTACGTTCGCCTTGCAATAAACTTACTCACACCCACCGAGTTCCCAGTGATTTCTTCCTTATATTTTATTAAAGGGATTAAGCTGGCCTCGCTGCCGCTTGTTAGGCTCCATCCACACCATTACGTCACTTTATGATACCATTTCGCGAGGACCCGAGAACACGGAATAAAACTGTTGACACTCGGTAATAAGTTCGCGGGTTCGGTGAAATTGTTTTCCCTTTTTCCCTCGCTCAAATGAGAGACGCCGAGATGAAAAGTTTCAACGATAAATTGTCACGATGCGTAAACCGAGTTCGTTATTAACGGGGGATGTAAAAAATCACTTGGCCCTCGGTAGCATTAAAGGAACGGACGCAATACTTAGACGGTACTCGGTGAGATTCGTTTTTTTTTTAAAGTGAAAAGTTTTTAATGGCTCCGTTGTTCGCAGGCTAACATATTTCTATAAAAGTAAATTGCTTGAGGCATTATTTAATGTTACTTGTTAATTAACAGCTCGGAAAGGTGACGGTTTAGTTTTGCCATTTAATATCGAAGCAAGACGGAAAGTCTGTCACCGATGGTAACTCCAAAAGCCAGTTGAAATAACATTGTTATTTCATACTTCTGATAACGTGTCGTTGATGGACGGTGGAATACTTTTCCAAGAAATAATGATGACTACTGATATACACAGCCAAGAAAATTGACAAATGAAAGTCACTGTAACGGGTTTAGATACCTATGGACGCGCTGGCTAATTCCAAAACGCGTGACGCCTGACTTAACCTATACACACTTGTTTGTAGCGGTCGTACTGTAGGTAGATATGTTATCCACATGCTTCTAATATTCGATATAAAATGACGGTCTGGCCCGAGATGTTGAACAAGCTAAGCCTAGCCAATTAGACAGCAGAGTTGCTACAGTTTCCTCGCGATGATTTACCTTCACAGAAAGCTCAAGCTCATTGTAGGTGAATTCAAACTCACGTCCACTGCCGCGACGTCTGTATACACTCAAACTGAGTCATTAATGTGCAGAAGTCACGGCAAAAAGCATTTCATTTTCATAGATTTCTAACAAATTCATACAATGAACTCTCTACTGGTCCTCTACTGAGTATTGAAGCAATTTCCTAGTCATTTTTATTCCGTGACATGATCATGGATGTAGTTAGAAGTCATACGTAGGTGCTGCCTCCTATTTCTTGTTATCGTGTTAAAAAATTCCATTTACATACACCGTCTCGCAATATCCTTTTTTTATTAACGTGGTGTTTAAAAGCCCTTTATTTACGAACTACCTCATTGCAACACCCATGCGCGCTTTTTTTATCAGGGCAAGGCGAAAGAGGCATGTGGTGACATTCGGGTACTAATCACCCAACACTATCCACTAAAACGCACTACGGCGACACTTTTAACTCCCCTGTTGCCAGAGATCAGAGTCAGCGCCCGCTCTTCTCAGCTGACTGTCAGATACCTATTAGAAAGACTTCACGGGGACTCTTAATCTCACTTTTTTTATATACTTAAGGTTTAGCGTTATGGCCATAATCTCACCTGATCTTAAGTGACGATACGGCCCAAGTTGGTAGACACGCTAAACCTGTGTAGGAACAGGCTCTCAAGTGCAGCTGCCGGAACACACCTATTGGTATTTGGCGGCAGATTTACAACTTACGGGTGGTATCTACCTAGGCGGGCATTAGAAAAAGCGCTACCACCATGCTGTGGTTTCCTCACGATGTTTTTCCTTCACCGAAAGCTGAAGCTCATTGTAGGTGCTTGGATTCGAACTCACGTCCCTTGACGCGAAGTCATACACACTACCACTGAGCTATCATCGCTTCAGCATATCGCACATCTATATATTAATATCATAAAGCACAAACGTTTATTTGTTTGAACGCAGTAAGAACTGCCAGCCGGATATCAATAATTCTTTTTTCATTTAATAGATCTAAAAGACAGCGGAAGTGACTTAATTTATTTTTTTGTAGTAATAAATATATCTCTCGATACAGTGAACCGATTGCGATGAAACAAAAACTATTTAATACACCAAGTTGTGTACATTTTTTACGTTTAAATGTTATCTACATTTGTTTGTACATTTTACATGACACGTCCACAAACAAACAGACACAAATTCCGATTATTCTTTAACACTCTGACAATTATTTTTGTTATTGTTTTCGATGTACAAAACCAGTTTTCTACAGATTTCTCGCGTTCAGATCATTTCAGCGAGATTTCAACATTTCAGATCACGCTACCGCCAGTAGGATCAAAGCTGTGTTATAAAGAAGTTACAAAAACCAGCAAAAATTATTAAATATTTCTTATTCCACGCGAACGAAGTCGCAGACACATCTAGCCCCACATAAAAGATCAGAAACAGTCTGCACACTTGTTCTAGAGCGTGGTGTCGGCTTAGAAATAACATTGCCTTTAAAAAAATTACTTATACTCAATATACAGCTTTAGGTATTTAAATATAAACCTTACAGCGTTTACTGAGTTGACTGGTGGTCACACGCTTTGTTTACCTTTACTAACTGAAGTCCAAATATGTAATGAACATTGTAACGGAAAAAATATTCATTGTACTCTATCCTTTATAAATGTATACTCCAGGTCTAAAGTTTTATTTCATACATTGCACTACTCGAATGGCAAGTGGAAAATTGCATGGTTACGTGGACTAACATTGTGAGGCCGTTTCATTTTTATGTCACATATAAAACTTGCTGTGTCAGAATACGTCTCTATAATTCAATTGATATATTCTTATACTTGCAGGGTAAAGTAACAAAATTTATTTACCATTATATCAATAAATATATAGAATAACATTCTTAGATGGCCTTAGTAATTGTTATAAGAGAGAATGATAATAATAATTGCATCAATAATAAATAATAAAAATAATAAGGATGAGATACGTACTTCTTAAAACCACTGATTCACCGTACGGGTGCCGGGTACACCGTGAAGTTGTGGCAGAGAGAGGATAACACGAGACAGCGTCCGAGACTTGCGACACGGATGTAGGTTTAAGGGGGCCTCTTTTCGACAATTGTCAACACTCATCACCGCTCGTGTTTCTCTCTGTCCAGTATAAATCAATCCCGATAATGATTTATAGCATAAACATCAAAACAGTGCCAATAACAGATAAGTTGGTAGTGCGTACGACTTCCCGTCAACAGACGTGAGTTAAATCCACGTACAATGCACATGCATGCATGCAGCTTACGGAAAACATCGTGAGAAGGCCATAACATGGTGGTCGGGCTTTTTCTAATGCCCGCCTGGCTAGCTACTCAAGTTGAAAATCTGGCGTCAAATACCAGCAGATGTATTCCGGCAGCTGCACTTGAGAGCCAGTTCCTACACAGGTTTAGCGTGTCTACTAACTTGGGCCGTATCATCACTTAAGATCAGGTGAGATTATGACTATATGGCTAAACCTTAACTATAAAAAAAAAGTGCAACTGCCGGAACACCTATAGGCATTTGGCGGCAGATTTTCATCTTGAAGGTGGTAGTTAGCCAGGCTGGTATAGAAAAAAGTTCTACCATCGTGCTATGGTTTCAATAACATGTTTTTCTTTACAGAATGCTCAGGCCCATTGCAGGCATTGAACTCACGTCCATTGACGTCGATCCGCACAACTGGGCTATCACCACTTGAAAAATGTACACTTACTAATCAATATTTACTTAAATTATAGCATAATACATATAAATGATTCAATATACGTATACAAAATATGTATATATTATATGTATAATCAATTTCGCATGGGCAATCATTTCACAACATAGACTAACAATGAAATAAACTTCCTCTATTCCCTTGTCTGTTTGTTCCCTTTCCTTACAGTAGGTATAATTCGAAACGTTATAATTACAGACTGGCACGATCTAAATACAGGACAACGAAAGTCAATAATAAATCAAAGATATGCATTTATAGGTAATTTCAGTTCCATTATAATACGTATAGAATATGGAATTCTTTATAAAGTTCGCAAAATAATAAAATATAATAATGTCGATTAACCTTTGCGCTTATATTTTAAACCCATTTTTACTTCAACGCAATTGTGTAACTTCTTGAATGAATTATGTAAAATTTAATATTTAGATTAGTTAAGTCGATATTTGATGAACATTGAATTACTCTACGTATTCAGTACTGGATTTACCAGTAGGCTGAGTAGGCAAGTGCCTAGGGCAACAGGTATTGTTTTAGTTTTTAGAAACCGAAATGATTCATAATTTTACGTATATCTATTATTGTTATTATTCTTAGGGGAGCTCTGCAGGCTTTCCAAAACTATATCACTGCGACCATAGGTGATCCATTGTGATTACCCCTTACATATACTTAAATGTTGCTAGAAATATGATAGGATTTTATGCAGTGTTAGTTTTTAACTTAAAAAAGAGAGTGGGGTCTTATGGACATTCGGTTGCAATGGAATCCCTTTCGTTATATATTTCTTGTGTTTGTATTAAGCACGTAATTATTAAACAAAATTTTGAAAGTAAAGTTATTTTTGCATATCCTCAAAATTTACGGTAAGCTGAATCGATTTGAAAATGTTTTGTTTTCCTATGTGATTGAGAAGTGCCTCAAAAATCAGTCCAAAAAATGCTGGTTTTCGGTTGGTTTCGTTCCACTGTTACACCTTTTTCGGTCTAGAAATCCAAAATTTCAAACATTAAATGTTTATTGAAACACAAAGGTATCTTATACATGCGTCTACAGCAAACCCCCAACGTGTTATATTAAGTAAAATAGCCTCGTTACGGACGATAATGAGTTAATTAACCGCACGACTGTTTTAATACAAACTCGAGGCTACGTAATGAGCGCCATTTGTCAAACGTCAGCCATTTTGTTGCACGTTTTGGAGGGAAAGTGTAAAGTTAGGTTAGTCAGACTTATTATTTTCGTTCGTAGTACAATACTTACTAGTATGCAGTTTTATATTAACTTGATGTTTAGGAAGCAATAGTTAAAGTCTTGCAACGTAAAAGGCAGTAGCATTTATAAATAAGTATTCGTATGTTGTAATTTTCCAAACTTCAGTGTTGAACACCGATATACTCGTCATGGGGTGACAAGCAACACTAAAACAACACCACGGCATCTGTTAAACTCCTATATTGCAAAAGACCAGAAACAGCTTTCACAATTATTTTGGATTTTTAAAGCCAACCTGATCGACTGAGCACTGCTTGCAGTGTAAACGGTTGATGTCGAAAGAAAATGTATGGAAATCTAATATGTTTTACTTGTTTCGATGTAGAAAATTGTGAATGTGATTATTCTATATCTTAATTAAAGCTTAGCTATAATTTTTTTCTTTGTGTACTTGAAAACACCATTACTTATGGCAAAAATATATAATAATAAATCTCTATTTTTAATAAACTTTTTCTTAATAACGTCATATATCCTTCTATGTCCTTTGTCTGATTTCTGTTCTGTGTTATTAATGATCGAAACGTAATAAATATATACACATACTAATACAGCAGTAATATTACCTACTGTAACATAATAATGCCTTATTAAAATCAGTTATTTACAATACTTCAGAACATGTGCTGCCATCTTTGGGTAACCATAATTATATGTGCATTTCTAAAATGAATACCTATCTATCCCTTACTCTTACCTAGCTATTCACTGTTGTTGTTGTATTTTAAAAAGTCTATATTTTACAAATAATTCCACAAAAGCCTAAAACAAATTATGAAAGGCATTTATATCCGAAATAAAAAAAGATGAAGAAAGTTTGCGCCAAAAGTAATTGGTTAAGGATAGCGCTTTAAAATTGTCGTTGTAATTTATAAGCATTGTCTGACAACTTATAAATATTGTCACGATCATAATATTCTGCAACTTAGCTTTAAATAGGAGTTCTGATCTGAAGAATAACCGCTTACAATGTTCTATAGTAAATTATAATGAAGTAACATCTAGAATTGCCTAGAATCTTTTCGTTTTTGTTACTTTGGTAAAAAATATATTTTATTATTATTTTACGTTTATAAATAATCTCATATTATATCTCATCAATAAATATGAATTAAAAATTTGCTGGTAATTTTTTTTTTTGTATATTTATTGGCAAATACTTCTGCAATGCCGCACGAATAAATACTCTTTTATAGGGATGACAATTGTTACTGTTAAAGATCGATTAAATTTATGCACAGAAAATGAAATCGATTCATCATAAATTGACCTTATTCGATTCACTTTTCGTTTTTATATTTTCAATATAAATCAATAATAGGAAATAAAAGCAACACCACAATAATCAATATTTTATCATTATTATACTAATTAAAGTTTTGACATCAAAGTATCAGGGATACAAGACCAGTACATTTTTTAACACAAATATAACAGAAAGAATAACAGTCTGTTCCGTCAAGTAGGATCCAAGCGGTTCTGTTTATTCATTGCAACGCTGCCCAAAGTTTTTCGTTTTAAAGGAAACAGCAAGGTATCTAAAATCGTGCAACCAAGTCCAAAATTATTTCATAATTAAGAAGTTTTGGGGATCTATGTTATGCAATCACCCGGCTTGTTTGGGTGACTTCTCCACAAAATAAAAGTACCAGGAAATAGTTTATACATAGTGTTACATGTGATCTTGTATTAATTATAACAGCTTAATTCGGTGATAATCTTACTCCCTCTAATACCTCAACAAAGCAATATTGACAGTCATATTTTTATGAATATTCGTTCAAAAGATTCGAATGCTTCTTCTATTTGGTGATGGCCAGAAACGGGTAGAACATAAAAGTAGCGGTGGTGATCGAGGCGCCACATAGTGCTTTAACATGATGATTGTTGAAATTGCTCACGTAGTTTACGTGACAAGTAATTTATCACCTTCTCAACCATTTCAATCATTTACTTCACTTATACGCGTATTGGCTAGCTACGTCAATTTAAATAACACGAATATTACACAACATAGGGCCAAATAAGTAAGTATATGAATAAAAATAAAATCACAATATGACAGATCAAGATCCTGCCAAACACATGCCGAAGCATAAATTACATTTTTGAATTTACCTACTGTTTTTGTTTATTATTTATTGAACTATAATTATTTTATTTATGGTGTTTGATTTATTAAGTAAAAAATAATCATTTCTGTAAATATTTAAAACATTGTAAATAATGTCTAATGAAAACAGATAAGAATCGAACCCTGATTTTTAAAGTTGAAATATTGACTAGAGCTGTAAATCTATTTAAAAATCTATTACTACATTTTATCGATGCAGATCCACATCCCTACTGTGTTATCCTAAAATGGCTGAAATACTTTATCACTGAAGTCAAACATAAACCTTATTACAAGATAGGTAAAAAATAAAATATAAAGCACTAATTAATATTATAAATTCTAAAATGTTCTTGAAATATACTGTTTTAGCGTTTTTGACTACATGTGTATTATTTGTGTCTGTAAGTAATTCATTTTATTATTTTGTGATAATTGGTTTATTTATTTAAACTTTCTATTGCGTAGTATATTTTTTAGCAAGCAACGGTTTGTTGGACTTTTTTTCTATGTTCAAACATTCTACTATGTTAGATAACATTTAGCCTACGTAATCAAACGACATTACATATGTGTCATATTAATTCATTTGTATAAATCAAAATACTGTATTTTTCGTTGAAGTATAAATCTTTATTATAACTTATAGGTTTAAATATACACCAGTTAATACATATACAAGTTGAGAATAATCTTCTATTTGTTATCAAATTAGCAATGATAATATAATTAGCTTAAAAGTAATTAGTTTGTATGAATATTTGATATACAAATATATAATATCCACTATAGTTGGTTTAACCTCTCTGATTATTTGTCTGTTATAAAGTGCCAGTTCAATATTAATACACATTTACCAGTGCATGTGTCAAAGAATTATATATAGATTAGCATGGCGTTTAAATTGTATATATCAGCAATCAGTAGTGCTTTTTGTGCTTTCCTACATTAATATCTCATTACAGTAACTTATGATGTATACATGATATATATTTTCTAGATGGTCTGTTTCAAATTTTAACACATTCATACAGTGTAACAAATTCATTGGATGGTGACTTAGTAAAAATTGGTCACTTGAAAATTGTTTGAAAAATAAATTTATACTTATTGTGTTACTAATATAGGGTGCATTTTGTTTATAAAACTAATAAATTTAATTTTTATAAGTATAGATATTACATATTTATAATAAAATAAAATTATTTTCTCCAAGCTTCTGTCCCATACTAGTAATAACAAAATTAAAATATTATGACATACTATTTTCAATAGGCAGCCAAATGGATGCATTCTTAAATTGATCCTTTGCATATGGTCTTTAGTAACAAGTAATAACTTCTGAGCTCACAACCTCTTAGGTCCGGAAACATATAATTTAGACAAAACATCTTTGTAACATTGATTTTTCATAGTTCCGTCAAGCAATCATGTTTGTGCTGTGACTAATTTTTTTTGATGCAACAAGTGATTTAAACCTGTATATCTATCAATAGTAAACTTTGTCTTCATTACAGTGTTACATATACCACTGCCTATTATTTTTATACCAGTTTGTAAATATCCTATTGTTGACCACAAGTTTCTTCCCTAAGGGAGGTAGGGTTGTTTAATCTGTACTTACTATTTAAAAATTATATACACTTATTGCATTACAATGAGTTTCCTTATGGTGTTTTATTTCATTCTTGACTCAAAAGTGTTTTATGGTCCAAGTCAAAGTCCAAGTTACAAAAATAGGACCAACGTTCTCCTGGTCTTCTCATTTAGTCTATCTATTCCCCTGTTAGTCATAATCAGCGTAAATTTATTATTGATTTTTGTTTATTAATTAAGTTTAAAGTTCTGGTGATTATATGAGAACAGTAGAGCATTATTCACTATGGATAAAGTGTATTAAAAATCCTAAAGGTGCAAATAAAATATGTAATTTATCAATAAAACTTTTACCAGGTATGAAGAATTTGTTTATTAAGGAAATGTTAATGCTCTTGATGCAACAACATACAGAGCTATATTTGAATTACCATCCATAAAACTCCCACCCCTAATGCTTTACTTGATTATGAAGAGCACATGAAATCTATATTAATATTGTAAAGCAGAAGAGTTTGTTTGAATGCACTAATCTTAAGAATAATGCGTTTTGTATTTGATAGTGCAATAATTGAAGAAGGCTCTAGGCTATTTAACATCACGCTACCACTAATAGGATCAAAGCTGTATTGATTAAAGTTAGGAAAAGGGACAAAAAAAATAACCCATTCCTCCCCACTGTCATATTTTTAGGACACTATTTTCACAATTTCTTTTTAATTGGGACTTTTATTTTTATTATTTCTGACGAAATTCAGATTTTTACACTATTTTTCTAATAAAAAAAAAATCTTTTCGCTGTAAAAAATGTTTAAATATTATAAATAAAAGTCCTTATACGTAAAAAGAAATTTTGAAAATAGTGTCCTAAAAATATGACAGTGGGAAGGAATGGGTTAAATGTTCATATTAATGATATGACAATGTGGGTATATAATGTTGTGTTTTTGAATTTTTACAGGGTGCATATGAAGATAAAAGGTGTAAATGTGTCTGCCCAAGCTTGTCAGCAGTTTTTAACAACACAGCAGATACTGGCCGGAATCCTTTCATTGATAACGTTGCACCAAATCAGTGGTTAGTATCAATTATAAACTACTATCAAATTAATCTGTATATTCTATGATAATTGCGTATGTACTATTTTTTGTCTTACTTTATTCAATGATAATTTTTAACATAATTAGTGTGTACGACTTCGCGTCAAGAGACGTGAGTTCGAATCCACCAACAACGAGCTTGAGCGCTCGGTGAAGGAAAACCATCGTGAGGAAACCGTAGCATGGTGGTAGGGCTTTTTCTAAAGCCCGCCTGGCTAGCTACCACTTTCAAGTTGAAAATCTGCCTCCAAACACATATAGGTGTGTTCCGGCAGCTGCACTTGAATGCCAGTTCCTCCACAGCTTTAACGTGTCTACCAACTTGGGCCGTATTGTCACTTAAGAACACAGATTATGTCCACAAAGCTAAACCTTAACTATAAAGAAACATTTTTTTCCTAAAAAAATATCCTACTAAAAATTGATTATAACTTACTATGTGTTTTTTTGTATATTTTATTTATTTTTAAATACTATTACTGCTAAAGTTTTTTTTGATGCCTGCATTATTACTGTAACCATCTTCAATAAGGTTTTTATATCTTAACATCTTCTCATATAGAGTATTGCAGTAGAATTATTTAATGTTGTATACATAAACGTCATGTAAATTATAAAATTTCCAGCAATTGTGAAGGATTAGTTCTACCGCGCATCGGTAATGAACTGAAAGGGAGAGAACAAGAATTTTGCCCGCGCTGTGAATGCAAATATGAAAACAGAAATACCAAAGTTATACAGGTAAAAGTTTTTTAATTAGTCTGATGATACTGTAATAATATTTAGTGTATTCTATATAATGTCTGAAAATTATATACTAATCCTTTTCATGCAACTCTGTTTCAAGAGTTATAGATATAATTTCAGCTAAAGGTTCAGAGCTTTCAATTGTTTGTGTATTTTCTATGATATCATATATTTTAACCGATTTGTCTGCTACCTCATCATTATTCTTCCCTTTTTATTTTCTGACCCCCGAGATACAGTGGCTTGAAAGATATGGTGTTGTTATCTGAAATCAATTGCACTATGAAAGCATTTTAAATTTGCTCCATATAAATAAAATTGGAGTGTCTGTTTGTAATATTGAAATAACCGTTGTTTACTACATGTATATGAATATATACGATACATACACCAAAATAACATTTTCTTACAATTTTTGTCTGTCTATCTGTCTGTGTTTGTTTGTTCCGGCTAATCTCTGAAATGGCTGGACCGATTTTGTTGGGACTTTTATTGGCAGGTAGCTGATGTAATGAGGAGTAACTTAGGCTATGTCACGTCGGGCGCCCCCACCAACGAATTAATATTACTTAATTATATTCACCGTTAAAACCAGACAAAGTCTGTATGGTCAGCTAGTGTAAAATAATAATGAAGTACAAATTATTAGAAAACAAATTATCCAACTATTACTAGTACAAATGATGTTAACTACACCCATGACATATGTTTCATATGGCTTAAAAAACTTTATGTTTTGTAGATATGATATTATCATGCTAAATGTAACTACTGTTATCACGCCCCCTTTATATACCTATTGAAGCATATTAACGAGGTCCTTATATATAGACAAATTTATCTGTTACAAACCTTTGAATTTTACTAACACCAAAAGAATTGTATAATTCTATAGGACGAGAAGTATCTCATTACAATTTTAATGGTGCTTTTCGTTTCGCATTTCGCACTTTTTGCTCATGCGAAATGCGTAATTGGGGGGTTGGGGGGGGGGGGGGGGTCGTTATTTTGGAAAAGTTTTTTTTTTCCATTATAAAATTTTCTATCTACAGAGTAGTAGATTAGAAAATTCTATCGATATTTCAGGTGGTGGTGATTATTGTGATTTGGGTGATCATGCTGCTGGTCGTGTACATGGGATTCCTGATCTGCCTTGACCCACTTATCAACAAGAGAGCCAAAGCCTCCTACCAGGAACACACCAATGAGGATGTATGTACATTTTAATTATCAGATACAAAACATTAATTATATTCCCTTTGATATAATTTTTTTTTTAATTACTTGTATACATTATTTTATATTAATAAAATAGCACATGATACTTTTAATTATTTTTTTATTTATTTATTTTTATATTCATAAAATACGTTCGCACCCTATAGGCGAGGTCGTATCGCTTACTGCTAAGAAATGACATGGGGTCTAGGGGGTCTAAGAGAATGTGATGTTCTCAACTCATAAAACAATTTTGTAAATTGTACTGATTGTTTTATTATTGCAAGTAATAAATAGTTAAAGATATTAAAATTTGTGTATCGCTATCAATTGCCATATACCGTCATATACAGAATACGCTATCGCTTGTACTTAATATTCACGGGGGGGGGGGGGGGGGGGTGTCGCAGAAAACGTGTAACGAAAATGGGATCTAAAAAGGTAAAATTGTGCGTGACGTATTTTGTGGACGGTCTCTTATTCTTACTTTATTGTTACTCTTATTGTGTCTTATTGTTACTTGTTTTTTTTATAGTTAAGGTTTAGTGTAGTAGCCATAATCTCACCTGATCTTAAGTGACGATACGGCCCAAGTTGGTAGACACGCTAAACCTGTGTAGGAACTGGCTCTCAAGTGCAATTGCCGGAACACACCTATTGGTTGGCAGATTTTCAACTTGAGGGTGGTAGCTAGACAGGCGGCCATCAGAAAAAGCCCTACCACCATGCTATGGTTTCCTCACGATGTTTTCCTTCACCGAAAGCTCAAGTTCATTGTAGGTGCTTGGAATCGAACTGACGTCCCTTGACGCGAAGTCGTACACACTACCACTGTGCTATCATCGCTTCAAAACTTGTACTCTTATTGTATCTTATTGTACTCTTATTGTATCTTATTGTTACTCATATTGTATCTTATTGTTACTTTATATTATTACAGTTTTATCTAGTTAGGCAGAAATTCATTGCAAAGGATAACTGTTTATTGAAATGTAACTGGAAGCAGCTGTATTAGAGTTGGTATTGACACCACTTTTGTTATAGGATGAGAGTACTGCAAGCGGTCCATCTCAACAGATGGGCGTCCGGGGCAATGTACTGAACCGTGTGACACACCAACAGGACAAGTGGAAGAGACAGGTGCGTGAACAGCGCCGGAACATCTACGACAGGCACACGATGCTGAATTAACTGGCAAACGGTATGAAACACAATGCACTCACTCGTAACCTATAAAATATATATAAACCTTCACACGTACCCACGTGGAATCACAGATATGTTATATTGTAATATTAATATTATAAATGTGGACACCAATATGTACTCTTCGTTTTGGAAGTTTTATTGGATATTAATGTGTAACAAAAATGACATCACATTCCAGTTTATGCGTTCTGTGTGATAATTAAATTATAATTTTTATTTATTATTAATAGCTCATTTATTCTGAATTGTATCTTTTTTTTTCTATTTTATTGTAGTGTCTCTTTTGATTCAGCATGACTTATTGCCATGCCCTTTTCTTTTTTTTCTATTTTAATCTATCACATGTCACTTTGCTTCACTTAGAGTCCACTGTGACCTATTCTAATATATAGGTATTTATTTTTATTACAATGTATCTATCATATAGATTTTTTTTTTAGATCCTTACAATAATTTCTTCCACTTTACTCTGTAGTAATATACCATTGCCAAAGATCATTGCGTATATATTTATCACACACTAAAATAAATTCTAAATAGAGTTTGCATATAGAATGTTTAAAGAAAAAGTCAGACGCTTTTAGGATGAAAACTGATGTATGTTAATGTAATATTTGTTGCTTTGGAACTATAGTACAACTCTTCTGTATTTTCTTATTATACTAGAGAATTTCAAGAGTAATTGTGTTATTAAAAATGAAATTGAACGTACACCAATAGAGGTAGTGCCGTTGGTTAAATACTAAAGAACGTTTATTATCGGATCAATGGACCTTCCCAAGTCTGTTTATTTAGAGACATATATAGAGACTTATTATTTAAATTATATTCGAATAATACTTGTTTAATAAACTAAATCGATTTTGTTCCATGATCCAAATTTGTATGCTCTGAAATTTATATGAGTTAATTCGGTTGAAATTTTGTCTTCGATTCGCTTGAAAAGTTTACATGTTTGATGATTGCTACCGATCGGTTCATGTATTGTGTCGTTTACCGATGCTTTTAAGCCAAACACAAGTTTCTTGATCGATAGTTAGCTTGTGATGTTTTAAATTCACACGTTAGTAAAAAATTTTGACATTTGCAAAGTCACATAGGTTATATTATGGTCCGGGTTAGTGTTTGTATGCAAACTATTTGATATATTATAAGCGTCTATTAAACATAGCAATGGGCTTTGAATAATTCAAAATAATTATTAATTTGAACTTGTAGAAAATTAATTTAAAAAAAAATAAGGTATGCAGTACGCGTTTAAAGATACCTCTGGTGCGATCCAATCGATTACAAGGCTTTGAATAGTTGAAATTTACATTTTTTTTAATTAATACTAGCTGCGTCCGCGGCTCGGTTCGCGTGAAACATAAATTTTATTTTTAATCATTTTCATAAAGAAATATTATATAGCCTATGTTACTCAGGGCTAATGTAGCATTGTATTGGTGAAAGAATTTTTGAAATGGATCCATCAGTTATAGAGTTTATTCGATACAAACGAAACTACAAATCAATCGTTTTATAGAATAGCAGGTAAACGAGCAAGCGTGTCGCCTGATGGTAAGTGACCACCGCCGCCCGTGGACACTTACAACACCAGGGGAATCGCAAGTGCGACGCCGGCCTTTATAATATTAGTATAGATTAATTATATGAAACTATTTTGTACGTATTTCGAATTTATAATATTTATTTAATGTAATTCACTAGAGAAATATAGTGAAAAAGCAATTTAGGATGGTACAATTTTATTAGATAAATTATCCATTCTCGATAATATTAGCGATAATACTACGTCTGTAAGGAATTTGACATATATATGTAAAAGAATAGAGTGTGGAATTCGTATAAACCGTGGAACCTGTATAATCTCTATAACTCGAAACGTGTTAAGTCGTAATCCTCAATAAACCGAAAAAAAAAATGCCATACTTTTCCGCTGGACCCCTAAAAACGCGGTATCTCGAATTATTTAAACCTTGTAACACGAAAAAAATGTTATGTCCCTGCGAATTTAAAAAATGTATTAATAAATTCATGTTTTATATTACACTTGGTACAACTCGAAAAATATACACTTGGATATCGCGCCGTTTAAGTCGAAATATGTACAGTTAAATCCTTGATCTTCTTGTTAAGTCGAAAACTCATTACATGTAGAAATTTTTCGCATTCCCCTCGACATTCAAGATATAGAGATTCCAATGTATACAAAGTTTATTTGTATTGAAGAAATCATTGTTGATAATTGGTACATATATATGTAAAGACTGTCTTTGAATTAGAAGCAGCGAAAACAAGTTTTCCTCCTAAACAAGTTGTTGCTTGTACATACAAAGCTAGGTTTCCGTTATTAACAGGTTAAAATTCAAATATAAATATTACGCTAACGGTGCACAACGAAATGTTATGCCATAAGCCCAGTGGAACAATAAATCTGTTGAAAATATATAAAGGGATATAAAGAATTCATATAATTTGAATAGATTTTATTGATTAGACATATATATATATATATATTGCACTTACTGAATAGAGATATTATTTATTTGATTATCCCAAGGGACTGTTCATAAACAATATCGTAATTATTTTCAATGAAATTAAATCGAAACTTTGGTGTGGGCCACTGATTGAAGCACCTCGAATGTTCTACATGTAATATGTTACATATCAAGAAATATAGTATGTTACAATAGCTAAAATGGAGTTCGTGAAATACGTGTCGCAAAGTTTAAACCCTTTTTTAGATCCCGTATATGGTATAGCAATTGACAGCAGTAGATAAATATTAATATATTTAAATATTGACAAAATTGTTTTACAAGTAGATCAATTACCCGCCCCCCCCCCCCCCGACCCTCCAATGTCGCCGTATTCCATGGATTCCCCCTAAGTATTCCATGGATTGCCCCTAAGGAATAAATCTAGTGTTGCCATACTACGTCTCCCTACAAATCCTCGTAATAATAACCAACGCGAATAATATAAAGTATTGAATACATCATGTTTATCACAAACATTTTTATATCCAAGACCCGATAATTTGCAACGTGATTTGTTTACTTTTATTATATACGAGGGGTGTGAAACCGAACGGGCTTAAGCCCAAAATCGGTATCCCTTTTACACCATTCATATATCCGGTGGAACTAAATTAGCTAACATAATATTGTCTACGTTTCAATAATGTTTAGATGAAATTAATCGGAATATATTAGCCGAATGCATATTATACGTGTATTAGAATGAATGCGGTTTATTTGCCTAAAACAGGGGCTAGGTATCGAATATAGGTGTATATTATCTCGATATGATTCCATATGTATCACTTTTAATTATCAGCATACGAAAAAGAAGTCGCTTGTCGCTTATATAGCATATAATAGTTGAGGGTAGTTAGAGTTTTTCGTAGTGTGTGTAGTTTTCGCTTTTTTCGTAGTGCTGTGAAAATTATAATAATCTATGTAGAGCGGTATATTGTTACTACATAGATGATATGTTTTTGAAGGATTTTTTGATAATATATTGTAGGTTAGACGTACGTGTAGTTAGTTAATTATAAAGTCTTTTATGTATACGTATTTTTGCATCGTTTTTCATTGCATTAATAATATGTATAAGAGGCAGCTGTGGGAGCAATTTGTGCAACTGACGTACCTAAATTAAGAAGTCAAGTTTACTTATAATATAACCAATGATCTTACAAATATCTTGTAAGCTTTTTATGGCGATAATTACTGTCATATATATTAACTATCGGCTTGCATTATTAGATAAACGAATTTGGAATTAAAGTAGTGAATGAAATTTAACGTGAAGGCTTTTCACAATACGCTTTTAGAGTTTTAGATTGTAGTTTGTAAGTAAATTTACATATTATATATTTATTAATCGACAAGCAATATTACCTTGTAGTGCATTCAAGAATTTGTGTGTTGTAGCTTCCATACCGTTATTCTAAATTTTTTATAATGTACAATATATCGTGTTGTGTGGCTGTGCTTTTATTGCCCCATATATTTATTATTAAACGAAATTGACCTTAATTACGCCGGCATGGTTGTGTCGCAACGCCTTACATTATCATACCTCGTGTTGATAAATTAATTTATATTTAATTATTACGTTGTTGTAAGTTAGTAGTGAAGGTTGCGAAAGTCGATTTTAAAGAGTGTAACTACCAAATCACTGAATAATACTTTCATTTCTAGTAAATACTTTATATTGCAATATTTGGCGACAGATTTTCAATTTGAGAGTGGTCGCTAGGCGGGCATTAGAAAAAGTCCTACCACCATGCAATATACTAATAATATAATTATTACTTCTAACATACCTAATACTACCTATGTACCCATTTGCCGATCACTACCGTAGAACTACCAGTTTCATACTAACTACCTATCGTCTACCAATTTTTTAACGTAATAATATTCACTTACGATCCTCCCTCCCAGTTTTTCTTCGACCATATATAGGGTAATGTAACCGCTTCGAATGGTTGAGTCCTATCCCCATAGATTAAGTCATTTTGACGTATTTACCTTACATATATAGACGACTACCTATTGAATTTACACTACTCACATGCATATTACAACGTACATGGGCAAAGTGACTACACAATGTTTTGCTTCGATAAATTTTCTTTAGTAAACATTCACTGCTATTAAATAAAGAAATTAGCTACATAAATTGCTATTGAATGTCATTGCTAACGTTTCTTTATTAGAATACACCGTAACACCCGAATACATCGTTGTATAGGATAGCTGACAGCTAGAATTTGTTAACTATGCATAATAATTCCGGCAACTAATCTTTTTTACATAATTAAATAAGACACTTCATAAATATTGCTTATTATATATTTATATATTATATTACTGATTGTATTAAATAAAGGGAATAAATTGTGTGCCAATTGGTACTGAAACGGATAATCTATATACATAAATTTGTTAATTATTATTGTATTACCTTCGCTTATTACCCTTTTTCAGCTGAAATAACTATGTAATAGAATTAAATCATTTTTGAACAGAATGAATTTATATATTTTTAATTTTTATATTATCGATTGAATTAATTTTGTATATAACGGAATATTATTTCTATTATAAGCGCTTTTAACTAATGGTATATAATCAATGAACACCTTAGTATGATAGTAATGTTATTATGAATTATTAAAAGTAATAAATTAATATTTAAAAAAATGGAGTTTTATTTATAGTAGATATATATATATCTCTTAATATATAAGAATTCCGTGTTCCTGTGTATGTTTATGATAGTCTCGAAACAGGTTCAACCGATCTCGAAACAGGTTCAACCGATCTCGAAACAGGTTCAACCGATCCCAATGATATTTTATAATTGTGTATTGGTTAATTTGGGATATGGAATTATTTTTATCCCGATAAGCGGGCGTATGCCTGCACACGATACGTAGACCGTGATTGAGTTATTACCCACTGGAATGAGCCGAATAAAGTTTGTCAGCAGCGAATATTTTTTTATATAATTGACTCCATCGAATAATAAGGTTTTTAATATAATACAGCTAACTATTAAGGCCATACCCAAGGACGAACAAACGTGGAAACTAAGTATATTTGACATCAGCCTTCTACGTGTTACGAGTAATAGGTAAAGTATAGGAAATGTTAATTTTAACGAACGTCTTGAAAACATTGTCAGTTGAATTTAAAATAGCATATATAGATAACTATAATAATAGATAAATTTCATATAGAATTTATTAGCATGGTGGTAGGGCTTTATCTAATGCCCGCCTGGCTAGCTACCACCCTCAAGTTGTAAACCTGTCGCTAAATACCAATAGGTGTGTTCCGGCAGCTGCACTTGAGAGCCAGTCCCTTCACAGGCTTAGCGTGTCTATCAACTTGGGCCGTATCGTCACTTAAGATCAGGTGAGATCATGGCCATAACGCTAAACCTTAAGTATAAAAAAAAATGTGTTGCAGCAAAAAGCACGCATAATTAATGATATTTTTCATTCTCGTTTCACACCTAATCAACATTACTTAACCGTTCGTGAACTGTAACTGGCTGGAGAATTATTCTTCGATATAAACTTATAATTTACTTCTATCATAAACATTATTGAAGCGATGATAGCTGAGTCGTAGTGTGTACGAGTTCGCGTCAAGGGACGTGAGCTCGAATCCAAGCACCTTCAATGAGCTTGAGCTTTCGGTGAAGGAAAACATCGTGAGGAAACCATAGCATGGTGATGGGGCTTTTCTGACGCCCGCGTGGCTAGCTACCACCCTCAAGTTGTAAAATCTGCCGCCAAATACCAATAGGTGTGTTCCGGCAGCTGCACTTGAGAGCCAGTTCCTCCACAGGCTTAGTGTGTCTACCAACTTGGGCCGTATCATCATTTAAGATCAGGTGAGATCGTGGCCATAACGCTACACCTTAACTATATTTTTTTTTACTGAAAATGCAATTTGTTAACATACTAAGTAATCAGTGAAAATCTAAACAGTCATATAAATATATGTCTAAAAATATAATTATTATTGACGGACCCTGTCCACATAAAGATTAACCTTAGGACTAAAGATTGAAAAGACCATAACAGTCATTAAATTATAGTACATGCACAATAATTAATGTACATTTGACAACACTGCTCACTACCAGTGTTGTCAGATCCATGAGTAATTATCATTGGCAATTAAATTTATTAAATTATTATTATATTATATATATATATACCAATAAATTAAAATTAATGCACTTTATAAAATTATATTAATAGGATTGGTTAGTTCTACATTAATCGGCGTTTTCAGTAAATAATGTTTCAAGATAAAAATTAAACATAATATTATTGAAAGTACGATAATATTTTTTCATAGGTCTGACAACACTGGGTGGTTCTCGACTCTCAGTATTGCCAGACGTACAATAATTACTGTAGATGTAATAATTCAAGTGCAACAATAGAACACTACGTGTGTTTAAATTGGATATAGTATTTTTAGTTGAATATCATTGTAAACGTGAACGAAGTCGAGAGCAGTCGTTAGTATATTACTATGCTACAAATTATTACTTAAGCAGCTCGATAGTGTAACAATTCGTGGCCTTCATAATAGCTAAAGTACAGCGGGCAAACGAAACCGGATCGAATAAAATGACTTTCACCAAATACGTAGGTGTTTGTTTCCAACGGAATATTGTGAAACAACCCTCGAGTTTATATGCATCACTATAGGACATAGTTTAAATACACTTTACTTCGATAAATATATGAGATAAGAAAGTTGGATATATTACAAAATATCAATTAGTACCTACCTACTGCGCATTCGAACTGATTTATACTAACTTTTTTTTAATACGACCTATTGGTATCATTATTTGGCCGTAATAAAGTAAAACTTACAATATACAATGCAAAATTAATACGTTCTACAAGTAGCAACGAATTTCATTGACTTAAATCGAATTACTTTCCGAATTATGCACGTTATTTATATATTTATAAGTAGGTACATCAGCAATAAGTATTTTGAGAGTATTTTATGAGATGAATTTCGATGACCTAAATCAAAATATTTTCCGATTTAGGTACGTACGTTATTTAAATAGGTATATCATAAATAAGTATTTGATAAGATGAAGATCGATAATCAAAATCGAATAACTTTCCGAGTTATACACGTTATTTAAATAGGTTCATCAGCAATAAGTATTTTATGAGATTTTTGTTTTGATGGGACCTACATTGTTAGCCTGAGGGGCTTTTACAGCTTCACCGAACTATAAGGGCGAGCGTGGAGGGCGCTCAAGCCCGAGGGGCGACTCGCGCAAGGATGTCACTAGTGACCGAACCTCGGCTTGGGCTGTTGGCGAATCGCGTAGGAGAAAATCAAACGCGGTAATAGCTATTAATAAAAATTGAAAAACCTACAGTACCCTTCGGGATCTGGAAACTGTATTTTATGAGATGAATTTCGATGACCTAAGTCAAAATATTTTCCGATTTAGGTATGTACGTTATTTAAATAGGTATATCACCAATAAGTATTTTATTACATGAATTTCGATGACCTAAATCAAAACATTTTCCGACTTAGGTATCTATTGTACGTTATTTAAATACGTACTTTATCAATAAGTATTATATGTGATGAATTTCGATCATCTAAATCGAATTACTTTCCAAGTTATGTACGTTATTTAAATGGGTACATCATCAATAAATATTTTATGAGATTCGAGTATTTTTTTAAAGAAGAAACAACAATCACCAGCCAGAAATCGGCAATGCAGATTGGTCGCAATCATTCCAGGTTCCAAACTTCTCAGCTACAAAATGAACACCGTCTGGGCCCGAAACACACGTAACAAGAATTATTATAACAGATATTATGTCATCATATCAAACACAGGTATTATATTAGCCGATCTGGAAGTCAACAGAACTAAGTATAACTCATTTCTATAAATAAGATTAGACTTCAGATGTTATTGACTTCTAATAATATTTTTCTGCCAAATTTTCGTTTAGTGCTGTTTGTATTAGCATTGTTGATGTCGGTGGTCGAAAACTATCACGTATTTTCAATTTTGCCCACGGGAAACGTATTTCGGGATCGACGTGGTCCGATCGCCCGGTTTGAAGAGACATCTTAGAAACTAAACCACCATGATATGTGATATTGGTACTGTAGTTATTTATAGTTTGCGTACTTATACTTCATATTAGCTTTCGAGGTGACTGTCCTGGTACCAATTCAATGTCGGATCGTCGACACCGAATGTTACATTTCTATTTACATCAACGGAATGTCAAAGGAGTATGCAATAGGTGGCAATGTAGACGTTATGTAAGTGCCTCAAGCAGTAAGATTATCATAATCATTATAGGCATTGACTAAATTGAGGTCAGAGACCACGTGAGTCATGAATTAATTAAAAAAGGAAGGAAGGAAGAGGCAATTCGACTGTTTTTTTTTTTGCAGATTGTGTCTAAGACATTCAACAGTGTTCTTGTCCTACGTCATTACTTACAAAACCTTTTTTATAACCGTCTTACAGAGATGGTGATGGAGGTACATACAGAAAATGATAAGGACGACATAGGTTTAAAAAAGTTTTATTACAACAACGATCTGAGTACACAAGGTATTTTTACAAATTATTCCATGGTTGATAATCACAACCACGAGGTTAACAACATTTATAAATAATTTAGTTTCGATATTTTATATTACAACAGTAAAAGGTAATATTAAAAAAAAAAACACTTTTAGAAAAGAGACACATTTCTTTTATAATATATAAATTACAGATTTTTTTAAACAATTTAAATTAAAAAAAAAGGCATCACAATTAGCGTATTATATACGCGCGTTGATTGTTTGATGAAGTTTAGTAATACTTATAATAGAAAATTGTAGATTTAATTAGAAAAAGATCACAATTTCATAGTCGACGAACACCATAAGTCAGACAAGCGGCAGATCGTAAAAGACTACGCCGTATCTCAGCCCACAACGTGAAGGAATAAAACATGTTGTACCGACCGTGGTTTGGTGGCACTAAAACGCAGAGGTGTAGCCCTTCCCGTAGCGCTCTTTATTATAAAAATACCAGGACTTGAATAATCAAGGCCTGGGGATATGACTACATTCTAAAGATCAACTGGTCTCCCGGCCATTGAATCAGAGAGCCGATAAACTTTAATTACCTTGGAATCATTTCCGATATTGGAACCTCATAGAAATATCCATAAAATCCAACAGCCGTAGAAGCACACACAGAGTTCAGAGACGAATTTAGCATATCATATGCTCTTAGCCTATAATTATTAAAGAGTTTTGCATACAAAGCTCTGTAGCGATGTTGGCACATTCGTGAATAAATATTATTGCACCGGGACTGTTAAATTATTGTATTTTATAAAATTATTGAGTTGCAATCAAGACCTATTAGTTGGTCGGGATCGTGAACCTTTTTTTCATTTACAGGCAGCCCAAGCCGAGGTTCGGCCTTTCTGGCCCCTTGTGCCCGCTGCCCCGGGGCTTAGTGCCCTTAGCACTCGCCCAAAAAAGTTCGGTGAAGCTGTCAAAGCCCTTGGGGCTAACAACGTATGTCAGTTCGACAAAAAATAATGTTTTTATTTCTACATTAAAACATTATTCATTGAAAGGGTAAGTTGTTAGATTTCTAGGTAAACATTGATCAGTGTAAAACTGTCACATCATAGTAATGTATGTCTAAAAATACATAGTTCTTTATGTCTGATGCTGTCCACGAAAAGACTGTAGGACGCTTAGGATTGAAGATTGAGAGGATATAATATAATTAGAAAATAATAATATAATAAAAAAATATATATAATTATTGTATGTCTGCCAACATTACTCTGTAGTATAAATAAATATAAATATATATTTGTTACAGTAAAGTTTAAGTAACGCTCCCAACTCTGCGTCCAAATTAGTTTTCTCTCCAATATTCAGTCTTCTGCGTCTTCGATATGCGTGAGGAGTGTCCGAGCCTGTATATTATGGAAAAAATAACTAACACATTCTTTTAAGTATTTTATTTTTTACAAGATTTTTCAGTATATATAAACAGTAGGTAGAATTATTTTTTTAGGGTCATATATGGCACAAAAAGTGTATATAGGGGCCCGTGGCATTTTGTCAGGTTACTACTCTATAGTTATCTAACAGTTACATGCAGCATTTTTTTTTTAATACTTTAGGTTTAGCGTAATGGCCATAATCTCACCTGATCTTAAATGACGATACGGCCCAAGTTGGTAGACACGCTAAACCTGTGGAGGAACTGGTTCTCAAGTGCAGCTGCCGGAACACACCTATTGGTATTTGGCGGCAGGTTTACAACTTGAGGGTGGTAGCTACCCAGGCGGGTATTAGAAAAAGCCCTACCACCGTGCTACGATTTCCTCACGATGTTTTCCTTCACCGAAAGCTCAAGCTCATTGTAGGTGCTTGGATTCGAACTCACGTCCCTTGACGCGAGTCGTACAAACTACCACTGAGCTATCATCGCTTCAAAACGTCGCATCGTTTATGTAGATATGAAGATAGATATATAGTGTAAAGCGAATACACATACAGGAACGAAATTTTCAGGGAAGGTATGAACATACCGCTAGTGAAAGAGATGTTGGGCAATAATAAATGCTAGGCTATGGGCATATTATGGACAGATGAAAATCATAACTAGACAGTGGCTCTGTCTGATACAGAACCCTTCTGCCCCATATAATTGCTGGATATACATTGACTGATGCCAGAATGATCTCATTGGATACTATCATTGTATTCTACTACCTTATTTATTCAGGACCTCCAGTGCTCAGTGCTACAAATTATAAGAGAGGCAATTCTGATTAAAAAAAATACACTGGGCCTCTTAAGGCAACCATAACCTGTAAATTGGTAGACAACAAAAAATAAGAACGACCTCTATATTACGTTTCTATATACTTTATATTCCATAGATATCACTTTGACAATATGAGATTACAGCCTGCCGCCGCAATAACTCACGAAACAAACAGAAATAATAACATAATATAGCAACAAAATAAGACAATTACACTAACCTCCTCTGAGCCACGTTCTTTATAAAATTTCATCTTCTTTTTATTAATCAATGGATCAAGACATATTAGGAATCCCATGTAACCAAAAAGTAGGGTCAGAATCCACAATACCATAATCACTACAACCTGCAGATAAGGACATATATCAATGTTTTTTTTCTAGGCCTAACATAGTATATAACCAAGTATAGACCAGTTATTGGTTTTCAAAAATATTTAATAATATGTTCATTGGCTTTACGACTCTGTGGCAGTTTTATTATATGGACAGACATACTATTTATATATGTTATATATACATATTTAGAAAGTCTGTAAGTAATACTAACTAGGGCAGTTTCTTTTTTTATAAATACGAAAACATTATCAGCAATTAATTTTTATCAATTATCTGTGAAGCATCTTAAGTGTAAATCGATTAAAATACAAATTATGCGGAAATATTTTAAAAACCTTGAATACTTTGAAAACTAAATACACTTTTGGGGTTAATGCAATAACAAAATTATGGTTTGAATATCATTCGAATGTCTTAAACTTTCATATATCATGTTTTTTTTTCGACCTGACATGCGCTGTTAGCCGGAAGGTCTTTGACAGCTTCACCGAACTTTTTGGGGCGAGTGCTGAGGGCACTCAGCCTCGAGGCTGCGAGCGCAAGGGTGCCAGAATGGCCGAACCTTGGCTTCGGCTGCTGCCGAAATTCATATATTATGACTATCATATATTATGTATATAGTGCATATATATCATATATAACATTCATATATTATGACGCAGTTAATACTCAAATAATAATCAAAATACAGTAAAGTGAAAGAATGACGGTCGTAAGATTGATTACCTAAAATGAGTACAACCTTTTTAAGAAGGCAAACATCATGATAAAACCATAGCCCTTGGGTATTTTCCAATACTCGCATGCCTATAGCTACGATTCTAAAAGTCTATCGCCAAATTGTGTATTCCAGCAGTCACACATCAGACCCAAACCCCCCACAATGCTTAGCGTGTTCACCAACTTGGACCACACCGACACTCAACATCAGGTGAAATAATGAAGGCATGATAAATCTATAAAAGTATTGAAAAGGCATGAAAATGAATGAACAGGAAAGTTATGATTTGAAGATAAAAATCTATTGTTACCTTAATTATAGTGGTATTCCTTACTTCGTAATGACAATCACATCGGGGACAGAACTCTTGCTCATGACCTTTGATCTCTTTCCCAACTTTTGGTAATACTACACCATCACAGTTGCTGGAAGTGTGAAGATAGTTTTACATATTACACAGAGCATTAAGAGAGACTGTAAAATTAGGTTACCTAGTCAAATAAAGGTAAATCTGATTATTTACCCACCATATTCACTCTCAAAATAAGCTACGTATTAATAAAGAAGGTTTTCATAAGCAATTCTAAAGATTTTTATTTTTGAATTACAATTTTCAATCCTATATTGTACAATATAGATAGTATAATATATAATATAATTTAGATTATGCTCAGAAGTGATGCGAAATGACTCCACTATCACTAAAACTCCCAGAAAGGTTCTCACAAGGAGCCCACCTATTTGTTAACATACTAAACCCATCACAAGGCACTACTCACTTGACAATGGCAGTAATGATCTCCGAGAATAAATAATAAAAATTATACTTAAACTTATTGTATTGACAATCAGTCTATATAGAATGTGTATTTGGGTGTATTATGTGTAATTTTCTTTCTTGCAATATATAATATTACACATTGCGGTTTGTTACTTTTCTATTCTTTGTAAATCTTATGTCTTATTTTTTTTAATATGCTTGTGATTTGTCTACCACATAGCGGAAGCGTGCATGCTGTCGCAGACAAGAAAGGCCAGTGCAATTTTTTTTCGAACTGACACACCCTTTCGTCCCATGGGCTTTGACAGCTTCACCGAACTTTAGTTCACTTAGTGCTGTACCCCAAAAATACTGAATGTACTGGAGTATTTGCCACTGTCTGCCCTTTTTTATATATTTAAATTAACATATAGCTAGATAGCAGTAACATATAATTAGCACAGTATATTTATGAATATGTATGTATGATATGTGATCAATATAGGGTGTTCTATTGGATTTTTAGATTTAACTAGTTCGTTTCATATGCAAGGACAAATCCAAACACAACACAAAACTTACTCTAATAAAAAATGAGGTCTTATGTTAAAAATGATCTTTATTTACCATTTATTAGGAGAGACATTATCTGTGTAGAACCTTCGATCAATAGTCATAGTATTATTAAGTACTGCTGAAGTGCTGGGACATATGCAACGACATCTTTTGTCCTCATAAAACTGGCCCTATATACAAGCAAAACAATTTATGAAAAAAAAAATGGTGATCAACATTGCATGATGAAACAATAAACCAATAAGTCTTTATTCGTGGATCTCTTTGTTGCATTATATAGCAGTGATGTAATCTGTGACATTATTTTTTGTCAAAATGAATTATTACTAAAATGCATATTAATAAGAACTGCGACAAAGTAGAGAGGTGATATAAATTGTGCCATAAGATAACCCCAAACAAAGGCTGTTGTATTTATCTGGTAAAGCTACCGATGCCGAACAAGTACCTTTGTTCACTATCATTGTATGCAAACAAAAATGTAGGCAAAGCCGCTATTATTAGAATGATTTTTCCCATAGCCAAGGGTCCATTATAGCATTACATAATGAGAATTTTAGTAATATGACTTTTTCCTTCCCCTTGTCAGCAAAACTAAGAAATTTTACCTCAAGCTATACTTAGCTAAGCTCTGGTATATATTAGTAAAATTACCACAAAACTCCACATGAGAATGAGTAAACACTAATCAGTATTTAAGGGAATCCCTGAACATTATTTTCGTTATCAAGCATTGACAAGTGGGGTTGCCATGTTCTAATCTATTAAATTTTTGTAGAAAAATCAGAAAGATTAAACAAATAATGCTGACATAACCTTCTTCTAAAGCGTTCAGCCCCATTTCATCAAGAATACACTAAACTATGTCCCCTTTTGGTGCTTATGTAATACTCGAATGACCCTCAAGTTGTCTGTTAACAATTGCTAATGGAGAGAAAAAAGAACATGTATGGGAGGACAAATGTGTCTGTAATTTTAACATTGTTAGTAATTATTGAAAGACAACTTGGCTAGGGCACATAACAGGCAGTAAATGTGATAAAACATATTCAGTGCACTATTTTGATTGTGAAAGCTTGCTTTTGTTCACTTTGCACAAAAAAATATAAAATTGCACCTAGAGCAGTTTTTATTTAATTGATTGTATGTATTGAATGTATTGTTGCAAAGTAAAGTCTTTCCCAATAAAATTTTGTTTTTTTAGATAAAACAAATTCTTTTGAAATTTTGTTATTTTGTTATGCTCTCACAACTACACAGCTGAATTAATTACAATAAATTTTGGTATAGATATAGAATTTTTTGCGAAGATATTGGCGGATTAGGTGAAAGTTTTAATTGCATTACCTGATTTGCTTCAAACTTTGCAGGATTATTGTTGATAATTAAAGTAAGCATACTTGTTTTCTTTTTCAAAGTACTTCATTTAATCTATAGCCATATTCACCAACTTCATCAAATAAATAAATTAATTAAATAGTTTTTATATTAATAATTGTCCATCAACAACTAGGAATGAAAAGGTTGACAAAATGAATATTAAAACAACCAAAGGCATCAGGCGTCAGTGTATTTATAAGTACATAGGACACACCCTCATACTAGATTTTTTGAACTATTCCAAAGGTTGACTTGATATTTAGCATGCATATTTCTTTTATAATGTATACAAGCACTTAGAACAGATTTTATGATAACAAGCAGTTGGATGTCACAGGTACCAGCTGCTATATATGGTATTTGCATGGTGGTAGGGCTTTTTCTAATGCCCACCTAGCTAGCTAGCTACCACACTCAAGTTGAAAATCTGCCAGCACATACCAATAGGTGTTTCTGCAGTTGCACTTGAGAGCCAGTTCCTCCACAGTTTTAGAGTGTCTACCAACTTGGGTTGTATCATAACTTAAGATCAGGTGAGATTATGGTCATAATGCTAAACCTTAACTGTATAAAAAATATATTTATAATTTCCCAAACATTTATCTCTTCATTCTGGTCTAACAAAAAGTTTCTAAACTGCACTAAGTAATTACATATAAATATAAATACATATAAAAAAACCTTTAAGTTATTTTGATGAACATATATATCCTAATATGCAGTTAATTATTTCACTGATATTTTAGTAATTGTTTTTGTAATTAAAATCTATATTTGTTTTACATATACAACTCTGACATTTTCAACTTTTGGGTGTATATTCCAACCACTAAATACATCGTCACCGGAATATTGATCGACCAAATAGAGATTTAACCTTCCATAAATTTACAATATATTTGACAAGCTTTTAACCGGCAGTCACTATTTCAACTGGCAACTGTTATTATAATAAAATATTATATCTATTAATGTCAGTATACATCTTACACGGAAAATATACATACCCAAGCGACAGTAATAAATAAACTAAAGCAAAACAAATTCTTCAAATACATTTTAACTAATCTTTTTGTTTCTTCATTTGAATTATGATAAATAAAAAAATATTTATAATTGAACACACATCAATGTCAACACCGTTTACATATGAATAGTTACGAAAACTGAATTTAAAAATAATAAGTTCACAAGCTGCAGCCTCTTTCTAAACCAGCTGACGGTAAAAAAGGCCGCCATGCACATTACAATTTGCGCAGATTACGTTATCACTTATCACAACACCATCAGGCTAATTGTCTTTGATCGAGCTTATAGAGCTAGGGACGCGTTCATATAAACATTTTATAAACATCGATATAAGTAAAATACATTATTTCCTTTCAATATTAACAAATTGCAAGTAATTAATAGGACAATGTTATTTCACCGTGTTTTCATACCTGTTTATACTTAAAATGAAATAAATATATCAAAACAATTTGCTATATTTGAATATATACAAATTCAGTGATGATATTTTAGTACTTTTTGAAGTGGAAATTTCTTTAAGCGCGTTAAGCACTTTTTCGGTGAACAAAAAGCGTGAAACTCGCGACATCGTTACCGCACGCTTCCCATGAGTTATATGTATACTGTGTGTATATATATATATATACATGTAAGAGTTACGGGGATACTCTCAGGTAATAAACAATCTAGTTGACTCACGTTTTTATTCGTAAAATGATAAACTCCGAATGATCAGTCTCGCTCGCGAGTCTTTCACAATATATCCTAGCTAGCGTTACGTAGCGCCTTTTAATTTTACCTGCTGCGGCCTTTCTCCGCCGACGCCTGAGCATAGGTTCGATCCTCCGGATAGGAGCCCTCGAGTGACTCTGCTCGCGCAACACAGTGACACTCTACATCACTGAGAGTACACCATGACACCGCATACCATTCATTCGTGCACACTCACACGTTAAGTACACGGTTCTGTTAGGGACTACCCTCGCGGCCGTGAGCTGCTAACCTAATAAGATCGTTGTTAGGATCACTAAATTTGTAAGACAAGTCCTGTTGGTTAGTCAGGATCGTGAATTTTTTTTCATTTACCGGCAGCAGCCCAAGCCGAGGTTCGCCCGTATTGGCACCCTTGTGCCCGCTGCCTCGGGGCTGAGTGCTTTCAGCACTTGCCCCAAAAAGTTCGGTGAAGCTGTCAAAGCCCCTGGGCCTAAGAGCGCATGTAAGATCGAAAAAAAAAGAAAAAAAAGCCTTTTTATAGTATCGTGGAGCGCTGCCGTCACATAATGCGCAAATATCCGTTGATGTACTCTACTCTTAAGTCGTTGATGTACTCTAATCATAAGTCGTTGATATACTCTAATCATAAGTCGTTGATGTACTTTTATCATAAGTCGTTGGTGTACTCTACTCATAAGTCGTTGATGTACTCTAATCATAAGTCGTTGACGTACTCTAATCATAAGTCGTTGATGTACTCTAATCATTTTATATAATATTTGCACCGATACGGCCTTTCTGATGACAGGTGCGTCCCTGTGCCTTAGTTCCCTTCACATCATATTTTTAACCTTATAAGCTCATGGTCTCAGCGTCAATTGTTGCTTATAGCCAACACATAGACAACATTATAACCTCATCACCTCAGCGCTAATATTGGTTACATCATCACATTAAAATAATACACAAATATAAATAAATGACACATAGTACAGCATAGAGGCAGGTGGCCCATCTGATGGTAAATGGTTACCATCGCCTATAAACAGTCGCAACATCAGGAGCATTACAGCCATGTTTTTGAACTTGTCGAAAAGAGCTGGTTTTAGTTCACCATGCCGGAACACAAAGACTCATAATGAACCTTTATTTTCCGCCAGTCTAACCCCGAGGGCAATTCATCAACGCGGTTTTCATTCAACATTCAGCTCATTCTAAATTTCATCTTAACTTCAATCCTGTCTTGCAACAACAGATCAACATAATCACATTTCACTTATTCAATATTCTGTCCCATATCAACTTCAATCTTTTTATACATTGCCGGTACGGCCAAGTCGAAATAAATTACAAAATGTAACAGATTATTCATCATTTGCTCATAATGTGTCATTATCACCATCACAAGACGTCACATAATAACAGATTTCATCCCAGCAAGGGTGATAACTAGCCAGGCGGGCATTGGAAAAAGCCTTGGTACCATACTATTAGTTTCCTCACGATATTTTTCTTCGATCTGTGATCGATCTGCGATCTGACATCCCTTGACGCAGAGTCCGTACACACTACCACTAGGCACCAAGCATGCTTGTCATTCCCACGCGTTCATACCATAAACCGTAGCGTCTGTCTACTATGACTATGCGACACGTACACACACTTTCTTTCATAAGAGCAAAGCTGTCAAAACAAATCCATAATTTTTATGTTCTCTCAGTGGTTCAAACATATTTTGAGCACAACATCCATATCATCATCCCGCCAAATACACAAATCCTTGCGAGGGGTTAACCTCGTCTGCTCTTATTTGTAATATAAAAGCTAAACTCTGCACATAGTTGTATATCCATCCACCATGACAAAACATAGCCAGATCGGTGATCCGGTCCTTCTTTACCCTTCCAGTTCCTGGTTCCGTACGGCTTATTCGGAACGCAAAGTATCTTTAAATTTGTGGAACTCAAAATACTGGACGGTCGCTTAGTACATGAAACTTGCCTACGACGAAACTGACCACACAAAAACATTTGAATCACCCGAGTTGGGTGTCTTCTCTTCCATAATGCTCTTGCAAGGTTTCTCGGCCTTCACTGAAGACACACCAGCTCACAGTGAACCACATTGACTCAAGACAAAACTCACAGTAAACTACATTCACTCAAGTCAAAGAGGAAGCACGACATTAACTATTTCCAACCGTAACTACTACTACCCAACATGGCATAGGCATGACATTAGTATACCATACGGAACACCTACAGCAAACGTCGCAGGCTGCCATCGATATTCATTGACTCAATCGTTGTGTGATAGAAAACCGGACTAACTGAACCATTAGTAATCGTCGAACTCTGCTAACAATTTCAAGAGCTGATGCATTCCATTTTATTTGAGCTCGGTCACACCTGACCAAAATATTACAACTTTATTGTAACATTCCTCAATGTTAATTTCCTTATCAGGAATAAAACACACATAATTAATTATTTTGCATCGAGTGGTTATAGTCCCATGATGACACGACCAGTAGCCATGACTGAGATTGCGCCTCAAAGAACATGAAAACAAACAAGCCTGCTTTGGGTACCCGGAACACTCCAAGTAAAGCCTTTACGCTTTCTATCTATCACTAAAAATAAATACTAGTGGACCAACACCACGAAACGTTTTCTCAAACATCTTTGTTGAACGACGGCGGTCATTTTCAGCCTGATTTTGACCTTGAAAAGATCGCTCGGTCATCCAAATCAAATCGCTCGAAGTCACCGAAATAACACCGATATAAACCCAAGCAATTTTATCTCGATAATCACTTAACGCTTTATTTATTGTACGCTGGTAAACTCATGCGGCGTTGCAAAGAACAAAAGTCATACGCAAAAATTCGTATTGAGCATCAGGTGTTACAAGTGCTGTCTTTTCAATCGAATCCTTCGATCGAAATTCGTCGCCATAACCAAGCATGTAAGAAACACGCGTTTTACACGTAATCATATTGATCATCAGTAAGAGGTAATGGATAATTTCTGTGGCACAAATTCAGTCTGAACCATTTAAATAAGACTACTAAGTGAAGTATATATATACAAAGAGTATATCTCTCATTTATTTATAGTTTTAACTTTCCACTTCTGTCGGCGGTCCTCATGACGGTTTTTTTTTCCTTTGTTGGTTATCATTCAAAACTAAAGTGTGCGTTATGTCTGCCTGGTTGAAAATATAAGCGAAAAAGTATTATTACAATAACTTAATTTGAAACAATTACGTAAGCAACTAAATTCGCCAAAACTGAAATTTGAATTTTGTAATGAAATAATTCATTAGCATGTCTGATTTCCTTATAGGAGAAAAACTTTCGTTTATTATATTAGTCATGTATTACATAATCTCTTTTAAACATACTATGTATAATATAAATTTATACGACGTGTAACATGATAAACGCACACTGAGAAAGTAGTTTGTTAAGAATCAGCTACTGAATCGATTTCAGGTATTTTTAATATAGGTGATTTTTTGGCCTAAAACTACTCAAAAAGAAGTAAATCAATCACTCCCTTGTTGAACAGTCAAAACAAACGTAAATGAAACTTAAATCCAAATACTAAGGCTTTTTTTCATAGCAGTTGAAACACGAAACTCTGTTATGTAATTAATAATTTAAAGAATAAGCTTTATGGCATTGAAAATAAAGTTCTTTATTCAAAAGTTTTAAATAAACATGGATATACATTACACGCCCGCAAAAATGTGGTCGCACGGCGAAATCAAAGAAAATAACGTTATTCCTTATCATTAAGAGTATCTTTTTCAAAATATCTTGATAACTTTGTGTTTTTCGATATACGCAGTATACGATTCAATTAACCAAATGGTAAGAATTTTGGGACAGTGTGAAGATAATGTGGTACTACCTTGCCGAATAGGCCGTGTATCAGTATAGCTTAGACCGTAAGACTATATTAGTTGCTACTCAGCGGCTCCGAGACTGTGGGTTCGGTAACGGTCCAAACCTGCGGCCCTGCCAGTTGTTTTGGCCTTTTATTGTGTAATAGTTAGTATCATTAATCATTTGTACTAATTCTTAACAACTCACTATGTTATTTCTTTTGAAGTGAAACTTCTTTAGGCGCATGAGGGTAAATTTTTTACAGATGAAACGTCACGCCGGTATGCAACGGAAGTGTCGGAAAAGAGAGAGAGAGTGATCGAGACCGATTGAGAGAGAGTAAGACAGGGCGAACGTAGCATGAGCAACTAGCCGTGGAGTGAAAGTAGGGAGCAAGCGAGTGAGAAAGATTGAGAGAAAAAGTGAGACAGAGCGAACAAGATTTATAAATTAGTTCGCCAAAGAAGTTTCACTTCTGACATGTGTACTTTGTACGCACGCATGTTTTTTTAATATGTACCAATCTACTAGTTCATCAACGGACATTCAAATGCGTAGACTGCGTCCTTCATACTTACAAATAAATTCAGATCATTTTAAGCTTGAACAGTACAGTACAATTCACTCCATCGATTTCCTTGCCTCCTTAAATAACCAGTATTTTATCTAAAGGCCTACTCCAGTAGGCCAGTCCTTACTATTTTATATGTAATTTTTCTTCTTCCGGCAGCAGTCCATGCCAAGGGCCAGCCACTACGGCACTCTTGTGCCCGCTGCCTCGGGGCTGAGTACTCTGAGAGTGTGGAAATCCTCACGCGTGCAGAGACTCCTTCCAGCACCATTGCTCGATTAAAGTTTGGGTCAGCATCATCGGTACACAAATTCTTAGAGAGAAATAGAATAGAGAAAGAGAGAATAGAAGACACACACACCTCCTGGCAATTTACAAGAGATATTCTACCAACATAACAGTATCCCTACGCATTTCAAGTGGAGTGTTCAAGAGCATCTTGATACTAAGTATGGAAAATGCTAGCTCCGTCACCGCAGATATGTCCAGTGGCATCCTAAATCTGCTATCTTAATAGCTCTTGAGTAATTATTTGTAAGGAAATATTTAACTGTTAGTGTACTTTAACAAGACAAGAAGTGCTGAAGATTTATAAATTAGGATAGTGGCCGCTTTTCAAAATGATTGATATTTTTTAGATACCCGTCATTTGTTTATTTACTAAACATAAAAAACTCAAAACTCTTACTATGCACGCTTCGTACTTTCATTGTTAACGCCACGAAGCTATTGACCTTCCATTTTATGCGTATATTAGTAATGTCACCATACTAGTCGCTCACAATAAGAGTAACTAATTTCATAAATAAAAAATACTATTTGATAATTTGTTGTGTCCGTATTATGATTATAACTGAAAGTTCTAATTAGGGTGTCTAAGGTTGTGCATTATTCCTGTTACACGTTGTATATCATAGGTAATGATAAAATATAGACATCACTTTCCAATCCTATATAAAATAATATTGGTATAAATATTGTATAGGTATGTTATTAGGACCTTTAAATGCTAGCCAACAACCACTATTAGGGATAACTCATTGAAGTATGCTAGAAAACCAAATCTTCTTAAATAAAATACAACGATGATGCAATAGGGGTTTTACTCAACTCAATATTTATAGGCATACAAACATTGAAATACCTGTTTAGAGAAGAGTACAATTTAAAATAGAAATATACTAGTTAACACAAGCAAGTATCAATACTTATTTTTTGATACAGAACTTATTCAATAAACAGTCGATATCTGCGTAGTATTGTTACATCCCTATATGTAATGTTACCTGAAAACTAAATATGTTACACGGAGTTAGTTTCTGGTGTACGCGGCATCTTGGTTTTTCATGTTAATAGCCCATGCAGTGTAATAATACGTCATGTAGTTTAACTATATATATAAGCAAAGGGAATTATCGATAATGATTCGATGCATGATATTTTGGTTGCCACATAAGCTCTCTCCACATTTCCTCTAAAAAGAGTCACAATTTTCTTGTAGCGCTGACCTCTTAGTTATAAAATAATATCTAAGTTTCTTACACGTCATTGGCATAATCATATATAAAATGTTGACACTAAATTAGAAGAGCCATATTACACGATTGGATATATTGTATTCAAATAATTTGTACGAGAAAAAATCTAATATATATTAGTTTTATATATATTATTGTTTAATGAAAAAAGATCACGTATTAAAATTAAAACTTTATATGTACATTAAATCGAGGTTAAATCTTTTTATTGTTGTTGAGTCTGACTTAAGTTCTCTTTACGCTTTTCTCGACTTAACTTATAATGTACGCCTAAAGGGACTTGACAGCTTGACCAGGTTGTTTGGTAAACGCCGAAGGTATTTAACCGAAAAAGCTAGTAGCGTAAGGGTGCTAAAGTTGGCAACCTCGGCTTGTACTGTTGGCACTATGAAATTTTCGTGAATCTAACTTATTTTTAAGAATTCGATGTAACTAACTGTATACATAACAAAAAATAATATGTATCTAAAGAATTGATTTCTTATGTTTACGAGAATAATATTAATCGAAATTAAACTAATTTAAACGGATTTTGTCGCGGTTATTTATTAATTTTGATCCCGACGTTTCAAAAGCTTTTCAGCCTTCGTGGTCACGGGGCGGACTGAGGTGTAGGTTGTCCAGAAAAGTTCATCTTACTGTATCTACCTTCAAATTAATTTTTGTTATTGATAGTTTTCGGATTTACGCAGAAAGAGCTAAAAGTGTCTTGAGGTCTGGCAATGGGTCTTTTGGGTTCCGATTTAATTAAATGTATAATCGGATTCCAGGCTTGTGCTAGCTTCCAACCATCTTCTCTATTGAAATTTAGATGTTTTTTAATTTCAATAGCCTCACGAATTATCCTAGGTAGGAAACGGTGTTTTTTGGCAAGGATTTGTGACTTGTCAAATCTAAGATAATGTTTGGAGCCTTCTTCTGAATGTTCAGGAACTACAGACTTCGTAGAGTGTAGAGTTTAACGTCAGCTATATGTTCTTTAACGCGGGTCCCTATATTTCTTCTAGTTTGGCTGATATAGGAGAGGCCACAGTCTTATTCGATTTTGTATACGCCCTGTTCTTGTAGAGGTATATGACACTTGACAGGTAGTAAAAATTGACTAATCTTCTTGGGCGACTTGAAGTAAGTTTTAATTGAAGCACGCTTCAGTACATAGCCAATCTTGTCTGTGACCCCTCTTACAAAAGGTAACTCAACAGGTACACGTTCTACTGTGGCTGGTTTCACTCGGTTTCCGTGACGGTAGCGTGGAATTTGGAGTTTGTTATCTCGCAGAACTTGCTTGACATGTTGCAGCTCAGCAGCCAGATGTTCCTCGTCACAGATTCCTTGTGCTCTGTGAAACAAAGATTTACCGTCGGTAGATAACTGTTTCGGATGGTGGTGATATTCACTATTCAGGTATTTATCTGTATGGGTAATTTTTCTGTACACAGTATGGCCTAAAGACTGATCAGGATTACGGATAACTAAAACATCTAAGAAAGGATGAGATTTGTTTTGTCTTTTCTTAACTATCTTAAACTAATAAAACCCTTACAGAACTTATGTTCCTACTTTTATGCCGGTTAATGATATTGTACTTGTGTATGTAGCAGGCTTGAGGGTTCCTTTTTGAGGGATCAGATTTGAATTACATCCACTGCAGGAAACGGAGATAGTAAGTCTGCAGGAGGAAAATGAACCTTCACAGTCGGTGCTCGGAACGGCGTGGTGTCTAGCGTTGGTGTCGACGCGACAACGCTTGATTTTATCATGGGGATTTGTAAGTAGGTTAAAATGTTGGATATTTTCATGAAGAATTTTATAATATGTGGACTTCAATAAAAGGAAATTTTGTATCTTTATGAAAGTATTTTTTCGAACGCTCAAGCGGTATGAACTACCTTATGAATGAAATATTTTTGCAAATGAGCTGTGATTTAGTAGTATGGGCAAACCCACGACTGCTATATGTGAATATTGGGAGATTATACATGTACTAAAGGGTAACCTGGTGCCTCAGTCACATTTTTCTCTCCGAACGTGGCTTGGAAATTAAATTTAGAGTTACGCTTAGAAATTTTATCGCACTGGCTCTTTGAAATTGCACTGTCCAATACTTGACGGAGTAAGAAGACTACTTGCTAAAAAGGTGTGAAGGAAAATGGCTCTACTATTATTGGAGTTATTTCTTGACCACAAATACTGGAACCATTCGGCGAATTGATTTAAAGTTCGTTATACTCATGGTCTGAGGAGGTTATGTTTTCAATCCAAACTGTAAATGACAATGTAATTAGCGTATGAGCTTACTTCATTGCACGATAAGTCAATCAACTCAACTCTGTCCTTGAAGGATGACGCAATTATTACACTCAGAATTGTATAATATGTATCGATATTCTACACAACATCCTGTTCTATGCGCAATAAACCTCTATATTCATGAATAACTTGGACACTCGCTTCTAATGTACTTTTTGATGTTCAAACTAAAATTATACTAGTTAATTGTTGTCTAATTTTATAACTTAAAATGCGGACTAAATATTAATTGGGTTTTTTGTCCTGTTTTTTAACTCATTGAACGGTTTACTGAGTCGGCTGTTTTTTTTAATTATTCGTAATTTTTATTTACATAGAAAATAGCTACACGAAATTATTTTATTTGAAAAGCCATTTTAAGTTTCAAGTTACTGCTATCTTCTCTATAAAGACATATTTCTCAAATTAAACATCTTCCTTATTACCTCAGCAGTATAATAATTTTGCTATGACAACATTATTCTTTAGTACTGAGTAGGGATGTTACGGAGGTGGGTATACCGGAGCCGCAGTCGCAACCGGAAATTTATAATCATTTTTATCGGAGTCGATGTCGAAGGCAGAGACGGATGTGAAACGGAGATAGAGAAGAATAGCATTAGATAAATAAATTATATAATAATATTATTCGATACTGGGAACTAGAACGAGCGACGAAAAGTGGTATCTGGCTGCAAGTAAAATTTTTTACGTAATTATTCTAACCCCAGTTACTTGTCGTGTTGCAATATTCGTTAAACCGTCCAATTCAAAAGTACCAAAGCCGAAGTCTGAGTCAGAGATGTAAAATCATTCGGAAGTTCCGACCTTACGGAATCGGAGTCGAAACTCCGTAACATCCCTAGTACTGACTATAGAATAGCAAATGTCATAAATGTATATGTTTCTACTACTGACAGTGCTGACGGTCATGTTTTGAAGTGGGCAGGCGCTGATAATGTTATTTTTGTGATGAGTGTGCGTGTTATTTGTAAGGTATGTATACTAATTGAAAATATATTTATGTAGCTACGCAATATTTTAATCGTTATATTCCACTCAAAATAGACATCAGCTGTTTCAGACGTATGTAGCTTGTCAAAATATTGCTTAGGTGGCATTTTTGGATGTCACAATCATCATATTATTTTTAATTTTATATAAATGATCTCTAAAAATATCTATTTTCATGATGTAATAAAAAAAATAGTTGGTTTAGGCTTAAATAACGCGCATTCGAAGGGTTTTCCGTTAGGCATAATAAGTTTAGGTTAACCAAAATAAATGTCTTATTTTTAATCATTAACGAAATAAATTTTAATAATACACAAGCACAAATAAATATTTTTTTAAATGTATATCGTTCAGTTAGAATATATATGCAACAGTGATGATTTTGTTTTCTTTTAAATGTTTAGAAATACTTTATAAAGTATCAATATCTTAGGCTCAATAAGGCTTGAACAGAACTTTAAAATGCTTTGTTAATTTATTTACCTGTAATTACTTTAGACATCTTCTTAATTGTTATTTACAAATATATAATGTAGAGTTTAGGTAAGCTTCAATATTTTTTTATTGGTTATTAGGTATTTAATATGGCAATGCTACATCTATGTAGATAATCTTGTACTTGTGGTCATTGTTTTTGTCATATATCTGTGTTCTTAAATATTTCATTACATATATTACAGTTTTAGATATTTTAAAGATTTTAGTTCTTAAAAATTATGCCACTCATGTTCAGTGCATAACCTACACAGCTAAAAAAGGTCATCAACAGATCTTTCTAACTTTTATTCTTTTAAAATTAATAATCTGTTATGGGATTCCTCTAACAAGTTCTGTTTTAGTGTTTACATTTTATAGACATGAAGCTCATTGCACGATCTATCATTAACTTCTTTAACATTCTTTTTCACCATTTTGTAGTACAGAGTATGGGTAGAATGAGGAAAAAGAAAGAATGAAAATATTATTTTATATACATAATTAGACTAATATATTTTATTCAATCATATCACTATATTGTTGTTTGTGCATTTATATTTCATTTGGAAGACATTGGCTTCTGTGATATGTTTTAATTTTAATTTTAATTAACTAGTACAGATTTCAATTGGCATTTCTACTAGCATCTAGTACAATTTGTTTCTTTTTTTCCTTATTATTAGCTTTCCCATGATTCATATAAATATGATACAATTTTCGTGTTGCATTTCCTCAGAATAAGTTAGAATTTCTATGTACAGGAAATCCCAGTAATAGATATTTGATTAATAGATATGAATGTAAACCAATTTGATTAAAAAACCAAGTCAATCTCAAAGAGGCAAGAGGTGCTCTGTGGAGAGCAGCCAATGATGGGTAACCTGGAAAAGTTTGGAGGAGGCCTATGTGTTAAAAGAACATGCTGACAGAAATAAAACTCTTGAACTGATGGGCAATAATTTGTATTAAATCCAAACAAAATAAATACATTTATAATACACATACTTATATTTCATCAAAGTTTGTAATCGTCAGTAGTAAAGGCTTATGATTATTAATTTTCAACTGATTTATGTGTACTTTTAGATATAACCCTGTATATGATTTTTATAAATAAATTTAATATTATTCTTGGACCTTGGGATCACTGCTACCAATAAAGGAATTTATGTGTCTCCAGCCGAAACATAGTTGAAAACCTCTCAAGTGCATTTGTTTGACACACATGTAGTAATATTTAGTAATACCAATTCAATTTCTTTAGTAAGTCCATTGATTTTCTGATGTTCCTGTTGATCTCCAGGAATTCTCGTTACTGTTACTTAACAATCAAAACCACATTCCTTTTTGTTTTAAAAGTAATAGTAAAAAAAACTTATATTGTTACTAATCATACAAGTCATTTTTACCTTTTTTTATCTGGGGAAATGTATTTATGCATCCCCTCCCAGCCCGGGGGACTGAGAGGAGTAAGTGGGACTCACCCAGCGCTAAGCGCCGGGAATACCTACTGAAACCCCATGGTCATCTGTCACCTTCCTGGGGCGACGCGGGTCCGTGTATGCAAACACTGTGTCACTCCAGCGACCCCAGCGACCTTTATATAATCAACTAGATAGGGGTTTTTTAAATAAAAATATTTAGAAGTTATTCATATAAGGGAAGCGATGATAGCTCAGTGGTAGTGTGCACGACTTTGCGTCAAGGGACGTGAGTTTGAATCCAATCACTTACAATGAGCTTGAGCTTTCGGTGAAGGAAAACATCGTGAGGAAACCATAGCATGGTGGCAGGGCTTTTTCTGATGCCCTTCTGGGTAGCTACCACCCTCAAGTTGAAAATCTGCTGCCAAATACCAATAAGTATGTTCCAGTAGTTACACTTGAGAGCCAGTTCCTCCAAAGGTTTAGCATGTATACCAACTTGGGCCGTATCGTCCCTTAAGATCAGGTGAAGTTATGACCATTACTCTAATTCAATATGATACATAAAATCATAATTATTTGGCTTTATTCAGCTCTTTAGATGTCTAATACAATGTAGTATTTATGTAGAGGAAGAAGGTAATTCTATTACATATACTTATTAATTCTGTTTATATGCTTCCTAATGCTTTATTCTAAATCTATGACGTCACTTTCCTTGCTAAATACCAGCATCATTTATTAAAATAGTTTATAGGGTATGGCCACAATCCCACCTGATATTATGGGACTAAGTGGCCCAAGATGATGAATACGCAACCCTAGTGGAGGGACAGGGTTCCAAGTGCAACTGCCAGAACGTATCTATAGTATTCGGTGGCAGATTTTCAACTTCCAACTTGCGGTATCAATCAAATCAACATGGATTTTCTCAATCAAAAATCTATTTTCGTATCATCCTGTGGAATAGTACTTATGTTACTTAATGTTTTTTGCAAAACCACTCTATGATCAGCTGAGTGGTTTAACAAATAAACACTGTTTGTCACTGACAGTGAATAAGGGTTTTTGGAATGTTCAGTAATGTTTGTTTGCACTTACATATTATGTAGTAAGGAAAGTTAACATCTGCTAATTCACTTCACAACTAGTTTGGTCATATTAGTGAATTTGCTTGATGTGACGAAGCCGTTTGTCAAATTCACCACTTATATTAACTGCTTAGTTTCATGCAATACAAGTTATGCTCGTGACATTTGTCGCGTATACTATACTAACGGTTTCGTATAGTGTTAGGAAAGTTTTGTCGACTTTATTAGGCATATTATTATTCTATCGATTGTAATGTTGTTTTTCGTATTTCTTTATTAATATAAAATTCGCCATAATTCTACCAGAGTTTTTTAAATTTCGCGGCTCTCTGAATGTTGGAAGTCCACATAAAAGTTGACCAATGATAGGCTGGAAGGACCCCGTATAGTTCAAACATGCAACAGTATCTATAATCTAAATGAAAGGAGAAAAATTCACATGTAAAGTTACAAATAAGTAATAAAAATGTTAGTAACAAAACCATCATAATACCACGAAAGAGTAATGGAAGGGAAAAGGAGAGAATAATAAAGGAGGGAAAAGGAGAAACGGGAAATCTCCTGCCAAAGCTTAGTCTATGTAAATAAAATGTTAGGTTCGCTGTTGTTAGCTCATCACGTAAAAAATAATGGATTGATTTTAATTCATTGTGACATATGTTTTACATCTTTAGTTCATTGCCGATACAAAAAAAAAAAAAAAACAAGTTATCTAATTTTTTTTTTTTTTATAGGAATTAGGAATTTCATATGTAACAGAACATATCCATACAATAGTATTATCATATAAAGCGGATTGGTTTGCTTCTTTGAACGCGCTAGTCTTAGAATCTAACTGTCGAATTTAAAAAAATCGTTTTGCATTCCATAGCGTCTTTATGGAAGAAGGTTTTAGGCTATTTATCATCACGGTATTACCGATAGGACCAAAGCTGTATTGTAAAAAGTTACAAATACGGTCGAAGAATATTAAACAGTTTTTAGTTCCGCGCGAAAGAAATCGCGGACACAACTCTATTTGGTTTTCAGAAGCGATGATAACTCAGTGGTAGTGTGTACGACTTTGCGTCAAGGGACGTGAGTTCGAATCCAAGCACCTACAATGGGCTTGAGCTTTCGGTGAAGGAAAACATCGTGAGGAAACCGTAGCATGGTCGTAGTGCTTTTTCTATACCCGCCTGGCTAGCAACCACCCTCAAGTTGAAAATCTGCCGCCAAATACCAATAGGTGTGTTCCGGCAGCCGCACTTGTGAGCCAGTTCCTCCAAATATATTTAATGTATATTTTTAATCATAGATACATATTCTATACTTCAGTTTTAGTCAATCTTCTGCAGTATGCTAATATATATTATTATATCATTAACAAATGCGATTGTGAGCTTGTTACGTTTTTGTTTACTGCTCAACGGGACATCCTGAAATTATGTGCATACATTTACATGCTTACAAAAAGATGCATAAGGTACCTTATAATTTGAAAAAATTGAGCTTCGCTATTGGTGGAAAATTACTTTTAAACTAACTAAATCTATGAAAACGTGAGCCAGGCCACGTTCAAAAGTTAGTTATCTCATATACCTATTGAAACTTAATTTCATTATCTTAATGTACACACAAGTTTAATTACTACATTTATTTTATTCACATCTTTTACCTGGTAACAGATTATCGGGTACTTCATGGCTCTCTTGGGCTCGTTGCCTCCGGGCTAAGTACCTTCCGTACTCGCTTTTAAGCTCTTAAGACTGGCAGCATATGTGCAGCAAAGAACGACACTGATACATCATGATGTCTCCAAAAGAACAGACCGCGATATGATGATAGCTCAGTTGGTAGTGTCTACGGACGTCGCAGCAAGGGATGCGAGTTTGAGTCTGCTTGAGCTTGAGTTTTCGGTGAAGGAAAACATCGTGACGAAACCATAGCATGGTGGTAGGGCTTTCTTTATGCCCGCCTGGCTAGCTACCACCTTCAAGTTGAAAATTTGCCACCAAATACATATAGGTGTGTTCCGGCAGTTGCACTTGTGAGCCAGTCCAGGATCCGCACATACAGACGCACGGACGTCCAAGGCAGAACTTTTTTAAACAGTTTATTAACTAGTTTAAATAACAAAAATGGCATCTAAAATATTATGAGTGTTAAAAATAGTGGTTTTTCTTGATATATATCTGTGCGTATATATTATTTTTCAAGTGCAATATATGATAAATAGAGACATTTTAAGTTTCAAAAATCTGTTGTTTTGCGTGAAGAGAACGATTTGCTTATGAGGTGTGCAACAAATTATTTTTGGATAAACAAACAAAAAAATAATAATGAAAGACAGTATCGAATTTTCCCAACAACAGTCCCATATTCAGTTACTTGTTGCAGCGTAACCTTACGGTCGAAACTGCAGTGCACCAGCACTTAATAAGACTTTGACGTTCACAGACTTTTTTTCTAACAGTAAAGTGTCGTCATATATACTTCTAGTTCATGCCCCCGACTTCGTTCACGATTTTCCCGTTAATGGCGCCTATAAGTAATCTTTGTGTTTTAACCACGCAATTTAATTTTATATACATAAATGTCATGTCTTTCATTGTTAAACCTGGTGACTTTCTGATAATTTAAGGTATAGTTTATTAATGGTTTTATAATAATGACAATATCTCCATGCAGTTTCGGACAATAAATTGTTTGTGCAGAACGGAGTGCATGACGCACTCCTTTGCTATATGTAGGTATAACGTGCTATGTCAATTAGCACTCGTATTGATAACGTTATATTAATTACTTGTCAACAGTCGCACTTAGACACCCTTTTTTTGTTGTATCTATCGTTATCAAGTTCACTCCGCAATTTGTTATAGTTATTTCCCGCGTGTGATTAATTATGTTTATTTTTTGCTTTCTTTTTGCGTTCCTTCTTTCCTTTCTCCGTTCATATCTTTCTTGCTTTCAAATGAACGCACTTTCAGCTGTGCGTGTGTCATCCCCCTCGATCCGTTTGTTATCGAATTATTACAGGCTATGCAACAAGTATACAAAATTTGATGTATGACCGGAACAGAAACTCAGTAATCATATTGGTCACAGTATTACATCTGTATGCACTGTTTATCATAGATTTACTACAATCAAATATAAATACTACTACATATTTATATATACAATTAAATATTGATGAATTTTTGGACACATTTCACATGCCTCTTTATATTTGCTCTACCGAATGTAACTTTTGTTTTGATAAGACTACCGCCGGTTAGCTGGAAGGAAATGCATTGCGGCATTAAAAGCTAGCCAATCGAAAAAATAAACAATGCAATAAAGTGTTCATTCATTCATTCATTCAAAAAATTCTTTGTTCGCAGAATGCCCATACAGGCGCCTCAATGGACGGACTATTTGAACTGTCCAATTTGCTGTCGAGAATTCGGCGCGCCGCCACGCAGTCCTGTCAGTCTGAGCTGTGGTCATACGTTCTGTAAGCACTGCATCAAGCATTTACACAGGAAGCAGTGCCCGTTCGATCAGGTCAGTCATAGCGATAGACGTATATGAAAGAAAGAAAATAAATTTATTTACAAGACACAAGGCTACACGGATAAAGTAAAAAATACATGAACATTAATTAACATTACAATCATTAAAAAAAACATTATACATAATCTAAAAAAATAATCGCACTATATCGCACTGCCAGAGGCTAGAAGAAGTGCGAAAGCCGTTTTGGTTTCCGGCAATACTGGGGATTTTTTGGTGGGTTTTGGCACCAGTTAAGTCGGCACGTTTTACGCTCTACCCGAGGTAATCTTGCTTTTGACGTACCGTGTGACGTGATTTGTGGATAAACATGAGAATTAAAAGCGATGATAGCTGAGTGGTAGTATGTACGGACTCCGGATCAAGGGGCGTGAGGTCGAATCCACCTGCAATGAGCTTGAGCTTTCGGTGAAGGAAAACATCGTGAGTATAACATAGCATGGTGGTAGGGCTTTTTCTAAAGCCCGTCTGGCTAACTACCACCCTCGAGTTGAAAATCTACCGCCAAATACCAATAGGTGTGTGTGTTGCACTTGAGAGCCAGTTCCTCCACAGGTTTAGCGTGTCTACCAACTTGGGCCGTATCGTCACTTAAGATCAAGTGAGAATATAGCCATTAGGCTAAACCCAAACTGTAAAAAAAAAATTATCTTCGAATGTTGAACTTATAAAGGGTAATAAAAATAGATCTTTCCTTTCAATTATCCGATATAAATAATTTCATGCCGACGGTGTTAATAATGAAATATACACTGGTTATTTTCAATTTCGCACTTTAACTCAAAAATGCTGAGGTCCATTCTTACACTGGTACTAAAGAATTAAAATTGGAACGTCTCGACACACGATTTTAAGCCTTCCGCGTATATGAATAAAGTACACGAGAATATTTAAATATTTAAAAATAAAACCAATCGATAACAAATTGCGCGAGTCGGGGGCCGTGTCTACCTCACCCACTTCACCTTGTGCTCCGCCATCCAACAGGCAGTTATCCAAGTGGACCCGGACGAGCTGGTTGTAAACACGGCGCTGTTGCAGCTGGCTGGGTTCGCACCGCCGCCGCAGCCCTACCACCCCCCCAGCATCCTGGCTTTGCCGGAGCAGGACAGGCGCGCCTACGATGTCATCGTCAGGTGCATGGAACACCTGGCCATTTACCTTAAATACTGCGGTAATGTTTATTTTTATATTTATTTTTTTACCCAAGGGTTTACCGTTATGGCCATAATCTCACCTGATCTTAAGTGACGGTACGGCCCAAGTTGGTAGACACGCTAAACCTGTGGAGGAACTGGTTCTCAAGTGCAGCTGCTGGAACTTGAAGGTGGTTGCTAGCAGGACGGGCATTTGAAAAAGCGCTACCACCATGCAGTAATGTAATATTTCAATCATATATTTCCCCCTTCTTTACCCGCCTAATCCCGATTCACAATATAACACCAATAAATATGCTGTCCCCTGAGAGATCATATCCATATTAATACTAGCTTTCACCTGCGGCTTCGCTCGCGTTAACATTATTCTATGAAACAAACCGGATTCTCTCTTTATCCCACTTCTGATAATATTTTCGCGAGACAAAGTAGCCTATCACCGTCTCCTAAGGTCCCATCTATATGTATACCAAAATTTATCATAATCGATTCAGCTGTTGAAGCTTGAAAGCCTAACAAACAGACAAGCTCACTTTCGAATTTATTATATTGGTAAGGATTTTCCAGCGAAACAGTTTGTTTGTTTGAACGCGTTAATCGCAAGAAATAGTGGTCGGGCTTCGAAATATATTGTTTTATTTCGTAGAGGAATTATGGAGAAGGCTTTAGGATATTTAATATTACGTTACCAACAACAGGAACAGCCTGTATGTATTGAAAAAAAAAACTCTGTCTCCTACCTTAGTAATAACTGTGTTGTAGGAGACAGTTACATAATAACACGTTACGCGTTTACATACACTATAATAATACAAAACAATTTAAAAATAGAAAAGAATTAAAACGTACTGTCCATTACAAGCCCAAACCAAGGGCTTTCTGAGATTCAGTCTTAATTTAAAGCTCTTTGCGTGCATGTAAAGGTGGTACGTGAAAATAAATTAGCACACCTAATGTAATCCAAGAGATTAATATAATCTGCATTACTATTATATTATATTATTATTATATATTTTCAGTTCCTCGCGAACGAAGTCGCGGGCACAGCTAGTATTAATAAAATAGTGTATACTCTTTATAGTGACAATTTAGGGATAGTGTCATTGTAAGTTGTACCTAAAAGGATGAGTCGAGTAATTTCGACGTTATAAGGATTCACTCGTTAAATCCTGTGACGTTAAATGAAGTTTATCATGTCAGATACATATTCTATATTATACGTTAAAAAACCTTTTTCAGCTTCTCGTTAACGCCGAGAGGTATATAGAGATGTATTTTTATTGTATTCAGAATTTTTTTTCACGGATTAACGTCTTCTCGACGTCAGGGCGTGAGTTAAATCGAGGGTGGAAAATGCTATTGATTTTCCGACCGGTAACTCAAATGGACATAATTGTTCGTCTACAAAGATATTAATTATGTATCTAGAGAAAAACATTAATTTAAATGACTCAAACCTATAAGAAAAATGTATCTCTGCTGTTGACGAAACATTTGTTGAAAGCCTGTTATCAAACGAGCTGTGTTCTATGTATAACTAGGTTTTACGTGCGGCTTCGCTCGAGTTGATATTGTTTTCGTCAAACAAATCGGAAGACACATTAAAAGTTTCGTACAATGTTCATCCCTCTCTTAACCCCACCGTCAATAAGGTGTCTGCGAGAAAAAGTATTCTATCACCCTTTCTAAGTTCTCATCTATCTCTATACCAAAATTCATCATAATCGATTCAGCGGTTTAGTCGTGAAAGCGTAAAAACAAACAAACTCACTTTCGCGTTTATATTAGTAAGGATTTCTGCCCGTTTTAGTAACTTTTATCAATACAGCTGCGCTCTCATTGGTGGTAGCGTGATGATAAGTAGCCTAAAGCCTTTCTTAATTATTTATATATCAACTCGGAACAGTCAATTCCTGAAATTAGCGCGTTCACACAAACTGATCGGTTTTATTTTTTATTTTATTTTTTTATTCTTAAGTTTTAACGTTATGACCATAATCTCACCTGATCTTAAATGACGATACGGCCCACGTTGGTAGACACGCTAAACCTGTGGAGGAACTGGCCCTCAAGTGCAGCTGCCGGAACACACCTGTTGGTATTTGGCCGCAGGTTTACAACTAGAGGGTGGTAGCTACCCAGGCGAGCATTAGAAAAACCCCCACCACCATGCTATGGTTTCCTCACGATGTTTTCCTTCACCGAAAGCTCAAGCTCATTGTAGGTGCTCGGATTCGAACTTACGTCCTTGACGCAAACTCGTACACACTACCACTGAGCTGTCATCGCTTCAAAATATGAATATAGGTATATTCGAATAGTAGATACGGTGTATTAATAAGTTTGTTGTGGTGCTATATTGAGACGATTTTCATATTTATTATAAGATAACATGCATCGGTCAAGGCTTAGCCATAAATCAGTGGAATAGGTACGTAGGTGTCCTTTAGAACGTATAGAGTTTATTGTTATCTCCAGACAGGAAGTGAGGTATACGCGAAAATGATTCGCTTCCCTAGAATGTCACGGGGGGTAGTCAGGTTCACTGTGAGTGGTGTTTTTATGCGTATTTATGGGTCGGACCCAGAGACCTGCAGGTAGCCAGCGAGGGTAAACAGAAATGTCTTTAATATATGTAACAAAGCTCGATGTTAGTTCAGTGGTAGCGTGTACGGACGCTGGGTTCGTGGACATTGTGATGAAACTATATAAGGTGATAGGGCTTTTTATGCCGGAACACACCCATTGGTATTTGGTGGCAGGTGTACAGCTTGAGGGTGGTAGCTAGCCAGGCGGGCATTTGAAAAAGCCCTACCACCATGCTATGGTTTCCTCGCGATGTTTTCCTCCACCGAAAGCTCAAGCTCATTGTAGGTGCTTGGATTCGAACTCACCTTCCTTGACGCGGGGTCATACACACTACCGCTGAACTATCACCGCTTCGGATAAAACAAAGACTAAATGTTACTCGTGTATTCGCTTTATGATTTCCTTGGTGATATTTCATCATAAACGTTATACTTCAGCAGTGATACGTGAACAAACAAACAGACAGAAATGTCTATAAATGATGTAAATGTATCTTATCACCCAAAATCTTAGTCGATTTCAATAATTTTTTTCACATAAATCTAAAAAGTACAGACGCGTTAATTAGACGTTCTTATTATAGGTATAAATTAAGACTAAACAGTTTAATAATAGCGATTTGAAGGGCTGCCTCGGCCCGGCCTCCATGGCTATTTCCGGTTCCAGAGGTCCAAAGGTACTTCAGGTTCGAATCGAACAGTATTAATTAGTAATAAATTAATAAATTCCGTGTCTTGGTGTTGCTTTGTGTGTATTCATTGCCGTTTATAAAGTGCTCCATGATAAAGGGCTTTGATCCCAGGCGTGGGTGTTTGTCGTCTTTTTAAATAAGATAACACAGAAGTAGCAAAACAGAATTTCACACAACCTTGCTGTTATACATGTGCCTTTATTTTGAATTTGCGGTTTGGTATTAAAATTGTATAGAATTTTTTTCTATTGGTAGCGATGACGGTTCAGTTGGTAATGTGACGTGAGTTCGAATTCCTGCAATGAGCCTGGGCTTTCGGTGAAGGTAAATATCGTGATGAAACCATGGGGCATGGTGGTAGAGCTTTTTCTAATACCGGCCTGGGTAGCTACCTTCCTCAGGTTGACAATCCTCCTGCAAATACTTATAGGTGTGTTCCGGCAGTTGCACTCGAGTGCCGCGGCCCCTCCACTAGGCTTAGAGTGTCCACTATCTTATGCCAAATCGTCAATTAACATCAGGTGAGATTGTGGTGATATTGCACAAAGTATGAAAAACACATTAGCGTCTCTACAGTTACAACGTCCATAGAAGTATTCGCAGCGATATTCTACGCACTTGTATCCGAATTGGCAATAGTAGTAGTATAATAGAACCTCGTTAAGTCGAACCTCGATAAGTTGAAAACCTCCAAATCTCGAAAAAATGTTTTGTTCCCTTCCCGTCAAACACTAAAACCTCCATTCTCTATAACTCGATTTTTTTGTCGTCTCCCTTGATGTTCGACTTGTAGAGGTCCTACTGTAGTGAGTCTGTCGAATGTGGCTCATAACTAGGGTTGTCACCTTTTTAATATAAATAAGTACTTCTTTGACTTATCCTGCTCCTAAGGTATTTGGAGTTGGCGCAATAGGTATCTTCTTCCATAAATCTCTGTCAACCGCCATCTTTTCTAAATTTACTCCATTTTCTTTCATTTCATTCTTCCACATTCATATCAATAACTTCTTTCACCACGTCGGTTTCCTCTCTTCTCATGCCATGCCCATACCAAGACAAACGACCCCTTTAAACTTATATACCACTGGCGCCATTTTCAAACTCGTCTAACATATTCATTCATATAAATAACATAAGAATACATAAGTGAATTCGTTATTAAAGGTTACGTTAAAAAAGTATTTATCATTATTCTTAGCAACTTATAAAAATACTTGTTTATACTAGAGGTGATAGAAAACATATTTAGTAATTATTATTTATTTTATTTTATTATTATTTATTATTAATACTGCTTTATTATTTAATTATTTATCGATATCAAACCATGTGAAATAAAGTATTCTCGCGTACTTTCTCGTTCTCATAAACTGTACAGTAGAATTACCCGAAGTAACGTGTAATACTTTATAATGAAGTATGTGTGGCAACCCTGCGCATAACATCCACCATGAGTGTGCGGACAATATTTATAGAAAAAAAATTAAATATATTAAAAATGTTTAGTTTTCTTAACTAACACTGGCCGAGTCTCACATAACCTTCCAGTTCCCGAGGGCTAAATGATTTTTAGCTTTTTGTGTTAATGATAACTTTTTTTTTTTTATTACAGGCAACAACAGTGTGGTCGGCAGCCGGCTCTCGAGGCCTATGCAAAGAAAATTGGTCACGTTGTTGCAATGTCCCATGACGGACGAGGGTGGAAGAGGTAAAGCTGCGAGGGCAGCCAGATCTCTCGGCGAAAGGACCCTCACAGAACTGCTACTCCAGCATCAGGTACGCAGACCATCAAATTCAGAGTTAATGAGAAACGTCTGTGCGATCTCTTATTTTTTGCAGATTTACTTTGTTATCTTGCCACAGATTTATTGCGCAGATTACGTTATCACTTATCACAACTCCATCAAGCTAGTTGTCTTTGATCGTGCTTGTAGTGCTAGGGACGCGCTCATACAGACATTTTATAAACATCGATATAAGTATAATAAATTATTTCATTTCAATATTAACAATTGCAAGTAATTAATAGGACAATGTTATTTCACCGTGTTTTTATACTTGTTAGTACTTAAAATGAAATAAATATATATCAAAATAATTTGGTATTACTTCGTTAAACTTCTTTCGGCGCGTTGAACACTTTTTGGGTGAACCAAAAATAGTGGAACTCGCGTCATCATCACCGAACGCTCTCCATGAACCGCATGTATACTGTGTATATATGTACATAGGTATATCTCCGTGTGTTATTAGTATACGTTATATATATATACAAAGAGTATATCTCTCTTTTGTTTATAGTAACTTTTCACTTCCGTCGGCAGTTCTTATGCCTGCTTTGCATTTTTTTTATATATATAATACTAGCTGTGCCCGCGATTTCATTCGCCTTGAACTAAAATCTTATTTTACCATTTCTGCCAGATTTTGTAACTTTTTTCTATACATTTTTGTTCCCATTGGTAGTGTTCTGATGTTATATAGCCTAAAGCCTTCCTTAACCATTTTTTTTTTAATATTAATATATGCATAGATATATAGAGAGAACAGTACAGATATCAGTTAAAAAGTATATTGAATAATATTTCTATCTATCTATCTACAGCCCGTCTTTCTGATTCATGCGCTAGCGTCATCCATTGTCTTTCGACCAATTTGACTAAATCGTCTAACCAACGGTCCGGTGATTTGCCCCTACGGTGTCGTCCGTTTCGAGGATACCACTCAATACTGTATACATCAGCAAATATACTGTCGTTTATTTATAAATATAGTCAAATATACCGAATCCATGTAATTCATTTTCACTTACGTCTACGTTGATCAGGAAAGACTCACGCGCGACCAGTACGAGCGGCTTGCGTTTAAATGTTTTTATATTTATTTATTTCTGTTATTGTGTTATCAAATGTATTTTTTGTTTCAATATACCTATATAATATATATAGTTTTTACCTGCTTCGCTGAGCGCATAAAACAAAATCCATATCAATTCTAATATATAACCAATTCCTATACAAACTATCATTAGTGTTCGTGACGCCGTTTGAATATAATTCAACAGGAAAAGTCAAAGAGGAAGTTGTTTCATTCAAATATTCATTAGGAAAATTCATCGCTGTGCGCATAAACCATTCTAATAATAATTAAGTTCTATACCAAAAAATCCAAACTGTAAATTATGAACCAACGTTACAACAAACGTACCTTTATGATGCGTTAGTTGCCGTTTCGCTGATTCGCTGAGCGCTAAATGTTTCTCGCTACACCCATATCAGCATATAGTTAATTTGGTCAACTTTAATGGTACATATATCACCACTGCCCGTCCAGGCATATGAGTGTAATAAATTAATAAATGTTAGAGTAAAAAACTCACACCCTTTATAATATGTTAGTTACTGTTTCTCTGCTTCGCTGAGCACAAAGAGTTCTATAAACCCATTCTAGCGCATTGTCAACTGGCTATAATATCACTTGATCTGAATTAACGTTACGGCCCAAGTGGGTAGACACGCTAAACCTGTGAAGGGACTGGCTCTCAAGTGCAGCTGCCGGAACACACCTATTGGTATTTGCCGGCAGATTTTCAACTACAGGGAAAAAGCCCTAACACCACCCAGGAGTTTCTTGTTTTGCGAATTTATGGCGACAACTGTAACCTTAACTTGGATGCTCGTGACGCAACTAGATCATACCTTTTTATGGTATCGCGACACCATAACGGAATTATGCCTAATATTAAGCAAAGTTTAACCCAAAATCAGTGTCGATCATTGAGACTCTGAAAGTACTATAGCATTAGTTTGCTGATGGATCATACCGGATGTCATAATACTTCTTGACATTTCGCTTAGAAGGCCCAATGTCATAAGAATAAGCACTACACTGGCGATAAGAGAAACGAAATAGGCAGAACCATAAGCAGATTATAAACAGAGAACTTTATTGTTTCTTGATAACCGTACAATCTAGATTAAGGTCATGATTTGATGTTTCAATATATAATCAATAAAATTATGCGCGTGTCTCTTATTGCAAATTATTTGGGAATTCCCAATATGTACAAGGACCAATTGTGCAATGCATATATTTGAAGCGATGATAGCTCAGTGGTAGTGTGCACGACTTCGCATCAAGGGACGTGGATTCGAACCCAAGCACCTACAGTGAGCTTGAGCTTTCGGTGAAGGAAAACATCGTGAGGAAACCATAGCATGGTGGTAGGGCTTTTTCTAATGCTCGCCTGGGTAGCTACCACCCTCAAGCTGAAAACTGCCGCCAAATACCAATAGGTGTGTTCCGGTAGCAGCACTTGAGAGGCAGTTCCTCCACAGGTTTAACGTGTCTACCAACTTGGTCATAAAAAATGCAGACCCGTCGATACAAGCTGTGCTTTCTAGCAAACTCTAAAATTTGATAATATAAATGTACCTACAGTTTGTTATATATGAACGTGTAATATTTCTGTCTCTTAAAGAATCCACAGCAGCTAAGCGCCAACCTGTGGGCAGCGGTAAGGGCGCGCGGTTGCCAGTTCCTGGGGCCGGCTATGCAGGAAGAGGTACTCAAACTAGTGCTTCTAGCTCTTGAAGACGGCTCCGCCCTATCTAGAAAGGTACTTCTGAGTGTATATTTTATCGAGACCATACATTTATTATAAGACGATTTCTTTAGCAATATATATGTATATATGATTTTCCTGCCAAATTTAATAAATTAGAATCTGGTAACCCCACTTGTTTATGTTTGGTATCGGAATTAATGTTCAGGGATTCCCTTAAATATTTGTCAATTGTTACTCGTTCTCATATGGTGTTTTATGGTATATATATATACCAATGCATTGTAGGAGATGGGTAGGTTTATTGTTTACTTTTACTGACAAGGGGGGGTCAGAAATGACTAAAATTGTGCTTACGTAATTCTTGTAAGGCCCCATTATCTTTGTAAGGACCTTTTGGTCTTTAATGGCATAAGTATAGTTAATTTTGTTACCCTACCAAACTATTATGATAGTATTATGATATGATATGATATGATATGATATGACATGATATGATATGATATGATATGATATGATATGATAGTATGTGTTTATCGACAGGTATTGGTGATGTTCGTAGTCCAAAGATTAGAACCTCATTTCCCTCAAGCATCTAAAACCAGCACTGGTCACGTCGTCCAACTTTTGTATAGAGCGTCTTGTTTTAAGGTAAGGTTCAAATGATCCTATATATTACTCTCAGATAAGTACACAATAGATTCCTTGTTCGTAGTTTTGTTATTCGACATTCATTAATTCGCATTTTCAGTCAGAATAGTTACGTTAGATACTACTTCTGTATTCTTGAATTATAAAAAAAAACCTACTTTTTACTAGTTCTCCTAGCAATGTGATTTATTTTCCAATAGAAAACTGAAGATACGTATTGTTCACAATTTTTCAATAAAAATGAACAAGTAGAAACCAAAGTCCTACATTAAAAACATCGTGATTTAACCTACATCCTTTTGTTAAAAAGCGGTATCACTACCATTGAACTACAAGTGCCATAGACGCTTTTCATAGTGGGCTTAAAATTTTTAAAAGGCAGATTTATAGGTGCTACACTGAAACACCAATTACAATTAAAAGATTTTTAACAAATAATAACAGTACAATTGATACCTCTCTCTTAAAGACACATGTTGCTTGTAGCACGTTTAAATTCCAGCGATCTATATCATGGTATAAACATTACAATTTGAAAACAACAACCTACAAGACCCGATAGATTACGATATAATCAATTCTCAATCTCGTCCAATGCCATCGAACAGGTATCGAAACGTGAAAGCAACTCCTCACTGATGCAACTCAAGGAGGAGTTTCGCACGTACGACTCGTTACGGAGGGAACACGATGCTCAAATAGTTCAAATAGCGACTGAAGCTGGCCTGAGAATAGCTCCGGACCAGTGGAGTGCACTGCTTTACGGCGACACAACGCACAAGAGCCACATGCAAAGCATTATCGGTTCGTAACAAGAAACATAATTGTCTTAACACATTACCATTGTCTATCATTATCTACAGTGGGGCAACAAATCAGCAATTTGAAGGCAACGTCGCTTCAATGAACATGGGATCAAATTCCTTTAAATAAGTTTGAGCTTTCAGTGATGGAAAGTATTGTAATTAAACTATAGCATGTCGATAGGGAATCGTTCTTTGCTCGCCTGGTTAGCTACTTCCGCTGAGGTGAAAATCTGTTGATAGATTTTCCGGCAGTTGCACTCGCCGCTTAGCGTGTCCATCTTCTGCGTCATCATCATTTAGCATTGAATCAGATCGTCCTTGATCAACTTGGTGATTTGCTTTAGAATCTTGGAGAAACATGGAGTGAAATGTTTGAGGAAAGTTGACCACTTCAAGAATTTACGTAATCGACAGTATGTCGTCCAGTATAGCATTTGAAGCGATGACAGCTCAGTGGTAGTGTGTACGACGTCGCGTCAAGGGACGTGAGTTCGAATCCAAGCACCTACGATGGGCTTGAGCGTACGGTGAAGGAAAACGTCGTGAGGAAACCGTAGCATGGCGGTAGCGCTTGTTCTATACCCGCCTGGGTAGCTGCCACCCTCAAGTCCTTCCACTGGGTTTAGCGTGCCCACCATCACAGGTGGGGTGGTGGTCGTCGGGGCTTTAACGAATCCATTTCTCCAGACAAGTTACAGTCGCCCCAGTCATTCGCTCAGTCGGTTCAAGAGTTATGCATCGCGCTGCAGAGGACCGGCGACCCCGCTCAGCTGGTCGTCATGAGCATGCACCTTGATAGGCTCGCGAATATAGACTCGAGTCCAGGTAAATTTAATCACACACAATCCACCAACCGACGCTTTATCAAAACATGCGATAGATTACAATATGTTCGAACGTTTTCTAGTGGAAATATTTAGGCAGAGGAAAGGATACGCCGTAGGCTTAAGACTGCGTGTACATCGGAAAGGAAAACTTAATTAAGCGAGGTTTATAGTATGAAATACAAAACTATAAGGGGCCATTCGTTAATTACGTAGGGGGGAGGGATTGTGGGGGCGGGTTAGAAAATTTCCACATGTGGGTGAAATTTTCATTCTGTCGTAATATTTCGAGAATCAAAATTATTTTTTTGATTTTAAAATGTTCAGTCGAATTTGAATTTCATTTCAATAATTTATATTGCTTATTGAAAAAAAAAAATATATATATATATATATATATTTAAATTTCATATGTTTTCATTGTGTTGTCTGGTTGTATACAAAAAAATATAGTACATTTTTCCGTGTATTATCGTCTTTTTATTAGTTAAAAAATGACAAACATTTCCTTTCCTAACATAACAGATTATTATTTTTCTAAATAATCAGGGGAAAATCAGGATAGGATCTTACGGAAGAAAGGGGGGGAGGTTCGACAAATCATACGTATATTTCTTACATGTGGGAACGGGGGTTCAAAAGTATTGAAGCGATGATAGCTCAGTGGTAGTGTGTAGGACTTCGCGTCAAGGGACGTGAGTTCGAATCCAAGCACCTACAATGAGCTTGAACTTTCGGTGAAGGAAAACATCGTGAGGAAACCATAGCATGGCGGTAGGACTTTTTCTAATGCCCGCCTGGGTAGCTACCACCCTCTAGTTGTAAAACCTACCGCCAAATACCAATAGGTGTGTTCCGGCAGCAGCACTTGAGAGCCAAAACCTTAAGTATAAAAAAAAAGTGACCAAAATAATCTTTAGGTAATTAATTAATGGTCCCTAACTTATTTATATCGATACCGAATACGGCTGATGCGTCATTTCCTTTCGTGTGACACTCGTCGACCGAGTATAGCAGTGATGCGCTTCCCATATATCTCTCGCTATTTTAATCGATTCACGCCGGCATTACTCGAACGAGTAGTTGAACATTTCAGCTCAGTCTCGTTCGATACCCGCAAATAAAGGGCTCACTTTTCCTCCTAAACGTTTCTTTTACATATTATAAACAGACTACGTAAAGCAAAATTTAATAGGTAAGGATTTATTTCATTGAAGAAAACAGAATATTTCGACTATATACGCTTGTAACGATCCGTACGGACAAACAGATTGACAATAGTTGTTTGTTATACGTAATAATCGATTGGCACGTTAATTTTTTACAGATGCGAAATGCCCGTCGTGGCAGAAACTCGCCGAGATAATGACCTCACTAAAAGATGTCGTAACCGGCTTAGTACATTATTTGCAACAGCAAAATACGATAAGAGATGCGAATCACAACCAGAAGTATAACATCGAGCCTTCCACAAGTTAGTTTTACATTAATAACTCTATTTTAGGTTTCAATTGGTCTTAAAGCCTTTTTTACGTGGGGAATTTCATCTATAGATTCTATCCCGTAGCTGAGACATAAGGGAGCGTTTCTTAACTTATTTCCGGTAATACTGTGTTTGTGGGAAGGATCTAGACTGTGATTATGCCAGTAACATTTAATAGATTAAGTTATGGTAAACCTACTTGTGTTTCCATAGTGAAAACGCAATTAGAATTAACATAAGTTTGTATAAAATTACTTACCAAGTCAATTCGTGATCTAATTACGTGAGTTATTTAGGTATTTGCTTAATCGTTTATGTACTTTTAAAATAAAAAATGTTTTTTTTTTTTAATTATGTGTGTGAATATTTTAACAATTGTCTAAACAATAATTAAAAAACAATAACGGAAGTACCACTTCGGTAATAAATATATACTAGTGAACAATGTGAAATATTTAATTCAATTTCAATAATATAATTAATAATTTGATCTTTTATTACGTTAAGTGGCACTATTAATTCAATGCAACATTTTATTCTGGAATAATACTTAGTTTTTAACACTTGTTTGTTGTCATGAGGTGTTCTATGATAACTTTAAAAATATATATGTATACAAATACATATGTAGAAAAGAGGCGGGGTAAGAACTTTGCTTACCTTTGCTTGTAAGAAGGGGACAAGGTCAGAAATTACTGAAATTTTGCTTGAGTTTAACATAAATGGCCCCGTAAGCGAGGAATACATATTTAAATGTAACAGTGTTCCTTCGACACCTATTTGATCGTTCATTATTTTCACTCAAACTGTAATTAGTCTAATCAAGTGACATGCATTTTGGGTAGGCCATTTTGTAATGCCGGGTAACTACCAAGTTGAAAATCTGCCGCCAAACACATATAAGGTGTGTTCCGGCAGTTGCATTTGAGAGCCGGCCCTTCCATAAGCCTTCGTGTGCTCACAAACTCGGGACACATAAATATTCTATACATTTCTCGTAGAATCCTTATAATTGTGTCTTCGACTGTTAAAATTCAGGAACTCAGAATTGCCGACCTCATAAACAACGGCACTCTCAAGACAATGTTGTTGGACTATTTAAATTAACCCGTTCCTCCACACTGTCATATTTTTAGGACACTATTTTCAAAATTGCAATTTACGTATTAGGACTTTTAATTTTTATTGTTTCTGATGAAATTTATATTTTTACACTATTTTTTAATTTAATAATAATAATAAAAATAAAAGTTCTGATAGGTAAAAATAAATTTTCAATATAGTGTCCTAAAAATATGACAGTGGGGAGGAATGGGTTAATAATATGTTATTATTATCTTTGTGTTGTCTGATACTATACTGTCCAGCAATTTTCTTACTTATAAATTCCCTTTCTGTGTGTCTAACTCGAGGTATAAAGTTGCCAGTTAAAAGGGTCAAGGAAAATCCACTTTCTCGGTTAACGCAGTAATATGAAACGACAGTTTATAGACGAAACCTTCGTATTACAGGTCAAACGATACAAGTCACTAATATAGCGGCACACGGAAAGTTCGAGAAATTCGACATGGCACGATGCGGTGATTCCGTGAAGAGAACCCAGTGTCCCAGAGGCGCGAACTGTCCTCTAATACACGCCGACGATGATCTTGAACCGTGAGCGTCCATTATTCATATAACTTACAACGCAACTTTCGATAATAGAACCCAGACAATACAAAGCCGAATTAATCGAAATTATTCTGCGTTTTATTAACCCTTCTTTGCATTATTTTTTCTTTAAAATGATATATGTTTATTACAATTATAACAACAGCGGAATGACAACTTTAAGCTCGTTAACATTAAAAACACTTAAACTTAAAAAAATTAAAAAACATTTAAAATGGTATCAGACACGATCAATTTAACGTGAATTTGTTATTTTATATAATTTTTGGGCATTCAATATTACGCTGGAAATTTCCACCATTATGCAAAGAAGGGTTAAACATGACAGGCCAGAGATATGTCGATAGAGATTTTTTAATAATATTGTACAAATTTGCTAATTATTAGGCCTTGGATTATTGTGATAACACAAAATGCATGTAATCAATGTTATATTTCACTTCACATAAGGTCCCAAAGTACGTTACTGAATTGCCGGACGGTAGGTTCAAGAACCATGTCAAATGGGTTTTGATGTCAAAAGGCTGTTACAGGGTGGATCGATATGTGAGCGATCGTGATGTCTGGAATTGACACCCCTCTCTGTACATCCGCTAATAACTACTGTAACACATTAAACTATTTTATCAAAGAGATAAGAATAAGACTTAAAAAAGATGCAGATCGAGTTTCTTGCCGGTTCTTCTCGATTGCGTTACTTTCCAAACCGGTAGTAGTTTTGACGTGCATAAGCGCCTTCTTAGGGCCTGAATTGAATAAAGATTTTTGATTTGATTTAATTTGACTTCTAAACTACGGTAACTGCCAATGACTATTCAATTTTAAAGTTCAAATAACATAAGTTCATAATTTAATAGAACCCAATTGATGTTAAATTAATATATGTGATGTGTAAATGAAATTAGAATAAATTTATTAAATTTATAAAGTATTAGAATAAAGTTTGAAGATTAAATCAATAGTATCTAAGTCAGGACTGAAGGACTTAAAATTAAAACCAATATGAAGGATATTCTGTTAACTAAAGAAAAGTTGTAGCCATTGACAAATTATTTTTGAAGCGATGATAGCTCAGTGGTAGTGTGTAGGAACGCCGCGTCATGAGACGTAAGTTCGAATCCAACGGCCTACAATGAGCTTGAACTTTCGGTGAAGGAAAACATCGTGAAGAAACTAGAGCATGGTGCTAAGGCCAATGCCCGCCTGGCTATCTACCACCCTCAAGTTGAAAATCTGCCATCAAATACCAATAGGTGTGTTCCCCTGCGATTCCCCTAGAGTTGTGGGTGTTCATGGGCGTCGGTGATCATAAAAAAGAAATCATTTAAGTAAAAATTCCCATATCTATACAATAAAAAAAAAAAATTGTTGCAGATATAAAGTGGTTTTATTGGACCCCGGGAAATTCGATCATTACCAAAACGCGTCGAATTCGTCAAACGTCGTACCCGCTGTGATATTACAGTCGGATACAACGAATGCCCAATCGCAGGGTAATAATCCGCAATCCATACCCGCGGGCATCCCGCAGGTTGTACCCCCGGGCTATCCGCAGTCTATACCCTCAATGCCCGCGGGTATCCAGCCAGCTATGCCGCAAAATGTACCGCAAAGTATGCACCAGAGTTGTGCGATACAGAGGCCGAATATCACTTCGATACCGGAAATGACGGGGCTAGCGAATAATATCGGATATGTGTATCCGAGGTACCAGGGCCTGTATCCGCATTACAGGGTGCAAGGGCACCTGATAAACGATTGCAAAATTTCAGCACCCTCGGAAATGCCTCGGCCGTATTATTCGTTGCAGTCTCCGATTTCTCAAACAATGCGATATTACAGCAATGAGCGTAAGTGAATTTTTACTAACGTAATCTTATCTATATATGTAGAAATGAATCTCTATTTCCCTGTGACAATTTCGCTAATTATAATTTTATGTCGTGTCAATTATAGTCAGGAGAGAGTTGTTATGAAAGAAAAAAAATAAGGAAATCGAACGGAACCTTGGAAAATTTAACAATTTAATGTCTGTATATTTTATAATATACATACATCGGCATGCGAATACACACAGCGCTAATTGTTCCGCTTACCTTTCCCATGTATTTCCGCTGCGCAGGAACTCCTGGAATCAGGTAGTGGATATGTGTTTGGTGTGTTCAGTGGTGACACACACATACATCCACTCACACACAGTAGTCAAATAAAAGTTGAATAACTATACAATATGTTCGCTCGAACAAGGGAATCAAAGTACCACGTGTACGGGCAACAAATCAATGCAATCGACCGTCTCGATGTTTCCGTTTCGTCACACGACCGATCACAACTAGGCCGCCATTACGAGCGAAATATACAAACTAAACTAAACAAAGTATTAATTTTACACGACTGTTAGTTGTCATAGTGTATTATAATAATAAACAACGCTTGAATAATAGTTTTTATTATTAATTACACCAATTATAATTTAATATTAATAGTTAGGACGGGACAATATCTGTCGGGACAGTTAGTACTCTATATTTGTAAAAACCTTTTATCTTACCCGTCTTGTGTAATAGTCTGCACGTACTATATGGTTTTTAAATCACGACTAATACTTCAGTCCGATAATTCGTCCCGGAGCTCCACTATCACTGGCTCAGTATTGCAAACACACACGTTTTTATATTACCATAACCGGAAGTTATAAGCGAGCTACTTGAAATAAATTAATAATACAATTTTCATTAAATCTCATCATTAAAATTGATAAACTTATTTTTAATCATACGTGTAAATATTTGAACCCCTATAATATAAACTTAAATATAAAGAGATGATCAACGACTCAGTTAACAATATCTAATATTAACCCTTATCCTTACTGATATTATAAATGCGAAAGTGAGTTTGTGTGTTTGTTACGCTTTCACGCCTAAACCGCTGAATCGATTATGATAAATTTTGGTATAGAGATAGATGGGACATAGGAGACGGTCATAGGCTACTTTTTCTAGCGAAAAAAATATTTATTGCGTCATCGGATTTGTTTGACAAAATCAATATTCACGCGAGTGAAGCTGTAGGTAAAAGCTAGTACTATTATAATAAATTTCGTGTATCTGAGAAACGGCTTTAAAGATTTCGATAAAATTTTATATATAAACAGATTCTTGTATTTTAAATTCACCTGTACGGTTGTATTTTTCAAGAAAACGCAGTTTTCTAAATAAATTATCACTACTAAAATGATTAAATACATTTGCGTGTGTGTTTTTTTTTTATTTACAATAAACAATTCATACGTATGGAAAATCGTAAAATGCGGATGTTTACTTACTATATGTTTCATGACCTATATGTGTATATTTGTTTGAATATTGAAAAAAGTTCTTGGTACTTTGTTTTAAATATATTTCAAATGTTAATTATGTTATTGGCACCATGCCAACGGAGTATCTATGTCGAAAGGCTTTCAATATAGGGTGAGAGAACGATGGTGATGAAATTGCTGACTGGAATTACTGTCTCTCTCTCTGTATATTCGCTAAAATCTATATCCGGTCGATTTTCTTTCCGGTCGGTCTTCGAAGAGAGACTATTGTAGTGAAAATTCAAAGGTGGTATCAGGAATCAGACAGTATTTGGAGAACTTATTATTTATCGAACTAAGGGTGTAAAAACTTACGTTTACTATTTCGGTAAGAGACATAGTAGTTTATACGTTTTCGAAAAAAATATTCCATCGACGCGTTAATCACGAGGTGCTTTCTATTATTTTAATTTTATGAATACATAATTCTATTACAAAACTTAAACGCTAAATTAAACTTAGTTCACCGAACACAATCTTATGTTAAACAGATGACCTTATTTTGCTGAATTTTTCTCCAACGATGTGTTAATTTTAAATATAAAAATATATGTATTCGGTTTGTTTTACAGAAACGCCGTTCTTGCATCAGGGTCTAGAGGCACCGGAAACCACAAATCGGCAGGATATTAAGTAAGTTTTAAATGTTATATGAGTTTCGGTACTACATTCATCACTACGATACGCGGTCACTAATGAAGTTGGAATATTCACTTACGTTAAATACACAATGACTCTACTGCAAGTGCGTATCGTACTCAGTTCCCCTTGAATTAATGATAGTCACGCTCCCAAGCAAGTGGAACGGGAAAAGGGCGGTCGTGAGCATTAGCGTTGTGAACGCTAAGTGGAAAAGTTTTTGCTTTTGTATTGATAAAGGTTACAAAAACGGGCGAAAATGTTTTAAATTAGGTTTTAGTTGTCCGAAGTCGCAAGCAGAACTTGTATTATATATATGTTAACTGATATTATAATATACATAAATGGACATTATATAGTATTAAATGTGATCACAAGTTTTTTTTTTTTTTTTATAGTCGGTATTATGTACTTATGTGTATATTCGTGTAATGTATATTCGTGTTATGTCTACAATTTTACTTCATGTTAAGTGACGATATGGCCCAAGATTGTGGACATACTTAGCTTAGATTAGGGGCTGGCTCTCAAGTGCAGCTGCCGGAACACACCTATTGGTATTTGGCAGCAGATTTTCAACTTGAGGGTGGTAGCTACCCAGGCGGGCATTTGAAAAAGCCCTACCACCATGCTACGGTTTCCTCACGAAGTTTTCCTTCACCGAAAGCTCAAGCTCATTGCAGCTGCTTGAATTCGAACTCACGTCCCTTGACGCGAAGTCCTACGGACTACCACTGAGCTATCATCGCTTTGCGTGCATTTATCGGACATTCTTTATAGCGGCAACATCACCCAAGGGCTTTATATTTTTCTGTATTATCTGTAATGTTTTCCATATTTCGATGTTTATTCTGTAAATTAGATTTCGTCAAGTTATTATTGGCTTAAGTTAAGGGCTCGACATTAAGTCACATTGCTTAGTCATTTCTGTCTGTTCTAACAGCCGACTAGGCCAATATCCCAACAAGTACCAGAGTTCTGTGTTTTCCGGCACGAATCTGCTATCGCCCAACGACAATATACCGCAGAACAGCATAACCCAGGCTTCGTTTCCTTCGCACATGATCCCAACGGGTACACCGACCTTCCAGTTTCAGGACGGTAAGGATTCAAAAAGAGACACGAATTATTCTCATAAATATACATAAATATACGATATTATAAGCAAAAAAAAAAAAAATATGGTGATAAGTCAATGCAATCGAAAGACCAAGTATTCTAGAACCATCTAAGAATGTTTGCGCTTTGCATGGTTATAGTCCCGTCCCAATAGGGTCAGTGGTTCTCATGTAATCGCGTGTCACAGTGAAAAGAATGACTAAGGGAAGACGGTATTTAAAAACCAAGTAACCTAGAGCTATCTACGAACGTTTCCGCTTCGAATGGTCATAGTCCCTTCTCGATGAGGTCAGTAGTTTTGATATGAGTGGCGCCGAAAAAAATTATATTTTCCTATGTATAGATATTTTTTAAGTTAGATTATAGTTTCAGCTGTACACGTAAACGTCTTTAAGTATATCTTTATTAAAATTATTATTTTAAAATTACTTAAATTTGCCTATTATGTTACTAATATTATCAATACGAGAGTGAGTTTGTCCGTTTGTTACGCATTCACACGTAAACCGTTGAATGGATTTTGATGAATTTTGGTATAGAGATAGATGGGGAGCTGGAGACATTGACAGGCTACTTTTTCACGTGAAAGCCTTATGGGAAGTGGGGTAAAGAGAAGACAACTGGAGCGATTTCAAAAATTCTTTTACCATTAGAATGCTACATTAACCCCGTGTAACATAGACTATATAACTTGTTTTTGTATGAAAAATGATTAAATAGAATTTTGTTCCACGCGAACGAAGCCGCGGACACAGCTTGTATACAGTCATTATTGTACGTCTGCGGACAGTCTATACCTTTTAAAGTGTAATTTCTCGGATTAAAATCATTATTTATAGTTAAGGTTTAGCGTTATGCCCATAATGTCACCTGATCGTGAGTGACGATACGGCTCAAGTTGGTAGACACGCTAAACCTGTGTAGGAACTGGCTCTCAAGTGCAGCTACCGGAACACACCTATTTGGTATTTGCCGGCAAATTTTCCACTTGAGGGTGGTTGCTAGGTAGGCGGGTATACAAAAAGCCCTACCACCATGATATGGTTTCCTCACGATGTTTTCCTTCACCGAAAGCTCAATTTCATTGCAGCTGCTTGAATTCGGACTCACGTCTCTTGACGCGAAGTCCTACGCACTACCACTGAACTGTAATCGCTTTGCATGCATTTATCGGACATTCTTTATAGCGGCAACATCACCCAAGGGGGTTTATATTTTCCACATTTTCCACGGTGGGTGGCAAGTACCTTCAAAGTACTAAAATCAACACGCCGGTATATTAATCTCCCGTGTTGACGGTGACCAAGGTCAAAGCCCACACTTTTAGAGTCTAGCAGATACCTATGTTATATCTAGTGCGCGTGGTCTGCAATCCTCTCCAGAAAAAATTGTTATAATTGTTAAAATAATTGTTAAAAATTAATTGATTAAATTAAATTAATTAATTGTTAATTGTTAAATTGTTATTTTGAATGTGGTGTAAGTCCATTTTTGAGAATAATGAGCTATCACGTCGTAATTCATGCTTAATTTAATGTAATTTTTTTATATATATATATAACTAGTCCGCGTTTGATTTCTCGAAAAAAAACCCATGTTTCGCACAACTTAAAATCGGTCGGTAAATGAAATTGCGTTATCGATAAATATAGTAGTAACCTTTAATTTACTCGAAACAAAAGAAAATGGACTTACACCACTTTCAAAATAGACGGTCTAAATTATTTTGTCTGTGTGATACATGCAAAAGGCAATATAGTATGTCGACTAGCAGATAGAGAAGATACGATGTCCATTTTTAGTTTGATTGACAAGCTATGCGTTTTACGGTTTGCAAAATAAAACTACGTGTAACGAGATACATACTTTTTTATGTTAATCAATTATAAAAAAAAAATAAAAAAAAAAAAACAAACTAAAGCAGAGAGTAACAAAGATAGTGTTGTCCTTTTCCTGTCAAGTTCCGGAAAATGCGGACGTCATGTTCGAAACGCCCAATTACATGCCGATGGCGATCGATTTGAACCCGGAAGCCGGCGGCTTCGCCCCCTGGTCCCCGGCGAACAGGCACAATTCACCGAAAACTGTAAGTCGAATGTAAATACATAGAACGATCGAGAAAAAAAGTAATTTAAACGACGTAATTTGTTCCATGTATAATGATTTCTTATGTTTACGCGAATATTATTCATTCGAAATGAAACTAATTTAAACGGATTTTATCGCGGTTATTTATTAATTTTGATCGCGACGTTTCGAAAGCTTTTCAGCCTTCGCGGTCACGTGGTACTGAGGTGTAGGTTGCCCGGAAAAGTTCATGTTACTGTGTGTCTACCTTCAATTTAATTTTTGTTACGAGTAAGCGCTAAAATTCTCAACCGGGCCAGTACAAAACTGTTACTAACTACCATTCGTGAAATAAGAACAACAAAAATTAAATTGAAGGTAGACACACAGTAACATGAACTTTTCCGGACAACCTACACCTCAGTACCACGTGACCGCGAAGGTTGAAAAGCTTTCGAAACGTCGGGATCAAAATTAATAAATAACCGCGATAAAATCCGTTTAAATTAGTTTCATTTCGAATGAATAATATTCGCGTAAACATAAGAAATTATATAGAACAAATTACGTTGTCAGAGGTCACTCAGCAGGTGTCTCACATTTTTTTTAATACTCGAATTTGTATTACGTACACTCAATAAAGGATATATCAAGTAAAATGTGTATATTATAAGCGAACGTCGTGCCATTTGATGTCACGGCGAGCGGGTAAATTTGTATTACATAAAGTGTGTCTGCATTTAAACATACATTGGATGTATTTAATTTATACCAACCTTAATTTTAAGACATTAACTACAGGCCATGTTGTCTTTCGACGATCGCCTTGTACCTTCAACTTACCACTCGAGTAATAAAAAATACTCAATCCGCATGTTTCCCCGTCTGTTGTTTTACAGATATATCTTATGAGTGTGGTATTTATTTTATTTATTTATATTATATGTAACTAAATTGTAATGCCATTAACAATAAATTCATTATAATAATTTATCACGATGCATTTGATAAAGTTATATGAATTTGAGGTTTATTGTTATTTTATTAACTTCTCGCACGTATGGATACGTTTTTTAAATAAAAAAATATAAAAGTTCTTGCAATATACTGATACTAATTTTTTTCAAATCATTTTATCATAATCTCACCTGATCTTAAGTGACGATACGGCTCAAGTTAGTAGATACGCTAAACCTGTGAAGGAACTGGCTCTCAAGTGCAGCTGTCGGAACACACCTATTGGTATTCGGCGGCAGGTTTACAACTTGAGGGTGGTAGCTACCCAGGCGGGCTTTAGAAAAAGCCCTAACACCATGCTATGGTTTCCTCACGATGTTTTCCTTCAACGAAAGCTCAAGCTTGGTAGGTGCTTGGATTCGAACTCACGTCCCTTGACGCTAAGTCGTACACACTACCACTGAGCTATCAACCGACCCTCGATAACATTTTATACGCAAAAAGTACTGTTTTCTACGGCTTGCGTATATTAATATGGAAAATTTTATTTTATTTCTAGATTTATCTATTCGATAATTTCAATAACACGCTACAGGAAATTGCGAGCACCTCCAATGTGGAGAATGTAAGTACCTATAATAATTTTATTTTCTTTATTTCATTACAATGGATTCATGAAAAGGTAAGTTTTCCGAATTTGGTATTTTAACTTTGCTCTATATTTATTCTTGATAATATAATGTATGTCCGCAAGAACTTACAAAAGCTAGATGTCGTTAAAGACGGACGTGATTTGAATACTAGAAATCGTAATACACTGGTCGACGCCCATACTTTAGACTGAGTAAGACAAGTAACAGTTTTTTTAGGTAATAGTGTTAGGTTTTATAATAAAGTCCCAAAGTACATTACTGAATTGCCGGACGGTAGGTTCAAGAACCATGTCGAACGGGTTTTGATGTCAAAAGGCTATTACAGGGTGGATCGATATGTGAGCGATCGTGATGGCTGGAATTGACGCCCCTCTCTGTACATCCGCTAATAACTACTGTAACACATTAAACTATTTTATCAAAAAGATAAGAATAAGATATAAAAAAGATGCAGAACGAGTTTCTTGCCGGTACTTCTCGATGACTGCGTCACTTTCCGAACCGGTAGTAGTTTTGACGTTCATAAGCGCCTTCTTAGAATTGATAAAACCAGGCGCCATTGAAGCGATGATAGCTCAGTGGTAGTGTGTACGACTTCGCGTCAAGGGACGTGAGTTCGAATCCAACCACCTACAATGAGCTTGAGCTTTCGGTGAAGGAAAACGCCATGAGGAAACCGTGGTATGGTGGTAGGGCTTTTTCTAAAGCCCGTCTAGCTACCACCCTCAAATGGAAGACCTGCCGTCAAATACCAATAGGTGTGTTCCGGCAGCTGCACTTGAGAGCCAGTTCCTGCACAGGTTTAGCGTGTCTACCAACTTGGGCCGTATCGTCACATAAGATCACGTGAGATTATGGCCATAACGCTATAAACTTGAGTATAAAAAAGTGCCCAATTTCTCCCAGTGTCATGTGATTAGAAAATAAAAAAAGAAAGTGTTTCCCGGCAGGGTACTTGAGTATTTCAATTCAAATTAATCAGTGTGATTTTGTCTCTAATACAGATTACCTGAAATGATAGAGACATCATATCACAAACTATCATATCTACAAAATATTACCTACACTATTCTAAGGACAAAAACTATATTAAGATTTATGCCCGATTTTGTAACATTTTTCAATACATCTTTGGTTCAATTGTTGATAACGTGGTATAATTAATACCACGTTATCAACAATTGAACCATCTTTGAAATCCGACTAGTGGTCCCTAAGATTAGTAGGTTTAAACAAACAAACAAACACACAAATTTCTCTTATATATTTTAACGAAATCGTAAGCGCATTCTATCTAATGCTTGCATAACGTGTATGGTATGTTTACAGAATCTGAACGACGATAGCAAAGCAGTCGGTTCGAACAGAAACAGCAAGTGTTACGCACGTCCCGAGAACGAGGTGAGCTGACAAATGATAATAAATAAAATTAAAATGCGCGTGCAGTTCACACGCGATAGAGGTGAAACGTTTAAAAAATTCGCTTCGTCGTACGCGTAACTAACACGCGAACAGGGCTTTAATAATAATTAATGACTTCCATCTCGTTCTCTCGCACTTTATATACATGTAGTCCGATGGATATATGTAGTTTTCTTTTTTTACTGTCGTTTCATCGAGTTTCTAATCACAACGATGCTGAAGAAACTTCAAAAATAAAAAAGACATGTTTTTTTCTGTTATTGAATAATTCTGCCAGTGTCACGTCAATGGGATATTTACTGATCTTGTAACAGTTAAGTTCTGTAAAATGATTCATTTCACTCTTTAGGATTAGCCTTTGGCCGCATTATCATTTGATGATTAGTGATGATGTGGAAAAAAGTGGTGGACATGCTAAGTCTCGTCACTAGTTCTGCCTGAAATGTTACGGTCGCAATACACCTATAGGTATTTTGCGACAGATTTTCAACTTTCAGTTGGTAATTAGCCAGACTGACCTTAGAAAAACCCTTCCACCATGCGATAGTTTCATTACGACGTATTCCATCACCGCAAGCTCAAGCTCATGGCTAGAATCGAACTCACGTCCACTGAGGCGGTGTCCGTACTCACTACCGACTGAACTATCATCGCTTCGATGTATCGAATATGAAGCTCCTTATAAATATTCCGCGCCATATTAAGAATGATATTTTATTTGATCGTGCTGAACGTAGCTTCAACCATACCACATGAGGACCGCGGTCGTTGTGGTCGTGTCGAACGTCACCAATGACGTCATTATTTGCACCCGCAATCCGTTTACCTTACGTTGATGTTTGCAACGCCCGCAATCTAGTGGAATGGGTGTGCTAAATAGCACACATTCCTACTGACATCACAGACGATAGCAGAATAGGCATTTCGTGTTCTTGTGTAGAAGTATATATATACAAATCATTAAAATTGAAGTGTCCGTTATTAATGTCAAAGTAACATGTGTTTCCTAAATGCATATAAAAGTGTACACGATACCCTATAACAAAATTTTTTTGACTGTCTGTTTGTTCCGACTAATCTCTGAAATGGCTGGACCGATTTAGTTGGGACTTTCGCTGGTAGACAGTTGATGTTATAACGAGTAACTTAGGATATCTTTATATGTGGAAAATTGAAAAAAAATTGAAAAAAGTGAAAAATTGGGTTCAGCAAAAAACAATTGAAAAATAAATTTTAGTTGCACGCGAATGAAGTCGCGTTCACAGCTAGTTTGAAATAGAATTGTAGAACACACAGATGTCTTATAATGAAATAAAGCTTAATTCTATTGCTTGGTAATTGTCGAATGAAAAATTAACGTCACATTTGAAGACAATCTCACCTGATCTCATGCGGCCCAATTTGGTAGACACGCTAAGCCTGTGTGGGGATTAGCTTCTATTGGTATTTGACGGCAGATTTTCAACTTGAGGGTGCTAGCTACCCAGGCGGGCTTTAGAAAAAGCCCTACCACCATGCTATGCTTTCCTCGCGACGTTTTCCTTCACCGCAAAACTCTAGTTCATTGTAGGTGAATCCGAACTCACGTCCCTACACGCGGAGTCTGTACACACTAACTGAGCTATCGTCGCTTCAGTCACTTCATATCAGTTGTTACTTCGAACTGAGAAAATAAACTTTATTGTTATATAGAATGTTAGTGAAGAAAACGCAACGGTGGGGTCGAACCGAATAAGCCAAAGCAACCAGCTACCCGACGATGAGGTATGTTTCCTTACCACATTAAACTGCGCTTAAGACTGCACTTATGGTGTGTACTTAAGACCTCACGATAGGAGGGCAAACTTCGCTGGGGTCACGCGGTGATTGCATGCACGGACCCGCGTCGCCCCAGGAAGGCGACAGACGACCGTGGGGTTCTAGTGGGTATCGAGTCCCACGTACCCCTCTCAGTCCCCCCGGACTGGGAGGGGATGCATAAATACATTACCCTACGTTAAAAAAAGGGTAAACTTCATCAATGCGAAATATAATATATCTTACTTTCTTTACTTATATAATATACTTATCGATATATGTATATATAAATAAATAAATATAAATATTTATATCGATAAATATATCGATAAGTATATTATGTAAGTAAAGAAAGTAAGATATATTATATTTCGCATTGATGAAGTTTACCCTTTTTTTTAACTTGGGGAAATATATATATATACAAATTAATCTCTATTTCCCTTTGTCATCGCATCACGCGTGAACGAGTGTAACAATTTCGCTAATTCTTTTTTTGTTATGTTAATTATTGTCAGGAGAAGGTTCTTATGAAAGAAAAAGTTAAGGAAGTTGGGCGGAACGTTGAAAAATCTGTATATACAAAAAAATAAATCGTCGAAATGTATGTACGCGTATAACTTCCGAACGACTGCACCGAATCGGATAATTCTATTATTATCGTATTCGTTATCGTCAGGATAGGGTTTGTATATAAAAAGAAATTAACAGGTTTTTATTTAATTCGCATAATATGTAAAGTAATGAAGAGATAATAGCTTAATTTGAAGCAATGATAGCTCAGTCGGTAGTGTCTACGGACGCCGCGTCAAGGAACGTGGGTTCGAATCCACCTATTTTTAAATTTCGACTGATTAAAAGGCATTTAATTAATTGGAGCTATAAACAACTTTCATAACAAACAAATGAAATGAAAAACGGAAACTATATTTAGATATATACGGTTCTATTGATCTTTACGAATTGATGTTGGAAGATTGATTATTAGCGAGAATAAAGAACATCGATTAAAGGTGATACAAAGTTCACCGGGTCAGCTAGTAAGTAATATTGTAAATGCAAAAGTGAGTTTGTTTGTTTGTTACGCTTTCACGCTTAAACCACTGAATCGGTTTTGATGAATTTCGGTATAGAGATAGACAGGCAGCTGGAGACGGCGATAGACTACTTATTTTTTCGAGAAAAACTTAGTGGAAATGGGTCGGAAGAGGATATAGTTTGTATGAAACTTTTTGCTGGGTTTTTTTTTAAATAAGGGGGAAACTGGCAGGAGACTCATCTGATGTAAAGTGATCTCCCATGAACACCAGCAAACCTAAGGGCTTACAAATGCGTTGCCGGCCTTTAAGGAAGGAATATGCTCTGTTCTTGAAGGTTTCCAAGTCGTAAATTTTCGGAAAGGCCGCCGGCGACAGCTGGTTCCACAGAGTGGTTGTGTGAATATCTATCGATTTGTTAAAATAAGTACTGAATAATGCGAGACACTCATCACGTGTTAAATAAAACGTATTCGCACGACACGTACCGTGTTTATGTCGGTACTAAATGCGATTGATGCATCATGCTCTGTCCTGTAACATTCGTCGAGGTAGTATAATAGCGGCGCGTTGGCTGTGTCTCTCTTAGTCGACCCGATCCGATTTTACCCGACCGAGCGTCACGTAGCCGAGCGTTTTAGCTCGGTCTCTTTCAGTTTTGACATGTGTTTCATATTTTTTGGTCCTATAAGGTATAGTGAGGTTGAGGGATCATGTTTTTTTATTCATAGTATTTAATTTTGTCGTACGAAAGCTTACCACTTTTCTAGATGTTTTTGAATTTGTAAAAAAGTATATTAATTTACGCCAAAGAAGTATGATCTGCTCAAACATGATCAATTAGTACATATAATTTATTTTATAATTTAAAACAAATATATTTTTTTTTATATAGTTAAGGCTTAGCGTTATGACCATAACCTCACCTGTTCTTAAATGGAGGTCTCTGGAGGTACTGGCTCGCAAGTGTTACTGCCGGAACACACCTGTTGGTATTTGGCCGCAGATTTTCAACATGAGGGTGGTAGCTAGCCAGGCGGGCATCAGAAAAAGCCCTACCACCATGCTATGGTTTCCTCACGATGTTTTCCTTCACCAAAAGCTCAAGCTCATTGTAGGTGCTTGGATTCGAACTCACGTCCCTCGACGCGAAGTCGTACACACTACCACTGAGCTATCATCGCTTCAACTTTGTAACACACTTTATAATATTTATTTATTAATCAAATTTCAAGCATCTATTACATTAAAACTAATCAATAAAATGAAATTCCTTAACTGTTGACTTCAAAACAGTATAGAAATTAACTAATTAGCTTAATTATCTTAATTTATTGACACTACCATACTACACTTACAGTAATAGAGACTGAAACAACAATAATATGTAACTATCATATGACTACCAATAATCTAAATCTACTAATATTATAAATGTGAATGTAAGTTTGTTTGTTACGCTTTCACGCGAAAACTGCTTAACCGATCATCGTGAAACTTTGTACATATATTCTTGGAAGTATTATAAGTAAAATAGCATATATATATATATATATATATATATATATATATATATATATATATATATATATATATATATATATATATATATATATATATATATATATATAGGTAAAAAAATTGTTTGTCACAAAAATTCTCAAAATGTAGCTACTTTAACGCCATCTAGCATTCCAGAGTATACGTGATACGATGTAATACGTGTAAAGGCATTTTCTTCCAACTTTATGAGTGTTTACATATTTGTATTAAGAATGTCGTGAAGTCTACCCTGTATAGATATAATATTCTGTATATATGATGTAGGAAATTATTTTTCAGAACCTCACTGAGGACACAAGAGTAGTGGGCTCAAACAGAAACAGTAGGACTAATCTTCGATCTGAAGACGAGGTGAGCAGACTACCAAATCATATTCTATTGCAGTAGATAACTATATTAATATTATAAAGCCGAATAGTTTGTTTGTTTGTTTGATTGGATGTTAGAAACTACCGGTCGGGCTTCGAGAATTCAGTTTGTATGTGATATATAATGGGAGCAAAGCTGTGTTGAAAGAAGTTACGAAAAGTATTAAATAATTTATTGCCCCACGCGAACGAAGTCGCGGGCGTAGCTAGCGCGCTAATTAACAGTATATAACGACTGTGTATAAACAGCCTTTTGCAGATGTCTTTCGACGTTTAATACTGCAAATATAAATTAAATGTAGGTATATTATTTTGAGATCAACATGAAGTCCCGTGCTGCATTTTATTCTTAACCTAATCGTAAATATCACTTATAATCGACTTTTAAAGTCGATAATAAAACGTGAGGGCGCTTGTAAGCAAGTCGTATCCACTTCCTCGTACGTCCTGCCTACTCTTCAAATGTAAAAGCATGAAGTTATTGACAATTTAATTTTTTTTTATTATACTGTGAACTAGGGATTACGATTATTTCTGAAAAATATCGATATAAATCCAAATGAAATAAATCGATTCACAAAAAATCGAGTTCCAAAGGATCGATTTATCAAAAATCAATAAAAAAAAAATCGATGCACATTTCGTGCCTTTATTTTCACATAAAACTATTAAAACTAAAAGAACACTAGAATAATCGATTTTATCATTGTATTATGTAAATTCGAATAATTGTAAATAATGTTTTATAAATGTAGATGAAACGATACTCGATTTTAAAAATTGAAAGATCGATTTTTTTGAATCGATTCAGGGCAGTAAATCAATTCTTCGATCTCAGATCGTCATCCCTAATGTGACGACAAGTTTCCCAACTGTATTATAACGGTAATACACACTAACGTGTGTACGGAACCCGTGTTAATAGATGTGGGTTCAATCCCTGCAATGAGACTGAGCTTTCGATGAGGGAAAACTCCGTGACGAAACTATAGCATAGTGGCTTTTTCTGAGACCCACCTGAGCTATCACCTTCAAGTATGCCATCAAATACCTATAGGTGTGTTCCGGTAGTTGCACTCGAGAGCCAGTCCCTCCACTAGGCTTAGCGTGTCCACCATCATGGGCCACATCGTCACTTAACGTCGAGTGAGATTGTACCCATAACGCTATGCATATAAAAACTCAAAAAAATAATAATTACATGTTGTATGTTTAAAAATGTATAGGATTTGTATTCTTAGCCAAGTTGTCTTTCTAATTGGTTAACATAAATCAATAACATTTATATATATTTTTTGTGTTTGTTCTTTACGTAGGCGTTTTTTGAAGAACTTTGACACGCGTCATCTTTTGTCGATGTCATCAACGTCAATAATATAATATGATTTGATTCATGGGAGGGCTTTGAAATTCTCATCCGCAACTATTTTGTGTGACGCTCGTTCGGGTAGAGTCGACTAAGGGAACGAGATAGATATAGTGATGCTTTACATCTATCGTCTGGCATTAGCACACACCGTTTATTTTATGTATTTTTTTCATTACGTAACCAATTGTTGAAAGTGACTAGCTCTACTGTACTAGAAGTTGAGGGCAACGATCACACATCAAGTGTTATACACCCTCTTATGGTGGTCCATAATCTAGTAATCGGCTAATAAGAATTTGTACTGGCTTTGATTTATCGCATCTTGACATTAGGCTCACCTACCGTCCAATATGACAGTGGCTGGTGGCTATCGACGAATTATTGTTCTCGCGATTATCCTTTTCAGACTATACTGTGCGTTCTATTAGGCACTATGTCATCACTTTGTCGCACGAATATATAATTAGGGATGGGGCCTGTTTTTCAACAGTTATTTATAAGTAACAGCTTGTAATTGCTAAACTGGAAAAACTATTTCTACTTACCTGTTTCACTAGTGTGTGATACAAAGGAAAATCGTTATAGTTTGAAGCATGCTCTTCTCTGTGCTAGCGTAAGGATGTTTACCTTGTAAGAAAGTCATCATCAGCGTAGTATTTTATAATCGGTTACTATTATAATATTTAACAGCTTAAACCTGTTACAATGAGATTAGCTGTTATTTTGGAACAGGCTACTGGAAGTTTTATTGCGCCGGAAAAGAAGCTGGTGAAACGGGCACACCTAAGCCCTCAAAGCTTACCCCAGACAAGCACATAGGCGCGTCACAAATACAGGAACGCATCTGTCTCATACCATTAAAATATGCCCGAAGGGAGTTCTGCACGTCTATCAGTTGTTGTTTTACAACTTACAGTGTTAATTTGGTGTCTATTTATGTCATTTAATTCAGTTATTGTGTTCAAGAGAAATGAAATATAATTAGAATCATGAATTTTCTTAGCTCTAACAAATGATCAGCTGTACCATTAGAGCATTCTTTGTACTTTTACTAGGTTGGTGGAGTATTCTAGTAACATGAGATTGGTACAATTGTGTATAAATACACGTTGCCTTTAAATATAAAAAAATAGCCGTGAAATATATTTCACGCATCGCTGCTACTTCTCATATATAATGTAAAATCATTTGTAACATAATTATAAAGTTGTACGACTGCTATTTTTCATAGATCTTATAAAAAAATACCAAACCATAATTATTTAAAATTTTCTTTAAAAAGGTATAGTTTAAAAATCGCGAAAGAATGTATAACTGCTATATTTGATATACTATAACAAATAAAATTAGAGCCATAAAATCTCGTGAAGACACACATGCCTTAAAGTTAGTTGACGCTATGTACTTTAGCTTCATCTAACTTTATGCTACGCGCACTTCTGGTTCAAGTTAAAGTTATAAAGTTAAACGATCGCTTACAATGTGCCAAAAAATATATAACTATAATAATATAAATAATATATCTATTTTAATAAGGCTTCATTTTCGAATACCAAACTAGTTACCGTTGAGTGTTCTGCGAAAATACAAAAAACTATGATACAAGTTATCGACGTGACACGAAACACTTAATTTTTCTAATTCAAAGGCCGCCTAAAGGTTTTTCTTTTGTTTCTTATCACCTCCCTAAGAGCCAGTTGTTGCATATTAAAAAAATCGTGTTTTTTTTTCATCAGCCTTAATACACCCTCCGTCTGGTACTAGGCGTTCACAGCGCGCGGGCCGCACCCACCAGGTTGGTGTATATTTTTACTAAGCTTGCAGACAATTACTCTGCGCTTTGCTTTAATCCGTTTGTGAACACTTACCTATCAGGCTTCCAGGGGTTTACCTTACATCCTAACTTGTTCCGTGTCACATGGTAGATGTGGTGTTGCCAGATTTGGTTTTCCTCGTTTTTATTATTATTAAAATGCACTGGACTTCATTTTACACTAAGAAATGTGGTGATCATTATCTATTCTATACCCTAACAGTTGCATCCTTTATGACGTTGATATAATAATGATTATTGTTTATTTTTTACAGGAACTGGAGGAAGAACTCGTAGCTCTGGAAAATTATCTCACCAATGAATACAAGCTTTGCGATTGAGGCGAAGTAACGTGTAGATTAAATCAAGGGAAATAAAATTCATCAAAGTAAGACCCTATAGAATATTGAAGTCTTTAGTTTTATGCTGATATTTTGAATATTTATGACTGCGTGTTGAATTAGTGCCTAGAGTAATGTAATATTTGATCGCCGATCGCAGTTTCATCATCGCGACTCGCAAACTGTTATCGACGTTATTTATGATGTTGTTAACAAAAAAACTGTTGATTATTGATAACTTATTTTTTTCTTAAATTATATATTTCTTATTTAATCAAATATATTCGTTTATAAATCGCTTCGCATAACCGTGCGCCGACTTCGATTGTTTTCTATGGTGTTTGAACGTGAAAAGCAATCACGGCGTTGCACGGCATATAACTGTTTTTATAATGTTAAATAGCACTACATCGAAAAACGTCACAAGTTACGTAAGTTATTAGCCTCATTATGAAAGTTTTAGATATAAATAATAAATAAAAAAAATGTATTTTATAAATATGGAATATTGGTAGCGAGATTCCTAAGGCTGGTGATTCATCTATTTATTGTTTATAAAAGTACATAGTGAAATAAACATGTAATATAAGGTTGTATTATAATAGATTTAACTGAGAAATCGAAAACCCAACGTCCATTTTAAACGTTATCGGCAGTTTTGTACTATAATAATTATAAATGAAATAATAACGCTTATAAGTCACTGATATAATGTACTCGCGGTTTTATAATGGGATTCGGTAGGTGTAGGAACGTTTTATATTTAAATACATCACAGGAACGTGAAAAAACGGAATGGTTTTGAGCGAATCACGGTTCTGTTCTAAACACAAAAATAACCTGTGATTTGGAGTTCCTCTCGTTACGTATGATATAACAGATTATTTAATATTTTCAACGTGCGAGAGACTTATTTGCTCTAAAATAATTGCATTTGAGTACATCAAATGATATTTTAAATTCTTTTAGGGTCATTGTATTTAAATATTCTTTGGTTTTAAATATTAGATATACATTTGATGTTACAATTTAATATTTAATTGATAAAATCGAATGGGAAATAACTTTCGTACATCGGATGATAGCCACAGCTTAACTAACATAGGCCGTAGCGTAAGCGAGCGATGAGTGACCATAGATTAGTATTTACAGCCTTTCTTACACAAAGCGTGCATTTAAAGAGTGCATTATATTTTTTATATGAAAAAAAAAAATCAATGAAGAAAATTATGCGTAAAGACTGTTATTTATAATGTACATACATTTTAAAATATATATATAGCATATAAATATGGCCTAAATATATATATATATATATATATATTACATAAATATATTTTAAAGTAAATAATATTTTAATAGAAATGAAATGAAACCGCTTTAAAAATTAGCTGAATATTTGATCTTTTATTAATTGTTTTGAATGAATTAGAAATTGTGTAAATATATAATAACATATTTATTTTTTTAATTTTACTACTTACGAATATATTGTAAGAAATATGAATTTAATTATTTGAAGGTTTATTTAATTTTCTCGTATCCGTTCCGTAATAGAAACACACGCGCTTGGCTTCGGAGACAGAATTTTACTGTTACCCTCATATAAATACGAACTAAAGAGTCCTCAATAACTTACCTTTCCCACGCAGTGTAAAAGGAGCGGTGTTTCTACCAGTGTATTTCTGCCTTCGTATAATACTGAGTCCTGACCGTCGATGGATTTCGATTCTATTGATGTTGTTGGATTGCGGTGTGCTCAAGGAAATTCCCATTGAGGCATTGAAATCGATTTTATACGGGAATTTATATAGATCAATCCGTATGAATTCCCGCCTAGTGCGTTTACTCCAATCGATCCTAAGTAAAATAAGGTTTACCCCATTGTTAATTAAGTATCTGCTTTGCGCTTGTTAAAAATCGTCGCAGACGCTGTGGAGAGCGCCCGAGCTTCTTGTATCTATTTCATTTTCAAATTCAATGAAAATACCCGATTTTACAACAAACCAGTTCATCCTTGAAGCGATAGAATAAACGGGTAAGGTAGTGGTGACCTTAGTAACATCAGGGTTATTCCTCAGAGAAATTGTTAGGGCGTTTACAAAGTTGACATCAAGACATTTTTACTTTCACAATTGTCTCTAGGGCCGCTCGTCGACCGCTACCCCGGTCATCCCACCTTGTTTGTTACATGCATTTACGCATCCCCCTCCTGGCCCGAGGGGACTGAGGGGGGTATGTGGGACTCAATACCCACTATAACCCCACGGTCGTGCATGCAATCACCGCGTCACCCTGATGGTAAGCCGGGGCACGTCCTGGCAGCTGGCGAGCTTGCAATCAGCTGGACTGGTGCAATGAGAGGTGCGTTCCCTTAGCCCGGGATAAGGCGGTGGAAAGGCACTGGCATACGCCCATCCGACATAACATGTTCAAAGAAGGAAGCGATCTCATTCCAAACACTCTCGCTGCCGAGCATAGTTACCACACGCGGCAGCGAGAGGTCTGTCCCCACTGCTGCCTCCAGAGCTTGGCGTGGCCTGGACCACGCTGCATACTTAGGCAAAGTGTACTGCGCTGTATTCCCCTCCACCGCACTTATGGCTGGCGGCGATTGGTTCCCCTCGAGCGATCTTGTGCAGGTGTCATCCGAAGCAAACGGTGTCATCCGCCGCTTCCTTACCGAGCAAACCCTCTCGTATATACAGCTATCGAACGCACAATCCCTAGGTACAACTTCCGGTGGTTGGAATTTGGCCCACTAAAATTAGGCAGCGGTCGGTTTAAAGCCGGTTGTCGGAAATGTTGCATGAAGATCCCTCGTCTATTGAGGACGAGACCGAGGTATCTCATTTTGGACTCGACATCCACGGACACGCTTCCCACAATGGTCTGCGATCCCGTGGCGATACCGTGCAAAAATATAGTCTCGAACTTCAGGAGCGCCACCTCTAACACCACACGCCGAATCCGGCCGATTTCTTGATAGATAGCCCCCATTGATTACTTTGTTTTTTTATACTTAAGGTTTAGCGTTATATGGCCATAATCTCACCTGATCTTAAAGTGACGATACGGCCCAAGTTGGTAGACACGCTAAACCTGTGGAGGGACTGGCTCTCAAGTGCTGCTGCCGGAACACACCTATTGGTATTTGGCGACAGGTTTACAACTTGAGGGTGGTAGCTAGCCAGGCGGGCATTAGAAAAAGCCCTACCACCATGCTATGGTTTCCTCACGATGTTTTCCTTCACCGAAAACTCAAGCTCATTGTAGGTGCTTGGATTCGAACCCACGTACCTTGACGCGAAGTCGTGCACACTACCACTGAGCTATCATCGCTTCAAAATGTCGCTTGGCGGTGCGTCTTCCCCCTGTCCAACAACAGCGTGTAATCGGCATAACATAAAGGAGCGCACCGCGCAACACGATGTTCCATAACAGGGTCCTAACCCTGGATAACACTGGATACGACTTCTCCCCCGATAGTGCCTCTCTGACCCGGGAAGAAAAATGATCTTCCGCCGACTATTTTGTGGAGGTTACACGTGAAATCGAAGCGTCTCTCTGATGGTTGCCAATGGTGGCCTAGGATAAACTAGTTTGTCTCACAATCGGGTAATGTAGTAGTATGAAAGTATGAAATCGTGATGCATGTAAAATAAATAAAATATTAAGAAATCGTCTAGTCTCAGTCATATAAACAGACTGAAAGCGGACATACTTTTTCTGTAGTTATTTAGTTTTTAATTACATTAAGAAGTTAGATATATACACGAAAGAGACATGCCTTTACACAGCTTGTACTTATTGAATGCGCATTTATCAGTAGTATGGGCAGAAACTTGCGAACATTTTGACACTTTGGTATCTATTTTGTACATCAACTATACAGCATTGAAGGTACAATACCATAAAATGTCACGACAACACTGCCAAATTTGTGGCTACATCCATAGAATGTCACGACAAAATTACCAAATTTATGGCTACACCCATAAAATGTCACGACAACATTGCCAAATTTATGGCTACACCCATATAATGTCACGACAACACTGCCAAATTTATGGCTACATCCATAAAATGTCACGACAACATTGCCAAATTTATGGCTACACCCATATAATGTCACGACAACACTGCCAAATTTGTGGCTACACCCATTAAAATGTCACGACAACATTGCCAAATTTGTGGCTACACCCATAAAATCTCACGACAACATTGCCAAATTTGAGGTTGTACCCATGAAATGTCATCACAACACTGGCAACTTTGTGGTTATATCCATGAGATGTCTTGACAACATTGTCAATTTTGTGGCTGCACCCTTTTTGTGTCGTGATAACACTGCCAAATTAGTGGTTGTACCCGTGAAATTGCATGACAACACGGCCAAATGTATTGTTGTATCCGGGAAATCTGAAACCTTGGACCTAATGAAGTGAATGGACGTGAAACCAAACCGATAGTGGTGTTGAAATTATAATAGAAATAGACATAGTTACATAGTTACTGTTCCAAAATGTTATTCCCGATTAGAATAGATACCAGAGAAAAGATGATCTGCCACATTCCGGGTCCTACATGCAATTCGCAAGGATTAGATAAAGATTTCTCGATAATCTAGAATAATTTGATTATATCTATGCCATAAATATCGTAAATTGATCACAACTACTGATGCTATCTCGTTTTCTACTAAAATATGGGTGTGATAACATGGGCCTTATATGGGTATATTCTTCTAATCTTCATACGATACTATGTTTACTTTATACAAGTTTCTAGAACATTCATGTAATAACGGTTACTAAAGTGAGAATTCTCACAAAGCAAACCCTTTCATCGTTAAATTGTAAAGCGACAGACTTAACTAGATTTATTATGGTATACATATATATTTTGTAAATTAAGTAAATTAATATTTACACGAGGAATAGACGTTGGGTTACGTTCAAATCAGTTTTATTTTTGTAAACTTATTGGAGGCTGACGAGCCTTTGATGAGTTGTGAGTGTTCGCATTTGTTTAAGAATGCAAAGAGAGTTTTACATTTTGTAATTTAATTAATTTAAATTTTTCGTAAACGAGAACTAGTTTTTTAATAATACTGAAGGAAATATATTGTATTTATAATTGTTGTATAAAGTTTGTAAAACGTACGAGGGTGTCGTTTACAATGCATGCCGCTGTTGACACCGTGTGTTGCTACGCAGTTTTCTACGGGCTGGTTTGATTCTAAAATCCGCGTTCTTTAATGTTCATCTCAAAGCGAATATAGAGATATGTACATATATATTTTTTTTTTCAAATTACATATGAGAGATATATCGCATTCCTATTTGAAACAGAAACCATTGCTGCGATGTTTTTAATTCTCTCGGTACACATAAGTGCGTACCAACTCTATATATTTTTTTTATATCTATATACATAAAATTTGTGTTAACTATTAATCAATTAGTGAAAATTTTACGACAACAAAATTGAAAATCACGTTACAGGAAATTAGTAGCGGTTAGATTAAATCAGTTTAATGAAACTGCCGGATTATCTCGATATGGGAGATTGTTGAACGTCGGTTGTCACCTACGTTTAATATGAGAGTTTCAAGGCGCGGAGATGAGCAGATAAGACTTTTACGCTCGTATAAAATGAATACACGCAGAAGGGTGTTACTAGACGTCTAAAAAGAAATTCCTTTCAGTGTTGCCACGACGTATTTCGCGAAAGCAAAATGGCGTCAGCAAAAATTAGCTAGAAATGATCGCTTCCAAAACACAAATTTCGTGTAACGCGAGAGATAATTTGTATTTACCTTTTAATAGTTGCGAAATACGTATTTAGGGGATCGTTGTGGTCTTGATATACGTTATTCGGTTCAAGACGTGCAGTTGTAGTGTTTAATACGATTTGATGGTCGCAAAGCCGATAGCATTTATCCACGTGAAGTTTTTAACGGCAAATGTATATGCTGCGTCCATGTGTCGGTTCTACGACGCATTGTAAGTCAATCTATTGTAACGTTGAATACACGTTGCCGTGGTTAATCAAAGGATAATCGATTAAGAACAGTTGACCGTTATAACTTACGAAATACCTGCACGGTGTAAGACGGAAGTGTCATTTGTAATTCTGTAAGATTTGCGCTGTAGTCTGTTTCATAGGTTAGTGTTATAACGATTTATAAAAAGACTTTGCGCACTGTAAAAGATTAAACTAATATTAATATTTCAATAAGTTTTTAAAATGAAGTTCCTTAACGGGTCTTACATTGGAGCTCATGGGTAGACATCGTTACGTAAGGGAAATTCGTTATAATCCCTCCAAATGATCGTTGTTATCTATCTGTCTCTGTTTACTGGATCTATAGGTATTTGGCCACAGTATATGAATAATGCGACAGATTATCACATTAAATGTTGTTTTTTTTTTAATAACGCCTATGTATGCATCTTATCCAATGTCAAATATAGCATAATACACGGTTCGAATGTAATTTACAATAGCCTTAAACTCATAACACAGTAAAATCACAGAAGAAATAACACTGTCACAGATATCACATGTTATATATATTCAACCGAAATATTATTTCGACCGGATGCGGCTATAGCAATTGTGATCTGACTAGGCAAAGAGTGCTGAAAAGTCTCAAATTTGTTGTCAGTGTCCAAGTGATTTGCATGAAGCTGTAAAAGAAGTCAGTGTGTTCGCAATCACAGGTGCATTCTTATCTCTAGGGGCTCTACCCAAGGGAACGGAGGATCGTTACAATCACAGGGAGGCTTCGAAGTCCCTTGTAAAGTAAACCCCTAAATTAATATTCCTCTGAGCCTCTAATCCCTCCAAATCGGACCTAAAGTTTAAATATGCTGCTAGGGCCTATGTCTAGCCGGAAACGCAAGTATGAGAGGGGGTGCCCGGAATTATTGGTGGTGAGTAGGGAAAGGGGATGGGATACTACTACACTGTAGTGATCCAATTTTTTTTTTATCAAATAGATAACGTACAGAACCGCCGGAGTGAGTGGTTCCAACCACTGTTCAGGATTTTATATAATTAAGTTGAATAGACAGTAAACATTTATAAGTATTGTATTAATTTGGCCAGAAATTAATGAATTTATTGAATTCGTCATTGGACAGTGTGCAAAGTCTTTTATAATTTGGAAGTTTACGAACGAATATAATAAAATTTTAAACTGAATGATTAAAGTAATTTCTAAGCAAGACGTAACTAAATTATGTAGTAACTGGTTTTGTGATGTGGTTTTATAACATAATCAGAGTACATTGTAACGTAATTCGCTTTTTTTTTTCTTCAATGTAATTCCATGTAAACTGTGCTTAATGTTGGCATTTTATGACATAAGACGGAAATTTGTGATTTTTTTGGGCCCTTCTTCGATTGTCTATTTTGCCAGGGCCCAAACAACTATGTCATAAAGTTATTGATAAGAACGTAAAGATATCCTATTATTCTGTTGCTTATTATGTTTTTAATTTTTTTCTTTCATTAGATATCTTTGGTAAAATAAAACACGGTCGCAGAAAGCTTTCTTTTATTGAATTATAACTCCTTCCTTCCTTCCTTTCCAAATATATATATATATATATACCTTTGAATAATTAGGTGCAGAATTATTTTTGAAAGTTTCATCGAAAATATCGCAAATAAGATATAATAAAACCTTCGAAACTCTAATCGTAACCTACTAATGTTATCAATGCGAAAGTGAGTTTGTTTATGTCTTACGTTTTTTTTTTGTAGTTAACGTTTAAGCGTTATGGCCATAATCTCACCTGATCTTAAGTGACGATACGACCCAAGTTCGTAGACACGCTAAACCTGTGGAGGAACTGGCTCTCAAGTGCAGCTGCCGGAACGCTCCTATTGGTATTTGGCGGCAGGTTTTCAACATGAGGGTGGTAGCTAGCCAGGCGGGCATTAGAAAAGGCCCTACCACCATGCTGTGGTTTCCTCACGAAGTTTTCTTTCACCGAAAGCTCAAGCTCATTCTAGATGGTTGGAGTCGGACTCACGTCCCCTGACGCGAAGTGGTACACACTGCCACTGAGCTATCATCGCTTCGTTTTAACTTCTAAACCGCTGAATCGATTATAATGATTTTCGATATATAGATAGATGAGCACCTGGATATGGCGATAAGCTACTCTTTTTCCCGAAAAACATGTAAGTTAGGTAAACAGTGGAATAAAGTTTGCATTTTTTTTTATACTTAAGGTTTAGCGTTATGACCATAATATCACCTGATCTTAAGTGACGATACGGCCGAAGATGGTAGACACGCCAAACCTGTGAAGGAACTGGCTCTCAAGTGCTGCTGCCGGAACACACCTATTGGTATTTGGCGGCAGGTGTACAACTTGAGGGTGGTAGCTAGCCAGGCGGGCATTAGAAAAAGCCCTACCACCATGCTATGGTTTCATCACGATGTTTTCCTTCACCGAAAGCTCAAGCTCATTGTAGGTGCTTGGATTCGAACCCAAGTAAGTCCCTTGACGCGAAGTCGTGTACACTACCACTGAGCTATCATCGCTTCAATGAAACTTTTTACTGCGTCATCCGATGTGATTCAAACTTTATATCTATGTCTTATCATTTCGAATTACGGATAAGTTCATATCTACTAGTATTTACCAAATTCCTGAAATAAATAATTTAACAGCATTTAATAGAAAAAATATTCTGTACCGATCGACAATCAGAATTCGTTAGTAAAACATAGTCTCTATATAAAAGTTTCAAATATTTTCGTAAAAAGGTTGTAGTGTAATAAGACACCATGAAATACAAAAAGTGATTATAATGTAACTAGAATTAATGCTACATTTCGCTTTTTACTATCGTGGTGTAAACAACAGTGATTTACAAGCACCATAAAACTACCCACTAAAAAACACCACGGTGACACTTTAACCCCCCTGATATCAGAGACTTTTCCCGAGAGAGAGAGAGAGAGACCCGAGAGAGAGACTTTTTCCAGAGAGTTTACCCCTTTCAATTGGGAAAGGAAAAGACAAAGGTATCTAAACCATGCAGCCAAGTCAAATGTTATTTTAAATCCAGACGATACTATCTTCAACAAAGCGGTGACTCTCTCGTTGAAGCTGTCTTGGGAGTCATTGTGACAACTAACATATCACGTTCCGAATGATTATTTAAAATTGACTTCACCTACACTGAATTACGTAAAATGTCACCTTAATTTACACAATATGGGGTTAAACATTGTTCTAAGTCTAGTGTTCATGAAACGAAGTTCTTAGCTACCCGTGAATTCACCGAATGGCTCCCGGGTCCATGGTCCTGGGTAACTCCGAGCGGTTCCTGAGTCTTGTCATACGTATTTAGGTTTCGGGGGCCCGTTACCTGCACTGCGCGTTTCTCTCCCAGTCCAGCCAACTTTGGCGGAGGCTGATGTAAACAACCCATACTGACTAAAATTTAATATATCCACTATTCATTACATTAATATTAAATATGCATCAACCACATCTTAATGTTTTTATAAGCGATGATGGCTCTGTGGTAGTGTGTACGACTTCGCGTCAAGGGACGTGAGTTTGAACCCAACCGCCTACGATGAGCTGGAGCTTTCGGTGAAGAGAAACATCGTGAGGAAACCATAGCATGGTGGTAATGCTTTTTGTAACGCCCGCCTGGCTAGCTACCACCCTTAAGTTGTAAACCTGTCGCCAAATACTAATAGGTGTGTTCCAACAGCTGCACTCGAGAGCCAGTCCCTCCACAAGTTTAGTGTGTCTACCAACTAGGGCCGTTCGTCACTTAAGATCAAGTGAGATTATTGCCATTACGCTAAACATTAACTAAAAAAAAAAAAAACAATATTTCATTTACAGCCATAAAGACATACAAAACTGTTAAACACAAGAATACATTTTTGCTCACTACAATTTCGAGTACGTTTTTCATTCAAATTACAATTTATTTTTCCCGTTTTTTCTTTTAGAATGTTCAGTTTGTAATTGACTACCATTAAAGTTATTAAAAATTGAACAAATAAGTGATTATAACAAGCGTATACGTATTTTATTTAGTTTGGTTATATATTTAATCTTTAAACGTGAGTAATTATTTCTTAAGCTTTCTGTGCGGCCTGTTTAACTACACAGGTATACACTTTTCATTAGGAGAATCAAAAATATCACCTCTAGGGTCATCACACACATCACCAACATCACCGCTGTTTCTTACATCACTTTTAAAATATAACCCTTTACCAATACATATGTGGTTAAGAACTGATTGGCATTTTTATTAAATGTCTTCTGTTTCTCCAATATATTGTTAGCCTTATCGTTGATCGTCTCTTTATATTAAATATAAATTAAAAGGGTTTAAATATTTACACGTTTGATTAAAAATAATTTTATGGATTGAATTTGATATTTACACGTTTGGTTAAAAATAACTTGGTCAATTCAAATTGAAATGACGAGATTTAAATGAAATATTAATCTATTTCAAGTATTAGCTTTATTGTTGATCGTATCTTCATATATTAATTATCATATTACAGGGGTTTAAATATTTACACACGTTTGATTAAAAATAACTTTATGAATTGAAATTGATATCTACATGTTTGGTTAAAAATAACTTTATAAATTCAAATTGTAATAACAAGATTTTATAAAACTTGTTTTAATAGTCTGTATCAAGTAGTTCGCTTGTAGCGCTTTTAGTTTCCGGTTGTGGCAATATAAATACGTCTTATAATACTGAGTCAGTTATAGTGGAGCTTCAGAACGAATCAGTGGACTAAAGTATTAGTGATATGAAGAACTATCTTTCCCCCGTTCGCGGTCGCTGTGCATGGTTAGTGATTAAAGCTTCGCGCCTCACAGGTCCATCCAATGTTCTAACTCGATCTCCTCTTAAATTCGGAAGTTGTCGAGCTCGAACGTCATAATGAACTTTGTCTGTCCACTGATTTCTCTTAATAGCCTCATAGTCCTTATAATTATCAAGCTCCGGCTGCAATATTCGTACAGTGCATGGTAGACGTGTATTTCATATCCACACTGTTAAAAGTTAGAAATTCTATCCCTCGGTGCAGTCGTATAATTTAGGAGAGCGATATAAAAAACTAATCCGTCATGAAACGCACTTTACATAACGCACGCACTTCGACCTTTCGATTCAGGATAATTTGGAGATGGAGTTGTTATATGTTGAAATCCCCACGTTCTAGCATATATATTAAACTCTTCAGAGATATATGCTGATCCATTATCAGTAATCACTCTTGGGGTATTACATGACGTGCGAACTCATCATTCATTACCTGTAAAACACTCTTAGAAGTTACACTATTTAATGTAGATTGTTCTAGAAAATTTGAAAAGTAGTCTACTATAATTATATTATATTCGAGTACATCTAATCCAATGTTTGCCCATGGAAGATTAGGTACGTTATGACTGATCATTGCCTCACGTTCTGCCATTGTAGCATGTGTAGCATGTAACATTTCTAGATATTCCAGGCCAGTACATAACGTCTCTTGTTCGTTCTTTGCACCTATCTATACCTAGATGACTTTCCTGTACTCGAGACAGCATATCGAAGAGAACTTCTTCAGGTATAAATACTAAATAATCCTTAAATATCACCCCGTTATACTCAAAGAATCTTAACGTTGTCACACATTCATTTGCGAATGCTTCGAAGCGATGATTGATCAGCGGTAGTGTGTACGAGTTCGAATCCAAGCAACTACAATGAGCTTGAGCTCTCGGTGAAGGGAAACATCGTGACACCATAGCGTGGTGGTAGGGCTTTTTCAAATGCCCGCCTGGGTAGCTACCGCCCTCAAGTTGTAAACCTGCCAGATACCAATAGGTGTGTTCCGGCAGTTGCACTTGAGAGCCAGTTCCTCCACAGGTTTAGCGTGTCTACCAACTTGGGCCGTATCATCACTTAAGATCAGTTGAGATTATTGCCATAACGCTAAACTCTAAGTAATAAACAAAAAAAAATGTATTGCTTCCCTGACTTCTTGGTTTCGTGTAAATAAATTAAATCTAACTAGTGTAGTGTTCGTTTTAGTTCTATCGATTTTATCATGGTCTTTCATATATTTTAATGTTGAATAGATGTTGCTTGCGTCAGAACCGATCAAGATGATTAGAGGACTAACCATTTTCGCCACGCCTCGGCTGTTTCTATTGGACTGCCTTATAACAATAGTTTCGACGGAGGCCGTGCTTGCTCCATTATTAATTACACTTTGTTATCACTAATTTACACTTATTATCACATAATTCTGATAAGCCTGTTACTTTAACACTGTATATTCATTGATTTTGTTAACCGCTGTCACCATGAAGTAAACGACAAGATTGTGTTCCCTATACTGACTATATTTTAATACACTCACTATTAATTACACTAATATTTAATATGTAACCATTACAGGAGTCTGCTAACGCAACTTTAGAGACAGCTTCTAATATCGAACTTCTAACAACTCTAGAAAGATTTTTTAGTATATATTATTTATTTGGGAAACATACAGTTCTTTATCCTTATAAATGTATAAACAATGAATTATTATATTCCAATTAAGTTTCCACATATATCAGGAAACATATATACAAAGTCAAGCGTATTATTAGGAATTAAAAATATATATTAAAAATTAAATAATAACAACAATTTGCGGTAAAGAAAACAAAAAAATAAAAAATAAAAATAAAAGTAAAATTAGACACAACACAATTACAACAACATTTTCATAAGATTGGGAAATATTCCAAATTTAAGTTGTAATAAGAAAATAAACTAAGAAAATTAAATTTACATTACATGCATAAAATTATTTAAACACCCATCACTTATGCATTTCATTTGTAATACTCTCACATTGTTTGTTAAATTATTTTCTTATACGCGGTAACCGAGTGACTGAAAAGGTCGATATCATTAAAATAAAAATTATAAGAGTTACACACTCCAAATAAGAGATTTTGCTGGTATAAATTAACTACGTAGCTATTCCTGTTAATTGTTTGTGTAGTGTTTATTTATTTTTATCGCGTGGTCTTTTGTTATATTTGTTTCCCAAACTACAGTAAGCTCAATCGATACAATGTGTTTCGATGTTTTAGATAAATAAATAAGCCCTGCCTTAAAGTCGAAGTCCCCAACATCCGCTGGGATTTTATAGTTTTTTTTTTTTGTTATAGTTAAGGCTTAGCGTTATGGCTATAATCTCACCTGATCTTAAGTGATGATACGGCCCAAGTTGGTAGACACGCTAAACCTGTGGAGGAACTGGCTCTCAAGTGCAACTGCCGGTATTTTGGCTTTGGTAGCTAGCCAGGCGGGCATCGGAAAATGCCCTACCACCATACAGTGTAGTGTCCAGGATTAAGAAAGGCTTATTTTAGATGTTAAAATTTCAGAAATTATCGAATATCTGATATATCATAACCGGATATCAACTAAATAGGTACCTTAATTTTTTTCGATTGTACATAAGCTGGTAGCTTGAGGGCTTTCAAAGCCTCACCGAGCTTTGAGAGCTAAGGCGGAAGTCACTTACAAGGCACCGGAATAAAACAATTTTGCCCTAAAGTCACCTAAGTGTTTCGTCAATTCTAGACGCTGATGTAAACGCTCGATTGTTCTATCGCGCATTGGTGGCTCAGTGGTAGCCTGCACGGACGCCGCGTCAATATACATAAGTACGAATTCATGCAATCACCCTGAGCTTTCGATGAACGAAGTCATAGTGATGAAACCATAACACGGTGGTAGAGCTTTTTTCTAATGCCCCCCTAACTATCTTTCACAGTCAAGAGTCTGCTGTCAAATACCTATAGACGTTTTTTATGACGTTAATATAAAAATTGTATGACGATAAATTTAAGTTAGACATTGGACAGAAGCCAACGCAGTTCAAGTATTTGTGAAGCAGACAAAGCCAAAAAAATGTTGAAACTTTTAAAAGAAATATAAAATTTCCTTTACAATTTCAAGAAACAAAGGCAACATATAACAATGGCTTAAGACGTCAAGTTGTAATTATATGTATCCAAAGATGCAGTTATTTAAGCAATTAATTATATTATAAGGATTAATTATATTTGTGTGTGTGTGTGTTTTTTTGTATTAAATTAATGATGAATTAATGTGTATGTAATGTCGTAAAATTTAGACGTTTAACTGATATTTGATTCGTATTTAAATATTTTGGGATATATGCGCAACTTTGAAAAAAAAAACCAATGTAAGCTCGGTCACCTAGGTTACTAAATATGTATATACATTACACATACCATATTTATATAGTGATATTAGTAAATATATTTAAAAATCATTCTCACTCAACCTAAACCTATATGTGATATATATGTATGATTGTGTAATGCTGTCGTTGGCTTACTTCGAAGCGATGATAGCTCAGTGGTAGTGTAGGAACGTCCCGTCATGGGACGTGAGCTCGAATCCATCCACCTACAATGAGCTTGAGCTTTCGGCGAAGGAAAACATCGTGAGGAAACCATAGCATGGTGGTAGGGCTTTTTCAGATGCCCGCCTGGCTAGCTACCACCCTTATGTTGAAAATCTGTTGACAAATACCAATAGGTGTGTTCCGGCAGTTGCACTTGAAAACCAAGTACCACTGTGGGTACTTGTGGGTGTTTATGGGCGGCGGTGATCATTACCATCAGGTGACACGCTTGTTTACCCGCTATAAAATAAAATAACTTCGAAGCCCGACAGCTATGGCCGCGTTCAATCTCGTAATCTTATCATGTAAAGATGTTAAATGGCTGACAACCGCACTTTTAAGTGTAAAGATTCCTATCACTGTGTTAGGAAGCCATAGCATATGTGTTTGCTATTATCAAATCAAATCAAAAAATCTTCATTCAATTCAGGCCCTAAGAAGGCGCTTATGAACGTCACAACTACTACCGGTTTGGAAAGTAACGCAGTCATCGAGAAAAACCGGAGAGAAACTCAATCTGCAAATTTTTTTTTTTAATTCTTATTCTTATGTTTATAAACAATAGTTTAATGTGTTACAGTAGTTATTAGCGGATGTACTGAGAGGGGTGTCAATTCCGGACATCACGATCGCTCACATATTGATCCACCCTGTAATAGCCTTATGACATCAAAACCCATTTGACATGGTTCTTGAACCTACTGTCCGGCAATTCAGTAATGTGCTTTGGGTTTGTGCAGTAATGTTATTATAAATTTATTATATCAAATCTAGTTTTTTTTTTATATACTTAAGGTTACGGCCATAATCTCACCTGATCTTAAGTGACGATATGGCCCAAGTTGGTAGACACGCTAAACCTGTGGTTTCCTCACGATGTTTTCCTTCACCGAAAGCTCAAGCTCATTGTAGGTGCTTGGGTTCGAACCCACGTCCCTTGACGCAAAGTCGTCCACACTACCACTGAGCTATCATCGCTTCGACCATCCAACGATCCAACGAAATCACTAATATTATGAAGTATAATTCTTGTTTGAAATACGTTATTAGCATCGAATTTTAAATTCGTTAAGTGTCTGATGGTGACGACATTTTTCCTCTCTTCAAGTACTTAAGCATGGAAAAACGAGAAATGGAAAAACTACAACGAGATTGCTGAAACTTATGTCCGTGGGTCAGATTTTAGAGTGACCTTAGACTAGGCAAGTTAGCAATTATTATATATATAGCGATATGAAGCGATGATAGCTCAGTGGTAGTGTGTACGTTTTCGCGTCAAGAGACGTGAGTTCGAATCCAAGCACCTACAATGAGCTTCAGCGGAGGGTGAAGGCAAATATCGGGAGGAAACCGTAGCATAGTGGTAGGGCGTTTTCTAATGCCCGCCTGGCTAGCTACCACCTTCAAGTTGTAAACCTGCCGCCAAATACCAATATGTGTGTTCCGGCAGCTGCACTTGAGAGCCAGTTCCTCCACAGGTTTAGTGCGTCTACCAACTCGGGTCGTATCGTCACTGATGATCAGGTGAGATTATGGCCATAACGCTAAACTTTAAGTCTAAAAAAAAAGAGTCGAGGGTTGCATATTGTAAGCTGGATATTAAACTGTTTTTTGATATATAATAATGTAATAAGTCCATTATATTTATAGCATATTTTAACTGCACTAAAAGTCATATTTGCTTGAAGGTTTCATTAGTTCATAAAAGTATAACGTAAGTAAATTAAAGCGATGATAGCTCAGTTTGTAGTGTCTACGGACGTCGCGTCAAGGGATGTGAGTTCGAATCCACCAACAATGAGCATAAGCTTACGGTGAAGGAAAACATCGTGACGAATCGATAGTATGACATAGGTAGGGCGTGTTCTCGAATCCTCTCATCTCTTCTTTTAAATCTTGAAAATCTGCCGTCAAACACCTATAGGTGTGTTCCGGTAGTTGCACTTGAGATCCAGTCCCTCCACCAGGGTTAGCGTGTCTACCATTTTGGGTTCTCAGTTGAAATTGTAGCCATAACGCAAAATTTTAAATAGATAAAAAAAACTAATTACAACATTTATAGATTAATATAATTTGATAATAAGTTTGATAAAAGTGTCGTATAATAACGTACTTTTATTTGGAATTGGTTTAATTATACAAATCACGAAACAAAGAATAAAGTAGTTTCTGGAAGTTTCGTTGATTTTTCTTTTTGATTACTTATTAAGTTATAAATAAGTTAACGTTGGAATACTGGGTCAAGTAAAGTACGCATGTGGTTGTCCATAATTAGTTGATATTCGATTTTCTTAGATGTTATGGTTTTGGCCACATTTCCACCAGCGTTAAGTGACGACGTGACCCAAGATGATTCAATAGTGCAACTGCCGGAATATACCTATAGGTATTTGACGGCAGATTTTCAACCTGACGGTGATAGCGCATTAGACGAAGTCTTACCACAAAGCTATGGTTTCAACACGATGTTCTTTTTTTTATAGTTAAGGTTTCGCGTAATGGCAATAATCTCATCTGATCTAAAGTGACGATACGGCCCAAGTTGGTAGACACGCTAAACCAGAGAACTGGCTCTCAAGTGCAACTGCCGGTATTCTTGCGGCAGATTTTTAACTTGAGGGTGGTAGCTAACCAGGCGGGCATCAGAAAATGCCCTACCACCATACAGTGTAGTGTCCAGGGTTAAGAAAGGCTTATTTTAGATTTTAAAATATCAGAAATTATCGATTATCTGATATAATATTATAACCGTAACCGGATATCAACTAAATAGGTATACACCGATTGGTATTTGGCGGCAGATTTTCAACTTGACGGTGGTTGCTAGCCAGGAAGGCATTAGAAAAAGCCCCACCACCATGCAAAAAGCCTAACACCTTTCCTTCACCGAAATCCGAAGCTCATTGTAGGTGGATTACGTACGTACCTTGACGCAGCATCAGTACAAACTACCCAATGAGCTATCATCGCTTCAAATCATCATATATAACGATTTCATGATGATGTTTCCTTCCCCAGAATCTCTGGCTTCGTAAGATTCGAACCCATGTTGACAAGCTTAATTTCCGAACACACTACCGTCAAGCCATTATTATCGTTTCAGAACTTTTCTTTGTGACCGACAGACTCGTAGCTTCTATTGTGAAAATAACCAGACGGAAAATTCCGTTTGAATGATTCAGTGGTGACTCAACTAACTCTTCTACTGATGTACGTACATAACTCACCCCACACCGGTTCGGTAACTACGTCAAGCGATTTTCGTTCGTCACTCATACACCCTTTAAGCTCATTTAAGCTTTAATTGTGTAACTTCGTTTACAAAGAAATCGAAACGATCAGTGAAAAGTGTACAGTTTAAAGATTTTCTATATCGAAAAGGAAAATCATCCGAAATATAATTTCTTCGTTTACAGTTTACAGGCTTAGTATTATGGTTGCAATCTCACTTGGTGTTAAATGACGGCGTGGCACAAGATCGTGAACATGCTATGTTTTGTGTAGGCGTTGGCTCTCAAGTGCAACTGACGCATCACACCTATAGGTATTTGGCGGTACATTGTTAACTTTAGTTAGCCTGGAAATTGTAAGAATAAGCTCTAATACTATGCTATGGTTTCATCTCGACGTTTCTCATTACTGAAAATTCGAACTCAGTGTAAGAGTTCGAACTCACGTCCATTGACGCGACGGCCGTATAAGCTAACACTGGGCTATCATAGCTTTTGTATATAACTAGCTGAGCCTGTGAACTTCGTATCACCTAAAATCTATGTTCTTTATAGTCGCTACTACTCAAAAACAGTTTGATCAGTTTTTTTTTTCATTATTTACATATAATAAATCATCACCAACCTTCGAACTTCAATTCGTGAAGATCAATAGAATTGGCTGTATCTAATATCGATTCCGTTTTTCATTAATTTAATAAAAAACTTTTCATTTGTTTTAAATTGTTTCACTAAATGTCTTGTAATTATATGATAATAATAATTGAAATATAGGTGGATTCGAATCCACGACGCTTTACGTGGCGTCCGCACAAACTACCAACTAAGCTGTCATCGATTCATTTTTATATATAGTTTAATGAAAATAACTAATATTAGTAAGTCCGTAATTCTAGTATCTTAGATACATATCTTTATTTATATATGTTTAATGCTTGTGTCACGATGTTTGTCTACGATACACTATCACACTAATTAATAACCGATCTTAATGAAATTATGTGTAATTTCACAACTTAATATATAATAGTTTAAAAAAAGTAAAACATACGCTTTTATAGAAAATTCAACTAAAAAATAGAAAATAATTTTTAATAAATTTGAATTAAAAATAGTGTAAGATAAAATGATTTTATTTCAAAATAAGGGTGGGGTGCTTTTAAAGATATTATCAAAAGAAACCTTCTATTCATATCTGTTCATAAAATATTGATTACTATTGATACCATGCACTCCACGCTTTTTTAGAATAAAATCATTTTATCTTACACTATTTTAATACAAATTTAATAAAATTTATTTTCTATTTTTTTGTTGGATTTTCTATAAACGAGTATTTTTTTAGTTTTTTTTAAACTAGTATTTATGTTTCATTTTTTAATGATTATTTAGCAATAGCTTAATTATCTCGAAGCGATGATAGCTCAGTGGTAGTGTGCACGACTTCGCGTCAAGGGACGTGGGTTCGAATCCAAGCACCTACAATGAGCTCGAGCTTTCGATGAAGGAAAACATAGCATGGTGGTAGGGCTTTTCTAATGTCCGCCTGGGTAGCTACCACCCTCAAGTTGTAAACCTGCCGCCAAATACCAATATGTATGTTCTGGCAGCAGCACTTGAGAACCAGTTCCTCCACAGGTTTAGTGTGTCTACCAACTTGGGCCGTATCGTCACTTAAGATCAGGTGAGATTATGGCCATAACGCTAAACCTTAAGTATATATAAAAAAATTACATCTCTGTTAGCTATTGCATAGAAGAGCGGTGTTTCACCATGACGGTCTCTGCAATTGTCATATGCTAAAATCGCTAATCCTGATTATCCTAGTTAGGATAACGGATCACACTGTTTGAAATATAGAATTGTCATCGGTCCTTAATAAGTGTGCCAAATTTCGAGTTAATCCGACGTTTTGAAGGGGGTCAAAATCGTGTTCAAAGACTCCGTTACATACTAACATACGTATGAAGCTAATAAAAGCTTATTGAAAATGTCGCTCGCAGACCCACATTCGCGCGTAAAATTAAAATTATCAATAACGTAGATAGAGTTCCGGGAGCTGAAGGTATTTTGTTGGATGTTTCGTCCACTTTAAAAATCTTTTTTGGGATTTCTTAAATATTAATAGTCCAATGAAATATTGGCGAAAAACCAAATGTCCTTTTTTCATATATAATTGTTTATAACTTTTGCAATTTTTTTGTTAGTCGTCATTCCGTATTCAATGAGCTTACACTGATAATTTTAAAAGCAGTATCTCAATTTTTTTTTAATATTCTTAAGATAGCGTTATGGCCATAACCTCACCTGATCTTAAGTGACGATACGGCCCAATTTGGTAGACGCGCTAAACCTGTGGAGGAACTGGCTCTCAAGTGCAGCTGCCGGAATACACCTATCGGTATTTGGCGGCAGGTATGCAACTAGTGGGTGGTAGCTAGCGTGGCGGGCGTTAGTAAAAGCCCTACCACCATGCTATGGCCTTCTCACGATGTTTTCCGTAAGCTCACGCTCATTGTACGTGGATTCGAACTCACGTCCCTTGACGTGAAGTCGTACACACTACCACTGAGCTATCATCGCTTCAATTGAGATTAGTTTTCGCTATTTTAGACCATTTGCAACTTGACTAAACTATGCAATGAGCTTGAGCTTTCGGTGAGAAAAAACATCGTAAGGAAATCATGTTGGAAGGAAATCATCATCATGGAAAGCATGGTGGTAGGGCTTCATCTAAAATCCACCTGGTTAGATCTGAGCACCTCAAGTTGAAAATCTGCCGCCAATACCTATGGGTGTGGTCCGGCAGTTGCTCTTGAGAGTCAGTCCCTTTACTAAACTTAGCGTATTCACCATCACCACTTAACATCAGATGAGATTGAAACCATAAAGTTGAACGTACAAAGTATTATAAAAATAAATATTTTCTGGAAATTGGCTAACAGCGGTACATTAACAGTGCCAAATTGAGATTCAGGGCTAGCGTAAACAAGAAAAAATTAAACAATAACGTTTTTTTGGGTGAAATTCTTTTGAAATGTAGAGTCACGTTGCAGTCTAAAGGAAAACATAGAAGGCGAACCTTGTAACTTTAATAAAAGCTCTAAATTTCTTAAGCAAAACCTTTGAAATATTTACCAAGCGTTGTAACAAAAGACTTCTAGAAATCCAAACAGCCCTTGTTTACTTAATGTAACTGGAAAATTTTATATATATATATATACATATATATACATGTATTATATAGTATATAGTACTTATATATAGTATATAGAACACTAGTTAAGTGACGCTGTGGCCAAAGATAGTGAATGTGCTAAGCTTTGTGGTCAATCTAGCGTTCAAGTGTAACTTCCGATATACACCTATAGGTGTTAGGAGACAGACTTTCTGCTTGAGGGTGGTAGTTAGCCACCTGCCAGAGACTACAATAATTGCGAAAGCAATCTCTAGTCTCTAGCAACACGGTAGTGATACGTTTTAGTGTGGGTAGTGTTAGATGATTATCACCTGATGAGTCACCAAATGCCTATCACGTCTTCGGCCTGAGCCCGCATCATGCGTTGGTGCGTTGCGATGTAGAAGTCCGTAAAAACTGGGATCTTAAACACCACGTTAATAAAAAGGGTGGTAGGTAGCCAAGCGAGCATCTGAAGGATTTATATTGAAGGTGGCAGGAGTGTCGAGTGCATCGCGAAATCATTTAGCGTGGGAAGTTTAAGATTAGAGAATGGATTGAAAGGATTAAGCTTGTTCAATAACAGTGCGTTTACACCAAAGTAATACTTTTATTTAAACAATAATGGTTAGCTGGAAGAAAATATCTTCTGGTATTAAGCTCGCCTGTGTATACATTAAAAGTGCAATACAGTGTGCATTTATTCAAACATATGTATATAGTACATATACATGTAATATATATAATTTGAAGCGATGATAGCTCAGGGGTAGTGTGCACGACTTCACTTCAAATGATGTGAGTTCAAATCCAACCATCTACAATGAGCTGGAGCTTTCGGTGAAGGAAAACATCGTGAGGAAACCATAGTATGGTGGTAGGGCTTTTTCTGATGCCCGCCTGGGTAACTACCACCCTCAGGTTGAAAACCTGCCGCCAAATACCAATAGGTGTGTTCCGGCAGTTGCACTTGAGAGCCAGTTCCTCCACAGGTATAGCGTGTCTACCAACTTGGACCGTATCATCACTTAAGATGAGGTGAGATTACGGCCACAACACTAAGCCTTAACTATACAAAAAAAGGTAAAAGTTTATGGAATTTGAAGGTATGGAGCTAGATTCAGACACTTCTTTCTCTTTCATAATTACATTTGTATATGATAATCCTGTAACAATCCATCATTCAAAAGATAGGAGGTCCAGTCAATACAGTAAGACTTGTTAAGGGGTCTACGAGATAAAAATGTTTGGGCACCATTGATTTACATGAATACATCAATATTTATCAAGTTATTTGTGCATTATTTACTTTCGCAATGTTCGAAAACTTGTATCTTTATTCCACAGTGAAGCAGCGGAACCATCTTGCATCTTGGGTGTTCCCTTCTTGGTATAACAAGGGGTCTTTGAAAATAAGTCGTGAAAAAGTATTGAGCAGGCTGGCTTGATAGTTCAGGCGTAAGTTATTTTCCACTAGGGCTGTCACTATTGTTCTTAAACCGTACTGAAGTTACCACTAGGTGCAGTACGGTTATTGTGACGAACTAGGGTAAAATAAAAAAAAGTAGGTATTCTAACTCTCAAGTAATGCTTATGAAGGTAAATGGTTAACGAATAATGATATGGAAAATTTGTTTTCCAGTGTATTTTCAGCTTGGGAAATTTTTGAAGCGATGATAGCTCAGTGGTAGTGTGTACGACTTCGCGTCAAGGGTCCTGAGTTCGAATCCAACCACTTACAATGAGCTTGAGCTTCCGGTGAAGGAAAACATCGTGAGGAAACCACAGCATGGTGATAGGGCCTTTTCTGATGCCCGCCTGGCTAGCTACCACCCTCAAGTGGAAAACCTGCCGCCAAATACCAATAGGTGTGTTCCGGCAGTTGCACTTGAGAGCCAGTTCCTCCACAGGTTTAGCGTGTCTACCAACTTGGGCCGTATCATAACTTAAGATCAGGTGAGATTATGGCCATAACGCTAAGCCTATTAACTATAAAAAAATATATATTTTCAAAGTTTTCTAACGGAATTACCAAATGACGTTCTTCGTAATATGTGTAAACGGCTTTTTTGAAGACTTAACGACGTACGTATGATGGTTAACGTTGTGAATATCGATAACCGCTTACCGTCAGGCGTATCGTAGACCTGTTTGTCACTATTAAGGTTCGAAATATTATAAATGTAATAATTCATCTATACTAAGATTAAAAGAGGAAAATTTGTTTTGTTCCACCGCGTTCATCTTAGAAAGTATCTATTGGATTTTAAAGAATCCTTTATCATTTGTTAGAGAAATTATTAAGGAAGGTCATAAGATTTTTAACATCACGCTATCATCAATAGGGACAAAGCTGTATTGAAAAAGAAATATACAAAAACGTGTAAAAAATCCGTGCTAATATTATAATGGTAACAGCGAGTTTGTTTTTTTTTATTTGTTTCTTTCACGCCTAAACCACTAAATCTTTTATGATGAATTTTAATATAGAGATAGACGGAAACCTAGAGACGATGATAGCCTACTTTATCACGCGTGAAAAGTATTAGATGTGGAATAAAGACAGAGATAAACTGTGTACGAAACATTTTATTACGTTCTCCGATTTATTTGCCAACATCAATATTTACGCGAGCGAAGCCACAGATAAAGCTAGTATAAAATAATTTTTTGTTGCACCCGAAGGAAGTCATATTACAGGTAATATTTTATTTTCACAAATAACATATTGAAAGAGTAACTTCGTGTATTGCCTTTAGCGGAATCGCTTGAGACTAACCTCGTAGATCGGTACCGGATGGGGCCCACGTGGTTCCGAGGGGTCGATGTGCAAGGAAACACACCGACAAGACCTACTAATTATAATTGCACGAATGCACATATAATGAAAAGGGTTTTAATGAACTCCTGATATGCGAAGCGCTAGGGGTTCACCCTCGACATACACAACCATATTAACTTGACCCGTTCTCGACGACTGATCGTTAAAATGGCTGGGTCCGTAGGATTTGGTTTATCCATTCTCAGGTCTTATAAAGAGTGTTTGGCAAAAACGTAAAGGTATACATAAAATGGTAGACGACGTTTCGCAATGAGTGACCTTTTAGTATATAATAAATAGTAGTACAACGTGACACCCTCGGAGTTTACTTTTTAATTTAATATTTGACTAATGTGGACATGCCGCGTGTCAGAAATTATATAGAGAATAAATATTTTGAATCGATGATAGCGCAGTGGTAGCGTGTACGGACGCCGCGTCATAGGACGTGACTTCGAATCCTTATAATAAATTTCAGATTTCTTCGGTATGTCGCCAAATATCTATAGGTGTGTACCGACAGTTGCACTTGAAAGCCAGCCCATCCATAGAATTATCATGTTCACCATCTTGGGCGACATCGTCACTTAACATCAGGTGTGATTGTAGCTATACCTATAAACTATAATTGTTTTTTTTTTTTTATTCAGTCACTACGTGACTGTATTTTCTATTACCCTCACTACACCTATTGAGTAGTCAACATTGAAATCATAATACTCTAAGTACTTGTAAGTCATCTTAAATTAGAAAATATTAGGCAGTTAAAAAAAGTTTTTCACCAACCTTGGTCCAAGGGATATTAATTTGAAAAGAAGGAATCGTCTGCTATCGTAGTGTCTACGACTTCGCGTCAAGGGACGGCACCTACAATGAGCTTGAGCTTTCGGTGAAGGAAAACATCGTGAGGAAACCATAGCATGGAGGTGGGGCTTTTTCAAATGCCCATCTGGCTAGCTACCACCCTCAAGTTGTAAACCTGCCGCCAAATACCAATAGGTGTGTTCCGGCAGCTGCACTTGAAAGCCAGTTCCTCCACAGGTTTAGCATGCCTACCAACTTGGACTGTATCGTCTCGTAAGATCTTAAGCATAAAAATAATATTAACAATAAAACGCAATTTATTACGCAATTTATATCAAAGAACAATGTAAAGTTTGTTTGGAGAAGAAAAAATCTTCAGCTATATCATTAAAATTTATTACAATACTCTATAATAAAATGAAATAAACAAATATTTCAGGGTTTCTACAACATCCTACTCTACGTGTGTAAAAATAGATGATGAATTTTTTCATTGATACTTTCACTAAAATATTTCCAAAACAAACGGACATATGAACTTGAAATTTCCCATGTATATTCCTTTTACGACGGAAATACGCGAATAAAATCTTTGGTACCGGTGTGTATTTTTGTAGTAAAATGTATTTATTTTTTATTTTCTCCATTCACAAAGAAACTTTTTAGACATTGTGACAAATATTATAATTACTCTAATATAATTCTAAAACGTTCATCCAAAAGTACGAAAGCGAAAGTTTCAGACCAAAAGAAAAATAACAGTTTTCATACATACATACATACATAAAAAAAATTATAATTAAGGTTAGCGATATGGCTACATTTTCACCTGATCTTATGGCCTGAGATGGTGGAAATGCTGAGCCTAGTGAAGGGACTGGCGCTAAAGTGCAACTGGCGGAACACACCTAGGCGTGCCAATGGAAAAAGCCTTAACACTATGCTATAGTTTCATCATGATATTTTCCTTCACCAAAAGCTCAAGCTCATTGTAAATAGATTTGAACTCACATCCCTTTACGCGGCCTCCGTACACACTATCAACCGAGCTATCATCCCTTCGTTCCACAAATACTTTTTAATTAATAAAATTTCCTTATAGAAATAATAGCTACGTCTTATCCATACTCACCTTGTGGTCGATAGCCACGTGATGCGTTCGTAGCAAAAACCCTATAAAAGCGGGGTGGACATAGAAATTTTTTATTCCTTCGGATATTTCCGAGCTTTCAACACGCACTTCCAGTCAAGTAGAGAAAGTCACCAGTCGAGTAATCGCATAAAATTTGAAAAGAGAAACATCGAAAGGTCAGTTAAAAGTCTTTTAATCTAAATTTTTTTTACGGCTTTCTTATTAATTTCTTGATAGTGTTTTCCCAGAGGTAGAAGTTCGACCGTAACTATTTTGGAAAATTAAAGAAAATTCTGTCGAAGTAGGAAAAATAAAAACCAATTTTATTAAAAATTTTGCTATGATAAGATCGAAGACGGTAGGAGTTACCGAATAAAACGATATGCGGTTGACGAATAAAAAGGAAAAAAGGAAGTAAACTGTATTTTCTTCATCGATTCGTATGTTGAAGATATATTTTGTTTAGAATAAATTGTTTCGCGATTTTTTCTACATATTCAGTTTCATTTTTTGGTTAGAAAAATGTTGAATTTTTATCTTCATCTAGGGCGGTCGTATTTGTCAGCAGGAAGATTAAAAATGTTTTTTTTTTCGCTAATTAATATTTTACTATAACCTAATAACACATTAATTAAATAACATTTATGTGGAATTGATTTCGTTATTTTTTATACAACAATTTATAATATAACTTAAATAGTGTTAACGAGTTTTTTGTATGAAGCAGTTATAATATTTTTCTATGATAATTAATTCAATATCTTATCTTAATCTAGCTCGAAATCCTATATGTTTGATATACTAAGTGTTTTTTTACACTTATAAACTTTATTTTATTTCTGCAAGTTAACAATCCAATATTTTGTATTTAATATTAGTTAAAGTTTTGACGTTACATATTTTTAATGAAACTAAATTAATTATGAAATTTCTACTGAAGAAATTTCTATGCTTCGCCTGTAAAGACGTTTTACACCATTTGTTCAACGAACGATTTCAACGAACTCCAGTTGCTTTGAGACAATCGTATATATATATGATAATTTTATGTAATATATATATTTGAAAATTAATATAAAGACAGTATTATTATTTTTTAAGTGTGTATTTCGTTTATAACAATTAATTTACATACATTTTTTATGAGAATCCAATAGTAATTAGGCACCAAACTAGGGTTTAAAACGTTCTGGGCTGACTGTGAACTCCTTTAAGTGCTAGGTTTTGTTTGCTAGGTGCTTTTAGGCTATGTTCTCTGTATAAAAACAATGATTAAATTTACAAAATAAATTTATTTTTGCCCTTGCGAATGTATTTACATGATAACAATAATATAAAAGCCTTTAAACGCTATAAGTAAATACTGAAATTAATATAAAAGGCATAGTATACTACCCATTAGTGCATTAGAAAGTTAAAAGTTCGAATTTCCATTAAAGCGATACTGTTGATTTTTTTTATTTTTATTTTTTTCAGGAAGTATTCTTTAGCCAAGTTTTAAGAATTTACTTTCAGCTGTTGCGCGCAGCTGATACGTGATTTCTATATTAAAAAAATGTTAACCGTTTGCAGCCGCTTCGACGTGCGAATAGAATATTAAGAAATTTTTTTTTTTTTTATTGGCAGAAAAAATTTTCATGCACTTAAATTACAATAAAACGATGAAGGATTATAGAAATTCCAATAACGCATAAATCTAAACCATGTACAAATAATTCCGCATCGAACGGTCATAGTCCCATGTCTATAGAATCAGTAGTTTTGACGTGCTTGCGTCTAAAACAAACAGTGTACTATTATAGTGTAATTAAACTACGAAAATTCATTCCAACTTTTGGTTTATTGTGTCATTTACATCAATTGCGAATAATTTATACTTGATATTATAAAAATGCTTGCGTTATTACATTAAGTGATATAAAATTAGCACCGAGCGTTTATAATTAAGCACAGATATTATCTGAATACTATATAGAGGCATTTGCCTATATACGCAATTTCACCAATGTGAAGTAGGAATAGCAATACAAACAACGAACATACAGTAACAGGTGCTCTGAGGAGTAATTTGATCTAATCCCCTCTTTTGTTAGCAATTCCACCAGCGCTGGATAGCGGAGCCACAGCTGTACTGTAGCCTCTAACCCGACACGAACCCAAAAGTTCGAAAACTTCTATCTTTGTCACACTGGAGCTGCGGAACCTGCCTGGGTGCTCTGCCCTGGGTGTTCCCTCCTTCCTATAACATTGCGTACTTTAAACGAGCCATGAGGGAGTATTTCACTAACCAGCATGGCAATAGCTACTGTTCTCGAACCGTACAGAACTAAAAAAAGACAACCAAGCTCAGAGCAATTTTTTTCCACGCAAATATATGTTCCGTGTAGGATTCGAACACAGAACATGCGTCAGTGAGACGACCATTTAACCGATAAATCAAATTCCATAGATTAAATATCGTATTGTAAATAGCACATCGAATATATGCGTGTTTATATGATTTTTTTTTATGCTTAAGGTTAAGCGTTATGGCCATAATCTCACCTGATCTTAAGTGACGATACGGCCCAAGTTGGTAGACACACTAAACCTGTGGAGGAACTGGCTCTTAAGTGCAGTTACCGGAACACAGCTAGTGGTATTTGGCGGCAGGTTTACAACTTGAGGGTGGTAGCTAGCCAGGCGGGCATTTGAAAAAGCCCTACCACCATGCTATGGTTTCCTCACGATGTTTTCCTTCACCGAAAGCTCAAGCTCATTGTAGGTTCTTGGATTCGAACTCACGTCCCTTGACACGAATTCGTAGACACTACCACTGAGCTATCATCGCTTCAAAACTAGAAATAAAAATTACAAATTTTCATCACTTTCTGGCAGTGCGATTATGGAAATTATTATGTTAATAGTAAATGAAGCATCGACTAAGGTTAAATTTAAATTAGTTCAAGAAGTTCGACGTTTCGTGGGAAAACTGGTACGTGTTCCACAAATGTAATTTGAAAATTACAGTTTGTTAATTATAATTAGTACAAATAAATTTTAAAATTCGTACAATCGATGAATATTTAATATAGTTAGCTATTAATTAGTATAGCCTTGGAGAGACCCAAAGCAATATCTTCTATAATGTACTTTAATCTGACTTTAATTACGTGACTTAACCGTCTCGTTTAACAGTCTGCACTATTTGGTTCTTCACATCACTAATACTTCAGTCCGCTGATTCGTTCTGGAGCTCCACTATCACTGCCTCAGTATTCTAAGACAAATGTATTTATATCGGCACGACCGGAAACTAAAAGCGCTTTAAGCGAACTACTTTAATTTAATTATTAAAACAATTCTTAAAAAAATCTTGTCATTACAATTTGAATTTATAAAGTTATTTTTAACGAAACATGTAAATATCAATTCCAGACCAATAAGTTATTTTTAATTAAACGTGTAAATATTTAAACCCCTGTAATATGATTTTATATATAAAGAGAATATCAACGATAATACTTAAAATAGATTTTAATTTTTATAAAATCTCGTCATTACAGTTTGAATTTATAAAGTTATTTTTAACCAAACACGTAAATATCAATTTCCATCCATAAAGATATTTTTAATCAAACGTGTAAATATTTAAACTCTTTTATATTATATTTAATATAAAGTAACGATCAATGATAAACTTAACAAAATAAAAAGATGATCAACGACCAAGCTAACACAAGGTCACTCGATTAATTGTAGTGATAACTTAACCTTTCATGTATTGGTTTCTATTTTATGTTATCTCATTTCTTTTAACCTATATACCATGTAATTTTTGTGGCATTTTAAATGGTTTAGTTAGTAAAGGCCCACAAGTGAAGTTGATTATATATATTAACTGGAAATATGCATTTTGGGTTGCCACATAAACGCAGATCTGATATGTAAGAGCGGTGTTTGAACGTTTACGAAATTAGTGAATTATTTTATCTGTGTATAAACAATATAATGCTAATAAAATGAAACAAAATGTTGTTTTAACTGACACTCGTTACTACGGACACGAAATTGACTAGTGAATACAAATCACAACACGGTCATATATATTCCTTACTAATTAATATTACAACCCTTACTTTTAATATTATAAACGCAATTTCACTCCCAGACCGCTGAATCGAATACGATAATTTTTGCTACAGAGATGGGTTACTATGCCTCGCGAAAAACATATAGGCAGTGGGGTAAATAGAAGAATAAACTTTGTTTGGGACTTTTTACCGTGTCATTCAGTATTAACGCGAACGCAGCCGCGGGTAAAAGCTAGTACATATATGAGTATAAATAAATATGCAATTTTATCGCCTTTCCCACTTTCTAAAGAAAGACTTGGATCAATCAATAAACTGATTCGGTTTATTGTTTATTGAAGTGAAAACTTGAACACATTAAGCACTTTTGGCATACGGAAAATGCACTGACCATTACGCTCAAATATATATACAGATATATTTGAGTGCGTAACATACGTTTAACTAAAACGTATTCACTTCTGACGTGTGATCCTGCGACTGACAGTTCGTTTTGTTATGTATTTCACCAAAGCCAGTATTCCAATCATCCAATAAAATTGTACTCCATCCGAATAAGTCACTATCAGTACGGCATGCAAGGCACTACGCAACATAATATACACTAGCTCATCTCGAAACACGACCAACGCTAAGTACACGGTTCTGTAAGGGACCAAAAACCTGTGGCCCCGCCAGTTGTTTGGCTCTTTTTTTTGGTTTTTGTTACCTCACTGTTCAATTAATAAAATTCTAAGTTATTTCAGATATACAGGCACCAGTATACTAGTTAATCCACGGTAGTTCACGCTCGTTTTGATGCGAAGACTACGTCCTTCCAACTCCGACAATTCCAACTTAAACTAAACAGTACAGTACAATCCACTCCATCGACTTCCTTGCCTCTCTTAACAATTAGTATTTTTAACACTTAACAATCAGTATTTTATCTAAAGGCCTACTACAGTAGGCCAGCCTTTACTATTTATATAATATTTTCTCTTCCGGCAGCAGTCCAAGTGCCCTCAGCATTTGCCCCAAAAAGTCCTGCCAAGCTGTAAAAGCCGCTCCGCCTAACAGCGTATGTCCTGTCGAAAAAAAAAAAAAAAAAACGAAACACGACCAGTAAAGAACATCACAGTTACAAATTACCTCATTCACTCACTATCATGAGTATTGTCCTGACCGAGTTAACTATCAATCCTCTCATTTATAATTATAAATCCATAATCACGAAGTTATAACACGTTTATGGGATATACCACTGGCTGACTCATCACGATATATCCGAAGGTGCCAGAACTTTTGACTCTTAATTTGGCATGGATATTCCGTTTGCGTTCAGGCGCTGTTGGTATCTATATTTGGCAGGTCTGATAATCGGTCGTAATCTATTTTCCATAGCACTAAGTGATAAGGGTGGTCCACAACAAAAAAAAAAGAAAAAAAAATTATATGATGTGACATTAAAAAATATATCGTACCGAAGATATTCACCCTCCTACCCTAATCCTCTAATTTTTTTTATATAACCAAAGTATGCACTGGAAATAACTTATAAGACAGAATAACGTTTCTCAGGTCAGCTAGTATACATATATGAAGTTAAAATTGTAAATTCTACACGTCACGTATTGAATACAATATACACGTGACTCACTCCGAAAGGGCGGGTTGCGTGTATAAATGCACTTAATAGCCCTCCAACGAAACTTGACCCATACAGCCCCTTTAGGTCTTTGCTAATTGGATTAAAAACAGGGGCCAGGTTTCAAAACCGAGAGGTCGTGTTAAACTGGATGTATATCTCCTGATAGATTTGTGTGTATTTTATTGTGTGATTCATGGCTTGATATAATTTTGGATATCTATAAGCATATGTACATACTCGCTGTGCCTGTTGCTCCATATATATATTTATTCTTACAACTAAGTTTTACGTGCGGCTTTGCACGCGTTAATATTGATTTTGCCAAGAGATCGGATGTCGCAAGAAAAAGTTTCATGCAAAGTTTATCCCAATCTTTACCCCACTTCCGATAAGGTTTTCGCGAGAATAAGTAGCCTATTAACGTCTCCATGATCTCATATATCTCTGTACCAAAATTCATCGTAATCGATTCATTTATGCTTAAAAATGTAACAAACAAACAAACTCACTTTCGCATTTATAATATTAGTATGAATATAGATTTCGTGCTTTTTATTGTTAGGCATATTTTAAGCTTTGTACAAATGGTATTAGTCATTCATATAGTTAACATATTAACGTTTCGAGTCGAATTTCTTACGAAAATTTTTCGATATACTTCTGAATTTGATTTGGACATTTTTTTATAATTAAGGTTTAGCGTTATGGCCTTAATCTCACCTGATCCCAAGTGATGATACGGCCCAAGTTACTAGACACGCTAAACCTGTGGAGGAACTGGCTCTCAAGTGCAGCTGCCGGAACACACCTATTGGTATTTGACGGCAGATTTTCAACTTGTGAGTGGTTGCTAGCCAGGCGGGCGTTTGAAAAAGCCCTACCACCATGCTATGGTTTCCTTACGATGTTTTCCTTCACCGAAAGCTCAAGCTCGTTGTACGTGGTTGCATTCGAAATCACGTCCCTTGACGCGAAGTCGTACACACTACCGCTGAGCTATCACCGCTTCTAAAGTCATCGCAGTTTTCTCGTCTCGGTAACGATTGTAGGAAAACTCAATTTTGCTGGGGAAGGTCTGAAAACAATTAGCGATTATTCTGTGCTTAAAAACTTTTTTTTTTTTACAGGAGCAAATATGGATTTGAACTATTGGATTTTATCGATGATCTTAACATGTGCAATCGCCCAGGGACAACATAATGGTGAGTTTATATCAAACAGTAACCATTTTGACTTGGTTATTACAACAGACGGCCTGGGTTATTTAAATTTTTTTGGTTCGTAAAGTATTATTAAGCATCTTAGCTACAGCCCATTTAAAGCTATGTAAATTGACAAGAACATTTCGATAGACGAGACGAGATTTATTTGACTGACGATGGAGGTAACGTTGATCCAGTCAGCGCTTAGAAAAGTGTTTTTTTATGACGTAGGCGCACTACCTAGACTCAGGTCAAGGTAAGAACGGCATCTGGAAGACTAATGGGGTGGAAAAACACCGGCTAACACACATTTTCATTGAGTTTCCTTCTATAAACGAAGTGATTCATAAGGAGACAGTAGGTGTGTACTGCCGGAAGGATACCGTTGAATATTGACAATGTCAGAGAAATAACACAGAATATTTTATGAAGACAACGTATAAAACATATGTTCTTTTGAAAAGATCCACGTAATTCTATAATATATTTATATATAATTAGCAGGCCAGTATGACAGCAGTGACTGATTGTGAATTTTGGATCATTGTCAATCATCGCTGTTCTGGAATGTACTGTACTTAACACCAGATGCAGTACAGACCCTATGATACACAACATATATATATATATATATATATATATATATATATATATATATATATATATATATATATCTAATTGTCTATTTTCTACGGTTAACACAAAATGAAGAAAAAAATATCCCTAAAACGCTTTTAACGTGTCTTTTTATTAACCCTTAAATGCATAGTGTGTTAAAAATGAAACAGTTTCACAAATTCTCTATTAAATATTAACAACCATAGAAAAGGTTTCACTTTTGGCTGTACGTCATATAACCTTAGTCCAGTTAAATGAATAAAATAAAAAATGTTTTAAAAAGCTTACAAAAAAAAAACTCTACATATTAATTTCTATTTTCATATCCAATAAAATAATTTTAGTCAATATTAATAAATCCTGCATTTGAGGGTTAAGCGATTTTTTATGATACTCATTTGAGTATCCCCATTAAATTGGTGGACGGTTTGTCTAATTAAAAAAATATTAATATCTCTATTAAACTTCGCAGTGGTAGTCCTCAGGGCTGTTAAAGGCGGCGACGCCCGCCTCCCTTGCGGTCAGGGTAAAGTGTTTTTGGACGGACCGGATTCATTCGTACTATGGATAAAGAATAACCGAGACATCCTCTACCGTTACCCCAGTGAAGGGTTCGTATAGTTAACCACCATTATAATGTATCTACACTAGCTTTTGTATGCGGCTTCGCTCGCGTTATCATTGATATTATTAAACGGATGACGCAGTAAAAAGATTCATACAGCGATTGTGAATATCTATACCGCTTGCAAAATAAGCTTTAGCGGTTTAAGCATGCAAGCGTGATAAACAAACAAACACACTTTCGCATTTATAATATTAATATGGATTATTATAATAAAGAGGAAATGTACGCATGTTTCAATGCGCTAATCTTAGAAACAACCAATATGATTTTAAATTCTCTTTTTGTATTGGATAGAGAAATCATTGTAGGCGGATTTTTGTTTGTATCATCACGCTACCATCAGCAGGTGTAAGGCTGTGTTGAAAAATGTTACAAAAACGGGCGAAAATTATTAAAATATTTTATAAGTCTACGCGAACGAAGTCGCACGCGCAGCTTGTACGTAACACACAGATAGTCTCTATCTGGGCCTCGGAATAATTATTTAAATCGGAACTTGAACCAAGGCAACTATAATTATAAACTGGAACACATATAATTCTTACCGCTGATTTGACCAAATTATTGGTGAATCATGAACACCGGTAATATATTTAGATTTATTAGTTTAGTTTATGTTGTTTGATTTATTTTATTAAATTATAGCCAGTCAAAAGATATTACATTCGTACATTTATTTATATGCATAGGAAAAAAGTAATGTGATTATAATTAAATACTTTATTTACACGAATAAACAACGAGAAAATCAACTTAAATTTACTTATATATATTTTTTTATACTAAAGGTTAAAGGTAATAACGCTTCAAAAAACATATTTCTTGATGCACTGAAAAATCGAACCTTGAACAAAAACCGAAACCGAACACAATAGGAGAGTGGAAACCGCTCTCCTATTGTGATCAGTCACAAAGCCCTAATCTAACCGACATAATTACACGGTGGTAGGGCTTTTTCTAATGCCCGCCTGGCTAGCTACCACCCTCAAGTTGTAAACCTGCCGCCAAATACCAATAGGTGTGTTCCGGCAGCTGCACTTGAGAGCCAGTCCCTCCACCGGTTTAGCGTGTCTACTGACTTTGCCGTATCGTCACTTAAGTTCAGTTGAAAGGAGGTGAAGGAGTTTCTGAAACTGCTGTGCACGACAATTTCAGATCAGACATGTTGGAGAGCTTGTTGTACGATGTAACTTGCACAATGAACGATTGTCCCGAAGACAGCACCTCTCTCTTTCTAAAACATGTAACCGAGAAAGATGAAGGTATATACAGTTGCCGTATCCACTACCAGGCGTCACCCTCCGTTGATAACTTCATCGATCTGAAGCTCGTGGGTAAGTCGAATTATACATATGATAATTAGTTTTTTTTTTTTTAATTATATTGTCTCATTCAATTGTTTACTTGGTTTTTTTTTCATACAAATGTGTTTGCAACATTTCTTACTTTGTACACGATAGTGACTTTTTGACGTCCGCATCAGCATTTGTTTAATGGATATATATGACCTGATCTTAAGTGACGATACGGCCCTAGTTACTAGACACGCTAAACCTGTGGAGTAACTGGCTCTCAAGTGCAGCTGCCGGAACACACCTATTGGTATTTGGCGGCAGGTTTTTAACTTGAGGGTGATTGCTAGCCAGGCGGGCATTGGAAAAGCCCTACCACCATGCTATGGTTTCCTCACGATGTTTTCCTTCATCGAAAGCTCAAACTCATTGTAGGTGCTTGGATTCGGACTCCCGTCCCTTGCCGTGAAGTCGTACACACTACCACTGAGCTATCATCGCTTCGATGATATATTTGAATGTTGGCTCAGTTAGTGTGTTAGTAAGGGTTTTTCTACTGTCCCCTCGGTTAGCTACCACCCTCAAGTTGAAATATAGGTATTAAATACCTATTGGTGTGTGCTTGAGAGCCAGTCCCTCCACTGGGTTTAGCGTCTCTATTATATTAAGCCACATTGTAGCTTTACATCAAGTGAAATTGTGGCCATAACGATACAACTATAAAGCAAAAAGTATTTAAAAAATAACACCTTTCTTTTTACGATACTGTGAACCTATTGGTATTATGTGGTATTATGTGGTATATTGGTATACCTATTGGTATTAGGCGGCAAATTATCAACTTGAGGGTGGTAGCTAGCCAGGCGGGCATTAGAAAAAGCCCTACCACCATGCAAATATTATACTCTTGTAACTGTGAATTGTAAAACCACCTTTGAAGACGATGATTTTTATGGTATTTACCATAAACAGACTATCGTTCACTTGAAATAAGCGATTTGTATTGACCATAGCCGTATTTAAACAAACTCAAAGACCACAACTCTGACCCTGTCATAGATTTCTTAGAAGTTTTTAGGCTGTATAGTTTTTGGATCATTGTCACTTTGTTTTTTTTTCTGATTTACTTACGCATACAGTTTCCCGGCCAGTACACACAAAGACGCCAAACATAGCGGGCGGGTGACAGTGTAAGGTTAAGTTAAAAATATAGTATCGTAGTCCGATACAAAATTCATAGTTAAAATAATTTTACAGTCGTATCAAAATTACCTACTAAATATGCTAATTCTCATATACAGACGTTAATAGGGCTGAATTAGAAGAATATTTTATAGCTCATTAATTACAACTTTATTAATATTGTCCAACCTTGAGTATTGATTGTACAGACATGAATCGGGGTGAGAATTAATAATAAAGGGGTAAAAGCTCGAACTAGTTAATGCACGGGAATCGAGGGGTGTAAACGCAATCAGTTAATGAGTACATCTATACCATATTGCGCATTCTATCCCTTCAATAGAATTGTTTGCGCGGAATATGGCTGACTAAAACAACGCACTTATATTAATGAACTAGCTATGTCCGCAACTTCGTTCGGATGAAACTAAAATTCTATTAAATCAGTCTTGCCCGGTTTCTGTTACTTTTATCAATACAGCTTTGCCCCTATCGGCGGTAGCGTGATGTTAAATAGCGTAAAACTTTCATTAACGATACGTCTATCAAAAACAAAGAATATTTTTGAAATTCGGTTGGTAGTTCTTAAGATTAGCGCGTTAAAACAAACATACAAACTTTCCCGCTGCATCTTTACTTCCTTACTAATATCATAAACGCGAAACTGAGTTTGTTTGTGTGTTACGCGTTCACGCCTAAACCGCTGAATAGGTTATGATGAATTTTAGTATAGACGTATATGAGGACCTGGAGACGGTGATAGGCTAAAGTTTTTCTCGAAAAACTTCTAATAAGTGAGGTAAAGGGAGGGATATACTTTAAATGGAACGTTTTTTTTTCTTATGTCAATTTCGGCACCGCGGATCGAGCCCCGTGTTGCGAAAGATATAGCAAAGATACAGATTCCATCTCCAAGGACCTACACCGACCTATCTACATAAGAATCCTGTGCTGGGAAGTGCGTATACATATATACGTGTTCACATTTGAATTGCATCTCTGTGTCTATTCCAGAATCACCTGGAACACCGAAAATAATTATGGCAAACGGTGAAGAGGTTACAAAAGGCGCTATCGGACCTTTCGGCTTGGGATCTAATGTAACGCTCACCTGCGAAATTGAAAATGGTGGGTTTTCAATAGTATTTACCTTTTTTAATGTTTTACATATTTAAAAAGAGACAAAAAGAATTAAATACATTTAAAAAAGGTTTTAGCGGATGTACACTGAGGGGTGGTCTACTATAGATCCACTCTGTAATAGCCTTTTGACATGGTCCCTTAACTCAATATCCGGCAAGGCATCCGGTGTCCTTTGGGACTTTGTTATAAAACCAAACACTATTACCTACTAAATTTAAGCACCTACTTAATTAAATTAAGCAAAAGACTAATAATTAAAAAAAAATTCGTAAAAGTTCCTTTCCGGTTCTTCTCGATGACTGCGTTACTTTCCGAACCGGTAGTAATTTTCGACGTTCATAAGCGCCTTCTTAGGGCCTAAATTGAGTCTAAAATTTCTACTATTTAAGTCATACAAGAGCAGCGGTAGGCAGCGGCTTGGCTGTGCCCCTGGCATTGCGGAAGTCTATGAGCGGCGGTGACCGCTTACCATCAGGCGGGCAAAAAAAAAAAAAAAATCATGTCGGTCATTTTACGCAAGTTTTAAACGCTTGTCTATACATTATGATGTTGTAACGGTGCGTTTACTACGTTTGTATGCAGAGCGACCGGAAACTCTTCTGTTCTGGCAGAGGAATGGTGTCACGCGTAACAACGACCACGTCACTGTACACGACGGCGTCAAGTCCGCCGTTATAAATATGGTCAACATGACCAGAGACGAACAAGGTGCGCGTTATGTGTGCGTCGCGCAGAACTCTGACGTATCCCGACCTCTCATCACTGGTCTCGTTGTCAAGATGTGTTGTAAGTTCATTCTTATCCTTGCTAATGCAATGGTGAATTCTTCTTTGATTGTTTTTTTGAATAATAGCGGGCAACGGAGCAGGCTTGTCACCTGATTTTGTATTTTATACGTCATAATATTTCGACACCGAGGACTATACATGGAAAATCGATTCTTAAGAAGTAATATTCAGAAGGAAAACAAATTGGCAATTTATATATAGATTCTGGTGATCTGCCTTTTCCCTTGGCCAAAGTAGTATTTTTTTTTTATTTGGCATATGGTATCAGATTGAGGGGCTTTCATAGATTCGCCGAGCTTTTAAGTAGGGACTTTTATAAACATTCATTTTATACTTTACAAAGCAAGAACAAGATCAACCATATGCTAAAAGCCAAAAGGCTGTGATGGATCGATATGTTAACGATGGCAATTTCTAGAATTAATTCTCCTCTCAGCGCACCGGCTAATAACTATTATTTTTAATGCTTTTTTATATTAATGTACCTAAAAAAATATATAACCAGATCAAGTTACTTGCTCGTTCTTCTCGATGACTGGGCTAATGTTAGAGACCGTAAAGGTTACGTATATTCATACTCAGAGTCTCGTTCCACGATCGTTATATTTTACAGCAGAGCTTCCGCTTACTACAACACGTCCGTACTCTCGAACGTTCTTAACTCAACTGAACGTGCCGCGAGTGTCGCTTTGACTAAACTGCACCTCTAGCCGCGTTCGCATCGCACTTTATAGTTATCTGTGTTATTATCTACCCTCTATGTAGTTAATTTAAATTATGTAGTATTATTAAGTTTCCATATTAATAAGCAGTGGACGCGGTATGTTACACTAATTTAGAAACCGATGGTAATTTTGCCGTTCTTAAATTCCTTCTCAGAATCTAAATTTAATAAAGTATTTTGATTTGATTTGAAACCTACAAAGAACATATTTTTATATAATAAAATACTATAAGCTTTTGGTTCTAGAAGTACCATATCGTCAGTTGCTTGTACTGAGCGTTTATTTGAAATAATTATGATGTCTGTGTATCTCACTCGTTGACTCCCACAGTTACTTCTTCTATGGACTCTAACGAAAAGGTTTTTTGTTCATTTCAGTACCTCCAATAAGCGTTGAAATACGTTTAGATGATAACCTGAATTTCGAAGCTGGACAGCCTCGTGTGGTCGACTGTGTGGTTGTGGGATGTACGCCACCACCTATGATTACATGGCATCTTGGTAACCACATGTTGAGGTCCAATGTTCATAAGGTAAAATTTTATAACATAATATTACTAGCTTGCTTCTAAATTTTAAATTAAAAGTAGAACGACTTCGAGCTGTTGAGTTAAAACCAGTAATATATATTTAAAACGTCTCGTTATATTAGTTCTGCGGCATCCGGGATTAGAGTGAATGAAAATACATACATATTTAATTAGATATAAATATTTTAATCGATTTTCTATCATTCTACATCCCTAAGAACAGTGCAAAAGCAAAGTAGAATAAAAGTGCTAAATTACTTGGAAAGTAATATGTTTATTTCATCTAGATATATGTAGATTGGTTTATAGATCCATAGTACAATTGGTCGAACAGCTATTAATATTTAAAATTCGTATTGTAAGCATGAAACTGTTCATATCTTAACACATATTCTGTAACAAATTATAAACTACATTACTGTAAGCCATAAGTTCCTTTAAAAAACTTTCTCAGTTTTTACTATGTGTTAGGTTCTTCATAAAGGGCTGTAATGATTAACATAAGGTTCACCTCTAGGGACTAATTTACGGACATTTTCAATATCGTTGCCCATATAGAACTTACTGCATAAAAGTGAGTTTGAATTGTTATATGAGCTTGTGATTGCTGTGATGGGAAACATTGTGATGAATCCATAGTATATAGAGAACACTTGATAATGCTCCTAGCCAAGTTAAAGTTAATGTTATGGGATGACTTTCATCCTATACGTTTTTCTCTTTACTTTAGCGATGCTAGCGTACGACTTCGCGTCTAGGGACGTGAGTTCGAATCCAAGCACCTAGAATGAGCTTGAGCTTTCGATGAAGGAAATCATCGGGAGGAAATCATAGCATGGTAGTAGGGCTTTTTTAATGCCCGCCTGGGTAGCTGCCACCCTCAAGTTGTAAACCTGCCGCCAAATACCAATAGGTGTGTTCCGGCAGCTGCACTTGAGAGCTAGTTCCTCCACAGGTTTAGCGTGTCTACCAACTTGGGCCATATCGTCACTTAAGATCAGGTGAGATTATGGCCACAACGCTTAACCTTAAGTATGTAAAAGAAAAGCAAATGTTAAAAGACAATTCGGCCAAAGGCACTTCAAGGTAGTTCCCGCAATTTTTATATAATAATCGACACTCTACCTAATGGAAAGCACGGTACACTCCGAACGTAATGGTAAGCATGAAAAAATCTGTAATTCATATGGGATTATTGATTTTGGCAACTGGATACAAACTGGCTGGTGGGAAGTTTTGGTAAACCCAATTGAAGACAATATATGTACATGTTCGTTTCGATCTAGTCGGTTTCAGATCCCTGCAATCCCGTTAAACTGCTGAATATAGACCAAACAACAGTCGTATTTTACCACCTTACAAATTTGACTATAACTAATTTGATGTTAAGAGATGAGGCGAAATTACACAGAATAGAAAATACCAATGAAAAATATTTAACCATCTTTCTAATTTTCTAGGAGCTTCACGACGGTAACTACACTGTGTCTTCGTTGACCCTCACGCCATCTTACCACGATTCGAATCAGCAGTTGGTTTGCAGAGCTCATAACTCTCTTATGCCCGAGGAAATATTCCAAGACAACGTTACCCTGAACGTCGGATGTGAGCTATCATTTTTTTTTTCTCACCTTGACACTATAAGTTAGTATATATTCCGTGGCCAAGAGCAGCAATTATCTTTAAACCAATGTCTTTTCTCCGAGATTATTGTTTAGGTGGTGCAATATTTACCATAGTACCGAAAACTCAAATGATTTACTCACAAACCTTTACTTCTAATTTAATTTAAATAACATATAAATTGATAATCGAGTTCGTTATGGCTTGAGTACTTGTCCCTCGTTCCAATCGAAGCGATGATAGCCCATTTGGTGCTTCGATCCTCCGGACAGGAGCCCTCGAGTGACTCTGCTCGCGCGATACAGTGACACTCTACATCACTGAGAGTACATCATCACACCGCATATCATTCGTGCACTATTTGCACAAGTTAGGCCCTGTTAGTTAGGCTTGCAAAGGTTTCTTCGTTTGCTCGGCAGCAGTCCAAGCCGAGGTTCGGTCACTCGGGCACCATTGCGCTGCGCCTCGGGGCCTCGCATCACTTAAGGCTAACAGCATGGCAGATCGAAAAAACATTATCATTTGGTAGTGTCTACGGACGTCACGTCAAGGGATATAAATTCGAATCCACCTACAATGAGCTTGAGCTTTCGGTAAAGGAAAACATCGTGATGAAACTATAGCTTAGTGGTGGGGCTTTTTCTGATGCCCACCTGGCTAGCTACCACTCTCAAGTTGAAAATCTGACGCCCAGTACCTATAGGTGTGTTCCAAGGTTTGCTCCACCAGTCCCACCACTAGGCTTAACGTGTCCACCATTTTGGGCCACATCGCCAGCTAACATCCGGTGAGATTGTGGTCATAACGCTAAATATTAACTACAATAAAAAGTCACCGCGTCGAGGTGCTAGTTTTCTGGTACCGGGCAAGACAATTATTTGTGTGATCGACAAATAACTATTCCGAATATGGTGTTTACTTTATATCCGTTCATGGTGGTCAATAAACTCTTTCATACTTAACAATGGCGAAATTGTCCACATAGTCAGATGTCATACTAAAAAGCAAAAGAATAAATATTATGACCTAAAAATGTAGTGTGCTTTGCTAATTATTTAAATTTTCGTGCAATATTTTTATATATTCATCTATATACGAATAGACAAAGACAAAAGAGGTCAGTATATTCGCCTTCTCTGTCTGTCCGTGAATTGTTTTGTTTTTGTTTAGGAACCACTGTCAAGTTTTAATGTTATTAATAAAAAATGGAAACAGTTTGCAAGCCAAAAAGGTTTCCTTAATTATCAATAATGTTTTTAATTGTATTCCGACCATTGGGTGAACATTAATACATTATAGTCTTTATTGTGACGTCGCAACATCGGGATTTTGGGATTATTTTTAGTGGTGTTTTAATTAAAAAATCTTAAGCTACATAGACAATGATACAGAGAAAGCGAAGTAGCAGTCCTTTATTGGTTTTCGGTTAACAATTAAAACTTACAACCGCGTTTAGAAGACTACAAATTTGTGAAAACACGTCACTTGCGAAAAATATTGCAAGAATTATTTCAAAACTCGTCGCACGGTAATAGACGTGATGATTAATAAATAATGTACAGCCGTAAGTTTTGTCTGAGTTTATGATATGAATTGTATTCAGATCGTCCCGTGTGTACCAGTCCACGTGATCAGCTGATCGGCATCGTCGATGATGAACTGGAGACGGTGACATGCACCGTGGAAGCCTCACCAGCGCCGACACAGTTCAGTTGGATTTTATCTAACTCGAAGACATTGTACACCAGCGTAACGGTAAAGTAAAATTTAGACTTTCTTTTAATGATTAAAATGCATGCAAGAGAACCTTCTGTTTAGGAAAGAGTTGAGTATAAAGATTGATGCATGTAATAGAAGAGGAAAACCGAAGAAGATATGGATGGAGTGTGCGAGAAATGATATGTTTATTACAAGTGCGTATAGTGAAATGACAGCTAAAAGAGTGGTACAAGAAAACATGTTGTACTGATCCTACCTAAGTGGAAAAAGGGTTATGGAAGAAAAACAAGAATTTTGTTAGCAAATAATATCCGGCGCTAGTGATACCGCAATTACATTACTTATCATATCCTCTTATTTCTTATCCTTGATTACATCTCCCTAATTAATTATTTCTTCTTCGTATTTCTTATTCCTGATTAATTCTCCATAATTAATTAATTATTTAATTTTGTACGTTATAATTATGTATGATCAAATATTTACATTACGTTAGCAACTGATATCCGGCGCTAGTGATGGTGCAATCGAATTATTCGTCACGTCCTCTTATTTCCTACTCCTGTTTAATTCTCTCTTATTAATTAATTACTTAATTACTATTAGCAGATTTATATGTTAATCTAAATGACTTTTTGTAACCGGAAGTGATGTCTTTATTAAAGAATTGTATAGGAAGAAGTTAGATAAACTAAATAGTTTAAGGTATTTGGGAGTAGGGAGTAAGGTATATAAAAGTAGCTGCATCACATTAGAGAGTTTTGAGTTGCTTGATAACACTTGTATTACAAGGAAGCTCTACCGTAGAATATAAAATTGTGGATCGAGATATTCGAGTATTATTCGACACAAACCTCACACTCTGTTACAATTTATATCGTCACACTAAATAAAAACTATTAATGTTTGAAATGTCCTGAAGTGTTAACTATAAATATGCCATACAAAATGTTGTAATCCACTGTCATTTGTCACTACCATAAATACATACTGGCTGATTCTACAATGCGACAAATCCAAGATAATGTGACAAATAAGTGCTTCAGTGTACTCTACCTAGCTCGGTATAATGACCATACTTGATGGTAAGCTCTGTATGGTCAAGGAACAGTAGAGACTTCCAGAAGGCAATTTGTACTCCGTCGGCGGCAACTACCATGCTATCTAAATACTTCATCCCTCGTTTAAAGAACCCGATGTTATATGAAGGAGGGAACACCGGGGGCGGAAGACAGTTTCACAGCTCCACAGTGTGACAATAAAACGAGCTTTCGAACTTTTTCGGTTCGTGTCGGGATAGAGGTGAAAGTAAAGCTGTAGCACCGCTGACCAGCGCTGGCGGATCAGCTATGAATACGGGGAGGGGATAAGGTCGAATAACTCCTGAGAGCACTCGCCATGATACGGCCGACAGAACACGCCAGGGGTTCCCAAACTGTGCGACGTAGAGAGTGAAGAAGGTCGCCGTGAAGCAAGTCTCCTGTATCATTATCTGAAGCCTCAACCAATAAACGATTTGGCAATCTTCGAACAATATTTGAACCTATTTGCTTGAACTTACTCGAAGCCTGGATGAATGATAAGTCTTTTTACAGAAACTCATCGGTCATAAGAACCGGTACTCCTCGTCGCTGATCTGGTCACCGCATAGTGACGAAATTGGCGAGCTGCTATGTCGTGCCACGAACGTAATCGGCGAACAGAAACAGCCCTGCATGTACACGATCACGAAGGGCGGACCGCCGGTCACTCCTGACTGTACGATGTCCAGGGCATATTTCGACACCATCCGAGTACAGTGCAAGAAAAGTGAGTATTACACGCTAAACCTGTGGAGGAACTGGCTCTCAAGTGCAGCTGCCGGAAACCTATTGGTATTTGGCGGCAGGTTTTCAACTTGAGGGTGGTTGCTAGCCAGGCGGGCATTAGGAAAAGCCCTACCACCGTGCTTTGGTTACCTCACGATGTTTTACGTCACCGAAAGCTAAAGCTCGTTGTAGGTGATTGGATTCGAACTCGCGTCCCTTGACACGAAGTCGTACACACTACCACCGAGCTATCATCGCTTCAAAACTTAGACGGCTTCTAAGGTTTATGGTTAGGTTTATAAGTTAAGCGTTATGGCCACAAACTCACGTGATGTTAAGTGACGATGTGGCCTTAGATGGTGAACACGCTGAACCTAGTGGAGAGACTCGCTCTCAAGTGTCAGCTATTGTTAACCGGGTTTTGATGTCAAAAAGGTATTACAGAGTGTATCAATATTTCAACGATGTTGATAGCTGGAATGAATACCCCTGTTTGTGCATCCCCTAAAAACTATATATAAAAATATTCAAATTTTTTTTTCTATATGTACCTACCTGAAAATGATAAATTAACCAGATCGAGTTTCTCGCCGGTCCTTCCTGATGATTGGATTATGTTTTGAACCGGTATTAGTTTTGACGTTCATAATCAAACTTCTGAGGGTGTGAATTAAGTTAAATTATTTGATTTGATTAGTAATTGGCGGCAGTTTTTCAAATTAGGGTTGGTAGCTAGCCAGATGTGCATTAGAGCAAGCCCTACCACCGTGCTATGGTTTCATCACGAATGCATTCTTCACCGGAAACTCGAGCGCTATTCAACGATACGAACTAACGTCCTCTGGTTAGCACTGAGCTAAAAAAAGTAGATATAAGAAATAATATAGTAATTGTGATGATATTTCCCCACAGCATGGGACGGTGGCCGCCCGCAAACCATCCACTTGGAACTGCTCAATGGAAGCGGTAATCTGTTGCAGAACGTGTCCGATAATGTTGGTAATTTCCGAGTACCGCACATTCGAGAACAATTGAACATAACGGCTGTCGTTTACGCGACAAACGAACGCGGGAGAAGCGAATCGATGGTAGCGCAACTGCTCACAAAGAAACCCTATAAACAAGAAGGTAAGATTATTTTAAAACTATTTTTTTTTTTAATACTAATTGGCAGCGACACCAGGCGCGTTGCAGCCGTGTTGCCGACCATGGAGACTGTATTTCGATCCATTTTCGAACAGCCCCATATCATAACCTTGGGGGATTCAGTACCGGGTAGTCTGTTCAAAAGATGATAGCGGCAGGAATGTTCTAGAGACCCTAAGTGTTTTCACAATCCGGCCAGGTTTTAAAATATTCAGGTGAGCTGCTAGCCGACGGCGAGAGGTGCGGCCTTGAAACTGTGATGAGGGCACCATATCAAATTTTAACACACTACCACAAAACGCCCCCACATTATTTTCTATTCAAATGCGTAGACGCTTATATACTGAGCTGCGCATTTTATTTTCAAATAAGATATAATAAGTTTCTACATCACCACACAAAATAATATATTCCTTATCGAACTCGATAATCTAATATAGATTTATAAGAAATAATAATAGTGTGATGTTCAGAACTAGAGATCTCCAAAACCTTTCAAATAATATATATATTTCCTCACGACAACCGGGAGACCAAGATTTTCTGGTTTTTAAAAAAATAATTATCCTGTTGGACCGAAAAAGTAACACACACTGTCTAAATACAAAATGTATACATTAGTAAATACATACATATAGATAGATACACTAATATACAATATACATACAAAAAATGGTCACTTAAAGTAATTAAAATAAATATGTTTAAAAAACATATTAATATAAAAGTATTATTAAAACTTTACTATAAGTAAGTAATCAATATAGAAGCAACTTGCATCATCGTTGAAGAATAGACGTGTTAATAAATTTATAATATATTTTGCCCCGAATACCAATTAAACTTAATAATACAATAGGTATAATAAATTTCAATAGAGCAGATGGTTCGAAGCTAGCACAAGCCTGGCATCCGATTATACATTTAAATAAATTAGAACCCAAAAGACCAATTGCCAGACCTCAAGACATTGAGCTCTTTCTACGTAGATCGGAACACTTAGAAATTAAAAATTAAGTTGAAGGTAGACACAGTAACATGAACTTTTCTGGACAACCTACACCTCAGTCCACCCCGCGACCACGAAGGCTGAAAAACTTTCGAAACGTCAGGATCAAAATTAATAAATAACCGCGATAAAATCCGTTTAAATCAGTTTCATTTCGATAAATACAATGAAAAAAATTATTGTAGACGATTATTTAAATTATATTATCTGAGTAATATATATAAAAAAAAAACACAAAACTAAAGTTATTCCTTCAGAACTACATTAATATAAGGAATTTAATTAAATACTCAAGTTTACGAACGAGATGATAAATAAATGAATAGGTACGTAATCACAGTGACAGCAATTATATTCGAACATGAACAATGGTTAAATAAATTGTATATATATGTAAATATTTTACATCCCGACACAGAAATGACAAATACGCCAAATACAAATAATCAGGCAAAAATTCAAATGGATCAGTTTCTAATAACCATCAGGCTGGCAACAGCTCTCTCTATTTTATATTAACGTGGTGTTTCGAACCCTACCATTTACGGTCTTACTCAACGCAACTCGTAAACGCATTACCCGGGCTCAGGCCAAGGCAAGAGGCCGATAATCCCTTAACACTACCCACTAAAATGTACCACGGACACACTTCAAAATTTCCGTATTCCGAAATACCAGCGACAGCTTTCACAGTCTTTTAAAGACTACCATCGCCATTTAAGTGGAAAATCTGTCGCAAAATACTTAACTGTATATTCGGACAGTTCCACTTAAGAACCAGTCCTTCCACACGACTTAACATGACCACAAACTTAGGTCACATTATCGCTTAACATCAGTTGACAGAGTGACCGATCGCATAATCTGTGAAATGTGAAAATCTGTAGGTAATACGATAGCAATATTGCCCAGGCATGTTTTACTTTCAGGATCTTGTGACGTTCAAATAGTTGAGTCAGTGCCTCATAAAATCTCACAATCTCACCTGTTGTTAATAGACGATCTGACTCAAGATAGTAGACACGCTAAGCTTAGTGAAAAACATGGCACTTTAATGCAACTGAACACACCTATAGATATTTAGCGGCAGATTATCAACTTCAGCGTGGTAACCAGCCATGCGGGCATTAGAAAAACTCCACCACCCTGGAAATGAACTTATAATTAACCGGTACCTTGTAAACCAGTCTGCTGAACAAGCTCACCCCTTCCATCAGCGTAAATTCTGCTCGACCCCGAATCAACAAAATGGTGTTTTATTTCAAGATTCTTTGTATATACAGTGTTCGAGCCGAGAGAACGTAACTGGAGCAGCTGGCTGGAGTTAGCGGTCGCCCTTTTGGGTGTTTTCATTGTTTTTATGATAATTATAAAGTGCGCAGTTGATTTCCACAACGAAAGAGAGAACGGTAACCACATTAATGAAGTTAACCTACAGAACGACGGTGAGTTTTACATTATGCACTGGTATATGTAATCCCTAAAGATTTTAAAGCGTTATTTCATTGGGTAAAATCCATTTCCGCATTACCGTCTCGAGTTTGCCAAGTGCGTTCCGAGTCTGGGGTTTTACCTGATGAAATCATCAGAAATACCCACTGATAATTAAAAACCCAATCTCACTCATCGCTTGCAATAGACCGACAACAGCTTTCGCATTGCTGATATTTTGAACCTAGCAAGTATAAAGATAAAGTCCATACAGATTTCTTTATGACTATATCCTTATATCAACGGGCACAAATTCGCTTATAATTTTCTGCCTCTAGGAATTTAAATTCTCAATTCAATAGACTAAGCAGTCGTACGTACTAAGGGCAGGCACCAAGCCCGTCAGCTTCGTAAAACTCGTATTTTCTTCTCTTTCCCTAAATCCAATCCACGGTATATAATCAAAATTTATAAAAATCCGTTCAACGGAGATTCAACTGTTCATAAATCTTGAGACATGAACTTAATATTCGAGACAGTATGAGTTCGATAATCAATCGTGAAAAATCCCTGAATTATTTGTCCATTAATTACATATGGACAATGGCCAATCCCTTCTATGCTGTATGTTAATGAAGGTACACTCCATTAATAGACTATCCTCTTCCGTTATTTGCTTGGGCACACGATGAAATGCCATAGACCGGAAATCGGTTTGGCATGTTTTCCAATCCTTGTCGGAAATAGGCGTGGAGACGTCTAACGGTAAAACTCTTCCCCTAGATTATGAATCTAAAGAAACTGATGCCTAGGATCCCTACTTTTGCAGGGTGGGCCCGTAACCGACTGGGTCGCGACTACTTTATACTTTATTACGTTATGAATACGTATTGAGATCATCCAGTTATCCTACTTCCGAAGGCTGTACGATGCCTTAACGTACTAACCCGTCGACAGTCAGCATTTTTACTGGATTATCCTGGTCTTACTATCTAGTCCACCACTGTGACACCTATGATAAATATTGTAAAAAAAGTTTTTTAGTTTGGAAGAGATTATATCGTGTATTGGCAGGTGCCTTCCCCTAGAATAATTATATTTATTACGCAGTAAATAAAACAGCGTACCTACACACACACTTCTAACACTTTCAACGCTTTAACTAATGCTTAAGTGATTCGTCTTTTGACCACCACTAACGCATGCGACTTTTAGGCACATAAAATTCGATTACTTTAAAATAATATTGTAACTCTCAGCACAGCATTTGTACTTATTTTTGTAACCTACTAACATATCTGCTTATTGATAACAATGGTCACACACTGGAATCATTAATTTATTTCACACATATTATTTATACATTCATAATTGAAGGGAAGTAATCAACACTTGATTCATAGTTTAATAAGTGAATTATAGAGTATGTTCTATTATACTATTATTTAAATAATTAAGTAATGTTATTTTATTCTATCGATTACTGGGAATTTATATTCAAAACCATATATACCTACCTTATTCATGTTGGTATCAAATGTAAAAGTGATCGATCGGTAACTAATAGGTATTATGGAATTCATCTTCATCGGGGACAATATATACATTGATAGTTCAGATATAGCGCTTTGGGACACCGCAGAGATCGAGGTAAATATGATGCAAACCGAGTTTTCTGTCTCAGAAACTAACGCGATGAACCACCACAGTAATGGTATGTCATTGTTTTAATAACCTTAATTTACTCCACTCTCCGAGTTAGAACTATGTCACCAATTATTATTCCGTCGATCGGACAAATCCGATAGTTCTACTGGATTCTCTTTCGTGAGCTCCACTATGGTTTGCTTCATCAGAATTCCCTTAAACACTCGATACATGTCCACGAAAATGTTTAATAATTGTCTAATAAATATTGGTAATACTAATTCGATATACTAGCGCTCCGCCAGTGATTGAAACTGAAGCACCTAGAATTTTCCCGTTTGTTCGAAAAATCCTTTTAATTTTGTTTTGTATCGATACAAATGCTCCATGAACAAAATCGTAGACAGAGTATAAGAAGGTAAGAAGCTATCTTATCTTTGCCTAATTATGTACTTTCCTTATATACTTAAGATATTTTCCCGCTCGTTTAAACTTAAAGTCTCGGTCTTATTATGGATAAAAATGTAACAATTTTCAGACGATATCTGGACTGATTTAAACTTATGGCGTTTGTTGACTGGACTGTATTTGTTCGTTAGCGGTGAGTAAAAGAATTCCAAATAATAAATGTATGTGTTTTGTATGTCCCGTATTGTATGTCGTATGTTCATCGAGATTTTAATCGATACTTTTATTTTTACTATATATATTTTCTGGGTTGTCAACTGAAATTTAGTCGCTAGTATTTACGTATGTGATATGTTCTTTATTGAAAAAGGTTCGTTCACTTGTATTGTTTTTAAAAATGTAGCGATGATAGCTCAATTGGTTGAGTATACGGGCGCTGCGTCAATGGACGTGTATTCGAATCCACCTGCAATGAGCTTGAGCTTTCAGTGAAGAAAAGTCTCGTGATGAAACTATATATAGCATTGTTATAGGCATTTTGTCATCTTAAGTTAAAAATCTCCCGCCAAATACCTATAAGTGTGTTCCGGCAGTTGCACTTGACATCCAGTCCCCCCACTAACGTGTCAGCCATCTTGGGCCATAGCGTTATTTAACATGAGATGAGATTGAAAATTGAAGGATTTTTCTACGGTTTTGAATTCGCAAAGTACGTAATAAGAGGGTGGATTAGGTATTAGTAGTCGTTTCTGTAATAAACGCCACGTATTAAAGTGCACTCTCGGGAATGTGTCTAAATGAATATCAAACAATTGTTCCATAAGTAATTCACTCATCATTTCGTTATGGGAACAGCGAGAGCAAAATCGTGAGTTAAAATACTCGTAAATACAATAATACAACTTTGTTTAGGAATTATACGATTAAGCTATTTACCTAATAAGTTCAGTGTATAAATAGAAGAGATCGTTAAGCATCGGTTTCAGCTGTTTCAGTTTTCGTGAACTAATTTATTGTACCATCGTTACGCAATATGGCTTATAACTGAAAACTTGAGGCGACAAACTTACTTCATCTATGTTTTAAATACATTACAATAAATATATTTGGGCATAACCTCATGTTAGTGATTCCTTAGTTCCTATCACGTTTAGAAATTTATTATGCACACGGGTGGTCAATCGGTGGTCATCACTGTTCCTGAGTGCATTAAATTTGGTCGTTTTTCCAACTGTACGATTTTGAGATCGTTGATTATTTACCCAAAAACCACTTCCTCTGCTATGTCACTGTATATGTGGGTATATATTTTATATTATTGTTGTTATAAATGACAGAGCTCCATGTGTGACCTGGCTTATAACTGACGCGTACTAATATTTTAGTGTAATAGCTTAATAAACAATTATGTATATATTGCGGATTTCGTAAGGAACATATGCACTCCAATAGTTCGTTGATTATAAAGCACTACGCGTGTAAAATTCAAACAGTATATATTGTTTTATAAGTTTGCGTATGACATTTTTTCTTATTTTGCTTGATTTGCATGCTCGTTGGTTTTCACTTGATCATATGTTTTCATCCTACCATGTTCATATAAATTAAAGGCGTTTTCCACCGGGAACCAGATATCACACGCGAGGAACGGATAATAGGTACAACGAACATCACAGTGAATCAAGTGGCCCCTTGCCAGAATGTGAGTATTTCGAATGCTAATATCCATACAAAATTGCCCACAAATCATGTCATTACCTACGGAATTCCCACAAAACATATCTTCACCTAAAAAATTCCCATAAATCATGTCTCCACCCACAAAATTGCCCACATATCATCCCTTCACCAAAAAAAATTTCCACAAATCATGTCTCCACCCACAAAATTGCCCACATATCATCCCTTCACCTAAAAAATTCCCATAAACCATGTCTCCACCCACAAAATTGCCCACATATCATCCCTTCACCTACAAAATTCCCACAAATCATCTCTTCGCCAACATGAACTGCTTATGTATCGCTTATTTATTATTCTTTGTCATTTACATTAACATTGTAATTTTAACGATTCAAGTGTATATTAGTTTTATATGTGAAAGTACGCAAAAGTATGGCAGTCGACGGGAAGAATTAGTGACATAACTAAAACTTTATTTACCATTGTAACCATATGATAGTCTGCACAAGTCCACAACGAAATATAAACATATCATAATCAACATACTAATTAATATAGCGCGTTCTATATCAAATCGACCACTTTTAACCCCGACCCCTTTCGATTTTTGACTGCAACGTTATTATCTTTTTTGCCATAATCTATAACAATAAGTGTCAAGTAAGTTGGAAACAATTCTTCCGTCTGCGAGCTATTCTAGCGTGCGCTGCAAAAACCGTTAGAGTTACACGTATGGATATAATGTGTAATGGAAATGGTTATATAGAATAGTGCTACATAAAAGCCGGCAACAGCATATATATATATCTTTTATGTGTAAGCACAAATTTTCCTCTTCCTGTCTGCTTTGATATAATTTATGTAAAATAGCGGGCACCGGAAATCAGAATTGTTTAACAAAATCAATAGTAACGCGAACAAAGCCGCTGGTAAAAGCTAGTAAATAATAATTATAATAGTTAATTTATTATTTTTTATTTGTTAACTTCGACTGCCACATTTTATAAGCGCTCTTTAGTACGAAGTAACCGGTATAGTAAAACGAAATCTGACTTTGAATTGTGTTTTTGATCGAGTTTCTACATATTTGATAAGATTTATATATACACATATAGCGTTGCTATTGATGAATTAAGTATATTTTATTTTAACAATTGTCAGTATATTAGTACTAGAAATTCTATTCTTAGTTATTCTAGCTTTTTGATATATCATGTATATTTTTTCGTGGAGTCCAAAAGGCAGAACAATGTCTGCGAGGTCAGCTAGTATATAGTAATTGTGTATTGAGATATTTTCCTTAAATAATACTTTATTTTCAGTCTATTTAAATACGCTTTTATTAGTAAATGAAATATTAATTTTAAAAAGAAAAAACATTGGAAATACAAGTAAGATGGAACTCTATGGGGATGCGTTTTTCTCGTATTTTAAAAAGAATGGAAACCCCGGTTTAGTTAATCCACATTATTTATTAACCTATGATAGGGGCGATGGAAATTTTTACGCATGTTAGGGCGCGCATTGATTTTCTTTACATAGAATTCTGACGAACAAAATAATATTTTTTAATCGAAAAATGCACTTTTCTTCGATGTGTTTTTTTTTGTCTATCGTTTGAAATATGAATACATTTACGCCCTATTTCAGTCATTTACGTAAATCATAACAGTTGGCTTGTAAAAAAAACTTATTTTTAGCAACTAACATTTGCTTATACTATTTCTAGACATAATAGGTATTAAGTTTACCGGAATATTTTATTTACTATTGCCCATAAACAAATGTTTATCAACTATTAACACTGTAATGAGAAATCATTTCTCTGCAACATATCGCACCTTTTCAGGAAAAATATCGTATGGGAAAATTGCACATATTAAATGAGAGAGATTATTCATTCCTAATTAAAAAGTATTTATGATATCTTTATAAAAAAATGCGTTTTGTTATTTATAATTAATACTGCTACTAATTTAATTTTAGAATGTTATTGTGTAACACACATTTTTAAGATTATTAGCGCTCACGTTGGTTTTCCTGAAAAGGCTCGATGTTGCCTTTATTCAGTATTTTTTACATGTTGTCATAATATTTTTTTTTTCTACCAGGACTATACATCTTCTCCGACACCTGGGTCGCGGCACGTGGTTAGATGTTCCGAAGTCGCAGCTTTGGAACGCATTTGCCCTACTGGTCACCATGCGTACTACGTATAGATGGAAAATCAGCATGGCAAATGTCACACATAGTTATAGTCAAACGTAGAAAAAGTAGACAAATTAATATGATAACTACAATCTAGTCTTAGTATTTAGTAACAAAACCCCGTGTTTACGCAGATCCTTATGAAAAGATCGAAGAAAATGCTGTAATTCATTCTACATGTTCATGTATTAACTCAATATTGGTTCTTTCTGGAAATATTTAATATGAGCATAAGTTTCTTACTAAAAGTTGTGGATGTCGTTAAAAAGGCGGATAAATTTCTATGAAAATTTTTGACCGGATATACCTTGCTCTAGCAATTTCCGCTGAAAACGAATCGACACCTATCGCGTGCCAAAGCTCAAAACTATTCTATCTCCCAAGTTGCATTAAACACGCATTGAAATCGGTTAATCTGTTTACGAGATCAGAATGAACGTACACCGTGACACGGGGTTTTTTATATATATAAGGATATTATTATATTCATACTTAAAGTATAATCGTACATAATATCTATTAAACAATAATTTGTGTCATTAGAGAATTGTGTCGTAGAAAATAAAATTATGAAAAATGTATAAGAGCGTTTTTTTTTTTTATTTTTTTTTTTTAATCCATCCACGGTAAATCGACTGCGTTGTGCCTAATGTGAAAACAGTTAGGTTCTATAGAGCATTCTTGTCGTGCACATTAGCTCTATGGAACGTACTGGCCGGCAGGCTTTCTTTCAAGGTTATGGTATGGGACTCTTCAAATATGAATTGTAATTCAGTCTCCATGGTCGGCAACAGCCGTTTGCAGCCTGTTAGCATAAAAAAAAACAAATGTACTGATGTACTGAGTCCTGTAAACAGCCATATGTTTGTTTCGGTAAATTGACAGCATAAACACTTGTATGTTCCGGTCAGCGCGATGGACACTGAATTATGCTGTGTCACTATACGATTTCCATTGGAGACTAATATTCATTTTAACTTGCTATATGGTAGGCAGCATAGTGTGGGATTTAATTAAGACCACCGGATTACCATATTCCAGGTAAAACATGGTAACATCTTACCTTGGTTTAAGTATAAATGTGACACGAGATGGTAGGCACGATAAGTCTAGTGGTGGCACTGGCTCTCAAGTGTAGTTGCCGGAACACACCTATTGGTATTTGGCGGCAGGTTTTTAACTCGAGGGTGGTTGCTTGCCAGTTAAACATTAGAAAAAGATCTACCAATATAAAATAATACTATAAAAAAGCCTAATGTTTGGAGCCTTCTTATGAATGTTCAGCAACATGCGGCGGTGTAACCTACCCTCAAGTCAAAAATCCACACGTATAGGTGCGTGTTCCGGCAGTTGCGACTGTGAGCCAGTCTCTCCACTAGGTTTAACGTCACCAGCTTGGTCTGTACCAGCATGTAACATCGGTTAGATTATGGCTATAACGCAAAAAGTATAAAAAAACTTTGCGCCTCCGCCTGAAACTGATTGACTGCTATTACGTCTCTTAAACAAGGAAATAAATAAATACTCTACAAAAGAATAATTTGAATTCTCATTGAAAAAAAAAATCGAATTGACTTAGAATCCAATCACCTACAATGAGCTTAAGCTTTCGGTGAAGGAAAACATCGTGAGGAAACCATAGCATGGTGGTAGGGCTTTTTCTAACGCCCGCCTGGCTCAACCATCCTCAAGTGGAAAACCTGCCGCCAAATACCAATAGGTGTGTTCCGGCAGTTGCACTTGAGAGCCAGTTCGTCCACAGGTTTAGCGTGTCTACCAACTTGGGCCGTATCGTCTCTTAAGATCAGGTGAGATTATGGCCATAAACTAAAGTTTAACTTTAAAAAAGAAATACCATCATCAAGTAATACGTCATTGTATAAAAATAAGCTATATTTCTTTTGTTCCATAAGAAATAGTAGTGACCAATTAATTCCAGACGGAGTTGCAAAGTAGCGCACCCACTACAACGTTTTTAACCACATTTCCAGGTATAAAGAAATTTCTAAATCTTTGTAGAAAGTAATGGTACTTAGTTAGGTACGACAACACCGTTCTGTTTACCAATGAGTACGGAGCAGCGTACGCGCAAGTTATAACCGCTATAACTGAGTGACAAGCTCAAGCGATAGCGTTAAATATGAGTAACCGATTACATGTAACGGGAAAGAAATAAAGATGACTGTTAACAATCAGAAAAATAGTATAGATGTTAGAAAATAATACTGTAAGTAAGTGTAAGTAATAAAACGTTACTGAGAAACGCGTCGCTGTGAATGTCATTTATATTTCCTAACAACTGTTTGTAAAGTTTGTAAAGATTTATAAGTAGGCTTACCATAATTACGAAGAGTCAAACCGGGACGCAGAAGAGAAAGAGGCTCATTTTCATTTTGCTTTTCGCTTAATTTGTGTTTTTCATATTTGAAATGCAATCAAAAGTATTATGAATTGAAAACATATTAAATAAAGGTGAATATATTTTTTATTAAAAAGAAAAAGAGACAAAGTACAATTAATACAAACAACACAAAACATTTGGACAGGGATCTCAAACCGGGACTATCCCGGTCAAACCGGGACGTATGGTAAGCCTATTTGTAAGAAGAGCAACCTCAAGTTGAGACTCTGTCACGAATAAGCATATATAAACTCATCAATTGCTATTAATATTGTAAATCAGAAAAAAGTATATGCTGTTTGCATCCGCTAATCTTAAGGACTACCAGTTAGATTTCAAAAAATTTATATGTTTGATAAAGCAATAATCATTGAGAAACGTGTTTGGCTATTTACCATTACGATACCACCAATGGTAGCAAAACCGTATTGAAATAAATACGAAACGGGCAACATGGTTGAATAATTTTTAATTCCAACCGAATGAAATCGCGGTCACTACTATAAAATATATCTCGGTATACTTGACACTTGCACGCTCATTCCGTGATCCTTTAAACTTTATATCCTAAAATGGGATGAATATTCCTTTCGCAAACTAGATACGAACTAAAAGCGGCTTTTACGAACAAAGATCGTTGGGAAAAATGCGAACGGAGTCGAAAGCAACAGCAAGTATTAAATATTTGAAAGCAAGAATAAATAAAATGCATTATTCTTTAAAGAAAACCCCTTTATTTATTTATATTGCAACATTTACAATGTAAGTCATAATATTATTGTCCGTAACTCGCTTTTTTATGTAACCTACCATCGCCTTACGAGAGAGGGGCGATCTCGAAGTGCGAGTTAAGAGTGCGAGGACCAGTGTTGCCATACCCTACATAAAGTTACGGTTTTAGTACCAATCAGCTACTAATACATAAAAAATAAAAGTACTAATTTTGATAAGTGCCGGGTAAAATAAAAAAAAATGTCATACTATTGCATATCCGAATACGTTCTGAGCTTTAGTGCGTTGTTTAATTTGAATCCAATTAAATGTTATATTAAATTTATTAGAATGCATGTTAATAATATTTTCCTTAGCAAATGTAATTGAAATTGTAAACTAAATAACATTATATATATTTTTATGTTGGCGATAAAGCGATCTTTAATAGTACATCCTAACCGTACAATAATATACCGTAAAATGTATGTAAACTTCGTACTGAGTAGATTGATATTGAAATGATACTTTCTAAAACACACACAGCCCATAATCGAACACTTCTGCTGGCAACACTGCGGAGGTCAGTTATCGCATCGCCGCGGGAGTTTGCTTGCGTGCGTGTCCCTAAAAAATAAGTTTGTGTTCTCAATATATATTTGGACCATGTTTTAATCACTTTATGATACGTACGTATTATGTTTTGTATTCGTTACTTTTTACATTCAAACCGTGATAGCTGATCGTTATGTTGTGTTAATTATATAATTTAAGTGGTCGCGCTAACTCCCGGACCGGTTGGGCAATAAACGACTTTTACGAGACAGCCATTTTTAGTGCGCTGTTTTTTATTATTATTATTATTCGCAAAATCCGTTGTTTTTATTTTAATCGACATAACTAGAATAGGATAAATAAAAAAAAACGTTCAAATGTCAAAAACGAATATTTATATAATAATAAAACAGATTAAAAATAATCTATCGAAAGTTTTGTTGTCAGATTTTTTTTTATAGAAATGTTTAAAAAATCATAAAAAAAACACATTCATTAAATTTTGCGCTAATAAAATACTGAAAATTGAATATAATCTCTTTAAAATGTTTCCGATATTCAGCTATGACTAACAAAGCCTGTCCTAATCTATATTAGCAATAGAAAGCGAAAAAGTTTGTTTGTATGAACTCAATAGTTGATAGAGCAATTATTGAGTTAGACTTTAGGCCATTTTACACCACGCTAACACTTATAGGAGCTTTGCTTGTATTGTAAAAAAGTTTAATGTAAAAAAGTGTAATGTAAAAAAGTAAAAAAATGTAAATAAGTGTAATGTAAAAAGGTACCAAAACGGGCAAAAATGATTAAATAAAATGTTGGTTGTACGCGAACGAAGTAATATAAGTAATAGAAGTATATAAACTTTAAAATAAAGCAATAAATAATGTCTCATTACAATATCATATCTACATTAGTGTCGTCCCCGTGTTAACGTATTGCCTATTACACACAGCCTTCTAATAATTATAATGATGTATTTTATATGCTGGGCACATGGCAATCTATATATATATATATATAAATGAATCTCTATTTCCCTCGGTCATCGCATCACGCGTGAACGGATGGAACAATTTTGCTAATTCTTTTTTTATTGGGTTAATTATCGCCAGGACAAGGTTCTTATGAAAGGAAAAATTAAGGAAGGCGACCGGAACATCAGGAAAATTTAAGAAAATTAAAAAAACTTAACGACAATATCAATTTTACATAACTAGCTGTCAGTTGTCATAGAGCATTTTTTTTATAGTTATGGTTTAGCGTTATGGCCATAATCTCACCTGATCTTAAGTGACGATATGGCCCAAGTTGGTAGACACGCTAAACCTGTGGAGTAACTGGCTCTCAAGTGCAGCTGCCGGAACACACCTATTGGTATTTGGCGGCAGGTTTACAACTTGAGGGTGGTAGCTACCCAGAAAACATTAGAAAAAGCACTACCACCATGCTATGGTTTCCTCACGATGTTTTCCTTCACCGAAAGCTCAAGCTCTTTGTAGGTGCTTGGATTCGAACCCACGTCCCTTAACGCGAAGTCGTGCACACTACCACTGAGCTATCATCGCTTCAATAATTAAAACTATGTTTTTGAATATTTTTATTTATTACACCAATTCGAATTCAGTATTCATAGTTAAGACAGGACGACGTCTGTCGGATCAGCTCTTATTACGATAAATAATAGATACACCTCCGAATCGCACAATCTAGGGTTATCTTAATACGTGATAGATTTAAACGTAATAAAATTCAAATTAATATTAAAATACACCGCGAAATTATTTTTTTCTTGTTTATAATTTAAAAATAAAAACAACAACTGCCTACGGATGCAATTTTATAACAAATAAAGTAACACTCAACATAGAAAAACCATTTTTTGGTTAATACAAATAATTGTCCTGTATTGAATTGGAAGCCACAGTTCTAAATACTATTCTAATGTGTACAATTAGATAAACAATGACTAGATGAATACATTCCTTTTAATAGTCCCTAAGCTGCTCAGCGCTCTTTTATTTGCAAATAAAAGATCTTATTTAATAATAAATCTTATTTATATTTATTTACATATGTAATTTATTAATATAAAATATCTACGGAAAACCATGAGTTTCTTAATAATTCACTATTCGGCCTTTCTTATTTTTAACATTCAAATTTGTTTTCTAATTAATCAAATCATCAGATATCATGATTATTAAATATCGAAGCGATAATTCTTTGCTGAAATAATAGTATTAATTATTACGACAATGTATGTCGAAAATATTTTTCACAATGACTCAGTCGAATTAAATATATTCGACATTCTACGCCTTTCTAGATAAGGTTCAGTTAGACAATGTTGTTCCAGGTGGCTTTACTTTTTTAACTATGATAATAGGCTCGAGGTTAAGGTGTGAATTGAAAAGTAAGCGACAAAAACACGCGTTGGCGCAGTTTACATCCGGTAACTTAACAATAGATGTCAAACATAATCGCAAGCGATTGATAAAAAAAAAATCATGGAAACTAATTTTTATGAGTATGTATTTCTAAATATTTAAAACAATTTTATTGCGTATATTTTATTAAATAAAGCGTATAGTATGTAATTTAAACCAAAAAAAACCTGGTTTTAATATTACTGTTACAGGTGAAATATTGGTAATTTACAAAATTAACCAATTTTCAGTTTAAAATAAATGTTTTATTTTTCTTCTGTTACTGTTATAATCTAAAAATTAATTGTATACAAAATTAACTAGTTTTTTTGTTTAAAAAAAAATCATTATTATTACTCAAATGTTTTGTATATATTTACTCTACATAAGATTTACAGAGCCTTTATAATATTTTCAATACATTTGTACTGCGAATCGATGCTCTATATTTTATGATAATACAAGCTGTGCATGCGACTTCGTCCTCGTGGAGCTAAAAATTATTTAGACATTTTTGCCCGTTTTTACAAAACCTTTTACAATACAGCCTTGCCTTCTATTGGTGGTAGCGTGAAGTAAAATACCAATTAGACTTCCGTATTGGTTACTCTATCAAATACTAATATTTTTTTTAACCTGGCTGGCTGTTTATAAGATCAACGCATTCAAACATACAAACTTTCCCGCTTCACAAAATTAATATAGATAAGAAAAAATTAAGAACCTTATACGCAGATCTTTCTTATTTAAGAACTCATTAATAAAACAACACCATTAGACAGACATTGGGGACTGCTAACCAAAGTGATTTTTATAAATTTGAATTACAGTGATTTCTCTCTATTTTCCCAATGTTCGTACTATAATAAATTCAAAATTCATCATTAGTAAAAGGTTCTACAATAATTTCGATGTAAAAGCAGAGACATATTTATATATTATTTATTTATTCATCAAAACATAATGGACTGCGTGAGTCCAGTCCAAAATATACATAAAAGTTAATTGATATTACAACTAATGCATATGTAAATTGTCCGCATACGTAATTTAATTTCTTTCGTCTTATCGTGTAACACAAAAGACGCGACCTTGAAGTTTTTACTAGCACATTTAGCTCAACAAACGTAAGGAAATATTTATATGAAAAAAAAAACGATGACACACTTATATATTGTCGTGTATTCGCTAAAACTTAGTGCTTGGACCCCGCTCTACACATCTGAATGGTGAGTGGAGAGTTAAGCATGTGGGTCATCGATACACCGTCTGAGACATGTGCCGGATATATGGTGTTATGCGCACATAAAACATTCCGGCGAATTTTTCATACGAAATGCTTTCGACACCTACATTACAAAATATCTCGTTAATCATGATTATCGCAGCCTAATACCTGTCGAAATAAACGTGAACAAATTGACATAAATAAAGTAGTGTAAAAGAGAAAATTGATAAACTAATCGTAAATACATTTTAATAAAAAATAATTAGCCTTGAAGTTTGGTACAAATGTAGACAGAAATATTAACTTAAACATATTAAAATAATAGTAATAAAATAGTATTCGCGGAGAACGAAATATTATTTAATTTATTTTTCGATTTTCTTCTAAAAGAAAAGTGGCCTATACCTATCCTCATACAATCGGCAACCTTCCAACGAAAGTCCTGTCAAAATCGGTCCAGCCGTTTCAGTGATTACGTAGCCGGAATAAACAGAGACACAGACAGACAAAATTAAAAATTGTATTTTTTATATATAATTACATTTCATATGTATTCAGTAAAAAGCCGTGTTTGAAGTTACAAACAGACACTTCGTCTTTTTTTATTTATTTGTATACATATGTAGTTAGTAAAAATTATTAGCGATATCGATTCATAAGCACTTATACTAGCTTTCGAATTTGTATTTATCAGATAAAATTTGAAACGGATTGTAATAAGAAACAGAAAATTGTTCTAACAATAGCACTTATGTGCTTCAAAATAGCTTCATCTGTCGGTTCAATATCGGTTTCCGGTAGTCCAGAACGCGACCACAATTAATTTTATGTAATGAGTTTCAGTAAAAAAATCAATTAAATAGCATTATTTTTATAAAAAAAATAAAGAATTACTTTTTACTTACAATTACTGAGTAAATTAAAAGGTAAGTGAATGACGCGCGGCAGCGCGCCGTACCGACAGCGCTCACCGCCCGTCATAAATTTTTTTTTTTTGTTTAAACTAATCGCGAGTTGTCAAATTTTTTTTGCGGATTCTATTACTTAAATGTTTAATGCATAATATCGAGAACAAAAAAATTGTTTTTTGAGGGAGACGTCATTAAAATTTTCATTTGTTAACTAAAAAGATAATTAACAATATGAAAATCAATAAATAATTTAATCTTTTGTGTATCTTATCAAACTACAACTATTGAACTATAAATCCTGAAAGTTTCATTAAAAAATCTTTAATAGCTTTTTATTTATTGATTTTTTAATTAAAAGTCATAAAAATTTTCATAAAAAAAAATGTTGTTAAAATGAAAATTTTCAAAAACTATTCTGGGGATTAATTGTTCATAGTAAATACTTGATGTAGAAATATTCATACCTGAATTTAATAATCAAGTGGAAAAGGGGGGGTCCACTTGACGTGATCTTGCTCATAGTGAGATTGTTAGCGTTTTAGAGTTTAGGGATATTACATACACAAACGTTTTTTTACAAATAAGACTAAATTAACAATAATCCGAACGTAGATTAATAATAGAATTGAAATCAACACGTTTCAGTAGCTTTAACATATCTCCTATATTTCCTTATATACCCGCGCATTAAAAACTGGTCCCTAAGTTGCTTTCACTAATAGTAGCCGGTATAAGCCGTAAACTGGAACACGCGCATTTTACATTACGCAACAGCCTACAATGGCCGATACACATCTAGATTTGTAATTTTCGATAACAAACAACTTACAATATTATCGTAAAATATATATCCTTACTAATATTCCACCCATACTAATATTATAAATGCGAAAGTGAGTGTGTTGGACAATGATTTCTTATGTTTACGCGAATATTATTCATTGAAATAAAATCGCGGTTGACTGGTATCGCGGTAGAAACATATATTTAAAAGAAATAAATATTACATCAGGGAAATTTTCCTAAACAGTACCGGTAGCGCTCTTGAATTACTGGAAAAGGCAGGAGAACTTTTTCCAGTACAGCTAATTAATAATAAACATTTCCGTCAGTCCGTCAAATTACAAAGAGACATCACAATCCAAAACTAAGTAGCCTGAAACCAATTGTAAAGGTTTTCCTCTTCAAAGATTGAAGCGATGATAACTCAGTGGTATTATGTATAACTTCACATCAAAGTACGTGAGTTCGAATCCAAGCACCTACAATGAACTTGAGCTTTTGGTGAAGGAAAACATCGTGAGGAAACCATAGTATGGTAGGAGGGCTTTTTCAAATGCCCGCCTGGCTAGCTACCACCCTCAAGTTGTAAACCCGCTGCCAAATACCAATAGGTTCCGGCAGTTGCACTTGAGAGCCAGTTCCGCCACAGGCTTAGCGTTTTTACCAACTTGGGCCGTATCATCACTTAAGATCAGGTGAGATTATAGGCCATAACGCTGAAACCTTAAGAACAAAAAAAAGTTTACAGTCTCATTGCCATAATTTCAGTAGTTTTCATGTAATTTAGCCTCTAAGGAATTGTATTTTATATATGTATAGATAGATAGATTACTAGGTAGCAAGAACAATGAATTATCTTTACTTCATTCTGTGAAAAGTGTCAACTAAATGTTTAAAATTTACGTACTACGTCTTTTTTTTATATAGAAATGGTTGCAGTAAACTCATATTAAATATTGTTAGATCGATCACTGTGAAAATTGGCATGTTTAACGAAATAGATAGCGTTGTAATCAAGTTAGCGATGGAAATGGTATAACATCTCTCGAGACAGCTGTCTGAAGACGATTATTACTCTTATCGATTGACAATGAATGAAAACGTACTAAGGTCATATGAACGTTTGCGAAAAGACCTTGCGACTGTTACATTGAAATAAAAAATTGATTTATCTATTTCTGCGCGTTTAAAATGCTTATTAAATTCGAAGTTACTTTGTAATCAAGCCTATACCTATGTATGTCCAGTTGTGGTCTGCCCTAGGGGAGCGGGCAGCCGGGTATTTGCCAAGGTCGGCATAATTTTTACCAATAAAGAAAAAAAAATGCATATCAGTATCTTCGTTTACTAAAAGAATATTTCCTTCAGATATTATATATTGGTTCTATATTCTAAGTTGTAAAGGGCGTTACTTAAACTTATTTGAACTTTTGGTGCGTTGGATATAATTATGGTACTTTTCTATTCAATGAAAATTGTATAAATCCTTAAGGCAATTTGTCTTTTTGCCCGGGACGCTGTAATCATTAAAGTGGGCGCTGCCAGTGGGAATATACGTATATAACATGTTAGACTTTATTATTGAAATACGTCAAATATTTCTGCTTGGTGCTAACCACAGAGCAATGAAAACTTCAACACAAAAAAAAAAAAAAACATAAAATCCATCCATCCATCCACATCATGGTTATGGCCATGATCTCACCTGATCTTAAGTGACGATACGGCCCAAGTTGGTAGACACGCTAAACCTGTGGAGGAACTGGCTCTCAAGTGCAGCTGCCGGAACACACCTATTGGTATTTGGCGGCAGGTTTTACAACTTGAGGGTGGTAGCTAGCCAGGCGGACATTAGAAAAAGCCTACCACTATGCTATGGCTTCCTCACGATGTTTTCCTTCACCGAAAGCTCAAGCTCCTTGTAGGTGCTTGGATTCGAACTCGCATCCCTTGACGCGAAGTCGTACACACTACCGCTGAGCTATCATCGCTTCAAAATTATCGGAATTCTATCACATTGTCGGACGAACAATCTCTCGATTTTTATTTTTTATTGTTTCTTAATGGTTACTTGTTATGCAACCCAAGACAAAGCAGGTATGCGAGCTCAATTACTGAATTCACTAATACTATTAACAAGCAGAAACCTCGATGTTATATTAAAAAGAATAATATAAAGTCATTTAAAACACAACTCTTCCGTGTTCTAAATTCATCCATGTTATCATTATTTATATATATCGTATTTCCATTTATTTATGTAAGTAATTTTAAACGAAAAGAAAAATGAGTATTACGATGAAATATATTTTAAAACAAACAAAAAAAATAATATGAGATATGTTTATATTTACATTCTTCAAACGTTTCAAATGAATACAAATAATTTTCTTTGAAATTGTCGCTTTAAGATGACATTGATGCTTCCTTATTCTTATTGCTTATTATATCGAGGCTATTTGCCTTACTGGGAAACTACAGTTGTTAGTATAAATAATAGTTCAATATTTGTTGACAATACTCTTGCGATAACTTAAACTAGGGTAAATAAGCTGACGTAAAAGTGTACTAGTATTTCTTTTGTGCGTCATAAAAAATAGTTGTCGATCTGGTCATATACACATTGTTAATGACACAATAAGTTAGAGTAAATACCTATTATTGACGTAATATTAAAAGTATTTGTATGATCAGTTAAGTTCATATGATTTAGCATGATTACACGTCTAAATAACAACTTATTGATAATCTATTCTGATACTTATACATTTTAAAGACATTATGATATTGTAATAAATAAACTTTCGAGTAGAGATTATAAAAACGGTCACATGAAATGAAATGAACTAAAATTGTATGAGCGCGTTGATGTCTTTTTCACCTACGACGGTGTATATTTTAAATGACACAATATATAGATAAAATTAGGCAGTTATATAAATAAATGCGAAGTGGTAATAAAAATACAGAATAAAAAAGGAGTAACTTCGAGGTAACTTAAATCGAAATGTCGTGAAGCGATAATGATTTGAGTTTCTAACTAACAGCGTCTACAACTATGATTAAATACATGTCACTTTCTGCTAAGTTTATAAAATTTTTAGCGGTACAGCAGCGATTTGGAAATTAAATTATTTAAAAAACATTGCCAATATTTGTGAAAAGTAGATGGTAAAAAAAAAATCACGTTTAAACAAATGAATACTTCAAATTTTAAAATTATCGAAAAAGAAAAGATACTCATAAAATTTCTTCTGTTAACATAGCAGTACTGTATTTTTATATACAAAATCTAAAATTTATTACGTAAGACGATTTCGGTGTGAATACTGGCTCACATAAGAACTAGTTCCGATTCTAGGATAAGCATATAACTTGAACTGAGTTTTAATATTATATGGCATTATATTGAAACGAGCGGACTACTTAGCATACCTGGAATTTAACATGCGGGTTCCGGGTCCCTCATGTAGCATAGAGGAAATCTTTAGGTACGGGTTTAAGGGCCTATATTTCCGACGCATGTCAACACTGCTCATACTTCTCTACCAGTTTAGAATAATGTGGTTGCTATAGAAATACGTTCTAATGTAATACAAAAGAAATAGAAAAATTAAGAATCTCTTTTGTAGATAATTTGAATGTTTTGTTGTATAATCTTATCCTATTCCGTATAAAGATTTTTAAGTTCCATTAAATATTGTAGAACGCATTGTACCGGCACGAAAATTAACGGAAGCTATCGAGTACACGGCGCTTGTTAACTGTGTTTTACCGTAAAATTATTTTCATCCAAGACCGAGTAAATATTTACTTTGGCAGAAAATCGAGGCGTCCGTTAGTCGACACGTACACCGAAACAATATATGTTGATTTACAATATATATTTGTTACTATAAATATAATATCAACTCTGTATGACGATATTTTAGAAACTACGCATTTTTTTTATATTGATTTAGCTGTAATCTTACCTGATGATAAGATTTATCTTGATATCTTAATTTTGTCCATAGTGTCAATAATATTTTTTTTTTTTTTTATGTTCTCTTATCCCAGGCTTCCATGTGACAAGCATTGCCTTGTTTGGAGCATTACGCAAGGTATAAACCGTGTAAAGTTTTCTGTTAATAAAATATTGGTATTTGTATTTGATTAGTGACGATGGGGCCCTAGACGGTGTATACGTTAAACTTAGTGTAGGGACTCAAGTGCAACTTCCGGAACACACCAAAAGGTATTTGGAGGCAGCTTTTCAACTTGAGACTGGTAGCTAGCCAGGCGGGCATTAGAACAAGCTATGCTATGGTTTCCTTATGATGTTTCCCTTCACCAAGCCTCGGGCTCATTGCAGGTGGATTCGACATCACATCCATTGATACGGCGTCCGTAAATACTACCAACTAAGCCATCATCGCTTCGCTTCATTATGGCATTTTAAGAGTTACCGTAAAACGGAGAGAAGTAAAGTCAAGATTAAAGTAATCAAAGTTAAGTAACTTTTACTTTTTGGGGGTTTATAGTTCATTCAAGTGACATTACATGAACTTTATATAAAATTTCAATAACAACTTGACCAACTTTGTTTTTTTGTCTTCTCGTTAGTTCATTTGGATAATTCTTAATGATAGTTACATCCGGTAGATGATACTTTATCGAATTCATCAATTTTGATGTGAAACATCTTTTGGCATGACTTGACAGCAAGATGGATCCGCTCCCTCACGGGATCCCTCACGGATCATGTCACCTCTACCCACCTCTTTCGACTCTCTTGTATGAGTGAACATATATACTATATATACAATTCGTTGCTTCTTTGTGTGAGTTACATGCTATTACTATTTTGCTGTATATTTTCTTTATTGTTTTTATTATAATTATACTAGCTTTGCCTGCGACGACTTCGTTCGCATGAAACTGAAAATTATTTAAAAAAATTATAGCCTGGGTTACTATGGGATAATATAGAATTCTAGTAGTGAAAGAACTTTTGAAATCAGTCAAGTAGTTCTTGAGTTTATTCGTTTCCAACAAAAATACAAATCTTTCCTCTTTATATTATTAGTATAGATTATAAATTCCATTTTTAACATAAACGTTTCGCATCAGTCAGGAGTCCCGTGACGGCAAACTATTTTTATATTCTGTTCGGGATTTATCACGGGCATAAAATGTATAACGTTTAATTGTCATCCTCCCAGTATATTTAAATATTTTTTACTAGTAACATTTTAACTTGAAAAAAACCTAAAAAATACACATATAGACTATGGAAATAAAACATTCTATCTAAATACTAAACTTTATCTAAACCGACAAAACAACAAACTAATCACACGTATATAAGTATGAAAATTAAGCTATGGAGATGCATATTTTTTATTTTAAACAGTCATTTAAATGTAGGTAGTGAAACAAGGTAACATTGTGGCTCTTAATATTCCTCACATAGTACGTTTTCTTTCTGTCCCGAATGAAAATCGTAACAACTATTGTTGTATTATAAACAATGGAAAACAATTCAAAGAAACGATCACAGTTGACTTCAGCACAATTTTCTTGTGCCGACTTTCACTTTGTCACGCTTCAATAGTTTATACGTAAATAACACTTTATTCCTTACAATTTCATAGCAGCCATGATAGATTATTAAATAATTATTAAATAATCTCTACTAAAGGTCCGGCTGGGTCTGCGACTGCAAATACGGATTATATTTTAAACTAGCTGACATGGCAGACCTTGTTCTGATTTTCGAGTAGTCAATCACTTCGCATACAAACAGCGACATCTATCGCGTTATGATCACTTATCGAGATAAAAAGTATCCTGTCTCTTCTGTTAGATCAAACTGTATACTGTGTTCAAAATTTCATGAAAATCACTTTTGTAGTTTAAGAGTTAACCGCGGACAAAAGACGTGACATGAAATTTATATACACAAAGAATAAATTGACGACACTGTATTTTTTATAATTTTATGTTCCCATCTGGTTGAAAATGGTTGTCTTTTTCTAAAATCTTTATTGTAAAGTGAATACTTACTGTTTACTTACATTTATCATGCTCTTAGTGTCGAGATATAACGTCAGTTTAGTGTTAGGAATATTATCATAAAAAAGAGATCTGAAGAGGCCTCATATTAAGTTTTTGAAGTGACGATGTGGCCCAAAAATGGTGGACGTGCTAAGCCTAGTAAAGGGACGGGCTCTCAAATGCAACTACCGGAAGACGTACATTATCCGATAGACTTATAACTTGAGGGTAGTAGTTACAGAGGTGGGCATTATATAATAACCTACCATCTATATACCAATTAACCGAATAATATTCAAGAATTAGATAAACAAAATTAATATGCGTAAGTGTCGTGGAACACGTGGTTGGAACGATTTCCCTTACGTAGTATATTATTATAGACAAACGTATTACGTTATTGATTAATAAATAGAAAGAAATTAATTACTAGCGTCTGAGCGCAATTGAATTTAACGCAGAGAGAACTATTTTATTGTACATCGTTCAATTCATCTAACTAATTATAATACATATAACACACTACGAAACAGCTGAGCATATGACGTGTACAAACTATATCTGCGCAGCCGTTGAGAACTTACTGGCTGTCATGAACCAATGAGCGCGCGCCTATGACCGCGCACAGCCAATAGCGTACGGATGGTATACATTATAAAATGTAATATAGAATACACTAAAGAAAGGGTCGTGAGTGAAAAATCTTATATTTTCAATTGTCAAGCCTCTATACTTACGATGCGATACGTCTAATAAGGAATTTCGTTCCAAAAACGTACACACAGTCATCATAATAAATAATAAATATTTCTTTTTTTGTAACTATTTTGAAACTACGTATTATTATTAACATTTTAATGAAATCAGTTGTGTTCGTTGTGGCGAGGACAAAACTCGAGGCAGTTGAGACTAGAAACTATATTTCGCATACTTTGCATCATATTTTCATTTCATGCATAAGATGTAACGTAAATTCAAGACTGTGCCATGAGTATGAGTTTTCCGTCAGGATAATATCTTGTTGAAAATTGTTAAAAATCTGCCGTGAAATACGTAAGTATTCTAGGAGCTCTATTTCACAGCCACTTTTCTCCGCTAGCATTATTCTGCTAAGCTTAGTGTTAGTTAGTTCTTAGTAGTTGTTTCTGTATAAGTGCATGAAATATACCATCGATAACAAACTAATCGGTTGAGGTGTCTCACATGTACCATAAAATGCGTTCACTCATTTCTAACCTTGTAACGCGTCATTTCTATTCTAAATATATTGCGCACTTAATAAAATAGAGGATTTCTGCAAGAAATATGATCTTTTGATGTGAACGTTAATCAATAAGCATACATTATTATCAATTTTTTTAAAGTGATATTAAAAGTATCGAAATTCGTGCCGCGAGCTTGAGAAGGCTATCGTTATATGCTATGTAGGCTATGTATATATATACAATAAAAAAGAATCTGCAAGACCTAACGTTGGAAAATAATTAATATTGTTATATAATATTGATATATCGATTATCGATACGAACACTGTATTTCACAACATGACTCTATAAAGGGAGGGCGTTATATATCCGTTTTGCTTACATATTTTATTGCAGCACTTGCAGCGAGATTGAGTCTCGAATACTCTACTCTCTACTATTCTAGTACTAAAAATAGTTCATACAAAATATATGAAAGTTGGTATTCATGGGACGACAAAATATTTGAAAGTTGGTATTCATGGGACGACAAAATATATGAAAGTTGGTATTCATGGGACGCCTGGCAGATTAGAAACAATTAAGTTCATATTAGAATTTATAAAACCCTATAAAGATAATGTGAAGTAACACAATAAAAAAATACAGTATCATTAATGAAATCAATTAATTTTACGGATACGAAGTCGTATTATAAAAATTATGTTTGTATTTGATAGATAAATCATTGACAAGGACTTTAGGCTATTTAACATCACGCTAGCTACAATAGGAGTAAAGCTGAATTGAAAAAAATTAAAAAAAAAAACTGGTAAAAATCATAGTAAATAATTTTTAGTTCCACGCGAACGAAGTCGCAGGCAAAGCGAGTGTTTGTATACGAAATGTATATTATACACACGCAAGCGAGGCGAGAACGGTGACGTAGACATGTCACGACAGCATCGAAAAGCGTCTAGCCGTTTACCGTAACGGCAGGCGGGTCATTTTACATAAACATAGCTATACAATACACGCACACGCTTTAGCTGTACCGGAAATTAAAGAGTCACCAGTATGATTTCGTTATTTGTTTTCAGAATGACGGACTACGAGCGTATAAAGGCATCATGTCAACAGCGGAACGTCTTGTGGGAGGATCCGGATTTCCCAGCCAATCAGAGTTCGGTATTCTACTTTCAGACACCTCCGTTTAACTTCGTATGGAAACGAGCTAAGGTTTGATATTTCCTTATATAGTTTCCTAATAACATAATTGTGCATCTCACTGTGTCACGTTATATCGTGGAGGTTACGAGAATCGTGGGCGGGTGATACCGGAAGGACTGAAGAAGTCCGGATGGCTACTCTCCTGCTCGAGACTATAGGAAATGAAACAACATTTATTTCGATGACTAGCTTTTACGTGCGTCTTCGCTCGCCTTAATTTTGATTTTGACAAACAAATCACGTGACGTATTAAAAAGTTTCATACGAATTTTCTCCTTCTCTTTACCCCAATTCTAATAAGTTTTTAGTGATAAGAATTAGCCTATCACCGTCTCCAGGTTCCCATATATCTCTATACGGAAATTCATCATAATAGATTTAGCGGTTTAGATGTGAAAGAGTAATAAACAAACAAACTCACTTTAAATTTATAATATTAGTAATGATATATACAGTGCCCATGGTGTATCATCATACAACATCGAAAAAGGACTCGTGCACAGCATATGCTATGGGAAATTGGTATAACGTTGGTTTTCAGCTCAACACAAATTTGTTTAATTACATTACTACTGGTGGCTGATGAGATTACAATACAAGGGTTTGGAATCTCTATTTTAGTAGGTATTTGACAGTGCTTGTCACTCGATTGACACACTCCCCTCTCCCCTTGACCTGCGCCAGGGTTCATTTAGCAAAGTGGTAGTGTCTATGAACTCTGAATCAAGGGACGTGAGTTCGAATCCGCCTGCAATGAGCTTGAGCTTTCGGTGAAGGAAAACATCGTGAAGAGACCTTAGCATGGTGGTAGGGCTTTTCCTAATTTTCACCTAGCTAACTATCATCCTCAAGTTGATAATCTGCCGCTAAATATCAATAGGTGCGTTCCTCCCCCCACAGGCTTAGCGTGGCTACCAACTTGGGCCGTATCGTCACTTAAGATCAGGTGAGATTATAGCCATAACGGTAAACCTTACCTATAAAAAAATACAGAAGCCTTAATTTAATAATAACGTAGTTTAACAAATTTCGGTTTTTACATTTCTATTGTAAGCAGAAATGTATAAAAACATATTCACGAAACACTTCTCACTGAGTGTGTCAACACCGTAGTTTACTTTCACTCGTCACCGTTATGGTAATGGATTAAAAGATTAAATGCGACCGTGTAAATATCGAGTGATATCTAACATTTCGATTACTAATCGAGGTATTTATAAGTAGGCTTCACTCAAGGCTTCCCTTACGTTAACATAGATATTATCGATATAAAAGCTTTTTTTTTTCTTTTTCATCTGCAAGCAACAGTATTCTTTCCAGTTAAACGTGCACTGCATCGTTTTTTGTACTATTTTGGTGGCAAATATGCAAAATATCATTGTAGGTATTTAGAAGTAAAATGTAAAAAATCAAGGAATAAATTCGTAATTATTATAATGTTACTTCGAATTATGTCATCATCCTGGTTTTTTTTTTAATAATTAAGGTTTAGCGTTATGGCCCTAATCTCACCTGATCTTAAGTGACGATACGGCCCAAGTTGGTAGACACGCTAAACCTGTGGAGAACTGGCTCTCAAGTGCAGCTGCCGGAACACACCTATTGGTATTTGGCGGCAGGTTTACAACTTGAGGGTGGTAGCTAGCCAGGCGGGCATTAGGAAAAGCCCTACCACCATGCTATGGTTTCCTCACGATGTTTTCCGTCACCGAAAGCTCAAGCTCATTGTAGGTGCTTGAATTGGAACTCACGTCCATTGACGCGAAGTCGTACACACTACCGCTGAGCTATCATCGCTTCAAAATTCAAATCGCTTCATGGACGATTAAAAAACATATGTTATTGATAACGCGGTCACACGAGTTTGTTACACATATGACTGTGAATGACTGACTTAACTGAGGCAAGTGGCCATTGTATTCGAAGTTCACGATAACACTAGGTATGTAGTCGTGATGATTAATTTTATGACAGATTTTGCAGCTTCATTATCTTTATTATTATTTTAAATATAACTGTTACTATACCAGACTATATATGTATATATGTATCACATTATCCGAATTACTAAGTTTTCTAGCTTATATTCGATAAGTTTTTTTATTTGTTCCATAGTGAACAAGCCAAGACCAAAAATCATACAGCCAAATCATATAAGGCATATTTTTTATTTTGTATCCATATACGTTTATTTATCACTTTATTATATCGTGTTATTGGACATGTCTATCTCAAGTATTTTATTTTATTGCAATTATTAATCGTATTTTTTTATCTTAGAATCTTTTGCTTATTAATATTAAAAAGTAGTGCTGACTGTGACATCACGTTGACCATCTGAAAACCAGCGCTGCGTTGTAGCATTTTAGCTGAGATGGGGCCATTTACGGCCTCACACAACTGATTAGTGGGCACCCTCTGCCTATTTTATATACTAGGCTATTGTTATTTCTGTTTTTGCGACCTAATTTTTTATTATTGTAGTCATTTAGTCATTATTATTATTGTGTGAGTTCCGTAATAAACGTATTTTCTTTCTTACTTTCTATACGATAAAAATTTCATTAAAAACCGTCAACAAGTTTTTTTAATATAACTTTTAAGCCCAGTATACACTAGGAGACAACATGTCGCTCAACATGACCCACAACGCTGCGACGTTGTTCAGTGTCCCGCAATATGTACCTCAACATTTTGCGTGACATTCATATGACGCAGGAGTGAACGTACGTGTCGCGCCACTTGTTACCGAGTGTAGACGTGTGTCGACGTGCCTTTTTTTTCTTTTTTTACGTTACACAGCATAGTGACCGTACTGCACCTGGTGTTAAGTACAGTACAATCCAGAACAGCGGTGACTGAGAATGATCCAAAATTCACAATCAGTCACCGCTGTCATGCTGGCCTGCTAAAATACCTTTTCACGCCTCTTTTGAAGGACCCTATGTCATAGGAGGGTGGGAACACGCTGACCGGAAGACGGTTCCACAGCTCCACGATACGACAAAAATATGATTCAATAGCAGTCACCGTGAAGCTGTGACGCCGGAGTCGCGCCCGCTTGGTTCTGCAGTGGAACAGAATTTCTATAGTGTGGGAAAACGAAAACGTACTTTTACAACATTGTATACTCGATAAGTTTAGGACAAGAAAGCATAAGAATCTCTAGTCCACAAGTATCTTAATGCAATGGCAAGTCTAATATGAGGGTCAAGAGCGTTCTGTAGTATTATATCCTGTTTCGATCCTGGTCCGAGCATTTGTAAGTTTCTAAATCACATGTGATGCCATTCGAGCATAATTCGCAAATGGTCCGTCTGACATTCGGAGATGACTTAAATATTACTTTTCTCTCGTTATAGTAAGAAGTTCCGCATCCATTACTTCCTATTCCGCTTACGTTTCTCTTCTAAAATAAGTAAGTACGAAGCACTAATCGCCACTACTTTCTCAGGTAACATTTCTGTTAGCACTAACTAGTGTGGCCTGCAAAATGTTCCGCGACATTTGTCTCGGGATATTTCACGTGGTTGTCTAACATCATGTTGCGTTACATGTCGCTGCGTTTGTCCCCTCGTATAGCCGAGGTTTTAATCTATGTCACGGCGGATCCCTTTGTAATTAAAGCTTAGAAGGTGTTCCATACATTAATATATACTATTGGTTATCAATTTTTTCCGACCACCTGATACTGTTAGCCGAAGGGGTTTGATGTCTTCACCAGGCTTGTGAGGTGATTGTGGAAAGCACTCAGCCGAAAGACAGTCAAAGTGGTCGGACTTCGTCTTGAAATGTTGCTGCCAATAGGTTATATATAATTGTGTTAAAAGTTAAGTCCATAACAAACTGAGTTATAATACATATTAGTATAAATTATAGCAAGGTATATTACGGTATATTTTCTATAGTAATATTCGACTGGCCACAAACACAGCTATAACGTATATTTTTGTAAATTCACGAAAATTTGTCGACAGATTTAGTACGACGTATTTTGGTATAGTAAGATATATTAACGTATATTTTAATATATTTCAAGAAAAGATGGTATAATTTTAAGTATGTCATATTGAAACATCTTTGATTAAGAACACAGGTACGTGTTTATGCAACGACGGCCGCAGATCTAATGAGTGCAAACATATATATTACAGTATATAGCATATATCAATATATAGCATATAGCATATATCAATATATAGCATATAGCATATATCAATATATAGCATATAGCATATATCAATATATATCTTACTATATTAATATATATTATAGCTCCGTATGTTGTGAGCCTTAATCAAAATATATCCAGTACTATCGGAGTGGCAATGAGACAAAAAATCTAAATTATTATTTTTTGGTCACTAAATATACATCAATCATCATTTTTTAATAATAACCCACAATAATTGCGTCAAGCTTAACAATCGCGGCCACCTCACACCAAATTTAACATCCGCTATAATAATATGCGTGTGATGTTCCAAAATAGTTGTCTAATTAAATCTACCATACTGGCCTTAATTCAAATTTGAATTGTAAAAAGTATTATTAGCTACTTTTAGAATAATAAATACGAAACAGGTATACTTTAACAAGCTATTAATTATAATATACCCGAGATTTTCTATTGGTTTATATAACAATCTAATATATTACGTAATTGTAAAGGAATCCCGCGAGAAACGCAAAAAGAACGACCTTGAGGCCAAGAGAGAGTTTTTAAAACGAGTTTCTCAAAGAAAAATTTACATAAGTTGATCAATTTTTCTAAGAAGCCATTCGATGATTACGTAAACACATCCCTTAATTAGAGAGTTGATTTTCTTATGCTCATATATTCTATACGATAAAGTTTCTTTGTCTGTCTGTTTGTCTGTTGAAACTCGAGAACACGTGAACGGCATGTTTTTTTTTTTTTTCATTTCATAGGTCTATTTTCTAGGAAAGTTTTATAACAGTTTTTTTATTAATTGGAAACGTTATACGAATAATAGTAAATCAAGTAAATAAAACATAGAATTGAAGTTTTTGATGTTAAGCATCTGTTGACACGCTTTTGCAGTATACATGGCCTGCTTGCCGTGATGGCAACGATATGACACCCACTTATGCCGTCATGCTACGTCAACCCATGCCACTTGTATGTATGCGTGTGTATACTTCGTTGTTTGTTTGTGTGAGGTACATACTTTACTTTGAAGCGATGATAGCTCAGTGTTAGTGTGTACGATTTTGCGTCAAGGGACGTGAGTTTGAATCCAACCACCTACAATGAGCTTGAGCTTTCGGTGAAGGGAAACATCGTGAGGAAACCATAGCATGGTGGTACGGCTTTATCTCATGCCCGCCTGGCTAACTATCACCCTCAAGTTGAAAATCTGCCGCCAAATACCCATAGGTGTGTTCCGGCAGCTGCACTTGAGAGCCAGTCCCTTCACAGGTTTAGCGTGTCTACCAACTTGGGCCGTATCGTCACTTAAGATCTCTCTCTTCTTTATGGTTTTAATTCTAAACTCTACTATTAACCCAAATGTTTCACGTCTGAACGGCATCTAACGATTTGTCTAATAATAAATTGCGTGGTTACTTCCTAATTAGCTGCATTCCGTTGCCGAGTTGACTTGCCAAGAATCAACAACATCTATGGAAATACAATTATAAAACTTTCATTAGCTGTATTTATTTTACACCTACACTGAATATGCAATACATTCGAGCGGAGCCTTGAGAGCACATCTAGTACTTTTACAACAGCAACAAAAAAACACACGCGTGAATGATATATCCAGTTTTATTCAAATTAAATCAGTCTACAGCGCAATGAAATGTTCGAGGTAAAAAATTCGAATAACCTTCGTTGTTTTTCGGCAACTTTGTGTGTATAATGAACTGTAAGATGTTAATAGCAATAAATATCTAATACTATTAAGTGAGATATTCTTATATATATATATATATATATATATATATATATATATATATATATATATATAATTTCGGGTATCATGGATAGGGCTCTAACGATTTCGATGTAATTTTGTATTTAGATAGATTTTTGCTTTATACATACAACTACATAGTTGCATTTTTCGTTATAAATTTATTTCTGTTTTAATATATATCCTAAAATAATTATAACGTTCGTATTTTTTTTATTAAATTATCAGTTCATACCTGTGTATCATTTAATATAGGTTATGTGATGTACATTTTAGCGGATTTTTAGAAATAAATACAATTTAAAAAATCTGAGCTAATCTCGATCACCCAGGTATTATAGAAGATAACAGGAGGATAACAGGAAATTTATATAAAATTCTGGTCGGTATAAAATACATTTCTTGGAACGCACCCTAAAAAGCTGCCTTTTGATGAGAAAACACTAGGACTTTTTAATCAAAATAATAAGTGCCTCAAGACGGTCTGGTTTTTTTTTTTTGTAAAATGATGTTTTTATAGAATATTTTGACAGTTTTTGATATGTCATTTTTTGTTTTTCGAAATATAATTGACAAGGAACTTTGTCATTGCTACTATTCTCATTGACAAATTTTAACTAATAGCTTTTATAATATTTTGGATTTATTTTTTTCACCTGATACCACGTCTTAATTTTCCGAAATACCTGTAGGTGTATTCCGGAAGTTGCACTTGAGCGTCACTCCCTCCATTAGGCTCAGCGTCACCACCATCTAGAGCCACATTGTCACTTAAGTTTAAGTAACGCTACATCTATAATGAATAAAAAACACACACTTGTAGACCGCATTTAACGGCAGATTTTCAACTTAAGAGTATTTGCTAGTCAAGCGGGCATTAGAAAAAGCCCTACCACCGTACTTTGGTTTCATCACCACGTTGTCCATCACCGAAAGCTCTAGCTCAGTATGGGTGGACTCGAAATCACGCCCGTTGACGCATCGCATCGCTTCAAACTTTCCAACTAGTAAAGTTTCACTGCCCTTGAACTGGTGTTAATTTTTACTATTCAACAGACACCGCAAATGGTAAAGATCAAGCAAGCGTATGAGCACAGTGCTGCGTGGTGTCCGTACAGTGAATTAGCGCGTTCGATGACATCATATGAGAGTTTCGTGAAAATAAAAATAAAACGGAAATCGACATTATAGTCGCGTACGTTGTAGAGGCAAACGCACGCGATACGGTCGAGCACTCACCGTTAGTGACCTGATCAATATTTAGGAATCCGATTTCGTAATATATAACAGCTAAAAACAAATCAACTTATATATATTCTGAAGCAATGATAGCTCCGTCGGTAGTGTTAAAGGGACGTGGGTTTGAATCCACCTATAATGAGCTTGCGCTTTTGGTGAAGGGAGACATCGTGATGAAAACGTAATATCATCGTGGCAGGGCTTTTTTTAATGGTCAAAGACCTATGGTTGCGCTAAGACTAGGTCCTTTCACTAGGGTTAGCGTGTCCACTATTATGTTCCACGTCCTGATTTAACATCAAGTGAGATTGAGAGCGCTAAACTTACAAAAGTTAAAAAAAAAACATGTTTTTAGTGATAGAATCATTCGAGGGGATTTATTTCGTATAGATCTGGCATCCGAATCGCTATTACGTCTAATCGATTTAAATATGGCCTGCGATAGAATGTGAACATAACACAGAATTGGCAAGAGAAGTGCGCTGTAACCAAAACTAGCAAAGACCAAGCGGCCTCTGTAACTTGTCAGGGTAATGGGCAAAGGTTCGCGGCTGTCGTGAAAGGTAGCGTATATAGTATTAAGCGAAAGCGATTACATAAAAATTAGGTCAATCAAAATGCGATTACAATATTATAAATGCGGATGTTCGTTTGTTTGTCATGCGTTAACTACTCGACTCGTTATCATGAAATTTTACGTGCACATTGTCAGCGGTAGAAGAAAGGATATAGGGTTCTAGAAAAAGTGTTCAAGCTGTTCCTGGTTTCTGGTAACTTGGGAGTTCGAAGTGTCGCTGTGGTGTAGTTTAGTGGGTAATGTTGGGTGAAAGTTCGTAAAGAATAGATTTTAAACTCCACGTTAATAAAAAAGGAAAGAAAAAAACTTAAGGTAATTAGATACAAAAACCAAAAAAAAAACTGTTCTTAAAGGATAAGAAAATAAACTATTAGTAAATGAAAGTAAATGAGAGCTCAGCCAGTTTCATATAATTACTTAAAATCAGTAATGAAGTCCCAAAAAATTTATGACCCTAGTGTCAGAAGGACATAGCAGACACTATTTATTAAAATAACATTTATAGGGTTGTCAAAGTCAACGCAATTATGTTCACCTTCATGCTCTTGAAAAATCTTAATTTTTTTATTTTGTTGTTATTGCTTAGTGAACACCTGAAGCGTGTGAACAAACTTTATAAAAATACATTACACCGAGGTGTGGTAATAAAATTAACATAATTAATTACCACGGCGATTTTCATTAAAAGAATCAGTTTCTAGGCTGTTTACGTTATTGAATTTTATATCTGCAGCTCCATTGAAATCATAAACATAGCAAAAATCCGTATTAATATTATAAATCGGAAAAGTTGGTTTGTTTGTTTGAATGCTCTAATTTCAGAAACTGCCAGTCGGATTTCAAAAATTCTTTTAGTATTTGATAGAGTAATCAATGAGGATATCTTTAGGTTATTTAACATCACGCTATCACCAATAGGAGCAAAGCAGTATTGAATGAAGTTACAAAACAGACAACATTGATTAAATAAAAGTTCAGTTTCACGCGAACGAGTCGCACGTATAGTTGACATATATATATATATATATATATATATATATACATATATATATATATATATATCCTAGCTGACCTGGCCACGAGATGCTGTAGCTGTTATAAAAAAATGCAATAAAAATATCGAGGTCATTGATCAAAATAAAATATAGCCTATATTTTAAGTTGGACAAAGTTACATATATACGCGGAATTTTATTAAAATCAACCGAGTAATTTCGGAAATTAAGCCGGACAAACACGACACGACGGATTCTAGTAAAATTTCTGTACTGCCAGCAACAGATTTAACCTAGTTTTGTGTGCCCACTAATGTGAATAACTAAAGTGACTTAAGAAAAATCGGCATTCCACCAGATAATTATCAAGGAAGAGAGTCACGGCTACGGGTCTCTACTTAAAGTGTGATAGTCAGAATCCGGTTAAATATGGATACCTACTACCCAACCGATGTTCACAATCAAGCCAGGTAGTCCAGTCAGAATTCTTTAGTTAGTCTATGATCCAATTATTAAAAACATTTCCCTAACGCTCGTTAAAGTAATACATACTTCATTACTCTTTTACATTATCTTCTACACAAACCAGCTTCTAAAGTTTGTAAACAAAACAAATACATATAAAAATTTACATACATATACTAAAGTAGCTGATGCCCCAGATTTAGTTTGCATTTTCCCGTTAACCGCGCCTGATTGTAAAGTCTATAGTGGGTCACTGGTAGTTTTAGATATACCGTAATAATGGTAGGGCTTATTCTAATTCCCGCCTGTCTAGCTTCCACACCCAAGTTGAAAATCTGCCGCTAAATACCTAACTATCCACTCTTTCCACTAGGTTTAGCGCGCCCACCATCTTGGGCCATATCGTCGCTTAACATCAGAAGAGATTATGGCCGACGCTAAAACCTATACACTATAAAAAATATACACTGGGCTCCCAATATCTTTGTTTTCTATGACAGTTTATTTTCTTCACCTAATTTAGAAGCCATTGCGTAATGAAATGCGAATGTAAAAAATAAATACAAAAAATAAAAAACAAAGCTATTTCCAAGATAAAATAATTAATTTAATACAACGAGATTCGTAATTATAAAATAATATACATAAATAATTATAATTCTGTACAACATAAACGCAACCTTAAGCTAATGACCGTGTTTTGTAGAGGGGTTCCGTTTGGAAACACGGACGCGTTGCCAAATTTTTAAAGAGCTCGTGTAGTACCGCGTGTCTTACTGAGTGTGGTTCTTCTCTGTTTTGACGTATTCCGGTAGACATCGCATCGCAGCGTTCGCTGTCGGCGGTCACCAATTAATAATCTAGACTCTATACGATGACGTAATTAGAGTCAAGGCTCATTTATATTTATTTTGCAATTTTATTAACGTATCAGTACTTGAATTTTAAGTGTAACAGATAGTAGCAACTATGTATCGTTACAATACACAAAGTTATAATGAATATGCTCTAATAATGGTTTATTGAAGGCTAACTAACATATATTGGTAATTGTAGCACTGTACATATGATAAAATTATAACTGAGCCGATTATGTAAGTTAAATTTTATCTATATTAATAAGCGAGTTTTTGTCTGGTTTATCTAACTTTGTCAATACAGCTTCGCTTCTATTAGTGGTATCAAATACAAAACATTTTATGATATCCGACTGTTCTAAGATTAGCGCGTTCAAAGAAACAAATTAACAAATTTTCCGTTTTATAATTTTAATATAGATTATCTTGCTGTATACACTTCAAAACAAATTATGACAAGTTATTACAAATTATAATCCAATAATGATACTAGATACCAACACAGTAAAGGTATAGGTAGGTACAGATCACTAAATACTAATACGCGTATCATTATTAAAACAAATTATTTATCATAAATATCATTAATTAATTTATCATTTACTTATTTATCATCATTACTACAAATTATGATCACATCCTGAGGTAATAGTACTACATACCAACACAGTAAAGGTATAGGTAGGTACAGATCACTAAATACTAATACGCATATCATTATTAAAACAAATTATTTATCATAAATATCATTAATTAATTTATCATTTATTTATTTATAATTATTATTACAAATTATGATCACATCCTGAGGTAATAGTACTACATACCAACACAGTAAAGGTACACGTAGGTACAGATCACTAAATACTAATACGCATATCTTTATTTAATATTCATTCATATTACGTACATAGCTAGTACAGTTTGCATTAAATTATATTCGTGGAATTGCATGCCGATAACAGCCCAAGTAGATGTTCGGCTATTTTGGCACCCACGTGCTAATAACAAATCAAATCATTTATTTCTGAAAATTACGCTAATCATATTACTTTTTCGAAGTAAAAAAACGACTGACGTTTCGTAAATATTATGGCGTTCTGGAAAAGAGGAAACGTTAAAAGAACCTTTCCAACTGTCGCTCTTTTTAACATGTAACTGCAAATGTAAAAATATTAACATTGTATTAATTCCATGTATTTCAAATGGTTAATAATCTGCAATTGGACTACTTGTTAGCCACTTTTTGTTTTCAGTGTTTCTGTGACCAGTTTAATCTTTATCAAAACCATTAACAGCGTTAATTTGCAAACCGTAAAAAACTCACAGCGCTTCGATAAGACAATATCATTATTGTGTAACGTATTAATCTTCCTATACAAAAGTGAAATCGCTCATTGAGATCTGTATATTAGTAGGTTGCATTTTCTGTCCGCCCTAATCACGTATGAATGATAGGCATACGTGGGCACACGTGGGTCGTCTCATTCAACCTGTCAATGTATCAGCCGAAACACCAGCCGAGCTAATACATGAATTATTATCGAATAAAACATACATACGAGGACATGTATGAAACAACCATTGAGACTTGAACCTATGGAAGGTATGAATGTGAGACGATCGCTAGTACTTCCGTCCCGCTTGCTTGTAATTGTTACAATCATTAACTTAACTGGATTGACTTAACAATAAAGCACAAAATAAACGAGTAAGAAATTTTAATTCAACATGAAAAAATTCATAAGTTGTCGTCTTTTAGAGTTCGTAATTAATTTTGTTTTCGATTCATTTAATTTTGATTCAAGCATTATTTAAAAGTTAGGTATTTATTTTGTAAAAATATAACAAAAAAATTATTGTTTCCAATTCCATTATAGATAACACTAAAATTAGTTAAATAGCAAGCATAAATACTAAAAAAAAGAAGAAAATCGCTTGACAGGTAGAAGAAATATAGGTATTAACTATTTTGTATTCGCCTGTTCATATATGGATGTCTAAATTCAAAAGTCATTGAAATGTTATCAAAGAATCATCCATCCTTCCATCCATTCAACCGAAAGACGTCCACTGCTGGACATAGGTCTCCGCCAAAGATCTCCACGTCGACCGGTCTCGCACCACCCGCATCCAGCGGATTCCCGCGACCTTGACCAGGTCGTCGATCCATCTTGTCCTACCCACGCTACGTCTTCAGGTACGTGGTAGCCATTCGAGAACCCGCTGGCCCACTCAGGCATCGGTTCTGCGGCCAATGTGCCCAACCCATTGCCACTTAAGTTTAGCAATTCTTCGGGAAATGTCGGTTACTTTGGGTCTTCTGTGGATCTCCTCATTCCTCTAGCCCCTCGATTGCTCTTTGAGCAACTTTGAGCTTTTTTATTAGGCCCATTGTGAGCGACCACGTCTCAGTGTCATCGCTCTGGCAATACACACTAGACACAGAATATTATGACTTTATTTTGCTAATAATCATCATTTGAGATCTGTATACTATAACAGGAATTGTGGCTTCTTCTAATTAACACAACTTCACCTTACTGCCTCATGTCTTGAGGGACTATAAACACATACAATTAAAATATACATACGACTTCCAGACTGAGAACAATCAATTGTGTATCACATAATAGCCTTTAGTCACTTTTAGAAAACTGCCAACATATGTATTTTGGCCAAATTCCTACACTATTTCCTCATTTATAGTCTGTAATTCTGGCAACTCCTTCACGTCCTGTATCTCCTACTTCTGCGTCTTATAGCCTTCCGGGGCCATCGATACAGCAAAAACGTCTCGATTTATAAAGATCAATAAAAAAATATGATGCGTGTTGAATATATGTCATACGTCGTAACACATTCGTTCAGCATATCATAACGTTGCAAAGTTGTATTCGTAGGTGTTGAAGCGGCGACGTGTTCGTCATCAAGGCTTTCAGCTTCCTACCACTCACCACCGACGCTTAACTATCGTGTTCCCATTTAAACAAAAAAAATTAATTACGTATCTGTTAAACGTTTTAAACGCATACTATTTCTCTATTATTAAGTTCATATTACCTTTTGTATAATTTGTATTGCGTTCATTTTACACTTATCTCCTTACTCTCTTTGTAATTTTAACATAAACAAATTAATATTAGACAAATTTTAAATCTAAACCTAAGCTAAAATAAATGGAAACATAATTTGTCTCTACCATAGTTAGCATTGTGGGTAGAGCTTTTTCTAATCTTCTCCTAGCTAGCTACCATTCTCGAGTTGAAAGTCGTCCGCGATATACCTATAGGTGTGTACCGACAATTGCACTTTAAAGCCAGTCTGCACATTAGGCTTAGCGTGCCTAGCATCCTGGAATCGTTATCTAACATCAGATGAGAAGAAAGCTCAAATATATTGGAAGTGAATTCGAACCCACATCCCTTGACGCGTCGTCCGTAGACACTACCAATTGAGCTATCATCGCTTCGATCATTAGTATCAGTGAAAACCTAAAAACAAGCTGGTAGGTACTTCCACGTTCGTACATTGCAATTATAGAGTTGGAGTATACAGGGAGGTAAAGAGCATAGAAACAGTCACATCGTGAGTAATTATGAAAAGGTTATTTTTAATTATAATTATTAACATATACATACTCTGTATATTACCTGTATCAAAACAGTAATGTTTAAAAGAATAATTAATAAGCAACCAAGCCGGGTGAACGATAAAACAAGAGAATTGTTCACAAATGACGTTTATTGTCTTGCCGAAGCAAGCAAGGCCGCGAAGACTAATAAATGCGGAAATGAATTTAACTTCTGGTTTATTTCTTAACCGGCTCCATTTTAAAAGAAAAGTTTGTATACAAAAAGAAATGAAAAATGTTCGTTCCCATTCAACGGGCCCTGTGACGTCCTTGGAGAGTTGTACGTTTTGTGCCGGCCGACTTGAGTTTGATGAAGAAATATTATTTTATTTCTGACTCTGTAATAGCTTCTGCAGCGATGGTAGCTCAGTTAGTAACGCGTACAACCGCAGGGTCGATGGACGTGATTTCGAATCCATCTGCAATGCGCTTGAGTTTTCAGTGAAGGAAAACATTGTTATGAAACCATAGCATTATGGTAGGGCGTTTTCTAATGCCCGCCTAGCTAGTAACTACCACTTGAGTTAACTGCACTCGAGAGCCGGTCTCTCCACTAGGCTTAGCGTGTCTACCACCACAGGCCACATCGTGACTTAACATCAGGTGAGATTGTGTTTTTCACGCTTCAGTTTTTGACGTGAAAACTTTTGTAGACGCGCTGAACACTTTATTCCGTGGGTATTAAACGAGACTTCAGTGAAATGATAAGCATGTATGCATGGCTATGGAGGCATGTAATGCTCGTTCGTGTATAGTCGGTTCGAGGCAACTAAGGGACCGAGAGAGATATAGTTAACGTGTCACTGCTCTACTCGCTCGGCGAGCGTTTGTTGATAGAGCATGACGCCTCAGTCGCATTCAGTATCAATATAAACATTTAGTTGTAATAGCTGTATTTAGTTTTATTAACCTCGCCTTAACTAACTTTTTACTTATGCCGTGTACTTTTAAGCACACACCGCTTTTAGTTAAAAATAAGTTGGTAAATCCTAGCTGGGTTCAAAAATTTCCCGTTATTTATCGCACAAACTGTTACAAAAAAGTTAGAATGTGTTAAAAAAGAATTAAGAAATATGATATTCTTTAATTACTTAGAAGATAATTATAACGTACGCAATATTTATGATGTGTAAAAGAAAAAAAATTCACTACCTCCCCGGCGGGGAATCGAACCCCGATCTCTCGCGTGACAGGCGAGAATACTAGCCATTATACTACCGAGGACTATTGATAATATGGGAACATTTTGCGAACTGTATCGTCCTGCCAAAGGTTGTTGTGAGAGATTTTTATAAATATGAATATTTTACTTAGGTACAAACTGAACGCTACTCAAGAATACAACATAAAAACACTGAGATTGGTACAATCAATGTTTTGATCTACTAACTCGTTCACTTAAACTTTCTCAAACTATTTAAATTCCGCAGAACAAAGCAAGAAGAATACATCAAATCTAAAGGCGTTTTGTGTCTCTATTTTAATATATATTCTATAATACTTAATAGGATTTTATAATCGAGAGAACCACTTTCACTGCGTTGAATTATGTAAATCGTCGACCTCTATCGGTTCATTTGTAAAACACGTGAGGTCCGTGAAACCCGTTTCAGCTGTTACGAACCTCGGTGTAAGTTTTCAAACCCGAAACTACGCGAGATACGTTGGCAATACAGCGCCTTGAACGTTTCCCTGCGGGACTAATATCCAGCGAATATTTATTTAAAACTAGGTTCGCTTGCGATTTCGTCTGCGTGAAACGAAAAATTATTCGATCACTCTTGCCCGTTTTTGTAACATTCGTCAATACAGCTTTGCTCCCATTTGTTGTAGCGTGATGACAGATAGTATAACGCCTTCGTCAGTAATTGCTCTATCAAATAAAATAATAATTTTGGATATCCGACCAGTAGTTTCTAATATAATGGCGTTCAAACAAACTATTCCACTTTCTTATATCAATATAGATTAGTCTACGCTTCCTCTACCATTTATTTCTCTTTATTGTTGCGTATCTAAATGAATTTGTTAAATAAACAATCAAACAAGTTATTTTACACTACATTTTTATATTCACCGCTGACTGATTATGCTCTCAATATATCTATAGGCTTTCGACACTCTTCTGGTTATATGGCTTTCATTCCTACGACTATGAACAAAGTTTCCATTGGCTGCGGTGTATACACAGTGGCTCGCTAGGTATATGCAACCGCCCCCTTCCTTATTGTGTCGGACCATTTTGAAGGCGCCCTTCCTTGAGCATGTCAGCCATACATTTTATCCATAATTTTAATCGCAAGTCACGTTCAGATCACCCTAAAGTACTTCAAACCTTCTGCTACTAGTATCTTTACATTTTTTTTTTTAATAGTTAAGGTTTAGCGTTATGGTCATAATCTTCACCTGATCTTAAGTGACGATACGGCCCAAGCTGGTAGATACGCTAAACCGGCGGAGGAACTGGCTCTCACGTGCAGCTGCCGGAATACACCTATTGGTATTTGGCGGCAGCATTTTCAACTTGAATATGGTAGCTAGCCAGGCGGGCATTAGAAAAGGCGCTACCACCATGCTGTGGATTCCTCACGATGTTTCCCTTCACCGAAGGCTCCAGCGCATTCTAGGTGGATGGAATCCAACTCACGTCCTGTCGCTTCATCGCATTTATTTCTAACGACCACCTCCGTAAGTAGGCGAACTTCGTGGCTCTGAAATATTCGGACTTTGTTTAACCTGAGCGTAAGATACCTATTACGTACACCAGTTTAGATAGTTATTATTATAACCAAACTGCGGCAGGAGATGACACCTCAAAAAGAATTTAATTGTAAGTATCTCTTTCGTTGCTTAGAGAACACGTCATACCAAATGCTATAATTTGCCTATGAGTTTCAAAACCATTTAACGATTACATATGACCCCAGAACATATTCGTCGTGTTATGCCGCAAGCGTTAAGTCTGTATACGTTTTAAAACAAAACGAAATAACGAATTTTATATGCGAATTGTGTTGTAAAATAAATTTTATATTCTATCAGTTTTGCAATCAGTCGGATGAGTCAATCTAATATTTGTGTTAAGACATTGCGAGGACTTGAAGTAAATAGTAGTGTAAATCATTCCTTATAACATCAGTTAGACACTAGTGAAAGTTTCATTGGAATCGGTCCAAACGTTTTGGAGATTAATCCGAACAGGCGGATAAACATTTCACAAATTGATTACAGAAGTGCGGTGCGTACTTCCTTGTTATGCATTTAGTAAAATTTTATTATCGGACATTATAAATGGACACTTTTATTTATCCGTACTAATGCCTCAAGACATGACATTTCAACAATACGAAAAACTCTAAATTTTCACATCCGGTATTGGAAAAATTATTGACCCTGCATACAAAATTTCCTTCCGTATTTTTACAAGTTTTATTTGCCCGAGATTCGGTATAATCTGTTTCTTTCAAAATCTAATCCATCCTTAATATATATAAAGACGTGAGCTCACTGATTCATCAACACAAAACCTACTGAAGCTAGAAACATTAAACTTGAACCGCAGTTCGATTTTATAACGTAACTAAGATGTGAGTTCTCGATATGTAATGCCTAAAGTGATAAACAGAGTTGGTAAAATTTGTATGAATATATAGACTCCTTAATATAGTAAATAACATAAAACACGGGTCTCAGCGTTTTCAAAAAATCATCTCCTAGTGCTTAAGTTAAGATGATGCAAATTTTCATAAATACTTTTAATGAGATATATCTCAAACTACCATACCTATTGTCGTTAAATTTGCTATTAAATATTACGTAACACATTTATATACCCAATTTCATCGACACAGTGTTGTTCTCGCCTTAATTTTATTAGTCCGGATGTATTTTTCACGTTTATTGTATAAATTGAGAATAAAATATGCAACATCTATTTTAAAACTACATTTCTAAGTATAGCAAATCACAAATTTACTATTTTTATAACGGCCATAATGATTAAAAACTTATGAGCTTATATTTACAGTTGACTAAAATTTGTTTTTTTTTTAATTTTATTTGCAGGAAATATACTACAACCCAACATTCATCCTAGATAAATGCGAAACCTTTGACGTCGTTCCAGGAAAACTGGGTGAGTTTTAGTACAACGTAAATTCATCAGATGTCACTAATATTATTTAGGAGCCAAAGTTTGATAGATGTGTGTGGAAAAACGCCTTTCAACCGCGAGAGAAAGCAGAGAAATTAATTATGTAAGAATACTGGCTGGTCTGGCAAACATTGTTCTGCCCTTCGAGTAGGGAATAACTCCACCATAGCTCCACCTACCGCAGCCTTCGATATGGTCACTTATAGGGTCAAAAACTGTCCTGAATCTCAACTTGGACCAGTCAATACACATTTACAAAATTGCATTGAAATCAATTTAGTCGTTTAAGCACTGTGATATGGGAATCTTATAACTATACTAGATTTTACCCGCGGCTTCGCTCACGTTTATATCGAGTGTGTCAAAACCGATGACGCAATAAAAAGTTACATACAAAGTTTATTTCTCTCTTTCCCTCCACTTCCAATAAGTTTTTCTCGAGAAAAATTAGCCTATCACCGTCTCCAAGGTCCCATCTATCTCTATACCAAAATACATCACAATCGATTCAGCGGTTCAGGCGTGACAAACAAACAAACTCACATTCGCATATTAGAAAGGATTATTGTTATAAAGGAAAAGTTTGTTTGAATGCGCTAAGGAACTACCAGTCGGATTTCAACAATTCTTTTTGTATTTATTTATTTATTGTGTATTTCTTCACAGCACAATTAACAATTTCAAATTAGTTCGATTTTACAGTAAAGAGGTGCCAATTATAATGAAATCATTATTAAAAATAAATAATTGTGTTTGTATTCTATTTGTGATAAAGTAATCATCGATGAAGGTATTGAGCTATTTAATATGACGCTAACATCAATAGGAACACGCTGTATTGAAAAATGAAACAAAAACGGGCACAAATTGTTAAACGTATATTCGTTCTACGCGAAAGAAGTCTTTTTTTTCCGACCTTACATACGCTGTTAGCCTTAAGGGCTTTGACAGCTTCACCGAACTTTTTGGGGCGAGTGCTGAGGGCACTCAGCTCCGAGGCAGCGGGCGCAAGGGTGCCAGAGTGGCCGAACCTCGGCTTGGGCTGCTGCCGGAAAGTGAACAAGAATTCGCGAACCTAACTAAAAAAGGGCAAGCCGCGTAAGGGCCGCGAGGGTAGTCCCTTACAGAACCGTGTACTTAACGTGTGGGTGTGCACGGATGGTACGCGCTGTGATGATGTACTCTCAGTGATGTAGAGTGTCACTGTATCGCGCGAGCAGAGTCACTCGAGGGCTCCTACCCGGAGGATCGATCACATTTTCGATGACGGTCAATCATATTAAAAGTACTGAACTTATCGGAATGGGTCTACGAAAATTCGATTCAGAATTTTCGGTGCTTAACTTAATTTTCGTACTTAATTTTTGTATTCCATTGTCTCTTCGTCTATTTTTAATTTGCGTTTGTATATATGCGTTGGTATATTTTGTACTTTTGTATATGTAGCAGCGAGGGTGGGACAATAAAATTAAATAATTTCCCACCACACTGCACTAAATGGTGCAACGGGATGGACACCAAAGAGGATGTAGGGCCGGGCTTACACTCCTGGATCCCCTCTCACCAATTCTTAGGAAAAGGGAAGTCATACCAACCTGGCTGTGGTCCGAGGTTCCTGAAGATGAAGTCGCACCAATAAAATCCAACCTAGCGCCGTCCGCAACGCACACATATTATATGGTCTCAGCTTGTTATGAACGTTCGGGGTAAAACCGAACAAATAGGTGTAGAGCCGCACTGTAGATATATTAGTACAAAGTTTATCGAAAATAAATGTTAAATTTCCATATATTTGCACATAAAACGTTATATTATCCTGCAGCTGTATTTTATGTCTTCTTTCGAGAAAATTAACAACCACAATTAACAAAAATAATCGGTCTTCATCAGCTTTTCCTTTTTTTATTCCTGGCAACTCAGCCCTCTTTAGAGACTATTACTGCCATTTTCAAGTGATAAGGTTTGGCCATTTTGGGGAGATGAAACTATGTGAGAAACGCTCTCCTGTTAAAGTTCTCTTGGGAGTTTTGTGGGAACAAATATATCATATCTCTAATGATTATTCATAATTTACTTCACTTATGCTCTGCAGCCAATTGTCGGTCGCAATGGAGACGTTTGGAAATGTTTTTTTTTTTTAAATTGGCGACGGCACCACGATGTCGACCACAGGTAGTAAGACCTCTTTTCCCGCCATTGGCGGTATGAGATCCACAGTACAGTACAGTACAGTATATATGGCTTTTCTTTTAAAGCCCTGTTTTTTTAGGGTCACTAAAAAAAAGCCTTTATTCTATATATATAAGGAAAATGCAGGCCTTTTGACGCTCTATTGATAAAGAGTTTTTCCTAGAATGTCAACGGCTACTTAGGTTTATGATTTCATCGACCCTATGTAAAAAAATTTCATTTACTTTTGTATGGCCAGCGCAGCGGGTGGATGACGGTTTGTTTTATATATGTATGAAGATTAACAAGAATTGTTCGCATATTTTTTTCCATCACGCGTCACAGTGACGACACAGTGTCTAATGGTAGGCTTAATAATGATAACCACAGAGGGATAAAATAAAAATGAAATCTGGTTCATCACGATATCTGCAAAACCATCATACCTAATGGTTTGAAATTTGGCATATGTATTACTTATATCATATAGACACAAGCTAAGAACAGATTATATGATCACTCGTAGTTGGTATGGGAAAATTTGAACCGAGTCGTGGTAACAGCATACTTATATGAAGTTCTCTTACAAAACTTTACCGCGGTTCGATTCTCGTTCGTGGTGTTATTTTTTTGTGCTATATTCTTCGTTATATACACATATATATGTAGATAATAAACGAATTTATAATAGAGTAATGTTTAATTTTTGATAACAGTCATTCTTAGAAGTTAAATTATTCGTGTTCAGTTTTAAGTTGGAAAATGCAGAAAACACTTTTCCAGAGGTCGGAAAAATTCTCGCTTCTAGCGCATTATATTAAATTATTGTAATATATATTAAAATATGCGTATAGCTATTGTGCTAAAAATATATTTAATCAATAAACATAATTTTATTAACAATATTGCCGCCTGGTGGAAGTAACTTGAAAAACCATTTCTCCCAGGCAGGATAATTCGAATGTTAGTATGAAGGTGTACGTACCTATTGCCTGAATTTTTTACTAGATGGCAATCAAACTAAACTTAACTAAGTCCAGATGATAAAATTTCAATTTATAATTTTGGAAAATTAGTTGAAACTGAATTACCCTGTGTTTAATTTGTTACTTAGTTCAATTACAATTTTATTGTAATAAATGTAGTATTTTATGAATTTCCAAACACCCTATTCATATATTATTTATTTATTTAATTTTAAAGTTAATTTAACAGCTAAAATTACTTAATAAATATCTGTAACTAGAAGGCACACGAAATAAATTAAAAAATATATATATGTGTGCAAAAATAGGGTTATGATCCTCCTCGGCGGGGAATCGAACCCCGATCTCTCGCGTGACAGGCGAGAATACTAACCATTATACTACCGGGGATTATTGATAATATGGGAACATTTCTCGAACTGTATCGTCCCAGGATACAGAAATACGATAATATCTTGAAGCTATCTCTTTATTTTCCAGGAACCATAACGGTTTCTAGTAGAAAACATTTATCTGCATAAGTTGATTTGATAATTTTGCCTTTTAAACACAAGTTAACAAGGTAAATCATTTGTTTTATTGTATTAGTTTATATCAATCACACAGACATTGAAGTCTAAGGTAAAAATATGCTGTTAACCTTACGGGCTTTGACAGCTTCACCGAGCTTTGGGGGCAAGCTCTAGGGCACTCAGCCTTAATACAGTGCGGGTTATGTACAGGAAACTAAACCTACAACCACAGGATTGTACTGGCTTTATCTCAGGGTGGAATGACTGGACTTTACTTGTCCAAAGCAATATTTTTCAACGAAACAAAACAAAAGAAAAGGCCGAACCACATTCAGGATCGGGGCGGCCGCTTACAAAGTACGGTAATGAACTTACGTAGATTTCAGAAATGTCACTGTATCGTACTAGCTGATATACTCGAGGGTCCCATGCTGGAGAATTCTTTACAGAATTCGTAGCATTTTATATACCTACATAAACACTGTACACAGAAGCCGGATTTTTCTCTAGGCTAACTAGGTTTCAGACTTGGGGCTCGATATCAAGAGAAGCATACATTGAAATAACATTATTATAAGAACAGTACACACTAAAACACTGGAGCGGTGATCGGGAAAAATTCTGTGGGTATGGCAAATAAATAAACATAACTGTATTGTTAAAAGGACCTCGTAAGTGGAATAGCCTAAGATCTATTTCATATAAATCTTTTTTTCCCATCTACCAATACCAAAATTGATCATAATCGATTCAGCAGTTTAAGCATGAAAGTGTAACAAACAAACAAGCTAACTTTTTCATTTATAATATTAGTAAATGTAGTCATATGTCAGGATGGTAGGTTTAGTTGTGGGGCCACTAAACCGGCGTTTTACATTATAAAATAAAATAATAATAATTATCAATTATTATTATTACAATGTCGCATATATAAATAACATAAATTTAATTTTAATTCATAATAATAATGATGTAAAAGAAAAGATGAAAGGAAATCGTTTGTCTTGGTATGGACATGTTTTGAGAAGAGACGAAACGCATGTGACGAAGAAAGTGATGACTATGAATGTTAAGGGAGGGAGAGGGAGAGGTCGTCCAAAGAGAAGATGTATGGAGTGTGTGAGGGAAAATATGAAGGCAAAAGGAGTGAATGAAGATATGGTGACTGATAGATGTGTATGGAAGAAGAAAACATACTGCGCCGACCCCAAATAACAAATTGGGAGCAGGATGGTGATGATGATGATGATGATGATTAATAATAATGATGTAAACAAAGTTCACAGAAATATATGCAAATTTTGCACGATACTCGTGTAATAAATAAATTGTGTTGTATTATTGTTTATTACTTTTTTTTTATTTATTTGTTATTGTATTATTATTTATTGTAGTATTGGTTTGATTAATAAATTAGAACACGAATATGTATATGTTACTTTGAGTGTAACCGGATGTAAAATCTGGTCATTTTCAGGTAACAATATATTTTTACTGTTTGTAAGTTTTAGTGTTAAAGCTATAATGTCATCTGATGTTAAGTTACTACGTGGCCCAACTTGATAGAGGCGCTGAGCCTTGATAGCTCTCAAGTACAACTGCCGGAAAACACCTATAAGTATTAGGCGGCAGATTTTCCAGAGTGGTAGCTAGCTAGGTGCGCATTGGAAAAGCTCTTCCGGTTTTTCAACATTTTCTCCTGAGTCAAGTACAGATAAATTGTTACTTTTTTTAACATTGACAGTAATTGATTAGAAAAAAAAGCACATGTTCTTAGAAAACGGTACAGTTACAATGTGTTTCTTCGCCGTCCGTAAGTTACAACTTAACCCACTTCGCTGAGGTAAGTGATTATTCCGTGCACGCGCTTGGCTGCGTACTTCGCGCACCCACTCCAAGTGGACCGTGTGAAGTAACGCAAATAAGTATTTATTACAACTTAATCGCATACACAACATGTGCTTAGAAACTTAAATACCAATCGCCTCGTATACTTATCCGTGAGAATTTTCCATGTAGATCTATTGTTAATTATTTTTATATCGGTTGTTTCCCACATGCTACCCTCCTACCCTAAAAGGAAGTAATATAACCTGCGAAAAAAATTGAAACAAGATTATGGTTAAATCTATTAGAAGTCAACCCCGTATCGCGATTCTGCTTGTGTCAGACGAAAGTTTATAACTGAATGAACAGAATCAAGTAACTAACCCCCACCGATATCTTTTACTTTTGGAGATAATAAATATTTTAAACCGCCAAGGGATGATACAGTTTGAGAAATTTTACATTAATGCAACGACCCCCGGTAGTACAGTGGCTAGTATACCCGCCTACAACGCGGGAGATCGAGGTTCGATTCCTCGCTGGGGCGAATGCGATTTTTTTTTTCAACTTTATTTTCATATTGTCCTTGATAATTATTATTTCGAATGAGTATATAGATAATATGGAAGACAATAAATGTAAGAATATGTCCAGGGTTAATATAATTAAGAAAGGGGGTTAAAATATCACACTTAATGATTAGTTAGATGGTACTGTAACTATGCATGTGTAAGGTACAGTATATATGAAAATAGTTTCCAACACAGCATTTAAAGTCTAAAATAACAGAGCTACTACAGTTATTAAAGGGGTGATAGGCAATACATAAATACATATTTAACACCGAAACACATGGCCGACTATCCATTCTCATAAAAGGCAATTACGAGCGATAATCGAAGCGGCGAGCTTTCTGCTCATAGTGAGACTTGTAACACTGCACCGGAAGGTCAGTCGAACAGCTAAAGTAATATTCATTGTATGTAACTTTCTTTAACGTTATCTCAGTATTTTCCGGTGGAAAGTAATTAATTAAATTCAATTAATAAAGCAGAGAAATAATTAAATAAACTTATTTGTCGACTATTTGTATGAGATCATTGATCATCGTTATTTATTTATTTACAATCTTAATTTGTTCCTTATAAAGAAAAGCCTTCCGTAGTACTTATATAATTGACTCTGGAACTAACTCATTTTTTTTTTCTCTCTTCATAACTGACTATCTTATAGACTATCTTATATTAGACTATGATCCTAAGGAGTGGAATAGTTACCATACTAAGTGTTAGACTACGTTAACAAGAGTGTAGGCTGTCTGCGCGGCGTGACGCAGGTCTAGCGGGTCGGGGAGGGGGGATGGAGGGTTGGCCGTCAGACTGGAATCGATAAAATTAATAAATAAATTAAATTAATTAGTTTCATAATAACAAATAATAACATGCGGCTTCTTTCGCGTTGATATTTGTCAAACAAATAAGATGACACGGTAAAATATTCATACAAAGTTTATCCCTCTATTTACCCCACTTTCAAAGAGGTTTTCGCGGGGAAAAGTAGCCTCTCACCGTCTCCAGGTTTCCATGTATCTGTAAACGAAAATCCTTCATAATCGATTCAGCGGTTTAGTCGTGAAAGCGTAACAAACAAACTCACTTCTGCATTTGAAATAATTGTAAGGATTTATGTTTTGTGTATATATATATATATATATATATATATATATATATATATATATATATATATATATAGCTACTTTCAAACCTGATGTTAGGTGACGATGTGACGGTGGGCACGCTAAGACCAGTGAAGTAACTGTCTCTCAAATGCAACTGCTGGAACACGCCGATAGGTATTTTGCGGCAGATTACCTATCCAGTTGGGGATAAGAAAAATGCCCTCAATTCTATGGTTTCAAGCTTAAGCTCATTGTAGGTGGATCCGAACTCACGTCCCTTGATGTCCCTCGGCGTCTGTACGCACCACCAACTGAGCTGTCATCGCGTCAAAAGCTCAAAGATTCGCGTCAAATTTGACAGCGTGATACCTAAGAATGTGTAATAATACGTACGTGATGTTAACAGTGACTTCTTGATATAGGTGACAAATGGCTGGTCTCTTGTTTGGGTGTGCTGTATCTCTGCAAAGGCTTATTCTACAGGGTGGTGCCGGCCGATCAAATGATAGAAGCAACCTACGCCGGCGTATTCAGGTAAGCCGTTATAATGATTTTAAAAATCATACTGTTAATTACGAATACTCTTATATGTGTAGTGGTTTTTTTTATACTTAAGGTTTAGCGTTATGGCCATAATCTCACCTGATCTTAAGTATCTTAAGTGACGGCTCTCAAGTGCAACTGCCGGAACACACCTATCGGTATTTGGCAGCAGATTTTCAACTTAAGGGTTGTAGCTAGCCAATCGGGCATCAGAAAAAGCCCTACCACCATGCAGAACATGGTACGTATATATTAATATTATAAACCGGAAACGATAGTGTGCAAATATTAGGAATTACTAATTTTTGAATTTGATTAATTGATCATTGAGTTAGGCTTTAAGCGGGTTAACATCGCGCTATCACCAAGAGGAGTGAAGCTGTATTGATAAAAGTTACAATAACGAGCAAAAATTATTTGTATTTCAACAGCGATAGAGTAATACAGAATTTCCCTGTAATATTTGAATACCATAATGTTTTTTTCTATTAAGTGAAAAGGGTGCTGGGAGGAGATGCCTAAAGCATTTACCCGCATTAAAAAAAAAAAATATATAAATGTGTATTCTCTTATATAGGTTATTTTAAACATTAACTCGTTCAAAAACGTGAAAGTCATCTAATTAATAGATCAAAATATTGTTTATATGAATTTCAGTGTTTTTATTTGTCATTCTTGAATAGCGTTCAGTTTGTACCTAAATGGAAAAGGCTGAATGTTTATCAAAACCTCGTCCTTACAACCTTTGGAAGGACGATACAGTTCGGTAAATGTTCCCATATTATCAATAATCCTCGGTAGTATAATGGTTAGTATTCTCGCCTGTCACGCGAGAGATCGGGGTTCGATTCCCCGCCGGGGAGAGTTGGTTTTATTTTTTTCTTTTAAGCATTTTAAATACGTAAATTATAAGTACTATTAATTAAATCGAATATTCGTTAGTACATTTTTAACATATTGTGTGAGAAATAACTTGTAATACGCAAGTTAAAGTATGAGCCCAGGTAATTGTTAACTTACATATATATATTTTTTTTACAATAATGCTTCAGACAACACGACAGAAGGAAAAAGCCTCATCAAAGCGAGTTTAATAAAACAAAATACAAGTAAACTGTATTAAATAAAACGTATTGGCACTAACATACAGTATTTATCTTGATACTGAATTATGACGTATACTACAAGCGTTGACAGCTCAGTGGCAGTGTGTACGAACGCCGCTTCAAGGGTCGCGAGTTCAAATACAACTACAATGAGCTTGAGCTTTCGGTGAAGGAGCTTTCGTGAGGAAACCATAGCATGGTGGTAAAGCTTTTTCTAATTCCCGTCTGGCTAGTTACCAACCACTGTCATGTTGAAAATCTTCCGTCAAATACCTATAGGTGTACTTAACATCAGGACTAAAAATATAATAATAAACAATTCGCGCCCATTCATCGATAGATTCCGGCTCTGGTGGTGCGGGCAGTGGATGGAGGTGCTGGTTGATGACCGTTTGCCCACGGTAAATGGGAAATTGGCCTTCCTTCAGACGAGCCACACCGAGCAGCTTTGGCCTGCTTTATTAGAGAAAGCATATGCAAAGTAAGTCTTTACTCCATTATCTATACACCAAAAACATACTGCATTATTCCGAGTTTCCAAGCATAATCATTCCTGATTACAAATGTTAGCTAAAAATAGCTTTTCCGTAGTTATTTTGATACGCACGTATAACTAAAAATACTGTATCTGCTATACGATAAGTGTAAAGTACAAGATCATTAAATATTTCTTGCTATTTGGCACAGCACTATTGGTGAAATACCACCACTCTTTAGAAGATAGTGGCTAGATACCCTTCAGCCTTGCATTTCTCTGAAAAACAGAGTTTACAGTCGACAAGTAGCATATGTTACCTCAATAAGCTAATGGTGTATGGTCTATCGTGGATTTTAATTTTTTATTATACATATATAGATTACTTGCTAAGTTTTAAAGATATTATATCAAAATTCGAAGTAGTACTTCTAAAGAAAACGTTATTATTTTTTGTTTTCATTAATAGTATTAAAACTCGTCGAAAGCTATGAAACAAAAATAAATCCTTTTAACAATAGACAGGTTCATTACTATAGACATTTACAAAGTTTCAATGATATCAGTTGAGTCTTTTGCGATAATAGCGTGGACTAATTATGAATTAAATAGTATCAAGTTAAATAATTAATTCGCCCACACAATTTGCAAATTTTCCCGCATCGAATAGTTATGGTACCGTGTCGATACGATGAATAGTTATGACGTAATTGCAAACAAACATTATTTCATTACATATATATAATATATATGTACGTTATATAGCCTCATTATTAATTTGTTCAATCCACCAATCGTTGCATATTAAAATAGAAAGCGCTATTGAGTCGCTAATATTACCTTATCGTATGAGATGTTAAAGAATATTTGATAAATAAACGGTCTGTTTACATTTGTTTACAAGGAAGAACACAAAACATTATCTACTTTGTAATGTAACTAATGGTGGATTGGTGAACAATTGTTAACTCATGTTTCGCAGACTGCATGGCTCTTACGAAGCTCTGAAATACGGTAGCCTGTTGGACGGACTGGCCGATTTGACGGGCGGCATCACAGAATCTATACTTACGACCGAGGTCACAGACGCTGCTATACTGAAAACCTTACTCGACACTAGCAGTGTTGTCACTGCCTATTACGCTCCACAGGTGAGGCTTATAAACAAACACTTTAAAGCGATGATAGCTCAGTGGTAGTGTGTACGACTTTGCGTCAAGTGACGTGAGTTCCAAGCACCTACAATGAGCTTGAGCGCCCGATGAAGGAAAACATCGAAACCATAGCATGGTGGTAGGGCTTTTTCTAACCCCCGCCTGGGTAGCTACCACCCTCGAGTTGTAAACCTGCCGCCATATACCGATAGATGTGTTCCGGCAGCTGCACTTGAGAGCCAGTTTCTCCGCAGGTTTAGCCAACCAACTTGGGCCGTATCGTCACTTAAGATCAGGTGAGATTGTGGCCGTAACGCTAAACCTTAAGTATTATATAAATCTGTAATAAACTTTCACGTGAAACATCTATTGGAGTGCCTTAGCAGTCAAATCAATCCGCATGCTTGTCGACATGTCTGTTGACTTCCTAGAGTATGTGCGCGTATACTAATTACTTCATATATTTACTAATAATATAATTTATTCTTCTTTATGTGAAATGGCATACTACTAATAACATTTCCCCGTATTCTCTCTATCGTTTTATATTTATAACTAGCTTTTACCTGCAGCTTTTGCTCACTTTAATATTGATTTAAAACGATAAATGTTTCATACAGAATTTATCTCCCATTTTACTCCATTTACAATTAAAAAAATTATGCGAAAATAAGTACGCTATAACCGTCTCCAGGATCCCGTTTATCTCTATACGAAAATTTATCATTATCGTGGGTTAGAAAGAAAAGATAAGGATGGAAATAGGTTGCACCCCGACTGTTATTCCTGTGAAAACACAGTACGACGTCTATCGGGGTGGTTGCGAAGTTCCGAATAAATATGACTGTCGTCAATAGATGGAAACATGGGCGATATAAATCGCGCTTCAGGTTTGTCCACATCACTGATACTGGTGAGAAAAACGTAAACTCACCCACTATAAACTTATTAATTTATAGGAATTTTTATACTGCACGACTGTCGCGGGACAAGTAGGTGCTGTGATATAATTTTAATATTGACGCTAAGGAAAAGTGTTGGTAACAGTTATTGATCGTATTTTTCTATAAAACAGGTATGAGGATTCTCTGTGAAAAATATTTCCAAATCGAAATCAAATGATTCGATTCACCAAAACATCCTGATGCAAAAGATCGATTCGTGAAAGAGAATTTGTTTTTTCGAGCCGTTTTACTTTTTACTTTGTCGATATGAAACCGACCATAGTAAATACAAAGAACGCCCAAAATAATTGATATTTTATACAAATAGAGAAACCAAAAAATATTAATTTCACAAATTTATTGGTTACATAAAACCGGTTTGTAAATTGTTTGAAAAACATTCGAACACTTGTAAATAACGTATTACGAAGATAGATGTGTACATCGATTTTTAACGGGGAAATATCGACTTAGAGTAATGAAACAATTAAAAAAAAAATTCTCGTGTGCGCTAAAAAGTCGTTTCTTCGATTAACCGATCTCAATAGTATGAATGGAGAGTATACGAACATATTAACAGGAAATCACTGATACATATAGATTTAATGATAATATTTAAAAAAGCTTATAGACAAGTAAGTTTAAAATGGATGCAGACGTAAGCTATGGTTCGTTATTAATTATTTATATGTATATAATGTATTGTTATTAAGTAGGTTTGTTGTTGTATTAAGTATTGATTAACGAACAGAAATGTTTTGAAGAGAGTCTTGTATTACCTTATCTTTTTGATATTCAGTAACTCGATCATGTGAATCATTTTGACAGTAACTACATTTCTTTTTTTTTTTCTTTAGCAAAGCGACGAAAATATTTCAACGATGTTATCACCCAAAATGAATTACAGATTATGCGACATACAACAGGTATGATACAAAATTTATATATATATATATATATATTTTTAATACTACATAATATTTTATAGTATTTGTTTAAAGTTATTTATTTACTCCTTCTTTATAATAAATTATTATTATTTATATGGAATAGATTCGTGCGAACATTGAAGCGATGATAGCTCAGTGGTAGTGTGTACGACTTCACGTCAAGGGACGTGAGTTCGAATCCAAGCACCTACAATGAGCTTGAGCTTTCGGTGAAGGAAAACATCGTGAGGAAACCATAGCATGGTGGTAGGGCTTTTTCTAATGCCCGCCTGGCTAGCTACCACCCTCAAGTTGTAAACATGCCGCCAAATACCAAATAAATGTGTTCCGGCAGCTGCACTTGAGAGGCAGTTCCTCCACAGGTTTAGCGTGTCTACCGACTTGGGCCGTATCGTCACTTAAGATCAGGTGAGATTATGGCCGTAACGCTAAACCTCAAGTATATAAAAAAAAAAAATCATAAATTTCATTGTTACCATGCAATGATGGTTGATTGTTAGCGCTTACGGAAATCCCATCGAAGAATATAAGTTGGAATCCTTGCAATGAGCTTGAGCTTTCGCTGAAGGAAAGCTTTCCGTTGAAACGATTGCATATTCAATGCATAAAATCTATTGCTACATACCTAAAGGCGTGTTTCGGGAGTTGCACTTAAGAGCCAGTTCCTTCATTAAGCCTATCGTAACGTCATGGTCATATCGTGTCTTGACAGCAACGAGATTGTGGCCAAAAGTACCTAGAAAGTATTAAAAAAATGTTGTACCCAGGTGGACACCATGGATGATCCGGTCTTCTTGGTACGGCTTCAGAGGCCTTTAGCCCCCGGAGAGATGCCCGTGTCACAAGTAGTCCTGGATAACGTGCTGTGAGTACTACACAATTTCACACCGGTGCCACTTTATTTGAAACGAATAATTTAATCAGTAGAATCTCTACAACTACAAAACAAAGGGAAATGCTAAAAATCTCGAGTTAACGAGTTTTCGACTTAACAAGACGTTCGATATACAGAGGAAGCGATTGATTGGATTGAAGCGATGATAGCTCAGTGGTAGTGTGCACGACTTTGCGTCAAGGGACGTGGGTTCGAACCCAAGCACCTACAATAAGCTTGAGCTTTCGGTGAAGGAAAACATCGTGAGGAAACCATACCATGGTGGTAGGGCTTTTTCTAATGCCCGCCTGGGTAGCTACCACCCTCAAGTTGTGAACCTGCCTCCAAATACCAATAGGTGTGTTCCGGCAGCAGCACTTGAGAGCCAGTTCCTCGACAGGTTTAGCGTGTCTACCAACTTGGGCCGTATCGTCACTTAAGATCAGGTGAGATTACGGCCATAACGGTAAACCTTAAGTATAAAAAAAAAGGATTTAATGACTGGCACAATTGGTAGGTATATTTTTGGAATTGTATTATACCGAGTTGTCCCAAGATTTGTGTTATATCGAGACATATAATATGTTACGAAGTACGAGTTACCGAGTCTGCCTTTTGAAATTCGAGTTATCGATACTTCGCACAGAAATAAAATTTTATTCTAGTTTCAAAGTCTAAATCATTCGATATACCGCGTTTTTAAGAGTTCATCGCAACGGAATGTCGTTATATTTCGACTTCAGAGATCACAACTTAACGAGGATCGATTTATAGAGATTCCACTATAATAGTTGTTTTTAAACGCCATACAATTAACCAATTTATAAACAGTTTGTCATTGTCATTGAAAAGACCTTGTAGTCCGAACATAGACTCCAAGACCTTACAATCAAACAGTTAAGATATCTTTTTGAAGTTCATAGGTTATCTTGATAGTAATCGTATTACTTTAAACACCGGCGATCCATATAATGATTTTATTATCTATATCTTTACATAGTATAAAATGAAGTCGCTTCCGCTGTCTGTTCGCTTAAGTCTTTATAACTACTATACGGATTTTAATGCAGTTTTCAGCAATATATAGAGGGATTCACGAGGAAGGTTTATGTATATAACATATACATACATATTATAGTACAGAAAAGGTGAAAATTCAAAGATTTGTAATGTGACACGAAATACATCGGGGCAGCAAATTAATTATAAAGGGGCAAAGTTTGCATGTTTGTGTGAACGCGCAAATCTTAGTATCTGTGAGTGGGATTTCGGGACAGTAGGTTCAATAACCATGTCGAACGGGTTTTGATGTCAAAAGGCTATTTGGGGTGGATCGATATGTGAGCGACCGTGATGTCCGGAATTGACGCCCCTCTCTGTACATCCGCTAATAACTACTGTAACACATTAAACTATTTTATCAAAAAGATAAGAATAAGATCTAAAAAAAGATTCAGATCGAGTTTCTCGTCGGTTCTTCTCGATGACTGCGTCACTTTCCGAACCGGTAGTAGTTTTGACGTTCACAAGCGCCTTCTTAGGGCCTGAATTGAATAAAGATTTTTGATTTGATAGGAATTTCAAAAATTATTATTCCATTTGATAGAGTAGTAATTAAAGAAGGCTTTACGGCCACCGATAGGAACAAAGCTGTATTAAAAAAAAAAGTTACAAAATTGGTCGAATATTATTACGTAATTTTTACGCCCACGCTAACGAATTTGCAAATGCATCTATTTATATAAACTGGCCCAACAAACATTGTTCCACCCCTTTCTAGTTATTAACTCCAATGTATATTATATATTTATAATAACATATTTAACAAAAGAAATATTCATTCAATAAAACCAGCAACTCCAGATATACACAATTCATCTGAGACAGTGTTTGATCAATTGTTCTATTTAACGTTATAATTTCTAAGTAGTATGAATAAGTCGTTAACTATTATTAATAACACTAATTCATATTAATTCATGCATAAACGTTTTAAAGGAACTCCAGCACTCGAACTAGGTAACTTGCGGTCACCAGGTTCTTACAATGACATAGATATATATTTTTTTTATTGTTGCAGATGGAAAACAATACCGCCGTACGAACGCGAGAGGCTAATGACATCGTCCAAGGGATTCTGGATGCTGTTCTCGGACTTCCAGAGGCTGTTCCTCCGCATCGAGGTTGTGCATTTGGACGCGGAGACCAGCCGGGCGGAGCTCTCGCTGACCGAGAAACAGAAATGGCAGATGAAGATGCACCAGGGTGGATGGAAGAAGGGAGTCTCCGCTGGCGGTTGTAGGAACTACGTTCGTGAGTGAATCTTTGAATAGTTTTTTTTTTTTTTCATGTCACTCGACAAAGTGACGACACTCCACCTAATGTTCAGCACGGTACAGTCCTAATCAGCGGCGACTGAGGACCCAATAGCATAGGAAGGAGGGAACAGTTCAAGACGGCACAAATGAGCTTTGTAACAACGGATATAGCATTTCACGCCTAAATCGAACGGCATGGAATGTTCACGAACGAAATGGAGGTCACGTAACGAATACAATCCTCATATTGTCAATTACCATAGGAACCTTTGACGATACAGCCTAATTTGGTAGACACGCTAAACTTGTGGAGGAACTGGCCCTCAAGTGCTGCTGCCGGAACACACCTATTGGTATTTGGCGGCAGGTTTACAACTTGAGGGTGGTAGCTAGCCAGGCGGGCATCAGAAAAAGCCCTACCACCATGCTGTGGGTTCCTCACGATGTTATCCTTCACCGTAAGCTCAAACTCATTGTAGATGCTTGGATTCGCACTCACGTCCCTTGACGCGAAGTCGTACACACTACCACTGAGTTATCATCGATTTAACTTGTTATCAAAATTAAAATTACAATATTCTAAAAACATTAAACATTAAAACACTGTAGGTACCGAGAATAAGGTGAAAACTTACGCATATGATTAATAAACAAACATAAAAAGGTATTGGTTAAGATACGCTAGAGATGAGAGAGCCTTATGAATGGATCAGTCTAAGGCCTTTTTAAGACCTTTTTTTATTAAAATCTGGCCCTGCCTGGGATCGAAGCAGTATCCCGTTAACTACCAGCGTGGCTTAATGCTTTCGCTTATTGTAAATTGATTGAAAACGTTTGATCCTACACAGATTTCTTCCATACGAATCCTCAAGTGCAAGTGATTCTGAACGAATCGGATACCTTGATAATATGCCTCAACCAGCACAGCATCATGGAGCCGAAGGTGATCGGATTCAGCATCTACAAGATGCCCAAATTCCTCACGGAGACGGCAACGGAAGTGTTTTTTAAAAGGATAAAGAGCACAGTCAACTCCCAGTACACTAACAGCCGACAAGTCAGCCAAAGGTATCGTTTACACTAAGCCATTATTAACCGGAAGTAACTGTGCGTTTATTCGTTCCTTTGATGTATTTTTATATTGAAATTTATGTTCTTACCGCAATATGTGTTTATATTTTATGTTATTTCAATAGGCAAGTGTCATATTTATACTACTGACAGCGATGTGTGTGTGTTTTTTGAAGTGAAACTTCTTTAGGCGCATGAGGGTAAAATTTTTACAGATGAAACGTCACGCCGGTATGCAACGGAAGTGTCGGAAAAGAGAGAGAGAGAGTGATCGAGACCGATTGAGAGAGAGTAAGACAGGGAAATTTAAATTAAAGTTAAAAATTAAATTATTAATTTAAAGTTAATTTAAAGTTTTAGATTTGTATAAATATAAGCAAGATTTATAAATTAGTTCGCCAAAGAAGTTTCACTTCTGACATGTGTACTTTGTACGCACGCATGTTTTTTTTTTTTGTTTAATACATTGCGTTTATTGTTCATGTGCACCGATGCGAATCTGTAACTGACGCGCCTGTGCAATGCGAATTATTTTTAATTTTTTTTATTTTTCAAATAACATTCTTGTCGAAATATACTAAACTTCGAACACTTCTCCCAGATGCCCGTTAGATTCGGGCGCATATTTAATAATGCCGACAACGTTCGAACCGCGGGAGGAAGCCAACTTCACGCTCAGAATATATTCGACAAAGAACATCAAAATGAACGTTCTAGACGATCAGCCGCAGATGACAAAGACAGCGCTAATAAAGGCGCCGCCGGGCTCAGACGCCGATGGATTTTTCCAATACGAAACGTTATTCTTACAGTTAGCAGATGAACATAGGACTGTAGATATATTCGAGCTCCAAGAACTCTTGGACGTTTGTTTACCGAACGATTACATCAAGAGCTGCGTGTCGATTGACACTTGCAGGCAGATCGTTCTATCTATGGATGTATCCTTTTCAACGAGAGATATATTTTAACATCTGAGACGTAAATTTGACGTCACTAACTTGTAACGAAATCAAAAGTTCTGTATTCAATTCGGGCACTCGAAAGCGCCATGGAGATTATCGCCTCAAAAAACATAACATAAGTACAACCAGTAAATATTCCATCGTGGAGTTATCTTTTTCTAATATAATTTATTTATAGAATTAATTAACTATTAATAAATATTTTGTACTATAGTAATTTTTTTTATTCTTAAGCGTTATGGCCATAATCTCACCTGATCTTAAGTGACGATACGGCCCAAGCTAATAGATACGCTAAACCTGTGGAGGAACTGGCTCTCAAGTGCAACTCCCGGAACACACCTATTGGTATTTGACGGCGGGTTTTCAACTTGAGGGTGGTAGCTACCCAGACGGACATTAGAAAAAGCCCTACCACCATGCTGTATACAGAGATAGAGTTTTTTTGTATCATACAAATAATTATCCACCCTTTAATAATCTGGCTGGGAAATCGGTAGTGTGCTTAGAAATCATATTAAAAAACCTAACACTATAATTCTGAATACATTTATTAGTCAAGTTTGATATGTAGTAAAATTATTTAGGCTTTTATAACCAGTATTAAATCAGTGCTCGTCGATAACACACTATTACGCCTACCTTTAAATCTTCCATTCAATACAACTTACAGTAATACAGTGGCATCATGTTCAAACAACACTTTTATCTACGTGGATTTGTAGATTGAATTAAAACCTGCAATTAACCAAAGTGTTTACGTGAAGGAAAACATCGTATTGAAACCATGGCATGATGATAAGACATTTACTAACATAATATACGCCTGGCTAGCTACTACAATCACCTCCACAAACTCACGTGATGTTAAGTGGCTGTGTGGTTCAAGAAGCTGGACACGCTAAACCACGCTACTGTCACATATTTATAAGTATTTGGCGGTAGGAAAAGAAAAAAAAGCCGTCAGAAAAAGCCCTACCACAATGCTATGGTTTCGTTACGATGTTTTTCCATCACTGCAAGCTCAAGCTCATTGCAGGGAAAACTGCTCCAAACAAATTTTACGTAGATTTTTATCATAATATAAAATATATCTTATTGAGAGATATAACCAATAATTTTGTATACATGTTATCCTATTAAAGGCATTTCATATGTATATATATAGTTAAATGTTTCTGACTTCCAGCCACCAAAACTCTATATAAAGCGGTAGCCTTGTGTTTTATGGTAGAATATAGTTATAGGAGGGTAGTTGATAACACCGATTAGTATAAAGTGCGATGCAAGTGCGGCTTTGGGTTCAGTCTAAGCTTGGCGCTTGAGGCGTATTCATCGTACGTAGCTGGAACATTACCGAAGAGACGTAAGATTTATATTTCTTTATTATTGACACTGTTTTGGTATTTATGTTGCAAACCATTATCGGGAATGGTTTATACATGGAGTGAGGCACGAGCGGTGAGGGTGAATGTTGACGATCGTCGACAAAGGGGCTCCTTAAACCTACATCTGAGACACTCTCGTGTTATCCACTCTTTGCCACAATGATTAGGTTTCACAATGTACCCAACACCCTTACGGTGAATCCATAGTTTGCTAAGAAGTTCGTATCTCATCCTATATATATATAGATGTGTCCAAACTCTTAAAGAGTATGTCCTTAAGGTCCTTAACGAATGCATCAGAAAAAAGGCACAGGTAGGATATCGCTCTCGGATTTCAAAGACCTGATATGCAGCTTGAAGCACCTGCAGTTGGTTTTCAAGAACCACACCCGGGAGAAGATGGGCGTGCTACGGGTTGAGAGATTGCGGGACGCGCTCAGGGACGTGGGCTTCATAGTGCCGGAGAGGGTGATGTCTCTACTCGTTTTCCGGTATATGAGAAAAGACGGCATGCTGAGATTCGGCGACTTCGTATCCGCTGTTATGCACTTGCATCGAGTATTCGGTAAACACATATCATATATGGACTTCTTTCTGTATGCCTTCGGCGACTTCGTATCCGCTGTTATGCACTTGCATCGAGTATTCGGTAAACACATATCATATATGGACTTCTTTCTGTATGCCTTCGGCGACTTCGTATCCGCTGTTATGCACTTGCATCGAGTATTCGGTAAACACATATCATATAAGGATACATCTTTCTGTATGCCTTCGGCGACTTCGTATCCGCTGTTATGCACTTGCATCGAGTATTCGGTAAACACATATCATATATGGACTTCTTTCTGTATGCCTTCGGCGACTTTGTATCCGCTGTTATGCACTTGCATCGAGTATTCGGTAAACACATATCATATATGGAGACATCTTTCTGTATGCCTTCGGCGACTTCGTATCCGCTGTTATGCACTTGCATCGAGTATTCGGTAAACACATATCATATATGGAGACATCTTTCTGTATGCCTTCGGCGACTTCGTATCCGCTGTTATGCACTTGCATCGAGTATTCGGTAAACACATACCATATATTAAGACATCTTTCTGTATGTCTATCTTTTATTGTTGATAATACAACTAGATCTTACGTGCGGCTTCGCTCGTATTAATATTGATTTTGTTAAACAAATCGGATAACGCAATAGAAAGTTTCATACAAAGTTTATCCCTCTCCTAACCCACTTCCAGTAAGGTGTTTGGAAAAAAGCAATCACCATCGCCAGGTTCCCAGCTATCTCTATACCAAAATTCATTATAATCGATTCAGCGGTTTAGGCGTGAAAGCGTAACAAACAATCAAACTCATTTTTCACAATTATAATATTAGTATGATACCACTAAACTATTTTTGAAGTCGTAAATAAAAAGTATATGACTATGTTTTAATATATATATATATATATATATATATTATGTTACATTAGAACATATAATCGAATAATAATAACTCAAGACAACAAAAAATTACCCCCTCAAGACGTTTTTGCGTACTTCAGAGAACTTATTTACATGACTTCTATGTAAATTATAGATATATTCTTTGGCCAGGTTTAGCGTCATCGCGAGATCTCAATACCTGAATAGCTGATTGTTTTCTGAGCCACAATCTCACCTGATGTTATGTGACGATGTGGCTTAAGATGGCAAACACGCTACGCTTAGTGGAGCCAGCTCTTAACTGCAGCTGCCGGCACACGGTAGAATTTAAGGAATGGTATCTAGCTAGAATAACGAAAGCTGTTTGTAGTTTCTGGCAACACTGGAGCTTGAAGTGTCACCGTGGTACGTTTTATTAGGTAGTGTCCAGTGCTTATCATCCGACGAGTGTTACCATATGCCCCTCTCGCTTTTACCTGAGCCAATGCTGTCGCGCGGTGCATCGAAGTTCGTAAAGAATAGGTTTATATAACACCACGTTAACCCATTCCTCCCCACTATCATATTTTTAGGACACTATTTTCAAAATTTCTTTTTTTACAAAAATTGTGTAAAAATATAAATTTCATCAGAATTAATAAAAATAAAAGTCCTATTACTTTTATTTTTATTAATTCTAATGAAATTTATATATTTACACAATTTTTCTAATAAAATTAATTTTTTATCACTGTAAAAAAATGTTTAAATAATTTATTTTTATTAATTCTAATGAAATTTATATTTTTACACAATTTTTCTAATAAAATAAACTTTTTTCACTGTATAAAAATGTTTAAATAATTTATTTTTATTAAATCTGATGAAATTTATATTTTTACACAATTTTTCTAATTAAAAATACTCTTTTTTCGCTGTAAAAAAATGTTTAAATAATAATAACAAAAGTCCTAATACGTAAAAAGACATTTTGAAAATAGCGTTCTAAAATTATGACAGTGGGGAGGAATGGGTTAACCAAAAAAGGATGGTTTCTAACTAGATGGGCATTAGAAGAATCTCTACCATCATGCTATGGTTTCTTATAACAAATTTTACGGCCAACGAATTCGCAGACGCCAGCTGGTCTGTAATAAAAGAAATTCGAGAAAGTTGTTTTAAAACTAATAACCGCGTGTATTAACATTTCAGAGTTGTTCTACAACAGCGATGCTCGGAAATCGGACAACGTACAATTAAACCTAACCGAGGTAAGAAACATTCAGCTTCATGACACATTTATTACTCGAAGTAAATAAATCTATTCTAGTGCGTATCGAATACTGACGCACTAAATGCTTTTTTTTATAGTTTAGGCTTAGCGTTATGGCCATAATCTCACCTGATCTTAAGTGAAGATACGGCCCGAGTTGGTAAACACGCTAAACCTTTGAAGGAACACACCTATTGGTATTTGGCGGGAGGTTTACAACTTGAGGGTAGTAGCTACCCAGGCGGGCATTAGAAAAGGCCCTACCACCATGGTATGGTTTCCTCACGCTGTTTTCCTTCACCGAAAGCTCAAGCTAATTGTAGGTGGTTGGATTCGAAGTGACGTCTCTTGACGCAAAGTCGTACACACTACAACTGAGCTATCATCGCCATAAATGCTTGCTTGCTTGCTTTATAATTATTTATGGGATGGTATGGGTTGTTGATATGTTTAATAATGTGGAGATGACGTGTAGGAAGAGGCCGCTTTACATAAGCTATTAAGTAAGGTCTTTCGAACCGGATACAATTTTTTAGTGAATAGCATATTGAAGAGTGAATATTAATAAAGTTTTGTCTTACTAAAAGCGTATAGTTGCCAGCTGACTCGACAGACGCTGTTCTGGCTTATAAATTACTTCTAGTTAGGAGAATGAGGGTAGGAAAGTGAATATTTAGGGTTGCATTTTTAATGCCACATGAAAAAAAAATGGTCAAAATAATTTAAAAAAATCATTTGGGTTGGACCACCCTTATCACTTAGGGGTATTAAATTAAAAATAGATTACGACCGATTCTCAGTCCTACCGAATATACCTTCATATAAAATTTTATAAAAGTCTGTCAAGCCGTTTCAGCGGACCATGTCAACTAACATTGTGACACGAGAATTTTTAAATAAGAATAATATGCTATTTTTACTTCACGCTCCACACTCTCACCTGATGTTAATTGTTAATGTGCTCTGGTTCTCAAGTGCGACTACCGGAAATCACCTTTACAGATATCTGGCAACAGATTTTCAACTTGAAGGTAATACATTTGCCCCCTTGAGACAAGTTTGCCCGAACTTTGACATCCAAAGAAATGATTCCCATAGAGTATACTCATGAAATTGCAGTCCAGTATTGTATTGTAACCATCTATAAGTGAAAAAAAACTCACTATTTAGTTTTTAGTGTAATGCCTACCGTTGAAAAGGTATTTAAAGTCTACTGAATCACGCTTACCTAAAAATAGGTGCAGAGTCCGCAGATTGTGTATATAATATAATAAAAAAAAAAGTATCGTAAACATGTTTTCTATTTATTACAGTGGCTAAAGAATGCGCTAATGTGTTAAAAACTTAGTGGAAATTATCTTGAGCAACGGAATATGTATGTGTCAACCAGAAACCGGACGTGAGTCAATACACTGCAGTGTCTCTCTGTACATTTGTGTGATAAAGTTTTTTTTTTTTTACAATTAAAAATGTAGATATGATATACTAAAAACTGTTATCTGTAAATTGCAACGAACTATCATATTTGTAAAAATATATAAGAATTATATAGTTTTGGTATAGAAAATATGATGTCTTTAGTAATTATAGTGTAATAATCGTTAATAGTGGAATTATGTAAAACGATAATAATTAACAGGTTATATCTGATGTACTTCGATAAACAAATAAACGAAATACAGATTTTATATATATATATATATATATATATTATATATATATATATATATATATAACTTCTTGTTATCGAAGGAACAATCAAATGAACCTCCTATAGCATTTAGAGTGATCAGAAAATAGATTGAGATAAAATAAGGAATATTTAGAGTCAATTTGCCGATTAATTTTTAAGCCTTTTAAGTTGTCCAACTTTAAATAAGTAAGTACCTATTTACAATTATGCTTCAATGATTCATATTTACCATTTTTTTTTATTCACTAACATCATTCTTATAAGAATATTATATAAACTTAATAGTTTTATAAATCCTGGACATTTTTATTGTTGTATTGTTTTTTTTTAATTATTACTTGATAACTAGGAATACTCATTGCATTTAATATAATTATTAAGTGATATACTATATCTGTATGTAAAAATGAAAATTTTCCATTACACATTACATGTTTAGGTTCGATGCGCACTGCGCGATTTGTTCAAATATTTCATAGAAAATTAAAATTTGATTATTTTGATTGTAAAAATTTAATAAATGCTGACCGCATATAGCGGATATCCGCGACCAGTTATTTTTACGATGACAGTCTTACAACTTGACGTTGGTAGAAAGACAGGCGGGCATTAGGAAATATTCCACTACCATGTTCATTATCATAATGTTTCCTTACACCGAAAACATATGCTCGTTGCAAGTATTGAAACTCACGGCCATCGATGCAATGTCGGTATACTCCACCACTGAACCGTCACGACACGACAAGCCAGAATAAAACCACTTGTACGGGATTAAGTCAGACTGAAAACTTTAAAGTGCCAGTGGTTTCTTTGAAATTTCATTATTATAATCACCGGCTTTTACTTCTATCGAGAATTTGACCAACAATTATATAGGTAAATTTTTATGTGGTTTATTTTTTTATATATAAACATATGACTAGTAAGCCCAGAACTAAATATTTAAAAGTAAAGTATAATTGGTTTAGTTTTCAACTTTTTTTTTGCATGTCAGCATGTCGGTGAAGTGAATATGATCTTTTTACCGGTACAAGAATCCCTGAAGATGCCTAAATTTGTCATTTCAATAAAGATTTACTTTAAACCCCACTATCGTGTGACAACCTGGATAAATATATGGGTCAGATCGAATTAAATGTCTGTGAATACGTTAAACAAATTTTACCCTTTTTAAACCCCCTGCCCCCCTTCGTCACGCTACGTCACATTTTCTTCGACCCCCCTATCAATATTACGTCACAAATGATTGACCCCATGCCGGTACAGATACACAACAGTTAAGTAACAATTTTGAATATTTACTGCTGGCAAAAGTAAAAAATATTTTTAATAAAAAAACTTCAAATTCGTTTTAAGAGCTGCGAACGTCACGTTTTCTTCGATCTCGACCCTCCCCCCTCCTCTCCCCCATGTAAAATTTTGTCAAGTGCGAACGTATGTTATGAACGACCCCCTCGGGCTGGGTGCCCTCAGAACTCGACTAAAAAAGCCCGGCGAAGCTGTAAAAGCCTTTTAGGCTAACAGCACAATATGTCCTTACAATAACTATGTGATTGAATAAATTATAAACGCAGTGCGCATTGTAACTGGTGCAACGATCTCGCTATAATTATAATTAAATTAGTCTTAATCTTATTATAAATATTTGCATGATTTAGCTATAAGCATACTTCTACTTAAAAACACTTATAACAGATTCGCAGTTCACTTAGTTTTACAAGCTATGTTTTCGGTTATTAAATACTATATTTTTATTTTGTTCAGTTTATAATAATGACACACCCGTGTATTCGAATTATATTGTAGTATGTTTTTTTATGAATCCACCTACAGGTTTTTGTTTTGTATAAGTATACTGGATTATATTAAGTTACTTTTTCATCGCCTCATTAATAAATTAATCAGTCGACCATTGTTTACAATGTATAAGTAGTAGATAGTGTTTTACTATATTTTGAAGCATTTTTTTTACATAACTTCTTTTCAGAAACATTAATGCGACATTTTAAAGTTATAGTAATTATATATAAGTGTAAGTGTTTATGGCAGTACAGCTATGTTATAATCGATCAGATAAACACAACGATTTTTCATTTGAAAACCTATATTATTAAGAAACTTGTTATAAGATTTAAAATTCATAAATTTATGTATCCACCGAATTTATGTATATGCCTTTCCAACCAAATTGTCTTTACCTACAATCATTAGAATAAAGAGGAAACATAGAAATGGATGTAAAACATTGATATTTATTTCACAGCTGATAGCAAAAATAGCATGTTTTAACACGCTCTGATGCGTCACGCTCGTCGATTTAGTATTTAGAATGTAATCCCATACAATCCCTGTTTTCTCTGTATGTTAACGATTGTAAAAAAAATAATACTTGGCTTGAGGCAAAGGTATCTTTTTTACAGCATTCGATATTGTTAGATAACAATTAGGTAATTTAAAATTAATTATTAAACTTAAGTATACCATTCGACGAGACGTTTAAAATTGCATGTAATAAATGTTTATTAAAAATCATTGAAAACTGTTTCATTCTTTCCAATTTGTATGATGTCAATGGAAGTTAAATAAGTAAATTTTCACAGTCGCACCCAAGGATATTATAAGTAAACGCGAACGTCCGAATGTTACAAGCTAGTTCTGTGTCAATTAGCACACTCGAACCTCAGTATCGCATCGGTGTTCAAGGGAGTATGTTGTGTACCGATTGATATATAACGACGGATAATGCCCTCATGTAAAAGCAAATTTCTAAAGTTCATGGGATCACATAGAATTCCTAATTATTACTATTTTCATTGATAAAGTGACATTGCCTACTTCCCCGTTCATTGGATTATTAGGTAGGTACTATGTACGCATTAGTGTATAACTTGTTTTGGCCACATATTATTGAGATAATGTACCTAAACTTTACAATATCATTGGTCGACCCATTGAAATATATACCTAACAGCGTCTCTGAAATAGTATATTGTAAAACATATTTGCATTGCAACATTTATAATTGAGTTGGCCTGACTTGGTCGCAGCTAACTTATTATAAGTGTAAATAGGGTGGAAGTACGAAAATTCTAAAACCAACTCTTCTTAGATAAACTCTCTTACTATCATCACAATTTCCGCTACTGCCAGATATAGGGTTCCTCTAGTTCACGCTGCATATTCCGGTTCTGAATTAGCCTCAGCAATTGTCTTTCGAAGTGTTAACAATGTCTCCAGACCATCGACTGATAACCCACCTCAAAGTCCAAAGTCTCATTATTATGCCTCGTTAATTGATTAGGTATCATTTATTGAAAAATAGAGTTGTCGATTGTAATTCTAACTATCTTTATAAATGCCAATTATGTTAAGGAACGACTCATCCGGAAAAAAATATATGCGAGGAATAAAAAAATAACGTTGAATCACGCGAACGAAGTCGCGGGCACAAATACTGATTTTTATTGTTATAGTTAAGGCTTAGCGTTATGATTATAATCTCAGCTGATCTTAAGTGACGATACTGCCCAAGTTGGTAGACATGCTAAACCAGTGGAGGAATTGGCTCTCAAGTGTAGCTGTCGGTACACACCTATTGGTGTTTGGCGACAGATTTCCAACTTGAGGGTGGTAGCTAGCCAGGTGGGCTTTACATAAAGCCCTACCACCATGCTATGGTTTCCTCACGACGTTTACCTTCACCGAAAGCCCAAGCTCATTGTAGGTGCTTGGATTCGAATTAACGTCCCTTGACGCAAAGTCGTACACACTACCACTGACCTATCATCGCTTCAACTGAGTTAATAGAAGAGATCAAGAGACCATGATGGGTTGGATCGACCCTAGTACGAATCGGTGCAATCGACCCGAACTTTCTATGTATAAAAATATAGGAATGAAACCGTTATATGGTCTTAACACCTATTGATGTTTTCCACAATCTGTACTAAAAACCAGTTACACATTAGACTTATCGTATTAACGGCTCGGGTTACATATTAAGATACCATCAGGACAAAAAGAAATAAAAAACACCAGATACAAGCGTCACAAGATCACATTTTAATAAAACAAATATAAATTTGTCACAAATCTATTTTATTCAAATAAATGTGCAAGACTAACTTACTAAAATTATTTACATAAAGTGCATTGAATAAATTATAGTTTTATCCACCCAGAGAATATCGAACAAGCGTGCAACGTTACAATCAATGTTCCGTCATTTTAATGTGAAATTAGACAAGATCCAATAAAATTAACATTAATAAAAGAGCCTAAAACTTATGGGTAATATAATATCTCGGAAGAGAATTCAAAATACTATATTTGACGTGTAAATAAACACTACAACATGACGGAGGACTTGAGAGAGACGCACGCACCAGAATCATTTGAAGTTACATTAAAAAATCGATTCTAATGCTGAAAATTTTCATAATCGACTCTTAGATTTTTGGTTTTAGTCGTAATTATTGATATATACTGCACATTGTCCTATTAGCACCTATAAGTGCAAGATTACATGATTTATTGCTGCATCTGCAGCAAATTTTGTACAAATATTTTACACATTTTGTCATAAGATCAATGTCAGTTTCGAGACATACTGTGTCTTGTCATTTTACAACGGTAGGTACCTATTTCTTAATATCACTATTATTGACTCCTGATTCCATGCTAGTTTCTAAACTCGTCGCCTTGTGTAATTCATAAAGCTGGACTATCTGATCGTCATTCATGTGCTCTAAGAGTTTCGGGTCCAAATATTCTCCAACAACTTTTCTCTTAGCTTGGTGTAACGGTTTCATTTGCTTGGCTATTGTTATTGCATAATCCTGTGAAATGTACAAATTGTTATTGCATAATCGTGTGAAATGTACAAATTGTTATTGCATAATCCTGTGAAATGTACAAATTGTTATTGCATAATCCTGTGAAATGTACAAATTGTTATTGCATAATCCTGTGAAATGTACAAATTGTTATTGCATAATCCTATGAAATGTACAAATTGTTATTGCATAATCTTGTGAAATGTACAAATTGTTATTGCATAATCCTGTGAAATGTACAAATTGTTATTGCATAATCCTGTGAAATGCACAAATTGTTATTGCATAATCCTGTGAAATGCACAAATTGTTATTGCATAATCCTGTGAAATGCACAAATTGTTATTGCATAATCCTGTGAAATGTACAATTATTTATGGTTAACTAGCTGTGTCCGCGACTCCGTTTGTGTGGAACTAAAATTTTATTTAATCATTTTCATTTAAAAAAGTTATTATATAGTCTATGTTGCTCAGGGCTGACGTAGCATTCTAATGGTGTAAGAATTTTTAATATTGGTCCAGTAGATCTTGAGTTTATTCATTACAAACAAAAATACAAATCTTTGTTCTTTATAATATTAGTATAGAGTACTTTCTATCATATATGTCTTTTATATTTAATACCTAATATTTAAAACATTAAATATACATATATATATATACAAATGTTTACTGACTGAGACATTATGTTACAAAACAATACTTGTTATTCTCAATCTACCTGATTTATATATGCATCTAATAAAATTATAAATAAGTCAAATTTGTACACTTTTTTTATAGTTACAATTGAGGGATGTAAAAGCCATTTCGCTCCAATCCTAAAATTGGTATTTATAGTAAGTAAGCCTACCAAAATGTAGTGCTTAAAAGCAACAACAATTTGGTGTACTTCCTTTTTTATATATTTAAGATTTAGCGCTATGGCCATAATCTCACCTGATCTTAAGTGACAATACGGCCCAAATTGGTAGATACGCTAAACCTGTGGAGGGGCTGGCTCTCAAATGCAACTGCAGGAACAGTTCTATTGGTATTTGGCGGCAGATTTTCAACTTGAGAGTGGTAGATAGCCAGGTGAGCATTAAACATCGGCCTACCACCATTCTATGCTTCCCTCACGATGTTTTCCTTCAAGCTCAAGCTTATTGTAGGTCGATTCGAACTCACTTCTCTTGATGCGGAGTCCGTACACACTACCACTGAGCTATCGTCGCTTCAAAAATAACAAAATGTTTGAAATGGACCACTCTTAACACTTAGAGGGATGAAATATATAGAACGACCGATTTAAAAATACCAATTTTTGGACTGAAGCTGATGTCTTTTTATTCCCCTTAATTGGAGAGCTAGAGATTAATAGATATAAATATACCTTTTTGTAGAATATAGAGATTTATATATTTATATAGACCTGTGATTCATCTGGTGTTGTGGGTGTCCATTGGCAGCGGTGATCACGTACCATCAGGTGATCTGTTAGCCTGTTTGCCCCCTATACCATATTAAAAAAAGTGACTAATTTAAGGTTTTAGAGATATTCTGATATTTTATCTGTACGTCCACCTGTACATGCATTATTATGAAACTACTGAAAACACTGGAGAAAACTGACTTATTGACAATTAAAGTGAACAGATTAACATTGAGGCTTCTTTCTACTGCAGAACATGAATGGGTTGCTGTGGGAATAGGGGATAAATGGTAGAATTTTGTGAATATATTTGTAACTTCAATAGGTATACAAGAAGCTTATGACGCTAATAGTTATACCTTACATAATACAATATCCTACTTACTAACTCGATACTAAAGTTTTAAAATTGTACAAAACATAATTCAAGACTAAGCTGTTAGTCAGAATGGTGTTTCATGTTGAAATCATTGTGTAGATGTCACAGGGATATGAACATAAGCATATATCAATAGATTTCTTTATTATTTTTAACCTATGTTTTTAGTTTCACATAATACTTTATATTTGATCCATAAAATTTTTGATTACAGATTAATTATAACATTATTATCATCATCACAGTCCAATAAATTCTGTTATGTGTATAAAAGTGATTGTTTGTATATAAATAATTGTTAAACTACAGCATATTTGATTGTGGTCAACATGAAAATTGACAAATACGTGTATATTTGAAAATGGTTATGTGGTTAAGTTGTTAGCTATTGAAATGAAAGAGAATATTGTCTGCTGGGCACGCTAGTATATACAATATTAAATACACATAGGAAATCTTGCAATGTAGTGGTCTTTGATAAAATTTAATTTTAATTTAATATATTCCATAATCATGTTGTTGCAAACTTATTTTTATAACTGTTATCTTTATCCATTGTACTTACATGATCTAACAATATTTTAATAATTAATTTGTTTTTTAATTAATGTTGCCTATATGATGCTTGATTGTGACTATTTTGCTAAATGAATGTAGTGAGTGTCAGTATTGGTTTTCATATCATAATTAGACATTGTAAAGGATGTTAGCGGATATATAATATGATACTGCCTTTGTAAAAAATAAATACTTATTTTATGCAGTTCTTGAGGGCAGTACCCTGTCTAGGGGGTCAGCCAGGCATTTGGCTGGGGCGCAAAAATAAGGGGACGCAAGGGGCACCCAAATGTCAGGGTAAATTTTACCAACAAAGATAAAATTTGCACATCAGCCCTTCACTAAAAATTAATATTACTTATTTAATATATATATATTGACAATGTATTGATATTGTATAAGTTTCTCAAGGGTGCACGCTTATACTTATTTGAATATTCAGTGATATGGATATATATGGTACTTCTCTGGTCCATGAAAATTATATATATTATTACAAATTGCAAATTGTCTTTTTGTCCAGGGCGACGTAATCACTAGAGTGGGCACTGTAGAGAATTATATTTGAATGTTGAGAAGGACTACAAGGTAAAGCTACCAAAGCCAAGCAATCCTGATGATTTAAGAGACTTGTCATTAATTCAAGGAATAAATGAAGTTGACACTATATTTAATGTTAGTATTTATGTTAAGTAAATACTCACAGTCCATTCGTTTAAGAATATTTGCGCCTCCGCTGGATTACAGTTCTTATGTCGTTTGAATTCATCTCTAGCATAGTTATTACCGAGTACTTGTAACTCAGCTGGTAAGCCTCTGTGTACTCGGAAAATCAGCTTATACAGTTTTCTCACACGTAGTACATGCTCTGATGACATTTTAAAAGCTGTGAAAGGATTAAAAAGAAGCTATAGATAGAATAAAAGTTAGAACCATATTGGAATGTTCAGATGAGTGGATTGTATAGAAAAATTCATAATAAATACAATAAAGTGATTAATACAATGAAATGAAATATGTACTATATGTTTTTGGAATGAAAACTTCTTTTCATAATAACTTTATTTTGTTGGTTTTGAATGCAACTGAGCCATCACACTCAGCTATGTAATGCCCTCACTGGTAAAGTTGGCTCGAGTAGACTAAGAAAATGCAAGAAATGTAGGTAATATATAACTGTTACAAGTAGTGACCTGACCATTATATATGCAGTATCATTATGTTTTACTTTTATTTTATATGACTAATGTCTCCTTAATAAAGTTTTCACTTTTGTTGTGAGATCTTGAGCACCACACCAACTTTTCAATCCTGTTTTATGTCACTCTCTACACATGACTCTGTTGATAACATTTAGATACATTAGCTACAGTGAAGATGTCCAGTATGGTGATAGGAATACAGTTTATGGAAGGCACCAATTATTGGACTTTCAAACCTATTGATGTGCCATAATCTTCTTATACATAAAATTCTCATATCACAATGTTAGTTGACATACTCCTCTGAAATGGCTTGACCAAATTTTATAAAATTTTATATGTATATTTGGTAGATCTGAGAATCAGTTGTAATCTATATTTCATACCCCTAATGAATAAGGGTAGTCCACCCTGAACTAAGGTAATAAAAATTGCACATGAATAGAAGATTATTGGGAGTTATTGCTGGCCTAATCAGTGGCTACCTTCTTGGCTGGCGGATTGTGAAATGCCACAAGCAATAGATCACTAGATCATCATATGCACAGTCATCACTACTCAGTTCATCATCTCCTACTTCGCTTATTTGATGGGTATACACTGGTCCAACCCAGACACTTAAGCATGTCACTATGACAATGGTACAACTGGCGCATCGCGATCCCAATCTAGTCCATCACACTCGACGTTTCCTACCACCCAGTTCCTACCATATACACCACATTTTAAAGTAGAACTCGATAAGTAAAATTCTGAAATGACTCTATTAAAACGCCTACAAAGACAGATACCATAATATGAGAAAAAAAACACATAGTGTACCATATTTACGTAACGATACAATTTTTTACATTTTCACTAAGATCAACACTAGATAAAATTTACCATGTAAATGATACAATGAAGGCATATTTTGTGTCACAGAAAATAAAAAATCTAGATTTTTTTACCTGTGATGATTTTAAATTATTCGTACTTTTAATTACCTTATTTTGGGTATCCGCTAATAGAAAGTTAAATTATATTACATAATTACAAGTCCTTAAGGTGAACATGTTATTTCATTCTTATTTTTCCTAGACATATTTATTCGATTTATATGCAGATTTTTCAGTTCCAAATGTGTGTAAATCAGGAGTTATTGTAAAAAAAATATGTAAAACCACGAAATGGCTTTACTAAACACTTCACTATATCACATGTTTCCAAAACACATCTTTAAATCACTGATTTCAGATTTAGTTCAGTGTTGCCGCTGTCTACATTTGGGGTTACCGTACACAAGTATGACAATTACCGTATTCGACAAGAATTTACTGTACTCTCTATACAAAAATATTAAAAAAATACTACTTCTACTCTTCTCGTCCCAATATATTTACGACGTTTCTCACAGCATCTTCATTCGCTTCATCCGGCTTATAATATGAAGAATGACAGCTTTACACAGTTGACAACTAACACTTGACAGGATTATCTATATTCAAGTTGCCTTCTACTTTTCAGCAAAACCTGTAAAAGATGCTCTCTTATTTGAAGTGATGAAATTACCGTATTTTAGTGTACGGTAGTAACCACTCGGCCATATGTCGTACATTATGCAATTTGCAGGCCGTATTACCGTACGAAACGGTAATTACCGTACTTATGGCAACTCTGATTCAGTTTAGAATAGAACTAATTGAACTATGCGTAGATATGAATTGAATAGCTGCTTGCAAAACACATCTTTAAATCACTGACTTAAGATTTAGTATAGAATTGAACGATGCGTAGATGTGAATTGAACAGCTGCTTCCAAAATACATTTTTAAATTACTGACTTAATATAGAATTGAACTATGCATAGATGTGAATTGGATAGCTGCTTCGAAAATACATATTTAAATCACTGACTTAAGATTTAATATAGAATTAAACTATACGTAGATGTGAATTGGACAGCTAAAGGTAAGAAATGAAATGGTTGCTGCTACAAATGGAGTGAATTGGAAAGAGAAAGAATAATGTCCTTCGCTGCACATGCGTAGTGCGTACTAGTAAGATAAGAGAGAGTTACAGATTTTTTTATGAAATAGGGGGAAAACAAGTAAGCGTGTCTACTGATGGTAAGTGATCACTGCCGCCCATGGACACCCACAACACCAGAGGAATCGCGGGTGCGTTGCCGATCTTTATGTCATGGACTGGCTTTCAAGCGTCACTGTCGCCACCCATCTAAAGGCATTGATGGCAGATTTTCAACTGAGGGTGGTAGCTAGCCAGGCGGGCATTAAAAGAAGCCGTACCACCATGCTATGGCTTCCTCACGATGTTGTCCTTCACCAAAAGCTCAAGCTCATTATAGGTGGATTTGAACTCAATTTTTATGATGTGGAGTATGTACACACTAGCACTGAGCTATCATTACTTCAAATCGTAATCTAAAATTTTTAACAACATTTAGCAAAAATTATAAGTATTGTGTTAGTACTTAAAACCAATTAAAGTTAAACAAAACTAAAGACCATAATTATATGAATTCAAATAAAAATATTAATATTTAAACACATTTATAAGAACAGTATCAGTAAGTCAGCTATAGTAGAATCTATTTGACTATTCTCACTATTGAAAATTCTGTGAAAGCCCAATCTTTAAACTATGATGATGTTATAGATGTGTAAAAGAAAGTGTGGAGAAAATAATTTTATTAATACATAATTACCTTGTAAAGACTAGATTGTTATTTTTTTTTATTGTTAAGGCTTAGCGTTATGGCATAATCTCACCAGATCTTAAGTGTTACGCTTAACCTTTGAAGGAACTGGCTTTCAAATGCACCTACCGGAACACACCTATTAGTATTTGGCGGCAGATTATCATCTTGAGGGAGGTAGCTAGCCAGGCTGGCATCAGAAAATGCCCTGCCACAATGCAATATGTAATACCTATGCTTTTAAAAATTAAATTATTTGATATTTAACTATATACATAACATTGGCTGGCCACATCAGATGGTATATTTTTGTTCTGAGGGCAGCTTTAATCTACAGCCTATATGGCTTAAGCCTAGCACCATGCCTCTGGTTAGGTTATAAAATAAACACAAATATTAGGTCACTGTGACAACCATACTTACACAAAAATTTTAATTCCTCTTGGGAGAGAAATGAAAGAAAATCAATACCTAAATATTTTAATTTCAACTAACATTGATTTTAACAAAATCATGAGTGAAGTTATACATATATATATTTGGATATAAATCAATTAATTTGTAATAATCGTAAAGATTTGGTTGTAACATGTTCTAAGGAAACGAGTTGAAGGGGACAAGAATAAATTTGTGATAGTTCCAAATTACGTCTAATAAAATACATTTATTATAGTGTAACCGTGTGACAATGTTAACAATTGAAAGTTAAACATTACCGACAACGTTTGAACTAATATTCCAACCCTTATATTGATTTTAAAGATTCAACTAGGTCAAAGGTAAGTTGTCAAAATAAACTACTACTTTTACTGACTACTCATACTACATACTATTTTTGACTGTCATAAAGAAAGACTATGAAAAAGTAAATAAGAACAAAGTGGAAATATAAAAATGAAAAAAAAATACAACTGTTGATGGGTATGATGGAGGAATAACTTACGATTTAATATCTCTTGGTTTGTTCGCTATATATAAGTAACACTTAATCTAAGTGAAAAAAAGATTTTAATAATAAATGATGACAAGTTTATACATTATGAGACCGTATTTAACTAAACTGACAATGGATAATCACTCTACAAGGTTTGAGATTCCCGGTAATACATGCAACTAAGTACCCCTAATTCCCTACATGCACTTATAAAATAATAAGCAAATTCATCTATCTATACTTAATAAATTAAGTTAGAATATGTTGCAAATTACCCACATTTCATACATGAATGTAGAAAATTATAAACTTTTAAACAAATATTAACAAACAAATATTTTTTTACATACATCAACATTTTCGTGGTTTTGCTTTTACCGAGGAATCTCAAATTAACTTGCATTTATCATGCATATTCATTACAACATTCGTTTTCTCCTCGAAAATTACAATAAATTACATACTAAATAAGGATGCGATATGTGTTATACAGAGACTTAAAGACCGCTTACAATATTTGTAGCCAAAAATACACCAAAACTGTAATACACCTTGTGTGGTCTTTTATTGGGTATAAGAAACCTTTTTTGCTTAGCACTCCAGAATAGAGTATGCTTATTTGTTTAATTAAATATCAAATGAAAATTTTGAAGTTGACTAGTAAAGAAATATATATCGGAGCCAGAATAATTCAACTTATTCCAAAAATGTCGTATTCTATGTATAGAACAAACATTTTTGTATTAAAAATAATGTTAAATTTTTCCTTGAAAAAAAAAAAATTACTTTTCTAAGCAATACTGAGAGGCCAGCATTGCAAGAATATTCAAGGCAGCCAATATAAGAAACGAATTTTTGTATGACTTGTAAATCTCTCATTCACATAAGGTCCATGTAAATATCGAATCAAAATAAATTTTCAAATAAACTGGAGTGCTACATACATTATTTTCGTATAATGTGTCATTATGGTAAATTTGATCACGTATGATATTCTGGCTACACTCAGGAACTCACCTATGAACATTGACTAATACTAAACCCAATCTATTGCAGAATACAACTTAGAACACTTATAAATATAGTAGAACAACGAATTGGAATCAAGTCATAGTAGTGACCACACAGAGTTTAGTTTCCGTCATAAACAATGATAGTATAATATTGCCATTCATTCCCGATGAACGATACCTATAAACGACAACATACTACTAATTCAAAAATACACCTTCTAAAGTGACATCACTTTAGTTACTAACCTAAAATATACATATGAAATACAGATAAATATAAAAGAAGTAAATATATTTGTGAACTAAATCAATGAACGAGTATGATTCAAATGTAAATGAATCAGCAAGTATAACATTTGAAGTACAACACAGACCACAGCAAACACCGCCGCAAAATAGTTAAGGTATACTTAATAGATCTCATTCTGAATAATAAATAAATCAGAATATTCTACAATTTAAATAATTACACAGTGAACACAATAACGTTAAAAAAAAAAAAACAATCTCTGTCACATTCTGTATACTTTATTAGACTGCTATTCTATAAAAATGGCCGCTGCGACGTCAGTTATCAACTGTCAAAATGAAATTTGTTCTAAATCTCAGTGATACGTTAGTGTGATTGTAAACACACGTTGAAGTAAACGAGTATAAAATAAGTCACCTGTGGATTTTTACGTTTCTGACCAAATTCTTTCTATATTGTATGTTGATTAAAATACCGAGAGATATATATCTATTTGACGAAGTTCTTTACTCTTTTACAAGCGCCTGATAATTACAATGACAACCAGAATTACAATACAGTCTTGCTGTGATATGTGTGTATACTCCAAAATATATAAATTGATAACAACAAAAACATTAAATATAAAGTGTGTCTCACACACGAGTTAATTGTCTCTACTTAACCAATGGTACGTCCTGATACTTAACGAAAGCGATCAGTGAACGAAATCACATCTTTTCTTGTATAAATGGGTGACTGAGGCAGTGATTCACCGAGGCCCGCTTGGTTGGGTCCAGTGTCAGCATCCTTTCGAGTAAATCCTTTAACTGTGACAATTTTTTGACCTCCACAGCCGGTAAACGTTGGTGGGGAGGCGCTAACTCACTGTATAGGTCACGTGTTACTTTTATACTTGTTACCACCACAACCTTTGGCTGTACGAGAAAGAGATTGTTAATCAATATTGAGATTTGCATTAGCAACACTTCAAACACAGACCTCGAGTATTTTCAAACATCTAATATGTGTAGCGTATATAACAATAATTTTAATGCAGTCTTGAGAACTGCCGACAGAAGTGAAAACTTAAAGCTATAGACAAACAGCTGTTATTTTTGGATATCCAAATTAATTGTGTTGATCTTAAATTAGAACTTGTAAATCAAAACTGTTTACAGCGCAATAGAACGAATAGAAACAGATATATGTGTTATCGTTAACACAGTGACTATGTTGATAACAACTAACATAAACTTACTTCCTATAGAAGTTTTCACTTCAAAAATATGTAGTAATACACAATACACCAATATAGGTATGCCCTCATTTCAAAAAGTGATAAATTCAAGAGAAATCAGTACCGAATGTAACTGAAACTGTCTATTACACATATTAGGCACATAAACCTACAAAACAAAGATTAACATGGTTCGCCAAATAGATAATGCCAGTGCCACCCTGTGAGTGAAGTGAAGTGATCTACAATTAATTGTTCTGAGTTTGGTAGTTAATTTGCATCCTTTAAATGTTTACAAAGTTGATCACACAAAATCACTGGTTTGTTACAATAGTTTTATGATATACTTCTGGAAGAGAAGTTATTCATTCTATATCTGTATGATATTGGCACACAGTGTCGAATGACAGTGCTATATATTTGTCGCATAGTGTTCTTAATTTTTTTACTTGTACGCTCAGGGTGTAAATGTGATGTTAAAAATAGCCAACTTTCCTCAATAATTAGTCAGACAATTACAAAAATATTTGTTTCAGATCACAACAGATAATTCCTGATATTAGGACATTCAATGAAACGAATTCTAACCCCTTTATTAACTAGTATAGATGGTGGACAAATAGCACATTGATTGATTATGAAATTATTAATTATAATTCTAAATGAGTACTGTTTTAAAAAAAAACTTACCTTCTCTGTCAGTTTGTCATAGTCTTGGTACAGGAAATTACAGTTGGCGTCAAAATGCAATTCTTTAAAATTCCCTTTCTTAATAAACTTGTTGGGTATCTTCCCTTTGAGGTCCATGAATAATTTTAACATCTGATTATTCGAATTCCCGTTGAATAAGATCTTGCCCGTGGACAGCTCGAATAACGTGCATGCTGTAGCCCACATATCAATGCCGAATTCCTGAGTGACCCCTAAGATTATTTCCGGGGCACGGTAAAATCGAGAGACAAGGTACGGTGTTAACTCCGTGTCGGATGCCTCTGTAGCGGATCCAAAGTCACAAAGTTTCAACACCATTTTGGACTCATTTACAAGAATGTTATCAGGTTTTATATCTGAGAACATAGAGTTTGAAGGTTAATATGCGAGCAAACATGTAAAATAATATGGAAAATTTCAATCATTACCAATTAAAGAAGTAACAAACATAACATGTACCCATAAAATTTAATTTATTTTTATTTATAATGATAAGGATATTGCAGAACGTATGTAATACTGTGAATAGAGGAAACCTACTGAATTTATTGTTTTATATAACTTATTTACCGGCATGTATGATTCCAGTTTTCCTTAATAACTTCAAAGCCATCAGTAGCTGTTGGGTGTAACAGCGGACGGCTTTGATATGTATACCATTGACCTTCCCATACTTTTTTATCACTTCGCGAAGGTTCATCGACAGCGGTTCGAGTACCATGCACAAATGATTCTTGTGGTTGAAATGTCTGTACAAACGGAGGCAATGGAACTTGTCTTCTGGGTCAGCGTCGTTCAGTCTCCTCAATACTTCCAACTCGCCCAAGCCAGACTTATGCCTGAAATTATCATATGAAAATGAAAAGAGTGTCTTCATTTTACATAGTCAATATGACAGGGCATACAAATAGTCTGTAGATCCACGCGGAATGAAATAAATCCTGTGTAATAATCGACAAACACCAAGTTACAAAATTTATAAATATATTATAAAATTTATAATTAAACATTTGTAAATAAGACAATAGATAATTTTAAAAAAAGTTGAGAGGTGTCAAGGGACACCCGGATGGAACGAACTTATGCAGACACACTGTCAGGATTCATTATTATTTATTATGTACAAAAAACCTGTATACACTCAACAAAAATAAAAGTCACGACACCACACTGTTCAATGCGAAATAGAAATGAAAATATCTGGCTTGCTTTCTATAAGAGAGAGAGAGAGAGAAACATGCGCACGCCGCACAGCTTACAATAGCTTACTATAGCAAAAAGTGTCGTTACTACTTTTCGTGACAATTTTTTCCGTCTAGCTCCCTCACAACGCGATATAAGAAACTTCGTTCCAAAAAAAAAAAAACTAAAATATTAGAAAAAGCCTTTCATGAAAAAGCGTCATGGAAAATTTTATACTTTCAGACCTGTCTACCAACTTGGGCCGTATATCGTAAGATCAGGCGAGACTATGGCCGTAACGCTAAACCTTAACTATAACAAAAAAATGTCTTCTTATGAGGGGGCATATGTATGTTATTAGTCTGATCATAGATCAAAGATAACAAACGGTGTTACTAAAATAGTTGTATTTATTTCCCATAATTCACAGTGTATGTTATTGCCTGCAAAGTGTCGACACGTGCCCATCACTAACGTGACACTGACATACAGTGTCAGTGAAAAATGATATTGTAGTATACATTGTGTACGACACTATCCATACTCATCAGTGACAGAAACGTTCGCCGTGATTTGACGTAAATTTCACACAGTCGCATTATTCCAAGATGGACGACGAGAAACTCAATCGATTTTGACACTCTGAAATGGTCATAATGTTCTCTACTTGTTTTTCTATTTTCTTCTGCGCGTTATGAACCCACTGCCTTCTTCTCACATACGTTTCTGTGATCTAAGCAGACACTATAAATCACTGAACGCGTCAATATCAGCACTGACAAGTATGAACAGCACGTCACGGAATTGCATGTAACGAAACTGTCGGTCGCGTGTCGGCACTCTTGTAGGTAATCGTGAAACTTCTAACACACTTCGATATTATAATTTACTTACATGATATCGTTGTTACGTATGATTTTAATAGCAACTTCGGTATTATTCCGGGCTTGATCTCGTGCACGGGCTACATTGGAAAACATCCCCTGCCCGGTGCAACCAAATATGCTGTATCGCACGTCCAGGACTTCGCCTATTCGTATCCTGGACGTATTAAATTAATTACTACATAAAACTAATGAGAATATGTTATAAAACTACCTAACAGCAACGCTAAATATGTTAATATAATTGTTCATAGCTCTTTGACTTATCAAATTAATTACTGTGGTAGATAATGATTCGACGCGCTAATGTATGCACAGTGTACACATTATAATAGCTGTTGTATTATTAAATACATTGTTGACAGGACGATCTCCTGAATGTTTTTATTTATTGAAAATACCTTCATATAAATTTTGACAACTAACCTAACCTAACACAAATCTAACAAATCACTGTGGGTGTAGTATTCTTAAAACAGTATTATTAAATATATGGTATATTATATATAGTAAGTGTATTATTAAAAGGGATCCACAGTTTTCATTTCAAACATTAATATATACATAGTTCTAAGATAACAGTGTAATCACATTTAGAACAAAATTAATATACTCTTTAAAGTTATATACATATATAATGATTATAGTAATCTATATATATGAGAACAACAGGATAATACAATTTATTCTATTATCATTTTAATAATCAGTTAACGTAATCAAACAATCAAAAGTAATCAAACTACTGAACTCAATGTGCTGGAAACAATTCCATCATGAATCATTTGAAGCGGAAACATTCGTAGATGATTTTAGACTAATTAGATTTTATTTATTAATTAATTATTTATTATATATTAATTATTCTATAGTACTATTATATATTTTTTTTACTTTTTCTGGGTAATGGGTATTTATAAAGTACTAATATATAAATATATAGCTATGCCCGTGACTTCGTTCGCGTGAAAGTAAAAATTATAAAATATTATTGACAGTTTTTGTAACTCTTTTCGATAAAACTTTGTTCCTGTCGATCGCGAATTGTTAGCCTACCCTCAATTTTTTTCAGCAATTGATCTAACAAATCCAAAAAGAATTCTTGAAATCCTACTGATAGTTACTAAGATTAGCACGGTCAAACAAACAAACTTTTCCACTGTATATTATTAATAAATTGTATTAATTATTAGTGTAAATGCAGGTCACACTTACTTGTAGTAACCTTCGGAGTCATCCCAATTATCGGTGAGCGATGGATTCTCTGCTGTGTTCTTGTTAGCCGAAACACCAGTTTGAGGTGTCTGTGGGCAATTATTACATTTTGTTACAGCATAATCAGAAAATATATGCAAAATTTCACTAGTAACATTGATATATTACAATTTAATTTGTAAAATCACTTTGTTACTATTTATAATTTGATTTGACATTGTCACTATATAGTAATCCTTTTTTATTAAGGCTAACCTAAGTTTTTGAACTCAATGCAGAAGTAAATTAATTATATTTCAAAATAATATTTCAAGATATAGAACATTTAAATTTATACAGAGAACTTGTTGTTTCTCAAGTTACCAGTGTCAAAATCCCTATTTTGACGTTGGTAAGAAATAGTGTTTCTACGTTTCTGATAAATCGATCATCAGAAGGGCTCAACAGGGTATGATTTCAATTATTTAAGTACATGCAATCTTACTGCAGACCCACCAAGATTTATAGCAACTTTATGGTGGTGACACTGGTCTGGGGATATGATTATTTGTAGAAGTGACAATTAATAGAAACTGAGCATGAGGAACCCTAATTCTACCCCATAGAAGATCTCAGTAGGATAAGCTTGAGTTATATGGTGAGTATTTGCCATAGCTCCTTAGCTAGAGGAGTACACAATGGGGAAACCCACTAGTGATATCTTTAGTATTTACCACATAGGTAACGGCAATCTCTTATTACCAAGCAGGCTTTAAGCACACTTTTGCAATGTGTTACTTCTACAAAATAAAATATTAAAATAAACGTTACACGTAAAGTATGAGATGTTTTTAAACTAAATTTTATGTTATCTTTAATTGATCATATAGTTATTATTACATTTCTATATATATTTTTATATATATAGTTATTATTCTATGCTATGCAGACTTTCCAGATCTGTATCACTGCGACCATAGATGATCTATTGTGATCGCCCCACGATCCTAAATCTCACTACCTAGTCCTATCGAATGAATGTACTGTATGACTTTTTTGGCTTTCCTATAATCCGGTAACGTTTATGTTGTAATGCCTCACGTTCACATAAGAAGTGTTTTGGCGTTTCATTCGCACTGTTGCAAAATCTGCAATCTCGTATGCCCTGGACACTGATGTTAAACATATGTTTGTTCAAACACCAATGTCCAGTAAGTGTTCTCACCAAAACACGCAGCTGATTCCTATTGCAGCTCATAGCCTCTCCAGCTCGGCGCTGGTTAAATATCATCTAATTACATAGTTACATGGTTTAAGTTATGTCTTTTTGGGTGAATTAACATTAAATCCTGCATGCTAGATTAGAGGAAGAAAAACCATTTGATATAAAATAAGTCTACTACCACTGAGGTTGTTTTAAGATGTCATACGGCAAGTCAAAACAAGTTACTTGTAATATTGCATGTAAAAATATATTACAATAACAGATTTCTGTTCAAAATAGACTACAAAGATTTCCGTTTTAAAGTGCAACGAACGGTGTATTGAACAAACAAACACTGAGATGTAAATAAAATCTATCCCATCTATAATTGAAGAAGTTATACATTCAAGTAACAATTAACAAAATAGTTATGAACACTTACATTCATATTAAAGTTTTCTTGATCCGCAAACATATCCCATTCGGTGTTGCTATGGTTTTTCTCAGGTTTTTTGTTTTCAGACGAATTCGGCTGGTCATGGTTATCTTTTGGTAGAGGTGAAATGGGCAGTGGCAAGTTTTTTATATTGAATGGGACAAGGAGATTTGTGGATTCTGGGGGTGTCCCAGGGGGATCACGTGGCTTCAATACTACTGATGAATTATTTGACACTGATGATTGAGATGGTTCATTGGATGTTATTTGTGATTGCTCAGACGATTTTTTGGCATTGATGATCTTCTGCGAAAAGAAAGTCGCTCTTTAGTAGTAGAAATTAAACACTGCCCTCTGAATTAATTTTTATGATTCACTTAATAGTTCAATACAATTGCCGATTAATATAATATTGAATCAAATGCTACATTAAATGTTCCCCGTAACGGGTCATTGTGTACATCCTTTATTTACATAACAGTTTTGATTTCAAATGTATGTACATTTAACCTATTTTCATAATAATATATTTTGCAAACTTCAGACTATAGGTAATTTACATTCTATGAACCTTTGAACTGTGGAATCTTTCTTCAAGGTTGTAAAATGTATAGAAAATTAGTTTAGCATTAGAATAGGAAAGTTTTTACTTACTTTTATCAATAGTTCACGTTCTTTCCTTCTTTTTTCGATAATACTCTCCTCTGATTCTTCTTCATCATCAGTCATAATATCTAAGTTAATGTCACTGTCATTAGATGGACTCAAGGGAACTGAATTCGACTGTCGATGTGATGGACCCTGTTATACAATTCGTGAATTTAATTAATATCCTATTACCTTAACCAAATGGGTGGGTTACTAATAAATTAATAAACACCTATATTGAATTCCACCTTGAGTCTGAACTATATCATTAAAAATAGAATGTTTCTAAATTTTCCTATACTAGAAATTAGATCACATCTTCGATGTCTCAAGCCCATGACAGATCTCTCATTGTACTTTATAATATTGTTGCTGCGAACAACATTATAAAGTACAATGAATATAAAATTATTTTGAAAATACTGTATACGTATATAATTTTACGTTTAATTTTAGGCTTTTCGTGCAGCTTTCCTCACGCTAATATAGATTTTGTATAACAAATTGAACGACGCAATTATAAAGGTTCATACAAAGTGTATCCCTCTAATTTTCCCACTTCCAACAAAGATTTCGCAACAGAAAGTAATCTTCTGGGTCCCATCTACAGAGAGTAGCAAAATTCATCAAAATCGTTTCTACGGTTTAGGCGTGAAAACGCAACAAACAAACCCAGTTTCGCATTTATAATATTTTATATGATTCAGCTATATTATAACTCATCCATAATGGCATCTCAAAAAGTAACTGCCCTATTGGCGGCAAATTTAGAATGCATGTCCTTTCGCAACATGGACGCCTACTAAAAACTGATTTAACAATAACGTCGAGTTTATGAGAGAAGCGAATCGAAGTTAGCTAAGAATAATTGTATAGGAAGACGAGGGGATTCTGTTAATATTTCAAAGTTACAGGTTACCTGTTTGTCTTGTCTCATTTGATCACGTGACCAGTCTCGCCTATCATTGTTTCGATCATGGTCCCTTGACCATCGATCGGCATCATCACACTTTTTATTTTTAAAGTTCAGGATCGGGGACCTCTCCTGTGTCCTTTTCCTCCACGTTCTCCTCTCCTTATTCCTTTCCTCGGAAGGATGGCGATCTTTACTACGCGCCCTATTGCGATCCCGATCCCGATCCCGTTCCTCCCTCTCGCGTAACCTCTTCCTCTCCCAATCCTTCCACTTGTCGCGCTCCTTCTGCTTCTCTTCGAACGTCTCCCTCTCACGTTGCCTCCTCTTGAACCTTTCCCGTTCCCTCTCCAGTTCACGTTCCCTCTCGTATTGCCGTTTCCTCTCACGGGCGCGCTCCGTTTCCTCTTGGATCTTTTTGTGCTCCCTCCGTTTCTTTTCGGACCTCTTAAACGACTCGCTGTCCTCTACCTTCGTTTTCGTTTTATACTTGTCCCTACCTAAGAACTGACCTCCACTTGGAATATGATTGCTGCAATGTGGCTGTTCCAACAAAAGCGTACCGCTGTTGCTGGCACTCGAATTTTCCACAGCGCTTACTTTGACATCCTTATTTACTTTAATGTTACTGTTAATTTCGGGAGTGTTGCCATCGTAACGTGAATTATTAAGTGCACGACTGCCAGTACCGGTGGTCATCTGTTGTTGGTCATCATTTTCGCCGGGGCATTTGAGTAAGGCCGCTTCAAGAATGGCCTTTTGTTTCATTAGTTCCTCTATGTTGAAATCTTCATGGGGGCTCCTTAAATCTGGACTAGCGCAATCCTCTTGGTAGTTTTCAGATTCTGAACTGGATAATATACTTACTGTAATTTCAAGGCGAGGTTCTATGCGAGAATCTTTATCGGAGTCTGTGCGAGGTTCTGGGCGTTGCTTTGCGCGACGATCAGTGCGAGATTCTGAGTGATGATCTCTGGGATGTTCTGGACGAGGATCTGAGCGCGGCTCCGTCCGGTGGTTCATACGGCGTCCTGCGCGATGATTTGTACGGTGGTCTGTGCTACACGTTGGTCTATCAAGTCGATCACTTGATACGTCTGCACCAGAAGAGCCGACATTGTGTTCATGTTCGCTCTCGCTATTCTTTGCAGCTATTACCACCATACTCGTATCACTGGAACTGCTCGATCCTCTGGCGACATTGCCCTTTCTTGCTTCGAATACCACTTCTACGTCACTGGATGAAATTGAAATTTCATCATCAGAAATCCGGTGTATCTGTTTTTTCGGTTTCTTTTTCTTGTGTTGGTGTTTTACAGACGACTTATTGAGTCTTCTTTTATGTCTGCTCCTCATATCGGAACTGCTGGAGGAAAGTTCTTCTACGGATCTAAAAAAAAAAATATAAGTGACACAAACCCTACAGAAGTTGTATTTTATCAGTATTATTGATCTAAGAAATGAAAATGTAATGTAATGTCCATTTAATGTTACTCAATTAAATGAGATAGCCTCTAAAGCAAAGTTTTTCAAACTTTATTGCATCATAGCCCTCTTACCAAATTTTTCTGTATTGTGTAGATCTATTAAATATTGAATGTATACAGACAAATCAAATTAAAACGGGTTTTTGATTTTCTGAATCTGGCTCCATATTTCTGTCAAGTTCCGTTCAAATTTACCATTTTTTTTTATTTATATATTTTCAATAGTAAATATACATTTTAATACTTCTGCCAAACTGCATGACACTTTTATATCTATTGTAGAAAGTATTATGTAAGTACAAACAAACTTTCATATTTTATTACACTATTAACTGACCTGGTGAACTTTGTACCGCACATAGTTTTTTATTCACTTATACTCAACTCACAAACTAATAAGTGTATTAGATCATACTTTTCAACCTGCACAACACACACACTGCACAATCTGAACTCATTTTATTGTCACACTATTATAATTCACTCTACAATAGTACAGAGATACCAATACGATTATTATCAATACCTGTCGCATCTACCTGTGTGTACGCTGGTTAACAGCCCCGTTAAAGCTTAAGGTGACTCATCGCACATTTAAAATAATAAAATTCGTGTCCCCGTGAAATTTGGAACTGTGAAATTTGGAACTGTGAAATTTAGAACTTTGTTTAGAATGACAGTGAAACTAATATAGCACTCTGTGACAATTGCGAAATGTAACACCATTTTCAAAAATGTACAATTAACATTTTTTTTTTTAAATTAACTAATTTGCTTTTGTTCATAATACTGTTTAGTTTTTCTGAATATATATAATATTCTTCGCAATTTTCTTAAATAGATTTCTCAGTCTTCTATACCGTTCATTCGCTCACTTTTCATATTACGAAATTAAAAAGAAAGATTGTTAATTTATTTCATACAAAACATGTCGGACAATAATGATCACAATATAAAAAAAAGAATTATCCGATTTGGTGGCAGTCGTTCGGAAGTTATGCACGTATATACTTTTCTGCAGTTCTTTTTTTTATATATATACAGATTTTCTAATGTTTTGCTCAACTTCCTTAATATTTCCATTCATAAGAACCTTCTCCAGACAATAATTAACATTAAAAACAAAATTAGCAAAATTGTTCCATCCCTTCACGCGTGATATGATGGCCAAAGGAAATAGAGATTCGTTTTTATACATATAGATTTATAGAATATTAAAATTTTTAACAGAACTTGCTTAAACGAAATTTACTATAATCAATTCTGTTGGTAATTCACAAGACCCAGATTATATTACACTGACAGTGAACCCCATCAAGTTTGAAATCGGTCCAAAGGTTTTACCACAGTCTAATCTAATCAAAACAAAAAACTTTATTTAATATAGGCCCTAAGAAGGCACTTATGAATGTTAAAACTACCACTGTTTCAGAAAATAACTGCCTATTAGAAGAACTGGAAAAAACTCAAGCTGTTTATATCTTTTTTCTATTGTTATAATGTGAACATTTACCATAGTACTAGCAGATGCATAGAAAGTTGTTTAATTTACAGGGCCTAACCTGTAAAAGATCAAATTACTTGACTTTGTTTGGTTTATCTTATTGGCTACAAAATGATATCTACCCTACATTTAACAACACAGTAAAATACCAGTGTCTCCTTAAAAGTATGTAGACTAAGTAGAATTTAAACAAAGAACATTTCTTATTCACTTACTCGTTAGCCATTTCAGAATATATGAATCTTCTTGATCACACCGATGATCCAGATCTCTGAAAAAAAAAAAATATTGTAAAGTCAAGTTTCACATCTCAACTAAGAATATAATTGTTTATATTATTATTTAGAATAACATAGTGCCTTTATCAAACCAATATGAATGATATGCTAAAATTATAACTTTGAGGTATTGAATATAATGACAGTATTTATTTGATAATATTTAGGCTGATGCACATTGCAGTTTCGTTCATATGAAATTCATATGAAAATATATCAGTGATAATAGTTCACACGTCGAAAGCTTCAAAAAGGGTACTTAGCCGATATTGGTATCACAATGGCGATATATTGATATCAAATAATATATCCTGAGCAAATATATACATTTAACATTTGACATTTTCGATAATGCACAGTAAATAATAAAAACCGATTGAAACTTATAAGAAATTGGTTATAATTTCACAGTAAAATCAATCACATTGTAAAATGAGGAGGTAATTTGAAATACCCCCATCACTGAAATATCAGCACGAAGCTGAATTTTCGTAATTTTACAAATAAGACACGAAACTCTGATCGTTACGAGTAATTCAAACCTTCGGAGGATGCTTTTAACGTTAATAACTTACTCAATTTCAAAATATATACCGATATATGAATTTAAATTAAATATGTAGGGTATCTTTCGAACTACACTTTCATTAAGGTTCATAGGATTATTTACATTTTAAATATACTATATCCGTAAATTTCCGCGGCGGAGTAACAGACGGTGTTTTAAAAGTAAATTAGAAAAAGATTTTTGTGTTAAATCTTCAATACCATGCTGTAATTGCAATGATATTATTTATCAACGATTCAACAATTTACACTGCAGCGTCTGCGCGCGATACAACACAGAAGTTAGAAGCGAATCAGTGTGGCCAGGTTTAAATATATAATTCTACATTTTTACTCGAATAGGTAAAATAGTATATTGTAAACAATACATTTACTTTTGTTGCATCAGCGCTTACCCGAGATTTTTTTTTATTTCATATTAAACTGCTTAATCAGTGTTTGCAAGGAATATATTTGCCAGAAATATTTAATTCATCATTCGATCGTACAGGGATTTCTTTTTTCTCCGTATAGAAAGATCACTTTGTTCTTTTCTGTACTCCATTGACCCACCACAGAACCGCTGCTGGGCCCGGAAAATGATTAAATATTAACTTGTTTTAGTATTAAAAAAAAAGTTAAGTTTGCAAATGAAACTTCTTGCGGCTTTGAAATTCTAATTCACTACTTTTTTGTGTGATTCTCTTCAGGTAAAGTCGGCTCAGGGCGACTAAGCGAGGAAACGAGATGTAGTGATGTTTCACTTTTGTAGTGTGAACTTAAAAGCACTATTTATTTTATTTAAAAAATACAACATACACAACCTTGTTTAATAGATAATTTAAGAATATGCACATATCATTATTTTTATTGTATTTATAAAGTACATTGGGAGGAGGCGATTATCAATACATAGGATACTTATTATTTTTGTTGAGTAATACATTTTCGTATACCTATCTACGAATATAATAGAATCAATACCGGCAAACTTACTTTTTGTACCATTCGAGTTAAATAAGTGAAACGATCGTTGAATGTATCAAATGAATATTTATTATAACATATCCCATTGTTTTGATTACTTAACAGTGTCAAAAATTTATTTGTTATTTTAAAACGTGTATTGGTGTGTTTTGGCAGTAAAATAAACATATAAGCCGCCACAGCAAAAACCATGACGCTCCCATATATCTTCATAACCAGTCTACGCTAAAACTCCTGGATCTCTTGGCTGTGTGCGCGCGTACCCTATACACTTACATACCCCTGTGCTTGCTGCGTACTATTATTATTTTACAATATTTTTTCTATACTGTTTTTGTATAACTACAAACTGTTATAATTACTTAAAATATTTCACATCTTCATATAGTGCTATGATAAACAACTTTTACTTATTTTTTTTATTATTTATTGACACTTTATTTTAACATATAAGACTTATATAGAAGAATAAGATTAATAATATTTGCTCTTGTAATGTTAACAATATAAAAAAAATTATATACAAATTTACATTACTTATTACAAAAATAACAAGTCTATAATATGTAAAAAACTGGTTAAATAAAATTAGATTAGAGACAAATATTTTGTAACATTTACAAAGGTATACTAAAATATTTTTGAATATCAAAAGTTGCACGCCTCATGCTGTTTTAAGAAAAAAAAACAAGACGGTACGTTGTCTTTTTTTAACAATTCTTTTATTAATTATTCTATATTTATTAAGCAAGCATGATTTATTACTTGCCACAAAAATCCGTAGATAGTTTAACCTAGAGAGTATCTATCATGTGGAAGCGTTAACATCTTTTTTAGTAAATAATAAATTAAACTTCGGGTACTAGGCTACTGATGTGAAACAGGTAACTATAATAAACGAAAGAATACGAACGAATAAAAATGGATAATAAACGAAACCCGGTTTCTGTAAATCATTTTTTTAGGGAGTTATCCGTACCAGGAAATATTAAAAAAAAACGAGCATAAAAAATTTTTCTTTTTTCAAGGTTACTAAATAAAATAGCTTTTTTACAAAACATAAGATAAATTATTTTTAATGTTTTTTTTTAAATACATCTACTCTTATTATCGTATAAATGCAAATCAGTTATGGTAGAGGCAGTTTAAATAAAAAAATGTTTGAATTTGACGTGTCGATAGTAAAGCACTATGCCATAGAGTTGTAACAAACGGTATTTATTCGTTACTAAGTAACGGGTACACCATCTACTACCGAGTACAGAAATGTTTTTCACGAATACATTTCGTTACTCGCATGTTATCGCATTTCCTACTGAATATACAAACTGCAAACGATGTGATGTTAATGTCATACCGTACGCAACACGACTCGATGCGATGCTCTTTCATGAGTATCAAAAGTAACAAGTAACGTAACGATACGACAATAACGAGTACTGATTGTTATAGTAACGAATACATACGGCCACGCTATTTTTCGTAACTTTTACACCTCTACTACCTCACCCGCTTAGCGATACGAGACGCGCAATATGAATTGCTACAGAAAAACCATATTAGAGAAAACACTAGGTAAATGTTACAATGGTATAAAAAAATAAAATAGATTCATGTTTATCATGTCATTTATAAATGACAAGACTCTACACCTAAATAATATTTACAACAAAAACTTTTTATCAAATTTAAACCATGCAATTACAAAATCCAATATAATAAAGATTTAATCCAATTAATTAATATTCATTATCGATTTATGAATAAAAGATTATTATTTTTAATTCTAAAGTACTGAATTTATATTTAATTTTTTGTAAGCAAAAAAGCAATGTGTTTTAAACCTTTTTATAGTCATAAATAAACTAAACTAATGAGAATTTATACTGAGGGTATACTAGAGCATAGGTTCTGTTTTTAACAATAATACTAAGGAATTGCTGTAAAAATGTACTCATCTTCTATTACCTAATAATCAATCATTTAATGCCAACAATTTTATATATTTTTATAGACTAAATTAACCAAAGAGATTAAATTTTTTCAGTTATGAAAATATATAGACATTGCATACATTGCTTAGTCTATTTATTGATAATCATAAAATTACTGTAGATTATGAATCCAAAAGCTAATAAACTTGTCAATAATACATAATAATGTAAACAATATTTGCTTAAAGAAAGTTTTTTTTTATAATTCATAGGTTTAGCATTATGGCCATAATCTCACCTGACCTAAGTGATGATATGGTCTAAGTTGGTAGACACGCTAAACCTGTGGAGGGAATGGCTCTCAAGTGCAACTTCTGGAACATACTTATAGGTATTTGGTGGCAGATATTCAACTGAAGAGTGGTAGCTAGCCAGGCAGGCATAACAGAAAGCCACACCACCATACAAAATTATATATATAAAATACATTCATTTTATATCAAATAAATGAACTATAGATGGTGGATATGATCAAACCAATAGCATATAGTATTGTTTCAAAGTAAAAAATAATGATTTTTATTTGATAATCTAAAAAAATACATTTTCCTAATTTAACAACTAACCCTCCTTAGATCATATTGATATTATCAACAGTGCAGTGTCTTGTAATGATATCAGTGAACTATGATCTCCTTACTAAAACTTTTAAAGGAGATTTGTAATATCTAATACACATCACTTAAGGGCAATAACCAAGTGATTTTATAATAAATGTCACCTACAATGCACAATATAAGGTCAAATAAACAAAACTATAAATTAAATATAAAAATCACAGTATAATAAGATCCCCCCAAAAAGGCAAGTGGAAACTTTGAGAGTTACTGTCTTTGAAAATAACCAGTAACCAATACAATAAAATAAAATTTTGAAATTATCAATAAAAAGTAACTTATAAATGTGTATTAAAATTTACCTTTTTTCTTCTAATAAATTACTGTTTATGTTTTTAGAACTTTAACAGTTTTAAATAGTCTTATTTGACATTACATTGATAAAAAAATGTCAGATAAGCCTATTTATGGTTTGATTATTTTTTGAAAGTTATGGTCTATGCATCAGAGTACGGTGAATACAGTACAATTAATTATTTACACATGACTGTTATTATCGTTACTGTTATTTTCATGTGAAATCAAATGAATAATGTGATATTTTGTATTTAAAACAACTGCCATTAATTGCAGAAGCAGATACCTTATTCAGTTTATTCATTACATTTCATTCTATCATGCAATGACAAAATAATGCCTACAATATAGACAAAGTTTTTCACACTCATTGACACCAGCTATAAGAAAGAAATAAAAAAGTCAATTGAGTGAAATAAATTATTTTACGTCGCGTTTAGGTTAATATTCAGTTTGGTTGTAAATGTGATTCATTTCTACTAATTGTTCTATCTTTGTGTACCTATTAAAGTATTCAAATAAAATTTACAAGGTAAACAATAATCACTTTGTAACAAATTTCAATCTACAAATTAAATAAAATAGAAAATTTGTTTAGTTTATAGGAACTAGTTTTTACCGCGCAGTACAAATTAGGAAACGAAAAAAAATATATGTGTACTTTTGCATATTAAAAGTCACCGCAACGCTACTACACTGCAAGACGACAATATAATTTCATTAATTTATCTTGTTATTTATTTTTAGGATATTATAAGGCCACCAACTAGTGAAATGATTTCTATACTCAATTGGGTCATGAACATAACAGTGTATGATCATTAACCCGTTATTGTGACGCAAACTTGGTTTTTCAGGTTTCGCCATCAGCTAGTGTATTTTGATGTTGATATGATGTTTATGTTATATTGATATTTAATAATATAATAAAAATATGATTATTTGAGTGCATTTAATTATTTTAATATCATTGAATAAATTCATTAGTTTTAATAAAATAAATTATTTAATATACTATAAATAATTTTGTGTATATTTTAGCGACTTTAGTTATAAATTGGACAGCTTTTAATGTATATACATTTATACGAGGCTTATAAATATATGAATAAAAAAATCTTAAAATTTATCTTATATAACTTTTGTAAAAAGAGCAGGTATTCACTTATCGTCTGTGAAATAGCAGTTTCACAAATAATTCTATTGTGATTTAATTTGGATTGCTATAATTGTACCTACCTCATACCTAGTAGTATTGAACGATTAGATATACATTTCTCTGTTTTTCTGTATAGTTTTCGGGTAGAATATATTAGTATTTTTGTAATTGATTACATCTATCTAATTTAACTTGGAAGGTCACGCTGATCGATTGAAGTGAGTAGAATTATTTCAATCCGCTATTTCTTAATTAATTACATAGGATACAAGATGAAATAAATTGTGTTTAGGTCTCTCTCACCATATCTGCCATGAAAATAAGACAGTTTTGCTGCGACGACGAAACTGGTGAAGTGGTCACCTATGATGTCGACGAAGAAACCGGCGAGCCGGTCGTTGAAAACCGATCACCTCCGCTGTATATCGAAAGCAAGACTAATTATCAAAAATCAAAGACCAAATATATGAAATTCCCCCACGGGGTAATGTGTAATAAGAAGAAATACGAATCGCTAAAAGCGAAAATAATAGCCGGTTACAATCCGATCAGCCATCGTATGTTGCTAATTCCGCCTATGATGCTATTCCCGGGTCTGTTTTGCGTCATGTTAACGATAATCGAAGTGTACCTTCATGTTAAATGCCATCAAAAGAATAAGAACTTGAAGAATACCAATATGTATTATCGGAGCCCTTTTCATGTTATCACGAGCATATTCTGTGGAGCGTGCCGTGAAAATGACTCTGCTTTTAAGATAGGACAACTCCAGGATGAAAGGCGTGATAGATACGATTATATCCGTGGCTTAGCCATATAGATATGCTGGTAGTTTAAGTTCCACACTGCATTTTTTTGTTTATCTTATAATGCTAATTTTTTATAGAAAAATGTGTGTAGGTAAACAAAAGATATTGGAAATGTGACTTGGCCTTTGAAAGGCCAACATCGCCTGCATTTCCATAATGTTTGTTCATTATTTGAAATAGAAAATGGTCTCTTGGACATTATTACTGTAGGAATTATATAAAAACTTTATATTAGAGCTGACTGTTTATAATGAACTCACAAGGTTTGCTTTACAATATGCGGGTGAAAAATATGTATTTTATTATTAAAAATCTTGAGTGTAATCTTAAAAATAGGCATAAGGATATTGTCGAATTTACTATTATATATTTATAGGCATTCTTCTGTGTATCAAGCTTTCTACAACAACGAACACTTAACAATACATTGCATACACCATACAAGTGGTAAAATACACAAAAAATGTACATAAAGTTTCTTAAAAGTTGTTATACCATTATATGTACAAAATTACGAATGCTATCAATAATTGGTGCTTCTGATTAAAATTCACTACATAAAATATGAGTAGCTGTTATCAGGACCCGCTCTATGGGGATATAATGGGAGGGCAAGTTAGGCATTTGCCCGGGGCAACAAAATGAAGGGCACCGTGGTAGAAATTTGGTTGTAAAACTTTATATGGTAAATTTGACCAACAAAGGCACAATTTCGGATATCAGGCCCTCCATTTGATTTTATCTTGTTTATGTAATTATATAATTTGTATTGTTTATATTCTTATGAGACTATATTCAAATCTCTAAAGTGTGTTGCTTGAAGTGATTTTAACATTTGGTGCTTGGGATATATGATAATTTGATCAATCAAAATTATATATTTCCTTAGGGGGTGGCAATTTGCCTTATTGTCTGGGCGCCATAATTGTTAGAGTGGATGCTGCAATTATGAAGATGTTAGAGCAGTCATACTAACATTGAGGTAAACTTATAAAGGAGAAAATTACAGCCACGGCAAGGTAGTTTGAGGCTGAACAGTTCATCAAATATAGTCAAATTAGCACAGCTTATTTTAAATAAATTGTTTGAAAATGAGAGAAATGTTATGCACCTTCATGATCACATTGTCTATTTAAATGGAACTTGGTAACAAAATACTGTGCTACCGATCAAGTTTAGGGATAAAGTCATTTATTGGGCTAACAATATCCTATATCAGTTGTTGGACATTTATAAAATTACATTGAAATTGATTAAGCACTTTCTGAGATTATCGTGAATGTATATCATGACATAGAATTTTTATACAGACATATTACAGATTACAAACTGCAAAGCTTCAAACTTATCAGAAGTAACTATTTTGAGTAAATGTAGACCATAAAAATATACATTTTTTTCTTTCAGTAATTTTGTATGATATATTTTATGCCGAAAAGTTTGAATATATCAGTGAAAAATAAATATCCGACATTTATTATGTTTAGCAAACGTAAGAAATGAAAACTCCTGGTTAACACATATATTTACTTTATTTAATAAAGTATAACATTCAATTTTCAATTAATTATCTCCATATAAATTAAATTTTGGAATTACATTATAATTACATACATTATATTTTATTATGTGGTATAAAGTAATAATATGATTACATCTTTCTCGGAGTTGCGGTCTCTGATCTGTAAATAATAAAAGACTTGTTAAATACGAAGTTAAAGGAGAAATTGCCAATAAACAATACATTAATGGTATTTAGACTTAAGGGTCCTCAAATTGACACACAAATTAACAACACCAGCGTCAACATGCAAACAACATGATATAAATACAATAGCTGTACACTCATAATCTTTAACATCTAACCTTTTATTATACTTATCTTGGCATTCCTTTGCTAAAGCATGTTAATTTTCAAAACCTTTTGTACATATTTCAATATTACTCTAAAAGTCATATGAACTTTCGTCATTATATTTTTCACTAAACATACAAAATTCTTTCAAAATTCAAATGGTTGCAACAAGCAATTTTTCCTGTATTAGCTTGTCTTTCGATATTAATACCTGTTTCAACTGAAAGTACATGTGTATTTACCATTTTTCATAGATCACTGAAATTCCATCTATCTATGTAAGTGAAAATTTTATTGCTTATAATTAACAGTGTTGTGTGGTCAGTATCATTATGTATTTATCTGCCAAGCAAAATCCTTCAATATATCTCCATTTATAAAGCTCTATAATGGGAGAAGGTGTCTTTGGTAGGATCAGAACCTCACTACTAAAGCTGTCTAGATTTTCCAAACATATTTAAGTGCTGGTTTAGGAATTGATAATTTAATCAAACTATATAAAAGCTGTATACAGCTTTATTAGTGTGTCATAAAATTCTATAGTTGAAATGTGAATGTGATGGCAGCTAACTTTAAAAAAACCATTGTTTGCAAATTATTGTTGTTGGATGAGCAAATACATGTGTCTATTTTAGGGTATTCTAAGATTAATTTTTGTATTTGGAAATGTTAAATATCCAAATTGTATGTATTTATTAAAAAATCTATAACTAATAACTGTCCTCAACATGAAAATATTGTAAACAAATTCTTCCCACATGTAATAGTCTAATTTACACTAAGACAGTAACATTAGTAATAAATTTCGTCGCTTAAACGTTACTTTAAAATATAGATTAAGTTGTTTTCTATGGTGGTGGTTTTAATTGAATAGTAGTCTTAAGAATATCTATGTTTTTGTATTTTAAAATCAAATAAAGTTAACATGATATTTGTATTTGTTTTTATTATTTTATATCTTTACATATATTTTTTTATTAGACATCATAAAGTTTGAAAAACTACAATAATAGGAATAGTAAAACAAACAACAAAACATGTCTACAGAGATGTATGGCCTTGTTAGACAAGTTTAATGTCAGAGTAAATAAGTTCGAATACTGTTTAATTCGCTAGTCGTTTTATAAGTATCAATGTGATGCTTGATGTGGACTTTGAATGTTGTTATGTTGCCTTACATAACAATGGAGGTTTTTTATAACTTATATGGTCACTTCATTGAATCATTATTAACTCCAGTAAGTTCTATATTATCGAAACACTTATCAGAAATCTCACAGTGGTTAGAAACCACTGAAAATTTCATACAGATCCTTAATATGCATTGTATGTTTGTTATTTGTGAATTATTATAAAAATGTGAAAAGTGTATCGATTTAAATTATTTAATTGCGTACTGGTTGGTCTGAGAGACCAGATATCGAGCTGTGTATCGGAATAAAACTATCATATCTCTGAAGTTACAGTAAACAATGCACATTTAAATAATTTAATTGATTGAAAACCTTTAAGCCATTTTCGTGATGAGTGTGGACGAACATCGTAAAACCGGTTTTTTTATATATAAAGATAGTGTAAAATAAATACTTTTGTATCTATAGGTAAATCGTATACCAACTCGTAAATTTAATTAAATTCTTTGAACAATATACTGCCTCGTCTCTTCCCTTGGAATTATTATGTTAACAACGAAAGTGAAAATATTACTGCAATTAAGTTTTTCCTAATAAATGTAAAAAAAATTAAAGCTAAATTTTGACGCCTTTTTCTTGAAATAAAAATGATAGTGCTATATGGTTAATATAAATTAGTTCTTAAAATAATTATTTAAAATTATTCAGCTAAAAATATTTGGAGTCTTTATTATCTGTTGCGTTTAAACATAGCGTACTAAATCATTACTATTTCATTTTTATCGATAATGCTTTTTAATTGCATATATAATATTTTAATCGATTAATCTTTATACACTGAATGTTCTGTGACAATTATCCAAATCCATAATCGATATATGAAATATAACTATGAATCTACTGGTCAGGTTTTGATAAAGATTAACACAATGATAATTAATATAATATATACTTTTTATACCGTAAAACGAAACGGGTCCTCCGTGAAACAGGATATAAGAAAAAATCTATAGTAAACTTCTTACGATTAAGGGTTGAGCTTTCATAGGTATTAAAAACTTACATTTAATAGTGCTGTATCTAATAGTACCAAACTTTCAAGGCTCAAGAATAGGTCATAGAATTATATGCAACATAATTTAAGTCGATATGAACGCAAGTAGGTACTTTATAATTTATTGCCTTGTTTTAAAAACAAAATGAAAAGGTATTAGGACACGCATGTAACAAGCCTGATGTTGTTACTAATGCTTTTCCATTAAAAATGGCAAATGAAAACGAAGTCTAAATCTTTGTCTTTGGTAAGTTGCAGCACCTTTTAGGCTAATTTGGTATGCACAATGTACCAATAGCTTACAAACTAAATATATAAATGAGAGTACTAACTGTCCGTAAGAAATAGGGTACGAGTATGGTGCTCTTCGAAATGAATCAAGTATCAGTTTTATTCAACCTAATATCTAACTATTGTAGAATTACCTGAATAAGGTTAAATCTGATAGACCATAGCACTATTTTCGTGTTTTACATAAAAATTTTCAGTGTTAAAGTCATCCAGGATGACAAAGGAATGAAAATCAATAAAATGCGTGTTATCTATATAACTTACCTAATAGGGACTTGGAAGTTGTTGATAAAACAGGCAACTAATTTATAAATCAAAACCAGTGTTTTGTTTCTGCTAATTTGGAAAACGATCACTTCTGCGTTTTTCTCGGTAAACCGTAAATCTTCACGTCGTTTACACAGTTCACCATAACAGAGTAGATACAAGCTAAGGACTAAATCTATATGCAAAGGGGCGCAGCGATGTCCTGGGCAACCCCAGGCGCATGTGCCATTTCTAGGAACACAGTGAAGAGAGGGCGGCCGAACCACTTGAGATGAAGGTCGACGTGAAGTGTAATATGAAGCGATCAATAAATTCATAAAAATTATCACGTATCTTAAAATATTCATATAAATAAAAATACTAATTGACGTGACAATCGTGGCAACCTTAGGTTTATGTAAATTTATTACGCATATTCTGTTGTAATGGCGACTATCGATTAAATCGATGAATCGGAATTAAAATGCACTAGTATTGTTCTTTTTTTTTCGAGTGAGACATGTATGTAACTCTAGTGATGAAAATAAATAATATCTACTCATAACAAACCTTATGGTGATCCTATATGCTTACTTGTCAGATGGCATTGCTTTCACTCTATGTTACTTCCTTCACCCAATAGTGAACCTCGTCAGGTGGTGGCACACCCCTACGGTACGCCCCGAACAAACAATAGTTGTATGCGAGGCACATATGAGTGAATGATTAGAACTTGAACAAAGAGCCGCTCTAGGAGCTCAGCGTTGACCCTGTAATGCACCTACAGAGGGGGGAACTGGTTAATAAACATGACAACGTATCACGTTATGTATTTTGATAAACGACAATGAGCTTTTCCTATTATAAAGTCATGTTGGTTTATTTTCTATGTCAATCCTAGGATTGTTTGCTTTCACGATAGATTTGAATACGCGTTGATCGTGGAAACCATTACTTGAGTGATTATCGCTTTAAAATTTATGTTTTGTATAATTTTAGGGAATATTTTTTAATTTTTTGGTATTGCCATGCTGAGTATATCAATTTTTTTTTTCAAATAACTATATTGTTTGCGCAGGTGGCTTTTACTCTTTCGCCAGATTTTAGGGCGAACGCGGAAGACACCGAAAGGCAACTCGTTCAAGGGTACCAAAGTGGTCAAACCTCGATTAGGGCTGTAACCGAATAACAATCATTACAAATAAATAAGTTATACAAGTATAATATATTTAGATTTTTTAGAAAATAAATTAAGCTCAACTAAGTATACAAATAAAAAAAAGCGCTCTTAGGACCACACGATAGAAGTGAAATGATCAAACAGGGCAGGGTTAAAACGTAAAAAATAACACGCATTGGCACGTCATAAATTGTTTACATCCAAAGTGAATGCGAATGATCTATCATGCTGCTTCATGTGATACTCGCTGAGCGAGTGTAACAAAGACGCGTCATATATCTATTTCATTCCCTCTCACTCGAGCTGACTTTATCCGAATGGGCATTATATAGCCGAGTGTGACGTCTCAATATCATTCAATACCTTTAACATAGAAACAAGTTTTCAGTTCATAAGGTCTCTGGCATCACCTATGTGTGAGTGTAGTTTAATGATGCAGGTTATTAAGTGAATGAATGAGTACCGAAGTGACTATATATATTACGGGCCTAGACTCAATATGCAAACGAGGGAAGCGGTGGGTGTGTGTGACGAAGTTAATCGTCCGCCCACGTCAGCGAGGGCGGTATGTCGCGGGCGTAGGTGGGCGTTTGATTGAGGGGTCGTGATTAATACACATATATATATTTTATGGTTAAGCTTTAGAGTTACGGCCACAATCTCACCTGATGTTGAGTGCCGATGTGACCCAGGTTGGTGAACACGCTAAACCAGTGGTGGGATTGGCTCTCTAGTGCAACTACCGGAACATACCTCTAAGTATTTGATAGCGGATTTCGAGGGTGGTAGCTAGCCAGACGGGCATTAGATAAAGCCCTACCAATATGCAAAATATCAATCTCATAATCTCTCATCTACGAGGTCGGTAACGATGTTACGTGGCCGTCGCCTATAATTCCTAGTATTGAGATAGGGAGTGTAGTTTTACCAGAGGAAATAACTATTATTATCATACACTTTTTATATGCCTATGTAAGTTTAATCAAATTATCATAATTACAGTGTTTTCTCGCAGTGGGTGACTAACGATATGCAAGCCAAGAATTTTCGCTGCTCCATAATAAATCTTCTACCGACTTCTATTATTAGCTATCGAACAGAGAAAATAACGTTAAAATTCAAGTTAATTTAGTACAAAATATGGGGTTATATTCTCTTTCGAAGCGATGGTAATTCAGTTGGTAGTGTGTATAGCCGCCGCATCAACGGACTCCAGTTCGAATCCCTGCAATGGGCTTGAACTTACGGTGAAGGAAAACATGGTGATGAAAACTTTGCATGGTGATAGGGCTTTTTCTAATGCCCGCCTGACTAACTACCACCCTCAGGTGTAAAATCTGCCGTCAAATACCTATAGGTTTGTTCCTGCAGTTGCACTTGAGAGCCAGTCCGTGGAACTGGAACCGAGGTACCTAGGAAGTTACATCATCACCGACGGACCCTTTCGTTTCACAGGAACAAAAGTATATTAGTTATCACCGTGTGGAATCTCATTAAAATATCGAGTAGTTTCAGAAGGATACGTGTAAAAGAGGTCAAAGTAGCAGAGACTCCCAATTCCTTTTTTTGAACTGTACGATTATGTTGCATTTAGCGTTCACAACGCTCACAATAGCACTTCAGCTATTCCATATGAGTATCACGGTCGTTGTGGTCACGGCTAAACGTCACTATGTCATAGTTTTTACTCATGCTAAGTTCTATCATAACCTCTGCAAAGGAGGTTCAAGAGGTACTCCATTTAACTTGAAGTAATTAGTGACGGATTTAGACATTTGCCGCCAATGGGCTATTCAAATTTTCCCACCCTTACCGACTTCTATAATTGTATACCACACACGACTAGGCTAATTGTAAATTAATAAATTGATAAAAATACAATTTACAATTGTAGGTTATTAGTGGTGAAACGCTGTTACATTTTGACTTATGTGTCTGAACCTTTTATTATCTGTGAGATAGGAAATGTTTTCTTGTGGCTTTAGTTTACTCAACCTGCTGGTATTTCAGCCACTGGTAATGATTGTAACACTAGTGACACCAGTTTGATACTTCTTCCATTCTTGTATTGTTAACAATGAGTTGGTTGGTAGCCGGTAGGTTATTTTCGTAACGTACACCTAAATTACACCCTAATTAACGTTTCCGGATAGTATTTAATAAAGGTGCATACTAGGTTACAATTTTATTTATCGAAATAAAACTAATTCAAACGGATTTTATCGCGGCTATTTATTAATTTTGATCCCGACGTTTCGAAAGCTTTTCAGGGCTAAACATAAACATAAGAAGTCATTATACAATCTTGTAGTTACTTTGTAACGTCATATTCAGTTCTGTTACTATCTGTGCTTCCGACTTCTTTCGCGTGAAACTAAATATTATTTAATCATTTTCGCCCGTTTTTATAACTTTGTTCAATACAGCTTTGCTGCTTTTGGTAATAGCGTGATGGTGTTTGCTCTAACAAATGCGAAAAGAATATTTGAAATCAGATTAGTAATTCCTGAAGAGCGTTCAAACAAACATTCCCACTTTATAATATTAAATATAGATAATCGATATATTTTGCCCGAATAGAGGGTACTCGGGTGTGTTTACTGTACAAACATTGCTTGTACGAGCTGTTTTCTCAAAGCTTTGGTTGAATTTCGACCAGTAGTTACCTCAGATGCGCAGACTCGACGGCGGGTAACATAAAAATCAATTTATCATTCACCTTTAATCTTAATTAGTTGTTTTTAATGTCTATTATATGGTTTAAAGATATTTCAATGAAACAAATCTTTATTTTTTTATATACTTTATTATCTAACGTTATTTTCACATGATGTAAAGATATGGCCCGAGATGATCGACGCGCTAAGCCTAGTGAGGAACGGGCTCTCAAACACAACTGCCTGATAACATCTACAGGTGTTTTACGGTAAATTTTCAACTTGAGGGTGGTCGCTAGCTGGTGTACGTAGTCAGGGAACCTCCAAGTGGTGCATCCCGGGTAACGGGTAACTACAGTCGGGCAGGCGGGCGAGGTATCCTGTCTTGCCCCCACCGTAATTCTCGTGATCCCGTCGAAGTGCTGCGGAGTGCGAGCGACTTCGATGGAACCGAGAGACTTAACTTAACCGCCCGACCCGCGAGGACGAAAGCCTCTATAAAAAATTACCTCTGAGGGGCCCCTTTTGAGGGACCAGCGCCTATCGATGAGCAGATTCTATTTTGCTTCCCGGCTCTATGGGCGATAGGAAACGTGGGGCTTTAGTGGATATACCCGGCGTCGTAATCGTCGGGTGGGTCCCATATACTACTCCCAGCCCGCCAGGAGAGGATATCTAAATACATTTCCCCGCGAAAAAAGGGTGGCCGGTAGTCAGGCGAGCATTAGAATAAGCCCTGACACCACGTTATGGTGTTATCAAGATGTTTTCTTTCCGCGAAACTCAAGTTCATTGACGCTGTGTCCGTCCGTACACTACCACTGAGGATTATTGCATTATCATCGCTATATTCTATAATACGATATGTTTAAAGATGGTAGAATACCAGAGTTTTGTTGAAGTGTGACACTTTACATAACCATCGTAGATGAACCGGCGCCTGTCCAACAATTGAACGTAGTGGGCAAGACCTTTTTGTTGCAGTTTTAAAAGAAATAAAAATACGTATTAACTCGTGCAATATATTGGCAGTGCTATAAGGGCTTGTGGTCAATACGAAAAACACCTTAGGTTACTTTCCCATAGCTATCAATCAGGAATATATTTCCTACTGGGTATCATCCGGCATATGATCCATCAGTTACAGGGCAGTGAATCTTTTTGACCACGTTTTAGGATCAGCTGGGATCTATCTAGCTTGTAGACCGGATGCGCAACATTGTGTCCTGATGAACTGCTAATCGTACAATGTTCTATGGTACTTTTAAGCCGTATCTAGAATTATATTGAGTGCTGTCACTTTGTTATATGATTATTAAAGAATACAGTGGTATATTCTAGAAATGTTACATATGTAGATCGACAGTATAATGGCCAAATGAGCCTAACGGACTACAGTTTTTCGTTTGTTTTTTTCTAGAATCGCCGGTGCTTTGCCGGCCAAGTGTAAACGCAAACGAAATTGTTTAAACACCATTATATGAAAATATTTTCGGATAGAAATGATAGAAGCCGCAACGTAAGGTTTATAGATTTAGCGTTATGGCTAAAATCTCATCTGATGTTGAGTGACTCTGATGTGGTTCAAGACAGATGACATGCTAAGTCTAATGGAGGGACTGGCTCTCAAGTGCAACTGCCGGATCACACCTAAAAGTAATTGGCGGTAGATTTCCAACTTGAGGGTGGTAGTTAACCAGGCGAATAATAGAAAAGCAGATATATTTTCAGTATAACATTAGCAACTGAGCTGTCATCACTTCTAACATGGAAACATTAGGTTCTATAGAAACACAGCTTGTTCACGGTCTGTTCTGTCTCTGTCATACAAAGTTCTGCCGATCTCCCTCGCTAGACTCAATACAGTGCGGCCCTGGTAGGAGAAGGAATTGTGGCTCTACGTGGAAACTCCTCACCTGTTTCCTTAGACATGTTTTTCTATAATCGTTAAAGAGAAAAATATGGGATGACGTTACAACACTAAACTGTCGACCTATTTCTACACTAATTCACGTGATCGAAAACTTTAAATTCCACTTTAATTTAAAATGCAACATCCCAAGCCGAGGTTCGGCCGCTTCGTGGCACCCTTGCGGTCATTGCCTCTTGCGTTAAATGCCTTTCACACACACCCCCGAAGTTCGGTGAAATTTTAAATTAAAAACAAAACCACACCATTATATGGACCGTTTATTTTGAAAGTGGTGTAAGTCCATTTTCTTTTGTTTCGAGAAATTTAAAGGTTACTACTATATTTGTTGATAATGCAATTTCATTTACCGACCGATTTTAAGTTGTACAAAACATGGGATTATTTTGAGAAATTAAACACGGACGAGTTACATATAAAAAATTTACATTAAATTAAGCATGAATTACGTGATAGCTCATTTTACTCAAAAATGAACTTACACCACTTTCAAAATATACGGTCCATATATATTTCACAGCTGATAGTAAAGGTACCATGTTTCAACCATGCTCTAATTACGGGATGTGCCGTTCGTTTAATGTGATGTAACTGTTTTCTCATTACGCTAACGATTTCAGAAATACAACTTGGTTAGGGGATGCGCGAGTATGTACATAAATGTATCTTATTCACCACGTTCATAGTAAAAAGGTGTCTGCTTGAACGACACAAGTGAAACGACAGTATATCTCTCTCGCTCCCTTAGTCGCTTCTAACCGACTCCACCCGAACGGGCGTCATATGAAAAGGTTGCTGATCAGAATTTCAAAGCTCACCTATTAGAAGTTTCACTTCAAAAGTTTCTCGCCGTTGTAGCGAGATGGGCTGCTTAGGTATTACGTAACGCAGTGTTTGAAGATTTTACACCTTCCCCCCTCCCCCCAATGTAACGCGCCGTAAAAATTTTTTGTATCCCGCTCCCCCCTCCTCAAACGTTACGTAAGACCCAAGTGAGCATTTTTATCTAAAATTCATATAATTTTTTTTTTAATCTTGAGATTTAGCGTTATGGCCATAATCTCACCTGATCTTAAGTGACGATACGGCCCAAGTTGGTAGACACGCTAAACCTGTGGAGGAACTGGCTCTCAAGTGCAGCTGCCGGAACACAACTATTGGTATTTGGCGGCAGGTTTACAACTTGAGGGTGGTAGCTACCCAGGCGGGCATTTGAAAAAGCCCTACCACCATGCTATGGTTTCCTCACAATGTTTTCCTTCACCGAAAGCTCAAGCTCATTGTAGGTGCTTGAATTCGAACTCACGTCCCTTGACGCGAAGTCGTACACAATACCACCGAGCTATAATCGCTTAAAAACCTTACCGTTTATCACTAATAAACTGTTATAATAAATAACATATTTATCATGACCACTGGAATCGGTCAACCCCCCTGGCGCACTTGTAACGGATCGTAACGTTTTACAAAACCCCTCCCACTCACCAACCTTTAATTGAGTCACGTGATACTTGAAGTGACACGTGATACTTACAGTAGGAACGAGGGAGTCAAAGGAGTGATCGGATCAGGGCAATAAATAAAAGACACATTTAGAAAATACAGATTATTTATAATAGTGACATCTAAGCTGCGGTATATATAAAAAATACACGGATACAAATGATGATTAACGAAAAAAAAACAATTTCAGGAAGCTTTTACGCGGACAACGATTTTTCGTAAACGAAAATAATTTGCTTCTGTGAACGTTGGTCCAGTGCATGTCGCATTTAGATAATAAACTTTATATAACAATCTATTTGCACAAAACCGTGCTATTTGGAGATTACAAAATTAAAAAAATAAAAGAAAGAATACAGAGCATTGAAGATACGCCACACTTTAATTAATTTGTAACAGATACAAAGTAGTGTGAGCCTGGCTCGTTATTCAAAAGTCTATGGGTGAATTCTACATATATATGTGTATATATATAGTTGTTCGGAAAGTAATTTAGTTTTGTTTTAGCATAATTCCACGTTCATACATTTCTGTTATTTTTATTGGTAAAAACTGATTCAGGTGATATTTGACCTCCTCATTTGACACGAAAAAATTTCCAGATCTGGAGAGTATGGTGAATGTGGTGGTATATTACATCCGGGCTTTAAAAAGGCTCAAAAAAAAAAAACACTATTCCTTCGAAACCTTTGTTGATGGGCATTCGCTTTTGGAGTGCTCTAAGCCGGTTTATATCTTTTAACTCAACTCAGGAACTACTCAGTAAAATCATTTTAGCTTTGCACACGCAAGTCTTGTTATATTAGTTTTTCCAATGTATAACGGTTATATTGCGTAACTGCAAAGTTACATGTGAAAATACACAGTTAAGTTCCGTGTCGTGACAAAACGAAATTACTTTCCGAAAAACCTTTAAATACGTATTTTATTCGATAACAATAAGTTAGTTATAAACTCTTAGTTGACATTTTACGTTATAACAAATGCACCCACCGAGTTACCGGTGGAACAATTATTTTTGAATGAATCATACCTTTATTTGCGATCGCAAGTAACATACTTACAACCACAGCATTACATGTATAAGATATATAATGAAAAAATATATATATATATATAATAACAATACAAACTCGACGCGTAATGTAGAATTTATATTTTAAACAAAATAACTTATTTCTCATATCCGGAACACAAACGTGCTGAATATAAGGAAATAAAAAAAAAAAAAAAACTTTCATAAATTAGAAAAACTCACCTCGTTATATCATTACAGCTTATTATCGATATTTAATTGATTATTTCGTTTGCACCGTTTGTTTTAAGCCTCGAAATAACACATTGATCACCAGAGAGACTTATATAGTATAGAAAAAAAAATTTTTTTTTTTACCAAATCATCTCAGTATTCGGCGAATTATCTAAGTGACCTGTTAATATTATAAAGCATTATAACAAATATAATATAACGCTTTTCCTAAACTCATACATAGCAACACAGAACATATCATCTATTGTAGATATATTAACTAAAATTAATCAAAAAAAAAAAAAAACGACCTACATAATCATGTATTCCCGATTTCCACACTCGATAACATTTATTATATTTAGCTGTGAAATAAATCAACCACGACATAATTAAGTATAACCTTCTGAATTAATATCGATGATTCAACTATGATATACTGCTCGATTGGACTGATTTTATTCGACCACTTTTCCCCTATCGAATACTCGAATAATAATTAATATATTAACAATTTTTTTTTTAAATTATAACTTGATTGTTTCCGTTTCCGTTTATATACGCGTCGAATACTTCCGATTTGGATGTGAATAAATTTTGTCCGATATAATTATAATAATATATATTACATATCGATTTGTCGGCTGAACGGGAGAGGGGAAGCGACGTTTCATCCACCTCTACTGGCGACAAAATTATAGGAAACCGCGTGCCGGTAATGCATTAGTTAACTGTTGTTTAATATATTTTTTTTGAACAAAAAAAAAAAAAATACCCCATCGCAATAATTAACGTTACGCGGTTCATAACGTTAAAATTGACGACAACAGTATCGATTTACCTAACCGAGAATTTTACCGGTTAACGGGTAACTCATAAACATCTCTAGTATCAACGGGAAAATTATCTCAAATTGTCATAGAAAAAAGTTCGTTTTTTTTTTTTATACAAATTTCAATCACACCAAAGCGATATGTAAATTTGTTAGGGGAATAAAAAAAATAAATAAATAAAAAAAAAACATTTTTCGGATATTCACGGTAGAAGTTTCTCGAATTATTCGTACCAGTTTCGTGTCACGTGTGCACTACGCCTATGATGAATTTACGCGTCCTGTGTTGAATCAATATGCTCAACGTTGGCGAACATTTTGAACGTGAAAATAGTCGACAGCTCGTATATCTCCAATCAATAAGATACAGTTATCACCCCCCCCCCCCCCTCCCCCCATAACACGGTACTTTTATAACGCAATCTCGTATTACGCGGATATCCCAATGGCCCCGTATAACGCGGGCGTTCCCCCACACAACGGCGGGGATTTCCCACACCATATATCTGCACTGTGAAATTTATAACGATCTGTACAGTTCATAATTTTGTCAATTGTGTTTCATACGCGTAAGCTTTTTATTTACAATGTTCTTAGTTCAGTTTCATTTTAATAACACGTACATATTTCGTTCACGATATAGTTTTATCTTGATATTCGATTTGAACCCCCGTTAGCGAGTAAAGTGAAACGTGAATACTTTCTACGTAACGCGTCATAAGGGGAAAACTCGTACAACGCGGAACCAATCTAACGGGTCATAGGGGGGGGGGGGGGGATAGCCTGTATACCGCTCGTCCCGGCTTCGGCAGTACACGGGAACGAACCAACAGCCCTCTGGGACGATTTAACCGAACCCTAGACAACTGCACCAACAAGTTGATAACGACAAGATCACTAGTGCAAAGTAGCCTTCGTTTTACAATTATTATTTTTTTTTTAATTTATTAATATTCCCCCTTTATTTACACCGTGTATATTAACACCCGGTTCGCGATGAACCCGGTTAAATAAATATATTTACGAATCCCCGACCAAGGATTTGCATTTCGTTAACTAGCCCCCCCCCCCTTCCCCCCTCGAGTGGTAGTGGTAATGGGAAATGAATTTAAATGCTATCTTGATGATACATATTCCAGTTTCACTAGACGTCAGTGATTGCGGACGATGTCCGGGTCATATTTTGGAACGTACTAGATGAACGGTTTTGTTTGAATCACGACAATAAGTTTAATAATATAACCGGGTCAGGGTCCATCTAATAATTATATACCGAAATATGAACCGGTATTCGTAGGCAAAATATTATTTCAACGATGATGGTGTTTTGTTAATTGTTTTTTTTTTTGTTTAATTATACACATAATTAGGCTAATTTACGATCCGAATTTGAATTTAGTGGGCACCTGTGCGGGTACGGTGAACGAGTAACCTGAAAATTGAGAATTACATACACTCTATGATATATTTCCTGGGATTCGTATGAAGACATGCATTTTACAAATCGTTCATAGACTCTTTTCGACATTCGAGTTATACAGATTCCACTGTGTATGAATCTGCCGTTGACACATTTTATTTATTTATTTATTATTAAAGCAAACGTAACAGATTATATAAACCACTAGCTGACCCGAAAGACGTTGTCCGGACTTAAATATGAATATATTGAATTAGGATTGGTGTAATGAATAGAAAAGAAAAATTATTATTCAATAACATAGCATAATTACTTTATAAATTTTCTAATGTTCCACTCAATTTCCTTAATTTTCTCTCTCTCCTAAGAACCTTCCCCTGGTCATAATTAACACAACAAAAAAAGAATCAGCGAAATTGTCCCATCCGTCACGCGTGATGCGATGACCGAGGGAAATAGAGATTCATTTCTACACATATATATATATATGATATATATATCACAGAATCTAAACTTACGAGTAATAATTTTTGGCTGGTTAATATCCAAATTAAACTATCCCACAACAAGCTCTGTTTTGATGTTTTTTTGATAAGCTTAGCGTTATGGCCATAGTCTCAACTGATGTTAAGTGACGATGTAGCCGAAAGATGACGGAGAAAATCTAGTCCAGCCTAGCGGATGGACTGGCTCTCAAGTGCATTCCCGGAACCACAACTATTTTTAATTTATTTTAATTGTACTCGATGGGATTGAAGGACCAAAATTGTAAATGACTATTATGTAAACGTCAATTTTTATTAATTACTCTTAATTAATTTTTAATTTTTTTTTTAATTACACTCTTCGGCTTTTCAGCGTCAGAGTTTTAAATTTATATTACGAAAACGGCATTATTTAACATCGAATTAGGCAACACCTGTTACTTTCGGACATGCAAATTAATTGTGTTGATCTCAAATTAAAACTGTTTACAGCCCATTAAGCCGTACTAGACATGAACAGATATAGTGTCTATGTTAACACGTCACGTGACCGTGTCGATGACGGCACACATGAATCCACTTCCCGTACGAACCCCCCACCTATGGAAGTTTTCACTTAGGTTCGATCCTCGGGATAGATGCCCTCGAGTGACTCTGCTCGAGTGACTCTCAGTGACACTCTACATCACTATGAGTACATCGTCACACCGCATATACACGTTAAGTACACGGTTCCGTAAGGGACACTACCCTCGCGGCCCTTGAGCTGCTTACCTGATAAGGTCGTAGCTATTATCACTAATTTAGTAACACAGAACCTGTTAGTTAGTCAGGATCATGAATCTTTTTGTCATGACATATGTCGAATCGATATAAAAGTACCGTTTAGGACCATTTGTAACCTCCCTTTTACGTATAGCCCTATGTTATTGCTAGGACCCGTTGGTTAGTTAGGGTCGCCCATTCAGGCACCCTTGCACCCTCTGCCCTGGGGCTGAGTGCCCTTAGCACTCGCCCCGGAAAGTTCGGTGAAGCCGTCAAAGCCCTTACGGCTAACAGCGTATGTAAGGTCGGAAAAAAAAGACTTCTTTTAGAACTAATATACGTTTAACAATTCGTGCCCGTTTTTCTTACATTTTCCAGTACAGCTTTGTCCCTATTGATGGTAGCGTCATATTAAATAGCTCAATACCTTCATCGATGATTTTTTTTTTTGTTTTTATACTTAAGGTTTAGCGTTATGGCCATAATCTCACCTGATCTTAAGTGACGATATGGCCCAAGTTGGTGGTAGACACGCTAAGCCTGTGGAGAAACTGGCTCTCAAGTGCTGCTGCCGGAACACACCTATTGGTATTTGGCGGCAGGTTCACAACTTGAGGGTGGTAGCTAGCCAGGCGGGCATTAGAAAAAGCCCTACCACCATGCAAATTACTCTATCAAAGCCCTATACGGCTAACGGCGTATGTCGGTTATCACTTTGATAATTTTAATTATTTATCAACACACATACATACCGCCCCTCTGTTCGATCCGTTTGCTGTCCTGTTGGGCTTTACGCTGGTCGGCGAGCAGCAGGACGGCGTTCAGCTGCTTCTGTTGGTGCTCGTTCAGCACGCTGGTTATCGCGTGGTAGAGAGCCGGCTCCTTAGCTGACAGTGCTGCGATACAAGTCCAGACACATAACCTAACTGGCTATTATGATTTACACACACACACACACACACACGCACACACACGCACGCACGCACACACACACAAACGGCCGGATTTACCCCGAGTGCCGGTATGAGACACCGTCAAAAACACACAGCAATAGGTATTATTGTATATGTCTTTTTTTTATCAATCTACTTCTTTGAGATTTATTATTTTGTATTTTTTAATATTTAATTTTGTAACTAAATCGCAATATCAGACGACAGCTCGATTATTATCCATGAAATTTTGAAAATCATTGTTGTGTCTTTTTTGCTGACGCTCCCAAATTTCTGCGTCCCGTGCACTCTAGCGCCGAGTGTAATCCTACCACTGTTTATATAACATACGATATTTATATTTAAAGTTATGGGATACACGAATTTGTACACATTATGCGATATTTGAAGTGATGAAGATTCAATTCGTAGAGTGTGAGGACGCGGCCTCAGGGGACGTGGGCCTTGTCTTTTTTAAATCACTGTAATGAAACTCAATTGCCGGCGGAGGGGAACATTGTGACGGACAAACAAACAATATTGAAGGACAACAGGAGACAAAAGCAGGGCTTTTCTAATGCCCACCTGACTAGCTACCACCTTAACATCAGGTGAGATTGTCGACATAACGCTATAAACCTATGAACTATAGAGGAATGCACCTAAAGGATATCTATCCAATGTCTTGTAAGACCATACTTTATTTAAATTAGTTATTTACAACAATTACTAGCGTTTTCGTCTCCACTTTTGAGACGATAAATCGCTAAAATATGTGAAAACAATTAACTTTTTAATTGACACTAATATAGATATAGACCATAATAAGTTCATAGGATTTTTTTTAATATGCATTATGTCTTTTAAAAAAATGCTTAGCTATTTACAAAAATTGCTAGAGTTTTCGTCTCAACCTATAACACGACAAACCGCTTAAATATGTGAGAACAATTAACTTTTTCATAGACACTAATATAGATATAGGCCATAATAAGTTCATAGGAAATGTTTTTTTTTATACTCATCATGCCTTCAAAAAATGCTTAGCTATTTACAAAAAATACTAGCGTTTTCGTTTCAACTTTTGAGACGATAAACCGCTTAAATATGTGAAAACAATTAACTTTTTAATAGACACTAATATAGATATAGACCATAATAAGTTCATAGGATTTTTTTATATGCATTATGTCCTTAAAAAAATGCTTAGTTATTGACAAAAATTGCTAGTGTTTTCGTCTCAACCTATAACACGACAAACCGCTTAAATATGTGAGAACAATTAACTTTTTAATAGACACTAACATAGCTATAGACCATAATAAGTTCATAGGATTTTTTTATATGCATTATGTCCTTAAAAAAAATGCTTAGTTATTTACAAAAATTGCTAGTGTTTTCGTCTCAACTTTTGAGACGATAAACCGCTTAAATATGTGAAAACAAGGCACATTTTTTAATAGACACTAATATAGACCCATGGTAATTTCATAGACAATATTTTTTTTTTTTTAATTTTTTATTATGGCTTCAAAAATGCTAAGGGGATATGGTATTATACGTACATGTGAGTGTGTTCTTGAAGATTATATACTCGTCTACTGTCTCTTCACCCTCATCCAGGGGTGTGGTGTAGCACTCGATGGCTCCCTCGTCCGGATCGTAATCTTCATCGTCCTGCGATACAATTACCGAAACACATTCACACATACGAACTGTCATTTCAAGGGATTCGATCGGCTTTTCCTGATGCCCGCCTCCCTAGCTACCACCCTCAAGTTGGAGATCTGCCGGCAAATACCTATAGTAGTGTTCCGGGGGTTGCACTTGAGGGCCAGTCCCTTCACAGGTTTACCAACTTGGGCCGTGGTAAGTTTATGGCTTTAACGCTAAGCCTTAACTATATATAAAAAAGACTCGGTTGGTAATGTATTTCGGTCGTTATAACATACACGATCCACACGTACAGACAGACACACGGACGTCCGAGACAGGACTTTTGTGAACGGTGTTTTAACTAGTTCAAATAACGAAAATGGGCATCAAAAATATCATTAGTGTGTTTTCTTGATACGTGTGTAATAATATATGATATATAGAAATATTTTGGGTTTCAAAAGTGAGTTAATTGCGTGAAGTTACAGTGATACCCACTATAATGCTTCTAAATTGTCGCATTTCAATATACCAGAGGCTACGTTAAGAATATGTCATCACGTGATACCGGTAGAGTTTGAGCTATACGGGGATAACTTATATTTATTTTAATTTTATTCTATCTTACAAGGCACTGATACTGATATGAGATTAAATACAAAGGCAACTTAATTGTCGATATAATTTTAAATCCCATACCGTATTACATTAGTGCACAACTTACACACAGTTAGGAACTTTCATTGTGAGTGAGAACATGAACAGAATATAGATTACATAAATTATAATTATTAATCTTAAATGTATATTAATCATCGAGTGTTTGGCGGGATTCGTATACTCAGTCCATTTAACCCTGTATTGTGTAATATAGGTGACAATTTACGCGATGCAGTGTAGCTGAAGAGAATATACGAAGCGAAACTCTAGAGAGGGCTTAGTTTTGCCTTGAAAAAAAAAAAACAAAAAAAAAAAAAAAAAAAAAAAAAAACATAAATAAATAAATAAAAAAGGGGGGTGAACTCACATCGTCGCTGTCATCGTAGTCCTCAATCTTGGCCGTCATCTCGATACCGTGCTGGGCGCTGTTCTTCACGGCCATACGGGCGAGGTTCTCCAGATACTCACTGTTCATGTCCTCGAGATCGTCCTCGTCACTCGACAGTACTTCTGTTGGGTAGACACGCGAAATAACTTTACAACGCGCTAGCCGTGTGCACGCGGCTCCGTTCGCGTGCGACTACATTTAACCCCCCCGCCCCCCCCCCCTACGACCCCCCGTTTAAGTAATTTTTTTTCAATACACCTCGCTTCTATCGGTCGTTGCGCGATGTCTATTAAATGCGAATGGTTTTAAAAATCCGATTGGTAATTATTATATATATATATAGGGATGTAGTGACAGGGTGGGTATTCTATGGTAGAATAAAGTTATAGGAGGGTTAGAGAGGGTAAGAGAGGCGCTTGAGCCGTACTCAACGTACGTAGCTGAAACACTACCGAAGGGACGTAAGATTTAATGTTACTTTACTATCGACACTGTTTTGGTTATTTATGCTGTAAATCATTATCGGGAATGGTTTATACTGTGCGGAGAGAGGCACGAGCGGTGAAGGTGAGTGTTGACAATTGTCGAAAGGAGGCCTCCTTAAACCTACATCTGAGTCGCAAGTCTCAGACACTCTCTTGTTATCCTCTCTCTCTCTCTCTCTGCCACAATGACTAGGTTTCGCGATCTACCCGGCACAGTGGAAGAACGTTAACCCTACATATATATATATATATATAATATAATATTATGTATATAGGCCGGATATACATTAAAAGTACTTCAACGAATGTTGGTGCATCGCATGACGTAGCGCCCCCCCCCCCACTACCACGCGATACTATAAAAGGGCGCTGCGTAACGCTGACTACGATATATCGTTAGAGATTCTCTAGCGAGACTGATCGTTCGTTGGTGGTTTTCGTTTTACGAATAGACACATGAGTCAATGGCTTATTTCCTGAGAATGCCCATGCATACTTTTACGTATGCGTATGCAAAAATATTTATATACACATAGATTGGAATGCAAATTATGATAGATAGTAATTTTTATTCAATACAAATCTACCGATAAATAACACAAAGGAAATCTATGAATAAGTGCCTAATATAACGAATTTATAATTCTTTGGTGTATCGAGTACTATATATGTAACTGGGTTATAAATGTTTTAACTTTGTTTACATAGAAATGTGTTTGTTTACCCAAAAAACAGAACAATGTTCTGGTGTCCAGACGTTAATAATTAATAAGAGATATCAACGAGCTAATTATATGTTTAACATGACCAAAGCGACAGCCATAGTCGTCGATAGTATGCTTAAAATAAAAAAGTTTGTTAAACAATACGGTTTTACCAAAACGAAACAAAATTTAAACTATTATTGCTATCGCATTGCTCTCGTGAAAAACATAATCGGGCTGCGAATTGTGTTGAATTACTTCTTGATTTGCGCACTTTTTTGTGTGCTTACAAAACTCTACATATATGATGATTTCAGTACTAATTCATAACCCGAACGTTACTGAGAGACCGCAGATACTCTCATATGTATTATCCCAAAACATGACACAACTAAATACTGACAAATGACATTACTAAAACACCACTATGTGTTTATTTATAAATACATATAACCCGACAAGTAAATATTTCTGTTTCTACGACATACCCTCCAAATTACATCTAATATGAAATTTTAAGCATGAACTGCAAGCGGAAACTGGAGAGAAAAAGTCTCATTGAATGATGAAATTAATCGTATAAACATATAACATACATACATAATGAGACTACAAAATTTAATGAATGAAAATTATGTATCAACGATGTAATACAATCTAGAGTAATGGAAAATAGATTTTCTTTATATATATGGGTAATCTTATGTGCATTTTCAAAGTATAACTTCTTCGAGTGTGAAACGAGATATTTTCGTAACAAAGGAAAAAAAATGACACGATTTTTATTCACTTTATATTAAACTAGCTGGCGGTCCGCGACTTCGCTCGTTTTTTTTATAGTTAAGGTTTAGCATTATGGCCATAATTTGACCTGATCTTAAGTGACGATACGGCCCAAGTTGGTAGACACGCTAAGCCTGTGGAGGAACTGGCTCTCGAGTGCCGCTGCCGGAGCACACCTATTGGTATTTGCCGGCAGATTTACAACTTGAGGTTGGTAGACGGTGGATACTTGATTCGAACTCAACGTCCCTTGACGCGAAGTCCTACACACTACTACTGAGCTATCATCGCTTCAAAAATTATCGTAACACCTCTTCTAAGTAAACACCCAATCTGACACGAAAGGAATATCCACGGTAAATTCCTAGTCAACAACAGTTAGCTTTAGAGATATCTCAGTATCTTTAAGTGTCAATGATAAATTTCATACCTTATTTTCATACTCGGGGTATGGAATTTGAAAGACACCGAAACTTAACGTGAAACAAAAAATTATCTACACCCTGTTTTTGTAAATTTTTTTAATACAATTTCGCTCCTATCGCTGGTAGCGTGATGTAAATAGCCTTCCTCGAGATTTGCTGCATTAAATAGAAAAATATTTTTTGCACTCCGACAGATAGTTCCCAAGATTATTAGTGCGTTCAAACAAACAAACAAACAAACTTTCCAATTTTTCTAGTATTGCAATAGAGATAACCATCTAAAGCGATAGGAGGGGGGGGGGGGGAGACTTCCGTAGGAATTAATTACTGTCCTATCACCGTTTAAATAATGTAAGAATCAATATGTTAACTATTCCTAAATTATTGTTACATACCACGTCTACTGCTTATTAATATGGAAACTAGATAATACTACATAGTTTAAATTAACGAGAAGGAGGGTAGTTGATAACACGGATTACTATATAAGTGCGATGCGAGCGCGGTTATCGGTTCAGTTGCGTTAAGAACGTTCGAGAGTACGGACGTACTCTAACATAACATTTAAATACAAGTCCCAAATAAAGTAAAAAAAAAGTACAAATTGTACTGTCAATATACACACAACGAAATTCAAAGAAATTTAATTCCAAAGGTGAACAAATATCATACAATATTTCCCGAATTAAATAATTTCCATTACTCTCATGTTTGACACAGTTTAGTTACTACCCTTTAGTAAGTACTACTGACTATAGCAAGGGTTGTTTTTACGTTGCGGTAGAGCGAGAAAAAACACCCTTAAAAGGCCGAATAAGTATAATCAACAATACAGATTTTTTTTTTCACTCTGGATTTGAACTTATTTAATGTAAATAAACATCATCTCAAAACTGGACAAGAATCTCGCTCTACCATGTATGAAACGTATGAAACTATAATACAAACACAAACGATACACATAAATGATGGAAGTGAATATATATATATATAATTATGAGACCTTTATTGAAAAATAGCTTACCCATACTCCGACATTCTATTCCGAGTCGTGAACGATCTATTAACGATAAATATGCGTGTTACTTATGCACTTTACACGTGACACAAAACATCGTATATCTCAAACTGTATTTGGGGTAACTAATTGAAAATGAACGCAATTAAACGGTACACACACACACACATACAGAAAAAAAAAATAAAGTTTAGTATCATAATAATATGCTCATGAATGGAAAGATTTGTAATGATCAAAACAAGATATTACCGTGAAACGTTACACATTTGAAACATACTTTTGTAACCAAAAAAATCACATGCAATTTTCAACATTCGTGTATATTACGTTTCACAATAATAGCTTGTTTAAATTGTGAATAATAGAGAAAGCGTCACGTATAATAACACTACAGGATATATATATATATATATTTTTTTTTTTCAGGTTTCTGTCACACTGACCTTCGTCTTCCTCTTCGGCGTCCTCCTCCGAGGACGAATCGCTGTCGGCTTCGGCCCGGGCCTCGTACGCGCGTCTCAGCCCTTCGAACAGCACGAGGCACGAAGGCAACAGCTTCGGTATGAATTCGTCCAGGCTCGGCCGCTGCGGGCCCATCTCTAGCAACGTGCATATACCGAGTATGCACAGTTTTCTATCGTGCAACCTACGAACGTCACGAAACACGACACCTCCTATAAAGAGCCCATTTCAGTGTGGTTGTTTCACTTAATAAATAAGCCCTTATCCACAATCTCATATAATGTTAAGTGATGATGTGACCTGTGGAAGGACTGGCTCTCAAGTACAACTCGAGGGTGGTAGCTAGTCAGGCGGACGAGCTCATTATAGATGGATTCGAACTCACGTCCCTTGGCGCGCCGTCTCTACACGCTACGAACTGCGTTATCATTGTTTCTATAATAATACACCCAGGATTTGTAGATGGATGAATGATTAGTGAAAAGGGAGGGCAACCACTTTGTAAAGGCACTTTTTCAACTTTCGCATATTATATACATTATAATATAGATATTAAACGTGGATTTGAAACGCGACTTATTTTTTTTTTATTACTCGATGTTTCAGCCTGGTTACACGGGCTGTGGTCACGGGCCGACTGAAATGATGCGGTGATCTTTCTAGTAACTACCCTCATTTGCTCATTATCACTAACAGTGTTCCGGCACTCTACACTCACTTTATCTGACGGTACATGCATCGATCGCATTCAAGGTTTGGAGTCTATGTCCTATGATTGCATTCAATACCGTTGATAATTTTAGTCTGTCTCCCCGATTGAAAGTTATTTACTATTTCATTTCAATGGCTTTTCTTATAATTCTAGGATAACAGAAACGATCTGTGGTGAGGACTTTTGGTTCATGTAATTCTATCAAACGATAAGGATTATGGCCTGTTACGAGGTTTTTAGCATTATGGCCATAATCTCACCTGATAGACACGTTAGTAGATAGATAGTTGGTAGACACGCTAAACCTGTGGAGGAACTGGCTCTCAAGTGCTGCTGCCGGAACACACCTATTGGTATTTCGTGGCAGATTTTCAACTTGAGGGTGGTAGCTAGGCAGACGGACGTTTAAAGTCCTACCACCATGCATACTGTCACCATAAAGATTAAACCGGCACTGGTTTATTACATTAACTGGTTTTTATTCACGTTTGTGCCACTCTTGTACTCGTACTGTGTCATAGGTTATAGACAAAACTACAACTATGTGACAACCGCGTTCATTTCAAAACATTCTGGTATGATCACAGTGCTAGCTCAGAGATAACGTGTACTAGTGTCGAATCCCGGTCGTGAACTTGAGTTTTCAATTGTAAAAAAACAATGTAAGTAAACCATAGACGGGGCTTGTTCTAATGCCCAGCTGTCTACCTACCACCCTCAAGTATTTACCAGCAAATATGTATATGCATGTTCCGGCATCAGGTATCAAGTATCATCAGTATCAGATAAGATTGTGGCAATAATACCACTTAAACTATAAAGTATTGAAAAACATGTTTCAATATTTTCCTTCACCGGGCACTATCATTGACCATTGACTTTCCACAGGTAAGTCTGTCATAGTGACAACTCTCCGTAGCATAATAATTCCATAACTATAAAGTTGAAGGATTCATTGTAAAATTATACACAACAAATGTAGGATCAAGCAAATGGAGGCACCGTGGGCAGGGTGGGTGTAATAAAACCCCTCAAAAATATGGATAAAACTCACCCAACAAAGCATTCGGTGTCGTGCATCCACTGTTTTATGAAGTGATGCGTTATGGATGCGTTCGGCACAGACTCTTGGAGTTTGTCCAATATTGAGAACAGGAGAGGTGGATTCGTATACAGGATAGCTATCAGGACCTGGAAATCATCCATCACGAGTATTAGTGACTGGATCAATACCTCGACATTACATCTCTCTACTAAGGTCATATAAGTTAAGGTCTAATTTATTAAATCATAAACACTTATAGTTCTAAAATGACACCTTTATAATCACTATATTTATTATACTTTATTTACATGGAATAAAAAGTTTATTTAATAATTTTCGCTCGTTTATTCAACACAGCTATGCTCTCATATTAGTGATAGCGTGGCATTAAATATTTTGGTACTTATTTAGATATACCAATTTTGGTACTTATCTAAAAATACCAATTTTGGTACTTATATAAAAATACCAACTTTGGTACTTATCTATCTAAAAAATACCAATTTTGATACTTATACAAAAATACCAATTTTGATACTTATACAAAAATACCAATTTTGGTACTAATCTAAAAATACCAATTTTGGTACTAATCTAAAAATACCAATTTTGGTACTTATCTAAAAATACCAATATTAGTATTTACTTAAATATACCAATTTTGAGCTAAAGAAAATTTGCTTTTACAATCCCGCAATTGAAGATTGAACGCTTGTAGATGAGTCGTTGTGAAACTAGCCTAGTGAAATAATCACGTCATTAGTAACGTTTCTGTTGTGACCACAACTACCGCGGTCGTCATGTGGAACGCCTGAAGGCCTGTTTTCAGCGTTGTGAACGCCTAGTGGAACTTAGCCTTAGTAGATATCAGAGGCCTTCAATGTTTTTATACAACAACCGATTATGAAACGGTAAAAAATTTTTTATTAGATTTATTTTAATTCATATATAGTGCAAACCCCATTTAACGAAAAATTCCCTCAAACAACGAAACAACTTGACTTTGGTTAGTTTATATTATCATGCTTACTCCGTCCTATATTTCCCCCCATTTAAGGAAAACCTGCAATAACTGCATACAATTTTAAATATTTTATTCTCAAGTTTTCAACAATTATTATATGGACCGTTTATTTTGAAAGTGGTGTAAGTCCATTATCTTTTGTTTCTAGAAAATTAAAGGTTGCTATATTTGTTGATAATGCAATTTCATTTACCGACTGATTTTAAGTTGTACAATACATGAGATTTTTTTGAGAAATTAAACACGAATTAGTTATATATATATATATATATATAAAATACATTAAATTAAGCATGAATTACGTGATGATAAGTCATTTTTTCTCAAAAATGGCTTTCAAAATAAACGGTCTCCATATTGCGAATTTTCGACCACTACATGAGGACGCTGTCAAGAAGTAAAACTTAATAAATTCACCTGCAACAACATAGTCCTGAGTTCAGAGGTCTTCACCTTCCTAGTGAGCCTGTTGAGGACAAGCTCCACAAATGATGGCAGGCAGTGGTCGATCTTGCCTGAGCATTGGAGAACCATAACTTCCAACAGCTTCGATGCATATATCTCAGTCTCATCTTCAGCCTCGGAGTTCAACACCTGCTGGCAGACGTTCATCTCTTTACTATAGACACCTGGATACTTTACAGTAGAAGTTTGCGCATCAGACTTTAAAATAAAAAAAAACTTTTAAAATAAAATTGTCACCATTAAATTGATCAATTAATAAATATGTTAACCGGGCAACGCACAGCTTAAATAGGTCAGTTCTAAAAGTATAGAAATTATACAGTATAAAGACACAATTTTGCCTAAAAATTCCCTATTGGTCGTTGTTGTCATTTGTCAATCAAATATAATGGATACTAATTAGTATCACGCAAAGAATTATAACAAAGAAATCGCTAGGGCTGGATAAAGAAGGGGGTATATTTAGGAAGATCGTGGTGTTTTTTCTATGGATTTGCATTATTTTTTAAAATTTTATATCTTAATATTATTTATGAATTTAGACCCGTAAAGGACATGCCAGCCCCATTGTACCCTGACATGAAATATTTCCAACAAAAATAAATTATTATTAATAACAAAATTCCATAAAAACTCTCGAAACTGGCTATCGAGTTGACCTCTGAATGTGGACGGAGTATAAATTTCTTCAAAAATTTTAGACATTATAAAATTATTAAAATTATAGTAGTATTACGAAATAATTAATTAAAAAATAATTGGCAGATGTAAAGAAATGATTAAATACGTTTTTTAAACGTCATCATTTCCGGTCATCTGTGTTACGCTGGTTGTTCTGTCAAACGATATTATCATGAAATACTAATTGGAAGATATATATAAGGCTAAGTACGCCCTAGTTCGCCATATTGCTGATTTTGCGCAAGCTATTCATAGCATTTTATCGCCAGCACAATAAAGTCTATGGAATATAATATATAAAATCCCTATCGCACAAAAAAAAAATCCCTAATATACCGGCTTTTGTAGGACGAAAACTATAAATATTAATTTTCACGTCTTATACACGATTTCATTCACTACTACATTTTACTTGCGGTTTCGTTCGCGTTTAATATTGATGTTGTCAAACAAATCGAATGACGTCATTACAAGTTTCGTACAAAGTTATCTTCTATCTCTATACCAAAATTCATCACAATCGATTCAGCGGTTTAGGCGTGACGGCGTATCAAACAAACTAACTCACTTTGGCAATTTTTTTATGGAATATGGGGCAAACGAGTAAGCGGTTCACCTGATTGTAAGTGATCACCGCCACACACCACTGGAGGAATCGCAGGTGTGTGTTGCCAGCCTTTTATTTATATTTATAATATTAGTAAGAATTTCACCCCATACAAGTAGTTATTTTAGCGACAACATATGTACTTCTTCTGTCCTTCTCCAAGATCCAATGTATCTTTATACCGTAACTCATTGCAGTCGATTTCTCAGTTTATGTGTGAAAATGTAACGATGAAAAATTATTCTCGCTATTATAATTAGTTTAGATTATATGATAATTTTCCTTTTTTAAATGTGTCTCCTCAACAGATTAGGTGACTTTTCCAAAAGTTTTCCGATTTCTGCGTGTGTGAAAACGGAACAAACAGACCGTATAGAGTTATTTTCGCATTTATGATATTAATTGAGACAAATATTATATTTCTAAGTAAAAGGCAATATGATAAATTATTAAATAAAGCATGTATTAAAGCAATCAGACCGCATTACGTGTTTTTACTTGTTACATAAACGCTCAGACCTAGTGACCTTAAAGGAGTGAGTTATTTAATAGATAACAAACATTACGTTTTAACATACATTTAATGATGTACATATAAAAAATATTAACCTAACTTACACCGGATTTAGAGGATTTAAATTAAAAATGGACAATGATTTTAAACTATTCTATGGCGGTTACCAATATTCCGGCTTAAAGAAAATATTTTAAATTGTAAATTAAATTATTCATGTAAATTGCGACATACGCTAGTACACAATATCTTAAATAGAGAAATAAAATACTCAAGTAATTTAGAATTACAGTTATCGAGAAATTTAGAATTTTAAATATAAAGGTAAAAGTGTGTTAGAATTTTGACAACAGTCCATAGAAGTCGATTGTACTGTGATCAAGGTATACTATTAAATATATCATATTAATAACTAAGTTAATTTGCTATTAAAGTTCCATCTGAATTTATTAAGTTAATTTTTCATCAAACAACTGTTAAGAGATCTTCGTTCTGAGAATTATGATATTTCTTTAATATAATAAATTTAAATATGCAACATACTGTATACAGGGGTTAGGCAATCGCTCCCGAAAACTAACACAGACGATAGTACTAATAATACCTTTGATGACGTCACAGAACAAAACTCAATAATGATGAAAAAGAAAAAAAAAAGATTTTTTTTTTGAAAGCGTACTTTAGTATGATACACACTTCATAATGATAGTACAGCTAAATGAAACGAGAATTTCATAAAAAAAAATACATCAATTTACTAATTTATAAATATATATAGCAGAATAATAGAAACAGCTGATGGAGGTCATTCACCCGCGGTTCGCGTGTCATTGACCCCACGTGTCAACGACCTATATAGCCTATATACATTAGTCCAAATACCTAACTTCACCTAGGTATTATTTTATTGCCTCGCTAGTCCCCACCTGACCGCTTCCCTACGAATTCACCGGTCGAATACACAAAGTCCCGGGTTCGATTAATAATTTCTAAGACCAAATCAACCGAATATACCACAATCTATCAGGATTTAAAAATAGACTTTCTGTATTTGACCCGGTATTAATTATTTGAATAAAAACTAAGGTACGTCGAAACGATTGCTATGTGCATGTTTTATTGTGATATCCGCCCTTAATCTTATATCGCTTATATCACCTTAGTTGTCGTTTCGCTTTATTTATTAATTAACGCCCAGCGGATCACAGGTACTATACCCCCGCATACAAATTATACGGGTAGGAGGAATTTCAGCGAAAATCACAAAACCAACGGATCCCCCATTTGATTTTAAGCGACCGGATTGAAAAGTTTCACTCACCGCTTTGGCCATGTTGAACATCGCCAGTATGTGGTTCTCGTTCGAGAGGAACGCGTTCGTGTCCACCGTTATATAGTTGTGCAGCACCGGCATGATGTCGGTGAAGTAATCGAAGTCTTCCTTCTCGAACACCTGGTAGAGGACCTCCAGCACCTTCCACATGTCCTCGGATATCGACTTGGCCGTCAGGTTGCAGAGGAGAGTCATCGCCTCCTCGTAATACTCTGCAAAGGGTGACGCCAGTTCTTCTATTATTATTACACTCAAGGTTCAGCGTTATGGTCACAGTCTCACCTGGTCTTAAAACACTCCTATTGGTATTTGGCAGCAGGTTTACAACTTGAGGGTGGTAGCTAGCCATCAGAAAAAGCCCTACTACTGTGGTTTCCTCACGATGTTTTCCCTTCACCGGGCGCTCAAGCTCATTCGGACCGGATTTGAACTCACGTACCGTTGAAATATCATCGCTTCATTTATTAATGATAAAACCTCACCGATAATATTATGCTGGAGTATGTGACCGACAACGCGCAGTACGGTCTTCTCCAGCTGGGCCATGATCTCCGGATTGTCCTCCATAACGTTCAGCACCGTCTCCATGGTGGTCAGCAGGCCCATGGCCGTGATCGCCTTCTCGTCGGTACCGGAGTCCGTCTCGATGACCTTGCTGAAGGTCGTCGCCAGGTGGTCCGTGATCTCGAACGCCATCGGCATCAGCTGCTCCGTGTACATCGGCACGATCTTCTGCAGCACGTTCGCGATGTTGTCGTTCTCCGTCTCGCGGATGATCTTCAGCAGCTCGAAGGTGACCTCCTTCACCTTCGGCTCCAGGTACCTGTGGGCCTTCTCCTGGGAGGTCAGCAGCATTTGGAGGGCGACGGCGGCCTCCAGTTGGACGGGCAGGTCCTTGTCGGTGAGGAGGGCGTTGATGGTTAGGTGTATGGCGTCGACCAGGAGGGTCTCGCTCTTGAAGCGGACGTTCGCGAAACAGTGCAGCACCCAGCAGGCCCTCGCCCTCATGTAGCCGAGGGGCGTGTGGAACTCGGGGAACACGTACTGGCTGAGCAGCGTGTCGATCTCCTCCCTGTAGAACTTCTTCTTGATGAGGATCTCGTTGAGGGTCCCGACCATGTGCAGGGCGCCGTCCCGCTGCCTGGGCCCGTACTCGCCGCCCTGGCTCGTCAGCACTTGCATGCAGAGGTGCATCGTGCGCTCCAGGATCCCCTTACGTTTCTTGCACGCCGTTATCAGCAGCGCCTGGGCCGCGATCACGGGGGATACGAAATCTTCGAAAATGTCTAAAAGGTACAACAGGGCTTCAAGTATAATTTTTTTAAACAAAACCTACTAAACTATTAGTAGTTATAATACTCTAGCTCTAAAAGAAAACTCGAATCTTTTTTTAATATATGTGAGTTGGTATATACATATATATTGACTATAACCATCACTCTATAAGTAAAATGAATTTAAGCGATTTTCCTTACAAAAATATTTTCACAAAGGTAAAGAGAAAAGCATGTTTATTTCATTACTTTAATAACAGGAGAAAATAATATTAAATCAAGATATAATTGGACCGTCTATATTGAAAGTGGTGTAAGTCCATTTTTGAGACAAATGAGCTATCACGTCGTAATTCATGCTTAATTTAATGTAATTTTTTTTTAAACTAGTCCGTGTTTAATTTCTAAAATCGGTTAAAATCGGTCGGTAAATGAAATCGCATTATCAACAAATACAGTAGTAACCTTTAAATATCTCGAAACAAAAGAAAATGGACTTACACCACTTTCAAACTAAACGATCCGATTGTTAACAACTAACATTAGTTATAGAAATAATTTTACTGCTGTCATTAAATTATATTTACTTAATAATTTGCCCCATCAAGTGATCCCAAACTATTCGTTACAACCTGTGAAAGTACCGTATTTATAATAAAAAATACAATTATCTCCATTGGAACGCGTATATATCTTCGTGATTAGAAGCTGTACGGAGGGCAAATAATGTTCGGTTGGCGCTTACCGAATTTGATTCGAATGTACTCGTGGGGGTCGTTCTCCCACAGTTCCTCGTCGGCTTCGGAGTACGACATCAGCGGGAAGAGAACGTCTTGAATTATAGCGAATATGTGCGGCTTCAGGAGCTTCCAGGAGTGCGCGTGTATCACGCTGTACAAGCAAAAAGACATTTGAAGCGATGATAGCCCAGTGGTAGTGTGCACGACTTCGCGTCAAGGGACGTGGGTTCGAATCCGAGCGCCTACAGTGAGCTTGAGCGCCCGGTGAAGGAAAACATCGTGAGGAAACCGTAGCACGGTGGTAGGGCTTTTTCAAAGCTGCACTTGAGAGCCAGTTCCTTCACGGATTTGGCATGGCTACCAACTTGGGCAGTATCGTCACTTAAGATCAGGTGAGGTTATGGCCATAACGATAAACCGGAAGTATAAAAAAAAAAACATTACTTTATATTTATATACATATATTTCAGCTATCAGGTGTACCGATCAGATGTACAAACTAACGAATCTCGATATACATATTATATACCTAGTTTGAAATTTACGTACACTCCTTACGACCAACTACAACATCCGTATGCCTCAGAAACATTAGTATACACACGATTTACACCTTTAAGATCAATACAACAACGTTCAATTTAATTATAGCGAAATATTTTCCGTGTACAGTGTTTAACTTGGTTCGGATACACTCGACTACTATTAAACAGATTCGTATGCACACGATCTACATTTAAGGCAAGGACGTTGTCGTGTGAACCGCTTCTAACTGCTTTTCTTAAGACCTACCATGCCAAGAATAATGTAAATTACTTCATCTTTCATAACGCCGTATATAATAAGTTATAAGGCAGATCGCGATATTGACTTATAACTATTATTTCTTAGCATATTATTACTGCTACACAATATTATTAAGGGATAAGATAAATTATGTATTTAATACTATTAATTTGAGAAATTCTTCTATGTATATATTTGTATATATATACACAGTAAAGCCTCTTTAAGTCGAAAATCAAGGGAGACGCGAAAAAATTCGAGTTGTAGAGTTTTCGATTTAATGGACGTTTTGGCGTTGGAAGGGACGGGGCTAAAACATTTTTTTTTTCGAAATTAGGTGGTTTTCTACTAATCGAAGTTCTACTGTATATATATATATATACTGTATATAGGTATATAATTATTTGTGTATATAGAACAGTCCTTGAAGAACGCTGTCGGTACTAAAAAAAGATACTAAAACGGACGAAAATAAACTAAATATTTTTTAGTTCCAATTTCGCGTACCTCGAAAACTGCTGTAACGGTTTGGATAAAATTTTACATTTAAAGAGATTCTTACTTTTTCAATTCACCTATATCTAGTATCATATTATATATTTTTCGTAAAAAAGCAGTCTTTAAGCAAATCAGGTAAACTGTTTCGACGAATATGATAATTGCATTTACGTTTCATACTGTTTCTATAATATTTTTTCTTTTTACTTTAGAAGACAACGTTACAACGTTAGACACAAAATATTCGAATAACATTACAGGTTATTCAGATATACTATTAAAAATTAATTATCTCAATGAGATGCAATATATGCCACGTTTATTTTAATAGATTAAATCGAAACGCGTCATGGATGCACGCAGCGTGCGTATTGCGTTTGACAGAATAGTATATTTATATGAAAGACTAGCTTGGCCCGTGACCTCGCTCGCGCGGATCTAATTTTCTCTATTTAGATCTTGATACATTCTATTAGAACAATTTATGAGGATAATAGTAAATTGAGATAGAGCTAATTATTTTTAACTTACTGATAATCAAGTATAAAATAAAAACGTCTTTGTATGTCTTAGCGTTATGACGATAATCTCATCTGATGTTAAGTGACGATACGGCCCAAGTTGGTAGACACGATAAACCTGCGAAGGAACTGGCTCTCAAGTGCAATTGTCGGAACACACCTATAGGTGTCGGCAGATTATCAACTTGAGGGTGGTAGCTAGCCAGGCGGTGTTTCCCTTCACCGAAAGCTCAAGCTCATTGTTTCATAGGTCTCATGGGTGGTTGGAATCGAACTCACGTCCCTTCCCACGTTCGAGGGTTGTTGCCATTTCGGTGTAATACTACAGTGCCGCTTTGTTACTACGCGACACACGAACACAACGCACATCTAAGACCGTATTGTAAAATAGATCATTTAGAGGGGTCAAAACCAGGACCTTGGGGTATTTCCGGGATGGAAAACACGACGAAGATCGATACAACATTACCAGAGAAACTATCAATAAACACTTATATATACAGACTTTCATTAACAGCGAATCGAAGCTATAGAAATGGTTTTAACTCAGTCAAAGGTGGTTCACGAGTCATACCAGATTTAAAGTTAAGAAATCATATGGTTTCCTACTTATGTGTGTTTAAAATAGAAAACATATGTATTGTATTATTATTCAACACCTGAACACATAATAGTTATGATTTCAATTAGCGGTCTGATTAACCCGTTAGTTGAGTTTGTCTATATAAAGCACCTGGCATTTTAGTTTTCTGATAGCGGGATAAAATATACACACACACAGTATATGCAGTGAATCTACACTCTGTTTAATATAAAATGTTTAGGACTGAATTTAATGGACCAGGGCATGTTCCATGGTATCTTGGCTGCAAGTGATGAAGCCAAGATTTTATGGAATTTTGTGATAAGTAAGTAGTTTTAAGACATATTTGACTGTAACTATATTTTGCACATAGTATAGGGTCAGGGTACGATGGGACAGATATGTCATTTTTGGACCAAAGTCCCTAAAATAAACAAAGACAAAAAAAAAAAAGATATTCCTCTCAGCGTTCTCAACGCTCACGACCGCGTTTTTCCCGTTCCACTTGCATGTGAGCGTTACAATAATTGAATGGTGTATGGATCAACTACTCAGATGGGTCGTTGAGAGTGAAAATAATGACGTCATGATATCAATTTCGCCGCAACCACAACGACCATAGCCATCATGTGGAACGGCTATAGAATTCATCATATTCCAGCATTATCCATTTAGCTAGCTAATTATAATTAACACAATGGTGTTACATGTTTAAAGATTAAATGTTACTGAATTTACCTACCTACATAAGAAGTTAGATATGAAAAATATTTATTAACACTAAGAAATGATATAATTATATATAAATTATGATATACCCCAATATGTTTTTCTGTGAAATACATTAAAATTAAGAATACTGCAAGAATGACTTACCACTGCTCGATGTAGCTTATAGTTTGCTGAAGCACCCTGGGCGATATGTATACTTTGTGCCGGTATTGATCCAACACACGGAGTAGGACTTCGAGAATTCCACCAGTGAATGTCGTCAGATACCATTCAGCAAACTGCACATATTCTTCCCTGACATTAACTGGGCTTCCATACCTGTAGACAGCATATCGTGTGTCATGGATTGCAAAGAAAATAATAATATGTTAATAATAAATAAATAAATAAATAATCATATTTACCTCTCAAAGAGTCTGTGTAGGCAATGCACGGCCCATTTTTTGCATTTCCACCAAGGAAGCTCCAGACGTTCATCCTCATCGATCTGTAACGTGTGTTCTGGTATAGGTTGCTCCATCACTGAACGGAGTACTTCCATCCACTTTGTAAACACTTCCTTTGTCAATAGATCCAAAGGCAGGAGGTACTAAAAGTATTTTAAAACAAACAGTTAATTAATAAGATTCCTGATGTATGTTAAAGCTGGTAAAAACGGTAATGTATAAATACCTTTATTAGGCCATAGAAACACTTCAGGATCTGCTTCTGAATAAGAATTGATTCAACTGACTGATCCGGTTGCAGGCTCACGATAAGAGTGTACATCATTGGAAGCAGTAAATTCATAGCTTCTATCAACGGTGCTCTCTTCTCTGCCAGGTAGAATTCATAATTCTTGATCAGCTGATAAAGACACAATAGTGCTCCCATCCAACTGTTAGGTTCAGGATTTTGCAGGTAAATGTGTATTTTATCAACAATCTGGGTCCAGCGTTCTGGGAAATCATGTTTTATAATTGTCTTAAGGCATACACAGAGTTGCACCCTGATGATTTCGGGAGCTTGTATTATAGCGTCAACTATTATATCCCTTATCATTGCACGGTCCTGTTCATGTACACTGAAGGGTACGGGCTCCCCTTCCTCTTGCTCTTTTTCCTGCCATCCTGATGTAACTAAATTCTTAAAGTAGACCACACCTGCTTGTCGGACTGGTATAGGTATATCATTTTGCATAACCACTTGCAGCAAGGATGGTGCAAATCCGATAATTTTGTGTATCTGGAAGAAATTTTTATGTTACAAATATTAAACTGTTATTAATAACTAATAATTATATATTAATATAGATTGTTTAACCCTTTCTACCCCTTTTCAAAATTAGTGATTGTATATTTAAATATAGCATTATTTCAATACATAATATTCTATTACGTATAGAATAATATTAAGAAATAAACAAATTATTATCAATTTTTCCATTTTCATATACTTTATGCATAAAAAAACTAAAATAGTTGACTGCTAATATTTACCCTCTGCTACCTTATGGCTCTATAAGAGTTGAAAGTTATTTAAGAGTTCAATTTTAGAAGTTAATAAAAAAGGGAGCTTTGTACCTATAGTATCATATAGAAAGCACATATAATAATACAAATTTACTAATCTTTATTAATATTACAAAGTTGAGAAATTTGTTTGAATGTGCTAATTTTAGGAACTACCAGTAAAGACTTAATTTTTTTTTGTATTCAATAGAGAGATAAATGAGGAAAGCTTTTAGCCTCATGTTATAATGAATAGCAGTAAAACTGTATTGAAAAATGTTACAAAAACAGGCATAAATGATTAAATAATTTTATTAGTTCCAGATGAACAAAGTCACTGACACAGCTTGTATAAAATGTTATAAACTAGCTTACAATCCAACTGGATAATGTGAAAGGTATTTATGTTACCTAGTTCAATAACATTACAATAGGATATTTAATTTTCCTTTTTATAAATTTTATATACAGGATTACCTCTATATAGAGATATGTCTCTTAGAAATTTTTAACTATGTTAGAGTTAGACTACCAATATAATAATGTTATAAAAATACCATAGTGTATACACTATAGATAAATCTAAATGAAGATTAAATATAAAACAACTAATGTAATGAAATTATTTATGGGTACATTTAAAACCTTTGTAATTTGTACTTTACTGTAATGTATTTTTATATATTGGTATATTATTTTTAAAATGTAAAGAAACTATATCAAAGACTGCTTTGTATTTATGATTACTGTTATTTTAATGTATATTAAAAATGTATATGTTACTATTTGAAACCCAATACTTTATTGGGTTTATATTATTTTATTGAAGTAAAGTTTTAAAGTTAATTTGTTAACTTTTTATGTTAGTGTAAATTGTTATAATAATTCTAGAAGCCCCATCTTCTTGGTAAGCTATTCAAAAAAACTGTAATCTAAGAACAGAATGTATAAATGAATTATTGAAATAACTTTAACCTAGTAAAGTGAATATAATATATAATTTAAATTGACAAGTCACACTCGAGAAACAAAGACTAAAAGGAAAAATGTTAAGAATATTTTTTTTTTTATTTATTAAATGGCTCCTGTGGTCTCTGTGAACTCAATTCAGCCGATGCCATGTGATGATTATGGTAATCCCAGTGCTAGAAGCACTTGTAAAAACAATAAAGAGTACTGATAAACCTTAATATGTTATCCATAGACAAAAAAAGCAAGACAAACACACTTCAAAGTTAATGACCACCAACAACAACAATGAATACTCACAACACTACACAAAAACTTAGCAGAAAGGTATAAATATCTTACGGATAACTTATTTAATACGGATTAAGTCTAATCTTATTCCTAGAAATGAATTTACTGTTAGATATTATAAATGGGAAAATACTAGGGTAAGAAGAGTTTCCATCGATGAAATTTAGAGATGTATAAATTATACAAAGGAAATAATACTATTTTGTTATATAATTTGAATTTTACCACAGAGGGCTTTTTATAGCAAAATTTATATGTATGATAATTTTAATAAAAAATTTACATATTAAAAAAGATAAATAAAAATGTCAATCACTCTTTTTAATATATCCAACGTTTCTAATGTAAATAAATGGGCGATTTACGATTATATAGATAAATAGCGGCGGATAGAATCGAATATTATAATAAAAACACGTTAAAAGCTGTGAATCATTATATCACGATTAAAGGATATTAAAATAACAAATCAACTTATATCAGACAAAGCGAATAAGGGTTTGATCTATTTATAGTACGTTGAAGAAATTTACAAAAACGAGCATAACTCGTAAACTGTTTGGTTAGAATTTATATTATCGAACATATGTATAATAAACGACTACCATAATTAGTACTCTTTATAAAAAATCATGTTAACTGTAAAAAGAAAACAAACAATTGATATAAAGTCACGAAAAAACATGGTTCTGGACATTTATACCAGCGCGGCATATTATTAGGATCATAAATTGTGAATCCTCGCACACAATGGAACGCCATAGTCTTTAAATAGTTTCATCATTTGGTCGGGTTATAAAAATTTTCGAGCATGTGGATGAACTTATTTTACCTGCGAAAGTTGCTCTTCTGCTTGTTGCCTTTGCTTGGGGTCGATAGTTGCACGTAATATTTCGGTTAGCTTTCTTGTATCCATTTTTAGTGTGTAACATCAAATAATTTTATATCAATTTTTATACGCAGGACACGAGTTAGATACCTGCCGGCACCGGGCGTGGAAGTAAAAAGTTAGTGGGTCTATGGAATTAGTCACGTGACCCATATTAAAATAGCCATCCGTAAAAAAATATTTATATGAATTGATAGCGACAAAATTTGATCGTTAATACTCAAATGATGTTTTATAGACGATTGAAATAAATGATATAATTAATCATTTTTATCAAATAAATAATATTAAAAATTTTGTACAATTAATATCATAGACAAGATAAAAAAGATAAAAACATGTAATTTGAAAGGAGTTTTTGGCAGAATTTTAATGTATCATGCATGCATTTGATTTTTTTTTTATTATTTATATATTTGAAAATATACAGCATAATATAGTTTGGTTACTATGCAAACTATGCAAAACTGTTCTAGTAAGACGAAATAGTCATAGTGTATTATTTGATCAGACGGGTAGATTAGAAAATAACAGAGCTAAATGTTTCACATGATCGGCCGTACTTTAAAGAGTATCGATAATACATTTCTCCTCTTAAAAAAGTCGTAACATCCACTATAATTCCAAGTTTAGCTATGTCCCTAGTAGCAGAGGTGCAGAATTTATTTCCAATTGAGTCTAGACCGCCGCATGTCGATAAGCTTTAGATAGTGACGTTCTACTGATCTGTCTCATTTCAGCATAATCCTTTTAGAGAGTGATTTGCAGCAGGTCATGAGAACGTAAGCGACGATCACCAATGGAATATCCATACGTGGATGAACGCGATTATTTTTAGATCACACTGTGCTTACCATCAAGCCTAGGATGTTTTTTGGATCATATACGACGTGCATGACACTAGCACATAAATTAATTACGCTTTAATAAAAATAAAATAAAATAAATCTTGAAATTACTGGTGATATCGTTAATGAATTATCTTCATTATCGATTAATTCTTCATTCATTTATTAATTCAACTCTAATCGAGCGACAGTTAATCATAAAATAGATTCCTTCATCTATAAAGCTCAAAAACTTATCCTCCCGTCCTAGAACGGGGCATATGGAAACGGATTTAAACTTTATGTAACAACATCACTTATTTCGTGTTGTGGTTCTGGTGATAGGCCTTTTCCTAGGTCTCTTTTATAATTAACTATGGGTTGATGGTGAAGACATTCTTTTTCTTCTTTTATTTAATGGCCACATGCGTGCGCGCACACAATTTTGCCAATGTCACGTAGTTACTCCTTTCTTTCTAATCTGACAGTACAGTACGATTGCTACTACATGACAGTTAATACTATATTTTTGATATATGAAAAGTCGTTTTCACTAACTTTGCTATTGATACGACTATAAAAATACTTGGTGTATATTCATTAGGGTTCGGGATATATTGCGTGAGGATGTGCGTATACATATTGTATCTAGTATAATAGATAGACAAATACTTAATAGAAATGTTGTTCAATTGTCAATACCATAGGTTCTCAAAGTGGGCGGCACCGCCCCCAGTGAGCGCTGAGGATATCTCAGGGGGTGATTGTAACTTCAAGTAATATTTGAGCGCAGAATAAAAATCGATTGGCGGTGGATAGTAATATATAATGGAATGGATAACTGTAATACATTTTATTATATATTGTCTCAATGTTATTTATGTATTCGGTATATATTTTTTTATATTCAGCGCATTATTGGCCTTAAATTCAGTACATATCAGTGGAAAACTCGTAGCAATACTTTTTGTACTCATTTGTGTAAAATCCTTATATCTTAACCGTCTCGTTTAATAGTCTGCATCGCTATTTGGTTCTTCACAACACTAATACTTCAGTCCACTGATTCGTTCTGGAGCTCCACTAACCTTAGTATTGTAAGACACACGCATTTATATTGCCACAACCAGACTCTAGAAGCACTAAATACTTACTTATACTTAAAATAGGTTAATATTTTTATAAAATCTTGTCATTACAATTTGAATTTATAAAGTTATTTTTAACCAAACATGTAGATATTCAAACACTTTTACATTCAATTTGATATAAAGAGACGATCAAGGACCTAGCTAACATTTGTATATCGACTCTGTTTCACGGTCCATAAACTGAAGAAATTCGTGTAAAAATTAAGTCGGCAATAGTAACAGAAGTGAATTAGTTGAAGGTGACTCATAATTACGTATTCTATTAAGATCGGTTAGAACCAGTCTATAGAGATATATCTCTCTCCCTTATCTAATTATATTTATTTCGTTGGTATACCCCTACGCGTTATCGTATTCTGTGATGTCCAGTATATAAGTTGTCCAACTGTGTTGTCCAATATTTAAGCTATACGAGGCGTTCGAATGAATTTCTGTTTTACAATTTTATTATTGTTTTATGCAACTATCGAATGACATCAAGGACAATATTAAGTATTAATAAAAACACAACTTCATAAACAATGTGCAAACGTGAATAAGTATTTCAGTATATTTTAAAGATATCTAACTTATAGGCATCTTTTATTTTTCTTGTTTGAACTGACGCAAATCTGTGTATTATTACATCAATTATCACAAAAACTTGTAGAAGTTTCCATTAGGTGAGTCGGAATTCTAAAAAATATATAATTATTTCTTAAAAACATTCTCTCAGAACAAATTCTCAGAAAAAAGTACCTGGAACATATCTCATAATTTGTTATAATTGATTTCTTTCCAATTTAAATATTTAGTGCATCTTCCACAGATTAATAAAATTATATACATATATATATATAGTTAAGGTTTAGCGTTATGACCATAATCTCACCTGATCTTAAGTGACGATACGGCCCAAGTTAGTAGACACGCTAAACCTGTGAAGGAACTAGCTTTCAAGTGCAGCTGCCGGAACACACCTATTGGTATTTAGCGGCAGGTTTTCAACTTGAGGGTGGTTGCTAGCCCGGCGGGCATTAAAAAAAGCCCTACCACCATGCTATGGTTTCCGCACGATGTTTTCCTTCACCGAAAACTCAAGCTCATTGTAGGTGGTTGGATTCGAACTCACGTCCCTTGATGCGAAGTCATACAAACTACCACTGGGCTATCATCGCTTCGAAATCGCTATGTTATCTATTACCGATTATCACATTAGCCCTGTGGCCAGTAGAGCTATAAATGTAACGAAAAATAGTATACCTGTATGTATTCCTTAAAATATCAATCAGTACTGGTTACTATCGAATAACAACGTGTTCCATACCACGTCTACAGCTTATTAATATGGAAACTTAATAATACTACATACTTTAAATTACTGAGAAGGAGGGTAGTTGATAACACAGATTACTATATAAATGTGATGCGAGCGGGGCTAGAGGGTCATCCACGGTAGCTCACGATTGTTTTGATGCGAAGACTACGTCCTTCCAACTCCGACAATTCAAACTCGAACAGTACAGTACAATCCACTCCACCGACTTCCTTGCCTCTCTTAACAATCAGTATTCTTAATTAAAGGCCTACTCCAGTAGGCCAGCCCTTACTATTTTATATAATATTTTCTCTTCCGGCAGCAGTCCATGCCAAGGCCCAGCCACAACGGCACCCTTGTGCTCGCTGCCTCGGGGCTGATTGCCCTCAGCATTCGCCCCAAGAAGTCCTGCCAAGCTGTAAAAGCCCTTCCAGCTAACAGCGTATGTCCAGTCGAAAAAAAAAAATGTCTTAAGGTTCAGTTTAGTCAAAGCGACACTCGCGGCGAGCTTATTTGAGTTAAGAACGTTCAACAGTACGGAAGTGTTGTAGTAAACGGAAGCTCTGCTGTAAAATATAACGATTGTGAAACGAGACTCTTGAGTATGATTCGACGAAACCTCCACGGTCTGTAACATCTCAGAAGTGGGATAAAAAGGATTGATTGGAAGTCCTATGCTGCTGATCTTAGCATGAAGAAGATATGTAGCTATGAAGGTGGTAAAGCCGAGTGACCATATATAAATTCCGGCCCGAGGATAGAACAAGTAACATTAGCAGCTAGTTATATATATTATATAAGTTTACTAGTGTGGAAAAAATGGATCGACAGTTTGTGATGCAATTACGGTTACGAGGCTCTACACGAGAATTGTACGATGATCTCGACAACTTATGTTTCCTTGGGAAGAATGGAAGTTGTATCTCTGTATATCTGGCAACCGAATACATAGATCGATTAGAGTGAATGCTCGCTAGTACAAAGCAATATCCAGAATCGGTGACAAAATAAATGTACTGTGTGTCCAAGCTGTTATTATGTGTACTTATTTGATATTCGAAAAGATGGCTATAATTAACAGATTTCTGGACAATGACGGAGTTAGCCTAATAACTGTAAAGAGTACCGTACACAAAGCTATGTTAAAGAATACATAAACAGTGGATATTAAGTTAAAAGAAAACTCGCATCCTTAACGAACTCGGTATATAAGATTACCCTACACAAAGTTACTCATATGTTGAAGAATAAATACATAAATAGTGGAAATTATGGTAAAAGAAAACTGCGCTAGAATTATTATATAAACATACATTAAGCGCTATAGACAGCCAGTTTTATGTAAGGAACAAACAAATCGACGCTGCGGAATACGCCAACGCATAGGACATAGATCAGAAACGTGTTGGTTTGCTCTTGGTACAGCTCGTTCACAAACACAAAAGGTCAGTAATAATTTTCATATTACTTAATATATTTACTTCAATATATATAAACGATTCATAAGGTCATCAGTTGACAGCTTAGTGATAAAAATAAGTAGGTGGATATTAAGTACAACTAAATTAATAAAATAAATCTAAGTCTATATGTGACAGAGTCTGTATGTGGCGAGACTATATGTGACGAGTCTATATGTGACACACATCATTTAGGACTGTCTGTGTGACCTATCTACGTAAATTAATAATGGCTGAGTAACCAACAAAAATTAATATCTGTCTGATCAATGTGTAACCAGCGTAAGCGTCTGTGTGAGCCACCTAATATGAAGACTGCTCTGTGATCAAATCTTTACTTGGAGAGACGGCTGTGTGATCAAGTCTATTTGTAATAAAAACTATGTGTATGGAGCTTTACGTTCTTCCAAGTTTTAGTAGAGTTCACATTATAAGACCATAAGTTACTGTGCTGTACAATTATTTCTGAACTACGGTTTGGGCAATGAAGAACAGAATACAGGCCGTGGGACGCAGCCTATGCAGGATGGCCGAAAGTTTACCACGTCTATTGCTTATTAATATGGACACTTAATAATACTACATATATTAAATTAATGAAAAGGAGGGTAGTTGATGACACAGATTAATATATAAGTGCGATGCGAGCGCAGCTAGAAGTTCAGTTTAGTCAAAGCGACACTCGCCACCAGTTCATTACAGTTAAGAACGTTCGATAGTATGGAAGTGTTGTAGTAAGCGGAAGCTCTGCTGTAAAATATAACGATTGTGCAACGAGACTCTTGAGTATGATTCCACGTAACCTCCACAGTCTGTAACAAACGTTACTCGTTATTTTTGATACCTACTAACAAAAAGCATCGAGTCGAGTTTTGTTACGCAATACGCGTACAGTATGAAATTGACATCGTGTCGTACGCACTTTGTAGAAAACGCACTTATACGTTACATACCTAGCTGAGTAATGTACATTTTTTAACTTATTACGTATTTTGAACCAGGCTTGTGTATATTAAATATAAATTTATATTGTACTAAACTTTAATTTAATTACCTCAAGGATCTGACGGAAAACTACTGAATTTGCAATGGATTATGTTTTGAATATTTTATACGTGAGAATATGTAATATCACAAAAACACTGCAATCTAATTTATTATTCTCAAATATATATCAATATATATCAATGAATTATTTTATTTCATTTTTAGAGTTATATCGTTTTAGTGCAAAAACCTAATTCACGAGTCGACGGTACTTGCGTGAACTAAAACAGTAGTATTTGTGTGTATAAAAAAAATCAAACTAACATAAGTATTAAAAACTATAGTAGAATAACTTACGCGTGTAATGTTTCGGTATTTGAGTCTAGATGGTGTACCCCTTACTCGGTACCGAAAACATACGGCTTGTTACATCTCTAGTGCTCAGTACCTTACGTTCTGTCATTCAAGATAGGATAGTATACTGGGGAATGTCATTCGTGAAGTACTTACCTACTTTTGATAACAAAAATCGAGAAAAACAATACACACGTAAGTTCACATTTAGAATATAACTTATGAACAATTTTATTTGTAAATATTATGTGTGTAGTGTACGTGTTATGCACATAAATTGTAAAGTTGTGATGTGAAAATACATATATTAAATAAAAATAAACTTATACTGAAACATTTTTAATGTAATTTTTGCAAATATGAGGTGTAATAAGCAGGAACTGATAGCTCAGGCCTCGCAGATGTCCCAGAATTTTGACCACGAAGGTGTTTTAATTTTACGAGGGAGGCAGGATGGATTTTTCCGCCGATCAGAAGGTACGTAAAAATATGTTACATATATGGGTAATAAGGTTTTTACTTACCGGCTGACCGATGGTACTTATCCTCGGTGGCATTTTGATAATAATTTAAAATACAATTATTCAGAAATATGTCTTACAATTTTGTATTAAAGAATTGAGATTATGAATATTTAGTTGTTTCAAAGTTTTCCTTAAATTATGTTTGAATAAACTTCGTGTCTCTAAATTTCCTGGGTTATTTTTTGCATTGTTTAGTAACTAGCCAGTGTAAAGATAATTTAAATTCGAATATATGTAACACTTTTATTTTGAACTGCACATTTACTTACATTTCTATAATATAATATTTATCTTATTTTTATTTTTAACTATTTTTAGCTTTGTACTAAGAAAACTATAACTGAAATCACTAACATATTAATTATGTAATTTACAAAATAAAAACAATATACTTGATATATTGTAAAAAGTCACAAATGTAGGTAATCATGAAAAGCATGTATTGTCTAAATACTACATGTTATCTAAATCGTTATGATTATTTCTTAGAACCTAAGACCTTTTAAATAATAATTATTCATTTAATATCATCTGATAGATATAATTTTATTGTTACTTTAAAACATCAATCAATAAGTTAACGAGTCGATAATACTGATATTATTATGTTTAAAACTGTATACATAGTATGTGATTAGAAGTAAGGATTGAATTACTTGTTTATTTGATATTTAGTGCAATATTACTAATTAATTTTCATCACTACTCCATAAATCATAATTGTGCAAGATACTGTAAAAGATATATATACCCTCATCTTTTATTTATCAATGATAAGAAGTAAATTATATATAAAATACATATTGAGTCATCACATTTGCTTGGGGATAATATTAAGTAAATACATTTGTTATTAATATACTCATTATCAGTTATTTTATCATATAGTATGACAAATAAAAGCTAAATTTATTCTCAATCTAATAGTATTAGGCTGCCTTATTAAAAAGTTGGTTGAATCCATAGTTGTCTAGACTTTTAAACTTTTTGTATATCAATAAATATTATATATATATATATATATATATATATATATATATATATATATATATATATATATATATATATAATAAACATATTAGTAAATAGTTGTAGTTAAAAAATTATTTATTACTAGTCCTTATCTTTAATAATATTATAAATGTGAGTTTGTTTGTTACGCTTTCACACCTAAACTGCTGAATCCGTTATGATGAATTTTCGTATAGAAATAGTTGGGAGCCCAGAGAAGTTTATAGACTACTTTTTTTCACGAAAAACTTATTGGAAGCAGGGTAAAGAGAGGGATACATTTTATATGTAACTTTATATTGCATTGTTTGATTTGTTTGACAAAATCAATATGAACATGAGGAAAGCCTCAGGAAAAAGATGGTTAGTTAACATTATCCATACACAATAAAGTTAGGCGACCTATTTGTGATGTGGCAATGTGTATTTTATATATAATTTAGTTTTTATTATTGATAAATAACAGATGAGGTTATATATTCCTTATACCGGATCTTAGACTATAAGAAATCACTTCCTAACTCTGAAAAGATCATCATAGTAAACAACACAACTTTGATGCCTATGTACTATGAATTCACTGATATGTTATGTTACAAACAATAATAATATTAAAATACTAGGTTTTACATGTGGGTTCACTTACACTGATTTAGATTTTTTCAATACTTCTCATCTATCTCAATTTCATGATTGCTTGAGCAATTAATTACTATTCAAACAGATACATTGATCTATATTTGTATTATAAAGCAGAAACGTTTGTTTCAACATGCAAACTAAAGTAAATATCAGTTAGACAAAAAAATATATTTTTGAATTTGACAGTACAATTATTGAGAAAGACTTTAAGCTTTTAACTTCGTGCTAGCACCAATGAGAGCAAAGCTGCATTGAAAAAAGTTACAAAAACGGACAAATATTATTAATAAAATTTTTAGTTCACAATAACATCTAGTACTGCGCATAATATATGCTTTTTTATATAGTAAACATTTTAGAGTTATGGCCTAAATCTCTCCTGGTCTTATGTGACAATATGGCCCAAGTTGGTAGACACGCTAAACCTGTGTAATGCTTTGGTTTCATCATAATATTTTCCTTCACCGAAAGCTCAAGCTCACCGTAGTTGAAATCAAACTCACATCCTATGACATGAAGTCCATACACACTACCACTGAGCTATCATCGTGTCATATATTATTTATTTGAATGATTGATTATTATATGTATATATAATTATAAACAGATTCTGATCCAATTATTATAGCGGTTTAACCTCTTTGAATGATGTTGTTGTATCAAATGAAATTTTGCCAACAAACTTGCTGAACAATCATATTACAGTGATCAAACTAATATAGGTGATGAAATTGATTTGATTGATTGATTGATAGAAGTCAACAATCGTAAACGCCTGAGAACCAGCCCTGAAATAGGGTTACCTAGTTAAAAATAAACGGAGTTCAGCTAATGGCTTGCTGTTCATATACCAAGTTGTAATAGTTTTGCTTAACTTTCAGATAACAACAAACCAAAAAGAGAATTCATTAAACGACAAGTAATATAGTAAATAAGTCAAGACATATCTTCATTAATTACAGTATATATATATGCCATTTTGCTCGATGACTGATCCCATCTTGTACGTAGTAACGTGATCCCGTGAACGTGATACGTGATGTAGTCTTTTTTATTTATTTTATAGTATAGCTTTAGCGTTATCGCCTGATCTTAAGTGACTATACGGCCCAAGTTGGTAGACACGCTAAACTTGTGGCGGAACTGGCTCCTAAGTACAGCTGCCAGAACACACCTATTGGTATTTAGCGGCAGGTTTTTAACTTAAGGGTGATTGCTAGCCAGGCGGGCATTAGAAAAAGCTATGGTTTCCTCACGATGTTTCCCTTCACCGAAGGCTCAAGCTCATTGTAGGTGGTTGGATTCGAACTCACGTCCCTCGACGCGATGTCAAGTTGTAAACCTGCCGCCAAATACCAATAGGTGTGCTCCGGCAGCTACACTTCAGTTCTTCCATAGGTTTAGCGTGTCTACCAACTTGGGCCGTATCGTCACTTAAGATCAGGTGAGGTTATGGCCATAACGCTAAACCTTAAGTATAAAAAAAGTCGTTCACACTACCACTGAGCTATCATCGCTTCAAACCTTTTCACCTTTTAGACACCTTTAGACAGTGTCTGTTTATAGAAATTTGAAGACACCAAAATTATTGGAAATATAAAGGTGCAAGGTCATTGCTACATGGTCAGAGCCATTAACCCCCCCCCCCCTCCCCAGCCGAACGCTGTTTATTTTTGTCGTAAGTAATTATTTGTCGTAACGAAAGTCTATACACTTTTTATATTGATCAATTCTGGCTGTCTGGTTTTGCCACTCTGACCGACCTTGGACCACGGCTTTCTTCACCAGGTATCAGGAAGCTAATCGAAGCTTAAAACGTATCACTTCACCATCACTAGGATTACACTTCCATTTTCTTGTCCCTAATATAGTGATGCGAATTCATTCTTGAGTTAACGAGTTTGAAGTCAAATAAATTGGGGGTATCGAGGATAAGTTAAGTGTTTCTATGACCTAACTCGCTAGGTCAACGAGATTCAAGATTCTTTATTGTCGGTCTCCTGGCAGCAGTCCGGGCCGAGGTTACGGTCTTTTCGGAAAAAAAAAAAAATTATAAAACGTATGGATTCGGTGCGAGGAATGTGTAATGATTTAAAAAAATTAATTGTTGAAAACAGTAGCGGGTTATGATAGCAAGATAAATTAGAGCGCTATATGGTTGGTGTAGCTGTTGTGTTTTTAAAAACTCTCGATCAGTTCCTTCAGCTGTAAGTACGTTTATTTAAAATAATGTACATTTAAAATCTACATTGATGAAGCTTCGGAATGTTTGCGTACGCAGATAACTGGCATGCCATATTACACTTGGCATCGGGTTAGACTGGGGCCGCCATTACTTAACGTCTGTTGTGTGAACAAGATCGCGAAACAACGCACAAGTAAAATGAAACGTAATTTTATCTTATCTTGGACTTTGGAATCCATTTGCACGTTGTCTCAAAATTGTTTAGGATTGAAAAAAAAAAGAAATCAATTCAGGTAATTTCATCGCGAGAAAATAATAAAGTTAAATTAATCATATTTTGTCGTGTCTATCGACGTTTTATGTCTAGCAGCGTATAAAGTGCGATGTTAAGGGACGTGAGTTTGAATCCATCGGCAGTGAGCTTAAGTTCCGGTAAAGGAAAACATCGTGATGAAACAATACCGTAGGCTGTATATATGCTGGCTAGCTACCACCCTCAAGTTGAAAACCTATAGGTGTGTTCCGGCTGTTGCACTTAACAGCCAGCCCGTCCACTAGGTTTAGCGTGTCCACTATCTTGGGTCAGATCGTCACTTAACATCAAGTGAGATTGTGGCCATAACGCTAAACCTTAACTATAAAAAGGTATCATTATTTTTGTCTGTATTTTGTAATTTCCCTTTGTAATTCTAAGGATCATCATTGCATAGTATAAAACAAAGTCGCTTACACGCAACAAACAGAGAGACAGAGAGAGAGACGGAGAGATGTCAGAAAACATAATAATAATAATGATAATAAAGAAAAATAAACAGACAGTATTTATGTAAAACGTCGAGTGATGTCAATATCCGAAACACTCAAACCATACTTCTTATTACTAACGTCTACTACAAATTAACGTCAACGTAGCTTTCAGTAAGCTATTTTGAAATTCTGCCGTCATGCGACCTGTACGCTCTCGGCAGGTAGATAAAGTAAAAATAAAGCTTCGAAGGTAGACACAGTAACGTGAACTTTTCCGGACAACCTACACCTCAGTCCGCCCCGTGACCGCGAAGGCTGAAAAGCTTTCGAAACGACGATTTTGAAGCGAAGATAGCTCAGTGGTAGTGTGTACGACTTTGCATCAGGGGACGTGAGTTCGAATCCAAGCACCTACAATGAGCTTGAGCTTTCGGTGAAGGAAAACATTGCGAGGAAACCATAGCATGGTGGTAGGGCTTTTTCTAACGCCCGCCTGTCTAGCTACCACCATCAAGTTGTAAATCTGCCGCCAAATACCAATAGGTGTGTTCCGGCAGCTGCACTTGAGAGCCAGTTCCACCACAGGTTTAGCGTGTCCACCAACTTGGGCCGTATCGTCACTGAGATCATGGCCATAACGCTAAACCATAAGTATATATTAAAAAAAAACGTCGGGATAAAATCCGTTTCAATTACTTGTATTTCAATATTATAATATTTATATAGTATAAAATGAAGTCGCTTCCTTCCGCTGTCTGTTCGCTTAGATCTTTCAAACTATTAAACGGATTTGAATGCAGTTTTCAGCAAGAGATAGAGTGATTCGTGAGGAAGGTTTTTCTTTCTATAATAGATACATATCCTAGTACATAAAAGATGAAAATATCGAAGATTTCTAATGTGATGTTATAAGAAACATATTTTTGTGCGCTTAAATTGCAAACGCTAGCTAAACGAGATATACCAAATTAATGTACCAACTGTATATCTTGAAAATATAAATAAAATTGTCCGCGATGCTGTATATTTATCTCTAAAGGATAACCCACAGTATCCATTATTGTCTTTTATATATTACAAAAAAGTATGTTTTATTTACCAAACTATTTTATACAATACAGTAGTGCTTGTCAACCTTTTTCATGACACGGCCCGTTTAGTATGAAGAAATATTTCGCAACCCCCCAACCCGTTGCTTTTTTTTTTCATGTATTTTATTTGGGACAAATATTCAAACCAACATATCTTTTCATTTTCATAATTAGCGTTCGGATCAATACATAATTAAGTACGTATAACACATTTTTTACCAACATCGAATGCGTCGCTAACAGATAACGCTATAGGATGTGTTGTAAATTATTCGACCCTTAACAAGGAGTTAGGTTAGGAAAGTTAGTGGGAAGAAATCTTGATTGAGTCCTATCCATGTATTTGTATCTTATATGCATCAACCACTCCTCTGACCGCACAGCAACCCCCGGATATGGTTGAACGTTCACGTGATCACTGTCTAGTCCGAAGACGCGACAGACCGAAAGTGAGTCATTGTGACAGCTTTATAATAAACTTGTTAATGGTAGTTGTGACGCAGTTACGCAGGTCTCCTACCTCGCTTCAATACCGTCTATACGCTGAAATCTTTTATACATCTGAATTAAATTTCAAAATGAATTGAGAGCCGATCAAATATTATGTAATGCAATTTTTGAAGATTTTTGACCTTCCGTCCCTCCATGTAACGCGCCGTAACATTAGTCTGTACTCTTCTTCCTTCCTCAAACTTTACGTAACACCCAAATGAGCTTTTTTTTACCTAAAATACATAATTACGTTTTACCTTTTTCTACTAATAAACTCTTAAAAGAATATAATTATTTATCTTAACCTTTGCCAATGCGATTAAAAATAGTCGAGGGATTATTCATAAAACAAAATTGAAAAGAGTTGTGAATTTGGGAAATTTTAATTGCCTAGTTTTATCTATACATATAAATAAAATATGAGTGTCTGTTTGTAATATTGAATTAACCGTTTTTTACTACATGTATATATGGTATATACATGTATATATATATATATATATATATATATACGGTACATACACCAAAATTTGTTTTTTTTTTACAATTTTTGTCTGTCTGTCTGTTTGTTCCGGCTAATCTCTGAAATGACGACCGATTTTGACGGGACATTTATTGGCAGCTATCTGATGTAATAAGGAGTAACTTAAGCTACGTTTATTTTAGAAAATTTATTTTATTTTGGCAAAATAAAGTAATGTTGCAATATCCAAGTTCTGTCTAGTACCGCGCGCAGCTCACACGCACGCCACTAGGCCATCACGTCGGGCTCCTCACACCAACGAATTAATATTAGTTAAATATATTCATAGTTAAGACAGGACAAAGTCTGTCGGGTCAGAACTAGTATTTAAATAAAAAAAAAACAATGTTATACAACGCGTTGTTCGAACTGGCTCCCGCCCTTGTAACGCATCGTAACGTTTTACAAATCCCCACCTCCCCATCTGATTGAGTAGCGTAATACTTGAACGGGTCCTTGAACGATTTCTGTGAATATTTTTTCAGGGTAAGTTTATGTTCTAACTTAGTGAGTAGCAAATATTCCGTGAAACGGCGGTCGTCAATCTGAGCCCGTAGTATAGTAAACATTTTTAGTAAACAATGACTATTGTATTAGTATATTCTCTTTTTTAATAAATATAATGTATTCACGACCGTTCTTACGAAGTACCTACGCTGATAATATAAAACAACCGTGCGTCCATACACACGTAAGAAGTTATACATCTTTGGTGTGGCATAATTATTCTAATATATTTTCTGATACATTTTATCCATACAAACACTCCTTGTTTAAAAACTACAATAAAACATTAACATTATAAATTATTTTTAAATTTATAAATTAGTTTTGATTTAATGCCTTTTTAGTATGTAATTTTGAATTGTTTTATTGCGTTTAAACACAATTATTATGATTAAAGTTATAATAATATAAATATGTTTATATATAAAAAATATGTATTCGATATTACGAGATTAATTTAAAAAAAAAAAATTCGCACATATATGTAACTTTGCCTAACTCAAAATATAGGTAAAAGGCAGAACAATGTCTGCCAGGTTACCTAGTGCAAATATATAAATGTGATGCATTCCTGCGATTTGAATGAATTTTATCTTTATGCAATCATTATATTGGGCTATTAAATATACAAAATAAATATGTAGCAATCAACGCAGTATATAATTCTAACTAGCTATGTCTGCCGCTGAGTTGGCGTAAAACTAAAAGTTATTTAATATCGTATTTTTTTATAACAACTTTCCTCCTATTGGTGATAGCGTGGTGATACACAGCCATCCTCGATGATTGGACAAATAAATACAAAAATCGTCTTTGAAATCCGACTGGTAGTTCTTAATATTGGCGAGTTAAAACAAACAGGCAAAAAACTGTTTCACAGTATACTATTCATATGGATAATTCATAAACATACGTGCGCACACACATATATGTGTTATGTATACAGAAAATGTATTCGTTCTGGAATGAAACACGTGTTGTAGATTCAGGGATACTTCAATAACTAACTTGAATATGGTTATCAGGAACGCGTAGGGCCAAACAATACAAGACAATACAACAAGACCGCGGTGTCGATTTGTATGTCGGTGTGCGTGGTCGTCGTTAAAATTCACTCTGATCATTATTTCCTATCGCGCTTAAAGAAATACAGTTGCAAGACTTTTGAATTGGGCAGTTGACAAAATAATCCAATAAATACAGGACATAAAGTCTATAGGAAATACTTTATTTTACTTCTAAAACAGATTGAAGTCCAAATAAAAGAGTTCACTTGTTACTACTATTGTTATAATGAATAAAGTAAGTAATTGCGTTTTGTTAGTTAATTAAAATATGTCAATAGATTGCTGGTGTCAACTATCCATTCTAGAAAATTTGCGCCATCATCTGATGCGACATTTAAAGAAGGCCCTTAAGAAGAAAAGTTTTACAACCACTGACCTATTTTTTTTGTGATAGTTTTGTTTTTTGTAATACTTTATAGGTTTTACCGTTAGAGTCTCAATCTCAGCTGATTGTAAGTGACGTTGTAGCCCAAGCTGGTAAGCATGCTGCGAACTGTGCTATCATCACTTCAAAATCCTTTTCAAAAACGCAAAACGTTATTCGAAGCGATGATAGCTCAGTGGTAGTGTGAACGACTTCGCGTCAAGGGACGTGAGTTCGAATCCAAGCACCTACAGTGAGCTTGAGCTTTCGGTGAAGGAAAACATCGTGAGAAAACCATAGCATGGTGGTAGGGCTTTTTCAAATGCCCGCTTGGGTAGCTACCACCCTCAAGTTGTAAACCTGTCGCCAAATACCAATAGGTGTGTTCCGGCAGCTGGACTTGAGAGCCAGTTCCTCCACAGGTTTAGCGCTTCTACCAACTTGGGCCGTATCGTCACTTAAGATCAGGTGAGATTATGGCCATAACGTTAAATCGTAAGTATATAAAAAATAGTTCTAAATTTAATTTATTAACAGGAAGTAGGTGTCATTTATAGGTGAATAATGTTTGAAGAAATCACAAAATAGGGTTAAAGTAGGTAAACGAGATGATGAAATAACTGTGAAATAAGTTTACATATAGTATTCGCGCCTAGTGATGAAATTTTGACCAGAATTATTATTAAAAACTAGCTGATTCCCCGCGTCTTAGTTCGCGTTATTCCCGTCGGTTTCTTTTTTGTAATAGGGGGCAAACGAGCAGTCGTGGCACATGATGCTAAGTTATCACCGCCGTCCACGGTCACCCACATCACCAGGCAAATCGCAGGTGCGTTGCCGCCCTTTATATTGGAGAGACTGGCTCTCGAGTGCAACCGCCGGAACACACCTTTAGGTATTTGGCGGCGGATTGTCAACTTCAGGGCGGTAGCCACTTTAGCTAGCTAGCTAGGCGGGCAATACACAATGCCCTACCACCGTACTACGGTTTCATCACGATGTTTTCCTTCAGCGAAAGCTCAATAGCACTGTAGGTGGATTCGAAGTCACGTGCATTGTGATCACCGTGTGAATGTGGGGTTTGTTAGCGATCTACGCGAACAAAGTCGTGAGTGAACGCTAGTGAAATGTATTTTTGCGTTTGCCATAATAATCACTAAGGCCGGCGTGACAGTAGCGATTGGCGATGCATTGTTTGCTGTACTGTACTTAAAGTCAGGTACAGTGCAGTCACTTTGCCGAGCCACCATAAAAAAAAATATATAGGAACACGAGAATGAAGCATTTTGTCCACCGATATATGTACATGCAAGGTTGGATGCTGTAGAGTAAGGCTATTGAACTTTTTTATCCAGTCGAGCCAAAGAGACGTTATATATTTATTTGGCGGGCCTTTGACGCCTAGTAATAATATTAACATTAGTTGTTGTTTGAAATTAGTAGGTAATTATTTCAGTTAGATCGATTATAATTGGGTACACAAAATTAAAAAAAAAATATCGTGAACTCTGCTCTGGGGCGTCTTACATTTTTTCTTATCGGTCAATAATATAACCTATCTTAATAAATACAAAAAAATTAATTATAATTAAATTAAATTAAATAACAATTAAATTGTTAATGTTTATTTAAGTTTGAAAGCGATGATGGTACAGTTGGTGCTGTGTACGTAAGTTACGTCGATGGAAATGAGTTGGAATCCCTGAAATGATTTTGAGTTTAAGGCGAAAGAAATTACGTAATACATATTATAAAGCAGAGTTTGTTTGAACCGGGTTATCTTAGGAAACACCAGTTAGATAGTATTTTTTTTGGTTTTCTTGCAGAAGTAATTGAGGAATCTTTTAGGTTATTTAAAATCACGCTACCACCGATAGGAGGTAAGCTTATTGAAAAAGTTACAAAATTTACGTAACTTTCAGTTCCACGCGAGTGAAGTCGCGGGCATAGCTAGTAATGAATACTTCGGTCGGTCTGCGCTGGGATTATACATTTATATTGATTTCAGGATACTCGATCAAATGGTTCCGTCTGAAGGGCAACCTGTTGTTCTACCTGAAAGGCCCGGAACCCTGGTACGAACCATTGGGCGTGATAGTACTGGGGTATCATGGGGTAAATGAACTGCCCCGGGATGAGAATGAACACTGGCCATTCGAAATAGGTATGTCAAGTTTTTTTTTTTTTTAAATCTGTGATGCCGGTGCTTGGGGTCTCACAGTGACCTTGACTTCGACACCGTCATCAAAACACGATATGTCAGAAATTAGTGACGCATTTGAAGGTTGTAGCACAAAACATAATCATTGTATGCTCTGGAGGAGATAAAGGTTGAGAACCAGCTACGTTTCTAAATATAGCGTCATACCTAAGTCACATTGTCACTTAACGTCATGTGAGATCGAGGTAAACATACCGTTACATACGTTGATAATCAAAATGCCTTGTGTGTTAACACGTAAATAATTTATTCGTATTCGAGAAAACAAAAGTGAGTTGAATTTTCACAAAAATACATACAGTTGCCGTCCTTTGTACCGATGTTTGGGTGTAGTGCGTATGAAGGGTCATATTTTTATCACTTGCTGTATTCACTTTACGTGTAATGTCAGATTGGCCAACGTATTTTTACCACACTGTCACTGTTCACTTGAGGGTTCTGGGGCGAGATCAGTGGGCCCTAGAGGGTCCCTTCGGAACCTGTCTCGCTTAAGTACGCCATGGAACTGATGCCCGCAGTTCTCAAGGGAGCTGGAACTATTTTTAGCTCTGACGTCATAATTAAAAAGGCGAGGAAAAATGTTTTATCTGTACCGACGTTTCACCGGGCCCGCCACGTGATCTTATTTACCAAGATAATTCATTCGTCCGATATATTTTTTAATAATTCGTAGAACATACCGAATATTTCTCGAACGGTGTTTCTTTAAACAGATCTCAAGAGATAACTTGATAAACAATTAAAATATATTTACTAAGCGTCAGTTGAATCGCTTCACGGTAATGAAAAGTGAAGGCATTGTAACTTCGTTTGGTGATGAAATCTGGCGTGTTTGATTTTCGTATAGACTACATTATAAGATTTCCTGTGAAAATAGAAATGCGATGAAATCCGTAAAAATGTAGGTACTTTAATTTCTACGTGTAATATGTATTCGTAGAAACGAAATCAATGACGAATTAAAATGTATTGATCATGAATAATGTATGTGCAGGGGTTTTGTACTTATGGTAGATTCGTTTTTATTTACATCACCGGAAGCGGAACTCTTTGCAGGGAATTAGAAGTTGTATTTCTTGTATTACATTATAACACGTGTAATGAATATGAAGATATTATAGTATACATTATCCTTTCAAGGACATATGTATACATGTTATTAACGTCTGTCATGATTCCTCTAGAGTTTAGAATTTTTTTACAGCAATTATACCTTCAGTCTACGTTATGCACTCAGTTTTATATATCGTTAATTATTTTATCAGCACTAATATACCCTCTATGCCAGTTAAGTTACTGACTGCCTTCGATTGCCCACTCTATTTATACGTAAACTAGCTGTGTTGGTGACATTGTTAGTGTGGAACTAATATTTTTTAAACTTTTTGGCCATTTTTGTAACTTTTATCAATACAACTCTACTCCCATTGGCGGTAGCGTGATGTTATACAGCTTATAGCTTCCCTGAATGATTGACATATCGAATACAAACAAAACAGTAATTGAAATACGATTTTTAGTTCCCAATAATAGCGCGTTCAAACATATTCATATAGAAAAGGTATCCGAGCCAGAGATAACTATTTGGAGAAGGGTAGATTCTGATGTATATCATTTTAAAGATCTGTTTATATAAATTTTCGCTTTAGTCTATTGTAGGTATGTTGATAATAGAAACGAATATAATTTAGTATTTTTACAATTGCCATACTATTCGTTCTTCGTATTGGTAAAATAATAGATATTATCCTCTTAGATAGGCTTACCATACGTCCCGGTTTGACCGGGATAGTCCCGGTTTGAGATCCCTGTCCAAATGTTTTTGTGTTGTTTGTGTTAATTGTACTTTGTCTCTTTTTCTTTTTAATAAAACATATATTCACATTTATCAATATGTTTTCAATTCATAATAATTTTGATTGCATTTCAAATATGAAAAACACAAATTAAGTGAAAAGCAAAATGAAAATGAGCCTCTTTCTCTTCTGCGTCCCGGTTTGGCTCTTCGTAATTATGGGAAGCCTACTCTTAGATCGATTTCGTCCACGGCGACCTCTTCAGCTCCGATAAAATCGGAGTTCTTATTCAGAAGCAGGTCGGTTGCGCAGGATATATACTCATCCTTGTCATTCTGGACTAGGGTTACCAGATGGCGGGAGTTTTCCTGACATGTCCAGAATTTCAGCTCTCTAACAGGGAATCGGGGATAATTGGATATTGACAGTAGTTAAAAAAAAACATAGGAAATAAAATTATAATTAAAGATAAAATCTAATAATAATCAACTAATTGATTATTTATTCATTATTCATCTGCGAGTTTTTAAATAAGATACTTTTGCTGCGGAAATGCTAGGAAATTTATTGTTAAGGCAGCGATTTTACCAGGAAAGCTTATTTTCGAATCTGGTAACCCTATTCTGGACCTAGTGGAACGGTGAGCAAGTTACAAGGGTCACAGAGAGTTCACACTCCCTCATTAGTCTTCTAAGATACCCACGGGCGATATGGAGTGGTACTATTGTACTCTGCTGGCACCACACGACCAACGTAAAACATCTATTTCTTTAACCCGTTGCATCTTCATAATGCCTTCGGATTATATTCTACTCTTATTAACGAATTAACATATGGAACAAAAACAAAGAAAAAAAAATTTTTTTTGACGTGTAACTTCTAAAATCGTAGCGATTTCAAACACGATGAAACGAAAAAGCGACTCCACAGAGACACAAACGCGTAAACGTATAGGATTCAGCAGGTGAGAGAACGAGATAGAACACATTACACGTTCTCTGTCTCCTCTTTGTGCGACGTTTCGTAGCGTGGGATGTCGTCTACTAATTCAATACTTTTCTATGAGTATTTTTAATCAGGGACTTTCAGAAGTTTCACTTCTACCGTGTGTGACTTGCACACACTCACACAAACACACACACGTTTTTTAATCCATATAGCGATTTTTTCTATATTTTGCTATTTTTTCTACTCTAAAACGTGGATAGACTTCGCTGTGTGTGTGAAGGTAATTTATAAATGTTTTGTTTGTCAACTAGTTAACTATTTGATACGTTTTCCTTGAATGCGTGTTTTTTACATAGTGTTATATTTTTATATACTATTATATAGTGTTGTTATGACATAAACAGTATTATTGTGCTTAATTATGTTGATGAAATGATGTATTCATATAGCATGGGTCAGGTGCCCTGTCGATTTTATTAAGTGTGCTCAACTGAATACATATATATTTGAAGCGATGATAGCTCAGTGGTAGTGTGTACGACGACTTCGCGTCAAGGGGCGTGAGTTCGAATCTAACCACCTATAATGAGCTTGAGTTTTCGGTGATGGAAAACATCGTGAGGAAACCACAGCATGGTGGTAGGGCTTTTTCAAATGCCCGCCTGGCTAGCTACCACCCTCAAGCTGAAAATCTGCCGCCAAATACCAACAGGTGTGTTCCGGCAGTTGCACTTGAGAGCCAGTACCTTCACAGGTTTAGCGTGACTACCATCTTGGGCCGTATCGTCACTTAAGATCAGGTGAGATTATGGCCATAACCATAACTATAAAAAAAAAACAATGGATACAACTACATGAGTGTGCATCGCAGTAGAACTGTTAAAAAGAAATGGAAAAGAAGGTGTCTCAACTGAAATTCCAACCACGTTGATGTGTGGGTAGACGTCGGACGTTCGCGGCGAAACCCTTTCAAACGGATACGAGATGGACGCATCTGCGGACGTTAAATCCCTACACCAGACCCGCAGATTATCCTCTCTATACGTCGGTGGACGCATCTGAACATGACGTCTGCAGAGAAATATAAACCAAAGCGTCTGTCTAAAAGAGAATCATCGAAAAAAATGAAAAAGTGTCTGGCGAGAGGATTCGTATACTCAAATGTATGAATTTACTGCGGCCATAAAAAAAAATGGGCCGTCGCAGCTCTCCCGGTAGATATGAAAATATAAGTATATCTTAGAATCTATTATCAATGAAACAATAAAGAAGATATGGAGTGAAATAATAATAGTATGCAGCTCAGGTGAATAAACAACGAATTGTATACGAGCGCGCGTACATAGACGAATGAGATAGTTTACAGGGGGCGTGACGGCATAAGTTAGTGTCATGCCGTATGCCGTCATGGCAAGTCAATTTCACTCCCAAAGGTTGCATTGTTAATGATGCAGATACCACCAGCACCCTAGAACCGCTGAAACTACGAAGGGACATTGCCTCTTTAAGCGTGCTCTACCGTATGTACCACGGCGAGTGTTCTGAAGAGCTCTTCAATATAATCCCCTCTTCCCCGTTCCACTACAGAGGCACGCGGGCGCGACTTCGGTGTCACAGCTTCACGGTGTCTCCTATTGACTCGCGAACTGAAAAGTTTGCTGATTCATACTTATGTCGTACCGTGGAGCTGTGAAACCGTCTTCCGGTCAGCGTGTTCCCACCCTCCTATGATATAGGTTCCTTCAAAAGAGGCGTGAAAAGGTATCTAAGCAGGTTAGGATGACAGCGGTGACTGATTGTGTATTTTGGATCATTATCAGTCACCGCTGCTCTGGATTATACTGTACTTAACACCAGGTTTTTTTTTATACTTAAGGTTAACGTTGTGGCCATAATCTCACCTGATCTTTAGTGACGATACGGCCCAAGTTGGTAGGCACACTAAACCTGTGGAGGAACTGGCCCTCAAGTGCTGCTGCCGGAACACACCTATTGGTATTTGGAGGCAGGTTTACAACTTGAGGTTGGTAGCTACCCAGGCGGGCATCAGAAAAAGCCCTACCACCAAGCTATGGTTTCCTTACGATGTTTACCTTCACCGAATGCTCAAGCTCATTGTAGGTGCTTGGGTTCGAACCCATGTCCCTTGACGCGAAGTCGTGCACACTACCACTGAGCTATCATCGTTTCAAAAGGTGCAGTACAGTCACTATGCTGCGCAACTTAAAAAAAAGGTATTGGTCATTGTATTTATTAAAGCGATGATAGCTCCGTTGGTTGGTTGGTTCAAGTTATTTGAAAATGAGTCGTGAATAGTAGATTTTTAATATAGGTACGCGAGTGTCGTTTATTCTCTATAAGACAAGTAGCAGTTCCAGTGGAAGTACATGAAGGAAAACCGACTTTCACTTGTAGAGGTTTCCGTTTCTCATTGTCTCTACAACCCTCTGGTTAGGAAGATTAAAATGACGGGACCTTGTAATTTCTGTCGCGTTCTCGTGCTTATCCAGTTCTCACTCTCAGGTTTAACTGTATATACGTGCGTTGCCCCAGGACGGCGACAGACGGTAGTTGGGTTTTAGTGAGTATTCTCGGCGGTTTGCGCCGGGTGAATCCCACATACCCGGGCTGGGAGGGGATGCATAAATGCATTTATCCACGTGTAAAAAAAGGGTTGGAAAAAAAGTTTTTTTTTTAATTTTATAAAAAAAAAACAGTTCCAATTGTTTTTTTTTAGTATAGGCCTTTGAGTTCAAATCAAATAGACCTATATTAATTTATTTCTAGATCAGGTATTTTCAAATTCGCCATGGTGAATTAAATATTTACAAAAATCGATCAATGGATAGATATTTATTTTATGTTGCGTGCGTACCTATCTCTGATTCGTACTAAATGCATTACATTCATTCTGTGTGTTCTAACTAATGCTTATATATTTAATAGCCCTTTACAACCGACATGGAATGCATGCACCAAAAATTGCATGCACCAAAAATTGCATGCACCAAATATTGTTTGTTAACATAGGCACTTTGATCTTTGTTTGATTGAATAAATTACTTGTCATAAAAGTAATATGTTTTTTTCAAATTACTTTACCAAAATAATTACATAAGGCCAAAAATATGGCATATACGCAACTGGTTTTATGTCAAGCTATTTAGAGTCGTAAATATTAATTTATTTTCGTTTATTCCCATTCATTTGCAGTGAAAAGTAGTTTTTATTTTTTTTTTATTTCTTTAATGTTTTATAAATTGTTTAAAACATGTTTTAATCTTTGCTTTTAAACACGTGATAAAAACACGGTTTTCATTCAAACTGTTTTAAAGACTGATTTAAACATGCGTTTTAAAACAACTCGTTTTAATCCTGGCAACCCTGAAATATACACAAACCCATACTATTCTTATATGCTAGTATTATAAATGCGAAAGTGTGTTTATTTGTTTGTTACGCTATTACGCTTAAACCGCTGAATGGTTTATGATGAATTTTGGTTCAGAGATAGATGGGACCCCGAAGACGGAGATAGGCTACTTTTTCTGGACAAAAACATATTGGAAGTGGGGTAAAGAGAGGGAAAAACTTTGTATGAAACGATTAGTTGCATCATTCGATTTGTTTGTAAAAATCAATATTAACGCGAGTGAAGCCGCTGGTGAAAGCTAGTAATATTATAAACGCAAAAGTGAGTTTGTTTGTTACGTTTTCAAGTCTAAACTGCTGAATCGATCGATTACGGTGAATTTTAGAATTTAGAATGGAGACGTTTATAGGTTACTTTTTCTCGCGAAAAACTTATATAAGTGGGCTAAAGACAGAGGTAATTTTTTTTAGGCCGTTGTGTTAAAGTGTATTTCCGGTATTTCACCGAGAGAGTCCAACACAGGTCCCTCATCTCCCCGAGATGAGAGATATTGTCGACACAGACTTCCTACATAGGATTACGCCTCTCTCCCTTAAGGGTAGGCAGAGACCACATCCTTCCTTTGCCACGATCCTGACATACGTCTTTCGCTTCTTCTACTTCCATAAGGACCTTCATACATAATTTTTTTTTATATACTTAAGGTTTAGCGTTATGGCCATAATTTCACCTGATCTTAAGTGTCGATACGGCCCAAGTTGGTAGACACGCTAAACCTGTGGAGGAACTGGTTCTCAAGTGCTGCTGCCGGAACACACCTATTGTTATTTGGCGGCAGGTTTACAACTTGAGGGTGGTAGCTAGCCAGGCGGGCATCAGAAATAGCCCTACCACCATGCTATGGTTTCCTCGCGATGTTTTCCTTCACCGAAAGCTCAAGCTCATTGTAGGTGCTTGGATTCGAACTCACGTCCCTTGACGCGAAGTCGTACACACTACCACTGAGCTATCATCGCTTCAATGCTCAGCTATCATGCTCTTCGGTTACGGGTGCTTTTGACCCGGCCTTTCTCCAGAACGTCCTCGATCTGGTTGAGATAAGTTCGCCTAGGTCGACCATTACCAGCTTGCCCATTCACACAGAACAGACTTCCTCCATGAAAAAGGGATAAACTTAGCGTGAAACTTAATATTGTGTTATCCGATTTGCTTTCGAACTTCGTGTGAGAGTCATTGTTTATTTTTAATAAGAAAAGTATGCCTATTTGTTTTTAAACTACTTTTAAAAGGATGGAATGTTAATAATATAGAAAAATCGTATTTACGACAAACGCTATTAGGTATACATAATTATTCAGAAAATCACAACTGAACGTCACTCAAACTAAAGGATTGTTTCAACGAACGGTCAAGAGATATGGGCAGTCGGATCAAACCCCACAAAGCGAACCGCCTCAGATACCTAGATTTGCTGACAATACTGTAAGCAGATCTCTCGCTATTGTTTTGAATAGATTACGTTCAGTCCTCCTATGAGAAAAAGTGTATCACACCCGATTGCGTAATATAACATGTTTAACGATCAGAGATTTCAAATTAAATAAAAAAAATATATATATATATAAAAATCTACGCCCTCAGAAAGCGCTTATGAACGTCATTACTCGATCTAATTTATTATCTTTTTAAGGTAGGTGCATATTTACAAGGTAACAATGAAATACATTTACAATAGCTTACAGTAGTAAAAAGAAATCGTTGAATGCTGATAAACAAATATGCACGCAACAAAGAAGATTTATAAATGAAAACCTTAAAAGATAAATAAAAAAAGAAAAAAAAATACACACATAAATAATAATAGTACATATATCAGCTCAGCATATGCTGAGGTGTTTTTTTTTTTTGGTTATTTAGTTAAAGGCGTTGTGGCCGTAATCTCACCTGATCTTAAGTGACGATACGGCCCAATTTGGTAGACACGTTCAACCTGTGGAGGGACTGGCTCACAAGTGCAGCTGCCGTAACACACCTATTGGTATTTGGCGGCAGATTTTCAATTTGCGGGTGGTAGCTAGCCAAGCAGTCATCAGAAAAAGCCCTACCGCCATGCTATGGTTTCCTCACGATGTTTTCTTCACCGAAAGCTCAAGCTCACTATAGGTGGTTGGATTCGAACTCACGTCCCTTGACGCAATATCGTACACGCTACCACTGAGCTACCATCGCTTCTCTAAACACTCAGCTCTGATTTTCAGGCGGAATCCAATTTCAGTTGCGATGCGTTTAAAATCTTGTTACATTAATAGTATATTAACATTCTGAATAAAAACATTCACGAGAAAAACAAACAAGCAGTACAGTTAAATAGTTAAGGCATTTCTTACAAACATACGATTAACATTGTGTTTGCATTGCATTTTCATCACCAGCTCTAGGTTCCCATCGATCTCTATACCAAAATCCATTACAATCTATTCTATGCAAGTATCGTGTAAAATTAGTATGAAACTTTGTGTCAGTATTAAAGCGAGCGAAGTAGCGGGTAAAAACTAGTAGTTTTTTTTTTGTTTTATATTTAAGGTTTAGCGTTATGGCAATAATCTCACCTGATCTTAAGTGACGATACGGTCCAAGTTGGTAGACAAGCTAAGCCTGTGGAGGAACTGGCACTCAAGTGCTACTGCCGGAACACACCTATTGGTATTTGGCGGCAGGCTTACAACTTGAGGGTGGTACCCTCACTGAGCCCTACCACTATGCTATGGTTTCCTCACGATGTTTTCCTTCACCGAAAGCTCAAGCTTATTGAAGGTGCTTGGATTCGAACCCACGTCTCTTGACGCGAAGTAGTGCACACTACCACTGAGCTATCATCGCAGTGATGTAAAATGAACAAAACAGACCGACCGCGACCTGAGAACCCTACCTACGGTCACACTGACATAACGAAGCGATGATAGCTCAGCGGTAGTGTGTACGACTTCGCGTCAAGGGACGTGTGTTCGAATCCAACCGCCTACAATGCGCTTGAGCTTTCGGTGAAGGAAAACATCGTGAGGAAACCATAGCGTGGTGGTAGGGCTTTTTCTAATGCCCGCCTGGCTAGCAACCACGCTCACGTTGAAAACTTGCCGTCAAATACTGATATGTGTGTTCAGGCAGCTGCACTTGAAAGCCAGTTCCTCCACAGGTTTAGCATGTCTACCAAGTTGGGTCGTATCATTACTTAAGATCAGGTGAAATTATGGCCTTAACGCTAGACCTTGATTATAAAACAAATGACACTTAAAGAGATTCTTTCTTCATACATTTTTCTTTCGAACGGGCGTATTATCTTAGTTCTGGGAGCGGAAGGAACTCAGCTTGAGAGGCGACAGCGCAAGGGTGCCATAGCTAGGCCCTTTTTATAGTTAAGGTTTAGCGTTATGAGCACAATCTCACCTGATATTAAGTGGCTATGAGGTCCGAGTTGGTGAACACGCTAAACCAGTCCAGGGACTGGCTCTCGAGTGCAACCGCCGGAACACACCTATATATAGATTGTGGCCGTAACCCTAAACCTATAAAACATTAAAAAAATAGTATATGGACTTGAGACCCAATCCTTCCACCATCTCGAGCCACTTAACATCAGGCGAGATTGTGGTCACAATGACTTATTGCCATGTATATGAACTCGATACCCAGTCGAGTCAAAAATGCTGATCCACAGAGACTAAGTGTACCATTACAGTAAATATCACCCCTGACACATTGGTGGTAGTAATAGAATGTAAACCCAGACTTACATACACTAATTCCATCGGAAAACTCACTATGCTACCAGCCTGCAAGACTCCCGACAGCGAGTTCAAATAAAGATGAAACACTCTACCAGAATTACAAGCATTGCCTGGTTGTTCACTTCATCGATAAATACAAGCCAATTCCCCTAGCCAAATTGTCTTCCAACATTGCTAGCGTAAAGTGGAAAACGTTATAAAATGATATTTCTTTAAATATGTTTAACGTTACGGCCACAATCTCACTTGAGATTAAGTGACGACGTGGCTCAAGACGGTAGACACGCATCTCTCCCTAGTGTGGATTTCAAGCGCAACTCCCGGAACACTCTTATAGGTATTTGGGCGATAGATTTCCATAATAAAAAGCCCTACCACTATGCTATGGTTTCATCACGATGTTTTCCTTTACCGAAAGCTCAATCCTAATACAGGGATTCGAATTCACGTCCTTGAACGCGGTGTCCGTACATGCTACCACTGAGCTATCGTCGCTTCATTATTTGTTTTAACTTTTCACCTAATAACCATTAAATTTTCCATACATATGAAAGTATTGTTCCCGAGATATAGCAAAATAATGTTTAGTACTAACTTAGTACTACTAAGCGAAAGAAGTCGCGGGCCCAGCTTGTTCTATAATAAAAACAAGTTCAATTTATTAAATAAAATTATACCACAAAAATTAATTTCCAAAATGTCCAATTCATTATCACGTTTATTATACACTATCTGTGCCCGCGGCTTCGTTCGCATGGAATCAAATATAATTTTTACGTTACGTTAAAAAAAAATATATATAAAAATATTCTAACATATTAATAGTGTAATAGATGTTTGAATGTTATAATATTGTCGATTACATTGTGCTTAAAATCAGGTACAGTGTTTTGCCGTGGTACTTTAAAAAACCGATTCTACAATAGCTGACGTTATTGATATATTTAGTGTAAGTGTAAAAGTTCAGTTTGTGAGTGAAATTATTGTAAAATAATAAACTACCTCACAAATTTTAATATTCACTGTATTAGTAGTTAGCGACGCCATGATTTAACACGATTATAACGTTTCACTTTTAACGACAGAATTAGTGTTGTGATTTTTGATGATAAAGGTCGATTCGAATTGAAATTAAATGAATCGATTCCCCAAAAATAAAATCGAGATTCATAAGATCTATTCAACAGTAATCGATTTTTTTGCGATTCGATTTTCGTGCTTATATTTCAATATAATTACCATAGAAAACGATAGGAACACCACAGTAATCACTACAGTATTTTATCAGTCTTATACTAATTAAGGTTTCGTTTACAAGTACATCAAATTATCAGGGTTACAAGAAGACATTTATTTCACAAATTTATTGGTTATATGAAACCATTTTGAAATTGTATAGTTAGTTTCGTTTAACGTAAAGAATTAAAGCCAGTTTAACCTCCAGGAACCAAGTGTTTCCGCCCGTAACTTGCGATACTTCCTGAAGATTTTCTTTTTAAATTTAAAGAAACGGTAAATATATTTAAATCCATGCAGCTAAATCCAACATTATTGTATAGTTAAGAAGTTAGTTCTTTAACAAGATGATGAGTCTGTTGTAGAAATTGTCCACGGAGTTGTGACTAATTATGTTTCTTAATTATCTATATTATTTACTTTTTACTTCACGTATGTGAATAGGTTAAGCAACGTTACGTAAAATGGCACGAATAATGCATAGCATAGGTCCAAATAACTAAAGTATATGATTAAAAATAAAATCAACACATGACAGATCGAGATCCCGCCAAAATTACCTCAAGCGTAAATTATATTTACGTATTGAGGAAAGGCGAAAGTAGCTAAACTAAGTAGATAGTCATCTACGAGTTAAAACATTGGTAAACGTGGTAAAACATTCAAATAGTTGTAATTAATGTTGAAAATAGATAAGAGCCGATCCCTCTAATTTTAAGAGAGAAATATCGATTCACTGAATCGATACCGAGCTGTGAATCGACTCAGAAAATCTATTCTCGTACCTTAAAAACGGAGTCCTCGATTAAACGGTCTCAGATCGCCGTCCCTAGATTGAATCATTGCTTTCGAACGTGCTGGATCGTGTTGACGCGTCTGGCGTTCTGCGCTCTCTGAAAGTCTAAACCTATAATTTCTTGTTATCGATTTCATAAATTTTTTTCACATTCCATTTCGTAGTGTGGGATAACGGTCTGTGCTATAGAATCGCTGCATTCCACGAGCTCGAGCGTAAACTGTGGCTCCGGGCTATAGAGGTAGCTGCATACGAAACCATCCAAACTGAAATGGCGGATTTAAAGGAGAAACTGAACAACATCAGACCCTCGGTGGAGATTACGGATTACAGAAAACAGAAGGGTATCATCGTAGGTGAGTGCTTGATCTGTTTATTTATGTGTGTTTTTTTTGTCGGTTTTCATCATTTTATGTATTATTCAGTGAATATTTTTAAACTTTGCCCATGCGAATATTGAGTTATTCCTTTGTATATATATGATTAGCCATACTCGTATTTTTACTCTGTTTTTTTTACTCCTGCATCTAGGATTTAAACATATTCAATTAACAGACAATAAGTGGTATGTATGCTGAGAACAATTATTTGTAAATTATACAAATAGTTTCTTCATTTCACATCGATACCCGCACAACTTTTTTATGTGTTAGTCCGCGCGGCTTTTTTAATTCCATCGGAGTGCAGGAGAACGGAGAGATGCAGTTACCCACAATAAAAAAATAATTGCGATACACCTGATAGAAGGCCCCAGTGTAAAGCGAATATGAAGCGATGATAGCGCAGTTGGTAATGTGTACAGATGCCGCATCATTAGGTTCAAGTTTGATTCTATCCATCGAGCCTGAACTTCGATGAAATAACACATCGTGTTGATGCAATGGCATGGTGGTAGAGCTTTTTCTAACACTCACCTGGCTAGCGACCACGCCTTTTTTTATTAACGTGGTGTGTAGTTTTTGTAGATTTCTTTATAACAATGTGCATACGTATTACTCGACACTAAAACGCACCATCCAGACACTTCAAATCCCCGTATTCCCGATGACCAGAGACAGATTTCGCAATTCTAAATCCTATCCTCTACTTGAAGAATCTGTCGCCAAATACCTATTGCTGTGTTCCGGCAGTTGTACATGAGGTGAAGTTCCTCCACAGGGCTTTACGTGTCCACATCGTCACTTGACATCGGGTGATATAATGGCTATAGCGCTAAAGCTATAGCGTATATAAAATAATTTATTTGAATAATTACAAGCGACTATCTTGAGATATTAATCCATTATCGTTACCACCTGTTATTCTGTTTTGTAAATCACCTGGTAAATAGATATAGACTGGATAATTCCAAATCAAAATAGGATCACTGTGTATGTTAGGTTTATCACCATATGTATGACCCTCGTTACCTTCTATGGCTTAATAAAGTTTTCAAGTACATCAAGCTGGGATTAAGTATTATTATCTAGCTTGGTAGACCATATAAAGGGTCCATCTGAGCTACCCAAGTCACCCGTACGCGGCGCAGGCTGCCGAGTAACCGACGAGACGCTCGCGATTTTTGGTTCCACCTTTGGTTTTGGTCGTGGCCATGTAATCTTTGACGTCACAGCTCGGTGGTAGGGTATTGCCTGACTGGTTAGCTACCGCCCTCGGGTTTACGCAAGGTAAATTGTTCAGTATGAGCTTTTGTGTTCCGGCGTAGTGAACGACAATGGGCCATTTCCGCTAAGATCAGTAACACACGGCTGTAACGGATGTTGCAGCTGCCCATAGGCGACGATAACCATTTACCGTCAGATGCGTTGTTTGCCTGTTTACTGCCCTGTAACATAAAACAACCATGTTCAAGAGCAATAGATAAAAACTAACCTACCTCCCAAGTAGGATACACGCAGTATGCAAAGCTCTCCGTTTAAATTTGTTCATTAGTTCAGGAGTACAGTACGTTACAGCGATGTGATAAGGATATTTCATCTATAAAGATATATAAATCCCTACTGTCTGTTTTGGTTACTTCATATACTTGTGTGCTGTTTCCGAAGCGCTTGCTCGTAACACTGTCTTGGTGTTAAACTTGATGTGCTTTCCCCATCCTATTCTTTCCGAGTTTCCTTATCCCAACGCGTGAACGCATTACCTGGGTGTTTACCCACTAAAACGTAGCACGGTGACCCTTAAAACTCCCGTGTGGTCAGAGACCAGGGTCGGTTTTATATATGTATGATCTGGTATCTGGTATCAAACTGCACACTGTGTAAATTTTGATTAAAATCGGTTCAGTAATTTAAATGTTCACAGCGGACAAACATCGTGACACGAAATTGATTATGTGTAAAAATGTATATGTTTATTATTTATTAAGTTGGTCTAGCGGTTGATGCGTTCGCATCTGTGCTGGCGCATGCTGTGAGTTCGAATCCTACATAGGACAATTTTAATCCACAAATAGTTGATTGGGATGTTACTTTGTTTTTTTTTTTTTTTTGGTTAAGGCCTAGCATTATGACCATAATCTCACCTGATCTTAAATGACTATACGGCCTGAGTTGGTAGACCCGCTACACATGTGGAGGAACTGGCTCTCAAATGCAACGACCGAAACACACCTATTGGTATTTGGCGGTGGATTTCAATTTGAGGGTGGCAGCTACCCAGGCGGGCGCCAGAAAACCCCTACCACCATGCTACGGTTTCCTCACGATGTTTTCCTTCACCGTGCGCTCAAGCTCATTGCAGGTGGTTGGATTCGAACTCACGTCCCTTGACGCGAAGTCGTACACGCTACCACTGAGCTATCATCGCTTCAAAAAATGCTTTTTCATACTTGATATTGGGAATATGTCAGAACATACTTGTGGACTGTGCTGCCTATTAGGCACGGTCTAGGTCAAGTGACCTAAAGGTACCCTTTTTAAGTTAGCTCGGCAAAGTGACTGCACTGTACCTGATCTTAAGTACAGTACAGTCCAAGCGGTTTCGCTTGAAGAACCCGATGTTATATGAGGAAGGGAATACACGGGCTGGGAAACTGTTTCATATTCATGATACGGTAAAAGTAAGATATAGCAAACTTTCTGGTTCGAGTTTTAATAGGGTTTGCCGTGAAGCTGTGACTCCGGGGTCCAGTTAACCGGTTACAGTACATTCATGGTGGGCCCCAATTTAATGAATACGCTATGAGTCTCTACAATACAGATATACCGTTACCACTGAGTGCGTTTAGCGATAGATTATCAGCATATATATATATTCGCACTTGATGTTATGTGACGATTTAGCCCAAGATGGTTGACGCGCTAGCCAGGCGGGTATTAGGAAAAGCCCTACCGAAATTCTATGGGTTCGTTACGATGTTTTTTCTTTCACCGAAAGCCAAAGGCCATCGTAGGTGGATTACGAACTTACGTCCCTTCGCAATCACTTGGTTTAAAGTGTCGGTATTTTTGTGGTCGGTTTTTAGACATGTCTGAGGTACCCCTGTACGAGTTGGCGCTCTCGTGCGACAACTTGCTCTGCAGCCCGAACGGTCAGCGGCCGTCCCCGATGGCTGTCGTTTACGTGAAGAACTCTAAAGGACCCTACATCAAGTACGCCACCACGGAGATTGTCGAGGTCAGTGTAATCTAATATATATTTTTTTATACTTAAGGTTTACCGTTATGGCCATAATCCTGATCTTAAGTGACGATACGGCCCAAGTTGGTAGATACGCTAAGCCTGTGCAGGAACTGGCACTCAAGTGCAGCTGCCGGAACACACCTATTGGTATTTGCCGGCAGGTTCACAACTAGAGGGTGGTAGCTACCCAGGCGGGCATTAGAAAAAGCCCTACCACCGTGCTATGGTTTCCTCGCGATGATTTCCTTCACCGGAAGCTCAAGCTCATTGTAGGTGCTTGGGTTTAAACCCACGTCGTTTGAAGCTAAGTCGTGCACACTACCACTGAGCTTGTGTACATGCACTTTTAAATATTGACACACCTACCTTAGGGGGTCCTGTTAATTTCAGCGATGGAAATCGGCTAATCGAAAAGGAGTAATGTGGTACTTTGATTTGTATATTCGATTAGAAAATATATATATATTAGCGTTTTATTTAATGCCTTGAAAATGTGTTTTTTAACGTGTGGTTTAGAGCGTCATGGATTCGGGCAGACCCGGTAAAAGAAAAAATCCATAAAGATATTTTATTAAGAATTAGCTGACCCGGTGGATTTCGAACCTACAATCGATGTTCTTTATGGGTTTGACCCGTTTTCATATTATTATTCACATCTTGATTAGCTATAATCGGTCATAGTCAATCTTGCGACATAAATTCGTTAAGATCAATAGAACTGTATATATCTAAATATAGTTTCCGTTTATAACTGCAATTAATCAAATGCCTTTTAATCGTACGAAAATTAAATATAGTCGGATTCGAATCCGCGTCTCTTGACGCGGCGTCCGTAGGCACTACCAACTGAGCTGTTATCGCTTCAATACTATTCATATTGTGAGATATCAAAAAAAATATATGTTCGTTTTGTTTTTTATACAAATTTTTATACATATAAGAAAAGAATGATCCGTCATATTAACCTTCAACTGACAATAATTAACATAAAAAAAAAAAATAGCTAAATTGATCCTTCCGTTCACGCGTGATGCGATGACAAACGGAAATAGAGATTCATTTATATATATATATATATATAGATTACGTGCGTCATAATTCTTGTACTTATTTTTCGATTATGTGCATTTCGATAATGTATAACTAGGTTTGTTTTTTAACAACGAATAATATAAGAAGTTACACACAACGCACGCTGGTAGGGTGACCGCGAAATATCTTTACATACAAAGTAGTGTTCGCGCCGTGGAAAAGTTTCAAAAATACTGCATCAAAATATGTCAAACGAGAATTCATATTTATTTGTTACGTCAATTACAAGATTTATTTAGCTGTTATTTATTTGAAAACATCACGTGTGTCGGAGTGAAGGATGTACTCTGCCTTAGAATATGTGTGTTGATCATTACTACCCCTGCAAATATTGTAAATGTGAATGTATGTTTGTTTGTTACGCTTTGTAACTCTGTACACATATTTATTAGAAGTGACATAGGATTTTTTAATTGAAAAACGAAAATATTTTTTAAGATAGAAAAAAGAAATGTTTGTCGAAATATCTCAATATGTAGCTACTTTAATGCCATTTAGCATTCCAGAGTATAGGGGATACGGAAGTGTGTTGTTTGTCACGCTTTCACGCCTAAACCGCTGAATCGATTGTCATCAATTTTAGTATAGAGACAGATGGGGCCTTAGATACGGAGAGAGGGTACTTTAATAGGTGAAAAAGTTATAGGCGGGGTTAAGAGAGGAATAAACTTATACATACTTATATATATATATATATATATATATATATATATATATATATATATATATATATATATGTATTTGTATGAAATTAGAACTCGTATGATATATATGTATATATATATGTATGATTCTTTTATTGCATCACCCGATTTGATAAAATCAATATTAACATGAGCAAAGCCGCGGGTAGGAGCTAGTGAATTTATAAATCAAGATTACAATAGTTTCAAGTCGAATGCAAATGATCAAGTTTATATTTTCCCATGCGATTTCATTCGTCGAATCGACTCGTTTTGTAAAATAATACTGTGTCGTTTTTAATCTAGAAGGAGTCCCCTTTTAGCTGACACCTTCGGTTGTCATTAGAATACGGTGGTTTACATGCACGGAGCAAAATATGACGCCCAACGAACGGGCATAAATAGTGTGTGAATTATTGAATTACACTAGCTTGCATGTTGTACGTGTTTACTCGTAATCAACACTGTCGGTAGAAGTAAGGATTTTATTGTAAACATCACGCTATGTATCTACTGGATTAGGTAGCGATCGTCGGCGAGTTATAAGTATATTTCAAGGTTTTGCTATTGGGTCTTTTACCATCTCTGGTAGGTGCTTTGAGAAGAAACGCGGTAGCACTTGCGGTCGTGACTATAGATACGGGAAAGGGTTTCTCGGCCGCATATACGACAAGTATAGCACATCTAGAAGGTCGTGGGTTTGATTTGAAACCGTGCATTATCGTGCGCCGATTGCCTTTCATTGATAGCATAGCTGCACTATGCTGAAGAAATAATGAGGAAATCGTCGATACATACGCTTTTACTGAAGGACTAGCTCTTAGGTGCATATACTATAATAGACCTTATAATAATAATATTTTTAGAAATATCAATTAGTAATTTATAAAGATAATCGGATCTATAATTAAAACACGATAATAGACATCCTGTGGCAGAGAGAGGAGAACACCGAGCAACGTCCGAGACTTGCGACACGGATGTAGGTTTTAGGGGCCTCTTTCTGACAATTGTTAACACTCACTTTCGCCACTCGTGTATATCTCCCTGCCTAGTATTCTCCATAATTATATAGATTAATAGATATATATATATATATATATATATATATATATAATAGAATAGAAAAATATAAGTCTTATGTCCCTTCGGTAACGTTTCAGCTAGGTACGATGAATATCTAGCCTTGAGTGCTTCACTTTCATACACATTCGCACTTATATACTAATCGGTGTTATAAACTACCCTCCTATAACCACATTCCTGACAATATGGATTAAAATTGTATGTAAAAAAATAGTCCCGCAATTAATTTAACCAACACTTAGTTCTCATATATCCATCATTCAATGTTGGAATGTTTAGGTGTATACAAACGTTGCGTAAAATTGGTTATTATTAATTTACAGGCAAAATTGATTTTAACAACTACCCTCTCCCTCTACAGTTTTACGTAATTCATGAATAGCTTATTAAACTGTAAAGAAAGTCTTCGAGAAGTAATAAAATGTAAACTGCGAAATCCATGAAACTCGTAGAAGTTGTTGTGAAAGTTTGTTGTTGTTAATAATGTTTTTTTTGAAATTGTTTCACAAAGGATTGGGCATTGTGATTTACAATAATACCTGCTTCTACGAAATCTACCGTTGGGCAAGAACCGCTTTCTTAGAATAAAATATTTATTTAGCAACCACCGGAGCTTACGATTTGTAGGCGATTTTAATTTTCTTTTTAACGTAGCTCAGCCTTATGTTCATAATCTCACCTGATCTTAAGTGACGATACGGCCCAAGTAGAGTAGTAGTACGTTAGTAGACACGCTAAAGCTGTGGAATAGCTCTCAAGTGCAATTGCCGGAACACAACTATTAATATTTGGCGACGGATTTTCGACTTGAGGGTGGTTGCTAGCCAGGCGGGCATCAGAAAAATCCCTACCACCATGCTATGGGTTTCGTCACGATGTTTTCCTTCATCGAAAGCTCAAGCTCATTGTAGGTGGTTGGATTCAAACTCACGTCTTTGAGGCAAAGTGGTAGACACTACCACAGAGCTTATGTTGAGGTTTCCTTATGACATTTTCCTTCAGCTGATAGCTTCTTGAAGTTATGTTAGCTGAGTTGGCCGGTGACTGAACGCCGCGTCAATATCTAGTTTGAATCCCAGCACGGAGCTTGAGCTTTCGGTGGAAATATCGTGATGAAACCATAGCATGGTGGTAGAGCTTTTACCCATGCTTGCCTGGCTAGCTATAAACCTCGAGTTGGAAATCTGCAGCCAAATACTTATTGGTGTATTCCGACTGTTGCAATTGAGAGCCAGCCGCTTCACTGGGCTTAGCGAGTCCACCACCCTGACCTACATCGTCAATTGACACCAGATGGAACTGTGGTCATAACGCTAAACCTATAAAGAGCAATAGAAAAGTGTTTCAATAGAAAATGAGTACATTTTTATGCATTTATATAGAGTATTGGGTTATATGCATGGACAATTTTCCGCTAGCTTACATTACCCGACCACTAAGACGTGGTGAATAAACCTTTATTTTTCTCACCTGTACTTACCTTAATTTCACTAACAAGAGTTCCTATAGTGAGTGAGAAAATTATCTATGTTGTTATAAATTCTTACTAATATTATAAATGCGAGAGTGCGTTTGTTTGTTTGTTACGCTTTCTCGCCTAAACCGATGAATAGGTTATGATGATTTTTGGTATAGAGATACGTGGAAGTAGAGAAGCGATGATAGTTCAGTGGTAGTGTGTACGACTTTGCGTCAAGGGACGTGGGTTCGAATCCAAGCACCTACAATGAGCTTGAGCTTTCGGTGAAGGAAAACATCGTGAGGAAACCATAACATGGTGGTAGGGCTTTTTCTAATGCCCGCCTGGCTAGCTATCACCCTCAAGATGTAATCCTGCCGCCAAATACCAATAGGTGTGTTCCGGCAGTTGCACTTGAGAGCCAGTCCCTCCACAGGTTTAGCGTGTCTACCAACTTGGGCCGTATCGTCACTTAAGATCAGGTGAGATTATGGCCATAACGCTAAACCTTAAATATATAAAAAAAAAAAAAAAAAATTGTGTGATTCTTTTAGTGCGTCATCCCGTTTGTTTGACAAAATCAATACTACAGCCAGCGAAGTCGCACGTAAAGCTTAGTAATATAATAAACCGGGAAAGTCTGCTTTGAACGCGCTAATCTAAGACTCTCCCAATCGGATATGAACAATTATATTTATAGTTGATATACTAGTCATTGAAGAAGGCTTTAGGATTTGTAGCTTCGCGCTAGCGCTAATACGAGAAGAGCTGTATTGAAAACGGTTAGAAAAACGGATGAAAATTGTGAAACAATTTTAGTTTCACGCGTACAACCCGTAGGTGTACGGCTAGTAATAATACATTATTTCTCGAATATGTTGTATTATGACAGCTTCATATCTCCTTTATTTTAAATATTATTTAAATGATTATACTTTCCGCTGCGGACGATATAAAGGTGAAATGTTAAAAATTAATGTTTTCTGTGTATTTTTTTTTTTATAAAAACAGTATTTTCTATAGGAATTTCAACTGTATATTTAACTAGCTGAACCGACAGACTTTGTCCTGTCTGAACTATGAATATATCCAATTAATATTAATTCGTTAGTGGGAGGCGCCCGACGTGACCGCGGTATTCGACAGTACTTGGACAATGCAATATTATTTTTCTAAAATAAAAGAATTTTTCTAATATAAACGTAGCCTAAGTTACTCCTTATTACATCAGCTACCTGCCAATAAGAGTCCCGTAAAAATCGGTCCAGCCGTTTCAGAGATTAGCCGAAACAAAGAGACAGACAAAAATTGTAAAAAAAAATTGTTCTGGTGTATGTACCGAATATATTCATATGCATGTAGTAAAAAACGGTTATTTCAATATTACAAACAGACAATCTAATTTTATTTATATGTATGTATAGATTACATTATATTATTTGCAAATGTAATGTTTTGTGAAAATTAAACAAATGTGTGTCGTCGATATTTGGTTATTGATTACGATAATGTATCAATTGACTGTTATTTCTCCTCTTGTCACCATAAAAAGGTTGATCAGTCAGTAAATTTGGAACTAAGTCTGACTGCCCAGGATGCACCGAACATACCTAGGTATCGTTGTTACTCTCGGAGGTTCATTTCAGCCACCCCATATACTTAAAATGGTTTTTTTTGTACTTAATGTTTTAGCGTTGTTTCCATAATCTCACCTGATCTTAAGCGTCGATACGGCCCAAGTTGGTAGACACGCTGAACCTGTGGAGGGACTGGCTCTCAAGTGCAGCTGCCGGAACACACCTATTGGTATTTGGCGGCAGGTTTTCAACATGACGGTGGTAGCTAAGCGGGTGGGCAACCGAAAAAGCTCATCGCAGGTGGTTGGATACGAACTCGCGTCCCCCTACCACTGAGCTATCATCGGTTTATCGATTTTTCTTTTATAGAAGTGTAGCAATCCGTGTTTCCTGAATACGGTGCTGTTCCGGGCTGGCGACGGTGTTACGGGCAACACTGAAGTCCGCATTCTGATCTGTGACGTAAGGGAACCGGTCACTGAGACTTCATTGCCCATGGGCTTCGTCGCTATGAAGTTTGCCACTATACGGGTGACTATATCTTTATTTCCTCCTAATGTTACTCTTTGCTTATTATGTCTGATACTATAATGGTTACGTTTTATTTAGTGTACCGCCAAGTATTTTAGTAATTCCAGTACTTTCAGTACGTACCTTCAGTAATTCAATAATTAAATTTCATTAATGATGTCAGTAGTTACACATATGAAGGTAATTAGGACAATCCTCACCAGCAAGTGGAACGGGTAAAAACGCGGTCGTTGCTATGAATATTTATATTTTTTTTCTTACTACATCACTGCTGGTTAGCTGTCAGATAATACCTTAAGGCATTAAGCTCGCCAGTGTATATATTTAAAGTGCAAAATTAAGTGATAGATTTTTTTTTTTTTGGAAGACCATAAGTCAGTCGATCAGATGTTTTGTTGCAAATTAACTCCGTTTTGATGTCATTTTCTTTATTAATTTAATAATAATAATAATACTTTATTACGAATACCGAATGTTTGTACATAGTTTCCGCAATTTTAACTTATATACTTTATACTACATGACAATAGGGACAGACTCAGCTAATGTTAAGTGATACGGTAGCAACACAGCGCTGGAACTACAAGTAAGGTTAGGCTTTAGGAAATAATTCATTAATCGCTTAATAATCAGTATAATTATGAATCAAATCAAAAATCAATATTCAAGGCGCTAAAAAGGCGCTTATGAACGTCAAAACTACTACCGGTTCGGAAAGTGACGCAGTCATGGAGAAGAATCGACAAGAAACTCAACCTGCATCTTTCTCTTTAAGTCTTATTCTTATATCTTTTACTAGGGTTATCTTACATAATAGTTTAATGTGTATTTACGGTAGTTATTAGCGGATGTACAGAGAGGGGTGTCAATTCCAGACATCACGATCGCTCACATATTGATATAACAGCCTTTTGACATCAGAACCCGTTAGACACGGTTCTCGAACCTACTGTCGTATTAAAGTTAAACAAAGTTATAAATAAATGCCTCTCGGTCAGGACGCGCAACGGCTCCGTGTGGCTGTGTTCACGTGGAACAACAAAGCGGTCGGTTTCGTGACAATAAGCGGATGGAATCTGGAACCGTCGTATGTCGACGTGAGCCCCACCCATGTGTTAGTTGACAACCCTGAGATACTGCAAGTGGTTCTCAACCACCGAAGGTCGCGGTCGCTGCCGTCGAAGCTCGGAATGAGAGTCAAATTTCCGTCATATAACACCCTGTTCAAGGCGAACTTCGTCAACGCCCATCAAGTTACATACCGCTTCCATTCCGGTCTGGGGGGAGATATAAATGTACATGAGATTATGGCCGAAGCGAAGATCTGCTTCCAACTGCCTATTCAACTTCTGTAAGTAGCTCTTATACCTAAGGTCTACTAAGTTTTTGTATGTGTTGAATGTACTTTTGTGTGAAGTTCGCTAGTTTAGTTAAGGAAATCGTCCACCACTGAACATTAGTACGAATCACTGCTATGAGCTTGAGCTTTCGGTGATGGAAAATATAGTGGTGGAGACATAGCAAGGATGTATGGCTTTTTCTAAAGCCTACATGGCTAGCTACCACATTAGTTTTGAAAACTTGCCGTGTGTTCAGTGAGAGGTAGTCTTATCATTAGGCTTATCGTGTCCACTGTCTTGGGCCGCATCGTCACTTAATGTCAGGTGAGATTGTGGCGATATGATTTCACGTCCTGTCCCCTTGTTACGAATTTCGCATAAGTGATGATAGCACAGATCGTAAAGTATTTCCCTATTGCAATTTCGTATTACGCGTTAGCTTTATTGTACTTGAGTTTTCAATTTGATGCCGATTATTTGTAACTGTTGCCATCTCTTTATTTCCGCGATATACATAACAGGGGTCGAGTAGGGCAGATTTTAGAGGTGGCAAAATTGAGGGTATATTTTGTCTAATTTTCTAGAAAAGTGAAATGTTTCATACGTACACATATACCTAAATGTTACTAGGCAATACCCACTTAGAATTAAAGTTTTATATCTTTTTTTTTTACAATTAACGTATCCCTATGTACCCAATTGTAAACCATGACCATATATATTGCATATAACTGTAATAAATGAATTTATTAACGTTATGTTTGATATTCAGTAAAGACAAACAATATTAATCTATAATCTATTCTCAATTTGACCACAGATTTTAACAATAAACAATAAATTGTATATATGCATGTGTGTGTGTCAAATACATGGTAGTTAGTGTGTGTGTAATGTTTTCTATTGATCTAAATGTTTTTTAATGTATAATTTAATAAAAATATTATCACTCTACACTCCTTCTCTATAGTTAAGTATGCGAAATGTCATATTCCACCGTCCGGTACAGAGTTTTTGCTTCACATATTAATATATAAATTTTCGGTATACTAATTGCGAATGTAAAATTGCGAATGTAAGTCTGTTTATAACACACTCACATTCCAATTACTCGATGGGTATATGTACCCGTTACGAGAGGTACAGAGATAAGGGCATAGGGTATTTCATAAAAAAAAGTATTAGAATACCTGACGATAAGTAAAAGTGAAGGTAAATTTGTGGTGATTCGTTCTTTCTGTCGTATTACAATGAAAATTGTAATTGTGTGTGTTTAATTGTCTTCAGTTACGATTGTAACGTTTCCTAATGTTTTCATTGCGCGTTGCCAGTGACATCTATATACAAAAGGAGGTAGAAAACGTGCAACAGTTGTTGTCCTTGGGCCATATTTGCGTCCACTGGAAGACAAGGCAGACGAACCTCGTCACCACCCACCTCGCGCTTCTCAAGCATTACTGCCTTTCGAAGCAGGCGCTGGAGAAAATACGCGGACCTCACTTCAAAGCCAGCTCTATGAAGGGTAAGTTACTTGCTGTGCTTGACCGAATTTTGTCCTGTCTTATTATATTTTTATAGGTTGTGTCATAAATTCACCTGATCTTAAGTGACGATAAAGTTCAAGTTGGTACACACGGAAAAACTGTGGAGGAATTGGCTCTCAAGTGCAACTTCCGGTACACACCTATAGGTATTTGGCTTTCCTTCACAGAAAGCTCAAGCTTATTGTAGGTGGATTCGAAGTAACATCCCTTGACGCGGCGTCCGTACATACTACCACTGAGCTATCATCATCATCACAGATGAGTATATTTCATCATGCATGGTGCTCTATACAGCGTACTTACGATGTTGAATGAAGAGTTGTATGAACTACAGGGTAAACCAACCAAAGCCTAAATTAGAGGTTTTACGTTAAATAGAATGATGTTAAATGGGGATTATATTGCACATCTGTTTATTGAACCGTATATTGTGTTACATAGGTGGCATTTTTAATAAGTATGTCATGAATTCTGAGACGTTCAAACTCTCTCTGGAAAGTTCTCTAACTGCTTTCTTGGGTTGCTGATGTTGGTATAAATGATCTTTTTTATTGTCAAAGTTTAGCGTTATAGGCATAATTTAACCTGTTAAGTGACGATGTGACCCAAAATGGTGGATATGGTAAACCTGTGGAGGGACTGGCTCTCAAGGGTAAGTACCGGAACACACCTATTGGTATTTGGCGGCAGATTTTCAACTTGATGGTGGTAGCTAGCCCCGCGGGCTTAGCAAAGCTTTACTACCATCCTATGGTTTCACCACGATAGTGTCCTTCACCGAAAGCTCAAGCTTATTGTAGGGATTCAAACTCACGTCCCTTGACGCGAACAGCTGTTTTCAGATGATTCTGTTTCATGTTCCGTATAGATGATTTGAGCTTGGAGTTCGCTCCAGTTAATCTGCATCTCCAACGGATGTGGGTAAACAACGATACCCTGAACAAAACGGGTTTCCACGACGTTATCACGGTGGGCGCTTTTGCTGCCCACAGTTTCAATACGGAGAAAAGCGGCGGATTGATAAGGTAAGTTTATTTAAAACACACACACACACACACACACACACGCACACACACACACACACACACACACACACACACACACATATATATATATGATAATATTTCGGAATTTCTTTGGAATTGTAGATTAAAGTTAAACCAACACGTTGCTCTGAAAATAAAGTTTTATTTTAGTACTTAGATACTAATTACGAGGGTAAACTTAATAATAATATCTTACCTGAAAATAAAGTAATAACATTTAAAGTATAATTTTAACCTTGTCAATTCCTTTTTATATAAATCATAATTTTTTATAATATCTTTTTACAGTTAGTTGTCAATTCCAAACAAAACTACTTTTTCCACAGAGTTAGCGTCATAACGTTACAGCGCCATCTGTCAATGGTCACTGTTTAAAAACGCCCGAAACGCGCTGTATAACTTAAAGAAATAATTAAAGTTTCTTTATACATATATAAGATTTTCTTCTAGATACAGTAGCCTATATAGTACATATGATTATTTCCGGTTAACCCGTTTATTCGTTTAGAGATGGATTACAATTCCAGATGAAGTATTCGCAGATAAAGAAAGGAAACTTTGGTGGAAATTCACTGTATGTGTTGTAGGTTTTGGGTGTAGCACCTTTTTTTAACGTACGTGAATTTATTGTGGAAATTCATTGTATGTGTGGTAGATTTTGGGTGTAGCACCTTTTTTTAACGTACGTGAATTTATTGTGGAAATTCATTGTATGTGTGGTAGATTTTGGGTGTAGCACCTTTTTTTAACGTACGGGAATTTATTGTGGAAATTCATTGTATGTGTGGTAGATTTTGGGTGTAGCACCTTTTTTTAACGTACGGGAATTTATTGTGGAAATTCATTGTATGTGTGGTAGATTTTGGGTGTAGCACCTTTTTTTAACGTACGGGAATTTATTGTGGAAATTCATTGTCTGTGTGGTAGATTTTGGGTGTAGCACCTTTTTTTAACGTACGGGAATTTATTGTGGAAATTCATTGTATGTGTGGTAGATTTTGGGTGTAGCACCTTTTTTTAACGTACGGGAATTTATTGTGGAAATTCATTGTCTGTGTGGTAGATTTTGGGTGTAGCACCTTTTTTTTAGTGTAGGGAAATGTATTGTGGAAATTCACTTTATCTGTGGTAGGTTTTGGGTGTAGCACCTTTTTTTAACGTAGGGAAATGTATTCACGAATCTCTTCCTAGCTCGAGGGGACTGAGAGGGGTATGTGGGACTCAATACCGGCTATAACTTCATGGTCGTCTGTCCCCTTCCTGGCGAACCCGGGTTCGTGCATGCAATCGCCGCGTCAAAGATTGGACCTTGAAAACTTGAATCTATAATAGTAGTACCTTTATTAAATATTGTGTTTATTTCATGAGTTAATAGTATGTATATTATTAGATAGATTTGTAAGTTGTATAAGTAATGTGTTCAAAAAGTATAGAAAGAGCCTCTTTGCATAAAGTAGCAAGGGTAGCTGGAATCATAGTACCTGTTATGCATATCAGTGGAACCCGTCGATGTTCGTTTCCAAGGAAAGTCTGTCCACAGGCGTCATATTCAGTTTATACGTGTCATTTGCGTACTTACATTAAACGTGTTGAGTTTACATATTTTGTTGTGGGAATTGTTTTGTATTGAAGCTTCGGAGGACTTTGATATACTGGATCGCGACGTTTTTGTGTGACGCTCGTTCGGGTAAAGTCGGTTCGCGTCGACTGAGGGAGCGAGAGAGAGATATAGTGATGTTTCACTTTTGTCGTGTGGAACAATCCGTTTTTCTTTCCATTATGAATGTGTACACGTTCTTCCTTCGAACGACTCGACAGAAGTCTCTTATAGGTTAATATATTTTTACTTTAATACTTAATTTCAACTTGGACTTTACTCAGGGTTAGATAAGCGAATGCTTAGGATGCGACGGTAGTTCTAATTCTGGAGTTAAGCCAGGGAGAAGACTTAGTACTCTCTATAGGTTTCTATCATTGTGGGAGAACTGAGTTTATGCGTAACTGCCGGAATATAAATGTAGGTGTTTGAAGAAAGATTTTCAACTCATGCGTAGCCGTTATACGGTATCTTAGCTCGTGATTCCGGAAGACATACCGTGTGGAATAGGTTATAATTTTATCGTTTCAACATTTTATCCTTATTAAAGCCATGATAGCTCAGTGGTAGTGTGTACGACTTTGCGTCAAGAGACGTGAGTTCGAATTCAACCACCTACAATGAGCTTGAGCTTTCGGTGAAAGAAAACAACGTGAGGAAACCATAGCATGGTGGTAGGGCTTTTTCTGATGCCCGACTGGCTAGCTACCACCCTCGAGTTGAAAATCTGCCGCTGAAATACCAATAGGTGTGTTCCGGCAGTTGCACTTGAGAGACAGTTCCTACACAGATTTGGCGTGTCTACCATCTTGGGCCGTATCGTCACTTAAGATCAGGTGAGATTATGGCCATAACGCTAAATCTTACCTATATAAAAAAAAAAAACTAAGATCTGAAAATTTTGGGAAGTTTATAGATGTTATGGTGTTAGACGAAGTTAGTGAAAGGAAACGGAAATTAATGTATTTAATTTAATGACTCTAAGGAATATGGTAAAATTTGACTTTGGGAACATCGTTACATAAAGCTTCTACCTATCGCTAAGCCATCTGGAACAAGTTCCGATTTAATTGAACCTTCACGTAATAATCAAAACCTCACCAAATGTTAAATGACAAGGTGTACTGAAAACAAGATATAGACAAAAACTGGCTTTCATATGAAAATACCAGGATATACCTGTAGATGTTTGGGAGTCGTAGTTAACCAGACAGGCAATGGAAATTGTATTCCAGGATTGGAACCCCGTGTTTTTTTTTATATTTAAGGTTTTAGCGTTATGGCCATAACCTCACCTGATCTTAAGTGACGATACGGCCTAAGTTGGTAGACACGCTAAGCCTGTGGAGGGACTGGCTCTCAAGTACAGTTGCCGGAACACACCTATTAGTATTTGGCAGCAGCTTTACAACTTGAAGGCGGTAGCTACCCAGGCGGGCATTAGAAAAAGCCCTACCACAATGCTATGGTTTCCTCACGATGTTTCCCTTCACCGAAAGCTCGAGCTTATTGTAGGTGGTTGGATTCGAACTCACGTCATTTGAAGCGAAGTCGTACACACTACCACTGAGCTATCATCGCTTCACGGGTGATGTATATAAATTATGACTTGTAAATAGAAACTGTTTACAGCACAATAAGTTATACTAGAACATATATAGTTTGTACGTAGTTAACACGTCACGTGACCATGTCGATGACGACACACATGAATTTACTCCCTATCCAAACCCTGCCTATGGAAGTTTTCTCTCCAAAAATTATATCGACAGATGAGTAAATCAGATTCAGTGTCAATACCGAGCGTGACGGTTCATCTGTATTCACTGTGAACGATGTCAGCGCCTGAACACGTTACCGATTGAATGGTTCCAGGCTGGTCCAACAACTGAAAGACGTGAACAGCCCGAAAGCGGAATTAAGCGCCATAACGAACAAGATACAAGTTGAGAACGAGAAAATAATGCTGCTCCGTCGACTCCGCGCCGAGGTCAACCAGGACCTGGAGATGATTCTCCTGGTGCTGCAGTCAAGGCAGCTCAACGATCTGTTAGCCATTATCCAAGGTGAGATAGTATTTTTTTTTAATACTTTCTTCGTTAGCTACCTGGTGGAGGGTTTGGCAACTGCCGGAACATACCTATTGGTATTTGGCGGCAGAATATCAACTTGAGGGTGGTAGCTACCCAGGCGGGTATTAGAGAAAGCCCTACCACATTTTCATCGAAAGCTCAAGCTCATTGTTGATGGATTCGAACTCGCGTCTCTACACACTGCCCACTGGGCCATCGTCGCTCCGTAATATGACATATTGTATGCAGTGTAATCTCTATATCTAGAATATCAAGGGGAAATGCTAAAAATTTCGAGTTAATGAGTTTTCGACTTAACAAGAATTTCGAGATACAAAGGATTCACTTGTAATTCTACTTGTAGTTAGTGTATATTTCGAGATGTATTGTTTTATGAAATTCGTGTTATCTATATTAATATTATAAAGAGGAAAGATTTGTATTTTTGTTTGTAACGAATAAACTCAAATATTACAGGGCCGATTTCAAAAATTCATTCAATATTAGAATGCTACATTAGCCCTGAGTAATATAGGGTATATAACATTTTTTTAAATGAAAATAATTAAATAAAATTGTAGCCCCACGCAAACGGAGTCTGCGCTGTGAATACCTCGCAGGGAAATAACATTGTGTCCGAGTTGCAAAGTTTAAATAATTCGAGATTACGCGCATTTAGGGGTGCAGCGGAAGGGTGTGGCATTTTTCTTTTCGGCTTACTGAGGATTACGACGTAACGAGCGTCGAGTTATAAGGTTTCCAATGTAGTAATTCAGTGACTTCCTGCCGCGACAACTCGTGTCGGTGTTTACGCTATAAAGATGTGGTGACCGTCAGTCACAGTGACGACACTTGTCAGTCCTAGTTTTGTTTTTATTACAGCCGTCGTGGGCAAAGTGGGCGAAATGCTCTCCATATGGGATCCCCATGTGACCGAGGAGTCGTTGTCACTTATCGGCTGGCAGACGAACTATCGCGCCGAATACAAGCACGTGGTAATTGACCTTTCGTTTAATTATAGTTTTAGCGTCTAAAGTAAAAAAAAAAAGAAAGTATTAAACAGCAGTTAACTACATTCGAAAGTCGCCAATAAGTATGAAAATGTAACGACTTACTGCGTGTAGCACCGAGCACCGACAACCGCTTCGTGGCCATCACTAACTCCCCACCACAGGGTGGCGGGGGAGGGGGAACTGGTCAGGGGGGAGAACTGGTCAGGGGGTAGAACTGGTCAGGGGGGAGAACTGGTCAGGGGAGAACTGGTCAGGGGGGAGTGAGGAACTGGTCAGGGCTTAGCCCTCGGCAATGATCCCCTTCGCAGCTATCGACCGCTAACTGGTCCTTAGGTTTTCCCCGACTCTAGTTGAGTTGGACGGATTGGTCTTGTATTGAAATGACCCCTAGATCACCGAATAGATTATTGATTCGCTAATAATATAATACTAGGTGATCTGGCTGACCTCGTTCTGCCTTTTCGTGTAGTCAATCACATCGATTACGGCGTCATCTATCGCGTTGTGATCGCTTATATAAGTATCCTATCTCTCAAGTTCAGTCAAACTGCAGACGGAGCACAAAATTCGATTAAAATCAGTTCAGTAGTGCGATATAAAGATTATTACATAATTTTTACTCGCCTGTGTAAGTTTTTTCCTAACTCCTTCCTCAAAGGTTGCGTAATCAAATACAAAAATAGTTTTAGAAACCCGACCGGTGGTTTCTAAGTTTTTTTTTTAATAGCGCATAGGTTTATATGTCCACAATCTCACCTGATGTTAAGTGGGCCGAGTCTCAAGTGCAATCGCCGGAACACGGCCTTTGATTTTCAACTTATTGCGAAATGACCAGAACCACTTATTCTGTGCGGTGACGGGATTGGTTTTTTTTTTTTTTTTTGTTCATCAGCCCATGACGACAGTAATTAAGCTAACCGAAAGGGTGAGGACGCCGAATCTGGTGTCCGCCGACGACTCTGATCAGTCCGGGTCCCGTTTGAACCCGGTACGGTCGGGCAGCGTGCCGAAGAACGACCAAGACCCTCGGGTTGCTAGTACATCGCAGCAGCAGCCGGGCTACCTGAACCCAGCCGGCGGTGTCGAGGACGACGGCCTGGACAGGGTCCGGTTCCTGAGGACCCTGAAATGGGTCGAGGAGAACACGGCCCTGAACTCGGCCGGCTGTACCCGGGACAGGGCTGCGCAGTGCTCGGCGACCTTCGGCCAAATCTCGTACCGGTCGTTGATGGAAATTTTCAACAAAGACAATAGGAGAAAGGTAAGTTGTTGATTTTTTGAAGTGGAACTTCTTTAGGCGCATGAGGGTAAAATTTTTACAGGTGAAACGTCACGCCGGTATGCAACGGAAGTGTCGGAAAAGAGAGAGAGAGTGATCGAGACCGATTGAGAGAGAGTAAGACAGGGCGAACGTAGCATGAGCAACTAGCCGTGGAGTGAGAGTAGGGAGCGAGCGAGTGAGAAAGATTTAGAGAGAAAAAGTGAGACAGAGCGAACAAGATTTATAAATTAGTTCGCCAAAGAAGTTTCACTTCTGACATGTGTACTTTGTATGCACGCATGTTTTTTTTTTAGCATACAATGAGTCTGTAACGTTAACCGATTAAGTGTGATTTATACGTAATAGATACTGATCGACTGTCGGCGAATTAATCGACAGAAGAAAATTTAATATCTTTACTGCATCGGTGTTTAAGTTTAAGTTAAAACGTTGAAACGCGTCGCTTTGATAACAGTACTTTGAATATTCGTGTTACATGATGACGTCACGTGCACGACGCCATCTATCGAGTGTGGAGTTCAACTCTCAATATTAGTTCTATTTTGCCCTTACAAATAACTGAATTACGTGCGTGAGAACACTTTAAAGTCGTATTATCTAATATCTCTTACTAGAGTGCATCGATTGCGATGAAACAGAAACTAAATAATACTTCAAGTTGCGTACAATTCGTACATATAAAAGTTATCTACATTGGATTCGTACATTTTACGTGATGCACGCGCAGACAAGAATTCCTGAAATGCTGGGAATCGGTTCCGTTGGTTATCCTTTAACACCTGGCTGTAACTCGAAAAACATAACACTTTCAATGCAAACTGAGCGTCTAGTCTATTAATATAAAAACCGTTTTGTATCGCCAATATAATATTAAAATATATACAGAAATGTAGTGATGGGGTGTGTTTTATGGTAGAATATAGTTATAGGAGGGCAGTTTATAACGCCGATTAGTATAAAGCGCGTTTCGAGCGCAGCTTTGGGTTCAGTCTACGCGAGGCGCTTGAGCCGTATTCATTGTACTTAGCTACAACGTTACCGAAGGCACGTAAGATTTAATATTTCTTTATTATTGACACTGTTTTTATGTGTACATCATTATTGGAACTGATTTATACTGGGCGGGGAGAAGCACGAGCGGTGAAGGTGAGTGTTGAGAATTGCCGAAAAGAGGCCTTCTTTAACCTATATCTGAGTCACAAGTCTCAGACACTCTCATGTTATCCTCTCTCTGCTACAATGGTTAAGTTCAACAATGTACCCGGCAGCCTTACGGTGAAACCGTGGTTTGCTAAGAAGTTCATATCTCATCATCATATTGTTATTATTGAATCGATTATAGGATTTCATGTTAGCTAAGGACTTTTTATGCTCCTGCATAGACATAAATCATGTTTAATTTAACAAGTACTATTGACGGCTTGAAGATATTGAAGGCTTTTGTCTTATTGAATTGCCGGACAGTAGGTTCAAGAACCATGTTGAACGGGTTTTGATGTCAAAAGGCTATTACAGGGTGGATCGATATGAGAGCGATCGTGATGTCTGGAATTGACGCCCCTCTCTGTACATCCGCTAATAACTACTGTAACACATTAAACTATTATAGAAAAAGATAAGAATAAGATATAAAAAAGATGCAGATCGAGTTTTTTGTCGGTTCTTCTCGATGACTGCGTTACTTTCCGAACCGGTAGTAGTTTTGACGTTCATAAGCGCCTTCGCCTGAATTGAATAAAGATTTTTAATTTTGATTTTGAAAAAAAAAAAAACTGATTGTTTCATATTTACAAAAAAATATTGCAGCCTATTCAAACGGATATGGCAGCTAAGAATGGGAAATACTCGGCAGAATACAGTCATTGTCACTGGGTTAGTCACTGTGTCGTACTTTACTTAGCGTCCACTTTGCTTTGCATGCAAAAATGGCACAATTTACTTTTTTTTTCTCCTAGAGTTATCTCGAATAGCTCAGTTGTTTTAATGTCTACTAGTGTTATTATTGATTTCATAGATGTATTTTAGTGAGTGCACTTGACAGTCAGTTCCTTCAAAGGCTTAGCGTTTCCACCACCTTGGGCCACTTCCTCCCTTATCATCAGCTGAGATTGTGGCCATAATGCTTAAGCATTAAAACATTAAAAGGGTAACTGCCGTCCTTGGTAACATGTTCGAAAGATAAATAAAATAAATGTTATATGGTTACTTGGGGATCTAATATCATATAAAGCCATTGTTAGCTGGTTTTTATGTTATAGACATTCCTTAGCGTTGGCACGTATTGAACTTTTTCAGAAAAGGGTCGTAAGCGACATAAAAAAAAGGGAATTGATTCCATAACATAAATTTCATTTGGTAATTAACCACAGATCCAATAAAATAGTGGTTATGAATATTCTGCCATTAATTTACTGAGATCATTTTTAGGGGATTACAGTAAAAAATGTGTTCAAGATTCTCGACGATAGACGATGTCGTTCCTGAAAAAGCTCGATGTGATCTATGGTCCTTCTAAAGATCCGTAGAGTTGGAAACATAATCTGTGAACAACTATGTCGTTCCTGAAAAAGCTCGATGTGATCTATGGTCCTTCTAACGATCCGTAGAGTTGGAAACATAATCTGTGAACAACTATGTCGGTCCTGAAAAAGCTCGATGTGATCTATGGTCCTTCTAAAGATCCGTAGAGTTGGAAACATAATCTGTGAACAACTATGTCGTTCCTGAAAAAGCTCGATGTGATCTATGGTCCTTCTAAAGATCCGTAGAGTTGGAAACATAATCTGTGAACAACTATGTCGTTCCTGAAAAAGCTCGATGTGATCTATGGTCCTTCTAAAGATCCGTAGAGTTGGAAACATAATCTGTGAACAACTATGTCGTTCCTGAAAAAGCTCGATGTGATCTATGGTCCTTCTAAAGATCCGTAGAGTTGGAAACATAATCTGTGAACAACTATGTCGTTCCTGAAAAAGCTCGATGTGATCTATGGTCCTTCTAAAGATCCGTAGAGTTGGAAACATAATCTGTGAACAACTATGTCGTTCCTGAAAAAGCTCGATGTGATCTATGGTCCTTCTAATGATCCGTAGAGTTGGAAACATAATCTGTGAACAACTATGTCGTTCCTGATAAAGCTCGATGTGATCTATGGTCCTTCTAACGATCCGTAGAGTTGGAAACATAATCTGTGAACAACTATGTCGGTCCCGAAAAAGCTCGATGTGATCTATGGTCCTTCTAAAGATCCGTAGAGTTGGAAACATAATCTGTGAACAACTATGTCGTTCCTGAAAAAGCTCGATGTGATCTATGGTCCTTCTAATGATCCGTAGAGTTGGAAACATAATCTGTGGACACAAGTACACGTTAGTTGCAGTCGATCGTCTAACACTTTATTCTCTTACCCTAGACTTAGTAAAACTGCACGAAAGTTTCTGTTTTTTTATAGTATTATAGTACTTCTTTTTACATCGTTTGAAATTTATTCGTCCACCTATCGCATGTCGCATTACAGCCAGTCGCGGAGTAGAGGTATAGTGAGCGGAGCTCGACAGAGCTGGCAAGGTTAATATGGTGACGTCCAATTATTAAGTTGAGCTTAGAAACGCGATTTTAATACCCGAAATCGATTATTCGTCAGCTAAATGGCTGCGATGCGAAAAAAGTTTCACTTGTATTGTGGTTGTAGATTTTTTTTTATTTAATCCATTCATTTGAAAGTTTAATGATAAAGTGGTTATTACGTGTAGTTGTTTTAGCTTTTTTTTTTCTTGGCGTCATATGATCAAGCAACACTTTACATAGTTCATTGTCGTTTTCTATTTAAAACTTTCAGGTATTTTAAAGTAGCGAGCGTCTATCGAAATATAGGCTCAGGTGTAACGACGTTTTTGATGTATGGTTTAACTCTGAACTCCAAGGGTCCTGCGTGGCAATGAATTAAAAAAAACATGACCAACGTCACGATAAGGGTGTCTGATCTATTTATTAAAATAATCATATATATATATCACTTTACAGGTTGGCGAGGTAAGTATAAACCCATCCGACTTCGCGACATGTCACCTTGACCAGCAAACCAGGGAGCAGAACTTGTCGTATTTCCAAAGTTTCCACGGAACCGTGGAATTTATACTGACCGCGGTTGTGGAAACTGTGGTAATAGCCAGCGAGAGACAACTTTGTAAGTATTTTAATGTTTTCTATACAAATTAACTTTTGAGTTTAGTAGTTAAGTATAGGATCATAGGTTCTCAAAGTGGGCGGTACCCGCCCCCCCCAGTGGGTGCTGTGATTATCTGAGCGGGCCATTGAGAGTTCAAGTGTATATTTGGGGAGATTAAAAAAGTACAGTGGGCGGTGAATTTCCACACAAATATCTGTAAAAATTTTGATGAAGCATTTCCGAGGGGCGTTCGGTATTCAATTCCCCCTTAAGTGGACGATATACCAAAAAGTTTGAAGAACACTGGTTTAGATTATAACTCAGTGGTAGCGTGTAGGAACGCCGCGTCACGAGATGTCGTGAGTTTGAATCCAACGACCTACAAAGAGCTTGAGCTTTCGGTGAAGGAAAACACAGTCAGGAAAAGTTTTTGCCCTCATTTGTAACATTTATCAATACAGCTTCACTCCGATTGGAGGTAGCGTTATGATAAATAGATTAAAACCTTCCACAATGAATACAATAAGATTTTCGTTTTGGAATCCAACTGACAGTTGCTATGATTTATGATACAGATAAATGATAAGGTAAAATTAATAATGGCGGTTACTGCTATTTCCATCGTGTAGCCGGGGTGTTGACACAGATGGAGGTGTCTACTATTAAGGAGTTGGTAGATATACTCGACGAGAATTTGAACCTGCTGATAGACTGGTTACGTATGTCGCACGCCGCGATGCGTCTCCGGTGTGAGTCGCCGCAGTGGATGCTCGAATATGCCTCGTTACAGATCAGAAGGGACTCCTGCTTCTCCCAGGCGGTGAGAATTATTAACCTCAATGTCGCATGAAACACCCATAATACGTACACTTGACGCAACACGACTTTTTGTTGTCCTACTTCCGGTCGTATTAAAAAGAGAACCTTGTTCAATTCGGTCCACCGGGTCGGTAAATAAGAGGAGAGGTGTTTTCAGGAAATTCGTTTTACTAATCTCCAATAACCCGTCTCTTGTGTTGCTTGTGATATAATCGTAGCCGGAGTCAAGTAATGCCTTTTTATAGTATACCGGTAGTGGGGATACGTCACGTAATGCACAAACATCCGTTTAAATAGTTATAATCTTAATTCGTTGATATACTTTTTATGTGCAAATTTATAATTAAAATGTATTATATTTGTCTTTTTAACAATAACGCATACCTAATTATATCTACAACACCGCGTTTTGTTATAATTAGCATATAATATTATTGTCCTTTTCTTTTGTCTTTTCTATTTTATTTAATTTTTATATATATATTGTTTTTTTTAATTTATAGTTTGTTTGTACTGACACGATTTACTTACAATTAGGGAACTGTGAAACATGTCATTGGGATAAACGCATTATTTTTGTCTTTACATTTTGTAAATCTACTCATTGTATACTCATGTTTTGTTTTCGCCTGTCCAAATTAATAAAAAATCGTTAAAGTACTCTTACTCATAATTCGTTGATATACTTTTAATGTACAAATATTCGTTGAAGTACTTTTAATTATAATTTATTGATATACTTTTATTGTATCTGCTGTTTATATAATATTTGCGCCGATATATATTAAAGAGAGTTTAATTATTTCATTGAGTTGTACAGCGCTTTTTGGGTGTTTAAAACAATAATCATATACTTGATAGATGGCGCTGTAAAGTAATGACGCTAACTCTGTTGAAAAAGTAGTCTTGTTTGGAATTGACAATTAACCGTAATGGAGATTATAAAATTTGTATCTACACAAAAAATAATTTGACAGTTTAAAAATTATAATTTAAGTGTCGTTTCTTTTTTTTTAGTATATATATTATTATTAAGTTTAAACCATGTGATTAGTATTATAAGCGGTAAGCACGAAACTAAAAACTTTGTTTTCAGATCAACGTATTGGTTTAATTTTAATCTACAATTCGCAAGAAATTTCGAAATATTGTGTTATATACATATATATCTACAGCGTCATCTATCGCGTTATGATCACTTGTCGAGATAAAAAGTGTCCTATCTCACAAGTCGGATCAACATGTTCACAGTATTCAAAATTTGATTAAAATCGGTTCAGTAGTTTAGGAGTCTATCGGGGACAAACAACGTGACACGATTTTTTTTTATATATATTAAAATGATATATGTAGATAGCGGGTGTTTAAAAAATGTTTCTGGGCAGCTTACGGCGGTTACAACTGGTCTGATGAGTTGGCTCTCAACGGCCCCGAAGGAGGTCATCGTGAAGGTCCTGACGTCAGGCCTGGGCCCGCTCTGCGGGTTTGAGGCTCTGCTGACCCTGTATGGAGTGGAGACGGCGATGTGGGGCGACATGGTGGTGGCGATCGAGGACCTGCACACCGTCGTTTTCACCCTCATAAGGGACGATCGGGGGTAAGTTAGTCATTTACAACCCTTTTAGGTTTTTGAAGTAAAACATGTCTACGCACGCTCGATTTGGGGAGTACGCTGGTGGATGCGTTACGAAAAGTGTGGTAAGACGAGGCGAATGGAAGTTGAGAGAGCGATATAAATTAGTGAAAATAGAAAGAGAGAGAGTTACGTTTCGTGTATTACTGTAGGGGCAAGAGAGAGAGGTGCGAGTACACATTTTGTTTCTCTTATAGTCAGAGAAGTTTTACTTCAATTGTAAGGTCTAAAGCACACTAGTTTCTTTTTTAATTTTTTTTTCATTGTTTATAATTAATTTAAAAAAATAACACCTATGTAATTGCTAGGTTTTTTTTATTATTATTTGATAAACAGACAATTCTTTATCCTTATAAGTATATTAGGTGACCCGGCAAACGTTGTTCTGCCTTATAAATAATTTTTATAGTGAATTCTTTGGTTGTATTAAAAAATGCAAGGATGAGGGTAGGAAGATGAATATTTAGGGTTATATTTATTTTTAATGGCACGTCACAATTTAATTTTAAAAAAATGTAGAAAAATAAATAAAACTAACATTTGCGGTGGACCACCCTCATCATTTAGGGATATGAAAAATAGGTTACAACCGATTTTCAGACTTACCGACAAATATAAATATTATATACCGATATATATATATATCTTTATATATATATATATATATATATATATATATATATATATATATATATATATAATATATAATATACCGACACATACAAAATTTCATAAAAGTCAGTCAAGCCATTTCAGAGGAGTATGACAATGAACATTGTGACACGAGAATTTTATCCTTATAAATATATACAGAATAATTTATCATATTCCGATTAAGTTTCTACATATATCGTAAAAACATACAATGTCACATGTATTATTTAATTTCCATTTAAAAAAAAAAATTATGAGGTCTCCTCCAATTGTTTTGGTACTTGGGAATACATTGGAATGATATTATAGGCATTTGGTGGCAGATATTCAATTAGAGAGTGGTAGCTATTCAAGAGGGCATTGTGCAAAGCCCTACCACCGTGATACGGTTTCTTCACAATGTTTTCCTTCACCGTAAAGCTCAAGCTCATTCTATTTACGCTTTGTTGAACTCACGCCCGTTGGATTCAAACTCCGTCCATACACACTATTCACTGAATGTTTTATACTTGGGGAATCGCATTTATGCATCTCCTCCCAGCTTGAGGGGACTGAGGGGGATATGCGGGACTCTATACCCACTATGCTATGCTCAGGTCTGTCCCCACTGCTGACCCCAGAGCCTGGCGTGGTAGTACCACTGAGCTATCATCGCTTCAAAACACACAGACAGACATATTTTTTATACTTTATTATAGCTCGAAGGCGGCCGTCCCGAACGTAACTGGTACGCGTAACGCCATAGTTGTCTACCTTCCGGTGTCAGAAAGGTTATATTCTGGATTCACTACAAAAGAGGTGAGTTTTTTTCTTCCAACTGTATTAAATTTATATTATTGTTATTTATTAATAAGACTTTTACAAAAATATTTTCGATGACCGCGTTTCTTTTCGAATCGGTAGTAGTTATGGCGTTCATAACTACTACCGTTCTTAGGGCCTGAATTGAATAAAGAATTGTGATTTGATTATATTGTAGGATTGGAGTTGGTTTTCAAGTTATTTTCGTGTATGATAGCGCGGTGATTGGGGAAGGCTTACGATTATTTAAAGTTACGCTACCACCAATGGGGACAAAGCTGTATTGGAAAAAGTCACGAGGGTGGGCAAAAATTATGAAGTCATTTTTAATTACTCGCACCAATTTTAAAGCACGTTGCGGCGGCAGGTTTTTGTAAAAATGTAGTCTGTGTGGTAAATTTTACTAACAAAGAGAAATTTTCACGTATTAGTCCCTTCTTCGCTAAATGATTATAATGGTTATGTTATATATTTGTATATTAACACTATATTACAATTTCCGAGAGACGGCAGTTCTGTCTTTTTGTCCTGAGCGCCGTAATCTCTAGAACGGGTGCTGGTTACACTTGAACAAATTCGCGAGCTCAGCTAGTATATATGAAATCAGAAAATATTATTTATTTGTCTAAAATTGTTTTAGAGCAATAACTGAAGGTTGTAGTCTATTTGACATCACGCTAACAGTTACAAAAAAAGCAGATAAAGTCGCGGGTACTCCTAGTGTATATGTAACAGATAAAATACTGAGCCGCTTGAGCGATCACGTGTTACATACCACGTCTACTGCTTATTAATATGGAAACTAAATAATACTACATAGTTTGAAATTAACGAGAAGGAGGGTAGTTGATAACGCGGATTACTATATAAGTGCGAAGCGAGCGCGGTTATCGTTTCAGTTGAGTTAAGAACGTTCGAGAGTACGGACGTGTCGTAGTAAGCGGAAGCTCCGCTGTAAAATATAACGACCGTGGAACGAGACTCTGAGTATCATTCTACGTCACCTCTGCGGTTTGTAACACGATGTAAATAGACAGGTATTAAAATGGGATTTTTTAAAGTAAAAACTTCTTTAGATACGCTGAGCACGTTTTGGGCGGACGAAAATCGTGAAACTCGCGTCATCGTCACCGAACGTTTTCCCATGAGCTATATGTATATTGTGTATATGTGTACATAGATACACCTCCGTACGTTATTAGTGTAACTTATTATATATATAGATAGTATATCTCTCTTTCGTTTATAGTTTTAAGTTTTCTCTTCTGTCGGCAGTCTTGTTAATTTTTTTTTGTGGTTTCTCTAGCATATGTCCTTTACTATAACGGCGGTGTTCTTCAATATCGGCATCAACGATAAAGCCACGATCGCCGAAGCGTTGGGTGTCACAGTGCCTCAGTATAAATCCAACTGTGACAACCTCGAGAGACTGACCAAATACTACAACAAATACACCAAGATATTTCCGCAGAACCGTAACGTTGCGACTCGAGGTAAACAAATGTCTCTCTATGTATGGTTTTAAAAGCAAAAAGCAGTCCAGAAGTACGGTTTCAATGAAAAGATACATTGTCATTTAAAATATAACTTTATCAGAATCTATTAGCATATTAGAGTTGGTCAAGGTATAGGAAGTAATCTATTTAAAATCATTCCTTTAGAACTCGTCCAAGTCTTTAATATCTCATTTTAATGTTCATCAACATACCTGGTAGGTAATGTCTTTAATGTTCATCAACACAGCTGGTAGGTAATGTATTTAATGTTCATCAACACACCTGGTAGGTAATGTATTTAATGTTCATCAACACAGCTGGTAGGTAATGTATTTAATGTTCATCAACACACCTGGTAGGTAATGTATTTAATGTTCATCAACACACCTGGTAGGTAATGTATTTAATGTTCATCAACACACCTGGTAGGTAATGTATTTAATGTTCATCAACACAGCTGGTAGGTAATGTATTTAATGTTCATCAACACAGCTGGTAGGTAATGTATTTAATGTTCATCAACACACCTGGTAGGTAATGTATTTAATGTTCATCAACACACCTGGTAGGTAATGTATTTAATGTTCATCAACATGGTAGGTAATGTATTTAACACCAAAGGTAACATATACCCCCACGTACGCATACCACAGCAATTGTTATCTTGGGGCATTTTCTGAAAGCCGTTGAAAGTCTATCGGCAAGCGCCTATATGTGTATCCAATTCAATAAGTTTAACGTGTCTTAGCGTTAGGTTTTGATCTGTTTTTTTATACCCTCCATATTATTAGCATTTTACTGAGTTCTTCTAAAGGGAAAACATCGTGGTAAAACTACCATAACGCTTACGTTTGGGTGTTTTCTGAAAGTCTGTCGGCAAGCGCTTATATGTGTATCCAATCCAATAGGTCCAATATCGGGTGAGATTGTAGACAAACATCGAACTTATGAAAAGTAAATAAGCCCTTGTTATAACTATTCCACTTTGAAAATCTACACCAAGCACTTATAATATATGTTCTGATGAATCATTTTAATAGTCAGCCCACTAGGTTTAGCATATTCCCACTGCTGGGCCACATTGTCACCTAACACCGACTGAGATTGTGGCTATACGTCAAATATAAAAAAGGCCTTATTTATGATGTTGTTCCATTTTGAAAGTCTATTACCAAGCGTTTTTATTTGTGTTTACATGGATCATTTTAGGTCACACGTCTCTTATCAGGTGAAAAATGGTGAAATTGCCTTTTTTATAATGTTATTACACGTGTTACTAATTCTTTCTTTCTTTTTGTATTAAAATTATATTGTTTTGCTCTGAGAGAGCTAGCTCTGGTTTTATTATGCACATCTTTTGCGATTACAGCATCGTCACGGGCTAAACCCCTCGAGGAGGTAATGGAGAATCTGAAGATAGCTGTACACAAGAAAGGTATGAAGAATGTTGACGTGATCCAGCTCGCTTCGTTGGCGACCAGGCTTATGAATGGTATAGTTTTCGATTGCTTTCCTCTATGATTTGTTTAACCTGTTTGTCTGTGTGTATATGTTTTTTTTTATAGTTAAGGGTTAGCGTTATGGCCTTAATCTTACATGATCTTAAGTGACGATACAGCCCAAGTTGATAGACACGCTGTGGAGGAACTGGCTGTCAAGTGCAACAGCCAGAACACAGCTATTGATATTTGGTTCCAGATTTTCAGCATACATTATCAACATGCTGTGGTTTCCTCACGATGTTTTCCTTCACCGTGCAGTCAAGCCCATTGCAGGTGGTTGGGTTCGAACTCACGTCCCTTGACGCGAAGTCGTACACACTACCATTGAGCTATTATCGGTTCATGATTTTTTTATTTATTTTATATTTAATTTATACCCGTCAAACATACGTTATTGTAATATCCGTTCTCTATTCCATGCCATTAATAGTATAGAGATAATGGGTTCGAAAAACTAGCTATCCTAGAACTCTTATCAAGCGTCCTAGCTACAAAATTTAAGTCTATCCAAATCTAGCCTAGGTCTAGTAATTTTGGATATTTACTGATCAGTTAGTGAAACTCTGTATACTATAGATATATGTATTTAGACGTTTTTTGGGCCCAAGACTTCGTCTGCGTGGTACTAATAATTGTTTATAAAGTATTTTTTCGCATAACCCTAATTTATTTCTAAAATAAAAGTTGCATGAGTTTCAAAGATTAGTCGGAAAAAAAACGTTTTTTTTTTTTTTATAAAAGTACTGTATATAATTTCGTATACATTTTTAAAACACTGTTTTTTTGACATTAGAAATAGACACGTAAGTTTTATTTATTTGTGTACGTGTGAATGGTATGACGTATGTTTGAACAAAATTAAATTTGCCGCAGGAGTATGTCATGCGAAGGAATGAACGTAATTAATATGTGTACCGTGTTATGTGTTGATGAGCCGAGACACAAGTAATTAATTCTGAGTTAACGCTATCTATGTCAAGCAAGTCGAGTTTACGTGTTTTCGTATTTGAATTCGCAGGGGTGTTGTTTACGTCGTGCAAGAGCGCGAAAGACAGGACCGGGATGGCGGTTACCCTCGGCCAATGCTCGATCCTGTCCTCGGAGTATCATCTTGCTGAGCATGAGATGCGTGTAGCTCTCGACGTCATGAGAAGGTAATACCGCTTCATTAGACACCCCTTATTTACACATTCCCCTTACTTACACATTCCCATTATTTACCTATTACCCTTACTTACCCATTCCCATTATTTACCTATTACCCTTTCTTCCCATTTTCCTGTACCTATCTATTCCTTCTAATCTTTATTATTCACGTGGTGGAAATCCTATTGTTTACGGACTTTGTAATTGTAACGCGTAAACTCATCACCCAGCCGCAGGCTAAGGTGGAGAAGGGCATGTAGCACTAAAAAACACCACGACGACAGTTCAGTTACCATGTTATTACTCCTTACTTACCCTTTACCCCTTACCTATCCATTCCTCTTACCTAACTATTCCCCTTACCCACCCATTCCTCCTTTACCTATTCATTCTTCCCTTTACGTTCCGGTTACGTTTTCTTGATTTTCGTATATTAATATGTCGTTTTCTTTACGTATAGCGAGGGATGTCGACGCGAGAACACGCAGAAAAACATTGGCATAAGGAAATATGCGTTTAATAAGAAGCAGGTCGCGTCCTTGCCCGAACTATACCGTCCGCCGGCGGGCACTTTCGGCTCCTCTCACACATAAACTGATTCAACGTTACCCTGCTCTTCAACGTTACCCTGATCTTCAACGTTACCCTGCTCTTCAACGTTACCCTGCTCTTCAACGTTACCCTGCTCTTTGATACCTACAATTTGACGTACACAAAAATAATATTCAAATCTAAGGCGTATTTCGATTAACCGCATGTGATTCCGAACTGCGAACCCCGTAATAGTGATAATCAAAACGAATTCACTTTATAAAGAAACATTAGTGTTGTCGATATCTCATCAGGCTTTTTTTTTTTGTATTTTGCAGTTAAAAAAATCTTTCGTTCAACCGTCGTGCGTCCTATATACATTTACCGATGCCTTAATAGATACCAGAATTTAGATAACTAGATGACGCTAAACTGTCGATGTAAAAATTGTATGAATTTATTAGGTCCCTTCGTTTGATAACTTCATAAAATGTAAAAAAAAAAATTTTTTTTTTTTTGATAATCTTATCGGCATCTAATTCTAAATCGTTCGTATGCAGTCGGTTAAAATTATTGTATCAATTTACATTCCCCATAGTTTTCATCGATTTATCTCTTTTTTCAATATACATGATAAATAGTTAAACGCAGAAGAATCTCTCTTTATACAGTGTGTCTACGTTTAATATAGAGATAAATGTGTTTTCGATGTAGATATTTTAGTATCGCCTGTGTTGTTTTATTGTTTTCTCGGTGCATTTTTACAGCGGTATATCGAGCGTTTTCAGGAAAAACATTGTGAGTGCCAAAAATGTAAAAAAAAAACATTTTTTTTGCAACTCCTAAGAATTATCTTTGTCGGTTAGATGCAGTGTGTTAATAGTCATCATTTTAATAGATCTGTGGTTAATTATGACCAAAAATTCGTTTTTGTTATATATAAATGTCTTTTCGTGGAAATGGCTCGATATTGCCACATGCGTTAGCGGCTGTTACCGCTGATAAACCCTTTATCTGTGGTTACGTTCCACTAAGTACTCGCAATGATAACGAACACGACCGTATGAGTCGTTGTGAGCTTGCCGTGAGCGGTGAGAGTGACGTCATTACCAGTATATCGTACCATATACCAGAGCTGGCTAAATGCGAGTTCAGAAGTAACCTAACACTTTTCAAAACCACATAACATCATTTATCATTCAAATTTTAATATATATGCATTTGTCTATTCTATCTATTGAAATGTCTATAGTCCTTTTTTTATGTTATCAATGCATTTGCGCAACGGAAATTTTATTAACATCTTAATGAGATTGAATATAGTTACGTTGCTAGAAATATGTAATACGTATGCCTCTGAGAATTTAATTTGTTAGATATTAATAATCATTTCATGTTCGTGACGATTTTTACTCGGGCCCTAATCAGTGGATTTGCCACGGGCCTTAAACGGTATAGTTACGTCATTGTCATTGCTGACGTTTTAGTCGCGCCCGCAACGACCGAGCTCGTTATGTGGAACGAGTGGTTTGAGCATTTCGAACGCAAAGTGGGACGTGGCCTTGGTAACGTCGTGACTTTTTATTTTATTTTGATTATTATTAACTATAACTTCGACTACTTCTTTCATTCGAAATTCATTCATTCGTTCATTCGTTCGAAATTTCCTAAAGTATTACCTAAAGTATTACCTAGAATGACTATTGTAGGGAAATTAACGAATTGGTGCAAACGAAACTGAGACGAGAAACGAAAAATTTTCTTGGTTACTGTTCCTCTGCTAGTAACTCCTCCCCTAGTAACCTCCCCTGTCTAATCGAGATCTTTCACTGTCACTTCTGATTGTGGTTTATTCTGATAAAATTAAGGATACAAAAAAAAAATCTACCCTAATATCTTGTACTATAATAATTTTTTCATTCTGATGTCTTGTATTTGTAAGTGTTGAGGTCCTTTCGATGTTTTCCGTTTCCGCGGTTTCGAGAATAATCAAATTGAAATTTCCGGTGCTATGGTGTATCTGGGGCCAGTGTTGCAACCACGCGATTTGTAGAATATTTATAAATTACATTCGAATTTGTTTACATTTTTCTTACGTTATTGAATTAAAATATTATAGAAATTGTATTTACAAAAAAAAATTAGTAATTCGTCGTTTTCTTTTATTCGGTATATATATATATATATATATCTTTCGCGGTTACTAGATTTATATCTTTGTCATATTGATCATATATTATTTTGATGTTTCAGAGTTTATTTCTATTTCTCTATTGAATTTTTATTATGTTTTGTTTATCGATATATTCTCTCTATAAAATATACTTTCGTATCTCTAATGTTTGTATCTAATATTAAAGTTAAAATTACGTTTTGTTTCGTTTAAGAAAAAGTTAAAGAATAAATAAAATTAATAACAATATGCGACTTTAAATTAAATATTTGCTAAAAGTATTACACAAGTGTAGATGTTTTGTTTGAAAAAAAAAATCGTTTTTTTATTATTGATATGTATTAGTGTTATGTATTAGGCTTAATAGATATATTTATTGGGTAAGTTATAGAGTGGTCGATATGTTTCGTGTTCAATACTCCATTCGCAGGTGATACTTGATTGTATTAAGCGATGCCCATGTATTATAAAAGGTAGTCCATTCTTTTTCAATTTATATGCCAATTTTCAACTAACTGCAGAGAATAATGTGGGTGAGGTATTTCTTTTCGATACAAATGTTCTGATGATTGATTGAATAGTTTATTGATTATAATCGATTATTATGGCTGCTTGATATTAAATCTGTCAATGTCAAATCAATTGAATTATTTGAAATTATTTATTAATAACTACATAGGCATCGTTCGATTCGAGCTCGAAGTTGGATCGTTATTATAAAATTATAATGTAATTTTTAGGTAGTACTTGTTACGATGAATAAATTGTTTCGAATAATTTTTTTTACTAATAATATACAGAAATTGAAAAGTCGTTCAAAACCCGAGGACAGAATGATACTGAAATTATTTATTGGTAACACAAACAAAAATATATATCATTATGATAATTCCATTCGTTTGCTTAGTTTATCCTGGCCAGAGGGTTTTCTTATAGACGGGATTGAGTTGTAGAAATATCTTATAAAATGTGAAATATTCTCTAGAAACAGTAAAATTGTTGATGGCAGATTATACGATATCGAAGGACTGTATCGCTTATCGACTATTTTAAGTTATTCAATATCATCTCTGAATTTAAGTGATTGACGAGAGTTTCCAAAGCTATAATAATAATAATAATCTAGTTTTTCGTATAAAATATTTTCTAATAACAGGTGTCAAATTTTTTAAAAATAATATAAGAGTTCCATACAAATATCGATCGACGAACATTCGGACACGTCATTTTTATTATATATACAAAAGTAACAAAAAATATATATATATATATATATATATATTCAAAGTCATATATCTATAGTCTGTTTGGTGATTTTACCAAATAATAGGATGTTGTAGATTTTTATAACTTAGAAAAGAATATGGTAAAATAATGCAAAAAATATATATGTATATATATTTAAAAAAATCATTATTCTCGATGCAAATTTGCCACATCGATTAAATCGATAAAAAAAAAACATTACAGAATAGTATATATTGTTTCTTTTATATTTCCTTTACTTTAAGGACAGATAAAAGAAAAATAATGTATATTGAAAATATATATTAAACTTCGTACAGTGGAATTAGTTGGTTTGGCAAGTGAGACATTGAAACGTTGACAAAATTCTAATAAACAGTGTATTGAAGTAGAAGACACACGTATTGGTATACATTAGTATTAAATTTTAATAATTAATTATATAATATTTGATGGCGAATGTTGCAAACTTAACGCGCACTCACTCATATTAGGGACGTCGTAAGCAGAATATATTTTTTTAATTTTGGAATAAATGTTACATAAATAATACCTTGGTGCGCAGCTGTATGTGCTTGGCCATACGGGAACATGTCGAGCCTTTTACGAAAATTAAAAACGTAAGCGCCAAAAATATTGAAAGTTTTTTTTTTACTGTAATATCCGAAAAATATTATTTCTGAATTAGATGTAGTATCTTCATAGCCACTATTTTAATAGATCAGTGGTTGTATGTTAGCAAAATAGCATTATGTATCATAAATAGTTTCTTAATTATTAATGAAAAGCTTCCTCCTATAGAAAGAACAAATTGTCGCTTACGATCATTTTCCAGAAAAGGCTTCGATATTTCAAGTGAAGTAAGTGAATCCGAATAGTTGTAAAGTAATTGTAAGTATGACTTGATATTTTTTCAATTATAAAGTTTTTTGAAAGCTTGTCGTTGGTGACTGATTGTAAACATTTCAGCATTGCGTTCTTAGAGCGCGGTGGTATCTCGAGAATGAAAATATCTTTCCTCTATCTTTTCTAACGGGAACAAAATTTTAAAAATGTTTTATCTTTTATTGAGACCTCCTAAAAACTAACTTTGGGAATTAGAAGCAGTATGTTAACTACAAAGTACTGTTTTTTACAATGCAAATTGTCTCGTACGATATTTGTCCTGAAAGGACTCGATATGTTATTTGAAATCTCATTTTAGAGTAAGTGAAACGAGGTATCGCGTAGATTTTCTAAATGTCATTTATAAGTATAGTGCTTTTACCAAAAAAGGGAAAAGAGTTTGAGACAATATATGTATATAATATATCTATCAAAACGTGGCGAATTTTCGCTCTATATACGTAGAATTAATTTTTATATATATTTTTTTTTGTTTAATTTTTGTCGTGGTATAAGTATTAGGTGTTCTTGGATGAAAAAATCCATGTTTTAGATATATAAGATGTTTTTCGATATTTTGATTAGCCATCGATGAAAATTTCTCCTATAAAATGATAGTACCAGTGTATATGGAAAAAGCATGTCCTTTTTCTGATCTTATACCTGCGTATCTTTTATGAATTTGCTTGTTTTTTTTTTTTATGTCAGTTTATTAATTCTTTTTTTTCTTATAATTTACTTAATTACTTTTTAAGTGCTAGTGTATTACATGGTTGTTTTATTACATCGTGCCATTTCTTAATTAATATAATTTTTTCTGATATCATATAGGCCATCCACAAATTACGTCAAACGTATTTCATATTTTTTTTACGAAGTTATTAAATCAAATCAGCAACTTAATAATTCACATTTCGCGGTCTTCTGCTTAATTATACATGGACTTTAATTGTGACTTCACGAAATGCAGGACCCCTCCGACCCGTCTGCCATGTAATGTCGTACTCTGACACTCTTAACGTAATTTATGGATGGCCCCTGGCCGTTGCCGGCAGCTGTTGATGGTTATGAAAAAAATGTTTAAATTTTATAGCATTGTTGTACTGCGTGTCACTAGTGATGGCGATATTTTTGTCTGAAATCCAGAGAATTGATTACTTGAATTATGTTGATTGACCTTTAAACTCGTATTCATGATTTTTTCACATTAATAAGGTTTTTTCGTTTTTTTTTTTACAAGTTGTTAGATAAAATTAGTAACTTTTATGCATTTTAATAACCATTTCAATTCTTTTTTTGAAAATTAGGATACATATTTAAGTAATCAATTCCAAAATAATATCGATATAAACCATCAGTTTGACTACATTATTGTGTTCTCTAGCCTTTATAAGAAAATGTACTTTTTGATTTTTTTTTTCTTTTATTACTTAAGTCATGTAATTCGCGTACTTTCAGTCGCAATACTACGTAACCATATACATTGTTTAGTAAAATTTATATTATTACTTTTATAATTAGGCTGTGAACGATCTGTATGAGTAATAATAAAAATCTTGCTTTCGTAATGTTGTTTTATTTCTGAACCCGATAGGCAAATAACACTTGCGTTTATCTCTATGACAAAGTACAAATATCTCCTCATTCACTTGAAAGTATAGCGAATGAATTGAAGCGATGATAGCTCAGTGGTAGTGTGCACGACTTCGCGTCAAGGGACGTGGGTTCGAATCCAAGCACCAACAATGAGCTTGAGCTTTCGATGGAGGAAAACATCGTGAGGAAACCATAGCATGGTGATAGGGCTTTTTCTAACGCCCGCCTGGGTAGCTACCACCCTTAAGTTGTAAACCTGCCGCCAAACACCAATAGGTGTGTTCCGGCGATTGCACTTGAGAGCCAGTTCCTCCACAGGTTTAGCGTGTCTACCAACTTGGGCCGTATCGTCACTTAAGATCAGGTGAGATTATAGCCATAACGCTAAACCTTAAGTAAAAAAAAAAAACAAAGTTAATACAAAGTTTTCGTTGCTGCGCCAAATATTTTATGGTAGAATAGCAAAATTTGAACACAGCAATACCATAGAGCAGCCGTGATCAACCTTTTTTTATATGGGCCAAAAACACGTGTTATGGTGTCGCGGGCTGCAAACAAAAATTATTTAAGTAATGATTCCTTTAGGTATTCAAAATTGTTACAAATTAAATTACACAAAAATTAACGGATTTTAACATGCTTTTTACTATTTCCTGACGTTTCAAACGCTTTTTAGTGTCAGTGGTCACAAGCAATTGTTAAATAATAAAGGTATGCTAGACGGTCAGCCGAGCACCATCCACTGCGACCACTATTCCCCGGCCTGCTGTAATGCGACATGCGATAGATGGACGAAAAAAATTGAGGCGATGTAAAAAAGGTTCACTTTAAAAATTACTATTAGTATCAATCATCGAGGAATGCATTTGTCTAACATCACACCACTGACAATAGGATCAAAGATGTAATAAAAAAGGGGAAAATTATTAGTAACTTTGAACTCCACGCAAACGAAAAGCTAGTGTTGTAATAGGTAAGAGCGTGTACAAGTTATTGAGAAAGGATTTTAACATATAATTTGGAAAATCCAAAAGTGGAAGTAATCCAATGTTATTCTAGAGCTATTGAAAATAAGATTTTTTAGCGCAATCGTTACAAACTAATATACAAAATAAAATAAAATATACAATATAATAACTATATACAAAATAAAAAAACCATACATGCGGACATCCGGACGTCCACCAAATTTTTTTTTAGTATATAATAAAATAACTGAATTCAAAAATCATTTAGCGTGATAGTGAGAGTATTTCTCTGGGTAATCAAAAAATATATATATTATAAGATAAATTATGGTAATTTCATGATACACACCTAGCCACACCAATTGAAGTTTGGTAACACTATACTTCTTGACAAGCAATATGGCGTAATCTTACTGCGTAAAATATGAAACATATTGATTTTTGGAAGAAGATATTAGGACTAAGGACTTAAGAAGAGTTAATTTTCTAAAGAGGTCCTCTAACAATATTAGATAAATAAATAAAATTTTAACATCTTATGTTAATGGTCCATACGTTTTTATGTATATTTAGTTGATTTTTTTTTATTTAGTTGTATATATCAAAAAATATATTTAAATATGGATTACACTTTATTTAACATTTACATTTTACGAGTGTCCACGTATATGTATTATTACTGTATTTAGAAACAATTCTCTTGAAACATTTCGTTTTTACGACAAATACTTTGCTAATTCATAATACAAAAATATTTCCGAATACAATATATCGTCCAAATTGTTACAAGAATTTGGCCTCTTAATAGTATTTTATATACATATAATTATTATATACACGTTCTTACATACATTTGTTACTTAATAGCTATCTACTTATGTAGATCTCGACGAAATATGACATTTATTTTAACCGAATGAGACTCCGGAATTCCTTAATTTATTGACTCGTGTTGGCAGTCATGTAAGTCAAATAATTAATAAAAAAACCTAATAACATTTTACGTCAATTTACTGTCAGTAATATTCGCTTCAAACTCATCGTTAGAAAACCGGATAAGAAAATTTTTAAACCATGTCATTATTAGGTTTAGATAAATGGGCACGTTTATTTAGAATCATATCACAGAATGGTGGCCCGTTCAAGGCCATGTACAAGCTTTGGAGAATGGACACTTTAAAGGTAATAAGAACTTGTAGATATTTCTAATGATTCGCACGTTCAGTATAATGTAGCTACTAAACTGACAATGCAACGTAAAATATGGGTTTAAGGAAACATCTGCATACATAGATAAATAGATTTTATTTTTTAAGTGACTCTTATTATGCGAGGGCTTTGGAATTCTGAAAGGTAACGTTTTTGTGTGACGCTCGTTCGGGTAAAGTCGGGTCGAGGCGACTGAGGGAGCGAGAGGGAGATATAGTGATGTTTCACGAATTTTAGTATTTTCGATGAAAAGTATAAATGTGATGTGTTAGTGAGTAATAAAAGCGACGACAGCTCAGTGGTAGCGTGTACGGATGCTGCGTCAAAGGACGTGAGTTCGAATCCACCTGCAAGGAGCCTGAGCTATCGGTGAGGGAAAACATCGTGAGGAAACGATAGTTTAACATAGGTGGTAGGGCTTTTAATGCCCACCTGACAAGCTACCACACTCAAGTTGAAAATCTGCCGCCAAATACCATTAGGTGTGTTGCGGCAGTTGCACTTGAGAGCCAGTCCCTCCACTGATTAATAGTGTTCACGATCTCCGGCCACATCGTCACTTAACATCAGGTGAGATTGTAGCCGTAACGTTAGAGCTGTATGATGAATAAATCTTTAAGATAATAGTTTGTATAATGTGATAATTATCCAGGAAGGAAAATATATGGGTTGCGATTCACTCGGTAACAAATATTACGAAAACCCAAATTACTTGTTGGGACGCAGCCGCTGGGTGGAATACAATATAGATGTGAGATGGGATTACGACGCCTCTCAGGTTGGTGCATGCAGCTTGAGAAATCATTTACGTATCTCTTAACGACACACACTTTACATTTCTAAGCTGCATTTTTTTTATACTGAAGGTTTAGCGTTACGGCCATAATCTCAGCTGATCTTAAGTGACGATACGGCCCAAGTTGATAGGCTCGCTAAACCTGTGGAGGAACTGGCTCTCAAGTGCAGCTGCCGGAACACACCTATTGGTATTTGGCCAGTTGGGCATCAGAAAAAGCCCTACCACCATGCTATGGTTGCCTCACGATGTTTTCCTTCACCGTGCGCTCAAGCTCATTGCAGGTGCTTGGATTCGAACTCACGTCCCTTGACGCGAAGTCGTACACACTACCACTGAGCTATCATCGCTTCAAATACTCGCTACTTCAAAATCCGCAGATACCGGCCTACTTCGAAACTTACCTCCAAAACAATGTTTTTACTCTAATATAAAGAAAGAATTAGCAGTCATGAGAACTGCCGACAAAAGTGAACACTTACAACTATAAAAGAAAGAGAGATACACTCTTTGTATATATAATAAGTTATACTAATAACGCACGGAGGTATATCTATGTACATATATACACAGTATACGTGGGAAGAGTTCGGTGACAATGACGCCAGTTCCATGATTTTTGTTCAGTCAAAAAGTGCTCAAGGCGCCTGTAGAAGTTTCCACTTAATAAATATTTAACATACATACAACATATCATATTATAAAACAATGCTTTCTAAGTTCTAAGTCCTGGAGAAAGGCCGGGTCAAAAGTACCCGTAACCGAAGACATGACATGAGGGTGATTATGAAAGTAGAAGTAGCGGAAGACGTATGTCAGGATCGTGGCAAGTGGAAGGATGTGGTCTCTGCCTACCTTTACGGGAGAGAGGCGTGATAGTATGTATGTAATAAAAAGGTGTTGCATGAGGTCGAAAAGCTCCCTGTCTCATTATGAGGCTGCAGGCTAACAATCAGAAATACTACACGTCTAATATTCTGACAGGGCTTTGTGGTACGTACAAGTCAGGGCCGAACTATAACACATTGATATTGTTTGAAATAGATAGGAAAACTTGAACATCCACATTATGAATCGATACTATGAAAGGTAAAAAATATAAAATATATCCGCAAACACTTAAGTTGAGGTTCCGGAGTATTCCGGACACTTTGGGAACCCCTGTGCGATAATAAAATACACACATATTATTATAATGAATTTCTATTTCCCTCGGTCATCATATCATGCGTGATTGGGTGGAAAAATTTCGCTAATTCTTTTTTGTGGGGTAATTATCCTCAGGACAAGGTACTTATGAAATAAAAAAAAATAAAAATAAGAAAGATTTAAAAAACGTAACGACAATACCAATTTTACATAACTAGCTGTCAGTTGACATATAGCTTTACAATAATGAACACTATGTTTTTGAGTTTTTTTTATTATTTGTATTAATTCGAATTCGATATTTATAGTTAAGACAGGACAACGTCTTTAGGGTCAGCTGGTATCTTATAAAATAATGTGTTCTTAGTAGTAGATACCTTGTCAGTTGAGTTCAATAATAAAATGCCCGCTGAATTAACTTGAGTGTAGTGATACAATTGGTAAAATGAAACCCATATTTTCGGATACAAACGGGACATTTGGCCTGGCGGTTAAAGCGATTCCTTCGCTAAACCGCCGAGTCACATGCTTTAGGTTCGAGTCCCACGTCGGACAATTGTTATTGTTAATTATTAAACGGACCAATAATTATTGGGCACAAGTAAAAAATTTGAACACTTATCAGACAGTTCTGCTGCAAGTTTTAGCATGCTATGAAACTTGACCGCATAGTTATTTAACATTACGCGAAATTCCAGGCAAAAGCTACACCTATAAACGATAAAAATTATCACGTTTTTGCGGTAAAAAATAAAAGTTAAATTATAATTGAGTAATATATACAAAAGCTAGTTAAAACAATAAAAAATATTTTATCTTTTTAAAAATTTAAAAGTAAATTACATAAATTTATTTTAGCGACATCTGTGTTGTTATATGTGTACTATTCTCGACAAACATGATTGGTGATTTTAATATGTCTTGATAATTCTCCGACCACTATATTTGAATGCGGTAACTAGATAGCAGTACTTTTATAATTACTAATGTGATTTAAAAGAAATATGATTAACTTTTTCCATGGCGATATTTATTCTAAGCAGACTTAAAACTTTGCTAAATTATAAATCAACACCGAACCGTAGGTAGAAATAAGAAGTAGAAATAAGTTAATCGGTATTTAATACATTTCATTTGACGTAAAAACTATATTTAAAATATCTTTTTCAACTGTATGATATACCAATTTCGTTTGATTTTTATCATATTTGAAAAATTAACGACTTATTTTATAAGTATTTTCTTAGTTCACTAAATATAGAGTTACAAATGTTACAAATCAAAACCTTATGCTATGAAATATACAATTCGATCTGTTTTTGAAACAACACTGTATCCATATAGAGAATGATAATTAACTGATATTTACTAATGCGGACGAGTGATGTCTAGGTAATATTCTATCTGTCAGCAAGTACAATTTTTTTATCGACTGGACATAAATTTTTTTCCGGAGGGGCTTTCACAGCTTGGTAGGACTTTTTGGGGCGAATGCTGAGGGCAGTCAGCCCTGAGGCAGTGGAGTAAGAGGCCCGTAGTGGCTGGCCCTTGGCATGGACTGCCGCGGGAAGAAAATTTTAAATATGAAATTGTAGGGACTGGCCTACTGGAATAGGCCTTTAGATAAAATACTAATTACTTAAGGATGCAAGGAAATCGATGGAATTGATTGTACTGTACTGTTCAAGCTTACCAAGTACTATTAATAAAGTGTCGATTTATATATACAATACTCAGCGAATGAAAACATAATCGGAATGAATGAAATTAGTAAATAGAAGTTACTGGAACTAATTTTTATTTGTGCCAATAGATGGCGTCACAAAGTTCTTTGCCTGCAAATATATATTTATTTGTATAATGCGTTAATGTTTATTTGTTTCAACGCGCTTACCTTAGGAACTATCAGTCGGGTTTGAAAAATTATTATAGTATTTGACAGAGCAATCGTGGAGGTAGGCTTAAGGGTATTCAACATTACACTATCATCAATACGAGAAAAGTTTTTTTTTTTTACGTAATCTGGCAATAAAATCAAATAGCTTTTAGTTACCGGAACAGAGTCGCGAGTATAACAAGTACTAATAATATTAATAGTCACAATAAATGTGAATACTCGTAAGGTATTTTTAATTATTCTTTATACCTTTGCGTTTTAGTAAATCCTTACTTATATTATAAATGCGAAAGTGAGTTTGTTTGTTACGCTTTCAAGCCTAAACCGCTGAATCGATTATGATGAATTTTAGTATAGAGATAGTGATAGGCTACTTGTTCTCGCGGAAATACGTGATAAGATATCTGTATTTTGAAGACGTGGTATTCAGGTGTCACCGGAGTGGTACGGCTGGCTACATTACAAGACTGATCTCCTCCCTTGCGAGGATTGCGCCAAATTCAAACTCAACTACTGCTGTTGGAGCCAGTGTTGGCTCCTACCACCTCAGGAAAACATGACTGGTACCGAGGCAGCCTACTACCCGTACGGTACTACTCGATCGAAGATTGCCGTTTGGGATGGTATAGATTACCCATAATATATTACTTAATTTTTTTATAGTCAAGGTTTAGCGTTATGGCCACAATCTCACCTGATTTTAAGTGACGATTTGGCCCAGGGTGGTGGGCACGCTAAACCTAGTGGTGGGACTGGCTCTTGAGTCCAACCGCCGGAACATACCTACAGGTATTTGGAGACAGATTTTCATCTTGAGGATGGTAGCTGTCCAGGCGGGCATCAGAAAAAGCCCTACCACCATGTTTTCCTTCACCGAAAGTTCAAGCTCATTGTAGGCGGATTCGAACTCACGTCCCTTCGACGCGGCGTTCGTTCACTGTCACTACTAACTGAGCTATCATCGCTTCAAACTTAATTTAAATTTCCCTCAAAGGTAAATATTCTCGAATGGAATATTGCCATCGTTATAACGTTATAAATAACGTTTCAAATCGTTTTTTTCTTCTTCATCTATCTTATCTATGCACCTTTATGGTTTTGACAATTATTTTGAACGCAGATTTGAAGTAAGCCCAGTAAAATGTAAATTTATGGGTTGGGTTTTTTAATTGAATTGGAGAATGTATTTATTATTTCTACGATAATCGACGTCGGGTTTGGCTTATCTATCGGTCGGATACTGAGGAAACGTATGTTCTGTTATCTATTATATTGTAAATTTATATGACATTAGTATCGCCCAGTAGCCGCTACGCACGCTCGTTTCGGCTTACTTCATCGAAATAATTTGAATCGAGGTGGAAAAAATATTGTAATTTGCCATAACCTGAAGCTGTGAAATAGTGTCCCGTCGTGTATATCCCCTTTGTTGGACATTCAGTATTTCAGAAGAAATCTATGGAAGCAAACGACTATTCATTTTATGATAATCATCTGTTAATGTAATCTTAGTGGTTGTTGGTCCACTCTGTAAATTACATACGGTGTGTATTCTTATACGAGATTTTCTGTATTTAATGGATTTATTATAAATTCATAGGTTTTTCTAAGCTTAGTGGAGGCACTGGTTCTCGAGTGCAACTGCCGGGACACGCCTTTTGGTATTTGGTGGCAGGTTCCGAGTTCTTAGTATTGTCTTAATGACCACCCTCAAGTGGAAAATCTTGTGCCAAATAGCTATAGGTCTGTACCGAAAATTGCGTTTGAGAGCAGCTCTCCGCTTGAGTGGTGCGGGAGAGATCGCGGTCCTGAGCGTTAAATATACAGCACGTAAGAAACTTATTACTGTTATTAAAAAGTTTGATTAGATTTTGATAGAAAGTTTTTTTTTTCTAGGAAGTTCTATCTGCAATCGAGCAAGTTTGAATACCAGCAAGTAGCAACTTTTTGGTTTATAATCGTTATCAATTATTTTAAATTCACATAAATGTTTTATACTGGCTTTTTTTTACTGTAATTTAATTAATTTAAATCATTGTTATTTTTATTTTTTTATGAAAACGTCTCCGTGCACTGTGTACTTTATGTTATGGGTATTGAATGAGAGAGTATGTCACATCAGACACAACTAGTACATAGTCATGTAAACACAGTACCTAACGGTTATTTTGTTTAATACGTTATAGTTGTATTACTTATTATGAACCTCAGTTCAATGAAGTTTCACTTTGGTCTTTAAAGCAGACCGCTTTTTACTATAGGTATATAAAAATCTCGTGTCACGGTGTTTATCCCCACCTAGTTATGAAGTCTCTCGGCTCGCCTACCACCATAGCTGTGGTTTCATCGCGATGTTTTCCTTCGTCGAAAGCTCAGTCGTTATTTACCATAACGACCATCTGGGTAGGAGGGTTGGTTCCGACCGCGTCAATAAATATAACACTCGGTAGCAGGTGGAACGGAATATACCGCGGTCGTGAGCGTTGAGAGCGCTAAGTGGAACGAAGCTGTATATCACACCCCGCTGTAGCGAAACGTGAAAGATTCAAATTCGAACATAATGTTCGCTTTAACAAAATCTATATAGGGATGTACCTATATATACTTATATAAAAACCCTGGTCTCGATAAATATCCGCGCTAGTCTTGGAAACCGCGCAACCGATTTCGATGGAATCTCGTAAATATGCATCGTCTGGTTTGAATTGAGAGATTTTTTTCATGTATTTATTCTTATTTATGCACTTAAGTCTACAAAGGACATTGTCAGTGGCATCGTACCCTGATCTTACAATATTTACAACAATTACTAAGAACTCATGACAAAATTCTATAAAATCCTGGCTTCGTCATTTGCTGGCGCAGTTAATATTTATGCAACGTACCCACATCCATTGTAGATTGATAGATTAGATAGTATTTATCCCGATAAGTTAGTCTAATCTCGAACGCGTTAGATAACGTTATAGTTTTGTTAACTATAGAAAAGGGTGGAACAAGGTGTGACAGACCAGCTAGTATGTTGTATGTGTACTGCTCATTATTTTATATGTTACCGCAGTAAAATATCCGAGAGATCGGTTTAGTTTTCCACCTGATGACGTAACTTCATTGAAACTTTCGAATTAGGTCAATGACTAACTTACTAAATTGTGTTGTTATGATTACAAAATCTACGGAAGGGTTGATTCTATATGCTGTTCAGACCCCCTTCATGCTAGGGTAAGAGAAAGTGTTAGAAGCTGTCTCTAGTTTGTGCCAATATGAGAAAAGAGTATCCGTAGTACCAATTGACGAGTTCCAACACACCCATATAGTGGTGGCTTATTCTGCGAATTTTACGAGAGTATGATGTACTTAAAAAATCAATGACACTGTAGTCAAGATACAAAAAGTTAAAAATATAATGACTAAGACACCTTAGTCTAAATAAAATAAAAAAATATATACATATGGACCGTTTATTTTGAAAGTGGTGTAAGTCCATTTTTGAGAAAAATGAGCTATCACGTAATTCATGCTTAATTTAATGTAATTTTTTTATATATAACTAGTCCATGTTTAATTTCTCAAAAAAAAACCATGTTTTGTACAAGTTAAAATCGGTCGGTAAGTGAAATTGCATTATCAACAAATATAGTAACCTTTTGAAACAAAAGAAAAAACGGACTTACACCACTTTCAAAATAAACGGTCCATATATATATATACGAGTAAGGATACAGTCTTCAAAAAAAAAAAAAAAAAAACTGTGATAACAGATTCGGAACGTCACTAGTAGCACTGTGCGCGTTCCGATCCGTACGCGGTTAGCGAGCCGAAAAGTTGGCGGGAGTAAAATATAATCGTAGACAGACTTTTTTTTTTGTTTAATACGAGCGGTACAGCGGGGCGTAGTTGGGGGCGTCGCCTGGGTCCCCGCCTCCGCAGGACTCGCGGCCGCAGCCGGAGGCATCCAGTTGACCGACAGCCGCGGCGTCGCGCGCTCGTCTGTTATGCTCCGCGAGTGAGTGCTGCAGTGGAGTGGGGCTGAGGCCCAAACATTCGAAAATAGATAACGGAAAAATTGAACCCCAGATGGGCGTTTACGAGGAGAGGGGAGCGATGCACTGGGTAAGGGGGTCTCGATTGAACGAAAAAAACTCTTTTTTTTTTTTATTTTGTTTCCTTAACCAAATTAAAAAATAACCGCTTTTATTTGAATACATATGGGTCCAACCCTATCGAGTGTGATAATATTTTATTTTGTAATCATGTATCGATTTTGTAATAACGCGCTTACTTGATAACTCATATATGTATGTAAAAAGTAAAATTAACACCACAGAAATATATACACTGATGTAAATTAACAAAATCTAATTTATTTCAATTAAACATGTAATCTCAAATTATAATTAACACTGTTAATATTATAAAAGTTATCAAGATCGTTATTATTTTTACATGTTAATTTATTTAAACCGTTGTCGATTCAATAGTAAATGTAACACTAAAAAAAGTTTCTGCTAAATTCGTTTTAACTTTATTTCCACTAGAGTATCAGAAAATATCTTTTATTTTTTTACTGTGTCACGTTAGGAAATAAACTGGTACATTTTCCGTCAAGTTTACCAGTTGGAGGTGAGAATTGAATCTCGTTTTATTGTTACAAATTATTAATATAATTTTTGTACACGACAAGAATGTTGTGTATTATTGCTAAGAGGAAATAAATACCTATCCGTTAGGAGAGCGTAGTACTTGCGTGTTAACTCAAACAGGAAAATTATTTAGTTGCATCGTATACTAACCGACGGATTGTAATCGATAGAAAAAGATCTGTCACCGAGTTAGAAGTACGTTGAGACATCATCACGCTACCGATATTGAGGGCACGTAACAATAATAAATTTATAGTAATTATATAACCACACTGGTCAGTCTGCGTACACGCGTGAATTATGTAAACCGCACGTTCGAAGCTTATTAGGTGTTTATATAAACCGGTTCTTATAGACATGTTAATGTTAAAATAAATAAATATAGAAAATGTGCGTTTCAAAGTTAGGCGGCAAGAAGAAACTGATGTCGGTTCAGACCAAATGTGATCAAAGATTTCGTTGTGGTTTGCTGATCATTATTCATCATATCTTAATTAATTTGAATTATCAATATCAATGTAAATATATATATATATATAATAATCGTGTGTCACGATGCCCGTTTACGGTAATATCGGAAATTCCTCTACCAATTTTCATGTAATTTTGTGAATTTTTGCTTGTGGTCGTATATAGATATGTTTTTATTCCGAATTCCTAGTTTTAATTTTATTTTCCTTAGGAGGAATTGTATTCCTCTCTATCTGAACGCGATATTGATTGATAATTGTTGAACTATTGACTGCTGGGAAGGAATCCAAGCACCTACAATGAGCTCGAGCTTTCGGTGAAGGAAAACACCGTGAGGAAACCATAGCATGGTGGTAGGATATTTACTAACGCCCGCCTGGCTAGCTACCACCCTCAAGTTGAAAATCTGCCGCCAAATACTTATAGGTGTGTTCCGGCACCAGCACTTGAGAGCCAGTTCCTCCACAGGTTTAGCGTGTCTACCAACTTGGGCCGTATCGTCAGTTAAGATCAGGTGAGATTATGGCCATAACGCTAAACCTTTTAACTATATAAAATAATACGAAACAAAACAGTTTCGTACTTATTCTCTTATGCGTGTTGACCGACTTCCTGTTTTTACCTGATTTACGAGGTTTTAGGTTATCAATACACAATTCTGGAAACATGTTTTACCCTCAGCATTTACAAGAAGTTTCTTTTTTTTTAATGTTATATGTCTATGCAAGCAATTTCGCCGGTGTCATGTTTGTTGGGCTTCTAAACGCAATTAACGTACATTAAGTAACAAGCAAATTATGAATAATTATTTGTAGCTGACACGAATAATTGTCTCGTGTGGGATTCGAACTCACAGCACTTTGGTGTGGCGGTTGCAACGAGACAAGTGCTTTAACCCCTACGCCGACCTACCGTGCAGGCTATTCTCGAACGTTTGTTCGTTATCGAAGTGTTTAGTAAATTGGAAATGTGTTTCTGCCGATTTTGGAAACTTTGAATAATCGTAAATAATCCTGGTATTGTTGAAATTAAAGCGATAGCAGCTCAATTGCTTGTGTGTACGGATGGCGCGTCAGTGGACGTGAGTTCGAATCCATCTGCAATGGGCTCGCGGTAAAAGAAAACCTTAAAAGGATAGCACGGTGATAGGACTCTTAAGTTGCCAAATGCTATAAGTGTTTTCCGGCAAATGCACTTGAATGTCAGCCCCTCCTTAACATAACTTAACATCCGGTGAAAATGTTGGACTAATGACATGAACGATATTATGTTATATCCGTTATTTTCTATTTAATTTTATTCGGCGTGCTACTGAAAAGGTTTTCAGGGAAATAAATCATCATAAGTGCCGCTAGGGTTGGTCGAGTAATTCTGTATGTATAACAACTAGCTAGTTTCGCGTGGAACTAAATATATTTCATGACTTTTGCCCGTTTTTGTAATTACTTTCGATACAGCTTCGATTCTATTACTGGTAGCTCCTAATATTGACGCGTTTAAATAAACAAAGGACACAATACAATTTTAACTGATGTTAAGTGACGATCTGGCTCACTATAGTAGATACGGTAATCTGGGGGGACTGGCTCTCAAGTGCAACAGCCGGAACACACACATAAATATTTAGTAGGTATTCGAGTGTTCGCGATGTTTTCCTTCACCGGAAGCTCAAGCTCTTTGTAGGTGGTTGGATTCGAACTCACGTCCCTTGACGCGAAGTCGTGCACACTACCACTGAGCTATCATCGCTTCAAAAGCTTATGGGTCATATATCTGGGTAGAAAATTTAAAAAACTGTGTTTGACGTGTAGAGAAATACTACAACATGACGCAAGGCTTGAGAAAGACGCATACACCAGAATCTTTAGGAGTTACATTAAAAAGTCGATTCTGGTGCTGAAAATTTTCATAACTTACTCTTAAGCTTTTCGTTTTAGTCGTAATAATTGATATAATCTATACGATGCACAACCTCGTTTCCTTGATAAGCTCGAGCTTGTTTGCAGCGTGGTGGTAGGGCTTTTTCAAATGCCCGCCTGGCTAGCTACCACCCTCAGGTTGTAAAACCTGCCGCCGAATACCAATAGGTGTGTTCCGGCAGCTACACTTGAGAGCCAGTTCCTGCACAGGTTTAGCGTGTCTACCGACTTGGGCCGTATCGTCACTTAAGATCAGGTGAGATTATGGCCATAACGCTAAACGTTAAGTATAATATATATACGTCGCCACGCTATGCAATAGTAGGCACATGTAAAGAAGTGACTAACGAGAAGAATCAAGTTATACGTGTATATTAAATACTAGGAGTGCCCGCGACTCTGTTCGCGTGCAACTAACATTTTAATTAATCATTTTCATTTAAAAAAATGTTATATAGCATATGTTACTCAGGGCTAATGTAGCATTGTAGTGGTGAAAGAATTTTTGAAATCGGTCCGATATTTTTTGAATTTATTCGTTACAAACAAACATACAAATCTTTCCTCTTTATAATATTAGTATAGAAGTAAGTGATAATTACTAATTATTTTATAAATGCGAAGACGAGGTTCTTTGTTTGCTACAAACCGCTGAATCGATTATCATGAATTTTGGTATAGAGATAGATGGAACCCAGGAGACGGTGATAGACTAATTTTGTTGCGAAAAACTTATTAAAAGTGGCATAAAGAGAAGAATTAATTTTGTATGAAATATTTTATTGCATCATCCGATATTTTTAAATTTAAAAACATTTCAGTACTTTTATAATTTTTGATTGTGCTATATTTAAGTATACATAACCTATGCCTTTAAATTCATAATGTGTACAGGGAAATTTCAATGTTTCACATCTGTCAGATGTCCCGCGACGGTTCAATTTTTTATTTACGCCATAATTTTATATTAGTTTTTATTAATTACTATAAAACCTAATGTTAAATTAAATGTTTCGTATCTGCGGGGTATCATTTGATGGCCAGCTTCTATATACATGTAACTTGTTTATAAAATGAAAGACTAAATGGGAATGTTAGCTGATCAATTGGACGCAATGTTCTTAAAACATTTATTCTTAAATTTTATAAAAGTAATACCTCCTACTTCAATTCCATTGTATCACTCGATTTACACAATTTTTACAATAATATACTACAATATTTACAATAAATATTGTTAGACATATTTGTTCACCGAACTTATAGATACAGAAGGACACATAAATGCATTCTGTATTCACGTCTTTTTAAATTATTTCAGTAGATTATGTACTAAGTAATTTGTGTGTGAAATATGAATTTAATAAGCTATGTTACATATCCCATTTTGTTTTCTTTCACAGGGTTTTAGTTTTTATTAGTAAATTAATTTTTACTTAGGTATTTCGTTACTGTATTTTTTTTTCATTATTTAATGTTATTTTAAAATAACTTTTTAATATTATTGCTAGGGTATTGTCAATGTATTAACACGTATTTGGGCGTCACTCTAGCTTTCATCTCTTTTGTCTGCTCAATAACTATAAATTAATAAATAAATAAATAAATACATGTTTTTATAAACCTGTATGAGTTAAAATAAAACTTTTACTGTGGGATCCTTCTCACACATCATGAGATCTCCAAAACGAGCCTTTCTTATAACACGGTAAATATAAACATTAGCTTACCTACATTCTCATGTAGTATACTCTTCTGGCTACGAAGGAACGAGTATGACGAGGATAACAAGCACCATGAAATACCCACTAAAAGATACCACGTTGACACCCATTCCCTTGCATAACCAGATACCAGAAAGCTTCCGCAATGTCTCTAGAAACTTTAAGAAAGTTTGAAATTTATTATATAGGTAAACTACTAGTAAAAAAAGGGCACTAAACTATCACAAATTGAAACGTGTAAAAATGCGAATAATATTTACTGCACTAGCTAATATTACAAAACAAAACATTTATATATATCCTTTCAATATTAAAATGAAAATTTTCACAATACATTCACGGGAAATTGATAGAAATGAAAATGAATTAAGAGAGGTGTTCGAGTATTTTATTCGGTATCACAACGTATTCTAGCGTAAACATTACCGACGGGCATTTATAATAGAAAAATATATTGTTTTTCTAAATTAAAAGCATTACGATACTGTTAAATACAGTTCTCGGTGTATTCTTGCCGTAAAGTGTTACACTTTTCGATAGGTAACAATGAAATAAGAAAAAAATGTAAGCGAATGATGTCTATATTAATATCATCAAGCGGGAAAGTTTGTTTGACAATTTTTTTTTTAAATCTACCAGGACAAGGTCGCGTATGCGGCTAGTTAATATTATAAAGAGTAGATTTGTTTGAACGCGTTAAGCTAAGTACCTTCCGATCGGAATATAAGAATAATTTTGTGTACGATAGAGAAATCACTGATGAAAGCTTTTTAACGTCACGCTTACCGCCAATGACAGCAACTGGATTCAGTTCAAGCCACAATGAATCAATAAAATTGCGAAAAACAGGCACGTAGTAAAATTAAACGTTTTAACGAATGCGCCACCCGTGCAGTCGATTTGTGTGTGTCAAAGTGTAAAATCAATTCGACATTTACCGAAATACCACTATTCCATTACGTAGCAAATTGCGTGATCGCGGCCGAACCTATAAACGTTGAAAATTAATATCGAAACGGTACTAAACGTTGAATATCGGAAACAAAGTCTAAACCAAATGTGTTCGTGTACCGACGGAGCTGCGGTGTGAATTTTCAATGGAAGCTTCGCGAATAGTTCGAAAAATATACATTTCCTGTTCATAGTTTATTTATGTACGATTGTTTTATATGCATACTAGCTGAGCCCGCGACTTCGTTAGGGTGTAACTAACAATTATCTCATAATTTTGCCCGTTTTTGTAACTATTTTCAATACAACTGTGCTAGTATCGGCAGTAACGAGATGTTAAATAGCCCAAAGCTTTCCTCGATAATTGCTTTATGTAATACAAACATATTTTTTTGGATTCCGACAGGTATTTCCTGAAATTTACACTATCAAACGAACAAACATTGACGCTTTATAATATTATGAATATAGATATTAAATAAAAAAAAAAAAACAAAAAAAATAGTACTGAATCTCAGTAAATGACCCATGTGTCGTTTTAGCCTACGTATAAATATTCAATTAAAAAATTAGTTGTATGTTCATGTTTATGTTTTTTACTTTACTTTTCATACATAATCTAATGTTTTAATTTTTTAATTTTCATTTTATTATCCGTAACAATGCGTTTTATTTATGAATCTGACATCACTTTGATCCATTATAACTGTTTTTATAATTCAGTCTTAAATGTAATAAATAAATACAGATAATTATTAGTACAATGCTGCTGAAGTAGCAACTAATCCAGTTTTGAAGGGTTGGTGACTCAGTCACTAGTGCGTACGGAGGTTATGCCAATGGATGTGAGTTCGAATCCGTGCTGGATAATAGGTGATGGAACCATAGCATGATGTATCTTTAATGCTTGCCTGGGTGGATGCCAAGGGTTTTTACTTGGTGTTTATTCATTCCGGAAGTCCTCAATGCAACGAGCAAACGTATTACCTGGGTTCCGGTTAAACTGGTTCTTCTAATTGGTTAGCTGTCGACCTCAAGTTGAAAATCTGCCGCCAAACACCTATAGGTGTGTTCCGGCGGTTGCACTTGAGGCATTACTCCCACTAGACCTAGCATGTCCAGGGCTTTGGACAGCATTGTCGATAAACGAAGAAAAATAAAAAAAATCGATTCGTAGATATAAGTGGTTTTGATGTAGCTAGTATATTTACAACTTTTCATTTTTTTGACGCGTGTTAATAGAGAAATGGTATATAGTGTCTAATGTATATAGTTGTCTTATACAGTAAAATAATATATAACAAAAAAATAAATAAGAATAAGCGGATCTCATCTGATCTTAAGTGACGATACGGCCCAAGTTGGTAGACTCGCTAAGCCTGTGGAGGGACTGGCTCTCAAGTGCAGCTGCCAGAACAAACATATTGATATTTGGCGGCAGATTTACATCTTGAGGGTGGTAGCTAGCCAGGCGGGCATTTGAAAAAGCCCTACCACCATGCTATGATTTCCTCACGATGTTTTCCCTCACCGAAAGCTCAAGCTCATTGTAAGTGCTTGGATACGAACACACGTCCCTTGATGCGAAGTCGTACACACTACCACTGAGCTATCATCGCTTATATATCGAAAAACAATAGATAAAGTTATAAATTATTATTTCACGACATATATTGTTATAAATAATATTCATATGACCATATGTTAAGTAAATCTATGCGTTATATATAATCTATGTATTAGATCTCGGAAACAATTCTAAAGTACATATAATTGTTTTATGTTATGTGGAACTGTTTTCTCACTAACTATTGGGGTTCAATTTTGTGTTTAAATATATAAATTCCATATAAAACACCGAACAAAGCATTGTCGCCCAACATTCTACGACATTGGAACGATATATCTTTATCTATATGTATTACAATGAAGCGGAAAAGTGTGTTTGTTTGGACGCGGTAATATTAGGAATTACCTACCTATGTATTTAATATAGGAATCATTGAGGAAGTTTTATTTAATATTTAACATCACGCTATCACCAGTAGGAGCAAAGCTGTGTTGAGAAAAGTTACAAAAGAGGCCATTTAAATCATACTTCATACTATAATAATATATGCGAAAGTGGGTTTGTTTGTTTGTTACGCTCTCACGCCTAAACCGCTGAATCGATTGTGATGAATTATGGTGCAGAGATAAATGGGACCCAGGAGACGTATATAGGCCACCTTTTCTCGCGACTTTTTTTTTTGGACGTGGGGTAAATAGAGGGGTAAACTTTTTATGAAACTTTTTATTGCGTCATCCGTTTTTTTTTGACAGAATCGATAGTAACGCGGACGAAGCCGCATATATAATATAGTGATTGAATAGTTTTTATTTCCATGCGAACGAAGTCGCGGGCGGAGCTAGTAAATATACAAACAAATTAATGGTAAACATTGTTCTGGCCCAGTCTCATAGTAAATAGCTCGATCACAGTGTCATATATCATATTAAGGACATATCGAGGAAGCCGTCCGATTTTTTAAGCTGGACTTTATAGTTTGTAGGTTTAACGTTATAGCTACAATTTCACCTGATGTTAACTGACGACGTGGCCCAAGGTTGTGGCCACGCTAAGCATAATAGGGGCTGGTTCTCAAGTACAACTAACGGAACAGTTCTATAGGTATTTGTAGGCAAAAATTTAAGGGTAGAAGCTCGCCTGGTGGGCGTTAGAAAGAGCCTTGCAAACCATGATATGGTTTGATCACGATGTTTCCCTCAGCGGAAACTCGAACTGATTGTTGGTGGATACGAACCCACGTCCTTTGGCTGGCCGGCTCTCGACTGCAACTAGCGAGACACACCTTTAAAAGTGTTTGGAAGTCGACTACGGTCGAACCGTGCGAAGTTTTATTAAAATCCATTAAATAGTGTCGGAGCTTGTCGCAGATAAACATCTTGACACGTGAATTTTATAAATAAATTGTATTACTGTGATGTAAATTATGTTTTAATTTAAAGTAAGTTAAATGAATAAAGTATAATTTAATTAAATTAAATTAGACGTGATACGTATCTGTAATAATGACTGTCGTTATGATGTTAACGCGCCGTCCACAGTGCGTTTATACAAACTTACGATATTTCGCCGCTTAAACAAACTTATAATATAGTTTTGGTGAAAAAAAATGATAGATTAATTTCAGTACTAGCCTAGTCTATTTGATGTAAGAAAATTCCGTGTCTTTTTTATACTTAAGGTTTAGCGTTATGGCCATACTCTTACCTGATCTTAAGTGACGATATAAGTATTTGGCAGCAGACTTTCAACTTGAGGGTGGTAGCTATCCAGGCCGACATTAGTAAATATCCTACCACCATGCTATGGTTTCCTCACGATGTTTTCCTTCGCCGAAAGCTCAAGGTCATTGTAGTTGCTTGGATTTGAACTCACGTCCCTTGATACGAAGTCGTACACACTACCACTGAGCTATCATCGCTTCAATCGTCTACCTTCACGGTTGTGCTACACAATGTTATTCATCACGAAGTTTACGGAAAATAATTTCCCATTACATCAGACACTTCCTGTTATGAACGTTAAAAAAAACAGTGTCTTTAAAAAAATGTGTGTGAAAACGACTGTTTGTTCTAAAACGCGACACAGTTATTGTCAATTGAAAATATTGTGTACAGAAAACCCTGTGATGTATTTAAAAGAATCAAATCATATTTCTGTCCTTTTCAGTTGTAGTTTTCCTTGGGACAGTTATCCTCTATGGAAAAGCGTAATGATATGAAACTTTGATTCTCCTGCTTTATGTTATTACATTATTCTGTAAACTACATTCAAAACTGTTCAGTCATATTTAATACCACGCAATCAACACGGAAAATGTATGGATAAGAGAGGTTTCTCAAACCTTGAAGGTCAATTGAAAATATATAGTTTTCCATTTATGAAATCAGCAAGATAAGCAAAGTATTTAGGACATTTCAAGGTAGCATCGTTAATCTCGTTAAACAATTTTTTATCTATTATTATATATTAAAATAACTGTATTTATATGTTGTGAGTATAAATAAATAAATTTTCATTAAAGTATAATTGTGTATAGTTTGAAATATACTAAATAATAAGTAAAAAGAGTCAATTAAATTATAATACATGCCCGAGCGTTCGGGTTTTGCTCCGATTTTTTGGAAAATATATGTAGATATATAGCTGGCGGGGAAAATCCACGCAGCTCGTGGCAATAACGTCACCTAGCGCCTCGAGGAACAGGGTAGTTTATAGAGTTAAATTAACCCTATCTTGATTAAGGGACATACATTTATAAAATATAACTGAAATGGCTTGAACGGTTTCCGAGATTGACGCGGGCAAACACCGTGACACCGGATGTCTATATATAAAGATAGATATCTACTAGAAAGTCTGTTTGTTTGTTTGAACGCGTAGATCTTAGGAACTATCGGTTTGTTTCAACGTATTTTTTAATCTGACAAAGTAATAATCGGGAAAGGTTATTATAAGCTATTTAACATCACGCCGCCAATAGAAGCGAAGCTGTATAGAACACTGTTAGAAAAAGGGGAAAACGAATTAAATATTTTTAGCTGCACGCGAACGATGCCGCAGTTATCTCTGGTATATTATGCTTAAGGTGATTAATTTGAGAGGCTTAAAAAAGACTTGTACCAGCCTGAAGTTTAAATTTAAAAACATTATTTATATATAAATCATACCCTAACTACTTCAAATGCGATTATGACAGTGAATTACTCAACTGATGTGAAAAAATTTGCTAATACATTGTCTGATTCAAATACGTATAAGTAACTGGTAGTACCAAATGAACGAAGTCGAGGGCACAGTTAGTAGGTTATACATAAGAATGTGAGTAATTTGATGTTAAATAAATAAATAAATAAATAACAAAACGGAATTTTTTAATTGCGTATTTACTACCAAATGAAGAAATATGGAATAAAATCCCAGACGATCGTAGGATGAATGTACTAAATGAAAGCCGTTTCATATATTAATTTAAAACTGATACGTTTTCTTACAAGGTAAAGGAAGTTCCGGTTAAGCATTTGTTTTATATATACCTTTGTTTTAGGTTTTTGTTAGATACCTTGGTTAGCTACTACCGTCACGTCAACCGCCAAATACCTATATATGTTCTGTGGCAGCTGCACTTTTTTTTATACTTAATGTTTAGCGTTATGGCCATGATCTCACCTGATCTTAAGTTACGATACGGCCCAAGTCGGTACACAAGCTAAACCTGCGGAGGGACTGGCTCTAAACTGCAACTGCCGGAACACATCTATTGGTGTTTGGCGACAGATTTGCAACTCGAGGGTGGTTGCTAGCCGGGCGGGTATCAGAGAAAGCCCTACCACCATGCTAAAATAACACAATGCTATAATAACTGTTTGTATGATTCAGAAATGGTATTTGTGTCCTACACAATTACAAGGATTATATATGATTGTGTATCAATTACGTTTTAATACAGAGGTTATAAAGGTTCAATATTATGTCATAGGTTACTAGATCTAGGGTGCGTTATCTGTTTAGCTGGTAAATAATTGTGGACTCAGACCGATCCGTGTCTGTGAACCTAAGCGGCTTTGTTTTATCTAGAAATGTTTAATGCTATTTGGGAGATAGATATATATAGACTCGTTATTTATTTTACAGCAAGCTGAGGTTTCGAAGCGATGATAGCTCAGTGGTGGTGTGTATTAGTTTACGTCAAGGGAACGTGAGTTCGAATCCAACCAGCTCGATGAGCTTGAGCTTTCGGCGAAGGAAATCATAGGTGGTAGGGTTTTTTCTGATGCCCGTCTGGCTAGCTGAAAATCTGCCGCCAAATACCAATAGTTGCACTTGAGAGCCAGTTCCTCTACAGGTTTAACGTGTCTACCAACTTGGGCCGTATCTTCACTTAAGATCAGGTGAGATTATGGTCATAACGCTAACACTTAACTATAAAAAAAAAATGGTTAGACGCTGTAAATTTGGGGAATAGCGGCGGTTATGGGATCAGAAGGTATATACTCAGTTAGGTTTTTGGGATCCATATCCGAATGAATTGCTACATATCGGTATATGGTACTAAATCCTCTTTTATATATACTTTTACCTATATTAATATTATTAAGCGGTAAGTTTGTTTGTTTAGAAATGCGCTTACCGTAGAAAATAACAGTCGAATTTCAACAAATCTTTTTGTATTTGATAGAGAAATTATCGAGAAGGCCATTCAACATCATGCTACCACCAATACAAGCAAAACTATATTGAAAATAGATACAAAAAGCAAAAACATATTAAATAATTTATAGTGGCTGCGTACAGCATGTTTGAATAATTATATATTTAAACAAATGTAAATAACACAATATATTTTTTGGTTATAATAAAAAAAAAACCCGCCTGGCTAGCTACCACTCTTAAATTGTAAATCTGCTGCCAAATACCTATATATGTGTTCCGGCGGTTGCACTTTAGAGCCAGTCCCTCCATTTAGGCTTAGTGTGCACTATCCCGGGCCCTATCGTCACTTAACACCAAGTGAGATCGTCACCTTAACGCTAAATCTATAATCCAAAAACAATTTTTTTTTTCGAACTGGCATACGTTGTTAGCTCCAACGGCTTTGGCAGCTTCACCGAACTTTCTGGGGCGAGTGCTGAGGGCACTCAGCCACGAGGCAGCGGGCACGAGGGTGCCAGGACGGCCGAACCTTGTCTTGGGCTGGTGCCGGTAAATGAAAAGACTCACGATCCTCACTAACCAACAGGCCCCGTCTTACTAATTTAGTGATCCTTACAACGACAACCAAACTTGTTTTTTATCCAAACGTCCAGTGACGTAATCCTTTAGATTACTTCACGTACTAACTTGTACCCTCGGCTCCGTTCGGGTTTTCTCCATTACCAGTGATTTTCTCCGTAATCTTGTAATACGGTCTTACGTGATTTTGATCTTTTTACAAGTGGCTGAGTGGTAAACCGCTTTAACTAACTTATGTTATAAAATTTGTTACGGTTTCACGCTTTGACAACTAACATGATCATTATGAAATGTTGCGTACCTGTTTTTAAAGCTTACAGAAGAACTCATAGGGCACTGTTTATTGAGAAAAAAGGTGTAAGGGAAATGACATTGTGGTACCGAGCGAAGTAAGTCGCGGGTGCATCTAGTATAGATATGTAGAACAAACAGCAACTTTGCACTCCATAGCATCGCACTTTGTAAGTGTACTAGAGTCTGGACACTCTCGTATGCCGGCTTCTGGCCAACCGATGGACGTGGGTTCGAGAGGCAGCACAGTGCTCGACCTTCCGGTGAAAGAAAATGTCGCGATGAAACCATAGCATGATGGTAGAGATTTTCCTAATGCACACTTGATTAGCTACCAGCATCCAGGCAAATATCTGCCGGCAAACATCTATAGGTGTGTTCCGGTCAGCCAAAACTAACGCCACATCTACCAAACTGACAGTTAGCTTCATTATTATTACTCAACGGCAACAGTGCGTTTGTTGTAACTCTACGGTCGGACCTCGTATAAGGTCTGTACTTTGGATTCAAGGAGTACTTTGTGTCTTTCTCTGATTTTCCATTTCCCTCTAAGGCCAGCAAGCAAAGAGCAAATGCCAATGCAATGTTAAATAAAACTTATGTCTGATGATTATCAGTTAAGTATTATATATGAAAAAATGTATTAAAGTTTTTGGTACCTATTTATATATCATAAGAAAAATGTATGTATAACATGTAAATTAATGTTGGAAAATCAAATGAAAAATGAGAAATAATAAAAATATTTATTTATTTAATGCGTTGCAGACTACGAACTTTTTTGTCACAAAGAAGTTTCCTTGATTACTATAAACACCGACAGATATTTATATAAGTTAGGCTCCAGCCTACGGGTTTTTATATTAAGAGGGGTCTACATTTCCTGGTTATTGTGAAAGTTGTTACATAAACAAAAATGACATTATTATGAAAACAGTGCACACTAAAATACTGGAGCTAAAATAAGGAAAAAATATTAGCAAATGACTAATAAATACACATAAAAAATATATCGGTTAAGATCCACGAGAGAGGTGAAAGGGCTTTATAAATAGAATAGCTTTTCTTTTCATCCAAATACACGACACACGGTTCGATTGTGATGTTTCGTTAGTCGCAGGTAGAATTACCAAGCAATCTTTTTTTTCTATACATAAAGTTTAGTTTTACGGCCACAATCTCACCTGATCTTAAGTGACGATAGACGATAGACACGCTAAACCTATGAAGGAACTGGTTCTCAAGTGCAACTTGCCGAACACATTTATTAGTATTCGGCGGCAGATTTTCAACTTGAGGGTGGTAGCTAGCCAGTCGAGCATCAGAAAAGCCCTATATATGCTATGGTTTCCACACGATGTTTTCCATCACCGAAAGCTCAAGCTCATTGTACCGCTGAGCTATTAATAAGTGTTTTTTTGGTATTCCAGCAACAAAGCGAGCGGTATATAACGTCGGCATATGAAGGCGGGGTTGATTTGTCCCCTGTGGCGCCGACGACTTCGCCCGGGTCTCCCCGCGACTGCACGTCCTGTAGGAAACGTGAGCCCCCGGACGAACAGCCCCAGCCCCCCGTTGACGACGCCTGCGCAGGCTGTGGGGCCCGGATCACGGACCGGTACTACCTTCTCGCGTTAGAGCGCAGGTGGCACACTCCGTGCCTGCGATGCTGTGAATGCAAGATGCCCCTGGACTCGGAGCAGAGGTGTTACGCCCGTGACAGTAACATATTTTGCAAGAACGATTACTTCAGGTGAGTGCTTTTTTGTGTGGTTTAGCTTAAAAAAGAAATTGAGAAACTGGGGGTAAAGTATGTGTTCAGAATTGATAACCTAAAACCTCGTGAATCAGGTAAAAACAGGAAGTCGATCAACAAGTGTGGGAGAAAAGGTACCGAACTGTTTTGTTTCGTACTTTTTTTTATATAGTTAAGTTTAGCGTTATGGCCATAATCTCCTCTAATCTTAAGTGACGATATGGACCAAGCTGGTAAACACGCTTAACCTGTGGAAGGTCTGGCTCTCAAGTGCAACTGCTGGAACACACCTATTGATGATTTGACGTAGATTTTTCAACGTAAGGGTGGTAGCTAGCCAGGCGCACATTGGAAAACGCCTTACTGTCCTATGGTTTCATCACGATGTTTTCCTTTACTGAAAGCCCAAGCTTATTGTAGGTGGAGTGGATTCGAACTCACGTCAAGACACGGCGTCCATGATTTAAGACTTCTGGATCTTGTATACTGTTTTTAATTTTTATTATAGGCCTAGATGTGTCTAGATGCGAAGGATTTGGGTTATTTGGTATGTCCGGATTCGACGACCGGAGTTTTCTTTTAATAAAAACTATCAATTTCTTTTCTAAGTCATAGCGCAGGCTTATACAGATAATTTTGTTGATATAAAGCGTGAGGATCTTTGTTATGTAAACTGTTTTGTAACATGGATAGACGTGGCTTTAAGGGTTTTGAACCATTCGAGTTTTTTTTTTAACGTGGGGATATGTATTTATGCATCCCCTCCCAGCCCGGGGCGACTGAGAGGGGTATGTGGGACTCACCCAGCGCTAACCGCCGGGAATACTCACTAGAACCCTACGGCCATCTGTCTCCTTCCTGGGGCGACGCGGGTCCGTGCATGCAATCACCGCATCACCCCAGCGACCGGACCGGTGCAATGGGAGGTGGGTCCCCCGACCTTCCCCCCTAAGTACTCCCCCCGTACGGGCTTGAATGTTCGTCTAATGACAATCCTACTTTTTTTGTCATAAGTACGTTTTGCCCAATATTGTTATATATTTTTCGTTATTTATTATATATTATATATGTTATATATTATATTTATTACACTATGGTACTGTATAACAATGAAATTTGTTTACTTTTAATCACGTGTTTTGAACTGTTAATATCCAAACATATGTATAAAAAACAAAGTTCTTATAATATTACTCTTATTTTATTACCAAATTTACATGATAAATAAAATATCAAGTTAAATATTAAGTAAGTAGGTAGTATTGAGTAACAATAAAATGGACTGAACTTGAACAGTAACATACAATTACTGCTTTGATGTGTAAATATAAAACATTGTAATTTCAGACCGGGATTTATACATATATCTATCTACCATCGTAACCGTTCTCCCACCCACCTCTTTATTCACTCCCTTTTTCCATCTCATTTCTTAAACACTACATCCATCTTTTCTTTGGCCTTCTATTTCCTTTACATTCTTCAACAAACACAACCATTACGATTCGCGACACAAACGACTCCCTTTCAACTTCCCTACCAACGGTGCTACTTCCCAATTTCTCTTAGTATGCTTATCAATACCGTATTACTTGAATTTTCTTCAGTATCACTTAAGTTAACTAAGCGACTTTGCATCAGAACAATCTCGCTCAATGATAACGTCACGTAACTAACGATTTACAAATGTCATATACGAAATGATTCCAGTTCAGGGTTACCAGTTCTACGAATATTATTTCGCTGTCATCAACCGGTTGCTGTTTCACTGTCCCTGTTAAACGTTTCATTTATAATGTCATTTGGTTTTAAATGTGTCGATGTTACCTGTTATGGTATCTCTGACGTTTTTTTCTTATCGTCGAATGTGTACTCCTAATGATGTGGGATCAGATCACAAGGGCGTCGTATGGAGACTCTTTAGGTGACATGCGCCATGGAATATTTACTGAAAGACACTACGGTGGCTTCTAATGATTCCTCCTTCTCCTAATAGACCACAAATCGGGAGCTGAGGCTTTTCCACGAAATGTTTAGCCCATACACGAAAAATTATTTATTATATTACCTCGAAAGGAAGAAGTGAATATTTTACTTTACTTACTTTCGAAGAAAATGCGAGGCCGATTTTCACAGATTAATGGGATATTTCTAGTTACTTTTAATAATCCGTTATGTTTTATTTAACTTGTTACATTTTTAAATAAACATTAGCTCCTTTTTGGTATAATTAAATTTTACGTTATTTTACGAGACTGCACTTTTAATACTAATTATTTCTGTAATAATGTCTCCTGGTAATGCAAAGCTTAATATAAAAAATGCCTCTGTAATAAAATTTTAATTATGTATTGTCTATATTTGACCCTTTTACATGATAAGATGGCCGACTATTGACGTATACTATCAGAGATCAAGGACAACTTTCAGCAAGAGCTATGACTCTGAAGTGCTTTAACAAAACTTAAAGGTTTTAGCTACAGGTTTTCAACTTGAACCAACTGCCCGACTGTATCTCGACCACCATACACCAACTATACTATACGCGATAGTGGTACGCTTACGTGTATCCCGTTTTGGGATCTACCTTACCCGTGTGAGTCTTATCTTTTCGTACCGGCCAGTGCAGGCTTACAGGCGTGATAGCGACAACTCACAAGTGATTGGTCGATTTTGTGGTCACCAATGGTTTTGGATTGTACTCTGTATAAAATTCGGTACCGTGCAGTGACTTACCTCTGCTACCATAAGAGATCACATTGTCGATAACTAGTCATTATCTAAAGTAATACAACAAAGCTGATCTTTGAATCGAAATAAAACTAATTTAAACGGATTATATCGGATTTGTGAATTTTGATCCCGACGTTTCGAAAGCTTTTCAGCCTTCGTGGTCACGTGGTACTGAGGTGTAGGTTGTCCAGAAAAGTTCATGTTACTGCGTCTCCCTTAAATTTAATTTGTGATATTGATAGTTTTCCGATCTACGCAGAAAGAGCTCACAGTGTCTTGAGGTCTGGCAATTGGTCTTTTGGGTTCCGATTGAATTTAATGTATAATCGGATCTCAGGCTTGTGCTGGCTTCCAACCATCTTCTCTATTGAAATTTGGATGTTATTTTTATTTCAATGGCCTCACAAATCATCCTAGGTAGGAATCGGTGTTGTTTGGCAAGACTTTGTGGCTTGTCGAATCTAAGATAATGTTTGGAGCCTTCTGCTGAATATTCAGCAACTGCAGACTTCGTAGAGCTTCGGTGTTTAACGTCAGCTATATGTTCTTTTACGCGGGTCCCTATATTTCTTTTAGTTTGGGCGATATAGGAGATGCCACAGTCAAATTCGATTTTGTGTACGCCCTTTGAATATTTGATTAAACGAGGTAATATTTGGAACTTAAAGGCTAGATATTTCTTCTATCGATAGCCAGATTCACGAGGAAATGTACAGAGTACTTTTATATTAACGTGGTGTTTGAAATCCCATTAAATCGCAAGCGAATCACCCGGGTTCAGGCCAAGGCGAGAGCGTTGTGTGTCAAGATTCATCGGGTAATCAGCACTTAACACTACCTATTACAACGCACCACATTTCAACCCCCCGTGTGCCAGAGACCACAGACAGCACCCAGATCACTAATAGGGAACTTTTCACCTTGAAAAATAATATCTATCACAATCTCACCTGATCTTATGTGACGATACGGCCCAAGTTGGTGGATACGCTAAACCTGTGGAGGCACTGGCGCTCAAGTGCAGCTGCCGGAACACACCTATTGGTATTTGGCGGCCGGTTTACAATTTGAGGGGGTAACTACCCAGGCGGGCATTAGAAAAAGCCCTACCACCATGCTATGGTTTCCTCACGATGTTTTCCATCACCGAAAGCTCAAGCTCATTGTAGGCGCTCGGATTCCAACTCACGTCCCTTGACGCGAAGCCGTACACACTGCCACTGATAGTTGCTGTCCGTTAAAAATAGAAAAATAAGTTTTATTCCGATCTACGCTGCGGGAACAGATATTGTTATTAGGAAGGTATGCCTTTTATATTTTAATTATTATAGTGATTGTATAATTTCTCATGAACTGGCAACCCTACATCTGTGACACGGTAGCCTTCGGCCCCATAGCGTCACCCATGTGCCGAGCATTATCAGATGTACGTTTTACATCCCACCCCGGTCGCAACTCAGACGAAGTTATCAAATACTTTACCTGAGACACGTACGTATCGCTACGGGACGCCGAGCAGACGCTCTGTCTAATACATAAGCGGTAGCGTGTGAAGCTTTACAAGATATAGCGAGCTATAAAAGTAAAGAAAACAAATTCCTTTAATTTTTCTTCAACTCCGAATTTAATTCGATATGATGGTCTATTGCATTTGTTTATATATGAATATGTTGTGGAGATTTTCGTGACGCCATGATAATGTGTTATTTTCTTACACAACTGTTTTTTTCTTAGTTGTAGTTTATTTAACATAAATCAAGACTCAAGACGTTTCATTTAATATTGCGGTGAAATATTCTATATATATATAGGCGAAATATCACTGACTGGCTTATCACATCATACCCAAAATTACCAAGCTTAGTTTTATATGTCTCAGATCTTTAGGCTTACGTGTTCTAATTGATTGTATGTAATTGAATATTGTGCGCACATTTTCTTACGACATGTAAATATTTACGTTATGTTTATAATAAATGTGTGTTATTACGACGTGTCGATAATATTGTGTTTAATTAGTATTTATTACCTATATAAATCTTCATTATCGAAACATATTATAAGGCAAAGTCCTTTCGTCATGTCTGTCTGTCTCGCTGAACGCGATAAGCACTAGAACTACTTAACGGATTCCACAAATAAGGACGAAGGTTCACGTATGTAGTTAAAGGTTTTACGTGAATAGGCTGAATTTGTACTAATATTATAAATGCGTAAGTGAGTTTGTTTGTTACGTTTTCACGCCTAAGCCGCTGAATCGATTGTAATGAATTTAGGTATAGAGAAAGATAGGACCTTGGAAACGGCTATAGGCTACTTTTTTTCGCGAAAACCTTATTGGGAGAGAGATAAACTTTCTATGAAACTTTTTAGGGCGTAATTAATTATTTTTTTTCAAAATCAATTTTAACGCGAGCAAAGCCGCACTTTAAATCTGTGTAATAACGATAAATATTGAATGAGTTGGGAAAATCATACTGACTGGAAGCTTTACTGGGGTGCAACGCGAAAATCAATAGAGTTATATGAATATAATGTAGCACGAAATAATTGCTCTTAAAAAGATCTATTACATACCTATCCTTACTACATTACCAAAAGCAAACATATTGTATCATGCTTAGTCTGTAATATAAACGTTTCCGCGAGGATCAGATTATAACTATTTCTACGAGTCCTACATTAGAAAATATCATTCGAAGAGATGCAAGGCACAAATTATGTCGAGTTGTCCGTTTACTTTGCGCAGCCCGTTTGGTGAAATGCGTCCATTTTCTGAACGTAGATATGTTCTCACACTCCTGGGATGCGAATATTCATAGTTGCTGAGTAGTGAAGGTGCAAAACCAAAGTTCACAGGCTAAGGTCATTGTTTATAAAAGTTTGCTCGTAAAAGTTTTCTATCGGCCCGTATTTCACGCGATCTCTCCTCGCTTGGACCAGTGTGCACATTATTAGCTAAGTTTCTTTTTTATGATACTCATGTATTAAAGTTTTATTACAGCAATGACGTCAATAAGTCATGTTAGAGATCGGAGATGTGGAATTTTTTTTACGAAATACATTCACCTATTCGTTGATAATTTTATTTATTGTAATATATAATAACATAATATAAATATACCCCTATTTAATGTTATAAATGTGAATGTACGTTTGTTTGTTACGCTTTCACGCGAAAACTACTTAACCGATCAACGTGAAACTTTGTACACAATATTTTTGGAGGCATTAGAAGTAACATAGGATACTTTTTTAAGGTTTTTTTTTTTTTGCTAGAAAAATAACATATATTTATTTATTGGCTTCAATTCGAGCGAAGCCGCTGGTAAAAGCTAGTAATATATAATTACAACGAGTATAATTTTGTTTTTGTTTAGTGTTACTGTTAATGTTTTTTGATTCCTTTTCCGTGTCTCTTTTTTTCATTGTAACTTTGAAGTGATGTTTATAACTTTAATTAAAATCTGATGTTATTAAAATAACAGCAAAAAATTACATTCCCAGCAAAGTAACGATACTTTTGAAACGAATTTTCAAACAATGCCAAAGTTTCTACCTACCTTTACCTACCCGAAATAGATAACGATTTTTTTTTAATGTTATAAAAACTTTTGGTGTTTTCCACAACATATTTTGGAAAGGTTCGAATAAATAAAATACAATATTTTTATTCAACGCAGCAACCTAGTAATACGATAGCTCAGTGGTAGTGTCTACGGAAAGTGGATCGATCGACGTCAATTCGATTCCCTACAACAAAATGTCATAGTGAAACCATACTGTAGTGGTTGAGCCTTTTTTAAAACCCGGCTGGCATATTAGTATTTTTTTTATTTGTCACTAATCATGTACAGATGTATTTGGGAATAAACTTTTTCACTGGTCTAATGTGTCGACTTCTTTACTACATAGTCGCTTAATATCATGTGTAATTCCGGTCGAAGAGTACACGTTAAGGGTCAAGGAAGTTAAACAAATCAATTCTGTTTATCTATGCTAATTATTCATGATGACCACATGTTCCTGGTGCGACCCAATTCATAGCACCTGCCGATGGAGGCTTCCCTATTTATTTGCAACCTGCGCTTTGATTACATCGAGGAATGCAGTGAAGCGACGATAGCTCAGTGGTAGTCTGTACGACTTGTGGGACGGGAGTTCGAATCCACTCCAACTACGATGACCTTGAGCTTTCGGTGAAGGAAAACATCGTAATGACACCATTGTATAGTGGTAGGGCGTTGTTTAATGTTCGCCTGGTTAGCTACCACGCTCAAGTTGAAAATCTGCCGCAAAATACATATAAGTTAGTTCCGGTAGTAACACTTGCTTCAACATACTGAGATATCTACGTTAATAATATAAGGTGGAAAAGTTTGTTTGTACGCGCTCACCGTGGGAACTACCAAAGGGATTTCAAAAATTCATCTTGCATTTGATACGGCAAACACTGAGGAAGGTTTTATATACTTTAACATCACGCTACTGCCAATAGGAGTGAAGCTGTTTTGAAAATAATTACAAAAACGGGCAACAATTATTACACAATTGTTACTGCCACACGAACGAACTCGCGGGTACAGATAATCAAAACAAAAAACAATTCAACATCTACTTACCACAAAAGACCATACAAAAGTTGTACAACATTGTATATGTAATATGAGTTTGATATAAAAAAAATATATACATAAATATATACATATATGTAGGTATATGTCGCAAGCCATGTGTAACCTGTCATCGATAATTTTCGATGACAAGGTTTACTGATTCTGTTCAATCGAATTAGTCGATGTCGAGTCGAGTCAATATATGATTTGACGCGTTCATCCGACAATTCTTATTCCGACGTTGAATTAGTTTTATGTTTTTTTTTTTTTTTAATATAATACTATACATGCGGCACTTTAAATGCACGGAAAAAAAACTTATATAGTTAATTAATAATGCTAGAATTCTAACCTTTATTGTAGTAATTTTTTACTCGTTCCTTCAAATATTATCTAACATTATCAGATATAATTTATTAAAAATGTTAAATTATTACACTAGGTGAGTGGCATGATAGTTAATTTAAATTAAAGTGAGTGAATTAAAATTAGTAAATCTTAAAAGTAAGTAAGTAATAGTGGTAAAGTAGACAATTTATTTCGAATTTTTAGTTTTTCAATGATAAAATTACATAGTTTAAAAATGCCTTTATTTTAATATATTTATGAGTGCGAGGTATTCAATGACTATTTTTTACATTAAAATATAAAGGTAACAGTGATCACCAATATGTGCATAGGTGATTCATCCGTGGTCACTGTCGTAATACATTCATCCATTCAACCGAAGGACGTCCACTGCTGGACATAGGTCTCCCCCAAAGATCTCCATGACGACCGATCTCGCGTCACCTGCATCCAGCGGATTCCCGCGACCTTCTGGACCAGGTCGTCGGTCCACCTTGTGGGGGGCCTGCCCGCGCTACGTCTTCCGGTACGTGGTAGCCATTCGAGAACCCGTCGGCCCCATCGGGCATCGGTAATGCGATCTTGAAAATTTCGATTCCTGGATTATATATTTACTAATTCCATAACGCGATAGACCGAGAGTTAGTTCGACGAGTTTCAACGAAAACTACAAAGTATAGCGCAGAATGAAAATTAAACGAGACATTCGTTGAAGCAAACCAAATTAATATAAAATGTAAGAAAAATCTGGCTGTTAGTGTGTTACTGTCTCATGCCTAAACTGCTGAACTAATTTCGACGAGTTTTGGTATACAGATAGACTGACCCTTAAAATAGGACATGAGTTACTTATTTTCACGACAATAAAACTGAAAGCAGTTGAAATATTGAATGAGAGACTATGAAGAACACATAATTTCCCAAATTAGGGATATTTAAATGTTTTGCTATTCCACTCTCCTCTATTGCCTGTTATTATCCCAATATTCCCTTACTTTATATTATTGTAATTCTTAATAGAATTCATTCATATCTTCTTTGTTCTTCCACTATTTCTATATCCATCCACCTTCATACTTAACAATCTATGTTGTATGGTTTTCACTTACAACCCGTTCCCATCTTACTTCAATGTAAGCAGTGGATTGGGAAATTATATTAAAAGGAAACGTGGCTTCATCACTATCAAACGAATCTATATCTATATATAAAAAATGAATCTCTATTTCCCTCGGTCATCGCATCACGCGTGAACGGATGAAACTATTTCGCTAATTCTTTTTTTGTTGGGTCAATTAGCGTCAGGACAAGGTTCTTATGAAAGAAAAAAAGTAAGGAAGTTGACCGGAATATCAGCAAATTTAAAAATATTAAAAAAAAATTAACGTTATTATCAATTTAACATAACTAGCTATCAGTTGTCATAGAGCATTAAAATATTAAACACTATTGTTTTTTAATATTATATATTTTTTTTAAATTAATTATACCAATTTGAATTCAATATTCATAGTTAAGACAGGACAATGTCTGTAGAGATATATATTTCTAAAAAAATTGTTGGAACGCGCTAAACTGAAAAACTGCCAGCCAGGTTTCAAATATTGTATTCAATAGAGCAACTATTGTGGAAGGCTTTAAGGTGTTTAACATTACGGTACCAGTAATAGAATCAAATCTGTATTGAAAAAAGTTACAACAACGGGCGAATATAAATAAATAAATGATTAGATCTATGCGAACGAAGTCGGAGGCACTGCTAGTAAATATTATAACGCGGAAAAGTGTGTTCGTCTGTTTGAACGTTTTTTTATACTTAAGGTTTAGCGTTATGGCCATAATCTCACCTGATCTTAAGTGACGATACATCCCAAGTTGGTAGACACGCTACTGTGGAGGAACTGGCTCTCAAGTGCTGTTGCCGGAACACACCTATTGGTATTTGGCGGCAGGTTTACAACTTGAGGGTGGTAGCTAGCCAGGCGGGCGTTAGAAAAAGCCCTACCACCATGCTATGGTTTCCTCACAGTGTTTTCCTTCACCGAAAGCTCAAGCTCATTGTAGGTGCTTGGGTTCGAACCCACGTCCCTTGACGCGAAGTGCTAAGTTTAGGAACAACGTGTCTGATTCCAAAAAGTGTTTTACTATCTTATAGAAAAATCATCGTCGAAGGCTGTACGCTATTTACGTTACGCTGCCACCAATAGGAGTGAAACTGTACTGAAAAATGTCACAAAATTGGGAAAAAATACCTAATGATCTTTAATTCCTAGCGAACAAAGTCGCTGACACGCCTAGTTATAAAATAAAGTAAAAACTAAACATATAAAGTAACCTGATATAATTGTTATATTCACAAATATAAAAGTATTTATATTCTATCCTGATATTTAATAATACAGAATACGATGAGTAATAAGTAACAAAACATATTTATTCAGATAAATAAATAATATAACGTTAGGTATTATCGCATGATTATGGACAGAGTACGAGTTCTGTGGTGGAACCGGCGATTTTATCTGTCCGTCCTTTACATCTCAAATATTATTATCAGCTCCCAAGCCGGTTGAAATACAAGAAACAATAAACGTTAGTCGTTAAATTATCTTATACTGTTATAAATCAAACAAAACCCCGGGCTACGAGACACTTGTTATATTGCTAATAAATGTCGTAAATGCAACCTATACACGTATATCAGAGCGAGGTTTATTGGGCCCGGTGTGCGTTGTGCCCTCAGTTATTTCTATGGACCGGCTAACTCCTTGGTCACTGTTGACGTTCCCATATTTTTTATAATATATTGCTATAATGAGAGTTAGTGTAATACTTGGGGACATTCGTCGCAGTTAGTTTTATTGCCTGACTCGATATTTTCACTGTTGACATTTCTATATTGTTGTAACATTTTTTTAAATCGCAATACATTAGCAAAATGTATGAGTTTTAGTGAAATTGTTGGGGACATTCGTCGCAGGTAGTTTTGTTGACTGACTTGTTATTCACTGTTGACGTTTCTATATTGTTGCAACATTTTTTTAAATCACAATACATGAGTAAAATGTATGAGTTTTAGTGAAATTGTTGGGGACATTCGTCGCAGGTAGTTTTGTTGACTGACTTGATATTCACTGTTGACGTTTCCATATTGTTGCAACTTTTTTTAAATCACAATACATGAGTAAAATGTATGAGTTTTAGTGAAATTGTTTGGGGACATTCGTCGCAGGTAATTTTGTTGACTGACTTGTTATTCACTGTTGTCGTTTCTATATTGTTGCAACATTTTTTTAAATCACAATACCTGAGTAAAATGTATGAGTTTTAGAGAAATTGTTGGGGACATTCGTCGCAGGTAGTTTTGTTGACTGACTTGATATTCACTGTTGACGTTTCCATATTGTTGCAACTTTTTTTAAATCACAATACATGAGTAAAATGTATGAGTTTTAGTGAAATTGTTTGGGGACATTCGTCGCAGGTAATTTTGTTGACTGACTTGTTATTCACTGTTGTCGTTTCTATATTGTTGCAACATTTTTTTAAATCACAATACCTGAGTAAAATGTATGAGTTTTAGAGAAATTGTTGGGGACATTCGTCGCAGGTAGTTTTGTTGACTGACTTGTTATTCACTGTTCACGTTTCTATATTGTTGCAACATTTTTTTAAATCAAATTACTTGAGCTAGATAGATGTATGAGTGTAAGTGTAATTGTTGGGGACATTCGTCGCAGTTAGTTTTGTTGACTGACTCGTTTTTCACTGTTGACGTTTGTATATATTTACAATAAACTTAAAATCAAATTTCTTGGGTAAATTTATAAGTGTTTGTTTAATTGTTGACACTTGTCGCGGTTAGTTTCGTTGACCAGCTCGTTATTTATCGTTGATATTTCAGACACTCTTGTCATATTTATTAGATCGATCTGCTTGTATAAAATGTATGCGCATTAAGTCGAAAACCTTAATGAATTACGCGTCTAAACTTTCCTTGTGTATCGGTAATTTTTAAGTTTAACGCGTTCAGACAGACATACAGACGTGGGGGGTGACTTTGTTGTATAATATTATGATTATATATATATATATATATATATATATATATATATATATATATATATATATATATATATATGTATCGCACGGTCATTCTGTAAATACCTTCGCACGCTCTCATAGTAACAATTGAAAAAAGACATTTGCGCCCACTGACAACGAACCAAAGTGTACCGTTAATATGTTAACAGTACAGCAAACTGAACTCGATAGCCGAGCTAGAATAATTCCATAATAAAGTATGAAAATTTTAATTATAATTTTCGTTCAATGTGGGAACGGATCAGATCAGAGACGGTGCCGCTTTTGTTTACACTATGGGAAATCGTCCTCTCGGTTCCAGTTGGATGTAATTCACTGACCGTACGTTATTTTATTAATATATATAAGCAGTGATAAGTCATGTTTGAAGAGTAATCTCTCAACCGTTTGATTATAAACTCTATGACCTTTGTACTGGGACACTGACAGCTGATAGATGTTTACTAATAAACTACGGGAAATGTATATAATTAACAATGTCAAACGGAAAGTATTGTTTGTTTGAATGCGTTAATCTTAACAAATAATAGTCGGAATACGGAAATTCTTTTTGTATTTCATAGAGCAATTATTGAGGAATGATTTAGGCTATTTACGATCACGCTACCGCCAATAAGAGCAAAGCTGTAGTCAAAAATGGTCACAAATCGGGCAAAAAGTGTTAAATAATATATAGTTCGACGCGAACGAAGTCGTGGGCAGAGCTAGTTTAATATAAATATGTTAATGACGCAATAGACAACCTATTTTTACTAAGTAGTACATACGCAGATCTATATCTATATATTTATATACATATATATATATATATAACTCAGAAACCGTTAGAGTTAGCAAAAAATCACAAGAGACTATTTTTGTAGAGCGTTAAATTTTCTACAAGAATTATTGTTTGCCGACATGATCTGTTCATCCGTTCGAGACGTTTGAAAAAAATCCAAAGTAATAACAGATTTTTTTCCCCCGTTATTTCCAGTTAAAAGTACGGTTATCGGGGAGGCCGGGTGAAAATTAAAATTAACTATAACTTGGCATGAATTTTTTTAAATAGATTTAGAACCGATACAGGACTTTCGTGAAATAAAATCGGATAAACCCTTAATAAGGACCACCCTAATATATATGTATATATAGTAAAACTGAAAATGGGTCAAAGTGTAATATTTTTTTAATATTATACTCGCACTGTACTATAAGATATGCCTACGACTTTGTCCGCGTGGAACTAATATTTTGTTCAATCTCTTTTGCCCGTTCTTAAACCTATTTTCAATACAGCTTTACTGCTATTATTTACATTATTTATATATATAGCTATATTTATATAGCTATTTGGTGGTAGCTTGAGGTTAAATAAAAATCCACACAGATTTTACAGTTACGTTTCTCCTATTTTTTTTGGAAAAATTAATATGAATATATAAAATATTAAACAATCGAGTAAAAAGCCAACAATCGACCATTATATTTTAGCTTTCTCACAGGATTCTGTCTGTATAGGGTTGCTGACTCAAGAAGGGTATATGAAGTTATTTTTTTTATATACTATAAATGTTTATCTTTTGGTCACAATCTCATCTGATTTTAAGTGGCGTCGTGTTCGGAAATTGTGGCCATGCAAAGTCTAGTGGAGGAAATACCTATAGGTATTTGGCGGCAGATTTTCAACTCGACGGTGGTAGCTAGCCCTCGCAGAAGTGTGGGTGATGTCGCTCGTCTCTGGCAACACGGGAGTTTGAAGTGTCGCTGTGGTGCATTTTAGTACATAGTGTTGGGGGATTAGCCCCCTATGAGTCCTCACATGGCCCTCTCGTTTTGGCCTGAGCCCGGGTAATAGGATTTTATACATTAAATTAATAAAAAAGGGAGGTAGCTATTTATTATTTATTTATTTATCAGATTTGTCAGATTTTGTAGCGATGATAGTTCAGTGGTAGTGTGTACGACTTCGAGTCAAGGGACGCTAGTTTGAATCCAAGCATCTGCAATGAGCTTGAGCTTTCGGTGAAGGAAAACATCGTGAGGAAACCATAGTATGGCGGTAGGGCTTTTTCTATACCCACCTGGCTACCAACCACCCTCACGTCGAAAATCTGCCGCCAAATACCAATAGGTCCGTTTCGGCAGATGCACTTGAGAGCCAGTTCCTCCACAGGCTTAGCGTGTCTACCAACTTGGGCCGTATCGTTACTTAAGATCAGGTGAGATTATGGCCATAACGCTAAACCTTAAGTATAGAAAAAAAAAGATTACAAAGATCTTAGAACAACAATAAAACCACGTGAAATTATCTTATAACTACCGATAGTCAATGTCTCATAACTATTATCATACAAACCTGTGTGTGTTTTGTATGTTTGCATGAATTTAAATAATTTAAAACCATTCCCTATAATCGCACCTTGAGGGTTGCTTGTTCAGAAACGCAGAACATCTTGTTACCGCCTCACCAATTTTATAAACATTTCGTATTTAAAGTTTGAGATATGTCGGGTTCTCCATAATAACCGTTGTTCCCTATTTCAGCCCTTTGAGTTTTATTTTCACGATAATAGACACACTACGACGTTCTCCAAGGTTCGGTCTGTCTCTATGTCTAAATTCATATAAACTGGTTCAGCTGTTTCGTCGCTGTAAACAGACTTAAAACAAACAGACAATATCTATATATAGGCCTATATATTAACAGTTATATGTCACTACATATTTGATAATATGATAATTGTTCATAAAAATATTGGTAGTTTAAAAGATACAGTTATTTTTGTAATTATAATACTAGAGATAGACATTACTGTGCTCTGATCTACACAAGGCTAACAGAAATAGTTAATGATTTCTTAGGTTTACGCGAATATTATTCATTGAAATAAAACTAATTTAAACGGATTTTATCGCGGTAAAATCCGTTTAAATTAGTTTTATTTCAAAGAAATAGTTAAATCATGTAAAGGACAATGTATCCACTTCTATAATAAAATACCTCGGGAAATAATTAAACTAAAATTAAAACAGTTTAATATTATTATAAGAAAGAAACTTAGAAAAGCGCGTTATACAAATACAGATTAGTTATCAGACGGAAATGCATGGGATTTAATCATTGTAAATATTTTTAAGTTCGGACAATTTTCATGTCATATAAAAGGCAGAGATTGTTGGAGAACTTTTCTTCTGTTTTCAGGAGACTTTTCTTCTCTTTCGGGAGATTTTTTCTTCTCTTTCTGAGCGCCATGTTGTTTCGTAATCGTTAGTACGATGGTAGTAGAACGATTATCCTATTTTAGAGAAATAGACGATTCGGTTAGATTTATTTACGTTTTAGGCAACAAACCCAATAACCAAGGGTTTGATGTATTGAAACACTAAATCACTACTGAGATAAAGGATCTTCTATTATAATATCGACTGAGGTAAAAGTCATGAGCGAAGTGCTGAAACTTGGAAAACATTGGATAATCCTGACTAATATTGTGAATGTGAATGTGTTTGTTTGTTACGTATTTACGCTTAAACCGCTGAATCGATGTTTAAGAATTTTCCCATAGAGATAGATAGGATCCTAGAGACGGTAATATGTTACTTTTTCTCGCGAAGTTACTTAGAAGTGGGGTAGAAAAAGGTGTATAAACTTTGTATAAAACTTTTTATTGGGTCCGTATCCGGTTTGTTTATAAAATCGATATTAACGCGAGCATAGCCGCGGGTAAGAACTAGTTATGTTTTAAATTTAAAGGTGAATATTAAATTAGTTCGGAATTTTTACACCCACAATAAATTACAAAATTGTAAAAGTAAAAATGTGATTTTTGTTTTTATATTTGAATTAATTTATCAGTTTTTATTTTATTCTCAATTGATTTTTTTATTTAAATTATTAAATTTATCCTGCTTCTTATTACTCTTTATTTAACATTTATATGTTGTGTTTTCATAGTTATTAATAGGAAAAAATGGTTAACTGTTTCCTTCAAAGACTTTTCATATATTTATTTAAGTTGAATCCGACTATTAAAACCACAAAAGTTTTTCGTATTGGATCACTAACGGTTTGCGAAGCGAGCGTCTAGGCCTATGTTTCTTAAACTTTCTGATGTACCGCGCACGTTAGGGTAAATTGAATGCCCAAGGAATAGCCCAGGAATAATTCATCAAATTTTTTTACACAAATTTGTAGGGAAATCCATCTACCATCGATTTTTTCTCCTCCCCTAATATCGCTTGTTATTCAAAAGCCCTCTCAGATAGCCTCAGCGCCCATTCGGAGGCGGTACCGCCCACTTTGAGAACCTATGTTCTAAGCTTTCGTAAAATGGATGCCACGTATTTCGCGCATTATATACCAGTACTAGTTGAGACGAAGTTCTTAGCAAACTATAGACTCACCGTGCGGATGCTGGGTCCATCGTGTGGCAGGGAGGGAACTTACGAGCAGTTTCCATGGATGTAGATCTAAGTGGCCCTTTCCGATTTCATCATCACGAACCTTCAATACTCGTGTTTCTCTCCCCGCCCAGCCAAGTTTAGTTGACCAAGTTAAAGTTGCAACTTTAGATGCACGTTCTACTATAGAACTGACTGCAGTCCAAGACATCTGTATCACAAGATTATTACGGAAAAATTATAAAAAGTTTAACTGTACGGTTAGTTTAGCGAGTTTTCCGCAACCAATTGTTTCCAGTGTGATTGTTACTTTGTGCTTTAATTGATATAACGGAAATTGCATACACAGGCAGATACTGTAGTAATAAAAATAAATAATAGTTTAAAAAAAAACCTAAAAAACACGCTTTTCATAGAAAACTGAACGAAAAAAATAGAAAATAAGTTTTTTAAATTTAAATTAAGAATAGTGTTAAAAATTTCAATAAATATAAATTATTAATAGTGTAAATAAAAAAAAAAAGTATTTTATTTAAAAAAAAAGCGTGGGGCGCTTTTAAGATTATCAAACGATAATCACTCTACTCATATCTGTCGATAAAACATTTATAGCTATTGACACCATGCACCCCTACATATATTTTTGCTTGTTTTTTTTTTAAGTATAAATAATTAAAATTAAGGCTCTAGCCTTATCGACTATAGATGAAAATTATATAAATTAACAAAAATCTTATTTTTCAAATTGAAAAATGAAATATTTTTATCAAATTAGTGTATTGTCATCGGTCCTCGATAAATCTACAAAGTTTGAACGGAATCTGGCCGTTTAAAATGGGTCAAAATCGCGCCCAAAGGAGTCGGTTACTAACATACAAACAAACATACAGGTGAAGTTAATAAAAAGCGTGTAATAATAAAGATGCTTTTGGCTTAAATTTTACCCAAACACGCTATCTATGCTACTACAGAGTTATTGATGATACCTAACAGTTTTTCCTTTGTATCTCTGTGTACGTTAATATAGCTTGTGTATCAAACTAAATAGCATGAAAATCTATCAATTAAGTTTTTAAATGTGATGATCGGTCTGTTGAGAGTTGTACAAAGCTTGCGTCAAAGGACGTGAGTTCGATCCCTGTAATGAACCTGCTTCCGGTGTAGGAAGGCATCGTGATGAAACTATAGCATGGCGGTAGGCATTTTAATGTCTACCTAAATCTGCCGCCAAGTGCATAAAGATGTGTTCCGTTAGGCTTTAGACTCAGCATGACCACGTTTCACGGGCATTATCGTCACTTAACATCGGGTGAGATTGTGGCCCCATAAATTTTACAAAACAAGGAACTCTGTAGTCTATTAAATGCTACCTTTTAACTCACCTGGTCTTAAGTGACGATACGGCCCAAGTCGGTAGACACGCTAAACCTGTGGAGGAACTGGATCTTAAGTGCAGCTGCCGGAACACACCTATTGGTATTTGGGGGCAGATTTTCAACTTGAGGGTGGTTGGTAGCCAGGCGGGTATAGAAAAATCCTACCACCATGCTACCTACCTACTTCACGATATTTTCCTTCACCGAAAGCTCAAGCTCATTGTAGGTGGTTGGATTCGAACTCACGTCCCTTCTACCAACTACTGAGCTGTCGTCGCTTCAAAACAATATAAATATAATTATATAACAACGACAAATGTTATCAAATTTTCACCAGTAGTTACATATTAAGGAGAAAAATTGACAGATAACATAATAAAACTAAACAATTTCATATATGAACAGATAATAAAAAACATACCGATGTTAATGTTATGTTAAAGCCACAAGTACACAGCGTTCGCCTACGAATCACTTCATTTATTTTCAATTATTAGCTACCACGAGATAGGTAATGGTGTGTCCTACACCTGGGGCAAAGCCGTAGTATATCTTAGTTCACCTGTCTGTCACAGACACATCTTATAAAACCGATCTGAGTGAATAAACAATCACACGACGCGCGGCCGAAGCTCGTAAACGTCGAACGAACTCAGCAGGAAACATAGTCAGGCCCGTTAAACTTTTTACCTTTCCAAATAAATTAACAATTATAACGTTCACACGTGCAACCGAAAATTATAATAATATTATTATTATGTGTGTAGGTACGGCAATCGACGAAAATGTAGAAAAAAAAACCCAACCGATGTACGCGTCTTTTGTGTTTTATATTTAATAGCTTTAACGTTATCGACTCAATCTCGCATCGTGTCAAGTGACACGCTAAGCTTAGTGGAACGACGGGCTTTCTAAGTGCAACTGCTGGAATACCTGTAATTATTTGGCGGTAGATTTTCGACTTGAGGCTGTTAGTTAGCTGATTAGAAGAAGTGTTTGCGACGGTCCAGATATCTGGCAACACAGGAGTTTAAAGTGGCGCTGTGATGTATTTTTGTGGGTAGCGTGGGCTGATAAGCACGCGGCGTGTTACCATATGCCCCTCTCGCCTTACCCCGTGCCCGGGTAATGCATTTAATAATACGAAAGTCTGTAAAGAAAGGTATTTTAAACATCACGGTAATAGACAAAATGGTGCTTATTAGCTAGCCCGTTGGGCAATAGAGAAAGCCCTACCACCATGCTGTGGTTTCCTCTCGATATTTCCCTCACCGAAAGCTGAGCGATTGTAGATGGATTCGAATTAACGTTCATTGTTGCGGCGTCCGCACACACTACTGAGCTATCATCACTCCAATTGTGTAATGAATATGAGAAAAATATGCAGAAAATAGATAGATAATTAAAAACATAAGATTCGGTTAAGTAATTTTACTAGCACGCAAAATCTCTCCGAAATTAATCCAAAGCGTTTATAGGAAACACGATTAAGAATACATTTTAAATCTATACTAGCTGTTCCTGCGGCTGCGTTCGCGTGGAACGAAAATTTTGTTTAATCATTTTTAATATATATGATGTATGTATATATTACTTATAGTATAATGGCTAGTAAAAATAATAATTATAACAATATTGAAGCAATGATAGCAGTGGTATTGTGTACGAATTTGCGTCAAGGGACATGAGTTCGAATCCAGCCGCCTACAATGAGCTTGAGCGCACGCTGAAAGAAAACATCGTGAGGTATCCATGGGATGGTGGTATCGTCACTTAAGATCAGGTGAGATTATGGTCATAATGCTTAACAAAAAAAAAAAAAAAAAAATAGAGGAGAAAAAATGTTCTGGACTATGTGTTCCTTGGTTATTTATATATGGGTTATTAATCCCTTATTATGAGGGTAGTCGGCGAAGGGCAAATGATTACGCATGTAAACAATTCAATTAAAGTTTATTATTAGACTGACACAGTTTATCTTCCTCGAACCTTGTACTCAGTGTGAATAACAAATAAATCACAGTGGTGGGTACCTGGGACAGACGAGATCCGGAGCAATAGTTCTAATATATACCTAAAAGTGGGATACAAAGGTTTCATGGGCAGTAATATACCGATATTTCCCTATATACCTCAGAATGTGATGAACATACTTCGAAAATATCAAATATAATAAAAATATTAAATTTTGTAAAAAAAAATAACAGTGACCTTAATAATTATTTCTTCAACGAATATTAATTTAATTATTGACCTTTTCCTACTAAAATTACTGAAAGTTTCACCGATTAACGTATATTAAAATTGGTATATTCTAAGATCATTTTATTGTAAGATAGATTATCTTTTCAGTTACTCAGTAACCACATTCATTTGTCAGTTTCATGGATAGATACACAGTAAATTCTGTTGGGAATAGTTTCTTGATATAAAACATAGCTCGAGTGAAGCCGCAGGTGAAACATTAGTAAAGTAAAGTTGGTAGCGTGTGCGCATGACGCGTCAATGGATGTGAGTTCGAATTCTGGTCGTTGAGTTTTCGGTGAAGGCAAACACGTTGGCATGGTGGTAGGGCTTTTTCTAATACCCGCCTGGCTAGCCATCCTCATGTTGAATATTTGGCACCAAATACTTACAGGTGTGTTTTCGATCTTGAGCTACGGCGTCACTTAACAGCAAGTGAGATTGTAGTCATAACGCCTAAACCTCTAAAATCTATAACAAAAGTTTATTATCTGGGTGGACACATAGTATATGTTTTATTCGAGAATGTGTTTGTGCTCACACAGTCGCGGGTAACAGCTGCTTATAAATATATTTCAAATAATATAGATACACTAATTACGGCTAACGCGAACGGAGCCACAGACGTTAACTAGTTATTCGTATGTATAATTAATTATTGCGTCGTAAAATAAATAAAAATTCGAAATGCAAATTGAGTCGGCGCCTACGAAACTCCGTTGAATTGGAAATACCAGATGCACTCAAAGGTCAAGGGCCTCATTTACACCGCAACGTACTTACGTGTGGATCTAATAATTGTAATACAAAGAGAAGAAAGATGAACAAAAACACACACACACACACACACACACACACACGCACATACACTTCCAAACTATTTATAAATTCATCTTTACGAAAACATTACACGAGTAGTAAGTTTTAAATTTATTTTGGGTTATAATTACTTGATTTACATTTACTTGTTCGTATAGAAAACACCGCTATACAGTATAATAATATTATATAGAAAAAAAAAACAACTGTATGAAATATTATAAACGCCAGTGACTTACGCTACGGTGTTCGTGACTTTCAAAACAAGTAACTGTCCGAGGGCGAACTTTGCTTTCAATATACAGGTTAAAAACATTTAACTTTGAACTTGTCTCTGTCTGTAGGTATGATTTTCGTATTAACTTAACTCTGTAGGTACTAAATATTTATTGTAAATTTAGATTTTTAATACATCTCACATGTTGATTGGTACGTTCATATAAATTTTATCCGAATGAAGGGATCGATGAATTCCATTGCATGTTAAGCACATTACATTCATTACGTTCATTGGTCGTTAGCCCGTATTCGGGGACGTAACGTATACGGTATAACAACTGCGTTAACGACCAGTGAAAATGATCCCTTACACTGCGTTAATATTTCGAAGTAAATATAACGTAATATATTATGATACGTGATATCATACGTAATATATAAATGTTAAATTTGGTCGGTATTGATGACTATTGGATAGTGCTAGGATATTGATAAATAAAATTATAGTTAAGGTGTAGCATTTTGGCCACAGTCTAAACTAATGTGACGACGTGGCCAAGATGGTTTCCACGTTAAACTTAGTGGAGGGACCGGGTTCTCAAGTGCAACTTCCGGAACACACTTATAGGTATTTAGCGGCAGATTTTCCACTTCAGGGTGGTAGCTAGTCAGGCGCACATTGAAAAATGCCCTACCACAATGCTATGGATTCATCGTGATAGTTTCACCGAAAGCCCAAGCTCATTGTAGGCGGATTCAAACTCACGTCCCTTGACGCGTCGAAGTTATTAGCTATTGTTTGGTGATGATTAATTAATCGCATATTAATTGGGCAGTGACGTATGTTGAATCAGAAACAATATATTTGTTGTAAACAAAATTGAATCAAGATCATGTGATAGTTAATTTCGATGAATTTAAAAATCGGATATGAAACAGACGTACATCCAGACAGTCCATTTTGTATAAGTGCAACATTCATATTCAATTTTCCTTTAACTATTTTATATTTATTAACCAATGAACAGACCTGAAGAATTTATTAAATAAACCGGTAGCACTACAAGCGTAATAATGCAATTAGATACAAGATAACTCCTTTGAAATGACTTGATATGCATCTTTAGTATTTACATTTAAAACCGTTCATTCAATTATTCAAAGAACTGCGGTTGAAAAATCGTGAGAAATAGCAAAACGTTTACAAACGGGGTTTTCCGTTGAAAAGTTTCTTAGCGCATAAAAGAAATCTTCCATCGTTAGCTTTTCAGAGCTTTTCCAGGTTCGCGGTAAGCTTTTCAGTTCATAGATATAGAGTAAATGAAGTTATTTTTTATACTTTAATAAACTTTACCCGAGCTCGTGTTATATTGCTTTTGTAAACCAATTCTTAATATCAGGAAAGGTTTTCGAGTGAAAATGTAGTTTATCATCATCTCCAGGGTCTCACGTATCTGTATACCTAAATTAATAATAATCGGTTCAGAGTTTTAGCGGTGAAATTGACGAATTAATAAAAGTAGCTTGCCCCTGCTGCAACTGGCTCAAGATAGAGAAAAATGATTTTCTTTAGAGGAGGCTTTCACCCCGGCCTAGAAGAGGGGTTCTTGCATAAGAATAATTAAAGATATTTATAATTTAGATCGTACTACACTAATACTATAACATACCTATTTGCAGGTAATAAAAGGCTTTTTATACTTTGCTTAATCTGTGACAGTGGGTGGGAAATTATAAATAGGTAGGAAACGTACAAACTTCTTAGTAGAAACAAATGAAAATGTAGTAAATTAATTTATTAAATAAGTGTTGAGATAACATCGAACTAATTAGCATCGTCAATACAATTATGACGAATTAGTTTCATTGCAATTTTAATTCTTTCGATGATTCATTCGAGACATGGATAAGATTTAATTGATATACTGAGGTTTGAAATACAAAGCGTTAATTTAACATAAGAAAATAGTTTGCGATTAATTAAAGACATTGTAAAAAATATTGTTTGTTCATACCATTAAATTACTTTTCACAGTGTTTGTATTAACACACTTTCTTGTATGTATGTCCGGGTGGAATTTTGTGATAGGTTTTAAACTAACTTCCCGATGAGCTAAGCACTTGAAATTTGGACCATAGCTAAGAACTGGATAACACTGCATGAAAATGTGAAAAAAATTGATTTGTTTGTTTAATAAAAAATGTATAATCGATTTACTACAGCATCTGCATCAGCTACGTACTTCAATATAGCTGAAATTTAACTGACAGGTAAACAAAATATATGAAAATTAAATTTACATAACCCAATAACAACACATAACTATAAACATGTGTTCTATGTTTTTCGTTTCCAATGTTTTGTTTTATACTTTTTAATTCTTTTTAAAAACAGGGTACATTATATATATATATAAATATATAGTGAAGGTTGCGTAGAAAGTATTCACTCAGGGTTTTCGTAGGGCTATATTAGATTAGGTATTGGATATGCAATAGGGTGTATAAAATGACGACTAGGGTAACGCTTGTGATCCACGATTATCACCGAAAGTTATGGGAAAAGTTGATAAAACTACATATTATTAGACCTGAATGTTGGACAAAGAAAGAGATAGCTGACAAAAAAATTACATGTAACAGAGATGCGACAGTTACAATGGATGTGTGCAGTAATTAGAATGGATAAGATTGAGGATGAATATATTCGCAGAACCATGAAAATAGCACCAGTGACATGGGTCGGAAACTAGAGAGTAATAGGTTAGCGTGGTATGGACATGTTTTGAAAATATGGAAGCATTGAACTAGGCTGGGTTCGATCCTCCAGATAGGGGACCTCGAGTGTCTCTGCTCGCGCGATACAGTGACACTCTACATCACTTAGAGTACATCATCACATCGCTTACCATTCGTGCACACGCACACGTTAAGTACACGGTTCTGCAGGCCCTGAAGGTCGTAGTTAGGATCACTAAATTAGTAAGTTAGGACATGTTAGTTAGACTCGCGAATTGTTTCTTTTCCTTTTGCGCCCGCTGCCTAGGGGCTAAGTGATCTCAGCACTCGTCCCTAAAAGTTCGGTGAAGCTGTCAAAGCCCGCAAGGTTAACAGCGTATGTCAGGTAGAGAAAGAAACATATGACTATTACAACGTTAAGTATGTAGATGCATGGGTATAGGAGAAAAGAAAGGCCGAAGAAGATGTAGATGGGCTGTGTTGGAAATATGTGTAGAAAGGGTGTGAATACTGATAGGGTGGACTGGAGGAAGAAAAGTCGTTTTGCCGACCCTATCTAAGTGGAGTAAGGGTTATGAAGAAAAACACATCGGCCCATCAAATGCCATATTAATTTATTGTTCACGCGGCCACGTTTAATTCTATATAATTATTATTTGTTTCACTGAACGTTGTTTTACGACTGTACGCTTAATACATTTCTTTATTGTTTTAAAATTCAACATAGTTAGGTGTTCATTAAGTATTCTGAAATATTTAATACCATGAATGTATAATAATCACAGTTATGTTAAATTCTTTCTCCCGAGCGTATGCGAGCGCGTTCGTTACACGCGGTTTTGAGACTAAGAAAGTGGAACTTTGAAATATAAGATTTGTTTTTGTACTGTATTTAATAGGGTAATATATTGTAGCTTGTGCTATTAAGTGAAAATATTTATACGTGAAAAAAAAGTACGTTTTCTTAAAAATTTCACTTTTAAGTAGGTATACGCTAACTGATTCATATTTTTAGTAAGTAATAATAAGATCTCGTTCCACGTTTTATTATTTGTTTCTTTCGATTTTGGATTTCACTTTCTAAGTCTATTAATGTACTATTAAACTGACTAGATATAAATTAAGTGTATCAATAAAAGTATGTTAGCTTTAAACTTGTAAATGAATTAGGAGACAGTTTCAGAGAAAAGTAACGATGGTCACAAAGTAAGGGAGAGTAAAGCCTTTTTTTTATGGTTAAGGCTTAGCGTAATGGCCATAATCTCACCTGATCTTAAGTGACGATACGGCCCAAGTTGGTAGACACGCTAAACTTGTGGATGAACTGGCTCTCAAGTGTAACTGCCGGAACACACCTATTAGTATTTCGCGGTAAGTTTACAACTTGAGGGTTGTAGCTAGCCGGGCGGGCATCAGAAAAAGCCCTACCACCATGCTAGGGCTTCCCCACGATGTTTTCCATCACCGGAAGCTCAAGCTCATTGTACGTGCTTGGATTCGAACTCACATCCGTTGACGCGAAGTCGTACACACTACCACTGAGCTATCATCGCTTACTATATCACTTTATAATTCACTCACAACTAGTAGTGGGCAATAACATAGTGAAAAATATGTGAAATTATGTTAAATTTTTACGGCCACTGGACAACTCCCGTGGAGTATTATCGACGATATATATCTCTTACGTATTTGTTTATGGAATGTAGATAAATTTTTATGTGTCTCAGAAAGCATGGGAATGAATTAGTGGTTTTATTCAATTAACTATTTTACATATAGGAGATTTCGTTTATATTTCACTGCTGTTGTGTCACCTATAGTATTTATATTACGGCAATGTGGACTGCATTGTGTAGTAGTAAATAGAATATTCTATAGCGATGATAGCTCAGTGGTAGTGTGCACGACTTTGCGTCAAGGGGCCTGAGTTCGTATCCAAACACTTGCAATGAGCTTGAGCTTACCGAAAGAAAACACCGTGAGGAAACTATAGCATCGTGGTAGGGCTTTTCTGATGCCCGACTGGCTAGCTACCACTGTCAAGCTGAAAATCTGCCGCCAAATACCAATAACTGTGTTCCGGTGGAAAAGCACGTAATTGCCATTTTCATTATTTACCTATCTTTACTTATAAACGCGAAAATTTATAAGTATGGATTTGTTACTCTGTCACGCAGAAACTACCGAATGGATTTTAAGGAAACTTTACAATAATGTAGCTTATACATCATAATATCACGTAAGCTGTGGTTTATAAAGATATTGTGTGAATTGACCAATATATAACGATAAGTGTCATGCAAGTAGGAAAAGTTTTCCCATCTGCGAGCTATTCTCGCGTGCGCTGCAAGAACTGTTAGAGTTACGTATAAATGAATACGAGTACAGATAATGCTCTTGTATCAGTCTGCTTTGATATAATTTATGTAAAACAGCGACTACCGGAATCAGAATTGTCTGAGAAAATTAATAATAACGCGAGAAAAGCCGCCCGTAAAAGCTAGCTGACGAGAAAAATCTTTATGGCTACCAGTGACTGAAATTTTCACTGATAAGGGTGCAGTGGGTTAAATAGTTTGTGATTTTTAGGTAGCTGGTAAACAGTCAAGTGTAGGTAGGCCTCTAACAACCCACTTATCAGTTACAAACTGTCCGGTAAGTTGACGTCAACGCGGTGGGACACAATTACTCCGAAGCGATGATAGCTCAGTGGTAGTGTGTACGACTTCGCGTCAAGGGGCGTGAATTCGAATCGAAGCACCTACAATGAGCTTCAGCTTTCGGTGAAGGAAAACATCGTGAGGAAACCATAGCATGGTGGTAGGGCTTTTTCTAACGCCCGCCTGGCTAGCTACCACCCTCGAGTTATGAACCTGCCGCCAAATACCAATAGGTGTGTTCCGGCAGCTGCGCTTGAGAGCCAGTTCCTCCAAAGGTTTAGCGTGTCTACCAACTTGGGCCGTATTGTCACTTAAGATCAGGTGAGATTATGGCTATAATGCTAAACCTTAAGTATAAAAAAATATATATTACGTGACTATAGTACATATTACTTCTCTCCAACTCGGATATGTCCAGGCATGACAATGGGTAGAACTTCGGGTTACTGGGCTTGTGTGGTAGGTGTGGTTGGTGGGTGGTGGTAGCTTGATAGTAGGGTGTAGGAATCGACTACTCATTAGTGTGATCCATACATAATAGAACCCCCAATACAGTGGTACTAATACTTACTCGATTTTATCACGTATTTCGCAGAAGCGAACTGATAGCACACTTGCTATGTGTTTGCTTCGTAATGGCAAATTCGTATTATATTTCAGCCTAAGTGGATTTTCATTGCAAAACACGTGGTAAAGAGGCGGGTAAAAGAATGCGATATAGAATATGTTTATACGAAGACAGCTAATAATTATATATGGATAGTAGATTTGCACAGTAAATGTAAACCATAAACAAATTTACATATATTCTAGATTCCCATGGCACGTATGAATTTTTTAAACAATCTCCACGACTTCTAGGTGTCAGTTGAAATTGATGGAAAATTTAGACAATTCCGAAGATGTTTGCCTCACACTCTATTTTCGCATATATTTTTTATAGATAAAATTTTAGCGTTATGGCCACAATCTCACCTGATCTTAAGTGACGGTACGGCCCAAGTCGGTAGACGCGCTAAACCTGTGCAGGAACTGGCTCTCAAGTGCAGCTGCCGGAACACACCTATTGGTATTTGGCGGGAGATTTTCAACTTGTGTGTGGTTGCTAGCCAGGCGGGCATTCTTAAAAGCCCTACCACCATGCTATGGTTTCCTCAGGATGTTTTTTCATCAAACTCATTGTAGGTGGTTGGATTCGAACTCACGACCCTTGACGCGAGGTCGTACACACTACCACTGAGCTATCACCGCTATTGAAGATTACTATATAATTAGATGTATATCTAAATAGGCCAAAATATCGCAGCTCTTCTTTTGTTTCTCCACAGAATTTCCTTTTCAATTTGTTTTTGGTAGTTTTGGAAATAGTATTTTCCACTGCCGTCATTGTTATGGATTAGGGTCGAATTTAAAGTAATAGGTGAACACTAATTATATGAATAAGGAAAACTAGACGTAGATATTAAGGTCTTCATGATGGTTCACATATAAAGATGCAAAGCAATGCGTACGTATAAATGCACCATCATGATGATTTCTTGCGTTTACGCGAATATTATTCATTGAAATAAAACTAATTTCTGCGTAGATCGGAACACCGTCAATAATAAAAATTAAATTGAAGGTAGACACAGTAACATAAACTTTTCTGGACAACCTACACCTCAGTACCACGTGACCACGAAGGCTGAAAAGCTTTCGAAACGTCGGGATCAAAATTTAATAAATAACCGCGATAAAATCCGTTAAAATTAGTTTTATTTGAATAAATGCACCATCCATTTGCTTATGGGTAAATCCATAAGACGTGTGATAGTTCTGAAATGATATTGAGAATGGAGTCTACAATACTATGTCCATTACTGTATTTCAGGTTCAGTAAAACTCTATTCATTTAATTATAATTATATATTGTCTCGATATTTACAAAGACCGTTACGTTATAGAGAGTGTTCAATGAATTTATATAGTACGTATGATCCAAGCAAAGCTGTAATCCTCTCTCCTCTACGTTTTAACAGGTCTACTTTCGAATCGAAGTTCGTTATATAGGATATATATTTTACCAATATCGGGAGAAGCAAGAATGCTTTACATGCTGGTTATGTGAGGAATTGAATAAAATGATTTATTATCAACTATGAAAGGTACATACTTTAATCTGTGGCAGGAAATGGTCAATTTGTGACCAAATGCAAAGTACAGATAAAGGAAAATCACCGCCTGGTAGTTTGTTTTTTTTTTAAGTAATCGCTTATATTGTTTCATGAAACAGCCTAATCTGTTCTTCGATCTCATTAGTAAATTTTAATCAAATATGAAAGCGTGTGTTGAACGTCAAAGTGAAGACTTATAAAGTATATATTGTTGATATGTGTTTACTGAAATTTCGCTTTAGTGTATCAGGAATAGAATGCAGTTTCCCTTGCGTTCGATATAATTTTATTATGTAGGGAGCAAGTTATCATTGCATAATACAGTAATAATAATGTGCTGTGATATATTTAGCTTTTGTAAAGCTGTTTTGTGGTTGTGAAATAAAGGCGCGTGTAGTTGCTTTAGCTTACGGTTCTGTGGGTTTAATATAAACCTACTGATGCATTAATAGTGTACTTCACACCGTACTGTATTTATGAAATAGGTTTTTTTATATATATAACATTATATGTATTATATATTTCCACTAGGCATGGCATGTATACCAGCTTGGGCCGCAATCATTTAATACCAGGTGAAATTCTGGCCACAATGCTACACCTATATAAATTATTATTATCTTCGGTGTTACCAGTTATATTTTGAAAATGAGTTTTATATTCTATAAAGCGGTCATTGAGAAAGGCTATGTGCTGTCTTGGAAAAGTTACAAAAAACGAGCTAAATGTTGTCACATAACTTTTAGTGACACGCGGACCGAGTAGCGGACACAGTTAGTGAAGTATGTAAAGTAAATATCATTCACTCATTCAATGCGTGATTCATTCCTTTACAACATTCATGATGAATGGATTTAACGAGGGGAAAAAATTGTAAGAAATAACGTTATGTTGCTAGGGATTTTCTAATGCCCGCCTGGTTAGCTACCACCGTCAAGTTAAAAGTTTGTCGCCAAACACATATAGGTGTGTTCCGGCAGTTGCAATTGATTGTCAGTCCCACCGCTTTGGGCCACATCGTCACTTTACATCAGGTGACACTGTCGCCATTACGTGAAACCTACAAAGTGTATGAAGATATACAATTAATGTATTTTTGAATTCAATACCGAAACGGTCGACTTCGGCAGGATTGTAAATACTATAAAACAGGATTCGGAAAGTAGGTCATTAATTAAATACGAAATTTCCTCCATATCTTTAGAAACGATAATAATTCTATGAGGTTATCAATGCAGTAAATTTAGTATCATGTGCGTTAGCGAGTTCAGCTTCGATATGAAACTTTTTTTTTATAATTAAGGTTTAGCGTAATGGCCATAATCTAACCTGATCTTAAGTGACGATACGGCCCAAGTTCGTAGACACGCTAAGCCTGTGGAGGGACTGGCTCTCAAGTGCAGCTGCCGGAACACACCTATTGTTATTTGGCGGCAGGTTTACAACTCGAGGGTGGTAGCTAGCCAGGCTGGCATTAGAAAAGGTTTCCTCACGATGTTTTCCTTCACCGGAAGTTCAAGCTCTAAGTTGGTGCTTGGATTCGAACTCACGTCCCTTGACGCGAAGTCGTACACACTACCACTGAGCTATCATCGCTTCTAATTTACGGTACCAAAAGTTTCCTTTAGTCATTCTGAATTTAGATGCTTGTGTGCCTACTACAGCTGCACTCTAAAAAAATTAATAAACATATTCGCTTTTTTAATAGGTATACCGTTATGGTCACAAGTTCACTTGATGCTAACAATTAAATGACGATTCGGCCCAAAATGGTGGATACGTTAAACCTAGAGGGCCTGGCTTCCAAGTGCAACTACTGGAATACGCCTGTAAGTATTTGGCGGCAGACTTTCAACTTAAGGGTTGTAAGTAGCCATGTTGGCTTGAGAAAAACCCTACAATCATGCGATGGATTGGGATGCTTTTCTTCAACGAAAACTCCGGTTCACACGGTACTACGGAACCATCTTAGTCTTGACTATATTATACACTTAACGCGTGCTATATATATATATGTATATATAAAGGCAAAGGTCGGAACTAAACCTTCACGATACAATCGGTTGATTTAGCCAATACTTTATAACGGAGTACATATATCGGAAAACTCTGAATATTAATTCTAGGTCGTAAACATATCAAATCCTTGGGATACAGTGATAGTAAGATACTAATGAGTCTGACTGAACTACGTTTCGATTGCTGCAAGACAGGCAAAATTTCATACTGTTCTGTGTATATATAAGTATACCACTGTAGTATGTGTGTATCAAATGTTTCCTCTACACTCGAGTAAGCTTTCGACAAATGAATTATGTATGCGAATGAATATTAAAATCGCGGATTCCTATCGATCCCGTGACAGCCGATAGATCATAACCGTCGAACGTACCGCATTCATTCCTCGGGATACATCTAAAATCTAGCTCCAGCAGACCGTGTCATCGTAAAGTATTCGATGTAAAATGAAAAACGTTCCCGCGCGCGATTTTCGCGGCCTTAACCGCCGGGGATACGGTGGAAAATCGCTCGGTGCAGCGTTTCACGGATGGTAGGTGTTATGTTGGTTTATTTGATTTTTCCTGCCGGAAGCTCGCGTGACGTCACGGGCTGTGGGCACGCGTCGGCGGATCATCGCGAACCTTCTTCTGATCACGCGAGTTTTAATTGTTCCTTTTTTTGAAACACCGTCCAACGTATTCGTACGCTTCTGTAATGTTGGTGAATTAACGAGACGTTTTATTGTTAAACCGATTTCGCGTTTTGATTACTACACACCGATCTCTATCTCGGTTGTAATACTATATGACGATGTGCACATAAGTGGATTTAAGTTCTCATATAATTAGTTTGAAATTAGTACAGCTGATAATTAACTACCGAACGGCTGAGGTCTAAGAGTCGGGTTCATTGCGTCCGGTTCGTTCCACGTTGGTTTATATAATTCCACGTTATCGGACCCTGTTTCCGAATTTGCTAGAGAATTGTATAGAATTAATTTATAATACTGTTTCATATATTTACCCAAGGTATTTATGTTTTTGTATGACACACGGCGACATAGTCGCGTAGGCGTCTGAGCCTTCCCGAGTCGTAACAAACCTGACGACTGTATGGTGTACTGTGTATCATGTGTATGGTGATTGCAATATTTTTGGTTTCTCTGACCATTACTGCCTATACACCGACTGGCTTAGGAATGCGACGCACCTAAGAGTGACAAAACGCTAGCTTGTTACATCTGTTGCAACAATGTAATTTTTTTTATACTTAAGGTTTAGCGTTATGGCCATAATCTCACCTGATCTTAAGTGACGATACGGCCTAAGTTTGTAGACACGCTAAACCTGTGGAGGAACTGGCTCTCAAGTGCAGCTGCCGGAACACACCTATTGGTATTTGCCGGCAGATTTTCATCTTGAGAGTGGTAGCTAGCCACGCGGGCATCAGAAATAGCCGTACCACCGTGCTACGGTTTCCTCACGATGTTTCCCTTCACCGAAAGCTCAAGCTCATTGTAGGTGCTTGGATTCGAACTCACGTCCCTTAACGCTCAGTCGTACACACTATACATACAGATAAAAAAAAATGCAGTTGTGGCAATAGTTTTCGGTAAACATACTGACGAGACGAAATGATAATTCATCACACCAGTTCAGACTAGAGCTGGGCGGCTTGATAAGATCCCTTTATTGTCGATAAACAGGAGACCTTTGACCCGTATTCTTTGAATTACGATAACGAAACAAAAACAGTGAGAAATTATTCAATAATCGGTTACTAAATGCTAATAAATTTACGATTAAAATGCGAGAGGGAACTACAGAAGCCACTTAACAAGTATTCGAAGCCGTCAAGTTAACAGAAGAAATGTATGTTACGTACTTGTAGTTGTTGAAATGAAGTGAACATGTTTGTTTGTGTGACACCTTCGTTGTACCATGAGCAGATAACGTGCGGACGTTTGTAACACCAGTGGTACAATTGTTGTGTCACGGGGCTCGAGCTCTGTTTCAGGGGGTTCTGGTAACAGCAATAACGATATGAAAACAATATATGATTATTAAACTGCGCTGGGAGTACATAGCGATGATAGCTCAGTGGTAGTGTGTACGACTTCGCGTCAAGGGGCGCGAGTTCGAACCCAAGCACTTACAATGAGCTTGAGCTTTCGGTGAAGGAAAACATCGTGAGGAAACCATAGCATGGTGGTAGGGCTTTTTCTAATGCCCGCCTGGGTAGCTACCGCCCTCAAGTTGTAAACCTGCCGCCAAATACCATGAGGTGTGTTCTGGCAGCTGCACTTGAGAACCAGTTCCTCCACGGGTTTAGCGTGTCTACTAACTTGGGCCGTATTGTCACTTAAGATCAGGTGAGATTATGGCCATAATGCTAAACCTTAAGCATAAAAAAAAAATCGCTATTTAGTTGAGATGAAATGGGCCGAAAGTTAAATATAATGCTCAAAAACAGGAAAGTAACGGACGAAAGAAGTGGGAAACTTTTGCAGTAGCATTTCTATAATAATAATATTGTTATGATTCAATGAAACAGATTTAAAGTTTACATTTATATATTCCATACATGATCATTGTACATATGCACATTAATAGGTAAATTGTTTATTAAAAGGTTGAGCATCCTAGGCTCTGGGATCGGATCTGGAAGGCTGACCACACTGGTCGCCTCATGCAATTTGTCACCTGTCAATCATGACAGCTTGTTGTGACAGCACCAGAAATTTCATGCTTACTCTTTAAAGCATGGACTGGAATTGTAGAATCCAATACCCCACCACCCCCACCACTGCCACCAAACCACAGGTCAAGTGGCTTATACTTCATATTCTAAAACAGAAATGGTAATTTGAAACGATGATAGCGCAGTGGTAGTGTGTTCGATTACGCGTCAAGGGGTGTGAGTTTGAATCCGTCTACAATGAGCTTGGGCTTTCGGTGAAGGAAAACAGCGTGAGGAAACCGTTGTATGGTGGTAGGGCTTTTTCTAATGCCCGCCTGGCTAGCAACCATCCTCAAGTTGAAAATCTGCCAACAAATACCAATAGGTGTGTACCGGAAGTTGGACTTTAGAGCCAGTTTCTTCATATATTTAGCGTTATTACCAACTTGGGCTGTATCGTCACTTAAAATCAGGTGAGATTATGGCCATAACGCTAAACCTCAACTATATAAAAAAATATATATTTATGTAATAAAAATGATTAATTAGAAAATAAATTTTATAATTAGGTTCAATATGGTCTAGCAAATTATGGAGATTCTATCAATAATCAGCATGATAATTAAATCTACATATCTCTACATATAGATATAAGGTAATATAAGGTGTATTTGAGATCACGTAGTCCTGAAATGCTGAAATGCAAGTTATTACTTTGCTAATCAAATCAACATTGCCAAACAAAATGGCGATGCTGCTAGCATTTTCGTTACACTGCTTGCTTGTACGGCTATGGTGCTTTTAGATTTTTTTTTCTTTTACAGTTAACAGTTTAGCGTTATAGCTACAACCTCACCTGATGTTAAGTGACAACGTGACCCAGGATTGTGGACACACTAAGTCTAGCGGAGGGACTGTGGTTCTCAAGTGTCACTGCCGGAACACACCTATAGGTATTCGGTGGCAGAATTTCAACTTGAGGGTGGTAGCTACCCGGGACGACATTAGAGAAATCCCTGCCACCATGAAACGGTTTCACCACGATGTTTTCTTCACCCAAAGCTCAAACTTATTGTAGCTGGATTCGAACTCACGTCCCTTGACACTTATCACCAACAACAGAGCTACGATCGCATCCAAATTTTCTTTTTAAGTTTTCATGTAAATTTCCTACAAGCGAGTAGTATTTTCAATTTATAATTAAACTAAGCTTAAAAATTTATAAAAATGTTCCATTGAATTCAATTTGAAATAAACCTTTAACTCCAACAAATATATTAGTACCACCGTAACACTATAGGAATTGTCTATTTCGTTTGATTTGTTATAAGCAGCTACAGGTTTTATTGAAATAGATTACGCCAGGTAGAAGAGAAATAATTGTTTAATAAAATTAACAAAGAGAGATAGGTATCAGTATTGGGTCATCACGTCTCCTCCGAATGGCGTTCAGTACGAACAGCCCATTACAAATTGTATTATCATCTTGTTTATATTCGGTTTATAACTTGATTATAAATTTGTAATTGTCATATCAATTTAATATTATGTTGTCGTTATCAATTGTTGTATAATAATATTTTTAACACAACCGGATTCTACGTATATCTACTGTTGAGATAATAAGGTTGCAATTCTGTTCTCAACAATCACGCACTCATCGTGTTCCGATATCGGATATCGTCGTATTTTTTATTCGATTAACTAAATATTGACTAGCTTTGACGTGCGGCTTCGTTCGCGTTGATATTGTTTTTGTTACACAAATTGGACGACGCGACGCAATACAAAGTTTCGTACAAAGTTTGTCTCTCTCTTTATCCCGTTTCTTATAAATTTTTTAGCAAGTAAAAGTAACCTATCTCCGTGTAAAGGGTCCCATCTATCTCTATACCGAAATTCATTACAATCGATTCAGCGGTTTAGGCGTGAATGCGTAACATGCAAACAAACTTAATTTCGCATTTATAATATTAGTATAGATAGATAGATACATATGCACTTATCTTGGTATATAACATATACATATCCCACCGTAAATATACTTTGATTGTTCGAATATGATAATATAAAATAGGATATGGAATTTTCAATTATCTCCAAAGAAAATTTTATTCATTCACGAATCATGACGATACAACGTTATTATGTCTATATACAAATTTGTTTGTCTGTTTTCTGTCCGTTCTAGTATTCGACAGTCTGAACTTAACAACAATTTCATCTCTCATAAGTCAGTTGAACTAAGCAAAACGCATTGATACAAAATCTTTTTGATATATATTGAGGCTTTTTATTTATAATTAGCTTCCTTCCGCAACTTCCTTCGCGTGAAACTAAAAATATTTCAGTTACTCTTGCCCATTTTTGTAACATTTTTCAATACAGCTTTGCTCCTATTGGTGGTAGCGTGATGTTAAATAGCTTAAAACCTTCTTCGATAATTGTTCTATCGAATACAATAACGATTTTTGAAGGCAGTCTGTTAGCTTCCAAGATTAGCGCGTTTAAACAAACATACAAAACTTTTCCGCTTTCCAATATTAATATGGATACTGGTAAAGGAGGTAACGTTTCAGTCCCTTTGTGTCGTTTGTTTTTGGCAAATTTAGAGATTATCGTATAAAAAAGAGTTAAATTTCGATCACCTGGCGAACTATATATATAACTATATATATATATATATATATATATAGTGACTAGTATATGTAAAATATAATCTAATTCTTAGCGTTATCTATTCGGCTGGCGTCGCGTCGGTACGTCGGTTCATTCATAATCATAAACATGATTTGTATCTTGTACGAGCGAAGGCCATTGTGCTTTCCGCTCACACACTACAAGACGCGAGCGATCATGTGTCGAAATAATTATAAAACTTTAATAAGCGGCTATGTTCTCTATCAACATACTAGTTATGGCTTTCTTTCAAAGTGCAATTTAAAAACAGTGCTAACCACCGAGAAATCGCCAATTCGGTCACCAAATAAGCGAATGTAAAGAAGAAAATTATATAATTAGATTAACAAGCGATGTTGTCAGAATTGGTGGGGCGTATGCCGCTTACTTATTGAATTATATAGATATTCTAATATTCTGAACAAGGATTGGTGTGTATCGATCATATACGTGGACAGGATGAGAGTAAACTATGTTTACCTAACTTCGTAAGGGAGTAAAATAGACACTAAATAGATTCCGTAAATCCAGTATTAAATACATACTAAGAGTCCTCGAAATAATCATACATTATGACTGCGTTCAAATTGCAATAAATATTAAGCAATTCATTGAATCCCACGGAAGAAAACGTATTTTCATTCCGGATTCTCAGACATATTCCTAATATATTATTATAATAATGAACAGAGTAATACGAAGTATCTATTTTTTTTTGTATTATAATAAGTAAAAATTGCTTCAGCGTATAAAATGGTAAATTCTGACTCAAAAACATTGAAGACTTGAGAGATGTAAGCAGTACAGTCGAGGACATCGCTGTAATGCTGCCTTGTAAGCTTCTCGACATCTATAACCCTAGACAAGTTGTCTTGCAATAATCGCTAACGTAAAGAAATAAATAAAACATCCCTCACCCTCCCGCACCCTTAGTCTCCTCGAACCAGCTTTACTTAAACGAGTATCACACTAAAAGATTGCTGATCAGAATTTCAAAGCCCTCCCGGAAGAAGATTCACTCTAAAAGTGTCACGTCAAAAATTTACGACATGACACATGTCAAAGTGACGTTGACATTCGAAATCGAATGTCAACCGGTACATTTTTTTTGTTTTCTGTTTATGTTAATGATAGTTGAAAGATAACTTTGTTAGAGAAACTGTAGTGGAATACATTCGCTGATCGGTGTGACGTATTTATTACTGTGTGTATGGTGGTTCCAAATCAAACGGGTTTTTTTAATATAATTAAGATTTAGCGCTATGCCCACTATCTCACCTGATGTTAACTTGAGATTGACCCAAGCTGGTCAACACGGTAACCCCGTGGAGGGGCTGGCTCTCAACTGCCGAAACACACCTATAGCTATTTCGTGGCATATATTCACCATGAGCATTAGAAAAAGCTCTACCACCACGCCATGGTTTCATTACAATGTCTCCTTCACCGAAAGCTCAAGCTCATTGTAGGTGGAATCGAACTCAGTTACCTTGAAGCGGCGTCCTAACCCTACCAACTGAGCTATCATCGTGTAAACGGTACGTTTGACCGTGTTATCAATCGGTAATAGATGAAATTGTGTAAAACGAATTCTACATTTTCTATATCTCAATACGTGTTATTAACATATTAAATATTGTTTTATATACACTTGGTGATTACTGAATTCGGCAACAATTTATTCTCGTATCTAATTTATTGTAATTTAAACGAGAGACGGGGAAAACGCGGTGTATTGTAGTAAAATGATTTTAGAAAATTGTATTTACTTATTACCGAGATATAATTGTTTTTATGTACCGTTATGTATGTTCTGTGATCAACGATGCGATTCCAGCATTCGTATCATGAACGTTTGATATGTTGTCCGAGTGGCTGGTCGCTGTTTCTCGCTTATATGATAATATCTTTAACATGTCTTATATTTTAGACCGGGTTTCGATTCGTACAAACACTTTATCAATGGATACTTATCATACTATTGCATTTTTTTACTTAATCTGCATAACTGTGTTGTAGAATTGTTTCTATTTATACGTGTTTAATGTAGTTCTATTTTTTAAGTTGTTAAACAACTTATTGCGGGTTTAGAGCCAAATTTGTGTATTGATATTACTTCTTTTATTTATAACTGGATGCGCCCGCGGTTTTGTTTGCGTGATACTAAAAATTATCTAAACGAATTTGCCCGTTTTTGTGACTCTTTTCGATACAGTTTTGCTGCTATTGGTGGTAGCGTGATGATATATAGTTGAAAACCTTCGTCAATGAATGCGATTTCAAATGAATGATAATTATTGAAATTCGAATTGCAGTTTTTAAGATTGTCGCGTTTCAAATAAACATACAAAATTGTTCGCTTTGTGATATTAATATAGAATGTTCTGGTACTTTGTTACTCTGATACTTTGTTCATCGAAATAAAACTAATTTAAACGGATTTTATCGCGGTTATTTATTGATTTTGATCCCGACGTTTCGAAAGCTTTTCAGCCTTCGCGGTCACGGGGCGTACTGATGTGTAGGTTGTCCAGAAAAGTTCATGTTACCGTGTCTACCTTCAATTTAATTTGTGATATTGATAGTTTTCCGATCTACGCAGAAAGAGCTCAATGTCTTGAGGTCTGGCAATTGGTGTTTTGGGTTCAGATTTAATTCAATGTGCAATCGGATCCCATGCTTGTGCTAGCTTCCAACCATCTTCTCTATTGAAATTTGGATGTTTTCTAATTTCAATAGCCTCGCGAATCATCCTAGGTAGGAATCGGTGTTCTTTGGCAAGGATTTGTGGCTTGTCGAATCTAAGATAATGTTTGGAGCCTTCTTCTGAATGTTCAGCAACTGCAGACTTCGTAGGGCGTCGGTGTTCAACGTCAGGTATATCTTCTTTTACGCGGGTCCTTATAAAATCCGTTTAAATTAGTTTTATTTGTGATGAATAATATTCGCGTTAACATAACACATCATTAGGTACTTTGTTATCAATATAGCGACTTAAAACATATTCTTTAATTTTTTTGTCTATCTTGCCTTCCCTGTATGCACATTACTCTGACACCGCTGAATAGATTTTGATGAAATTTGACTAGGAGTTAGTTACCTTCTAAGTCAACATATATGTATATATTACTTTTTATCAGAGTAACTTATATAAAACCTAACAGTTCCTTCTGGTAGGATATTAAAAATAAAAACTATGTATTTAAGTGAACTTCGTCACGGATTTGAATGTAATATTTTTAAAATGTACAAATATATTTATAATTATTAGTTTCGATGACTTTTGATCCAAATCGGAGTGTTGCAGAAGAAAATATGTTAGATGTTGCCACATAAATAATAATAGAAGGTTTAAAAATAAGATACGAATGTTTGCATTGAAAATATATCATTTCTAAAATTATCGATGTGAAAATGAACATTTATGGTTTTAGTAAGAAATAAAGAATCTATTGCATTAACCGATAAAATGGGAGAGTTTAAGTATTCAAGGTCACGAGGACGTATATATATGAAGCGATGATAGCTCAGTGGTAGTGTGTAGGAACGCTGCCTCATGGGACGTGAGTTCGAATCCAATCATCTACAATGAGCTTGAGATTTCGGTGAAGGAAAACATCGTGAGGATGGTAGGATGGTGGTAGGGCTTTTCCTGATGCGCGCCTGGCTAGCAACCACCCTCAAGTTGAAAATCTGACCCCAAATACCTATAGGTGTGTTCCGGCAGTTGCACTTGAGAACCATTCGCGCCAAAAGAGACTTGAAAGCGATTGCCCTGCTGTTATGGATGTCTATCGGCGGCGATGATCACATACCATCAGCTGACACGCTTGCTAAGCTATTGTTTTATTATACCTATATATTTGTAGATATATTTTTTTCATACTTTATATGTATTAGCGTTTTACCACAATCTCACCTGATGCTTAGTGATGATGTGGTCTAAGTTTGTGGACGTGCTAAATGTAATCGAGAGATTGATTTTCGAGTGCAACTGCCGTAACACACCCATTTCAATTCTATGGTGGTAGCTAGCCAGGCGGGCATTAGTAAATGCCCTACCACCATGCTATGGTTTCATTACAAAGTTTCCCTTCACCTAAAGCTTAAGGTTCAGCGTTATAGCTACAATCTCACCTGATATTTAGTGGCGATACGGCCCAATTTGGTAGACACGCTGAACCTGTGGAGTGACTGGCTCTCAAGCGCAACTTCCGGAACACACCCACAAGGTATTACGCGATAGATGTTCCACTCGAGGGTGGTAGCTAGCGAGGAGGTCAGAGAAAATTAAATCACCTTGGTATAGTTTTCTCATGTCGTTTTCCTTCACCGGAAGCCCACCCTCGTGGTGGGTTCGAACTTAAGTCTGTTCTAAGAACAATATACTGCTGGTTTCCACGCGACCGCAGTGTGCATGTCTCGATAAGAGACGATGTTATGCGTTAATTCTACATTTATTATTGGTTTCGCTGCGGGCGCAGGTTGTGAGTTCAATGTTGTTTATTTCATCGATAAACATCGGTGACACAATATAATAGCTTTTGAGTAGGTAAATGTGTGTTGTCTTCAATAGTTGGCGTGCCAACGTTATCGCGTTCGGGTCACTCGGGCTGTTATCTTGAACGTCAAGAACTATGCACATATATACCTAAAAGACGGAACGTTGTTAACACAGTACCATGAGACGCGCTCGGCCCGAACTGGGTTGTCACATATTGTGTAAAACATCTCTCCATTTTTCAGTTAATAATTATTAATATAATAATTGTCATTACGATATACCTAATTTTATTTTTATGGTAGGATATTACGAGAATACATTTGTTTGTTTGTTTGTTTTTTATTGCGTAATGACCATAGTCTCACCTGATCTTAAGTGACGATACGGCCCAAGTTGGTAGACACGCTAAACCTGTGCAGGAACTGGCTCTCAAGTGCAGCTGCCGGAACACACCTATTGGTATTTGGTGGTAGATTTTCAACTTGAGCGTGGTAGCTACCCAGGCGAGCATCAGAAAAAGCCCTACCACCATGCTATGGTTTCCTCACGATGTTTTCCTCCACCGAAAGCTCAAGCTCATTGTAGGTGCTTGGATTCGAACTCACGTCCCTTGACGCGAAGTCGTACACACTACCACTGAGCTATCATCGCTTCAATTACACTAATTAATTAATATATACATTACATTAATGTTTACAGTATTGTTTAATATCAGGAGTGGAATTACTCGTTATTTATATATAAAGTGCGAAAGTGAGTTTGTTTGTTTGTAACGCTTAAGCCGCTAAATCGATTATGACGCATTTCGTTATAAAGATAGACGGGAACGTGGAGACGGCGATAGGCTACTTTTTATTGTGTCATGCGATTTGTTTGACAAAATCAACATTAACGCGAACGAAGCCGCTGGTAAAAGTGACTTCTTTATAAATATGTTTTAACGTAGCGTTTGTATTAAGTAATTTTTTTTTTTTTTTTACTATCCTAAATGTAATCTGAAGTGATAATGGCTCAGTTGGTAATGTCTACGCACGCCGCGTCAATGGGTGAAGGAAAACCTCGTGATGAAACATATCAATGTGTTAGAGCTTTCTCTCGTGTCCACCTGTCTAGCTACCACCCTTAAGTTGAAGATCCGCCGCCACGTACTTATAGATGTGTTCTGTATTGTACTTTAGAGTTTGTCCCTCCGCTGGGCTTAGCGCCTACCATCTTGAACCACTTTGTTACTGCACGTCCGATTGTGGACATAACGATAAACCTGTTAAGTAAAAATAATGGTTTATATCTGGAATAGAAGCTCCATTGGTAGTATCATTTTATAAAATTGCGTAAAATATCACACAGCCTCAGGAAAGTTTATAAAAACAGGCACGAACAAAATAATTCTCGGTTGCAAATAAAATATATCAATAGAATGTCTCGATCGGTTGTACCGGCGTGGTGCGGCGGGATAGAGACGTTGTGCTTACAATAGAACTAACCACACAATATAATTGTCATCACTCATTTGACACAAAATCCAGACAGAGCGTATATCACATATACAGTGAATGCACAGTAAGTCACATGAGAGCAACGCGTAGGATCCGACGCGACGCGCTCACGCTTGAGCGCTATTCCGCACTTAATGCCTTACATATCATTTATTATAATTTTCAAGTGATTTTAAATTCTGTTTCCATTTGTATCCATCTAATGTAATATAATTTAATTGTTATGCATAGGTAACATAGTTTTAGAAACTACATATTAAAAAAAAATTGTTTGTAACTTAAGTATTATCTTAAAATAAAATTCTAATTGGGTCTAAAAGTGATAAGTCCACCTGAGGACTATATTATTACAGTAGATTTTTATAGTACAATTTTTTTTTAACTAATTTTTGTTAACGAGTCTTCAACTCTTTACCAAACGGATATTAGAAAACCTATTTACCTATGGATTATTTTATCAGAATAATATTACTATATAATTAAATTACATTTTATGTTGTTTAAAATCGCAAATATATATACCAGCCCTGTACCAAGCACAATATCTCCTAAATAACTCGGTAATTTGTAAACACATGCAACAAAAACAAAAACGGTCACTGTCGACTGCCAGTAGCTATGAAAACTTAAGAATTAGAATTAATAGCATATTCAAAATAATTAAGATTATAATTTAATTGTTCAAATGTGAAAATCATCAAAATTAGTTTCGTTTCCTCGTCTACTAATTCCGGGGAACATTAAGAGTTAAGCCGGTATAAAATTTAAACACAACTAAATTGACATAATAATTAAAATAAATTTATTTTATGTATACATAATAATTAATTTCATATGAGTAGCAATGAAATTATTTTTCAACAACGTTTTTGTAGCTTACATTAGGTACGTAATGCAAAGCACGTCGGTAATGTAATTCAGAAGTATTAACGGATACAAAAATTACTCGATGCGTCTAAAGTCGTCTGAAAAACGAAAGAGTTTGTTACCGATAAGGTATATATAATCTGTTCTTGACGTCTATAGTATATTCAAAAATGAACACAGGTTGACATACTGTTTATTAGCAACATCGTACACCCGGCCACCCTTGATACAGCCACGCAAGGGCTTGACTTACGTTCGACTGTTGAAAAAAATCCCGTTTCCGCATCACCATCTGCTGTTTGTGGGTCAAAAACGTATTTGTAAACATCTCCTTTGTGGGCTTTTCATTGAGAATACAATTTTTTTTTTATCGCCATCGATCGCCCGTTTCCTACTGAATTTAAGAGTAACAGTACCTATAGTTATTTAAATTTTTAAGAATTTCTTTTTATCTCTCGCACTATAGTAATCATACTAGTATTATAAATGTGAAAGAGAGTTTGTTGGTTTGTTACGCTTTCACGCCTAAACCGCTGGATCGATTGTCATGAATTTCGGCACAAAGATAGATGGGATTCTGGAGACGGAGATGGGATACTTTTTCTCGCGGATAACTTATCGGAAGTTGGGTGAACAGAGGGATAAACTTTGTATGAAACTTTTTATTGTGCCATCCGATTTATTTGACGAAATCACTATATAACGCGAGCGAAACCGCACATAAAGTTTAGTACATAACATTTATATTATTAATGAAACACTAGCTGCGCCCGTGACTTCGTTCGCGTGGAACAAAAATTTTATTGAACAATTTTTTAGCTCGCTTAGTAACTTTTTCAATTCAGCTTTGATCCTATTGGTGGCAGCGTGATGTTAAATAGCCGAAATCCTTCCTCAATTATTGGTCTATACCAAAAAAGACAAAAATAATTTTCGGTATACGACCGGTAGCTGCTAAGATTAACGTGCTCAAATAAACAAACAAACAAAGTTATATAGTCTACGTTACTAGGGCTAATGCAGCATTCTAACGGCGAGAGAATTTTCGGTATCGGTCCAGTAGTTCTCGAGTCTATTCGTTACGAACAAGAATACAATTTTTTCCTCTTTATTACATTAGTATAGATTAATTTAAATATATCAAAACACTGACATAAAAAATAATAGTAAATAAGCGAACTCTCGTGATCGATGTTTGAGACCTGAATTGTTTGAAACTTTGTCGCTTGAAGGTTTTCTAACTTACCGAATATACCTACCTAAGGTTTTTATGAACTTCCGATGGAAGCTCGATGATGTTATTAGACGAGGCTATTACGTTTAGTTATTTTATGTAGGTTCTAAAATTCAATAAATTTAATTAAAATTTAAAACGGAATCCGGCTGCGGCATCATTCACGTTTACTCGTATATAATGTTATTTATAATATATGTAGCATATATTACTTGAGAGTAATTAAAGTGATAAGATTTTTTTTTAAATGCACACTGTATTTCATATAAATATATTTTCAAACGTAACGTCTTTATCTGTATTAACATTCTGTAATGCTGTCCGTATATGTGATGTAGTTTTCTAAATTTCGTGATAGATTCTATTTTAGATAACGCAGGAGATTATTATTATTATTTAAATATATCATCCGTACATCCATTCAACCGAAGGACGTCCACTGCTGGACATAGGTCTTGCCCAAAGATCTCCACGACGACTGGTCTCGCGCCACCCGCGTCCAGCGGATTCCCGCGATCTTCCCCAGGTCGTCGGTCCACCTTGTGGGGGGCCTGCCCACGCTACGTCTTCCGGTACGTGGTAGCCGTTCGAGAACCCGTTGGCCCCATTATGAATTTAAATATTAATGTTATCGAGAGGAAATGTTTGTTTGTTTCAACGCGCTAACCTTAGGAACTAAGTACTAGTCGCATTTTAAAAGATTCTTATTGTATTTGATAGTACATTCATTCAGTAAGAATTAAGGCTATTTATCATCACGCTATAACCAACAGGAGCAAAGAGGTACTGAAAAAAGTTACAAAAGCCGGCATAAATTTTTAAATATTTTTTTAGTTCCACGCGTATGAAGTGGCGGACACAGCTAGTACAGAATATGTGATAAAAAGCATACATTTTAATATATATATATATATATATATATATATAAAAGTAACAATATGACTATATTAAATATAGTTGTAAAGATATCGATACATAAAAATATCGCCGTGGAATCATTAGTATGGATTTTATGTTTTCACAGTTCAAATCTGCCGACAAGCACTTGTCAGTGTGATTCGATAGCTGCATTTCTAACTGGTTTTAGTAGTCCCTAGTATATGTTACCTTTAACTGCACTGTATACCTTAATTGAGTAACGTAACAGTCAAAATCTGGTATAGTCAAAATAACATAAAGAAAACTTTAGTCTGTTGGTTGTAATAAAATACGCTGACCTAAACACACGAGTTTGTACGAAATAATTAATATTTATAAAGTCGAATCACTAAACACGATCCTTGTTGAGTTGAAAATAATCCCCTGAAATATGCGGTATCTCGATTTGTTTAGACTTTGTAATTCGAGCAAAATGTTTTTTCCCTGCGAGATATTTATTCAACATATTTATAATCTATTACTCGAACTTCAAGAAGCAGACTTCGTAAGTCTCAGTAAAATATAATTACCTCTCGATGTAATAACTCTGGGTATAATACAACTTGGAAAATATACTTAGAAATCCCTACTTTCTCAGTCGAAATTTCTCTAATTAAACACTTTGCATGGCGAACTTCTTGTTAAGTTGAAAACTCATTCATTCGATTTTTTATTCACCATTTCTCTTGACATTCGACTTAAAGAGACTCCACTGTATATAACACGAATAGTAATTTAGTAAATCAAATCGATTACATAACACGAAACACGAGGATGACAGAGGCAAACATGAAATCGGGGGATCTGCGCACCAAACTGGGGTCAATTCACATGCGAAACGTCCACGCGGTCCACTGATAAGAACTTAAGATAAATGAAGCAGATAAATATGCACCATTGTTACAAGTGTATAGAGGTCGAAGTTTATCGCCTTGTAACTAATATAGATCATGAGCGACTCCGTACTAACTGGTTTGTTGACGGGCCATTACCATGTTTTGGATGCCGTGTTTCTTGATGGCTTCTACACTTAATTTTTGCCTTCTTTAAGTATGTTTTTCACTTATCAGGCGTGGATAAAGTTGTAAAAGACTATATTTGTATGGCCAATTGTTAATATTAGCGTTTACTGTAAGCGTCTTCATTCCGAGACCGAAATCCTAATGAAAATTTTGACACTCTTAAAATTTGTAAGGTCGATGCAATATTTAACTTTAATTTGTATTATGTATATTTGTATCTGTAGTTCATCTTATGTAGATTAAAAAACTTGTGGTCGCTGTTCGATGAACTGTCAACGATTTGGTAAGAAGTTGATCAAACTCAACCGATGTGTGCCCATGAATTCAGATATGACAAAATGCTGCTCTCGGTTGACCTGAAATTTTGGTCGATTTTAGGTGGAATTCAGTTTGTTTGGTGGAGATTGGCCAAACCCGAATTGAAACTACGATCTACAGTATACTACACGCTACGAACTGTACATCATCTACTCTTGATATACAATGCAGTAATGTGCCTTTTTTTAACGTGGCTAAATTTATTTTTCTGGTTTCTGTCATTTTGTTTTTGAACTTACATACGCTATTAGCCGTAAGGGCTTTGACAGCTTCACCGGACTTTTTGGGACGTGTCCTGAAAGTTCTCTTCATCAGCCCGGGCTTGCTATGAGAGAAGTGTGTGGGACATTCTTAGCACCGTCAAACAACCCAGTTCACAAGGCGACGCAAACCCCTACTTGATAGACACGGAGAATCATCTTTGCATTGGTTTCAGCAGGCTGCCACTCCATTGTTTTATTGACGTGGTGAATAAATCTATTTACGGACTTCCTCCAGCAATTCACCCAGAGTTCTGTGGAAGACTCATAGGGTGAAAAGCACTGTTAAAAATGAACAGCTCACGCACCTCCCCTAGAAGGTTGCTACTCTTGACGACTACCTAAAATGCAAGTAATATGTGTATTTGTTTGTTATAGAATTTTAGTACGTCTTTATTGTATTATTGATATGAATAGCATATTATTGTTTAAGTTCTATAAAGACACCGCTGCATTCACCACAGTGCACATGCGGAACTAGCAAAATAATACAGCTTTCCGCATCACGGGACACGAATGTGACCCGGACAGTCGTGTGCACATTATGCGGATAAAAAACTTTAGTACGTTAATTATACGGTTGATTTTTATTTGAACTCAATGATAAATTAGTTTTTTTCTGTCGTCAATTCTCAAGTCCCCACGTCAAAGGGTGGTAGGACCTCTTGACTGTTTGTTAGCAAATAAAACCATTATATTCGATTAAACACTGTAGTGGTTTAGTGGAACAACAAAGTGACAGGATATTTTTGTTTATGGAGTGTGTTTTATGTATTTTCTTTCTTATTGTAAATAAATAGATCTTTGTTTACATTATATTTTTTTTGCTGATTACACATGATTGTCTAATTCGATTTTTTGTATGATATATGAGATGTATATTTATACACATAATTATATTTATCTTATCTTCGACTTCGACGGATTTTCTCTGTAGTCATTAAATTTGCGTTTTATTTTAATTCTCTCTGAACGCGAAAATTAGGCGACTTAAATCTACATCATACGTAGTCATGTATAATATATGAAAGAAGGTAAATTTACTCGGTATAATGTGTACGTATTCGTAGATTTTTATACGTTATGAAATACCGAATACGCGTGCGGTCCACTTAATTAATACCATGTTGAAAATGTAGAATAGTAGCTATTTATAAACGAGCTCGAAATGGGTCGCAATCTTAACTGAGGTCAAGTAATATTAGGTTACCGTTCTAAAGTGTTTAGTTTTACGGCGGGTTTATTATAATACGTTTTGTTAACTTCGTCTTGCGGAGTTGAATAGAGCAATTAAAGTTCCACTGATTATCACAAAATTGGCTGTGTGGGAACTCGGTTTTCCAGTCGGACATCTCACTAGTGTCTGCTTCAATTTTTGAGATAACCATTGATGGATAATACATCAAATATTTGTAGAGAGAAATGGATAGTGGAAAGTGAGATGACAACTACCTTGCGATGTGCTGATCGGTGATAATTGATGTTTGAGCTGAATTATTCGTTTTTCATGTGTCATTGTAACAGGCTTTACGCTTAGTATATGGTGGTTGTGGTCTATTTTAGCATAATTGCCGTGATCTACCGCTGAGAATTATTCTTAAATAAACAAAGTTATAGTATAAATATGAGACACAAACAAAACGCATTACCTACTACGATAGCATGGGAACGAACGATTTAGAAAAAGGGGCCAATTATTATTATCCTTGTAACATGACTTAAATTTCTTCGAATGTCGCTATGCTAGGAAAAGGCTGCGTAGACATTCGAGTGATGTATGAACAACACAGTTTTATAAGGGATCGGACTTTTAATAACTTAGATAACGAAATGTTCGCCTGTAAAAATGAACTCTACTTTGATTACATTTACAGTTGATATTGAAATACTTTTGAAAATTACTATATTAATGCTAAGGTAAAGAAACGCTGTTTTGGACAGTCCTGTACATAATATGATGATAAAGTAACAGCGGCGGGTTATTCAATGAAAACTTTGGAATTTAAGAGCAATTGATATTTCGAAACATGAGGCAGGTAATACTTAATTTCAGAACAATACACTTTTGATAGGTTTAAAATAATAATAAAAATAAAACGTTTAAATTTTCAACATTACTGAAGTTTTTAATAGTATAGATGACGAGTGTTTGCATGGGTTTCATACCAACTGAGCCACTGCTTACATACACATACGTATGTGCATGAGAGAAAGAAAGAAAGAAAGAAAGAAAGAAAATAAATTTATTTACAAGACACAAGGCTACACGGATAAAGTAAAAAATACATGAACATTAATTAACATTACAATCATTAAAAAAAAACATTATACATAATCTAAAAAAATAATAATAAAATGTTATAATCCGCCGTGCGCTGCAGTGCCACTGTAAAAGGCGCACAACTCAGCATAAGCTAAGTCACCATAATAGGCAGGCCCAGCGCTGATTTTCGGTTGTGGCCAAGTGGGTTTATACAAAAAAAAATATAATAATACAAAAAGCAAAGCAATTATTCCAAAATTATATTAAACACTGATAAAAAATATGTCTACATGTAAATATATACATACAGATACATATGTACACACATACATAATATACACAGTTACGTACCAGTTAAGTATTAATAATACAATAAAATAATTACACTATATTACATATACTCAAATTATATAAAAGATAATAATAAGTATTAAATAGAGAATCAAAGTAAAATTATAATAAAGGAGAAGAGAACTAAATAGCTGAAATATCTAAATTATAGTTTTCGAAACACGCCTGGGAAACTAACAAAAACCTCTTGAGTTTATTTTTAAAACTAAACAAGGTAGATGCAGATCTTATTGGCGGTGGGATATTGTTCCAACATTTACTGGCGTTGTATCGAAAACTACCTCTGAAAGCAGCGGTACAGTGATGTGGAGTTAATAACTGTTTCGATGCAGTTCGTCGCTCAGATGATCTCTGACTACCTACCCAACCAATTTTCTTGTACAGATATGATGGTATTCCTAAGTTAATAACCCCAAAAAGAAGACAAGCCAGATGAAGTTTACGCCTTGCTTTCATTTTTAATAATAGATGTTTATTAATTATTGGTGTCACATGACTTCTTGGTAATATAGTGAAGCAAAAGCGCGAACAAGCATTTTGAACCCTTTGTATCAAACGGGATGTTCTAGCTAGTAATCGAGGACCATATACTATATCAGCATAATTTAATTTTGATAAAATCAATGATTCTACCAGCTGTAATCGTAGCTCTTCACTTAGAAATGGCTTAATTTTATATAACACCTTCAGACGATAGAAACAGTTACGAACACATTCAGCAATATGTGATTCAAACCTTAATTCTGTATCCATAACTAGACCTAGGTTCCGTGCCTCAGAGACTCGTTCTATTGGTTTACCCATTACTAAGACTTTTCTTTTAATGTTAGGAATATGACTAAGTTGATATTTTGTTCCTATCAACATATATTTGGTTTTATTAGGGTTAAGTATAAGCGAGTTATTCTCTGACCAAACTACTATTCTTCCTATTTCCTCGTTAATTATATTAATGGCTTTATCGTAGTTTTGAGGTTTAAAAGATATATATAATTGTAAATCATCGGCATAGATGTGATAGTGGCAATGTAATAAAGACTTAGTTATGTCAGCAGTATACAGAGTGAATAATATTGGTCCCAACACAGAGCCTTGTGGGACTCCTCTGTTAATAGAGCGAGATGAAGAATATATAGTTGACCCATTAGATAGGCTTAATTCAACAGTCTGAATCCGATTAGTTAAATAACTATGGAACCAATTAACAGCAGCTCTGTCAAACCCATAAAAACTTAATTTTGACAAAAGTAATGAAGTGTTTATGCTGTCAAATGCGCGAGAAAAATCGAGTAAAACTAAGAGGGTGCACATACCTGTATCTTGAGCAGATAGAATATTGTCAGTAACATCTAATAAAGCAGTAACCGTGCTTCTATTTTTTCTAAATCCTGACTGAGTATCAGGTAGTATATTATTTTTTTCAATAAAGCTAGAAACTTGAGCTGCAACAACCTTTTCCAAAATTTTTGATAAGCATGGTAAAATACTTACAGGTCTGAGATCATTATAGTCTTTAACATCCGGCTTTTTAGGTATAGGGCGGACAATAGCAGATTTCCAACAAAGTGGGAATTCTGACGTACGGATAGAAATATTGATTAAGTTAGTTATAGCTAATAGAGACTGAGGCAAAGTCAACAACAACATTTTTAAACTTATTTGATCGCATCCTACGGCATTTGATTTCAAACTATTTATAATTTTTTCAATATTATGTGCCTTGACCGGGGTAAATGAAAAAACAGAGTCACCAAACCGGTTATACTCGAAATATGTTAATTGTGATATATTAGTTTGTATAGTCCCTGGAATATCTAAAAACTGATTATTAATAGCATCAGCATCTGTAAAATGCGGTGGCAAATCTGAATATCTAGGTGGTAGTAATGTTGATTTTAAATTATTCCATAGTAGTTTTGGATCATTCATTTTACTATTTATGTTATGTCTGAAATATGCAATTTTTTCATTGTACAAAGATCGCTTCACTAAAGATTTTAAATCCTTATAATATGCTTTCGTAGTTGGCGACCTATTATTTATATATCGCTGATATGCTTTGTCACGAAGACGCATCATTAACCTTATGTTGTCTGTGATCCAAGGGTGGTTACATTCTTTGATTTTAATATATTTTATGGGAGCGTATATATCAAATAAATTTATAATATTTGTATTCAGAAATTCTACAATATAATTTACATCCGTAATATTAGAAGTAATATCCCATGGAATAGAATTTATGTCCTTCACAAATTTATCCATACATATATTGGTAAGAGGTCTGTAATAAATTATCTTTAGAGGTATTTTAGGTTGTCTAATATGGAATTCACATGTTACAATTGCATGATTACTGATCGTCGCTAAAGGTTCGACTGTTACATTTCGTGCAGATAAATTGGAGCAAACAACGTCAATTAGAGTTTGACTATGTTCTGTAAAATGAGTAGGTGAGTTAACTAATTGCAATAGATCACAAGATTTTAAGAAGTTACAAAATTTATTATACCTTGTATCGTTTTTACTAAGCACATTTATGTTAAAATCACCCAATAATATTAAATGGTCATAGTGTGATACTGAATTTATAGATTCAGTGATAGCGTCAAAAAATAAATCAATATCAAGCCAAGGAGGGCGATATGCCGTACCAATTACGAGTTTCATCTTGTTAACTGTTAGACTTAACCACATTTGTTCAACAGGTTTATTCACAGTATCAACAGGATGAGTATGTACACGAGCGAATAGTCCCCGCTTTAAGTAAAAACCCACACCTCCACCACGACCACCACGGACGGCAGTCGGTCTGGGTATATGACGCAGAAGGTACCCGGGAACTGAAGGTGCTCGGGCATCTTCGCCCGTCCTTATCCATGTCTCATTGATAGCCATCACGTCTATATTTCTGAACTGTATTGCTTCTATAAAATCATCTTGATGAGTTCCAAGTGAACCAGCATTTAAAAGTCCAATTTTAATTAATTTTGAGAGCATTGGTATGTAAAATCAAATAAATATATAGTAAATGTGTGATCGATTAATAATAAATAAATCAATAAAAGGTAATTGTTGTGTTACATAGTGATGACCTTGCAATAAATACTTATAAATAAATGTTAATGATTTTATAAAAGCAAAAGTATATAATAAGGAAGAGGTGAAGTCTATGAATACTGCAGCGCACAAGACATTATGTCTGAAAATACAATATGCAAACAAAACAAATATGAATATTGTAAAAAACAAAAAGAAATAGATAAATAACAACAACAAATTTAATTGGATCCAAAAATTCGATTGATGTCGGATTCATCCCGTATTCGCTCAACGTATTTAGAGTCATTTTTTCTAGCAAATATATTTCCTTGTTTAGTCCAAATATATTTCCATTCATGTCGACGACCTATATCCCGCAGCTTCCCAAAGAGCCGTCTATTAAATTTAGTCAAGCGCTCGTTGACATATATTCTCCGCGCAGTTCCAGGTATATCAAGATCGGTAGTGGTGAGATGGCGGCGCACACGCGCTGCTTGTAGAAATTGCTCACGCATAGCTCGACGAACAAATCTTACAATGATATTTCTTGGCCGATCATTATCCGTTGCGTTTTCTCCTCCTGGGCGATCTCGGCGAACTGTGCCAACGCGTTCCAAAGAAACGATGTCGTTCTCGGTTATCGTCAAGCCTAGCTTCAAAGACATGACACTAGTGACATGATATAAATTTTGCTCTGTTTTTTCAGGAATGCCAGCTATCTCAATATCATTTAAAAGCAGTGTCAGCCCTCGGGTAGAGTGATGACAGCTGTTACTCTTGCCGTCAGGTGTTAAGAGAGACAAAAAAAATGACTTTTTGGAAAAAATGAAAATAGTTTATTTTTATATTTACTTGAAACAGTCTTTGGAAGCAGTAACTAATGAACTGGACGTTAAAAAGTAACATTGCCCTACCTTTATATAAGTTTAGGCGGTGATCACTTATAAGTTTCATAACAAAATCTGTTTCAAAAATATAAAAAGCTTGCTGTGGTCTGTTTGATAGACAGTAACTAGTAATCAAGATTTGATAAAAATCATTATAACGTGCACAATTGTTGCTTTCGTGGGCAGCATAAAAATAGTTCGACAGTTTGAATTCAAACCCATGGTTTTGCGACTTCTTATTCAGGGCTTACTATGTTTATTGTTGGTGATGTTTACATAAATTATGTACTTTCATGAGTAGTATAAATGTCCTTATGTAAAGCTATATATATATAGCTAGTATAACTACATAAATCGACCATTGACCGCTAATTATTATTTTTATTGTATATATAATTGAAGTTTGGTTACAATCTTACATTATATTAAGTAATGTTGTAGCGAAAGACAATTAACACTTGCAGCCTTTTATATTAACGTGGTTTTTAAAATGCTATTCTTTATGAATCTCCTCGTCGTAACGCGAAAACGCGTCATCTGAGCTCAGGCAAAAGGTAAGAGGGGCATTGGGTGCACTCATTGGGTGTTAATCTCTCGTCGTTACCCACTAAAACGCACCACGACGAAACTTCTATCTCCCGTGTTCCCGAGACCAGGGACACCTTTCACACCTCTTTTAGTAACACTTAAAGCCTGGACTCTTAAGTGTTACTGACCAGGTAGACGATTTAAAATGCCTTACCTGCATGCAACAGTTTCACAACACTATTTTCCTTCAACGATAGATCAAGCTATTTGAAGCTTTTGAAGCGATGATAGCTCAGTGGTAGTGTGCACGATTTCGCGTCAAGGGACGTGGGTTCGAACCCAAGCACCTACAATGTGCTTGAGCTTTCGGTGAAGGAAAACATCGTGAGGAAACCATAGCATGGTGGTAGGGCTTTTTCTAAAGCCCGCCTGGCTAGCTACCACCCTCTAGTTGTGAACCTGCCGCCAAATACCAATAGGTGTGTTCCGGCAGCAGCACTTGAGAGCCAGTTCCTCCACAGGTTTAGCGTGTCTACCAACTTGGGCCGTATCGTCACTTAAGATCAGGTGAGATTACGGCCATAACGGTAAACCTTAAGTATAAAAAAAAAAAAAAAGCTCATTGTAGGATTAGAACTTTCATTGACCTTCAGGGTTAAAATAGAGACAAATGAAGCGTCTAGGCAAAAGTAGTGCTGTAACGAATAGAATATAGACTTAGAATGTACTATAGTAATAGCGTTAGGGTTTATAATGAAGTCGCAATGCACATTACTGAATTGCTGGACAGTTGGTTCAAGAACTGTGCCAAACGGGTTTTGATGTTAATAGGGGTTTCTAGGCTGAGGGATGGTTATGTCTGGAAATGACGCCCCTCTCTGTACATCCGCTAATAACTACTGTAACATATTAAATAATTGTTTCTTGCCGAGTTTCTTGCCAGTTCTTCTCGATGACTGCGTTACTTTCCGAACCGGTAGTAGTTTTGACCTTCATAAGCGCCTTCTTAGGGCCTAAATGGAAAAACATTTTTGATTTGATTTGAATGAAATGTAGAAAATCAATTTTGCGCTCGATAGTACTCGAGTACGATATACTCACGAAGCAACGTGTTAGCAAAGTTTTTGCTGGGATTTATCTTATGCCCGTCTAACGATACTACTGTTACGTAAAAGTAGATCTTATTAATTGAAGTATTCAGTTTTATTAATAAATCATTACACCGGGGAATTTCTACGAATGTTATTCGATCTTACTTCAATTTAGCTTTTTAAATATTTATATATATATTTTGTAGTAACCTGTTTACCTACTGATTTATATAATAATAGAATATTTTGTCATAACATATATATATAATAAATACGTAGCTTATAATAACATATGATTGAATTTTCTTTTTAAATATACGTTTATTATTGGATGAGTGTTTTATCCGTGTTGCACCTTCTTTGCATTACCTCTGCACTACCCCTAAGGTTGATTGGTAGAGGATGCACAGGCATTAAGCCCGCCTTGTATACCGATGGTAAGTAAAATTAATTATTAATAAATAAATAAATAAAATAATTTAATATTAACGGTAATTCGTTATACAAGTTACAGTACTAAGCACTTTCTATGTCTTTCACCAAAATAATTCCTGTAGGTGGCTACTTCAAACATATATTTTGACCTCTCAAAAATACCGAATTGTTCTACGTTTAATATTTTTAAATGGAAAGATCATATGATGATACTGATGCAATGATAGCTCAGTTGGTAGTGTGTGCGGATATCGCGTCAGAGGATGTCAGTTCGAATCCCTGCAATGAGCCTGAGCTTTCTGTGAAGGAAAACATCGTGATGATACCATAGCATGGTGGAAAGGCTTTGCCTATGCCCATTTGGCTAAGTACTGCTCTTAAGTTGAAAATCTATAGTATGGAATTGCAACTTGAGTCAGTTCTTTCACTAGGTTCACTGTGACCACATGTTGGGTCCCATTGTCACTTAATATCATAAAAGTATTAAAAAACATTAATGTGCTTTAGACGACACTACTGTCGTTCTCTGGCTATGAGAGAAGGAAAACGTGTGCCCGCACCTCTCTCTCTTGCCCCTATAGTAATATACAAAACGTAACTCTCTCTCTTTCTATCTTCACTAACTTATATCTCCCTCTCAACTAGTAACGTAACGTAACCTGTAACGCTCTCGACACGCACTAACCAATTTACTCCCCAAGTCAAGAGTGCGTGAAGAAATAGAGCTTCAAAAATAGAAATAGAGGTAATTCCAACTATAAGGTATGTTTAGGATTATCGAAATCAAGGAATAATCAGTGTTCAGAGGTGCAATCAAGCGAATCGCAGCTTTCTGTACCCCAAACGGTAACAGACGCATCACAATAAATTTCTATTGATCTGTCGGTATCAGGACCAAACTGTATATCTGTACATACATTTGCCGGGAAGGCTGCACATGGGCTAACAATAGAGCCTGTAGACATATTTCTGTTCTCTCAATGGGAGTAATTGTTCTTGGATAATAGGTAAAGTAAGGTACGGACATAGGAGAAATAAATAATTCAGTACGTTTTCACATTTGTTTGTTAAATTTTGTAAATAATTATAATTATTTCTTAGGTTTACGCGAATATTATTCATTGAAATAAAACTAATTTAAACGGATTTTATCGCGGTTTTTTATTAAATTTAGACACAGTAACATAAACTTTTCTGGACACCCTACACCTCAGTCCGCCCCGTGACCGCGAAGGCTGAAAAGCTTTCGAAACGCCGGGATCAAAATTTAATAAAAAACCGCGATAAAATCCGTTTAAATTAGTTTTATTTCAGTGAATAATTATAATATTTTCATTTTAAACTGTCTGTAAAATTTACGGGTCATTTTTTTTACTAAATTACGTGTTTAAATATGAACGAAGGTCTTATACAAGTTGTCGTATATATCTATAAGAAATTGTAGAGTGAAAGATGAGAATTAAAAATAATAAATGTAGGAATATAGAAAGCATTCGAGCTTCTGTGTCCGTTTGTTAAACTGTACATGCTTAGCGTTATGGCCACAACTTACTTTATGTTAAGTGATGATGCGACCCAAGACGGTGAACAGGCTAAGCCTAGCGGAGGAACAGGTTCTCAAATACAACTTGAGGGTGGTAGCTAGTTAGGTAAGCATGTTAGAAGACCTACCACAATGACAAATTGTTCTATTGGAGTACTGGGCTTATTTCTTCTTTTGTCTTTCTTTTCACACGTCATGATTTTTTTACACGCTTTTTATTAACTTCACCTGTATGTTTGTTTGTATGTTTGTAACCGACTCCTTTGGGCGCGATTTTGACTCACTTTAAACGGCCAGATTTCGTTAAAATTTTGTAGATTTATCGAGGACCGATGACAATACGCTAATTTGATAAAATTATTCCAGTTTTCAATTTGCATAATAAGATTTTTGTTAATTTATATAATTTTCATCTATAGTCGATAAGGCAAGAAACTTGAATTTAATTTATTTTAATTAATAAAAAAAACAATCTATTATAAATGAAGCAAACTTAAAAGTAGAAAATAAATAATAGTTTAAAAAAACTAAAAAAACACGCTTTTTAAAGAAAACTGAATTAACAAAATTGAAAATAAGTTTTAATAATTTTAAATTAAGAATAGTGTTAAAAATTTCAATAAATATAAATTAATAATAGTGTAGTTGTGTATGTGTGTATGTGTTTTGAAGCGATGATAGCTCAGTGGTAGAGTGTACGACTTCGTGTCAAAGGACGTGAGTTCGAATCCAAGCACCTACAATGAGCTTGAGCTTCCGGTGAAGGAAAACATCGTGAGGAAACCATAGCATGGTGGTAGGGCTTTTTCTAATGCCCGCCTGGGTAGCCGCCACCCTCAGGTTGTAAACCTGCCGCCAAATACCAATAGGTGTGCTCAGGCAGCTGCATTTGAGAGCCAGTTTCTCCACAAGTTTAGCGTGTCTACCAACTTGGGCCGTATCGTTACTTATGATCAGGTGAGATTATGGCCATAACGCTAAACCTTAAGTATATACATTTTTTTAAATATGTATTTCATTACAAAAAAAAAGCGTTTACGTTGAAATGGAAGTCGCACATTTCTTATCGTGAAGTTAGTTGAAACCAAAATGTATGGATCTAAATAAGTTCTTATATGTTAGGTCCGTTGATGTGTGTAACTTAACATTCTTTTTATGTCAAGGAAGTATATTTCTTATACACATATACACCTACATACGTACCCATTTTCTTCGTTCGCACAAAACTAGTCTAAGTTTTGTATCTAGATAATGTTTCTTTCGTATTTACGTACTTTTGCGTTTTGTAGGTAGCGTTAGTGGTCAATACAGTGTTTATGTGAATAACTAACAGTGCCCCCTTACCCAGTTACCCCTTACAACGTCAACTATCTGCCATTGAACGACCAATCAAACCGGTTCAACCGTTTCGAAGATAAACCGGAACCGGAAGAGATACACAAAAATATATACTCTCATATGGCTGTAATTGTGACATTACAAATCTATACTAGAGTTTTATTGATTTGCATAGACATATCTTAAGTGAGCGGTGTAAGTTAAACGCGAAGTGGAATTATTACGAAAGTAAACGTTAAGCCACAACACCTCTTTCCCATACAGCGTGCATTTCCTACTTCGCGTGAGAATTGTTGTATAGAGCGGTATCGGGCCGGCGGTGGAGCGGGATCACGCTGGTAGCCATTGTGGATACGAAGTCTCGCGGGTCCATTGTTTGGTAGCCGCGGGGTTCCGCCGGGTGTTTATTTGCAAACAGAGCGCGCTCGCCGCCCCGCTGCGTGTTCCCCTCGACGGTGCATATCGCAATTTGTTACCGATTTCAGTAACTCGATACTCGGGTATTTAGTCCATGAGACGTTTCCTTACTCTGTCCCTTTGAGATCGACCTTGCGCAAACGTATTCACACATTGAATTCACACTATTAGCTACATGAAGCATAGATTTACCAATTGATGGTGTTTCTTTGGTTTAGCTCGAGGTAGTCAGGAATAAACCGGAGTGTAAGTGTCTCAGAATCCGGGCATACACTAATAGCTTCTAACAAGTGAAAAATATAGAGTCACTGTGACTGGTTTATCAGTATGAATATGGTAGTTACTATCTAGTGGATCCTATTAAGTACTCCGAAAGTGTGTTTAATATGTTTGTTTCAAACATTACTTATTATGGCCCTATCTCCATAATTATTTACTTTTTAAAAATAAGTAATTAAATTGCTTTTTCTTTGATAATGCATTGCTCCTATGCACTCAATGATAGCTCATTCGTAGGCTTTACGGAAGTCGCGTCAAAGGACGTAAGCTCAAATCCCCATAAAAAGCTTGATCTATAAAATTTATAAACTATTAAAATGCTCTTGTTTCTGTTTGAGGAAACATCTATAAGCTGGCTGTGTTAGTTGCAATAGTCATCAACACATAAGTCCAGTAATACTCCGCATTCAAGGTGGTTATAAGATATAATGATTCTTGGAATCTTTGAATGATACCGCTTTTAGCGGGTCACTATTGATTTATAACTTATCTGTTATCAAAAACCTGAACCCATTAGGTATTGAAAAAACTCGAAGCGGACCTTACATTAAATTAAAAAAGACGAACTGACATAAAACGTGTTTTATCAAAGACACAGTAATATATGTGAAACGGTAGGCGGTTTATAAGCAAATAAAAAATACATTTAGATAAATATTAATAGATATTGTAAAATTCGGTTCGACCGCTCTATTCTCGGTCGTGCGACATATGTCGTTCTCTACGTCGCGACTTTGCCAGTGACATTTCTTATAAACATATAAACTGAGATGACAGCTGACAAAAAGTAGAAGAAAATATGTTATGCCGACCCTATCTAAGTAAGATAAGGGTTATGAAGAAAATTTTTAATAAATATGATATGTGAAAAGGATCATTTTCTTGGCAATCGTTCCTTAAAACCTGTAATTTGCTAGTGAGAATGATATCACGGTATTTTTTTTTATTTCGGTCAGTAGCTACTGATATATAATTCGACTTTTTTGGAATTTCTGTTGTGCTTGTATATATATATATGTATATATATATTTTAAATTCACATATTTGTCATCATTACCCTTCAGAAACATAATTGTCACAAGCATAGCTTATTAAAATTATACATATCTTATTTAATAATCAAATAAATACAGCACTTCAAGTAGATATCTTGAAGCGATGATAGCTCAGTGGTAGTGTGCAGGAACGCCGCGTCATGAGATGTGAGTTCGAATTCAAACAGCTACAATGAGCTTGTGCTTTCGGTGAGGGAAAACATCGTGAGGAAACCATAGCATGGTGATAGGGCTTTTTCTAATGCCCGCCTGGCTAGCTACCATCCTCAAGTTGAAAATTTGAGACAGACTCTCCAATAAAGGCTAGTAACGCACCCGCGATTCCTCTGGTATTGTGGGTGTCTATGGGTAGCGGTGATCACTTACCATCAGGTGACACGCTTGCTCGATTTCCCGCTGTTACATAAAAAACGGTAACCTAACTTGCTAATATAGTGAGAAAACGTACGCGGCATCGCGGTAGATTTTAAAAGAAAGAGATATTACTAACACAATGTATTATTTTGTATTACTTAACTGACATTATGTATTACACAGCATACAACCCAATTCTGGAAAGTATAAATTAAATAAAAAATAGCGACATATTTGTGAGTTTGTCCATAGCAATAACCAATAAACAGATAAGGTTAAAGAACGATCTATTTATAGACCATACGACACAAGTGAAACATAATTATATTACACATCTCTCGCTTCCTGAGCCGCCTCGAGCCGACATTACCCGAACAAACAGCTCTTAGTTCGTTTTTAAACGATATCCTATGAAATACCCAGTGTGCGTCATTGCGTGTGCGACATGACATAACTCGAAGCGACAGTAATACTATCTCGTTAGCAGGAATTTATTCAATCGTACGTACTAAAATTTTTATTTAATGTCATAATTTTGGATACTTTACAGAGTTCTTGGTTTATAATAAAATGTTTTATCATACTTTTACCTATACAATATTTCTCAACGTTAACTTTACTATATACTTTGCTTACTTGTTATACTTATAGCTCCCTATTTTTTAATATTCTGTACTCAAAAAGGGAATAAAGCTCATAACTGAATTATATTATTTATTTAATTTTTTTGTTTTTTTACTATAACTTAATTGGATTTCAAACTCATCATAATCATTTCACCCTATTAACGTCCACTGCTGGACATAAGCCTCACCAAACTTTTACTACAACTTCCGGCTCTGTGCTGCCTTTGACAGACGGCTGCCCGCTACCTTCACCATATCATCCGTCCACCTGGCGACTGTAAAACCTTTGCACCAACTGACATCAGTACTTCGAGCTATACGCCCTGCCAATTGCCACATCAGCTGTGCTATAACTTTAGTTCTTCTACAAATCTCACCATTTTTCATGCGATCACGCGGTTCTGAGCTCGCTGAGGTCTTTCTTATCAATTCAAACTATTTTAGAGTTTAAGAATTCCTTAATTTTGGTATCCGATGCATATATGTCGCTTTGTCGCTTGTAGTAAGTGGAAATGCGAGTTGACGTGCTATGTTTTCAGTAGGTATTTGAGGGTGCTTTTCATTAAATGAGTTCCAGGCGCCCTTTTCTCAGCCCTGTCTGGTATAGGGATGAGGGTTCAGCAGAAGTCACCGAAGGTTAGATGTAAGATAACATCATTACTGCGTAGTCATCTGTTTGATCTTGGTTTGCCGAAATTGTTTATTGTTGCTGAAACTATGATAGCTCAGTTGGTACTGTGTGAACGGGCGTCGTGTCAATGGTCGAGTTCGAATCCACCTGTAATGAGCTTGAGCTGTCGGTGAAGGAACGGCATCGGTATGAAATCATAACATGGTGGTAGGGCTTTTTCAAATGCCCGCCTGGCTAGCTACCACCCCTTTTTTACTAACGTGGTATTTAAATTCCTTTTCTCTTCGGACTTCCTCACGGCAACGCGTATACGCAACACCCGGACCCAGGAGAAGGTGAGAGGGGCCTCATCGGTCTCATGTCGACCAAGATCAAGACAGCTTTCACACTTCTTCTAGTTGGTTAGCTACCACCCACCAGTTGAAAGTCTACCACCAAACACTTATAGGTGCGTTCCGGCAGTTGCACTTGAGAGTCACATCGTCACTTAATATCAGTTGAAATTGTAGCCACAACGTTAAACATGTAAACTGTAAAAACACTATTAATAGTTTTCCTCGGCCTTTTTCATATACTATAAAGTTATATATCGAAGGTATACATTGTAGACACCCTACAGTCATGACGGAAAACATAATATCCCAGAAAAGACGTAAAAGTTTTTTTTTTTTTATATATTTAACGTTGTTCAATTCTTCGTCATCAGAATGTGTTTGAATTAACACACATATCAACGTGGTATCAAATATTTGGTACCTTTAGTATCCATAAAGGATAATATCAATAAAATTAAGTATGTTTACGTGTATGTATATATATATATATATATATATATATATACCGTGTTACGTGTTTTTTTTTTATACTGAAGGTTTACCGTTATGGCCATAATCTCACCTGATCTTAAGTGACGATACGGCCCAAGTTGGTAGAAACTGGCTCTCAAGTGCTGCTGTCGGAACACACCTATTGGTATTTGGCGGCAGGTTTACAATTTGAGGGTGGTAGCTAGCCAGGCGGGCATTTGAAAAAGCCCTACCACCATGCTATGGTTTCCTCACGATGTTTTCCATCACCGAAAGCTCAAGCTCATTGTAGTTGCTTGGATTCGAACTCACGTCCCTTGACGCGAAGTCGTGCACACTACCACTGAGCTATCATCGCTTCGCTTGCCCAACGTGTTACGTCCTTCTGGCTCAGTTCTTTAGTGTGGTAGTGTAGTGATGAATGGCGTATAACCTTCGCCTATAATTGGGCTGACATATAAAAAAAGATAATATTATAAATCGGAAAAGCGTTTGTTTGTTCGAACGCGCTAATATTAATAACGGACTTCAAAAAATATTTATGTATTTCACAGAGCAATAATTGAGTACGGCTATAGGTCATTTAGCGTCACACTAACATCAGTGGCAGCGGTATCGAGGAATGTTACAAAACTGTAAAAAAAATTTTTTTAATTGTTTTTAGTTTCACGCGGACGAAGTCGCGAGCGTAGCTAGTAAGATTACATGTAGGGGACTGACTCCGGAACCCGACATACATAGGGTATTGGCGGATTCTACACGTATTAACCCATTCCTCCCCACAGTCATATTCTTAGGAGACTATTTTCAAAAAAAAATTTTTACGTATCAGGACTTTTATTTTTACAGCGAAACAAAATTTATTTTATTAGAAAAACAGTGTATTAATATGAATTTCATCAGAAGTAATAAAAATAAAAGTCCTAATACGTAAAAATAAATTACGAAAATGGTGTCCTAAAAATATGATAGTGGGAAGGAATGGGTTAAGTATCATGTCCTAGCACTCATCTAGAATTTATATACAAAAAAAAAACATTTACTAATGTGAAAGTTATTCTTGGCCATGCAAAAAATTCAATTAAAACACATTGACAGAAAAATATGACCTACATGTCATTAAAGTCAAAGTTCTCTAATCAACAGTCGCAAGGAGTATAAGTTTTTTTATTTTTTTTGTTTTGTTTGTATTTTTATTTTTATATATAAAAACGTGTGCGCGCTGATACGCATACGAATTACACCAAGTAAAAAGTAAACAGGGCCGCACTAAGGTGCCGGTGTGTGGGTCCATTATTGTGTTAAATATTCTCGTCGTATATATGATTAGTCGTGCCTGTGACTTTGTTCACGTGAGACTAAAACATTGAAACATCTATGCCCGTTTATGTAAATTTTTTCAATGCAGTTCCGCTGTTATCGTTGGTAGCGTGTTTGTAAATAGCCTAAAGCCTTACTTCAATGATTCTACTATCAAATTCTTTTTCAACAAACAAACAAACTCTTCATCTTTGAATATTCATATACATTATCTATTTTTCTTTTTTGAGTCACCGGTCATAGTGACTCGTTTGGCTCGTAACGTTTTTGGAGCGGGTAGATGTGGTCAACGTCGTGTTTGGATTGCTCTGTGCGTAAAACCAAGGGAAGCGCTGAACGAACGTACTGAAAAACTTCGCAGACAACAAAATGCGACCCTGCCGATGCCGTAAGTCATTTTTTATACAGAATGTCAAATGGTATCATGGTCAACGATCCATTCTAATAGAGTCGTAAAACTCAGCAACGGCCATCGACAGTACGTGGTCATGAGCTGTTAAGATGTCGTTTGATAATTCCTTATTTACTTTCTTTTTGTCTCGTCTCAACGGCTGAATATGAACGTGGGTGCAGTTGTTCGACTACTGCGTGGTGGGTTAAGTGACCTAATTGTTCACTAGAAGACGGAGCAGATGCAATGTGATGATCAGATTCAATTTTTAATGTTGTCAAAATTTTTGCGGTATTGACATAATCTTATTGGATCTGAAATGACGATCGAGTGCAGTTTCCGGAACACACCTGTTGGTGTTTGGCGGCAGGTTTTTAAATTGAGGGTGGTAGCTATCCAGGCGGGCATTAGATAAAGCCCTGCCACCATGCTATGGTTTCCTCACGATGTTTTCCTTCGCCGAAAGCACAAGGTCGTTGTTGGGGGGATTCGAACTCACGTCCCTTATCGCGGAGTCCGTACACATTGCCACTGAGCTACAGCGTGCTCCCCGGCCTAATAGGTGATAGAAGAATTCGGTGGAGATTCAGTTTCGCCGGTTGAATCCCACATATTCCTCGTCGCCCATCATGAAGGGGACGCCTTAATGCATGTCCCTACGGAAAAAAAAACGGTTTACTATATAAATACTGTGAGAGGTCAAGAGTGGAGTTAAGTGAAGCGATGATGACTCGGTTGGTAGTGAGTTCGAATCCCTACAATGTTTCTGAACTTTAAAGGGAAACATCGTGATAAATCCACAGCATGGTGGTAGGGCTTTTTCTTGGGGCCATCAAATATCTGTAGGTGTGTTCTGGCTTTTGCACTTGAGAGCCAGTACCTCTCTAGGCTTAGTGTGTTCACCATTTTGGGTCACTAAACACCAGGTGAGATTGTGGCCACATGACACTAAACCTCTACAAAAAAAAAAAAAAAAAATTGTTATTATGAGCACAATAATTTTAGTGCGAACCTTCTAGACTCTATATTAGTCTGTTTGTTAAAGCTATTTGTATCTGTAATTCTCGATATACAATAGTATTTTGTATGAGATTCGAAATGAAAGAACTTGACACCAGGAAAACCGGAATCGAGTGGAAAACCCAACATACAATATTATTTATTAATCAATCGAGCACGTGTTTTAGTTGTAAGGAGAAACATAGTGAGGTTAAGGATAAACGTAACACAGCACCCACTTTCTGGGTTTTCAAGCCCCTTACATTTTAGAGTATACAATAAATTCCTTATCTCTCGTCCTACAAATAACTTTAGGTAAAATCAGTTTTGGATACATATTTTTCAAAGTTTTAATTACGTTAACATATTTGAAGATATTTGAGTCGCAATTATTAAGTCCTCTGACAAAGCTACGGAATATGAAGCATATTGTGTTTTAGATAATGCATGTATAAAATAATTAAATTGAAAGAATTGAAGCGACGATAGCTCGGCGGTAGTGTGTACGGCTTCGCGTCAGGGGACGTGAGTCCGAATCCAACCAATGAGCCTGAGCTTTCGATGAAGGAAACGTCGTGAGGAAAACATAGCATGGTGGTAGGCCTTTACCACTCCGAAGGTTTAGCGTGTCTACCAACTTGGGCCGTATCGTCACTTAAGATCCGGTGAGGTTATGGCCATAACGCCAAACCTTAACGATAAAATAAAAGTATAATTAAGAATATATACTAATCAACCTTACGCTCTAAGTGAAGCGAGGTAAATCTGTTTGTTTTTTCCTAGCATGTGCCACCTTTTCCCCTCGTGGTAAATGGCTCGGAAAATTAACTATATAGACAGGTTATAATACGTTTTTGCTCCAATTAGAACGTTAAAAGATAGAGCATGAATTAATTAATAAAAAAATAAAACTGACACGTTTTTAGTATGGCAGTATTATTGATGTATTGATAAGTCGTGAATTTGATGATTGTTATACATGTCTAGTTACTTTATGTATAAAACAGTACGTGTTTATTAATATCACTTAGGAAGTCGAACATTCATACATGAAAAGGCACTTTTTATATAGTTAACGCTTAGCGTTATGACCACGTTAAATCTTTGGAGGAACTGGCTTTCGAGTGCAACTGCCGGAACACACTTATTGGTATTTGGCGGCAGATTTTCTACTTGAGGCTGGTAGCTAGCCAGGCGGGCATCAGAGAAAACCCTACCACCATGCTATGGTTTCCTCACGATGTTTTCCTTCACCGAAAGCTCAAGCTTATTGAAGCATTTCTTTGACATTTTTGATACCTCTATAAGTTAAGTTAGGCCACAATTTCGATAGTCATGCGGTGATGAAAAACAACATGTTGATACATTAAGCTTCGTAAAAATTGGCCTTCAAATACAGCTGTCGAAACACACCAGCGTGTGTTTTACTACTGGGATTTTATATATATATATATATATATATATATATACATTCTTTTTTTATTTATTACTGTCTTTTCCTATTTACATAGTGTACTAATGACATATCTGGAACACCTTCGGATGAACAGTACATATTTATGCACGCTATAGATACTTTAATATTCTTCGTGTTAAAAGAATCACTTTGTCTTTCTAACACTTTTTGAAAAGTATCAAGAACTTTATACCTTAACTAGCTTTTACCGGCGGTTCCGATCATGTTAATATTGATTTTCCCAACTTCGTCTCGTTGTCGACCGACAGAATAATCATTACATACAATTTCTTTTTGTTTACGGTGTTTGGTCAATACCAGTAGTGGTTAAATAGAGTAACTTGAAAAGAGCATATATGCATACTTTAGCAACTTTAACTTTACTTAATTCTGCAAGGTTTAAAGCAATTAGTCCATTCTGTATAAGATTTTCGCGAGGAAAATTACTCTATAACAGTTTCCAGGATCCTATCTATCTTTATACCAAAATTTATGATAAACAATTCAGCGGCTTAAGCGTGAAAGCTTAAATAACGAACTCACTTTTTTAAAATCCTTTATGTATGGTGTGCCTACAAATCAGCTGATGTTAAGTGACGACGTGACCAAGATGGTAGACACGCTAGGCCTGGCGGAAGAATTGGCTCTCAAGTATAATTGCCGGAACATAATTATATGTATTTGGTGACAGGGCACTGTCTCTGGCCTCTGGGAACACGAGAGTTTGTAGTGTCACCGTGGTGCGTCTTAGTGGGTAGTGTTGGGTGATTAACACCCGATAAGTTGCCACAGGGTTCTCTCGCCTTGGCCCTAGTGTAATAAAAACAAAAGTACTAGTTAGCTAAGCGAGTTTTACACAAAACCCAGCCTCCGTGTACACAATTTTCGCATTTATAATATTAGTAATGGGATTTCGTTAGCCTCGAACTGTTTTATTGATTTATGTTTCATATATAAACGTTTGTATAGTGAGATATGATTTTAGACATATCCAAAGCCTGGTAATTCAGGTCCAGTACAGAGTGATCTGTGATATTACTGACTTTATGATATGAAATCACCCTCCGACTTGTATTATGATGGAGTGAGTCGCTATAGAACTTAATATACGAGCGTAAGGAATATGTTACTATCACTTGTCTAAATTTTATCGCGTTCTGTCAACCGATATGACGACTAACCGTGTGTAGTTGTTATAGAGTGCGCTTTTTTTTTTTTGTTTATTTTTTTTATTATTCATTCCCCTTCTGTATTAGTGGAGGACATACTTAGACCTGTTTTAATTGATATAATTTTGATATCACACTCAACGTAAGTGTTGGAAGAGAAATGGCTGTTTTTTTGTTTTTTTTTGTTTTGTGTCTTTTGACGTTTGCGTTCGTTGGTCTGTGGTTTTTTTTTTTGCTTTCACACGGAGTATGTGTAGTTTTGTTTACTGTGTGATGATAGTATGTGTTGTGGTTGTGGATTTTAATACAGTTGTTAGGAGAAATTTATGACGAACGGTAAATCGATTTGAGACGAGTTAGCTGACATATCGTGGTTATTATAATCTGATAGTGTGTACCGAGTAATTCTTGTATGAACATAGTCATTCAACATTTGATTTCCAACAATGCCAGACCTGTTTATTTGAAATGATTCATCGAAATTTATAATCACGCGTAACGGAATGTTTAGTGAGGATGTGATCGTATGTACAGAAACGGTGTATCATCTTTGGGACAAAGTTCCTTACCGCACGGCGCGGATGCGTGCTAGACTAATGAAAATGTAAGACTTTTTCTTCACGACCCTTCCTTTAGTGTGTTCTATATTGCACTATATTTCTATAGTGTAGACGGTTATCCGTAGCGCGTACGCTATTGGCTGTGCCCGGTTGTAGGCGCGCGCTGATTGGTTCAAGACAGCCAGTAAGTTCTCAACGGTAACGCAGATATAGTACACGTCATATGCATCAGCTATTTCGTGGTGTATTATATGTACTATGATGATTTAGATAAACTGAATGATGTACAATTAAATGTTTATATTTACAACTAGTAAAAATATATTAATTATGAAATTTCCTACCATTGCTTCTATTTATTAGTTATCTCTGTATTTCATTTAATTGCTCTAAGGCGCTAGTCATTCATTTATTTGTGTTTATTAATTAGTAATATAATACGTTTATTAATAATAATATACTAGGTAAGGAGATTTGTTCCAAATGAGTATTTCACGCGTATTTTATTTTTAAGTTTGCTTGTTTGTTTTATCGCACTAATGTTACGAAGTACAAATCGGAATTAAAAAAAAAATGTATTTCATAATGCAATAATCGAGAAAGCCTTTAAAAAATTGATTAATCAACTTTAAATTACACGCAGTAATATCTAGTGTTGTATAAGCGGCGATTTGATTCAGCCCATAGGTGGCACATTTGTAAACTACCCACTGGTTACCACTGATCTATTATGGTTTGAATCCAGTTGTTGGACGTTTGAAGATATCGGATTCTTCAAGACTTTCTGACACAGGCGAAAACAGTTACTTCCAGTGAAGCGTCTTACTTCCTGTTCATTGCTATTTTAGAATTGTACTGTAATTTCCCGACGGCTAAAATTTTCCAAAAACCGTGATACTTAAAAAAAAAATTAGTTCATACTAGCGTGTCTACCAACTTGGGCCGTACCGTCACTTAAGATCAGGTTAAGATCAGGCCATTACGCTAAACGTTAAGTGTAAAAAAACGAACATTTCTAATTGCAACACGTTTGTTACAATTCTTATCAAAATTAATCACAGCGTACTTTGTAACTGTGATTATGGGAGACGTTTCGATACACAAATATCTATCTATTAATATGAAGGTTTATCGAGTTGTTTACAATTTTCCGCTATTTTTTTTATTGACTTCAACTTTCCCAAAAGTTATTGGATAACGTCGACTCACTCTAGGTGATTCCGTGTGGAATCATCAATTCTATCTAATTTAGTTATGCCACGTCTAAATATATAGCGCTGAAAATAAATACGTTCAAACGTTCAGCCCCCTACCATTGATATTTTATAATTAAGCATAATTATATTATAGGTATGTATACTTGATGCAGCGTAAGATGTACCAAAAAGTGTTTAGCATATGATTAGTTGTAACCTTGTATTGTTTGCTAATTCATTCGCATGTAAATTCACCGGTGAACATTTTGTTAATTTTCTGTACGATCTTTCGGATACACGAATTTATTTATTACAGTTACAACCGTGCGATAAGATACTTTGTTCATTTAAATACTTATAAACGTCTTACGTTTGTTACATGATAATTATATATTAATATAATTACGGAATGTATGAATGTGAGTGTGAAATTACTTAAATAAAATTTGGCATAGAGCTACATTCAGAACGCTGAGGGAATGAATGTAGGATATTCTTATAACCATGTAAAAATATGTACTTCCACCGAATATATAAATATGCTTATTTGTGTATTTGTATTCTTTAAGTTTCTAGGCTAAATCGAGGTCATTTTCTTCCATTCCCTAGCATACAAGTGACAGTATTCAAAGCTAATGTTGAATATTTCCAAACAATGCAATAAAGATGGATTCGTTAATACGTTCATTACATTAATAAGATCAAATTTCTTATTAGTGCAAGTAACTTTGTTATATTTCTAAAGTTACGATTTCCTCTTCCATTTGGGTGGTGAATTTATTTCGAGTTCGTGTAGTAGGGGTGTGATGCCACGTTGCGGCCGATTGGCGACCGACACTGTGACAGCCCGGGCCATAACCTCAAACGTTCGGTGTTAATTAATAACAGTACCGCCATATATCGGAGACGCCCTATCTATCATGCAGCGACAGTTTTGTCGGCCATTTGTTGCGCCGCTCTCGCCCGAGTATTTGGGACGAATGTGCCTCGAAACGCATTAACAACGCGGGTCATTACTTACAGTTCTGTCTTATAAAAACAATATATATGCACTGATGTACGTTAAATATTATTTTGATTACTATTTCAGTGGTGTAGTAAAAGTAACAGTGCGGTCGAAAGTATATTTTCGTTTATCTGTGTATGTTGATCTTCTATACGGTTTACACTTTGAAGGTATTAAATAGGTTTTGTTGAAATTTGAATTATTTAAGGAGCATATTGCGTATAAACGTTGTAGGAAATTATAATTTTTAATGATGATGTTGGAATAAGTAATAAAAAAGATTATTCCGAGAGGTGTTTTTCACGGCTTTTCGTGAAAAACAACCACGTCGTTTTCCGAATAAGTGGCGGTTTTGACGTTCACGAGCACCTTCTCAAGGCGTCAACCGAATGAAGTATTTTAATTTTATTTCATCAGTGAATAGGAAATTTATTTCTTCCAATTCAAACCTAACTTTTGCTTTGCTTTTTTTCATATCGTATGAGTCACGGCGATTTTCAATCTCCCGATATACTGTAAGAACCAATATTAATTCTTTGAATATTTATAGTTTACGTAACTTACTAGCTGAGCCCGCGGATTCGTTCGTACGGGACTAAAATTTTATTTGATTAATTTAACCCGTTTTTCCTCTTTTTTCAATACAGCTTTTGATCCTGTTGAAAAACCTAAAGCTTTCCTCAATCATTGCTTTAATTCAATGTTTTTTGTTGAAAATTGTCTGCTATTCCCGAAGTTCATTCAAACAAACAAACATTTCCGCTTTTTGTTAGTAGTTAAGGTTTAGCGTAATACCCATAATCTCACCTGATCTTAAGTGACGATACGGCCCATGTTGGTAGACACGCTAAACCTGTAGAGGAACTGACTCTCAAGTGCAGCTGTCGGAACACACCTATTGGGTATTTTGCGGCAGATTTTCAACTCGAGGGTGGTAGCTACCCAGGCAGGCATCAGAAAAAGCCCTGCCACCATGCTATGGTTTCCTCACGATGTTTTCCTTCACCGAAAGCCCAAGCTCATTGTAGGTGGTTAGACGCAAAATCGTGCACGCTACGACTGAGCTATCATAGCTTCAATTTATAAATATTGGTGTAAAATACTTTTGAATGCGAAGTTTGTCGATACACTGGACAGAGCCATTAGCGCACTGGTCGTTATCAGGGGTGAATTGGCATGGAGTACTCGTGTGCCGTGACATATTATTAACAAATAAAGCCTGCCGCGCGTCATTGTTTGTTCTGGCGTGACGAATCGACTTGTACCTTGCGTTAAATGTGCGGAACGTCGTAGCGGGGCCGAGCCACGAAAGCCGAAGGAATTTCGGCTTCGGGTTAACACGATTCTCGTTGTGGTAACCCGGTGACCGCATCGGCTGCCATTGTTTCATATTTAACTTTATGGGATATTTGACTTTTTGTCTTGTTTCGGTCAGTAGGTATACGGACGGACACGTTTTTAATTAATATTATTAATTGGGCTCTCATTTTGGCGTTTCCGTTTCGATATTTTAGAATGTTTGCATCGCAGTGCGGTGTGGGTTGCGAATGGAATGGAATTGATTGATTGATTTAATGTAAGTGAGTACCTATAGTGAGGTATCCGTTCAAGTATTGTATATGCGTCAAAAGTATGTGGGGGGTGACCTTGTCTTGCTTATTTTTGATGACACGGTGGAGGGGAGCCTGGATCGTGATTACAATGATAATATTTATTTATTTTAATTTTTTTTCTGCATCATTTCATGTACTATGGTACGGTATCTCGTAAACCGAAGTCTGATACTTGCTTCGAAGTGTAGTACTTTCTTATATTAAATAAATAGATATATAGGAATGATGACGTCAGAGTAGGAGGCTTTACTTACCTTTGTTGGTGAGGGGGAGGGTCCAAAGTTACGAAAAGTCTGCTTATATAATACTTAAATGACCATTATCATGTTAGCAATTCCCTTTGTATATCGTAACAGTAAAAAGCCTTAAGTTAACATTATTATCGTAAATTCAAACTCCTCGCGTGAAATATAAACTATTCTAATAACAAATTAAAACTATATATTGTTTTTTAATTAGCCATCATAAATATAAGTTTTTATTCTTGAATAAAAGTCATCAATCATTCTTTCGTCGCCCCTCTTTTATATAAATGAGAATAAGTATGATAATGTATAACGTTGTTATCAGAAAGGGAGTTCACGTGCTTTTTTGAATTATTAGCGATTAATATTAATAAATAATATCAAATGATCTAACTGAAGTCGTTATAATATAGTGTTCAGAAGCACCGCGATATAATTTGTTCTATTTAAATATTCATAAGTTTCATGATTATCTCCATATGTATATACGGTACGTATATATACAATATATGTGTATATATTTTTATTGTTTAAAATTACCTCTCTTACTTTATCTTAATTGTGCATTAATTTTTTTATTGCTATACGTTTCAGTTGTTTTCAGCTTACCGTGTCGCGTTCATTTGAACGGCCCGCTTGTATTATGCTATAAAACAAAATAAATATTCCATTAACAAATTATTAATAATCATTATCAAACAATCTTATTATCATTATTATATAATTAACTTATTTATCTTTGAAACGGTTATAGTGAAGCGATAATGGCTCAGTTAGTGCACGGACGCCGCGACGGTGCATGTGTGTTCGAATGCCTGTGATGAGTTTCACCATTCGATGAAAGGGAATGTCTCAATGTAACCATGGAATAGGTAGGGCTTTTTCTCATATCCGTCCGGGTAGCAACCCGGGTACACATTACCCGGGCTCAGGCCAAAGGCATGTGAGGAATAATCGGGTACTTATCACCCAACACTAATCAAACGCATCACAGAGACACTTCACACTCCCGTATTAGCATAGACCAGGGACAGCACCTGAACATCTTCTAGAACTAGTTACTACCCTCAAGTTGATTATCTGCCGCCAAATACCTAGAGGTGTGTTCCGACAGCCGTAGAGTTATAGCGTGTCCACTATCTTAAACCTAATCGTGACGTATCATCAGATGAGATCGTGGTCATAACACTGATTCTATTAACTAGTATAAAAAAATTGAATCCTACAGGATTCTGCGCATGGCAGCGGCATAGGGGATGAAAGTATTATTTATGCAATAAACAAATGTCTTGGTGGGATTTCCTAAAAATGTATCATTTATTTATGGATTTATTAAAAATATAGTATTTCGAAGACACGATTTCTTGAATAACATAGATAAGTCTGTAAATGACACATTGTAAGATTCATTTAAATCCCATCTTCGTCATATATTTGTTTTTAAATGTGTTTTATTGCTATTTTTTTCTATTCTGAATGCTTTCAATTCTTATCAATTTCGCAAATGTCGAGTGTGAAAAACTTGATAACCACAATTATATGAGACAGAGTAATACCGAGACTCAAATAATTACTTGTGGATCGAACCCAAAGTGCTTTAGTGCAGCGGTGCACTTTAACTGCTGCGCTAACGTGCTAAATGTTAAATTTGAAATCATAGTCTAACGTATTGACGGAAAAATATCTGGTTTATCAGAATATGCATAATTGTGGTCGTAGATTTTAAAGTTAACCGTTTTTGTGAATTATGACACACGTTTTAACTGTACTCGGGCATGTTCCCTAGTTACCCCACTCTAAGTACGGCCCTGATAAAACATTTAAATTGAAGGGTACATAATTTATTGGCGTCCGTTGTCACTTCGATTACGTTTCGAGTCAAACTGAGGCGCATATCCAAAATAAAACCGGAGTCAATATTATTTAAATCTTAACGCAGTAAAGTGGACAACGAGGCCGCCGGTTTGCTCTTAAAATAATAAACACCCAGCTGAATCTGAGGGTCATGGAAGCAGATAGGATCGCTCGTGACCGGCGACCACGAGTCGAGGTGGTAGCTTCATTTAACCTCCGCGGCGGGTAGAGTATAGAATTTGCGAGATACTAAGGCCGTCTTATGCCTCACAACGATTTATGGCCCCAATACATACTAAATTTTTTTCTCTAGCTCCTTCCAATATAAAAATATGGATGATTGTCTAATATTATAGAACTGAAATGTTTGTATGTCTGTTTGAATGCAGTAATATTAAAAACTACCTGTCGGATTTTTAAAATTATTTTTGTATTCGATAGAGAAATCGTTAAGGAAGGCATTAGGCTATTTAACATCACGCTACCATCGTTAGGAGCAAAGCAGTATTGAAAACAGTTACAAAAACGGGGGAAAATTATTGAATAATTTTTAGTTCCACGAAGTCAAGGCGGGCACATTTACTTTGTGTATAATTATGTAACTTACATATATTTAAATATTCTACTGCTTAAGTCAATATGAATCAATTATACGTGATTAGTTGTTTTGAATAATTGAATTTAAGTTAATAACTCTGATGGTTAGTTTCAATTTACGATTATTGATGTATTATGGTTTATTTTGTTAGTGGTTTGGAAATTTTTTTCACGGAAATACTTAATGTTTAGTGATTATCAATCAATAGATTAACATGCGCTGAGTCCTAACGTAGCTACGGACGTAAAAAGTTTTACTAGAAGTGTTTTCCTCTTTTATTTCGTTAATATAATACATAATTGTTTTAAAGGTATATTTTATTTATGTGACCAGAGTTTACAAATCGTTATTTACAAATGTAAATGGTAATGCTTGTTTAAAATAAACGTTATTCCCGTTGATGTTAAGTACAATACATTTTGGAATCGACCCAGTTTTTCTAAACTTTTTCAAATACTGAATACGTGATTAAGCTATATACTTAAGGTTTAGCGTTATGGCCATAGTCTCACCTGATCCTAAGTGACAATACGGCCCAAGTTGGTAGACACGCTAAACCTGTGGAGGAACTGGCTCTCGAGTGCAGCTGCGGGAATACACCCATTGGTATTTGGCGGCAGGTTAACAACTTGAGGGTGGTAGCTAGCCAGGCGGGAGTTAGAAAAAGCCCTACCACCATGCTATGGTTTCCTCACGATGTTTTCCTTCACCGAGAGCTCAAGATCATTGTAGGTGCTTGGATTCGAACTCACGTCCCTTGACGCGAAGTCGTACTCACTACCGCTGAGCTATTATCGCTTCAATTGGTAGTATGTAAGTTAAATGCATTACATGAAACAATTTTTTTCCGATTTATAAGTAAGTATAGGTGGTGACCATCCGATAGACCGGAAATTCAAGAGCAGTCACTGTCGTGCGGACATGCAGAAGTATGTACTCACGTAACATCTAAAGAATACGATATTGTAAGAAAATAAGAAATTGTCAACTTTTTATTACGTGCCTAAAAGTATATATGACTAAATATTAGGCTTATTAAAATTCTGTGTAATCAAATATGTTGGCAATTTCGGTGCCCCTATAAAGACTATGTTAATCATTGGTAGAGTTTACGTCCATGATGCAAGAACATAATATATTCGATTTGAATATTTTAATATCGGTCGGTGGTTTTACTTTACCAATTAACTTATTAGTTGCTGCTAATTCGTCAGTTTCAAAAGGAAACGTCTCGCGCGCCATCTCTTATCGAACGGTAATACTAAATACATTCACGCGTGTGCGCGTCATAACTCAAGCTTCATGAGTGTCATAAGTCGGTAGGGTTAGGACAAATAAAGAAATCATACGTTTATACAGAATCTGTACTTCTGTCTGTAGGTATATATTAATGTTCTAGAAGAATTGTGGGCGTTTTGCCTGCCAACATGGGAGTTGGAAGTGTTTACATGGTGCGTTTAAGTGGGTAGTTTCGGGTGCTTACCATCCGGTGCGTCACAATACACCTCTGTTGCCTTGGTATTGCGTTTGAGCTAGCGCGCTGCGGTGAGGAAGTCAGTGTAGATAATATAATTTTAAATACAATGTTAATAAACAATATATATTAACAATACTGAGTGCGAATGTGAAATGAAATATGTTTTGTCTGTATGCATATCCGGATGTAACTGGAAAATAGATTGAACGAATTTTATGTAACTTATGTAATCACGTCAAAACTGTCGTATTTATCGGGATTCCATGCGGAGTTTTTCGTAAATTGATCTAGACTAGTTCGTTTTTGGATTCCATTTCTTCTTTGGTATTTGCTGTTGGATAAATTAGATACCATTTGTTGTTTATTATCTGCTCTAAGTAGTTTGCTAAAAAAAAAGGCGGGCGCGGGTGCCAGTTAGTATATACGTATATATTCGATACACATATTGTGTCTATATAGCATGTGTTATTCAAATACATATTAGCTGACAATAATTATTAATTTAATAAACTCTCTTTACTAATATTATAAATGTAAATCGAGTTTGTTTGTTTGTAACGCTTACACGCCTAAACCACTGAATCAATTATGATAAATTTAATTACAGAGATAGATGGGAACCCGGAGACGATTAAAGGCTACTTTTTCTTGTGAAAAACTTATTTATTCGACAGAATCAATATAAACACGAGCAAAGCCGCGTGTAACAGCTAGTAAAGTATAAATGGAAATAAAATTACACGACGGCAAATAATTCGTGCGTAATATATACAAATGGAGCCGCGGGAATAGCTGATACGTAATGCATTCATTTGACGTGCCAATTAAATATATACACACGTTTACGCTACAATATAATGCAATGAATGCATTAAAATAAGACTTACATAATAAGTAGATACGGGATGCAGTGTTTATCTTAAAAAAATTACAGGTTATTATGAGAGAAATAATCTAATTAAATATACATAACGATTTACTTATGTCAAATGTAATAAAATGATGATTTGAAATAGGTTATATAGCTAGAAAGTATTTCAGGAGCTTAATAATGTTTTTTTTTAATTCGGCTGTCGGCAAAGGGAAAAATCATGATGAAAATCGAATTTGTTGTCAATGCATTTTTTTATGGCCACGTTTTTTAATATGAGTATATTCATTAGCAATAAGTAACGATGCACTTATGTTAAATGTTATGAAATTTTAATTTGAAATTGGTGTCACATAGTTAGAAAATATATCGTGAGGTTTTTTTTTAAGTCATCTCGTCCGTGTAATCAGTTTCGCCAGTGTCGAGTGCGAAAGACTTTATATATACAATTTTAAAGTTAACTTTAACCGAAAATAATTCGAAACGAATTGATATTGGCTAGCTACCCAGAATTAGCTTCAATCATGGTCTATAACTGAAACGGTTTCCGGTTTTCTTATGTTTAAGGTTATTTTTGGAAATTATGACCATAACGCTATATACTATAGGATAAAAAATATCACACATCCAGCAGGTTGAAGAATATGTCCGGATATTACGAAAATTAGGAACAAATTCCACACGAGCGATGTCACGGGACCAAAGCTAGTATTAATAACGCAATAATAGTACCTAATTGAATGGTATACATTATGTTCAAACAGTCCCTACATACGCGGACTGAACGAGACAAATTCCTCAAACGTTTCGTCCGAGACGGTGTGTCTTTTTTTTTATCACTTTACTTTTACTAAGCACAAACAAATATATTTTTAAAGTTAGATCGAGATAGCGACCGCTCGTGGAAACGGGACCACACGGGGACGACTCACTCGGGAGTCGAACCCCGTAATCTTAAATCTCGTAACTTTACCGGACTGTTTTAATTATCATACTAAAAACGGTGGACATTTTCTTACAAACCGACTGTATAGACGGACATTCAATTTATTTTTGTTTTATATACTGTTTATTTGAAATTATACGTAGCTATGATTCCTTTTACTTAATGGTTTTTTTTGTAGATTCTTTATAATGTATTATTTATATTCTTTATAATATTGACAGGTAAGTCATTAGTAATAATTGGTTCACTTGTGATAATTTAATTGTGTACTGTAAATAAGTCGTACAAATATTCATTTAAACGCACATTAGTTATTGCCGCGACTCCGCTCGTGTTCATTGCGTTTGGTAAATTTATTCTTACTAATAATTCATGATTTATTAATATACTAGCTGTGCCCGCGACTTCTTTCAAATTAAAATTGTTTAATCTCGCGCCGTCATTCCAATTACTTAAGTGACGATACGGCCCAAGTTGTTAGCCACGCTAAACCTGTGGAGGAACTGGCTCTCAAGTGCAGCTGCCGGAACACACCTATTGGTATTTGGCGTCAGGTTTACAACTTGAGGGTGGTAGCTACCCAGGCGGGTATTAGAAAAAGCCCTACCACCATGCTATGGTTTCCTCACGATGTTTTCCTTCACCGGAAGCTCAAGCTCATTGTAGGTGCTTGGGTTCGAACTCACGTCCCTTGACGCGAAAGTCGTAATTACTGCCACTGAGCTATCATAGCTTCAACCGATGATCGAGAGTAAACCGATTTTAATGAAACCAAGACTAAATGTTACTCGAGGATACGCCTTATGATTTCCTTAGCGACGCTTTATCATAAACGTTGTATTTCAGCAGCGATGTGTGCACAAACAAACAGACAGATATTTCTAACAATGATGTAAATTTTATTACCGATTCGTTAGTCACTTGCATTAGTTTTATCATAAATCTAAAAGCACAGATACGTTAAATTTACGTTTTTATTATTCGTGTAGATTTTTGATAACTTTCGATCTAATCAATTATTAATTGTGGAACGACATAGCCTTCCCGTGCACGATATCTCATGAAAATTAATATAGCTGTATATATAAAAATGTATCATACTAGAGATAATTGCCGGTGATAATATATAATAATCAGGAATTTAGATATATATCTACAAACAGATCCACCTATATATGTATGTGTGTTAATATAAACACGACATTTGATATTTTTGTCAATACTAATTTTTATATATTAGGCACAAATTTCGTCTAGTACGATGACATACAAACTATTCCTTATAAAAAGAAACTACAAATTTAATTAAGATCTCGTCAATTGGTTGTAAATTTTTCTACATCTTTATATATATAATATAAATGAGTTAGCGCGTTTTTTTTCTCTGTTGCCCACGAGATTTTAGCGCTCGTCTAAAAGCATGACGCGGTTCGTTGACCTGAAACACTGAGGAAAATTGTGTGATATTTATTTGTGTTTACTCTTAGCGATATTTAGAATGCCCTGCTCTATTTGTCCTGCGTCCCGACAACGAAAGCCTTTAATATTATAGCAGACGAACGATTTTAGCATATTTTCATACTTAACTCATGCACTAATACAATAAATCTATACGTTATAAGCTAACCCGACAGACGTTGTCTTGTCTTAATTATGAATATCGAATTCGAATTGGTTTAATTGATTTAAAAAACAAATATGATTCAAAAGCATAGTGTTTATTATTTTAATGCTCTATGACAAGTGAGAGTTATGTAAAATTAATATTGTCATTGAGTTTTTTTTAATTTTCTAATGTTCCGCTCAATTTCCTTAATTTTTTCTTTCATAAGAACCTTGTCCTGACGCTAATTAACATAACAAACGTAGATATATAATTATTTCTAGTGATTAATTTGGTTGTATTAAAAAATGAGAGGATGAGGGTAGGAAGGTGAAAATTTAGGGTCGTATATATATTTAATGACACATAATACAAAATAATAAAAAAAAGTGTCAAAAATAAAATATTTGGGTTAGACCACCCTTATCACTTAGGGGTATGAAAAATAGATAACGATCGATCCTCAGTCCTACCGGATGTACATATAAAATTTTATAAAAACCGGTCAAGCCGTTTCAGAGGAATTCGGCAACTAACATTGTGTCACGAGAATTTTCCATAGGTTTCAACTTGCTAATCTCAGAAAGTACGAGACGGATTTAAAAAAAAATATGTTTGAATTTGTTATAGCAATAATTCTGGAAAGTTTTATGTTAATCAACATCACGCTGTCACTGATAGAAGCAAACCTTATTGAAAACAGATACAAAAACGGGCAAAGATATATAAATAACTTTTATTAAGTTACACGTGAACGAAGCCGCGGGCACCGATAGTATCTTATACAGGTGTCCCATAAATTACTAACAACTATTGCTAATTAGTACTTCACACTACGGTTCGGCGTTGCATTATTTCTAGTAATATTATCACTCTAAATCAAGTGACATTTTTATCGTCGAATCTAGAAGAAACCCAAAGATTCTCCTAATTTTTTTTATATAGTTAAGGTTTAGCGTTATGGCCATAATCTCACCTGATCTTAAGCGACGATACGGCCCAAGTTGGCAGACACGCTAAACCTGTGGAGGAACTGGCTCTCAAGTGCAGCTGCCGGAACACACCTGTTGGTGTTTGGCGGCAGTTTTTCGACTTGAGGGTGGTTGCTAGCCAGGCGCTAGGCATTAGAAAAAGCCCTACCACCATTCTAGTACCATAAATCCCAAATTACGATATCGTAATAATTCTAACTGTGATTTTAAAAATCAGGACACATAGAAACTCTTACTGTGCAACTAGCAGTTTTTACAATCAATTTCAAACGAGATATAGTAATTTATTTATTATTTCCGTGTGAATTACTTGGATAAACATATTGTGAGCGAATTTAATCACCTGATGGGCATTGGTCGTGAGTGTGTTTCTTTGAAATTATAAATAACGAGCCGGGTGTAAAGGAAAATGTCAGAAAGACGGTTTCGGGTCAACTATGTCTGTGTGTTAGTCTGTCTGTTTGTTTATAACAAGTGTTGAAGCAATTTGTATATAATGATTTCTTATGTTTACGCGAATATTATTAATTGAAATAAAACTAATTTAAACGGATTTTAGACGAAGGTAGACACAGTAACATGAACTTTCCTGGACAACCTACACCTCAGTCCGCCCCGTGACCGCGAAGGCTGAAAAGCTTTCGAATCGTCGGGATCTAAAACAATAAACAACCGCGATAAAATCCGTTTAAATTAGTTTAATTTCAATCAATTTGTATATAGTTTTCCAATTCATATAGGGCAGTACATAATCTTATTATCTCTTAATGTGTACGCCTTTTCATGTGGGATAATTAATAATAATATAGTTGACTAATTACGATAAAGTTTTCAATACTAGTTTAAAGGCAAAGGTATATCTTAGTATTTTATACAATAGCAGCCGGTACACGCGACTTCCCTTTTAAAATTTTCGTCTCGTTGGTGACTGCGTTGTGAAAGGAATATACGTGGTGAATTCCAAATCAATAAGTCAGGTAGTTTCACAGACACGGTGACGAGTGAGTCAATGGTAAATGTATATACCTATAACGACGTTGGTTCACTGACTCACCAACGCACAGTCGAGACTACTGAAGGTACCTGTTTATATCGCAGAGTTTAACTAAGAATCGATTATTCGAAATGTAACTTCCGAGGCGGGAAACGAAGGATGCAAAGTTTGTATTGTCGAGAAAAAAAATCTCCACCTATCGAAATCTAATTTAACGTAAAATTTCCTTGATAAAAATAAATACACACGAGTTTTAAGTTAAAATGTAATTCCCTAGATGTATAAATCATTATCTTCTTACCCTATTCCCAAGTTATTTAGGGTCGGCGCAATACGTTTTATACTTCCATAAATCCCTATGTTATTTCTTCACTCACTCTCCCTTTTCTCTCATCTCATTCTTCACACACTCTATCTCTAGTTTTTCTGTTATTTTCCATCCTTCAACATTCATATCCATTACTTGTCTCACCACACGTGTTTTCTCCCTTCTCATGACATGTCGAAGCCAAGAAAAACGATTTCCTTTCAACTTCTCTACCACTGATGTCACTTTCAAACTCCCTCTCACATATTCATTTCTGCCTGTGTCCATTCATGTAACAGCACACATCCATCTCAACATTCGCTTTCCTGCTTCCAGCCAATTTAAGTTACAAACTGTACCCGAGAGCTGTCTCTGCTTCATCCAGCCCTCTTTTATGAGGTTATATTATATACCAAGTAAAACCTCACGGTCATTCGTCGCCTTGGTAGAGCAACGCGGGGTCGAACCTGCGATCACTGCATCCCCCTGGCTTCCGGCCCGGTCTGACGGTAAGCTAGGGCACGTCCAGGCAGCCTGAAGACCTGCCCTCCTAGACGGCCAGACCAAAGTTTCTCTACGTGTCGTAATTAGGGAATGAAATTGTTATTGATTGATAACTTCAAAACTAACAGACTCATGGACTTGAAATTTGCTTTTATCACGTTGACACCCACATAAAAGTGATATAACGACAATACGTGGGTGATAGGGAATAATTCGAACGAAGTCGCGGGACTGATGCTAGTCGTTTATATAGGTGTATATATATATATATATTGTATATCATTACGATTGAGCGGTATTGATAGAAATGATAAGATACATCGATACTGTGTAATGATAATAATCAGACAGAAAGGAATTTTGGTATGTCGTTACTTTCTAAATCACGGGATATATAAATTCGCCCTGACGGAAGAGCTATCGAATGTCCCATGGGACAGTTCAACTTACCCGAAAATAATTTCTTACCGGTTAATTACATTACATAACATTAACAAATTCTTGTACGCAAGACGCGTATATTTAACATTGTAAGTGGTCTTCAGTTTAAATCGGTTTCATTACATTTCAATGAAAAAATGTTTAATTTCACTAACGCCATGTGCTTGCAGACAGGTTTCGGACACGTCACTCTATTGTTTCTGCTTCGTATATTCTATACTAGCTGACGCCCCGACTTGGCATGTTTCTTGTTTAACGGGCGTGATCGTATTGAACGGATGATAGCTCAGTTGGTAGTGTCTACGGACGTCGTGTCAAGGGATGTGAGTTCGTATCCACCTCAGTTGAACTTGAGCTTTCGGTGAAGGAAACATCGTGATGAATCCATAGCATGGTGGTAGGACTTATTCTAATACCCAAATGGGTAGCTGCCATCCCTTTTTACTGACGTGAGGCTTAAAATCCCAATCTTGGCGGACTTCTGTACGGTAACGTGCAAATTCAAACGCATAGCTGCGTTCTAAAATTAATCATTTCTTATGAATGCGTTTAACTTTCAATTATTTATTTTAATTCATATAGTCTGTAGTTATTTAACTTTAATTGATTTTAAGAGATCTGTAGTTTTTACAGCGAATAGAGTAAGGTCTGGACACGTGACTCTCAACGAGTTTCCATTTCTTATGAGGAAAAGTGTCTCACTCAGCTGCGTAACGTGTGGATCTATGGAAGACTTGCGACACTGTTTGAGGGAATGTGATCAGAACCGAACTCAACGAACAGCGATCATAAAATGTGTAGGACTGAATCTAATGGACCAGGGCATTCCAAATTCCATAGAATCTTGGCTGTAGAAGTGATGAAGCCAAGATTTTATAGAATCTTGTGATAAGTTCTAAGCAGTTTATTTCATTGTAATTATATTTTGCACATACATATTTATTTCATTGTAAATATATTTTGCACATACTATAACCTGTGTGCAGATGGGACTGACATGTCCTGATTGGGCAGAAGTCCCTAATATAAATAAAGACAAAAAAATGAAACTATTTATGTAAAAGTTATAATTTTTGCTAAATATTGTCAAAATTGTGAGGCCACTTCTGAACTTCCGGAATCTCGGTCCCGGGGCGCCGTGGTAATTTGCCAGCTCTGCTACTCTGCAATTACACGACTGATAATTGTAACATTTATTAATATAATCTATCAATAAATAACATTATTAAAGGTATTAGTTTTTTTTTTAATACACTATACTTTATAATATAGGTTTAGCATTATTGCTATAATCTCACCTGATGTTAAACGATAATGTGGCCCGCGATGATGAACACGTTAAGCCAAGTAGAACAAGGTAGGTATTGAGAAAAAAAAATATATAGATGTTTTACCTTGAAAGACTATTTATACAGATTTATAGATAGATATATAAGGATGGTTTTTGTGATATATTTTCTATATGATTTTTTGTTTTGTCCGCAGATTGTACGGATCGAAACGCTGCGCTAGGTGCAACACACCGATATCTCCTTCAGAGCTGGTGATGAGGGCTAGGGACCTCGTGTTCCACGTGCACTGTTTCTCGTGTGCCCTCTGCAGCACTCCACTGAATAAGGGGGATACGTTCGGAATAAGAGATTCGGCTGTCTACTGCAGGTAGTTATGAATTATTCAAGATATACTTTCTCTCTCTCTTTTCTCTTTCTTTATCTGCCCCTTAGTAGTTTTTATGTTAAAAGTAATAATTTTTATACTATATACCCACATTCCCACAACGTAGTCTAAGATGATGGACACGCTAACGCCTAGAGGAGGGCCTGACTTAAAAGTAACTTCCGGAAAACACCTATAGGTATTTGGAGGTAGATTTTCAACTTGCGGACGGTAGCCATCCAGGAGGCCATTTAGAATAGGCCTGCAATAGTTTTATCACCATGTTTTCTGTGATGAAAAACTCAGTCTCACGGATTCGAACTGACGCCCATTGACGTGATGTCTGAACAAAATACCTTTGAAACATCATCAATTCTAATACTTCATAATTCCGGAGTAGGTCATAAAGTGAACAATTTTGTAGTAACTAAACTTTTCTCTGCATTATGTCGATGCGATACTTACCTAACTTAACTAACCGTTATACTTAGCAGAATAATAGAATATTCATAAAGTTGGAAAATAAGTCATAAAGTTATATAAAGCGTGGTTCCGGGCTACTTAACTTAGTCACGAGAATAGCTACTAGTTTGGTATTAAAATGATTTCATTACATCTTACAATATAAACATAATTTATGTACTACACTTGAAATCGTGTATTTAAAATTTTGTAAAGAAAAAAAACACATCAATCAACACGCCAAATATAAAATATAAAACACGCTCCTCTGATACCTTCGGAAGATAGAAACTGTATGTGTAATGATTTAGTAATATCATATGTTAAATACAGATTAAATGTTAAATATTATTGCAGGCTGCATTACGAAACGATGCCGGAATACGGTGCTCATATGGCCGTGCCGGGCCCGCCGCAAATGTGCCCAGGGCCGTATTCGGGCCCCCCGGCGGGGCCACACTATCCCCCCTACCCGTCCCCAGACTTCTCCCGGGTGGAAGCCGACGTTCCTAAGGGGCCGTTCTTCAACGGCGGGTCGGCGCCCCCGCCCCGGCAGAAAGGCCGCCCTCGGAAGAAAAAACCCAAAGATCAAGAGATCATGACCGCTAACTTGGGTGAGTTGTTTAAATAAATGTACGGTGGAGCCAAAGCGACATACATTTCGCGTATCTGTACAGCTGTGCATACAACATCGTTCTTAGGACGTTAACAGTATCATTGGAATTGTTAAGTATCGTGTGGTTAATCTTTAGTCAGCGTGGACGCTCGTTTCGCCGACAAAACGCTTTATGTTTTATTAACACATTACAGTCAAAACTGCATTTGCCTTCGGCAGATTATCGGCAGCGACTTCCCGTGTGTGTTTTGAACATATATATATATATGTATTTTTTTTTTCTCGAGATATCAAAACCAGTCTGTTTATCTTGGGCGGCGGTTGTTCGCTCGGTTCGGTGCGACGAGGCCCAATGTGAAGGGTTTTTTTTTTACTCAAATTGTAACGTTGCGTGTCCGCCGGTCGACGGTGTAAAACCTACATTATAAGCACGTTCATTTATAAAAATAAATAATTTATTGTAACGCGAAAAAAAAAACAAAACACGAGACGCGTTAATATGTTTTCTTTGTTCACTCAGTTCATAATTATCATGGTTTATGTATCTAGTAGGGTTTAAAATAATTTATCTATAAATAATATAAAATTCCGTGTATTAATAATCAATATAATTAATATATATTCAAAATTAATTGAATGATGAACAAAATCGTATAATTGTCTTGACTCAAATAAAAATAAAAAACTATATTCAAAGAAAAAATAAAATAAAATTACTCGCTATCAGTAAGTATTTATGCTAAAACCAACATAAAGCTACATATTGCCACATACGATTTTCTATGATATCTATATAAAATTCTACATAAAACTTCTTATGTAATAAATAATCAAAGTTTGAACATAAATAACATCGTTGTACGCTCGTTTAATTTTCAGATATAAATAATATATATATATATATATATATATATATATATATATATATATATATAGCTATAATAATGTTAACGTTTCACTGTATTTTACTGAGTTATCTTACCACCTATTGTTTTATGTATAACAAACGAGTAATTCAAAGTTGATACACTATTCAAAGTCATAGATCGCTATATGAATATTGCATAATCTATTCGTTGAATACAAAAAAAAAATGAATGTAGTACTTTAGTAATTACGTAAACAATTAACAATATAAACAAGTATATATTTTAATTTATAAAGAAGGCTTAAGTTATTCATATATATATATATATATATATATATATACAGATAATTAAGACACTGGCTTGATTTCAAATTTGGTACAAATTTCATTTACAAAGTAGACAGCCCTTAAGGACAGAGTTTACGATCACACGTGGATGTTTTTTTTTATAGTTAAGGTGCGGCGTTACGGCGATAATCTCACCTAATCTTAAGTGACGATACGGCCCAAGTTGGTGGACACGCTAAACCTGTGCAGGAACTGGCTCTCAGGTGCAGCTTCCGGAACATACCGTCAAATACCAATAGGTGTGTTCCGGCAGCTGCACTTGAGAGCCAGTTCCTCCACAGGTTTAGCGTGTCTACCAATTTGGGCCATATCTTCACTTAAGATCAGGTGAGATAATGGCCAAAATGCTATATCATAACTATATAAAAAAAATGGTATTTGGCGGTACATTTTCAACTTGAGGGTGGTAACTAGCCAGGAGGGCATTAGAAAAAAACCCTACCATCATGCTATGGTTTCCTCACGATGTTTTCCTTGTCCGAAAGCTTATTGTAGGTGGTTGGATTCGAATTCACGTCCCTTGACGAAAAATCGTACACACTACCACTGAGCTATCATCGCTTCAAACGATGAGCAAACGCAAACAAAATCGACTCTACCAAGTAGTATATTTATAACTTTTTGCCCATTAATAAGGGACGCCGAGAAATGTACAAAGAGTCATTGTAATTTCGTGTAACATAATCTATACTACGCACAAGTGTTTGTGTATATCGTAGGAATCGGGGGGAAAGCAAAAGTGCGGTCTAAAATAGCGCAAAAACCTGTTCCTCACGTGTTCTCGCCCCAGAGCCTAGCGTCCGCGTGTCCGATTTAATACAAAGTTCATCATACTCGCTACATTTCAATGAACCGACGTTTTAGTCTGCCGCTTCTCTGCTCTCAGGTACACACCGTCTTGAAGGACGTCGATCATTAGCGCACCGTAACGTGCTTGATTTAATATATAAGAATACATATATATATATATATATATATATATATATATATATATATATATATAAATAATTCTTATGAGTAATTTCGTACGTTATACTTTATTGTTTCTTATCGTATTTAACAGTATTATCATTTACAGTGCCTTTTCGCGAGTGCGCATTTAATGTCGTTACTGAGAGTTTTCGTTAATTGCAAAGGAGATATCGTTGTATAGAATAAGAGGCAAAAATCAAAGTAAGATCTACGTTTTCAGGAATGTCTCGTTAAATCGATTTAATAATGTTTTAATAGAACATTTGTGATCGATAAATGAGAGATTTTTCGACTTTATTGTACAGATTTTTTTTTAAGTATTCATCTTATATTCCTAAAAATAAATTATCCCTGAGCTAAATTAAGTAGGTATTCATTCGTTTGAACTTTATTATGAATGTGGATGCTAAAAATATATTTTATAATAAAAATATTTTAAGAAATCGCCTATAAGTATGTATCGTTCGAATAGTTAGTATTCAATACTTTCAAGTTGTTTATCCCGAGTTATATTTATCTGAATACCTTATTTGCACTGTTAATTGTAATAACTAAATAGTCATGTCGGTCTGTTCGTTAGCAAGTAAGGAACACACGTCTAGGGCTTACTCCAGAAGTTCAAAGTTCAAAGTAAAAAGCGGAAAATTTTTGGGACGTGAGTTCGAATCCAACCACCTACAATGAGCTTGAGCTTTCGGTGAAGGAAAACACCGTGAGGAAACCATAGCATGGTGGTACGACTTTTTCTAATATCCGCCTGGCTAGCAACCACCCTTGAGAGCCAGTTGTTCCGTGCTTAGCGTGTCTACCGACTTGGGCCGTATCGTCACTTAAGATCAGGTGAGATTATGGCCATAATGCTAAACCTTAACTATAAAAAAAAATACATAAAACTTGCATTAACTTCACTCCTAATAATTTTTTTCATATACCGAGGGCCTTATATGAACGTCGATTTTTAAGTTGGAAACTCCAAAAGCTTTCAACTTATGTACATATACATTGGAATTTTCAAAGCCGTGTGTATTTAACGATTCTATACTCATAACATTAATCACGGTATTTCGATGTTAAAATTCCACTTAGGATTTGTGTAGACACAATTTTTTTCCGTTCCGCCCCTGTGACTGTAACAACGTTGCAAGTGAAAACATTCACGCGTGTCGCTCTGATTATCCACTGCTATGATCATAATCTTTATATATTATAGTCGCTTTTGCCCGCCGTTCGACTCGTGTTAATGCAGATCTCCTCTATTTTCGCAGACCACATATTCCGGGGCAGTAGGTAAATTGTTTCCGGGGAATGGTATCGTGTACAATTTTCCGTTCCTCTGCTAACGTGTATGCAATAGTTTATGATGACCGGTAGAGTAGTTATGGCTGAGTAGTGTAACAAACAAATTCACATATTGTTGTTAATCAACCACTTGATATAATTCGAAAATAAACTGATTTAAATTATACAAAAAGTTGGTACAAAATCACGCCTTCTCGTATATTTTCTATCAGGTTTACATAATTATCCTCGATAAACGTATTATAAAGAACAAAAGTTTCCTTGTTAGATTGTGCTTATCTTAAGAACTACCGGTCAGACATCAAAATTTTATTTTTGTATTTGATAGAGTAATCATTTTGGAATGCTTTTGAGTATTTAACTTCAAGCTACTAACAACGGGAGTAGACATGAATTAAAAAAACCAACAAAAACGGGTAAAAATATGAAATTGTCCAATGCCATCTCCGATAAGTGTGATATATAAAACGCAGATAAAATTTTTGAATACAAAAAATTAACACGTTCAAACAAACATTACCGCTTTATAATATATATGTATGTGTTTTATTTATTATTTTAAATACAAATGAATAAGTTTCTTAATTATATACGTAATGTTAAACAGTACAAAAGACTAGGTTCTAAAAGCTTACAGTAAAATCTCAGAAATGCAACGTGAATGTACATGTTACAATTTTTTTCTCATCCATTCATTGTTCGTTAAGTTGCGTGATTACGTTGTACTTAACCTCGAATGTAGTTTTAGCATGTTCAAGCAACCTAGTTAGCGGGACGGTTCGTACTCAGGCGATAATCGGGGCCCATAGCTCCTAGTCACTGACACTATATAGTATAGTGTCAGTTAGTAATGTCAAATAACAGTTTTTTACTAAATGCATAGGAAAGTATATACGGCAATTATATATAAACAAAAAAAAACAATTTTAAAAATTTCCGTCTCTCTGTTTATTCTGGATAATCTCTGAAACGGCTGTACCGATTTCGATATGACTTCCGCTGGTAGATAGTTGATGTTATAAGGAGTAACTTTTATTTTAGAGAAAAGTGAGGTTATTTTAATATATATATATATAAATTTTATAAATTTAATATAAATAAGTTTTAGTTTCACGCGAACAAAGTCGCGGACGCAGCTAGTACATAATAATAATGATATTATTCGTTAGTAAAAATACTGTATATACTACTAATTGTGGTAGCATGAAACTAAAGTGAATGAAACTTTTAATGTGAAACGTCTATTGGACCATGTTGGTGGGAAAACGACCTGTTTAACATTACGGCACACGGTATGACGCTCTCTCATGGCGTCATGCTCCGTCTACCCTCACGCGGCGCCAGCGCTCTCGGGTACCTTTTTATATGCATACGCGTGCAGTATATTATACACTTTGTTAGTTTTTTTTACAATCATCAAGATAGATCGTGATGGGACTGTCACTAAGAAAATGGTGGATCAAGTCGGGTACAGCGATGTACCATGCCGTTTGATTATTGGCCGTATGTACGCTGATAACGTATCGCGACACACCTAAGCGCCAATACAACTACCACACATACTGTGTAGTGTCTGCGTTACATTTGCATGCAAATACCTTAAAATTGAAACATTTAATCGATTGAAATGAAATCATGTCTTGCGTTACATAAATACATTAGGTCGATTAAGTCTCGAAGGACCGCAAATATGAAAAATATGAGACATTTGAAATAATAATATCACGGTGAGAGAGTTCAGCTTGGTATTTTATAAAAAAAAAACTGGGTAAACATGGAGAGTAAATCATTATCTAAATGCAAAATTTCATCCAAATTCATTGAAACATACATGATTTACACGCTTGATATTGATATTGTGTTATAATAAAAAGATTCTGAGTGAGTATTGTGTTATAATTCACAAGAAAATCTTAAAAATTTGACACTGTAGTAAATATATTAATTATAATTAATTACTAATAATGTATGACTATTTATTTAGAACGTTTCGTTTTCACTGACAAAAGTACAAAATTTAAAGAAATTGTCGCGCGTTTGAAAGTGAAATTTCTTATGGGTGGACTTTGAATTTCGGATCCGCAACTTTTTTTATGCGACGCTCGTTCGGGTAAAGTCGGCTCGAGGTGACTGAGGGAGCGAGAGAAATATAGTGATACTTCACTTTTGTCGTGGGGTCTTATCAGTACACATAGTTTTTATATACTAATGACAGTACACAAATAACTTTTCGTTAATCTATAGCCTGATTCAATTGAAAAAAAAATTTCTCCTATATTGGAAAATAAAGGAATGAATTGTTTATCATTTGAAGCGATGATAGCTCAGTGGTAGTGTGTACGACTTTGCGTCAAGGGACGTGAGTTCGAATCCAACCACCTACAATTGAGCTTTCGGCGAAGGAAAACATCGTGTGGAAACCATAGCTTGGTAGTAGCTTTTTATGATGCCCGCCTGGCTAGCTACAACTCTCAAGTTAAAAATCTGCCGCCAAATACCAATAGGTGTGTTCCGGCAGTTGCACTTAAGAGTCAGTTCCTTCAAAGGTTTAGCGTGTCTACCAACTTGGGCCGCATCGTCAAATAAGATCAGGTGTGATTATGGCCATAACGCTAAGCCGTAACAATAAAAAAAGAAATCTAAAATTATTTTTAGTTCTGAGTACGTCCCTGTGAAGATATTGTAATGCATAGATGAAAGGTAATCTTTAAGCGTGAACTAAGAATATTCCATTGTTTCATATACTTTATGAAGAAGGAATAATAAATTGTGAGAATTAATCTGATTATGATATTAAAGCCGTTGATTATATGATTAAGGCGTGTTTTATATTTAAATCGAGTCGGTGCGTCTTTTACTTGCCACATAGAAACGTGTTGGATTGAGTTTTTTTTACTATTTCGTATCTACAGATACGGTATACAATTATTTAACATGGATTTGATATAAGTGACGATAGTAGATAGACCTGAGGTCGAATCCAGCCACAATGAGCTTGAACTTTCGGTGACGGAAAATATAGTGAGGAAACCATAGCACGGTGGTAGGGCTTTATCTAATGCCCGCCTGGGTAGCTACCACCCTCAAGTTAAAAATCTGCCGCCAAATTCCAATAGGCGTGTACCGTCAGTTGCACTTGAGAGACAGTTTCTCCTCAGGTTTACTGTGTCTACTAACTTGGGCCTTAAGAGATATTATACCTTAAATATAAAAATATATACTTGAAATTGGTTATGGTAAAATGGTAGGGTAGGAATGACTCAACTTTTGCTGTCAGGTAAAGCGATCGATCTGCCGCGCCAGTTCATGTTATCTTTTTCTTTGAATGGACTTATGCCGTTCACCGAGTTTTAAGGGCGAGTACGAAAGGCTTTCAGTCCGGGAGGTAACGCGCCTAAGGGTGCCATGAAGTAGCCTAACCTTGGCTTGGGCTGTTGCCGGAAACGCGAGTGGATACCACAACCCTGATAGACCCTGATTTGATCCTATACAAAGCAGCTAACATACTCAGTAACAGCGCAAGTTATGTACGCGAATGTAAACCTACTAATCTTGTAGGGTTGTACCGACTTTTTCTCAGCATCGAATGACTGGGCTGTTTTTGTCTTATGCTACTGAACAGTGTTCATCAATATACTAATATTATAGATGCGAATGTCAGTTTGTTTGTTACGTTTTCACGCCGAAACCGTTAAACAGAGTGTGATGAATTTTCTAAACCTATAGAAATATATGGGACACTACAGGCGGAGATCGGTTATTTTTTCTGGAAAAATTTTTACCGGAAGTGGGAAAAAGAGAGGGAGAAACTTTGTATGAATCTTTTTATTGCGTCATATGATTTGTTTGAAGCCGCAGGTAAAAGCTAGTGTCATCATAAAAAAACCGTACCACATTAAGAGACTTGTGAAGGTAGTTCTAGGTCTCTGGTTATAAGTGGGGTATTTAACAGGTACCTGATGGGGACGACACCCCCCTCCCTTAGTCCTCGCATCATACGAGAGATTTACTCAAATGTACATTTTTATCACGTTAGTAAAAAACGCTAAGGGGTCAATAAAAACTGTCGTAATTCTACGGTTACAATACAGTATTCTATAAAGCCGAGAGAAATAGAAATGATTGGACATCTATGTTTATACCAAGCGGTAGGTAGGTATCAGTGTTGGCCAAACTGCAATCAGATTAATGATGAAAGATTATGATTACAGTGTGTAATCTTCATTCATGATTACAAATTAACTAATATAATCAAAATAGTAATCATACTAGAGATTAATGATTATTAATTCTTAATCGTAATATTGATTACTTTTTTTGATTAATACCATAATAATAATGTAGAACAAGACATAGTTTTATAGTGTAAATCAACTTTGTTTGTATTCAAACTTTGTCGTCAATTTAAATTTATCCCGATTATAAGAGATTAATCATTACAATCAATGAATTCTCTTACATGTATGTTTGAAATTATTCATAGGCGACTTAAATTGGATTTCAATAGCACTTTCTTTTCAAACATTTCATCTAATCATCAAATAATACTCATAATTATAAAATAACTACAAAATTTTTACTTCAAAAGTCGCCTTATTGTAGAGTTTTGCAGTCATAAGGATACAGAAAATGGTTACTTATTTATATATACTTAAAGTTCGTTTTACTTCATGTAATAAACATAGTCGTGCTTTAATACCTACGGGCTTTTATTTGATAGCGACTAAAAACTACTACTAAAATATTGAATACAAATAATCATATAATCTTGATTAGGGATTACTTTAATCGTGATGAATGATTACACAACAATCATGATTAACTATAATCTTGATTGAATGTAATCATGATTACTTTCAAACAGATTAATAATCTAATTACAAAAGTAATCTATTACGCCCATATCTGGTAGCTAGGTAGGTAGTTACATAACATTTGTTCACTGCCGCTAAGTCAATATGTTTTTTTTAATTTCGTTTAATTTGCCTAAAGATTCCTATCCGAAAGGAAGAAAAAGATTTATTTTATAAGTTTTCGTTAATAGTAGCAGCATTTGATAAATGTATAACGCCTGTAAAAGCGGTTTGAATACACTTGGTTATGTTATATCAAGGTTTTTATTGAATATTTTACAGAAGTTACTTATAGTGGTTGTGTACATTTTTTTTTCATTTACCAGGTACCCTTGAAATAAACTCCGATGTCAACAATTACACAGACGATAAGATTTATTACTAATGTTAATGTAAGCGCCTGCGACTTCATTCGAATGGAATTGCAAATGATTTAACTAATTTATAGACTATATTACTCAAGGATAATAATGCATTTTAATGGTGATAGAATTTTCGAAATTGTGTCAGTAGTTACTGAGTTTATTCGTTACAAACAAATATACGAATCTATCCTCTTTATAATATTAGTAAAGAAATTTATCGTAATATCTCGTTATGTTAATAACCAATATTTACAGTTACCCTCGAATTTGAAATACCTAGACGCTGTCAGATAGATTAATTGCTATAATGAAATATGTAATTTAAATGTAGGCAGGTATAGCGTTCATGGACGGTCTGATTTTTTTTTATACTTAAAGTTTTTAGCGTTATGGCCATAATCTCACCTGACCTTAAGTGACGATACGGCCCAAGTTGGTGGACACGCTAAACCTGTGGAGGAACTGGCTCTCAAGTGCAGCTGCCGGAACACACCTATTGGTATTTGGCGGCAGGGTTACAACTTGAGGGTGGTAGCTAGCCAGGTAGCAGGGTAGGAAATTTGTAACATTCGTGAAATCTTTCTCGATTCTGATAACTGGTCTAACATAATCGCAGTATTGTAGGTCGAAAACGAAGGACTATAAGTCGAAATCGGCTAAGTCGTTTTTTTTTTTTTTTATTTATATGTCTACTTACAACTTACTACTTACCGACCGAAACGTTTGATACAATAATCAGATGTTTAGTGTATACTACCAGAGTGGATGATTGATGATTTTGATTAAGGAATCCTCGAATAACTTTCTTGTATTCATAATAATGGATACCTATTAGTATTTGGCGGCAGATTTTCGACTTGAGGGTGGTAGCTAGCCAGGCGGGCATCAGAAAAAGCCCTACCGCCATGCTGATTGAAATCGCTGAACTCCTAACTTCGCCTGATCGATCACCATGACATTGATACATCATATTTCATAAAGATGATGTTTATGTCAGTTTTAAACGTTATAACTGGCTTCTCGGTTTAAAATATATAAGAATAAGTTTAAGGCACATCGATAATTTTAAGCTCATATTGTGTATAGTATTTGATGAATATTTTGTTTGTTTTTTCATAAATCTTAAAGTCGCGCAAAAAAATTAAGTTTTCAATATTGTAGTGTAACTCGTTACACTATCATTAAAAGTAAGGTGGGATAAGGTAAAAATAAATCGCAGTATACCTTATGTCATATTTATATATCTTGTAGTTATATTAAAATATATGTAAGTCATATCTAGGACATACTATCATACGGGAAGAAAACAGCGTCTGAGATACAGGCTCGGCCTAGTTCTGGCGCTAGGATTCAATAATGTATAGCGATACTATGTCTTAAGATAATTTTTATGTATTGTAGTGTAAAAAAAAATCTTGTCAATAAAGTTATTATTATTGTCAATTATTATTATTGTCAATTTCAAAGGTCTGCGAAGGACAATACATCATCTGCGAGGCTAGCAAATGTCTATGTTAATACAGTATTATGAAGCGAAATAGGTTTGTTTGTTTAACGGCGCTTATCATAGTAACTACCAGTCGTATTTCAAAAATAGTTTTGGTATTTGAAAGCGCTATCGTTGCGGAAGGCTTTCGGATATTAAACATCACGCTACCACAGCTAGGAGCATAGCTATATTGGTATAAGTTATAAAAACGGGCGAATATTAATAAATAAACTTTCATACTGCGTAAAATACTGTTATTTTTAAACTGTATAAAAGAAAATAGATTTCATGTGTATTAAGGGATTGTTCAGTCCATATATTTCTGATCCAAACTACGCAATAAATATCGAAGAGGCAAATATAACCGTCATACTCAAAAGGTCATAAAGAATACAGTAATAATTCCCCTCTAATTATATAGTTTCCGAAAGTGTATCCTACCAATGTATCCGGCGGCGGGGGTGATCCACCCCAGATACGTAACGGGAGACCGAAATATGAGGTTCACTTCTCGGTTCGTGCATCGTAAATCTAATCGCGGATGGAGGCGGGACCGCCTGTTTATGGTTTGTCATTTATAAGTTATAGTGCGTTACTTTCCTTTTGTGTTTAGACTGCGTATGAATTATCAGCTCTTATGGAGGCCATTTTCCAGAATAATCTACACTAGTTTATGAAAATTTGGATTTTAGGTAGTGATTATTGGAAAATGGAGAATGTTCTTGCAAACGTGTGGAGGGAAAATTTTAATTATAACAGTGAAAGTGGCCGATAGCTACGTAATAAAGTTAACAAGTTCCCTGTCACGGGACACCCCTCAGATGGGAAACATTAAAATTAATATTAGAATCGTAATATTAGTATAAGCGTGACAGTGAGTTTGTTTGTTTCTTACGCTTTCACGCCTACACCGCTGAAATGCGGTAAAGGGAGGGATAAACTTTGTATGAAGCTTTTTATTGCGTTGTACGATTTGATTAAGAAAATCGATATTAACGCGAGCGGAACCGCACGTAAAAACTAGTTTTTTTTTTCATAGTTTAGGTTTAGTGTTATGGCCTTATCTTAAGTGACGATACGGCGCAAGATGGTAGACACGCTAAACCTGTGAAGGAACTGGCTCTCAAGTGCAACTGCCGGAACACACCTATTGGTATTTGACGGCAGATTTTCAACTTGAGGGTGGTAGCTAGCCAGTCGGCCATCAGAAAAAGCTCTACCACCATGCTCTGGTTTCCTCACTATGTTTTCCTTCACCGAATGAAGCTCAATATAGATGGTTGGGTTCGAACTCACGTCCCTTGACGCAAAGTCGTACACACTACCACAGAGCAATCATCGCACTTAAATTCTTTTTGATAGACGAATTAAAAAGAATACGCGTTTAAAAGAAATGGTGAAGAAATGAAATCTATATTATAAAGCGGAATCGTTTGTTTCTTTAAACGTGACAATCTCTGGAACTACCAATATCATTGCAATAAAATTCTTATTGTATTTGACAGAGCAATCATCGAGGAAGTCTTTAGGCTATATAACATCACGCTACCACCAATAGGTGCAAGGCTGTATTGAAAAACGTTACAAAAACTGGCAAATATTATTACGTAATTTTGAATTCCACGCGAACAAAGTCGCGGGCACAGCTAGTGTCTAGTGACGTAGGAGAGTGAGAAGATCGTATCTTCCGGTTTTTGCACATTCTTATGTAAATTTATATAAAGTTTAGGTACTTATTTATCATGATTCAATAGTGACATTTAATACGTTTACATTATTTATATATAGTATATTTATTCACACGATTTCAATCAACTTGATTTTAAACATTTTTAAATCGTTCCTATCACACTTGCCGCAAACATGTATTGATGTAGAGACGCGACTTAAAGAAATGCGCACTACAGAATTTAAATAAGAGGTATACACGGTATCACCGGTCGGCGATAAATATATCTTACGAATTTGTAGTGTAAAAAATATACGTACATAAATTATTAACAAACGTCCCGTAAATCATTCAAGCATCAATGATGCGAAACCGTCAAGCGATGACACCGGTCCGGCTAACAAGTAAAGAGAGACATTAAAACACTATTTATATTAATAATAATGTTATTCGTCCGTCCATGCAATTTTATTCCTTGACCGACATGTATTATAAAGGGCGCGGATCAATAATATGATATATTTAAAACGGCTTACCGACTTTTATATGAAATTACGTGAACTGGAAGGTTCTGTCGCTTCTTAGGTGATATTTTATAAAAAAAAAAATAAGTCTGTGATCATTTTACAAATTATTTTTGAAAAATTATTAATGATAATTATATGATATATGATCAAAAATATGTATGACAATTCTTACAAGTTTTTAGACAGGAAAGTATATAAAATCCCTAATAATAAATATACGTTAAAATTTGGTCTGAACCGTTTTTTTTATATAGGCGTAAGTTTTGACTACAGTTACACCTGATGCTAAGTGACGATGCGGCCCAAGATTGTGGACCCGATAAGCCTAGCAGCAATGGTGTGATCTCAATCCAAACATACGAACAACATGATTAAAGTTATATTAGAGAATAGAGAAACACGAGAAACTTGAAATTTGGCCTTAATTTTCCTTTCACAACATGACAACCCACTGTCAATGTACTGTACGAAGACGTGTGGTTATGGGAAAAAGAAAACCGCGGTAACCTATTTCAATATAAATAAATTAAATTATTGATATTTCATGACCGGCTTGCCATAAGAATTAACTGTAGTTTATTAAAAAATTAAATATATATATGTCAGTTACCAATTCGTTGGTCGGCAGTGTATGCAGATTCTGGTGCAAATAAGCCACGCGCGTACTAAGCGAGTGCACGCGACACCTGACTGTTCGAAGATTAAGCGATTATCCCGATGGTGATAAATTATCCTCCGCCGGATTGGATAGCCCACATAGTACTGTCGCCGGTAAGGCAGGGCCACTTTTTGTCCGTCCGCCATTTTCCATACCCCGACCAGTTTTACACCAGTCGATATCAATTATGCTGGAACGCGGTCGCGTTATGGTGAAATGCGCAGTATGGTTTTGTCATGGGCGTCGCCACGCAAGTGGACCACTGTCCCTTCGTCATTTATATATATAAGTACGTACAGGTCTCACAATAATGTATTAATATTAATATTATAAACATTGTTTGTTTGTGTGAACGCGTTAATCACAGGAACTACGTTTTTTTATTGTATCTGTTAAAGCGATCTCTGAGGAAGGTTCTAGTATTTAAAATAGTTACAAATCGGGCCAAAATAATCGATTGTTTTTTTTTTTGTTTCACACGAACGAAGTCGTGGGCATAGCTAGCGTATAATAAGCGTGTATTTTAATATATGCCGTAGTTAATATCACAGCTTCGTCGTTACAAGATTAATTACGAATATATGTAACGTACAAATGATGGCACAATATCACCTGCGCCGTGGAAGGTTTTCTCGGATCGGTAATGTTGATTACGCACATCGATTTCTCACAGTCCACTTTATCACGTTTATATAAAGCTATCTACTGTTTTTATTAAACTTCTATCTTGTCGTCATCTTAATATCCCCTCAGAAGTAATCAGTGTGTAAAGAAATGGCCGCACTGTAATGAGCTGATAGAACATTTCTCAATACTCCGGATTACAACTGGGGTTATTAATTATTTCCGCCGGAGGCCAGAAGCGAAGATAGCGCAGTTGGTTATGTGTACGGATGCGGCGTGACTTCGGACGTGAAGTCGAATCCACCTGCAAGGAACTTGAGCTTTCGGTGAAGGAAAATTTGCGGTAGGGCTTTATCTAAAGCTGGTGGTTAGCGACCGCCCTCTGGTTAAAAATCTGCAGCCAAATACCTATAAGTGTGTTGTGCCCACTTAACATCAGGTGAGATTGTGGCCGTAACGCTAAAAACCTATAAACTATAAACTATAGAAACCGTCCTCCGTTTTTAGTAACACGGGGGAATTAAGTGTCGCCATTCGATAGTTTTCAATTACGCCACAATTATAACAATGTATTTTAAAAATATGGCATTCCTTTGAGCTTTCATCTAAATTCCACGTCAAGTTTTGACATAAAGACATGGTAAAAAAAGTATGCTCAAGTTTGCACATTTAATCATAAATCTATATGCGCTTGTGACAGTGGGTTTAAGAAAACAGCTCGCGAAGCGCACGTAACTATTTCCCAAGCACCAAAACGTCTTTATATCAGATAAAGCGCGGGTTATACTGTCACCTGCTATTTACGTGAACGTTGTGATAACACCATGACGACGTGCCGTAAGAAATCCGACATTACAGTTTGTACTCGGACGCATGTGAGTTCGAGATACTTTATAATGCACAGTTCCCGCTGCGATGGGCTTAAGAATGGAGAATTCGGCGTCCATCCTGACAAGCCTCTGTTCAGAGCTACTCATCCTTCCTGTACTATATACTATCCTAACTTATAAATTCGAAGTGAGTTTGTTTGTTACGTTTTCACGTCTGAGCCGCTGATCTACCTGACGCCTAATCGATTCTGATGATTTTTAGTATAGCGATACATGGTAATTCGGAGACAGTGATAGGTTATTTTTTCTCGCAAGAAACTTATTGTAAATCAGGTAAACACATTATTATATTTTTATTGCGTCATTCGATTTGTTTGATGACAAAACCGATACGAACGAATACGAAGTCGCGGGTAAAAGCCAGTTTAAAATAACTCGAGTCACTTCTGCCTAGTGGTATTTTATAAAAACTTTAGCTTAGAAATAGCATCAAATTTTAATCTAAATAAATTATAATATTAACTTTGAAATGTTTCACATCTGCCGGGCGTCCAGTGACGGCATTGTTTTTTTTAGGAAATATTTTAATTGATGTGTTTTTTTTTAATTGCGAAATTAAAACTCACCTACCGTCGTTACCGCCTAAGAATTCGAAAGTGTGACAATAAATTAGAGTAACTAGTGGGACAAAAAATAACGTCTCCGACTACAATAACGGGAGAGGAGTAAATTATACGTTGTAATGAAGTCGTTGCATCTGTCTCACGACATGTGTCCTTTGTTTACGAGCTTTTTTTGGGCTCAACGTATGTCTTAAACTTTCGGTGGCATCGTCTACGCCGCTTTATATAATTACGATTGGAATTAATTTATACGATTCGATTAATGGCAATAATTAAAATGGGTAACGCGAATCGAAGTGTGTTATTCGTTATTCAAATTAATATTTCTAATTCTGTTATCGATCTTAATGTTAGAGATATCGATTACTTGATAATAGTAATTTGTGTGAATTTAAAATCATTACAGAAATATGAGAGCTCGTTAGAAAAATGTATTGCAAAGAAATATATAGTAATTAGATTGAAAATTAACGATTATAAGTGACAAATTAATAATATATATAAGTTTGGATACCTCAGTACTTCCTGCAGGTTTCATTTGAGAAAAATAATAATGATTTTAGAAGTTTAAAAAATATACCATGAAACCTTTGAAGAGGTGAAGAAATTATCGATATAAATTACGGCCATAACGCCTAAACCTATTAAAAAAAAAAAAAAAAAAGACAACTGTATATTATCCATAGAGGAAAAATATTCATTGACTGTAATTTCGTTGACATTTATTTATGCAACGTCCTCCTACCCCTCGTCCAAGGTCATCACTAGACGTTTACCCATCATAGCCCCATGACGTCGGTGCCAGGTGATCGTTTTTTTTAAACACCCATACAACTGTCGCACAATATTGCAATAAAAAACACTCAGTCGTTACTTTTTTTCAAGTTACAAACACGTATATATATTTTTATTTATACTTATGCCCGCTTAGCATATTTTTTTGTAGTTAAGGCTGAGCTTATGGCCGTAATCTCACCTGATCTTAAGTGACGGTACGGCCCAAGTTGGTAGTCACACTAAACCTTTTTAAGCAACTGCCGGAACACAACTCGAGGGTGGTAGCTAGCTCATTGTGGGTGGTTGGATTCGAACTCACGTCCCTTGATGCGAAGTCGTACACACTACCACTGAGCTATCATCGCTTCGAAAACCGGCTGCTTATCGCACAGTGACTCTTTAAGGGAATCTGTACTGAGAATTTTTAATACCTATTTTATTGAACAGCGTTATTTATAATAAACACTAGATTTTACGTGCGGCTTCGATCGCGTTAATATTGACTTCGTCAAACAGATCGGATGACGCAATAAAAAGTTTCATACAAAGTTTGTCCCTCTCTTCACCCCTATAAGTTTTTCTACAGAAAAAGCAACCTATTTCCGTCCCCAGGGTCTCATCTATCTCTGTACCGAAGTTCATCGCAAATGATTCAGCGGTTTAGGTGTGAAAGCGTAACAAACATGCAGACTAATTTTCGCATTTTTAATATTAGTTTGATTATCATATGATTTATCCGGGTAATAATGATGTGTTAGTATATAGCTTATTCATAATTAGCTTTTGCTCGTAGCTTCGCTCGTTTTAAAATAGATTTTCTCGATCCAAAAGTTATCTTTCTGTCTCTCAATAATAGTACTTATTTGTGGTCGTTAGTTACTCTATGCTCTTATCTGTATTTTTGATAACGTGTATGCAAATTTCCATCACGATTTGTTAAGTAACACTGAAAGTCCCGTCACGATCGGGCCCACACTTTTCTAGATTAACCGAAACAAATCATATTTTTGTCATAATTATCGAATACGTTTTCATATGTGAAAAGTGATATTCTATCGTCACGATGTTTTCCTTCACCGGAATCTCAGGAAGTATAACCTATCCTGTTCACTTATTACGTGGAAAATGTATTAGCACGTTTCACATATAATCGGTGGGCGCGATAGGTCGACTCTTTCGGTGGCAATGTTGCTTACTTTCAACTATATTTTCAATTGCCTGCTGGTAATCGTGGACCGATTGAGCGCGCAAACTTAGGAGATGCCTATTTATTCTTGCATTAAACATGCCCAGACTATATAGGTAGAGGGGAAGACATGCCAGGAGAGAGTTCCACTCCTATCCTCTCCGCATTCTGAACGATGACGCAAACCGTTTCCTACGAATCCTGGGTACTTCTACCACATGAGGGTGGAAACCCTCGCGGCGTCTGGTTGTCTTGTGGTGATACGAGGTGCCCTCCTTTTGCTGTGATGATATAAATACAATATCAATCGAACTGCTAAACTGTAGTACGATCAATTAGGTACTTGAAATCAGGTACGCACGGACCCAAGATGAATAGAAAATTTGTAAATATTTATATTTGGATATCGACAGTAATTTGTATGAATATGTAACAAGTTTAACATAAATAATTTTTGGGAGAAACCTTAATTACAACGCTGTAACGCCTTTAAGTACAAACGCGGTCTAAAAACTGTAATAACCTGTTATATATATGTTTTATTTTTTTTGTATCTTTTGTTTTAAGTATCCACGGCAGCGTTCGGTTTCATTGCGACCCGCCATAAATTTACTATGGCCGCATCTACGTGATTTATTTCCCGCCAAATTATGTGCCCGCTCTTTTTTAGTGTCGGACGTTTCGGGTAGCGTCCGGCGATCACGCTGATAGTGTTGCGCCGCGTTCCGTTGACGACAGTAGTTGCTTTAAAAAAAAAAAAAAAATTTATTTTACATTTCGTGTGCTTTTGTTTTTCTTTCGTTTTCGTTCGGTCTTTTCGAAACGGGAACAAAAAGTGGACGGCTTTATTTTTTCATCGATAAAACGTATCGTCGCCACGAACGCCTCGTATATAGAACAATGTTTATAATTAATTGTAGTGTTGTCTCCATAATTGTAAGTGTTGGGGCCTCATGCTGTGAACTATACCTCATTTTGTATTTATTGTTGGTAATGTACATAATTGTTATAGCACCTGTATATTTGAGTGCTTAGCTTCTGTCTCTCATTCATTTTCTTCGATATCAGTATAATAATGTGTGATTATGGCAATAGCATAAAGAATGTTAAAAATATCTTTCGTATTTATAATAAAAGCTAGAACTAACTAACAAAAAACTATAAACTTTTTTACGTAGTATATTATTATTGATAAATGTTTTATATTATTGATTAAGAAATACAAATGAATGAATTACTAACGTCTGAGAGCAATTAAATGAAACCCAGAGATAAGTAATGAATTGAAGGAATGATAGGAAATTTCGTAATGAACATATTTTTTTTAGTTGTGAAAATAAACATTTTATTGTACATTATTCAATTCATAGAATTAATTATAATACATATATAATATGAAATAGTATATGAGCGCTATGAAACAGCTGACACAAATGACGTGTACAAACTATAGTTGCGCAGCCGCTGAGAACTTACTGGCTGTCTTGAACCAATGAGCGCGCGTCTATGCTTGGGCACAGCCAATTGCATACGCGCTGTGGATAACCGTGTACACTATAGAAATATAGTGCAATATAATGTAGAACACACTAAATACCGGAAGGGTCGTGACGGAATAATCTTACATTTTTATTTATCTAGCCTCCATCCGTATCGCGCGATAAGGAACATCGTTTAAAAAATAATTCTTAAGATTCAATGTTTTAATGAAAATACTAATCCATGTAAAATCAAGACCATGATATAAAATATAGTTAATTATGTTGTATTGATAGGTCCCTCATCATTCGTCCAGTAATGTAAACGTCATTTGCAAATTGAACAACGAAGTTCTAGTTTCAGAACGAGACAGTACAAAAAATATACAAATACCTCTGTTCCATTTAATGTTTATTGTTATAATTTTTGTAATCACAGAATGTAGATTTTATTTCGGATACAGTAACATGTTACATTAATGTGATAACTCTCTTATATACCTCTAGCTAAATCTTTCGTACAAGATTTCTTACGGTTTAACATTAACTATCATTTATTTTAATTTTTCGCTCTGTTGACCGCAATAATTGTTGCTAATGAATTTAAGATACGATTTATTATAACTTATTCATTTCTGGGTACTCGGTAACTTTATTAGAAAATACTTCACCGTAGCTATTTTATATTCAACCTTGTATTATTTATATGCAATGCAATACAATGGACATAATTAACGTATCCGTAACCGATTGTATCATTACACTTTGTATTTTTTTATTAATAATGGTTCATCCACAGTTACGCTAATAAATTTTTACAAACAACATATAATTCATGGTAAGCGCAGGAACTACTTACGTATGAACGCCTTACTTAACACGAACTTAGTATTTTTTTCCAGCGAACCACACATAAAGTTTTGGTGAAGGAAAACACCGTGAGGAAACCATAGCATGGTGGTAGGGCTTTTTCTAATGCCCGCCAGGAAAGCTACTACCCTCTAGTTGTGAACCTGCCGCCAAATACCAATAGGTGTGTTCCGGTAGCAGCACTTGAGAGCCAGTTCCTCCACAGGTTTAGCGTGTCTACCAACTTGGACCGTATCTTCACTTAATATCAGGTGAGATTATGGCCATAACGCTAAACCTCAAGAATAAAAAATAAATAAATAAATAAACACAGTGCATAATGGGAATGGAAAACCTAAATTAACAAAAACATCAGTTGCAAGCTTGTTTGTGGTACGTATTAATAGACCAATACTGTCAAAATGTATATCAACTTTACAGCTCAAGTTGAAATCCTGCAAAACCTAGACACGGGAGAACTTGTTCCAAGGACAGTATATTTTGATATACGATATTTCTATTCAATAAGGTTGTTCGTTTTATAGCGCATATTACGTATTCGTCTTAATTATCTAACATATTACAGGGTAGTAGTGGTGTGGTCTCTGGTAGCAAGGGAGTTGGAAGTGTCTGGGTCGTGCGTTTGGGTAGTGTTGGGTGATTAGCAGTCGATGAGTCCCCATATGCTCCCAAGCCTTTGGCCTGAGCCCGGGTAATGCGTTTGAGACTTTAATATTATATTATATTATATTATATTATATTATATTATATTATGTTATATTATATTATATTATATTATATTATATTATATTATATTATATTATATTATATTATATTATATTATATTATATTATATTATATTATATTATATTATATTATATTATATTATATTATATTATATTATATTATATTATATTATATTATATTATATTATATTATATTATATTATATTATATTATATTATATTATATTATATTATATTATATTATATTATATTATATTATATTATATTATATTATATTATATTATTAATTGAGGAAGTAACACCACGCTAATTTTCAGGTCCGCGCGAACTAAACCGAAAAGTTGAACCAATCTACAAGCGTAATTTAATCATATTTTTTCTCTATAAAGTAGATAATAAATAATAATGATTGAAGAATCACTTAATAAAAACGAGCTACTCAGTGCGCTCCTTATGTTTACCGTAAACTTATTCAACGTGTTTAGACAAACTTTGTACCTACTGTGAAAATTAATTTCATTTGCGGAGGGGTATATAATGCAATACATATGTTGATAACCCCAAGATCTTTCTTAGTCGCATTATGAGATTAGCCAATCAACTAGTTATCAATAAGCTTCCAGACCGTCAGTTGCAATCCAGAGAATTTCAAATTTGTCAATGCTACGTTGGATGCATATATTATTATTGTTACTAAACTGTATGATCCCAGCTACCAATAGGTGTGGACAAATAATTCCGAATATTGTCTAAGCTTACGTGCCGATAATTTTCGCACACTGAAATTACAAATAAACATAATGACGTAAAAAGGTTTCGACGGTGGATTTCACGTTGCTGGTTTTTGATTTAAAGCTGCCTGCCCGCTGTACGCGGCTATCCGAAACGTTTCAAACGCGTCGTATCTCCACAAATACTTACTGAGAACAGACTAATGTGATATCCGTGTAAGTTCATTTTGTAACAGCCGCTATCTCACGCGAGACACCTGTATCGGTGGCAGTCCGGCCCAATAGCTTTATATTGGTGGTTTATTTATTACTCGGACCACTTTGGAATTAAGAAATCCAGAATAAGGATGGTTTATTGGTTTTTTTTTTTTTTTTTTTTTTGTGTTTTTTCGGGCCGTGAGTAAAGAGTTACGAGCGCGGTCGTCGATTTCTCGAAGATTGATGCCGTTTTACGTTTTATTGATATGACTTAAGGATGGGAGTTTTATGCGTTTTAGTTCGTACGGAATAGTGAGTGGTTGTGTGTGAGATATTTTCATGTGATATTTACCTCGAAGGTGATGCGTGAAATGTAACGTTGTGTGATTCTATGGGATACCTGGGATACGATTCTGATCATGCTGGCGTCCGTGGGCTGCGTTGACAGCTTACGGTCAGCTGGACCGCGTGTTTGTTTGGCAGTACCTTAAAAAAAAAAAACACCCAAATTAGGTATCTGAAAATTATGTAACACGTAAATTAATAACCTCGTGACATCGTCGCGGCATATCGCGACACGTTCTGAAATACCGATTTTTTTATATATTTCCTTTTATTATTAATCATAATAATAATGAAGCCCATTCATTTCCGATCGAAAACTATTTAGCAAGAAAGGAACAAAGAAATTGTTTATATTAATCATATACACAGCACATATTATATTAGTACATATATACATTTGAGCCACAATTTTAATTGCATGCGCCGTCCTAAGTTAGGAATAAGACCCTAGACTCAACCAAACGTTTCCGGAAGCCACGAAAATTGCAAAATCGCGGGTTTTCATTCGGGGCTTATAAATCATTTATACAGATTATTACTGATCACACAAAATATATACATTAAGATGATGAATATTTAAATTATTATGTATATGCATAAGTACATTTATACACATACATATATAGTCAAAAACGAAAAAAAAAAAAAAAACTTTTTTTTTGTCTTTATGAGGTATGTATATATATACAATATACATGTTGACAAAAATATTGTTAATCATATAAATTTATAATAGTTCCTGATCACTGTCGATGCTGTCTTCATTACCAGTGATCAGAACCGCTTCCTGGTAAATCCTCTATCAACCTTTGCCTGGGAAGCCTTCTTTTTCCTCTTGCTATATATCCTGCCCACCTCCACTTCTGATTCAGGGCACACTGTAAGTCATCTATGCCTTTTGTATTCATATGCTTCTTTCGATTGCTCTCTGTCATGCTATTTCCATGTATTAACTGCGTTTTATAGTTATTTTGGTCTAGATTAAAATACACTTAATATAAAATGGTACGTAGTCTTTAACGAACGATGGACAAAAAAAAGACATTATATATAGGAATATTATTCATTATAATATACCGGAATCGTTTATAATTTACAGTCTATGAAAAAAAATATACATTAGATTTTATCTTCATAGCTTATGTTACAGATTTATCAAGTACGTTTAACAAAAGTTGCAAACTTTTAATTGTTTATTTAATAGAATAATAAAATCATATAAAATAATTATTATCTCTGGCGTATTAATGTTGTAAATATTAACTTTGACGGTTGGTTCGGTGAAAATGCAACTGTTGATAAGTTTATTGTTAGATTTTTTTTCTATTAATTAGCATATTTTATACACACTTCACTATAAACGTATTTCAGAGTGATCACAGCTCAGTGGTATCGTGTACAGACGTCGGCTCAATGGACTTAAGACATAAGCTTAAGCTTTCTTATAGTTATGAGACAATAGCATGGTGGTATGGCTTTTTCTGATGCCCACCTTGCTAGCTACCGCCCTCAATCTGTAGCCAAATGCTTATAGGTGTGTTCCGGCAGTTGTACTTTAGAGTCATTCGCTTCAATAGGCGTGTCCACCATTTTGAATTTCATCGTCACTTAACATCAGGTAAAATTGTGGTCATAACGCTCAACCCTACAAACTATTAAATAATCCGTATGAGTATTTAATACGCTGCCCAAACTAATATTATTATTATTACTTTTTTCTTATACTTAAGGTTTAGCGTTATGGCCATAACCTCACCTGATCTTAAGTGACGATACGGGCCAAGTTGGTAGACACGCTAAACCTGTGGAGGAACTGGCTCTCAAGTGCAGCTGCCGGAACACACCTATTGGTGTTTGGCGGCAGGTTTACAACTTGAGAGTGGTAGCTAGCTAGGCGGGCATTAGAAAAAGCTCTACCAGCTATGGTTTCCTCACGATGTGTTCATTCACCGAAAGTTCAAGCTCATTGTAGGTGCTCGGATTCGAACTCACGTCCCCTGGAAGCGAAGTTGTACACACTACCACTGAGCTATCACCGCTTCGAATTGTTAATTAATTATTTCAATTTCTGTTAATTCAATCTTATACGTTTATTAATATTATGATAACGAATTTAAATTTAAATGAAGCGACGGTAATGAAATTATTCAAAATATATATGTAATCTGTTTAGTTAATAGATTGAGAGTATAGTATTCATTCAACTTAATTCTAAGCATTATTTAATATCAAAAAAATATGCAGTCAATTATATTGGACTGGAAAATAAAACATTCAATGCATTAATTGCGTATACAATAATTAAATAAGACAACAAAATAACCATTATATTTAATTTATACATACATAATAATACCCATTTTGAGTAATAAATGTTATTAATACTTATGAGTTTTGCGTCTGCAAAATATATAAAATTTCCATATCATTACCCTTGAACTAAAAATAAAACTTTAGTTAACGTATGCGCTATTGTTATATATTTATATAGTTATTATCTGACTATACTTACTACTGTTATAAAAAGGTAAAATGTTGCCAACAACTGTTTTAAAAAGTTACAAAAATCTCATCGTCTTCTCGATGGATTCTAAAAATTCTTTTATTGATACAAAGCTAAATTAGCCAACAGTGCTACGAGCTACTTTTTTGCGGTTTACTTTATTATCTGTTTGAAATTAATCTTGACAGTATGGTAGGTGGTATGTAGTGATTTTTTTTTAATTTTCGCTACAAAACCAACCATTGCATTACTGTTTGACGTTCGGAATGGAATAGTGTTCTCTGTGCGGTTAGCCAAATTGTTTTTCTATAATTGCTAACGTATTGGATAGAAATGTATGGTATGGCATTCAATATAGAATGTTTAAGTTTTTTTTCTACGTTAGCAATTGACGGAAGACACCTTGGCTCGGGGCACTGTATTAGAATCATTGAAATTCTAAAAATTGGTCTGAAATGAACAAGACCAAAACCAAGACTGATTATGCAACGCCAAGACCAAAAGTTGAAGATTTAAAGAAAAAAAAATTTATATAATTATGTGTTAAAGTTTTTGCCATCGCTTCTGAAGATAAGATATTTCTTTATATTGCAAATATTTGAAGTTTCCAATTTCCTTTCACTTGATTTTAAATAAATAGTCAACATTACCAATATTTTAAAAATAGGATCTACAAGAAAGTTCTCGTGGTAAATACCTATTCATTGCTCTAATGTTTTGATAACACATGGTCGCTTTATACAGTCGAACCAATCCCGAGTAACAGGTCAAATGAGTCAAACCGGAAACGAATACGCAAGTCCAAAATCGTTACCAAAATTGTCCATTTTTTTTTAAGACGTTACTTAAAATCTTATTCTTTACGGACCTCTTAATCATATGACCCGGGCAGGACGCACCACGGAGAACCCGCAAACTACCGTGTTGCTACCAAGTACAGCTATCCAACGTTTTCTAGTCACCAAGACCGTCTCGGTCTTAGCGGTTGTCTCGCTTTTCTCATCACTAAAAACGATGACCGGCTCTAAGGTACCAAATAATTCCTTTACATATGTCGTCCGTTGTTAAGCTGTAAACATGGTAAAATGTTGCCCACATTATCATTATTGTTATTATTTTCGGTAAAATGATATTATCAATTTATACCGCTGTATAAAAAAGCCGTAAGTACATTAAAAGCGGTCGGGTCGTAAAAATTTTGTTTAGACCCCGGGGTGCCTAATAAATAGTGATGTGATAATCTGTTATCGACAAATACGGTATGATAATCTGATAAAATGGCACGGGTAATGCGTTCTACAATAAACGACAATGTTAAAATCATTTTACGGTACAGTCGGGCGCGGAATGTTTATGTTATTATATTATTACTGATTTCAATACAAAATGTTTTATTATATCTATATAGTGTACGTTCAGCGAACACATTCTAACAAAGCCAACGTTACAGTTGAAATGGAATAAAAGAGGGAAGCTAAAGTATATGTGTTAAAAATGCTTGAATTAATTCATATAAAGGTCGGTGTTTAAATACGTATTGACGATATCAAGCAGTATCACAGAGTAGAGATTGTCGCGAAACAATTTTAATACGTTGCTCAAAATAGTACTTAATAAATATATATTTAAATCTGTATCAGCCGCTATCCGTTTGTTTATTTTCATCTCATTTCTCACATAATTCATAGTTTCTTTGAGTCTTCCATCTTTCAAGATTCAAATCCATTACATTATTATGACAATCTCAACTTAATTTGTTAGTAAGTTTTAACATAGTTATGTATAAAACCCATAGGTACTGTCACTACAGATTGCAGATTTTCGAAGCGATGATAGCTCAGTGGTAGTGTGTACGACTTCGCGTCAAGGGACGTGAGTTCGAAACCAAACACCTACAATGAGCTTGAGCTTTCGGTGAAGGAAAACGTCGTGAGGAAACCATAGCATGGTCGTAGGGCTTTTTCTGATGCCCGCCTGGCTAGCTACCACCCGCAAGTTGAAAATACCTATAGCTGTGTTCCGGCAGCTGCACTTGAGAGCCAGTCCTTCCACTAGGCTTAGCGTGTCCACCACTTGGGTTACATCGTCACTTAACATCACGTGAGATTGTGGCCATATTCAAAAATGTTTTGCACTTAATTTCGATATAATAAATTCTCTACTAATATGAAGGTATTCTGAACAAAACAACAACATTCATTATCTGTATGAACTCTAAATAACGACACAAGGGAATTGTAAGCCGTTATTGAGAATTCTCGTTAAATGGATAGAAGATATTATTCTACAGATCTCAAAACGAAACAATCAAAGTATTTTAGACGTTCTAGGGAGTTTGTTGTTAATTCCAGTAACGTTAAATGGAGTTTACATTGTACTCGTTTCTATATATTCTATAAAATATTTACCCGGAGATTTTTATTATTTAATACTATAATATAGCAATGTAATATGTATAATAAATGTATGTGTATATATCTTATAAGCAAAGCCAAAATATAACCTGATTATTTAATTTTCAAAAAAAAATCTCAAAAGAAAAATTGTGTACTTTTGATTGCCCGTTGAATGCTGTTACGTGGTTCTATATTAATGACCTCCAACTATCCATGTTAAAAGATTGTATACTTAAACCTCGTGTGTGGTTGTAAATCTAATACGTCTCAAGTACAGTTTAAAATTAAAATATAATATAATATAACAATAAAGGCATAATAGAATTCAAAAAGATTCAATACGTTTTTCCTGCGAATAGATTTTTGATTGCTGGATTTATAATATTCTAAATGTGTGTGTGTGTGTGTGTGTGTGTGTTTTTATAGTGGGGAAATGCATTAACACATACCCTCCCATCCCGGGAGGGAGGGGGACTAGGAAGGTTATGTAGGACTTACTAGGTGGTATTAGAAACCCACTAAAACCCCACCACGGCTTCCGTCGCCTTCCCGGGGCGACGCGGGTTCGTGCATGCAATCACATTTGTATTTGTTACTATCATTATTAGATCATTATCAGAAGGAATTAAACATAAAATCATCAATAGTATTAGCGAAGGTTATACTAACCCAAAAAGGCACTAGCTAAAATCACTACGGTTTGTATCGGTTCGGCCGGAATGTGTTACGTCAAATACTAAATTACATTTTTCAACCAGATTTGTTTTTTTTTTATACTTAAGGTTTAGCATTGTGGCCACAATCTCACCTGATCTTAAGTGACGATACGGCCCAAGTTGGTAGACACGCTAAACCTGTGGAGGGGCTGGCTCTCAAGTGCTACTGCCGGAACACACCTATTATATCACCTATATATCCAAATCATTGTATGTGCAAATAAACTTTTCTTCACCAAGGTTAGCAATATGGTGCAATATAACAATGCGCCATCATTGAATAGTTGCGTTTTATGTAAAGCTCCAACTTGGGATAACTTCTATGGGTCAGAAGTATTCTTTTAGACCAAAAATAATTATACATTTCGTGTATATATTTTGAAGCTTATGAAAATGTCTGCATGTCTTGAAGTTGCATGGTGGTAGGGCTTTTTCTAATGCCCGCCTAGGTAACTACTACCCTCAAGTTGTAAACCTGCCGCATTTGCTATTTAGCAATAGGTGTGTTCCGGCAGCTGCACTTGAGAGCCAGTTCCTCTACAGATTTAGCGTGTCTACCAACTTGGGCCGTATCGTCACTTAAGATCAGGTGAGATTATGGCCATAACGCTAAACATTAAGTATAAAAAAAATCTGTAGCAAGATTTACCTGCGTATTTTTTGTAAACCTTTTACCAAGGTAAGACTCCTTCAAGAATAAGAGTAAAGACTTGAATAAAATTAAAACTTTGTCATCACGGTCATAAAATGGCACACACAAAGCGTGAATTGAAAATAATAAGACACAATTTAGGTTGTATTTAATTACTGGGTCATTTAGAGCTGCTGCGGACTAAATTTATAGATTACTAATTGTGGCCGCGAGGTTTTTTTCTCACGGAACCCTAGTTTATTACTAATATAAAAACAGTCTAAGTTACTCCTTATAACATCAGCTATCTGCCAGCGGAAGTCCCGTCAAAATCGGTCAAGCCGTTTCTGAAATTATCCGGAACAAAAGAGAAGATTAAAAAAATGATTTTTTTTTTGTTTATTTAAATATCGTTTAAACTTTTGTGTGCATTTAGTAAAAAAGATATTATTTTGACATTACAAATAGACACTTTAATTTTATTTATTTGTATAGATTAACAAACTTTGTTCATCAGTAAAAATGATAGAGAATATTGAATAATGCAATGTTTTCGAAAAAGTTTTTGTGCGGTCCCAACTGTATACGTTAGAACTACTAAGATCTTTATACATTTATGCAGTGTTACTAACTTTTTTTTTGTTAATTTATACCATTAACACTAAATCGGAACTAACCGTTGCAAAGGAATGTAGTGTTAGCTTTCCAAGTACTAGAGCTGAAGAGAATTCAGATATAAATATATCTAGGTTCAAATTATATTTATAATAAATAAACTTACAGTAACTTCAATTAACTAGGATTAAAAAAAATCGCTATTTGTTAAAAAGTTTGTAGTTATTTTTTTTAATAATTTGTTTTTGCCCAAGCCTGTACTTCATATTCTGTACTCCCAAGATTCTCATGTGTGTAGTATTCTTTGAGTTGAAATTAAATCTATATAAAATATCAATGTTAGTGTATATTCAAACTAAGAGCCCATTGAACGGATTGTCGTTCGAAATGAAATATGCCCATCTGTATTCGATGTTATCGCCATATGCACGTATAATTATCACGGCATAATAAAATTAATATCCATATTAATTACTCGACATATCTTTACTGAATTTATTATTTTCAAACCGGTACGTAGAAAAAAAAATATACACACATTCAAACGCGAAGAGTAATGGACTTTATATAACATAAAGATTTTATATTTCGTAGTCATCTTAGTGTCCATTTGATATGCATCGACGCGATATAACTCTACCTCTTTATGTTGTAATAACATCTGAAATATGATCGTATGTCGGATGGTTCACGCCGCTTGGTCGTGTTACATGGGTAGAGGCAGTCGGTAGCACTCCCCGCTGGCTTGTTATACGATAGGGCACATAACGCCGGTGTATTTAATAATTTTCTCTTTTAAAACGTTATCGGTATTCCGGATTTTCATAATATCATACTAGATAATTAATATTGAACGTTTCATTCAACTACTTCCCATTTGATATCTCAATGATTGCTTCACATGTTTCTAAAGTTTTTTTTTTCTGTCTCATTTGGTCGTTGCGTTTGGTCTGTGGACGGAAGTAGGAAAAGTGGGTGATTTTCCGGTTGATCGATATGAAAGCCTTTGACTACAATGTTATTTGATGCTACTTGTATCATATAGAAATGATTTGACAACATAAAGAGATCTAGCCCTCGAGTGACTCTCAGTGACACTCTACATCAGTGAGAGTACACCATCACACCGCATACCATTCGTGCACACGCACACGTTAAGTACACGGTTCTGTAAGGGACAGCCCTCGCGGCCCTTGAGCTGCTTACCTGATAAGGTTGTTGTTAGGATCACTAAATTTGTAAGACAAGACCTGTTGGTTGGTCAGGATCGTGAATCTTTTTCTCATTCACCGGCAGCAGCGCAAGCCGAGGTTCGGCCGTCCTGGCATCCTTGTGCCCGCTGCCTCGGGGCTGAGTGCCCTCAGCACTTGCCCAAAAAAAGTTCCGTGAAGCTGTCAAAACCCTTTGGGGCTAACAATACCAATAGGTGTGTTCCGGCAGCTGCACTTGAGAGCCAGTTCCTCCACAGGTTTAGCGCGTCTACCAACTTGGGCCATATCGTCACTTAAGATCTTAAGATTACTTAAGATATATAAAAAAAACGCCGTCCAGTATACTGTCATAACTATGTTTATTTATTATTTAACTGATTTATTAATAGCATATGGAATACGCTTCAGTAACTTTCATTTTATACAAACACGTGGTTACTCTGCAATAAATATGTTATTTTGAAAAGTTCCATGTTTATTTTAACAGTACAAGCTGTCAAATATCTGTCCGCTGTCGATCACGTGATCAAAGCACTGAGAGTAAGTACCTTGCGTCGGAAGCTCCAGTACTTACAGTACAAAAATGTAGTTGACTGCGGCTCTGTACTGTCAGCCATAACGGAATGTATCTCTCCCCAGTAACAGTACTGAACAGTACTCAGAACAGCGGAACACACCCATAGGATGGTTATTGGGTATGAATTCCCTGAACACAAAAGGATTATAATCTTGTTAATGCATTGTATGAAACATGATGAGTTCGCAGAACATTCTAGAACTTTACATAGTTTTAATTAGGCATAGTTAAGGTGTCGCTATATTAAAAGGAGTTAGAGTAATCTATATCTATATTAATATTATAAAGCTGCAAAGTTGAACGTGTCAATATTAGAAACTAAAAGTCTGATTGCAAAAGCTCTCTTTGTATTTGATAGCGAAATAACTTATGAAGAATCTGGACTATTTAAAATCACGATACCACCAATAGACAAAGCTGTATTGAAAAAGGTTACAGAAACGGGAAAAAAATAATAAATAGTATTATAATATTAAACAGCTATTATAAAATGCAAATAAAATTTCACCTTAAACGTTTTTCTTTTCAATTTTCTTATAAAATTATGTGCACGTTTTCCCATCGACAACGTATGCATTATTTTAGCACTAAACCTGTCTGAGAGTGCTAAGCACCATTCAAATGATCGCCGATAATGCATCGAGAACAAATAAAGTTTTATTGTAATTCTTGAAACCGAATGCGAATGGACGAGTTTGTTGAAACATCATAAGAATACACGTTAAATACCTACAATAAGAGGTTTATCGTACGCATTTGCACCGTCACTTTGGAGCTATAAAGTTTGAAGCGTAAAAAAACGTCCTAGTGGCCACCGGACGAAGCGATATCATATAGGAAATCTCATTTTTTGTCTCCCACCAGAACATGAATGGTGCGTAGGATTTATGAGATCGCAATGTTCTTTTTATAACCCAACCGGGTGTGTTTTTTTTACATAGTGTCTTTTTTTTTCACGTCCCCGCGTTATCTCAGTACACTTTGTGTCTCAATCTATTAATAATGTCTTCTTTTAATGGACGCGACGTTTTGTGTTTCTCGATGTTATTTATCGATAAGGCAGTGCGGTGATAGAACGTCACTATACCGAGCTCAGTGACAATAATTTATTTACACTGTCACATTTATAGGTGTTTACTTTAAAAAACTAAATTAATGTATTTTAATAATTATAATTACAGAAGGGCGTTTTCAATATCTTTCTAAATCACAACGGTTTGAGTACATTTGTATTGAACTGGCTGTGCCCGCGACTTCGTTCGCATGGAACCTAAGAATTATTTAATAATTTTTACCTGTTTGTGTAACCTTTTTCAATGAAGCTTTTCTTCTATCGGTGGTAGCGTGATGTTAAATTTTTGCCTTTGTCAATGATTTCTCTATCGGATATAAAAATCTTTTTTCAAATCCCACTGATACCTTCTAAGATTAGCACGTTAAAAAAATAAAGATTTTCGATTAAGAATCCCTATTTTTTTCTAACAATAAAAATAGCCTATGTCACTCAGGGATAATATAGCATTTTATTAGTGAAAGAATTTTTGAAGTCGGTCCAGTAGTCTTTGATTGTACTCGTTACAAACATACAAAACTACAAATCCTCTTTCTCTTTATAATATTAGTATAGATATCTGTAAACGTATTTCTGCCTACCGCTAATGGTTCGTAGTGTGAACGTATATTATTTATTTCCTTGTCATTATAGAAAAAGTATTAAAATAAGGAACACGACACTTGGTATATTACATGTTAATTCCAAGAAACTTTATTGGCTTTTTAGCCGACTATCATTTCGTATTAGAAAACATTAAAGTTCAAGGTGAATAATTATATTTTATACTGTCTATGCGTGCGACTTCATTTGCGTGGAACTAAAAATTCTTTTTTTTTTTTATTAACTTAAGGTTTAGCGTTATGGCCATAATGTCACCGTATCTTAAGTGACGATACGGCCCAAGTCGGTAGACACGCTAAACCTGTGGAGGAACCGGCTCTCAAATGCAGCTGCCGGAACACACCTATTGGTATTTCGCGGCAGGTTTTACAACTTGAAGGTGGTAGCTACCCGGGCGGGCATTTAAAGCCCTACCACCATGCTACGGTTTACTCACGATGTTTTCCTTCACCGAAAGCTCATTATAGGTGCTCGGATTCGAACTCACGTCCCTTGACGCGAAGTCGTACACACTACCACTGAGCTATCATCGCTTCAATTTTGTCCGGGGGTTTTTTGTCGTTCTTCAATACAGCTGTACCCCTATAACTGGTAGCGTTATGTTAAATCACCTACAGCCTTCAACAACGATAGATAAATTTCAAGAGGAACTCCAACTGGTAGTATTTGAGATTAGTGCGTTGAAAGAAACTATTCCCTTTTATATATTAATCCACACTTTTCACCGTACATGCATATTCTATTCGAACTTCATTGAATCTGTTTGCAAATGTCCAACGAATAATAAATTTTATTGGCTTATTTTGAAGACTTTTATATTATTTGTCGAGACTGTATCAACGCGTTGGAGCACGAAAGCCCCGAGGTATTCCCATAGGCCAGGTCATGTTAACCTACCATGCTTTCACGTTCGTTCGCTAACCGGATATGAACGGTGCGTAATTTTAGAATCCTCGAGGTCTACATACGATGGCCACGACGCACTGCACTGAGAGTAAATCACTCGGGGTAAATAAACGCGTCTGCAAAACGAATCTTCGTTGGGATCAGTGGGCAACTAAGTTTATTGTTGCTCGTATGAAGCAGTAGCTTTTATCGGAGCTTTTGTCATTTGAAAATAATATTCTTTATGTTAAGTAAAACTGTCTATAAAAAACAGAGAGCTTTCTTTTTTCTATCTTCTCTTTCCGTTTCTTCTTTTTTTTTCTATTATAAATAGCAGCAGTGACAGAGATATTGAGAAGAATTAGCGTGGTGTGGACATGTTATGAGAAAATATGGAAAACTTAATAATGTTAAGTATGAAGGTGGATGGATGTAAAAGAGGAAAGCCGAAGAAGATATGGACGGACCGTGTGAGAAATGATGAGTCTATCAAAAATATTAAGATGACAGCAGATAGAGTGGAGTGGGAGATGAAAACATGTTGTGCCGACTCTACCGGGGTGTGAAAAGGAATAGATCTTAAAAAAAAACTCACTATTTAGTTTTTAATGTAATGCCTAGTTACTATTGTAAAGCTATTTTTAGCGCCAACTAAATCACATCTACCTAAAAAAAGGTGCGCACCCAGAGTCCGCGGATTGTGTATATTATAATTAATAAAAAAAAAAACCTCGGAGTCTTCAAACGAAGAGAGAACCAGTTCTGCACGAACGTGCCACATTTCCGGCCTCTTCGTCACTCTCCACCACGTTGACTGTATCTAACGTTGTTCCGTCACTAACAAATTCTGCTATGTTCACTTCAAGATGTGTATGCTTAAGACAGAATTGAAAATCTCGATTCGGCGAGGTTAATAATAACTTTTTTCTGTTTGTTTAATTAACAATGTCCCAGACTATAATATAGTAGTGACGCGTTGAATTGCGTTATGGCTACAATCATACCTGATATTAAGTGACGATGCGGCCCAAAATGGTCGACACACTAAACTTGTGTCGGAACTGGCTTTCAAGTGCAACTGCCGGAACACAGCTATAGGTTTTTGGCGGCCCCATTTTAACTTGAGGGTGGTAGCTAGCTAGCTAGCCAGGCGGGCGTTAGAAAAAGCCCTATCACCATGCTATGGAATTATCACAGTTTTTCCTTCACCGGAAGCTCAAGATCATTGCTGGTATTAGGAACTCGAGTCCTCTCTTTTTGTGCTCGTCAGGTCTCAAGATGTTTCCACTACAATAAACTTTGAAATCGTAGTTTCTGACGCGGGATTGTATTCAGATACCTCGGCAATCGGTTTTGGCTATTGGTCTTGTAATATACCTTTACACTTTGATGATGGTTAATCTCATACAGCTACAATGTTGTTCAACGTTTTTTCTATGTCGAAAATATGAACTCAGTATTCGGAAATCACGATCTTAAAAAATATCGATTAAAGTGATATATAGTTCCTAGTTAGATACATGTTGTACATTTGCTGGTCGGTTTTAATTTTTATAAAAGTTTCAAAACTCAACGGAGTCGCCGAAGGAGGATTGATTAAAAAAAAGGAATATATAATTAGTGTAATTTGAATATTAATTAAGTGATAAAATCGCATCGAATCCTTTACAAGCATATTTAAAGTTGTGATTATAATTATAAGAGATTTATTAAAAAAAATAAAAAAAATAATAGGTAACAAAACGTATCGCGACCGCGTTTCGATTCGCCGCGGCGTTTTCTGAAAACGCACCGCATTTTACGCGAATCGAACTTAGTTGCCATTAAGTTCATGAGTAAAACGAGCGAACAGTTCCTTTTGTAATTACTGACGAGCTAATTGTTCGAGCTCGGGCTACGGAACAGCAGAAACTGTCGCGTAAAATATTAAATTCGATTTCCGATATTTTTTGCATTTTTCAAATAAATTAATTACAACCGATATATATAGGTAAGTATTTTGTATACATATGATACTGTTCATGTGACTTCTAAACGAGTAAGACTTTAAGCTATTTAATATCACGCTACCACCAATGAGAGGTAAGCTGTATTGACAAAAGTTACAAGAACGGGGAAAAATTATTGACAAAAAATTTACTTCCGCGCGAATAGACAGTTTTTAAATATTTCTGTTTTTTTTTTTTAACGCGGAAAAATGCTTTTAACTATCCCCTCCCTGATGGAATAGTCCATCGGTAATACACACTAAACCCCACGGTATTTTTCTATTGCCTATTGGGCCTAGGAGCGGGATGTGTCTTCACATTGCATCTGCTCCCCAGCTGGCTCCAATAATCTGGGGGGCGGTCAAATATGGTAGATATTCCCTGTGATTCCTATACATATATCGAGCCTAAAAATGAATGGAATTGACGAAAATGTAAAAATAAGTAATACGACAAATATTTCTGGGGGGAAAAAAAAATTGTTACGGCACGACGACTCTGTGCGTTCTTTGTGCCGTCTGATTTGTGAGTTTATTAGTCGTTAAACCACCGTCTCGGGATTGCAAGTGAAACAATGAAATAATTCGTTCACGGGTTAAATGCAGTGTGGAACGGTTGACACGCATTATTATTTTATGTCTATCGTACTGAATAAAAAAAAAACACCCATAAAACAGCGTACACGTGGTGAGATTGATAAGTCTTGAAAATATAGAAGACAGACAGAGAAAGCCTTTTACAAAGAACACTATAGGATACGAGATTGAAGATATGAAAATATTGCTGACGCACCTTAAACGTTTTACTTAGACTATATATATATTGTAATGTACATGAGACATTATTTTATTTTATTAACTTACCAATTAATAGTAATTGGGGTATTTATTAAATAAAAGATAATAATTAAAACCTACATAATTTCGAAAAGTTACCATATTTTATATGATAAGGGGTGTTATACGACAGCGGCCAATGGTGCTAAATAGTCACCACAATTCTTGGGTCGCACTATATTCTGTTTTAAGTCCAATGCCGTCACTTTGCTAAGTTATTATAAAAATATGTAACTACTGACACTCAAAGATCTGTAAGCGTAACGATGATAGCTTAGTGGTACTGTGTAAGGACTCCGCGTCAAGGGGCGTGACTTCGAATCCACCTACAATAAACTTGAGCTTGCGGTGAAGGAAACCATTGTAAGGAAACCATAGCATGGTGGTAGGGCTTTTTCTAATGCGCGCCTGGCTAGCAACCACCCTCAAGTTGAAACTCTGTCGCCAAATACCAATAGGTGTGTTCGGGCAGTTGCACGGCTCTCTACGAGTTGGCAGCGGCACTACTATCACATCACCGCATAAACCTATCGTGCAGTATTTTACGATAACGAAGTTATCGGACTGTTCAACAGAAATGATTATGAAACTTTTTTTATTGTAAACATAACGGAGTCGTGACATTGTTCAATTTTAAAATATATTATAGTTTACATTATTACATATCTGTATTTTTATGGACTTTGAACAGACTTCAATCATGATGGCAAGTGATGTGAGATGCATGCGCTGGTAGTTTAAAAACAATATTTAATTAGCAATTTAATATGTCGAAGCGACTTGATATTCTTATCATTTTGTGAAGGTTATTTTTTACTGTTGACATTGAACTAGTATGTGTAGTTAGCTCGTATAATTGTCTTTAATTTTTTAAATACTTTCTAATAATTACTTGATTAGTTCCTTCACGAGGCATAGCGTGTTGCAGTGTTGGGTCACAACGTCACTTAACGTCGCATAAGGTCAAACGCTAACAATTTAAAGCGATGATAGCTCAGTGGTAGTGTGTACGACTGTGCGTCAAGGGACGTGAGTTCGAATCCAACCACTTACAATGAACTTGAACTTTCGGTGAAGGAAACCATAGCGTGGTGATAGAGCTATTTCTGATGCCCGCCTGGGTAGCTACCACCCTCAAGTTGAAAATCTGCCGCCAAATACTAATAGGTGTGTTCCGGCAGCTGCACTTGAGAGCCGGTTCCTCCAAAGGTTTAGCGTGTCTACCAGCTTCAGCTTAAGATCAGGTGAGATTATGGTCTTAACGCTAAACCCTAACTATAAAAAAAAAAATAACAAACTTTCCAATAACAGCGAGTAAAATGTAATCTCAAGTAAAACGATAACTTTAAAAGTCATTGTCAACGAATGCGACAGATAAATTATTACAATGTTATGTATGATTTATAATTACATAAGATATTATTGAAGACTGATAACGATGTATTGTTTGTATAAAAGAAGATATTTAAGTTTAAAATATTCATATCATCGCGACCTGCAGGTTACGAAGTCGCTTATTTAAAAAAACTTATACGTATGGCTTGTCCACATTTCGCTTCCTAGGTTCTAGAACTTGTTGAAATCGATACTAAGTTAGGATAATAATGGCTGGTGTAACATAACAATTATATCGGGTTAGATTATAGTTAGATGCGTTTAAACTGGTCGTTCGTCGAAGATAGTCGGTGTATAACGACCTGAGGTCAAGTGTATGAGGTAGTATTAGACACGCAAAACACCCCATGAATCTTCTCTATGGAACATATCGATCCAAAGGTTCCCTGTAAGCGATTGCCGTTAGCAATAAGACCGCCCTCTGTACCCACTATATAATTCAAAATGTATCATAGTGTATTTGTATAAAGTTGTAAATATAGTTTAAGGTAAAAAAAAATAAGGCAGTCATAACTGCCGAGAGAAGTGAAAACTTAAAGTTATAAACAAACAGGTATTATTTTTGGATATCCAAATCGTTTGATCTTAATTTAAAACTGTTTAAAGCGCAATAGGATATACTAATAGGAACTGATAGAGTGTTATCGTTAACACGTCACCATTTCGTGCCTAAACCTTCCTGCGGAAGTCTTCCCTTCAAACATGACAGCTATGTATCTTGATGGCAGGAACAGTGGAATCCGAAAACAATGGCGGACACTGTAACTGTTATAGCGGCCTGCAAGACTCACGGTGACTGGACACTTACACAGCAACCTATCTACTACTATATATAAAAATACTTTTAATTACAGTCTCTGGGTTTATGCGGGAATCATATCGAAAACCTTTACTCAATTTGGGCGCCCATAACGCGCTTGTGAACGTCAAAACTGATGACGGGTTTGAATTTTTTCATACTTTATAGCGTTGTGGTCGCAATCTCAAAGTGACGATGTGGACAAAGATGGTGAACACGTTAAGTGTAGTGGAGGGCCTGGCTCTCAAGTGCAACTGCCGGAACGCACCCATAGGTATTTGGCGGCAGATTTTCGACCTAAGAGTGAGGACTAACCAGGTGGGGATTGGTAGAAACCCTACCACTATGCTCACATTACCAACTGAGCTATCAATGCTTCGATAATGAAGTCAGACATGTTACGATATAAAGAAAACGTTTTTTAAGGCTTATCTATTAGTAATTTTGTCATTATGCGAACAAATTTAGCGTTTCCGGATCGTACTCTAGATTACGTGCATGCGTTTTGTAATTTAACTTACTTTGTGCGCCCGAAAACTGTACGGATGAAATCGCAAATTTTCAAATAAGTTGATTATAATCTTCGTACGGTTTTTAATGTTGCCGTAAATTAATTTTAGAACATTAAAATATACAGTATCGTTGAAACGCATTATGCTCTTTTATCTTTATTATGTCATTACATGACAATAACAATTAACATAATTGCATGTATACACGTTTAAATATCTTGTTATCGTTTATAGTCCCAATATGAATTTCACTTCGTGATCGGCTTTCGGGTTCGTGGGTATTCGGGTTTTTGATGTGGAAACTTCTACAGGAAGGTTTTCGACAGGAAGTAAATTCATGTAATTGGTCATCGACTACTATATCTGTTCGTATTAGTATACACTTTTTCAGCTGTAAACAGTTTTGATTTACAAGATTTCATTTATGATCAAACTATTAATTTGTTTTCACTTCTGTCAGCAGTTCTCATGACTGTATGGATTCTTTTATTTATTCTGGACGTTGTTGACGTGTGTATTTTTATTTATTTATTTGTAACTCTGGAGAACACTACAGTGGACAGTCAGATAATGGATAATACGAGAATAATAAAAACACGGATACTAGACTGTAGCCCAAAGACGTTTTAACACGTTGACAGTACTTACAATGAACATTGTAATTAAAAAAATAATAATTAAAAGTAATGGAAAACGTATAAATTAATTCAGTAATAAAATCTAAAATTAAACCATTTGAAAGGAAACGAAAATCCGAAATATTCGTAAGGTTACATAAATACATTTAGTTTTATTTGAAAAGAATATACGTTAATACGTCATTCTGCCAGTGTCAGGTGGACATAAATCGATCGAACCTTCGACTGTCAAGTAATTCTAGTAAAGTGGTGAGTTTGACGCCCGACTCACTAGCTACCACCCTCAAGCTGTAAACCTGCCGCCAAATACCAATAGGCGTGTTCAGGCAGTTGCACTTGAGAGCCAGTTCCTTCACAGGTTTAGCGTGTCTACCATCCTGGTATCACTTAAGATCAGGTGAGATTATGGCCATAACACTAAAACCTTAACTATAAAAAAAAATACTTTAACCTTTTTAAATATACCCAACGCTTTTTATTTAATTCGACGATGAACTTTATTGTAAAGTGAGACAGTTCTATAGAAAGGTGAAACATTAATTGTCTTTGTGTACTTAATTACTAGCTGATCTGGTTACCTTTTCCATTAGTCACTAATTAGACGACTGCGTCTCCTATCGCGTTTACGAATAAAAATGATACTTTACCTCAAGTGGGATCAAGCAATATACATTTACACAATTTCCTTGAAATCGCTCGAGCGAATTCTGAGATTAACTTATACGACCTTTTTTTGACCTGACGTACTCCGTTAGCGAAGGGCTTTGACGGTTTCAACAAAGTCTAGACATACTTCGATCAGATTTATGTTTGTTGAATGTAATATATGTTTATTTACAAATCTCATAGTGATTATTTTACAATTTCACACACCCACACCCACACACACACACACACACACACACACACACACACACAATTAAATAAGTTTATAAAAATTGGTTTAAGCATTCTGTTAGGTTGTTGGGAACGTTACATAATCGATTTTCTTTGTTACATTTTTGTTTCTATTGTTTTTACTAATTAAATATCTACGAACTGATTATTTAAATAACAAAATACGAAATCAATCATTTTGTTAAAAGACTACGTTTCTACGAAAGACTATGTGCTTGTAAGGTGGACTCAAAAAGAAAACGTGTCTAAATAATTGTATTATCGAAATCGTTCGAAATGTTTCCGAGATCCGCAAAATTTATATACGTGTATACAAGAGTTACATATTTAATAGTATTATATTATATAGATTAGATAAATATATCAATATTGATTTAAAAATATAGATAAAATAATTATGAACATCCATAAGCATACAAGTGGAAATCAACGCGTAGATCCTCGGGGTATGTATCACACCGTTGCATAATCTCCGAGTATATCCTCTGAAATTCACTAGCGCGAATTAGCAAAGCGAATTCTCTGATATCATTATAAAACATAATTGTGTCTACTAATCTTAACGATTCTTGCTAATGCACAGGTGTAATTATTAACAAATATTAATTAACATACCTATAATGTGACATATACAAAAATATATGACAACAGCGTTTACGGGTTTGTCGTATTTTTTTGTTACGCCCGAGTTTTATATGAATTTTCAGCATTTAGCAGCGTGATTCTTCTTATCTCGCCATCAGATCTGAATGCGGAGTATCTGGAGATGGGTTTCCGAGGCGGCGGGGGTCTGGGGACCACGTCGCGGACTAAGAGAATGCGCACCAGCTTCAAGCATCACCAGCTCCGCACGATGAAGTCATACTTCGCCATCAACCACAACCCTGATGCTAAAGACCTCAAACAGCTTAGCCAGAAGACCGGACTGCCCAAGAGGGTTTTGCAGGTAATGTCAAAATTCTCCTTAATAATGTTAAAATAGTGTAAACATTCAAATTTATTGCGTTTTACCCTCCTTGACATTTCACAGTTCGTACTATACTTACAACCGTGCCTGATAGCAAAATCAGTTCTTATTGGTACCTCGTATCTATGCCAGGATGTAGTCTATAGTTTTGCTTATGTTTTGGATGTATCGTGATGCGTCAGTGACGTATTTACAATTTACAGTTAAACCGACACACTGGAAGTCATTAGCACAAACGTACCTAATGAGCGGAATACCTTGCTGCAATCTAATGTCACTGATTTTGTAAATATACGAAGGTCCGAACTTGATATGAGTTGGGACCAACTGAAAAATTAACTACATACAGAAATGATATATAGCATTGAAAGTGGAATCCTAACGTATGCACACTGTAAGCATATATTCAGTACTAATATATGAGACAATAGCCACCTGAAACCCATACATCTGGTCTCTTAATTTACTGCTTTCCATTTCATAGATTAATTCGCTGTCGTCGAAATCGGTAAGGATGATGTCAGATTGTAATTTACTCATTTAAAAAAAATTACAAAAGCTTATTCATGTCTAATATATTCATACTACATATGAAATTATTATAATTCAGAAAATTGAGTTATCTTTTAAAAAAAAATAAGATAATTTATATATTTATATTCCATATGTAAAGTTTTTTAGCAATGAAATTCCTTAGAGATTACTATTGTAGTAATACAAACAATTTTTTTTGTCATTTTAATCACCAGTAGTTTCTAATAAAAAACCGAATATAACATAATACTGTTTTTTTTTTCATTATAATAATTATTTCCTAAGTGTTTCATAATTTAATGGTTATATATATTTTAATTATATTCTATTCTAATTATTTTACAATTTGTATAGCTATTATGAATTTATGATATGCATACATAATTTATTAATTATGTTTTTTTATCTCTTATTATGTTTACCGAAAGTATTATACAGTGGGCAACTAACTGCATAAATAATCATACAATAAACATTATTTGGATCATAAAAATAGTAAATATTGGTTTTTAATAATATTAAAATACTATGAAAAGGTTGGCTTGTTCTAGACCGTTATTACGTTTAGAATCATAATTTTTTATGTTTTTATTTTAGCCAAATACGGAAGCAAAAACCGTGTGTAAAACAACAAATAAATATAGTTCATTACGGTATCTATATAAAAAATAAAAATAAACACATATATATTTATATATTTCATTCGTACTGATATGAAAGTCGTGCTACAGATTCAGAAATAATTCAATACTTAATTTGAATATAGAGTTATCAGTTCTCTGGAACTTGTAATAGTAATCAAATTTTTCACTGTTAAAATTCACTCGCAAAAAATATTCCCTACCGCGTTAAAAGAAGTATAACTTCTATTTTATACTATGAAAACGAGAAAATAGTAAACTTTCTCTCTTATTTTATACTTTTATAACGTTCCACGTAAATATTCTTTGAAATGTATGCAACAGTAAGTTGCACGTAACTGTGACCCCCGAATAGGGAAGTACGCATTAACGGTTCAGTATATAAATAATATTTTTGTCAATTATATGCATTTTTACATACGATACGAAATTACAATAACTTGAACTTACGCCTAATTAGTTTCATGTCACGTAAGAAAAAAAAAAGCCTGTGTAGAGTTGTAAAAATTTACTTTGATGAAAATGCGAAGAAAAAAATCTCTCTGATTAGCTTATATTTTTTCTAAATAGGAATATTAGGTTTCCTTGGTACGACTTTCTGTCTCCTTGACGGTGCTCATAAAAACCCGCTTAAAACAACAATTGAACACGTAGGATGTTCACCAAATAAGTGTATTTTTATGTTAGTTATAAGATTATTAAAATACAGAAAAATATGGGCCATAAAACTCTAAATAATCTAATCGAAACGTAATATTGCCACATTTCGAAGGCTTATTATTAATGTTCTAAGATGTATGTATACTTAAAAATAATTATTACTATTTCCTTCCGGTTATGTTATTCTCGGAATACCTTCGATCAACCATAGCGACGGAGATCATGTGATTGAGACATACAAAAAAACATATCATGTTAAATATATATATATATATATATATATATATATATATATTCAACGTAATTTAAATAAAAATAAAGTACTTTAAAGTTATCGCAGTAATTTAAATATTATGTTGGTTTTTGAGAAATATATCGAATGTCGTCAAAATCTGATAAGCTTTTTAAATAAATAAATAAATAATTACGTTTATCAGATGATCCTTTACCTAATTGGAAATACCTATATTTTATAATTCTTCGAACTGATCGTGATATGATGAAAAATAATATTTATTCACTATATAAATATGAATTTATATTATATTATGAATATAAATTTGATTTCACCTATTAATTCGATGTATTCTTGTCAGTTAACGTCATAATTATTTTGTAAATCCCATAAATAACGATACTGATAATATCTTTATATCTCTATTCCTGAACATCACAATGACAGTAATATATATACGAGGCTTGAGGAAATGATTTAAAGTAACATACATACTATCACGCCTCTCTCCCATAAGGGTAGGCAGAGACCACATCCTACCGCTTGCTACGATCCTGAGATACAACGTTCGCTTCTTCTACTTTCATAAGCACCTTCATGCATGCTCTTCATTTAAAATAAACTTAAAGTATATCGATTAAAATGATAAATTTACAAAGTGTGACGTCACGGCAACATCGCTACACGAACTGTTACATACGTCGGTTTACTAGCTAGAATGTCAAGTGGGACCGGACCACGAAACCAGGAGTCGCGTGTGTCATATATTAAAAACTCACAAACCGGTAGTTGAAGGCTAATGCGAATTTAATGTAGCTCATATCGGAACACTTTGCTACGTATCCAGTTATCGTTTGCACAGGCGAATGGATTGTCACTTTGTTTATTTTTTTTTTCTTTTTCACAGCGTGATCCTTGCAAAGGTACACCTACATATTTTTATTCTGTCTCGATTAAAAACTAATTGAGTTTTGTATTTTTGTAACGTTTCGTTTTTCAATTTACACTCCCATTTAGAAGGCGAGATATCGAGTGACATTAATGACAGATTACGCTGCCACCGGTCGAATTATACTGTCACGAACTGTGAGTATGTGTGTTTGTGATATATGTTAATTAGCCGTTTGTTGTTTACTAATATAAAGTTTACGTTTTGTTCATATACGTTCGGAAATTTAATTCCGGTTGAGGTGTTTATTTTAAGGGATTTCGATTCCTACCGCTTTTTGGGACCACCGTGGGATGTCAACAGTCATTATGGGTTCGGGGAACTCGCGTGATGTGTCGAAAAATTGCAGCTTCCATGGCTGGTAATTGCATTGTGGGAATATCATTTATGGTAACTTATATGGTAAGACGGGGTGTGCGTCGGATTTATATTATTAAATTTGTGAGGTCACGCCAACTTTGTAACGAAAATAAACAAGTTCTTTTAATTTTTCACTTTAATAATGTGGCTGTATACTTGTAAGCTATAGATTGGTGATTTGTTTTTTTTATTAACATATTTTTAGCCAATTTCAAGCAATTATGACATTATTAGTATTAATAGGCAATATATATGTATCGTGTATCGGTAATTTATCTATATTATAATATTACAAAGCGAAACGTTTGTTTGTTTGAACGCGTTAATCTTAGGATCTATCGATTAGTTTTCAAAAAATATTTAAATATTTGATAGAGTAATCATTGAAGAAGGCTGTTTAAAATCACTCTATTACTATTAAGAGTAAAGCTGTTTTGGAAATAAATAAAAAAACGGGCAAAACTGATTAAATAAAATTTTTGTTCCACACGAACGGAATCGTAAAAACGTTATTATATTATTGATTAACAAATATAAATAAATGAAAAACTAACGTCTGAGAGCAATTTTAAATGTCGTTATTTTTATTTATTTTCTCTTGTTGTGAAAATAAACTGTTTATTGTACATCGTTCACATCATCTAATTCATTAGAATACACATAATACGCTATGAAACAGCTGAAGCGTATGGCGTGTACAAACTATATCTGCGTTGCCGTTGAGAACTTACTGGCCGTCTAGAACCAATAAGCGCGCAGCTATATATATAATATAGTATAATATAATCGCAAATCGTCGCATAATAATATAGTACAATATAGAACAGACTGCAGACTCCTACGCGATTCGGCAACAGCCTTGCGCGAGTTACCCCTCGGGCTCAAGCGCCCTTCAGGCTAACAGTGTAGGTACCATAAAAAAAAATAGAACAGACTGCAGAAAGGGTTGCCACAGAAAAAAAAATTCTAATTCCGTTCCAAAAATACAATTGTAATCAAACTCCCGGAGTTATTACAAAACAGTTGTACATAGCAATTCACACCGTGGAGAGAAGTGGGATGCCAACAACGGGCGGCTCAATGCGTCCGCGCCGCGCGCCGCTCTCTACCCATCGTTCTCGCTAACACTTTCGGCACACACCGGCGTTTTTCTACTGTTTAGAACTTCATATGGCGTTTAATTTGTTTGCCCGCGGCACTTTAATGTGGGCCTCGGTGCAATCGAACCGCTGCTCTTTGTCTCTCTAATTACACGCGTTTTAAAAGGCGCACCCGCTTGCGTAACACGCCTGCGTGATAGCGCCTTTCGACATCATGCGCTGCGTATAAAAGTGGATAGGCTGGTGGAGTGACTCTCTTATGGTCTCCTGTCAGCGTATATCCGGAATCTAGAGTAACTGTGGGTGCTTACCCTGGTCTGTGGGAATACGGGAGATTGGAGTGTCGCCGTGGTGCGTTTCAGTGGTGGATGAGGGAGTCCTTAAATAATAAGATTTTATACAACGCGTTAATAAAAGAAAAAGGGCCAAAAAAGCCAAGTATTTTGGAGGCTGGCAGTTAGCGACAGTTTTCGGGTTATCTGGTACGATGTCGTGTTTTTTGTTGAAGAAAATATACAGTAATAAATATCCTTAAAAGTAGGCATATATAGAAGGCTTTAACGGATATAATAGATTTTATATAGGACTAGCTGACCCGGTGAATTTCGTATCACCTATACTCTGGAATGTTGGATGACGTTAAAGTAGCAGGATTTTGAGATTTTTTGACAAACAATTTTTTTTATCTTTCGTAATAAATATAGGTTTTTTTCAATAAAAAGTATACTATGTTACTTCTAATACCTCCAAAGATATGTGTACAATGTTTCACGATGATCGGTTAAGTAGTTTTCGCGTGAAAGCGTAACGAACAAACTTACGTTCACATTTATAATATTAGTAGGGATTTGTTTGTTATTCGGTACCAAAATGAACTGATTCTTGTGGATTGATTATATTTGGTAATTAATCACAAATTATAAATGCGAGCTGTTCTATTATATACTTATACTAATTATTGCCCTCGACTCCTTCCGCGTTTTACCGTTTTTTGTGTGTTAATCTTTTTTAACGAATATTCCTAACAAATTTTATGTTTAAAGCTCAGATAGTTCCCTTTATATGTGTATTCAAAAAAGGGAAAGATTCAATTAATAAACTTCATATAAACATTTATACAATATCTGAATAAGTATGAAATAGATACAGTTTCCGAAAAGAGATATCAACATATTGTTAAAATAACGTAAGCGAATTCGAGTGAATCCGTTTCATCTCTGAACATAATTCAAGAACAATAATACCCATTCGATAAATGTATACAAAAGCGGTCGGTGGCTTTGTGCTTCGTCGCATAACTTATATAAAACATAGGCACGTCGCCCATATACCGGCGTGTACCGGCGTGCCAGCCCAGCCTTTCGGCCAAGATACTGTGCGACGCATAAATTTCCCCTCAGCCAATTATACGAAGCCAGAATGGAACCCTCTCCCTCCGACCTCCGAATATTGATCGGGAATTTTTTTTCCAGCAAAAAGCCCCCGACTCCGGTCGCCATTTTGTTACGATAAGGCTTTTTTGTTTTGCCCGAGCACATTCGACAGTAGGTACGCTTCTGTAGACAAATACTTAAGAATCTTATATATATATATATTCTTTTTTATTTCTTATTACTGATGTCATACGTATAGCCTGTGCCACAAATAGCATTGAATAAGTTTAATTAGTCCACTTGTGGCACAAAGTTTTAATGGGGTTTTTCATCATAAACCCGTATCGGTTCGAAACTGGACATATTTACGTACGGATGCTTCAGCGTGGCCAGAACCTTCCATGTTTCATTTGTTACATGTCTCAGGATATCGTATCATTTAGTTGGCAAAATTCCGCTATACTGCGTTTATTATGATACAGAAATCAAGTTTAAAACCTCAATATTGGGCCCTGGAATGTACATGGAGACAGCTACCTTTAAATATCATTGTCATTTTCTGCTCAAAAACCTCAACAAGTACATGAATTGCGGATCATAATTCAATATATAGCTGTAAGAATTACAATAATAACTTATAACATTAAATACTAATAATAATACAGAATCAAAGTTGCCAGCGTTCGAATCTATTCCATAATACAGTCACTACGTACCTCTATGCCTACCGACTGTAAATATATTGCGCTGATGACTACTAAATTAAGGTTTTGTTAATTATCATTAAGTACGTACACTATATTAAAATACTTAAGGGAAAATAATGTCACAATAACAATTAGTAAGTATGAAAAATTTTAATTGTAGCAATTATATTATTTAAATTATCATAAATTCATAATTAAACTTTCATTCTACCGACATTTATTACTACTATCTAAGTGCAAGTGAAGTAATTCGACGGAGCATGCGCAACTGTATTCTGAGTCTCGGCTTAAAAAGTTTTCAGCAATATGCAAATTAAATAAGAGGGTTGGAAAGGAAGGATTTATGTCTCTCACTTCTCTTGAGTTATTTACATGAGTTGACTAATTGAATTTCATTAGAAATTGAACCGTAAGTTTGAGGCTGTAAGAACCGTTTAAGGTTGAAACGAAATTTACACCAAAGGTACGCATTTGTAAAGACTTGATGCCGCATACTAATATTGTGTGCATTGAAATAAAGTTTTATGCGTAGAAAGTGTACGGATACATTTGTATACTTTACGATCCCTAACACTCTCGAGACCAAAGAATACGCACAATATTATTATGTCTTATAGATTTTATCTATTTTAACAATTCTGTATACACGTAACATTGTTTTTGTGTTTTTATATACGGATTTGTAATAAATAGGCATTGACGATTTTCATGCAAAGTTATACAGGGAAAGTTTATGTAATCCCTTAATTAAAATAAATTTGTTTTTTTTTTTTTTAATACTTAACAAATTCTGATTGAACGGAAAATATTTGGTTTTTGAAAATTTATAGACCATAAAAAAGGAAACTAAAGTAGTTTTGACCCTTTATTATAACAATAGAATTGTTACGTTGCTAAATTAGATCAGTAAAAGTTATATAGATATTATAGATATAAATGTCATGATGACAGTAATCAAGTTGAAACTCTCTAAATAACAGAGAACCATATTGCGGTCGAGGATGATTGGACTTATATTATCGATTTTAACCATAAACTTATGTCTAGTCATAAAATATATATTTACTAAACAACATATCAGGGGATGTATCTTCGAATAATCATACAGATGGAGCCGCGAGAAACAGTCGCACTGGAATAAAAACGACATAAATCACTTGGGAGTTTTATTACGTTCTGTTCAACAATGTGCGTATGATTCCTGAAAAATATTTCATTGTAAGATGTCGTATAAAATATAGCGTTTTCGATGTAAATAAAATAAGTGTAAAGAAGCCACAGTATGCTGTTAATTCGAGTGCTGGAAACAGGTGCGTGGTTTGCTCTCCATTTAATTGTCGAGGGCGCCTCTGAAGAAATATATAGACATGCTGTCACCCGAGGCCCGGCGCGGGCGCATTTAGAACAAACCGCGCCATATTTCTCTCCTTGCGTTCACAATTACGTGATTTGTCACTCGCTCCGTTTGTATGTATATTTTTTTTTTCATTCCTCGAACATCTGAAAAATGTCCCGGTCGCGAGCGGCGGGCCCGTAATTAGTTGATTGAAAAACTGCCTTTCCTTGTTCACGTTCGAGTGTGATCAATTCAACATTGTAATCGCTACTGTGTTTTAATACACGCGTATTAATTTTATCGACGCTTTTTCTTCATACATTAATACGGTAATACTGTCACCGAGATCAAGATACCCCGGTTTCGAGCTGCTGTAAATATTATTTAGTATTAATTGTGTTCGCGAGTGTACCGCGCTGCCGCCTCGCGTCTCCGATCGAATTTTTTAATCGCATTGTTTTCCTCGAAGTAGATAACGGCCGGAAATCAAACGTATGCAAGTTTTTTTTTTATTTATAATTATTATAAATTTATGAAATTTTAAAATACGAAATAAAAATTCAAACACTCGACGATCCTAACGGAATCGTTTCAGTCCTGTAAAGGTGCACAAATTACCGTGACAAGTGTGAGTGTCGCACCAACCCCCGCAATTAGTATCGGACCGTCACACCCCGACGTTTCGTTAGATATAATTTTACTTTCTAAGTACATTTCGTGACAATAATAAAGGTACGACGCGACCGGAATTGGGCGTTAACTTAATAACATCTAAGATCAAAATTGCTCGTCCTCGCGTCCAAAGATCACAATCAAACGGCTCTAATAATTAGTGCGAGCGCATCGTTCTGAGACGCTCCGTTGGGCAGATAATTTCCGCTGCGCGTTCAAAGACGTCCATTTGTCATTTGGTCGCGAGAACTCGCGCCGAGCGGACGCGCCGCCCGCCTCAGCAATTTATTCGAATATTATTTATTTAAGGAAAACCCGACTATTAATCACATTTGTACGGTGTTTTTTTATTTTTATTTACACTCGGCATATCTGAATACCTTTGATCGTTGTTTGTGTAGATATTTATTAAGGTCTCTTTAGAAGTGGGTACGTGATGTTGGAGTTTTAATTACCGATTCCCTTCGAGGGAACTCGAGTTCCATTTACGCGTTTGTTATTTAATAATTATACGCGTAATGATTGACGGTTCCAACTTTTTAATGATGTTTAGTTTTAATTTTCGGGAGCTTTTCTGTTGTTCCTCCTACGTTTTAATTGACGCTAATTATTTTACTTTATGCATGTAACGGCGTTACGTCTTGTGTTATTTAATTTCCTTTAGAACGATACGAATCTATCTAATTGCTATTTTCGGATTGTGTTTATCAGTTAATTGTGTTCTATTGATTTTAGTTGAGTAAGTGTGAAAGTTGTTAGTCAAATTAAAAATTGAGGTGCTTATGAAAAAATAATTACCTATGTAGTCTCGTGTTTTTTTTTCCTTCTGGAAGGTATATGTTCTTACAAAAGTTAGCAGATATTTTAAATGTTACACATAATTATAGAGAACATTCCGTGACATATGAATTAATACAATTTATAATATTTTATCTATAGATATTATATATTAACCAGCGGGCCCGCTCGCAGACGTCCTGTCACAGAGTCATGAATAAAAAAAGGAATATTTAGACATGCTACGGGACTGAGAATAGAAGATGATTTATTTTTATGTGAAAATTAAAGATAAAAGTTTCTATATCGACATTAGACACACTAACTAGGGTTCAAGTATTGTAAAAATCATCCGGACGGCTCCGTAAGTAAACAAGAAACTTCATCAAAACGAGTCAAGTCGTTCAGTAGGAGAAACGTTACAAACACCGGAATTGTATATATTAAGTTGACATTTTTTGACGCTAAAATATCGATTCTCCGATTAATTGATCTCAGTACGCTACAACGGATGTTCGCAAACATCGATGTTTATTTATTTTGGTGCAATGATAACTTGGTGGCAGCGAGCACGGACATCGCGTCAACGGACGTGAGTTCGAATCCTTGCAGAGAACTTGAACTGTCGATGAAGAAAAACATCTCGATGAAAGCATAGCATGGTGGTATGGGTTTTTCTAACGTCTGCCTGAGACTACCACCTTTATTTGTTTAAATAACGTGGTGGTTCGACTCCTAGTCTTTATGGACGTAAAACGTAAACGTTAAAACGTAAACGTTAAAACGTAAACGTTAAAACGTACACGCATTACCCGGGCTCGGGCCAATGCGAGTGGCATGTGGGAAGACTAGTCGAGTGGTTTTTTTATAGTTAAAGCCCAGCGTAATGGCCACAATCTCACCTGATCTTAAATGACGATACGGCCCAAGTTGGTAGACACGCTAAACCTGTGGAGGGACTGGCTCTCAAGTGCAGCTGCCGGAACACACCTATTGGTATTTGGCGGTAGATTTCAACTTGAGAGTGGTAGCTAGCTAGGCGGGCATCAGAAAAAGCCATACCACCATGCTGCCACCCAGCAGTTAAGCACCGAACACTACCTAATAAAACGCATCACGGCGGAACTCCAAACTCCCGTGTTGCCTGACCCTGGAACAGCGACCACACTTCTTCGAATTGGCCAACTACCACCACAAATCGGTTACAAAAAAATAGCTTACCAACATAAAAACCACATAAAGGAAAAATCACATATATATAAATCACAATACACACACAGACACACGCGAAAACATACCATCGATTGCGCACAAATAGAATACAAATTTTTATTTGTAAAGTGTTTAAATGCAATGGGAAATAAATAAATAAAAAATATATATATATATACCATGAAGGCAGTATGCAAAAGTCATTACTTTAATTAATTTAAAAATCTGTATTAGTACTGTAAAGATAAAATGTTTTTTTGTTTGTTTAAATGCGCTAATCTTAAGAACTAGCAGTCGGAAAAAAAAATGTATTTCACAAAGTGATAATCGAGGAAGGCATTAGGCTATTTGATATCACGCTACCAACGATATCGGGGCAAAAATGATTAAATAATTATTAGGTACACGCGAACAAAGTCGCGGGCGCAGCTTGTAATTTATAACGGTGAGGTCATCGAATGCGGTTATATCTTATTGGTTATAATGAATAAATCTATGGTTCTGTCCATATAGCAAGTTTCTTTATTAATGCTCGAAGCTCGAAGTAAATCGGCTTGAAGTTTCTATGAATTCTATATCAACGTCAAAAATCAAAAAAATATATAAAAAGTTATTCTCGGGTTAGTTTATCTCCGGAATAATATGATTTCCTACATAATAACTACCCATTGGTCTATTCTGTGCCACTCATAATGTATATATGCGAAATTTCATGATGATTGGTTGAGTAATGAAAGCGTTTCGATCAAACAAAAGTTCACATTTATAATATCGGTTACTATTTATGGCGTTTAGAAGTTAATAAATTTATATATATACGCAAGACTATACTAATTAATGTATAACAGACGCCGGACGCTGCCGCTAGTGTCTGCGTAAATTATGAAACCTTGCCAGGTTCTTACGAAAATACCTCAAGGAGGAAAATTCGTTTTCCCTCTGTCCAACGATTATATATAGTGATGGCACAGCGGTCCCGTGTGTGGACACCGTGCCCACCTACGTGAGTTCGAATCCGGCCAAAGAGACTGAGTTTTGGTGACGGAAAACGTTACGTTGAAACCGTAGCACGATGGTGGGTATCTTTATAATATAGGAACTAATAACTGTTGTTGGTAAAATAAACTCGACTCTCCAAACTCATCTCATATTGGGGATTTCTTGAAATGTGTGTGGATTTGAAAACGCGTGGTGAAGGTGAATTGTAGGGTAAATATTTATTTGAAATATGGCGTTAATTTTCGTCGAAAAGATAATTTACAGTCGTATCACAGCATCTTATGAAATTTATTATCGAAAGGGGTTGATAAAGTTTTTGTTAGAGACAAATATTTTCCGGTAAAAATGTATGAAGAGATAATAAGTAAATTTTATTGTTTATTTTATCCGTTTGAGGACAACTGGCGGTAGGTTTTCAACTTGAGGGTGGTAGCTAGCCAGGCGGGCATTAAAAAAGTGCTACCACTATGCTATCGTGTCATCACTGTGTTTTCTTTCACCGAATGGTTCAACCTCATTGTAGGTGAATTCGAACTCACGTCCTTTGACACTTACGTACACACTACCACCAACTGAACCATTATCACTTCGAAAACCGGGCAATTGTATCACGCTGATATTTTACACAGTTTCCTATGAACAAAGTGCCCAAAGTTCATTTCCTGCGTTAGTAAAGTAATTCCGGACTAAAATTACACCTAATAATAAATAAAAGTAATGAGTTACTTTATGTTGGTAATACAATACATTTATGCCGGTCCGTCGATCTGTCATTATCAAAGTTCGCACCGTCCGCTTATAGGAAATATTTTTGTGCTTCCAATCTATTATATATGATTAGTATACAATATTTCAAGTGTCATTCTGTGTTATTATTTCACCGGGGAAAACTATATTTACACTCAATATCTATATAAGTATTATAAAGTTTGTTTGTTTGTCCATTTTGTAGCAGTCAGATTCCAAAAAAGTATTTTTGTATTTCACAGAGCAGTTATCGGGGAAGGCTTTAGATGTTGTAATATCGCGCTGCAATCGGAAGTATCAAAGCTGTATTGAAAAACGTTACAGAAACAGGCAAAAATTTAAAAATAATTTTATAAAGGATTGGGTTTGATAATAAACAAATCATTTGGCATATACATCGAACGCACGTCTACAATACTGTGTACTTTAGTTAGACACGTTTGAAACATATTGATATGCGATTTAAGACCCGTGGGGATTATTTTTGAACCGCTCGATATGACGGTGTAACTAATGACATGTCTAATGTCGTGCTCCTTGCGAACTTATATAGTTCATCGCAAGAATAAACGTTCCCTGTCCATTTTTGTAGTGATAAGCGGTTTTCGTGTTACTTTCTGTATTTTGGGGTACGTGTAAAGTCACTTAGAATGAAAATTATGTCCTCATAGGTGTCATTTAAATATATCATTTGTCTGGTTTGATTAAGACAAAGCTGTCTATTGTTTACTCGTATGGAAGTTAGATAATTGACTATCATCGTCTTACTAGTGGTGACTTTATCATTGATCGTTTCTTTATATTAAATATAATAGTAAAGGGGTTTAAATTAAATTCTAATAGTATTGTAAAAAAAAAACTGTTGTATGTATTTAATATTAAGTAAATTTAGCTCTATGACTAATATCAGTGTGGTCGCCAAAATTTTACATTTGCCTAATAAATCTAAACCTTCACTACTTCTGAATTGTTATAGCTAACTTTAACTGGAGTGTCAATGCGATCTTAAGTTTTAAGAAGGATTTCTAAGTTGCTATAAGTATAGCATACTTATAGCGATTGTCATCAATATTCAGAGTGATTCGTGGGGTAGGTTGAGGTGTATATTTTGTTACATTTTTGTGTTAATGAGCCGAAATCTTTATTGGAAATGTCTATTGGACATATGCTGATAGTGTGAGGGTCTTTCATGATTTAACGAGCTTGGGGGTGAGTGCGGAAGGCGACGAGCTCAAGGGTGCCATGTCGTGGCTGAACCTGGAAACGATGACTGTCAAAGAAATAGTGTAGGGCATTCATGCGGTGTCCAGCAATACACAGAATGACTCATGGGGAAGGGAAGATGATAATGTATGGAAGATTTATTAGTGTGCGTCGCTTCGATAAACCTATGGAGTATTATGAAAATAATATTTTACGTATTTATACATCTGAATAAGTTCTTTTATGTATGTATAATTACGTGTCTATCTTCTGTGATTAAGTCAGTTGGGGGACATTCAAGTATTCATTTTAGACCCTGACCTGCCCCGTGTCAGCAAAGTAAGAAGAGCTGTTACCCCCTTTTCTATGTAAAGGTAAAACACCACGTGAGAGTGACTAAGCTAAAGTGTCTCAGGGGATCTCTGAACATGTATTCCGCTTTCGGAAATAGAAGAACACGGAATACATTGCTGACGTAATCAAAATCTAAGCCCATCTATGTTCCTTCCTCATGTCGGGTTGTTAGCGTTTGACAAGCAAAATTAGTTTAGCAACGAATTCTAGACCTCGATCTCTCTCTGTTCTTGGATGGTGGAGTGTGTTCCTCTGTCCTCTGAACACGAAATGACGAGAGGGTCTCTGTCGTCGATCCTTCGGATGATAAATAAAAACGTAATGTGAAATATAAATAGAAAAAAAATATATGTTTAGGAGACCACCAACGCGACGTTATCTCCGAGTGACAGAGTGGTGACATGCAACCATCAATCGTGATTCGTGTTAGATGTCCAGGCGCTGGCCGCAAGCGCTTATTTTTCACATTGGCCCCTACCATTTGTTTCTCTTTACACTTTACTCTGCGACTATAGTTAATTACGTCACATATATACATTCAAATTTTTTTTTCGGTTTTATAAATATTGGTAAAATTAAAGCGATGATAGCTCAGTGGTAGTGTGTACGACTTTCCGTCAGGGGACGTGAGTTCGAATCCAACCACCAACAATGAGCTTGAGGTTTCGGTGAAGGAAAACATCCTGAGGAAACTATAGCTGCGTGGTAGGACTTTTTCTGATGCCCGACTGGCTAGCTACCACCCCCAAGTGGGAAATCTGCCGTCAAATACCGATAGGTGTGTTCCGGCAGATGCACTCATATCGTTATATCGTCACTTAAGATCCGGTGAGATTCTGGCCATAAGGCTAAACCTTAACAATAAAAAAAAAATGGTTTAGCATCGCGATATACCTTTTATTTATTTACTCGACATTTCACGAGCCGGGTGAAACGTTGGGGTGTCATCGTTAGGTAGGGCAGTTGTTAGTAACTACCCTCATATGCCCATTGTCACTAGTGACGTTCCGACGCACTACACTCACTGTGTCTAACGTGACATCCCTCGATCGCATCATAGGTTTAAGTTGTCCTATCATTGAATTCCACGGCGTAGATAATTTAATTCATTATTCCGCTTTAAAGTTTTGTACTTTTTAATTTCAATCGTTTCCGTTACAATCCTCAATCGAATACTAAATAGACGTCGAGTAAATAAATAAATAAAAAAAAAAATTGGTTGTCTGTAAAGTCGGTTTACTGACGATAGTGGAACGTGACAACGTCTTAAGAAAATACTGATGGAATGGTAGCATTTTTCAAAAGAAAATTTTAATTTCATTTGTTTAATATATTTGTAGGAGAGAGACGGATGTCGAACGCTGCCGAACGCAAAGGCCGATTGTGCTTCTTTGTCGCTCGTTCCGCGCTCTCGCTTGCTCTTCAAGCTTTACATGGAACGGCTCAGAGCGAGGTAACGCCGCATGAGTCATGTTTTTTCGTGCGTGCAGCCGGCTCTATCGAATTATAAGACGTTGTCACGTCAAAAGTCGCGTTTCAGACCCGATTTTAATATCTATATTATAATGTATACAATACGTGAAAATTTAAAAAGTGTTATAACATTAGGTGGTTATTTGTGTTGTTGACAAACCTTCATAAATAAATCAATTTTTGAGATGCATTTCACAAGACACTTTTAACTTCAAGACTATTCTATTTGGTATTTTATAATAATATAATTAAGCTGAATGAAATGTATCTTTTTAATTACTATTGTGTAAAAAACTATCATATTTGACCATAACAATACATTTCTGTTCTAAAATAAAATGTATAGCTGTAAAACTAACTAAACAATGAGAATATAAGCCGGCAAAAGTGTAACGTGTCGTTGTTCTATAGTAGTGGTAAATATTTTGTGTGACGAAATCGTCTTACTCAAACTCTCTTGAATTTATGAAGCCCGACAACCGTGTGCTATATATACGTTGTACTTTGTTTTCTTTATTCTGTATACTAATATTATAACTCGTCCGTAGCATGTGTTCAAATTACAATGCAAATCGTTGTTCTTCCTCACATGGAAAACGACATTTGTGTACATACACCAAGGTCAATCGCTCGACGAATTTGTACGTGCGAGCGAACTGAACCCCGCCCGTTCCAAAGGTTGGCACCGACGCGATAATGGAAACAGAAATGTATTTACACACACGGAAGCTTTACAATTAATCTATTTCAAAATAGACAAACAGTGTATTGACTGATATAAGGGAACGTTTGTTAACATTGTATATACGACCCGCGCGTGTTGGAGCTGTCGAACGCAGCGCTCGGACGCGCGTATCGCCGAGATGCTGGCAAGAAAGAAACGGTCGCTAAATTTGGCATAAGACATCGGTAGCGGCCATGACGAGGGGGGGCGGGGCCAGAGGATTGGCTGCGCGCGATTGGACGCGAGATTCGCGAGAGTCGAACGTACCGTTTGAGTATATCAATAATCGAACTCGAAATAACGCGCGCTCCGCGACCCTATAGTAACGACAGATTTCACGTGCTACTATTCGCTGTTACAAATTCACAACCGCATTGTGAAATGTTAATACATACGTATATATATCACGTGTTATAATTTTTTTATTATAGTTTAGATTTTAAGTGACGATTTCGCCAAAGACGCTGAACACGTTTAGCGTAAGTGAGGGATTGTCTCTTAAGTATAACTACCGAAACACGGTCGAACTTGAGGGTGGTAGCTAGGTGGAGATAAGAAAAAGCCCCATGCCATGGTTTTTTCAGGATGTATTCCTTTCATAACTTCAAGATTATTGAATGGGTTCAAATTCATGCCTATTGACGTCGCGTCCGAAGACACTACCAACGCTTAGTACTAATAATAACAAAATGCTAATAAACGCTTACAATTTCACAGGGGCAATGAAATACTTTAGCACGTCCACGTAATTGGAACGGTGAACAACACAGCGGAATTCTGCGCACGCGACGCTGAGCGGATGCGGCTTAGGCGACGACAACAGTGGAGACGTCACGCTCGGCGACCGGCGCCCAGCGGAGTGGTCTCGCTAATTACAGATAAAATCTACACTTAGGAACGCAATCCGCGGCGACATACCCGTGGAACGTTCTCACGTGCCCCGTAAAAACTTGCAAAACGTAGGAATGATGTTCCGCATCCCGGTAGCGGTGCGGCGGACCCCTTTCGAAAGCTGCGCGCGTTCCGCGACGGAAATTTCGAAGCGCGCCCGGCGGAGAGGCGACAATTTTTTTTTTTTTTTTCGGTGGCTTTTTGCTGCGCGTCTCTCGTACAGAGCCCCGTTATAGTGGATCGGGTTTTCGTTTTGCTGGCGACGTTTCCAATGCGATTTATCTGGCACGCCGACACCAATGTTGATTTTTTGCTCGCAGGTGTGGTTCCAGAACGCGCGCGCAAAGTGGCGGCGAATGGTGACCAAGCAAGAGAACAAGATGACGGACAAGTGTTCCCCGGACGCGTCGCTGGAGATGGACATGTACCACGGGCCGATGGGGTCGATACAGTCGCTGCCGCCGCATAGCCCGCCGTACAGCGTGATGGGCGGCCCGCCGAGCCCCAACTCCTTAGATTGCCCCTAGCCTTTGTTCTGCGCTTTATGAGCGCCTAGATATTGAACAGTACCATGTTATGTACCATTCCGCGTTATAACATTACGATTGTGTACACATGTGTCGTAAGATTTTCGGTGATTTTATACTAATCATTTCATTAGCTTTCATATCGAGAATGAGTATCGGTGTTATGATAACAGGTGGATAAAAGTCGGCAAGTTTCGAAAATGGCCCTCAATTCGATTTAAATTCCCTAATAAACAAATAAATTACAAGTTTGTTCAAACGGAAATTACATCGTTACAAAAAGTACTATGTTTCAACTGATAAAGATACCTACCTATTAATAAAGGTTATATATATACAGGATTAAATGTACGTTTGTCCGTAATCATGTAGTGTTGTGATGGATTTAACCATTATATCGAACACTTTTTTGGTAAAAAAATATATTCTCTCACACTTGAAATGTAAATAGTGTAATGTTCAAAGATCGTGGGAAATGAATTCGAGTTAAAATAGATACCTAATATAGAATTTCACAGGTTCCTAAACGAAACAAAATAATTCTTAATATCATTAGACCATATTTTAATCGGGGTAGGTAGCAACATGGAGCTATACTCGCCCCTGGAATTATACTTTTCGATCAACATCTGTAACAGTTCCACGATCGTTGTACCAAAGCAGTTTTTATGAAATAACAACATATACAATATTTATTTTCTTGCAATGTCCATTGTAATTTCTATGGAAAATTTTAGAAAACAAAAAGAAAACATAGAAACAAAACAATTTTTTTATATTTCTTATGCCACCCTGACAATTTTGTGGTTATAAAAAAGTAATTCATATATTTCTGTTTTTAATCAATAAAAAATAATTTTAATTATAGTAGGTAAAACACCGCATGTATTATCAAGAAATAATACACTTCAAACGGTACTGAATAAAAACGATTATCAGATATATCGTTGGAAATAATACCAGTGTATATATTCCCCGGATAAGTTAGCTATTTCATTCGAACGAAAGCACGAGATTAACACGGTCTATTTGTTCGTTCTAAATATATGGGCCTATTAACTATGTAAGGTGAGGAGAAATAATGAGGTATCTATTACATTTTTGTTCAATAATATTTGAATAAAATGTCTATAGGAGCTGTAATAGGTAAAATTAATCTATCACAAAATAACAGCTTGTTATATAATGTTGTATTTGTATTAATATAATTGTTAGGAATAAAAAGCTCGTTCAGAGTTTGCGTCTATTAGAAAGTCAAAACTATACGCTATAATAGCGAAGGGTATATTCCGAACAGTATATTTTCGCGTGAAACTCCGTACCGTGAAAACTCCTTACCCGATAAGGTCGTGCTAGAATCACTAAATTAGTAAGTTGGGACCTGTTGATTAGTAAGATCGCGAATACTTGTTCATATTCCGGCAGCAGCCCAAGCCGAGGTTCTGCCATCCTGGCACCCTTGCGCTCGCTGCCTCGGAGCTGAGTGACCTCAGCACTCGCCCCAAATAGTTCGATGATGCTGTCAAAGCCCTTAAGGCTAACATCGTAGATAAAGTCGGAAAAAAAAAAAAATCCGTACCGTGAAACATGCATAAATGTCTTTTTCACTTAACATATAGCAGTGCTAAGCTGTTATTTTTAAACACCTGTTATTTCAAATTTTTCCGATAGATACGACTTCGATGCATTCGACCTCTCATTCAACGTTTCGAAAAATTCTCAAACGTAATTGAATCGTTATTACACATGTAACTACCGTGAATAATATATACAAGTTTTTGTACTGTAATGTAAAATTCCTTAGCTTGTGATGTGAAAGAAAAAAAAATATAATAATACTAATAATAATTGTAAATAAAATTATTGAATATTTAAAAAATATCATTTTTGTATAAAACTGAATAAAATCACGCAATTAAAAAAAATATATAATCGATGTTTTAAACGTAATTTTAGACAACTGGGGATGTATGAAATTAACAGTGCATTTTCTTTTTATAATACACATATAAACACATATGTATAATGTGTATACTGTCAATTTGAATAAACTCGACCGGATGTACCGGTTCAAGGGAATAATGTTTTTATTATTAATAATATATACTAATTATTTATTGATATTTAAATTTAGATTTATAATAATTGTAAAATTAAGCGATAGGTGTTAATTATGAACAAAAAAAAAAAAAAAAGAAAAGGATTCCATAGAATAAATAAAATGTTTAGGTATATAGCTACGACACAATAACGTAGATCATTTTAACCGGGAAAATCGTTTGGACTCTCGACGTGAGTGTATTTTTTCTATTTTCCAGTCAACATTGATCCTTTGTGTAGTTTTAGATTTAATATTAATTTATATTCCGGTTAAGTACACACAACGTTAGTTCCTTTTTCGTGTAGATGTTATTAAATAAAGTACATTATTTAAATAGAACGTCATCAATAATATTTTAATCTTAGGGATAAACGATTAATTGTTCCATTTATATATATAATAAGGTTTGATATGAAAAAATGTTTGATATGACATGGAAAGCAGATATGGTGCGGCGATGAAAACTCTCACCGCTATGAAGTGTCTGACTAACTATTATAAAGATCTGTTAATAAAAATATTTCCAACTGTATATGATTCTTATTATTTTTATCCCTTCGATTACGTTATATCGAGATCAGAGATTCTATAGTCAGTTCGACTCTTAGAAAGGACTTTTGAAAGTTATAATGGTTATATCTCTTTTAAATGAAATCGAGCCATCGACAAGAAACGGCAATAAACTCGATCTGGATTGTATATATACATTTTATTTTAAGCGATGATAGCTCAGTGGTAGTGTGTACGACTGCGTCAAGGGACGTGAGTTGAAATTCAACCACCTACAATGAGCTTGAGCTTTCGGTGAAGGAAAACTTCGCGAGGAAACCTTACAGACTCCTTTCAGAACACAAAAACGACGGAGGGACAATGAAATACAAAAACTAAATACTCTAGAATCTTTTTGAAGCGATGATAGCTCAGTGATTGTGTACGAAGGCAGCCTCAAGGGGCATGAGTTCAAATCCTACAATGACCTTGAGCTTACGGTGAAGGAAAACATCGCGAGGAAACCATAGCATGATGGTAGAGCTTATTCTGAAAGCTTGGCTAACTACCACCCTCAAGTTAAAAACCTGCCGCCAAATACCAATAGGTGTGTTCCGGCAGCTGCACTTGAGAGCCAGTTCCTCCTAAGGTTTAGCGTGTCTACCAACTTGGGCCGTATCGTTACTTAAGATCAGGTGAGATTATAGCCATAACGCTAAGCCTTAACTATATAAAAGAAGTCATTAGATGGGTACACTCTTGAACTTTACATTTACATTTTTTTGCACCATTGTACACATATTGATCCACTCTGTAATTAATAGCTTATTGACATCTAAACCAGTTTGTCATGGTCCTTAAACATCGTATCCTGCAAATCGGTAATGTGCCTTGGGACTTTGGTATATAACCTAACACTATTACCTAAAAAACTTTTACTGGTCTCACTGAGTCTAAAATATAGGTTGACCAGTTAGTCATGATTTCTAGAATTTAAGTTATGTTCTTCTACAGAATCCAGCGTATATATGGTTTCTAATCTTTGGGAAACAAGCCCAGCTATATATAAGAACCGCCAAGTGATAAACTCCCACTAAATATCAGGATGTCAGGTGATAAGAATTTTTTGGAAGAGTTAGTTCATTATTCTTCACGAGTATTGGAATAATGATTTATTGTATTGGTATTGGTATATATGTATTGTTGTTATTGATGTACATAGTATATTATTTATTGTATTTCCTTATATATACATAGTATATATATATGTATCATAGTTAGTCTTAGTATTCTAATAGATAGTTTTGTATTTCATTTGTTGTTTGATTTCCACCTACCGTCTTTTATCTCTGCACCACCTTAAGGTTGACTGTTAGTGAATGCCTATGCATTAAGTCCGCCATTGTACTATACATAAAGTGTAAAATAAATATATAAATTATTTTTATTCATATTTGCCTATAAAGTTAATTAAAAATATTGCAATCAACCACATGTATAGAGATGAATTCTTTCCTAAAAATCGCTCAATATTACTCAATTACTCAATCTAGTGCGACAATATGTACTACCTACAACAGTAAATCAATAAAAAAATATTGACAATGGAATCTAAAGACTAAAGAAAACGCTAAAACGAGTTACGAAAATCTCTGCATGAAATTATCATAGCTCCATCTCGAATAGCTTTGTTTTGACGTAATTGATTGTCAAAGGACCAGTTTGTGGAATTTCAAGTACGTATTTGGTCAATTTGTTAGTACATTTACCCATGAAATAAAATAATTAATTTCCAATTTTCTCTCTCGATACATTATAATGTCATAGAATCTGTCGTTGTTAAAAAATAAATATAAAATGCAAAGAGGTTTTCATCATCTATTTTATATTGTATACATTTATAAAAAAATAATATAGATAAGGTTTTGCGTTGTGGCCATAATCTCACTTGATCTTAAGTGACGATACGGTCCAATTTGGTAGACATTTTAAGCCTGTGGAGGGACTGGCTCTCAAGTGGAACTGCCGGAACACCCCTATTGGTATTTGGCGGCATATTTTCAACTTGAAGGTGGTAGCTAGCCAGGAAGATATCGGAAAAACCCCTACCACCATGCTATGGTTTCCTCACGATGTTTTCCTTCACCGAAAGCTCAACCTCATTGTAGGTGGATTTGAACTCATGTCCCTTGACGCTGCGTCCGTACACCCTACCACTGAGCTAACATCGCTTCAAAAAGGTTCCAGGGTACTTAGTTTTTGTATTTCATTGGCCCTTCGACATTTTTATGTTCTAAAAGGCGTCCGCAAGGCGTTGCTCAGAACTACCAACCACTCCATTCCAGCAATATCCACAGTATAGTGAAACGAAAAAGTGTGTTGTTAGTAAGGATGCAGATGTCTAGTTTGCATCTTAGCAAAGGCACCGTTCTGTGTCTAATACAAATTGTACGTCACTTGAGAAACTAGATATGATTATATCTATCTTTATATATTTAAATGGATGTTACGCGGTAAGAGTCACATTTTAATTGTTAGGTAAATTAAACGTTTGTTTTACTGACACAGGCATTCTCATACCTATATTATTTGGTATGCCTATGATTAGAAGAGCTCCGGTGTAACATATTTTAGGACAACAAAGTATTCGCGGACGACATCGAATTATATAAAGTTAACAAATAGTAGAAATGTAATTAATAACATTTTGTTTGATCACGCAGTCTTTTAAAAAAATCTTAACATATCGTTTATGAATATTGTAAGCAGTTTCCTTAATCTCAGACGAACAAACAGTACCGTTAGACAAGATATACCTTTAGAATAGTAATGCAATAAGAAAATGGACGTGATTATATGCAGCACTTTGTAGGAAATAAATCTAAATAATTGATTTAGTTATAAGTGTTATCTTGTTGGCGTTTCTATAGTGTATTCTAGACTCTTCCGTGATATTTTGTAATATAAATTGTTAATGAATCAAACATGAAAAAAAAAATTGTCTTAAATTATAAAGAAGTACGGGACTCTGTATTATAATGCTAATGTAATCCTAATTTGTGCATTAGTCAATCTTAACAAATTTTATAGTAGTATAGTATTTTAGTCTTTATATTCCGAATAATACATTATGGCATTTATAAGAATTTATTATTTTAAACCAATTTAGAAAGCAATAATAGGTACGTGAAACATCGTTTTGATGAAAGCAAAACATACTGGCACAGGACCATCTTAAAGTTGAAAAATGTTATTAACATCTGTAATTATAATCACTCGAAATGATACTATGAGGAAACGTTGAAACTATAATATATGGTGGAAAACAGAGTATTTCATATATTACAAATTAAGTACATAATTATAAATATCTACTTTTAGTGTATAGTTTGGAATAGGCATTTCAGCGGATTTTTTTGCTGAGTTTCAAAGCCAGTTTAATCGACAGCTTGTTCGAAAGCTTACTGAGGCTGAGCTTTTCGGTGTAGGAAACATTGTCATTTTGGTAGGACATTTTGTAATGCCTGTTAGCTAGAGCCTCAAGTTGGAAATTCCGGCAGCTGAACTCGAGTGTCAGATTTCCTATTAGCCTTGAAATGTCACTGACATCAAGTGAGATCGTTGTCAAATGCTAAACTTATAAAGGAAACAAAACGGCCGAAACACACACCTGTTAATTAAAACTGTATAGTCGGAAAAAAGTTCTAGGTGACTCCAGATGCAAAATATCTTATGAAAAGGTTTCAAACAAATGGCGAAACCTTAACAAAAACGCAACCGAAGTGAACATTGTAAGCGTAAATCTTAGATGTGGCTTTTAAAGATAACGCAAGTTATTTCCAGTTGGAATCCGAAAGGGACCACCCAGCCCCGTGGCACTCTTATTTATTACCTTTAATTAAATCCACATAACTCAGGGGTATTGTGTCATCGTGTAATGCTGAGTGTAGCTTCTGTGTTGAGGATGTTTTGTGGAAACGAAATAGTTTTCTGTTGGACTGCGTCCTTTCCAGTGGAAATTAATTGTTTATCGGAAGCAAAGCGTCGACAATTTGTAGTTGATGTCAATCATTGCTTCTTTTTTGTTGGACAATCATCTGACAGTGAGAGTAAACGTAGCGTGGAAACCACAATACTTGATAAATGTATTTAGCGTTCTAAGTTAGCTCTATGATAGCTCAGTGATAGTGTGTACGGATTCCGCGTTGACCTACAATGAGCTTGAGCTTTTGGTGAAGGAAAACATCGTGAGGAAACCATAGCATGGTGGTAGGGCTTTTCCTAATGCCCGCCTGGGTAGCTACCACCCTCAACTTGAAAGCTTGCCGCCAAATACCAATAGGTCTGTTCCGGCAGTTGCACTCGAAAGTCCCTCCACAAGTTTTGCGTGTCTACCTATTTGGGCTGTCATGCGCTTAAGATCAGATGAGATTTGGCTGTTCCGGTAAACCATGACTATGAAAAAAATATGTACTACTGTATTAAACAATTGAGGATACATAGGCGTTACAATCGCTTATACTGATTGATTGCTGGCAATGCTTGCAAATTGACTCTGGAAGAGGTTCTCATCCAGCAGTGGAATGATTACTGTTTGATTTTTACATTTTGTTAACTTTATATAGTTAAGACCCGTGTCACGAAGTTTCTTCCCGTTACCGGGTTTCAATGGAATTTTGTAAATGTGTGTGAATGGTACCATGTTTGATCCTGAGAAATGACCTTATCCATTTACCAGTCGGATGGCAATAGAAATAAGTAGTTAATTTCTGCGAAGGCCAGAAGAAGGTTTTGCAGATCAGCCAGTTAAGATTTACTCTTTATTATGGTAGTACGGTAAAGTGGGGGTACTGTATTTAATGGTAAGCACACCATACAAGAAAACGTGGCTACGTTCGTACGCCGATACGGCCCAAGTTGGTAGACATGCTAAACCTGTGGAGGAACTGGCTCTCAAGTGCAACTGCCGGAACACACCTATTGGTATTTGGCGGCAGATTTTTAACTTGAGGGTGGTAGCTAACCAGGCGGGCTTTAGAAAACGCCCTACAACCATGCTATGGTTTCCTCACGATGTTTTCCTTTAGCGAAAGCTCAAAGCGAACTCAAAGATCAGGCGGTAAATGGTAAGCTCTAGCTTTTAACTTTCTACAATTGCTTCTGCAAATGAAAACAAAAAAAAATGTATTGATGGAACAATTAAAATAAAATTTGTCGTTTCATATCAACTGTTGAGTATTTATTGACACTGATACTAACAGATTGGCGGTAGATTTTCAACTTAGGGGTTATAGATATTTTTGGTGACATGTTTGCATTATAATGTTTATAATTTTTTCCGTTTGTGTATAGCAAAGTTCATTGTACGTTCGGAGCTATGCCTTTTGATGTGATATTCGAGCAAGCTGATACCAATGACTAAGAAATTATTGATACCTCTAAATAAAATAATCATAGTGGTAGGACGGATTCTAGTTAAATTTGAGGTAAACCAATATCTCATCGAATAAGATAATAGAACATTTTCTATTAAATACCCAGTAAAGCGGACGCTAGACATAATACAGCTTTGTAAGAAATATAATTAATAAGAATAAATTTGATATGTTGTGTCTATCAGTATATGGACGACATTGGACGTTTATGTCGAATACGAGATTTCCAATAATCAAACGCGATGATAACGACCTGAACCTAACTATATCATGACCACACATACGCTGAAATAAAACGAATTTAAACGGATTTTATCGCGGTTTTTTATTAAATTTTGATCCCGACTTTTCGAAAGCTTTCCAGCCTTCGTGGTCACGGGGCGGACTGAGGTGTAGGTTGTCCAGAAAAGTTTATGTTACTGTGTCTACCTTCAATTTAATTTTATTATTGATAGTGTTCCGATCTACGCAGAAAGAGCTCACAGTGTCTTGAGGTCTGGCAATTGGTATTTTGGGTTCCGATTTAATTAAATGTATAATTGGATCCCAGGCTTGTGCTAGCTTCCAACCATCTTCTCTATTGAAATTTGGATGTTTTTTAATTTCAATAGCCTCACGAATCATCCTAGGTAGGAATCGGTGTTCTTTGGCAAGGATTTGTGGCTTGTCGAATCGAGGATAATGTTTGGAGCCTTCTTCTGAATGTTCAGCAACTGCAGACTTCGTAGAGCGTCGGTGTTGAACATCAGC